>CAWUFW010000165.1:0-2823717 GCA_963921515.1 Calotriton arnoldi
GGGACCGGTTTCGGATTCAAAACCCTCATCAGCCAGGCTATCTTGAATCCAGTGGCAAAGTGAGCACGGGACCCACGTCTGGGCATACCCTGCCAACTTAGGGCGAACAAAGCGATACCAAAGGGGATAATGGACGGAGCGTTAGAGCAAATCAAACACTCACCCCCAGTCAACTGATCTGGGTTTAATCCATCATCATTCTTTAGCTCACTCCACCACCCCAGTTCAGACATGGCCATATGCAAATCAGTCTGACCCTGTGCCTCATGGGAACAGTCCAGCCCGAACTGCCAAGCCATGTCTTCCCTGGACCGGAAACAAGCATCCTGGGACCGGTTTCGGGTTCAAAACCCTCATCAGCCAAGCTATCTTGAATCCAGTGGCAACGTGAGCAAGGGACCCACGTCTGGGCATACCCTGCCAACTTAGGGCGAACAAAGCGATACCAAAGGGGCTAATGGACGGAGCGTTAGAGCAAATCAAACACTCACCCCCAGTCAACTGATCTGGGTTTAATCCATCATCATTCTTTAGCTCACTCCACCACCCCAGTTCAGACATGGCCATATGCAAATCAGTCTGACCCTGTGCCTCATGGGAACAGTCCAGCCCGAACTGCCAAGCCATGTCTTCCCTGGACCGGAAACAAGCATCCTGGGACCGGTTTCGGGTTCAAAACCCTCATCAGCCAGGCTATCTTGAATCCAGTGGCAAAGTGAGCAAGGGACCCACATCTGGGCATACCCTGCCAACTTAGGGCGAACAAAGCGATACCAAAGGGGATAATGGACGGAGCGTTAGAGCAAATCAAACACTCACCCCCAGTCAACTGATCTGGGTTTAATCCATCATCATTCTTTAGCTCACTCCACCACCCCAGTTCAGACATGGCCATATGCAAATCAGTCTGACCCTGTGCCTCATGGGAACAGTCCAGCCCGAACTGCCAAGCCATGTCTTCCCTGGACCGGAAACAAGCATCCTGGGACCGGTTTCGGGTTCAAAACCCTCATCAGCCAGGCTATCTTGAATCCAGTGGCAAAGTGAGCAAGGGACCCACGTCTGGGCATACCCTGCCAACTTAGGGCGAACAAAGCGATACCAAAGGGGATAATGGACGGAGCGTTAGAGCAAATCAAACACTCACCCCCAGTCAACTGATCTGGGTTTAATCCATCATCATTCTTTAGCTCACTCCACCACCCCAGTTCAGACATGGCCATATGCAAATCAGTCTGACCCTGTGCCTCATGGGAACAGTCCAGCCCGAACTGCCAAGCCATGTCTTCCCTGGACCGGAAACAAGCATCCTGGGACCGGTTTCGGGTTCAAACCCTCATCAGCCAGGCTATCTTGAATCCAGTGGCAAAGTGAGCAAGGGACCCACGTCTGGGCATACCCTGCCAACTTAGGGCGAACAAAGCGATACCAAAGGGGATAATGGACGGAGCGTTAGAGCAAATCAAACACTCACCCCCAGTCAACTGATCTGGGTTTAATCCATCATCATTCTTTAGCTAACTCCACCACCCAAGTTCAGACATGGCCATATGCAAATCAGTCTGACCCTGTGCCTCATGGGAACAGTCCAGCCCGAACTGCCAAGCCATGTCTTCCCTGGACCTGAAACAAGCATCCTGGGACCGGTTTCGGGTTCAAAACCCTCATCAGCCAGGCTATCTTGAATCCAGTGGCAAAGTGAGCAAGGGACCCACGTCTGGGCATACCCTGCCAACTTAGGGCGAACAAAGCGATACCAAAGGGGATAATGGACGGAGCGTTAGAGCAAATCAAACACTCACCCCCAGTCAACTGATCTGGGTTTAATCCATCATCATTCTTTAGCTCACTCCACCACCCCAGTTCAGACATGGCCATATGCAAATCAGTCTGACCCTGTGCCTCATGGGAACAGTCCAGCCCGAACTGCCAAGCCATGTCTTCCCTGGACCGGAAACAAGCATCCTGGGACCGGTTTCGGGTTCAAACCCTCATCAGCCAGGCTATCTTGAATCCAGTGGCAAAGTGAGCAAGGGACCCACGTCTGGGCATACCCTGCCAACTTAGGGCGAACAAAGCGATACCAAAGGGGATAATGGACGGAGCGTTAGAGCAAATCAAACACTCACCCCCAGTCAACTGATCTGGGTTTAATCCATCATCATTCTTTAGCTCACTCCACCACCCCAGTTCAGACATGGCCATATGCAAATCAGTCTGACCCTGTGCCTCATGGGAACAGTCCAGCCCGAACTGCCAAGCCATGTCTTCCCTGGACCGGAAACAAGCATCCTGGGACCGGTTTTGGGTTCAAAACCCTCATCAGCCAGGCTATCTTGAATCCAGTGGCAAAGTGAGCAAGGGACCCACGTCTGGGCATACCCTGCCAACTTAGGGCGAACAAAGCGATACCAAAGGGGATAATGGACGGAGCGTTAGAGCAAATCAAACACTCACCCCCAGTCAACTGATCTGGGTTTAATCCATCATCATTCTTTAGCTCACTCCACCACCCCAGTTCAGACATGGCCATATGCAAATCAGTCTGACCCTGTGCCTCATGGTAACAGTCCAGCCCGAACTGCCAAGCCATGTCTTCCCTCGACCGGAAACAAGCATCCTGGGACCGGTTTCGGGTTCAAAACCCTCATCAGCCAGGCTATCTTGAATCCAGTGGCAAAGTGAGCAAGGGACCCACGTCTGGGCATACCCTGCCAACTTAGGGCGAACAAAGCGATACCAAAGGGGATAATGGACGGAGCGTTAGAGCAAATAAAACACTCACCCCCAGTCAACTGATCTGGGTTTAATCCATCATCATTCTTTAGCTCACTCCACCACCCCAGTTCAGACATGGCCATATGCAAATCAGTCTGACCCTGTGCCTCATGGGAACAGTCCAGCCCGAACTGCCAAGCCATGTCTTCCCTGGACCGGAAACAAGCATCCTGGGACCGGTTTCGGGTTCAAAACCCTCATCAGCCAGGCTATCTTGAATCCAGTGGCAAAGTGAGCAAGGGACCCACGTCTGGGCATACCCTACCAACTTAGGGCGAACAAAGCGATACCAAAGGGGATAATGGACGGAGCGTTAGAGCAAATCAAACACTCACCCCCAGTCAACTGATCTGGGTTTAATCCATCATCATTCTTTAGCTCACTCCACCACCCCAGTTCAGACATGGCCATATGCAAATCAGTCTGACCCTGTGCCTCATGGGAACAGTCCAGCCCGAACTGCCAAGCCATGTCTTCCCTGGACCGGAAACAAGCATCCTGGGACCGGTTTCGGATTCAAAACCCTCATCAGCCAGGCTATCTTGAATCCAGTGGCAAAGTGAGCACGGGACCCACGTCTGGGCATACCCTGCCAACTTAGGGCGAACAAAGCGATACCAAAGGGGATAATGGACGGAGCGTTAGAGCAAATCAAACACTCACCCCCAGTCAACTGATCTGGGTTTAATCCATCATCATTCTTTAGCTCACTCCACCACCCCAGTTCAGACATGGCCATATGCAAATCAGTCTGACCCTGTGCCTCATGGGAACAGTCCAGCCCGAACTGCCAAGCCATGTCTTCCCTGGACCGGAAACAAGCATCCTGGGACCGGTTTTGGGTTCAAAACCCTCATCAGCCAAGCTATCTTGAATCCAGTGCAAAGTGAGCAAGGGACCCACGTCTGGGCATACCCTGCCAACTTAGGGCGAACAAAGCGATACCAAAGGGGATAATGGACGGAGCGTTAGAGCAAATCAAACACTCACCCCCAGTCAACTGATCTGGGTTTAATCCATCATCATTCTTTAGCTCACTCCACCACCCCAGTTCAGACATGGCCATATGCAAATCAGTCTGACCCTGTGCCTCATGGGAACAGTCCAGCCCGAACTGCCAAGCCATGTCTTCCCTGGACCGGAAACAAGCATCCTGGGACCGGTTTTGGGTTCAAAACCCTCATCAGCCAAGCTATCTTGAATCCAGTGCAAAGTGAGCAAGGGACCCACGTCTGGGCATACCCTGCCAACTTAGGGCGAACAAAGCGATACCAAAGGGGATAATGGACGGAGCGTTAGAGCAAATCAAACACTCACCCCCAGTCAACTGATCTGGGTTTAATCCATCATCATTCTTTAGCTCACTCCACCACCCCAGTTCAGACATGGCCATATGCAAATCAGTCTGACCCTGTGCCTCATGGGAACAGTCCAGCCCGAACTGCCAAGCCATGTCTTCCCTGGACCGGAAACAAGCATCCTGGGACCGGTTTCGGGTTCAAAACCCTCATCAGCCAGGCTATCTTGAATCCAGTGGCAAAGTGAGCAAGGGACCCACATCTGGGCATACCCTGCCAACTTAGGGGCGAACAAAGCGATACCAAAGGGGATAATGGACGGAGCGTTAGAGCAAATCAAACACTCACCCCCAGTCAACTGATCTGGGTTTAATCCATCATCATTCTTTAGCTCACTCCACCACCCCAGTTCAGACATGGCCATATGCAAATCAGTCTGACCCTGTGCCTCATGGGAACAGTCCAGCCCGAACTGCCAAGCCATGTCTTCCCTGGACCGGAAACAAGCATCCTGGGACCGGTTTCGGGTTCAAAACCCTCATCAGCCAGGCTATCTTGAATCCAGTGGCAAAGTGAGCAAGGGACCCACGTCTGGGCATACCCTGCCAACTTAGGGCGAACAAAGCGATACCAAAGGGGATAATGGACGGAGCGTTAGAGCAAATCAAACACTCACCCCCAGTCAACTGATCTGGGTTTAATCCATCATCATTCTTTAGCTCACTCCACCACCCCAGTTCAGACATGGCCATATGCAAATCAGTCTGACCCTGTGCCTCATGGGAACAGTCCAGCCCGAACTGCCAAGCCATGTCTTCCCTGGACTGGAAACAAGCATCCTGGGACCGGTTTCGGGTTCAAAACCCTCATCAGCCAGGCTATCTTGAATCCAGTGGCAAAGTGAGCAAGGGACCCACGTCTGGGCATACCCTGCCAACTTAGGGCGAACAAAGCGATACCAAAGGGGATAATGGACGGAGCGTTAGAGCAAATCAAACACTCACCCCCAGTCAACTGATCTGGGTTTAATCCATCATCATTCTTTAGCTCACTCCACCACCCCAGTTCAGACATGGCCATATGCAAATCAGTCTGACCCTGTGCCTCATGGTAACAGTCCAGCCCGAACTGCCAAGCCATGTCTTCCCTCGACCGGAAACAAGCATCCTGGGACCGGTTTCGGGTTCAAAACCCTCATCAGCCAGGCTATCTTGAATCCAGTGGCAAAGTGAGCAAGGGACCCACGTCTGGGCATACCCTGCCAACTTAGGGCGAACAAAGTGATACCAAAGGGGATAATGGACGGAGCGTTAGAGCAAATCAAACACTCACCCCCAGTCAACTGATCTGGGTTTAATCCATCATCATTCTTTAGCTCACTCCACCACCCCAGTTCAGACATGGCCATATGCAAATCAGTCTGACCCTGTGCCTCATGGGAACAGTCCAGCCCGAACTGCCAAGCCATGTCTTCCCTGGACCGGAAACAAGCATCCTGGGACCGGTTTCGGGTTCAAAACCCTCATCAGCCAGGCTATCTTGAATCCAGTGGCAAAGTGAGCAAGGGACCCACGTCTGGGCATACCCTACCAACTTAGGGCGAACAAAGCGATACCAAAGGGGATAATGGACGGAGCGTTAGAGCAAATCAAACACTCACCCCCAGTCAACTGATCTGGGTTTAATCCATCATCATTCTTTAGCTCACTCCACCACCCCAGTTCAGACATGGCCATATGCAAATCAGTCTGACCCTGTGCCTCATGGGAACAGTCCAGCCCGAACTGCCAAGCCATGTCTTCCCTGGACCGGAAACAAGCATCCTGGGACCGGTTTCGGATTCAAAACCCTCATCAGCCAGGCTATCTTGAATCCAGTGGCAAAGTGAGCACGGGACCCACGTCTGGGCATACCCTGCCAACTTAGGGCGAACAAAGCGATACCAAAGGGGATAATGGACGGAGCGTTAGAGCAAATCAAACACTCACCCCCAGTCAACTGATCTGGGTTTAATCCATCATCATTCTTTAGCTCACTCCACCACCCCAGTTCAGACATGGCCATATGCAAATCAGTCTGACCCTGTGCCTCATGGGAACAGTCCAGCCCGAACTGCCAAGCCATGTCTTCCCTGGACCGGAAACAAGCATCCTGGGACCGGTTTTGGGTTCAAAACCCTCATCAGCCAAGCTATCTTGAATCCAGTGGCAAAGTGAGCAAGGGACCCACGTCTGGGCATACCCTGCCAACTTAGGGCGAACAAAGCGATACCAAAGGGGATAATGGACGGAGCGTTAGAGCAAATCAAACACTCACCCCCAGTCAACTGATCTGGGTTTAATCCATCATCATTCTTTAGCTCACTCCACCACCCCAGTTCAGACATGGCCATATGCAAATCAGTCTGACCCTGTGCCTCATGGGAACAGTCCAGCCCGAACTGCCAAGCCATGTCTTCCCTGGACCGGAAACAAGCATCCTGGGACCGGTTTTGGGTTCAAAACCCTCATCAGCCAAGCTATCTTGAATCCAGTGCAAAGTGAGCAAGGGACCCACGTCTGGGCATACCCTGCCAACTTAGGGCGAACAAAGCGATACCAAAGGGGATAATGGACGGAGCGTTAGAGCAAATCAAACACTCACCCCCAGTCAACTGATCTGGGTTTAATCCATCATCATTCTTTAGCTCACTCCACCACCCCAGTTCAGACATGGCCATATGCAAATCAGTCTGACCCTGTGCCTCATGGGAACAGTCCAGCCCGAACTGCCAAGCCATGTCTTCCCTGGACCGGAAACAAGCATCCTGGGACCGGTTTCGGGTTCAAAACCCTCATCAGCCAGGCTATCTTGAATCCAGTGGCAAAGTGAGCAAGGGACCCACATCTGGGCATACCCTGCCAACTTAGGGCGAACAAAGCGATACCAAAGGGGATAATGGACGGAGCGTTAGAGCAAATCAAACACTCACCCCCAGTCAACTGATCTGGGTTTAATCCATCATCATTCTTTAGCTCACTCCACCACCCCAGTTCAGACATGGCCATATGCAAATCAGTCTGACCCTGTGCCTCATGGGAACAGTCCAGCCCGAACTGCCAAGCCATGTCTTCCCTGGACCGGAAACAAGCATCCTGGGACCGGTTTCGGGTTCAAAACCCTCATCAGCCAGGCTATCTTGAATCCAGTGGCAAAGTGAGCAAGGGACCCACGTCTGGGCATACCCTGCCAACTTAGGGCGAACAAAGCGATACCAAAGGGGATAATGGACGGAGCGTTAGAGCAAATCAAACACTCACCCCCAGTCAACTGATCTGGGTTTAATCCATCATCATTCTTTAGCTCACTCCACCACCCCAGTTCAGACATGGCCATATGCAAATCAGTCTGACCCTGTGCCTCATGGGAACAGTCCAGCCCGAACTGCCAAGCCATGTCTTCCCTGGACTGGAAACAAGCATCCTGGGACCGGTTTCGGGTTCAAAACCCTCATCAGCCAGGCTATCTTGAATCCAGTGGCAAAGTGAGCAAGGGACCCACGTCTGGGCATACCCTGCCAACTTAGGGCGAACAAAGCGATACCAAAGGGGATAATGGACGGAGCGTTAGAGCAAATCAAACACTCACCCCCAGTCAACTGATCTGGGTTTAATCCATCATCATTCTTTAGCTCACTCCACCACCCCAGTTCAGACATGGCCATATGCAAATCAGTCTGACCCTGTGCCTCATGGGAACAGTCCAGCCCGAACTGCCAAGCCATGTCTTCCCTGGACCGGAAACAAGCATCCTGGGACCGGTTTCGGGTTCAAACCCTCATCAGCCAGGCTATCTTGAATCCAGTGGCAAAGTGAGCAAGGGACCCACGTCTGGGCATACCCTGCCAACTTAGGGCGAACAAGCGATACCAAAGGGGATAATGGACGGAGCGTTAGGGCAAATCAAACACTCACCCCCAGTCAACTGATCTGGGTTTAATCCATCATCATTCTTTAGCTCACTCCACCACCCCAGTTCAGACATGGCCATATGCAAATCAGTCTGACCCTGTGCCTCATGGGAACAGTCCAGCCCGAACTGCCAAGCCATGTCTTCCCTGGACCTGAAACAAGCATCCTGGGACCGGTTTCGGGTTCAAAACCCTCATCAGCCAGGCTATCTTGAATCCAGTGGCAAAGTGAGCAAGGGACCCACGTCTGGGCATACCCTGCCAACTTAGGGTGAACAAAGCGATACCAAAGGGGATAATGGACGGAGCGTTAGAGCAAATCAAACACTCACCCCCAGTCAACTGATCTGAGTTTAATCCATCATCATTCTTTAGCTCACTCCACCACCCCAGTTCAGACATGGCCATATGCAAATCAGTCTGACCCTGTGCCTCATGGGAACAGTCCAGCCCGAACTGCCAAGCCATGTCTTCCCTGGACCGGAAACAAGCATCCTGGGACCGGTTTCGGGTTCAAAACCCTCATCAGCCAGGCTATCTTGAATCCAGTGGCAAAGTGAGCAAGGGACCCACGTCTTGGCATACCCTGCCAACTTAGGGCGAACAAAGCGATACCAAAGGGGATAATGGACGGAGCGTTAGAGCAAATCAAACACTCACCCCCAGTCAACTGATCTGGGTTTAATCCATCATCATTGGCCATGTCTGAACTGGGGTGGTGGAGTGAGCTAAAGAATGATGATGGATTAAACCCAGATCAGTTGACTGGGGGTGAGTGTTTGATTTGCTCTAGCGCTCCGTCCATCATCCCCTTTGGTATCGCTTGTTCGCCCTAAGTTGGCAGGGTATGCCCAGACGTGGGTCCCTTGCTCACTTTGCCACTGGATTCAAGATAGCCTGGCTGATGAGGGTTTTGAACCCGAAACCGGTCCCAGGATGCTTGATTCCGGTCCAGGGAAGACATGGCTTGGCAGTTCGGGCTGGACTGTTCCCATGAGGCACAGGGTCAGACTGATTTGCATATGGCCATGTCTGAACTGGGGTGATGGAGTGAGCTAAAGAATGATGATGGATTAAACCCAGATCAGTTGACTGGGGGTGAGTGTTTGATTTGCTCTAGCGCTCCGTCCATCATCCCCTTTGGTATCAGCTTTGTTCGCCCTAAGTTGGCAGGGTATGCCCAGACGTGGGTCCCTTGCTCACTTTGCCACTGGATTCAAGATATCCTGGCTGATGAGGGTTTTGAACCCGAAACCGGTCCCAGGATGCTTGTTTCCGGTCCAGGGAGACATGGCTTGGCAGTTCGGGCTGGACTGTTCCCATGAGGCACAGGATCAGACTGATTTGCATATGGCCATGTCTGAACTGGGGTGGTGGAGTGAGCTAAAGAATGATGATGGATTAAACCCAGATCAGTTGACTGGGGGTGAGTGTTTGATTTGCTCTAGCGCTCCGTCCATCATCCCCTTTGGTATCGCTTGTTCGCCCTAAGTTGGCAGGGTATGCCCAGACGTGGGTCCCTTGCTCACTTTGCCACTGGGTTCAAGATAGCCTGGCTGATGAGGGTTTGAACCCGAACCGGTCCCAGGATGCTTGTTTCCGGTCCAGGGAAGACATGGCTTGGCAGTTCGGGCTGGACTGTTCCGATGAGGCACAGGGTCAGACTGATTTGCATATGGCCATGTCTGAACTGGGGTGGTGGAGTGAGCTAAAGAATGATGATGGATTAAACCCAGATCAGTTGACTGGGGGTGAGTGTTTGATTTGCTCTAGCGCTCCGTCCATCATCCCCTTTGGTATCGTATCATTGATAGCTGCACGTGCATGTAGCAGAGTAAAGAGAAGAGATAAAATGCTTAAGCTTGGCTGGAATGGTGTGGGTACGGCCTTAGTGCAGAGGGGTTTGCTGTGGTGTATGATGACAAGCACTTTTGTCTAATTGTGCTGCTGCAACTTTGTATCTTACTTTGCATGGTATGAACTTGGGAGAGAGAGATAGATGTGCATGTGTTCACGCCTACAAACCATCTCGGGGTGATTAGTTCTGCTTCTTGAACGATATAAACCGTAGTATTATATTCGGGAAGGGCCAGGCATTTATGGCCTTGGATATGGATGCTTCTTGTCTTTGCCTTGATCCATAGTTTTGCTTCTTGTGCAGAAAAGGCTGTTAGCAGGTGGGATGGTTAGCAGGAGTGCCTCTCTAGTGCGAAGGGTCCTGTTCTGTTGGTATGTTTGAAGTTTTTACTTGAGTGAAGGATGGGCCAGTGCCATAGATAGTCCTATGGGTAACAAAGAGTTCCTTGAAGGAAGAGGATTTGACCATGGGTAGCCCCGAAGTACTTGGAGGTCTAGTGTGATGTGGGCCACAATGGGGTAGGTGTAGTAGTTGTCTTGTTCTGTTTTTGACTGTTTTCCCATTGTTTCCCTCTCACCTCCCATGGTCAGTTTACCTCTCTCTTCTCCTAACTATATCTCGTCTCTTTTCTTTCACTAGTTCTAACCCTTTTTTCGCTACTTAAGTTTGATTTTCTTGGTTTCTTCCCTGTGCGCCTCTATTTCTTCCTTTCTGGTTCACTGTAGACATAAAAGAAAGACTATCAAAACTGCCCATTAGTTTTTCCGTTATCCCTCTCTAATTATTTTTCATTCCTAATGTTTTTGAGCAATAAATAATGCCTAACCTATATATATATATATATATACACATATATATGTATATATACATATTATCACAAAATAGATGGTGGATATGCTCCCCGACAAAAAGCTACTGAATCAAAACAAGGTACGGGGGCTTATAAGATAAACCAAAGAGTCATAAGGAAGACAGTTTCCTGGAATTTAGGAAAGTGCTCAGCACTTGCACACAATTTAACATAGCAGGATTTTGACTAAGCAGGAAAGCCATCCTTTATGGAAGAGGATGCCTCACACACATATTAGTGTCATGCTTCATCATCGGCATCCTTTAACCACCCTGTAAGATGGTATCACCAGGGCGGACTCAACCTCCTTGAAGACTTGGCGGGAGGAGGGAGTTCTTGAGTAAAACTAATGTACAGAGCTGGGTCCAGATAATCTAAAAATACCTTAGAGTTCTTCGGTTATCACCTTTGTTAGTGAGGACTCTAGATATGTCTAAAAACAGTGTATCAGGCAGGTAAACAAAGAACAATGACTCAAACCCGTCTTATATTAGCCAAAATGCTTCTGCCTACAGTAACTAACCTATCTGGTCTGGGGCATTCATCAGGGCTCTAGGATCCCTAAATGTGGACAATAGGCTCAATCTATCCTATATGGTAATGCACCTGCATTACGAAAGAAAACAGAGTACATCCAGGTGAATCATACCTGAGTTTTCTTGAAACCGACTTAATAGGTCAACCCTAAATTTCAGGAGATACCGGCTATCTGGTCTGGGAGGGGGCGGTGTTCTTTGTAGTCACACATTCATCAAAAGGTCCACCACGCCCGGGGACTTAGGTGGTGGACCCTTTTAATGAATAAATTAATGAAAACATTAAAAAAAATATTTGCTAGAAAAAATGACAGTGTACTACACTATATTTCATAAATATAGCGTACTACAGTGTATTTTTAAATATTAACATATTTGTTTTTTTAACTTTCCTACTGCGGTACTTTGTAGGTACTAGTGCGATATGGCGTAAATGTATTTAAAAATATATATAGAAAAATATTAATACATTTCCCTACCTATTTCTACTTTCATAAAGTGGAAATAGTTAGGGAGCAACAATAAAAACTACTACTTACCTATATCTAAGGCCCTAACCCAGAACACAGCCAAAGTTTGGGGAAAACAACATTACTGCCTTTTACTTTTGTAAATGCAGCCATTAGCCAATGAGATACTGTCTTGTGATCAACGTGTACCTCGGTATACCATGAAGTAACCACAGTATACCGCTTCCCACTATATAAGTAAGTGTTTTGTCACTTATAACTTGAATACAACCTAAGCAATTTTAAGCTAATACCAAAAATTACCCTTTCCACCCCATAATATATATTTCCGCCAAATTTCATCTACATCCATTCTGCCACTTTCACACTGCGTATCTTTAAACTACACTCTACTACACCACTCACCACTCCACTCTAATGCACTCCACATCACTACTCTGTATTCGACTCTACACCACCCCACTCTATGCCACTCTACTGTACTCTACTCCACACTATGCCTCTCCACTGCACTCCACTCAACGCTATTCCACTCTGTTGCACTCCACTCTATGGCACACCACTCTATGCCACTCCACTGTACACCACTCCAGTCTAAGCTATTTGACTTCATGCCACTGCACTCCATGCCACTCCACACTGCAAAATTCCACTCTAGGGCACTTCACACTACGGCACTCCACTGTATGCCACTCCACTATACACCACTCCACTCTACCCACTCCACCATATGCCAATCCACTGTACACTACTGCACTCTACACCACTGCACGCCACTCCACTGTACATCACTTCACTCTATGACACTCTATACTACGCTATTCTACTCTACGCCACTGGACTCTATGCCACTCCACTTTATGCTAATTCACTCTGTGCCACTCCACTCTATTCTACTTCGCTCTACGCTGCTCCACTATACGCCACTCCAGGCTACGCTGTTCCACTCTACACCATTCCACTGTATGCCACAACACTATGCTATTCCATTCTACGCCACTCCACACTATACCACTGCACTCTATGTCACTCCACTCTACACTATTCCACTGTACGACACTAAACTCTACGCCACTATATGCCAGCCCACTCTACGCTATTACACTCTTCGCCTCTCCACTCTACACCACTTTGCTCTACGCCACTCCACTCTACGCTACTCCAGTGTATGTACTCCACTCTACGGCACTCCACTCAACGCCACTCCACTCTGCGGCATTTCACTTTACGCCACTCCACTGTACGCCACTCCACTCAACGCTGTTCCACTCTACGCCACTCCACTGTACACAAATTCACTGTATGCTAATTCACTCCACGCCAGTCCACTGTTTGACACTCTACTGTACACCACGCTACACTTTTCCACTTTACAATACTGATCTCTAAGCTATTCTACTGTATGCCACTCCACTCTATGGTACTCGACTCTACGGCAGTCATCTCTATTCCATTCCACACCACACCACTCCACTCTATTCCACTCCATTCTATGCCACTCCGCTCCATGCTAATCCACTGTACGTCACTCCACTCTACGCCACTCTACTGCACGCCGCTCCACTGTATGCCACTGCACTCTATGCAACTCCACTCTATGCTAGTCTACTGTATGACACTCAACTCTACACCACTCGACACTACACTCCGCTGTACTCCACTGCACTCTACGCTACTGGACTCTACTCAACTCTACGCCACTCCACTGTACGCTATTCCACTCTATGCCACTCGACTCCACGCCACTCTACGCTATTCCACTCTATGCCACTCCACTGTACCCTACTCCACTTTACGCCACTCCACTCTGTGCCACTCAACTTTACACCACCCCACTGTACGGTATTTCACTCTACACCACCACTGTATGCTATGCCACTGTACGCTACACTATGTCACTCTATGCTACTTTATTCCACTGCACTCTATGCGATTCTACTCTACGTCACTCCACTTTAGGCCACCGTACTGTACGTCACTACACTGTATGCAACTCCACTCTATGCTATTCCATTCTATGCCAATCTACACCTCTCTGCGGCACCCAATAGCATAGATATCCCACTCTATGCCACTTAACCCTACACCACTCTATGCTATTCCACTCTACACTATTCTATTCTGCACCACTCAACTGTATGCCACTCTATGCCATTCCACTCTACACCACTTCACTCTACGTCACTCCACTCTACGCTATTCTTCTCTACGCCACTCCACTCTAAGCCACTCCACACTAAGCCACTCAACTCTACGCCACTCAACTCTATGCTACTCCACTCCAGTCAATGCTGTTCCGCTCTACGCCACTTCGCTCTACACCACTCCACTCTATTCCACTGCACTCTATGCCACTTTACTCTACGCTATTCCATTTTATGCTAGTCAACTCTACATCACTTTACGCCACTCAACTCTACGCCATTCCACTCAAAACCACTTCACTGAACGCCACTCCACGCCACTCAAATTTATGCCACTCACCTCTACTCTATTCCACTCTATGCGACTCCGCTCTACTCCACTCCACTCTACATTGTTCCACTGTACGCCATTTCATTCTACGCTATTCCACTCTACGCCACTCAAATGTATGCCACTCCACTCTACCCTATTCAACTCTATATGACTCCGCTTTACGCCACTTAACTCTGCACCACTCCACTTTACTCCACTGTACGACAGTCCACTGTATGATCCTACACTGTACAACACTGTTCTCTTCCAGGGGATACTCATCAATAGTCATAAGCACTGAATAGTCCCGCCCACGTGCGGGGACCCCGGAGCAATAGCCAATAATATGCATATACCTACATATATATCCATATACACATATAAGTAAATATATATATATATATATATATATATAGGTGATATGCATAAAACAAACATATATGCAGCCTGACCATATATACTAGGCTCAGAAAAACTGCCTCAATTGCAATGCAAAACCTTTTAAAATTGAACAATAAATAAACATACCCCATGATATAATCATGATTAAAAACAAGTAAACCACTTTAGTTTGCTTTGAAACAACAGAACCTTTATTTTCAAAGGTAAAAGGGGTAAGACCATAGAGGCAGGTCAGCCTAGAGAGGCTGCATATAGAACAGTTAGGAAAAACTGGCGCCGTGCCTTTAGGACCTCTTGGAACCCTCAGGCTCCCATCATGCACTACAGGTGACAGTTAAGTCAGTTCTTTTTTCCAGGTAAGTAACTTATCGTTCTGCACTGTACTCTATAACACTCCACTTAACAACACTCCACTCGATGACAGTACTCTACGATTTGAAACACTTTTTTATTAAAAAATAAAAACCATTGAAATTCAATGAAAAAACCAAAGGTTAAAACTTAGTTATAGTTAGGAAGATGTGATTTATTATTACAACTATACAACACAAATCTTTGAAATTTCAAAGTTATAGTTATAACAATTATATCTTCTGCCCCGTCTGAAAAATACTATAAGACACACACCTCGGAGCACATTCGTTTGAAAACTGAAGCCACACCCATTAAAAAAAAAAAGTCCGGGTCCCATCTTTTAAAATAAAATAAGACCCCCGGGGTGTGCTAGGGCCTGGGGGGTTGGGGGGGCAACTTGTTTTTATGGGGAGTGGGCGCATGCCCCGACCTATTTTAAGCCCCCGGGGATCCCATGCCTCGGGCCACTTTCATTATAATGGAGAGGGCGGGATATGCAGACCACCCTCCCCAAGCCTTCCGGCACCCCATCCCCTGGGGCCAACGTTATTTAGGGTAGGAGGCGGTGCAGCGTTTTTTTGTTTTGTTTTGTTTCACTTGTAACTTTGACACTGTTTGACGAATCTTCACTACTGTTTCTCAAACAAATGTTCATCCACTTTAGCTCCTTCCTGGAAAGTTTTGGGGTGATCCAGCAAGTAGAGGCCAATAAAAGGGGGGGGTCCTAAAATATTGATTTCCCAGGTTAATCCCCATAGGAAATTTTGGGAAGCGATATCGAAAATACAGCTTTTGTTATTTTGTGTAAATCTGGTCAGCTGTTAATGAGAAATTCAAAAGGATTTTGAGAGGATTAAAAAAATAGGTATAGCTGGACTGTTGGCATCCAGCTATGCTCTGATTGGTCACTTAAAGGGGGAATAGTCAATATTGTTTTGCTGGCCACATCTTAAACATCATGTTGTGGCAGCCATTAAAGGACTCAGAGACATGGCCCCTGAAAATGGTGAGCAGACCCTGACCCCAAAGGGCATTTGGGGTGGGGTCCTGCCCTTGATTGGCTTGCCACAACATGGATAGCATGTTGTGGTGGCCATTTTAGAACTAGGGGACAGAATCTCCATTGAAATGCACTGTAGTGATTGGCAAGTTTTGAGAGACACAAAAAGGAGCATATATAAAGGGTGATAACAGATTTTAGTCAAAATATAAATCATTTGTTCGTGGTGCCATTCTAATTTTAGGAAATGTGTGTGCTAAGGTGATTTTAACCCGTGGAAAATGTTGATCCTCTGCTAGGATTTGATGAGCCATGTTCGAGAGGAAACAGTTTTCTCTCATGAATTTCTCATAGAGATTATGGAAGATGCTTCACAAGCTAAACTGAGTGCACATTTTCTATAAATTTACACTATCATCCTCAGTCATGTGAGAATAAAGTCTGATATTTTGTGTAAAACCTGTACTTCAAACAGAATCAGCCTGTCAGTTGATTCTCAGGTGTTCTAAGACAGCCTCCCACAGTGTTCTAATGAACAACTAGAGTGCTAACATTCTGAATTTATGATAGAAGTGTGGCACACCTAAAGTCATCTTGATGGATTCAATGCTGTAAAACTTAAAGTATTTCCTTTAGAAATGAACAACCTGGGGGTTCATTTTGTCATACAACTTGTAGTTAGTGCACTAGAAAGCTAAAACCACATATTTTCTTTGAGCTTTCAAATGCATTCCTCGTCCATATCAGTAGAACATTCTAACATGCAGTGTGAAACATGTACTTTCAACATCAGCAGATGTCTGTCAGTTAACTCCCCAGAGTGCTATTGCAGCTTCCCACAGTGCTCTAATACTAATAAACAAGAGTGTTACCATTTTTATTTAAAACAAAAGTGTGGCACAACTGAAGCCATTTTGAAGGAATCAAATCTGTAAAACATAAAGCATTTCCTTTAGAAATAAAAAAAATTAGGTGGTTCTCTCTGTCATCGAAATTATGGTTAGTGCTCTAGAAAGCTAAAATGAGGGCAAGCAGGTGGCGAGGCAGTGGCAACACAAAAGAACACGGAGGTCAGTAGCACACACATAGACAACGGAGGGCGGGGTGGTGGGGCAGGGGCAGCAAGCTGACCAGGGATGGCAAGCGGCAGGGGTGGTGGCAGCACAACAGACCACAAAGGGCATGGGCATGTATGTGGACAATGGAGGAAAAGGACAAAGGAGAAGCGGGCAGGGGTAGCATGCTACCCAGGTAGGGCCGGCGGCAGGGGCAGTGGCAGCACAACGGACTGCGGAGGAGAGGAGGGAGTGGGTTGCGGATGCACAGACAGCAGAGGGCAAAAGGGAGGGGGCTGCAAGCTGAAAAGGCAGGGCATGCAGTAGGGGCAGTGGCAGAACAATGGACCGTGAAGGGTATGAGGGAGGGGAATGCACACAGACAAAAGAGGGCATGAGGAGGTGGGGAGGGGCAAAAAGACGAACAGGCAGTGGCAGCACAGCAGACCATGGAGGGCAAGAGGGCTTGGCCAGGGGCACATGCACAGAGAGGAGTATTGAGTGTGCAGGGGCAGAAAGATGAACAGGCAGGGATGGCGGTCAGGGCAATGGCATCACAACAGACTGCAGAGGACAGGAGGGAGGGGCAGGGGCATGCACACAGATAACAGGGAAAGGGGGCAGGGTGCGGGTGCAGTGGTAGCACAGCTGACACACAGGGGCATGAACACGGACAACAGAGGGTGGATCGGGATGGGCAGGGGCAGAAAGAATAATAGGCAGTAGCAGCACAACGTGCCACTGAGTGCAGGAGGGATGAGGCAGGGGCATGCACACAGCCCACGTTGGTCAGTGGCAGAAAGATGAATGGGCAGGTGGGACGGGCAGTGGCAGCACAATGGACCACGAATGAAAGGAGGTAGGGGCAATAGCATGCACACAGAAAATGGAAGGCAGGGCAGAGGAGGTCCTGGGACAGCTGCAGCAAGCTGGCCAGGCGTTGAGGACAGTGGCAGCACTACGTATTGCAGAAAGCATAGGGGAGCGGGTAGTGACATGCATACAGAAAGCAGGGGTGGTTGGCACAGGCATCAAGCTGACTAGACTGGGCAGGTGGCATTGTCAATGGCAACAGAACGGTCTGCGGAGGGCAGTAGAGAGGGTGCAGAGGCACAAACATGGACAATAGAGGGCAGCGATAGAGGGGGCAGGTACAGCAACCCTACCAGGCAAAGAAGGTGGATGAGGCACTGGCAGAATAAAGGCCCACGGAGGACAGGCAAGAGGAGCAGGGACACACAGACAGAGAATGAGGAGCAGGGGAGATGGGGGCAGGGTCAGCAAGCTGATCATGAAGGGGACCCTGCAGGGAAGGTTGACATGGGCAAGGGCATCACAACAGACCACAGAGGGCAGGAGAAAGGTAGCAAGGGCATGCACTCGGAGCATGGAGTGCAGGAGACGGGAGTAGGGGCAGAAAACTGACCATGGAGGGCAGGGAGGTATGGGCAGGGGCATCTAGCTGACCCTGCAGGGCAGGCAAGAGGGAGTCAGAGCAGCATGCTTATCACAGAGAGCAGTTTGGCATGGGCGAGGCCAGCACAACGGACCATGGAGGGGGTAGGGGCACACACATGGAGATCAGAGGAGAGGGGCAGTGGCAGAAATCTGACCACACAGGGCAGGCTGGCATGGGCACGGGCAGCACAATGGACCATGGGCAGCTTGAGGGCGGGGGGTAGGGGCATAAACACAGAGAACTGAGGCATGGGGAATGAGGGCACAGGCGCAGCAAGCTGACCACAGAGGACAGGCCGGCATTGGCAGGAGCTGCAAGCTGACCACAGAGGGCAGGTGGGAGGGGGAACAAGCTGACCACAGAGGGAAGACTGGTAAGGGCAGTAAGCTGACCACAGAGGTCAGAAGGAAGACAGCAGGGGTAGAAGCAGCAAGCTGACCATTCTGGAGAGGCCGGCATGGGCATGAGCACCAAAATGGACCACCGAGGGAGGATGGGAGGGGTCAGGTGTACTGTCACAGAGAACAGAAGGAAGCTGGGGCAAGAAGCTGACCACAGAGGAGAGGCTGGCATGGGCAAAGGCAGCACAGTGACCACAAACAGCAGGTGGGAGAGGACAGGAACACGCAGACAGGGAATGGAGGTCAGGGGAGAGGGAGACAGAAGCAGCAAGCTAAACATGGAAGGCAGCCCAGCACAACCCAAAGCATAACAGACCACAGAGGGCAAGAGGGACGGGGCTGGGGCACACACATGGAGAATGGAGGGTTGGGGGGAGCGTGAAGGGCAGTGGCAACAAGCTGAACACTGAGGGCAGGCCAGCAAGGGCAGCACAATGGAGCATGGAGGGCAGGAGGGAGGGTACACACACACAGAACTAGAGGTGGGAGGGGACAGAAGCAGCAAGCTGACCACGCACGGCAAGTTGGCATAGGCAGGTGAAGCAAGCTGACCATGTAGGGCACGTAGTAGAAACCAGGGGCTTGCAGATGGAGGATGGAGAGCAACTGGAGGGATGCATGGGGCAGCAAGCTGACTATTCAGGGCACGCCAACATGGGCAGGAACAGCAAGCTGACCACAGAGGACAGGAGGAAGGCGACAGGGACACAAAGACGGAGAACGGAGTGCAGGTAGGAGTAGGGCAGGGTCAGCTAGTTAACCATGGAGGGCAGGCTGCTGTAGGTTGGTCAGCCAACAATGGTGGTCCTGGGCCAACTCCCCGATGAGCGTGGGATGTTGACTGAATATAATTGAAAAAGAACAGAAATTCACTATAAAAAACAAAAGTCAGAGACGTTATAGTTAGGTATGGTAATATGATCTTCCCTTTCATTAAAAAATACTCTATAAATTCACTGAAAAAAAAAAGGTTAAAGTAACATCATAGTTAGGTGCTGAAATGGGTTCAAAAGTAACGTTTATAAAAAAAACATTGAAATTTGCAAGTTATAGTTCTAACTAACTATAACTTGCGCCCCCTCAATGCACTGTTTATGACCTCACAATTTACATCACTCATGACATGTTAAATGACATAATTGATGACTTCACTCATTACATCTTAAATGATATCACTGGTGACATCACTGATAACTTCATCCGAGCTACTGTGTCTAAAATTCCTCTATAAAACCCTAGATCACTTCAGAAAACAAAGTAGGCAGGAAAAGGTCCACAAAAATGTACAACATAAATTGACTATATATACATGTGAGCATGTACAAAATAAAAATAGCGTAGTGCTAGAGACAAGTCTAATTCACTGTGGTAAAAGGTGTATGGTGCACAGTTTAACTATCAGTAAACTTTTAAGTGCAAACAGTACTACATTTAAACAAGTTAGAGGTTGAGCACAACTAGTGTGAGTTGCAGACGTACGTTACAAATAGGTTGCAGCTTAAAGTCAGTCGCCAAAACATGTGAGGAAAAGTAAAGCTTATCCTTATAATACATTATTCAGCTGTGGATTTCTGTGCACATGCTGATGGTAAAGAGCTGTCATGTAGTGCTATCAACAATTTCTATATAATTTGGAGATTTATAAAGTACAGATATTTATTTGCAGAAGGTTGGTGAAAATTCTGAGACATACATTGTTGATGAATGTATGGGTGACTCACAAACGGGCAGGTCACAGTGTGATTGTAAGAGTTGCCCTAATGGTGTACGAATATTTTTGAGGTATATACAAATATATATATATGATCAAGGCCACTGGATGTGGCCGAAACGCGTCAGAGACAGCACGTTATGATAAATAAAATTTGAAGAATTGGCACCAGCGAAGTAAGAGTCCGTGTCCTCGTTTGTGCATGACAGCACTTGGATTTCTCTGTTCGATATATATATATATATATATGTATATATATATATATATATATATTATCTACTGGCGGTCGCCAGTAGATAGTTATAGTTAGGACCTATTATCCATAGGAAATTCGTAACATTCTTTTCCCAATAACTTTGGCGCCGGTTGACAAATCTTCGCAAAATTTTCAAAACTTATGGCCCGCTCCGGTCCGCTCCTATCTTGAAAGTTTCGGGGTGATTCATCAAGCGGGGGCCGAGAAAAAGGGGGGTCCCAAAACGTGTTTTCTCCATGTTAATTCCCATAGGAAATTTTAGACACAGCTACAGCCCGAACTGCTGAACGGAATTACACCAAATTTGGCAAAAAGGTAGCGCTTGGTTCAGAAAGCGACCGTTTTTTTAAATGGTGTAAATCCGTTCAGTAGTTGCGGAGAAATTCAAAAAATAAGAGTCAAAAAATCAATTTCCCATAGGAAACTTTATGCAAGGCTACAGCCAAAACTGCTGAACGGAATTACACCAAATTTGGCAAAAAGGTAGTGCTTGGTTCAGAAAGCACCCTTTTTAAAAATGGTGTAAATCCGTTCAGTAGTTGCTGAGAAAATCAAAAATAAAAATTCGATATCTATGGCGGCGGTGGATCCACGCACCCTCCCGATAGCTTCATGCTATTTGGCTGTCAACACTCCAAACCAGGAAGTGTTGGCAGCCATCTTGTGACTCGGTAACCGAGTCACAAGAAAACAGAAAAACAGTCGCGTAAAACAAGAAAAGGGGGCAGGGTAGAAACACCCTGACCTCCTAGGCCTGCTCAGGGGGTCCCACAAGGACCCCCAGGGCCGAAAAAAGCATTTTTTTTTAATAAAAGCGCAGAGGATCCGCGGATCCGGCCGCGAAAATAAAAAAAACGAAGCGCGGGCTTCCGCGCTTCGTTAATATTTAGCCCCCGGGTGGGCCAGGTCCCGGGGGCAGTGAAAAAAATAAGTGTGGGGGGTCCCAATCCCCCCACACTGCCCCGGGGACCGCCACCACCCGGGGATTTGCATAAATATTTGCGGGGGCACACGGCCCCCCCCGCAGCCCCGGGGACCGCCACCCCCCGGGGCTTCTTTTTTTAATGTTTGGGGGGCCTCAAAGGCCCCCCCGGGACTTTGATTAATTATTTGCGGGGGTACACTGCCCCCCAGCAGCCCCGGGGACCGCCACCCCCCGGGGCTTCTTTTTAAAAAAAGATATACCTGTGTGGGGGCTCGAGCCCCCACACGCCCGGGGACCGCCACCTCCCCGGGGCTCTAATTATTCAAATTTGGGGGTCCTAACGGACCCCCAAGCCCCAGGGACCACCACCTCCCCGGGGCTTTACAAATGGTGGGAGGGGGGCCGCGCGGCCCCCCTCCTGGAGCCAGTGATGGCCCTGGGGACCGCCACCCCCCAGGGCCGGCTCCTGCAGTGTCCAGGGGTGCCCACCCCCGGGACACTGCTGTTTGCAATGACAGGGCAGGAGCCTCGTGGCTCCCGCCCTGTCATTACAAACTGCTTGCTTCATTGAAGCGAGAGCAGGAAACCTGCTCTCGCTTCAATGAAGCAGCAGACTACTTTTCCACATGGGGAGCTGCATGTTAGCAGCTCCCCATGTGAAAAGCAATGCCGGCTCCCGTAGGATGCGGGGAGCCGGCGGGACCGTGGGGGATTGGGGACCCCCCACGGTCCCCAACGGACAGGGCTGGCCCCAGGGATGGGGTCCCCGGGGCTAGAAGTGGCCCGGGAGGGGGGCCACTCGGCCCCCCTCCCCTGTTTTAAAAAAAAAAAAAAAATGGAGAGGCCAGGCCACGGGGGATGGGGTCCCCGGGGCCGTATTTGGCCTGAGGAGGGGGGGCCACGCGGCCCCCCTCCCCCCAAAAAACAAAAAGGATGGCCAGGCCCGGGGGATGGGGTCCCCGGGGCAAGGATTGGCCTACAATTCCCCTATAATCCTGAGGGTCCCTGGGGGCTAACTAGCCCAACAGGTACCTCCAGTTAGCGCCACAGAGCTGCGTTGCAGGGAGGTGTAAAAAGGGGCGTGGCCTCTGAACACCTCTCTGCAACGCAGCTCCCTGGCGCATACTGGAGGTACCTGCTGGGCTAGTTGGCCCCCAGGGACCTTCAGGATTGAAGAGGAATTAATTCCCCGAATTAAAACGCGCCACAGGGCGTGTTTGCACACATGTCACCTCAGGCCCCTCCCCATTCCTTCACTACTGTGCAAACGCGCCTCCTGGCGAGTTGTAAGTTGGGGAATTAAATTCCCCTTGAATACTGAGGGTCCCTGGGGGCCAACTAGCCCACCAGGTACCTTCAGTATGCGCCAGGGAGCTGCGTTGCAGAGAGGTGTTCAGAGGCCACGCCCCTTTTTACACCTCCCTGCAACGCAGCTCTGTGGCGCTTACTGGAGGTACCTGGTGAGCTAGTTGGACCCCAGGGACCCTCAGGATTCAAGGGGACTTTATCCCCCAAATCAAAACACGCCACGGGGTGCGTTTGCACAGTGGTGAAGGGAGGGCGGGGCCGGAGGTGACATGTGTGCAAACACGCCCTGTGGCGCGTTTTAAGTTGGGGAATTAATTCCTCTTCAATCCTGAGGGTCCCTGGGGGCCAACTAGCCCACCACTTACCTCCAGTAAGCGCCACTGCGCTGCGTTGCAGAGAGGTGGCCCAGGCCATGCCCCTTTACACCACTCTGCAACGCAGATCTGTGGCGCTTACTGGAGGTAAGTGGTGGGCTAGTTGGCCCCCAGGGACCCTCAGGACTCAAGGGGACTTAATCCCCCAATTTACAACGCACCAGGGGGTGCGTTTGCGCAGTGGTGCAGGGAGGGGGCGTGGCTTGATGTCACAAGTGTGCAAACGCGCCCTGTGGCGCGTTTTAAGTTGGGGAATTAAGTCCCCTTGAATCCTGAGGGTCCCTGGGTACAACTAACCCACCAGGTACGTCCAGTAAGTGCCACAGAGTTGCATTGCAGAGAGGTGTAAAATGGGGCATGGCCTTGGACCACTTCTCTGCAACGCAGCTCTGTGGTGCTTACTGGAGGTACATGGTGGGCTAGTTGGAGCCAGGGACTCTTAGGATTCTTAGGATTCAAGGGGACTTAATCCCCCAACTTAAAACGTGCCACAGGGCGCCTTTGCACAGTGGTAAAGGGAGGGGGTGGGGCCTGAGGTGACATGTGTGCCAACACGCCCTGTGGCGCGTTTAAAGTTGGGGAATTAAGTCCCCTTTAATCCTGAGGGCCCCTGGGGGACAACTAGGCCTCCAGGTACCTCCAGTAAGCGCCAGAGGCCTGCGTTGCAGAGAGGTGGTCCAGGCCATGCCCCTTTTTACACCTCTCTGCAACGCAGCTCTGTGGCGCTTACTGGAGATACCTGGTTGGCTAGTTGGACCCCAGGGACCGGCAGGATTCAAGGGGAGTTAATCTCCCAACTTAAAATGGCCACAGGGCGTGTTTGCACACATGTCACCTCAGGCCCCCCTCCTCCCTTCACCACTGTGCAAACGCGCCCCGTAGCGCGTTTTAAGAGGTAGTTTTAATCCCCCTGCCCTATTATGTACTAGGGACCCTCAGGATTCAAGGGGACTTAATCCCCCAACTTAAAACGTTCCATGGGCGTGTTGAAGGGAGGGGGCGGGGCCTGAGGTGATGTGTGCAAACACGCCATGTGGCGCGTTTTCAGTTGGGGAATTAATTCCTCTTCAATCCTGAGGGTCCCTGGGGGCCAACTAGCCCACCAGGTGCTTCCAGTAAGCGCCACAGAGCTGCGTTGCAGAGAGGTGGTCCAGGCCATGCCCCTTTTTACACCTCTCTGCAACGCAGCTCTGTGGCGCTTACTGGAGGTACCTGGTTGGCTAGTTGGACCCCAGGGACCGGCAGGATTCAATGGGAGTTAATCTCCCAACTTAAAATGGCCACACGGCGTGTTTGCACACATGTCACCTCAGGCCCCCCCTCCCTTCACCACTGTGCAAACGCGCCCCGTAGCGCGTTTTAAGAGGTAGTTTTAATCCCCCTGCCCTATTATGTACTAGGGACTTACAGAGGAGGTCATGCTAATCACAGGGGTACCCCAACGCATAGTGTTCCCTAGTGTATGTAGGTGTTTTCACTGTATTTTAAGTGTCTTTTAGCATAGCACTGGCTCTAGGCCTGGTTAGTCAGAGTCAGTTACCACCAGTACCCGTCTGAAAAAGTTGTGGGCACAGGATGATTTTGGAACAAGGCCTCTTTCTGCTCCTCTGTTGGTTCTTTCTGCACATGTCTTGCTTCTTCCTGCACTTTTCTTCGTCTTTGTGGACTTCTGTTGCTTCTTTCTGCATTTCTTTTGCTTCTTTCTGTGCGTTTTTCTTCTTTCTTCACATGTCCTACCTCTGTAGGCATAGTTAGAAACTAGCATTTGAAAAACCTTTGAAATTCACTGAAAAAACCATAGGTTTCAGGCACGTTATAGTTAGAAATTAGCATTCAAAAAACCTTTGAAATTCAATTAAAAAACCATAGGTTTCAGGCACGTTTAGTTAGAAATTAGCATTTAAAAAACCTTAGAAATTCACTGAAAAAACCATAGGTTTTAGGGAAAGTTATAGTTAGTTGGACATTGCACTCGTACAAAACCCGTGAAATTCCCCGTTATAGTTAGTTCAGCTAACTATAACTCGCGCCCCGCAATGCACTGCTGATGACGTCACATATTACATCACTCATGACATGGTCAGTGACATCACTGATGACATCTCAAATGACATCACTGATGACATCACTGATGACATCATCCATGTGATAATTTGATGCATCTTCTCACACCCTAATATAACTTTTCATACACCCACTCTAAATTACAGACTGCCATTCTCAAAACCATAGACACTCCAATACCAATAACTACATACCCACTCACTGATTCTTAGGCCTACACACACACATCCACTCACTCACCCGTACAGTCACTCATACTTATGGTCACTCAGTACAGGACTATCATATGCACTCATACACTTATATAGAAACTTACACACTGCCACTCATCCATAGAGGTACTCACACACCTAGTCAATCATGCAAATAATTAATCACACAGCCATTTACTCACCGATACAGTTATACACATACCAGCTCACTTACTCATACAAATACTACCACATTCTTACACTCTTATACAATCACTGATACAAGCACACACTCATACATACAACCACTCTCACAATCACACACTCTCACTTATAGCCATTTGTATACTCCAACACACATATATACTGCCTTTCACATATGTAGTTACTCACACATGTACCACTGAGATATACATTCACTCACTAACACACCCATACACACACTCACCCACCCATACAGTCCATCACAGATGCACTCTTGAAACCATGCACCCAGTGACTCACCCACTCACACATCTATGCACAGAGTCACACCCACCCCACTCACACAAACACTCAGGCACCCATACAGATACTCAGACAACCAATCAATAACCCATATAGACACTCATGTAGCTATTCACAAACCCATGCAGCCGCTTACACACCAACAGACAGACGGATACAGACATTCACACAGTTTAGTCACTAAACCATGCAATCAGTAAGATACGTTTAATCACTCACTTATAGAGTCAGTCACGCACCTCCTAAATCATCCATTCAGACACTTATACACCTACTCATTCTTCAATACGCCTTTCCCTATATATATTAAACATATTTAAACTTTACAGAAACACACAGTCACTGGATGATGTCATCAGTGATGTCATCAGTGATGTCATTTGAGATGTCATCAGTGATGTTATGAGTGATGTCACTGACCATGTCATGAGTGATGTAATATGTGACGTCATCAGCAGTGCAATGCGGGGGCGCGGAGTTATAGTTAGCTGAACTAACTATAACGGGGGAATTTCACGGGTTTTGTACGAGTGCAATGTCCAACTAACTATAACTTTCCCTAAAACCTATGGTTTTTTCAGTGAATTTCTAAGGTTTTTTAAATGCTAATTTCTAACTATAACGTGCCTGAAACCTATGGTTTTTTCAGTGAATATATACATATATATATAGTGGCGATCACCACTGGGTAGCTATAGTTAGGACCACGTTTCCATTGGAAAATCATTATTTGGTTTGCTAATAACTTTGGCATCGTTTGATGAATCTTCTCCAAACTTTCCCAAAAAGAAAATTCATCACCTCAGCTCCTCCTGGAAAGATTCTATGTGTATTCTAACGGTGGCTGAGAAAAAGAGGGGGTCCCAAAATGCGTTTAGCCCAAGCAAGTTTCCTTAGGAAAATTGAACAGCAATGCAACAAAAACTACTGAACGGAATTTCACCAAATTTAGAAAAAAGCTATATCTTGGTCCAGAAAGCATGCTATTTGGCATTAATCCATTCAGTAGCTTTTGAATTAAGTGTATATTTCACACTGCGGAGGACCTGCTGAGCCAACAGATCTCAAGGTAAGATAACACTGGCTGCCACCACATGTACAAAGATGTGGCCGCAGCATGTTAGGAGCCAGGGGCTCATTTCCCTGCCTTGCATAAAAAATGAAAAAACATATAGGGGTAACACTATATGGATACCCTGCCCACCTAGGAACTTAATTTTCAGGGAGAGGGGCACACGCCCCTCCCTTAAAAAAAGAAGTTAATCAGCCTGGGGTTCCCGGGCCCTCAAGCAGGCTCGGAGAGGGGGAGCGCATGCCCCCCTCCCAGGCCACACGGCCCCTCTCCCTAATAAAATTAAAGGCATCGACCCCCTGGACCCAGCCCATCTCAGGCAGGCTTAGCTTTTAAAAGCGCTGGAGATAGCACTTTTTTGTAAACAGCACTGCAGATCTGCGGATTGCTGGAAAACCGGCAGGGGCCGCTGGGACTGCGGGGGTCCCCAGCAAACCCCAATGATCAAGGCTGTTGTGGGTGCACCAGGTGGGCACCCACTTTGAAAAACAAATGCCAGCTCCCACTGGCACACGGTATGGGTGCCAGCTAGAGAGCCGGCCAGGGCCACTTGGGGCTCTCCCCCCACAGTCCCCAATGATCAAAGCTGTTTTTTTCTCCAACAAAGGCTGTTGTAGGAGCCCCAGGTGGGCACCTATTTCGGAAAAAAATGGTGGCTCCTGCTGGCACCCTGTCTGGGTGCTGGCTGGGGAACTGGATGATACAGCGGTGGACTTGGGACTCCCCCTGCAGCCTCCAACACTTGAATGTGTTGTGGGTGCCCCGGGTGGGTACTAGGGCACACATCTTAAAAAAAGAATAACAAAAATGAATAATAAATGAGCAGCAGGAGCAACTTATTTATTATTTACTGCTCTGTTCAAGGGTGACCCGTTGTGCCCTAAGGCTTTTGTAAAAATATAATTTTTCTGCCTGGTGGTGCCCCTAGAAGGGGCAGGTGTACCACCAGCATCTTTTTTTATGTTGTGCGGGCCTGCAGCATGCACAGCAGTCCTACAACATTAAAAAATACATTAAGTCTCCTGAGTCATTGAATCCATGACCCCAGGAGAGCTTACCATATATTTTTTAAAGCACTCTGAGCTGGAGCTGTGTGCTCTCCAGCTGGAGTACAGAAGTGCAGGGACCTCTTGTGGTGGGTTCTAGGCTTGCATTTTGTGGCCTGAAAAATGCAACAACAAAAAAATCAAAGATACGTTGATGTTTTTGTTTAGTAAAGCGTTATTAAAAATATTTGATGACAATCACTTTTATTAAACATTGCAATGTGTGAATTTATAAAATATGCATTTGAATATAGTTATTGGTGACTTTTTGACAAAGACAATAGGTTTGCTTTATATATGTTAATGTGCTGAACCCTTGATAAAGGCCATAGGCCTGCTTTTTATGTTTTGGTGTTCTGACCCTTTGACAAAGTCAGTAAGTCTGCCTTGCTTTAAATAACACCCTTTTTATCCCTGCCTTACTTTAAAAGACACCCTTTATATTGTTACATCACATGGTCAGCTTGCGTGCCTGTGGGGTATTGGGGGCTGCCTACACACAAACCAACGCTCGCACTGCAAAGGCCATGTGCACTGGGGGATTGGGCACTGGCGGGGTGTTGGGCATTCAACCCTACTCTGGCCATGGAGATGGACATCTTACTTTACGTTAAAAAAAACATTGAAATTCAATGAAAAACACAAAGATAAAAGTGACGTTATAGTCAGGAATTGTAATAATATTGTTCTTTCAATTAAAAACCTTAGAAATTCACTAAAAAGACAAAGGTTAAAGGGATGTTATAGTTAGGTGAAAGTGTCAGTTAATTCATACTGTTTAAACGAACAAAACCACTGAAATTCACGTTATAGTTATCTAAAGTAAGTATAACTCCTGCCTAAGGTAACTATAACCCGCCCTCGCTGTGTACTGCTAATTACCTCCCATGTTATATTACTCATGGCATGTTCTATGACATCAGTGATAACATGACTGCAACATCTGAAAGGACATCATTGATGACAACACTGTCCATGGTGAGGGCGCAAGTTATAGTTATTTTAGGGCAGGAGTTATAGTATGGATATAGGTATAGATTTTATAGTCAACAAGTGAAGTTTACACTTAGTGAGATAGAGTATACTCTAAGATGTATAGAACCCTTGGAATATACTCTCATTCACTAGGTGTAAGTCTCACTCTTAGACTGTGATATCCACACCAGTAAACACAGCCTCACTCTTTTTTTATGATAATATTAGAACTTGAAGCACATTGTGAATCAGAGTGTGCAATCCTGAGATCTTGGAGCAGAGTCTAACTCATTGGTTTTGAGCCTCACATCTTAGAGGACAATCTTAATGTTTGAATCTTAGGGCCTGATTAAGAGTGTGGCGGAAAGGGTACTCCGTTGCAACAGCAGAGGACAACCCTTTCTGCCGACCTGAAGGTCCGCCCTCCTCATTTAGGGCATGATTTAGAGTGTGGTTACTCCATCAGGGAGATGGAGTATTTTACTCCATCTACCTGACGAAGTAACCACGCCCCAAATTTAAAGATGTCCGCTGCACCTGTGGACATTTCTTACATTGGCAGGAACCGTCATCACGGCAGTTCCTGTCAATGCATTGAAAGCGCTGTATGGCTCCTTGTTATTTTATTTTCAAAAAGAAATCCCAAAGCGGGATCTTCTTTTTGAAAATAAAAAAAAAACAATGACGCCCCTCACAATGGGAGTTTTATCCCATAGAGTGTTTTTTTTTTTTTTCTCCGTCGGGCCGCTCTAGGTGTATGTCAGTGGTGGAGATGAAGTCGTCTAAACCACTGACATACTGAAGTTCAGCCTGACTCTAAATAGGACAGGCAGACCTTCAAAATGGCAGAAGGGGTACCCCATCGACGTTACAACAGAGTACCTTTTCTGCCGCACTCTAAATTAGGCCCTTAGAGTCAGGCAGACCTTCAGTATGTCAGCAGCGGAGACTACTGCAACTTCAGTGCTGACATAAACCTCCAGTAGATTAAGGGTCATCTGAGGTTTTGCCATTTGTCTGCCCACACATATACAAACACACATACATTTACAAGCCTAGTGTGTGTATATGTATGTATGTGCGCATATTTACAAGGCTATGAAAAAAAACGGGACAAGCCAGATACAGAAGTAAGACTAAAGGCTTTAGTCCTACTTTTATGTCCGGCCTGTCCCGGTTTTTGCTTCTCAAAATGTGGTCACCCAAAGGTAGATGAATTCCAAGGCTTCCAACTGTGAGTCCACCTTCACCCTTTGCCACTGTTTTCCTGTTTTCTCTTACTCTTCCTTCCTCCTTTTCATCCTTTCTCTTTCTTTCTGGGTCAAAGTCCGGTGAAGAAAAATAACGGTGTCCTCAAAAACGAGTTGCTGTGCCCACCCCCTGCAACCACGGGCACCCATTAAACACGCCACAGAATCCTATTCAATGGCTTTAAAAGTCTCACATATCGGAGCACTATTTTACTTATAGGGTGCGAGTCTCAAACCCTTTTAGAAAGGTCCAACTCCATGAGCCGGACCCTCACAGCTTGGACCACAGTGAGCCTCACATCTAGGAGGCAGTGAGTCCCACTAGTCGGTTTAAATGCAGGGGAGCCTCGTTTGTCTGTTGAAACATTAACTTTGGTCCAAACCCCTCAAACTCGCACAGAAATCTGTACGTGGCGGGAACTGGGGGATCAGGAGAGGGCCTGTGACGGCAAAGGCGCCCTTTTGTGCCTGAGCTCAGAGCTGTGAAATTGCCCCCTTTGCCGCCTAGCTTCAGGGCTGGGCCTCGGGGCCGGGGGTCTTTGAGAGCTAAGTAGCCATTGTCTCGTGCCTGCCTCCGCCCTGGGGCTCTGCATACTAAATCATTGCTCCTTTCAGGCAAACAAAGACATCCCCCTTCTGTCAGAAGCCCCCAACGCACACACGGCCACATTTCAAAGCGAAATCACTGCACAACATCTCTCCACAAACAGGGGTTTCAATCCTGCAAATCCCGGGGCTTAGGAGTTCACCCCACATGGTTGTCTTTTCTTAAATGAAGGCAGAATGCGCATTTCAAAGAACGTTTCAAAGTATACTCACTAAGAAAAGAAGTAAGGCTTTAGAGACAGTTCTCGGACAGCCCATACCTCACACAATACCTAAAATTCCAGACAGTGCACGAGTACCATTTCCTGCAGCAGAAGGGGGCAGCCTGTTTTCTGCAACGACTCAGATCATGTAAACTGGGGATAATCTGTGGAAAAACGTCACAGGAATAATTAATGTGCGGAGAAATGATGCCCTGCGAAATACTTCGCCAAGAAAACGGGCACCTATCAGAAATAATGCCCCAGGAGATATAACATCTGTCAAAAATACCACGCTAGGAGATTCCCATCAAAACACTCACGCAAAATGGCGCCGATCTTAAGATACTGTATGGGCAGAAAGGACACCCCATAAAAATACTTGCCAGTGAAACATTGCCCACGCAAAAATACTACAGCGTGACAAACTGCAAATGAAAGTCATTTTATAACATTGAAATTTTCAGAGCTTCATTGCAGACAATAGAGTGGTTCAGGGCCAAAAATGTCTGATACTGACCATTTGCTTCAACATTCCAATTGAAATTAATTCATTGTAACTCAACAAAACATACACATGAAAGCAGCATATTAAGCACACTATTGATGGTCCATCTGAAACCATCAGAAATCAGATTCCATCCTGTTCATTGAATTCTTGAGACAAGAGGGTAAAGGTACCCGAACTCCGACAGTGCTATTAGGCCATACTAATGGTAGTACAGCGCTAAATAAATCTCTTTCACCTAACAGAACATGATATAACAGAAAATAATAGTTGTTGGGGTCCCACGCCCATATGCTGTATCGCTGTAAAAATATGCTGTTCATCAACTGCGCAGATAAACAATTCTAAAATCCTTTTGCTATCAGCAGTTAATGTTGATAAAAATCTTTCCTTACTTGATGCCTTAACACTTGACCAGAGCCATCATAACAGCACTGTTCTCCCGCCTGACTGTGGGATTGGCATAAGACCTCCCTGCGATCCTGACTAAAAACCACAGAGCCAAATAGTGCTGTGCACATTCCGCTGGGTCTCCATAAACCACATTTCTCCCACGCTCACCTCGCCACACTGTCTGCCCATATATATCTTAACATGTGTGCTACCACCAGGGCCTTTCTTTCTGCAGACAGTCCAAAGCTCTACCGTCTTTTGAACTCTCGATTTCACCCAAGCATCTTTGGGAATTCTGTTCTTCATTAGGGCAAATTAAGTCATTTATTTCCTTCAAGAAAGAAGTCAAAGCACTCCTTATGAACACATTTCTTCCCTAGATACTCTGATGCCCTTCTTCCCCCAATCACATTCATGACTACTCTCGCCAGTAACTGCAGTGTCTTAAACTTAGCGCTCCTGACTCTTCCCTCCAGTTTCTTGTCACTCCTGATCCAACAGTTTTATTGTCTATGCTATGTTGGCTTTTATTGAGTTATCTCCTCTACCATTGATCACTGTAAAACGTACCCTTCCTTTTCTGGGGTGCTACCTATATCCTGTATCTTTCTTCCTGGTGTATGTTTTGATTGTTTAAATTTGTAAAGCGCTCTGATACCCGCAAGGTTCAAGTTCTCGCTATAAAAAAAATATCAAATAAATCTCTTTATAAAATCAGTAAATGGTTGACATTTCCATGAACTTGTGTTTCCCCTACCGCAGCTCCAATAGGCAATGCAAATATCAGTTGTGAGTAATATATGTCCTGTTAGCATCACAAAACAAAGCACATACTGTGCCAGGTGAAATTTCATCCACCAAAAACACGGTGCCTAGAGACATAACTCCCTCCATAAACACCTCAGGATAAATGTCACCCATCAAAAATTTTATGACACTAAAAATGACCAGCGTCATAAAAACAATACCAGCGAAAATGGCACCCATCATAACTACTGTGCTGGGGGAAATGGCACCCACCATAAAAACTGTATTAGGACCAGCCTTGCAAGAGAACATGTTGTCTATCACGTATACTGTGCCTGGAGACACATAATAAATACTGTAGTCAGTAGTTACACTCATTTTATTGTGCCTGGAGAAATAACACCGCAATGACTAGACTGGCAGCAGATATTACAGCCATCATAAATGCTGAACTAAGACATATATTAACAATTCAAAGTACTGTGTCCATAAGACCATATTCCTATCAGAAAAAGAAGGTCCTTAAAGAATGCCCCAGCTTTTTTATTTAGTTATCATTTTGTAAAAAAATAAATACAGCATACATTTAGTGTAAACATTGTACATAATTTATCCAAATACAAAATTAATACTATTAATATACTCTACTTTTTATTTTCAGTTTGCAAATTGACTTACACTTAGGCCTGAGTATGACTTTTGGCGGTGCGGTAGCGGGCTGCATGCCTCGGCCGCGCCCCCGCACCGCCAAGAGTCGCTGCCAACCTCCTGCCAGATTACAAGTAGTTTTGTGGTCTGGCGGGCGGGCGGCGTGGCGGTTCCGGGGCAGTGCTGTTTTAAAGGCTCATTGTGAGCCTTAAACAGCACCGCTGCAGGACTGCCAGCGCACGTTCCTGCACGGGAAGGAATGCACCATGTCGTGCATTCCTTTCCTCACAGGAACTGGGGATGCAAAACTACAGGGGGACACAACATGTGGCCCCCTGCATGCACCCGTGCACAGAGGCAAGAGGGGCCCCACAGCAGTTACATGGAAGAAGAACCTCCATGATACTGCTGGCAGTGAGGAAAGTCATAATATGCTTGGCGGTGCCTCAAGGCACTATCAAGCATATTGCAACTCTCAGACCGCCACAGGACCGCCAGGGAACGTGGTTCCATGGCAGTTGTGGCGGTGCAATGGCAGTCTGACCACCAACGTTCTAATAGGCTGATCGGACTGCCGGTGCAGCGGTGGCTGGACCACCACCACCGCGCCCTCGCGAGTCTGGGGGACATCGGACTGCCAGACTCGTAATCAGGCCATAAGTCTTCTCTTGGGTTATCTTTTCTTACCACAAAATATCTCCACAAAATCTATATCCGCATGTCCATCCCAACAGTTAATTACCCTCTTTAACATGAAACACCTAAAGTATCCAATGCTCCACAAGTCCCTCTTTTTCACATATATTCAATCCACTCACAATATGGCACCTGAAGAGGGGACACAGTTGAGCTTGATGCCTGATACCTTACACACATTCTATGATTAGTATTCCAATAAATACTGAGGCTAGGTGTTAGACAAGGACAGGCAAGGTCCCTGTTTGGCATCATACTGGCTGCCAAAATACCCTAAGAATGAACTTGAAATTGTATCAGCCAATCTCTCCAATAGAAGTGAAGTTGCTGATATAGAGCATGCCCCGGAATAAGCCTCAGCGATGACGGGCTTTTAATGGCATTTTTCAAGGAATTTCAAGACACCTTGGGTGATCCACTGGCAAAACAGTTTAACCATATTGCAGAGAAGGAGAAAATTAAGGGTCGCATGATGGAGTCGACCATCACAGTCCTCTTAAAGCCTGACAAGAAAACCTAACTATGCAGCTACTATCTCCCCTCAACAATGATGGTCAAATATTCACCAGAATTCTGGTTTCTGGGTTGCACCAGGTGTGGCCTGAACTGGTCTTATCCTTTAAGTCAGGATTTATACGAGGACGCCTCCAACCATATTCACTTGGTGACAAAAGTGCAAAACCCTGATGGCCCTTCCCTCACTTTATGCAGAGAAGGCCTTCAATAAAGTAGATTGATGCCTCCTCACCAAATCATTGGCCAAAGCAGCTTTAGGTCCATTGATAACTTCTTTTATCCTGGCCAATTTAAAGCAGCCAACTGCGCAAAGTAAATTCAAAGGCAAATTTACACAACAGATAACCTTGGCGAGGAGCATAAGACAGGAGTGTCCTTTGTTGCCCTTGACCTTTGTGCAAGTATGGAGCTGTTGAATCATAGAATCAATGGGAACCAGGCTACAAGGGGGTTGGCCATGAATTGAGGGATATAAGGCTTTCCTTTTTGCAGATAACATTCTGTATTTCTTAACGGAACCAGGAACTTTGCGACCAGCTTTGTTTGCAGAGATTTGATTTTTTCTGAACTCCAAATTGGTGGCAATGGGGTTGGCCAACCCTGGTCACATATCGCGACCCACACCTTTTGCGTTGGGGCTTTTAATATTTGGAGGGCTCCATAAAATACCTGGGAGTTAGAATTTCTGGGGATTGTTCTGCCCACTATGCTTGTAATATCTCAACTTTTCTGGATACACTTTTTAAGGATCTATACCTTAGGGGAAGAGGGGGCAGCACAGACCACTGATAACTGGGTTGTGTGAAAAAGGCCGCTTTATTGAGACAGGTGCACATTACAACATAACCTGGGCCTTTGCCTTACAGCACTGTAGCCTCACTATACACCATTAATCACCGAAGATCAACTACCCCCACCCCTAAACGAGCCCTCCCCGATAACCTCTTCAAACTTGAATAACATACTTACATCAGAGCTGCTCAACAGAAAGTGGGACCTCTAAAAATCGTTTCCCTTTTCCTACCTCAACTACCCATTGAACCTCATTGAACTTCCTACCTAACGTTTTAACTTCCTATGTTGTCCAGGCGTGAACTTCCTACCCGTTCCCATTCAGCCTGAACTGCCACTGACAAACAATAAACTTGTGTAAATCCTGGCAACTTCTCAGCCGACCGCTGGTGCACCTGACTTAAGCGACAACCGAAACACATAGCTCCCCATTGTACACCTGTACCAAGGAAACGACCCGCCTAGGGGTGGTGGTAACCCCCTGAATTAGTTAGCTTACAACCTGTACTACAAGGTGGAGGGACGGGAGGAGGACAAAAACTAGCGGGGAGTACCAGCCACCGTACCACCATGTTAAAATGGTGGCTGGAACACAAAAATGGAGGCGCTAAATATGTTGGGCTATCCTATAGCCCAAATAGAGCCCTCCCCCAATAACCTCTTCAAACTTGAATAACACACTTGCATCAGAGCTGCTCAGCAGAAAGTGGGACCTCTAAAAACCATTCCCCTTTTCCTACCTCAACTACCCTTTGAACCTCATTGCACTTCCAACCTAACGTTTGAACTTTCTATGTCGTGCAGGCGTGAACTTTCTACCCGTTCCCCTTCAGTCTGAACTGCGGCTGACAAACAATAAACTTGTGTAAATCCTGGCAACTTCTCAGCTGACCGCCACCCAGGGCCAGGTGCTATCCCCCCTGGCCCTACCAACCCCCCCACTCCCTCCCCTTCCGGCTGATCCAGACAGTGGTAGAACTAATACGAGCATGGTCCTTTTGACTCGACCCCCAACACTTTAGCTAGCGCCAACTTCAACAGGAGCAAGTAAAGCTCTATCCCCATAAAAGACAGGTGAACCCCGTCCCCTCTAAAAAAAACTCCACGTCCTGAAATCTCAAGTCTGAATGTTGTATCCTGCCAATGCCGTTGTCCCTGCAAAATGCCCTCGTTTCTTTATTCAGTTTCCTCCTGGCTTTGTCAATGGCCGATGGTTTCATAGCCCCCCTCCACACTCTCCTGGGTATAAACTCTGTCCACATTGTGTGGTAGCCTGCCCACAACTTACAAATCTGCCTAAGGTCCCATTTCATCTCTTTCATTAGAGCTAAACCCTTTTGAGCCACCAGAACATTTCCCCCTAAATGAATGATGAGCACGTCCGGACATTTCCCGCCCCCCATGTACCTATTCAGAAACGGTATCAGCTCCTTCCACCGCATACCACCTTTCCCTTTTCATGTCATCGAGTAAAAGTCTTTATTAAAAACCTGGTTGGCACCGTAAAAGCTTGCCCTAGCGTGTCGTTCTGCCCATTTTACAAACGAGTGGCCCACGATCCATACTGTCATTCCTGTCTTCAAGGGACCGGCAACCGAACCTGCAAAAGATTAAAGATGACAACCCGACCATTACAACCCCTCATCTCCCTCCCCCATGACATATGACCGAAAGCAACCCAATTTCCATTGCCCCAGTTCTCTTATCCTGTTGGGCGCCCAACCCCGTCTGCTGGCCTCTGTCGCCGCACCAATCCTGAAAGAATGAGTCCCAAACTGGCTGGAGTCTATGCCCAATGTTTTTAATGTCTTGCGCAACAATGCTAGCAGTTGGAAGGCCGTTACGGGTTTCCCACCCCTGTGAATAAAGACTCTTCCTGAACTAGACGCCCCACCCCTGACTTTCTCCGTGCAGCGTAACGGGCAAACCACTGCCACCGGGAAGGCTTTCAAAAACACTGCCCTACCCACCGCTCTCTGGTCAGTCTTGGACTTGTATAGCCATACCCGAACCCCACTATCTTGGAAACGCACCTCCTCCCAGCATAACCCCCTGCTGCCCTTACCCCCCAGTACCTCTGAAACCCGGAATGCCCCAAAAAACAACCAAGACATGATGGTCGAAAACATCTCCCTCGCCCAACCCTCCAGGATTCTTTTCCCCAACTCCCCGCTGATGGGGGGTACCCCCACCAAAGCTTGCCCATAAAGGAGATGCCCTCCAGTTTCCCTGAGATCGTCACCCTTGACTGCCCCTTCTCAATAAGCCCAAGTATGAATTGGACGACGTCCTCCACCCTCTACCGCTCTTGTTGCCTCCTTCGCGCCCCGCCCTTCAAGAACTACCCCCAAGCCTGGAGGTAAGTCCTCCACGATGACCGGGCTAAAGATCCAGCTACCAAATTTAGCAACCTCTCTCTCCTACGGACCAAAGTTCCTGTGGCACATGAGTCATCTCCTGAACCGCCTCCATGGTCAGCCCATGGAACCTCTCCCACTGCGAACAAGACAAAGCATCAGCAATGTCATTGTCCACACCAGGAACGTGCCGGGCTCTGAAGGCAATATCAAATCTAAGGCAATGCAGTACAAACACTCACAGCAGCTGCCAAAGCTGTGGCTCCCTGGCCGACTGCCTGTTGACCACCTGAACCACTGACATGTTGTCTACCCGGAAAAGGACTCTTTTGTGAGACAGCTGATCGCCCCATAGCATGACGGCCACTACCAGGGGAAAAAACTCTAGCAAAGCGATATTGCGCCTGCCCTCCCTCCATGCTGGAGGCCATTGCTCGGCACACCAGTGCCCCTGCCAGTACAAGCCAAACCCGCAGGCACCCGCGGCGTCAGAGAAAATCTGCACGTCCCAGTCCATGTCCACCCAGGATGTCAGAGGAATGCCATTAAAGTCATGTAGCAAAACTTTCCACACGCGCAAGTCCTCCTGCACCCCCGCTGTCAGTCGAACATGATGGTGAGGCAATGGGAGGCCCGAAAGGGACAAATCTATGTGCCTACAAAACGCCCTCCCTGCTCCTACTACCCTACAGGCAAAGTTCAAATGGCCCAGAAGCGTTTGCACTTCTTTCACTGTCCCTTTCTTTTTTGCCAGCATTGTGTTCAGCAGGTCCACCATTTTTTTCTTCTTGTCCTCCGGCTGCCAGGCCTCCCCGGCTACTGAGTCAATTTCGATACCCAAAAAGGCCAACCTTGTCACGGGCCCCACTGTTTTTTGCGGGTCCAAGGGCACCCCCAAGTCCGCCATCAAACCCTGGAATCTTTCAAGTGAGCCCTGGCAGTCTCCAGTCCCCGCCGTCCCTACAAAGAAAAAGTCATCTAGGTAGTGTGTGATATGCTCCACCCCATGTGCCATGTGAATAACCACTGCAGAAATGTACTAAAACACTCAAAGAGGGCACACGAGATGGAGCAACCCATAGGGAGTGCCTTGTCCACAAACCATTGGAATTCGAACTGAATGCCTAACAGTTGGAAGTCATCAGAGTGTACCGGCAACAAACGGAAAGCCTACTTGATGTCGCTCTTTGCCATCAGCGCCCCCCATCTGACCTTCTCCACCAAAGCCAGGGCTACATCCACTGACGAGTACGTCACTGACACGTGCTCCGTGGGGATGAAGTCATTCACTGACTGGCCCTCGGGCCAGGACAAGTGTTGAATCAGGCGATATTGCCCCGCTTCTTTCTTGAGCACTACCCCAATGGGGGACACTGATGGAGCAAGGTCTCGTAAGAAAGAGACTTGCTTGGAAGCAATCCTCTCGTTTAACTCATTAACAAATTACTAACCATGTTTTGTGAATAATTAATACGCACCACATGAACACGCGGGTTAGCGAAGCTTGCTTATGTGTGTACTAATGCGGATAACAATGAAGACGGACTAATACCGCTTTAAACGGGAAAAACTGTTGTGCGCATGCGTCAACTGCATCTACGCAGTATGACGAGAAAATGATTGGAGGGAAATTCTAGCGCATGAGCAGAAGACACTAAAATGGAGTCTTGAAGAGTCGCGTGCATGGCATCTGCTTAAGCTGAAACGAAAACAGGCTATTTTACTAATGCTAATGCGGGGAAAGTATTAATAAGAAAAAGGGAAACAGAGTAGAGGTGGGTGGTATACAGTGAGACCATTTATTTTGTGAAAGTAACATTTGTCTTTTGACTTTATTATTAATGCGCATTTGGGCCTCTCTTGTATGACCGGACTGGATGAAATGACGCAATGCCTGCGCATGCTCACTGAATGAAGCCATGAAGGTCAATGACAGAACACTTGAACGGAAGCCAAATTGGAGTGCCATACCCTGGGAATGGATGGTGAAAAGTTCAGCAATGAGATGTTCTATTCTTCGTAGTGTTATTAATGTTTCAAATAGATACATGTAGTGGATGGGAATAAAGTTTTGAATAAAAATTAAGGGGATGGGTTTGCGAACAATGGTTTAACAGAATAAAGTGACATGTAAGCATGGTGTGATGGAGCTTCCCCCTTGCCTGACCAATTAGATTTCATATATTTACGATATTGAAACTTTAGTGGGTGGAACGTGAAGAAACAAAGGTATAATTAAGGTAGCTTTAGTTAGTTAGTTAGCAGAAGGAGCAGAAGATGCAGCGCGCAGAGCTCGAGATGCTGTGAGTCGGAGATGCTGTTGCGGGGAGAGATGCTGTGAGATGCTGATGAAGAATCGAATGCAAACCCTGAAGCAGAACTTTCTATCCTAATTAATTGGGTTAGATCAGAAGATCGCAGAAGAATCTCAAGGAGGAAGAGAGTGTCAGAGAGGGGTGCGGCGCAATCGTCGGTATTTTAGAGAGGTCAACTATCCTGTCCTGAATCCTGTCCTGAAGTCTTTGTCTCCTGACCTATCCTGGGGACCCTCACCAGCCCTTTGGCCAGGGGGTTGGTCTTTCACACCATTCTTGGTAAATATATTTTCATGTATTTTGTAGATGTTCTTTTCTCTCTGTCCTCTCCCTTTCTGAGCATTTGTTATCGTATGTGTCCGAAGTATATGCTTGATGTTTAATCATTTGAATTTTCTCTCCTAAGAATGATGGTGACTGCACTGTACTTTTGAGATGGTTCACATGCATTTATTTTAGATAAAGATTTTAAAACTTCCTGAGTCTGTGATTATTTACATCAAAATAAAAGAATAATTAAAGGTTATGTTAACTATCACCATTAATTAGTTCAAGTAATGGTCCATCGACCAGAGGAAAGAACTTTTTGATCAGTGAAAGGTTAGTTAGGAAAGTTAAAATAACTAATCCTGAGAAATATATAAAACTTTGACAAACTCCAGCGGTTTACTCAATTTGTGTGTTTGTATTGGCCCAGGTGAGTATATGGTAGTGGAATATCTGTTGTTGGTATACCGCTGGATTAGTTTTCTGGTAGCAGAGTTATGGTTATTATTGACTAGTTTGGTGATAAATATTGATTATTAATTATTGATTTATGTCTAACAAAAAGAGTTAGTGTTTTGTTTTATGTTGTCCAGAAATCCCGGGAAAATGAATAGCGGGTGGTGACAGAAGCCATACTGCAGTGAGGTTACTCGTCTGTTGGAATAACACTGAGAAGCTACGTAGAGCTGGCAGTGTTAAACTAGGGACTATTTCGTATAAAAGTAGAGTGCAAACAATAGCAAAAGGGGTTCGCTGGTGAAACTTTGGTCTCATTTCCCAATACGGGTGACACCGGGGAAGTAACAGGTTCTCCTGAGCTTGAATGAAGGGTAAACAGGGGTTTTACTCGCAGTAGAAGAAGAGTAATTTCTGAAACTCAAGAATAAATTGAAATCTATCCTTTTGTTTAGTGGAACAGACAGAGTAGCGAATGTTTTTATGTTGTTACTAACGGTTTTTATTTTAGAAAAGTAAAAGAAATACGTTTTCGTATTACCTTGTGAAGGGAAGGTCAGTCGCCGGAGTTGCACTGACGTCACAGAGAGCCGCGCTGGGATTGGTTGAAACAGCGGGCGTGTGACAGAAGCAGATTGTAAAGGAGCGGTCAGTAGTGAGGAGTAATACTGACGTCACAAAAGGCCGCGCTGGCATTGGTCAGACCACGAGACTGATTGGTTAATAGATAGAAGTTGCGCTAGGATTGGTCGAAAAAGAATTGTATGTTGAGTCCTGATTTGACTGCGGGTGTGTGTCGTGCTGACATAGGACGCAACGTAGGTAATAGAGCTAGAAGATATACGGATGACTCTTTCCTATATCGACCGACTGAAATGTTCGGAAGACCAAAGAAAATGACGTTAATGAAGAAAATTAAAAATTTCTTTAAGAAAGACAAGCCTATAATGACTAGAGAGGGAATTCCTATTCCGCCACCCAAAACACCTGCTTCCTTTATGATGATGGAGAAAGGATATCACATGTGTGTATGGTTGGACAATTGGATAGAGTATACTAAAGGTGATGGAGTTTTAGCTTTTCCGGAGCATGGTACTTTCAATTTAAAGATACCTCAGAATTTGAGAGATCAAATGAATATGCTAGAACCGAGTCCTAGGATGACACAGTATGAAGCTTTGGAAGAATGGGAAATTGAGGCATTTGATCGTGAAAAATACAGAAGTGGTCGGAGATTTAGAGGATTTTTACCTAGATATCCGTATGAGTCAAGTGGAGATCAAATGAAGCGTTGGAGAAGAGCTGTGGTGACCGAGGGTTTATATCCAGTATTAATGGCTGAAGAACAGTTAGGAGGAAAGTGTAAGGAAAAAACAAAACACATGAATACGACAGGATATGGCGAATCAGATGATGAGCTATTAGAGGATATTTTGATTAAAAACCCTCCACCATACCAAGAAGCACCTAGTAAGGTTACCCGAGTGCACGAGTGATAGGAATGCCTTTAACCCCACAAATTTTGCATGATGCGTCACTTAATAGGGTATTGCAGGATAATGAGAGAGAAGCTTTAAATAAAACTAGAGAAGAATTAGTTCAGAAAGTAAACCAATTGAATTTAAATGCTGAAGCTTTGACAGTACCAGTGACTATTTGTCCTGTAATCCCATTATATGGAGATAAAAAGACTTGTCAGAAACCTCAAACTGTGACAGTTCCGTTAACTAGTCCCAGAAAAGAGGTAATAATTATGGATGATCAGGCCAGTGAAAATGAATCAATTATTTCATTAATGGATCTCCCGAATGTAGAACCTTTAACTGAAACTCCGAAAAGAATTATACCTACAAATTTGAGAGAAAAGAGATCTTTGGTTCCTATAGGAACTGGAGGTTCAACAGTAGTTACCCCTGAAGATATAGAGAGGTGGGCACAGGAAATAGGCAATCGAAACCCACAACCAAAGATTCTAGATATCAGTAGATTGAAAGTAGAGTTGGAAGAAATGATAACTGGCAATGTGAGCATAGAAAGACTGAGCGTTTATAATGATGAGGAATTGTTATTTTTATGTAAGAGTATAACCAGAAGAGCAAGAGTATTTCATGAGAAATTAACAGAAGTTGCTTCAGAAATTGGAATAGATATAGGGAAATCGAAATTATTGCAAAAAACATATCGAGTGGATTTTACTGACAAGGATTTAGAAAGTGTAAATGCTTCTGGTAAGAGACTACAGATAAAAGAGTTAATGAATATTTTGCGAAAATGGGGAGACATTGACAAATGGAGAATTAGGTGGATAAGAAAGAAAGAGGAGGTACAAGCAAGAGAAGCATCAGCTGCATTTCCAGTGAGAGAATCAGATAAGGTTGAGAAAATGTGTCCAATGAGAGAAGGTCCTGGTGGTGGATATGTTCATGTCCCTTGGAGTAGACAGGATATTTTGTCATTTACGAATGATTTCCACAAATTGAGAGAAAAACCAGTTGAATGGTATAAACAGGTGGAAAGATTTGTGAAGGTTTCAAAGGTTCTATTGAAAGATCTGGATAGTTTATTTGACATTGTGGTACCTGCTGACTTATGGACAGAGTGTAAGATCACAATTGATTGGCCAAGTGAGGAGTATGCCAGAGACTCGAAGACAGGAGCACCCTCAGAGGAGGTGATGAAGAAATATCATCAAGTAATTACTTTCCTGAAAGGGAAAATCCCTCCTAAAGAGACAGATTGGGTAAAGATAGACAGAACAACTCAAGAGCCAAATGAGTCCGTACATGCATATTATGAGCGGTTGTTACAGGTGTTTAAACAGTATAGTGGTTTTGAGAACATTTGTGACAAGGATATGGGCCATTTTGTATATCGGTTTGTGTATGGTCTGAAACCGGAGATTAGTCAGATGATTCAGCAGCACATGTTGTGCTGGCAAAGCAAAACAGTTGATGAGATTTTGAAATATGCTAAATATTGTGGAGACAACATAGAAGCAAGGCGTAGAAAGCTAAAAGAGAAAATGATGTGGGCACAAGTAAAATTAGCAGAACAACAGGAGAATAAATCAAATATTCAGACTGATAATCAGGTGAAAGAGCAGAGTCAGAATGATCGAGCAGCGAATGGTGGTAAAGTAAGAGGACGGATGAATAGAGAGGAAGCGAAGAAGAAGTTTCCTTGTCATGCGTGCGGAAAGATTGGACATTGGAAAAACGAGTGTAAGAGTATTCAGAATAATAATGGGCCAAACCAAAATTGAATTCCACAGATGCAGAATGAAGTGCTTATGAATCAGCCGCAGCAGGTAGTTACTCCACAGTATCAGGTGCCACCAGCTCCTATGCCAAACTTTGTGAACTCACAAAAATACAGTGCGAACACCGGATTTCACAGAGAAAGTGGTAAGAATAACAGAGTGGTTACACAAAATTTTTTGCAGAATGATGAAGAAAATTCGGACTATGTGCAATGACGGTGCCTGAGGGGGGAGGAAGAGGAGTGCGTGCTTGGCGCATCCTTGCCGGTAGATCAGTCAGGTCCATTTGTTGATGGGAAAGTTGAAGGTAATGACATCACTTTTCTATTGGATACTGGTGCTACCCGGTCTACTGTGAGAACAGCAGACATCCCAAACCTACCCCTCTCGGGAGAATCTATCCAAGTTGTAGGAGTGTCAAATCAACAGATTAGAACCCCAATTACAAAACCAATGGAGGTACATATCGGAAATTTTAAAGAAATGCATCGGTTTGTAGTTTGTGATTCCAGTCCAGTAAATCTGTTGGGAAGAGATCTACTGTGCAAGATGAATTGCACGATCTATTGTACACCAGATGGTGTCGCTTTCCAAACCCCTGATGAAGACGTAATATATAAAATAATGCTAGCTAAGCAAGGTACAGAAGTAGATGAGATGTTTTCATTGAGGACTGAAAGTAAATTGCCGGAAGAGTTGAGAACCACAGTGAACCCAGAAGTGTGGGATTTCACAGGAAAAGACATTGGGCTGATGTCAGATGTAGATCCAGTTAAAGTGACGGTGAAAGAAGGTGCAGTTTATCCAAACACACGACAGTACAAAATGAGTCCAGAAGTGAAAGCAGGAATTGCCCCAGAAATTGACCGAATGATTAAACAAGGCATTTTAAAAGAAATAATGGGTAGTCCTTGTAATTCGCCAATAATGGGACTCAAAAAGCCTAGCGGAAAATACAGGATAGTACAGGATTTGAGAAAGATTAACAAAATTGTAGTGCCTTGTTGCCCAGTAGTGCCAAATCCAGCAGTGATCCTTTATGAGATACCCTGGAATGCAGGTTGGTTTACAGTAATTGATTTGTGCCAAGCATTCTTTTCTATTCCTTTGCACCCAGATAGCCAGTATCTTTTCGCCTTCCGGTTTGAGGATCGTATTAAGGCATGGTGCCGAGTTCCTCAAGGGTACACAGAGAGTCCCTCAATTTTCAATCAAATACTGAAAAAGTGTCTGGAATCATTAGTTATGCCCGGGAAATCAGTTCTGGTTCAGTACATTGATGACCTATTAGTGGCATCAAAAACACGAGAAGATTGTGTCACCGATACAATTGCATTACTGAACCATTTGGCGGAAGGAGGACACAAAGTGTCTCCAGAAAAATTGCAGTTCTGTCAACAAGAAGTTAGATATTTAAGGCATAAAATAGAAAGAGGAGTTAGAAAAGTGACACCGGAAAGAATAAAAATAATCAAAGAAATGCAGCTACCTCAGACACAAAAGGAGATGAGAATGTTTCTGGGAGTGGTTGGGTACTGTAGGCAGTGGATTAATAGCTTCTCCATGCTAGCAAAGCCATTGATACAATTAACTCGGAAAAGAGCAAAAGATCCCATCGATTGGAATGATGAATGTTTGGAAACCTTTGTGAAATTACGAAATTGTTTATGTGAGGCCCCTGCCTTGGGCATGCCTGATTATTCAAAAGAATTAGCGTTGTTTTGTTGTGAGAGAGAAAATTGTGCACTTTCAGTTTTAACACAGAGACATGGACTGAGCCGACGTCCAGTGGCGTATTTCTCTGCCACCTTGGATCCAGTGGCTTCAGCCTTACCTGCCTGCTTAAAAGCAGTAGCTGCTACTTGTATGAGTCTGGAGCAAAGTGAGTCAATAGTGATGGGACATCCTGTAAAGGTTTACGTTCCACACTAGGTTGAGTTTCTTTTGACAAGAACGAGAACACAACATCTCACTCCTAGTCGGCTGACTAAGTATGAAAAGGTGATTTTGGGAGCAGAAAATGTGACAGTGATAAGATGTACGATAATGAATCCTGCCACATTATTGCCAGATCCATGTTGTGAAGAAGTGAAAGATGAGATTGATCATGATTGTCTGGATGTGACTGAATTGTGTACTAAGCCCCGTCCAGACATAAAAGAAACACCATTGAAGGAAGCTGATCATGAATTGTTTGTGGATGGGTCTTGTCTGAGAACTGAAGGAGGAGGATTAAGTGCTGCATATGCTGTATGTAAAATAACGGGGGTGGTTGAAGCATCCTGTTTACCGGGAGTCAAGTCTGCACAAGTAGCCGAATTGGTGGCCTTAACAAAGGCATGGAAAAATGGGAAAATTGGAGAATAACCATATTTACGGACAGTCAATATGGTTTCGGGGTTGTGCATGATTTTGGCCAACTCTGGATGCAGAGGGGATTTCTGACTTCTTCAGGATCTCCTATCAGAAACAGTAAAAATGTAAAGGATTTGTTGGAAGCATTTCAATTGCCAAAAGAAGTAGCAGTTGTTAAATGCGCTGCACATCAGTCAGGAAATGACTATGTGGTGGCCGGAAATAGATATGCAGACCAAATTGCCCGATACTGTGCAAGAAATACAATGTCAATTAACAGAAAAATTGAAACGGGTGAAACCAGCTGCCAACTTATGTTCTTCTCAGTTCCAGAAACATGGGATGAGGTCAGACAGTTGCAGGAAGAAGTTGAGGAAAAGGAAATCTGGATAAAATCAAGTTGTACAAAAAGAACAGAAGATGAAGTGTGGGTGTATTTAGATGGTAGACCAGTCATGCCAGATTGTTTGCTCTCTCAAATGGCAAGAGTGTACCATGGGACAACTCACATTGGTAGGGATTCGATGATCAGATTATTCAGACAAAGTTGGTACAATCCAAAGTTTAGGGTAGTCGCAGAGAGCCTTTGCCAAAGATGCTTAATCTGTCAGCAGCAAAACCCAGGCAGGAAGACAGTGGTCAGTTGGGGAAAGATTGGAAAGGCAGAAGGACCCTTCACCAGATTGCAGTTAGACTTCATTGAGTTGCCTCCTTGCAACGGATTGAAGTACGTACTTGTCATAGTGTGCCTGTTCTCGAGATGGGTAGAGGCATACCCCACTAGAAGAAACAACAGTCTTACAGTTGCTAAACTACTGTTGAGGGAGTTGATACCTCGCTTCGGTTTTCCAGTCACTTTGGAATCAGATAGAGGACCTCATTTTAACAACGAGATAATTCGATTAATCTGTGCTGCATTTAACATTGAACAAAAACTGCACTGTGCTTATCGTCCAGAGGCTTCTGGAATAGTTGAACATCTAAATGGCACAATCAAATCAAGATTAGGGAAGGTGTGTGCATCCACAATGCTGAAATGGCCAGATGCATTACCTCTTGTACTGATGGGTTTCAGAAGTATTCCAGACAGAAAAACAGGATTGAGTCCACATGAGGTACTAATGGGAAGGGCAATGAGACAAGCATTTATTCCTGGAAATAAATTAATGAATATAACTGATGATCTGGTATTGGACTATTGCAAAGGATTGGCTAAAATGGTGCGTTCTGTCTCTCACCAGGTTGGAGAAGACGCAGTTGAAAGACAGCCAGACCAAGCACATGATTTGAATCCTGGAGATTGGGTGTTAGTGAAGAAACACGCAAGGAAGTCGTGCCTAGCGCCCAGGTGGGATAAACCACGTCAAGTCATACTAGTCACTACCACAGCAGTGAAGTGTGCAGGTTTACCTAATTGGATTCATGCTGGTCATACCAGAAGAGTTCCGAGCCCATCTGAACAACAAGAGCAGCCACTGACTGAACAAGCTGAAACGTCAGAAGTTGAAAGCTGTGAAGCTGAAGAATCTAGAGTGATAGATTCTGAAAGACAGCTATATGACGAACAGCCAAGTACAAGTCAGGAAGAGTGGATACCAGTAATTGAAATACCCGATGCTGCTGTCGAAACAAGAAGAACAACTGAATTAAAGAGACAGGAAGGTAGAGAGGAGAAAACAGGGAAAGAAGAACACACTCAGGTAAAAACAAACAAAGACATTCAGAAACCTGAGCAGGGAGAGATAGATCTAGAAGAACAAGTTCAGGCAGAAGAAGGACAAATTGAAATAAGACCTGAACAGGAACAGATAGATCTAGAAGAACAAGTTCAGGCAGAAGAAGAACAAACTATAGTAAGACCTGAACAGGAACAAGTAGAAGAAGATCCGAATACAGAAAATACAGAACAAAGACAATTAGAAAGGGAAGAAGAACAAGAACAGATTGTGCCCAAATTAAGTGAAAATAAAAGAACCTTAAAAGAAGACAGAGAAGGTGAAAGTGCAGTTCAGGTCAAAAGAGTTAGAAAAGGAGATAATTGGCCAGGAGGAGTAAAGAAACTAAAATATTATCTAAGAAAATCAGAAAATAAACCAGAGCAAGTAAATGAATTCACAAGTCAGACGCAATATAAACAAACCTTAGTAAAGCTTACACAAAGAAGCCCAAGATTGAGAATTCTGAACAGAAAATACAAGGCCCCTGAGTGGACCTATGTGATACTAGAAGAATTTGAAAACTTAGATTTACGTGAAGAATCAGAAAGAGTTCATGTTGCACAGATTGATGAAAGCAAATTAAAACCTCCTTAAAATAAAATAAAATTTAGACAGACAGAGAAAGAAAAAGAGAAAAGAAATGTTCTCAGATTAAAATGGCAGAAGTTGAAGACACTGAAAGACCGAAACGAAGTTTAAAAAGAAAATGTTTAAGATTTTGCTTATGTAGTATTTTATTAGTAGTATTAGTATGGTTATTTTTAACAATAGGAGTACCTTTATTGATGGAAACAAGTAACAAGAATAGTACAATTATTAATGAGAAGGTAGATAGAATAAAAGAGACTAAAATAAAAATAGGGGTAGAAGATGAGATGAATTATCATAATGAATCAGAAAAGGATTCGTCTTTAAATGTGTTTACTAAATTGTTATTTCAGTACGTTAATACAATGGAGATTAGTAATTGTTATGTTTGTATGAAGTTACCCTCATCAGTATCAGAAGGGGTGACGTATCACCATATACCTTTAACATATGGTGTATCATGTAGTGTTTTATCAAGTTTATTTTACATAACAGGGAAACTTCAGTATTTTTATTCAAACTTAGATGTAGTATTTTCAGAATTGCCTAATAGAAAGAATATGAATCCAGTGATTAGTAGTAGAAATGCACAGTTCATGGGTGAATTCTTTTTAACAATGAGTTCAATAGATATAGCTAAAGCACACAAGGATAATTTAACATGTATATTACCTGAAGAAGAAAAATAATTTTTGAATTTAGTAGAAGAAAGGAGACAGGATTTAACAAAGAAAGCTGCTGAACAGAAATCCAATGTACCTTCATGGGCTGAGAAAGAGGGAATTTATGCAAAGGGCAAAGCTCATGCTGCGATGTCCCTAGACTTTGTGAAAAGGGAAAATTCTGCCTCCATAGGTTAAAGACAGATTATAATAACAATTTCATTGGTTCCAGTGAATGTGAACACAACTTCCTAATTCTAGGAGGGTGGGGACTAAAAGGGGGAACTGATCCTGTATTTCCAGGAGTTTATTATGTATGCGGGAATAATGCCTATTATAGGTTGCCAGCAAGATGGTACGGGAACTGTTATTTTGGAATAGTTTTTCCAAAAATCTATCATGTGGACAGAATCAATGGAAAATCTAATGGACTAACACGGAGAAGAAGAGCTAGTTTTTCTGAAATAGTAGGTGATATATTTAGTGCATTGATACCCTCAGTTGGAGTCATTCTAAATTCGCGTAAAATTTGCAAATTATCAACCATAGTTGATCGTCTTTCTACAGATACTGCAGGAGGATTCTTAATGATTAACACAGAGATGGTTGCAATAAGGTCTATGGTTTTACAAAATCGTCTTGCTCTTGATATTTTATTGGCAAAAGAGGGCGGAGTTTGTGGTATGTTGAAAATTAAACATTGCTGCACTTATATTCCGGACAAAAGTAAGGAAATTAAAGGGTACATTAGAAATATTACAAGAATGCATAATGATTTGACCCAACTGGAGGTTGACAGTGTATGGGGAAGATTAACAAAGAGTATAACATCAATAGGGAATTGGTTTACTAATTTTGGGAAAGGTTTTCTAGGTCAAATAATCTTACCAGTAGTTGTGATAATGACAATAGTTATGATAGTAATGATCACATGCAAATGTTGCAGAAGCAAGGGAAAGAGAAGGATACATGTAGAAAGGGAAGGAAAGGGAAAGAAACGAAAGAGAGAATATGAAGAAATTCAGCTAGAAGAGATGAAAGGAAAGCTATACAAAAAGATTAAAGATTTGGAAGGAAAAGAAGTAACTGGCGAACTGGTGAAAGAGAAAAAGAGAAAACTGAGATGTGCTAAAGTTGGAATCTGGGAAGGGATGGGTAATTTTGTGATGGCTCAAAATGCCATCAGAGAGGGGATTGATGGAGCAAGGTCTCGTAAGAAAGAGACTTGCTCGGAAGCAATCCTCTTGTTTAACTCATTAACAAATTACTAACCATGTTTTGTGAATAATTAATACGCACCACATGAACACGCGGGTTAGCGAAGCTTGCTTAGGTGTGTACTAATGCGGATAACAATGAAGACAGACTAATACCGCTTTAAATGGGAAAAACTGTTGTGCGCATGCGTCAACTGCATCTACGCAGTATGACGAGAAAATGCTTGGAGGGAAATTCTAGCGCATGAGCAGAAGACACTAAAATGGAGTCTTGAAGACTCGCGTGCATGGCATCTGCTTAAGCTGAAACGAAAACAGGCTATTTTACTAATGCTAATGCGGGGAAAGTATTAATAAGGAAAAAGGGAAACAGAGTAGAGGTGGGTGGTATACAGTGAGACCATTTATTTTGTGAAAGTAACATTTGTCTTTTGACTTTATTATTAGTGCGCATTTGGGCCTCTCTTGTGTGACCGGACTGGATGAAATGACGCAATGCCTGCGCATGCTCACTGAATGAAGCCATGAAGGTCAATGACAGAACACTTGAACGGAAGCCAAATTGGAGTGCCATACCCTGGGAATGGATGGTGAAAAGTTCAGCAATGAGATGTTCTATTCTTCGTAGTGTTATTAATGTTTCAAATAGATACATGTAGTGGATGGGAATACAGTTTTGAATAAAAATTAAGGGGATGGGTTTGCGAACAATGGTTTAACAGAATAAAGTTACATGTAAGCATGGTGTGATGGAGCTTCCCCCCTTGCCTGACCAATTAGATTTCATATTTTTACGATATTGAAACTTTAGTGGGTGGAACGTGAAGAAACAAAGGTATAATTAAGGTAGCTTTAGTTAGTTAGTTAGCAGAAGGAGCAGAAGATGCAGCGCGCAGAGCTCGAGATGCTGTGAGTCGGAGATGCTGTTGCGGGGAGAGATGCTGTGAGATGCTGATGAAGAATCGAATGCAAACCCTGAAGCAGAACTTTCTATCCTAATTAATTGGGTTAGATCAGAAGATCGCAGAAGAATCTCGAGGAGGAAGAGAGTGTCAGAGAGGGGTGCGGCGCAATTGTCGGTATTTTAGAGAGGTCAACTATCCTGTCCTGAATCCTGTCCTGAAGTCTTTGTCTCCTGACCTATCCTGGGGACCCTCACCAGCCCTTTGGCCAGGGGGTTGGTCTTTCACACCATTCTTGGTAAATATATTTTCATGTATTTTGTAGATGTTCTTTTCTCTCTGTCCTCTCCCTTTCTGAGCATTTGCTATTGTATGTGTCCGAAGTATATGCTTGATGTTTAATCATTTGAATTTTCTCTCCTAAGAATGATGGTGACTGCACTGTACTTTTGAGATGGTTCACATGCATTTATTTTAGATAAAGATTTTAAAACTTCCTGAGTCTGTGATTATTTACATCAAAATAAAAGAATAATTAAAGGTTATGTTAATTATCACCATCAATTAGTTCAACTAATGGTCCATCGACCAGAGGAAAGAACTTTTTGATCAGTGAAAGGTTAGTTAGGCAAGTTAAAATAACTAATCCTGAGAAATATATAAAACTTTGACAAACTCCAGCGGTTTACTCAATTTGTGTGTTTTTATGGGCCCAGGTGAGTATATGGTAGTGGAATATCTGTTGTTGGTATACCGCTGGATCAGGACACGACTAACCGATCCATGGGCCATGCATCAAATGAGCCTGCCATTCTCCCCTCCTGTATTTCTTTAAACAATTTCTCCCTGACCACCTGCAGATGCTCCGCTGCTGATTTTAGATTGGACACCCAACAGTGTACTCTTGTGCCATTGTATCCCAGCCTGAAACCCTCTCTAAACCCCTGTAGCAATACAGCAGCTTTGTCTGTCCTGTCATAAAAAGAGAGCCAGAAAGCCAATTTTTCAATGTTAATGAGTATATAAGCCTTTCCCGCCAGGTCCCTTTTCCCCCTAACTGACCAAAATCCCCCCCCCTTGTCTGTACTGGTTCCCTTGGAGCGCTCCTGTCTGACTACCTGCATTTCCCTGTTGTTGCCCATAGCCCATGGAGGTAGAGGTACCAGCTGAGAAGCAGGCAACCAATGGGTGTCTGCCCGAGCATTTTGAGCATTCCTGGCGGAATTTGCAGAGTTCTCTGGTACATAAGCCCTTGTTGTAATCCCAGCATGCTCCCATTTGAGTCCCCTGGGTCCTGTTGTTTCCTCCCACCCTGCCTCGAGTAGGGCGACCCTGAAAGGGCTTGTAAACTATTGGCAATCCGCTTGCTGTGAATTTGGTCTTACCAAATTTTGCTGGCCCCATAGTATGCTGCCATAAATCCGTATCTAGTTCACCCCATTGAGCGTCTGGGTCCACCGCTAGCCGGGCCCAGAATTCTCGTCTTGTTACCTCGTGCCAATGTCAGTGTCCACTCAGGGGCCCGCCGTTTTGTCGCCAACTGTGGACCATGGTTCTCCGCACCCACCCGGCACTGCTGGGTTCTGTCCTCCTGAAAAACACTAGTAGGATATACTTTAGCAGAACCCCCCACCGCTCCCTCCCCCCACCATTGTGCTTCCATCTTCTCCCTCAGCTCCCCTTTTTCCAAACTGTCCTCGTCATAATCGATCATTACGTGTGTCTCCTCGCCCGCACTATCTCCCAAAACCTGTGCAGGAGCCTTACAGGGGTGGCCGTACCCTGCCCCTCCCAATCTTTTACCACTGCAGTGTACGTAGGCCCTTGATCCAAGGTGGTGGAGTATGCTCGGAATCCTTCCACCAGTTGCAGCACTGGGGTTGTGCTGTACCCACTTGTGGCAGTGATCTTGGGGTCCACCGTCGCATGTCAGCTAGCCGCGCAGGGCTTTGCTGCCTCTTCTCCTCAAGGCCGCTGAGCCGCACAGGGCCCACTCGAGTCGGGCCCCCCAGACGCATGCCACTCTGCAAAAAAGGAACATGGTCTGTGTGCTGGTCAAGCCAAACCTAAAGTCTAGTGGGACCCCCAACCCTTGTCATGCCGCTCTGCCCGGGGGAGCGCTGGAGCCCCGACTAGATATCCGCCCCTTATCCCTTCCAGTCCCCCCGCCCCCTGATATCCCCGCGTGTCCAGCATAGCACTCCGACCCCTTGACATGCTGTAGACCCTACCTGGGGTCTTCACCACCCACTGCCTGCCTGGCGACACCGCCCGCTCCAACCCTCCTCCCCTCCACCACCCAGCTCCTCCCCATCACTGGTTTAGTCCCATTCCATCTCCTGCTATTATAGTGGTTAGTTCAGAACAGAATGTTGAATGTTATGATTAGTACTAGTGATGGGAGTTGGGAATTAGGAGCAGAGGCAGTCATGGATGGAGTTTCTCATCTTTATTAAAAAGGATTACACATATGCTCCTGCTTCTTTAGAATTTGTACATCGGAGGTCTATACCACATTTGGCAACAGGGATGGGATCCGTACCCAAGCGGGCAGACAGAGAGGGATGTGTTAAGGGGTATGTTGCCCACATTCGTCTGAAGGAAGGTGCTACCCCTGTGTTTTGTAAAGTAAGAAACATTTCCTTGAACTTACAGGATGCTGTGAAACAGGAGTTAGAACGTTTGAGTACTGACGGTATAATTGAAACTGTTGAAAACTCTGTAAGTTGCACCCATTGTGGTCGGGACAAAAGGTCAGGAGGGATCAGATTGTGTGTGGATCTCAGGCATTTAAAAAGATAAGTTGTGGAAGACAGATTTCCACTTTCAAATAGAACGAAAATGGTGGGGGTGTTGGGTGGTGCTAAGTTTTTTTCTACATTAGATTTAACCTCAGCATACCATCAGATTTGACTAAGTGAAGATTTGAAGGATCTCACAGCTTTTAAAACTTCCTTTGGGGTGTTTTCCTTCATAGGAATGCCATTTGGTCTTTGCTCAGCTGCATCAATGTTTCAGAGGCTGATGAATGACTTGCTGGGGAAGGTTACCAGTTTTAAATTCTTCCAAGATTATGTTTTGATATACAGTGAGGATTTGGAAACGCATCAGGACAAGATTAGAAAAATTCTGAGTATTTTTAAATCCAAAGGTGTCACGTAGAAAGTTAACAAATGCAAATTTTGTGTGCTGGAGATAACTTATCTTGGGCACACAATATCCACAGAAGGTGTTAAGCCCAAAGATGATCTAGTAAAGACCATTTCAGCTTTAAAATGCCCTGAAAGAAAAGAGGATGTGCAGGCATTTTAGGGTTATCCAAGTTTTACAGCAGATTTGTATAAAATCTTTCTAGTCGCACTTGTGCCATTAGGTAAATTACTCAAGAAGGGAGTGCAATTTGACTGGGATGAAGAGTGTCAATGGGAAAGTGTTGATATCAAAAAAAGTTTATCTCTAGCTCATCATTTGAAAAGTTTTTTTCCTGGGTCACCATGTTGTCTGGTTACTGATGCCAGTGAGAAAGGACTAGGTGCGGTTTTGAAGCAGAGGCAGGAACGTGGGGAAGTGATGATAACATTTGCTTCCAGATCTTTGAAGGCGGTTGAAAGTAAATACTCAACAATTGAGAAGGAGATGTTGGCAGTGTTTTGGGGTATCAAGAACTTTAGACAGTTTTTATGTGGAGCAAAGTTTGTTGTATTCACAAATCACAAGCCCTTGCAAGAAGTTTTTGGAAGGAAAGGTTTGGATGATATTTCTTCTAGGATCACAAAATGGCTTGTGGCACTGCAGGACTACAATTTTTCAGTGGTATATATTCCTGGGGATGGAGAATTAGGGTGCAGACTTTCTTTCCAGACTTACTAAGGATATTCATGATGATAAGGCAGATGATTGTTGCTGGTGGAAGGAGGATGAGTATAAAGTATGTGTGGTTACTGGTGGCTGTTTTACTGAAAATGGATGGATGGAAGAAATTGAGAAAGATGAGGTGATTAAAGAGGTGGATGGAGTTGTTGAAGGTGACAGAATCTTTCTGGAAAGAAATTTAGGAGGTTTCAAAAGAGTTTTGTGTGAAATTTCTGTTTGCAACAATCTTTTGTTTCATAGAGACAGATTGGTTCCTTCTCAAGGAGTGACGTGTCACCTGATGTCGTTAGCCTATGAAGATCACCAAGCAATTTGCAAGACAAAAGAATGCTCAAGAAGTATTTATTGGTGGCCTGGTATGAATTTATAAATTGAAAGAGTGGTCAGAGAATGTTGCAAATGTAAGCCGGCTGTCAAGTCTCAAAAGGTTAGAACAGCTCCGATGGTTTCTCCAGAGATACCGAGTGAAGTGTGGGATGAGGTAGCTATGGACATTGTTGGTCCTTTAGAAACAAGAGGAAATTCGAAGAAGTATATAATTGTACTGAAGGACATGCTGTTCAGGTGGCCAGAGATAAGGGTGGTTCATGACATCTCACTTTTACTGCATGTAAGTTTTTATCGGAAGTGTTCGCAAGGGAAAGTAATCCCAGTTGTATTGTTAAAGATAATAGAGTGCTCGGTGGAAATGAAAGCATTTTTGTATGACAAAGGAATTGTGAAAAAAAAGATGTGCCTTATATCATCCCGAAACAAACTGTATGGTTGAGAGGTTTAACAGAACATTTAAGGAAACCATTCAGGTTGCTGGGTTGAAAGGGGAGAAATGGATCCAGATGGTTCAGAGCAGAGGGTTATAGGTTCACCCCGCACTCAACGACTGGAATGAGTCCTTTTGAGATGTTTCACAAACGTAAAGCAAAAACCAAAGTGTGTCCTCCTTGGATCAGTAGATGTGGAAGTCAAGTTCCCACAATTGAGGAGAAAATGGTCAGTGGGAGAGTAAAGAGATTGAGGAAGCAAAAGGAAAGGAAGGATAACTATGATGTTGGAAGGAAGTCAAAGATGTGGAAATCAAGGTGGATGACATGGTTGAAGTCAAATTCCCAAAGAAAATGTTGCTTGAACATGAATTTCTTTGAAAAAATCAAGAAACGTTTGGCAAACAGGAACAGTTTGTTTAATTAAACAATGCAGCTGGGAGGACAGTCACAGGCATAGGGTCTGAGGACTGTCTCAATTTACAGACGGCCTAACATAGACTTTTATACAGTTCATTGAATGTAATAAAATGTATCTGGCGATCCTTTTTTTGTAAGGAATGTTTACCTTTGTCTATGGAGCCATACCTTAAGATATTGGATGAGGATTCCAGGTGCATCTCGAGCTTGTGTGGACACAATGTGGCCAGTGGGTAACGTGTCCAGATGTCCAGCATGGGGAGTGCATGATCACTACATGTACTGTGTGTGCTGTGTCCTGATTGGCTAAGTGTTCCTAACTTCATGTGGCATCTGACTTTACGGTGTTTTGGGAACCTGCGCACCCCTCCAGCCATGTGTGCTTTATTGGGGCCAATCTCCCTGGACCACTGTGGTGTCGCTGCGCCTATCTGTGGGATCGATCTTGGATTTCCTGTTCGCGCATTTGTCTGCTGGCTATCAGCCACCCCTTCTGTGATCTGTCAATCAGTGACCTCGGGCCTGGGTCTCAAGGCCTGCCTAACTACGTATTTTGAGTCGGGTTGACATGGAGTCCACAACGGGCAAATTCGTCAAGAAAGATGCAATTTCTTTTTTATACATGAATATATTGTTATTCATATTGACATCAACTTTTTCAATATTAACATTCCCCCCTCTAGATGAATTTTCCACTACACTATCTAACCCATACTTCATGACAGTTACCTTATTGGGGAACTGTTGTTCTTTGGTTTAGACAATTATTACTTTCCTAGTTACTGGCATTCTACCCAATTTGAGGACTGCGTTTTTAACAGCAGGAATCCCCAACTGCACAGAGCCACACACAAACAAGAACACGATGAAAACAGGTAGCAATGACGTGCACAATCCGGAAGTCACCGGGGAAGCCATGAGAACCAATTTGAGAACCACTCCTGCTCACGGGCACATCCCTCCTCACGCATGTCTCTTTGCAAACGGTGCAGCGCTTGGATGGCAAGAGTCATTATCCCAATATCCATGTCATTCCCTGGGATGAACGTGCAGCAAGACGCACCAAAATTGGCACACACCCCTCCCTCCATACAAACAAGAACACGATGAAAACAGGTAGCAATGACGTGCACAATCCGGAAGTCACCGGGGAAGCCATGAGAACCAATTTGAGAACCACTCCTGCTCACGGGCACATCCCTCCTCACGCATGTCTCTTTGCAAACGGTGCAGCGCTTGCATGGCAAGAGTCATTATCCCAATATCCATGTCATTCCCTGGGATGAACGTGCAGCAAGACGCACCAAAATTGGCACACACCCCTCCCTCCATCGCGGTCATTAAGTCTAACACATACCGATGCTGTATCACCATGAGGCGGATAGCTCTCAGTTCTCCCTTGATCAAATTAAGGCCAAGCTCAGTGCTGTTCATTATTTTAAGCATTTCCCATCTGGTGATTTGAAGCCAGCGGGCATTGGCTTTAGTCTGCATTGTGGATCCTCCTGCCAATACTTGTGATTCTGTGAACAGTCTAAATTCTTCTGGAATGTCCTTGTACTGAGCCCAGCCAAAATAATCTGCAGTTCTTTTTTCAGAAGCCTTGTGCAGCAAGGTTGTTTTCTTCCTTAGCGTGTGCTGGTACAAGTCCGATAGTTCTGCTCCAGGAATGACCAGGGTAGGGGTGTGTATGGTGACGGAAGAGCAAAGTCCGCGCCATCTGGGGACGAGCTGAGTGTAGGCAAACTCACCACACTGCCAGTACATATCGATCAGCGTAGAGGTGCTCCACTGCATATCTGGAATGTGCAGGTGTTGGACATGGCCTCCTTAGGCGAACATCCCTAAAAACCTTCTGCTTTTTTTGTCCTCCTAGTCTTCGCCTACTCTATGTTTGTGACCCTAGAACTCAGAGCATGTTCCCACTGTACTGCAGTGGGAAGGTACGAGCACCCTCCCCACACAGGTTAGGAGAGGGGTGCTAGCACGATTAGGTTAAATGTCATCCCCGGCAGTGCCCTATGAAAAGGTTGACCATATACCCAGGGCGGGTACAGCATTGGTGAGTAGGGGGACGTGGCACTGATCATGCCCCGCAGGATTTGCCTGCCCATTATGTCTCCTACTCAGGTTGGCGTCTCCACAGCTGACACAAACCCGGAGGGGGCCTCACCTACCGCCGGTGCAGCCCTAGGGTACATCCCGAGGGGTGAAGCCCGGGGTTGGCAAATAGCCAGGTGGGGGCCCCGGCGTGACCGCTGCTTGAAAAGGGGAGAGCCCCTAGGTGGGGTCCCCCTACCTCGGAGGGCAATTTCCCTCTATGGGACACCTCCAGAGGTTGCCGAGGCTGCTTTGCGGCCGTATGGCCGGAGCTCTTCCCCACTGTTGGTGCACAGTGGAAGTGTGTGCACCCTTCTTACGTCTCATACAAAGCGGTGCTTAGCTGGGAGGGTGAAAAGGGGATGAAGCAGTAAGTGCGCTAGCACCATGGCTGTGCTGGGCCTGTGTCTCGCCTCATGGTGCCGGTCAGCCTGAACCCTTACGCCAGTGATGTTTCTAGGCTCTCGTCACCAGTCTGCCAAGACGGGCCAGTTTGAGCGTTGGTACCAAGGAAGGTGTTGGCGTGAATCCGGACCACCATTGTCAGCCGGATAGTGCATGGACACCACGGGTGTCCTTGAGACCCAGGCCGCCGGCCTGCCATGGATAGCCGGTGTGTGTGCTGGTTCTCGTGTGGAGCCCTAAGGCCCTGGGCCCTTTCCCACTATATTGCAGTGTGAAAGTGCACGCACCCTTCCGACACATATTAGGAAGTGGTGCAGACATGATATTTGTAAACATAGGTCAGGCCTGCCATTAAGGCCTGGTTGCACACTTACACCACTGGTGTGGTTTACCCACATGTCTCACCTGCTGTTGAAGGCCGGTGTGCGCACTCGCATGGACTGCGTGTTTAAACACGTGTCTGACCTGCCACAGAAGGTCTGTGGGAGCGCCCTTTCATGTGTACTCCTGCTGGCCCATAGCAAACACGGTCCATCTGGAGGAGGCTTTTTACCTCCAATAGGACGGAAGGTGAAGGGCTGGGCAGGCACCCACGGGTGTTCGCTGCCCAGGTACTAAGGAGGACCCCTCGAGGTCAGCCAGCTGACAGTGACGCAGCTCAAAGGGTTCTGCCAGGAGAGGGGGCAGCTTGACAAGAAAAATGCCACAGGGGAGGACCTTCAAAAAGCCCTGTTGGCATGAGCCGCAGCCCACCCTGAGGGAGAAGTGAATAGTGAGGGAGATCCTGAGTGTGGGGAGGGATCCAAACTGACCCAAGGGTTTCCAGAAGGACTACCTGTGGACGAGGAGAGCCCTAGTCTTTCCTGATGGGGTGGGGTCTTCATGGATGCAGGTAGCAGTGCGTTCTCCAGAGGCATGTCCCCAGAAGAGTTGGAGAACAGAAGGGAAGAGAGAGCATTGGAGTTAGAACTTGCCATACAGAACAAGAAGGCCCTAGCCCTTGCAAAAATAGAAAAAGAGCAGGTCCTTTCTAAATTAGAAGCCAAGCGAGTCCTAGCTGAAAAGAGGTTAGCCATAGAAGAAAAGAAGATGGCCCATGAGCTGAGCCTCCGAGAATTGGATATTAAAACTCTACAAATAGGGTCACAAGTTAATAAAAGTGGCAGCACACCTGCAATGTCTGACAGTATAAAGAAAGGTAGAGTTCCCAAGATTCTGGTTCCACAATTCCGGGTGGTGGGGGACATCGAGCAGTGGCTGGCAACCAATGAGGCGATGTTAAGGGTGCTTGAGGTCCCGGAGGAAATCTGGGGAGGTAACTTATGGCGGTTCATGCCTAAGATGGAGAGAGATGCGGGCTGGCAAGGGTATGGTGAGGTACCCGGACAAGGAAGCCATCTTGCTCCAGAAGTTTGAGGAAGGACCCAAACTGTCCACTCCAAAAAAGGGAAACTTCTCACTTTATGCTGAGAGGAAATGGGGCAGGGGTCTCAGGCGGATAGGCCAGGAATTTCCACATCACAGGTGGGGAAGATTAGTGTTAGTGTAGGCAGCTCCCTTTGGAGCTGGGTGTTGAAAGGGCCTCATGTTTCTTCTCAAAGGGAGGGAAAAGTCGGGGGCAGGCTAAACCCAAGGAAGCCTCATGTTTCTCCTCAAGGGGAGATGGAAATCAGGGGTGGGCCAGAGACCACTATGTCCAACACCCAGTCCCTGAGCCTGGCACATTCCAAAAAGGGGCACCCAGTGGGGAAGCCGGCCTGGGCTGGGAAGATGTCTAATGAGAGCAATCCCCAGTAGCAGGGGAACAAGGGGAGGCAACCGAAAGTGGTAGCCCCCCAAGACAAAAGGGTGGGGCAGGAGAGGAAAGGATTCACCCCAAGCCCCTATCTGGTCATAGGGTACACACCCTGGGCTGGAGGACCAGGAGCAGGAGGCCATCCATGGCCTGGGCAGACAGAAAGTGGTCAAAAGTGCGAGGCCACCGACCTCCCCTTTCCGGAGTCGCCGAGGGTCAAGCCCTTGGGTGGAAGATTGCTGGGCTGTGGACACTGACGGTCATTGGTGTCCTCTGCCTGGTGCTGTTCCCATGAACTAGGCAGACCCAGGGGTAAGAATAGTACTACTCCCGGGACAAAAGGGGTCACACAAGTAGTGGCGAAGGAGATCCTACTGGGATCATGGGGCCTAGAGTAAGAGGAGCTATCACCGTAGTGGTCGGCCATCGTCCAGGCTCTATTGCCCTGAGCCAGGAAGTTTATCAAGGGAATGATTAAAACTACCCTGACTTTCAGCTAGGAGGTGGTCATGCTGGACATCTTAGGGGAACATCCCTGAAACCTTTTGCTTGTGTTGTTCTCCTAGTCTTCACCTATGCTCTGTTTATGACCCTAGAACTCGGAGCATGTTCCCACTGTACTGCAGTGGGATGGTACAAGCCCCCTTCCCACACCGGTTAGGAGTGTGGGGCTTGCATGATTGGGTTATGTATCGTCCCGGGAGTGCTCTATGAAAAGGTACACCATATACACAGGGCAGGTACAGCATTGCAGAGTACGGAGACGTGGCACTGGTCATGCCCCGGAGACTCATCTGCCCATTGAGTCTCATACTCAGGTTCGATTTTCCACGGGTGAGCCAACCCGGAGGGGGCCTCCCCTACCGCCGGAGCGGCCCTAGGGTACGTACCGAAGGGGGGAAGCTCGGGGTAGGTGAGTAGCCGGGTGGGGGCCCAAGCGTGACCGCTGCCTGAACAGGGGAGTGTCCCTAGGTGGGGTCTCCCTACCTCAGAGGTCAGTTCCCCTCCATGGGACACCTCCCGAGTTTGCCGAGGCCCCTTTGCGGCCATAGGGCCGGAGCCCTTCCCCACTGTTGGCGCAGTGTGGAAGTGTGTGCATCGTTCCACCTTCTTGTAGGAAGCAGTGCTTAGCTGAGGGAGTAAAACGGATCGTCCGCCTGTCATGACAAGCAGTGTGTGCTCTAGCACCAAGGTTGTGCTGGGCCTGTGTCCGGCCTGCTAGTGCCGGTCGGCCTGAGCCCTTGTGCCAGTGATGTTTCTAGGCCCCCGATACCAGCCTGCCAAGACGGGCTGGTGTGCGCATTGGCGCCAAGGAAGTGATTAGCGTGAATCCGGAACGCCATTGTCAGCCGGATAGCACACGGACACCATGGGTGTCCTGGAGACCCAGGCTGCCGACCTACCACGGAAAGCCGGTATGCATGCTGGTTCTCATGTGGATCCCTAAGGCACCCGGCCCTTTCCCACTGTACTGCAGTGTTAAAGTGCGAGCACCCTTCCGACAAATGTTAGGAAGTAATGCAGACATGATGTTTGTAAACGTAAGTCAGGCCTGCCATTGTGGCCTGGGTGCACACTTGCACCGCTGGTGTGGTTTACCTGCGTGTCGGACCTGTTGTTGAAGGCCGATGTGCGCACTGGCACGGACTGTGCGTTTAAACATGTGTCCGACCTGCCACAGCAGGTCGGTGGGAGCCCCTTTGCGCGCGTACTCTGGCTGGCCCGTAGCAAACACGGACCATCCAGAGGAGGCCTTTCGCCTCCACTAAGATGGAAGGTGAAGGGCTGGGCAGGCACCCATGGGTGTTTGCTGCCCAGGTAGTAAGGAAGGCCCACATGTGTTACCCTACCGAGGAGGCTTGCTCTTCCCTTAAACTAGCATGAAGAAGGGGTTGCATGTATTTCAAGCTGCAATATGGATTGCAGTGGCGCAGCCTTATGATGTTTCCTATCAATGGATTTGCTAAGCCAAACCTGTTCCAACGGTAATGGTGGACTTGGCATATCTTGCGTTGAAATGTCTCTTATGGAAAGTGGACACTTCTATGCATCAAACTCTTTGTGTGCCATGGTGTTCGGCGCCGGTCAACACCGGAGGCCGGGGGAGAACATCTGGGAATTCCCCAGCGACAGCCATAAACCATTGGGCATGCAATTGAGATAGCCAACCTCTGCCATTTGCAGATCTTGCAAAATATATAGATGGCACAGATTGTGACTCCTGGCCTTTAGGCACAGATCACGGCCTCCATAAAGATAGAGATCTGCCTTCATGGCAGACAAGACGGAAATTTAGGGGACACATCTGTGTGCCAACTTAAAAGGCCCAATGGGGTATAACTACCCAGTGCCACCCCACCAAGAGGAGAGATCTGCTTGTGGGGATGCAGGACTGGAGAACCTGGTCTGCATGGTGCACTTATATAAGCCTACAGTAAAAGGATATAGGTCGGGTGGGAGTTTTCTTGTAACACTGCATGGTGCACATTGCCTGAGGACTCTGTTGTGCACATGGAGGATACTGTGGAAAGGACTGCACGCCTTCCTGAATAGTGGCTGGCCTGGGCCAATGACCTGCTGATGTGTGGGACCCTGAAGTGAGCTCCCAAGGACTAGTTGACTGGTCTCCTGTTCTCTTAGAGGTTTAAGGGATATCAAAGTTCTCCTACGAGGGGCCCACGCAATCTACCGGTGAAATCTGGAGAGCACTGCCCTATAAGTGCCCATATCGCCTGCAGAAAGCTGGACAGCATGGTGTGAGCTTGGAATTACAGAATCATGCCCGGAGACCAGAGTGCCTAGTGCAGAGCTCAAGAAGTTGCCCGCATCTGCTCGTAGTTGTTCCTGTATTACAGGGACCTTGGCACGCATAAGCATCTTGTTCGTGTTGAGCGAATTTACTTGTTGCAGGATCCAAAGTTGCCCGCTTCATCGACTGTGCTGCATTTCTCTTGTGCGCCATGCCAATTGTATGCTCATTGCGTGCGGTGTCCAATTCACAGGTTGCAACCCTCAGAGGTGGGGGACGCACCCATTGCAGGGTCTCATTCTACCTCGTGAAGCTTTGCAGAACTTGCGCCTGTGCGTGTGACCGGAATCGTCTGGTGAAAACGAAATAAAGGTGTACCGGACATAGTACCTCATTTCCGGGGAGTTACAGAAATGCAACTTTCTTTTGTGTAACCTGAAGTGTCTGGTGCGACTCATCTCATCCTGCGCCAGACCCCGTGCCCAGATTGCCAGGGCACAACCCAAATCAACGTGTAACCGACGGGGTACCTCCTCCCGCCAAGAGGTTCCTCTATGTGTTGTTCCCCATTCACTGCTTGCTCTCTCACTGGCCCCATCACGGTGGACCAACTGCCCTCTCCCCATCTGGCCCTTTTAAAGACTTCATGGCACCAGGTAGGAGTGAGAAGAATTAACTAGGCCGGAGGGACGCTTCTGAGAAGGTTCGGGAGCAGGTCAAGAGACTGCATGACCCTCTTGTGCTTCACAGACCTGGACTGGTGCCAGAAAGTCCTGGTGGACCGCTGTTTGTAACAAATTGTTGCTCTTAGCCTGTTTCTGCTTCGCAGCTTGTTGGTGAACTTCCTGCGTGCCAAGAGCCCCCCTTTGTTTATGTCTACCTCTTGTTTATGCTTACTGTCTATCCCCACCTGCTTCCCGGGGCCCCAGACGAGGTGTGACCTCAGCCATGAGTGGCCTTGTGTCTGGAGGGAGGGGCTAGTGAACTTCCATCCGGGGTGTCTGGGACAGTGGGGGTGAACTGGTGGGTGGCAGGAGGCTTAGAGCCACGGGTCTGTGAAATATCATCTATTGATCTGTTTGGTATCAGTGGCACCGCATTAGGTTGTCGGGTGCGCATGTGTGTGAAAATGCCCTTACCGCCAGGCTGGTACCTGTTGCATTGCGTAGCGGTGCAAAGTGAGCATGAGTGACAATCTGTGGACGCATGTGCTTCATGACACTGGTCGGCGGTGTTGGTTTATACCATGCCAAAAGCACTTTACCTCGCTAGTCAAAGAAATCTTTATTCTGCCTACAAAGATTATAAAAGCGCCTAGAGAACACAATAAATACTAAAATCAGAGACAGTGCATGATGGTTAAAAACAGACCAACAATTCATATACAATTTCCATTTAAATGTGTCTGAACCGTCTAAAACCTTGGGTAAAAGAGCTAAAACAAGGCAGTAATAATAATGCACAAAGAGTGCAAAATCTAAGCTTTAAGACGGGCATATAGAGTGCAAATTGTATTGTGCAATGAAATATAAAGTGCAAATAGTATTGTGCAATAAAATGTCTAAAAACAACCCATCACTAAAACATGTATAATTCATCACAGCATGAGAACAAGAGGAGTTCATCATTCCTTGAACAGCTTTTTCATGTCTTAGTGCTCCTGTTAGGAAACTGGCAACTCCAAAACAGATCAGGAGCGAAGACAGCATTTGTAGGTAAATCAGGGCAGGCTTCACTTGTGCAAAATTACAATTCCTGAAAAGCAGAAAGATTTATTTTTTCCATAAATTACTATAAAAATCGCAAAATAAAATAAAATGTAAGACATCTTGTTCTTAAAAATGATTGCAGGAACAAGGCTTTAGAGCACCTGGCCTTCAAAAACCTCTGGGTAGCACTTTATCTCTCAACAGTGGGTTTACCCGTCTGGCGTCATATGTACATATTACTGATATGGTTGCAGCCCAGGGTGCACCCTATAGCTGTGTTAAATAGCATTATTAGGATTGCAGTGGCGTAGTTAGACCTTAGACCACCCGGGGCAGTCCCTATGTTCGGCATCCCGCGGCAGCCGCAATGAAGAGCGGGGGGGGGCGGGATGGTGCTGGCGATTGCCACCCTGAGATGGCAGGTAAGAGCCCCCAAAACTTTTGCCGCCCGGGGCAGACTGCCCCACCCTTGCTACGCCACTGTAGGATTGTGAGGGTGGGCCGGGGGCTGATAATGTGTTGCACCGCATAAGGATGCTGTGTGGGGATTGGAATAGGACTTTTCCCATGTGTGCATAATATTGAGATTTGATCAAAACAAATTAGGCCTAGTACTGCTAGTAATATTGCCAAGTGTGATTTATGCCCCAGATCCCAAGATACTCATGTTGCATTGCTTAACGTGTTTATTGAATATAAACAGCATTTCTTGACATCGTGTGAAGTCTCTCTTTTGTGTCGTGCTAAATATTTATTGTGTGCGCATGCTGTGCTCTTGGTTTACACATTGCTTCTGAAGAACGCCTGACTGCTCAGTGCCAAGCTATTCAAGGGTGAGCAGGGGTTGTGCAGTGTGTATAATCACCTGCCCTTGACGGGAGCGGTGCCTTCTGCCTGGCTGGAGCATTCCTTTGGCCATCCAGACAGTGTCGGTTCCAACAGCAGGACTGTACCACGGTTTCATTGGTGTTCAGTTGAAGCGTTCCTTTACCTCTGTAACATAAGGAATACAGTGTAAGTTTCCATACAATTAGGGGTTGCCCCAACCCTTCTAGCCAAGTGTATCTACCCACCTCGGTATCCCTGATTTCCTGACATGGGGTATCTATGTTTTTGTTCAACCCTCCCCCATGAAACCCATTTCCCTTAGTATCATCGAGCTGGATGACCCTACATAGGAACTCCATGCCGGGGGTCCACTTGTTGTTAAGGAAGAGTGCTCCAGATACGCCAAGGGACCCCTTGGACCACAAATGGAGGCAGGAGCGTATGTGTTTATGCATTGAGTTGGGGGTTTTGCTACCTCTAAGAATCGCTACGCTGGGAAGTCTCGAAGCCAAACAGTATCCTCCCCTATGGTGCCCTTCCTGGGTATCTCTCTAGCTCAGTTTGAATATCGCTAGGCTCGGTGAAAAGGTTAGAGCCATTAAGTTGGTCTCGTATCGGGTCAGATTTACTATTACTCTGTGGGGTTCTCCCTTGTTGGGCCTTGATTCTGCATAGGTATAAGTGGAGAAGGCATTTTGCTTTTTCGGGGCTACCTCTTGGGACAAGTAAAGTCTATCTGCACCTACTGCATGCGGTATCAGCAAACAGACATAACACGACCTGGCTAATGTCTTAGAGCCCAAGGCGGTCATGTGCTGATACCACGTATTGTGTAAAAGTGTGCTGTGTAGTGCATGTGGAATGCTAGTGTTTGGGTTGGTGTAATTATTAGTGACAACGGGAGAGATCCCTACGCAAGCGCTGTGATATTTTCCGAACAGACTCCCTTTGGCCAGGCAGCTCTTTGGCAGTGAATAGGTGCGGCAATACCCAAACTAGGCAGAGGGTACATAGAAGTGCAAAAATACATAACTTGTGATTGAACATTGCTGGCTCTGATATAGTTCCAGGGGAGCTGTCTGTGGTCCTCTGGTTATCGGGTGTTTTCATTCAACAAGACTGTGCTTCTGACTTACCAGATTTTTGTCTCTGGGCTTTTTGTGGGTACAATGGCTACCTCAAGCTGGAGTTTACTGTTAGATGCAAGAGGATACTAGGATTGCCATTGTACACTCCTCATACATACCCACAGCCCTCAGAGCCCAAGTTTAGTTTGGCAAAAGTCTTTAGCCATGTTGAAAAAGCCCAAGGTAGGTAGGGTTGGGACTAACGGCCTGATTTAGAGTTTGGCGATGGGTTACTCAATCAATCAATCAATCAATCACAGAATTTGTAAAGCGCACTACTTACCCGTGAGGGTCTCAAGGCGCTAGGGAAAAAGAAAAGGGGGGGGGGTGCTGCTACTGGTCGAACAACCAGGTCTTGAGTAGCCTCCTGAAGGTCAGCAGGGCTTGGGTCTGTCGTAGGCTTAGTGGAAGGGTGTTCCAGGTCTTGGCGGCGAGGTGGGAGAAGGATCTGCCGCCGGTGGTAGTTCTTTGAATGCGAGGGACGGTGGCGAGGGAGAGGTCGGCGGAGCGGAGTTGGCGGTTGGGGACGTAGAAGAGGAGTCGTCTGTTGAGGTAGGCTGGGCCAGTCTTGTGGAGTGCCTTGTGTGCGTGGATGAGGAGTTTGAAGGAGATTCTCCTGTCGACGGGGAGCCAGTGCAGGTTCCTCAGGTGGGGGGTGATGTGGCTGTGGCGTGGTACATCGAGGATCAGGCGTGCGGAGGCGTTTTGTATGCGTTGCAGCCGCTTGATGAGCTTGGCCGGGGCTCCCGCGTAGAGGGCGTTCCCATAGTCAAGTCTGCTCCATCACAAATGTGATGGATATCCCGACCACTGTATTAAAAGTGCTTTTGGATATATATAATGCACTTCTAATAAGGCGGACAGGATATCCGCTGTGTTTGAGTAAGAATAACCCCTCTGCGAACTCAGGCCCTAAGTCAGAAGGTAAAATCTTTGACCAGGATGAACCTGGTTGGTGTATCTGACCTGCGCTCCAATGCAGTAGCTTCAAATTGCACCTAGGTTCCGGTTTACTGCGACCATTGACTATCATCAGGGCCACAGGAACTATGCGGCAGAAGAGGGCCAAATAATGCAGTAGTGCTTAGTAAATCATGCTGCAAGAAAAGGTAAATTATGAGGCATACTGGTGTGCATTTTATAATAGTATTACTTCATTTCTTTGTCATTTTAAACTTGGTAACACTGTCTGGGTATTGGTTGTACCTGATTAGTAACTGTTTAACACCCAAATATAGCAATAAGCAACAGAAAGGTGACCAGTCCAGCTTTACAAAGGGCCTTCCACACCGCGTCAACACGTGTCGCTGCATTTTTAGTAACTTTTAAACTGTTTGAGCTAGAAATAAACTTTGTTATTTTGTTAAAATCTGCGGATTATGCGGCTGATGATGGATTATGTGGCAAATGTGGCAAATCTATAATTATGTGAAACTTGCTGCAGATGCGCAATCGCATAATTCCAGTGGCCCTGACTATCATTGGCACTTTGTGCTTTTGGCGCTACTTCTGCTTAAAGCTTTAAAAATTCATATTTCTGGTTCATCTTATTGGATTTTTGTCATTTTCATGTAATTTTGTTTAGTAAATTTTACTCTATTTTTCAAATTCAGTTTGGGATTTTTTTTGTTATGCATTTTGACTTCATTACTGTTTTGGTACTGCATACATTCTTTACACATTGCCCTAATTTAAGTCTGTCTGCTCCGTGCCATAGTGCCAGGGGGTTGAGTTAAGCATAATTTAGTGACTTTGAGGGTTCACCCTAACATGGGTTGCAAATGTACTTTGAGGTTGGTAGCCACCCACCCCAAATAATAATCCAGTCTCCTGCAGTTCTCATTTGGAGGTGTCCAGTTCTGAAGACCACATCTACAGCACTGAAACTAGCTCTCGAGACAGTGTTTATAGTACTGTGTGGAGTTCTAAAGAGGTCATGTGGAGCCTTCTGCCCGGTTCTGGAGGCCACATGTGGAGTGTTCCATCGGGCTACAGAAACCACATCCGGAAGGTCGGGTCCCATCTGGATTACACGCAGTTCTGAGATCACATCTGCATTGTTAGGTCGAGTTCTTGAAACAGCATGAAGCATTACGTTCTGGAGAGGTCACGTGGTGTAGTATGTTTAGCTTTGAAGACGACATTTAGAGCATTCTGTGCAGTGAGAGAAAACACATTTGAAGTATTGTGTCCAGTTCTCAATGCCATACCTGGAGGTTGGTTTCCAGAGTAGATCATTGACATCACTACAATCAGTGCTTGAAATTGAAAAATAGAAGTTCAGGTACTCTGTAGCAGAGTACGTGCTTATTTCTGAGAAGTGTTGGTACTCTCCAATTAAAGGTATCACGTCATTCTTGAGAAGTGCCGGTACTCTCCCTCTCAAAATAAAAAAGTGCCGGTACTCCGTACCTGGCAGTACCGGCACATTTAAAGCACTGACTACAATATAACATATGTGTACGTGTGTATGTGCCCCGCTGTCTGCCCGGACTCCGCCACCCTGGCCCTGTGCCTGCGACCCTCCGCTGGCACCTGCTGCGCATTAGTCGCGCTGACACTCGAAGCTCCATGACTTGCGCCCGCAGGCCGGGCCTGTAAATGATCCGCACAGCTGGGCCCGACTCCGAGGCTGGGAAAGGTTTTCCCGCTCCAGCGACGCCATGTGCCAGCCCGGACCCCACCCCGACACCCCGACACCTGCTCCCGCTCGCGGTTCTGGAGCGGGTCCAGTGCCTCTCTGTGGCCTGTGTAAACACGAACCGGCCTAGGGTTACAGGCAGGAATGTTACAGATTAATGCGCGCGAGGGGGGCGGGTTAATTTTTAATTTACTCTCTTTATGATCATTGCTGTTCAAGGTCGCGCTGAGAAGCCTGCGACGCCATGAACTGTCCTCGCGACAGAGACTCTTGCTGGCCGCGCCCTGGTTACAGTTTAACAACATCTGTCAGAGATGTATTTTAGGTCAAGGCCGAGTCTATCTTTCGTTGTCAGAGGTCGATAAAATGCGTGCTAATGAGTTGTACCATGATAACACCCATTATTTAAAATACCAAGAGATATTTCTGAGTGTGGGCTTCATGATAAACAAGCATTGGCATAGCCAATAGGTCTCGCCTTTGGGACCTTATAAGTGTTTAGCCATGCAACAATTGTGCTGCATAACTGACACCTGCTTAAACACATATACGGTCCCAAAGGCGAGACCTATTAGCCAATAGGTCTAGCCTTTGGGGCCTTATAAGTGTTTAGGCAGAGCTATTGGTTTTGCCAATGTTTTTAAGAGCATTGTGGCTGCTGTGCAGCATGTTGAAAAGTTATAATAAAAAAGACATAAGCATTTTTGTTACTTTATATATAACTAAGACGACATTATGTACAACTGAATGACCCAATTAAAAAAGAATAAACATAAGAAAGGTCTTGTCGTTTATTTTGTCGTTGCAATGTTGGCAACTTCTTCCTGCCTATTCTAATGTTGAGGTGGTGCTTAGTGATGCTGAGGTAGTGTTGAGTGGTGTTGAGGTGGTGCTTAGTGATGCTGAGGTGGTGCTGTTGTGGTGCTGAGTGATGCTGTGGTGGTGCTGAGTGATGCTGGGGTGGTGCTGTGGTGGTGCTGAGTGGTGGTGTGGTGGTGCTGTGGTGATGCTGAGTGATGCTGTGGTGGTGCTGAGTGGTGCTGTGGTGGTGCTGTGATGCTGTGGTGGTGCTGTGATGCTGTGGTGGTGCTGAGTGATGCTGTGGTCGTGCTGAGTGATGCTGTGGTGGTGCTGAGTGGTGCTGTGGTGGTGCTGAGTGATGCTGTGGTGGTGCTGAGTGGTGGTGTGGTGGTGCTGAGTGATGCTGTGGTGATGCTGAGTGATGCTGAGGTGGTGCTGAGTGATGCTGTGGTGGTGCTGAGTGGTGCTGTTGTGGTGCTGTGGTGGTGCTGAGTGATGCTGTGGTGGTGCTGAGTGGTGCTGTGGTGGTGCTGAGTGATGCTGTGGTGGTGCCGAGTGATGCTGTGGTGGTGCCGAGTGATGCTGTGGTGGTGCCGAGTGATGCTGTGGTGGTGCTGAGTGATGCTGTGGTGATGCCGAGTGATGCTGTGGTGGTGCTGAGTGGTGTTGAGGTGGTGCTTAGTGATGCTGATGTGGTGCTGTGGTGGTGCTGAGTGACGCTGTGGTGGTGCTGAGTGATGCTGTGGTGGTGCTGAGTGATGCTGGGGTGGTGCTGTGGTGGTGCTGAGTGGTGGTGTGGTGGTGCTGTGGTGATGCTGAGTGATGCTGTGGTGGTGCTGAGTGGTGCTGTGGTGGTGCTGTGATGCTGTGGTGGTGCTGGGATGCTGTGGTGGTGCTGAGTGATGCTGTGGTGGTGCTGAGTGATGCTGTGGTGGTGCTGAGTGTTGTTGTGGTGGTGCTTAGTGATGCTGTTGTGGTGCTTAGTGGTGCTGAGTGGTGGTGTGGTGGTGTGGTGGTGCTGAGTGGGGCTGTGGTGATGCTGAGTGATGCTGTGGTGGTGCTGAGTGGTGCTGTGGTGGTGCTGAGTGGTGCTGTGGTGGTGCTGTGCTGGTGCTGAGTGATGCTGTGGTGGTGCTGTGCTGGTGCTGAGTGATGCTGTGGTGGTGCTGTGGTGGTGCTGAGTGGTGGTGTGGTGGTGCTGAGTGATGCTGTGGTGATGCTGAGTGATGCTGTGGTAGTGCTGAGTGATGCTGTGGTGGTGCTGAGTGATGCTGTGGTGGTGCTGAGTGATGCTGTGGTAGGGCTTAGTGATGCTGTTGTGGTACTTAGTGATGCTGTGGTGGTGCTGAGTGATGCTGTGGTGGTGCTGAGTGGTGCTGTGGTGGTGCTGAGTGATGCTGTGTTGATGCTGAGTGATGCTGTGGTGGTGCTGAGTGGTGCTGTGGTGGTGCTGTGGTGGTGCTGAGTGATGCTGTGGTGGTGCTGAGTGATGCTGTGGTGGTGCTGAGTGATGCTGTGGTGGTGCTGAGTGATGCTGTTGTTGTGCAGAGTGATGCTGTGGTTGTGCAGAGTGATGCTGTGGTGGTGCAGAGTGATGCTGTGGTGGTGCAGAGTGATGCTGTGGTGGTGCAGAGTAATGCTGTGGTGCTGCTGAGTAATGCTGTGGTGGTGCTTAGTGATGCTGTGGTGCTGCTGAGTAATGCTGTGGTGGTGCTTAGTGGTGTTGTGGTGGTGCTGAGTGATGCTGTTGTGGTGCTTAGTGATGCTGTGGTGGTGCCGAGTGATGCTGTGGTGGTGCTGTGGTTGTGCTGTGGTGGTGCTGAGTGGGGCTGTGGTGATGCTGAGTGATGCTGTGGTGGTGCTGAGTGGTGCTGTGGTGGTGCTGAGTGATGCTGTGGTGGTGCTGTGCTGAGTGATGCTGTGGTGGTGCTGAGTGGTGGTGTGGTGGTGCTGAGTGATGCTGTGGTGATGCTGAGTGATGCTGTGGTGGTGCTGAGTGGTGCTGTGGTGGTGCTGAGTGGTGCTGTTGTGGTGCTGAGTGGTGCTGTTGTGGTGCTGTGGTGGTGCTGAGTGATGCTGTGGTGGTGCTGAGTGGTGCTGTTGTGGTGCTGAGTGATGCTGTGGTGGTGCTGAGTGATGCTGTGGTGGTGCTGAGTGATGCTGTGGTGGTGCTGAGTGATGCTGTGGTGGTGCTGAGTGATGCTGTGGTGATGCTGAGTGATGCTGTGGTTGTGTTGAGTGGTGGTGTGGTGGTGCGGAGAGATGCTGTGGTGGTGCTGAGTGGTGGTGCTGAGTGATGCTGTGGTGGTGCTGAGTGGTGTTGTGTTGGTGCTAAGTGATGCTGTGCTGGCTCTGATTGATGCTGTGGTTCTGCTGAGTGATGCTGTGGTGTTGCCGAGTGAGAGATAGAGTGAAGATATAATGCCCAATTAGAGAGGGTGGTGAGAGAGAAAGAGAGAGAGAGAAAGGGTGTACATAGAATAAAGAGTAGCGCGGGATAGAGAGAGAGAAAGAAGGGGAGAGAGAGTGAATGAAGGAGTTTGAAAGAGAAACAGATAAAGGGGTGAGAGAGAATAAAAGGCTAAAAAAGATAGAGAGGGGAGAGTTAATTAAGTAGAGAGAGAATTAGAGAGGGGAGAGAGAGAAGGAGAGAGACAATATGAGTGGTGGTGTGGAGTTTAAATAGAGTGAAGAAGTGACGCGGAAAAAGTAACCTTAAATATAGCTTTGTGCTTTGCGCGAATAAATATAAAAAAAAAAAAAACAGTGAGAGACAAAAATACTGGTAATTAGGCTGTGACTCCCAATATAAAACAAATAGCGATATAAGGTGAAATCAACCCACCGAAGCAATATTTCTAACTAGACAAAAAAAAGCTTGCATTTCAATGCTAATCGCTGTTGTTTTTCATGTGACTGTAGTCCAGGGCCCTCAGTTGGTAATGTGAGCTGCTGCTGCTATTGAAACATCAGAGTCCAGAGAGTTAATGAGCCATGACGAGGAAATGAGGAAGAGATAGGAAACAACAGATGGCAGCTGCGCGTGCACGCCATCGTGAACTCAAGCTGGTCGCCAGCCGAAAGCCAGTGTTTGCACTTCCAAAACCCGCTTACTAAAACTCTCGGCCAGACCAGCGCAAGCGCTGGTGCAGGCCGAGACCTAAAAAAATGGGCTACTTTATCACTATAATATTGTTATATGGCGCCATTTTACAAGGCCTAGTTTTTAATCTACAAAGAATTAACTGGTATTTATAACCAAATCATATTTTTTGTTCCCTGACTCAGAGAAATGTTAGAAACGAATAAGTGCCTAGGACTGAAAATATTGTACCCTGTGACAGGGAGTTATATGGTGAACCTAAATAAAGGACGCACACTGTTATCACTTGCTAAATATAAATGAATAGGCCCTGAAAACCATTTGCCTAATTGCCATTGTTGATATTGTTATTTGGCATGTATATATTGCACAGTCTGGCATTAGTCTGGTATTGCAGGGCTTTTGGTACCCGGGGAAGGGAAACTTCCAAACAGTTTTGTGGCTTAGAATGCAGACTGGTCTTATGGCCGTAAGATCTCCCCTAACACTAACTATAATTTTATTGACTCGTTTGGGGATGTCTTTCATAACAAAGGCAATATTTCTTCCTCTGAGGACACAAGTTAACAGGTTGTGGATGAGCCTCTTATGATGCCAGGGTTCTAAACTCAGACTGAATTATAGTTACAAGGCCTTGTGAGCAGCTGTACATGAGAGTTCATCGCACACTAGTTTAAGTTAATAGGCGTAGTAAGTGATGACTCTAATACTGTAAGGGATGACGTCATGTGGGTTTGCATATGGTCAATAATCAGCTCCTCTTGCAGTGTCCTCAGACTGTAAGACAAACTGAGCGATAAAATGCATGAGACAGTTCAGGACCCCTAATTGAAAGCCTGGGTCCTCAATCACTTGTGTTGACGCACATGATTCTGTGACCCCTGAGCTTACAACATTACAGGGAACTCAACCCTCCCTCCTTCTGTTACTCCACCAATCCCTTACTCTCCCCCTTCCGCAGCAAGAAATTCACATCTTGGTCCAAGTGGGAATCAAAACTTAATCCCACTATTTGTTCCCACCGCTCTTGCAGCTGTTCCCACAGCATGTGCCCCCTCCCAGGCTGTAGCAGGGGTCGGCTTTCTGTAGGCCCGCAGAGATCGGCTGATTTGTTAGGAGGATTCAATGAAGCATCGGATGGGCTGGGGAAGAGTTAGTAGCTGCCTGGATCGTGTCAGACAGATGATTCAAAAAGAATAGTGAGACTCAGCATGTGATAGAATTCATGGGCAATTTTGGGCCAGGCATTGCTTGAGTTACCCTAAAGTCTTGCCTTTGTATCCCTGGACCTCTGCCACTGCCAGGGGGGCAGAGATTTATCTGGGTTTACCATAGTGAGCTGCACCCACCGAATCCACTGCCTGGTAAGGCTGTGCAAAATCATTTATTGACATGGGCATAATTCAGTAGTTATTACTTCTCACAGAGCCCGAGTCCAACCTTCTTTGTGGGGACTCCATTTCCACAATCTTAGTATTATGTAAGAAGCTACGTTGTTGAAGCAAGGGTTGTGGAAAGATGCTTTCATGCCATCTTGGAAGGAGAATGCTTTGTTCTTGTGTTGAAGTGAGGAAAGGGGCTAAACTCTGGTTTCTAGATTGAGCGAAGCTGCATCTTCAAGTAGGCGGCATACAGATCAAAATACCGGGTTGAGCAACCACTGAGGTTAAGGTCTACAGTGCCTAAGATGAAGGCCAGCACTAAATTTAAAGCCTGGACCACAACATTACCTCTGACCACACCCTGGGCCGGACGCTCAACTGGCTCTCATATACTTAAGAGTTGGAAAATATGTTGTGACATCCGACAAGCTCATTATGCTGGATCATGCCCATAATTTCCTTTATGTAAAATGTTATCTATATTCCTAAAGTGTCCTCAAACAGCTGAATTGTATATATAGACAATCTAGAAGCAGCAGGGTCTGTGTAGTTGCTGTCATTTGAGCTCAGTTCTCTGGACTGGAGAACCCTCCTCAATTATGATATTTCAATACCTCTCAATATCTCTCCTATGGTGAAAGCCCAAGCACGATGGGTTCTCGCTCCCATGAAAAGAAGACTTGAGCATGGATGGCCCTCTCTCAAAGAACATGATCTCTTTTCATTTGAGATGATCAGCATGGATTCGCCTTCTCTTGGCATGAGAACCGGTGCATGTGAGAGTGCCCCTTTCTTGAGGTATAATAACTTTAGGTTGGCGGGACATCCCTTTTAAAAAAGCAAACCCTGAGAAGGGAAGGGGACCTGCTTTCTCTGGAGATCTACAATCCCCCACCAGAAAAATACATTCACCCACAGATCCAGGTCTAAGTGGTGTCAGTGAACCTTACTGGAGGGAGGTAAGAGTCAAAATGGTCAGTAATGTAAGCTGTGTCACAGATGCATCAACATTCTAAAATACAGAAATAATTATTTGCAGAGGATTGTCTGAGTGAAAGGTGAGGCGAGGTGGGGATTAGTGTTGTGACTACTGACAGTGGCCATGAAGGGCTCTAAACTTTGGGGAGCAGAAGACATAGGAATAGGATGGCACTGCTAATTGACTGGCACATGATTTTGGATGATGCAACAAATGTGAGCCTGGGAATGGGGGTAGTTGCTACTGTTGCTGAGTGAATGCACGACAGACCTGTGCAAAGTAGGGTGGTGCAGGGGTATGTCTTACAGAGAGAAGTACAACGGTTGCAGGTGTTATTGACCCATGAAAATGATAAAATAGCACACAATGATTTACAATAACACTGCAATTACATTTGCAGTACGCACAGAGTTTTAAAAAGGCTGCTGCTGCTCTTATGATCTTAAAATCTGCATTTTAAAAAACGGACCTGTAATTTTATCTGGGGGGAGTGTGTTATAGTGTTTTTAGACTTTCCGGTGACTGCTGATGTGTTTTGATTGCCGGTAGTTGCACTTGTACTTTAGTCCACGACGCTACCAAGGTGTGCTGGTGTACGCCGCCTGTAAGAGCCGGTCACCGGAAGTCACGCCATCTTGGTTAGCGCGCTAGTTGTTGGACCCTCTCCTCTCCTCCTACTTAAAGCGATGTAATGCAAGCGCGCAGCGCGCGCCATAGGCGCGCCTAAGGCAAGCCCGTCTGCGCCCGTCCGCGCTAAGTTCGCGCTCAGTGCCAGCTATGCTGCATGCTCTATTCCTCGTATCACCTATTCTAGAGATGAATTGGTAGCTATAGGTGATCAGAATACGGCTTTTGACAGCAGAGGACTAACTTGTGGTAAGGACATTCTCAAAAAAGTTACATTACATACTCTCAACTGTGGGCTGGCCAATGTCAGATCTCTTGCTAAGCACCACTCCGAAATCCACCTGCTGCTTGAAGATCAGCATATCGATGCCTTGTTTCTCACGGAAACATGGACCCGGCCAGATAGAGAAATTGAGCTCGGTCTGGCCTGTCCCCCTGGCTTTAAAATTTTTCACAAACCAAGAGTGGGTGGGAGAGGTGGAGGGATTGGAATTGTTTTTAAAGAAGCTTGGGATTTTGCTCCGCTGATGGTAGAGGAAGTTCAGGGCTTCGAGTTATTAGGGTTCGCACTCAAGGACAATAGTGGCCACTTGTATGCTGGAATACTCTGCTACAGACCCCCAGGAGGCGTCCCCCCTCACTATCAAGAACTGGTTGACGTGATATATAACCTCTCATTTACTCGCTAAACTATTGATCCTCGGAGATTTTAATCTCTGGGAGGGCGGGAGCCATGAGAATGCCTTTACTGAGCTTTGCCAAGCTTGCGCAAATGCTAATCTACACCAGCTGGTGCGGCATCCTACTCATCAGAAAGGTCATGTGCTGGACCTAATTTTTGCCATCGATACTGATGTTGCCTTGGGGGAAATACTCCCACTCTGTTGGACGGATCATTTTTGGTCCTCTTCTCCCTAAAGGTAGCCACAAGTAAAAAAATCACCAATTCAACTAACACTCGTCTGAGAAGGGAATGGTCTAAATTAGTAAACTCCACTGAACTTCCGCAACTTCCGAACGGTTGCTGCTTTAATAGTAATAGATCAGTTGAGGAGAACTATAAGGATTTATGTGATCAGATCATCAACACATTAGATCAGGTGGCCCCGTGGAAAAAAGATAAAAGTAATAAAAAACCGTCAGCTCCATGGTATAATGGGGAGCTGAGGTTGATGAAGTTAAAATGTAAACAGGCAGAGAGAAAATGGCGGAGAGAATATGCGGAGACAGATAAAGTAGTGTTGAAAAAATTGCTATCCGCCTATAAAAATATGATATGTAAGGCCAAAGCCAAATACTACGAGGAAACTATCCGGCAAGCATCTAACAAGGCCAAAGCTTTATTTGGTATAGTCAGAGATATGTCTAAACCCTACTTGTGCAAAGAACAAGATCCCAGCCTCACAAGAGCTCTGTGATGGACTGGCAGCATTGTTTGAGGACAAGATTACTAAAATTATTAATGCCCTAAATACTCCAAGAGAAGTAGAGATGGATGATGCAGATGATATACGTGTATCTCTTACTAATAGCTCTCTATCCGTAGACTCCGACAGAGCAACCACGACTATTCTGGAGTCTTTTCAGGCTCCCTCGCAAGAAGAATTCAACATAATAGCTGCTAGCATTTCCTCAGGCTCGCCCCTGGATCCGCTCCCGCACAAGATGTGGAAAACATTTGGAACAGAGCTCTTCCCCTATCTCTATCAACTCTGTTACCAGTCTCTATCTAATGGCATAGTTCCAAACTGCTGGAAGAAGGCAGTGGTGTGCCCCTTATTGAGAAAAGTTACGCTGGACCCCCACTGCCCCACGAATTACAGACCTATCTCTCTGTTGCCTTACCCAATAAAGATCTTAGAAAGAGTTGTAAGTCAATCTCTTTCAAAACATGCGGAAGATAATAACCTTCTTGACGAAGTTCAATTCGGGTTCCGCCCAGGACATGGCACCGAGACTGCCCTGGTGACGGCCCTAGATGACCTTAGAATGCCGGCTGACAAAGGCCACACAGCCATTCTAGTATTACTAGATATGTCAGCCGCATTCGACACGGTCAACCATAAGATTCTGATTAAGAGACTTATGGAGAACGGTATTGGGGGTAAGGCACTAGACTGGCTACAGTCGTACATTTCAAACAGACTACAAGCAGTGACCCTGACGCCTTTCTTTTCCCAAAACTACCCCGTTAAACACGGGGTCCCACAAGATCGGCTATAAGCCCCATCCTTTTTAATTTCTATCTGCGCCCACTCATCTCCCTTATAAAATCCTTTGGCATTGAAGTCATAAATTATGCAGATGACACTCAACTCATCTTCACCTTTGAAGGTAACAATGCAGTCTCATTGGAGAATTTCATAGCTGCATGCGGGAAACAGCAGAGTGGCTTAGAGACAACTCTCTGCAGTTCAACGGCGATAAGATGGAAGTCTTATGCTGTGATGCAAGTAAAGTGTCCCGCCCCTTTCCTGCGGACTTCTGGCCTGGCCCTCTTGACAACCCTCCTCTACCTGTTAAAACAGTGCGCAATTTGGGAGTGCTTCTAGACAGTAATCTTCAACTGGACTCCCAAGTGAATAAAACAGTGAGCACTTGTCTATCTCTGCTCCGTGCTCTTCGAAAAATACTTCCTTTTCTACCAGCATTAACTAGACCTCAAGTGGTAAGGAGTATCATTATGAGCAGACTAGACTATTGTAATGCTCTTCTCTTGGGAGCCCCAATGTCTCTGTTAAGAAAGTTACAGAGGATACAAGTAATGGCAGCTAAACTTGCCTTAAATAGACAACGCAGAGCCTCTGCATCATTGGCTCTAAAAGATCTTCACTGGCTTCCCATTGCCCAGAGGGTTCAGTTTAAGGCCCTCTGTATTGTCTATAGGGCAGTGCACAAAACAGGGCCTGTGCCCCTACAGAGGAAATTTCTCTGGTACTCTCCAGCAAGAAGCCTCCGCTCCTCCTCGGCCAATTTGGTGTGTATTCCACACTATAACAAAGCTAGACTGGGGGGGAGATCATTTAGCCTTGTAGCCTCCAAACTCTGGAATGCGCTACCAACTGAACTCAGACAAATTAACACTCTATTACGGTTCAGGAAGGAACTGAAAACTAGACTCTTTCCTAGAAAGTAAATGTCTTGCTCTGTTCTTGGATTCAGCTATGCACAGTGTTTTCTGGTATTCACAGCGCCAGGATACCCGTTGGGTGACAGCAGCGCTTTAGAAATACTATTTACAATTACAGAGCGACGCTCACAGTGTAATGTACTGTGATCCAATACAGTAGAGATAAGAATGGTATGCGGAATGGGTAAAGGTTGAAAGTCTGGGTGGTTGAGAGCCATTCTATAAATGGGAGGGGTTACAGAACATTTTTGGTACATTTTCAGGAGGACAGGCGTTCTCTTACATCACTCCTAAACCATGGAACGGCTTTCCCTTCCATATCACAGCCTCTTCCTCTCTTCTTGAATCCCACCAAAAGGTGAAGACCTAGCTTAGCTTTCCAAATAACTAACCTACCTTAGGCAGGATTAGGCATGCACACCTGGTCAGCACCAGGATACCCTCGTGGGTGAGCATGCACTTTACAAACACACAAAACATAACATTTTAAGTCAAGACAAAGTAACGTAACAGGCACTAGACACTGTACAAATTATGCCAGGTTCACGAAGGCAGGGTGAGTCTAGAGCCAAAAGGCTAGATTGACGTATGCATCTAATGGATACAAACATCATAATATGATTAGGATCATCAAGCCGAAACAGAGAGGAAGAGTTAAATATGGATGTGAGAACTTTTTCTTAAGTCCCAGGGCTGTCAGGGGGGTGACTTGATTCAGATTATAACAATAAGAGCCTTTTACACTGGTGTCCTGGGACTTTACCTTACTACTGGACCCAAAACTGAGCACCAAGGGCACTCCTTTCGCATTTGACCCTCAAAGTGGAAAGTCAAGCTGTCTAAGGCTTACTCAGGAAGGTGGTTTGAGTAAATAACATCACTTAACAAATCACTGTTCAGCACTGTGCTAATCCAAAGACTTCGATATAGAAAAGCAGACAATTGAGGTGAGCAAATTTAGAGTGTCGCTGGTGTTGAGAGTGCTCTATATTGGAGCTGCTTTCCACCTAAACATGAGAACTACCCAGAGTTCTCTGCTTCTTTTTTTGCATAATTTATGCGTCACTCAATGCCTGAAAGGGTTTTGTTTTGACTTATACTGGGTGCTCCCTTGTGTCTGGACAAAGCTATACCTCTCTGTAGAGCTCTAATGAGAGCGAAACACGTGTCAGGGGTTGCTTTTATTCATTTCAGGTTGGCTTGGATGGTATTTTACCAATCCAGAGCTGTAATACTGTGCCTGGAGTGGTAAAAAGCTTTGGCCATTTTACAGCTCGGCAAGGATAGCACTGTGCTAATCCTATGCGTAAATACTTTGCTGTGGAAATGTCAAAAGACTTTGTCCCTTTCTATCTCGGCGTGGATGGCACTGTGCTAATCCTACGCCTAAAGACTTTGATAGAAAAGCAGACAATTGAAGTGAGCAAATTTAGAGTGTCGCTGGTGTTGAGAGTGCTCTATATTGGAGCTGCTTTCCACCTAAACTTGAGAACTACCCAGAGTTCCCTCCTTCTTTTTTTGCACATATATATATATTATCTACTGGCGGTCGCCAGTAGATAGTTATAGTTAGGACCTATTTTCCATAGGAAATTCACAACATTCTATTTCCAATAACTTTGGCGCTGGTCGACGAATCTTCACGAAATTTTCAAAACTTATGGCCCGCTCCGGTCCGCTCCTATCCTGAAAGTCTCGGGGTGATTCGTCAAGTGGGGCCGAGAAAAAGGGGGTCCCAAAACGTGTTTTCCCCATGCAATTTTCCATAGGAACCTTTAGTCGCAGCTACAGCCCGAACTGCTGAACGGAATTACACCAAATTTGGCAAAAGGTAGCCCTTGGTTCAGAGTCGTGCCTTTTGGTTAAATGGTGTAAATCCGTTCAGTAGTTCCTGAGAAAATCAAAAGTAAAATCACATATATATCTGGGCGGAGCCTAACCACACATGTCATTGTGAGATCTGATTGGCTGTCAGCACTTCATCCTGGAATTGCTGGCAGCCATCTTGGGACCAATATACATGATAGTACCCCATTGAAATGCATTGTAGTGAATCAAAGATTTTGAGGGTTACCAAAAGGAGAACTATAAAGGGTGATAACAGACTTTAGTTACATTAGAATTCATTTGTTGATGGTACCATACTAATTTCAGGAATTGTCGTGTGTTCTAAGGTGATTTTACCCTGTAAAAAACCTTCTGCTGGGATATCATGAATCATGTTTGAGAGAAAACTATTTTCACATGCTTGTCCCATAGAGTTTTGGAAGGTGCTCCAGAAGCTAAAATGAGAGCATATTTTCTGTAAATTCACATTATCTTTCTCAGTCATGTGAGAATGAAGTCTGACATTCTCAGTAAAACATGTACATCCAACAAGGGCAGAGACTGTCAGTTGATTCCTTTGTGTTCTACTGCAGCTTCCCAGAGTGTTCTAAAGAACAACTAGAGTGCTAACAGCCTTACTTATGACAAAATTATGGCACACCTGAAGCCATCTTGATTGGAATAAACTGGTAACTCTTAAAACATTTAATTTAAAAAGGAACAAAATGAGGGGGTTCATTTTGTCATAGAAATTATGGTTAGTGCTGTAGAAAGAAAAATTAGGACATGTTTTAAGTGAGATCTCAACTATCTTCCTGTTATATTTCAACAGGAGCAGCCTGCCAGTTGATTCCTTTGTGTTCTACTGCAGCTTCCCAGAGTGTTCCAAAGAACAACTAGAGAGCTAACAGTCTTACTTATGACAAAAGTATGGCACACCTGAAGCCATCTTGATTGGAATAAACTGGTAACACTTAAAACATTTAATTTAAAAAGGAACAAAATGATGGGGTTCATTTTGTCATAGAAATTATGGTTAGTGCTGTAGAAAGAAAAATTAGGACATGTTTCAAGTGTGATCTCAAATATCTTCCTGTTATATTTCAACAGGAGCAGCCTGTCAGTTGATGCCTTTGTGTTCTACTGCAGCTTCCCAGAGTGTTCTAAAGAACAACTAGAGAGCTAACAGTCTTACTTATGACAAAATTATGGCACACCTGAAGCCATCTTGATTGGAATAAACTGGTAACACTTAAAACATTTAATTTAAAAAGGAACAAAATGACGGGGTTCATTTTGCCATAGAAATGAACAACATTCCCAGCACGACCCACTACACTACACAAGCACCACTGCACTACCCTAAACCCTAAAACACTACCCCCAGCATGACCCCCTTCACTACCTAAAAACAACTGCACTACCCTAAACCCTAAAACACTACCTCCAGCACGACCCCCTACACTACACAAACACCACTGCACTAACAGAAACCCTAAAACACTACCCCCAGCACGACCCCCTACACTACACAAAGACCACTGCACTACCCTAAACCATAAAACACAAACCCCAGCTCGACCCCCTACACTACCCAAACACCACTGCCATACCCTAAACCCTAAAACACTACCCCCAGCATGAACCCCTACACTACCCAAACACCACTGCACTACCCTAAAACACTACCCCCAGCACTACACCCTACTCTACACAAACACCACTGCACTACCCTAAACCCTAAAACACTACCCCAGCACTACCCCCTACACTACCCAAACACCACTGCACTAACATAAACCCTAAAACACTACCCCCAGCACAACCCCCTACACTACACAAACACCACTGCACTACCCTAAACCCTAAAACACTACCCCCAGCACGACTCCCTACACTACCCAAACACCACTGCACTACCTTAAACCCTAAATCTACCCCCAGCACGACCCCCTACACTACCCAAACACCACTTCACTACCCTAAACCATAAAACACTACCCCCAGCATGACCCCCTACACTACACAAACACCACTGCACTACCCTAAACCATAAAAGACTAACCCCAGCTCGACCCCCTACACTACCCAAACACCACTGCCATACCCTAAACCCTAAAACACTACCCCCAGCATGAACCCCTACACTACCCAAACACCACTGCACTACCCTAAAACACTACCCCCAGCACTACACCCTACTCTACACAAACACCACTGCACTACCCTAAACCCTAAAACACTACCCCAGCACTACCCCCTACACTACCCAAACACCACTGCACTAACATAAACCCTAAAACACTACCCCCAGCACAACCCCCTACACTACACAAACACCACTGCACTACCCTAAACCCTAAAACACTACCCCCAGCACGACTCCCTACACTACCCAAACACCACTGCACTACCTTAAACCCTAAATCTACCCCCAGCACGACCCCCTACACTACCCAAACACCACTTCACTACCCTAAACCATAAAACACTACCCCCAGCATGACCCCCTACACTACACAAACACCACTGCACTACCCTAAACCCTAAAACACTACCACCAGCATGACCCCCTACACTACTCAAACACCACTGCACTACCCTAAACCCTAAAACACTACCCCAGCACGACCCCCTACACCACCCAAACACCACTGCACTACCCTAAACCCAAAAACACTACCCCCAGCATGACCCCCTACACTACCCAAACACCACTGCACGACCCTAAACCCTAAAACACGACCCCCTACACTACACAAACACCACTGCACTACCCTAAACCCTAAAACACTAGAACCCAGCACGACCCCCTACAGTACACCAATACCACTGCACTACCCTAAACCCTAAATCTACCCCCAGCACAACCCCCTACACTACCCAAACACCACTGCACTACCCTAAACCATAAAACACTACCCCCAGCATGACCCCCTACACTACACAAACACCACTGCACTACCCTAAACCCTAAAACACCACCACCAGCATGACCCCCTACACTACTCAAACACCACTGCACTACCCTAAACCCTAAAACACTACCCCCAGCATGACCCCCTACACTACCCAAACACCACTGCACGACCCTAAACCCTAAAACACGACCCCTACACTACACAAACACCACTGCACTACCATAAACCCTAAAACACTAGAACCCAGCACGACCCCCTACAGTACACCAACACCACTGCACTACCCTAAACCCTAAAACACTACCCCCTACACTACACAAACACCACTGCACTACCCTAAACCCTAAAACACTACCCCCAGCACGACCCCCTACACTACACAAACACCACTGCACTACCCTAAACCCTAAAACACTACCCGCAGCATGACCCCCTACACTACACAAACACCACTGCACTACCCTAAACCCTAAAACAATACCCCCAGCACGACCCCCTACACTACCCAAAGACCACTGCACTACCCTAAACCCTAAAACACTACCCCCAGCACGACTCCCTACACTACACAAACACCACTGGACTACCCTAAAACACTACCCCCAGCATGACTCCCTACACTACCAAAACACCACTGCACTACACTAAACCCTAAATCTACCCCCAGCATGACCTCCCACACTACACAAACACCACTGCACTACCCTAACCCCTAAAACACTACCCCCAGCACGACCCCCTACACTACCCAAACACCACTGCACTACCCTAAACCCTAAAACACTAACCCCAGCATGACCCCCTACACTACCCAAACACCACTGCACGACCCTAAACCCTAAAACACGACCCCTACACTACACAAACACCACTGCACTACCATAAACCCTAAAACACTAGAACCCAGCACGACCCCCTACAGTACACCAACACCACTGCACTACCCTAAACCCTAAAACACTACCCCCTACACTACACAAACACCACTGCACTACCCTAAACCCTAAAACACTACCCCCAGCACGACCCCCTACACTACACAAACACCACTGCACTACCCTAAACCCTAAAACACTACCCGCAGCATGACCCCCTACACTACACAAACACCACTGCACTACCCTGAACCCTAAAACACTACCCCCAGCACGACCCCCTACACTACCCAAACACCACTGCACTACCCTAAACCCTAAAACACTACCCCCAGCACGACTCCCTACACTACACAAACACCACTGGACTACCCTAAACCCTAAAACACTACCCACAGCATGACCCCCTACACTACACAAACACCACTGCACTACCCTAAACCCTAAAACACTACCCCCTACAGTACACAAACACCACTGCACTACCCTAAACCCTAAAACACTACCCCCAGCATGACCCCCTACACTACACAAACACCACTGCACAACCCTAAACCCCCCTACACTATACAAACACCACTGCCTACTCTAAACCCTAAAACACTACCCCCAGCACAACCCCCTCACAACACAAACACCACTGCACTACCCTAAACCCTAAATCTACCCCCAGCACGACCCCCTACACTACCCAAACACCACTGCCATACCCTAAACCCTAAAACACTACCCCCAGGATGAACCCCTACACTACCCGAACACCACTGCCCTACCCTAAACCCTAAAACACTACCCCCAGCACTAACCCCTACACTACACAAACACCACTGCACTACCCTAAACCCTAAAACACTACCCCAGCACTACCCCCTACACTACACAAACACCACTGCACTACCCTAAACCCTAAAACACTACCCCCAGCACGACTCCCTACACTACCCAAACACCACTGCACTACCCTAAACCCAAAATCTACCCCAGCACGACCCCCTACACTACCCAAACACCACTGCACTACCCTAAACCATAAAACACTACCCCCAGCATGACCCCCTACACTACACAAACACCACTGCACTACCCTAAACCCTAAAACACTACCACCAGCATGACCCCCTACACTACTCAAACACCACTGCACTACCCTAAACCCTAAAACACTACCCCCAGCATGACCCCTACACTACACAAACACCACTGCACAACCCTAAACCCCCCTACACTATACAAACACCACTGCCTACTCTAAACTCTAAAACACTACCCCCAGCACAACCCCCTCACAACACAAACACCACTGCACTACCCTAAACCCTAAATCTACCCCCAGCACGACCCCCTACACTACCCAAACACCACTGCCATACCCTAAACCCTAAAACACTACCCCCAGGATGAACCCCTACACTACCCGAACACCACTGCACTACCCTAAACCCTAAAACACTACCCCCAGCACTAACCCCTACACTACACAAACACCACTGCACTACCCTAAACCCTAAAACACTACCCCAGCACTACCCCCTACACTACACAAACACCACTGCACTACCCTAAACCCTAAAACACTACCCCCAGCACGACTCCCTACACTACCCAAACACCACTGCACTACCCTAAACCCAAAATCTACCCCAGCACGACCCCTACACTACCCAAACACCACTGCACTACCCTAAACCATAAAACACTACCCCCAGCATGACCCCCTACACTACACAAACACCACTGCACTACCCTAAACCCTAAAACACTGCCCCAGCACGACCCCCTACACTACCCATACACCACTGCACTACCCTAAACCCTAAAACACTACCCCCAGCACAACCCCCTACACTACTGCACTACCCTAAACCCTAAAACACTACCCCCAGCATGACCCCCTACTCTACCCAAACACCACTGCACTACCCTAAACCCTAAAACACTACCCCCAGCACGACCCCCTACACCACCCAAACACCACTGCACTACCCTAAACCCTAGAAAAGAAACCCCCACCCCAAGCCCAATCCCCTTACCTCTCACTCCTCGTGGTTCCTCTCTCCTCGTGGTTCCTGCTTCACGTCGTCTCTGAGGGCGGTGCACGTCGTTGTGCGGAAACGGAACAGCCTCTGTTTCCTTACAACGACGTGGATCATCTACATGTTTTTAGAACGCATGGTCATTTACCATACATACCTTTACAACAAAATTCGTTGTAAAGGCATGCGTGGTAAATGACCATGCGTTCTAAAAAATGCGTAGTAATGACTTCGCTGATGTACAACGCATGCGTGGTAATGCATGCGTTGTAATGGTATCGCGAAGTAAAAAAGTCGCTGTAACGGCTGCTTACCGATCGAAGCTGGCCCCTGTTCTTTCAGTGAGACGTTTATTTGATTAATTAGGAGGAAGGAATGTGGTTTTTTTACCGAAAAGTGCATTCCCGGCTGTTGTATTGTGAAAGTGTCCGCGTGGCCTGGTTTCACTTCCGGTGAGAGAGTGAAAGAGTCTGTTTGGATCTAAAGGAGTTCTGTTGTTCGACGGGGCCGGCGCGAAACGTCATCAGAAAACATAGCTAATGGAAAGCGTCCTCCCTGAAGTGTGGAGCAGTGCCATGAGAGGTCAACGAGTGTGCGTCCCACCGCAGTATGACCGTACCGCGTGACCCATGTGCCGCCTCCAGGGTACGGGAGGCAGAAGCGGCATCGCAGGTCCTCTTGAAGACCGTTGTAGCACTAATTCTACATTTTGGTACTAGGGCATTTTAACTTCGTTGTTCCTGCCAGATACAAAGAGAAGATCCTGTGTTATTCAGTGCCCTCGTTACCTTTTTTGTGGGTTGTGGTGCTTGTCACTTCGCTGCCCCGCCGGTGCACACGACTGGGCACCCCACCTCGTGTGCCATCTGCAGGGCCTCTGCCCTCTGATCACTGGTTTTGGTTTCTGGAGTGGCAACATAAACAGTTGCTCCCAAAGGACTAGCCTGAACACTTAGGTGAATATCCCCTGCACCAGCATTCCACGGAAATTCTTTCCTAGCTCTCCCACGTCAACGAGGACGTCATAATAGCACGGCTCCGCTCGCGACACCGTATGACGTCATCGGAGCCATAAGAGGACCTCATCGGCGTGCTGACGTCAGTTCCACCCATTTTTTCCGTGCCACCGAGGCAAACAGGCGGATTGAGACATTTTCACATGTATACATAGTATAATAAATATATATATATTCACTGAAAAAACCATAGGTTTCAGGCACGTTATAGTTAGAAATTAGCATTTAAAAAACCTTAGAAATTCACTGAAAAAACCATAGGTTTCAGGCACGTTATAGTTAGAAATTAGCATTTAAAAAACCTTAAAAATTCACTGAAAAAACCATAGGTTTCAGGGGCGTTATAGTTAGTTGGACATTTCACTTGTACAAAACCATAGAAATTCCCCGTTATAGTTAGTTCAGCTAACTATAACTCGCGCGCCCGCAATGCACTGCTGATGACGTCACATATTACATCACTCATGACATGGTCAGTGACATCACTCATGACATCACTGATGACATCTCAAATGACATCACTGATGACATCACTGATGACATCATCCTTGTGATAGAGTGGCAGACCTCCTCTCACCCTAATATAACCTTTAATACACACACTCAAAAATACAAACTGACATTTTCAAAACAATGGACATACCAATACCAGTTACAACACACCTATTCAGTAATTCCAAGATCTACACACACATCCACTCATTCACCAACAGTCCCTATACAGTCACTTATACATGTACTCACTCATCATATGTACTCATACACCTATACATCCTGTTACACACCGCCACTCATCCTTAGAGTTACTCACACACATAGTCACACATGCAAACAAAGTATCAAACATCCATTTACTTGCATATACAGTTATACACACACTACCACACTTACTTCTACAGAAACTTACACATACTTACTCTCTTAAACAATCACTTATAGAAACACCTACTTATTTGTACAGGAACTCTTCCAATCTCTCACTCTCACATATACTCACTTATATACACCAATACTCACATATACTAGTTTAAAACATATGTAGTTACTCATAAAGACACTATTGAGACAGTCATTCACTCACTAACACACCCATACACACACTCATCCACCTATACAGTCCTGCACACATGCTGTCTTCAACACATACAAACAGCGAGTCACTCATTCATGCATCTATGCACTAAGTAATACCCCCCACCGAACCATACAGACACTCAGACACTCATACTGATACTCAAAAAACCAACTAATAACCCATATAGACACTCATGTAGCTACTCACCAACCCATGCAGCCACTTATACACAAAGTGAGAGACTGATACAGATATTTTCATATTTAAACATTACTCACTAACCCATGTATTCACTAAGATACACTTAACCCCTTCGATGCTCATGACGGAGCGGTTCCGTCATGAGCATCGGTTGGGCTGTGCTTATGACGGAACCGCTCCGTCATGAGCACAGCCCCTGGGGGAAGCGCTGGCGCTCCCTCCCTGGGGCATCGATCTTGCCCCCACAGAGGGGGATGGCAGCGGAAGAGTTTCCGCTGCCACCCCCAGCCCCCCCCACGCTTCCCCATGACGTCAGCGCACACAGCGCGCGCCAACGTCATCAGGAAGCGCTGCACACGCTGGAAATCATTTCTTTCCAGCGCGTCCAGAGGGAGGGTGAGTGTTTGTTGGTGCGGTGGGGCAGGGGGCCCAAATCTGGATGCCTTGAGGCATCGGGGGAGAGGAAACTGTGTTTCCTCTCCCCTGATGTCTCAATGCAGGGCATTCCTGGTGCACGATCGCGCACAGCGTCGCGATCGTGCACCAGGAATGTCCCACTAGACACCAGGGATTCCTTTTGTTCTATAAAGGAAGCGACCCCTTGGGCAAGGGTCGCTTCCTAAGGGGGCAAATAAATGAAAGACTTTTCTGCCCCCTGGGGGCAGATCGGCCGATTTTTGGCCGTTTGTGGACCCAGGGGGGCAGAAAAGCCCACTAGAGCCAGGGATCTTTTTTAAATTAAATTGGAAGCGACCCCTTGGGCAAGGGTCGCTTCCTGGGGGGCCAATTAATTTAAAAGTATATTCTGCCCCCTCTAGGGGCAGATCGTTTTTTTTATTTGGCCTTTCTGCCCCCAGGGGGGGCAGAAAACCCCACTAGACACCAGGGATTTTGTTTAATTGTAAATGGAAGCGACCCCTTGGGCAAGGGTCGCTTCCAGGGGCTAAATTAAAAAAAAAAGTATATTGTGCCCCCCCTGGGGACAGATAGCCTGATTATTTTGGCGTTTCTGGACCATGGGGGGGCAGAAAAGCCTACTAGAGGCAGGGAATTTGTTTTTTTTAAAATTGGAAGCGACCCCTTGGACAAGGGTTGCTTCCAGGGGCCATATTTAAAAAAAACTATATTCTACCCCTCCTGGGGGCAGATCGGTTTGTGTATTTGGCCAGGGGGGCAGAAAACCCCATTAGACACCAGGGAGAGTTTTAAATTTTAAATGGAAGCGACCCCTTGGCCAAGGGTCGCTTCCTTATGGGCCTAAATAATTTTTAAGACTTTTCTGCCCCCCTGGGGACAGATCACCTGCATTTTATGGCATTTCTGGCCCGGGGGTGGGGGACAGAATAGCCCACTAGAGCCAGGTATCTAAAAATAAATAAATTGGCCGCTTCCAGGGGACATATATTTTTTATGTGTATTTGGCCTTTCTGCCCCCATTTGGGTAGTGACATAGCGTGTTATAATGTTGTTTTATTTCTTGTGAATTGCAATTGTAATGCTTTATTTCTCCTTTTTTGTTAAGTCAAGGCTTTTGCTCTTTAGACTGTTCCAGGTTGCGGTTTCGTTACTGTTTGCGTAGTTGCATGTGTTTGGTAAGAGACTTTTTTGTACAATGTAAATGAGTTTTATTTCTCTGCATGAATGTGTTTTTTGCGAATGGTGTAATAATAGCAGTATGTTTGGCTTCTGTTTTTTGAGTGTCAAAAACGTTTTGCATTTGTGCTCAATGTGTATTTTGTTGTATTGTGAGTAATTGGTTTTGTTTTTTTCTTTCTAGTGGGATATCGTTGGTTTTTGCTGTGTCTCTGCAGAGTAGGTGCTGGTGAGTGTAGCTGTCTCTTGTAAGTGAATCGTATAGTTTTTGAGTTTATAGATCTTTGTGATAAAGGCACACATTTTTTTACTTACTTGCTTTGCACAGTGTTGGTTGTTGTTGACTTGTTTGTGCAGTCTCCTTTCTTAGTAAGGATAATGGCTAGCCGCAGGATTACTGCTCAGCAGGTTGTTGGTATGCTTTTTGAGTCTTCCTCTGACCATGGTTCAGAGACTGACTCTGCATCTGAGGCAGAGGAGGCAGGTGACGATTCAGGCAGTGAGTTTTCTCTCCACATGGAATCATCGGATGATGAAGCTACTCTCAGTGCGGATGAAGCTACTCTTAGTGCGGATGAAGTGCCTATGTTAGAGGAGGACATTGATGTGCCGATAGTGCGGCAAGAGGCATCTGGGCTGCAGCCTGGGGCTGCAAGGCTTCCTGTTGGTGTAGTGCGGCAAGAGGCATCTGGGCTGCAGCCTGGGGCTGCAAGGCTTCCCGTTGGTGTAGTGCGGCAAGAGGCATCTGGTCTGCAGCCTGGGGCTGCAAGGCTTCCCGTTGAAAGTGCTGACCTCTGGGTTGCCCCAGGCATGGTGCAGCCGGCATTGCCAGACTTTACTGGTGTTCCAGGGTGTAGAGTGAATACTGAAAACTTTTTGCCGATAAATTTTTTTCAGTTGTTTATGGACGATGTGTTTTTGGCAGAGATTGTTGAGCAGACTAATTTGTATGCCGAACAGTTTTTGAGAGACAACAGTGCCAGCCTTAAGCCACACTCTAGAGCTACCCGGTGGACTCCCACAAATTTGGAAGAGATGAAGAAGTTCTTGGGTTTAACTTTTTTGATGGGCTTGCTAAGGAAGCCATCAATGTCTTCATATTGGTCTACTAGTCCCTTGATGGCAACGGCTATATTTCCGGCAGTCATGAGTCGTGATAGGTATTTGCTTCTGCTTCGGATGATGCATTTTGTCGATAATGGTTTAGCGTTGCCACGAGATCACCCTGAATGTGACCGTCTTTTTAAGATTCGGCCTGTCATTGATCACTTTGTTGATCGATTTTCTGAGATCTATGCTCCTGGGAAAGAAATTGCAGTGGATAAATCTTTGGTGTTGTTCAAGGGCCGCTTGGTTTTTAGGCAATGCATTCCTAGTAAGAGGGCACGCTATGGAATTAAGCTGTATATGCTGTGTGACAGTAGGACTGGATATGTCTCTAATTTCAGGGTGTACACCGGTAAGGAATCCAGGATTAACCCCCCTGGTTGTCCCTCCACTTTTGGAGTGACTGAGAAAATTGTGTGGGAACTAAGTAGAGGATTTTTTAACAAAGGCCACCATTTATATGTAGATAACTTCTACACTGGTGTGCGGTTGTTCAGGGAATTGGCCAAAGTGGACACTGTTGCTTGTGGCACAATCCGCTCTAACCGTAAAGGTTTCCCAAAAGAACTTGTTTGCCAAAAGCTTGTGCGGGGACAGTGCAGTGCATTGCGTTGCGAGGAGCTTCTAGCTGTGAAGTTTTCAGACAGGAGAGATGTCTACATGCTGACTACCATCCATGATGAAAGCACTGCACCTGTGACTGTTTGGGGTCACATTGCTGAAGTGCGCAAACCTGTGTGCATTTTAGACTATAATAGGCACATGGGTGGTGTTGACAGAGTAGATCAGAGGTTGGAACCTTACGCTGCTCTTCGTAAGGCTTACATTTGGTATAAGAAGTTGGCTATCCATCTTTTCCACTTGGCAACCTTTAATGCTTTTGTTGTGTTCCAGGATTCTTGTCCTGAGTCAAAGATGACTTTTGTTAAGTTTCAGGAGCCTGTAATAGGCAGCCTTGCTTTAATGGAACAGGCAAGTGTTTCTAGAGTTGGAGTGGTGGAGGATGTTGCTAGATTGAAAGATCGCCACTTTCCTGATCACATTCCTCCCACACCCTCAAAAGACTTTCCCAGTAGGAGATGTAGAGTCTGTTGGCGAAGAGGTATGCGGAAGGAGACTCGTATGTACTGCCCCGAGTGTCCTTCTAACCCTGGGCTGTGTGTGCCTGCTTGTTTTAGAATGTACCACACGCAAAAGAATTTTTGGGAGCATCCATGAGTGGTAAAGTGAACTGCCTGGCCTCTATTGTTTAATATTTTTTGTTCAGTTTCAAGGTTGGCATTTGTGTAGTGTATTTAGTTTCAGATTTTGTGCTAGTAGATTTGTATTTATTTGCAATTTGTTTGTGTTTTCTTATTTATATTAAAAAAATCCTAAATGTGATGGCGGTGTGCGTGGAGTGGCGCTTGTGTGGCGGTGTGCGTGGGTGCGTGGTCTGGCGTTTGGCTGGCGGTGTGTTTGGATTGGCGCTTGGCTGGTGGTGTGTTTGGATTGGCGCTTGGCTGGCGGTGTGCGTGGACTGGCGCTTGGCTGGCGGTGTGTGTGGACTGGCGCTTGGCTGGCGGTGTGTGTGGACTAGCGCTTGGCTGGCGGTGTGCGTGGACTGGCGCTTGGCTGGTGGTGTGCATGGACTGGCGCTTGGCTGGCGGTGTGCGTGGACTGGCGCTTGGCTGGCGGTGTGCGTGGACTGGCGCTTGGCTGGCGGTGTGTGTGGACTGGCGCTTAGCTGGCGGTGTGCGTGGACTGGTGCTCGGCTGGCGGTGTACGTAGACTGGCGCTTGGCTGGCGGTGTGTGAGTAGTGACTAGCTGCTGGTCACTACACACACTGCTAGCCAAACGCCACTCAACGCAATCCGTGAGCTGGTGTGGTTGCTGTGTCAGGAATGTGGGCATGTGAAAGTGATGGGCCCTTGAATGGCGCTGTCTGCTGGTGTGAGTGTTGTAATGTGCTGGGCCCGCGGCTGGCGTTGTGAATGGTTTTGTATGTGTCACACGTATGAAAGGTGTATGAATGGCCTGTAAAGAGGTTGGTGCCTTGTCGTGGCTTTACAGCTCACGAGCTGTGAGTCAATGGTTAGTTTCTCGTCCTTTCAATTAACAGTGCATTTCATTTTTGTGAAATCTCTGGTTAATACAACTGTATATACTGAACCATCACTCACCCTCGTGCCAAATCCAACCAGTATGTATGTGTGCGTGAGGAATAGGTGGTTGTGCATAAAAATGTCTTTTCTGTTTTTGTCAAGCAGGGTGTACCTTGTCCTTTTTGGTGAATGTTGTAATGTGTTGGTTTTGTGCCTGGTGGTGTGAATGGTCTTGTGTGTATCATGTATGAAAGGTGTGTGAATGGCCTGTAAAGCGGTTGGTGCCTTGAAGTGGCTTTACAGCTCACGAGCTGCGAGTCACTGGTTCAGGTTTTTGTCCTTTCAATTATTGACAGTGCATTTCATTTTTGTGAAATCTCTTGTTAATAAAATTTTATATACTGAACCATCACTCGCCCTCGTGCCAAATCCAACCAGTATGTGTGTGTGCTTGAAGAATAGATGGCTCTGCAGTAATCTTTGTCTGTTTTGTCTCTCTGCCAAGCTGTACATTTCATCTAAGAATAACCTAACAACTGTAGTTTTTGTCGTAAACTAAACACCCATGGGAGTGCATGGTGATGTCTCTCTTGTGGATTCCAACAAGTTATCTTACCCACAATGTCCTGCAAACCTCAAAATGTGACTGCGACATTTTCCTTGCATTATTGTGTCCAAATTTTCACACTGCAGAAAGTAACAACAAATGTCCAACCCCCCAGCATTTCTCCAAGTATCTCAATAGAAATGGTACCTCACTTGTATGGGTGGGTCAAGGACCCGCGACAGGCAAGGGCCCAAAAGCTATTGAGGCGACATCAAAATTACCTAACACAAACCAACCTGGTTTTGCATGGGGGGTCCCATGAGTTTTTGGCCCGGGGCTCGCAGCCATCTAGGGAAACCTACCTAACCCACACATTTCTGGAAACTAGACACCAGGGAGAGTCCAGCGAGGTATGGCTTGCGTGGGTCCCCCATCATTCTCCTACCCAGAATCCCCTGCAAACCTCAAATTTTACCAAAAATTTCACTTTTTTCTCACATATGTGTGGTGGAAAGTTCTGGAATCTGCGTGGATCAACAAATTTCCTCCCACCCAGTGTTCCCCCAGGTCTCCCGATAAAAATGGTACCTCACTTGCGTGGGTGGGTCAAGGACCCGTGACAGGCAAGGGCCCAAAAGCTATTGAGGCGACATCAAAATTACCTATCACAAACCAACCTGGTTTTGCATGGGGGGTCCCATGAGTTTTTGGCCCGGGGCTCGCAGCCATGTAGGGAAACCTACCTAACCCACACATTTCTGGAAACTAGACACCCGGGGGAGTCCAGCGAGGTATGGCTTGCGTGGGTCCCCCATCATTCTCCTACCCAGAATCCTGTGCAAACCTCAAATTTCGCTGAAAAATTCACTTTTTTCTCACATTTCTGTGGTGGAAAGTTCTGGAATCTTCGTGGATCCACAAATTTCCTCTCACCCAGCGTTCCCCAGGTCTCCCGATAAAAATGGTACCTCACTTGTGTGGGTAGGCACAGTGGCTGCAGCAGGAAATGGCCCAAATCGTACTCTGGAGACTTCAAAATTACCTACAGCAAAACTACCTGGTTTTGGTGGGGGGCACCTGAGATTTTGGCCTCGGGCCGGCGGCCATCTTGGGAAAGTACCAAACCCAAACATTTCTGAAAACTAGACACCCGGGGAGTCCAATGAGGTATGGCTTGCGTGGATCCCCCAACGTTTTCCTACCCAGAATGCAATGCAAACCTTAAATTTAGCTGAAAAAACACATTTTCCACATATTTGTGTGTGGAATCACCGTGCCGGCACAAATGTCCTACCACCCAGCGTTCCCCTTGTTCTCCTGAGTAAAATGATACCTCACTTGTGTGGGTGTCCAAAGCAGAATTGGCTAAAAACGTATTTTTAAAAAAATGTAGCGCTTAGAATTCTCGGTGCTATACTCTAAATCCCTATGTTTTGGGCTCTTCCTAGCCACAGGCCTTTGGCCCACCCACACAAGTGAGGTATCATTTTACTCGGGAGAACAAGGGGAACGCTGTGTGGTAGGACATTTGTGTCGGCACGGTGATTCCACACACAAATATGTGGAAAATGTGGTTTTTTTCAGCTAAATTTAAGGTTTGCATTGCATTCTGGGTAGGAAAACGTTGGGGGATCCACGCAAGCCATACCTCATTGGACTCCCCCAGGTGTCTAGTTTTCAGAAATGTTTGGGTTTGGTACTTTCCCAAGATGGCCGCCGAGCCCGGGGCCAAACTCTCAGGTGCCCCCCCACCAAAACCAGGTAGTTTTGCTGTAGGTAATTTTAAAGTCTCCAGAGTACGATTTGGGCCATTTCCTGCTGCAGCCACTGTGCCTACCCACACAAGTGAAGTACCATTTTTATCGGGAGACCTGGGGGAACGCTAGGTGGGAGGAAATTTGTGGATCCACGAAGATTCCAGAACTTTCCACCACAGAAATGTGAGAAAAAAAGTGAATTTTTCAGCGAAATTTGAGGTTTACACGGGATTCTGGGTAGGAGAATGATGGGGGACCCACGCAAGCCATACCTCGCTGGACTCCCCGGGTGTCTAGTTTCCAGAAATGTGTGGGTTAGGTAGGTTTCCCTAGATGGCTGCGAGCCCCGGCCAAAAACTCATGGGACTCCCCATGCAAAACCAGGTTGGTTTGTGATAGGTAATTTTGATGTTGCCTCAATAGCTTTTGGGCCCTTGCCTGTCGCGGGTCCTTGACCCACCCACGCAAGTGAGGTACCATTTTTATCGGGAGACCTGGGGGAACGCTGGGTGGGAGGAAATTTGTGGATCCACGCAGATTCCAGAACTTTCCACCACACATATGTGAGAAAAAGTTAAATTTTCGGTAAAATTTGAGGTTTGCAGGGGATTCTGGGTAGGAGAATGATGGGGGACCCACGCAAGCCATACCTCGCTGGACTCTCCCGGGTGTCTAGTTTCCAGAAATGTGTGGGTTAGGTAGGTTTCCCTAGATGGCTGCCGAGCCCGGGCCAAAAACTCATGGGACCCCCATGCGAAACCAGGTTGGTTTGTGATAGGTAATTTTGATGTTGCTTCAATAGGTTTTGGGCCCTTGCCTGTTGCGGGTCCTTGACCCACCCACGCAAGTGAGGTACCATTTTTATCGGGAAACCTGGGGGAACGTTGGGTGGGAGGAAATTTGTGGATCCACGCAGATTCCAGAACTTTCCACCACAGAAATGTGAGGAAAATGTAGTTTTTGGACAATTTTTTAGGTTTGCAAGGGATTCTGGGTAACAGACCCTGGTGGGAGGCAGTCAAGTCACCCCATCCTGGATTCCCCTGGGTGTCTAGTTTTCAAAAATGTATAGGTTTTCTAGATTTCCCTAGGTGCCGGCAGAGCTATGGTTCAAAAACTACAGCCAGGCACTTTGCCAAAAAAGGGTCATTTTTCACTGCGAAATTGAGGTGTGTCCACGTTGCGTTTTGCGCCGTTTCTGTCGCGGGCACTAGGCCGACCCACACAAGTGAGGTACCATTTTTCTCGGAAGACTTTGGGGATCGCGGGGCGGGTGGAAATTTGTGGATCCACGCAGATTACAGAACTTTCCACCACAGAAATGTGGGGAAAATGTGATTGTTTTTACACTTTTTTAGGTTTGCAAGGGATTCTGGGTAACAGAACCTGGTGGGAGGCAGTCAAGTCACCCCATCCTGGATTCCCCTGGGTGTCTAGTTTTCAAAAATGTATAGGTTTGCTAGGTTTCCCTAGGTGCCGGCAGAGTTAGGGTTCAAAAACTACAGCTAGGCACTTTGCCAAAAAAGGGTCATTTTTCACTGCGAAATTGAGGTGTGTCCATGTTGCGTTTTGCGCCGTTTCCTGTTGCGGGCACTAGGCCGACCCACACAAGTGAGGTACCATTTTTCTCGGAAGACTTTGGGGATCGCGGGGCGGGTGGAAATTTGTGGATCCACACAGATTACAGAACTTTCCACCACAGAAATGTGGGGAAAATGTGATTTTTTGTGACACTTTTTTAGGTTTGCAAGGGATTCTGGGTAACAGAACCTGGTGGGAGGCAGTCAAGTCACCCCATCCTGGATTCCCCTGGGTGTCTAGTTTTCAAAAATGTATAGGTTTGCTAGGTTTTCCTAGGTGCCGGCAGAGTTAGGGTTCAAAAACTACAGCTAGGCACTTTGCCAAAAAAGGGTCATTTTTCACTGCGAAATTGAGGTGTGTCCACGTTGCGTTTTGCGCCGTTTCCTGTTGCGGGCACTAGGCCGACCCACACAAGTGAGGTACCATTTTTCTCGGAAGACTTTGGGGATCGGTGGGCGGGTGGAAGTTTGTGGATCCACGCAGATTACAGAACTTTCCACCACAGAAATGTGGGGGAAATGTGCTTTTTTTGACACTTTTTTAGGTTTGCAAGGGTTTCTGGGTAACAGAACCTGGTGGGAGGCAGTCAAGTCACCCCATCCTGGATTCCCCTGGGTGTCTAGTTTTCAAAAATGTATAGGTTTGCTAGGTTTCCCTAGGTGCCGGGAGAGTTAGGGTTCAAAAACTACAGCTAGGCACTTTGCCAAAAAGGGTCATTTTTCACTGCGAAATTGAGGTGTGTCCACGTTGCGTTTTGCGCCGTTTCCTGGCGCGGGCACTAGGCCGACCCACACAAGTGAGATACCATTTTTCTCGGAACACTTTGGGGATCGCGGGCGGTTGGAAATTTGTGGATCCACGCAGATTACAGAACTTTCCACCACAGAAATGTGGGGAAAATGTGATTTTTTTGACACTTTTTTAGGTTTGCAAGGGATTCTGGGTAACAGAACCTGGCGGGAGGCAGTAAAGTCACCCCATCCTGGATTCCCCTGGGTGTCTAGTTTTCAAAAATGTATAGGTTTGCTAGGTTTCCCTAGGTGCCGGCAGAGCTATGGTTCAAAAACTACAGCTAGGCACTTTGCCAAAAAAGGGTAATTTTTCACTGCGAAATTGAGGTGTATCCACGTTGCGTTTTGCGCCGTTTCCTGTCGCGGGCACTAGGCCGACCCACACAAGTGAGGTACCATTTTTCTCGGAAGACTTTGGGGATCGCGGGGTGGGTGGAAATTTGTGGATCCACGCACATTACAGAACTTTCCACCACAGAAATGTGGGGAAAATGTGGTTTTTTTGACACTTTTTTAGGTTTGCAAGGGATTCTGGGTAACAGAACCTGGTAGGAGGCAGTCAAGTCACCCCATCCTGGATTCCCCTGGGTGTCTAGTTTTCAAAAATGTATAGGTTTGCTAGGTTTCCCTAGGTGCCGGCAGAGCTATGGTTCAAAAACTACAGCTAGGCACTTTGCCAAAAAAGGGTCATTTTTCACTGCAAAATTGAGGTGTGTCCACGTTGCGTTTTGCGCCGTTTCCTGTCGCGGGCACTAGGCCGACCCACACAAGTGAGGTACCATTTTTCTCGGAAGACTTTGGGAATCGCAGGGCGGGTGGAAATTTGTGGATCCACGCAGATTCCAGAACTTTCCACCACAGAAAGTTGGAGAAAATGTGGTTTTTTTGACAATTTCTTAGGTTTGCAAGGGATTCTGGGTAACAGAACCTGGTGGGAGGCAGTCAAGTCACCCCATCCTGGATTCCCCTGGGTGTCTAGTTTTCAAAAATGTATAGGTTTGCTAGGTTTCCCTAGGTGCCGGCAGAGTTAGGGTTCAAAAACTACAGCTAGGCACTTTGCCAAAAAAGGGTCATTTTTCACTGCGAAATTGAGGTGTGTCCACGTTGCGTTTTGCGCCGTTTCTTGTTGCGGGCACTAGGCCGACCCACACAAGTGAGGTACCATTTTTCTCGGAAGACTTTGGGGATCGCGGGGCGGGTGGAAGTTTGTGGATCCACGCAGATTACAGAACTTTCCACCACAGAAATGTGGGGGAAATGTGCTTTTTTGACACTTTTTTAGGTTTGCAAGGGTTTCTGGGTAACAGAACCTGGTGGGAGGCAGTCAAGTCACCCCATCCTGGATTCCCCTGGGTGTCTAGCTTTCAAAAATGTATAGGTTTGCTAGGTTTCCCTAGGTGCCGGCAGAGTTAGGGTTCAAAAACTACAGCTAGGCACTTTGCCAAAAAGGGTCATTTTTCACTGCGAAATTGAGGTGTGTCCACGTTGCGTTTTGCGCCGTTTCTTGTTGCAGGCACTAGGCCGACCCACACAAGTGAGGTACCATTTTTCTCGGAAGACTTTGGGGATCGCGGGGCGGGTGGAAGTTTGTGGATCCACGCAGATTACAGAACTTTCCACCACACAAATGTGGGGGAAATGTGCTTTTTTTGACACTTTTTTAGGTTTGCAAGGGTTTCTGGGTAACAGAACCTGGTGGGAGGCAGCCAAGTCACCCCATCCTGGATTCCCCTGGGTGTCTAGCTTTCAAAAATGTATAGGTTTGCCAGGTTTCCCTAGGTGCCGGCAGAGTTAGGGTTCAAAAACTACAGCTAGGCACTTTGCCAAAAAAGGGTCATTTTTCACTGCGAAATTGAGGTGTGTCCACGTTGCGTTTTGCACCGTTTCCTGGCGCGGGCACTAGGCCGACCCACACAAGTGAGATACCATTTTTCTCGGAACACTTTGGGGATCGCGGGGCGGTTGGAAATTTGTGGATCCATGCAGATTACAGAACTTTCCACCACAGAAATGTGGGGAAAATGTGATTTTTTTTGACACTTTTTTAGGTTTGCAAGGGATTCTGGGTAACAGAACCTGGTGGGAGGCAGTCAAGTCACCCCATCCTGGATTCCCCTGGGTGTCTTGTTTTCAAAAATGTATAGGTTTGCTAGGTTTCCCTAGGTGCCGGCAGAGTTAGGGTTCAAAAACTACAGCTAGGCACTTTGCCAAAAAAGGGTCATTTTTCACTGCGAAATTGAGGTGTATCCATGTTGCGTTTTGTGCCGTTTCCTGTCGCGGGCACTAGGCCGACCCACACAAGTGAGGTACCATTTGTCTCGGAAGACTGTGGGGATCGCGGGGCGGGAGGAAATTTGTGGATCCACGCAGATTACAGAACTTTCCACCACAGAAATCTGAGGAAAATGTGTTTTTTTTGCCACTTTTTAGGTTTGCAAGGGACTCTGGGTAACAGAACCTGGTGGGAGGCAGTCAAGTCACCCCATCCTGGATTCCCCTGGGTGTCTAGTTTTCAAAAATGTATAGGTTTGCTAGGTTTCCCTAGGTGCCGGCAGAGTTAGGGTTCAAAAACTACAGCTAGGCACTTTGCCAAAAAAGGGTCATTTTTCACTGCGAAATTGAGGTGTGTCCACGTTGCGTTTTGCGCCGTTTCTTGTTGCGGGCACTAGGCCGACCCACACAAGTGAGGTACCATTTTTCTCGGAAGACTTTGGGGATCGCGGGGCGGGTGGAAGTTTGTGGATCCACGCAGATTACAGAACTTTCCACCACAGAAATGTGGGGAAATGTGCTTTTTTGACACTTTTTTAGGTTTGCAAGGGTTTCTGGGTAACAGAACCTGGTGGGAGGCAGTCAAGTCACCCCATCCTGGATTCCCCTGGGTGTCTAGCTTTCAAAAATGTATAGGTTTCCCTAGGTGCCGGCAGAGTTAGGGTTCAAAAACTACAGCTAGGCACTTTGCCAAAAAAGGGTCATTTTTCACTGCGAAATTGAGGTGTGTCCACGTTGCGTTTTGCGCCGTTTCTTGTTGCGGGCACTAGGCCGACCCACACAAGTGAGGTACCATTTTTCTCGGAAGACTTTGGGGATCGCGGGGCGGGTGGAAGTTTGTGGATCCACGCAGATTACAGAACTTTCCACCACAGAAATGTGGGGGAAATGTGCTTTTTTTGACACTTTTTTAGGTTTGCAAGGGTTTCTGGGTAACAGAACCTGGTGGGAGGCAGTCAAGTCACCCCATCCTGGATTCCCCTGGGTGTCTAGCTTTCAAAAATGTATAGGTTTGCCAGGTTTCCCTAGGTGCCGGCAGAGTTAGGGTTCAGAAACTACAGCTAGGCACTTTGCCAAAAAAGGGTCATTTTTCACTGCGAAATTGAGGTGTGTCCACGTTGCGTTTTGCGCCGTTTCCTGGCGCGGGCACTAGGCCGACCCACACAAGTGAGATACCATTTTTCTCGGAACACTTTGGGGATCGCGGGCGGTTGGAAATTTGTGGATCCACGCAGATTACAGAACTTTCCACCACAGAAATGTGGGGAAAATGTGATTTTTTTGACACTTTTTTAGGTTTGCAAGGGATTCTGGGTAACAGAACCTGGTGGGAGGCAGTCAAGTCACCCCATCCTGGATTCCCCTGGGTGTCTTGTTTTCAAAAATGTATAGGTTTGCTAGGTTTCCCTAGGTGCCGGCAGAGTTAGGGTTCAAAAACTACAGCTAGGCACTTTGCCAAAAAAGGGTCATTTTTCACTGCGAAATTGAGGTGTGTCCATGTTGCGTTTTGCGCCGTTTCCTGTCGCGGGCACTAGGCCGACCCACACAAGTGAGGTACCATTTTTCTCGGAAGACTGTGGGGATCGCGGGGCGGGAGGAAATTTGTGGATCCACGCAGATTACAGAACTTTCCACCACAGAAATGTGGGGAAAATGTGATTTTTTTGACACTTTTTTAGGTTTGCAAGGGATTCTGGGTAACAGAACCTGGTAGGAGGCAGGCAAGTCACCCCATCCTGGATTCCCCTGGGTGTCTAGTTTTCAAAAATGTATAGGTTTGCTAGGTTTCCCTAGGTGCCGGCAGAGCTATGGTTCAAAAACTACAGCTAGGCACTTTGCCAAAAAAGGGTAATTTTTCACTGCGAAATTGAGGTGTGTCCACGTTGCGTTTTGCGCCGTTTCTTGTTGCGGGCACTAGGCCGACCCACACAAGTGAGGTACCATTTTTCTCGGAAGACTTTGGGGATCGCGGGGCGGGTGGAAGTTTGTGGATCCACGCAGATTACAGAACTTTCCACCACAGAAATGTGGGGGAAATGTGCTTTTTTTGACACTTTTTTAGGTTTGCAAGGGTTTCTGGGTAACAGAACCTGGTGGGAGGCAGTCAAGTCACCCCATCCTGGATTCCCCTGGGTGTCTAGTTTTCAAAAATGTATAGGTTTGCTAGGTTTCCCTAGGTGCCGGGAGAGTTAGGGTTCAAAAACTACAGCTAGGCACTTTGCCAAAAAAGGGTCATTTTTCACTGCGAAATTGAGGTGTGTCCACGTTGCGTTTTGCGCCGTTTCCTGGCGCGGGCACTAGGCCGACCCACACAAGTGAGATACCATTTTTCTCGGAACACTTTGGGGATCGCGGGCGGTTGGAAATTTGTGGATCCACGCAGATTACAGAACTTTCCACCACAGAAATGTGGGGAAAATGTGATTTTTTTGACACTTTTTTAGGTTTGCAAGGGATTCTGGGTAACAGAACCTGGTGGGAGGCAGTCAAGTCACCCCATCCTGGATTCCCCTGGGTGTCTTGTTTTCAAAAATGTATAGGTTTGCTAGGTTTCCCTAGGTGCCGGCAGAGTTAGGGTTCAAAAACTACAGCTAGGCACTTTGCCAAAAAAGGGTCATTTTTCACTGCGAAATTGAGGTGTGTCCATGTTGCGTTTTGCGCCGTTTCCTGTCGCGGGCACTAGGCCGACCCACACAAGTGAGGTACCATTTTTCTCGGAAGACTGTGGGGATCGCGGGGCGGGAGGAAATTTGTGGATCCACGCAGATTACAGAACTTTCCACCACAGAAATGTGGGGAAAATGTGATTTTTTTGACACTTTTTTAGGTTTGCAAGGGATTCTGGGTAACAGAACCTGGCGGGAGGCAGTAAAGTCACCCCATCCTGGATTCCCCTGGGTGTCTAGTTTTCAAAAATGTATAGGTTTGCTAGGTTTCCCTAGGTGCCGGCAGAGCTATGGTTCAAAAACTACAGCTAGGCACTTTGCCAAAAAAGGGTAATTTTTCACTGCGAAATTGAGGTGTGTCCACGTTGCGTTTTGCGCCGTTTCCTGTCGCGGGCACTAGGCCGACCCACACAAGTGAGGTACCATTTTTCTCTGAAGACTTTGGGGATCGCGGGGCGGGTGGAAATTTGTGGATCCACGCACATTACAGAACTTTCCACCACAGAAATGTGGGGAAAATGTGGTTTTTTTGACACTTTTTTAGGTTTGCAAGGGATTCTGAGTAACAGAACCTGGTAGGAGGCAGTCAAGTCACCCCATCCTGGATTCCCCTGGGTGTCTAGTTTTCAAAAATGTATAGGCTTGCTAGGTTTCCCTAGGTGCCGGCAGAGCTATGGTTCAAAAACTACAGCTAGGCACTTTGCCAAAAAAGGGTCATTTTTCACTGCAAAATTGAGGTGTGTCCACGTTGCGTTTTGCGCCGTTTCCTGTCGCGGGCACTAGGCCGACCCACACAAGTGAGGTACCATTTTTCTCGGAAGACTTTGGGAATCGCAGGGCGGGTGGAAATTTGTGGATCCACGCAGATTCCAGAACTTTCCACCACAGAAGTTGGAGAAAATGTGGTTTTTTTGACAATTTCTTAGGTTTGCAAGGGATTCTGGGTAACAGAACCTGGTGGGAGGCAGTCAAGTCACCCCATCCTGGATTCCCCTGGGTGTCTAGTTTTCAAAAATGTATAGGTTTGCTAGGTTTCCCTAGGTGCCGGCAGAGTTAGGGTTCAAAAACTACAGCTAGGCACTTTGCCAAAAAAGGGTCATTTTTCACTGCGAAATTGAGGTGTGTCCACGTTGCGTTTTGCGCCGTTTCTTGTTGCGGGCACTAGGCCGACCCACACAAGTGAGGTACCATTTTTCTCGGAAGACTTTGGGGATCGCGGGGCGGGTGGAAGTTTGTGGATCCACGCAGATTACAGAACTTTCCACCACAGAAATGTGGGGGAAATGTGCTTTTTTGACACTTTTTTAGGTTTGCAAGGGTTTTGGGTAACAGAACCTGGTGGGAGGCAGTCAAGTCACCCCATCCTGGATTCCCCTGGGTGTCTAGCTTTCAAAAATGTATAGGTTTGCTAGGTTTCCCTAGGTGCCGGCAGAGTTAGGGTTCAAAAACTACAGCTAGGCACTTTGCCAAAAAAGGGTCATTTTTCACTGCGAAATTGAGGTGTGTCCACGTTGCGTTTTGCGCCGTTTCTTGTTGCGGGCACTAGGCCGACCCACACAAGTGAGGTACCATTTTTCTCGGAAGACTTTGGGGATCGCGGGGCGGGTGGAAGTTTGTGGATCCACGCAGATTACAGAACTTTCCACCACACAAATGTGGGGGAAATGTGCTTTTTTGACACTTTTTTAGGTTTGCAAGGGTTTCTGGGTAACAGAACCTGGTGGGAGGCAGTCAAGTCACCCCATCCTGGATTCCCCTGGGTGTCTAGCTTTCAAAAATGTATAGGTTTGCCAGGTTTCCCTAGGTGCCGGCAGAGTTAGGGTTCAAAAACTACAGCTAGGCACTTTGCCAAAAAAGGGTCATTTTTCACTGCGAAATTGAGGTGTGTCCACGTTGCGTTTTGCACCGTTTCCTGGCGCGGGCACTAGGCCGACCCACACAAGTGAGATACCATTTTTCTCGGAACACTTTGGGGATCGCGGGCGGTTGGAAATTTGTGGATCCACGCAGATTACAGAACTTTCCACCACAGAAATGTGGGGAAAATGTGATTTTTTTGACACTTTTTTAGGTTTGCAAGGGATTCTGGGTAACAGAACCTGGTGGGAGGCAGTCAAGTCACCCCATCCTGGATTCCCCTGGGTGTCTTGTTTTCAAAAATGTATAGGTTTGCTAGGTTTCCCTAGGTGCCGGCAGAGTTAGGGTTCAAAAACTACAGCTAGGCACTTTGCCAAAAAAGGGTCATTTTTCACTGCGAAATTGAGGTGTGTCCATGTTGCGTTTTGTGCCGTTTCCTGTCGCGGGCACTAGGCCGACCCACACAAGTGAGGTACCATTTGTCTCGGAAGACTGTGGGGATCGCGGGCGGGAGGAAATTTGTGGATCCACGCAGATTACAGAATTTTCCACCACAGAAATGTGGGGAAAATGTGATTTTTTTGACACTTTTTTAGGTTTGCAAGGGATTCTGGGTAACAGAACCTGGTGGGAGGCAGTCAAGTCACCCCATCCTGGATTCCCCTGGGTGTCTAGTTTTCAAAAATGTATAGGTTTGCTAGGTTTCCCTAGGTGCCGGCAGAGTTAGGGTTCAAAAACTACAGCTAGGCACTTTGCCAAAAAAGGGTCATTTTTCACTGCGAAATTGAGGTGTGTCCACGTTGCGTTTTGCGCCGTTTCTTGTTGCGGGCACTAGGCCGACCCACACAAGTGAGGTACCATTTTTCTCGGAAGACTTTGGGGATCGCGGGGCGGGTGGAAGTTTGTGGATCCACGCAGATTACAGAACTTTCCACCACAGAAATGTGGGGAAATGTGCTTTTTTGACACTTTTTTAGGTTTGCAAGGGTTTCTGGGTAACAGAACCTGGTGGGAGGCAGTCAAGTCACCCCATCCTGGATTCCCCTGGGTGTCTAGCTTTGAAAAATGTATAGGTTTCCCTAGGTGCCGGCAGAGTTAGGGTTCAAAAACAACAGCTAGGCACTTTGCCAAAAAAGGGTCATTTTTCACTGCGAAATTGAGGTGTGTCCACGTTGCGTTTTGCGCCGTTTCTTGTTGCGGGCACTAGGCCGACCCACACAAGTGAGGTACCATTTTTCTCGGAAGACTTTGGGGATCGCGGGGCGGGTGGAAGTTTGTGGATCCACGCAGATTACAGAACTTTCCACCACAGAAATGTGGGGAAATGTGCTTTTTTGACACTTTTTTAGGTTTGCAAGGGTTTCTGGGTAACAGAACCTGGTGGGAGGCAGTCAAGTCACCCCATCCTGGATTCCCCTGGGTGTCTAGCTTTCAAAAATGTATAGGTTTGCCAGGTTTCCCTAGGTGCCGGCAGAGTTAGGGTTCAGAAACTACAGCTAGGCACTTTGCCAAAAAAGGGTCATTTTTCACTGCGAAATTGAGGTGTGTCCACGTTGCGTTTTGCGCCGTTTCCTGGCGCGGGCACTAGGCCGACCCACACAAGTGAGATACCATTTTTCTCGGAACACTTTGGGGATCGCGGGCGGTTGGAAATTTGTGGATCCACGCAGATTACAGAACTTTCCACCACAGAAATGTGGGGAAAATGTGATTCTTTTGACACTTTTTTAGGTTTGCAAGGGATTCTGGGTAACAGAACCTGGTGGGAGGCAGTCAAGTCACCCCATCCTGGATTCCCCTGGGTGTCTTGTTTTCAAAAATGTATAGGCTTGCTAGGTTTCCCTAGGTGCCGGCAGAGTTAGGGTTCAAAAACTACAGCTAGGCACTTTGCCAAAAAAGGGTCATTTTTCACTGCGAAATTGAGGTGTGTCCACGTTGCGTTTTGCGCCGTTTCCTGTCGCGGCCACTAGGCCGACCCACACAAGTGAGGTACCATTTTTCTCGGAAGACTTTGGGGATCGCGGGGTGGGTGGAAATTTGTGGATCCACGCACATTACAGAACTTTCCACCACAGAAATGTGGGGAAAATGTGGTTTTTTTGACACTTTTTTAGGTTTGCAAGGGATTCTGGATAACAGAACCTGGTAGGAGGCAGTCAAGTCACCCCATCCTGGATTCCCCTAGGTGTCTAGTTTTCAAAAATGTATAGGTTTGCTAGGTTTCCCTAGGTGCCGGCAGAGCTATGGTTCAAAAACTACAGCTAGGCACTTTGCCAAAAAAGGGTCATTTTTCACGGCAAAATTGAGGTGTGTCCACGTTGCGTTTTGCGCCGTTTCCTGTCGCGGGCACTAGGCCGACCCACACAAGTGAGGTACCATTTTTCTCGGAAGACTTTGGGAATCGCAGGGCGGGTGGAAATTTGTGGATCCACGCAGATTCCAGAACTTTCCACCACAGAAAGTTGGAGAAAATGTGGTTTTTTTGACAATTTCTTAGGTTTGCAAGGGATTCTGGGTAACAGAACCTGGTGGGAGGCAGTCAAGTCACCCCATCCTGGATTCCCCTGGGTGTCTTGTTTTCAAAAATGTATAGGTTTGCTAGGTTTCCCTAGGTGCCGGCAGAGTTAGGGTTCAAAAACTACAGCTAGGCACTTTGCCAAAAAAGGGTCATTTTTCACTGCGAAATTGAGGTGTGTCCATGTTGCGTTTTGCGCCGTTTCCTGTCGCGGGCACTAGGCCGACCCACACAAGTGAGGTACCATTTTTCTCGGAAGACTGTGGGGATCGCGGGGCGGGAGGAAATTTGTGGATCCACGCAGATTACAGAACTTTCCACCACAGAAATGTGGGGAAAATGTGATTTTTTTGACACTTTTTTAGGTTTGCAAGGGATTCTGGGTAACAGAACCTGGCGGGAGGCAGTAAAGTCACCCCATCCTGGATTCCCCTGGGTGTCTAGTGTTCAAAAATGTATAGGTTTGCTAGGTTTCCTAGGTGCCGGCAGAGCTATGGTTCAAAAACTACAGCTAGGCACTTTGCCAAAAAAGGGTAATTTTTCACTGCGAAATTGAGGTGTGTCCACGTTGCGTTTTGCGCCGTTTCCTGTCGCGGGCACTAGGCCGACCCACACAAGTGAGGTACCATTTTTCTCGGAAGACTTTGGGGATCGCGGGGTGGGTGGAAATTTGTGGATCCACGCACATTACAGAACTTTCCACCACAGAAATGTGGGGAAAATGTGGTTTTTTTGACACTTCTTTAGGTTTGCAAGGGATTCTGGGTAACAGAACCTGGTAGGAGGCAGTCAAGTCACCCCATCCTGGATTCCCCTGGGTGTCTAGTTTTCAAAAATGTATAGGTTTGCTAGGTTTCCCTAGGTGCCGGCAGAGCTATGGTTCAAAAACTACAGCTAGGCACTTTGCCAAAAAAGGGTCATTTTTCACTGCAAAATTGAGGTGTGTCCACGTTGCGTTTTGCGCCGTTTCGTGTCGCGGGCACTAGGCCGACCCACACAAGTGAGGTACCATTTTTCTCGGAAGACTTTGGGAATCGCAGGGCGGGTGGAAATTTGTGGATCCACGCAGATTCCAGAACTTTCCACCACAGAAAGTTGGAGAAAATGTGGTTTTTTTGACAATTTCTTAGGTTTGCAAGGGATTCTGGGTAACAGAACCTGGTGGGAGGCAGTCAAGTCACCCCATCCTGGATTCCCCTGGGTGTCTAGTTTTCAAAAATGTATAGGTTTGCTAGGTTTCCCTAGGTGCCGGCAGAGTTAGGGTTCAAAAACTACAGCTAGGCACTTTGCCAAAAAAGGGTCATTTTTCACTGCGAAATTGAGGTGTGTCCACGTTGCGTTTTGCGCCGTTTCTTGTTGCAGGCACTAGGCCGACCCACACAAGTGAGGTACCATTTTTCTCGGAAGACTTTGGGGATCGCGGGGCGGGTGGAAGTTTGTGGATCCACGCACATTACAGAACTTTCCACCACAGAAATGTGGGGGAAATGTGCTTTTTTGACACTTTTTTAGGTTTGCAAGGGTTTTTGGGTAACAGAACCTGGTGGGAGGCAGTCAAGTCACCCCATCCTGGATTCCCCTGGGTGTCTAGCTTTCAAAAATGTATAGGTTTGCTAGGTTTCCCTAGGTGCCGGCAGAGTTAGGGTTCAAAAACTACAGCTAGGCACTTTGCCAAAAAAGGGTCATTTTTCACTGCGAAATTGAGGTGTGTCCACGTTGCGTTTTGCGCCGTTTCTTGTTGCGGGCACTAGGCCGACCCACACAAGTGAGGTACCATTTTTCTCGGAAGACTTTGGGGATCGCGGGGCGGGTGGAAGTTTGTGGATCCACGCAGATTACAGAACTTTCCACCACACAAATGTGGGGGAAATGTGCTTTTTTGACACTTTTTTAGGTTTGCAAGGGTTTCTGGGTAACAGAACCTGGTGGGAGGCAGTCAAGTCACCCCATCCTGGATTCCCCTGGGTGTCTAGCTTTCAAAAATGTATAGGTTTGCCAGGTTTCCCTAGGTGCCGGCAGAGTTAGGGTTCAAAAACTACAGCTAGGCACTTTGCCAAAAAAGGGTCATTTTTCACTGCGAAATTGAGGTGTGTCCACGTTGCGTTTTGCACCGTTTCCTGGCGCGGGCACTAGGCCGACCCACACAAGTGAGATACCATTTTTCTCGGAACACTTTGGGGATCGCGGGGCGGTTGGAAATTTGTGTATCCACGCAGATTACAGAACTTTCCACCACAGAAATGTGGGGAAAATGTGATTTTTTTTGACACTTTTTTAGGTTTGCAAGGGATTCTGGGTAACAGAACCTGGTGGGAGGCAGTCAAGTCACCCCATCCTGGATTCCCCTGGGTGTCTTGTTTTAAAAAATGTATAGGTTTGCTAGGTTTCCCTAGGTGCCGGCAGAGTTAGGGTTCAAAAACTACAGCTAGGCACTTTGCCAAAAAAGGGTCATTTTTCACTGCGAAATTGAGGTGTGTCCATGTTGCGTTTTGTGCCGTTTCCTGTCGCGGGCACTAGGCCGACCCACACAAGTGAGGTACCATTTGTCTCGGAAGACTGTGGGGATCGCGGGGCGGGAGGAAATTTGTGGATCCACGCAGATTACAGAACTTTCCACCACAGAAATGTGGGGAAAATGTGATTTTTTTGACACTTTTTTAGGTTTGCAAGGGATTCTGGGTAACAGAACCTGGTGGGAGGCAGTCAAGTCACCCCATCCTGGATTCCCCTGGGTGTCTAGTTTTCAAAAATGTATAGGTTTGCTAGGTTTCCCTAGGTGCCGGCAGAGTTAGGGTTCAAAAACTACAGCTAGGCACTTTGCCAAAAAAGGGTCATTTTTCACTGCGAAATTGAGGTGTGTCCACGTTGCGTTTTGCGCCGTTTCTTGTTGCGGGCACTAGGCCGACCCACACAAGTGAGGTACCATTTTTCTCGGAAGACTTTGGGGATCGCGGGGCGGGTGGAAGTTTGTGGATCCACGCAGATTACAGAACTTTCCACCACAGAAATGTGGGGAAAATGTGCTTTTTTGACACTTTTTAGGTTTGCAAGGGTTTCTGGGTAACAGAACCTGGTGGGAGGCAGTCAAGTCACCCCATCCTGGATTCCCCTGGGTGTCTAGCTTTCAAAAATGTATAGGTTTGCCAGGTTTCCCTAGGTGCCGGCAGAGTTAGGGTTCAGAAACTACAGCTAGGCACTTTGCCAAAAAAGGGTCATTTTTCACTGCGAAATTGAGGTGTGTCCACGTTGCGTTTTGCGCCGTTTCCTGGCGCGGGCACTAGGCCGACCCACACAAGTGAGATACCATTTTTCTCGGAACACTTTGGGGATCGCGGGCGGTTGGAAATTTGTGGATCCACGCAGATTACAGAACTTTCCACCACAGAAATGTGGGGAAAATGTGATTTTTTTGACACTTTTTTAGGTTTGCAAGGGATTCTGGGTAACAGAACCTGGTGGGAGGCAGTCAAGTCACCCCATCCTGGATTCCCCTGGGTGTCTTGTTTTCAAAAATGTATAGGTTTGCTAGGTTTCCCTAGGTGCCGGCAGAGTTAGGGTTCAAAAACTACAGCTAGGCACTTTGCCAAAAAAGGGTCATTTTTCACTGCGAAATTGAGGTGTGTCCATGTTGCGTTTTGCGCCGTTTCCTGTCGCGGGCACTAGGCCGACCCACACAAGTGAGGTACCATTTTTCTCGGAAGACTGTGGGGATCGCGGGGCGGGAGGAAATTTGTGGATCCACGCAGATTACAGAACTTTCCACCACAGAAATGTGGGGAAAATGTGATTTTTTTGACACTTTTTTAGGTTTGCAAGGGATTCTGGGTAACAGAACCTGGCGGGAGGCAGTCAAGTCACCCCATCCTGGATTCCCCTGGGTGTCTAGTTTTCAAAAATGTATAGGTTTGCTAGGTTTCCCTAGGTGCCGGCAGAGCTATGGTTCAAAAACTACAGCTAGGCACTTTGCCAAAAAGGGTAATTTTTCACTGCGAAATTGAGGTGTGTCCACGTTGCGTTTTGCGCCGTTTCCTGTCGCGGGCACTAGGCCGACCCACACAAGTGAGGTACCATTTTTCTCGGAAGACTTTGGGGATCGCGGGGTGGGTGGAAATTTGTGGATCCACGCACATTACAGAACTTTCCACCACAGAAATGTGGGGAAAATGTGTTTTTTTTGACACTTTTTTAGGTTTGCAAGGGATTCTGGATAACAGAACCTGGTAGGAGGCAGTCAAGTCACCCCATCCTGGATTCCCCTGGGTGTCTAGTTTTCAAAAATGTATAGGTTTGCTAGGTTTCCCTAGGTGCCGGTAGAGCTATGGTTCAAAAACTACAGCTAGGCACTTTGCCAAAAAAGGGTCATTTTTCACTGCAAAATTGAGGTGTGTCCACGTTGCGTTTTGCGCCGTTTCCTGTCACGGGCACTAGGCCGACCCACACAAGTGAGGTACCATTTTTCTCGGAAGACTTTGGGAATCGCAGGGCGGGTGGAAATTTGTGGATCCACGCAGATTCCAGAACTTTCCACCACAGAAAGTTGGAGAAAATGTGGTTTTTTTGACAATTTCTTAGGTTTGCAAGGGATTCTGGGTAACAGAACCTGGTGGGAGGCAGTCAAGTCACCCCATCCTGGATTCCCCTGGGTGTCTAGTTTTCAAAAATGTATAGGTTTGCTAGGTTTCCCTAGGTGCCGGCAGAGTTAGGGTTCAAAAACTACAGCTAGGCACTTTGCCAAAAAAGGGTCATTTTTCACTGCGAAATTGAGGTGTGTCCACGTTGCGTTTTGCGCCGTTTCTTGTTGCGGGCACTAGGCCGACCCACACAAGTGAGGTACCATTTTTCTCGGAAGACTTTGGGGATCGCGGGGCGGGTGGAAGTTTGTGGATCCACGCAGATTACAGAACTTTCCACCACAGAAATGTGGGGGAAATGTGCTTTTTTGACACTTTTTAGGTTTGCAAGGGTTTCTGGGTAACAGAACCTGGTGGGAGGCAGTCAAGTCACCCCATCCTGGATTCCCCTGGGTGTCTAGCTTTCAAAAATGTATAGGTTTGCTAGGTTTCCCTAGGTGCCGGCAGAGTTAGGGTTCAAAAACTACAGCTAGGCACTTTGCCAAAAAAGGGTCATTTTTCACTGCGAAATTGAGGTGTGTCCACGTTGCGTTTTGCGCCGTTTCTTGTTGCGGGCACTAGGCCGACCCACACAAGTGAGGTACCATTTTTCTCGGAAGACTTTGGGGATCGCGGGGCGGGTGGAAGTTTGTGGATCCACGCAGATTACAGAACTTTCCACCACAGAAATGTGGGGAAATGTGCTTTTTTGACACTTTTTTAGGTTTGCAAGGGTTTCTGGGTAACAGAACCTGGTGGGAGGCAGTCAAGTCACCCCATCCTGGATTCCCCTGGGTGTCTAGCTTTCAAAAATGTATAGGTTTGCTAGGTTTCCCTAGGTGCCGGCAGAGTTAGGGTTCAAAAACTACAGCTAGGCACTTTGCCAAAAAAGGGTCATTTTTCACTGCGAAATTGAGGTGTGTCCATGTTGCGTTTTGCGCCGTTTCCTGTCGCGGGCACTAGGCCGACCCACACAAGTGAGGTACCATTTGTCTCGAAAGACTGTGGGGATCGCGGGGCGGGAGGAAATTTGTGGATCCACGCAGATTACAGAACTTTCCACCACAGAAATGTGGGGAAAATGTGATTTTTTTTGACACTTGTTTAGGTTTGCAAGGGATTCTGGGTAACAGAACCTGGTGGGAGGCAGTCAAGTCACCCCATCCTGGATTCCCCTGGATGTCTAGTTTTCAAAAATGTATAGGTTTGCTAGGTTTCCCTAGGTGCCGGCAGAGCTATGGTTCAAAAACTACAGCTAGGCACTTTGCCAAAAAAGGGTCATTTTTCACTGCGAAATTGAGGTGTGTCCACGTTGCGTTTTGCACCGTTTCCTGTCGCGGGCACTAGGCCGACCCACACAAGTGAGGTACCATTTTTCTCGGAAGACTTTGGGGATCGCGGGGTGGGTGGAAATTTGTGGATCCACGCACATTACAGAATTTTCCACCACAGAAATGTGGGGAAAATGTGGTTTTTTGGACACTTTTTTAGGTTTGCAAGGGATTCTGGGTAACAGAACCTGGTAGGAGGCAGTCAAGTCACCCCATCCTGGATTCCCCTGGGTGTCTAGTTTTCAAAAATGTATAGGTTTGCTAGGTTTCCCTAGGTGCCGGCAGAGCTATGGTTCAAAAACTACAGCTAGGCACTTTGCCAAAAAAGGGTCATTTTTCACTGCAAAATTGAGGTGTGTCCACGTTGCGTTTTGCGTCGTTTCCTGTCGCAGCCACTAGGCCGACCCACACAAGTGAGGTACCATTTTTCTCGGAAGACTTTCAGGAACGCGGGGTGTTTGGAAATTTGTGGATCCTCGCAGATTCCAGAACTTTCCACCACAGAAATGTGGGGAAAATGTGGCTTTTTGGACAATTTTTTAGGTTTGCAAGGGATTCTGGGTAACAGAACCTGGTGAGAGGCAGTCAACTCACCCCATCCTGGATTCCCCTGGGTGTCTAGTTTTCAAAAATGTATAGGTTTGCTAGGTTTCCCTAGGTGCCGGCAGAGCTAGGGTTCAAAAACTACAGCTAGGCACTTTGTCAAAAAAGGGTCATTTTTCACTGTGAAATTGGGGTGTGTCCACGTTGCGTTTTGCGCCGTTTCTTGTCACGGGCACTAGGCCTACCCACACAAGTGAGGTACCATTGTTCTCGGAAGACTTTGGGGAACGCGGGGTGGGTGGAAATTTGTGGATCCATGCAGATTCCAGAACTTTCCACCACAGAAATGTGAGGAAAATGTGGTTTTTTTGACAATTTATTAGGTTTGCAAGGGATTTTGGGTAACAGAACCTGGTGAGAGGCAGTCAAGTCACCCCATCCTGGATTCCCCTGGGTGTCTAGTTTCCAAAAATGTATAGGTTTGCTAGGTTTCCCTAGGTGCCGGCAGAGCTAGGGTTCGAAAACTACAGCTAGGCACTTTGCTAAAAAAGGGTCATTTTTCACTGTGAAATTGGGGTGTGTCCACATTGCGTTTTGCGCCGTTTCCTGTCGCGGGCACTAGGCCTACCCACGCAAGTGAGGTACCATTTTTCTCGGAAGACTTTGGGGAACGCGGGGTGGGTGGAAATTTGTGAATCCACACAGATTCCAGAACTTTCCACCTCAGAAATGTGAGGAAAATGTGGTTTTTTTGACAATTTTTTAGGTTTGCAAGGGATTCTGGGTAACAGAACCTGGTGGGAGCCAGTCAAGTCACCCCATCCTGGATTCCCCAGGGTATCTAGTTTTCAAAAATGTATAGGTTTGCTAGGTTTCCCTAGGTTCCGGCAGAGCTAGGGTTCAAAAACTACAGCTAGGCACTTTGCAAAAAAAGGGTAATTTTTCATTGTCAAAATGTGGTGTGTTCACGTTGGGTTTTGAGCCATTTCCTGTCGTGGGCACTATGCCTACCCACACAAGTGAGGTACCATTTTTATCGGAAGACTTTCGGGAACGCGGGGTGTGTGGAAATTTGTGGATCCACGCAGATTCCAGAACTTTCCACCACAGAAATGTGGGGAAAATGTGGTTTTTTTGACAATTTTTTAGGTTTGCAAGGGATTCTGGGTAACAGAACCTGGTGAGAGGTAGTCAACTCACCCCATCCTGGATTCCCCTGGGTGTCTAGTTTTCAAAAATTTATAGGTTTGCTACGTTTCCCTAGGTGCCGGCAGAGCTATGGTTCAAAAACTACAGCTAGGCACTTTGCCAAAAAAGGGCCATTTTTCACTGCAATATTGAGGTGTGTCCACGTTGCGTTTTGCGCCGTTTCCTGTCGCAGCCACTAGGCCGACCCACACAAGTGAGGTACCATTTTTCTCGGAAGACTTTCGGGAACGCGGGGTGTGTGGAAATTTGTGGATCCACGCAGATTCCAGAACTTTCCACCACAGAAATGTGGGGAAAATGTGGTTTTTTGGACAATTTTTAGGTTTGCAAGGAATTCTGGGTAACAGAACCTGGTGAGAGGCAGTCAACTCACCCCATCCTGGATTCCCCTGCGTGTCTAGTTTTCAAAAATGTATAGGTTTGCTAGGTTTCCCTAGGTGCCGGCAGAGCTAGGGTTCAAAAACTACAGCTAGGCACTTTGTCAAAAAAGGGTCATTTTTCACTGTGAAATTGGGGTGTGTCCACGTTGCGCTTTGCGCCGTTTCTTGTCACGGGCACTAGGCCTACCCACACAAGTGAGGTACCATTGTTCTCGGAAGACTTTGGGGAACGCGGGGTGGGTGGAAATTTGTGGATCCATGCAGATTCCAGAACTTTCCACCACAGAAATGTGAGGAAAATGTGGTTTTTTTGACAATTTATTAGGTTTGCAAGGGATTTTGGGTAACAGAACCTGGTGAGAGGCAGTCAAGTCACCCCATCCTGGATTCCCCTGGGTGTCTAGTTTCCAAAAATGTATAGGTTTGCTAGGTTTCCCTAGGTGCCGGCAGAGCTAGGGTTCGAAAACTACAGCTAGGCACTTTGCTAAAAAAGGGTCATTTTTCACTGTGAAATTGGGGTGTGTCCACATTGCGTTTTGCGCCGTTTCCTGTCGCGGGCACTAGGCCTACCCACGCAAGTGAGGTACCATTTTTCTCGGAAGACTTTGGGGAACGCGGGGTGGGTGGAAATTTGTGAATCCACACAGATTCCAGAACTTTCCACCTCAGAAATGTGAGGAAAATGTGGTTTTTTTGACAATTTTTTAGGTTTGCAAGGGATTCTGGGTAACAGAACCTGGTGGGAGCCAGTCAAGTCACCCCATCCTGGATTCCCCAGGGTATCTAGTTTTCAAAAATGTATAGGTTTGCTAGGTTTCCCTAGGTGCCGGCAGAGCTAGGGTTCAAAAACTACAGCTAGGCACTTTGCAAAAAAAGGGTAATTTTTCATTGTCAAAATGTGGTGTGTTCACGTTGGGTTTTGAGCCATTTCCTGTCGTGGGCACTATGCCTACCCACACAAGTGAGGTACCATTTTTATCGGAAGACTTTCGGGAACGCGGGGTGTGTGGAAATTTGTGGATCCACGCAGATTCCAGAACTTTCCACCACAGAAATGTGGGGAAAATGTGGTTTTTTTGACAATTTTTTAGGTTTGCAAGGGATTCTGGGTAACAGAACCTGGTGAGAGGTAGTCAACTCACCCCATCCTGGATTCCCCTGGGTGTCTAGTTTTCAAAAATGTATAGGTTTGCTACGTTTCCCTAGGTGCCGGCAGAGCTATGGTTCAAAAACTACAGCTAGGCACTTTGCCAAAAAAGGGCCATTTTTCACTGCAATATTGAGGTGTGTCCACGTTGCGTTTTGCGCCGTTTCCTGTCGCAGCCACTAGGCCGACCCACACAAGTGAGGTACCATTTTTCTCGGAAGACTTTCGGGAACGCGGGGTGTGTGGAAATTTGTGGATCCACGCAGATTCCAGAACTTTCCACCACAGAAATGTGGGGAAAATGTGGTTTTTTGGACAATTTTTTAGGTTTGCAAGGAATTCTGGGTAACAGAACCTGGTGAGAGGCAGTCAACTCACCCCATCCTGGATTCCCCTGCGTGTCTAGTTTTCAAAAATGTATAGGTTTGCTAGGTTTCCCTAGGTGCCGGCAGAGCTAGGGTTCAAAAACTACAGCTAGGCACTTTGTCAAAAAAGGGTCATTTTTCACTGTGAAATTGGGGTGTGTCCACGTTGCGTTTTGCGCCGTTTCTTGTCACGGGCACTAGGCCTACCCACACAAGTGAGGTACCATTTTTCTCGGAAGACTTTGGGGAACGCGGGGTGGGTGGAAATTTGTGGATCCATGCAGATTCCAGAACTTTCCACCACAGAAATGTGAGGAAAATGTGGTTTTTTGGATAATTTTTTAGGTTTGCAAGGGATTTTGGGTAACAGAACCTGGTGAGAGGCAGTCAAGTCACCCCATCCTGGATTCCCCTGGGTGTCTAGTTTCCAAAAATGTATAGGTTTGCTAGGTTTCCCTAGGTGCCGGCAGAGCTAGGGTTCGAGAACTACAGCTAGGCACTTTGCTAAAAAAGGGTCATTTTTCACTGTGAAATTGGGGTGTGTCCACGTTGCGTTTTGCGCCGTTTCCTGTCGCGGGCACTAGGCCTACCCACGCAAGTGAGGTACCATTTTTCTCGGAAGACTTTGGGGAACGCGGGGTGGGTGGAAATTTGTGAATCCACACAGATTCCAGAACTTTCCACCTCAGAAATGTGAGGAAAATGTGTTTTTTTGGACAATTTTTTAGGTTTGCAAGGGATTCTGGGTAACAGAAACTGGTGGGAGCCAGTCAAGTCACCCCATCCTGGATTCCCCTGGGTATCTAGTTTTCAAAAATGTATAGGTTTGCTAGGTTTCCCTACAGCTAGGCACTTTGCAAAAAAAGGGTAATTTTTCATTGTCAAAATGTGGTGTGTTCACGTTGGGTTTTGAGCCATTTCCTGTCGTGGGCACTATGCCTACCCACACAAGTGAGGTACCATTTTTATCGGGAGACTTAGGGTAATTCAGATTTGTAAAGCAACTGTTATTACCTATTGACTTTCGATGCATTCTGCCTTCCAAATGAAAAACATTGTGTAAAAAAGAAGTCATTTTAAAAAATAACCGATAATTCTCATGCTAGTATGAGTATTCCCAATTTCGGAAATGTGCAAATATCTACTGTTTCTAAACTCTATATTTTGTTCCCATTTCAGAAATGCATAGGTGTCTTTCATACCGATTTTTCCATGTATACATTTTCCCACAATAATTGCTATATACCCGGTACATAATAAAAAACCATTGCAAGACGCTGCTCAGTTATTGGCTCTGGGTTCGTCGGGTTCTTGGTGAACCTACAAGTCCTATATATCGCCACAACCAGTAAGGTCCAGCGGATTTACCGGTATATTGCTTTCAAAGAGCTGTCATAATTAGAAGAAGTTACAGGTGAAAACGTTGACACAAAAGGCTGTTTTTTTCAACTAATTTTCAATTTTTCCTATATTTAACTGTTACTTTCCATAAAGAAACCTTGATGGATCTACACAAATGACCCCTTGCTGAATTCAGAATTTTGTCTACTTTTCTAAAATGTATGGCTTACCAGGATCCATTATTGCTTTCATACCCATTTCTACCATTAACTGGAAGGAGGTTAAAAGCACAAAAAATAGCAAAAATAGGCTATGTTTCAGAAAAATGCCAAAACTGTGTAAAAAATATTGGTTTTCTGACAAAAGTCTGTCATTCCCTAACAGCTGGGAAAATGGTGATTTCAGCCCCACAAACCCTTTTTGATACCATTTGCAGGAAAAACCCAGACGCTTTCATTTGCAGCCCTTTTTTCGCATTTTTCCCAAAAACCCCAAAATTTAGCTGTATTTTGGTTAATTTCTGGGACCCCTCTGGGGGAATCCACAAACCCTGGGTACCTTTAGAATCCCCATGATGTTGGAAGAAAAGGACGCAAATTTGGCGTGGATACCTTATGTGGTTAAAAAGTTACAGGGGACTAAGCGCGCACTACCCCAAATAGCCAAAAAAGGCTTAGCACAGGGGGGGGAAAAGGCCTAGCAGCGAAGGGGTTAATCAGTCAGTTATACAATCAATTTTACAAAAAAAAATCATCCATTTAGACACTTATATACCCATTTATTCTTCCATCGACCTTGAGATATACATATATAAAACATATTTAATTTTCAAAAACACACATTCACTGGATGATGTCATCAGTGATGTCATCAGTGATGTCATCAGTGATGTCATCAGTGATGTCACTGAACATGTCATGAGTGATGTAATATGTGACGTCATCAGCAGTGCATTGCGGGCGCGCGAGTTATAGTTAGCTGAACTAACTATAACGGGGGAATTTCTATGGTTTTGTACAAGTAAAATGTCCAACTAACTATAACGCCCCTGAAACCTATGGTTTTTTCAGTGAATATATATATGAATCTGCATAATTATTGACTCGCCAGCAATAACTGTATTTGACATTGTTGCCCTCTACGGTTATATATATATATATATTCACTGAAAAAACCATAGGTTTCAGGGACGTTATAGTTACAAATTAGCATTTAAAAAACCTTTGAAATTCACTGAAAAAACCATAGGTTTTAGGGACAGTTATAGTTAGTTGGACATTGCACTCGTACAAAACCCGTGAAATTCCCCCGTTATAGTTAGTCCAGCTAACTATAACTCGCGCCCCCGCAATGCACTGCTGATGACGTCACATATTACATCACTCATGACATGGTCAGTGACATCACTGATGACATCACTGATGACATCTCAAATGACATCACTGATGACATCATCCAGTGACTGTGTGTTTCTGTAAAGTTTAAATATTTTTAATATATATAGGAAAAGACGTATTGAAGAATGAGTGGGTGTGTAAGTGTATGTATGGATGATTTAGTAGGTGCGTGACTGACTCTATAAGTGAGTGATTTAACGTATCTTACTGAATGCATGGGTTAGTGACTAAACTGGGTGAATGTCTGTATCCGTCTGTCTGTTGCTGTGTAAGTGGCTGCATGTGTTTGTGAATAGCTACATGAGTGTCTATATGAGTTATTGAATGCTTGTCTGAGTATCTGTATGGGTGCCTGAGGGTTTGTGTGGGAGGGGTGTGTGCAACTCTGTGCATAGATGTGTGAGTGGGTGATTCACTGGGCGGATGGTTTCAAGAGTGCATCTGTGATAGACTGTATGGGTGGGTAAGTTTGTGTAAGAGTGTGTTAGTGAGTGAATGTATGTCCCAGTGGTACATGTGTAAGTAACTACATATGTGAAAGGCAGTATATATGTGTGTTGGAGTATATAAATAGCTATAAGCGAGAGTGAGTGATTGTGATAGTGGCTGTATGGATGAGTGTGTGCTTGTATCAGTGATTGTATAAGAGCGTAAGAATGTGCTACTATTTGTATGAGTAAGTGAGCTGGTGTGTGTATAACTGTATAGGTGAGTAAATGGTAGTGTGTTTAATTATTTGCATAACTGACTAGGTGTGTGAGTACCTCTATGGATGAGTGGCGGTGTTTGAGTGTCTATATAGGAGTATGAGTGCATATGATAGTCCTGTACTGAGTGACCGTAAGTATGAGTGACTGTACGGGTGAGTGAGTGGATGTGTGCGTAGACCTAAGAATCAGTGAGTGGGTATGTAGTTATTGGTGTTGGAGTGTCTATGGTTTTGCGAATGGCAGTCTGTAATTTAGAGTGGGTGTATCAAAGGTTATATTGGGGTGTGAGGAGGTGCATCAGATTATCACGTGGATGATGTCATCAGTGATGTCATTTGAGATGTCATCAGTGATGTCATCAGTGATGTCACTGACCATGTCATGAGTGATGTAATATGTGACGTCATCAGCAGTGCATTATGGGGCGCGAGTTATAGTTAGCTGGACTAACTATAACGGGGAATTTCACGGGTTTTGTACGAGTGCAATGTCCAACTAACTATAACTGTCCCTAAAACCTATGGTTTTTTCAGTGAATTTCAAAGGTTTTTTAAATGCTAATTTGTAACTATAACGTCCCTGAAACCTATGGTTTTTTCAGTGAATTTCAAAGGTTTTTTAAATTCTAATTTGTAACTATAACATGTCTGAAACCTACGGTTTTTTCTGTGAATTTCAAAGGTTTTGTAAATGACAATTTTTAAATGTATTAATTGTTATATACATTTTTTTCATACTGATTTCCAAATTTTTAGAAACAATTTTTTTAAAATATTTTATTTTTTAAATTACATTGTAATTACATTATACATTACATTACAAAAAATACTTACTCAGAATGAATTACTTTAGTTTAAATACTTTGCACATAGGCAATAGACTTTTAAGTACAGTAGTTACAGTTGTTGCAATGGGCAACACATTTTCAAACACAATGCAACATTCAGCTCAATGTGAATTTCTAGTTAAATGCAATTAGTTACTTTATGGATTACTTTTCTAACCACAGGACTGGATCCTAGATTCAGTCCTGGGACATCTCCTGTAAACAGTTGAGTAAAAGCGTTTTGGTTACAGTCGTGATTTTTAAGGAATATTATTGTACTTTAAAAGTTCACACTTAGAAACTTTTCTCATAGAATCACCAATGTTATCCTATGGAAGGAAATTCACTTAGAAGTTCAAAACTGTTATCGTTACTTTTTCTTACTCAGTGTTGGATCCTGGATCCAGCACTGGTGCATCTCCTGTAAACAGTTGAAAGAATGCGTTTAAGTCATACAGGCGATTTTTAGGAATATTTGTAGTTTGTGAAAATCGACACTTTGAAACTTTTCTGCTGAAAACCAGACAATGGATTCCTATGGAAGAAAATATAAGTTACTGGTAAGTACGGTTAAAATTACTTTTCAGGGTCAGTGCTGGGCTAAAAGATGCAGCACTGGGTTCTCTCCTGATAACAGGTGAGTAAATTGGAATTCGTACTTTGGTTGATTTTAGAGGAATATTATAAAGTTCCAAAACTCCACACTTAGAAGAATTTCCAAGTGAAACCAGTCAATGTTAGCCTATGGAAGGAAATTCAAGTTACTGGTAAGTACGGTTAAAATTACTTTTCAGGATTAGTACTGGGCTGAAAGATACAGCACTGAGGTCTCTCCTGATAACAGGTGAGTAAATCGGAATTCGTATTTCGGCTGATTTTAGAGGAATATTTTAAAGTTCCAAAACTCCACACTTAGAAGACTTTCCAAGTGAAAACAGTCAATGTTAGCCTATAGAAGGAAATTCAAGTTACTGGTAAGTACGGTTAAAATTACTTTTCAGGACCAGTACTGGGCTGAAAGATACAGCACTGAGGTCTCTCCTTATAACAGGTGAGTAAATCGGAATTCGTATTTCGGCTGATTTTAGAGGAATATTTGTATGTTTCAAAAATCAACACTTAGAAACTTTTTCAACAAAAACAGGCAATGATATCCTATGGAAGGAAATTCAAGTTACTGGTAAGTACGGTTAAAATTACTTTTCAGGACCAGTACTGGGCTGAAAGATGCAGCACTGAGGTCTCTCCTTATAACAGGTGAGTAAATAGGAATTCGTATTTCGGATGATTTTAGAAGAATATTTGCACAATGGTGAAGGGAGGGGGCGGGGCCTGAGGTGACATCTGTGCAAACGCGCCCCGTGGCACGTTTTAAGTTGGGGGATTAAGTCCCCTTGAATCCTGAGGGTCCCTAGGGGCCAACTAGCCCACCAGGAACCTCCAATATGCGCCAGGGGCTGCGTTGCAGAGACGTGTAGAGAGGCCACACCCCTTTTACACCTCTCTGCAACGCAGCTCTCTGGCGCTTTCTGGATGTACCTGTTGGGCTACTTGGCCCCAGGGACCCTCAGGATTGAAGGGGATTTAATTCCCCATCTTAAAACGCGCCACGGGACCTGTTTGCACACATGTCACCTGAAGCCCCGCCCCCTCCCTTCACCACTGTGCAAACGCGCCCCGTGGCGCATTTTAAGTTGGGGAATTAAGTCCCCTTGAATCCTGAGGGTCCCCGGAGTCCAACTAGCCCACCATATACCTCCAAAAAGCGCCACAGAGCTGCGTTGCAGAGAGGTGTAAAAAGGGGCATGGCCTCTGTACACCTCTCTGCAAGGCAGCCCCCTGGCGCATACTGGAGGTTCCTGGTGGGCTAGTTGGCCCCCAGGGACCCCCAGTATTCAAGGGGAATTGTTCCCCTCTGCAAACGCGCCAGGGGCGCGTTTGCAGAGTGGTGAAGGAAGGGGGCGGGGCCTGCGGGCCCGATCGTTTTTTAAAAACGTTTTTATGCCCTGGGGACCCCATCCCCCAGGGCCTTACCCCTTTTTTTAATTACAAATTTTAAAAAAACGGGAAGGGGGCCGCGTGGCCCCCTTCCCTGGGCCTGTATTGGCCCCGGGGACCCCATCCCCCGGGGCATGGCCTCGATTTTTTTTTTTCGTAGGGAGGGGGCTGCGTGGCCCCCTCCTCAGGCCATTTAAGGCCCCGGGGACCCGATCCCCGGGACCGGCCTTTCCGTTTTTTTTTTACTTTTTATTTTTTATTTTTTGGGGAGGGGGGCCGCGTGGCCCCCCTCCCGGGCCACTACTTGCCCCGGGGACCCCATCCCCCGGGGCTGGCCCTCTCGTTGGGGACTGTGGGGGGTCCCCAGTCCCCCACAGTCCCGCCGGCTCCCCGTGTCCTACGGGAGCCGGCATTGCTTTACACATGGGGAGCAGCTAACATGCTGCTACCCATGTGGAAAGCAATCGGCTTTGGATATTGGAAGAGAGAGCAGGTTTCCTGCTCTCTCTTCCAATATCCAAAGCAGTTTGCAATGACAGGACGGGAGCCGCGAGGCTCCCGTCCTGTCATTGCAAACAGCAGTGTCCCGGGGGTAGGCACCCGGGACACTGCAGGAGCCGGCCCTGGGGGTGGTGGTCCCCAGGGCCATCAAGGGCTCCAGGAGGGGGCCGCGCGGCCCCCCTCCCATTCAGTTCACAGCCCCGGGGAGGTGGTGGTCCCCGGGGCTCTGGGGTCCGTAACGGACCCCCATATTTAAATGTTTAGTGCCCCGGGGAGGTGGCAGTCCCCGGGGCGTGTGGGGGGGCTGGAGCCCCCCCCACACAGGTTTTTTAATTAATAAAAAAAGCCCCGGGGAGGTGGTGGTCCCGGGGCTGCGGGAGGGCTCAGAGCCCTCCCGCACCATTTTTAAAAAAGCCCGGGGGTGGCGGTCCCCGGGCTTGGGGGCCCTTTGAGGCCCCCCACACATTAAATTATCCCCCCACCATGCCCCCGGGACTTGGGCCACCCGGGGGCAAAATACAATCGAGCGCGGGAGACCGCGGCTTCGATTTTTCCGGCAGGATTCGCGCACCCTGAGCGCATCCTGCCGATTTTTAAAAAAAAATGTATTTATGTTTTGCCCAGGGGGTCCTTGTGGGACCCCCTGAGCAAACCTAGGGGGTCAGGGTGTTTCTACCCTGCCCCCTTTGTGCGCTTTGCGCACTTGTTTCTGTCCCTCGGTTCTACCGAGGGACAAAATGGCTGCCAACATTTCCTGAATCGGAATGTTGACAGCCAGCTGACAGCCAATTAACATGCAGCTCGTGATCGGGAGGGTACGCGGACCCTACTCGGCCATAGATATCACTATCTTTTTACTTTTGATTTTCTCAGCAACTACTGAACGGATTTACACCATTTAACAAAAAGGGTTCTTTCTGAACCAAGAACTACCTCTTTGCCAAATTTGGTGTAATTCCGTTCAGCAGTTCGGGCTGTAGCCGTGTCTAAAGTTTCCTATGGAAAATTGCATGGGGAAAACGCGTTTTGGGACCCCCTTTTTTCTCGGCCCCCGCTTGACGAATCCCCCCGAGACTTTCAGGGTAGGAGCAGACCGGAGCGGGCCACAAAGTTTGAAAATTTTGCGAAGATACGTCAACCGGCAAGAGAGTTATTTCAAATAGAATGTCGCGGATTTCCTATGGATAATAGGTTGTAACTATAACTATCTACTGGCGACCGCCAGTAGATAATATATACATATATATCAGTAGAGAGTCAATAGTCATGCAGATTCTTACAAGCATCATCATAGTATTCATGCAAGAACACCATCATTGACTCCCCTCAAGGGTTCCTGTGAGTACAGTCTCCTTTTACGTTTCCTGTAAGGCAGTACTATCCAAAGTAACCTGGGTTAGCAAACTACAGTGGCTATTTAACGGTAATCTATCTGCACCAGTGACCGTACAAAGGTACTGCATGGTTCCAACAAACCTAGTTCTGCCTGTACCTTTTAGTTCTTGGTGCATGGGCATCACCCATATTGTTCTGCTGTCTGTGGTTGGGGCGCCATATTTGCCGTTGACTGCGGCCGCTGGCTCTTGCAAGGGAGCAGCTGTGACCCTGCTGTCACATGTGTTGCCTTTCGGCATTGTAGTGCAGCACTGGTGTGCAACTCCAGAATGAGGGAGGAGTGCAACACAGGCAGCAGTATTAGAAGCTGCTTTTTGGTCACTCTGGCCAGTGGGAACGGAAATCCTCTTCCTGGGTCTTCTTCTGGCCCAAAACTCAAGCCTTCCACCAAAATAAAAAAAGAGCCCCCTCCAGTCGTACTGTTCATTACAGGGAAATTGGAACTGTATGCATTCAGTCACAATTTGTTTCTAGTACCTCTCTGCCTAAGCATTCTTTCTTGTGATGGCCAAACCTCTGAACATGCTCCTGAGTTTCATAGATGTCAAGCTGTCATGGCACTTCTTAGGTGACTCTGTTCTTTGTAGTCACAATCTCCATCTGTGGTCACCGTCTGCCATATTTTGCAGACTGGCAGAAGGAGAACAGAGTGCTTACTTTAAGCATATGGCCAGGTATCGCTGAGACCCAGCCTTTCCAATGAATTGACCACGGATCATCCCACCTGTACCTCCATCGTCCCCCATTGCTAAAGACAGCGCACACCAAACTTTAAAACTTTTGGGTTAGGGGTCGTAAACCCCTGGCCGTATTTATTATAACAAAACATCTCACATTAAAAATGCACTCAATATCACTTTACAAAATTTATAAGCAGAAACACCATAGATCAGCATACAGTATTATTCACAATTTTTTATGGATGGCTAACCTTAACATAGACTCCTAAGCATATCTAGCCTTGTCTCTGCGTATCCAGTTTTGAGCCTATGAGTGAGATCATGGCTAGTCAACATGTGAAGGGCCCCTCCTGAAAACTAGGATCCCACCCCCTTTGCATCCCTCCCCAGAGTAAGCTTGTGCAGGGAGCCCGTCTACCCGCCAGGTTACCTACCTCAGGCACCTCCTACATCCACATTATCCCCCCAAGGGCGTGTGATAGCTTGGCGCCCATGCGGCGCCTGTGCCAGGATTGGCCGTAAGGGCCTGTTGGCAGCGAGCCCTCCCACACCCCCTGCACCCTGTAGCCAACTTGTTGCAAGCACCCCCTGGAGGGCCCTGTGAGACCGCTGTCCCACCTATCCCAATTAAAAGGATGCCTTCGATGGACTTGAAGTCCATAGAAGGCATCCACACCCGCCACAGGCCAGCAGAGGTCACCTACTGTCTGCCCCCCCAAGATGGTCATGTCAAGATGGCCAATGTATCAACCACGCATGAATGTTCTAAAGAATTCTCATTACCACGTTTAGAGAGGTAAACCCCAGGGCATTATTCAGACCAAAAGAACTTATAGGTGGCTACACACACGCCCCACTTAATCACAGCAAGCCAGCTACTATCAGGTCCTCCTTGAGCATAAAAAAAGAATACAGGAAACCATGCCTACTAGCTAAACAAGCATTGGCATAGCCAATAAGTCTTGCCTTTGGGACCTTATAAGTGGTTAGTCATGCAGCACATTATCCCGGGTGCTGTGCCGCCATGGATTAAAGCATTGCACGCACAATATGTTTTATAATATTCGCTTGTAAGCAAAGAACAGTTCGATTTATACCATCGACACTTCACAGCCAACACCAGACACATAAGATTACCTTTTGTTACCACGGCTGCCATCTGGACGGCGAAATGTAAGGTCCCAAAGGCGAGACCTATTGGCTATGCCAATGCTTGTTTCTCATCTTTCTCTGCTTCTGTACACCCCTCGCCCTCTTGTCTCTGCCCTCTCAGAGCAGCCTGCTGTCCTGGACCACGACGGCTGTCTTCCCTCATGCCCCCCGTTTGGTGCAGACCCTGGTTCTAGAAGCCATCAAGGCAGGCAAGCGAGCGCGCGCTCCTCGTCCTGGTCGGCACTTGTTAAACCATGTCAGCCCGCGCCTTTTTCTTCCTTTCCAACCCTAAGCAATCTGAACTGCTAAATAAAACACAGCTGTAATAAATCGGAAGCAGCGCGCTGCATGTTACTGTGTTTGACCCTAGAAGGATGAATGGCTGAATGAACCAGTTGCAGCACAGGCGCACTGATGTTCGCAGGGACCCATCTTTCCAACATTATGATTAAGCAACCCTCCCTTCCGACAGATCACTAGTGGTTTATATTCGAGCTGCAAAATATTGCTCCAAACAAATGCAGTCGGTCCCTAGTGCCCCGGCAGCATGTTAATGCATGGATACGTGTGACGCTTTCTCCTTGTTCGTGTGCGTGCTTTAATGGCTCTTACAAGGAAGCGCTGGTTCCGCCGTCTGCCGTGAGATGTATTAGTCCTTTGTAGGCTTGCGTGGGTAAATGTTTATACAGTCCACGGAGGAGCCTGCGTTCGTCTTCGGCACACTGCAAACACACATTTCAATACCCGCGTCCACAGGCGCGCAGCCGCGAGAAACCAATTATTAGCGCTTGCAAATACGCGGCCAGAAAAACTGGCTATGTTAGAACTGGAAACAGGCGTTCGTTGGCCTGCCAATGTCAATGTGTGCGCAGGGAAATGTAGTAGGGATGAGTCTGAAGTGTAGGGCTTGCTGGTATGGTGAACCGTTGTATTATCAGCTGAACATTTACTAATGCTTCTGCACGTGCACACGAGTGCACGTGTACTCTAAACGCACAAAAGTGAAGTTTGAATAAAAGAAACGCTGATAGTGACAGTGCCTAAAGATCCTATGGCAATGAAGTCTAACATAAAGAACAGCGTCCTGCAAGTGGTGCGCGCGCGCTGTAAGGAAGAAAAAAAAAGCAAAAGTCGAAAGCACGGCGCATTGCGTGTAACCTGACCCACCAGGAATGCTGCCACCGTGCGCGCCTGCTGCTCGCTCCCAAGAGCACAACGCCATGGGAGTGACACATTGGAAAGGAGGTGGAACATGCACCCGCCTTTGGCCATTTGCGTGCTTTCATTATTGAAAGACACACGCAAAGGCCAATCCAATGTGTGGGAGGAGTCAGACCCACACGGAGAATTTTGGAGTGCTCACAAGAAGCCTCCCATAGAGCAGCGCATGCGCGCTGCTCTAGGCTCGACCTAAAAAGGCGGCCCAACATCAGCACCACTGTGACACCTCTTGCTCCCGCGTTGACAGATGGCAACAAAGCTCCCAGCTGCTGCATGCCGTATCCTGTTCTCCACTTGCATTAACATGAGAATACCGTAAAGATGCAAAATTAATGGCAGAACATGCTTGATCTCATAACAGCAATTATACAATCGGGCAGGCCTCGCCTCTCTTTTTGACTTCTAGCCAAGACCCAAAGGCACATTCTGTTGCACAATTATCCAGAAGGACCAACCAAGAACCAAAAATACTCTACTCAAGCATATATCAAAGTAAAATTTGCTCGACCAAGAACCAACAGCAGACATTATAGAAGCAAGCACTAACAGCAGAACCTGCCCAACTAATAACCCCAACAGCAGACACTGTTCAAGCAAGCACTAACAGTAGAACCTGCCGAACTAATAGCCCCAACAGCAGACACTATTCAAGCAAGCACTAACAGTAGAACCTGCCAAACTAATAGCCCCAACAGCAGACACTATTCAAGTAAGCACGAACAGTAGAACCTGCCGAACTAATAGCCCCAACAGCAGACACTATTCAAGCAAGCACTAACAGTAGAACCTGCCCAACTAATAATTGCAGAGCAAACGCAGGCTGAGGCTTTAAGGCTCTTATGGTAGGACTCACTCAATGACACCTCAAAAACTACCAAGGGGGTGTATATATGAAAAGGAACATACGATCTCACCTTGTAGAAGGGGCATTACTGATGGAAAGAGTGCTCCTGGAGGGGAAACCCAAGAAACACCTGTTTACTGGCCCTCAACCAGCAATCCATGAAGTGCAGGGAAGACAGCAGAAGAAAAAAAGTAAAAGAAAACAGTGGCATCTCTAGAAGTCAATTTTTGGGGGGCACACATTGGGCAACAGAAAACATTTTTACGAGCATCCACAAATTTTATATATATATATATATATATATATATATATATATATATATATATATATATATATATATCCATCAAAACTTGCCCAAGCAAGTAATGCCACTCACAGGTGAGTATTTGCACCTTTAATCGCAGACCACAAAGTTGCAGGCTTCCTCTCCACAGCACAAATAAATCCAAATCCGCCCTACGCGTTTCGGACAGCTTGTGTCCTTGTTCACGGGCTCGAAAGAACAGAAGCAAAGGCAGTCATGCGAAGGAACACTTGATAATTTATTTGTACTGTGGAGATGAAGCCTGCAACTTTGTGGTCTGCGATTAAAGGTGCAAATACTCACCTGTGAGTGGCGTTTTCTTGCTTGGGCCAGTTTTGATGGATTTTTAGCGGTTCGCCTACACCGCGAAAGCGCCCCGCTGTGATTCTGCAGATCTGGCGATTTGAATATGAAATTCGCCTTTGGAACGGTGAGGTCCGTGTCGCAAGACAATATATTGACACTGTAGCAGTTTCTTCTGATCCCCATCATCCCAATGGGGTCATTATGTGAACTATGATTTGGGGCAGGCGCAGCAACCACTGGGTGAAACGCGAAGGAACTACAAGTACCAAGATGCAAGCAAGCACACGCCCACTGGGACGGGACTTTGTATAGTTATCAAGTGTTCCTTCGCATGACTGCCTTTGCTTCTGTTCTTTCGAGCCCGTGAACAAGGACACACGCTGTCCGAAACGCGTAGGGCGGATTTGGATTTATTTGTGCTGTGGAGATGAAGCCTGCAACTTTGTGGTCTGCGATTAAAGGTGCAAATACTCACCTGTGAGTGGCGTTTTCTTGCTTGGGCAAGTTTTGATGATTTTTAGCGGTTCGCCTACACCGCGAAAACGCCCCGCTGTGATTCTGCAGATCCGGCGATTTGAATATGAAATTCGCCTTTGGAACGGTGAGGTCCGTGTCGCAAGACAAGGTATTGACACTGTAGCAGTTTCTTCTGATCCCCATCATCCCACTGGAGTCATTATGTGAACTATGATTTGGGGCAGGCGCAGTAACCACTGGGTGAAATGCCAAGGAACTACAAGTACCAAGATGCAAGCAAGCACACGCCCACTGGGGCGGGACTTTGTATAATTATCAAGTGTTCCTTCGCATGACTGCCTTTGCTTCTGTTCTTTCGAGCCCGTGAACAAGGACACACGCTGTCCGAAACGCGTAGGGCGGATTTGGATTTATTTGTGCTGTGGAGATGAAGCCTGCAACTTTGTGATCTGCGATTAAAGGTGCAAATCCTCACCTGTGAGTGGCGTTTTCTTGCTTGGGCAGTTTTGATGGATTTTTAGCGGTTCGCCTACACCGCGAAAACGCCCCGCTGTGATTCTGCCGATCCGGCGATTTGAATATGAAATTCGCCTTTGGAACGGTGAGGTCAGTGTCGCAAGACAAGATATTGACACTGTAGCAGTTTCTTCTGATCCCCATCATCCCACTGGGGTCATTATGTGAACTATGATTTGGGGCAGGCACAGCAACCACTGGGTGAAACGCGAAGGAACTACAAGTACCAAGATGCAAGCAAGCACAAGCCCACTGGGACGGGACTTTGTATAGTTATCAAGTGTTCCTTCGCATGACTGCCTTTGCTTCTGTTCTTTCGAGCCCGTGAACAAGGACACACGCTGTCCGAAACGCGTAGGGGCGGATTTGGATTTATTTGTGCTGTGGAGATGAAGCCTGCAACTTTGTGGTCTGCGATTAAAGGTGCAAATACTCACCTGTAGTGGCGTTTTCTTGCTTGGGCAAGTTTTGATGTGTATATATATATATATATATATATATATATATATATATATATATATATATATATATATATATATATCCATCAAAACTTGCCCAAGCAAGAAAACGCCACTCACAGGTGAGTATCTCACCGCACCTAAACGTCTGAGGAATTCAAAGACTCGTGAAACTTGTGTATATATATATATATATATAAAATTATATATATATATATATATATATATATATATATATATATATATATATATATATATATATATATATATATGTTTCACAAGTCTTTGAATTCCCCAGACGTTTAGGTGCGGTGAACTGCAGTGGGGTAGTGAACCCCCCCATATCCAAACTCTGATTCTTCTGTAAGATCCCCCAAGGTCAGGGGACTTAGAAAAGGCATTTAGCCATTTCTTTGTGAATAAACCAAGGCTGGTTATCATTATTGGATTGCGGCCTGTCTTTTCTAAGCCCCCTGACCTTGAAGGTTCTTACAGAAAAATCAGGGTTTTGTATCCCAGATACAAAAGAGCATCTATACACTCCAGCATGTAGACAGTGCAATTGTTAAGAAACATAATCGATCTGTCTTCCACCCAATCTCCCCTGCAATCGAAATTCATCGGGCAAGAGGGTTGGGCGCTGCCTTTTATGGAGCTGAACTATGGGGCATGGAACATTTGAAACAATTAGAGGTGGTGGAAAATAAATTCATAAGATCAATCCTAAATCTACCAATAAATACGCCACTACAACCGGTACGCCTAGACCTAGGGATAAAGACCATCCCACTCAGTGCAGTTTTGAAGGTCCTAGTATTCTGGCTAAGACTGTGGACCAGTAATACTCAGATCCCGGTCAAGGAAGCTGCAGATGAATTACTTATCCTTGAAAAAAAGCTGGGCGACTGGGTTGGTTTAAGGAGGTTAAGCAGTGGTTGTATAAATTGGGGCTGGAGGTCTTGTGGGAGGATCCAAAATCCATGACTGATAAAGTGCTCCCCAATTAAAAAAAAGATTTTGGGACTATACTGAGCCCGCATGTTTTAACAGGCACTTTAACAGATAGATTTTTAGATTTTAAAAATTGTTTTCAGTTCGAAATTTTTATGGATGAAATCGAACCTCCTCACGCATGTGCACTTTATTTACAATTTAGGGTTGGGGTTTTGCCATTGAATGTCACCAAAAGTAAATGGAAGAATGTAACTGTAACCCCTCTGTGCCCCCTGTGTAGCTTCAGTCCAGAATCAATTGAACACTTTATGTTTTTCTGCCCTTATTATGCGCACATGAGAAAAAGGTAGTTAACTCCCACATGCTGTCTTTTGTCCTTCAAACGATCCGCAGATGCCTTACATGTGTTTAGATCGGACACAACTAAATGGCTTGTATTTACAATAACAAGACTTTTGCTATATGCTTGGTGCCTCAGGATTAAGTTGTTATCTACCAAGTAGGAACCAATATGTGTAATGATTGTTGTGAGGAGCAGCTCCTCCCCCAATACCTGTAACAAAGATTGTAATAGTCTGCAACAAAATTGGTGATCACCCATGATGGAATTCATATGATTTTTCCTGACTCTGTATGAGGTTATTTCCACAGAAATTTTAGTTTGACAAACACTATATGTTTTATCTTTTTAACTAAGACTATAATTCTGATGTTTTTATGATGTGCTTTTATTAATATTTTTCTTAAAAGCTTTTATTGTATGATGTGAGCTGTTTTGACTTTTTCATGTGAATGATCATTAATTGATCGAATAAATTACTAGTACTACTATACACACACATATGTGTGTAAATATATTTATTCACTGAAAAATTAAAAGGTTAAAGTAATGTTATAGTTAGGTGGCTATGTCAGTCAGAACATAAACGTTTTGAACTTTTAAAAAAACACAGAAATTCAACAGTTATAGTTACCAGAGTTAACTATAACTTGTGCCCCGCCCATGCACTGCTTACGGGCTCACATATTACATCACTCATGACATGTTCTAAGCAATGCATGGCGGGGCGCAAGTTTTAGTTAGCTCTGCTAACTATATCAGAAGAATTTCTATGTTTTTTTTTGTTCAAAACGTTAATGTTGTCACTGACATATTCACCTAACTATAACGTTATTTTCACCTTTGTGTTTTTTAAGTGAATTTCAAAAGTTTAGAAAAACAATCTTTTTATCACACCTAACTATAACTTTACTTTGACCTTTGGTTTTTTTATTGAGTTTCTAGTTTTTGTTTTTTTTTAAAGTAAAGTAATATCTTATTACCATTTGTAAAGCCAACTCAAGGTTGTGCATGGCAGGGGGTTGTCAGGAAAACCCCCTCACAGGCAGCCAACCCTACACTGTGCACGGCCTTGAGCCGTGCACAGCAGTGGGTTGTCAATGTGGGCAACCTACCCGGAGGCAACACCTTTTCTTACAACTAACATGGAAGGGGCGGGGCCAAATGGGCAGAGCTTGTAGGTGATTTGGTGCCTTAGCATACTCAGCAAAGGGAAAACCATGGACTCTGCTCTCAGACCAAGAGATGACAAGGAAGAACCCACTGATCTTGCACAGTCACTACAAAAAAGATTGCACTCCAATAAATCAACAATGGATTCACCTCCATCAAGGATTTGCGGGAACACCGTTGGATACTACTAACGGGGAAGGGGCAAGGCCAAACGGGCGCAGCTTGTAAGTGATTTGGCGCAACACCCCCTCCCCCCCCAAGCCTTTAAAAAGACCCTGGGGACCCCATCCCCCATGACCCTTATTGACTACAGTACAGCATTTGTCATGAATTACAGGGGTGGACAGTGTTGCATGGAATGGAAAGTAACAAGCAGCCGCGGCCCGCGCAGGTAAGAGCGGTGGGGCCGGGTTGGGGGGATTCGACAGACGACTACGAGGGAAAATGAAATAAATAATTAATTTTCCCTCGTCGTCTGTCAAAATCCTTCCGCCCGTCCCCACTGCTCTTACCTGCGCGGACATCAGCTGGTAACAAGTGTACACAACCTAAATAGGTATATACATGCACGCTGTATACCAGAAACACGATGCACTGAACGCAGCAAATGAGGAAAGTGTGGCATGAAAGTGAGGTTAGACAGTCAGATGCATGCGGTCCTCAAGGAGCAAGTTCTTGAGGAGGGGATGAAGATATGGAGGGAAGAGCATCTCATATGCAACCTCACACACTCTGTAAGCCTCAAACACACAGGCACCATATCCGTACTTCCGGCATGCTGACACTCAGGGCTTGAAATGGAAACATTCACGTGCGGTACACACTATCCCAGAGTATCTTTGCTGCTAAGGTCGGATACTCTCCCATTAAATATATTGCAGCAGAGGTGTTACTCTCCCTGTCGAATTACTGAAGTGCAGATCTCAATACCTGGCATTAGTCGCCTGTTTAAAGCAGTGCTCCCACTCCCACGCGCATGCATCCGCTCGCAGTGACGCCTGCTCCCACACACCCTCACTCCCGCGCGCACGGACTCACTGGGACCCCTCTTCGCTGCAGCAGGTGTGCTTCCCCTGGCCCCAGTGCGCAGGACACACATGGCACAGCTGTGTGCTAATGCACTAGAACTAATGTATTCATCACAGAGTGTGAATGAGAAGCATTCACCTCCGGGGAGAGGGTGGGACGGCCCCCAAACCACAGCAAACACCCGCTTTAGTTCCACTGTGTCCCACCAGAGGAGAGAGAGAGAGAGCTGTGCCACCCTCAGCTGCGCCTGTGACGTCAGGCGAGAGAGGGGCTAGAAGGAGGGGGGGCGGAGAGGCTGGTCAGGGGGATGATGGGAGGAGCGAGGAGGAGTCAGAAAAGAGGAGGGGCCAGGGATAAAGATGGATATGGCGACAAGGGAATGGCAAGGACGGAGAAGCGGGGAAGTATAGAGGGAGGCTAATAGGAAGCCGGGCGGAGGAAAGGAGGGAGGGGGTGAGAGAGGACGGTGGAAGAATGGAAGTGAAGAGAACTTGAGACACGGGGAGGAAGGAGGGAAGGGAGAGAGAAACTAAAGAGTAGAAGCCGCGTTGAGGGAGTTGGGGACACGGCTCCAAGTGTTGGCATGGAGTCCAGAGTCTCCGAAGTATACTGAAACTGAGTCCCTCCCGCCAAAGCCTCGTGAGACCACCAAAGGGTTAGTTTCTAGCCTGGGACGTTTGAACCCACTGATTCAGGATGTAGGTCTTTGGAGACACGTGCTATACGCAAATCTGTGTTTGTTTGAGCGCGCGCGTTTTGCAGGAAGGGAGAGAGAGGCAAAGAGAGAAAGTGTGCTTGGATGTGCACGGCTCCGGTGCCTTAACCAGCTCTGACAGTGTCTGTGTCAGGATGTGATGTGTGCATGAGTGTGGGTGTGGACTTTGGAGTCTCACTTTCTATACCAGAATCCTGGCCAGGCGGGTACATATACTGTTACATCTTTACTGCTATGTTGTCCCTACAGCTTCAGGATCTGGAACATCCTCACAGATGCACAACGCTGAGTGCAGGTGCAGCAACTCTGAGTAAATGCATACAATGATCTATCTTATCCCTGCGTCTGTGCCCGGTTTCTTTTTAAGGTCTCGCTTATGGATAGCTTTAGTTTGTAGTCCAGGCCCAGCCTCATGTTTCGCACAAAATTCCAGATAAGAATACATGATAATGTTTTCACTCCTTGATGGACACTTGCAAAGAATTTTAACCTTTCTGTCTTTTATATGTTGTACAATATTCTATATGATAAATACTTTATCAAATAACAAACTTTACTGCTACATACAAATATGAATACATGGAGTGGCTTTGGATCAGATATCTTTATCCATTTGTCTATTGAAGTGTCATTCAAATTTTGCTTCCTTCCCATCCACAGCACGAGGAAAATGCAATAATGCAATGTGCTTGTAAGAAATTAAGCAAGAATAGCACATGTGGAAATCAAGCAAATTATTAGTTGTAAATAGGCCTAAATACAGAAAGGACCATGAGCATCTAGCCTCTCTAAGCAGCAAGCAGAAACGTCTGAAAGCTTAAGAAGAAGATAAAAATGGACTCTTCCCCAAATAGTACGTCTTTTATAATGTTCTGGACAAAGAAAGCACACAAATTCATTGCACAATTTTACATAAATGGGCATCTCTAAAAATGTTACTTGTACAGCAAACCAATCATTTATTCAAAAGAACGCATTATTGCACATTATTTTCATTAACTGCAAATAACATTATTTGTTGCATAGAAGAAATCATATGTTTTATTAATGAAAAAAACATGAGAAAATAAAGAACTGCATCTGCACATTCATAAAAACAGAGGTTTAGCTCAGAGCCAGGGCCGGACTGGGAATGCAAACCGGCCCTGGCAATTTAGGGGTCGATTCCGATCTCGGCCGGTAGGGCACCGAATCTGATTCGGCTTTACCGGATCCGATTCGGAGCCCTCGTCCCCGACCGATTCGGACGTGCGTCCGGGCGAGCGAGTACGATGCGAGCGCTCGCGAAATCGCCGACCGACTCGTTCGCGGGACCCAACCGCACCGACCAACTCGCACCGCGCAATGGAGACGTTCACCGGCCGGGTAAGTACGATGCGCGCCTGGAGCAGTCCGACCGACTCGCGCAGTCCGGCTCCAAAAAGCAGTCGCGAGTCGCACACAGGGGGGACCCATGGGTCCCCCCTACCTGTGCGTGTACGGCGCGAGTCGCTTCGACGCGTACCCGCTGTAGGGGGCGCCCTTGTTCGCCTCGCACCCATTGAGTCAATGGGAGATGGGAGCCCGCGTACGCGTTGTACGACCGGCTCCCATTGACTTCAATGGGAGTCCGACCGAATCGAGTCCGATTGCATGCAAACGCATCGTACTCGTTCGGTCGGACTGCTAGGGTCCGATTCGGTCGGAAATCTCTCCGGGTCCGGCTCGGTCGGGGAGATTTCCGGCCTGAATCGGAATCGGCCCCTTAGTCGGACCGGTTCCGGTGGGGGGGTATTACTTCAGCTGCTTTTGTTACAGGGGGCCGATATTGCAGCTATGCTGCAAAAGCGGCCCCTGGTAACAAAAACGTCCCGTCCCCCACCAGGGGTCCAAAACCAGCCCCCACCCTGGCGGCCCACTGGGGAAACACCCAGTGCCCACTGCGGCCAGTCCGGTCCTGCTCAGAACCTTGCAATGTGGCGCATAAGTACATCCCTTCCAGAGGACGCTAGAGATAACTTACATTTGCACACAAGGACAGAGACCTTGGTTTGCAGCCAAATCTCGATTATTTTCTGAAAACAAATAAAACACATGAACATGTGCAGCTCATGCAGAACAAAGAAACACGCACTTTTGGCAATGTAACAAGAACTCTTCTTAATGCGTCCTAGTTATGCTAACTAAATCAAACCTAAGTTGAGCACTATATTCTTACAAAATATTTAACTTTCACACTCCCACAAAGCTCCAAGCAAATGAGAGACTCTTCCTAGACAGCGGAAAAGATCATGGTGGGTAGATTGACCCCTACGCACAGAAGCAGCCACTGGGATGCAGGATTTGCAGTATATACAAAAGGCAGATTAACATATCAATAGAAAGTAATGTCCCTTGATTATTTGCACTTTCTGCATAAATTTGCACTAATGCACAAATGCACTTTCAGCACCAATGTGCACAAATGTATTACTACTTTAGCAGTTCGCTAGGGACCCCAAGCTTTGCGGTCGTTAAAATCCCGAAAGTTGAAAAATAGCATCTTTGCTACCCCTCCTTTCCGGTGGCTAAACATTAGTACTTTTTGCGTAGATTTGCACTTAGGCTCTGCTAGCTTTTTGAGCATTATGCACATTTTGCCCCCTATGTGAAACTGACCTCTGTATATGCAGCACATTTTGTATTAATGACTGCTCCCCAAATGGGAATGAATGTGTTCATGATTAATATCTATTTTTCAGATCCTGTATTTATTTGTTTTTATTGTGTATGTCTTTTGGTCGAAGTTTATGGTTCTAATTGACAAATAAACACATTTTACTACAAATAGAAAGTAACACTCAATAACTATAACCAAAATCAATTATGTACTCATTCTGTTATTCTTTTTTTTTGACACTGTAACAATATTTTTTCGCAGGAGGACACCATTAAGAAAACGGGCATCACAATCCTTTGGTTTTTGCCCTTATTGACCATTGACATAGATTTTAGGTCTCGGCCTGCACCAGCGCTTGCGCTGGTCTGGCCGAGAGTTTTAGTAAGTGGGTTTTGGAAGTGCAAACACTGGCTTTCGGCTGGCGACCAGCTTGAGTTCACGATGGCGTGCACGCGCAGCTGGCATCTGGGTTTCCTATCTCTTCCTCATTTCCTCGTCATGGCTCATTAACTCTCTGGACTCTGATGTTTCAATCGCAGCAGCAGCTCACATTACCAACTGAGGGCCCTGTACTACAGTCACATGAAAAACAACAGCGATTAGCATTGAAATGCAAGCTTTTTTTGTCTAGTTAGAAATATTGCTTCGGTGGGTTGATTTCACCTTATATCGCTATTTGTTTTATATTGGGAGTCACAGCCTAATTACCAGTATTTTTGTCTCTCACTGTTTTTTTTTTTTATATTTATTCGCGCAAAGCACAAAGCTATATTTAAGGTTACTTTTCCGCGTCACTTCTTCACTCTATTTAAACTCAACCCCCACTCTTATTGTCTCTCTCCTTCTCTCTCTCTCTCCCTCTCTAATTCTCTCTCTACTTAATTAACTCTCCCTCTCTATCTTTTTTAGCCTTTCATTCTCTCTCACCCCTTTATCTGTTTCTCTTTCACTCTCTCTCCCCTTCTTTCTCTCTCTCTATCCCGCTCCACTCTTTATTCTATGTACACCCTTTCTCTCTCTCACCACCCTCTCTAATTGGGCATTATATCTTCACTCTATCTCTCACTCGGCAACACCACAGCATCACTCAGCGCAACCACAGCATCAATCAGAGCCAGCACAGCATCAATCAGAGCCAGCACAGCATAAACTCAGCACCAACACAACATGTCTCAACGCCATCACAGCATCACTCAACGCCATCACGGCATCACTCAGTGCAACCACAGCATCACTCAGTGCAACCACAGCATCACTCAGCACAACCACAGCATTACTCAGCACAACCACAGCATCACTTAGCGCCACAACAGCATCACTCAGCGCCACCACAACATCACTCCGCGCCACCACAGCATCACTCAGCACCACCATAGCTTTACTCAGCGATACCACATCATCACTCAGGGCCAACACTGCATCACTCAGCACCACCACAGGATGACTCAGCACCACCACAGGATGACTCAGCACCACCACAGGATGACTCAGCACCACCACAGCATCGCTCAGCACCACCACAGCATCGCTCAGCGCCACCACAGCATCGCTCAGCGCCACCACAGCATCACTCAGCGCCACCACAGCATCACTCAGCGCCACCACAGCATCACTCAGCGCCACCACAGCATCGCTCAGCGCCACCACAGCATCACTCAGCGCCACCACAGCATCACTCAGCGCCACCACAGCATCGCTCAGTGCCACCACAGCATCGCTCAGCACCGCACCAGCATCGCTCAGCACCGCCACTGCATCGCTCACCACCACCACAGCATCACTCAGGGCTGCCACAGCATCACTCGGCGCCGCCACAGCATCACTCAGCGCCGCCACAGCATCACTCAGCGCCGCCACAGCATCACTCAGCGCCAAGACAATATCACTCAGCACCACCACAGCATCACTCAGCGCCAAGACAATATCACTCAGCACCACCACAGCATCACTCAGCACCACATCAGTATCACTCAGCAACACCTGAGTATCATTCAGCATCACCTCAGCATCGTCTCCGCAACAGTCACCACCACCACCACTACCACCTCAGCATCACTCAGCACCACCTCAGCCTGCTCTCGGAATCTGGCATCTGTTGATTCTCCTCAGCGTCTGGCCGCTGCTAGTGTTATAATACAGGTACTAGTTCCCAACCTTCACCCTCCGATTGTTTATGCCCCTCAAAAAAAAAGCTTTAACAAACAACCATTGCAATAGGCAGAAACAAGTTGCCAGCATTGCAAGAACAAAAGAAAACTGAGGAAATTTTTTATTGTAAATACTTTTTTAATATGGTCGTTCAGTTTTACATAATGCCTTCTGGTCATATATAAAGTAACAAAAATGCTTCTGACACTTTTTTATTATAACTTTTCAGCATGCCGCACAGCAGCCACACTTCTCTGCAGCACAGCTTGAAGACATTGGCAAAGTCAATAGCTCTGGCTAAACACTTATAAGGCCCCAAAGGCGAGACCTATTGGCTATGCCAATGCTTGTTGTTCTTTGTTTTCAAAATATACTCCCATTCTTTATTCTAAGTTTTGCCAATGCAACTGGAGATTCTTAATTCAGAATTTAACTCAAGCAATCATTTATTTATTGGCGAAACCTTTGTAAAATACACAGATGCCTGCAATGTGTGTGTATAAACATGTCTCTATTTTTTTTTTACAGTTGAGTTGTGACCTCACAATGCCTATTTAGGGCAGGTCAGGCATCATCAAAAAGAAAAAACTACTATTTAAACAGTTGAAAACAAGACTATCTTTTTGGGTCATATGAACTGTTTCTCATAAAATTACCTCTTATTAGGCGAAATTAGCCATTCAGGCTGCATATTTAATTTTTACATAGGTATAGTTTACTATAGAAAAGCAACAATCTTTGCATGTTACTACACATTATAAACTACAGTTGTTTTTGAAAACAATAAACTGCATATATTTTTCAACAACTTAATAGTTATATACTTCTGTGTTTAATTTCTCACTACAATTATTCTACATATTCGCAACTATACTCATTTACACAAAGGAGCAAGAGGCCGTGATTTAGGCTTTTTTGGTGAAGGGCAATGGCCTGTTCATGTATTATAAGGAACAAAATAGGTTCTGTTGAATGTTAAAAGGATATTGAAAGTCAGCTTCCAATTCCATGACCTCATTCCACTGTATAGTCAAGGAACTCCTTAGAGATTTGCAATATCCTTATAATAAACAAAAAAAGATACTTTATCCTGTATATACAGCTGCGCTGATCCAACTGGAATTCCTTTATTTAAGCTGTATAATGCTGCTACATCTCTTTAGATATGGGTGCACAAAAAACGTTGAAAACTGTAAGAACGAATTCCATGCGGGAGAGTATGCTAGATTACAACATATCCAGCTTCAGCACCTCGATAAACATCCTTCAACTGACTAGGCAAGTAACAAACCCTGAGACCTTCATTAGGCAGAACAAGGAATCAAGAGCCTGTTATCTGACATTTACAGGACAGTTCAGAGTAGCTCAGCGGCCACAACTTGAAGATACCAAGAAAAATGGAGGGAAACGCTATAATAAGAGATGGGGGGAAACCACGGGGGTGGGGGAGCTTTATATAAACATTTCTCAATCCTTTAGGAGTATGATATATTGGGAATCCACTTATAAACTTATGTTTCAATGGCACCTAACCCACAACACCTACAGAAGGTCTTCCCCACAAAAATGGATGTGTGTTCGAGGTGCTTGATGGATCTTGGCTCCATCTCACAAATATGGTAGAAATATACCCAAATACAGACTTACTAGAAGGAGCACTTAGGCCATAATAAAGGTTCCCTGACCAGCCCAATTTCAGAGGATATGGGGTAATTCTACTATGACTGAAACACCGGCAATTGAAGGACCAAAGCAGAACAAATTGGGAATTGCTGCTTCAAATGCCTGGAGAAGCAGGCATTGGGCTAGTGTAATACTCCTTATATGTACTTAGGTGCCACCAAAAGCTTTTTTTAAAAATAACTTGAAGAGAATGATGCATGAAATTGTGTGCCTTTTCCATAATGTGTTTTGTCAACTGTTGTTGGTGTCACCCATATGTGATCAGCGTGGTTTAAAACGTCAAATACATGAAAATAAATAAATACATAAGCCCTCCCCAAGTATTTGGTAAGGGTAACAGTATTGTTTGACGTAATTTGCTGCTTCTAAAATGCTATCTACTACATTACATTGTGTGTCATTGAAGTAGTCTTTTTTTCAAGGCTAAGCACTGGATGGACATTGAATTATTGACTTTTATTGGTTGGTTTACTGAGTTCTGAGTTCTAAACCCACACCACCTCCTTGAGTAAGCATTGGACATCTCATGTTGACCACTCTGGGGTCAAAGGCCAAAAGTATGTATTTGGTGCTCAGGTTTGGTTGAATAGTAGGGTTAAGATCCTGTAGGTCGGTGGTAGAAGGCTCTGGTCGATGCAGTCTGAGCCCAGCAATCCCTGCCTGCCTTAGGGCTCCGGAAAAGATTCCCCCAATCGTACAACAGGACACATTCAGAAGAACTCCTTACATACACCCATAAATATGCCATGTATTATCTATTGCAGCACCCAGAAGAACTTGCTATCACCAATTGTTTTACACACACATAAGCTTCAGAAGGACAATGTGCTAGCTTATGACCCTAGACAACGAGCAAGCAATTCGGTACAGCCTGTCGGTCTCAACCTTCAAAAACCAATAGCATTCCCCCCCCCCCCCCCGGCCCATTGCAGCTGACACATTCACTTAAGATGCGAACAGACTCATTCATACTACTGAGAATACATCTTCACAAGCCAAATCGACTGTGGTCTGCAATGAAAACTTCAGTACCAGTGAGACAGTCACCCCTCAACTACTGAAAGTGCTGCAATTTTCTACCACTAGAAGACTGTGGGCTGTGCGAATTACATGATACGGTTGCACTCTCCACCCCCGACATTGCCTTTCTTTACTGTTAGTGCTATGTGTTCACTATGACGCTTATCCTGTCTCTTCCTTCCCTCTTGGCTACTGCTCTGCCCTGTCTTTTCCCTGGATCCCTTCATCTCGTCAGCTGGACCCACTCTGCTTCTTCCTCTGTTGCCACCCTAGCCCCTGCAGGCCCCACTCTGCTTCTTCCTCTGTTGCCACCCTAGCCCCTGCAGGCCCTGCTTCTTCCTCTGTTGCAACCCTAGCCCCTGCAGGCCCTGCTTCTTCCTCTGTTGCCACTCTAGCCCCTGCATGCCCTGATTCTTCCTCTGTTGCTGCCCTAGCCCCTGCAGGCCCTGCTTCTTCCTCTGTTGCCACCCTAGCCCTTGCAGGCCCTGCTTCTTCCCCTGTTGCCACCCTAGCCCTTGCAGGCCCTGCTTCTTCCTCTGTTGCCACCCTAGCCCCTGCATGCCCTGCTTCTTCCTCTGTTGCCACCCCAGACCCTGCATGCCCTGCTTCTTCCTCTGTTGCCACCCTAGCCCTTGCTGGCCCTGCTTCTTCCTCTGTTGCCACCCTAGCCCCTGCATGCCCTGCTTCTTCCTCTGTTACCACCCTAGCCCCTGCAGGCCCTGCTTCTTCCTCTGTTGCCACCCTAGCCCTTGCAGGCCCTGCTTCTTCCTCTGTTGCCACCCTAGCCCCTGCAGGCCCTGCTTCTTCCTCTGTTGCCACCCTAGCCCCTGCAGGCCCTGCTTCTTCCTCTGTTGCCGCCCTTGCAGGCCCTGCTTCTTCCTCTGTTGCCACCCTAGCCCTTGCTGGCCCTGCTTCTTCCTCTGTTGCCGCCCTTGCAGGCCCTGCTTCTTCCTCTGTTGCCACCCTAGCCCCTGCAGGCCCTGCTTCTTCCTCTGTTACCACCCTAGCCCCTGCAGGTCCTGCTTCTTCCTCTGTTGCCACCCTAGCACTTGCAGGCCCTGCTTCTTTCTCTGTTGCCACCCTAGCCCTTGCTGGCCTTGCTTCTTCCTCTGTTGCCGCCCTTGCAGGCCCTGCTTCTTCCTCTGTTGCCACCCTAGCCCTTGCTGGCCCTGCTTCTTCCTCTGTTGCCACCCTAGCCCATGCTGGCCCTGCTTCTTCCTCTGTTGCCACCCTAGCCCTTGCTGGCCCTGCTTCTTCCTCTGTTGCCGCCCTTGCAGGCCTTGCTTTTTCCTCTGTTGCCACCCTAGCCCTTGCTGGCCCTGCTTCTTCCTCTGTTGCCGCCCTTGCAGGCCCTGCTTCTTCCTCTGTTGCCACCCTAGCCCTTGCAGGCCCTGCTTCTTCCTCTGTTGCCGCCCTTGCAAGTCATGCTTCTTCCTCTGTTGCCACCCTAGCCCTTGCAGGCCCTGCTTCTTCCTCTGTTGCCACCCTAGCCCTTGCTGGCCCTGCTTCTTCCTCTGTTGCCACCCTGCCCCTTGCAGGCCCTGCTTCTTCCTCTGTTGCCACCCTAGCCCTTGCTGGCCCTGCTTCTTCCTCTGTTGCCACCCTGCCCCTTGCAGGCCATGCTTCTTCCCCTGTTGCCATCCCAGCACTGGTCCACTGTATTCCTGCATCTTCTCTCCAGCTCCCTCCAGGACCGCATTTGCTGGGGTGTGCACCTCTTGCACAAATACCCACGCACCCACCCGCCTGAAGTTAAGTGAGGGGCACTGGGCTTAGTTTGGAGGGATAGCACGCCACACCAGCTGCTAAGTTCAAGGTTAAGTCATCTCTTCAGCATCACCTTTAGGACAGCACTGGGGTGGTCAGACAGCCTTCATTCTACAAGGACATTTCACAGCTACACCCTTTCACCTCCTTCAGCGCTAAAGGACTAAGGGGAGAGTATGTGGCCTCACGGAGGTGAAAGGGTGCAGCTTTACATGAGCTCAGCAACCTGTGATTCGGGGCAAATCACTTAATCTCCCCGTGCCTACCAAAAATGAATGTGTCCTTGTGTAATGTAACTGGTGCTCATGTATAGCGCTCCAATACGCGCTATATAAATCTGCACAAAAAAAGGTCGTCACCTTGCTGACATCCCTTTTCTAGTTACCGCCCGATCCCCTTCCCATACCCCGCCCATTCCCTTCATTGGTCAGTCTCCAGCCAGACTCTTATATTCCTAGGACTATTCTACGGACGGAATGAATACATTTTGTCAGTGCGAGACAGATGCATTCAGCGTAATATGTGTAGCGGGTGCACCTGACAGTGGGTGGGGGGGGTAAATGATCTTGGACCAGGGTAACTTAGGCCTTATCGGAACGAGCCATACAATCACGACACACACAGTATGCTCTCTCCGTGTCGACAGCACGAGCGCTGACGTCACCTTTATTTATACCCTCCGGCCCGTGCCCGGCTCAGAGGGTGGCTGATGGATACAATGGGGTCGATTCCGATCGGAGGCGCACCTAACACCATTCGCCCGGGAAAAAAACCAGGCGAATGCGTGTTTCCCGACCGATTCGTACATACGTCCGAACGAGCAAGTACGATGCGCACAACTGCCCAGATCCCGACCCAGTCGCACTCACCCAATCCAGCTCCTGTTCTCCGACCGAGGCTGATCCGGAAACGCAGAATCGAGTCGCACGGAAGCCAAAATGCAGCCCCGTCCGGCCGGACTAGTACGATGCGCACTCCCGTACAGCGCCGAACCCGTCGCTACGCACGGCACGTCAAAGCATCCGGGAGAGGCGCACATAAGCTCCGATTCGCGCCACAAGACGATCCACGGCTACGAGACGAACACGCCAGCCACGAGTACAGGCGAAGCAACGACAAAGACGAACGAGACGAACCAACCATGAATCCAATCGCGCAGATCCTACCAATACTCTACATCTATTACCGGAACTGGTACGGACGCGTACGGCGCAGAAGGTAAGTCAGACACCCACCACACAAACAAACCACACGTACTCCGACAGACAACACACACACATAGGGATGCAGAAATTACTTACACCAGCAACAGCAGCACCATAGGGGCGGGATGGCTATCACCAATGCCATATACACACATAGGGGCCTGGATGCCAACCACTAACACCACCTCTACCCATGGGGGGCTGGATGCCTACCACTACTACCACCCCTACTCAGGGGGGGCTGGATGCCTACCACTACTACCACCCCTACTCAGGGGGGGCTGGATGCCTGTCACCACTACCACCCCTACCCATGGGGGGCCGGATGCCTACCACTACTACCACCCCTACCCATGGGGGCTGGATGCCTACCACTACTACCACCCCTACTCAGGGGGGCTGGATGCCTACCACTACTACCACCCCTACTCAGGGGGCTGGATGCCTGTCACCACTACCACCCCTACCCATGGGGGCTGGATGCCTACCACTACCACCACCCCTACTCAGGGGGGCTGGATGCCTACCACTACTACCACCCCTACTCTGGGGGCTGGATGCCTGTCACCACTACCACCCCTACCCATGGGGGCTGGATGCCTACCACTACCACCACCCCTACTCAGGGGGGCTGGATGCCTACCACCACCACCACCCCTACTCAGGGGGCTGGATGCCTGTCACTACTACCACTCCTACCCATGGGGAGCTGGATGCCTACCACTACCACCACCCCTACTCAGGGGGCTGGATGCCTGTCACTACTACCACCCCTACCCATGGGGAGCTGGATGCCTACCACTACCACCACCCCTACTCAGGGGGGGCTGGATGCCTACCACTACCACCACCCCTACCCATGGGGGGCTGGATGCCTACCACTACTACCACCCCTACTCAGGGGGGGCTGGATGCCTGTCACCACTACCACCCCTACCCATGGGGGGCCGGATGCCTATCACTACTACCACCCCTACCCATGGGGGGCTGGATGCCTACCACTACTACCACCCCTACTCAGGGGGGGCCCGATGCCTACCACTACTACCACCCCTACCCATGGGGGGCTGGATGCCTACCACTATTACCACCCCTACTCAGGGGGGGCTGCATGCCTACCACTACTACCACCCCTACTCAGGGGGGGCTGGATGCCTGTCACCACTACCACCCCTACCCATGGGGGGCCGGATGGATGCCTGTCACTACCACCACCCCTACCCATGGGGAGCTGGATGCCTGTCACTACCACCACCCCTACCTATGGGGGGCTGGATGCCTACCACTACCACCACCCCTACCCATGGGGGGCTGGATGCCTACCACTACCACCACCCCTACTCAGGGGGGGCTGGATGCCTACCACCCACACCACCCCTACTCATAGGATGGGTAATGCATGACACAACCAGCATACTCCAACATAAGGAATGTAAGACAAAAACAGCCTCCCAACACCATGACAAGCGTGTGTAGACTGTGTCAAATGCCTACAACACTGAACATGACATTGAACATACAATGTGACCCCTTATCACATGTGTCACACATAAATGTGTGTGGCCTCCACAATGCAAGCAGACCATGACCACTGTGGCAATGGGGTCCAAGCCCCCATCATCACAGTGACCAAAAGGTAAGTGTGGGGTCCATAGCTGAAGCACATCTTGAACATTGTGGCAATGGGGACTAACCCCCATCATCACAGTGACCAAAAGGCAAGTGTGGGCTCCATAGCTGAAGCACATTCTGAACATTGTGGCAATGGGGTCTAAACCCCCATCATCACAGTGACCAAAAGGTAAGTGTGGGGTCCATAGCTGAAGCACATTTTGAACATTGTGGCAATGGGGACTAACCCCCATCATCACAGTGACCAAAAGGCAAGTGTGGGGTCCATAGCTGAAGCACATTTTGAACATTGTGGCAATGGGGACTAACCCCCATCATCACAGTGACCAAAAGGCAAGTGTGGGGTCCATAGCTGAAGCACATTCTGAACATTGTGGCAATGGGGTCTAAACCCCATCATCACAGTGATCAAAAGGTAAGTGTTGACATTGAAAACGCTGCAACTGCCAAACTGCATGGATGATTCCTGGTCACAGAACAACAAACACATCAGTGGCAAAGTAGTGGTTGTGTCCCATAGCAACATAGATTGGGTGAGGCAAACAGTGCAGTGCAAAGAAGACATACCTTTGGCCATGTGCAGACAAACATCACCCATGGGGGCTGACACTGTCAACATTCATCAATGACACAATGACAGAAGTGACCATCATAATGCAGACCCACATATTTGCACCAATGGGCACACAAATGGAGATATCCTGTGGAGACTGTAGATGTGAGGTGAACAGATACCATACCATGGCAGCAATGGGACACACAAACCATGATCATCGTGCTGACTGATGACCTAGGAGTCCCAGGGACAGCAGGGGAACCCACTAAACAACATACAGCCAATGGCACACCGAAGATATGCCAATGCAGTGGTGCAGATGCACAAACACAAACAGGCAGCCCCACACTGCACATCAAACACAACAGGTGAGGGGCGGGGTGTGCCCAGTGTCCCCAGGCAACCACACAACACATGAGGAGGCCTGAATACCAATTACACAGATGCGCATACAGTGCCACACAAAAGTAACTCATGGATCCAAATCCCCTATGTGGGCAATCAGGCATTGTTAGATGAGAGGGAGCACAAATCACACATGTCACACAAGCATGTAGGAACAGCAACTAACACAGCAAGACACAGACACACCACAGCACTACTCCCAGGGTCCCCACAATGTGGTGACCCTGGGCTGCATGAGAATCCCACTGTGATGACAAAGCTAGATGTCGTTCACACTGTGAACCACAGTCTTGTGTCCTGAGCAACAAACTACGATCACACCTACACAAGCACAAATCAATCAGCACGGCCAGTCAGCCAAGGCCAACATGGAGGCAGGAGCATAGCCGGCCAACAACTCTCATCTGCACACACTCAACACCACACACCTCGACCTCCAACAATGTGCAGCAGTGAAGATCACATGCACTGGTGACATTGCACATGCACCCATGACAATCCCAGGGTGGCGGTGACAACTAAGGTGCAGAAACCCATCACACATGGCCAGTCAACAAGACTCCTGAATGTCTGACACACTGCACAGTACGCTGTACATGGACATGACGGCAATACCACACCAACCAATGGGATCCCGGCCACAGTCACACACCAATGAAGAAGCCAAGGTCACCCACAAAGAACACACATAGACAACTTCCAACATTGCAGCCCTGACCCTGAGGAGTGCCAGCAGTCACACACACAACGTGTCACAATCACTGAAAGATAACACAAACTGGAAATTACATGACAGGTGTAAACAACAAGTGCCAAGGGAATCCTGACTGTGTCCCATCTGCGTTTGCCCACAAACTCAGCCCTGACAGCAAACACACCTATGGGTGACACCCTGATGACCAGTAATGTGCCATGCACCCACATCACAGAGAACCCAGGGAGAAGACTTGGGGGGAACATAGGTCAACTCAGCAAGCATCACAAACAGGAACATCACTAGGGATCCGAGCATGCCCAGCAACATGGAAGTGAACACACACAGACATGCTCACACAACACACACCTTGGGCTCAGGCAATGTCACAGAATTACACACTGCCATGATGGGACCCCACTCCTGTGTGAGGAAAGCTGGCCTATATGTTGCCTCAGTAGGGCTCCATCATGTCAACAGAACACTTGGTCACACAGTCAACAATTAGCACCAAATGAAGGCTCCCGTCATATCAGCCTGGTCATGGGACTGACACCGAAATCATCAGCACAGATCCAACACACATGTATAGCAAGTTGCACTGATAACACAGATGAGTCCTTCCCCATTGATGCCCAAACTTGCATGTCCAGTGGAGATGGCCACACGGTCAGGGAAGTAGACTAATTGAACAATGGCAAGCACAACAGATGTGCAGGCCTGTAAGCCACAGATGTTATATTGCCAATAAAACCTCGGAATTCCCATTGCCAAATCTTGGAAACATGACACCCTCATATGCTGCAAAGGATGACAAGGATACACTACAGGATAGGACACATTCCCCGTGGACCACATGGGTTCCTGCACAGTAACACTTCATTTTCATGAGACCAAAAATCAGCATCACTGCAGCAAGGGCACGGTTAGCATCATCAACAACATGTACATCAGAAGCAAAACAACTAGAGAACAGAAAGTTGCTTTATTCAGCATTTGGGTGAGAGAAGTGTAAGAAAATATATAACAAAGGCCAATGGCCAGTCCATAACATTAGTCCAAACAGGGTGACAGTGCCAGATGTCACCCTTCGCATGCCTGCACTGCTACACACCAGGGACAATCCCCTCTGAGGGGCATACGGGGGGGGCAGGCCAGGCACCGCAGAGACAGGATCAGGGCTCACCAGAAGGAGGCAGGAAGGGGTGGTGGGTGGTGGGTGCTGGAGAGTCACTGACAACTACAGTGGAGGCGTCTGACATGGTGTGTGCCGGCACAACTGGGGGGCATGACTCAGATGGTGTGGGTGCTGGCACGACTGCAGTGGGCCGTGCAGATGGAGTGGACAGGTTCCCCACTGCAGTGCCCAAGTCAGACGGGGTGGTAGTGGACTCCACTGCAGTGCCTATCTCCAGGGGAGGAGAATGGGGTTCAGGTAAGGTGGGCAGGACAGAGGGGGTGGACACCGTCTCCACACCAGTGACAGAGACATGCGCAGTGGGGGGTGTGGTGCTGGAAGAGCAAGTGGCAGGGGGAGAAGGCCGGATCATTTTGGGGATGGTGTATCTGTGGGTGGGGGAACCTGGGGCAGGGTGTGGTGGGGACACCTGTGGAGTGGGGGCCTGAGGGATGGAGGAAGGAGACTTGGTGGTTGAGCTGCAGGGCGGCGGCGGGGTCTTGCTCTTCCGGGTCCGGGGGACTTGCGGATGGGGGCCTCAGTCTGTCTGCGCCTGGGGGAGGGTGTCCGGGGGCGAGGGGCACTCCCTCTGTGTGGAGTGGACTTCCTCTTCCCCGGTATGCTGGATCAGCTGGATCGGAGGGGAAGAGGCCGAGGTCACAGAGGAAGACCCGCTGTGTAGGTGGGGTTGCAGGTGAGGCAAGGGAAGGGGCCTTGGAGGGAGAGGTATCGGAGGACTGCGGAGTGACTGTGGATGCATGTGTGTGTGCCTGGGCCCCATCCCCTGTGGGTGTGGTATCAGTCCCCTGACTGTGCGTGCGTGTGCGTCTGGATTTTGGCGTGTGTGTCTGTGTGCTGCTTGTGTCTGTGCTGGTGTGTGCCTGTGCCGGTGTGTGTGTGCTTGGGACAGGTAGGGTGCTGGGAAGTGTAGATGGGGCAGAGGTAGGAGGTGTGAGGGACTGTTGGAGGAGGGACACTGCTGCCATCAGGGAGGAGTCCATGGACCTATTGCTCCTCTGTAGGGCAGACATGCCCGATGAGATGCCCTCCATGAACGACACCAGCTGAGTCAGCAGAGTGGTGTGGGCATGGAGGACACTCAGCATTGCTGTCTGCCCTACATGGAGCTGGCGAAGGAGGTACACAGACTCCTCACTCAGGGCAGCAGGGGACACAGGGGCAGGGGGTGCGGTGCCTGGCACAAAGGAGACATGCTCCCGAACACGGGAGCCTCCACGGACCTCTGGAATGGGAGCCGATGGGAGGGCGGTGGTGGTGGTGGCGGGGACAGCAACACTAGCTGGGGTGTGGTGGCTGCTGACACCCGCCTCCACAAGGAGTCATCCTCCGAGCTGCTGTGGTCCTCAGCTAAGGTGGATGCTGCTGAGGACTCCTCGGTGTGGCTCCCTCGCCCTCCGTGCCACTGGGTCCCTCCGACCACTCCTCGGCTGCTGACCCAGTCTGGCTCTGCGGCTCCTCCTGGTCCGTGGAGCTGTCCCCTCCTGTGGCCGTGGATGTATCTGCAAACAATAGGGAAACAGACAAACATCAGTCACCTGCACCGACCGCACACACCACAGTAAGTACAGCACATTACAGACCAAGCCCTGGCATCCTTAGTTGAACACTGCCAGAAGTGCCCAAACAGAGTAGGAGAAGCCAATTGACAGTCTGATGGTCAACCATGGCACTCACATCCCTCCTGGCCTTGCACCCATCTGTCTGGTGTCTGTGGGATGGCAATACCCCAGTGTGGACACATGCACCACCTACACAGTAGTTGGACAGTGCAGAGAACACGGTGAAGTATGTATTGTATTGTATTGTATTGTAATTGCATTTATATAGCGCTTACTACCCCTGACGAGGCGTCGAAGCGCTTTTTCGGCGAGTAGCACGCTACTCCGGGACCCATAGAGGATTAGTGTTGAATTAGTATAGTGAAACATGCAAGTACATTTTAAGTGATGGATAGGTTAGGCAGTTATTTGGATTTGGAATGATAGCAGAAGGATAGAGGAGGAAAAAAGGTTTGTATTTATATAGCGCTGGTTACCCCTGATGGGGTGTTGAAGCATGCTACTCTGGAAGCCCATCAAGGATTAGTGGTGAATTAATATGGTGAAAATATGAAAGTAGTTTCAGTGGTGGATATTAGTCAGTTATTTGGAGTGAGAAGGATAGCGGAGGGATAAAAGGGAAGAAAGGTTTGCATTCATATAGCACTTGTTACCCCTGATGAGTGTTGAAGCGCTTTTCTGGCGAGTAGCACGCCACTCCGGAACCCATTAAGGATTAGTGTTGAACATTAGTCTAGTAAAAAATGAAGTAACTTTGATTAGTGGACATGTTATTCAGTTATTTGGGTAGAGAAGGGTAGGTGGCGGGATAGAAGAGGGAAAGAGGTTTGTATTTATATAGCGCTTGCTACCCCTGATGGGGTTTTGAAGCGCAAGTAGCACGCTACTCTGGAACCCAGAAGTATTAGTGTTGAATTATTATGGTGAAACATGAAAGTAATTTTAGTGGTGGATATGTTAGTCAGTTATTTGGATTGAGAAGGGTTGGGGAGGGTAGAAAGGGAAAAAGGTTTGCATTTATATAGCGCTTGTAACCCTGATGGGGTGTTGAGACGCTTTATTGGCGAGTAGCACGCTACTCTGGAACCCATAAAGGATTAGTGGTGAATTAGTATAGTTGAAAATTGAATATGTTAGACTGTTAATTCTGATTGAAAAGGATAGTAGTGGGATAAAAGAGTGAAGGATTTTTTTATTTTTTTTATAGGTCTTAGCAGTAGGAGGGGGAGAAGGGGGTTTGAGGGGAGGAGTCAGGGAAGAGTTTAGAAAGGTTTGTTTTAGGGCATCGGTATAGTAAAAGAGGTGTCCGATGATGCAAGGAGGGTAGAGTAGGCGAGAGTCTAGAAAGAGTTATTTTGGTGGTCATAGTAGTGGTATGGGGTTTGGGATAAATGAGTGTGGATGTAGAGGATATATTGATAGATGTATAGGAGGAGAGATAGGGTAGTGCATTGGAAAGAGTAGTAGAAAGAAGTTTGAGATGAGTCAGAAGGTTGATGTGAACATGCACACATCACAACTCTTGCCACTGAGTCAGTACAGATGTCCGGATAAAGGGATGGCTAGAGTCAAATTTGAAATGCATGTGATGCATACCAGCACCAGACACCATGATGCACCCATGTCCTGATAGTCATTGCCACAATGGGGTGCATGTAGCACATGTCACTCCCCTGCAGGATCACTCATTGGAAGTTTCATGCCATGGCACAGGCATGCCTGCTAAGTCATACATCACTGTCTCCAGTCACATGGAAAGGGCAGCCAGACAACAGCAGTCTGCACTGTGTCACAATCCTAGGTCATGGGGAATGCAAGTCCTGGAGCTGAACAAGTGCACATGTCCATCCCCACACACTACATCATCTGAACTCTTATTTGTCCACGTCATACCAATTGGACATATGGGAGACCTGTAACACAACCCTCGGAACCTGAGCACCTCACAATCTGCTGTGAATGGGAAACAGCTGCCTGAACTTCACATTCGCATACCCCAGTCTGCACGGTCAAGTGATCAAACACTTATGTGTCACACAAGTATCGTCTCCTATGGTCACATCTCCGGTGGCATGCTGAGCCCCAACCGAGAAACACCCCAGTAGTCCTGACAACGAAGCCACAGCACAATGACACAGAGGCAGACACCTGAGGGGACATATCACTGAGCACAACGTGTCAGCTGATACACGGGAGTGGGGGTACAGAGTGTATTGTATGGCCTGGAGTAGGCATGACTGTCCTGCCCCACGTGAATGAGGGATGAGCCCTGGACAGTAGGCAGGTGGCTAAGTATGTGTGACACACTTGATATACATACTCCTGAGGCCCAAACATTGTTCACACCCGCAGCATGGGTGTGTGCCAAATACCCCAGGCACATGTGGTGGATCAGCTCAGCAATTGGACCACATATCAAAGTAACACGCAGATTACATGTCAGAACACAGGCATTGTGTAAGCAAATGTCCCACCCATGATGCCCACCACAGAGTTAGGGGAACAAATGCTGTCCCCCACCTTGAGCTAAGCAAAATGCAAGGACACAGTACCCAAGTGACACAATTCCCTGACTGTAAGGGCCACAACTGGGTATCAGATGGAGAGTGGGCAGTGCACAATTGAGGGACATGGGTCCTGGACCACATGACTGATGTACTGTGGAAGTTTAACCAGCCCAGAGGAGGGCACATAGCATGGCAGACAAAGTTCACAATGCAGTCATGGACTCACCCCTCCTTGCTGCTGTCTGGCCTTCAGCTGCCCATCCAGATCAGGGAAGACCACCGCCAGGATCCTGAGCATGTGGGGGTCAGGGTCCGGTGTCCGCCCCCTGCGAGGAGGCGACAGCTTCAGCTGGACCCGTGCGATCCTCCGGGTCCAGCCCGAAGGTCCTGCCACCTCTTCTGGCAGTTGCGGATCCGGCGCTTGTAGTCCCCCACGGATCTCACTGCCCGGACGATGGACAGCCATATCTGCTGCTTCTGGTGGGCATCAACCTGTGAGGATGACAAAGTGAAAAGCCCATTACTACACATGCAACATTTCCGTGCATCACACATTTGGATATACATGTCAAAATCACAGGGGCACATGATGTACACAGGCAGTGCAAGCGATGGCTATGAACAGTTTGCCAGCAGTTACTACATGGTATCATTGCCTGGGAAGTAAAACCTCGTTTAAATGCACTGTTACTGCACTATACCTGTTCAGTGCATGTAACTACACACTATGGGGGGTGACAACTACTCAGTGAGCCTGCTAGCCAGTGGCATGCAGACTGTAGGTCTTGCTAGTCAGACAACATGCACATTTAGTCAGGCAGTGGACAGCACACTCACCTGCTCCCCTGGTTTCCCATACAGCTTGCTGTACTGTGGAAGGAGGCTGTCCAGCAGGGCCTGGTTCTCCTCAGTGCTGAATGCTGGGGCTCTCTCCACAGTACGTGCCATTGCAGGATCCAGAGGATGCAGATACAGCAGCAGTAGGGGTGGCAGATGTCGTCCTGGAGCATGTAGTGCAGGCAAGTGAGCTCTCAGGGAACAGCCAGCATTATATGTGTGCTGCTGAGGCAGATACTGTCCCATGTGTCCAAAGTGATAGGTCCAAGTCGTTTGCATCTTCTGAATCTGGCCAATCCACGGATTTGCACCACTTACATACGCCCACAGCATCCTTCAAAAGTTCAACTTCATGACACCCATGAATTTGCAACATTGTTGTGGGTGGCCAACTGAATTTACAGCATCAGACTCGTTGAAGGTTTGAAAACGCGTCCGTTGCCATGCCAGGCCATAGCCAATGCGTGCGCACCGATCGGTCCATTGCTGTACAAGCGCGTATTGCGAATACAACGCGTACCCGCTCACATTGTATGCAATGGCCAATGCGTGCGCACCGATCGGTCCATTGCTGTACAACGCGTATTGCGAATACAACGCGTACCCGCTCACATTGTATGCAATGGCCAATGCGTGCGCACCGATCGGTCCATTGCTGTACAACGCGTATTGCGAATACAACGCGTACCCGCTCACATTGTATGCAATGGCCAATGCGTGCGCACCGATCGGTCCATTGCTGTACAACGCGTATTGCGAATACAACGCGTGCCCGCTCATTGTATGCAATGGCCAATGCGTGCACACCGATCGGTCCATTGCTGTACAACGCGTACCCGCTCACATTGTATGCAATGGCCAATGCGTGCGCACCCGATCGGTCCATTGCTGTACAACGCGTACCCGCTCACATTGTATGCAATGGCCAATGCGTGCGCACCGATCGGTCCATTGCTGTACAACGCGTATTGTAGAATACAACGCGTACCCGCTCACATTGTATGCAATGGCCAATGCGTGCGCACCGATCGGTCCATTGCTGTACAACGCGTACCCGCTCACATTGTATGCAATGGCCAATGCGTGCGCACCGATCGGTCCATTGCTGTACAACGCGTACCCGCTCACATTGTATGCAATGGCCAATGCGTCTGCGCACCGATCGGTCCATTGCTGTACAACGCGTACCCGCTCACATTGTATGCAATGGCCAATGCGTGCGCACCGATCGGTCCATTGCTGTACAACGCGTATTGCGAATACAACGGCGTACCAGCTCACATTTATGCAATGGCCAATGCGTGCGCACCCGATCGGTCCATTGCTGTACAACGGCGTGACTGCGGATACTAGCAGCGTACCGCTCACATTGTATGCAATGGCCAATGCGTGCGCACCGATCGGTCCATTGCTGTACACGCAGCGTACCCGCTCACATTGTATGCAATGGCCAATCGTGTCGCATCGATCGGTCCATTGCTGTACAACGCGTACCCGCTCACATTGTATGCAATGGCCAATGTGTGCGCATCGATCGGTCCATTGCTGTACAACGCGTACCTGTACAAGTCACTGGCATATGTCACCATGCCTGTCACAGGTGAACGTATGCCAGCCACATTTACTTCCCAGGGAGTGAGGCACACCTACAGCACCACAGCCTGTCCACACTGTATCCTAAGGCATGTAAGGCTGCATCACCTGTTCCGTGTATGGGGGTCAACATGTGGTTTTGTGGGTGACACTTGAGGGCAGCCACTCCCAGGCTGTGCACGTGTTCATGGGGACAGTATCCTTGGTGTGTTGTGCACATGAACACTGTGGTGTGCAACTGTTCATTTCAGAGCATGTGGCATGGTCACATTTCACGGTTGTATATGTGTATGTCCTGTCACATACCCCGAGTCCCATGTGGGATGGTATGTACGTCACAAGGTGACCCATTGCCAGAATTGTGATGGCCCTCCACAGTCTGTGTGCATGTTGTGTTTACAATGTCTCTGATTCCATGTGCACAATGGGAGACAGTCTCCACATCCACGTTGTTTGTGCATGGACTTTGATGTTGTGCGTGTGTGTGTCACAGACGGCCATGTCTGTCCTGCCGAGGCAACAGGGACCACTACCTGTGGGGGTCATGGTTGTTTAGTTGTGGTGTATTCATGATGCACCATGTCATGCCAGTGTCCATGTGGCAATACAGGGTCCCTGGGTATCTACCTGTCGATGAGCTGTGATGCCTGGGGCACATCTGTCCTCACATGTCACTGTGGTGTGTGTTTGGAACGTGAGAGCAGTGCATGGGTACTGTGACACAGCCTAATGATATCCCATAGCACAACCTGGGACTTGTTGAGGACACATGTTGAACTGTGTTGTTAGTTGTTAGCCATGTAGGTGACATACATGTCCTTACGGAATGGCACACGCATCATGTACTTGTGTCTCGTAATGATGTATCATGTGATATTGAGTATGGTCTATGCCACATATGTGGGGTGACTGACAATCTTTCTTCCTTCACCTATGCACTGCAGGGCACCAGCTGTCCATCGGCCATTCCCTGACCTTGCAACAGTGGTTGAACGGGACTGCATCCGGCCGGTGCCGCTTCACCAGGCCACTGATTGAGGAATTGACGGTGCGGTTGGCCCCCATTTGCAACCTGGCCGGACATACCCTACAGCGCTGACCCCAAGGTGAAAGTGATGGCAGCCCTACACTTCTTTGCCACCGGTACCTTTCAACACACTGTGGCGTCTGCTGGTGGGATGTCACAGACCATGTTCAGCCGTGTGCTCCGCGATGTTTTGGAGGCAATGTTGGGATACCTGAACCAGTACATCTATTTCCCTAAATGTCAACAACTCACTGACGTCAAGAGTGACTTCTATGCCCTGGGGAGGATGCCGCATGTCATTGGCTCCATTGATGGGACACATGTGGCTTTGATACCACCACAGGCACATGAGCAGGCATACAGGAACCGCAAACATTACCATTCGGTCAATGCACTGGTGGTATGTCTTGCAGATATGAGCATCTCACACGTGTGTGCCCGTTTCCCGGTTCTGCACACGATGCCTACGTGATGAGGAGTAGTCGCATCCGAGGATGATGTCACAGATGCGGAACCAGCGTGCCTGGCTTGTCGGTGTGTACTGACTTTGTACCATTGTGTGTGTTCTGCAATGTAGTATTCCACCCTCTTTTCCAACTCAGCTAATGTGCAATTGTCCGTATGTAGGTGACTCCGGATACCCCAACATGCCGTGGTTGCTGACGCCCCTCAGGAACCCTGTGACACCAGCCCAGATGCGCTACAATGAGGCACATGGTCGGACCAGGAGAGTGATTGAGCGGACATTTGGTCTCCTGAAGAGCCGCTTCCGCTGCCTGGACAAGACAGGAGGGGCCCTCCCATATGCCCCAGCAAAGGTGTGCAAGATTGTCATCGTCTGCTGCATGCTACACAACCTGGCAGTGCGGAAGGAGTTGCCTCTCATCCTGGATGACGATGACCAACATCCGCCACCTGTGGAGGAACCTGGCCTGGACCACGATGCCAGTGATGATGATGATGATGAGGGTGATGTCCGCACACAGCTCATCACCAACTTCTTCAGCTGAATGTGAGTATCCGGAGATGTCATGTCAATGTTGTGAGTTTGCATATGTGTTGGTGGTGCTCTGGTGCTGTTTGAGTGTGTCCATGTGCTACATGCCTGTATGCGTGCAGCGATGTGTCCTCACAGGTAGTCTGTACTCCCCAACAGTGTTGACATGCTAACTTGGTTCTGGGTGGGTATCTTGTGACATGTATTGGGCATGAGTATTGCAGTTCTGTCCTGTTCTTCAGTGCTTTTGAATGTGTGTCATTTCTGTCCTTCACAGGGTACTTTCAGGGTTGTTTGGTCAACTGTGATCCCCCGACACCGTGAATCAACTTCCAGGGTGGTAGCTGTCGTTTCCCTACAGGTGCTGTGCGCCACACCCATGGACTTCCTTTCTTCTACACTTGTTGACTGTGTGCTCACTGCCAGGTGGGATTACCTTGCATCTGTAGTGGTTACAACATGTTGCAAATGTGTAATAAACCTGTGCTTCACTTTGTGATGTGCGTTGTCTGTGCTCACACATCTGACTGACATTTGCTTACTGCACCAGTGGGCTAGTTAACACAGACTGTGAATAGGTGTTGTGTCTGTGCATTGCACCCTATTTCCTGGCAACATCTGTGTAGGCGATGAGTCAGATGGCCCTGGTGTGTATGTGTTGTGTAGCCCTGGTGGTGTGTCTCCCTCATATGTGTCACGTCGCCATGACTCACATGCCGGTGTTGTACTTGCTGTAGCAGTTAGCATGCACAGTGTCATTTCGCAGATCATCATCTCCATGACAGAAACAACGTTGGAATCACAACAGAGGCAAGTATGGTGTATTAGTGAGTTTATTGACATACATGTGTGAGTATAGTGCACAGGATGGTGGGTGCTGTACATTGTGATTGTAATCCAAAGTTCCTAGATGATTTGGAAGTCCTGGTAGCAGAAATGTCCAGAGTAAAATCCACAGTCATCTGATACATTGGTCCAACTTGAACTCCCCATGTCATGTGGGAGAGTTGTGTTGCATTCGACAGGGGGAACAGTTTGCGCACAAAGGTGATTTTCCAGAACAGGTGTTGGCTTCCTGGGGGTTGTGCATGGCCATCGGCCTCTCAGTCGCCCTTCCTCGGACGACCCCTCTTCTTTGGGGGGGACCCTCAAGTGCAGGCTGCTGCGGTGCAGGGGACTCTCCGCCAGAGTCATCCTCCCTCCCTGTGGCAGTTGCAGTTGTTGCAGCACCAGATGTTGTGGGCACACAGGGAGGTGTTGACATGTTGGTGCAAATCTGGCGGAGGCATTGTAATATGTCCCTATGCACCGCCGTCAGTTCTTGCAATGTGTCCCACTTGGACTCCATGCGGGACATGTGTAAGTCCAAGTGGGCATGATGGGCAGCCTGCTGCTGTTGAATGTCCCTGAGGATCCCCACTACCTGGCTGAACTCTCCGGTGCTAGTCTGGTACGCATCAGCTATGCATACCAGTTGTGGGTCATCATGCAGTCCAGACCCCTCTGCAAGCAGCGACCTATGTCTACCACCCCTCCCACCACCCCTGGCGACACGTGCAGGACCTGCGTTGGCACGCACAGGTGACCCTGGGCCCCCTTGGGGGTTGTTGCTGGTGTTGGTGTCCGTAGCTCCACGTTGGGCCGGGGTCCGTGTGCTGGTGGTGGTGGTGGTCCTTGGTCTGTGCGTGTCGGCAGGGGTGGTCTGTGTGTTGGCAGTTGTTGGAGGGGTGGGTGCAGGGGTGCAGCTGGTGGTCCTGCTGGTGCTGCATGATGACTCACTCCGGAGGTGCCAGGTAGGTCTTCGTCATCCGAGGTGGGCAGAGGCTGTTCCACACCAGTGAGCTCAGTGTCCCCGGAGCCTGGGACAGGGACTCCTCAGCGTCTGCTGCTGTGTCCCCATCATCACCTGTATTTGGAAGAGACACACAATGTATGTAATGTTTCTACAGGCATCAATGGTTCAAACACCTGACAGTTGTGACTGTACCCTCTGGATGCGGGCCTGTACATTGCATTGTCCTAAGTTGTCACAGTCAGCTGTTGATATTGGTGTAGCGCATTGTCCTGACAACATGAAGCATTTCAATGTGAATGTTGAGGTGTGTGCATGGCCAGCATTGGTGGTATTTGGTTGACATCCGGACATCCTTCTCCCTCCAGCCCAGTTATCCCACCATGAAGCATGCCACCCTTGCAGTGGGTGCAGGTTGACTCTCAGGATGTCAGTCAGTGGTGTCCTGCTGTTGGTTGGTGGCCAGTTCCCAGCATGGCCTTGTGCTCCCCACAACAGAGCACCAGTGTCAGACATCTTTGAAGTGGCTTTTGACTCCCTGTGAGGTGTGCATGCTTCAGTGTGAGCTTGCTGGGCCATGTGGATGGGGGATGTTGAGCTGTGACTACCACTGCCATCATGCTATTGCCTCCACCCCCTTCCCAGCATGCCCATACTTCCTTCCTTTTTGAGTGGACTTCACTGTGTGTGAGTGTGACAGCAATGGCAAGATGGCTGACAGTGGTGTCCTGCTGTTGGTTGGTGGCCAGTTCCCAGCATGGCCTTGTGCTCCCCACAACAGAGCACCAGTGTCAGACATCTTTGATGGGGCTTTCCACTCCCTGTGAGGTGTGCATGCTTCAGTGTGAGCTTGCTGGGCCATGTGGGTGGGGATGTTGAGCTGTGACTACCACTCCCATCATGCTGTTGCCTCCACCCCCCTTCCCAGCTTGCCCATACTTCCTTCCTTCTGACTCTGCTTCCCTGTGGGGTAGTGTGCCTGTGCTGAATGGATGGCTGACAGTGTTGTCCTGGCGTTTGTTTGGCTACAAGTCACATGTGTGTCACTGTGCTTCCCACAGCATAACCCAGGGTGGTGGTTCTTTGTGGGATAATTAATTTTAGTGTGAGGCAATGCATTTTCCCAGGTGAGTTGTGTGTAGTTTGTGTTAGGGGTGTGTGTGAGAAGAGCTGCTGGTAACTATGGTCAGAGCTGTCAGTCCTCCTTCCCACCCAGCCAGATATCCCACCATGGAACGTGCTTCCATTGCAGGGAGTGCAAGTTGTCTTTCAGGATGTCAGTCAATGGTGTCCTGCTGTTGGTTGGTGCACAGTTGCCAGCAGGTCCTTGTGCTCCCCACAGCAGTAGCCAGTGTCAGCCATCTTGTCAGTTGTTTTCCACTCCCTATGATGTGAGCATGGTTCAGAGTGGTGTTGTTGGGCGTATTGTGAGGGTGGGCAATATCTGTGACTACAACTCCCATGATGCTATTGGCTACACTGACTTGACCAGCATACACAGAATTCCTTCCTTTCTGTGGGATTCCCTGTGTGGTGGTGTTGTAGTGGTGGCTACATATCTGACTGTGTTTGTTGGTTAGATTTGTGCCACTGCCTAGCTTTATTTGTTGTAGGGTTTGTACTTGTCATGACACAGTTACATATCACTATGAGATGGCATGTATTGTGTTTATCTGACTGATATACACATCTTGGGATGATTCTGGTTTTGTTGCTGTGGATTTGCTAAGGGTGCATGGTTTGACTATCCCCTTGACAGTGATGTGTGTATGTTGTCACATGATATTGGGTATATTTGTTGTGTACTCACCAGGCTCTGGGATGTTTGATAGTCCATATACGCTCACTGGTGGTAGGATGGCCCGCACCTTCTCCTCCCAGGGCCTGAGGTATACTGGTTTGGCAGGAGGGCCACTGCCGGTGTGTTGGCTCAAGATGTAATCCTTCTTCAGTAGGTCCCTGACCCTCCTGCGCACGTCATACCACCTGTTCTGGATGTCTTCCTTTGTGCGCAAACATGTGATTGTGCATTCACCCTGTCGACGATCCTCTCCCACATCTTGGTTTTCTGCGACATGGGGGTCTGTTGGACCAGTGTACCAAACAGCTGTGGCTCTACCCTGAGGATCTCATCTATCAGGACTTCCAATTCACTATCTAGGAACTTTGGATTCTTCTTTGGGGGCATGGTGATGGGTGGGTGGTGGTGGTGAGTGATGTGTGTGTTGGTGTGCAAGTGAGGGTGTGTGAGTGTGTGTTTTGCTGGGTATATGTGAGGGTGCTATTTGTTGAGGTGCTGATGGTGTGTGGCTTGTGTGATGGATGAGCTGTGAGTGTGTGTGTGGTTGCTGTGTGTTGGTGTTCTGTGCTGGCAGGTAATTTGAATTTGCAAAGGATCATGGTAGGGATTTGTGTCCTTTATATGGGTGGAGTTGTGGGTGTGTCTTTGTTCCCTGTTTCCCCCAGTATTTATTGGCTTTGTAATTGCTTGTTTGGCCTTTTTTTTTTTTTCCCTTTGTACTTTTTGTGCATGTAGGAGACGTTCTTCTGACCGAGTCGGACCCTGCAGTTGTCTCGTGCGAGCTTCTCCGAGTCGTTCACGCTGTGTTTGTGCTGTTTCATGTGCGGCGTATGCGTCGGTCGCGGAGTATTGGGTTGCTTCGGCTCGCTGTTTTGTATGCGTGTCGTTCGTACGGCTTGTACTCCGTGCGACTCGGTCGGGTTTTCCACGCGTTGCATCGTACTGTGCGGGTCGGACTTCGCGGGTACGTTTCGTTCGGGTTCATTCCTGGTGCGTGTCGGTCGGTTCGATTCGCGTGGTTTTCCGGCCGGATAGCTGTTTTCCGCGCGGTTCGGTCGTTCGGCTTGTGTTCCGTACGAGTCGGTCGGATTTTGCATGCATTTCATCGTACTTTGCGGGTCGGGCTGCACCGGTACGTGTCGGTCGGAATAAATTCCAGATCCGAGTCGGTCGGTACGTTTTCCGGCCCGAATCGGAATCGGCCCCATTGTTGGGATACGGCCGGGTGGCTCACTACATCCCTCCCAACCAATCATAAAGAATGAAACAAACTAATGTAATAAACTAACAAAATAAGCTAAAACAATAATAAAGAATGCTGTTCTCTCAGAAAGCTCTTTCTTGCCCCTGACCTTCTTAGCACATAAAGTCTTTCAGCTTTTGATTCGGTTGCGGATTGTCTCTCAGTCTTTAAGGATATCTCCTCTGGGATGATCTGGTGTCCGTGCTGCTTGGGGCGTTCACCCCCGGCTGTTCTCCTTCTTCTTCTCCCTCTCTCTCCATCTCTGTATTTTTCCATACTCTTCCCGCCACTGCTGCCCCTGCGGCCCCTCCCCCCGACACAGCCCCCGCTCCCGCCTAACTACCTCCAGTCCCGCCCCTCTTCCCTACATAATGGCGGCCGCTGGCGCGCCTAAGGCATTCCCGTCTGCGCCGTCCGCGACCCGACCGGGACCAGCGCCAGGAACCCTGGACCTCCGCCCCACCAACGCTATGACCCAGCGGCACTCCACGCACTCAACTCAAGCAGCTACAACAACTGCAAGCTAGCATCACCAGCCGACACTCACGGACCCTTCAGCTGTCACCATTGCCGGTACATGTGCAGCACCGCCGAGAACACGGATCCAGCACAACCCGCCCACAAGAACACAACCGGACCAAAAACCCTGCACTGCATCCTCCTCAACGTCCGATCCCTCCACAAACACGCCACCGAAATCTGGGACCTCCTCGACAGCACCACCCCGGACGTAGCGTTCTTCACCGAAACCTGGACCAACACCACCTCGGGGCCGGACATCGCCATCGCCCAAGGATACAAGATCGCAAGGAAGGACCGCCCCACCCGCCCTGGAGGAGGAATCGCCATCGTCCACAAATCCAACCTCCGCCTGAGCACACTCCCCGACGAGCCCACAGACCTGACGGAACACCTTCACTTCAAGATCCTGGCCAGCCCCACCGCCACCCTCCGAGGAACCCTCATCTACCGACCCCCTGGACCCCGCGGACCTTTCGCCAACTCCATCACGGACATCATCTCCCCGCAGGCCATCGCATCCACCAACTACACACTACTGGGAGACCTCAACTTTCACCTCGACAACCGATTGGACCCCAACACAGCATCACTCCTGGACAACCTCCACAACGTTGGACTCCGACAGATCGTGACCGAGCCCACGCACTCAGCAGGACACACCCTCGACCCCCTCTTCACTACAGGAAGCTCCATCACTTTCAGCCACACCACCAAACTCGCATGGACAGACCACCGATGCGTCCACTTCACCTTCCGAACACCCACCATCCACAGACACCAGCACCTGCCCCCACGAAGAAACTGGACCAAAATCACCGACGACCAGCTCACCTCCTCACTCAACAATTCCACCCCAACAATCACGGAAAACAACGACCCCAACACCGCAGCCCGCACCCTGCATAGATGGATCTCGAACAGCGCCAACACCATAGCCCCCCTCAAGACAAACAACAACACCCACGCCAAGAAAGCCAGATGGTTCAACACCGGACTTCGCGAGTCCAGACACACTTGCCGCCGCCTCGAAAAGACCTGGAGGAACACCAAATCCACAGAAGCCCACAACAACTTCAGAACCGCCACCAACGCCCACCACCAACTCATCCGAGATACAAGGAAAAAAGCAATCGAAGACAGAATCTCCACACACGTGCACAACAGCAAGGAACTCTTCAACATCATCAAGGAGTTCGCCCAACCCACCAGCGAGTCTACTGACATCCCGCCCTCACAAGACCTCTGCGACAAACTCAGCACCTTTTTCCACCCCAAAATCAAGAGCATCTACGACAACTTCGACGAAGACAACCAACACACTGGACCCTCACCAACCACCCCCGACACCGGGAAACCAGCGATCCACAACTGGACAGCCCTCACCACCGAAGACACACTGAAGACAATGCAGTCAATACACTCAGGGGCCCCCACGGATCCCTGCCTCCACCACATCTTCAACAGAGCCGCCGACACCATCGCACCCATGCTCCGCCACATCATCAACCGCATCCTGGCAACCGCATCGTTACCTGACGACTGGAAACACGCTGAGGTCAACCCCCTACTGAAGAAACCCTTGGCGGACCCCACCGACCTCAGAAACTACAGACCCATCTCACTGCTCCCGTTCCCAGCAAAAGTCATCGAGAAAGCCATCAACAGTCAACTCGCCACTTTCATCGAAGAGCACAACATCCTCGACCCCTCGCAATCCGGCTTCAGAAAGAACCACAGTACGGAAACCGCCCTCCTCGCCGCAACAGACGACATCCGCACCCTAATGGACAAAGGAGAAACAGTAGCCCTCATCCTCCTCGACCAATCAGCGGCGTTCGACACAGTCTCCCACCACACCCTAATACGCAGACTCCACGATGCAGGAATCCAGAACAAGGCCCTCGACTGGATCCGCTCCTTCCTCTCTGACAGAACGCAGCGGGTCAGACTTCCCCCTTTTCTCTCGGACCCTACACCAACCACCTGCGGAGTCCCTCAGGGCTCCTCCCTCAGCCCGACACTCTTCAACGTCTACATGGCCCCACTCGCCCCCATCGTCAGGACCTACGGACTGAACATTGTGTTGTACGCAGACGACACCCAACTCATCCTCTCTCTATCCAACGAACCCAACACCGCCAGACACAACTTTCGAGAAGGCATGGGAGCCGTTGCAGAATGGATGAAAAACAGCTGCCTACAACTAAACACCAACAAGACGGAAGTACTCATCATGGGCTCAAACCCCCACGCCTGGAGCGACACCTGGTGGCCCCCCACCCTCGGAAACCCCCCAACCCCCATGGACCACGCACGCAACCTAGGAATCATCCTGGACTCCGAACTCAAAATGGACAGCCAGATCAACTCCGTCTCGTCCTCCTGCTTCCACACCCTCCGCCTCCTTCGTAAGACCTTCAAATGGATCCCCCTCGAACACAGAAAGATCGTCACCCACGCCCTGGTCACCAGCAGACTCGACTACGGCAACGCACTCTATGCCGGAATAAACAAGAACCTCACCCGCAAGCTACAGAACATCCAGAACGCCGCCGCAAGACTGGTCCTCAACCTACCAAAACACTGCCACACCTCCCAACACCTGCGCACACTCCACTGGCTCCCCGTCGAGGTGAGAATCACCTTCAAGTTACTCACCCACGCACACAAGGCCCTCCACTGCACCAGACCAGCATACCTGAACAGCCGACTCAATTTCCACGCACCCCAAAGGACCCTACGATCAGCCCAACTCTCCTACGCCGTGGTCCCCCGCACTAGAAAGACCAGATCGGGAGGACGCTCCTTCTCCTTCCTCGCAGCAAAAGCCTGGAACGCCCTTCCGCTCCACCTCAGACAGACAACATCGCTCCCCATCTTCGCAAAGAACCTCAAAACCTGGCTCTTCGACATACCCCATCCTTGATGGAACGGATCCTGCAACCCCCCCACCCCTAGCGCCTTGAGACCCTCACGGGTGAGTAGTCGCGCTTAACAAACCCTTTGATTGATTGATTGTATCTGCCGTTCCGTCTTCCATCCTTGGTGACTCATTGTCCCCTTCTTCATTCACTCCTCTAGGCAGGTTCCCTTGTTACGATCCTGCACTGCCCTCTTCCTCGGAATACACCAGCTTCTTAAACCAGGATACATTTCTCACCAGTCTCCTGTCACCTCTCTGCACCGTGACAATGGTCCCTTGCACATTGACTACTTCCCAAGGCTCTTTCTCAAAAGGGCTTCTAAATTTCCACCCGGGTGTCAATCTTTCACCACCACTCTGTCTCCGGGGCATAGCTCCACCGCCCGTGCTCTTCTACTTTGACTGGCCTGGTCATTGTTCTTCTATCTTTTGGCCTGTGCAGCTTCTCCGTCCAGTTCGCTGGAGACCCAGTGTTCACTCACCGGCACCACATCTCTCACTCCTCTCCTCATTATTAGGTCACTGGGTGAACATCCGGTTGTGCTGTGTGGCCTTTGCCTGTAGGCCTTCAGAAATTGGTGTAGGCATCCTTCCAGATCTTCTCTTTGATCCACTCCAATCCTTAGTGCCTTGTTGATTGTACGCATGAACCTTTATACTTCTCCGTTGGCTTGAGGCCATTGGGGAGTCACCTTCCTGTGTTGAAGATACTCTTTGAATTCTTGGCCGTGGAACGGCAGCCCGTTGTCAGTGCGTATTTCTTCGGGTGTTCCAAGCAGAGCAAATGTCTTCTCCATCACTGATTTGATTGACTCAAATGCCGTGGACGGTGCACAGACAGAATATCGAGTTTTTAATTTCGACCTACCATAATATCGAGTTTTAAATATCGTAGGTCAAGAATATCTACTGCAAGAATATCGTGGTACAGAATATCGACAGTAAGGTAAGAAATATAGTTATTTTTAATATCGAAGACAGTAATATCGTTTGTAAAAATATCGTTGTTAATAATATCGATGCTTATATTACTGTTCTGTATTTTAGTATGTGTGTTAAAAGTATGTGATGTAATTTTTTGGTATAAGTGTAGTTTTTTTTTTTTATGTATGTGTTAAATTTTTAGCAGTAAATACTTTTATGTAAATTAATTTTTGCGTATTTTAGTTCTGTAGCGGGTTGTGGGTTTATAGGGGAATAGGGTGGGTAGTAATTTAATTATAAAAAAGTAATTATTAATTTTTATTCATTATGATTTATAATTAATTTATTATTAATTATTAATTGGTTATTAACGAATATTAATTAATTAATACATAATTATATAAATTGTGTTATTTTTTAGGGGCAGGTTGTGGGTTTATAGGGGAATAGGGTGGGAAGTAATTTAATTATATAAAAGTAATTATTAATATTTATTTATTCGTATTTATAAGTAATTTATTATTAATTATTAATTGGTTATTAATTAATATTAATTAATTAATAGATAATTATATAAATTGTGTTATTTTTTTATGGGCGGGTTGTGGGTTTATAGGGGAATAGGGTGGGAAGTAATTTAATTATAATAAAGTAATTATCATTATTTATTTATTAGTATTTATAATTAATTTATTATTCATTAATTATTAATTGGTTATTAATTAATATTAATTAATTAATAGATAATTATATAAATTGTGTTATTTTTTTAGAAGCGGGTTGTGGGTATATAGGGGAATAGGGTGGGAAGTAATTTAATTATAATAAAGTAATTAAAATTATTTATTTATTAGTATTTATAATTAATTTATTATTAATTTATTGTTAATTGGTTATTAATTAATATTAATTAATTCATAGATAATTGTATTAATTGTGTTATTTTTTTAGGAGCGGGTTGTGGGTTTATAGGGGAATAGGGTGGGAAGTAATTTAATTATAATAAAGTAATTATTAATATTTATTTATTAGTATTTATAATTAATTTATTATTAATTAATTAAAAAATTGGTTATTAATTTTTATTAGTTGATAATTATATTAATTGTGTTTTTTAGGGGCGGGTTGTGGGTTTATAGAGGAATAGGGTGGGAAGTAATTTAATTATAATAAAGTAATTATTAATATTTATTTATTAGTATTTATAATTAATTAATTATTAATTGGTTATTTAATTGTAATAATTATTTAATTGATAAGTATGTTAATTTTAACCCTCTGCTATCCAACACTTTCCCTACTGTTGCACTCTCTGGAGTGGGAATAGTAATTTTTACCCCTACGCTATCCAACACTTTCTCTACTGTTGCACTCTTTGGAGTGGGAATAGTAATTTTTACCCCTACACTATCCAACACTTTCCCTACTGTTGCACTCACTGGAGTGGGAATAGTAATTTTTACCCCTACGCTTTCCAACACTTTCCCTACTGTTGCACTCACTGGAGTGGGAATAGTAATTTTTACCCCTCCGCTATCCAACACTTTCCATACTGTTGCACTCTGTGGAGTGGGAATAGTAATTTTTACCCCTACGCTATCCAACTCGTTCCCTACTCTTGCACTCTCTGGAGTGGGAATAGTAATTTGTACATCTCAGGTATCCAATACTTTCCCTACTGTTGCACTCACTGGAGTGGGAATAGTAATTTTTACCCTTCCGCTATCCAAAACTTTCCCTACTGTTGCACTCACTGGAGTGGGAATAGTAATTTTTACCCCTACGCTATCCAACACTTTCCCTACTGTTGCACTCACTGGAGTGGGAATAGTAATTTTTACCCCTTCTCTATCCAACACTTTCCTAACTGTTGCACTCTCTGGAGTGGGAATAGTAATTTTTACCCCTACGCTATCCAACACTTTCCCTACTGTTGCACTCTCTGGAGTGGGAATAGTAATTTTACCCTTACGCTATCCAACACTTTCCCTACTGTTGCACTCTCTGGAGTGGGAATAGTAATTTTATCCCCTCCGCTATCCAATATTTTCTCTACTGTTTTAGTTAATGTAGTGTAAAAATGTATTTTAAAAAGATTAAAAATATTGTAATATTTTAATTTGTTATATATATTTTTATTTATATTATTGGTGTATGTGTATATATATGTATTTATAATTTTTAATATGTTTTTTAACAATTTATAAGTTATTAAAATATTTATTTATAAATATTAAGTAAGTATATATATTATATTTTATACATAAATATGTTTAATTGACTTTTACATTATATGAATAACTTATAATTAAAAAAAAAATTCTTAACTATCTTTTTTTAATTATATGTATTATTTACTTTATTTTACGTTATTTTTTGTACATTAAAAAAACCGATATTTTTAACAACGATATTTTTTTATCGATATTTTTGTACTTACCATTATGTAGATAGGACTTCGATATTCTGGACATCGATATTCTTGCGTCAATATTTTTGTAGCTCGATATTCTGACTGTCGATATTCTGTCAGTGATCCCCGTGGACTTCACAACCTCTACCACCGGAAATTTCGAGTGGCTAAACATCATAACCAATGTGAATCTCCCATCCAGGAGACTTCCAAAGTCCATGCTTATGGCTGCCCAGGGCTTCCTGCCAGGCAACTCCGTGATCACGGGGGGGGTGGCACATCCCCTCCCGTGATTATGCACGCATGACAACTCTTCACCTTTTCTTCAATCATTCTGTCCACTCCAGGAAACCATACTTTGGCTCTCAGGAGTGCTTTAGTTTTTTCAATCCCTTGATTGGCTTGGTGAGCTAATTCCACCGTTCTCTTCCACAGCCCCACCGGCATCACTATTTTCGAGCCTCTGAGGACCTGCCCTTCACTGCTTTCACTTAGTTCATCCTAACACCTCCAGATACCCATCCTGGCCTCCTTCTCCGTTAGGCGGCTCACTCCGTCCAGGAAGTTCTTCCACCTGTGGTCAGGCAGGGCCTCCTTGACTGCTGTTAGGCATGCATCTTCTCCTGTAGCCACTACGATATCCTCCATTGATAGCGCTCGAGGACACGCTGCCTGTCGATATTCTGTCAGTGATCCCCGTGGACTTCACAACCTCTACCACCGGAAATTTCGAGTGGCTAAACATCATAACCAATCTGAATCTCCCATCCAGGAGACTTCCAAAGTCCATGCTTATGGCTGCCCAGGGCTTCCTGCCAGGCAACTCCGTGATCACGGGGGGGGTGGCACATCCCCTCCCGTGATTATGCACGCATGACAACTCTTCACCTTTTCTTCAATCATTCTGTCCACTCCAGGAAACCATACTTTGGCTCTCAGGCGTGCTTTAGTTTTTCAATCCCTTGATTGGCTTGGTGAGCTAATTCCACCGTTCTCTTCCACAGCCCCACCGGCATCACTATTTTCGAGCCTCTGAGGACCTGCCCTTCACTGCTTTCACTTAGTTCATCCTAACACCTCCAGATACCCATCCTGGCCTCCTTCTCCGTTAGGCGGCTCACTCCGTCCAGGAAGTTCTTCCACCTGTGGTCAGGCAGGGCCTCCTTGACTGCTGTTAGGCATGCATCTTCTCCTGTAGCCACTACGATATCCTCCATTGATAGCGCTCGAGGACACGCTGCCTCCGTGATTTGCCTGATGAATGTCTCTGCCCCATTGTCCACCTCTCGCTGCTGTCTTGGATCCACTGCCAGGGGATGACGAGACAAGTAATGTGCTGGATTGTTGATTCCGGGTCAGTATACTACGTCAAAGTTGTAGTGTTGGAGCTGTACTGCCCATCTCTCAATGCAGGGCGGCCCACTTCTTGCAGTCCCTACAAACAGTGGTACCAAAGGCTTGTGGTCCGTGACTACTCTGAACCTGTGCCCACAGAGGTAGATGTTGAAATGCTGGCACGCCCATCTAATGGCTAAGGCCTCCCTCTCGATTTGAGTGTATCTGGTTTCCACCGCTGTTAGCGCTCTACTGGCATATGCTATTGGCACCCACTCCTCACTTGCATTTTGCTGAAGGAGCACCGCCCCTAGACCAACCAGGCTGGCATCCACCACCAGCTCCGTTGAGTGTCCCGGCTTGAAGTATGACACCATCGCCCCTTGTAACAGCGCTCTTTTAACCTCTTGAAATGTTCTTGCTTCTTCGCTTGTCCACTGCCATTTAACATCTTTCTTGGTGAGTGCTCTCAACGGCTCTGATATTGTCACCAGATGGCGAATGAAACGGCCGCAATAATTTGCCATGCCCAGAAAACTCCACATTTCTATCTGGTTCTGCGGTATTGTTGCAGCTCGAATTGCTTCCACTTTTGCTGGATCAACCTGCAACCCCTCTTTGGAGAATCTGTATAAAAAAACTCGACATCATTCGTATAGAAGGCACACTTTTCCTTGTGCAGTGTCAAGTCTTGGTCAACCAGCCTTTTCAGCGTCGTTCTTAGACGTTCGTGGTGCTCCTCTAGTGATTTTGAAAATATTAGCACATCGTCGCTGACATTAATAGCTCCCACTAACCCCGACAAGGCCTCGCGGATAGCGTCCTGAAAGACCTCCGCTGCCGAAGATATGCCAAAACTGAGGGGCCGATTCCGATCTGGGTCGGAAAGCTCTCCGTCCGAGCCGGATCGGAGTGTTTTCCGACCGAGCCGAACTCCTGCAGTCCGACCGGGCGAGTACGATGCGGCCACATGCTGCCAGACTCGGTTCGGTCGGACTCCCATTGAAGTCAATGGGAGCCGGTCGTACGACGCGTACATGGGCTCCCATTGACTGAATGGGTACGTCTCGCAAAAGGGCGCCCCCTGCAGTGGGTACGCGTTGGTGCCATCCGCACCGTACATGCATGTATAGGGGGGACCCTTGGGCCCCCCCCTGTGTCCGACTCGTAAGGCTACGGGTGTAGGGGGGTCCGGCACGGACCCCCGAAGTCCGCTTCCCACAGCGTTTACGTGTCGGAGGCTCCGACTCGATCCGGCTGTCCGGATCGTGCATCATACTGGCTCGGTCGTAAAACGTCTCCATTGCGCGGTACGAATCGTGTGCGAACGAGTCGTACGGAGCGGTTCGGACCCGGAAACGATTCGGTCGGCGATTTCGCGTTCATTCGCATCGTACTTGGGCGTCCGGACCTCTGTACGACTCGGTCGGAAACAAAGCCTCCGACTCGGATCCGGTAAAGCCAAATCCGATTCGGAGGCCTTCCGACCGAGATCGGAATCGACCCCTGAGTCTTTTGAATCTTCGCAGTCCCACGTACGTGGAGAACGTGGTGATGTAGCGGCTAGCCTCATCCAGCAGCAGCTGGTGGTAGCCAGAATTGAGGTCCACCTTCGAGAACCATTTAGTTCCATTGATGTCCGCGACTATCTCGTCTATCGTTGGTGTTATGTGCCTTTCTCTCCTTATTGCCTTGTTGGGCAATCGCATGTCCACACACAGGCGTATGGCACTGGGCTGTTTGGGCTTTGGGGCGATAACTGATGGTGATACCCACGGGGTGGGCCCCGACACTTTCTCGATTACTCCTGCCTTCTCGAGCTTTTCCAATTCGGCCTCGACAAGCGGCCGCAGATGAAACGGTACCCTCCTGTGGCGGAGAGCCACGGGCTTGATCGCCTTGCCGGTATGTAACTTGACCTTTACACCCTTCAAGCAGCCCAGCCCCTCGAATAGCGTTGGGAACTCGGACATGATGTCAGCAGCATGCGATTGGTGTACCTGCCGTGTGAACATCACCAGCCCGAGATCTTCAGCTGAATGACAGTCCAACAGAGTTCCAGCACTGTCTTGTGTCACGTGGAATCTCGTTTTCGCTGACATTTCTCCATGATTTACTCCCACCTCAATTACTCCCTGTAGTGGGATAGGGGTGTCTCCTTCATACGTAAAGTTCTTCGCTTTCGTTGCTAACAGTGGAGGTCAGGGCTTGAGTTGCCTGTAGTGTTCTGCATCCAGAATGTTAAACGATGCTCCGGTGTCTATGAGTGCTGTCACCTTGTTCTCTCCAATGTGTATGTGGCACATCGGAGGCGGGCGCCTCTTTTGGTTTGCTCATTCTGTATACGATATGACAAACACTTCATCCTCCTCATCGTCGTCCGTGACTCTCATCCTCTGGCATAGACTGTCCACATCCTCTGCGCCCTCCGCCGCCTTAACCACCTGCCTGTGTGATCCAAACGTTCTTGTCATGCCACCTGACATGGGTGTCTTTGCTGCACTCATGCACACTTTGGCAAAATGTCCTATTTTGCCACACCTCAGGCACGGTTTTCCTTGGGCAGGACATCCTCGAGGTGGGTGACTGTCTAGCCCACAGCTTCCACATCCTCTACCGCCTGGGCGCGCACCGACTGCTCCTCTTCCTCTGCCGGACCCCTTCTGGATGGCCTCTACCCTCTCCTCCTTGATCGTGACTGGGTGTGCCTGTAGGGGTCCCGTCGCTCTTCTTGCCAGCGCGGACTCCATTTCCCCTGCCCTTGCATCCGCTAGTTCATGGGATCTCCCTAGCACCAAGATGTCATCCAGCGAGATGCCTGGCTGGTGCAGAATCAAATTTCGGAGATCCGATGATTTGCAGCCCTGAATCAGCTGTGCCCTGATTTCTAGCTGCTTGTCGATCCCTGTGCAGGAACTCGCTAGCTTCCTCAGCCTTGCGAAAAACATGTCTACCGACTCTTCCTCCCTTTGCTTTGCCTGCCGCAGCTTGAAGTGTTCAAAATCAGGGTTCACCTGCGTCAAAGTAGCGGTCCAGGGCTCTTACCACCTTCTCATAGTCATTTCTATTGCCGGTATCAGGCAAGTCTTGGAACAGCTCATAAAGCTCGTCACCTCCCATACGTAGCATGGTGGATCGCTTGACTGCACCATTCATTTCGCGTGTTGCTACGAAGTAGTTTTCTAGTTGTCCTATCCATTTGCGCCATCTTGGGGCCGCCGTGGCTGGATCCGCCAACTGGCTGAACGGTGGTAACGTTGCTAGAGTGGTGCCGGCACCCTGCTCCGCAGCCCCTGCACCGCCACCTTCTGCCTGCACTGACTTGTTGTGTGTCCTTGACTTGCTGTGTGGCTACGTGCCCTTGTGCAGTACTCTGTGCCTCCAAGCTGCCTTTCACCCTTCTTCTCAGACCACTCTTTCTCTACTCATAGCACTCCCTGGGTATGCTCAACCAGGCTGCTGTGGTCTGTAACCAGTCTGTGTGCTGCTTCTTGTGTCTTTCTTCTCCCTTTGTCTGCACTCAAGTGACTCTCTGCTTTATTCCAGATCGACACGCTGACCTGCCCCTGGCCTTTGCTCCTTTGGACTCTGTGATTTGCCTTACTCTGCTTTTTTACTTTTGCTTTCGCCCATCTACCCGCGCTGGGCCTTTTCTCCCGGGCCGCGCGTGGCGCCGGAATTCAGTTTCGCCCCCACCTTGGGTGAGCACGCTGCCATCAGGCAGTCCTCCGCGCTGCTCCGCCTCCGCCGTGCACAGCCTTTCTCTTTCGACAGTCGGACAAGCTCCGCGCTCCAGCGCCTGTGTGCCACGCCCAACACTCGCGTGCTGCCGCACACGCTCCTTCCCCGCAGACCACCGTCCGGATACCGCAGACTCAGCGGCACGCCAACTCCACCTCGCTGCTTCTCACCTGCTGGTTTGCGGCGACTCCAGCCAGCGCTCCCGATCGCCACAACCGCTGCCACTGGTAATGTCGTACCACGGCTCACGCTGTGAATACGCTCCGCCTCGTCGCCAATGTAGCGGGGGCACCTGACAGGGGGTGGGGGGGTAAATGATCTTGGACAAGGGTAACTTAGGCCTTAACGGAACAAACCATACAATCACGACACACACAGTATGCTCTCTCCATGTCAACAGCACGAGCGCTGACGTCACCTTTATTTCTACCCTCCGGCCCGCGCCCGGCCCAGAGGGTTGCTGATGGATACAATGTTGGGATGCAGCCGAGTGGCTCACTACATCATGATCGATATTGGTCATCACCTGCTCACTGCTGCACGCATCTCTAATTCTATGTATACATCCAAGCATACATGTCCAACATAGCACACATCACATAGATCATATTTTTGATTACGAGTATGTGTGTGCGTTTGGGGTGTGTGTGTGTGAGAGAGCGAAAGAGATGGATTGAAAGAGAGTGAAAAAGAGCAAGTGTCTAATATGCAGATCTGAGTCTGTGACTAAGTGTGAAACATACTTGAGTGGAGTTTGCAGTGTACAATATACAGGTATGTATATGTGCGAGAGAGGAAGAGAGTGAAACACACACAACTCTCAGTGACAGTATGTGATAAACATCTGTTTGTGTGTGTCAGCATGTCATACACACCTGTGAGCATGAAACAGAACAATGCACAGGTAAGACTTTGGGGCCGATTCCGATTCGGGCCGGAAATCTCTCCGACCGAGCCGGACCCGGAGAGATTTCCGACCGAATTGGACTCTGGCAGTCCGACCGAACGAGTACGATGCGCACGCATGCCATCGGACTCGAGTCGGTCGGACTTCCATTGAAGTCAATGGGAGCCTGTCGTACAACGCGTACGCGGGCTCCCGTTGACTCAATGGGTGCGAGGCGGACAAGGGCGCCCCCTACAGCGTGTACGCGTCCATGCGCATCGCGGCGTACATGCACAGGTAGGGGGGACCCATGGGTCCATGTGTGCGACTCGCGCGCCTACGCGTACAGGGGGGTCCGACGCGGACCCCCAAAGTCCGGCTCCGACAGCTCTTTCGAGCCGGACGGCGCGAGTAGGTCGGACTGCTTGCGGCGCGCATCGTACTTACCCGGCCGGGATACGTCTCCATAGCGCGGTGCGAGTCGTGTCCATGCGAGTCGGTCGGAGCGTGTTGAAGCCGCGTTCGAGTCGGTCGGAGATTTCGCGGGTGCCTGCATCGTACTCGCTCGGCCCGCGTACGATTCGGTCGGGAAACAGGGCTCCGAATCGGATCCGGTAAATCCGAATCCGATTCGGAGCCCTACCGGCCCAGATCGGAATCGGCCCCTTTGTGTCTAACAGGGCTTTAAGTGGGATGAAAAAACTAGGGGGTCTCCCAAAGGGGTGTGGTCGATGTAATTAAGGGCGTGGCTTAAAAACAGATAAGCTAAAAATATGTTTTTTTTAATTTTTAATTTTACAGAGTTTTATATAGTGCGAACTTGACCCGAATCGGGTATCAGGGCGCTTTACATAGCACCAGTTGCATTACATGAGGACTCATTCATTTTTTTTTGTTGTTAGGCACGTGCTTTGCATAGTGTGCCACTCGACTGGTATTTTGTACTTCTGTCATTGCATCCAGCTATATAATACAACAAGTAACATTACACCTACAACAAACCAGGACTATTGGCTTTGTCAATCGTTGTTCGTTGCATAAGATAAATACGGAACAACCATGGCTTTGTTGCAGTGGCGGCTCCTCGAGGGAGTGCTGCGGGGCGGTGGGCGGGGAGGGGCAGGGTGGGGGTAGTAAACTCCGGCATACGGCCGAACGGAGTTCAGTAAATAAATAAAACGAATTACATTGCGCGCGCTGCAACGCCGGCGTTGCAGCGCGCAATGTAATTCGTTTTATTTATTTACTGAACTCAGTTCGGCCGTATGCCGGAGTTTACTACCCCCCACCCTGCCCCACTCCTTCGTTGTATAGAATATTAAAAATGCTTCAATTCTGAAATGAAGAGACTGTGAATTAACTAAACCGAGTCTCTTTGAAGTTACATCACAGGCAGTGAAGGGTGGCACTGCTGCAGAGTTAAGATTTTTTTTTCACCCCGAGGGTGAGGGTAAAAACGGAGAGCCCGAAAGGGACCCGTCTCAGCACCTGCTTTTTAGAACTGCCAGCACCGCAGGATACGGCCCACTTAAAGCCCTGTCTAACAACATGTTCTAGGAGATTGTGACTACAGTTCCAGGAGATTGTGACAGTGTTCGATATAAAGCCTAGTGAATGTGTTACAGTTTGCAATAAACAGCTGTGTGTGTGCCGGTGTGTGTGAGAGAGACAGAGAAAGTTTCGTGCACATCACAGTGTTCAATACACACATCCTGAGTGCATAAGGTGAGTGTCTAACTGTCGACGTGTGTGCATGTGTATAGTACAACACTCTCTGTTGTTTGAGACAGTGTGATATAGATCTCAGTGAGTCGGATGCATGTGTGACAGTATATAACGTTGTGGGTCCATTACACTGCTTTTTTGTTGTGTTTGTCCGTTTGTAAGTTGTATGCGGTGAGAGAGATGTGTGTGTCAGAGATTTTCGTGCACATCACACTGTTCGATACACATCCTGAGTGCATAAGGTGAGAAAATGTCGAAGTGTGTGTGTGTGTGTGTGTGTGTAGTACAATGCTCTGCTGTTTGAGACAGTGTAATACAGAGCTAAGTGAGTCGGATGCATGTGTGGAAGCATATAATGCTGTGGGTGTATTACAGACTGCCTGTTGTGTCTGTCCGTTTGTACGTTACCCTGTGTTTTGGCGTGTCAGTATGGTGTGTGTTGCCGAGGACATTTAGTCTGTTTGTGGGTGTGTGAGTGTTGGGGTTATGCATCATGTTTGGGGCGCCTTGTGTGTGTCGCTGCTGCCTGCCTAATGTAATGGATGTATCTGTGCGTGTGTATACATATGTTCCATTGGACGTGTGAGCTGTCCTGTATGTATGTGTTGCGCGTGAATACTCTGTTTGCAGGGGGCGCTGTGTTTTATTGCGTGTGACGTGCGATTGATAAAGTAATTGTCTCTAATCCTTCCTGTCCACCTCTGCCTTCCGAGCCTTTCCTGCTCTTCCGTGTGCGCAGAGGCTTTACACCGGAGCCGCTAAGCTTAGCTCATTTCCTGTACCAAGCAGACCTCCGCTTATTCCCCCCCCTCAGCAGAGGCAGGTTTAAATCACACTGGCGCGCGTAGGGCTTCCTAAAACTCTTCCTGCCTGGACCTCCTTCCCGAGAGAGGCTTCCCTCTTTGACACGGATGTGGGCACCCTCACAGGCTCCCCGACCCGACGGCCGTGAAGTTCCCGCCCTCTCTGCGCTTCACTGGGATTGACTGTTGGCGCATGAATCTGGAGGGTAACCCATGAAACGATATGATATGCCACCGGAAGTTACGACTCAAGGGACAATCTATGTGAAGTTTGTCTTTCATACCAACGTTTCCAAACTCAACCTGGTTACCTGCGTCTTGCGAGAGTAAGATTGAACTGATTGCACAGGCAAATTACATTTTATTTATTTATTTATTTATGCAATTTTATATAGCCATACATGGTCTGAAGGTATCAGAGCGCGTTACAACAGTAGCAGGATAACAAGCGTACAGTGAGTTACAGCTACAATAATTACATTCAGACATTTGCATCGTTAGATGTGACCAGGACAGTTGCAGCAGATTGGTCAGAGGTCGTACACAGTTCAAGCATCGATTAAGATGGTGGGGTCACATCCTGAAGGTAGTTCGTATCCATCCTTGTGGAGAGAGTACTTAAGTATGGTTGAGGGTGATTAACCAAGGTGTCTGTCAAATAGGAGAAGCTTGAACTCCTTTTCTGAAGGTGACGAGTTGGGTGTTTGGGCAGAGAGAGGGAGGTAAGGAGTTCCAAATTCTTGTGCACTTCTGGAGAATGACTGGCACATGTACCGTTCTTGACTAAAGGGGTCTGGGGGGTTCCAGGAGCAGGGATTGAGCATTTCTGGAACCCCTATTTGCTCCAGAGATTTTCAGTTTCTCGTTTAGATAGGAGGGTGAGGAGGAGTGCAGCGCCCTGTGGGTAATGCAGGTGGGTTTGAATTGGACCTGTGCTTCAATGGAAAGCTATTAGAGTGTTAGCAGGGCAGGGGAAATGTGGTCAGATTTCTTGAGACCTAAAACAAATCAATCGGCTGCTTGTAGTGTCAGTGGCCCTAGGTGAACTTTGGGAATGCCTCAGAGAAGGGCAATTCCATAGAGAACGAGAAACTGCACCACTGTTTTGAGGTCTTGTTCCGGGATCAATTTGTCTGATGCCCCAAAGCTGCCTAAGTTGGTGTCGTGCACTCTTGGCCGTGGCTGTGATGTGACTGTGAAGACTGAGATTATTGTCAAGGGTGATAGCAAGTGATCTAGCACTCTGGACAATGGCAGGGCAGCCATCCAGGGCAGGAAAGTTAGCCAACCGTTCCCGTACTGGGGTTTCTGTTTTCAGAGGAGAAATCAAGAGAAATTCTGTTTTAGTTGGGTTGAGTTTTAGACAGTGGTTAGACATCCAGTTCTGAATCTTTAGGAGCGTGATTGAAAGGAGGGCAACATCTTCAGGGGATGAGATTTTCATGTATATTTTAGTGTAGTCGACGTAGAGGTGGAAGAGAATCCCAGAGTTTCTGAGAATCACACATAGTGGTTCTAGATAGAGGTTAAAGAGGGTTGGGTAGAGGATCGGGCCTTGAGGGACTCCTTGATTTACACTGACTGGTCTCGAGATCGAGGTGCCCATTATCACAATTTGGGAACAGATGGTTAGGTATGATGAGAACCAGTTGAGGAATCAAATCAAAGATAGCTTTATTCGGTTTTATGAAGGAGAAAGCCATAAAAGCATGTGCAGTAGAACAACACATCAGATAAAATACAACATCAATAAAAACAGATAAAATGACACATAAAATATAAAACAGACATAAGAGACCCTTCTGGATAAACGACCATGCATTTGTATCTCCTGTGTACGCTAATGCCATGTGCGCCAGGAACCAACAGATTGGTTGAAACGATGTGTTAGCATATGGCACGGGCGATATTGTGTGAGGATTGGGAAATGCAATGCAGCAGCGTGAATAGGGAGTAGCACACAACGACTTACCAGTAAACGCCTTCTGGAGAAACATGTATGCATCACTATGTATTGTAATTCCACTTCTGTAACACATTGTTGATATACACAGTGTTCTTATTGTGTTGCTTTGTATATGTCTGGATAATGTCTCAGATACTCCTGAACTGTTATGCAATATAAGAAAAGAAAAATAAGAAAAGACCAATAAAGATATTTAAACAAAAATAAATAAAAAATAAGAGACCCTTCTGGATGTGCAAACACAGCTGACACAATACATTTTAGTCTTGTGGAACACCTAGTCACTACTGTTCCTCAGCCTTATGGAAACTTTCAGAAAACTGAGGACATTAAAAATAATGTCCCCCGAGAGCATCTGTAAAAACATAAGAGCCAGTCTGACTTGGGAGAAATTTGCCCTTTTCAAAATATCAACAATATACGCCTTAAGGGGAATTGCATAAAAGCTACAGAACATAGTAAAATTCAGGGTATCCATATGAAGCTCACACGCAGGGACGAAAACCTACAATCAGATTTATTGGAATGGAGGGAATTGTGTAACGCTGGGTTTTTAACGGCGGGAGGGGGGGTCTGATCTAAGTGCCTCAGACAGTGAGGTAAGCGAGAACGACAAGGAAGAGCATCAAAAGAGTGGAACTCAAGGAGAATAAATTATATAAGTGTATGACATATGCATGTATGGCCTAATCTAGGTTCCATTTAATATTGAGACATAATTATAATATGATTGTGGAAACCCTATTGTTCTTTACTCGCCTTAGCACTGTTTCTCCAGTCCAAAACAAGGTGAAGAATACGCTGTATGCTGTACTGTTGATGTTCTGTTTTATTGGAAAAAATGGAAAAAAAGGTTTAAAAAAAAAAAAATTACAAAAAATTCAGGGCATCCTGCGGGACGTGTTATCGCAACTGAAGGGCGTAAGTTTGTGTTCCGTGTTTCTGCCCCAAGGAGAAGTTAACAGAAAGGGCAATAAATCAAATCGGAACCTGATTAACAAAAAAACGATCATGCCTACTTTTAACAATGAGAAGGTATGGCTCTGTAGTTAACACCGTCTTTAACATAAAGTGACGTTGTGCACAGGGGGAAACATCCATTACAACGCAGTCATTACATTGCACTGCTTTTACAACGCAGTTGTTACAACGCAACTGCCTTTACATCGCATGCCATTACAACTCGTCACTACAACACATGCCATTACAACGCATACCATTACAATGCATGCCATTACAACGCATTATAAGGTAAGTAATAGAGATTTTATAGTTTTTGGGTGGGTATGGGTTTTGGGGTAGATGGGAATAGATGGGAATAGTAATTTTTACCCCTACACTATCCAACACTTTCCCTACTGTTGCACTCACTGGAGTGGGAATAGTAATTTTGGATGACCCACACTTAGGTGGTTCTTCTCTTGTGTCCCACATATGCATCTGGTTGCCCTGATGAAGGTGTGACCCACATTGGGTTAGACATGGGAAACGCGCGTTGGCGCTGAATAATCTCGTGCTTCCGGATCTAGCTACAACCTTCAACCAAGAGAACGCACGAGAGTCTTTTCTGTTAATACTAACTCTCTGTATAGGACCCTCTACTATTTTGTAATCTTATGGATCTGTCTGATGTTAAAGTGTTTTTGACTGGTTTGAATGTTTGAGTGTGCATGTAATTTTGAATGAGTGCTGTTATGAATGTTTAAATGTGGGACCGTATTTATATTTATATGTTTGGTGTGTATTATCATATATATGTCTTTATCCTTGTTTTGCTAATTTTGATAAACTATATGAATGATAATAATGAAAATAAAAATTTACACATTTTGTAAAATATTTGTATGTTAGCCCAGCGTTGTTAATTATTGAGTGACCCTAACGGGCACATTTTATACTATCTATAGACAGGTTGGTTTCTTTAGACTGCTCTGTAGTTAACACCGTCTTTAACATAAAGTGACGTTGTGCACAGGGGGAAACATCCATTACAACGCAGTCATTACATTGCACTGCTTTTACAACGCAGTTGTTACAACGCAACTGCCTTTACATCGCATGCCATTACAACGCGTCACTACAACACATGCCATTACAACGCATACCATTACAATGCATGCCATTACAACGCATTATAAGGTAAGTAATAGAGATTTTATAGTTTTTGGGTGGGTATGGGTTTTGGGGTAGATGGGAATAGTAATTTTTACCCCTACACTATCCAACACTTTCCCTACTGTTGCACTCACTGGAGAGGGAATAGTAATTTTTACCCCTACACTATCCAACACTTACCCTACTGTTGCCCTAAAAGTATGATGCGTTGTAATGGTATGCGTTGTAATGGTATGCGTTGTAATGGAATGCGTTGTCATGGTAGTTTTTAAAAATGCGTTGTAATGGCATGCGTTGTAAAATCATGCGATGTAATGGTAGTTGCGATGTAAAAAACGCGTTGTAAAAGCATGCATTGTAATTGTTTGCATTGTAACGTCATATATTCGTGCACAGGGCTTTGCTAATGCAAGCCCTTCTCCCTCATTGAGCCTCTGCCTGAAAAAAATTTCTTTCACCCATTTGTAATCCGCGTACATATCCCGTCTAAATAAGTCTCCATTCCCTAAGTTCTGAAAGGAGACCCTCACGTACTTAAGCCAAGGAATATGTCGTGCGTGATCAAGGGATACACAATCTTTTAAAATCTTATAGGCCTTAACCAAATATTCAACCAGAGAGCGAGAGAACGGAAGGCCACACTATCCAATATATAGCCTAGCCCTAATTCCTCATGCACTGAAGAGATAGGGGTGCTTTGCGGGATGCACAGGAGCCGCCTCAAAAAGTTATTTTCTACTGCCTGCAGCTCAACCTGGTTAACGTATCCCCAAATTTCGCTCCCATAGGTCACTTTAGAAATACATTTGGCACTGTAAATCTGCAGGAGAGCACCAGTGGGTCTGCTGCCCAATCTTGAGGCAAAACTAAAAACCGCAGCATTTGTACGTATCAAATCCTCCTTTTTTAATCAATTAGGGGATGCCAACTTAATGCAGAGTAGAACAACACACCCAGGTATGAAAACACACACAAGGGCACAAGATCCTAAGTTGAACTTTATAGATTTAGTGGAGCGGGGGCCGACAACCATCACAAAGGATTTCCTTTTCATTGACTGATAGGTCCAACTCCCAGTGGTGGCTGGTGACATTTGAAAGTAGTGGGGTGTAAAAGTTGCGTGCGGCACACTGTGGCGAGCGAGCGAGCCCGAACATTTCAAGGGGTGTTCGGGGGGGTTCTCCCCCCGTGGAAATTTTGAAAAAAGAGCGGCCAAATGGTGCATTTTCAAGAATATTTCAGAAAGCAAGAATGTTAATAAAGCAATTGGGAAAGTGTAGCAATTACATCAATATATAGATTTTGTATGATAATATAATGTAGGTTGCTGCTTATTAATATAACCACAGATCTTCATTACAGACAGTAAAAGTGAGAGGTGGACAGCAGAGAGGGAAGTGCAGCAGAGTGCAGAAGGTGATGAGGGACAGACGCTTGTCAGCAAGATGTAGTGGGATGACAGTGATGAGCATGACGCCAAGAGACAGTGAACAGAAGTTGCAAAACGCAGCGGGTATTTCCAAGCTGGAGTGAGTGACGGTAAAGGGAGACAGAAAGGGGCAGCAAGCGAAAGTGGATGATAACAGGGCAGTCCGTGTTATCCCACACCAATGACGTTGTCCCTATCAAAACTCAGGATTTATCGCTTTCTCTATGGGACAGGGCTCTTTAACAACGCCCCTATCTATATTCTGTTGCAGTGTGTTGCAGTGGGGAGGGCTGAGAGTCTGTTGGCACTCTGTCAATGCCCTCGAGAATCCCAGACCTTCCGCTCACTCTCTGTTGACACACAAACACACACACACGCACGGACGCACACACGCACACACACACAACAGTCGAAGATTATTGGGGGAATTGCGGAAGGGATAGAGAGAAAGAGACACGCAGGTGCCACTCGTCTGCTTCTCGGATCTCTGAGGACAGACAGGCTCAGCAGGTAATTCAGACTTCAGGAGGAGGCATTGCACAAACAAGAAGCAAGGGAAATCTAACCTGCCTAATCCCACTAATCCTAGGGAACCAGGAATGGGAGAAATAGCAAGGGTAAGGGAAGCAAGAATACAGTGCCACATTAATGGGAACAGAAAGCCACACCACAAGCAATTACTGAAAACTGTCCTCATGTTAAAGTCTCCCACTGCCTCTGCTGCCTCAGACTTGGACTTCCTGACCTGAAAGTGAGTACAAACGTGTCTAATCCTTGATCTTGTTATGCACAACCCGCTCTTTCACAGTTTCTAGTGCGTTTTACAGCTAGCGATGGCAGTGGAACACAGTGGGGGTCGTTACGGCGTGTGGAATAGTTGCACGGCAGCGGATGGCAATGCCGGAAAATGCTGAGGGAATGTTGACATAGTGAGAACAAGGAATTACACTGAGGGCACTCGCTGTTCGTTGGGTATTCAGTGTGGGGACGAGGATTGCAGCGAAGACGTAATACGGCCAGTTATTCTATGGCAGCCAGGAACAGAAAACAGAAGTTAAAATGCCACGTCCCTCCACCTGTCTCTTACCTTTACTCACTCAGTGATGATTGAATTAAATAAATCAAGAGGCTGAGGTGAGGTGACCCAAGCACGAGCGAGCAGTAGGCACTGTCTGGCAGTAGCAGCACTGAACACGAGGTGTCTGTGGCGCGGTCTGCTCCGACGTCACTCACGGTCACAGTCACGCTTGCTTGCTTCAGCGTAGAAATGGCCAATCACTGTCTGCATGGCTTCATAAGCCATGGCAGTGATTGGTCATGCTTGGTTGTTACACAGTGCCACCCACGCGCGGCGCCCAATGCACAGGACTGCACGCCGGAGAGTCCTGGCATTGGCAAACGACGCGTGCCCCCCAGCCAATCCAGACACTGCTCCAGCAGCGCCAGGATTGGCTTGAGCAGGGATACTCCCCGCTCATTAGGAGACCGGTGGCTGCGGCATGAAACAACCCTCGGTCTCCTAATGTGCAGCCTAGTGCGCATGTTCGGGCTGGTCGGAAAAATGATCAGCCCAAAACCGAACATGCACACTCTCTTGCTGCTGCGCTAGACCACCACCACTGACCCTTGCTGCATGTTGTTGTGTCAGTCAAACCTGCTGCCAGTGCGTGCCCCACCCCCTTCAGAGCCATTGCACGCCTGACTGCCTCAGGCGTGGCCCGGTGACCGGCCGGCCCGGATTAATTATTCAAGTGGAGTAAGTTAAATTAACTTAAACTGTTTAAGTTAATTTAGTGACACTGACAGCGCCCCGATTGTGTGTAGTGGGGCAACGCCCCAGCGCCCTAATGGACGCACTGCCACTGCCAACTCCTCCATAAACTTAGCGAAGGAGTTCAACAGGGACTGCAGGTCCTTAGCGGTTTTAGCCATGAGAACCGCATCACCCGCGTATAATAACACCAGTAGACTACGTGACCCCCCACTTGCAAACAATCAGTTTTTACATCAACCAGGGACTTCTCTAAACTGTTAACATACAAGGGGCAAAAATGCAACACTGTCGCACTCCTCTTTTTAATACTAAAACAACATGAGCTCTGAACATCTTTAGAAAATCGAACTGAAGCCTGGGTAGCCCTGTGGAGGTCTCTTAGAAACTAAACAATGTCCCTGTCTACCCCCAAAGTCAACATGATCTGCCAGGGTTTTGTCGGATTGACCCAAAAAAAATGCAGCTGAGAGGTCCATAAACCCTAAGTTATGTAGCCAGGACGTGCAACTGTATATTTACCTAAAACCACATACAAATTCAAACACTCATTCTGGCAGGAGAACTCGCAATTTGAGATTTGCTACTTAGGCCAACTGAGGCCTTGCGATATCCTGAGTGTTTCCAGATTACTTACCTGGAACACCGACTTGGTTAAGGGATCGCGTATTCGAATCCTACACGAAAGGTCACGTTGGAACCAGGCCAAACTTACCTAGTATACATCAAAGGAATGACATTCGCCTACTGAGCCCTGACGAAGTTCTCGTCATGAGAACGAAACGCGTTGGCTGTCCATAAAATCTTCAATCCTGTGAGAACTAATTAAGTGAAAATAAAGACTCATTTGAAAAACTAAACATTGACTTCTTGGACTTCATTGCCTGCGCACGCCCAACCCCTCAATTGCTTAGGATCTGACGTACAGAGGCATCACCCGACGGCTGGTGCAAGGGCTAGTTGCGCAAGGAACCTGATTTAACTGAAACTAGTGTGAGGTGCAGAAACAGCAGTCTGCCGTCAAAGTATCGTTACAAATTCAAACACTGTTCTACAGTGGACCTGCCTGCACGGAAACCATACTGGACTTCGGGTAGTACTTCCTTCTCCTCAGCCCATACAGAAAGTCTATCCAAAAGACTACGCTCCACAACCTTAACTGCCGAGTCAAGTAGGGAGATAGGCCTATAACAATGGGGACTATGTCTATCCCCCTTTTAAAAAATTGGCACAATAATGGACAATGCCCATGACTGTGGGGGACCTGCCCTCACTGCCACATTAGTAAGGGCCGTCAAAGTAGGGACCCGAACCACAACATCATTTACATAGAGATCAGGCGTTATTCCGTCCGGGCCTGGGGCCTTATGTTTTGATAAGCAAATGATCCTCTTTTCTACTTTCTCACGAGAAAATATCAAAACAGCAGTTCCTTCTAGCTCACACTACCTTTACCCGGTTTCAAAAGGGACTGAAAATAGGCCTCAAAATAGGCCACCTATGATTCTTCAGTGATGTGTGCCTCAATGGATGCGGCCACCTCTGGGGCAAATAAAGAACCATTAATAATGCCCCAAAAATTTGAACTACATTTTAGGGTACTTGCCTTGGTCAAATCTATCCAGACCTCCTCCCTTAGGTCGTTTTTGTGCCTAGCTTGCTCCCATTTATACAAATTGCGACACGTCTTAACTAGAGCCGATTCCCTGGGCTTATTACTCAGAGCTCTCTTGAGATCCTGTGACACTTTAGAACAACCAGAATCAAACCATCTAGGTGACTTATTGCACTTCCGGAACGCAGGTACTTCTAATAATCTAAACACAGCGTTAGAAATCTCCAGAAAGGCCCCCAAAATGTCACATTGATTACATGTGTTAGATGTCTAGGGATGTGGTTTTGAAAACCCTAACGATGGAAGCCCAGGCCATCAAAATTTCGGCTAGTTGCTTTGAATTGTTAAGGATGCTGCACAAGACCCTGCCCCCACAGAACACTAGACAGGTATTTGTACAGGCCCTTGTTCTCGCGCGTTTAGACTATGGCAACTCAATGGACCTAGGATCTCCTAAAGGAGAGGCATGCAAACTTCAAGTTCAAAATGCAGCCGCACGCACGTTACTTGGGATCCCAAGATCGCAATCAGTCAGACAGGGTTTGAGAGACCTTCACTGGCTCCCCATTTCGCAAAGAATAGAATTTAAGTCACTGTGCATTTTCCATTGTGTTCTGCAGGGACAAGGCTCACCTATTCTACGCCAGTTTGCTTGACCCTACTTCCCCAATAGATCTCTTCGATCCTCAAATCTCTATCTGGATTAAACGAGCCAGAAGTGGAGGAAGATCTTTCAGCTTAAATATAGCCAAGCTCTGGAACTCTCTTCCCCTAGCTGTTTGAGCAACAATACATACATCAGTTTGATCCAAACGATAAGCAGCATAATCTTTTAAAATCATTAAAAACCCTTAAATAAAATAGTCATTAAAAAACATAAAAGTCCATACGGACAAAATAAGAGTGGATGCGCGTCAGTTGTTACAAGATCATCGTAGCCCTCTGTTTTATGGCGCATTGAATGTAAACAGCAGTTAACAAGCAGATCTTCACAGTAGGGTAAGATTGTAAATAATTAAAAGCAGCTCTGCAATATCGAATATTTGCCTCTTTTTAAAAAGGGTAACAAATAGCGTTTTCTCAGCAGTGAATACAATTTACAGAAGAACATAAAGTGTAACATGCTTTGAGATGAATGATCATCACAAGGACAAACAGGTAAGCAGTAGCGGCCTGCCCTCTGCCAAAGTGGGGAGCGGGCCGAGCCAGAGTAGGGAGGTGGGAGGTGGGGAGGAGGGAGGAGAGAGGTGGAGAGGGTTCATGACAAAAAAAAAAATTTAAATAAAATGAAACTTACCTTAACGCTCCGCCGTTTCCAGCCGCATCGCACTCTTCCTGCTTCTGGCCCTGGGCACAGGCTCCAAGCCTACCCTGCGGCTAATCCTGAAGCTGCTCTCGCATGAGAGCAGTTTCAGGATTGGCCTGAGCGTCCGCAACTTGCGCTCCCAGGCAGACTGGGAGCCTGTGCCTGCTCTCTCCAGCTGGGGCTGGAGAGAGCTTCACTGCGCATGAGGGGTTTGACCGGCCTGAGACGGCCGCCCAAACACCTCATGCGCAGTGAAGGGAGTGCCCACCACTTCCCCGCTAGCTGTGTCATTCCCTGGACCTGCCCCCAAGACACGTCAGAGTCCTGGGGGCGGGTCCAGGTGATTAAAATAAATGATAATAAAACGGGTTTAAAATCTGTTTTATTATCGTTTTATTTGCTGGTGGTGCAGGGGGGGGCGACGCTCCTCCGCTCTAGTGGAGCGCCCGCTGCTGCAGGTAAGTTATGGAAATAAGGACCCTGTTGAGGGAGAGCAGCCAGAAAGTGCACAGTGCATAGTCTAAATCTAACTGGCAAAAATCTGTGATACTGACTACACACCCATGTTAAACAGGGTTTATTGCTGGTGTTCGTACAGATCCTCATGTGCGCCGGTACAGTTGGCTTGTCAACCATCCTCCACATTCTCTCTTTCAGGCAGACAGCTAGAAAAGTATTCTTTGAAGAAGTAAGGGAGGTAGCTGTCACGCTGCCAGGAGAAGTAAACAAATCTTCCCGTCCCTGTCTTAGGCAGGTATTATAAATGTACCTATCCAGAGGATAGTTAGACATCGGTCAAGTTTCAAACAGTCAGCAAGCACCACCTGATTGAACGAGGTCTGGCTCTTTGATCAAATTCTAAGCCACAGGAGGAGTGGTTGCACTTTAATAAAATCATTCATAAATCCAATCCCAACCACTGAATGGCATATGAAGGAGCTAGTACTTTTAGGGACAGATAATAACCTTTTAATAAAACCATTCTCAATTATTTCCAAACCCTCCTGATCACTAATGCCCCACAGCCCAGCCCCATTGGAGGCCACAGCACAGCATTTGGCTTTGTAAATGACCTTGAGTTCCCCAATGGGCTTCTGACCTAGTCTACCAGCAAAGTTAAGGACAGCCTCGGAAGCTCTGGAAAAGGCAGCAGCTATACTGGACTTAAAGGGACCCCACGTTAGATGCTTGTCAAAGGGAATGCCTAAGCAGGAAAACAAGGGGACAGTACTGACCTTAGTACTGTTGACTGCAAAGACAGTGCTATCCTTTTTCCTTGCACCAAAGATCATTAAAAGCGTCTTGGCGTGGTTGACCCTTAGATCTAGGCTGGTCATGAATTGACAAAAGCGGTCCAGCAAGTGTTGTAGACCGATTGCTGTCCTGGCTATTAGGACAGTATAGTCATCGTAGATTAACGTAGGAACGCTGCAATCGCCTATACGGGCACAGTTTGCCCTAAGGTCTCAACTCACGCCTCCTGTATAACTGACAGGGCCCACCTGTACACAATGCTAGCTAAAGACTGGAACATTAAGGCACCAGATAGTGGCAACGCCAAATTACACTGCATGGCCTGAAAATGGCTTTTTTTGAATATGTGTATGGAAGTAGCCAACAGTCAAAATCAATGTTCCCTCTAATTATTTTCCTCTGTGTGCGGCAGAGTAAGGTCTCTGTGCACTGCAGCCAAGCCTATGTGCGCCAAGAACCTGACCGCGTGTGTAGACCAGGGCTTTGAGTGGGATGAAAAAACTCGGGGATCTTTCAAAGGGGCGTAACCAATGCAATTAAGGGTGTGGCTTAAAAGCAATTAAGCTAAAAATATGTGCATCGCATAGTGTGCCACCCGACTGATATTTTGCTGCTTCTGTCATTGCATGCAGATATATAATACGTGTGACATTACACCTACAAGAAGCCAAGACTATTGGCTTTGTCAATGGTTATTTTTTGCATCAAGTTGTATATAATATTGAAAATGCTTCCGCTCTTGTGGCTGAGGTTGTGGCTTAATGCTCGAGCTGTCAACTTAGGAGATGGGGTTTGAGTCTCGGGTCAGCCTAACATCCTGTGATTCTGGGCAAATCAATTAATCTCCCCATGCATACAAAAAAAATATATAATAACAAATCATGTAAAGCGCTCCAATACTTTTGGGTTGAGTTTGCACTATATAAAAACTTGCTGCATTTCTTTTCTAAATGCGGGGCAGAAACCATAACAGATGGAGGAAGAATGAGGAAAATAGAGGGAAAGAGAAAGGGAGGGCAGAAAGGAAGAATGAAATATAGGAAATATGAAAAGAAGGAAGAAACCACGACAAGAAGGAGAATTCAATAAAAGGATGGATACAAAGGTGAAAGGTTTGAGAGATGGAAGAGTAAAGTTATATTTGCATGGGTGGGTGCACGTAAGAATGGATTGAAGGATGAATGTTTGGATGGATGGAAACCTGGATGGAAGGGTGAAAGGATGGGTGATTGATAAAAGGTGGGTGAAATGATGGATGAATGGATGGGTGGATGGATGGGTGGGTGGATGGATGGATGGGTGAATGGATAGATGGATGGATGGAATGGTAAAGGAAGGATGGATGGATTAGATGAAAAGACAGACGGATGGGAGCATGAATAGACAGGTGAAATGGACGCTGGATGAAAGGCTTAAAGGGTGGAGAGATTAATAGATAGGAGGGATGAAAGGACCTGTTCTAGGGAGGACAGGCCTTACTAGCTTCACACTCCTGATGGCATTTGAGGTACCAATCGAATTGGGGGGGTATTTTAGTTTGCTTTTTGGCTACACCTGTGTCCACAATACGTCTTCGACAACAGCTAAAGGCTGTCTTTAGGCGAGACCTGGAAAGGCCTGGCTAGGGAAAGGTTTAAAGTTAGTGGCCCCTAAGCCCAGGGGCATGAGGGGCCCACAGCCATCTCTCTTTTACTACCAGATGACGATTCCGGGAGTTCTCTTACCTCCTTGCAGAACGGTGCCCGTGGGGCTCTTGCTTTACCACTGTAAACTGTCATTTCAAGCAATCCTTTGTGGTGCTGATTACATCGAAATGTATTTTTTATTGCAACCACAACATGGCAGTATCTATGAATAAAATCAGCTGTGAACAATTAAATACTGAGAGCCAAGCGCCTGGTTTATCTGGTATAAATCCACTAAAAAACAACTAGAGGGAAATTTCACAAAATGTTAGGGTAGTTTCTAAGCAAGTCAGTAGGAGTGGAACAACTGAAGCGCCACAAGGTGGGGCACTAGCCGCTAGACTGCCCCCGCAAACACAAAGTGTGTCCCCACTCTTGTTCAAAGGTTGTGGGGGATTCTGTACAGTAGCAGCTGCAAAATGTCCCAGACTGAGGGATTTTAAAAAATAGACCTTGCACAGGAAGTGCAAATATGGCCCTGTTAGTTGATTTAAAGGCAGAAAAGTCACGTCCCAACACCGGGATCTCATCAAAGCAGAAAATGTTTTCAGTGGTAGCCCAAAATACATATATAATCTGCAGATGATGAAATCGTTGGCAACCAGGGCGACGTTTCAAAATAAAGATAGGCAAAATAATTCTGCATGGCGAGGGAGTAGATCATTCTGAAATTTGAAGCCTGGCCAGGCCACGAATCGAGGACTGGGAGAGATTTGCTATCTTAAAGTCTTATTAAGAGCAAGAGGATAATCATAGTTTCAACTTTTTTGAAAACTTGGGATTCCACCCCTTTGGACAAAAAAACCCAATAAAATTTGAAAGTCAGAGGAGAAACAAAAGTCACTGTCAGAAAAGGCAAATGAGAAATGCGCAATCGACAGTTTCAACTTGCCTCTGCTCAGAATCAACAAGAGAATGGGAAATTAAAAAGAAGTCCATCACCAGTTTGTGCATTAACTGCAAGCCCTCATGTCTGTCACTTTTAACTAGGCTGGTTTTAACGGATGGTGAGAACTGTACAGAAGTTACAATAATATCACTGTACATCAGCATTATTGCAAAAACACCTCAACTGCAAACCTCTTTGGTAAAACAAAAAAACTCCTAAACTGCAACCAAACACAAAGGACCCAAAGACAAAGCTTTTTTCAGGTGCTTCACCAATAAAAACTGAATTCCTTGAAAAGGAACAAGCTCGATAGATGGACATTTGTGAAAGTATTCCTGTTAATCACAGCGCCCGTTATGCGCTGCAATTAACAGGAATACTTTCACATATGCCCACAATCAAGATATGCCTAAAGTCCAAAAGCATGACGTGTGCTTTACACGTCATGCTTTTGGACTTGCTGCATTTTTATGGATCCCGGCTGTGGGCTGATTGTGGGCCTTTGTGAAAGGATTCCTGTTAATTGTAGCACTGTCATGCGCTGCTATTAACATAAATATTTTCAGGCCCACAATCAGCCCGCAGCCTCTCTCTATTTAGAAAAGAAATGAAGCAAGTCTGAAAGCACGACGTGTAAAGCACACGTCGTGCTTTTGGACTTGCTGCATGTCTTTTCTCAATAGAGAGAGGCTGCGGGCTGATTGTGGGCATCTGTGAAAGTATTCCTGTTAATTGCAGCGCATGACGGACGCTGTGATTAACAGGAATCCTTTCACAAAAGCCTCAGGCAACCGGGAAATTGCCGTTTTTCGCCGCTCCTGTTTTAAAAGCGGGCGGCAGCGCGAACGTGTGCGCGCTTCACACGAGACACTGCGCGCTCGGTGCCTTAAAGGTGAGCGGGCGCGCAGGTGCGCACCTTACAGGGAACACTGGTCAAAATGCTCTGTTGGCTGAAGATCTAATTATATTTTTGCAGATCATTTCTGTTTCTTGTAAATCTCTACCCTTGTGTTTGTTCTAAAAAGGGAAGACCACACATTCTTCGAGTGCTTCGATTGTTTATTTTTCTTACTTCTTGTGCATGTAGTTTTTGTCAGTTTCAGCCTTCTTACCCTTATTCCTTTTTCTGATTTCGGTGTACTTCCCACCTCTTGTGTTCTTTTCCTGTTATACATTAACTGGATATAGAATACTTAGCACTTCCTACCAATTTATGCAACTTTGTGCACCAAAACATTGAAAATGTTTTAATTTATTTTAATTTCACTGCTTATATTTTGATGTTTTGACAACACACAGTTAGAAAGATGTTGCTGGACTTTCCCCACTCTCTCCTATGATGTCTTTCTTACACTTCTAATGAATAGCTGACAGTGTCAATATTGATAAAGATATATTTTATTATTTTTAGGTCTGGCCTATAGAAGCATTAATTGTCTTGCCAGCCTCATGTTTTCCAAAGAATCATAATAAAATACATGAGTTTTTAGTCACCCCTTTATATCTATTGGTCTGTTAAAGTGTCATTCACATTTTGCTTCCACTTCTCTCATCAAAAAGTGTGGGGCATTCGGTCAGCCTACTTCAGCCATTGGCTTCCTTAATTGAGGAGTGACATTTTGCTTGTCGACGAATGCACATCTGTCTAGAAAGTAGTCCACTTCTGTGCAAGGACTTTGGCATTTCTGTGCTTTCAGTTTTTCTGTCATTCACATTTTTTTAAATGTATTGCTGCCTTAGGTCATTTTTATATTTAATTTATTTTGTGTTAACATGTCCCCATCACTGTTAAATTATCACTCTTTTTACTTTTCATTATTTTCAAACTCTTAATGCCTATTGCATAAGTTTGCAAAAAATACAAATGCCAGACGTACAGTCTTTGCTAATGCTTGTTTCTATGTGGATTTAGACTTGTTGTTTACATGGTAACTTTTACACACACTAGCCTTCTCACGTCACTTACCTTTCACGCATGGGTATTCATGCAGTTCTCCACTACAATCTGGTGGATGGTTGCCATTTTTGTAAAAAAAAACACCCTTTGCCAATAATAATTAGTTGCCATTTTGAAGGTAAACATGGTGGATGCTGCTAACCATAATCCTATGGATTCTATTGAGGAAATGAAACATATAATTAAATTGATGGATCTTGATGTAAATAACATTTGGTGATGGCACAGTCACATTAACATTGAGCTCTTGTACGGAAACCTTAGGCAGGGCCTTTTTACCATTTGGAAACAACCATGTATATATTTATTGATACTGCATCTGAAGGGATCAATGACATAATATCGATGGACACAATATTGATTCACAGAAATATCGGAAAATATATATAATTCACAGAAATGTCACTTTTCTATACATAACTAATAAAAACACAAATATCGATAACCAAAATGTTGGTGTTAAAAATATCTATTTTCACTAATATAAGATAACAAAAATCTGGGAACCAAAAATATCATAACCTTTGAATAAAAATATAAATCATCAAAAATATGGAAAAACACAATATTGACTACATTAATATTGCCAAAAGAAAATAATTTTAATTACAAAACATAAAAATAACATTTTACGGTAAACAAACAATAAAAATAAACATTTTAAAAATAAATGCTTAAAGACTTTGCTGTAGAAATGGCAAAAGTCTTTGTCCCTTTCTATCTCGGCGTGGATGGCACTGCCCTAATCCTATGCTTAAAGACTTTGATAGAAAAGCAGACATTTGAGGTGAGCAGATCTAGAGTGTTGCTGGTGTTGAGGGTGCTCTATACAGGAGCTCCTTTCCACCTAAACTTGAGAACTACCCAGAGTTGTCTGCTTCTTTTTTGCATACATTATGCGTCACTCTATGCCTGAAAGGGTATTGTTTTGACTTATACTGGGTGCTCCCTTGTGTCTGGACAAAGCTATACCTCTCTGAAGAGCTGTAATGAGAGCAAAACACTGTGTCAGGGGTTGCTTTTACTCATTTCAGGTTGGCTTGGTTGGTATTTTGCCAATTCAAAGCTGTAATACTGTGCCCGGAGTGGTAAATGGCTTTTGACATTTTACAGCTCCGCATGGACAGCACTGTGCCAGTTCTATGCTTAAAGACTTTGCTGTAGAAATGCCAAAAGACTTCGGCCCTTTCTATCTCGGTGTGGATGGCACTGTGCTAATCCTATGCGTAAAGACTTTGATGGAAAAGCAAACATTTGAGGTGAGCAGATCTAGAGTGTCGCTGGTGTTGAGGGTGCTCTATACAGGAGCTGCTGTCCACCTAAACTTGAGAACTACCCAGAGTTCTCTGCTTCTTTCTTGCATAATTTATGTGTCACTCTATACCTGAAAGGATATTGTTTTGATATATATAGATATATATATATCTATCTCCTGCTCCACTGCCTCAACAACAGTAAGGACCAGCACTCGCGTTGGTGTAAATCCAAATCGGGATTTATTAATGTGCACTCAAAATATGAAACAGACGCGTTTCAGCATAAGCCTTCGTCAGTGTCGACGGGCGCCTTCAAAGCAAACAAACATATAGTATCATTAACAAAACTAAAGAAGGACAATTCATTCATTATGTTTAGGCGCCATCTTGGAGTGTGTAAATAGTTCGTACAATTTATAAACAAGTACATGATTTCAGCTTGTTTTCATCCTCTTATACAATTAAAATTCATTGTTAAATAAATTAAATTTCCACATAATCATTTCATATATATGTCAAGAGGGAACAATTGATCGCGTCCCTGTTTTATCCCACACTCGAATTTATAGTATCTTTTTTGTTTTCATTAACCTAAGGGTGGATCACAGTAGGAATTTCATTTCATTTCATGTCGACCGGTCCGTATCAATTCAACGGGTAGCATGCCTTATTACCAATGCTTAATCAATCCATTATTGCGCCCATAATGGGCGAGCGAGACTTTCCAATGGCATGTTGGCCCACTTTATACCGCCCTGAATGGGCATAGATGAAAGATTGCAGAGCGCCTCATTCTTAACATCCCATATATGAATCCAAATTGTACTATTGGCACTACATATTCCCCAATAGCTCTGTCCTTCTATGCTAAAATCCATACACAATACTGACTCAATGCTTACATCATAAATGTGTTACCAGCTCCTCCCCGCCGTTCAAACCACCTGGGGACTTCGTCTGGAGATCGATGATGTACCTCGACTCCAGACGACGTAACTTCCTCTCCCTATATATATATAATACATTCAAATTAAATCAAAATACATATTCAACATTATAAAGTAAACAGTAATTAGCATTCACCATAAAAGGCTATAAATGAAAAAATATTCAAACTAAAAGACTAGCCAATAAAAGCAATTCATAAACAAAATTAACCAATAAAATTAGACAAACAAATTAACAATATTAAAGGCACATAAATGTGAGCAACTTGCTACTCCAAAAATAACATAAGCTGCAAGAAGAGGAGACTCTGCCAGATTTTCCAAACAGATCCTGAAAACAGAAGTGGAAAAATATATACAACTACCTTCCAAAGCAAGTAAAATATCTATTGAAACTTAATTATAAAATTATTTAAACTTAAAAATTTAAAATAATAAATAACTAACAAAACACTACTGCTTCTACATCTGTTTATTTAGATACTACAAAGAAATTACTACAAAATCGAGAACCTGCTTATCTAACAAAAATCAACACCAATCACATACCTGGAAATAGGCACACAATTAGTAAGTAAATTAAAAATAATACTGAACAGCAACTCCCCCTAAAACAGTTAAAAAAAATACAATCTAATTCCCTCAGCCCCCACTACTCACCAACAAACAAACATTGAAAATTAAATTAATGCACTTTTTCCCCCAACAGAAAAGAAGCCTCCTGATCCACATTGCAACCCCCTTAATGGAAAACCCGAAAATAAAGACTACAATATCCAGCAAGAACATATATGTACGTATAAAATAGAAAACTAGTAGCATAATTTTGTATGTCAATAACAAATGTATTATGCATTTAAAAAAATTTTTTGATAAGCAATTTTATTGTTTTAACAATAAACAACACCAGCAAATCAGCATTGGACATTGAATCTGACAGATCACAGGCGAATACATGAGCCTTCCATGATTTCGGATCCCCGAAGGTGCAAACAGATATGTAAGTTACACTCACAGCTTGACTATCCCATAGCACCCATACCCTACGATACTTTTTGGGACAGCCTCGCGCTTCATACATGGATTTTTCTTGTGTGGCACACCAATCCACCCCCTTCCGCCACCTCCCAGAACAAGGCGGATCTGGACACCTCCAAGATGCAGCTATATCTCGCTTAGCCACTACCATTGCCGTGTTAAAAAACAATTTTTCATTTCTAGACCCATCCAGCCCCTCCGTAACCCCCAGGAGAGAGTGTCGTGGGTCATGAGGGACTTCCCACCCCAAGATTTCTGTGAGTTCTTCCTCGATGTCCCCCCAGAACTGTGGCAAATGGGGGCATGCCCACACCATATGGAAAAAATCGGCCGGGTCATGGCCACACCTCGTACAGGAAGCGCTCGGGTAAAAACCGGCCCAATGGAGGCGTACTGGGGTCAGGTAGGCAGCGTGCAAATAGTATAGTTGGACCAATCGGAGTTTGGCTGATGCCGTGACCATCTTGGGTGCCATGAGGGCATCGCGCCAGTCCTCCTCCTCTAGGGTACCCACCCATTCCTCCCACTGGCCTCTAAGTGAAGTCGGGTTGTTGTTAACCAGTGTCCGGTAAATACGGGAGATACCCCCCTTCCCCAGGTCACCGAGCATAGTCTGCGCTTCGGGAGGGCTGTACTCCGGAATCCGTGTGTCCTCCGATATGTGTACGTGGAGGGCATGTCGCAGCTGCAAATATTTGTAGAATTGTGTTGGGTGCAGGGAATATCGGGTTCGGAGGTCTTGGAAGGAGCGCATATGGCCGCTCGCCCACACATCCCCCAATTGCGAGATTCCTATAAGGTCCCATGATCTAAAGCCCTGCAGCCCGCTGACCTCTCGGAGCATAGTGCCATGCCAGAGAGTGCACTGAGTAAGCTTGTGTGTCCATTGAGTATGACGCAGTGCTGCCCGCCAGGCCAACAGCGCAGAGCGCGTTACATCTGGTAAGCTGGACGGAATGGGCTCCCCGTACATCAGAGATTGGATTTTGGACAGACCTAGTTCGCTCAATTCCAGCCTCTAGGCCGGGTCGGACCAGCCCCCATTAAACCAGTCATGTATGGACAGTAAACGCGTAGCCAAGTAATACAAGTATAGGTGTGTCATCCCCATGCCCCCATCGAATGGAGGAATCCGGCATAGGGTCAGGGCCAGGCGTGCCCTCCCCCTCCCCCATAGGAACTTGGTGGCCATACTGTCTAGTTCTCAAAACCAGGCCCTCGGAAAGCAAAAGGGGGTGTTCTGGAGGACATAGAGGAACCTGGGGAGAATCATCATTTTAAACAGGGCGACCCTCCCCAGGGGATTTAGAGGTAACGTCTGCCACTTCTGAAGGTCTGCCTTGACTTTCTTCACCAGCGGGGTAACATTGAGGGACCAGCCCAGTTCGGGGAGAAGAGCCACCCATATCCCTAGATACTTGAAGGACTGCCGCCGAATCGGTATGGTGGACTGCCAGTCGTAGCAGTCTCTAGACAAGTGTAAAGGAACCAGGACCGACTTGTCGGGATTCAGCCGGAGGCTTGCCCAAAGGATCGCAAGATCTGGAGGCAGTGAGGGCCAGACTGAGCGGGGTCAGCTAAAAAAATTAGGACATCGTCCGCATAAAGAGCGATCTTGTTCACCTCCATGTTGGGCCATTCCCATACTCGAACACGACTCTCAGACCATATCAGGGACGCCAGGGGCTCCATCGCCAGGGCAAAGAGCAGGGGTGAAAGGGGGCATCCCTGTCTCGTTCCCTTTTGAATAGGGAAGGCCTCCGACAGGACTCCATTGACTAGGACTCGCGCCCGAGGCTGGGCGTATATGACTCGTACCAGATCTCGAAAGTGCGGACCGAAACCCATCTTGGCCAGCACATCCTCGAGATACCTCCAATCCACCGAATCGAAGGCCTTCTCAAAGTCCACGAGAAGGATCGCCAAATAGGGGGTGAGCACGTGACAGTGGGCCAAGGCCAGATGCAGCCTCCGGAGACAGTGTCGAGTACCACGCGCGGGCATGAATCCGCACTGGTCAGGGTGAACCAACGTGGACAGGTAAGGCTTCGGCCTCTGGGCGAGAATTGTGGCATATAGTTTCACCTCAGTGTTGATGAGAGAGATGGGGCGGTAGTCCGCACAGCGAGGGGATGGCGGTTGAGATTTTGGGAGGACCACAATGGTGGCCATGTCTGTCTCGGGAGGGAAGGAACCCTTCTCCAAAGCCTCGTCGAACAAGTCAGCGAGGGTTGGGACGAGAGTCTCGCGGTAGAGGGCATAGTACTCGTGGGGAAGGCCGTCAGGACCCGGGGTCTTACCCGACGCAGTAAGGGTTATTGCAGCGTTAATCTCTTCTCGGGAGATCGGGCGGTCTAAATCCGCCTGGGCAGCTGAATCCAGCTGCGGAATGTGAGTGCCACCCGCATCTAGCAGAGCATTGAGCGACAGTACCGGGGACCTTTCAGCGTAGAGCTGGCGATAGTAGGAGGCAAAGGTGCGGGCCATCGCCACCGGGGATCGGTGTGACGACCCGTCCATGTCTATTATTTCAGGAATAATGCGATTCGCCATAGGATAAGTGGCTAGTCTGTGGAGAATCGAGCCGTTTTTGTCGCCCCAGCCGTATACCCTAGCCACTGATGATCTCCAAAGAAGCTTGGCGACATCTAATGAAAGCTGCCGGATCTCTGCCCGAAGATGAGCGAGTTGCCGTTCTCGGGAAGTGTCATCGGCATCAGGTGGGGATCGCTCGAGGTGTAAAGCCTGCGCCTCCCGCGAGGTGATCTGCTGCAGCTGCGCCTGTCGCTGACGCTTGAGCTGGCCCTTAGCGAATCCCCAGATGGTGGCTTTGCTCGCCTCCCACAGGGTGCCCGGAGAGGACACCGACCCCTCATTGGTCAGAAAGTACTGCTTAAGCTCCATCCCCACCACCTTTTTAAATTCTTTATCCTGAAGAAACCAGGCGTTCATTCTCCACATCGGGTGGCCCCGTGCTAAGAAGCACCGGAGAATGATCGGAGATACCCCTGGGGAGAATACGGACATCTTGAATCGTGATGCAGTCAGTTGAAGGGACAAAAATCGCATCTATGCGCGCCTGCGTGTGGTGAGCAGCAGAGGTATGAGTGAACTGCTTGGTGTGAGGGTGCCAGATACGCCATGCATCGCTGAGGCCCAGGGATTCAGACCAGTTCGTTAACTGCTCCGCTTGCGCAAGTCTAGTGGGGGAGGAGGGGCATGTCGTGTCAAGGGCCGGAGAGGAGACCGCGTTGAAGTCGCCCCCGATGATAGTGGAGCCCAAGGGCAAGGAGGTCAGCAAGGCAGTGGAATGTTTCAGGGTCGTCGTGAGCATCGAAGGGGGTGAGTATATGGATACGAGATTAAGGGGATTACCACCCAGCGAGCCACAGAGGGCCACCGACATTCCCTGGGAATCGTGAATAACCCGTGTAAGCACAAAGGGAAGGGTGCGTTTCAACAGGATAGCCACCCCACGGGAACCCCGGGTGAAGCCAGAGTGCCACACTCTGTCATATCCATAGCGAGCCAGGAAGGGGCAGTGATTACCCAGCAAGTGCGTCTCCTGAAGCAGGAGAACCTCTATACCGAGGCGTTGCGCATATCGTAGGACAGCCATACGTTTTAGTCGGTCTAGGAGGCCGTTGACGTTCCAGGACAGAACGTGAAGGGAGGCCCTTGGAACGGGTATGTCAGTCATGGTGGTTGGTGGTTGTGGTGGCGGTGTGCATCCTCACAAAAGGGCGTGGGTACACGTGGGGGTGCACGCCTATGTGGAAGGGCGCTTGTGAAGGGGCCTTGTATACCCCGTGAGAGATTATCAGAGAATGTCTTGTGATGGCTGGTGCAACAAAACAGTAAGAAACAACAACATTGGGAAAAACAATCCCAGTCCCTCCCCTTACCCCATCCCCCCACCCTATACTATACCCTATACAGAAGCATCTGTCGGCCCCCCTAGTGGAACAAGGACCAAACTAGAACGCTCGGGTTGAGTTGCGTGGAGGACCCCTCCATGTAGACGGATGTGGAATGTCTCGGCAGAAAGACGGCGAATCAGGACAGAGAGTCTGCCGTGGCTCCGTGCCCCCTGAGGGGTCAGGGCACGTTCCCAGAGAGACCGCACCGCAGGCAATGCCCCTTGGATTCTCAGAGAGTTGGGCTGCGGGAAAGGTCCGAATCCACCCTCGGTGAGCCCCGTTGAGCTGGTGACGGAGGAGCCAAGGATGGCGCGCCAGATGAGTGGTGCCTGAGGCGGGGAGGAGAGCCTGATGGACTTGAAGAGTCTCGGGTTCTGTGGGCAGCCAGGCTCGCCGATCTGGAAGCCGCTGCTTGGGACTGGCGTCTCCTGCGAGATTGCGTGCGCCTCCGGCGCTGGTGCCCTGGCGACCGAGGCCTCGTGGACTGAGAGCCCGATGGCATGGGGGACAGGTTTTGCCGCTGCTGGAGGGGACGCTCCTCCATCAGCCAGGTCCAGGCCGCCTGGGGCGTGTCAAAGAACTGCACTTTTCCTTGGAAAATGACACGGAGGCGTGCGGGGAATTGGAGTTGGTATTGGAGACCCAAGGATCGCATTTTCTTTTTAACGTCCGTATAGGAGCGGCGTTGGTCTTGCACTTCCTTGGTGTAATCAGGGAATATCATGATAGTGTAGTTTTGGAACTTGAGTGGTCCCTGGGAGCGCGCCTCGCGCAGGATAGCGTCCCGGTCCTTGAAGTTAAGGATTTTTAGTATAATAGGGCGAGGTGGAGCCCCGATCGGCGGTTTCGGTGCGAGGGACCGATGCGCTCTCTCCACAACGAACCACGCGGAGAGGGCATCCTTGGGCATCCATGACGTGAACCAGGTCTCTATGAAGGCGGCTACCTGAGTCGTCTCGACTCCTTCGGGAAACCCCACTAGGCGGAGGTTGTTGCAGCGTGCCCGGTTCTCCGCATCTTCGGCACGTCGATGCAGTTCCTTAGTGTGTGAACGTAGAGTGGATACCTGTTCTTTCAATTGAAGGATATCATCCTCCGCCGTTGAGATGCGGGACTCAGCCTCCGCTATGCGGGCTGTGGCATTGCGGAGGTCCTGCCGGAGGAGGGACACGTCCAACTTGACCTCCCCAATCTTCCCTTCCACCGAAGCCTGGGAGGCGATGATCGCCTGTAAGATGGTTGCTAAGTCTTTGCCCGGAAGGGGGGGGGACTCCATCAGTCTGCCCAGAGGGGTTGTAGTGTGGTTTGTGGCCTCATTGCCTACATTGCTAAGTTAGCTTAGGCCTGGCTGCCATGATGCCTTTTTGCACACGTTACTTTGTGACTTTGTTTTCCAGACTCTGCTTGTGCCCGGCTATATTAGAACTGTCTGCCTTTTTGCCTTTCACCTTTTCTCCTGTTCCCTGTGGGTTTCGTCTGCACAACATGTACAAGGTCGAAAAACAACGTCCCTTGTTCTTGCTGATCTGGTCAGCCCCTCGCACTTAGACATAACACAGAATACAGCTGCACTGGAGAAATTCGTGTGCTTTTAATATTGTGAGCTCGCTGTTTGTGGCACTTGGAGAAAAACCTTTCCAGAGAGAAGAGCTGTGCTTGTCTGATGATGTAAACCTTGCATCTAGATATTGAGGTATGGGGGTCCGCCTGACAAAGCCCAGAGGTCTTCTATTTTTATAATAAACTAGTTATTAGCACGGGGAGGGTGGTAAGGCCATTTAGTCCTATATCCACTGTCTTTATAAAATGCTTTCCCCGATTGTATTCTATGGAATTGTAACCATGCTTATTATTTTATCCTTATGCATTATGCTGATAGTACTGGCACGTGTACTGTATCTTAGAGCACGATAGTTGAAATAAACATTTTAAACTATACTGTGTCTCTTATTACGCACGTTGTGGACAGGTATGAGTGAGTTATGAAAGAGTGTTCTTGCTCCCGCGAGTCCTGAGAGAGACCGTGTTCTGGGTTGTCTAATCATTGGAAGCTGCGCTGCGAATGAGACGCTAAAGCTAGTCGGATTGGGATTGTGGGTACTAAGGGGCATGGTTGGCTCACCACTATACTCTGAGGTCCTATTATCCTGTGCATAGCTCTGTGTATGTGCAGAATCCCTACAACATGGCGCCACCAACATGGTGGGCTGCTTATCTGCGAGACGCTTGAGTAGTGCTTGTGCTTGTCCACAACACCCTTCGCATACGTTTCCGGAAACGTGTGTGAGGGTGATACCTCCTCTATTGATGTTTTTATAGGTTCTTTCAAGCTTGAAGTTATTAAAAGGTGTTAATGTAAACCCTATATAGCGCTGCCTCGTACTAGGTTGTCGAACATTCTTAGACTCAATGGCTGTCAACATTGCGGCACATAGTCGCGCAGCGCTCCGAGCTCATTTGACAGCGTATGGAGTGCCTGACGCGGGTGTCGATCTGATCTTTTTGGTACAAGCGGATCCTGCTTACCACTTTGAGGTGTTTTACTCTTGGGTCACCTTCCCGGCGGTGGATGGGACTGTTAATCTGTTCCACGAATATACAGCCACCGCTCTTCCTAATGTTTATAGGCCTTATCGGACTCTTGAAGTACCGCTCACGGCATGGCAACACCGTGTTTGGTTTAATGGCGCCCTCCCACAACCGGTTACCGCGATTCGTTTAGGCCCCTTATCGATTGAAGGGGCCACTTGGCCAGTCTTGGCCGGGTATACCCCACATCCGCGTTATTTGACGCTTGCGGTTGATGAACTGCGTGTCTTGCATACGTCTTTGATACGCGTTCACAGAGCTTTGGTACAATATGTTACAGGCAACGTCCAGGGAGCCCCTCCTGGAGTTGCGGCACATCCAGCTGGACCGGGCGGTGTAACCATAAGTCCCGTCATGGTTAATTCGGTTTTGGGCAAGCGCCCACAAAATAAGGATGATCTACCTTATTGGCTTGCAGAGAAATTTGACCAGCTGGAGGCAGTTTTTCCTAATACTTCTCCTGTGGCAAAACACAGGATTTTGACGATTAGTTTGCCAAAAGACTTAATTCCCGAGTTGGCAGAATGCAACAACTGGGGCAAGTATTCGCAGCAGTATATGCGAAGTGTTTTGGCACCCCTTCCATGACAGTACTCCCCTCTGTAATTAAACGAGTGCAGGATGAACATGGCCCTGAGGCGGCTGTGGAATTGGGGATGAGACTGGTGGGAGTGTTCGATGTAGTGGCTGATCTAATCCTTGCTAACGTCAAGGGTGATGCAGTTAAATTTCAAGTAGCTAATGCTTTGGCTTTGATCCCAGAACCGGACAAGCCACGCGAATTACCGAAAATTATTGCACAGGCTTATAAAACCATTGGCCGCAATAGCCTGGGAGTTAAGCCTTTTGCTAAAATGCAAACTCAATCACAGCCACAACAAAGAACTCAATCTGAGAAAGATGAGAAACCGTTCTTTACTAAAAAGAGCTGGAGGTTGAAGAAACAGGGTAAGCAACAGAAAAAGCCAGGGTCGCGTACTGCATCCCCGGTTTCCGTATCTTCTGAACGCACTTATGATTTGCGCGACCGAGCGAGGATTAAATCTCCAGAGAGATTCCAGGTCCCTGATCCGCTTTCTCCTCGTTCTTCACAGGCACCATCGACCTCCCAGACTGGTGGAGGAGATCGCCAGGATAGAGGCAGGGGTCGTGAGGCTCCACAGGGACGAGACCAACCTCGACAACCAGTCCGAGGGAAACCAGAAGAATTTCTACATCCTCGCCCACAGTTTCAGAAGAAAAAAGTTGCAGCTGTAACAGCGAGGTATGCCACAGACGGTGAGAACGAGACTCCTGAATTGGACTTGGGCAGTGACGCTGCTCGACAGCGCCGCGGAAGTTACCATAGTGCGGGAGGCACTGCGTCCTCATGTGGAGGCGACAGCAACTGATACATTCATTACTGTCGAGACAGCTGACACCCGAGTGGCACCCCCTGACAGACTATTTAATATTGTCATTCAAATTGAAGGTGACATTGAGCGTGTTATTAAAGGGATTTTTGGGGAAAATCTGACCTCTTCATATGACATTTTGTTAGCAGAGGCGGATTGGCCGCCCCCATTCGTACTTGCTGCTCGTAGAGGGGAGGAGGTCATCCTTCCGAGCTTTTCTCGTCATGTCCCCAAGGACAAAGCGGAGGCTCTCGCAGCTGAATGGGCTGGGGCCCTAGCTCCGGCGCTATACCGTAATCACGTGGGCTGGGATGAGGATTCTCCACCCCATGATATACCATTGCGGTCGCTGCCACAGCCACAACCCCAATATCCCAGCTAAAGGTCCTGTTTCCGATATTCTGACACAGTTGGAATATCAAGGAGTAATTGAAACATGCGTATCACCAATGAATAATCCCCTTTTTGCGGTTTGTAAACCCGATGGATCGTACCGTTTAGTTTTGGATTACCGACATTTGAACTCTCATTGTCAGACCTTTGCTGTACAAAATACACACAGTTCTGCGCTTGTAGACAGTCTTGTTCGTAAAAAATATAAAGCGACACTTGACCTATCCAATGGATTTTACACGCACAAATTGTCCCCGGAGTGCAGCCAATGGAGCGCTTTCACTTCCGGTGGAAAACAGTTCAAATTTCGGCGTTTGCCCATGGGCTATAAGAACAGCCCGGGTGTCTTCGCCGCCCGTGTTGTCTCTTTGTTGGACAGCATAGACCCAGATGCGTGTTCGTACGTCGACGATATCTATCTGACAGACGACGAATTATGGCCGCATCTTTCCCGTGTGGACCGCATTATTCTTGAATTTGCGGTCTTAGGATACAAATTTAATTTTGCCAAATCTCACATTGCTGAATTTACCGTTTTGTTCTTGGGCTATGAGCTCAACAATGTAGGTAAGGGCTTAGCACCACATTTCTTGGAGAAGTGCGCACTTTCGCGCCCTCCATCCACACTGAAGAAGCTTCAGTCATTACTGGGTTTTCTAAACTTCGGGCGTACTTACATTCCCGAATATGCCCAGCGTATCAAGCCTCTTTATGCCTTGATACAACCTACCTTTTCGAAGTCATGCTGGCTTCCTGAGCATTCCTCTATACTGCAGTATTTGCAGTCTGATCTACTTGAATCTAAATTCTTGTTAACTCGTGATAACCACACAAACATGGTAATTAGAATCGTTCCAAGGACCGTGGGTTTCACGTACTTAACCTTTAATGAAGGTGACAGTACCGATTGCATACAAGTCACACCTTTACACTTCAGCGGAGTTGCGCTTTTCCTCTGTGGAGAAAGTTTTGACTGCAGTGCAAATGGCGATTCTAAAGGAACGCGCACTGGCACAGGGAAAACGCATTTTGGTGGTAACACCATATGCTGCCCTTGAGGCAGTGACGAAGGCAAGTGTACCAAACTCTAAGGCTTTGCACCCCCGTTGGATACAATGGGCTACATCTCTGACATCCCCGGATGTCACTTTTATCTTTGATTCCTCACTTCAGACACAGGAGTTCTTACAGTATGAATTTGTTCATCCTCCTCCTCTGTCTTTGCTACCGCTTGAGGAGTACGAATGTATTATTTACACCGATGGTTCGGCACAACCGGCCACGGGTTCTAAGCATGCTTATTCCGCAGCGTGTGCTATTGTTGTAGGTACTATGGTGAACGGTGAGTTCAAATTGACTGTAGTGCACACACAGGCACTAGGAGACAGTACTGCACAATTGGCCGAGCTGCGTGCTTTGGTGCTCGCACTTGAGTTCGCGAATCCAGAAGTGACTACTCTTGTTGTATGCGATTCCTACTACTGTGTTCAATCTTTCAATGACAACCTATTCTTTTGGTCGCAAAACGACTATAGAGATGCTAAAGGCAGCACAATTAAGCATAAAACGCTTTGGGTTCGAGTGGCAGATCTTAAACAACGTTTGCCTCTCACACAGGTGATTCACACCCTTGGCCACCAGCGTGTGGGCGCACACGCTGTCGGTAACAGTTTGGCAGATGAAACTGCCAAATCAGCAGTAGGCACGTGCTCAGTAGCAGCAGTTACAAGATCCATGACTAAAATAGATAATGATATTTTGGCAGCTATTGCTGCAACGAAGGAAGGTGCTATTTACCCAAGGGGTTTCCCTTCCAAGTACTCTTATCACTTAAGTCCCGAAAAGGTTCCTTACGTGTCAATTCCAGACGTTGGTGATCGGCTGATTCCCAACGCGGACCGCAGACCTTCCTTGATAACGGCTGCACACGAAGGCTTGGCTTCGGCCCATGCTGGCGAGTCTGCGACTGTTTCCATCTGGCAGCAGCGTTACTGGTGGCGTGGTTTATATAAACAGACCCGTACTTATGTGCTTTCTTGTGACGTTTGTCAGCAAATTAAGCCTTCAACGGTTCAAAGACCACCACAAACACAGCTCTGCATTTCTAACAAACCTTTTGGGTGTGTTTACCTGGATCACTGCAGTCCATTTTCTTCTGACACTGCATATAAATGCATCTTAGTTGCAGTGGACTCGTGCACACGTTTCATCTGGGTCTGGCCACAACGGAGTGCTGACACTCGAAATGTCATTAGGGATTTGCATGTCTTTGTGGGAATTTTTGCCTGCGGTACCTTCCATTCTGACCAGGGTCCAGCGTTCGCCTCTAAGGCCTACAAGGACGCAATGGGGTCACTGGGGGTGCGGGTGCAATTTTCGCCTCCATATAGACCTGAGGGTAATTCAATTGTGGAGCGAATGAACCGTGACTTAAAGCAATCCTTGACAGCTAGAGTCTTAGGTACTGGCAGGAACTGGCTGGCCCACTTGTATAGCGTACAACGTGCACTTAATTCTCTCCCTAGAAGATCTCTGGGTGGGCAGACCCCATACAAAATGCTCTTTGGCATACAAATGTTTGTGCCAGACCTTGATGGTCTAGACATGGCGGCAAATGCCGCAATCTTTGACGTAGATAATCATTCTACTATGTTGCAGGACTTACAAGTGACCCGTGACAAACTTGCTAACGAACACTTGCCTTCAGCCACTGACGCTGCGCTGTAGATTCCGGTTGCCGGCTGGCTTCCGAAGGTTGGAGATCTGGTCCGAGAGAAGGTGGAGAACAAAAAAGAATTTGGACCCTCTTATCGTGCACCGGTTCCAGTCCTTGGCTTGAAGGGTACTCGTACAGTCATCTTACCACCGCTTCCTGGTCGCAAGGAGAACAGATACATCTCAGTGGACAATGCCAAACTACAACGTCTGGCCGATCCTGAATAGTGTAACACCTGCGGTCTCATGTCCGGCCATTTCTAGGGCTCATGTGTATGGCCCTCCAGCCCGCACGGACACTGATGTTGCCATTGAGATGGTCAATTTGCCTAATCGTCTGCTCGACTTCCCGGCTTCCTCCTGCAACGAGGAGACCGAATACACCTATCCCGCCACCGAGTCGGTGGCTCATTTACCAACAACGCCACCGAGCCCAACCCGTTTTTCCTTTGATTTGGATTCCACCTCATCACTTATCCCGTCCAGCTTCAATATTTTTGTATCCTGGTTCAGAGACAATTTTTTGGTCCCACCATGGACATATATCTGGTTGGTACTGTTCCTGATTTTTCTGTTCATGTCCATTGGCTTTGTGACAGTTTTCTTCTTGCTCATTAATGGTCACTATTTACCAGAACGCTCTGCTGTGAACTGTGTCGCTGGAACTTTGGCTCCGCATTCTTCATCTCACATCATGAAGCGTGACCACACATTTGTGAACATTTCAGCTTTCCCAGTTGCTGATGGCATCGTATGGGATGCGGTAAATTTCCAAATTCATGGACCAACCGAGATTATTAATGTACCAAATGTCCTCCGTGTTTCAATGGGTGATGTCGTAAAAAGTAATATTCATTCTGACGATTGGGATGTGCATGCCGTTGAATCGTTATTTTCTGATTTGAAATATTATGCTGCTTTTAATGCTGAAGATCTGTATTTAAATTCTGCAAGTTATGCCGACTTATATTGTTACCAGCATTGGGGTAACCATTTTCTCCATAAACCAAGTACTCTTCGGGGTCATTTTAATTACACCCAATGGGAACATTGTCCGACCCCTTTGTCAGGCAGCTCCCAAACTCTTAGGAGTAAATTTACTTACTTTACAGACTTTGATAGATCAAACCCTGAGTCCTACTATTTTAAATTGAACACTTCGTCCACTCAAAAGATCATGTTGACCCACACTAAATTGTTATATTCGGGTTCTTTTTTGAACGCGTTAGCAGTGGGTGGTTATGAACACTGGCAGGACACAATTGACTTAAAGTCTATTTGGGGCACTAAATCATGGCAGGTCCGGGGTACGGAAGTCTTGCACCGTGCTTGCCTAATCCCGGCCCAGATTTTATTTTTAAATAGTACAATCTATCAAACGACCTGTTGGGGTTTGGCTACTTCTAAACAATTGAATGCACCCTCCATTCCCGCATTGTCTGCCGCTCCCAACGACAGCTTGCGTTTCAATATTTCCTTAACCAATTTGCAAGCTTTGTTTCAAAACAATTCGTTTAATATCTCAACGCTTGTTCAGTCACCCTGGTTGGTCTGGCCCGTAGCATCAGACGCCTGCCAACTGCGTTTTCATGACTCAGCTCAAGGTTACAAACAGGATGAGCCAGATCTGAGGTTTTCTGACTCTCGTACTGTTACAACATATTCTGTTGGTAAACTGTGTAAGCAGTGGTTGCAGCACTCTTCCTTAGATTCTGTAAAAGAACATTTATCCCTCCTATCAGGCAACATTGATCTGTCCGATTTTGTTCTGGGGCCTCGTGGTCCTCGACCTAAGAGATTCATTTATGCAACTTACAATGAACTCTGGAAGCTTTCACAAATTGAAGCTGCTTCCCGACTTCGGGAAATCGATCAAGCAAATCTAGAAAAAGTGCTTGCTGTTGTTGACAATAGTATTAATACCCTGTCTTCCCGCATTTACACATTAGAGAATATTGTTTCCTCTGTTGTTGATATTGTACAAGATGATGTGTCTGTGTTATATCATGGTCAGAATCAATTGCGTTCAGTAATGCAGTTTGCATGGACTTTGCAAACACTGAAAATGGGTAAAGTTCCTTGGCATTTTTTAAACACGACTGCCTTATTCTTACCGTTTAATTTAACTGACAAACAGCAATTCATGTCCATGAAAGATGCAACATACACTTTCTTACATATCGAGAAGATAGAGCCGTTACCATTCTCTGTGGCGGAGTTGGACTCCGCTGTGTGGCTAGTACACGGGGTTATCGCTTTGCCTTTTTCTTTATTTGAGTTCAGTTCCTGCATGAAACATTATCCTGTTGGCCGTTTTCAGCCCTTAGGCAGTGCCTTCTTGCATGAACTTTGGTCCCTGCCTTTCATGTACAGGTGTATTAGGGACGGAAAAGAGGTTTTTCTCACAGGAGAGTCTTGCGATTCTGCAGTGGGTCATTCCCTCATTTGTAAAAACATTAAATTGCACGGGGCTTGTAACGTTTCGGCTCCGAATCTTGCTTGTGTTTTAAAGGGCATTCCTGCTCCTGCTATATCACCTACTTTTACTGTGCTTGCAAATGGTAGCTATCTCCTTCTGAATAATCAGGACTGCTGTGGAATGCTGGCCGGCATCCCCTATATTGTAACAGTTTCGCACCGCGTTGGGTGCTGCAAAAATGTGCTTTTTCCTCCCCCGCACGACATAATAGATAGTTCCATTTGGCCTTCCATTCCAACTTTGAAGGCAGATTTCAATAAATTGAGCAGAATAAAGGCGCTATTATTGAACCAGGAGGTTATGCTCACATCCGCACGGGAGAGCTTCATCCTCCAGGTGGCTAGTACCCACAGTGAGATACAGGCCCTTTTGAACACAAACCTCCCACAACATTTCGGTGAGCTGATTCACCGCGTTTTCAATGCATCTCGCACCGAAGGTCTTGTGCACTTTTTTAAAGTTGTGGGCTCTGGCCTTGTTACCTGCTTTCAAGCTGTATTTGGTGTAATACCGGCTTTTATTCATTCTATTTTTTCCAGCGTCTTTGGCGGCTTTCCGTTGATCCTAGCGTTAGCTGCTGGAATACTACTTTTAATTAGTTTGCTGCGCAATGGCTGCAGTTCCTGGGGGCCTACTCGACCAAGGTCAACTCCGGATGCTCCGTGAACGAATGCTCCTCAGCTTCGGCATCCTACCATTGGCGACACTCGGTGTGTCATATAAACTTTCTTTTCGCTTTGCGTATTTCACTTGCGTGCAACCTGTGATGTCTTGCTTAAGATGTCCTTTCTCTTGGTCCTTGGATCTTTGCCTCTCCAATACGTCTCAGTCGGACCCGGATTTTGGCCAGTTGATGGGCCCCTTAGTGGCCCATGAACGGGAATGTTCCGGCACTGGATTGATGGCGCATGCGGCTGCACTTGGAGTTTTGGCGCAATGGGATATCTGGGTGGCTGCTCAGAATCTCCTACAACACAGTTATATTGAGTATCACGCAAGTTGTCCCGCAATGCTGGTCACTGCTCCCTATTATGAGGAACATGAATGCAGTTTTGATTTGTTGAACTGGATGGCATCTATTTTTTCTGACGATACCAATGATGTCCTTTTGGAAGGTGTGGCGTTTTTCTGCACTTACACTCTATTGGATTAAGGGGCCTCCGTCCTTCGTCTCTGGATTTGTTTTTGCCCACGCTGGATTTTATTTTTGTCCTGAAATGATTTTTTTCCCCATTCACTGTCCTTCATTATGGACTATTCCCAAATAGACGTTTGCGTTCTGCTCCATCTGTTTGAACTCTGTTTTCGTCTTTTGTCTTGGCCTCTGGACTGACCAGGGGAGGGTGTAGTGTGGTTTGTGGCCTCATTGCCTACATTGCTAAGTTAGCTTAGGCCTGGCTGCCATGATGCCTTTTTGCACACGTTACTTTGTGACTTTGTTTTCCAGACTCTGCTTGTGCCCGGCTATATTAGAACTTTCTGCCTTTTTGCCTTTCACCTTTTCTCCTGTTCCCTGTGGGTTTCGTCTGCACAACATGTACAAGGTCTAAAAACAACGTCCCTTGTTCTTGCTGATCTGGTCAGCCCTCGCACTTAGACATAACACAGAATACAGCTGCACTGGAGAAATTCGTGTGCTTTTAATATTGTGAGCTCGCTGTTTGTGGCACTTGGAGAAAAACCTTTCCAGAGAGAAGAGCTGTGCTTGTCTGATGATGTAAACCTTGCATCTAGATATTGAGGTATGGGGGTCCGCCTGACAAAGCCCAGAGGTCTTCTATTTTTATAATAAACTAGTTATTAGCACGGGGAGGGTGGTAAGGCCATTTAGTCCTATATCCACTGTCTTTATAAAATGCTTTCCCCGTTTGTATTCTATGGAATTGTAACCATGCTTATTATTTTATCCTTATGCATTATGCTGATAGTACTGGCACGTGTACTGTATCTTAGAGCACAATAGTTGAAATAAACATTTTAAACTATACTGTGTCTCTTATTACGCACGTTGTGGACAAGTATGAGTGAGTTATGAAAGAGTGTTCTTGCTCCCGCGAGTCCTGAGAGAGACCGTGTTCTGGGTTGTCTAATCATTGGTAGCTGCGCTGCGAATGAGACGCTAAAGCTAGTCGGTTTGGGATTGTGGGTACTAAGGGGCATGGTTGGCTCACCACTATACTCTGAGGTCCTATTATCCTGTGCATAGCTCTGTGTATGTGCAGAATCCCTACAACAGGGTCATGTTCGGAAGTGGTGAACCGGTCCATCTTCGTTTGCGTAGGGGCGGTCGCGGATTTAGAGGCCTTATCTCTCCCCATGGTCGGTGTAGGGACGTGCTCCAGTACGAGCTCTAGGAGCCAGAAGGATGAAACCAAGTACAGACAAACGCCCCGATGAAGAGTGAGCTACCTCACCCGGATTGAGGGCCGCAAGGCAGGGTTAGAGGTTACTATACGAGAGGCATATGAGTGTGTTTCCAGGCACTCAGGTTGCCAGTGAAGCCTTCCAGTGTGGGAGGTAAAGTTTGGGCCATGGACAGGGGCGACAGGTGCCCACCGTGAGGATCCCAGTGGTGGGTAGATTCACGATGAGGCCTTCTTGAAGGCCAAAGTTAGGAGGCTGGTACTGCTTGTGGGCGACGCCTCCGAGGCGCGGGGGTGGAGGGGGGCCCAATCCCGGGAGCCCCTGCTGCCCGACCAATGCAGCCGATGCCTCCCTCCGCCCGAGCGGCTGATGTCCCGCACTGTGTGCCGCCACCGATGGTGCGTGGTGACCTACGTCGAGAGGGCACCCCTTGGATGGATGTGCTGGTCGTCGGAAGGAGTACACCCAGGAGAGGCGGCTGCAGGAAATGGGGAGGGACCGTGGGTGCACCGGCCAAACCCCACGCCGCCGCCCGAGGTGGCGGCCGAAGGAGGGAGAATGGGCGCCCTGCCCCCACAAGTATCAGAACAGGGTCCTGGGGGTTACGTCGTCCCGGCCTAGATGTTGCTTGCAGGCCCTGGCAGGGCCCGTCGCTCCTCAATCGCACACCCCATGTAGGGGACGGTGGAAGCCCAGGTCGGGGGCGAAAGGAGGCTGGCGAGATTCATCCGGGGGGGCCCTTTGCTGCCCGAAGTGTGCAGCCGAACGGCACTCACACCACCCCGCTTGGCGAGCCCACCACGCCTGACTTGGCTGGGTCCCAGACACAGGGAAGACTCAAGGGCCACAGTCCAGAGGGGCTTAGGGACACCGCAGCACCAGAGAGAACAGAGAAGGGGGGGCCGAGAGGCCGTAGCGCGACCTCCCGCACCGCTGCCCGACTTGGCAGCCGATCCCTGGTCCCGTCCCCACTCACCGGGTGGTCCCTCTTCCTTAAGCTCAGCGCTGGTCGCAGTTATTTGAGTCTGTGCGGTGGTTCAGCTCCGGGGATACCGCTCTTCAAAACGCCGCCGTCCACACCTCAGCCGCCTCCCCACGGGCCAAGTCATTGCATGCAGAGCCCCGAGGTGGACATCAGGCCCCGCAGGTCACCGGCCGCGGGCGCCGGAGGCCGCCATCTTGCGTGTGTGGGGCGCGGGAGAGCCGGAGCAGCAAACAGGCCGGCGGGCGGCCGAAGCAGATCTCGGATGCCAGGTAACGCGCCTGGTGGAATCTTGTGGGTCAGGAGGTGCAGCGCCGACCAGCGCCTGTCAGTAGAATGTGCTCCGGTCGCCCGTGGATCTTGGTGGCATCCGCCATATTGCGGCCCCAGGGCCTCGTGAAATCCGGAACCCAATAAGGCGCCTGCAGTCCCAAATCAACAGTCCGGACGCACCGGAGCAGCGTGTGCCCTCCGGGGGATCCTTACAAGCCGGTATGGAGTGCCGATGACAGCCGCAGACAACGGGATGCGAGGTGGATGACGGAGGGGTCCGAGCACTCTTAGAGTACGACCGCCATCTTGACGCCTCAGGCCACGCCCAACATTTAATTATTTATATTACACTATTTTCAGACATAATGGCAGAAAGAGCAAGATACATCAAATCACAGAAAAGAAAACAATTACTGTCTCACATGGGCTACAGTTACAGCCAACAAAGTACAATCATGGAAACTATCAATTGGAAATGTACTAAATATTACTCTAATGCTTGCCATGGTAGGGCCACTGCAAAAGATGACATTGTTACTCACGTAAGGGAACACAACCACTCCCCAATGTCACTGAAATAGAAGTAAGGCATGTATTACAAGATTTTAGAGAGGCAAGCACTAGTCCCCAAGAGCCCACAACAAAAATACTAAAAGATATACTCCCTAAAGTCCCGGGATACATTACAGGCCAGCTACCAGCTATACCCACCTTAATTCACTTATTTGCACACACTAAAAAAGCTAACAGTGATAACCCTCCTGCCCCCAGAAGATACGAAGATATCCAAATACCTGAACACTTAACAACCACACATAATGAGGAACGCTTCCTCTTATATGACAACCTTAATAGTGAAAAATGTATCCTAATATTTTCTACAGCAGAAAACCTATTGAAACTAAGCCAATGTCAAACATGGATGATGGATGGGACATTCAAAATGCGTCCCAAACTATTCACTCAGATATGTACCATACACGGTGAATATCAAAACACTTTTATACCATTCCCATTTGCCCTACTACCTAATAAACAAAGTAGTACTTACTATGAACTACTAAACCACATTAAAATTAAAACAAACAACTACTCCCCACATAAAATAATAGATTTTGAACAAGCAAAGATTCAAGTCTACTATGTAAAACTGTACCCACTCACAGCCAAACAAGGCTGTTGCTATCATTTTAACCAAAGCATTTGGAGATACCTCCAACAATCAGCACGATGTGTAGAATATGCAACAACCAGCCAATTTGCCTTTGAAATAAAAAAAAGTGATTGCACTAGCCTATGTCCATGCCATAGAGGTAGCTAACCACTACACATCGCTTATAGAAAGTCCTTTCTACCAACAAAATGAACAGAAACGAAGTCCCCTAATGGATTATTTTGGAGAGACTTGGTTTGGCAGACTCCCCCACTCTGGACAGAGATGCCAACTCAAATTCCAAATACCATGGTGGAACGTCTACAACAGCACCATAGCTAAAGAAGCCAAAACCAACAATGTAGTAGAAGGATGGCATAATGCCTTCCAGTTCACACAAAGCAGAACTCAATCTACACTCTATAAATGTATTTAAGCCCTACAAAAATAGCAAAGCTACCAACAACTACAAATGGAACAATCAGTAACCCATATTAAACCAAAAGTTAGCAAATAAACCAATAGAATGTATGACATGCTACAACTCTTTATTAACATCAAAAGAGTACACTACGTAGAACTGTAGGACGCTGGATCTTTATAAAGTGGACCAAAACGAGGTACACTGTGTAAAGAGTCCAGGCAAACCCCAATTGGTTTACAGAGGCACAAATGATATCCCAAATGCTCTCTTTTATGATAGTGGGGCGAGCAGTTAAGCATATCAGAGGGTAGTGCTAAGCATTTGTTTTACCCACAGGGGCAATAAATGAGACACACACTCAAGAATAAATCCAAGACCAATTTAGAAAAGTAAGTCGTATCTTTATATAAATTTTGATTTCAAGTAAGGACTTTTTAAAATATTGAATTTTGCAGGTAAGTAAAACAGTCACTTAAATGCACCTTTACGCACAATGCTTTCCTATGGAGGGAAAGGCATAGATAGCATACAGGTATTTACGGTTGGTTGCTGGGGATCTCCTTCGTGACTTACATTCGTAGGGGGCCAAGGTCCAAAGTACCACCAGCAGCTTCTTGTTACCTGCCCCGGGACATCCCGTTTCAGGGGTGCTGGTCGGGTTGGTAGCTGTGCTCGCTATGCCAGTAAGAAGAAAGTGTGCCACCTAGTACCAGGCTGCAGAGGGGGACTTGGAAAGAAGTCCGGGAGCTCCTAACGGGGAGCTCGGGTCAAAAGGATCCTGGGAATAAGGGAGCACAGTCAGTTTATTGGTACCCAGACTGGGGCACTTGGGTGGAGAGCGAAAAGTTTGGCTGAGCTCTGTGCATCCTAGGGCCTTGTGGTCGTCAGTCTCGTCGGTTGAGGGTGCGAAAATCAGGACAGCTGGGCCACTCTGGAAGTGGGGCTCCACGGTGCTGACGTCCCTTGATAGCTGCTCAGTCTCTGTGTCGTTGCAGTCTGGACTGGACTCTTACGGTCTTGTTTGTTGCAAGGGGCCTGGTACCCTGGGTATTGGTCCTGTGCGGCTCCTGTTGGTCCTGGTGTCATCTCACTTGGTGGGGGGACCGATCTTACCTTCAGGAGCACAAATACCTATTCCTGGGGTGCTGTGGCATGGGGCTAGCCGGTGAGTGGCAACTCGGTAAATCTGACTTTGCTCTTCAGTGCCTGCAGACTGCAAGGAAGTAGCTCCTCTACTCCAAGGGAGATTACTTGGCAATTTGTGAAGGGCTGGCAGTCTCCCGGAGTTCTTGGAAGCTGGCCAGCTGCAGGACACTTTGCTGGTCACGTTTGTCAAGACTTGGTGCAGGCAGGCAGGGTATGGTGCCAAAGGTCCACAGTCAGTCTTCTGATCTCGCTTTTCTCGCAGCTCTTCTTTGTCCTCTCTTCTTGACTCATCGAACCTAAGTTCCTGGTGTCAGGGGTGCCACCTAAATACTAAATTTAGGAGTGTTACGGGAAGTGACAGGTAGTAACCAATGGGTTACTTACCTTTAGGGTGTCTACACCCTCTATAAGACCACTTCCTGTAGAAAGTGGGCATAACCCTGACCCAGAGAACCTAATTCTGCCAAAAATAAGGTGGTGGGATTCTAAAAGTCGTGTCCACTTCAGGTAGGCCACGTTAACAATGGTACTAGCCTGAGAGGGGAACACGCCTCCTGACTAGCTAATTTTCCCACCTGTCCTAGTGTCAAATGAGTACGGGGCAGGGGGTGGCATTTCCCCTATCTGGGGAAGCCTTGGGTCACATATCAAAGGGGGCAGAGGCATTTCAAGCCTCCTACCTTGATATGCTGACTACTTAGTCATCCTGCTTGGAGGAGGTGATAACACCTCCAGCCGGAGCAGGCATTGTTTCTGCCCTCAGAGAGCATGGGCTCTCACCTGCAGGGGATCAGAAACCTGTCTGAGGTGGCAGTCTAGTCTGCACCAGTCAGCCAGTACACAGGTAGTCGGTAGGTTTTCAGGGGGCACCTCTAAGGTGCCCTCTAGGTGCATGTATTAATAAATTCATCACTGGAATCAAAGTGGGCTTATTAATACGGGATGTTTGATACAAAACATCTATAGTTCTAGTAAAGTCATCATGTAGCTGGGGAACTCGTGAACACCAGTGTCCAGCACATGTACTCAAAATGGCTTCCCTGTCCACTTGCAATATCTAAGAATAAACATCACAGGAGCAAACCTGTTCATGCAGATATGTCCACACAGGTAGCATAGTGCACCCTGCCTTAGAGCTGTAAGTCCTTCTGTAGGGATGACTTACATATACTGCATGCAGTGTCTGCAGGCATGGCACACAGGAGGGATGCCATGTTGTGTCTTCACTTTTCTCTGCACCATGGCACACAGTTTGCACATGCCGTCTGCATGTTGGTGCTGAAGGGTCTCTTAGGGTGGGCCTTATAGACCCTCTTTAGGCTCCTTGCCATAGGTACCAGGGGTACCATTTACTAGGGACTTACAAGGGAAGCTGAAGGTATTACCAATTGGGGGAACAATTGTACAGTTTTAAGGAAAGAGATCTGGCACTGGGGACCTGGATAGCAGTAACCCGGTGAACTTCTGTCAAAATTGCATCAGATACCAGGCAAAAAGCAGGGGTGACCATGTCAAAAAGGGGCTCTTTCCTACAAGCATTAAAAGCCAAAACCCTATTATAAGATAACTAATATCCTACACAACACCCAATAAATCAAAATCCAAACCAGCATGACTAAAATAATTTTTAATAAATATTAAAAAAATAATTTTTATGCATCAGCCAGAAAATATATACAACTGATATTTCAAATAAGACTGATGAATAAAATTAATATGTATATTAATTATGTAATAAACGAAATTCTCACCAAACACAAACCTCAAATTACAAATAGATTTGAATAGAAAACATTAATTACAACACATAAAATATAATTTAACAAGTACCAAGCACAATAAAGTTACATAAATCATAATATATAACATTTCCCATCTACACAAAATAACTTAAATATAACTTACTGTTCTGTAACTGCACATCCTCCTTCGATTTCTTGGTAGCAGAGTTATGGTTTTCTATAGATTAGTTTAGTGATTATTGTTTATTGATTATTATTTTTTTATGACTAACACTATATGTTGAGTCGTGTTATGTTATATGTGAGTTTTCACGCTTCTGGGATGTAGGAAGTGGAACACGTGTGGCAAGAGAAGTCACATGGAATTTGGTACATGGTCTGAATTCATTTTGGTAATAACACAGGTTGTGTTATGTTAGGGATTTTCTGTACGAAAAGTGTGTAATTGAAATAGCAAATCACGTTTTCTTGTGAAACTTTGGCCTTAATTCTCAGGAGCCTAGTCTCCACATGTGTCTTATCCCCAGAGAAACGAGTAAATTGTTTGCTTGAAAGAAGGGTAAGGTAGAGGGAAGTGCTACTTTATCGGCGAGAGTAAATAATTCTGTGGTAGGGTAGAGGTAAGCGCTGCCTACTGGAAATACAGGATTCTTGTGTAAAAGGACAAAGCTGTCACTTTTGTTTAGCGAATCAGACTATGGAATTGTTTTAATTGTTGTAACTAACGGAGAAAACAGCGAAAAGAAAAATTGCCGATAAATTTTGTAAAGGAGGGGTAAAAGAGCAGAAGTGACGTAGAACAGTGCCGCGCTAGGATTGGATAGTGCGCCAGTCACGTGAACCCAGAGCAGGAGTGACGTAGAAAAGTGCCGCGCTAGGATTGGTTGGTTCGCGGACGGAGGGAATTGTTCTGATTGGTACGTTAGTGTGAGTCGCGCTGTAATTGGTTGAAGTTCCGTACACAAAACAGCGTTAGCGTAAAGAGAAAAATAAATAGAAAACATGCCGTATTACGAGTATGAAAGGGAGAGAACGTCATGGACGACAAAATTAAAGAATTTCTTTAAGAAAGACAAAAAGGTCGTGACTAGAGAGGGACAAGTAATTCCTCCGCCGAAATCAGCAGCTTCACATATGATGCTGAAATATGGATATCATACGTGCATATGGTTGGAAAATTGGGCAAAGTATACGAAGAATGATGGTGCTTTAGCTTTCCCTGAGAATGGTTCATTTAGTGTAGCGGTTTTGCGAAATTTGCGAGAAAAGATGACAAATCTAGAACCTAGACCTAGACCGACACAGTTTGAAGCATTAACGGAATGGGAGGATGAAATGTATGAGCGAGAGAGATTCAGAGGTTTTAGGGATCATGAGTTTATGCCTGGAAGGATGTGGGGAATAAATCATGAAGATAGAATAAAACGATGGAGATGTGCTAACATGACAGGAGGTTTGTTTCCAGCTTTTACAGTTGAGGAAGGGACTAAGAAAAAACGGACTGAGAAAAAGAAACATATGGAGAGGGAAAAATATATGCATGAGAGCGAAACGGATGATGAATTGCTGGAAGATATTCTAAATAGAAATCCACCTCCGTATCAGCAGAGTTCTACAGTGGTGACACCAAATGCGCCGCTAATAGAGACTATACGAAATAAAAGTCCGGAAAAGAGAATTGAAATAAATAGGTCACAAGAACAAATGAGAACTTCACAAAATGAAGGAATAGAAAGTGACAATGCCAGCGAATTAGCAAGGACAACCAAAGAACTAACTGAAAAGATTAGAGAATTAACGAAAAATATGGAAGCAGTTACTGTACCTGTAACAATAGGTCCAGTGATACCAGTTTTTGAGAATCAGAAAATTGATGAAAGATCTTTGGTGATTCCCATGAGTTCACAATTTCAGAGAGAAAAAGAAAGAATGGAACAAAGTGCAAGTACAAGTAATTTGGCTAGTACTTACAGACCAAGTCCACCTACAAATTTGACGGTGAATGAGTGCAATGGTAGGAAAATGCATATGGTAACAGAATCTGCAACAGAAACCCCTGAAAAGAGTGGTAATTGGGTAGAACTAAATAATACACCCATAGGTCCGACTCCTGATGAGTTAAATGAGTGGATGAAGGCATTTAAAATAAAAGAACCAGAAGAAAAACCATTAGATGTAATTAGGTTAAAAATTGACATGGAAGAATTAATTCTAGGAACGATTGGTACAGAAAAGATAAAAAATTACGAGGATGATGAAATAATGTTTCTGTGCAAAAGTATTAGATGGAGAGCAAAGAATTTACATGACAAACTAGAAGAAGTAGCCAGTGAAATTGGAATAGACTTTGCGAAAGTGAAAACATTGCAGAAACCATATAGAGTAGACTTTTGTGAGAAAGATATTGAAAATTTGAACACGGCAGGAAGGCTGACACAGATAAAAGAGTTAATTGTGTTATTGAGAAAATGGGGTGATGTGGACAGATGGAAGGTTAGATGGACAAAGAAGAATGAGAAAACTACAGACAAAGCTTCTTTGGCTTTTATGATAACTGAAAAAGAATCTGTTGCTAAAGAATACCCCATGAGAGAAACTCCAGGTGGTAGTTACGTGCATGTTCCCTGGACTAGGCAGGACATACTGTCATTTACCAATGACTTTCCGAAGCTGAGAGAGAAACCAGTTGAGTGGTACCGACAAGTGGAGAGATTTGTAAAGGTTTCAAAAGTGTTGTGGATAGATTTAGATGGATTATTTGACATAGTAGTACCAACTGATTTGTGGTCAGAATGTAAGATTACAGTTGACTGGCCAACTACAGAATATCCAAGAGATCCTAAGACAGGAGCTCCAGGTCCTGATGTGATGAAGAAGTACGATAAGGTGATTACCTTTTTGAAGAATAAGATTCCTCCTAAAGAGACAGATTGGGTAAAAATCGATAGAACTACACAAGAAAGTAAGGAGTCTGTACATGCCTAATATGAAAGGTTGTTGTTGGTTTTCAAGCAGTATAGTGGATATGAGGAATTAAGTGAAAAGGATATGAGTCATTTTGTGTACAGATTTGTGTTTGGATTGAAACCAGAGATTAGTGAAATGATTAAACAGCATATGATTAATTGGCAGAATGGCACAGTCGATGATGTGCTGAGGTATGCTAAGTATTGCAGTGATGATATTGAGAGTAGACAGCGTAAATTGAAAGAGAAGGCAATGTGGGCACATGTGAAGGTGGCAGAAAAACAAGAAGCTCAATTGGACAATAATAATGGAAATGAAACAGGACAGAATAAAATGCGACCTAACATAGGTAAAGGAAAGGGTCAAGTGAGTCTAGAAGAGGCAAAGAAGAAATGGCCATGTCATAATTGTGGAAAATTAGGGCATTGGAGAAACGAGTGTAAATTCCCACCTAAACCTATTCCGGAAAATCAATCATTAACTCCACAGGTGCAGAATGAGGTAGTTGTTCAACAAAGTCAGGTGCCGCAACCACCACTTCCCAACACTGTTAACCAGCAAAGATACAGTACAGAAACAGGATTCTACGGAGGAGAGCAGGTAACACAGTTGCCGCGAGCAGCTAACATTTCTCAGTATTGGTTGCGTCAGGGTGAGGATGACCCGGATGAAAGATTCTGACGGTGCCCAGGAGAGGGAAAGAGTGCGTACTTGGCGCAACTCTAGAGGTAGATCAGTCTGGTCCCTTTGTGGATGGAGAAGTGAATGGAGCAAATCTAACATTCCTTGTCGATACTGGAGCTACCCGTTCTACTGTTAGATCAGTGGAAATTCCAAACCTTCCTCTCTCAGGTGAATACATCCAATTAGTAGGAGTAGCCAATCAGCAGATTAAAACACCACTTACTGAATTGGTGGAAGTAAAAATTGGTTCTATTAGCAAAATGCATAAATTTGTAGTGTGCGATTGTAGTCCTGTAAATCTTTTAGGTCGTGACCTCTTGTGCAAGATGAATTGCACAATTTATTGTACGCCAGATGGAATTGGATTTCAGACCTCAGATGAAGATGTCTTGTATAAAGTAACTTTGATGAATCAGGAACCTGAAATGAATGGTTTGTTTCCTGCATTTGATGCAGAAAAACTTCCAGAAGAACTAAAAAGTGCAGTGAAAGAAAGTGTGTGGGATTTTACAGGAGAAGACATTGGATTAATGAAAGAAGTTGATCCCGTAAAAGTAACAGTAAAAGAAGGAACAACTTACCCGAATACGCCACAGTACAAATTAACTCCAGAAATAATTGAAGGAATAACTCCTGTAATAAATAAAATGATTGAACAGGGAATTCTAAAAGAAATAATGAGCAGTCCATGTAATTCACCTATTATGGGACTGAAAAAGCCAAATGGAACATATAGAATAGTACAGGATTTGAGAAAGATCAACAAAATAGTTGTGCCCTGTTGTCCAATAGTGCCAAACCCTGCAGTAATTCTATATCAAATTCCACATGAAGCTGAGTGGTACACAGTGATAGATTTGTGTCACACATTTTTCTCTATTCCTTTGCATCCAGATAGCCAGCCATTATTTGCGTTCCGGTTCGGAGAGCGTATTTTGGCATGGTGCCGAATTCCTCAGGGGTATACAGAAAGCCCCTCAATCTTTAATCAGATTCTAAAGAAATCTCTGGAAGATTTGAAAATGCCAGAAAAGTCAGTGATGGTGCAGTATATCGATGACCTGTTGGTGGCATCGAAAACAAAAGAAGCATGTGTAAGTGATACAATTGCTTTACTGAACCATCTAGAGAAAAGAGGACATAAAGTGTCTCCTTCAAAATTGCAGTTTTGTCAGAAAGAAGTCCAGTATTTAGGGCATAAAATTGAGAAAGGAGTGCGAAAGATAGCGACAGAAAGAGTAAGAATGATTCAAGGAATGAGAGCACCAATGACGCAAAGAGAGGTAAGAATGTTTCTGGGAATGGTTGGATATTGTCGACAATGGATAAGTGGTTTCTCTTTGATTGCAAAACCATTACAAAAGTTGACCAAGAAAGATGTAAAAGACCCTTTTGAGTTAAACAATGAAGAAATGAAATCTTTCAAAGAATTGAAAAAGAAATTATGTGAGGCACCTGCATTAGGCATGCCTGATTATGAAAAGGATTTTGAGTTGTACTGCAGTGAAAGAGATGGATGTGCGTTTTCAGTACTAGTACAAAAACATGGAACAATGAAAAGACCAATTGCTTATTTTTCAGCTGTTTTAGATCCTATAGCAAAAGCATTGCCCGGATGTCTGAAAGCAGTCGCTGCTACTTGTGTAAGTCTGGAACAAAGTGAAGGTATAGTGATGGGGTATCCACTGAGAGTATATGTTCCCCATTCAGTAGAAATTCTTTTGACAAGAACAAAAACACAGTACATGACACATAGTCGGCTGACTAAGTACGAAAAAGTCATCTTGAGTGCTGAAAATGTGACCATAGATAGATGCATGAATGTGAATCCTTCAACATCATTGCCAGATGAGGAGAGTATAATTGAACAAGACGAAGTAGATCATGATTGTCTGAACGTGCTGGAATATTGCACGAAACCAAGAGCTGACATAAAAGATGAACCGTTAAAGGAATCTGATTATGTCATGTTTGTAGATGGTTCATGTTTGAGAACAAAAGAAGGAGTTTTAAGCGCAGCTTACGCAGTGTGCACAGTGGCAACTGTGATGGAAGCGTCTTGTCTGAAAGGAATAAGGTCTGCACAAGTTGCGGAACTGATTGCTTTGATTCAAGCATGTAAATTAGGAAGAAATGTACGAGTCACGATTGTGACCGATAGCCAATATGGTTTTGGTATCGTACATGACTTCGGTCAGATTTGGTCACAAAGAGGTTTCTTGACGTCTGCAGGAACACCTATCAGAAATGGAGATTTTGTTAAAAAGCTGCTTGAGGCGATACAGTTGCCTAAACAAATCGCTGTAGTGAAGTGCAAGGCGCATAAGAAAAACGAAGATTACATAGCCGTCGGCAATAATTATGCCGATGAGATAGCCAAATATTGTGCAGAGAACATGGTGTCCATGAACAAAAATAGAGAAAGGGAGCATATCTCTTCTCCTTTGCTTTTTACTAATACTGTCGAGACATGGGATGAAGTAAGACAGTTACAAGAAACTGCAAGTGATGAGGAAAAAGATTACTGGATAAAAGCAGGATGTAGAAGACAGGAAAATAATGGTGTGTGGGTATACAGAGACGAAAGACCAGTTATGCCTGATAGCATGATTGCAGACATGGCACGGATGTACCATGGACAAGCTCATATTGGGAGAGATGCAATGATCAGACTTTTTAGACAAACCTGGTATAACCCAAAATTCAGAGCCATTGCTGAAAGTCTTTGTCAAAGATGTCTTATTTGTCAGCAGTTTAACCCAGGAAGAAAAACGGTAGTGAGTCTAGGAACAATAGGACGAGAAGGAGGTCCATTCACCCGAATGCAGTTAGACTTTATAGAAATGCCACCTAGTAACAGACTAAAATATGTTCTAGTGGTCGTCTGTTTGTTCTCTCGTTGGGTGGAGGCATACCCCACTAGAAGGAATGATGGAACAACAGTGGCAAAACTTATGCTGCGAGAGTTCATTCCAAGGTATGGTTTTCCAGTCACGGTTGAGACAGATAGAGGAACACATTTTCAAAATGAGTTGATCCAATTGATTTGCGAAGCATTGAGTATTAAACAAAAACTACATTGTGCTTACAGACCAGAGGCTTCTGGGGTAGTGGAGCAGATTAATGGAACAATTAAAAACAGATTAGGAAAAATGTGTCAAGCTACAGGACTCAAATGGCCAGATGCACTGCCTCTTGTTCTGATGACCATCAGAAGCATCCCTGAAAAGAAAACTGGACTTAGTCCTCATGAGATGATCATGGGACGAGCAATGAGACAAGCACACTTACCTGTCAATAAGTTATTGACTATAACTGATGATCTAGTACTGGATTATTGCAAGGGACTGGCTGATGTGGTGCGTTCTGTGTTTCATCAGGTTGGACCGGATGCGACCACTCTTGAAAGAAAACCAGCCCACGACTTGAATCCAGGAGACTGGGTCCGTATAAAAATCCACAGGAGAAGAAACTGTCTAGTTCCTCGCTGGGACGAACCACGACAGGTAATCCTAGTGACAACGACTGCAGTCAAGTGTGCAGGAGTGAAGAACTGGGTCCATGCCAGCCACACAATCAGAGTTCAAGAACCTACTGATCTACATGTGAGTCGACGTCTGGAAGTGTGGGATAAAAGTTTAACAGCTGGGACAACAAGGATAAGAGAAAGGGTGCCAGAACTTGAAGATCGACCTGAAAGTCGACATCTGGAAACCCCAACGGCAAACACCTCTAGAGAAGAAGAGGAAGAAGAAGAAGAAAGAAATTCAGAAATTCCAGAACCTGAAGATCGACCTGTAAGTCGACATCTGGAAACATCTGACACAAGTTCAGGATCTGATGATTCAGTTGCAAACTGTGAAGAATTCCGAAGGAGAACTTGGGGTTATAAACCAATTAGAGAAGAAAATGATCTAGATGAACAACCAAGTACAAGTTATGGTGGAAATCCTTCAGAAATAATATTAATAGATGAAGTAGGGAAAGAAGTACACAAAAAGTTAGAGAATCGAGAAGAACCCCGAGGAGCAATAGGGACAGATAGAGAAACAGAAGAACAGGGAAATTTAGAAGCAGAAAGGGAGGAAAACACCAAATCGGAAGAACACCGAGGAGGGACAGTAATAAGGGAACACAAGAAGGAGAAGACAGATCCACCAGTAGGAGATGACGAGATCATAAGTTTCAAAATAAGAGACAATAGTGAAACAGTTGAAACAGAAACTGAAGAAAGTGGAGAAGAGGAGAAGGCAAAAACTGAATCAAGAAAAAGAAATTGGAAATCAGAAAGAGAAGAAAAAGAAGGTGAAGCCAAAAGGCCAAGAAAAGGAGATAATTGGCCCAACAGCTATATAAGAAAATTGAGATATAGAATAATAAGAGCAGGAGACGAAAGTGCTGAACAAGTGAATGAAATAACAAGTCAAAAGGGACAAGAAAAACCCAGTGGAAAAAGATTACAAAAGTCCAAAAGAACAAAGAAAGTGAATGCAAAGTATAAGTCACCTGAGTGGCTGTATATTGCACTGACAGATTACAAAGAAGAAGAAAACACTCACGAGAACCAGAGACTAAGAAGTCGAATGGGAAAAGGTGAGATGCAACAAACCTGAAGTGAAGACTTTTAGTGCTTCTGCCGGACATGACAATTTTACTGGATGTGACAAATCACCGGATGTGACAACGAAAGAATTCTGGAGAGAATTAAAAGAAAGTACCAAGCAAAGACTTTTTGAAAGCAGAGTGGCATCTAAGTCATTTCTGAGGTGTAGTGACACACTTTTCTGAAACTTAACAAATAGAAAAAGGAAAATGGAAAATACTAGGGATAGAAGAGATAAATGTGAGTTTATAAAAAGATGGTGCAAAATGTGCTGCTTTTGTACAGGGTTATTAATGACCATATGTATAGTTTTAGCAATCACAATTCCTATTAGTTTAGCTGTAATAGAAGCAAAGAATGATACTAAACCAGAAAAAGAAACTAATATTAAAGAACCAGTTATTTTAAGAAGTAGTGCAGAGTTACATAAGGATAAGTCAGTAACAGACTTTTCTAAAAATGTTTTTACAAAATTGTTGTACGAATATGTAGAGACAATGGATGTGAGAGATTGTTATGTTTGTATGCAGTTGCCTGCATCAGTGTCAGAAGGTGTGACTTATCATCACCTACCTCTAACTTATGGAATAACATGTAGTGTAATAGCAAGTTTATTTTATAAAACAGGTAGATTAGAATCTTATTATACTGACATAGATAAGATTTTTGCAAACATTCCAGTAGTACCAGAACTTAACAAAGTAAAACCAGCAAAAGTTTTAGGAGAATTCTTTTTAGAACATAGAAAATTAACGTTAGAAGAAATAGTTAGTAACAACCTTACCTGTGAGTTAACCCCTTCCATGCTTATGACGAGCTGGACTCGTCATGGCACACAGTGCTCGTGTGCTCATGACGAGTCCAGCTCGTCATAAGACCACCCACGGGGGAAGCGCTGGCGCTCCCCCCGTGGGAATCCGATCGTCGGGGTTTTTTTTTAGGAGAGAGGGGAAGGACTTCCCCTGCCTCCCCCCGCCCCCCCCCCGCCCCCCCATCAATGACGTCAGCGCGCGAGGCGCGCTGACATCATTGAGGGTTTCCCTTTCTTCCCCGACGCGCTGGAAGCCATTTGCTTCCAGCGCGTCGGGGAAATAAGGTGAGTTTTGGCTCGGGGAGGGGGGGGTTTGATTCAAAAGAGACATCGAGGGAAAGGAAAGGGTTTTCCTTTCCCCCGATGCCTCTTTTGTGCATTCCTGCTGCACGATCATGTGATCGTGCAGCAGGAATGCCCACTAGAGCGGGATTGTGAGCGTGGAGATGTGCCTTCTCTCCATTGCCACCCTGTAAAGTTAGCTGTAATCCTTGATGGAGGTCTCTGCACCCTTGATTTTCTTGAGCGCAATCCTTCTCCTCGTCTGCCGCTGCGATCCTGCAATTCTTCTGGTCCTTTACGCAGCTGTAGTGTAGGAAAGGCATTATACATTTACCCAACGAGGTAGCACTTACTGATTAGCCAGTAGAAAGTACTCCAGTTGAGTAGAGGTATTGCACAAAACGGTGGCATCTTCGTGGATAAATATGCAGGGCAGATGTGCCTTCTCTCCATTTCCAATGTGAAAAGTTAGCTCTAATCCTTGATGGAGGTCTCTGCACCCTTGATTTTCTCGAGCGCAATCCTCGTGTAGTTCCTGTGACCAGGAGGTTCCTTCTCCTCGTCTGCCGCTGCGATCCTGCAATTCTTCTGGTCCTTTACGCAGCTGTAGTGTAGGAAAGGCATTATACATTTACCCAACGAGGTAGCACTTACTGATTAGCCAGTAGAAAGTACTCCAGTTGAGTAGAGGTATTGCACAAAACGGTGGCATCTTCGTGGATAAATATGCAGGGCAGATGTGCCTTCTCTCCATTTCCAATGTGAAAAGTTAGCTCTAATCCTTGATGGAGGTCTCTGCACCCTTGATTTTCTCGAGCGCAATCCTCGTGTAGTTCCTGTGACCAGGAGGTTCCTTCTCCTCGTCTGCCGCTGCGATCCTGCTCTGACCCTTTATAAACAAGAGGCATGTGAACGGGCCTAGAAGCCCCGCTCGTTTGGCCCCGCCACACATACACTAGCGGTATGCAACGTATGCCCGCCCTTTCCCTACTATGATGGACAGCTTACTCAAAGGATCCCGGCGCTTTCGGCGCGGTGGCAAAGTTACAGACACACAGGTCACTGGAGACAATTCTTCTGGTCCTTTACGCAGCTGTAGTGTAGGAAAGGCACTATACATTTACCCAACGAGGTAGCACTTACTGATTAGCCAGTAGAAAGCACTCCAGTTGAGTAGAGGTATTGCACAAAACGGTGGCATCTTCGTGGATAAATATGCAGGGCAGATGTGCCTTCTCTCCATTTACACCCTGAAAAGTTAGCTGTAATCCTTGATGGAGGTCTTTGCATCCTTGAATTTCTCGAGCGCAATGCTCGTGTAGTTCCTGTGACCAGGAGGTTCCTTCTCCTCGTCTGCCGCTGAGATCCTGCTCTGACCCTTTATAAACAAGAGGCATGTGAACGGGCCTAGAAGCCCCGCCACACATACACTAGCGGTATGCAACGTATGCCCGCCCTTTCCCCACTATGATGGACAGCTTACTCAAAGGACCCCGGCACTTTCGGCGCGGTGGCAAAGTTACAGACACACAGGTCACTGGAGACAATTCTTCTGGTCCTTTACGCAGCTGTAGTGTAGGAAAGGCACTATACATTTACCCAACGAGGTAGCACTTACTGATTAGCCAGTAGAAAGCACTCCAGTTGAGTAGAGGTATTGCACAAAACGGTGGCATCTTCGTGGATAAATATGCAGGGCAGATGTGCCTTCTCTCCATTTACACCCTGAAAAGTTAGCTGTAATCCTTGATGGAGGTCTTTGCATCCTTGAATTTCTCGAGCGCAATGCTCGTGTAGTTCCTGTGACCAGGAGGTTCCTTCTCCTCGTCTGCCGCTGAGATCCTGCTCTGACCCTTTATAAACAAGAGGCATGTGAACGGGCCTAGAAGCCCCGCCACACATACACTAGCGGTATGCAACGTATGCCCGCCCTTTCCCCACTATGATGGAGAGCTTACTCAAAGGACCCCGGCACTTTCGGCGCGGTGGCAAAGTTACAGACACACAGGTCACTGGAGACAATTCTTCTGGTCCTTTACGCAGCTGTAGTGTAGGAAAGGCACTATACATTTACCCAACGAGGTAGCACTTACTGATTAGCCAGTAGAAAGCACTCCAGTTGAGTAGAGGTATTGCACAAAACGGTGGCATCTTCGTGGATAAATATGCAGGGCAGATGTGCCTTCTCTCCATTTACACCCTGAAAAGTTAGCTGTAATCCTTGATGGAGGTCTTTGCATCCTTGAATTTCTCGAGCGCAATGCTCGTGTAGTTCCTGTGACCAGGAGGTTCCTTCTCCTCGTCTGCCGCTGAGATCCTGCTCTGACCCTTTATCCCCTTCGGTGCTTATGACGAGCTGGACTCGTCATGGCACACAGTGCTCGTGACGAGTCCAGCTCGTCATAAGACCACCCACGGGGAAGCGCTGGCGCTCCCCCGTGAGAATCTGATCGTTAGGTTTTTTTTGGGGGAGGCAGGGGAAGGGCTTCCCCTGCCTCCCCTCGCCCCATCAATGACGTCAGCGCGCTGACATCATTGAGGGTTTCCCTTTCTTCCCGACGCGCTGGAAGCCATTTGCTTCCAGCGCGTCGGGGAAATCAGGTGAGGTTTGGCTCGGGGAGGGGGGGTTTGTATCAAAAGAGGCATCGAGGGAAAGGAAATGGTTTTCCTTTCCCCCGATGCCTCTTTTGTGCATTCCTGCTGCACGATCATGTGATTGTGCAGCAGGAATGCCCACTAGGCACCAGGGTTTTTTTTAATTTTTGTGTTGGGGAGTGGCCAAAAGGGCAAGGGTTGCTCCCCTTTTACGGGTGTGAATATTTTATTTATACTGTTAGGCCCAACTACCCCTTAGCTTGGCTGGTGGATTGTGTGTGGACTGGTGCATTATTTGCATATGTGATTGTAATGTTTTTTTCCTCCTTTTTATTCTAGTGTAAAGCTTTTGATTCCTGTTTGCGGTTTCGGCAGTTGTGGTTCTGCAGTTTTGCGTAATTGCATTTATTTGGTAAGAAAAATATTTTTGTTGTGTGTACTCCAAATGAGTATTATTGTCATGCATGAATGAATTTTTTGTAAGTGGTGCCATAATGGCAGCATATTTGTTAGTGTTCAGAGCATGAAATTCTTTGCGATGTTTTGCATTGTCTTATGTGTAATTTTTTTCTTCTTCTTTTTTAGTGGGATATTGTTGATCCTTACTGTGTCTGTGCAGAGTAGGTGGTGGTGAGTCTAGCTGCTTCTGTCACGTGAGTGGTATAGTGTTGGAGTATATAGGTCTTTGTGATAAAGCTACATTTTGTTTATTTCTTTTTTTTTTTACAAAGGGTTTGTTGTTGTTGACTTGTTTGACAAGTAACCTTTATTAGTAAGCATTATGGCTAGCCGTAGAATTACTGCTCAGCAGGTGGTTGGTTTGCTTCTTGAATCTTCCTCTGAGCAGGATTATGAGACTGACAGTGCGTCTGAGGGAGAGGAGGGAGGGGAAGATTCAGGCAGTGAGTTTTCTCTCCACATGGAATCATCGGATGATGAAGGTACTCTCAGTGCAGATGAAGTGCCTGATTTAGAGGAGGATACTAATGTGCCGATGGTGCAAGAGGCATCTGGATTGCAGCCTGGGGCTGCTAGGCTTCCTACTGGAAGTGCTGGACTCTGGGTTGATCCAAACATGGTGCAGCCGGTGTTGCCTGCCTTTAGTGGTTATGCAGGGTGTAGAGTGGATTGTGAACATTATTTACCTATACAGTATTTTCAGTTGTTTATGGATGATGTATTTTTGGGTGAGATTGTTGAGCAGACTAATTTGTATGCTGAACAGTTTTTGAGGGACAACAGTGCCAGACTTAGGCCCCATTCTAGAGCTACCCGGTGGAGTCCCACAAATCTGGAAGAGATGAAGAAGTTTTGGGTTTGACTTTTTTGATGGGTTTGATAAGGAAGCCGTCCATGAGTTCATATTGGTCTACCAGTCCCTTGATGGCAACGGCCATATTTCCTGCAGTTATGACTCGTGATCGGTATTTACTTTTGCTTCGGATGCTGCATTTTGTTGATAATGGTTTGGCGTTGCCACGAGATCACCCTGAATGTGACCGTCTTTTAAGATTCGGCCTGTTCTTGATCACTTTGTAGATCGATTTTCAGAGATCTATACTCCAGGGAAAGAAATATCTATTGATGAGTCTTTGGTGCTGTTCAAGGGCCGTTTGGTTTTTAGGCAGTACATTCCTAGCAAGAGGGCACGCTATGGAATTAAGCTGTATATGTTGTCTGAGAGTAGGACAGGATATGTTTTTAATTTGCGTGTGTACACTGGTAGGGATTCCACTATTGACCCCCCTGGTTGTCCGTCCACTTTAGTAGGAGTTTCAGAGAAAATTGTGTGGGAACTTGCTAGAGGACTGTTTAACAGAGGCCACCATTTGTACATTGATAACTTCTACACTGCTGTGCAATTGTTTAAGGAATTGTTCAAAGTGGACACTTTTGCTTGTGGCACAATCCGCTCTAACCGTAAAGGTTATCCAAAAGAGCTTGTTTGCAAAAAACTTCAGAGGGGACAGTGCAGTGCCTTGCGTAGTGAGGAACTGCTAGCTGTGAAATTTGTGGACAGGAGGGATGTGTACATGCTGACTACCATCCATGATGAGAGTACTTCACCTGTGGCTGTTTGGGGTCAGATTGCTGAAGTGCGCAAACCTGTGTGCATTTTAGACTACAATAAGCACATGGGTGGTGTTGATAGAGTAGATCAGAGGTTGGAACCTTACACTGCTATTCGTAAGTCTTACATTTGGTATAAGAAGTTGGCCATCCATCTCTTCAATTTAGCAACTTTCAATGCTTTTGTTGTGTTCAAGGAGTGTTCTCCTGCGTCAAAGTTGACTTTTGTTCAGTTTCAGGAGTCTGTCATAGGCAGCCTTGTTGTTGTGGAACAGGCAAGTGTTCCTAGAGTTGGAGTGGTGGAGGATGTGGCTCGATTGAAAGATCGCCACTTTCCTGATCACATTCCTCCTACATCCTCAAAAGACTTTCCCACTAGGAGATGTAGAGTCTGTTGGCGAAGAGGTACGCGGAAGGAGACTCGTATGTACTGCCCTGAGTGTCCTTCTAACCCTGGGCTGTGTGTGCCTGCTTGTTATAGAGCGTACCACAAGCAAAAGAATTATTGGGAGCAACCATGAGTGGTAAAGTGAACTGCCTGGTCTGTAATGTTTAAGAATTGTTGTTCTGTTTCAAGGTTGGCATTAGTGCAATGTTTCTGATTTTGTGTTAGTAGATTTGTATCTATTTGCAATTTGTTTGTGTTTTCTTTTTGTATAAAAAAATCCTAAATGTGATGGTGGTGTGTGTAGGCTGGTGCTTGGCTGGCGGTGTGCGTGGAGTGGCGCTCGGCTGGCAGTGTGTGAGTAGTGACTTGCTGCTGGTCACTACACACACTGCTAGCCGAGCGACACTCCACGCAATCCATCAGGTTGTGTTGTTGCTGTGTTAGGAATGTGGGCGTGTGAAAGTGATGGGCCCTTGAATGGCGCTGTCTGCTGGTGTGAGTGTTGTAATGTGATGGGCCCGCGGCTGGTGGTGTGAATGGTTTTGTATTTGTCACACGTATGAAAGGTGTATGAATGGCCTGTAAAGAGGTTGGTGCCTTGTCGTGGCTTTACAGCTCACGAGCTGTGAGTCAATGGTTCAGTTTCTCGTCCTTTCAATTATTAACAGTGCACTTCATTTTTGTGAAATCACTTGTTAATACAATTGTATATACTGAACCATCACTCACCCTCGTGCCAAATCCAACCAGTATGTGTGTGTGTGCTTGAGGATTAGATGGTTGTGCAGTAATATTTTTTTTTTGTCTTTCTCAAGCAGGGTGTACCTTGTCCCTTTTTGTGAATGTTGTAATGTGTTTGTTTCGTGCCTGGGGGTGTGAATGGTCTTGTGTGTATCACGTATGAAAGGTGTGTGAATGGCCTGTAAAGCGGTTGGGGCCTTGACGTGGCTTTACAGCTCACGAGCTGCGAGTCACTGGTTCCGTTTTTTGTCCTTTCAATTATTGACAGTGCATTTCATTTTTGTGAAATCTCTTGTTAATAAAATTGTATATACTGAACCATCACTTGCCCTCGTGCCAAATCCAACCAGTATGTGTGTGTGTGCTTGAGGAATAGATGGCTGTGCAGTAATCTTTGTCTTTTTAGTCTGTCTGCCAAGGTGTACATTCCGTCTAAGAATAACCTACCAACTGTAGATATTGTCGTAAACGAAACACCCATGGGAGTACATGGTGATATCTCTCTTGTGGATCCCAACAAGTTATGGTACCCACAATGTCCTGCAAACCTCAAAATGTCTGTCACATTTTCCTTGCAATATTGTGCCAACATTTTCACGCTGCAGAAATAAACAACACATTATCTCATTATGACTTGGTTTTGCAAGGGGGTCACCTGGGTTTTTGGCCCGTGCTCGGCGGCCATCATAGGGAAACCTACCAAACCCACACATTTCTGAAAAGTAGACACCCGGGGCTTCCAGGGAGGTATGGCTTGCGTGGATCCCCCAACGTTTCCTTACCCAGAATCCCCTGCAAACCTCACTTTTAGCTGAAAAAATCACTTTTTTCACACATTTGTGTGTGGGAAAGTGTGGCATCACTGGCCTCACACAAATTTCCTACCACCCAGCGTTCCCCCAGGTCTCCCGCTAAAAATGGTGCCTCACTTGTGTGGGAGGCCCAAGTACCCGCGACAGGCAAGGGCCCACAACGTATTGAGGCGACCTCAAAATGGCCTTTCACAAAACCACCTGGTTTTGCAAGGGGTCACCTGGGTTTTGGCCCCGTGCTCGGCGGCCATCTAGGGAAACCTACCAAACCCACACATTTCTGAAAAGTAGACACCGGGGCTTCCAGGGAGGTATGGCTTGCGTGGATCCTCCAACGTTTCCTTCCAGAATCCCTGCAAACCTCACTTTTAGCTGAAAAAATCACTTTTTCACACATTTGTGTGGGAAAGTGTGGCATCACTGGCCTCACACAATTTCCTACCACCAGCGTTCCCCCAGGTCTCCCGCTAAAATGGTGCCTCACTTGTGTGGGAGGCCCAAGTACCGCGACAGGCAAGGGCCCACAACGTATTGAGGCGACCTCAAAATGGCCTTTCACAAAACCACCTGGTTTTGCAGGAGGTCACCTGGGTTTTGGCCCGTGCTCGGCGGCCATCTAGGGAAACCTACCAAACCCACACATTTCTGAAAAGTAGACACTCAGGGGCTTCCAGGGAGGTATGGCTTGCGTGGATCCTCCAACGTTTCCTTACCAGAATCCCCTGCAAACCTCACTTTTAGCTGAAGAAATCACTTTTTCACACATTTGTGTGTGGGAAAGTGTGGCATCACTGGCCTCACACAAATTTCCTACCACCCAGCGTTCCCCCAGGTCTCCCGCTAAAAATGGTGCCTCACTTGTGTGGGAGGCCCAAGTACCCGCGACAGGCAAGGGCCCACAACGTATTGAGGCGACCTCAAAATGGCCTTTCACAAAACCACCTGGTTTTGCAAGGGAGTCACCTGGGTTTTGGCCCGTGCTCGGCGGCCATCTAGGAAACCTACCAAACCCACACATTTCTGAAAAGTAGACACCCGGGGCTTCCAGGGAGGTATGGCTTGCGTGGATCCCCAACGTTTCCTTACCCAGAATCCCTGCAAACCTCACTTTTAGCTGAAAAAATCACTTTTTTCACACATTTGTGTGTGGGAAAGTGTGGCATCACTGGCCTCACACAAATTTCCTACCACCCAGCGTTCCCCCAGGTCTCCCGCTAAAATGGTGCCTCACTTGTGTGGGAGGCCCAAGTACCGCGACAGGCAAGGGCCCATAGCGTATTGAGGCGACCTCAAAATGGCCTTTCACAAAACCACCTGGTTTTGCAAGGGGTCACCTGGGTTTGGCCCGTGCTCGGCGGCCATCTAGGAAACCTACCAAACCCACACATTTCTGAAAAGTAGACACCCGGTGGCTTCCAGGGAGGTATGGCTTGCGTGGATCCCCAACGTTTCCTTACCCAGAATCCCCTGCAAACCTCACTTTTAGCTGAAAAAATCACTTTTTCACACATTTGTGTGTGGGAAAGTGTGGCATCACTGGCCTCACACAAATTTCCTACCACCCAGCGTTCCCCCAGGTCTCCCGATAAAAATGGTGCCTCACTTGTGTGGGAGGCCCAAGTACCCGCGACAGGCAAGGACACAAAACGTTTTGAGGCAACATCAACATTGCCTATCAAAAAATGTTTTGGGCCCTTGCCTGTCGCGAGTACTTGGGCCTCCCACACAAGTGAGGCACCATTTTTATCGGGAGACCTGGGGAACGCTGGGTGGTAGGAAATTTGTGTGAGGCCAGTGATGCCACACTTTCCCACACACAAATGTGTGAAAAAAGTGATTTTTTCAGCTAAAATTGAGGTTTGCAAGGGATTCTGGGTAAGGAAACGTTGGGGGATCCACGCAAGCCATACCTCCCTGGAAGCCCCCGGGTGTCTACTTTTCAGAAATGTGTGGGTTTGGTAGGTTTCCCTAGATGGCCGCCGAGCACGGGGCCAAAAACCCAGGTGACCCCCCTTGCAAAACCAGGTGGTTTTGTGAAAGGCCATTTTGAGGTCGCCTCAATACGTTGTGCGCCCTTGCCTGTCGCGGGTACTTGGGCCTCCCACACAAGTGAGGCACCATTTTTAGCGGGAGACCTGGGGGAACGCTGGGTGGTAGGAAATTTGTGTGAGGCCAGTGATGCCACACTTTCCCACACACAAATGTGTGAAAAAGTGATTTTTTCAGCTAAAATTGAGGTTTGCAAGGGATTCTGGGTAAGGAAACGTTGGGGGATCCACGCAAGCCATACCTCCCTGAAGCCCCGGGTGTCTACTTTTCAGAAATGTGTGGGTTTGGTAGGTTTCCCTAGATGGCCGCCGAGCACGGGGCCAAAACCCAGGTGACTCCTTGCAAAACCAGGTGGTTTTGTGAAAGGCCATTTTGAGGTCGCTCAATACGTTGTGCGCCCTTGCCTGTCGCGGGTACTTGGGCCTCCCACACAAGTGAGGCACCATTTTTAGCGGGAGACCTGGGGGAACGCTGGGTGGTAGGAAATTTGTGTGAGGCCAGTGATGCCACACTTTCCCACACACAAATGTGTGAAAAAAGTGATTTTTTCAGCTAAAATTGAGGTTTGCAAGGGATTCTGGGTAAGGAAACGTTGGGGGATCCACGCAAGCCATACCTCCCTGGAAGCCCCCGGGTGTCTACTTTTCAGAAATGTGTGGGTTTGGTAGGTTTCCTAGATGGCCGTCGAGCACGGGGCCAAAACCCAGGTGACTCCCCTTGCAAAACCAGGTGGTTTTGTGAAAGGCCATTTTGAGGTCGCCTCAATACGTTGTGGGCCCTTGCCTGTCGCGGGTACTTGGGCCTCCCACACAAGTGAGGCACCATTTTTATCGGGAGACCTGGGGGAACGCTGGGTGGTAGGAAATTTGTGTGAGGCCAGTGATGCCACACTTTCCCACACACAAATGTGTGAAAAAAGTGATTTTTTCCAGCTAAAAGTGAGGTTTGCAGGGGATTCTGGGTAAGGAAACGTTGGGGATCCACGCAAGCCATACCTCCCTGGAAGGCCCCGGGTGTCTACTTTTCAGAAATGTGTGTGTTTGGTAGGTTTCCCTAGGTGCCGGCAGAGCTAGGGTTCAAAAACTACAGCTAGGCACTTTGCCAAAAAAGGGTCATTTTTCACTGCGAAATTGAGGTGGGACCGCATTGCATTTTGCGCCGTTTCCTGTCGCAGGCACTAGGCCGACCCACACAAGTGAGGTACCATTTTCTCGTAAGACTTTGGGGAACGCGGGGTGGGTGGAAATTTGTGGATCCACGCAGATTCCAGAACTTTCCACCACAGAAATGTGGGGAAAATGTGTTTTTTGGACAATTTGTTATGTTTGCAAGGGATTCTGGGTAACAGAACCTGGTGGGAGGCAGTCAAGTCACCCCATCCTGGATTCCCCTGGGTGTCTAGTTTTCAAAAATGTATAGGTTTGCTAGGTTTCCCTAGGTGCCGGCAGCGGTAGGGTTCAAAAACTACAGCTAGGCACTTTGCCAAAAAAGGGTCATTTTTCACTGCGAAATTGAGGTGTGACCACGTTGCGTTTTGCACCGTTTCCTGTCGCAGGCACTAGGCCGACCCACACAAGTGAGGTACCATTTTTCTCGTAAGACTTTGGGGAACGCGGGGTGGGTGGAAATTTGTGGATCCACGCAGATTCCAGAACTTTCCACCACAGAAATGTGGAGAAAATGTGTTTTTTGGACATTTTTTATGTTTTCAAGGGATTCTGGGTAACAGAACCTGGTGGGAGCCAGTCAAGTCACCCCATCCTGCATTCCCCTGGGTATCTAGTTTTCAAAAATGTATAGGTTTGCTAGGTTTCCCTAGGTGCCGGCAGAGGTAGGGTTCAAAAACTACAGCTAGGCACTTTGCCAAAAAAGGGTCATTTTTCACTGCGAAATTGAGGTGTGACCACGTTGCGTTTTGCGCCGTTTCCTGTCGCAGGCACTAGGCCGACCCACACAAGTGAGGTACCATTTTTCTCGTAAGACTTTGGGGAATGCGGGGTGGGTGGAAATTTGTGGATCCACGCAGATTCCAGAACTTTCCACCACAGAAATGTGGGGAAAATGTGTTTTTTGGGACAATTTTTTATGTTTGCAAGGGATTCTGGGTAACAGAACCTGGTGGGAGGCAGTCAAGTCACCCCATCCTGGATTCCCCTGGGTGTCTAGTTTTCAAAAATGTATAGGTTTGCTAGGTTTCCCTAGGTGCCGGCAGCGGTAGGGTTCAAAAACTACAGCTAGGCACTTTGCCAAAAAAGGGTCATTTTTCACTGCGAAATTGAGGTGTGACCACGTTGCGTTTTGCACCGTTTCCTGTCGCAGGCACTAGGCCGACCCACACAAGTGAGGTACCATTTTTCTCGTAAGACTTTGGGGAACGCGGGGTGGGTGGAAATTTGTGGATCCACGCAGATTCCAGAACTTTCCACCACAGAAATGTGGAGAAAATGTGTTTTTTTGGACATTTTTTTATGTTTTCAAGGGATTCTGGGTAACAGAACCTGGTGGGAGCCAGTCAAGTCACCCCATCCTGCATTCCCCTGGGTATCTAGTTTTCAAAAATGTATAGGTTTGCTAGGTTTCCCTAGGTGCCGGCAGAGGTAGGGTTCAAAAACTACAGCTAGGCACTTTGCCAAAAAAGGGTCATTTTTCACTGCGAAATTGAGGTGTGACCACGTTGCGTTTTGCGCCGTTTCCTGTCGCAGGCACTAGGCCGACCCACACAAGTGAGGTACCATTTTTCTCGTAAGACTTTGGGGAACGCGGGGTGGGTGGAAATTTGTGGATCCACGCAGATTCCAGAACTTTCCACCACAGAAATGTGGGGAAAATGTGTTTTTTGGGACAATTTTTTATGTTTGCAAGGGATTCTGGGTAACAGAACCTGGTGGGAGGCAGTCAAGTCACCCCATCCTGGATTCCCCTGGGTGTCTAGTTTTCAAAAATGTATAGGTTTGCTAGGTTTCCCTAGGTGCCGGCAGAGGTAGGGTTCAAAAACTACAGCTAGGCACTTTGCCAAAAAAGGGTCATTTTTCACTGCGAAATTGAGGTGTGACCACGTTGCGTTTTGCGCCGTTTCCTGTCGCAGGCACTAGGCCGACCCACACAAGTGAGGTACCATTTTTCTCATAAGACTTTGGGGAACGCGGGGTGGGTGGAAATTTGTGGATCCACGCAGATTCCAGAACTTTCCACCACAGAAATGTGGGGAAAATGTGTTTTTTGGACAATTTTTTATGTTTGCAAGGGATTCTGGGTAACAGAACCTGGTGGGAGGCAGTCAAGTCACCCCATCCTGGATTCCTCTGGGTGTCTAGTTTTCAAAAATGTATAGGTTTGCTAGGTTTCCCTAGGTGCCGGCAGAGGTAGGGTTCAAAAACTACAGCTAGGCACTTTGCCAAAAAAGGGTCATTTTTCACTGCGAAATTGAGGTGTGACCACGTTTCGTTTTGCGCCGTTTCCTGTCGCAGGCACTAGGCCGACCCACACAAGTGAGGTACCATTTTTCTCGTAAGACTTTGGGGAACGCGGGGTGGGTGGAAATTTGTGGATCCACGCAGATTCCAGAACTTTCCACCACAGAAATGTGGGGAAAATGTGTTTTTTGGACAATTTTTTATGTTTGCAAGGGATTCTGGGTAACAGAACCTGGTGGGAGGCAGTCAAGTCACCCCATCCTGGATTCCCCTGGGTGTCTAGTTTTCAAAAATGTATAGGCTTGCTAGGTTTCCCTAGGTGCCGGCAGAGGTAGGGTTCAAAAACTACAGCTAGGCACTTTGCCAAAAAAGGGTCATTTTTCACTGCGAAATTGAGGTGGGACCGCATTGCGTTTTGCGCCGTTTCCTGTCGCAGGCACTAGGCCGACCCACACAAGTGAGGTACCATTTTTCTCGTAAGACTTTGGGGAACGCGGGGTAGGTGGAAATTTGTGGATCCACGCAGATTCCAGAACTTTCCACCACAGAAATGTGGGGAAAATGTGTTTTTTGGACAATTTTTTATGTTTGCAAGGGATTCTGGGTAACAGAACCTGGTGGGAGGCAGTCAAGTCACCCCATCCTGGATTCCTCTGGGTGTCTAGTTTTCAAAAATGTATAGGTTTGCTAGGTTTCCCTAGGTGCCGGCAGAGGTAGGGTTCAAAAACTACAGCTAGGCACTTTGCCAAAAAAGGGTCATTTTTCACTGCGAAATTGAGGTGTGACCACGTTTCGTTTTGCGCCGTTTCCTGTCGCAGGCACTAGGCCGACCCACACAAGTGAGGTACCATTTTTCTCGTAAGACTTTGGGGAACGCGGGGTGGGTGGAAATTTGTGGATCCACGCAGATTCCAGAACTTTCCACCACAGAAATGTGGGGAAAATGTGTTTTTTTGGACAATTTTTTATGTTTGCAAGGGATTCTGGGTAACAGAACCTGGTGGGAGGCAGTCAAGTCACCCCATCCTGGATTCCCCTGGGTGTCTAGTTTTCAAAAATGTATAGGTTTGCTAGGTTTCCCTAGGTGCCGGCAGAGGTAGGGTTCAAAAACTACAGCTAGGCACTTTGCCAAAAAAGGGTCATTTTTCACTGCGAAATTGAGATGTGACCACGTTGCGTTTTGCGCCGTTTCCTGTCACAGGCACTAGGCCGACCCACACAAGTGAGGTACCATTTTTCTCGTAAGACTTTGGGGAACGCGGGGTGGGTGGAAATTTGTGGATCCACGCAGATTCCAGAACTTTCCACCACAGAAATGTGGGGAAAATGTGTTTTTTGGACAATTTTTTATGTTTGCAAGGGATTCTGGGTAACAGAACCTGGTGGGAGGCAGTCAAGTCACCCCATCCTGGATTCCCCTGGGTGTCTAGTTTTCAAAAATGTATAGGTTTGCTAGGTTTCCCTAGGTGCCGGCAGAGGTAGGGTTCAAAAACTACAGCTAGGCACTTTGCCAAAAAAGGGTCATTTTTCACTGCGAAATTGAGGTGTGACCACGTTGCGTTTTGCGCCGTTTCCTGTCGCAGGCACTAGGCCGACCCACACAAGTGAGGTACCATTTTTCTCGTAAGACTTTGGGGAACGCGGGGTGGGTGGAAATTTGTGGATCCACGCAGATTCCAGAACTTTCCACCACAGAAATGTGGGGAAAATGTGTTTTTTGGACAATTTGTTATGTTTGCAAGGGATTCTGGGTAACAGAACCTGGTGGGAGGCAGTCAAGTCACCCCATCCTGGATTCCCCTGGGTGTCTAGTTTTCAAAAATGTATAGGTTTGCTAGGTTTCCCTAGGTGCCGGCAGAGCTAGGGTTCAAAAACTACAGCTAGGCACTTTGCCAAAAAAGGGTCATTTTTCACTGCGAAATTGAGGTGTGACCACGTTGCGTTTTGCGCCGTTTCCTGTCGCAGGCACTAGGCCGACCCACACAAGTGAGGTACCATTTTTCTCGTTAGACTTTGGGGAACGCGGGGTGGGTGGAAATTTGTGGATCCACGCAGATTCCAGACCTTTCCACCACAGAAATGTGGGGAAAATGTGATTTTTTTGACAATTTTTTATGTTTGCAAGGGATTCTGGGTAACAGAACCTGGTGGGAGGCAGTCAAGTCACCCCATCCTGGATTCCCCTGGGTGTCTAGTTTTCAAAAATGTATAGGTTTGCTAGGTTTCCCTAGGTGCCGGCAGAGCTAGGGTTCAAAAACTACACCTAGGCACTTTGCAAAAAAAGGGTAATTTTTCATTGTGAAAATGTGGTACGTCCAAGTTGCATTTTGAGCCATTTCCTGTTGTGGGCACAAGGGCTACCCACACAAGTGAGGTACCATTTTTATCGGGAGACTTAGGGTAACACAGAATTGTAGAGCAACTGTTATTACCTATTGACTTTCGATGCATTTCTGCCTTCCAAATGAAAGACAATGTGTAAAAAATAAGTCATTTTGAAAAATGACCTATAATTCTCATGCTAGTATGGGTACTCCCAATTTCGGAAATGTGCAAATATCTACTGTTTCTAAAATCTACATTTTGTTCCCATTTCAGAAATACATAGGTGTCTTTCATAACAATTTTTCCATGTATACATTTTCCCAAAATAATTGCTATATACCCGGTACTTAAAAAAAAATCATTGCAAGATGTTGCTCAATTATTGGCTCTGGGTTCGTCGGGTTCTTGGTGAACCTACAAGTCCTATATATCCCCACAACTAGAAAGGTCCAGCGGATATAACGGTATATTGCCTTCAAATAGCTGTCATAATTAGAAGAAGTTACAGGTGAAAACGTTGACACAAATGGCTGTTTTTTTCAACTAATTTTCAATTTTTCCTTTATTTAACTGTTAGTTTCTATAAGGAAAACTTTAAGGATCTACACAAATGACCCCTTGCTGAATTCAGAATTTTGTCTACTTTTCATAAATGTATGGCTTTCCAGGATCCATTATTGGTTTCATACCCATTTCTACCATTAACTGGAAGGAGGTTGAAAGCACAAAAAATAGCAAAAATAGGCTATGTCCCAGAAAAATGCCAAAACTGTGTAAAAAAGTTGGTTTTCTGACAAAAGTCTGCTTGTCCCTGAAAGCTGGGAAGATGGTGATTTCATCCCCACAACCCCTTTTTGATGCCATTTGCAGGGAAAAATCAAGATGCTTTCATCTGTAGCCCTTTTTTTGCCTTTTTCCAAAAAAAAACAAAATTTAGCTGTATTTTGACAAATTTCTGGGTCCCCTCCAGGGGAACCCACAAACCCTGGGTACCTTTACAATCCCCATGATGTTAGAAAAAAAGGACGCAAATTTGGCATGGATACCTTATGTGGTCAAAAAGTTACAGGGGACTAAGCGCGCACTACCCCAAATAGCCAAAAAAAGGCTTAGCACAGGAGGGGAAAAGGCCTAGCAGCGAAGGGGTTAAAGAAAGAAGAAAAAGTATTTTTAGAAATGGTTGAAGAAAGAAGAATGAAATTTCAAAAAGAAGCAATAAAAGAGGAAGGAACACATCTATGGACGTTTGAGGAAGGAAATCATGAAGGGAAAAAGATAAATGCAGCAATGACATTAGATTGGCCGCAAACAGGAAAGTTGTGTATTAGGAGAAATAAGACAGTCTATGACAATTACTTTGTAGGTTCCAGTATCTGCCATGACAATTATCAAATTCTGGGAGGTTGGGGATTCAAAGGTGGAAAAGATCCAATATTTCCAGGTATCTATTATATGTGTGGGAATAGAGCTTATTACAGGTTACCGGACCATTGGTATGGAACTTGCTATGTAGGCCTGGTCTTTCCAAAAATCTTTCATATGGACAGAGAAGAAAAGGGAACATACAAGATGATTAATAACTTTACACGTAGAAAGAGGGAACGTTTTTCAGAAATTGTAGGTGATATTTTTGGAGCATTAATACCAGCAGTGGGAATATCTTTGAATGCAGTTAAAATTCGGAAGTTATCCACAGTAGTAGATCGTTTGTCTACAGATACTGCGGGAGGGTTCTTAATGGTAAATACCGAAATGGTTGCCATGAGAGCTATGGTGATGCAAAATCGGCTTGCCCTTGATATTCTTTTGGCAAAAGAGGGTGGAGTCTGTGGAATGTTGAAAGTCCAACATTGTTGTACTTACATTCCTGATAAAAGTGAAAATATACAGAAGTATATTACAAATATTACAAATTTGCACAAAGAACTAGTTCCACTGGAGGTTGAAAGTGTTTTGGGAAAACTTGGTAGAGGGTTTTCCTCAGTAGCAAATTGGTTGACCAGAATGAGTAGACTAATGATAGGGAAAGTTATAATAATAGCAACTGTAATAATACTGTTAGCCATGGTGTTGAAGATAGTAATAACTTGTATAAAAAGAAAAGTAAGACAAAATAAGATAAAAAGAAATAACAGAATAATGAAAGAGAGAGAGAGAGAAATGGGTGAGATTGAATTAGAGAAAATGAAAGAAAGCATGTATAAGGAGACAAGAAGACAAGATGAAAGGGAAACAGATGTGTAACTAACAAAAAGCAAAGGATAAGAGACATATACTGTCTGAAAAAGAAGTATAACTTGGGTTTTATGTGGTGATTTAAAAATCACCAAAGGGGGGAGTTGATGGAGCAGAGAAAATAAAAAAAATGTAACCCCTAACAAATTTTATAAATAATTAATAAAATGTTCGTTTAAATGTATTAATCAACACTGTACGTGTGGGAAGAGTAACACGCAAATGTGTGTGCCAAATAATCTATTAATGGATGTCCGTGTGTCTAATTATAACATAAAAGTAAATGCGTACTAATTTAAAATAAATGCATGTTTTTGTTGTGCTTCATAAAAATAAAACGTGTCGTTGCAAAAACAATAGTGATGGTAAGTAAGGAACAGCTTAAATGTTGCTTTCTGCTAGGTAATAACTAATTGGGAGTACGTAGATGACGGGAGGGAAACGAAAAGGCTATTTTTCTCTATTTTAATTATGTTTTGTTTATTTCAAATTAGTGCTTCTAAAGTATAACCGAGTGGCGATATAAAATGGCAGCCAGTGGGTGATGTGCGCAAGCGCAAGGGAGACATGTGACACGGGAGAGAAGTCGGAGAAAAACTAACCTCGTGATGTTGCTGAGAGGCTAGGATGCGAGAAATGGTCAAGGCTGATGTGACCTAATTGAACTGATAGTGTGCCGTGGTGATCAGCAGAGACCCGTGGGAAACCAGTTTAAGAGAAAGGACAATGACTGCGGAGTTCTCGAATGTATCGAAAGAAGTTACAAATGTACTGATCGAAGCGGATGGAAACATGTCTTGAACTGTGAGAAAGGAAATGATCCAAGGACCATTGGATCCAAGAGAACTTGATTAAAAGAATGAATAAGATGACATGCATGGACCAATGAAAGAAAAGCGTGTTATTAATGTTGCAACAATTAGTTAGCAAAGTTAGAATTAGGGTATAAGAGGGCCTACTCTTAGTGGGAGGGGGTCAGTCGCTGTCACAGTCAGGAGCGGAGTTGGAGAGTCGTGTTGGTGTTGGTGATTTCCAGTGCTGGGTGGTCCTGATCGATCCCTTACTGAGCGGGAGATGCTGAAAGACTGTTAGATGAGACGGGTTGCAGGTAGCTGATGCTGACGAGCTGAAGTTTCTGTTGCTGTCTTAATTTTCCAGTTGAGTATGAGAATCAGGTTATTTCTAATTCTTAAACTTAGGTTAGAAATCATTAGGCTAAATTAGGAAGGTAGGCAGGTAATTAGGGTTTTGCTTCATGACAAAAATTTCCTTTCTGCAATAAATTGATTATGCTTAATAAATATTTGAATTAATAATGAATGAATAATTGAATAAAGGTTTAAAATTCTTTCATGCTTTTAAAATTATATAAAATTTAAGATTCTTTAAACCAAATGACTCAGTGGTTATTTTTCTAAATGATTGTGACATCAGTAATTGGTTATTGTGATTTAGCTGGTCTTAATCACTATGAACTAATTTCTTACATGAATGATTCATCGACAAAACAATGAGCAGGAATATCTTAGGAAATAGCTAAAAGAAAGCGATAAGTTAAGGTAATAAGATATCCCGGCTCCTTCCAGCGGTACATAAATGGTGTTTTCCATTTTGTTCTCATGCTTCTCCTAGGAAAACAGAATTTCGTAAAGGTATAAAGGAAATCCAGGTGTGTGCGTGTGTGTTAGGCGATGTTTATGGGCCCCATCGTCATGTGGATGTGAAAAAATATAGTTTGCCCCTGGATGACCTATAAGTGACCTAGGAGGAGAATAGTTTTTATTGTACGCGCTGCATCAGTATTCACGTAGTCAAAAATATAATCCATCAAAAAGGAAAAAATAATTTGCAAAAAGCCCCCAAAAAATGCAAAAAAGTCCAATGGAGATCCGTCGAAGCAATCCAAAGTCTTAATGAACCATAAAAAACCCAAAAAAGTGTTTAAAAAAGAAACGCTCCTTGAAAACCAAAAAATGAAAGGAAATCAAAACTAAAAATATTGGTTTACTAAAAACCAAAACTGATTTCCTTTATTAAAAAAACACAAAATCCAAATGGCCATACAAAACCTTCAGATTTGTAAACCTGTGAAATAAGATACATTACCCACCTACAAACTAACTGTATCTCCAAACTTAGCATATACATCACAATTAATCAACACAAACCACATATTGTAACATAACATAATGATACGTTACTAAAAAACTCTACCTAAACTGAACCCAAAACACTGGTGAACGGAATTACAACAAGCATTTGCAATGCAATCGGTCTAGCCTTTGGGACCTTATATGTATTTAGCTATGCAGCACATTAGCCTGGGTGTTGAAACATCTACTGTTCTTTAACATGGAGGAAAAGTAAGCACCAAACTGCGTGACACGCCAGGTATGGGAACACATGGAGAGAAATATTGCCTTTCAGCGTGAAATGGTATAGTCCAAAGCTCTGTTTTTAATATAAAATCAGGGCCTTCGGTGGTCATATCACTGAAAATACAAGATTTGAAAAAAATATTATTGTCTACGGGTGCTCGTGGAAGACAATTTCTATGGATTTGAATCTAGAGAATGCTAAAGTGATTCTGGTATTTTACTGACCTCTGCTGGTCGTTTTCTATCAAGAAAGTTAAATAGAGGCAGTTGCCAGAAAAATTTAAAAAAGAAAGTCCCTCAGCAGAAAGCAATTCTGGTATGTTACTGACCTCTCCTGGTCATTTTCTATCAAGACAGTTAAATAGAGGCAGTTGAACAAGCAGAAAGCAATTCTGGTATTTTATTGATCTCTACTGGTCGTTTTCTATCAAGACAGTTAAATAGAGGCAGTTGAACAGAAAGAAAAGTCCCTAAGCAGAAGCAGACAAGTCCTAGGGCTGATCTGCAGAGTCCACAAAGTACACACACATATAAGTATATACGAAAGTATATACAAGAGGTCTCGAATGCTCGACCTAAAAACTATGCATAAAGATTCCAAAAACCCCAAAAACACCATGGGCCTGATTACGATGTCCGTGGGACAACCACCGACAGGCCGTCGGTGGCGGTCCTACCGACAGACAGCCCTTCGGTCCGACCGCCACATTATGATGCAGGCGGCCAGAGCAAAACCATCGAGGGAAAGGCCTCTGCCTCCGACAGGATCTTCGATCCCGTGGAGGCAGCAGTCGGAATTGTATCCCTTGAATGGCAGCGGTGCCGAGGCAGGCACCGCCGTCGGGATTAGAATGTCCCTTTCCGACAGCCTTGTCATGGCGGACCAACAGAGGGAAATGAGCATACACTCTATCGGGCTGAGGCATCTGCCATATTCAAGGCTTGTGAGGCCAGGGGAGGCGAACCTTAGACGGGATCCATGCCAATGTGGACCCGGTAGCCCCATACCCAGAAGGGAAGTGAGGAAATACTTTGTCGGGCCTGAGGGATTCCTGCCAAAGTCCTGCTGGTCAGCGAGTTCCATTGAGGCACCTGCTTTTGTTGGAGCACTTCCTGGTACTGGCATCGCAATGGCCCAGAGAGGGAGGCTGTGCATCGGTTCCACTAAGTGCCCCCTCGCCATCGCAACACCATGATCAGAAAGGGACGTGCTATTCACGTCCAAGGGCTCCTGTCCCCTGTTCCGGGACTCGCGAGACAAGGGACAGGAAGCACCTCCTGCCACCCATGGATCTCCCCTGGTTCGAGCCAGTGAGTCGAGGGAAAAGGGGAGGTACGTGGCCCACTATCACCACACATACCTACAGGTGTGTGCTCTGATCATAGTTGTGGTCTGATGTGAAATAGAACTCTTTTAATGGGTCTTCTAAGTGTGTTTCGGGCATTCTTAGTGGATTGTTCATGGTGGTGATTGTCAATGCTAATGTTTTTTCTGTGTATGCCATTGCCCTTTTTAATTCTATGATATTACTAGATAAGAGTGCCTTTGTACTTTATGTAGAGCCTTATGATATCCTGTAAATCAATGTATGTTTGGACTTTTCCACCCCTGTTCTGTGTGATGTAAGGCATCTGTGGGTGTGGGGTATATATGGTGGGGGTTTCTCAAGGGTTATTTGAGAAGTTGGATATAAAAGTACAACAATCTGTGGGACGTATCCACTTCTGATGCAATTGTTCAATGGCCCTTTCCACACGCCATTCTATACCATGTGAACTCATCTTTAACTGACTGTAAGTCAATTTTCAATTCCTCCATTGTTTCTCGAATATGAGACACCTCATTATCGTGTGATAAAATAATGGTTTTATATTGTGTGTATGACAAAGCAGCTGCATCTGTTTTTGCGCGCAAATCTTTATTATCATCTAATACTCGGCTTGCTGGTTGAGCCAGGTCATTTGTTTCACCTTGTGCCTGTGTTTAATCTTGTCCTGAAAGACAGGATCATCCCTGAATCAGTGAAGGTAAGTATTTTAATGCCTATTAATTAGAAGGGTTCACAAGCAGATCCCTGCAATTGAAGGCTCATAGGATTAATAGAGAGAGAGGGTAAAATATCTGAAAAAAATATTTTAAATCTGTTGCAAGATAGGATCATTTTCGAAAACAGCCTTTTATAGCACGTGTCCAGATTAGTAAACAAGCATTGGCAAAGCCAGTAGGTCTTGCCTCTGGCTGCCAATGAAGACCAATTGGCTTTGCCGATGCTGCCATTGCTTGTCTAAGAATGTAGCTGTGTGTCATTATGAGCCCGAGTGTTTGTCTTCATATTTTCTTCTGTATTTGTATTCCTGTTCATGATGTCCTCTTTATGTGTCTATGTTTGTGTGTGTATGTCTGTTAGATTATTTATATTGTGTATTTGTGTGAATCTGTCTTAGTTTCTGTTTGGGTCCACATGTGTCTGTACATGCTTGAATCTGTCAGTGTTTGTGTGTAGGCGGCCTTATATGTGCATACATTGGTCTGTAAGTGTCTCCATGTCTCTATTTCAGTGATTTGTGTATTTTTGTGTTTATGTGTCTGGGTTGTATTGATGTCTTTGTCTACATGAGTCTTTATGGCAGTCCATTTCCCGGTCTGTCTGTGCATGCGTATGGGTCTCTGTTTGGATGAGTGTGTACATGGGCATGTACGTGTGAGTCTGTGTGATTGTCTACTGTGTGCTGAACTGTAATCTCGCATTTGTATAGCAGTGTCATCGTCATGAGTCTATGTGTGTCTGATTATGTTCTTGTGTCTGTGTCAGTATGTGTGTGTCATTGTATGACGGTGACTTTATGCATCTGTATGTCTGTGTCTTACTGTAGGTGTCTTTGTCTCTATGTGTGTGTCTATTATGAGTTTATTTGTATGTGTACAAGAGCCACGAACCAGCTGACCAATCCCTGGCAATGAAGGATGGTCCATCTGCCAGACTGTAAAAGAGCAAACTCTTGAGGTGTGTCTGTGGACCTTAACTCAAATGTATAGCTCGAACTGGACGGTATGATCGGGGCTGTGGTTTACCCTTTAATGCATGTTCCTCGCTCTGACATTCTTCTGTGATCACATCTTGTGTGAAAGGCTATAATAGCTCTGGACTGAGAGGCGCAGAGAAGTAAAACATGCAATAGGTCTCGCATTTACGCTAGTTTGAGCTATTAGCATTGTAAATGATATGCCTTTTATTTATGTTTTGGTTTTAAAACATAAATAAAATGCATTGTCATTTACAATGCCAATAGCTTAAACTTGCATAAATGCGAGACCTATTGCATAGCAAATGCTTGTTTGGGAAGTCTAGTCAGGCGAACTGAGCTCCCAGGGAATATACAGCGACTACCTTTTTTTGCACTCCAGGACCGAGATGCACTGTAACGTGTCTGAAAGGTGATATCTTGGCGCTATACAAAGGAGAGGACTTCTAATCTCAAAAGAATAATAAAAAAAAATCTCTTTACCTTAAAGGCTCGCACGGGCGCCTGCTAAAATATGAAGCGCGGCGCCCGTGTTGTTAATACTTAAAGTTTAGTCCGGGTGCGGGACAGTAACGAGGAGCAAATAGTGGAAAACCGGGCGCCGTGGTGCAATCTAAAGCACGGCGCCCGTGTTGTGAAAATAAATGGGGAGATGCTGATGGAGTTGGGCGAGCAGTGCGGCCGCCATTGTTTGCTTTGTTCTCGGTGAGCCGTAATTACATACGGCGTTACGTACTGTTAAAAAAAATGCTAAGTAATACTTATTGACAAGAAAAAAAGTGGGCACCTGCTAAACTATTAAGCGTGGTGCTGTGGCCTGCTGCGATGTTGTGAGTACTATAGGGAAAGATCATTAAAGAAAATAGTGCTCACTGACCATATAAAGAACACCGTATAACACCACAAGTAAAAGGTCCAGCCCTTGTGGGAGGTTACAAATGCAGACAAGGCGGTAGCAAGGAGGGACTAGTAAGCCTATTTACCAATGAAAAGCAACGATTTAGGAAGGATGGTAACAGGAGCCATTTGAAAAGATCGGCGGGGAAATGGGCGGAGCTTGTATTCCAATACTCAATACAGCATGCCTCGCAGAGCGAGCAGTGCATGCGCGCTGCGCTAGGCTCGCCCTAAAAAGGGCCCCAAACAAAGTCTTCAACAATGGCTGCTTAGTGTGCCATCGCGAGAAAAATGCAGATACAGCCTGGGCAGCAGAGAACAAGTAGGAGACAGGAAAGGATTTTCAGGATAAGAGTTACACTGTTGAAGCAGACAGATAATGTGATTTATGACAAATATAGACTCAGCTGTCAGGTGATATTGGAACTCTTTCCTGAACTGGACCATGAGGTAGCAAGAGGTCGCTCAGAAGCCAGGCCTCACCAGCACATGTCCAGATACTGTGTTCACTCCACATCCGGTTCTCTGGTAGCTTCCAGGGTGTCATAGCTGCAGCTAGTAGGGTGTCAGAAAGTGCCTTAATTATGGACTTTCATAGTTTTCTTGATACCATGGTCTCTGGAATTAACTACCACATAGCCTTACCCAACACCCCACAGCAATTGCAGAGCAACAAGTTACAACTCTATAGAATCGCACAATTCTTGCATGTGATAGGTTTTGTTGATGGGACACATGTACCTATATGTCCACCATCTGCGAGTGAATACCATTACTGTCCTGGTCTTTTTCTGAATCGGTCTCATGATGTCCCTGAAGTTCTGTTTCATGCCCTTCATGCCTGGTATGTCGGCTGGAAACAGCTCTGCTAATTAGTGTTATAATAAACATGCAGGTTTGTCTTTACTTTTATTCAATATTGATTTCCTATACAAAAGCAATTTTTTATCAACCACCAATATTTGTGACACTGCAAGAATGCTTGATAATGCGACTTGAGGGGTGTGCATGCAATCTCATAACGTTGACGTGACTATAACTGCCTTGATGCAGTTTTGGATGTGCTGAAAAAGTGGAACTGGGGTGGCTGTTGCTCGTGTATGTGTGTACTGCCTGGCCCTCAACCTGCCTGACTTTTGGTGGAACTCTGCCTTCACATGAATATTTGGTTGGGGTGCTTACGGATATCTAATTGTTGAGGGTGGTGCTGATGTGTCTATAGAACTGACTTCAGGCTTTAATGTCGACGCATTTAACTCCTGATAGGAGGGGGGAGGTCTTGGTTGTGCCAACAGGAGGCGTCCCCCTGTACCATCTGCCTCACTCAATTGACTACGTTGTCTTTCATCCTAGACTAGAGGTCCTATCATCTTTTTCAGATTGTTTTGGTGGTGTGATGCGTCACCCCAACTATATTTATTTTTACTGGATGCTGTAGCTGGGGCTTGTAGTTTCATATCTCCGTTTTCCCATCATGCTTAGCAGTGTACACTAATAATAACAAGCACTGGAAATGCAACAGATCTCGCCTTTGTTTAAGTTAAAGCAATTTGCTAATGGTATTGTTTTATGTATTTGTATTAATTAGTGTATGTTTGTGATATGTTGTGATTTTATGTTCTTAGAATTGTATTTGTTAGCTGTGTAGTAGTTTAAAGCATAGTTTAGTAGGAGAGGAGCAGTGTTTAAGATTTGGGAAGGAGAACGATTAGAAGAATAGCATGAGGGTTAATGAAGTATAGTGAGGATTAGAATACTATGTGGCAGAAGAAAGGTGCGGGGGGAGAGTAAATAGGGAGAAGGAATGAAGTGTGGAGGAGTTTAGTGTTGTTTTGAATGTAGGAAAGTGTGGAGAGCAGTATGAGGTATAAGGAAGGATAGAGTAGTAGAAGAGCAGTAGGTGTGATATGAAAGGAGTGTGAGATGTAGAAGAATAGTGTGAGGTTGAAGCAAGGTAAGTTTTTTTTATCAGCATTAGGTATAAGGAAGTAGAGGGGTGCAGAAGAGCACTGTGAGGGAGATTGTAGGAGAAGGAGTATGAGAAGAGTAGTGTGATACAGAAGGACTGATAGTGATGAGGATATGAGCAGTGTGCTGGTTGTTGTTTGATGTTGTTGATAGTGTAATATGAGTTGTTATTAGTACAGTGTAGGTATATATACCATATCACCCAAACATACATATATTATAAACAAGTGCAAATACTTTTCACCAAAACAACACAAATGGTAAGTTCCACATATCAATATATAGATATAAACAAATATATATTATATATATATATATATTTATATATATGTATATATATATATATCCTTTTATTTTTGTTTTTAAAACATAAATAAAAGGCATTGTCATTTGGAAATGTTAATAGCTCAAACTTGCATAAATGTGAGACCTATTGTATTGAAAATGCTTGTTCTCTCTTTTGCTGAGGGTGAAACTCTGCAGATGGGGAAAATATGCGCTGGGGCCCCAAAGTGCCACTGGTGCTAGAGTGGGGTTGGGGCAGAGAGCAGGCAGGAAAGGAAGCAGAAACCTAGGGCAGCGTGAAGGTGAATGTGACAGGAAGTGCATGAGGCAGAGAGCACGCGAAGGGACAGTGCAGAGTGAACCCTGAGGGTGGGTAGAACAGGCATGCAGTACAGGGGGAGGGCAGACAGGACAAGGACAGTGAGCAGAGGCAGAGAGCACGTGATGGGACAGTGTACAGTGAACTCCGAGGGTATAAAGGGTAAAGGCTCAGAGCCAAGGGGCAGAGAGGAGAGGTGGAACAGACCCCAAGGGTAGAACAGGTACGGAGGACAGGGGGATGGTAGACAGGACAGTGACAGTGATCAGAGGGAGAGAGCATGTGAAGGGACAGTGCACAGTGAACCCTGAGGGTATAAAGGGTGGAGGCAGAGAGGAGAGGTGGAAGAGACCGCACATATTGGCATTTTACTATGCATGGATGCTTATGTAATTTCTATTATGCACAATGGTAATGCATACTTTGTATTTGATTCACATAGTCGTGATGGCAAAGGAATGCCTCGCCCAAATGGAACATGTATAGCTATACGAATAAATACATTTAATAAACTTATGGAATACATACTAAATTTGGCAAATAGTTTAAAGCCATATAATGCAGATTATGTTGCATTCGAATTAACCCCAATTGATATAAATAACATTAAAAAAGATTCACTGCACAAAGCACTGCATAGAAAGCAACAACAAAAAACAGCCATAACAAGACAAGAAATTTATGTTCATACCACTAAAGCAAATACAATTGCTTATCAAACAACCAATATAGATACTTTACAAACCAGGGAAAAATTCACACTAGATACTATTAGCAACAGCATAGTTAATATAGAACAACCATCAACATCATCATATAATACACATATTAGTAAAACATGTACCAAAACAATTAGCAGTACACTAAAACCTACTCCAAAAACAACTAAAGTAAAACCCCCAAAAGGTAACAGCAATCACATATTAAAGGTCACAGAACCATTTACACCAATGTATAATGCAAATACTAATGATTAATTTGCAAATATAGTTAGCAAATCACTTGTATCTGCTATAGGGATAGACATAACAATGCCACAGCATAGTAACAGCAACAGCACACCTAATTTACAACAAACATCTACCTCAATATGTAAAAGACATAATTGTAATACATCTGCATTAGGAATTCACAATACACACATACCTACTACTAAAACAAATACAAACATAACACAAAATAATGACAGTAATGCAATATTAACTTTGGAAGAACATACTTTCGTTTGTATACCTCCGCAGTTATCTGAAAGTTTATGATGGCTGTAAAAAAGCGAACAACAGTAAGCGCACATTTGCAAATATTAAACGTAATCTCTATGCGTTCTTAAGTGCACCCTGATGTTATTGGCACCAGTTTGCAACTTAAAAGCAGACTAAATAAAGTTAATTCACCGATAAATCGAAAAAGCCTCCCTTTAGTTTGTACGCTAACGTTGTGGGACGCTGTAAAAAAAAACACACTAGGAAGCACACATTCGCAAGAAAGTAGCACAATCACTACATGGTCTTAACTACGCCATAATATTTCCAACACCAATTAACAATTAATACACGACCTTTACTTGCAGTATTGGCACATAAAAAGCAATTAAATGTAAAGTAAGAACCTAATGGAAAAGTACATCCATATGTTATTAGATTAAAAAAATGCAGACTTACATGTGCTTTTTGAATTAGTGTGCTAATATTGCCCTAAGGCATAATAAACGTATAAGACCTATTATAAGTTAAAAACGGTCTGGCAAAGCAAATAAAAAAGTAAAACCCAGAAGCACATTATTGAAAGCACATTAACGAGACCCTTAATAAATAAACAAAAAAAACCTACCTTTGGTGCCTATCCATGCGTTGCTATGCTAACGTTCCGGAGTGCCGAAAAAAAGTTTAGAACCCTATGCGCACATTCGCGAAGAAAAAACACAACCTGTACGCGCCCCAAACAAAAGCCTGTTATAATACAATAATTTTTAAAAAAACATTGCCCCAAACTCAAAAACAACATGTACCTCCTTATATATATATATCCCTATAATGAACAAAGTAAATTGTGACAACATTTTTTTAAAAACCCTACCGTTGGTGCGTATGTCTCTGTTGTTATGCTAACTTTGTGGGCCGCCGGGATACAGGTCAGAAGACTATGCGCCCAATTGCAACCAAAAAGCACAACCTCTACATACTCCGAACTGCAGCCAGATATAATACCATAATTAGTAAATCAAAATATTAGAGGAAAAAAAGCCTACCTTCAGGTCCCTTTGCTCTTGCTTTGTGCCGCCCCAAAAAAAGACCACAAGTAATCGCAAACCCGCTACATAGTAGCACAGCTAGTATGTGTCCCGAACTGCAACATAATGTTTAGAACAGCAAATAGCAACATAAAAGCACGAGCCTACATGCCCCACAGCCATAAAAAATGCAAAAAACCCACCAGTAAGCACCAACGCGCTACATAGTAGCACAGCCAGTACGCGCCCCTAAGTGCACTATAATGTTTGGAACGTAAATTGTAACTTAAAAACAACCTCCTACGTGCCCTACAGGCATATATAAAGCAACAAAATTTGAAGGAACACACACTATTTGAAAGCACACGCACGCAACACCCCAGCAATACCCCCCCCCCCCATTAAAATGCTTGCTTGTACCACATCACAGGTATGCTAAAAAAAAAAAAAAAAACATTAGTGGCTAAACGTAAAGCAATACAAAACGCACATTTCACAAAAGCCTACCTTTGATGCCTATCCGTTCGTTGCGATGCTAATGTTCCGGACAGCCGAAAAAAAGCTTAAAACACGGCGCACATTCGCGAATAAAAAAAAACACAACCTCAAAGCGTCCTAAACTAAAGCCAGTTATAGTACAAGTTTTTTTCCCAAAACAACATTAAGCACACTACCGTTTCAGACCTGTACACACAGAAGCACAACTTGTACGTGCCCATAACTGTAACATAAAGTGAAAGCTACCAAGTAATAACATAATAACACAACCTTAATGCCCCACAGCCATAAAACAAATCACAAATATGAAAGCCGGTAACACATAATATAAAAAAAAACGCACATCCACGCAATGACAAACCCCAAAAAGCCTACCTATAAGGTGTCCTTAAAAGTGCATAGGTATCGGCACAAGCTTCAAGTCTTGTGCGTGTCCTTGACTCCTGTACGCACATATCAGCATAAGCCCAAGTATAGTATAATAAGTAAAATGACTTAACAAGCATCGTTAAATAAAGTTTCGTCAAATAAAAAACATTATTAGTTTGCCCCACAGCCATATAAAATGCAACAACATTTGAAGGAACACACATTATTTAAAAGCACACGCACGCAACACCCCAGCAATTCCCCCTTAAAATGCTTGCTTGTACCACATCACAGGTATGCAGAAAAATCAAAAACAACATAAGACGCTACACATATTATTTAAAAGCACACGCTCGCAACACCCTAGCAATTCCCACCCCCCTTAAAATGCTTGCTTGTACCACATCACAGGTATGCTTAAAAAGCAAAAAAACATTAATGGCTAAACGTAACCCAAAAGTAAACGCAAAATTCACAAAGCCTACCTTTCGTGCCTATAGCTCCGTCGCGACGCTAAGGTTCTGGACTGCCGAATTTTTTTTTTACAGCACTATGCGCATTTTCGTAACAAACCAGCTCAACCTGTACGTACCCCAAACTGCAGTAACATATAATACTATACTTAATATAGGAAATTATGAAAGAAGAAAAAGCCTCCCCTCAGTCCTCATACCTCCGGGACTCTGCTTGTGTTTTGTCTCGTCCCAAAAAAGCCTACCAGTAAGCACCAACCCACGACATAGTAGCACAGCCAGTACGTGCCCCTAACCGCACTATAATGTTTGGAACGCAAATTGTAACTTAAAAACAACCTCCTACGTGCCCCACATCCATATAAAAAGCAACAACATTTGAAGGCACACACATTATTTAAAAGCACACGCACGCAATACCCCAGCAATAACCCCCCCCTTAAAATGCTTGCTTGCACCACATCATAGGTATGCTAAAAAATAAAAAAAAACATTAGTGGCTAAACTTAAACCAATACAAAACGCACATTTCACAAAAGCCTACCTTTGATGCCTATCCGTTCGTTGCGATGCTAACTGCGGACAGCGCATCTGTCCCACGGTCGCACGGCGCTGCCATATCCCTTAAATCAGTTTGTGAAACTGCAGATAATGTCTCATGGACTGGGAGGTCAGCAGTTTAAACCGTTTGCATTCCTTTTTCAGTGCTGTCAGTTGCAGTGTTTACTTTCCAAGCTGTGAACCTGGTGGAGGTGACGTTACTAGCTGCGGCGGAGGTGAGGAGGATAAGTTACAGTGGATGAGATTGAAATAGTTCCTGATGCTTTGCCAGCCACAGTAACATAAGCTTCCGATGCACATGTTAAGCAATGCACACGGCATCTTGACTCGGACTCTGTTGAACAAGACGCACGCGAGGCTGGCATATTAAAAACATCCAGAGAAGTATTCCATTTTACGCAGCGTAACTGACAAAAACAGGCGTGTCATCTCTGCATTCGACAACCCCTTCCACGCGAGTTATTAGCTGTGTAATGTCACATAGCACTATTCACGAATGAACTCCAATGAAACTTACGGCGCGGCTAACTTTGCCCTCCGCCAGCCCATATACAATGAACAGCGCAACTCTGGGGAGTTTGCTTTTGGATGGGGGGAAGGGGAGGGAGGAGCTGGTAGGATTTCCAATGAGGAGCCAGCGTTTCCCGTAAACAGAGCTAGCAGCACACCCTCCTACGTCACGCCAAACAAAGATGGCATCGGCCTGTCCAGATGGGCCGTCCTAAAATTGGACAGGGCGATAACAAAAAAGCCCGATTTCCAATCACGCGCCAGCGTTTAGCATAAACGATGACGCAAGCCAATTGAAAACATGCTGTGGCTTAAAGTCCCCTTCAGAAACTGTATTGATTCCAAGAAGCCCTCGCAGAGCGGGCAGCGCATGCGCGATGCAACGCCAGGCGAGACCTAAAAACGGGCTGAAAGTCACCCTCGTGAGAAGAAGGTATTATCAGCTCTGCATTCACGAAGCAAATCACAGTCTTAATCCTTACAGATTGTTTTCCCATCCCACAGAGGAAGGAAAGAGCTGCTTAAAACTTCAGTTTTTGACAGTCATCACAGGCGATACCTGACTCAACCAAAAGCAGCAAACTCGTGACAAAAAAGATTAATAAAGAGTCCTTACAAAGTACTGATGTGGGGGAAAAAACCACAAATATGAAGCCCACTTTGGCAACAGCAAAACGGGTTTTCACGTTTGAGAAGTGCCATGAAACAATTGGCTTAGCTGTCCCTTATTTGCACATTTCTCTGTGAGTCATGGAGCCTGGCGTGTTCAAAGCATTAAGCAAATCACCAGAGATAATATATCATGGGGAACGGTTCTTATGTACACCACAGTTACAGTGGAGGATACCTCCAATTTTATTACTCGCCATGTAAAGGTGACATAATTTAGTAATAGTCGCCTGTGCAGCTTAATAACACATCTACTATGTTACAGTCTATTTTCTCGGGTGCGGGACAGCAACGAGGAGCAAATAGTGGAAAGCCGGGCGCCGTGGTGCAACCTAAAGTGCGGTGCCCGTGTTGTGAAAATAAAAGCGGAGATGTTGACGGAGTTGGGCGAGCAGTGCAGCCACCATTGTTTGCTTAGTTCTGGGCCAGCCGTGATTACATGCGGCGTTACATACTATTAAAAAAACGCAAAGTATTACTTATTTACTAGAAAAAAAGTGGGCGCCTGCAAAACTATTAAGCGTGGCACCCTGGCCTGCTGCGATGTTGTGATTGTAATAGGGAACGATCATTAAAGAAAATAGTGCTCACTGACCATATAAAGCACACCGTATAACACCACAAGTAAAAGGTCCAGTCCTTGTGGGAGGTTCCAAATGGAGACAAGGTGGTCCCAAGGAGGGACTAGTAAGCCTATTTACCAATGAAAAGCAACGATTTGGAAGGACGGTAACAGGAGCCATTTGAAAAAGATGGGCGGGGAAATGGGCGGAGCTTGTATTACATACTCAATACAACATGCCTCGCAGAGCGAGCAGGCATGCGTGCTGCCGCTAGGCTCGACCTAAAAAAAAAGATGAGAACAGACTGAAAAGAAAAGAGCAGAAATTAAATAAGGAGGTGCTAGTCCCTTCTACGATAAAACGTGCTGTGACTCATTGCGCATCTATCAATTAAAAACATTACGCAAAACAGGTAACAGGATATTTGGTACTCAACCCAGACTGGTCAATTTTGTTTGTTTGTTTGTTGTGTTTCACACAGTAAATTAAAGGACGGGAATTAATCTGAGGGGACCAAGCTGCATTCACAAGAAGGCGAATGTAAACAACCAGCAAGGAAACCAGGAAATGCTGTTCTTCGGGAAATGGAGAAGTCCAGCATCAAGCAGTCTGCTCTTCTATTAATACCTCACCAAGAACACAAAATCAAGCATTGGCAAAGCCACTAACACAATAGTGGCAGCAATAAAGTAGGGAGGTAGAGAGCAGGCGGGATATAAAGCACAGTTGGCAAACAAAAGTACACAGGAAAGCAGAAAGAGGTAGGGTGGTGAGAAGCATACGACGGAGATGATGAATGGAAAACACATGCATTCTCATCATGAAGGGCTTCCCAAAAAATGAGAAAAATAGCTCCTGAAAGACGATACTGGTGGAAGCATAGAGGCAGCCACTCAGACAGGTAGGTGCTATACAAGCCTTGCTGCATGAGTAGGGAGGTTAACAAAACATGACGGGTGAAACAAACAAAACCAATAAATAGAAAGCATAGGAATAAAAGTGACAAAACAAAAGACCAATGGAAAGCATTGGGAGGAGTTTCGTTCTTGGTCAGCTAGCAACATGTCCCCATAAGTCTTTCGCAATCAGACAGCTGCACTTTCTCGCAGGCTTCGACCTAAAAAGGTGGTTTGTCAGGTAAAATGTCAGCACTAAATGGCCTCAAGGAGGGCTGCATCTTAGCGTCCTGCTTGTTTAACCTGTATATTTCTGGCCTCTTAGCATAATTTAAGTTCGTAAAGTGCTTCGTCCTTAAATTAGGTAGTCATTTACCGCCAAGGCTTATGCCAGTGATTAATTTTTTTTTAATACTACCATAGGTAGGCTGTAATGCTTAATGGAAGACAAAATATATTTGTATATGCATAACTCAAAAACCATTTACACATTGCACATGCATGGTCACCGTGTTGGCACCAACATAGATTATATGTACTTGGGTGTTCATACTCCGACTCTATTCTCGGGACTCCAGATCTTGGCAGGCAAGTGCGAGTGGAACGGCTTTGGAGTGTGATGTTCTTTTTAAAACATGGAGCAATAAGCTGTCAATCAGTTCAAGAGGTGTTTAATAGTAAAACCCATTCAATTTAGGAGCATTCTGTGACAGTCTATGTAGCAGATGTGAGACTAATCTAAATGTACTTGAGACACACAAACTGAGGAGAGTCTTTAACATAAGATATAGCCCACCTCAAGCAGTCATTACATTAGGATTTGGGAAAACAGCAATGGACATGAAAGCCGATGAAGCATCCCTAAAGTATCTGTTTGGGCTCAGAAAGTTCTAAAGAGTGGTCAGCATTCCATAGGGCATTACTATGGACTGGGATAGTGATGCACCCTAAGGGGCTGTTATTCTCCAACCTAGGCATTGTTCTTGAAAAGAACCACATAAAGAATATGTGGGACGATGAAAACATCCTGAAATCTGAGTTCTCCTAATGTTTGCACTCTGACATACGAGTTGAAAGCTACCTATTAGATGACCAACTTTCAGCAGCCTCTAAAGTAAGGTTAATATTATTGACATCCTGCAATAAACCAGCTGCATAGCCTTAGTTACTGGATCGATATTTGGAAAACATATTGAGTTGTAAATAACGGGATTCCGAAATATCTGGAAAAAAATAACATGATACAAAAATATTGTGATGCAGAAATATTGTTGTCAAGAATATCGATTTTTTCAAGTAAATAAGATCGCTGTCAACAATATCGTTGTTGTTAATATCGTTTTCAATAATAGTTGTAAAAAATATAGTTTTTAAATTATCTTAATGTGTTTTAGTTCATATATTAATTTAACGTTATTATTGTTTGTATAATTGTTAATAATATTTTTTTAAATAGCTTATAAGTTTAAGTGATTTATAATTTTGAATTTTATTGCTAACAGTAATTTATACTGTTGTAGCGGGTTGCTAGGTTTGTATAGATATAGGGTGGGAAGTTAATTAAGTAATACTTAATTAACAATTAATTGTTAATTTAATATCAATTATTTAATTGATTTTTAAACATGCAAATTGTGTAATTATATTTTTCAGTTATATTTTAGGTGCGGGCTGCTGGGTTTGTAGGGGTATTGGGTCAAACGTTATTTAAGTAATAATAAATTAATTATTAATGTATTATTAATAAATTATTTAATTGATTATCAATAATGTAAATTGTGTAATAACTTTCTATATTAGTTATAGTTTAGGTGTGGGCTGTTCGGTTTGTAGAGCTATAGGATGGGAAGTTAATTAAGTAATAATTAAATATCAATAATTTATTAATAATTATTTAATTGATAATTATGTACATGATGTAATATTGATTTATTTTAGTTATATTTTAGTTGCGGGTTGCTAGGTTTTTAGGGGTATAGGATGGGATGTTAATTAAGTATTAATTGGTGTAATGGAAACTTGGATTGGCAAACAAGTTTTGCAATATCATCATGGCCAGAAGAGTAGGGTGGGTGGGGGCCTCTAAAAAGACTATTAAAGGGGACTGAGTGGTTGTACATTTTTGAAACCCTAACCTTGTCGGGCATCTTTTACATAAGTCCAATAATCTTTAAAAAAGTTTTGAGGAACATGATGTTGATTGGTGCATGCTGGCGGAGCGAGCAGTATACGTAAGCAGAGGATGCCCCAAAAAATGGGATACATTTTGGGGGAAATGGAACACGTATAGAGGTAACATTTGCACCTCTCCGTCAGAACGAGAGAGCGAGCTAACAGAACTACCGAACAGTGCACCTGAGTTGGGTGGGGGCGGGGGTGAAATACATGGGATGTCTAGTGACAAGAAGTATTGTCTATTGAGATCCGATGATGTTATATATGTTTGTACCGTATTATACTATGCTATAATGTGCAATAAAAAGAGTTAAAAAAAAAAAAAGTTTTGAGCGCACAAATTCTAGCTCGACCTTAAGTTCTATTTGTGCTTTACCACTGGGCTTCTTTTATCAGCCCCCTACATTGATCCCCCCTCTAATTAGAAGGCCCATGAGATCTGGAAGCCCAATATCTGCTCCATCTTTTCTTCATCCTAATCGTTTTGCTGTTTTGGAAGGTTTGTCAGAAGTAGATTGACTGCATAAGATGCCTATCTCTAAATCATCTCCCTCTGTTGATGATCCCCATTGTCCTGTACCCTCTCTACGGGCCAGAACCAGCTCAATTCCACTTCATTTTATTTCATGGAATATCGCAGGTATAAAAAATAAACTGAGTAATCCAGATTGGTTAGGCACCATCAATGTGGTCTGTTGTCAAGAAACTTGGTCCCAGGAGGACTTTTTTATAAACGGGTTTCAATCTTTTTGTTTACCGGTCGTTCCATCTACTTCTGGACGAGCCAAGGGGGGCCTGGGGATTTTGGTTTCCTTAAAAAATGGGCTCTTGAAAGCGGAGAAGCTAAGAGGTTCACCATGCTGCCAAATACTGCTCCTCGACATCCCTGCCCATTTGGACATACTTTTGATTACCTTTTACTTTAATTATTTTGTTACTCACCCAATCCGCCTAATTAAGAAGCTAGATGTATTCGTCTCGTAGTACTTATTGAATCACCCAGATAGGTAGGCTATTCTATGGGTGGGTGATTTTAATGCCACAGTTTGTCCCATAAGGGACAAGCGAGTGTGTGATGTCTCGGATGGTAGTAATAAGAACCTAACCAATTTTTTACATACCCTCTATGGGGATACCCTGAATCAGTGCGAGACGAAATTCAACCTTCACTGCAGTTCTGATTTTTCAAAGGGTAAGGGGCCTCTCTGTTCCACATTTACGGGCAAAGGAAAAGGGTCCATATAACTAATTTTATGTTCCTTTCCCCGCACTTAGTACGATATGTTTTAGACTCTTACACAAAGTCCTCAGTCTTGAGTGATCACAATCCCATCTTTTTGGTACTTTCAGGTCCAACCTCTAAACAATCAGAGTCAAACTTCCCCATTGAAATACATTGTTCAGCTAGTAAGATCTTCCATCTAACATAGGCCAAAATTGATCAGAAGAAATTTTGGAACAACCTCATTTCTCAGAGTTAACAAGACATTATGGTTTGCTAACCCCGTTGACGTGGTCCAGAGTTTTGAGACCATCTGCAACCAAGCTGCAAACCAATTTTTAATTCAGACTAAACCCAAAGAGAGTCACCCTTGTAAGTGGTTGTCCCCCAAATGTACAGCAGCCCTAAAATCACTTAAGGAGGCACTTAAGGAATCCCCACGTAATGTTGCTCAAATTAAATCCCTTAGGAACGTGTATAAAACAATTGTTACGGCCAGGAAACAGGAAGTGAGGGACCAGGCCTGGGTCGATCTTCTTAGGGCAAGCGCATTTCGCGATTCCAGAGCTTTCTGGGAAGTTGTCAACAGACCCTACTTTAGTGACTCCAACTTCCCTATGATTGAATGTCATATTCCAGCTGCCGAACGGTTGCACCACTTCTCAGAAATCTTTGGTAGCTCTAGCTTATTCAAAGACAAACATACGGTCCACCCTTCTACTGACGAAGTCCTGGCTTTGAGTAATGACATCACCGTTGATATGACAATGTTAGCCATTTCCAAGTCCTCTTCAGAAAAAGTACCAGGGCCAGATGAGATACCCATTGACATATTTAAACAAAATCCTGCATTCTGGGCGTCTCTTTTAACAAACTTTTTTCGCTGTGTAATATTAGGCCAGATCCCGTCCTCCTGAAAGGACTCTACCATAGTGCCAATTTTTTTAAAAGGCAACATAAATTTACCCATTTATTACAGGCCCTTTTCCTTCCTGGACTCATCGACTAAAATCATGGGGAGGGTAATCCTCCACCTTCTCGAGGACCGGGCTAGTGACACAAAGTTCTTCTCGGAGGCTCAATTCGGTTTCCGCTCTGGGGTCCGTTCCGTCGAACAATCTTTGAACCTCCTCGTGATCTTTAGCAAATATGTCCAGGCTAGGCAGGGGGGGCGGTCCACATGGCCTTTATGGACTTGTCCAGCGCTTTTGACCTGGTTGACAGGGAGAAGCTCTGGACAATGATGGGTAAAGCCGGAGTAAACCCAGCTTTAAGCGACCGTTTGGGTAGATTACACGAAGGAACAAAGACACAGGTCCGTTTTGACGCCAATGGTGACTGTACCCCCTCCTTTGTTTCCAATAAAGGCAGGAGACAGGGCTGTATCCTAGCTCCCTTTCTTTTTCTTTTTTACGTTAATGCCTTAGAGAAAACACTGATTTTAAAAGGTAAAGATCTCCCACAGGTTGGGGACTGCGCCGTCCCAGTGCGTCTTATTGCTGACGACGTGGTCCTCTTAGCCCGTACCGCAAATGGGCTACAACTTTTACTGGATATTTTAATGATTTTGTGAAGGACTTAAATTTAAAAATCAATCATACCAAATCTTATACCATGATTTTTGGGCCCACAAAGAAGTCTTCTCGTTTACATTCTGTTACTGGGACTCCCATCACTAGAGTGCAAATTTTTAATTATCTTGGCATCCTGTTTTCCTCAGATTTAAAATGGGAGAAATTACTGACTGTGAGAGTAGGTAAGATGGAGGGGGCAATAGAGGATCTATTCTGCTTTTCAAAGAAATTAGGTCACAAAACGATTCATGAATTAATCGCCTTGTATAAGGCGAAGTGCATTCCTTTGGGAACCTACAGGGCAGGAGTCTGGGGCTACACTTTTCCTGGTCCTCTATAAACAATTGAGAACACGTTTCTTTGTAGGTTGTTAGCCCCCCCCCTCCCCCCCCCCCAGGAGTACTGCCAGGTTAATAACCCATCTAGAATCAGGCTTTTCTTTTCTTGAAGACGCAGCTCTAGCTGCCCCTTTGCTCTTGTGGGTTAAAGTTTGGACTTCCCCGTTTTGTTCCTTCACCAAGGAGATTTCGAAGGACTGCTTAAAATTAGAACAAGTCTAAGCCATTCCATAGTTGTCATATGTAAGAAAATTATTTTTGTAATTAGATCTTCCCCACTTCTTTCTCTCTCCAAACGAACTTTCTAGAAGCGCAAAAGTTGAGACAAAAACAGCTATATACCAGCATAGAACCCAGCGGAGATTTCGCAATCAACAATCTTCAGCCTCAATTTCGCACTCTTTAGGCTTCAAACAAGAGGAGGGGGTTGAAAGCTATCTCCTTTGGGTCACTAACATAGAACATAGGTTCTACCTTACCTGTTTTAGATTAGGCCCGGTTCACTTTTTGGTAGCCTAACCCCAACAGGGTTCATGGTTTCACAGCTTACCCCTTTGTCCCTGTGATGACATCGCAAAACAATCTTTTGTCCATTTTGTGTTTTTCTGCAGGTTTTATTCTCAACCCAGAAGGTCCTTTCTTCGACCCACCCTGATGTCATTCGGGGTTAGAAGTTATAATGCACGTTTATCCCGTCGTTTACGATTCGAATCAAAATGTTGTTGTTTTGCTTTCACTAGTTTTATCCATGGGGCCCTGAAAATCAGGAATTCTCTGAAATAGAATTGGCTCAACATGACTGCAGCATTTTAAACATTAGGTACAGCATCTTAAATATAGACCCTTTTTTAATCTTATTATGTATTATTTTAATTGATCCCGTTTCCAGGTTTTATGTGTGCCGCCTATTATATATCACGTTTTGCCTAAGTGGTATGCTTTTGCCATTTCGGTTTTACTTAGCCCCAAGTAATACCGATTGATAACCTTGTCTGACTGTTTACGGAACTGACATCCTGAGCAACTTGGCGGACCCTTCATGTGACCTTTTATGGACTATCTAGAGGTTTTAGTTTTCTCAGGTTTGTTTTAATCAAATGGCATTTCATTGCAATGAAATATTGTAAAACATACTCGATTTTATTTTATGCCTTTGCACTGTGACCTGTATTTTATCGTGATTTTATTATTTATCCTGTTCACTTTTATGGTTCCCTTGAACCGAATAAAGATGTATGACTGACTGAAGTAATAATTAATTAACAAATAATCATCAATTGTGAATTAATTAGTTGATTGATTATCAATTATGTTAAATTGTCCGTTTCTGCTTAGCTGGGGCAAACAATGTAGTCGGCTGTAAGGTTGGGGAAACAGCCTTTACTCCGAAGTTTTTACTTCGGATGATATTTACCACACATTTTTTACTACGAAAAGAATGTTACAACGCAAGACGTAAAAACGAAAGACTTTATCACTCAATTGATCAGTGGGTGGCAGTGTTACATCATGTGTGGCAAATTTTTAAGGGTTAGAATTTGTGTGGGGTAAGATTCCTGTGTTTTAGGGCTCATGGCATGTGTTTGTTTCGTCCATATAGGACTTGGCTTAGTTTGGGTGTGTTTTGGTGCGTTTTTAGGTGAATTTGACTTGTAATACCCTAACATATCCTAATATTTTAATATTCTTTTTTGGTTTGCAAATTATGTGAAATACAGTCTCATTTTACAGTCTCAGGTTCCCGAGCGCACACCATATTTAGTAAAAATGTAATACACAGCAATGAAAAATAAAAAGAGAGCCAGCAGGAAAAAATGTAATTACCCTTGCAGTTTAAATAAACTCCAGGTGCAGATATTTCTTGACTCTTCCTTCTTCTGTGTGACTTCAATAGTCTTTTTTCAATTTCAATAAAAATTCGAGGACGTAGGGGCTTGAACGTCTCTTTTACACAGAATAGAGCACTTTGAAGCAGGACGGACGATCGGAACAGAGAATGCTACATACAGGTAAGTAAGTTTACTTTACATTCTATAACAAAAAAGAGAAAGGATATGCCTGGTGAAAGTGTGCGTGCTTGTTGTTTGCATGGTAAGTGTGCTTTTAGTGTTAATGGATGTATAAGCGTTGTAAGGGGGGTTTTGGGGGCAGCCGAACACCGCGAGGTCTGCCTCCCGGGCAGATTGGGAGGGGGCGGGGCCGGCCATGTAGCGGCCATTTTCTAATTTGGGCTGCTTAATTATAGCCCAAAGTAATAAGGGCTTGCGCAGGACGTTCCCAGCCACCATTTTAAGTTCTGGTGGCTGGGAGCAGGGTAGTGTAGGAAGTTTTGCTTTTTGTTTGTAGGCTGTTTAGTTTTAGCGTTTTGGGGTAGCTTTTCCTGCTGGGTTCATAGGGGGGATTATGGAGTGGAAGCTGATTCCTGGAGGAAGATGAGTGCCCCCCCCTGCGGTGCGCCTTGGCAAGGGGTGGCGGCCGCCGTCGCGGCCTGTCGCCCCCTGAAGCGTTCGAGGTTGAGGGAGGTGAGTCTTCGGGGCCGCTCATATGACAGGAAAGCGGCCCCGGAATGCGGGCCTGCCGGAGCCTCGGGTTCGCTCGGAGGCTCCGGCGTGTGTGCGTAGGGGGCGGGGCCCGCCGGAGGAGCGCGTCCCGTGCTTCTCCGGCAGAGCGCTCTAGGGAGGTCCGGTCTGCTCGGGGGACGGGGGGGAATGAGCCCGTGGTCTCCAGAGCAGCTGGTTATGCGGAGCAGGAGGCGGGAGGGAGGAGGGGAGTGGGGTGTGGAGGGATCGGAGGCTCCTGCCTCTATGAGGGAGGTGGCTGTAGGTCAGGGGGGCCCCCAGGGGGATGATGGTGGCAATTGTGGGGATGAGCGGGACCCCGGCGGGGGCCAGCAAGAGCAGAGTAGCCGGGTGGATTCCCTAAGAGAGGGGAGCGGGGAAGAATCGGGGCTGGAGGAGGGAGGGGTACAACTTGGGGGTTTCAGGGAGGGAGGAAGAGGTTTTCCCTGGGGAGCTGGAGCCAGCAGGGGGTAGCCATGTGTGAGAGGTGCCTGAATATTTCACTTCAGGGAACGATGAGGTGGGGGGTTTAGGCGGGTTGGGGCAAGTAGATGCATAGATGGCTAAAGGGGGTTCGGCAAGGGTGGTGGCAAGAGGGCCGTCGCAGGAAGGGGGACAAAAAGAGGGTAGGGGCAGGACAGGATAGGGGGCCTCTGGGGTCGGGCATCGGGCCTCGCCAACCATCCGGGTTCGGCCGGGCTGCATGGAGTGAAGGGGAGGTAGGGGGGTTAGGGAGCAGGAGGGGGATGATTTGTTTAAAGGCGGGCGGGGATGGGCAGAGAGTACATGAGGGGTGAGTAGGGATGTAGGGGAGGGGTTATACAGGCCCAGCACACCAGTCCAGTCACGTATATTTTAGGCGGAAGGGCAAAGTCGTGGTGCGGACTTGGCAGAGCTGGGAGCGGCTCAGGGGCGCCGAGGAGAAGGGAGGGCGGAGCCTCACGCGGCGTGCCCGTTACCTGCGGGGGATCCCGTCGTGGCTAGCAGAAGTAGGCCCCGAGCGGTCTCGCTGGCCCCAACACCTGACAGACCTAAGCGGTCCACAGGACAACAAGGACGCAGGAATACGCAAACGAAGATGGAAGGGGATTTCAGGCGGGTGCAGTCAGCATCGCCCGGGGCAAAGAGTTGGGGGCCCAACAGGGGCCACCAAGGGGATTGGCGCGAGTGGCGCAAGGAATTAGACTTGGATGAAGACAGCCTGGAATAAGGCGACGTAAGAGACGAAAGTGAAGGGGAAAAGGGGGGGCCCAGTAATGTGACACATAATATATTTACAGGTTACAAGAAAGGCGGCGGAGCCTGCACGGAAGTCGGCACAATTGGCACAGGGCATGGGCCAACTGGCAAGGCGGACTGCAGCAACACGGGCATCCTCCTTGGAGCCAGGTAAAGCACAAGAAAAAGGGGGGAAGCCGGGAATGGTATCGGTAGGGACAGGGGGGGAGGTAGAGAGGGGGGTAGAGGAAGGTAGGTTGAGGAAGGGTGAGTACGTATTAGACATTGGCATGGACACTGAGGATAATGGTAAGTGGACGACTGATGGGGAAGATAATAAAAGCAGGGAGACACCTGACAAAGGGGACGGGACACAAAAAAAAAAGGGATAAAGTGGAGAGTACAGAACTGAAGATTAAAAAGTTACCTTACATGGGGGTTACTAAGCCTCTAAGAGCGCATTTAATGCCGGCAAATAAGGAGCGCATATGGAAGGGGAATATGTCGAAATGCTCAAATTATTGCATAAGAGAGGTACGTGCAAAAGAGGGGCCTAAAGAAGAGGAGTATGAGCCGGCCAAAGGGTTCCCCTACCAGTTGATAATTGGTCAGTTGCCCCTTTTTAATTTATGTAAGCATATACTGTGACTAATATCTGGAACGAGGCGGGGCTCTATTTAAATACAGGGACGTTATTAGGAAAGAGCAGATTGCCGGGGGAGATAAGCGTGGGCACAGTACGATGAGGAGTTTAGGGCTCGAAGGGTTTGTTAAAGGGGCTGGGGCCGAAGGGCCTACACCGGTAACAATAGGACAACCAGAAGGCTGCAGAGGTAGGCAGGGAAGGTTTCAGATGGGGGTTTCGTCTAGGGTAATAGGGTCCGCGGGCCATACGATTGGCCAAAACTTTTGTGGTCAGCAAAAGAACATACTCACATGGTACAGGAGAAATTGGATAAACAAGTGAGGGAGGGTAGGATGGCGGGCCCCTTCATGGTCTGGCCTATGGGGCATCTGATCCGGCTTATTGAGCACTTGTTATGGTCAGAAGGGAGCTAAGCGAAGGTTTTTATTGATCAAAAAGAGGCTACTGTGGCATATTCCTCAGTTGACGTGGCCAAGTCACTGGTTGTGACGGCGGGCGCAACAGCAGAAAGGTGCAAAATGATTATTTCACCCATGGGGGTGGTGTCAGGGAAGGAAGAAGGGCGGTTCCGGCTTATTCAGCACTTGTCATGGCCAGAGGGGAACTCAGTGAATGGGTTTATTATTGAAGGAAAAGAGGCTACTGTGGCGTATTCCTCAGTTGACGTGGCCATGTCACTGGTTGTGACGGCGGGCGCAACAGCACAAACGGTAAAACAATCGTTTCACCCATTGGGGGGTGCCAAAGAAGGAACAAAGGCAGTTAAATTCCTCAGTTGACGTGGCCATGTTACTAGTTGTGACGGCGGGCGCAACAGCAAAAATGGCAAAATGATGGTTTCATCCATTGGGGGGTGCCAAAGAAGGAACAAAGGCAGTTGTATTACTTAGTTGACGTGGCCATGTCACTGGCTGGTGACCGCGGGCGCAACAGGAAAAAGGAAAAATGCGACATAGAGTCGGCTTTCCGTTTGCTTCTAGTCCATCCAGACGATTGGGATCTTCTGGGCATCCTTTTCAAGGGAGAAGGTACGTGGACAAAGCATTACCGATGGGCCTTTTCTAGGTCAGGCGCATTATTTGAGTGTGTTAGCACTTTCCTGCAGTGGCTGTATTCGAACGCATGGGTCCCTGGTTGGTGACGCATTATTTGGATGATTTCCCCTTCATGGGCACCTCAGGCTCCACGGAGTGCCAGGTGGTTCTGGAAAACTTCAAAGAGCTGATGAGGGAAGTAGGAGTGCCTTTAGCTCCTGAGAAGACAATGGGGCCCAGCACGGCGCTGTCTTTTTGGGATATAGAAATCAATTCCAGGATTAGGCAGGCATGCTTGCCAGAGGATAAAAACAAAAGATGTTGGAACTATTCAATGAGATGCTGGCTCAGGATAAAGTGATAGTCAAAGAGATTCAGGTGTTGCTGGGACATTTCAAATTTGCAGGTAGAGTAGGGAGGGATTTGGAGGGCCGGAGGCAGCCGCACCTCTTTATGCGCTTGTCCGCCGGGGTGGGAGAAGCCATGAGAATGTGGAGGATCTTTTTGCAAGGTTTCAACGGGTCTCCACTAGGGAGAGACGACGACTTAATATGGGAGGGAAAAAAAATTCTATGACGCGGCAGGTAGTAAGGGTTTGGCCTCTACTGGCAAGGCAGATGGTGTGAGGAATAGTGGCCTGAGGAATGGAAGGAAGGGGGAAGGAGTATCGCATTCATGGGCTTTTTTCCTCCGGTAGAGGCGTTTACATTTTAGGGAGCGATGCTCACCCACCAGAAAGTGGCCTTCAGCGTGGTTAATATGACAGTGGTGGAGGTAGTGAATCGCCAGTCAACAAGGTTCGAACAGGTGTTGTAATTTTGGAGGGTGTTTGTTTTAGGCTGTTTGCGACATGGCATAGTTTTAGAGCTTTACAGGTGCCAGGTGGGCACTGACATAGCGGAGGCTTGGTCTTGGGCACAGTTGGGGAGATTCCGGGGGCTAGCCAAGGTCACCAATAGTACCCCGACGCACATGCCGCAGCAGTTGTGGTATGTAGGCAACACAGGATGCTACAAACGGTGGCAGGGTCCCTGGCTAAATCCACTAGGGTAGCGTATAACTTAGCCTGGAAGGAGTTTTTGCTCTCAGGTGCCCAGCAGCATTCCAAGACGGAGCATAGGAGGGAAGACGTCGTTCAATTCATTCTGGATACAATTGTACGAGGTTTAGCGCAAGTTACAATTGCAGGGAAGCTAGCCGGAATCTCCTTGGTAGGAAACTATTATGGGCCTATTCACCGTCAGCAGGTGAATTGGGGTCGCGAATGCAGAAGGGCCGGGCCAAGGAACAAGGTCACTTGAGACGGGCTGGGAAGACTTTGTCTTGGCAATTGCTCTGGGAAATATTCCAGGCATTGCCGTTCATTTGCTCGGACGGGTTTGAGACTTGCTTATCTTCCACAGTGATGGTGTGGATGTTTTTGAGGCATTCAGAGTAGATGTAGGGTTGGGGGGGCAGAAGGGGTGGGAGGATTCAGGGGACAAATGGGGTCGGGCGTATTGAAAGGGTTTCATATTTGGCTGGGCAGATAAAAAAGGCAGAGTAAAGGGGTTTGGGGAAAGGGGTCACCGCAAGCATCCTTATCTCAGATAACTTGTCCTTGTAGGTGGGAAACAAAGTGGAGGGCAATCGCCAATGGGAGTGAGGGGTTAGTCTTTGCGCATGCAAAGGGAAGCAAGGTCACGGCTTTCCAGCTTTTGTCAGTTTTGAGAAAGGCGCTAAAGAACATGTGAAGTGATGGTGAGGACTTTGGGACACATTCTTTCAGGCTGGGGGCAGCTTTTGAGGCGACTAACAGGGGGTGGGGGCGGGGGGGACAGCATGCGGCTGGGTGGATGGTCATTCAGAATGCTACAAGCGCTTCCGGCGGAGCAAGGTTGGGGGTATTGGCGCGGTTAGTAATAATGCTTAAGTTCATTCAGTTTTTCTCGTTTCAGGTTCGGTGGCTGGCACCCTCTCCGTGGAGATGTCATTTTAGGTAGTGGGGTATGCCTTCGTGAACTGGGCCCAGGTCCAGGCCCGCAAGAGTTATGTTGGAGAAGATTTAGGTTTTAATAAAAATCTGCTTAAAGTATCATGGAAAGGTAAAGGGGGGATGTTAAAGAAAAAATTAATTAATTGCCTGAATGAAGGATGGTGGCGGGCAGGTGCCCAGATATTTTAGTTTCCCATTTAGGGGAAAATGACTTGGTTCAAGAGAGGGCATTGTTTTGATGTGGAGCATGAAAAGGGATTTGGCTCTGATGGGAAAGTAGTGGTCGGGCTGCTTAGGCAGGTAGACGGAATTTGTTCCCAGTAGAGTTGGCGTGAGGGCTGTTAATCCAGGGGCAGTTGATAGAGCCAGGAGGAAGCTCAACACAGTGATGGTTCGCCTTTGTAGGGAGCTCAATTTTGGTAGGATGGCACATACGGAAATTCGTTTTGACGCGGTACAGTGTTTTAGGGCAGATGGGTTCACCTTTTGCGATTGGGAATGGTCTTGTATATTTTGGAAATGAGAGAAGTTTTTCGCTAAGCCTCTAAACGTTCAAAGCCACCTAGGAAGATAGACCTATGAGGAAGGGGGGGGGGGAGAGAAAAAAGGGGGGAGATCCCCACCCTCCCTTTTTCCTGGGTGGCGGGGTTTTTAAAAGTTGGCCAGGGTTGGTAGAAGTTTTTGGTTAAGTGTTGGAAGTTTGTGAGCAGGGGCAGGGAAAGGGTAGGCAGGTAGGCTAAGTTTCAGAGTAGACGTTTGTTAGTTACAGTTGCAGAAAGGCAGGTTGGGGATTTGGGTTTTATTGGAGGGCAGGAATGTTAACTGCAATACTGTGTAATGTTGTTGTTATGTTAACGGCAGGTCTCGGTTTGGCTTGCCCCCCTCCCTCCCAAGGGGGGTTTGGGGGGCAGCCAAACACCGCGAGGTCTGCCTCCCGGGCAGATTGGGAGGGGGCGGGGCCGGCCATGTAGCGGCCATTTTGTAATTTGGGCTGCTTAATTATAGCCCAATTATAGCCCAAAGTAATAAGGGCTTGCGCAGGACGTTCCCAGCCACCATTTTAAGTTCTGGTGACCTGGTGGCTGGGAGCAGGGTAGTGTAGGAAGTTTTGCTTTTTGCCCGCCCTCCCATCCCTCTTTTTAAGCTTTTGATTTTGGGTGGTTGCTGGGGTTTGGAGTTTCCCGATGGCTAGGTTTGTTGAAGACAGGTGCATAAGGGGTTGTTGTACAAACTGTCGCTTGGAACAGGAGCTGGCGGGGTTTTTAAAAGTTGGCCAGGGTTGGCAGAAGTTTTTGGTTAAGTGTTGGAAGTTTGTGAGCAGGGGCAGGGAAAGGGTAGGCAGGTAGGCTAAGTTTCAGAGTAGACGTTTGTTAGTTACAGTTGCAGAAAGGCAGGTTGGGGATTTGGGTTTTATTGGAGGGCAGGAATGTTAACTGCAATACTGTGTAATGTTGTTGTTATGTTAACGGCAGGGTGAGGTCACGTCGGAGGGGATCGTAGGGGCGGGGGGGGGGATCAGGGGTCAGCTTATTTGATGTATAGTGAGGTGTTAGTTTTGTAAGGCAGTGGCCAGGTTTTAAAATGTGATATGCACCTGTTTCAATAAAGCGGCCTTTTTCACACACAAATTGGTCTCGGTTTGGCTTGCCCCCCTCCCTCCCAATGGTATGCGTGGTTGAATATGCGTGATAAAGACGTGTGTGGTAAAACCACACGTGGTAATGTCGTACAACCTAAAGTTGTCACGCTTTTAATACTGGCTAGGAACTCGTAGGGCTTGAAAAGATGGAGGATTTTGAAAGGGAGTAGTGTTAGTGTTAGATGTGACAAATGTGGATTTGGATTATGTAATGAATAGGGCTGAGGTCCCTTTGCATTCAGCTCTTATTAACTGGCACACACGTAACTTTGAGATCATGTATAGTCACTGTTTAAAGATTCATGTAATTTGGCAGTGACCGCTAAATTTATTTCTCTTTTGTGATTTTAATGATATGTTTATGTTTTTTAAGTTTTTAACTTGGTCAAATAATAAATTGTATTTTTATTATGTACTTGTTTATTTAGTGAAATACTTCTGTGAAAGAACCTCCCACATAGAATACGGCGTACCGCCTGAATATCGAATCAACAATATCGAGGACAGAATATGCAAAATAAAATATCGACAGATAAGTAAGTCTGTATTTTCCATAACTATCTCCACATATATCTTCAAGGTACATAAATGTGGACTTAGGAATAGTAAATATATACTTCCATATGTGCACTTACCCGGTCGCTTTACTTACATGTATGAAGCATGGAGTTACGATGGCCATCTCATGCTGTCACCTTGTTTTCTGGGATATCTGGAATTGCACCCCATGAGTGGTGGGTAAAATGGCACCTGTTCAGTGATGTTATGAGTTGAACCAAGCAGTGATAGGTCCAATGTGTTGGTGTTCAGGATAAATACATTGTCTTTTAGATTTGGCAGAGAGACAGCTTTAGCTGTGTTGCTGGCCTTACGTAATAAAAAAAGTAATACATAAAAAAGCAGTGCCAATGCCAAAAGGTTTGACTTTAATTTTCATTCATGGAGCATTCACCTGTTCGGGTGCAATGGAACATGCACACAACCGAGAATACATTAGAAGAGGAATTAAGTATCCGTGAGGTTATGTGCGACTGAAGCTAAGAGTTGGAGTACTCAGTACAGTGCTATGTGCACCATGTAAAGTATCTTCAATAAGATACGCTTATTGACTTGTAACTTGTGGAGTAAGTCCAACTGGGCTATAACAGAGATGATCTGAAACAAGTAACAGGTGTTTGTCAAGGAGTTCACAATGGAAAACCACTACCTATTTTATAGGTCAGAGTGTACCCAAAGTAAAACCCCTTCTTTTTGCATTTGTCAGAGAGTTCACAATGTAAATCTCATACCTATTGTATTTGTCAAATAGTTCAAAATAGAAAGCCTCTTCCTACGCTGTTTGTCATGTAGTTCACAATGTAATACCCATTCCTAGTGTATTTGTCAAAGAGTCCACAATGTGAGGCCCCTTCCTCTTCCTCTTCCTATCGTGTTTGGCAAAGAGGTCACAATGTGATTCCATTCCGATTGTAATTCTAAGAGTGTTCACATTGTAATAAAGGTGTGTTGAGGTAAATAAAATAACAGGTATTTGTCAAGGAGTTCACAATGTAAAACCGCTTCCTGTTGTATTTGTCCCAGGGCTCATAAAGAAAAACCCATGAATATCAACATTTCCGGAGTTCACAATATAAACCCAGTTCCTATTGTATTTTTTTTAGAGAATTCACAATATGAAAACCCTTCCAATTGTATTTGAGAAATCCTATGTGCAAGGTCCCTAGTTAGAAATTACTGGGTCTCAACTGTGTCAATGAGGGTCTTTCTCCTTGGTGTCCTGGGGTCTTTGTAGAACAAAATGGGGTCCAATGACCCTTTTTAGCACTTGATCCCCAGGGCAACAAAGCTGAGTAGTACAAGAATGGCTCGGGGAGGTGCTATGGTTTAGAGACTCAGAACTCAACAACAAACAAAAATAACAATAACTCAATGTACAGTTGGTGCTTTTTAGGTCTGGCTTGACAATGTAGTAGGGGCCTGACCTTAAGTGAGGAACAGAAAAAGAGCATTGAGAAGCACTTGTTTATCCACATGAGTACAGAATTTAATTGGACTGAAGTCCAAAAGAGTGCTTGTATTGTACATTGTCCCTTCTGGGAAAGTTTATGCGCAATGCAGCAGGACTGAGTTGGTCATGAAATGAAATGAGGCTTTTATAGAGCGCTACATTTATCCAGAGTTGTCTAAGCGCTATCTTCAGAACAATGGAATTTATAAAAGATTAGCTTGGACTCACTTTCTAAATAGCCAAGTTTTCAGACCCTTTCTGAAGTTTAACAGATTAGTTTCTTTTTTTAGAGTTGTTGGTAGGGAATTCCAAAGTCTAGTTGTGGTGTAAGTGAAGCTTTTGCCCCCCCATTTGACTTTACACGATCTGGGGGTGACAGGGTTCCCGCAGTCCACTGACTTAAGTGGTCTAGCTGGGGTATAAGGCTTCAAATAGTGTGACATTTGCAACGGGCCTAGTCCATGCGGTGATTTAAAAACTATGCACAAGGCTTTGAATTGAATACGCTTAGCAACTGGCAGCCAGTGCAAATGGGTCAGGGCCTTGGAGGCGGAATCAAGTCTTGAAATCCCCAGAAGAACTGGAGCTGCTGCATTTTGTGCCATCTGGAACTTGCGGCTACTTCGCTTATTTGCAATAGTAAATAATGCCTTACAGTAGTCTAGCCTGGATGCAATTAGTGCAGTGACCACTGTTTTTCTCAAATCAAAAGGAATAAAAGGAAGTACCTTCCTCAGAACTTTGAGAATAAAGAAGCAAGCAGAGGTGGTGTGGTTGATTTGATCTTCAAATGACAGATTGGTTTCAAAATGTACACCATGATTTTTTATTTTATTTGACGGGGTTGGCAAGGGGCCCAGTTGGGAGGGCCACCAACTGTCTGCCCAGATTGAAGAGCTGTTCCCGAAAAGAAGAACTTCGGTCTTAGATGAATTAAGTTTAAGACAGTTGTCTAGCATCCAATTGCCTATATGACACATGCAGTCATGGAATCTGACTGCTGTTGAGTTAGATGGACTATTAATTGACACAATTATCTGTGTGTCATCTGCATAGGACACCAGCGCAAAGCCGTACCTTTTGATTAATTTGGCCAGAGGAATGACATACTGTTGGACTTGGCCCTTTTTGGCAGGTTCACCCCTGAACTTTTTGCCTGGTCTGTAACCTAGTGTTGGTGGTTTTAGGCCTCTGGGCACTTTCGCACTGTGGTCCAGTGGAAAGTGCGTGCGCGCTCTGTGCACATTTAGTGAGATTGACCTGCCTCCCATAGGAATGCATTGGGGATATGTGTGTCCATGGTAATTCCTGGTGTGAGAGGAGTGCAGGGGCGAGTTTAGTATGTGCGAACTCGTGAGAATAAATGCTGCGCAATGGTGTGCGCAGATTTATTATAACTGGTGTAGAAATGCCACTTCTAGAAGTTGGCATTTATGTGTGCTCTGTGTCTGCCTGCCTGATGTGAATTGCATGTCTGGCTTGTGAGTGACAGGGGCTGGGAGGTGTGTGTGGCTCCAGGAGGGGCAGGGTGAGTCAGCGCAGGGCTGAATAGGGAGATCTGCATCTAGATGGGAGGGAGGAGTTGCACCTGGGACCTGAATAGGGCTGTGCCTTCCCTCCACAATGCTGGCTCCACCCCCTGTGGTGTGTCTGATGTCCCTAGCCTGTCCTGTGAAAGGAGAGAGGAGCTGAGCAAAACAAAGTGCTCCAAAGCTCCCCCCAAACCAGTTGTATCTGGTTCCCCCAAACCCTGTGCTGTGACACAAAGGAAAATGCTGTATAAAAGAAGGGGCTGTGACCCCATGAAAATGTGCAGTTCCTGGTTGCTGGTCCTACGGGGCGTGCTGCTGTTGGGGCCCAGGGGGGGCTGCCAGGAGGGCTTGCCTCCCTGGGCCCTGCATTGCCCCTTCACCTTTGAGGACTTTTTGCTTCATGTAGCGCCTGGAAGCGCTATCCTGTAATTGCCCAGCCGAGCAGGAGCGGGGGCTGTGCAGCGCGAGGCTGCTCGCCTCGTGGGAGGGAATCCCGATGCGAGGGATTCCCCGTGATACTCAAGTGCGCGGGTGCCCACCCCGCGTCTTTGCCTTTTACCGATGGAGCGGGAGCCCACCCCGCTCTATATATTAATTTCCGAGGGAGCCTACCCCTCATGGCCGCAGCCGAGAAGAAAACGTTGCCGGGCCGCTGCCAGCGCGACCCGGAAGTCAGGCAACCTTGCCTGCGACGTGGGCGGGGCCGGCGGCAGGACCGGAAGTGATGGCGGTACCGGTGCGGGGCTCCCACGAGCGAGGGGAGCCCCGGTGTGCAGAGAAAGGGAGAACGGGAGCCCACCCGCCTCCCGGCGAAGCACCGGAGAAGTCCTGAGCCCTAGGAGAGGGCCCAGGCAGAAGAACAGTGACGGAGCCTCCAGGCTCCACGGTGAAGTCCCGGTCCCAGGAGGGGGACCGGGTGAAGAGGAGCACACGCCCAGAGAGAGCCTCCCCCGACCAGAGCCGGTGAGTAGGGCTCCGTAGGGGCGACGGCTCTTGGGTATTGTGGTACCCGTGGGGCACGGAGTCAGAGCGGCCCCGTCTGGCAGCGGGCCGCTCCAACGTTGGGCATACCTGCTCCCAGATCGGAGCATATTATCGGTGCTCGCGCTCCCGCCCCAGCTGCCCCGCCTGACAGTGGGCAGCTGCAGCATTTTGCCGCATTCCCCTGGTGACAGAGTCCCAGTGGGGACCCCAAGGGCACAGAGGTGCCCATGCCACGTTTGAGGGTCACAGCTGCGCCGCACCAGCGCGGGCAGCTGCTGAGGATGGGGCATGTTGGCTTCCAGAGGGCCCCAGAGTCTTGGGGCACATCGAGGCGCATTGTCGGCGCCTGGGCGGTCCCGCCAGAGAGCGGGCCGCCCCAACGATGGGGGCATGTGTTGATTGTCATGTGGGGGTCCAGAGGGCACAGAGGTGCCGGGCCCCTTGATAAGAAGTGCCACAGCTGCACCGCACCAGCGCGGGCAGTTGCAACCCTTGGGCACAATTAATCCAAAGTCCCCGAGGGGGACAGGAGGCACAGAGGTGCCAGGCCTGCCCGTGATTCACAGCTGCCCAGCAAGTAGTGGGCAGCTGCAACGTTTAGGCAACAGGTCTGAGGGGGCGTTCTTGCATAAAGATAGGAGTGAGGTGCACTCCTATGCCCCAGCGCAATTACGCGCTTTTGGATATTGCTGCATTGGCAGCTGAACTCTGACTTTGGACCTAGGGCATGTGAGCCCTAGAGAAGGCCGTTGGCCAGGTGGGTCAGGGATTATGTGGTGCTAGGAAATGTGATGCATTTACCCTGATTTACGCACCCTGTGTTATACCTCTAGCTGTGTGTTCAGATTGAGGTTGTTTGGCACATTATGGTTTATGCTAGTGATTTTATTATTACCTAATGCGTTTAGGTTGTGAGTTATTCTCTACTGTGATTTACGCCCCTAATGTGAGTTATACTTAGGAGGTTAGGGTCTAATGTGTTTAGACTGATGAGAGGATTGCATCATGTATTTATGCTGGTGAGGTTGGCGCAGAATGTAATTCGCGCCTAATGTGATACTGTGCATAATGTAGTTTCTGTTACAGGCGGATGCTAAGTACAGGGGTTACCAGTGATTACTGGTTGTACGTTTATGATGTGTTCTACATTTATTATAAGTGATACATATTCTAAGTTCGCTTTGTGCTGATTCTGACAGTGGTCCAGTTGGCCCTGTCAGGTGTAAATAATCCCTTGTAAATATGACCTAGTGCCAGGTGGCACCATGTATATTATGTGAGTACTATTCTAATGTGTTATGATAATACAAAGGCTATTTTTGATATAACCTTGTGTGGAGTTCCTTCTTGTGGTGTGCCTGGTATGTTGTTGCTGTGTGCGTGCGCAAACGCTTTACACATTGCCTCCGGGATAAGCCTGACTGCTCGTGCCAAGCTACCAAGGGGGTGAGCAGGGGTTATCTTTGGCGTGTAACACCCTCGCCCTGACTAGAGTGGTGGTCTCTGCCTGGCTTTGGCGCAAGCCTTAGCCAACCAGAGATCCCATTTCTAACATTGGTTGTCAGCGGTGGGGATTAGGACTTGCGTTTGCGCAATACCACAGCGACAACTGGCTGCATTACAAAACTCTGCATTTTAGATAGTCACATGGAAAGGGATTATTGTTTCTGAGTTAGTTTTAAGAGTCATTTCTTTTTGAAATATGGTTCTTGTGCACTATGAGTTGAGTGTACTGCCAAGGACAGAAACCAGAGAATCTGGAGGAGTGACTGCCCCTGTGCTGTCTGCTAGTTCTTGGGTTGGCCTACAGTGGGGACTTAATTGGTATGGAGTCACTAGCTCGGGAGGGTAGATTATCCCCTAAGTGCAGTGTGAGTTTTCTGGATTCACCAGTAAGGGTGGGATCCAGTGGTGGCAGCGAAGTGTGTGTCCAGTGCATGAAGTCCCGTTCCCAGAGTATGGTACCTAGTGCTCAGTAAGAGGGGTACAGGTTGAGATTCAGGGACAGTAAGGAACTGTCTCACCAGTCTGGGGGGGGGTGTGTGTGGATGAGTGATGTGCTGCTGGACGCTGGAGTGAGTTCTCTGAAATAAGGAGCTTGCATGGGGGAGTGACCCTAGAGGAATGGTGCAGGTATCTCCCAACCCGTGAGGTGGAGATGGTTCAGAGGAACACAACTAGGAACCGTTATAGTGAGGAGGTTGCAAGGCCTCACATCATGTCCTGCGAGGAAGGTGTGAGACTGGGCCGTATTCCGAGCCTCAATCTCAAGTCTCCGGTACTGGATGGTTCTTAGGAGGAACACCAGGAAAGGAACCTAGTCTGTCCTGTTGGACTGTTCTGTGTGGGGATCTCCCCGTGGTAGGTGAGCTGGAAGTGGTTCCAATAAGAGTGGCTCGGGTATCTTCCAGTCCTGTGGGGTGGAAGAGGTGCAGTGTAGCCCAGCTAGGTCCCAGTGGAATGGGAGGGGTGTAGGGGCTCACGTCCGGTCTCAGTGGAGACGGAGTGAGTGTGGGACGGTGTGTCCCACGGTGGCCCGAAACCCCGTCTCAGGGCCTGGAGGGTTCCCTAGGGGAGCGCCAGGTCGGGGGCCTAGGCTGTACTCGTAGGCCATTTGAGGAGGATCTTCTAGTCTCTAGAGGACGTGGAGCGTCTGTAACCAGAGCTCCAGCAGTCCTGGTGCTAGGCAGCACCGCTCCTAAGTGGAGGGTGCAGAAGTCCTGATTGAGGGGTGAGAGGGGGAGAGGTTCCCCAGTGGAAGAACCAGTGGGTCCAGAGGGGCCATGGGGACACCACTTCTGCCCTGGGTTTGTGCCCGGCAGACTGTCACACGACACATTAGTTATGTGTCACCCTCGGGGGGGCATGCGTGCTCCCCGGGAAGTCCTGGTTCGCCGGGCATCTGACCAAAGGGTAGCGTCCCTGGGTTGGGGGAGCCAGGTTCAGGTGTTTGCCTGACCTGGACGGCAGGGCGACTGTAATCAGTGTCCTGGCCGGTTTGCCTTTTAGGGGTACCACTCCAGTTGGGAGGGTATCGGACTCTGGGAGGGGGTGCAGAGGGAGGAGTCCTCGCCTCTGACCCCGGTGCATCCGGTGAATTTGGATCCCAGGTGGTAGACCAGTTGATGGAGAGAGGTCCTGAACTGGTGGGAGAGTTGTGTTCTGGTGGGTGCTTCCCCTGGGAGGGTGCGGAACCCCAGAAGTAGAGGTAGGGTGAGGAGACGCTTCGCCCGTGACCTCTGGTCAGCCTGAGGGTGCGGACCCTAGGTTGAAGGATCAGTGGTAGTTTGGAACTACACTGAGGGAGAGTGGAGAATGGCTGTTGTATGCCAGGGGTTACTGCCCCCCACTCTGGATTGGCAAGGACCAGTGGCCTCTGGGTGGCCTAGGGCCTGGTCCTGGCCGTGGACAACTAAGGAGTACCGGTGGGGTAGCCTAGTTGGTCCTGAGTTTTTCTTAGTTGGATTCCATGGGTTCCAAGTGGCGTAGAACCGGAGGGTGTCCCTGCAGTGCGGGCCTGCGTCCGTGTTCTATCGCCCCAAGCAGGAAGCCCATCAAGGTGGTGATTGGTCTGCCCTGCGTTTTGGCTGGAAGGGGTTGTGTTGGACTTGGCCCTTTTTGGCAGGTTCACCCCTGAACTTTTTGCCTGGTCTGTAACCTAGTGTTGGTGGTTTTAGGCCTCTGGGCACTTTCGCACTGTGGTCCAGTGGAAAGTGCGTGCGCGCTCTGTGCACATTTAGTGAGATTGACCTGCCTCCCATAGGAATGCATTGGGGATATGTGTGTCCATGGTAATTCCTGGTGTGAGAGGAGTGCAGGGGCGAGTTTAGTATGTGCGAACTCGTGAGAATAAATGCTGCGCAATGGTGTGCGCAGATTTATTATAACTGGTGTAGAAATGCCACTTCTAGAAGTTGGCATTTATGTGTGCTCTGTGTCTGCCTGCCTGATGTGAATTGCATGTCTGGCTTGTGAGTGACAGGGGCTGGGAGGTGTGTGTGGCTCCAGGAGGGGCAGGGTGAGTCAGCGCAGGGCTGAATAGGGAGATCTGCATCTAGATGGGAGGGAGGAGTTGCACCTGGGACCTGAATAGGGCTGTGCCTTCCCTCCACAATGCTGGCTCCACCCCCTGTGGTGCGTCTGATGTCCCTAGCCTGTCCTGTGAAAGGAGAGAGGAGCTGAGCAAAACAAAGTGCTCCAAAGCTCCCCCAAACCAGTTGTATCTGGTTCCCCCAAACCCTGTGCTGTGACACAAAGGAAAATGCTGTATAAAAGAAGGGGCTGTGACCCCATGAAAATGTGCAGTTCCTGGTTGCTGGTCCTACGGGCGTGCTGCTGTTGGGGCCCAGGGGGGCTGCCAGGAGGGCTTGCCTCCCTGGGCCCTGCATTGCCCCTTCACCTTTGAGGACTTTTTGCTTCATGTAGTGCCTGGAAGCGCTATCCTGTAATTGCCCAGCCGAGCAGGAGCGGGGGCTGTGCAGCGCGAGGCTGCTCGCCTCGTGGGAGGGAATCCCGATGCGAGGGATTCCCCCGTGATACTCAAGTGCGCGGGTGCCCACCCCGCGTCTTTGCCTTTACCGATGGAGCGGGAGCCCACCCCGCTCTATATATTAATTTCCGAGGAGCCTACCCCTCATGGCCGCAGCCGAGAAGAAAACGTTGCCGGGCCGCTGCCAGCGCGGCCCGGAAGTCAGGCAACCTTGCCTGCGACGTGGGCGGGGCCGGCGGCAGGACAGGAAGTGATGGCGGTACCGGTGCGGGGCTCCCACGAGCGAGGGGAGCCCCGGTGTGCAGAGAAAGGGAGAATGGGAGCCCACCCCGCCTCCCGGCGAAGCACCGGAGAAGTCCTGAGCCCTAGGAGAGGGCCCAGGCAGAAGAACAGTGACGGAGCCTCCAGGCTCCACGGTGAAGTCCCGGTCCCAGGAGGGGGACCGGGTGAAGAGGAGCACACGCCCAGAGAGAGCCTCCCCGACCAGAGCCGGTGAGTAGGGGTCCGTGGGGGCGACGGCTCTTGGGTATTGTGGTACCCGTGGGGCACGGAGTCAGAGCGGCCCCGTCTGGCAGCGGGCCGCTCCAACGTTGGGCATACCTGCTCCCAGATCGGAGCATATTATCGGTGCTCGCGCTCCCGCCCCAGCTGCCCCGCCTGACAGTGGGCAGCTGCAGCATTTTGCCGCATTCCCCTGGTGACAGAGTCCCAGTGGGGACCCCAAGGGCACAGAGGTGCCCATGCCGCGTTTGAGGGTCACAGCTGCGCCGCACCAGCGCGGGCAGCTGCTGAGGATGGGGCATGTTGGCTTCAGAGGGCCGCAGAGTCTTGGGGCACATCGAGGCGCATTGTCGGGCGCCTGGGCGGTCCCGCCAGAGAGCGGGCCGCCCCAACGATGGGGGCATGTGTTGATTGTCATGTGGGGGTCCAGAGGGCACAGAGGTGCCGGGCCCCCTTGATAAGAAGTGCCACAGCTGCACCGCACCAGCGCGGGCAGTTGCAACCCTTGGGCACAATTAATCCAAAGTCCCCGAGGGGGACAGGAGGCACAGAGGTGCCAGGCCTGCCCGTGATTCACAGCTGCCCAGCAAGTAGTGGGCAGCTGCAACGTTTAGGCAACAGGTCTGAGGGGGCGTTCTTGCATAAAGATAGGAGTGAGGTGCACTCCTATGCCCCAGCGCAATTACGCGCTTTTGGATATTGCTGCATTGGCAGCTGAACTCTGACTTTGGACCTAGGGCATGTGAGCCCTAGAGAAGGCCGTTGGCCAGGTGGGTCAGGGATTATGTGGTGCTAGGAAATGTGATGCATTTACCCTGATTTACGCACCCTGTGTTATACCTCTAGCTGTGTGTTCAGATTGAGGTTGTTTGGCACATTATGGTTTATGCTAGTGATTTTATTATTACCTAAATGCGTTTAGGTTGTGAGTTATTCTCTACTGTGATTTACGCCCCTAATGTGAGTTATACTTAGGAGGTTAGGGTCTAATGTGTTTAGACTGATGAGAGGATTGCATCATGTATTTATGCTGGTGAGGTTGGCGCAGAATGTAATTCGCGCCTAATGTGATACTGTGCATAATGTAGTTTCTGTTACAGGCGGATGCTAAGTACAGGGGTTACCAGTGATTACTGGTTGTACGTTTATGATGTGTTCTACATTTATTATAAGTGATACATATTCTAAGTTCGCTTTGTGCTGATTCTGACAGTGGTCCAGTTGGCCCTGTCAGGTGTAAATAATCCCTTGTAAATATGACCTAGTGCCAGGTGGCACCATGTATATTATGTGAGTACTATTCTAATGTGTTATGATAATACAAAGGCTATTTTTGATATAACCTTGTGTGGAGTTCCTTCTTGTGGTGTGCCTGGTATGTTGTTGCTGTGTGCGTGCGCAAACGCTTTACACATTGCCTCCGGGATAAGCCTGACTGCTCGTGCCAAGCTACCAAGGGGGTGAGCAGGGGTTATCGTTGGCGTGTAACACCCTCGCCCTGACTAGAGTGGTGGTCTCTGCCTGGCTTTGGCGCAAGCCTTAGCCAACCAGAGATCCCATTTCTAACACATACAAATTAAATAACGTTGGACTCAGGGAGGATCCCTGAGGTACTCCACAGGGGAGTGAGAAGGAAGTGGATACGTAGTACCCAAGAGCCACCATTTGGGAGCGATCTGATAGGAAGGAGCTCAGCAGGGAGAGCACTTTATCTCTGATCCCGAGTGACGACAGACGGTCAACCAACAAATCATGGTTGACCATATCAAAGGCCGCTGATAGATCCAACAGGATCAGGGCTGCGCTCCCCCCACCATCCAAGGTTTGTCTGAGCTCTTCAGTGGCAGTAATCAAGGCTAGCTCTGTGCTATGATGGGCCCGAAATCCATATTGAGATGGATCAAGAATGGCATTGTTGGAAATGAAGGTGGTTAATTCCAAGTTGATGGCCTTTTCTATTATCTTAGAAGGGAACGGAAGTCTCGAAATTGGCCCATAATTCAGGGTGTCAGCATCCAGATTGGATGCCAATTCAATGATCAAGGCTATAGGTCTGGTCGGTTTATTATTTAAAGTTAAAACAAATGCAACATGCCTGACAAATGTATTGTGAAAAGCATATGTTAAAGCCAAAAGGCATTTATGGGTGGATAGTTATTACACTGCATTAAAGCCTGCTAAGTTATTTGTTACATGGAATCTCATAGATTACCGTAGTAGACAAGTGTATTGTTGTTGGTTACCCCCCCTTTCAAAATCCTGGGTGTTGAAGATTGGCACTGCGATAATCCTTGTTTGGCCCTCTCAGGAGGGTGACATTTTGATTTTTCAGACTCTAATTTTTTATATTTGTCATTTTGTGACTTCATGCCTAATGATTGCCTTGTGAGAATGTTTATGGTCATTCTAGTAGGCCTGAGCTGGAAATAGTAATAAGCTAATGATAAAAGCTATAGAACACATTGATTCTTTTGAAAAATTATGTCCAATGCCATACGTCTGATCTGTTTATTGTGAAAAATCATGACAAAGGCAGCAGGCCTGGCTTAATTTTTGTGGAAACATTTGTTAAAGCCAAGAAGCCTTTATGGGTGCATGTTTATTATACTGTTTTAAAGGCTGTACATAGGCATTTTGATACATGGAATGTCACAGATTATCTTAGTACGTACGTGGTTTGGTGTTGGTTACCCACTCTGACAAACCCTGGGGTTAGAAGGTTTGCACTGTGATATTACTTGTTAGGCCCTTTTAGGAAGGTTGCATTTTGTTTGCTGATCCAAATTTAGGTCCGACCACCGCCACCACTTCTGGTCTGCCAGCAGTATTCAGAGTGTGGCGGTCGGACCGCCACAGGACTGCTGCGTCCGTTGAGGATCTAGGATCCCACGGCAGTCGCGCAGAGGAAGGGGGCGGCAATATTATGGCGGTGCTGCTGCGGCACCGCCGTGCATATTATGAGTTGCCTGTCCACCGCCCCTTTCATGAAGGTGAGCCTGCCATGAAAAGGGTGGTGGAGAGGCAACTAAGGGGGCCCTAACAGGACCCTCCTGCTGCTCCTGGGCATGGGGGTGCATGTTGTGCACCCCTGGAATTGCACCCCAGTTCATGCACAGTGTGGCATGCATGCCACACCCTGCAGGAATGTGCTGCAGGTGCTGTCATGGTGGCATCTGCAGTTAAGGTACACCTATGAGCCTTATACAGCCGCCGCCATGAGACCGCTGAAGCACTGCTTGCCCGCCATAGATTACATTTGTAATCGAGCGGGCGGGCGCTCGACAGGCTTGGTGGTCCTCCTGTCGCCACAGCGGTGACGGGCCAGCAGGAGGACCGCCAAACTCATAATAAGGCCCTTAGTATATATTTTACTTTTATGATTGTATGCATGATGGTTGCCTTGTGGAGAGCCTTGTGCTCAATACATTAGGCCTAAGTTGGTTATGGTGACAAGCCAATGTTAAAGGCTATTGACTTCATTGTTTCACTGGGAAAAATTATATCTGATGCTATAGGTCAGATCTATATATTATATAATGTAATGCACTTTTATAAAGTGTGCTATCCCCTAATATGGGTATCCTGGTGATAAAGAAGTAACTAACCCAAAAGGAGTTGAAACTTAATAGGTGGAGACAAAGAGAAAAGTCTTTAATACCTTGCAAAAAGCCAAGTGGTTGTCGATGGAACAGGAATGTAGAGAGAGAGAGGGGGGAGTATTTCAGGCTTTAGCAGCCAGAAAAGAGAACAAGTAGCCACCCAGAATGGCTCAGCATATTCTGGAGACCACTAAGAGCCATTGAGAAGTACATTTTAGGGCAGAGCATTAGTATACTGAACAGGCTTCGGTTGGCAAAAGCTAGGGTCGAAATGGTAATAGGCCTAGGAGACAAGACAGGAGTTTTATACTTTATTGGGCTGAGAATAAGTAACCAGTGTAGCGAGGTTGAATATGGGTGAGACCAGCGGGAGCCAAACAATGACATGGGCTGCCATGTTCTGGATTCTCGACAATCTGGTGATTTCAGATGCCAAAAGGCCATGGTACAAAGAGTTGCAATAATCAAGACGTGACTGAATAACTATCTCCGTAACAGTTTGTCATGCGGACTGAGGCAGTAATGGAGTAATTTTCAAAGTAATCAAGTGTGATAGAAACAAGATGAGGAAACATTGCTGATTGGATGGGATAGGGAAACAGAAAGAAAATGATTGAAGTAGAAGCAAAGGTTTCTAACTGAAGACACAGGTGAAGGAGCAGGGGCCAAGTCTGCAGGCCTCTGGTCAGTGTACCAGATTGTTGGATTTAAATTATGTCAGTATTGATTTTTAATTAACTGCATGGCACCCATGTAACCATGGCTGAAAGACATGAGGTAAGGTTAGCATAGGTAGTGATCTGCAAAAAGTTAGGGCAAATCAAAATGTGAGTGTCATTGGCATGGGTCATGAAAGAAAGGCAAAAGGAAATAATGAGTATTGCTGTAACATAAATATTTAGTATCGAGGAAGAACCCTGAGGAACACCATGAGCCACAAGTTATGACAAAGGCCTCATGGTTGGCTTACGTACTGTGAAAGAATTTCTCAAGGCCAACAGATCTTTAAGAGTGGATTGTTATGACACTGTGTTAAGGGAGTGGTATTTTTACGTCAGAGATTTCCATAGTAGGCAAGGGTTATGATGTTGGCAACCCCCACTGACAAACCCTGTGGAGGTAGACGATTTTCACAGTAACAATCCTTAGATGGGGTTGTATTTTATTTTGCTGACTGAAAATTTTGAAGGTATGTTTAATTTTGTAACTGGATGCCTGAGGCTACCTTGTGGAAAAGCTTATTATCAATACACAAGGCCTGAATTGCCTATGGTAACAAGACAATGATAAAGGCTACAGGCCTGAGTTGTTTCACTGGAAAAAGATTATGTTAGATGACAGAGGTCTATCTGTTTGTTGTGTTGTGCCTATTTATATAGCACATAAAGCACAGTAGGCACCCGTGAGGGAACCAGGTGCTTGAGCAACTGTGTAGGTGAATGTCCTCTCAGAGTAATTCGAAGAACCAAGTCTTCAGCTTCTTGTGGAACTCAAGAAGTGAGGAGGAGGCTCTAATGTATTGTGGGAGGCCGTTCATGTTTTTGGTGTGATGTATGAGAACTAACGACACCCTATTCTGCTCATGTGAATGCGGGAGATCTTTGCGAGTGAGAGTGAGGCTGAGCGTAGGTGTCTGTAAGGCTGGTGAAAGTGTATGCCATTCCATTCCAGCAAACTTTATTTCGGTCTGTAAGACCTTAAAAAGTGAACAATACAAACAATAATACATAAAATACATTGGAAAAGCCAATGTATGGACATAAAATGAGAACAAAACTCAGTTAAAAACTCCAGTAAAATTCATCATGACAGAAGAAAATTAGTAGATTTAAGATGCTACTAGTCAGCGACCACCGATTACCCCTTGTCAGGTTAGTAGCTTCAAATTTCCATTATTCAGAGATGTTGATATTTAAAATATAACATGTTGAAAACTGGTTAAAAGTAAATTGAAAAATTAAAATGTCTAAAATAAGTAAGAAATGACAAGATGGGGACTATAAAAAGATTTTTTAGACTTACAAAACTGAATCTAACAATAACCTCTGTATGCAGTTGTTGAGGTGTGGTGGACCAGTGTTGTGAAGGCTTTGTATCTGTGTGTGAGGAGTATGAATTGGATGTGTTTGTGAATGGGAGCTAGTGGAGCTCTCTGAGGTGGGGCGGAATCTGGGTTTGGCGTGGGAAGCCGAATATGAGTCTTGCAGTAGCATTCTGGATGGACTGGAGTCTGTCTAGGAGCTGCTTGGAGATTCTGGGTTAGAGTGCATTGCCATAGTCGAGCATGCTAGTGATGAGTGCTTGTGTGATGTATGTCTAGCGTTCTGTGACAGCCACTTGAAGATTTTTCGTAGCATACTTAGGATGTGGAAGCACGGGGCATTCACTGCATTGACTTGAAACCCCAAACATTAACCTTCTGTACCCCTTTGATTTTCCTATTGTACACTTTTGATTTTATTGTGAATCAGGGCTGAGAGTGAATGGAACGCAGATCACATCAGCAGGTGCACTGTCCACTGCTGTTAGATTGGCACCCCATGAATGCTGGGCAGGTGGAGCTCTCCATAGAAGGTGCCTTGTCCTCGAGGAATAAGCGGTAGAACAGCCAGATTCTGACCAAGTGCGTGGATCAAGCAGAATTGTTGTCACGTGGTGTAGAGTGTCATAGAGTAGAGTGGCGTAGAGTGCAGTGGAATAGAGTTCAGTGGCATAGAGTGCAGCGGTGCAGAGTGAAGTAGAGTGGCGTAGAGTGCAGTGGCATAGTGTAGTGGCTTAGTGGTATTAAGTGCAGTGGTGTACAGTGCAGTGGCATCGAGTCGAGTAGAATGAAGTGGCATAAAGTAGAATGGTGCAGAGTAGAGTTTGCGTAGATTTAGTGGCGTACAGTAGAGTGGCATGGCATAGAGTGGAATGGTGCAGAGTGGAATGTCGTAGAGTGCAGTGGCATAGAGTACAGTGGTTCAGAGTGGAGTAGAGTGGCATAGATTGCAGTGGCATAGTGCACTAGCATAGAGTACAGTGGCATAGATTGCAGTGATGTCCACTCCAGTGGTGTAGAGTGCAGAAGCATAGAGTAGAGTGGTGCACAGTAGTGTAGAGTTGCATAGAGTTTACTGGCTTAGCGTGCAGTGGTGTAGAGTGGAGTGGTGTGCCATAGAGTAGAGCGGCATAGAGTTCAGTGGCGTAGTATGCAGTGACATAGAGTGCAGTGGCATAAAGTGCAGTGGTGCAGACCAGAGTAGAGTGGTGTAGAGAGCAGTGCCATAGACTGCAGTGGCCTAGAGGAATGCAGGCAAAGGCCTATGTCAGAGCCTCAGTTGTCTTATCTTTTTATTATGAAACGTTATGACAAAAACAGCAGGCCAGCCTTATTTATTGTGAAAAGGATTAGTTGAAGTCAGTAGGTCTTTAGCGGTGCAATAATGGTGGATTTGTATTTTGTTACATGGAAAGATAGTAGATAAGGATGCTCCTTTAAGTTATTGTCTTTGACAAACTATGAAGTAGAAGATGTGCACTGTTAGAATCCATGTTAGACTCTCGTAAGAGGGGTTTTATATTGTTTTTGTTTTGCTAACTATATTTTGTACATATTTATAATTTTAGGACTGTATGTCTAATGGCTGCCTCATGGGAAAGGTTATGTTGAATATAGCAGGCCGGATTTGTTTATGGTGACAAGTCAATTTTAAAGGATAAAATTGGGAAAAATTATATGAGATGCCACTGGGCTGATCTGTTATGAAAAGTTACAGCAGAGGCAGTACAAAATAAATACACATATTGTTAGAAACGAGGTCTCTAGTTGGCAGTGGTTTGCAGCCTGTCCAAGTAGGGACCCTTGCTCTAGTCAGGGTAAATAAGTTACACACTAAGAATAACCCATGCCCACCCCCTTGGTAGCATGGCAAGAGCAGTCAGGCTTATCCCCAGAGGCAATGTGTAAAGTATTTATACACGTACACAAAGTAACACAGTGAGAACACCACAAAAGTACTCGACACCAGTTTAGAAAAATAACCAATATTTATCTGAGTAAAACAAGACCAAAGCGACAAAAATCCAACATCCCCAAATCACGTTATGGAGTTTTCAATATTAAGTAAAGTTCTAGTTCTTAGGAAATAATAGCTTCGACTGGGGTTATCAGGTCGCGCTTGACTGGGACAAATCCACAAGTTCAGTACGACCGTGAGGGAACGTGGGCCAGATACAGGAGTCAGGCAGACCCCAGCACAGTACCTTGCATATGTCAAATATCAACGATGATGTGAGGCACATAGGAGGTGAGGTGTTGTGAAAGCAGGTGATGCGTCAGTACCTTACTGCTGGGCAGGGTCATTGGCACTCAGGGACGGTGCATTGCTCAGAGGAGGTAAGGCGCCACTGTAGCAAGTGAGGCGTCAGTTCCTGGAAGCGGTGCAGGGTCGTTAAGCCGCTAACGCTCGGGGACGATGCGAGGTGCAAGGGAGGTGATGCGTCGGTTGCAGGTGCAATACCTCTGTAACTTACTACTGCGCGGTATCGATGATGAAGTCGGTAGACAAGCCGCGAGGCCTCGGTTTTGAGGCATTGAGGTCAAACCACTGGTCCGCAGCTGCGGAGTCAGAGTGGTACGTCATGGATGTAGGTGGCGTGGTGCTCGGGACTCCCGCAGTGGCAGTCCTTCAGAGGCGCTGCGGCATCATCGGAGCCTGCATTGTAAGTCGTGGTCGAGCGAGGACCACGACTTCTGTGCTGGCAGCAGCACAGCGTCAAAGTTGCAGACAGGCGCCGGTTCTGAAGTTGCTTGGTGTCGGTTTCCTCTTGTAGCACCGAAATTCACTTCCAAGGGCCCAGGAACTGGAATTGGCACCACTTAGCAAGTAGTGCTCTCAGCAGATGAGCCCAGGTGCTACATGTGAAGTCTTTGATGTCCTGAGACTTCCTACAGGAGGCAATCTCAACTCAAGCAAAGCAAACAGCAAAGTGGCAGTCCCTTCTTGCAGCCCAACAGCTCTTCTTCCTGGCAGAATGTAAACAATCCAGAAGTGTTCCGAGTATATGGTGTCAGAGGTCCAGTACTTATACTCATTTTAATCTTTGAAGTAGGGAGAGGTCCTTGTAGTGCACAAGACCCTGCCTTTCCTGGCCTTGGCTCCAAACATACTAAAGGGAGTGGAGACTTCTTTGTGTGGGGACAGGTACAGCCCTATTCAGGTGCAAGTGTCAGCTATTCCCACCACTCTAGCTCAGGAAGGCTCATCAGCCTGGTATGGGCCATCAGGATATGCAGGGTACACCTCAGCTCCCTTTGTGTGTGATTGTCTAGAGTGAATTCACAAAGTCCAACTGTCATCCAACCCAGACGTGTATTCCAGGGACAGGCAGAGGCACAGAATGGTTAAGTAAGAAAATGCCGACTTTCTAAAAGTGGCATTTTCAGACCTGCCATCTAAAAAACACCTCTTCTAAAAGTTGTGTTTTTGAAATTGTAAGTCCAGAGACACCAAACTCCAATTTTCTATATGTTCCCAATTGGAAGATACACTTGTAAAGTGTTACAAGGCAGCTCCAATGCTAACCTATGGGAGAGATAGGCCTTGCTGTAGTGAAAAACGAATTTAGCCGTTTTTCACTACCAGGACATATAAAACTAACAATTACATGTCCTATCTTTTAAATACACTGCAACCTGCCCATGGGGCTACCTAGGGCCTACCTTAAGGGTGCCTTACATGTAATAAAAGGGAAGGATTGGGCCTGGCAAGTAGGTGCACTTGCCCCCACAGGCGCTGCAGTGGCAGGCCTGAGACAGGTTTGCGAGCCTACTCATGTGGGTGGCACAATCAGTGCTGCAGGCCCACTCGTAGCATTCGAGTTACAGTCCCTGGGCACACATGGAGCACTGTATTAGGGATTTATTACATCATATACACCAATCATGGAGAAACCAATTACCATCAGATTTTAGACACAGAGCACTTGCACTTTAGCACTGGTCAGCACTGGTAAAGTGCCCAGAGTCCTAAAGCCAGCAAAAACGAAATTCAGGACACAGTCAAAAACAGGTCAGAAGCAAAAAGACTGGGGAAACCACATTAAAAGATTCCAGGTATAACACATATATACATGCGTATACATACATACAGAGGCTTTTGATGAGCCGTCGTCTGCCATTGGTCTGTTTGAGTCTCATTCTTACTCTGCTTCCATCTATGACAGCATACATTATGGAGCAATAAGTTAGCCCATGTCACCCATTGGCTCTTTTGCCCTATGAGAAACAGCATTTTGATTGATCACAATTACACCTCTGCCTGAATGTGAATGTGCTTCAATGCCATGGCTGGTTGGCCAGTCCTTTAATTTTCCATTTTCTGTTTTATAGGTCTCCAGACAATTCTTTTTTATTATTATTTACAGAGCCATACTGCAGCTCCTCAGACGATGCTACCAGGCCCCTCATTTGCTGCTCATTTCATCTGGACTGCACCACACCATGCACAGCCACAGCTTGTAAACTGGGCAGCTACCTTGGAATGATACTGTCCATGCGGTACAACTGTTTATCATTCTAAGATGACAAAGATGTTGCTTCTACACATGCACCCATGTTCGAACTTTAAAATAACGATATACTACTAGATTATGTTTCATTTTGTTGTTTATGGCACGCATACCATTTAGAAGGTGGCATTCAACTTTTTTCCTACTTTTATTCTTCAAATTTATCTTGCATATGCTTATTGAGCTTTTGTGTGTGCTTTATTGTGGATAGGTAAGTGGATAAACGCAAGAATGAGTTAGTGGGTGGATGAATGAATGCATGAGTGTAAGGATGAGTATCAGAGTGTGTTTATGATGACATACTAAGTGCCTAAACTCCAGTCGCGGCCGGTGCAAGTAAGAGCGTTGGAGCGGGGTCGGGGAGGAAAATTGACAGACGACGTAATAGGGAAAATAAAATTAAAAAAATAATAAAACCACTTACCTTGCGCTCGCCGCTTCGCCAATTCGGCAATGCAGCGAGCGCAAGATAAGTGGTTTTATTTTTTGTTGTTGTTATTTTCCCTAGTCTATCGTCTGTCACTTCCCCCCTCCGCCCCGCCCCACTGCCTCACCGATCTTACCTGCACCGGCCGCCACTGCTAAACTCACCAGTGAATGAAAGGCACTTTCGCCTAAAAATTGGACCGATTGGCATTGTTATTGATTGTTTTTTTAAAAGGAAAATTGCTTTTGAGCACCCACAATGTAACACTATGGACAAAATTACAAATGTTAAAAACACTTCAGGTGGAATTACAAAGTAGAACCCCTGAAAAGGGGCCTTGCAGAATAGCCAGGGTGCAAATCACGTGCCCAAAAGAAATATCACACCAGACAACTAAGCCTATAATTCTAGTCTGCTCCCATTATCTGTGAGATATCATGTGAAATGTGTGCATCAGCAGGTGCTGGCCCTAAAAACCATCAATGCCACTTTATGGACAATTTGCAACACATATGGCATTTCACAATCATTAAGATTGTTAAGTAAGTCACAATGTAAAATTAGAAGCCTATGGCCTTCGCCACCTCATGTTATAATCAATAAATCAATAAAGCAAGCCTATTGGATTTCACATTAATGGGGTCTCTGTACTGAGAGACCCATCAAACATTATGGGCTGATCTAAAGTATACATTGATATGATCAATAAGCCTTTGTTTGGAGATGCTAGGTAAATACTGTAGCCAAACCTAAAAATGTATATGTGTATTAAACCCCTTCCTATTCTATTTGTCAGAGAGTACACAATATAAAGCCCCTTCCTATTGTACTTATAATACAGTTCCAGATGTAAAACCACTTTGTATAGTGTTTGTCAGAGAGTTCACAAATGTAATACCCCTTCCTATTTTATATGTCAGAGAGTTCACAAGAGAAAGCCCTTTCTTATGGTATTTGTCATGGAATTAACAATGAAAAACTACTTCCTAGGCCATCATCATGAGTTAGCCGATAAATTTAAATTACCTGTTACTGCACATATGGGAAATATGAGATTTGTGATAAATATCAGCAAGTTAAACATGCCAATATTTATGGGGGGAATTAGCTGTTAAAAACATAAACTTGTGGATTTTGCTGCAGTAAGCCCCAAAATCTGCATGTTATTCCTCAAAAATTCACTATACATAATCATTGTCTCACCCGTTAAAAACTGTACACCTCGATGTTGGTTTTTATTGTGTGTGATAATTATCGCTGCCAAATGTAGGGTAGGCCTTATTGTTGTTTTTCAGAATATCCACAAAAAGTCCACAATGTAAAGCCCTTTCTTATTGCATTTGTCAGAGAGTTCGAAATGTAAAGGCCTTTCCAATTGCATTTGTCAGAGTTTTCACAATGTTAAAGCTCTTCCTACTGCATATATGAGAGTGTTTCAATGAAGAACCCCTTGCCATAGTTTTTTACAAGAGTTCACAATGTAAGTCTCATTCATAAAGAGTTTAAAAAGGAGTTCACAATGTGCAACCACTTCCTATTTTATTTGTTAGAGAGTTCACAGATCAATCCCCCTTCCTGTTGAATTTGATAAACACAGAGCAGGAGGTTTCAGAGCACACTGGTAAGTTGCTGGGCTCAGTTATGTCCTGGTGCCTTTGTACTCCAGACACTCTGGTGGGGACCAGGTAACCCTTTAAGCACTTGACTCTGAAGGTAACATGGCAGAGCAGCTTTGACTCAGGAAGGTGCTATGGCCAGGAAGCTCAGAACTCAACAATGCACAAAACAAACACTTAATAAATCAATGTCAATGCAGTGATTTTTCTCAGAAAAGAATAAGTATTTTAATGCACATACAACCTAATACTATTAACAAAATTACAAACATTTACTAGAGTCACAGTGGAACTGCAAATTATAACCACTACTAAATGGGTGTTTCAGAATAACTATAATAAAAATCAGGTACCATAAAGAAGCATAGGACATAGCAAGTAAACCCACAAATTTAGTCTGTTTTGGTTATCTGCAAGGTACCATATGACAATTGGTCTTGTAGCAGGCTCTAAGCAAAAAATCCAGCAATGCCACACTATGGGCTTATTAAAAAACATGAAGCTTCTCACACTCAACAAAGGTAGGCCTAACATTTTTGTTCAAGTTGTTCACAATATAAAATAATAGGCCTATTACCTTTGTCTCCCACTGGCTTTAACAAGAACATAAATATAACCATGTGGTATCTGCTTTAAGAGACCCATCAAACATTTTTGGTAGATCCAAACTATCTATTGACATGAACATTATGTCTCCCTCAGGAATACCAGGCCTTTACTGTAGCCAGCCTTAAAAATGGACATGAGCAATAAACCACTTTCTATTTCATTAGTCAGAGTTCACAATGTAAAACATCCTCCTGTTGTGTTTGTCAAAGAGTTCCCAATGTAAAGCTCCTCCCTATTGTATTTGTTGGAGAGATCACAATGTATTTGTCACAGTCACATCATATAACTCCTTCCTATTGCATTTGTCGGAGAGTTTACAATCTAAAGCCCCTTTGTATGATATTTGTCCCAGAGTTCACAAAGTAAACTCCCTTCCTGCTGTATTGGTCAGAGAGTGCACAATGTAAAACCTCTTCTTAGTGCATTTGTCATGGAATTCACAATGTAAACCTCTTCCTATTGCATTGGTAACAGAGCACACAATGTAAAACCCCTTCCTATTGCGTCTGTCAGAGAGTTTGTAATCTGATACCCCTTACAACTGTAGTGGTCACGGGGTACAAAATGCAAACCCCTTTCCTACTATATATTACAGTCTGTAACAAGTGTCCTATCAGATGTGAGTAATTGAACGACTTCTTAAACACACTACGGTCCAATCAAATACTTGTAGATAGGATGATTAATAGTAGACATAGGCAATTCCTCTCTTTTAGTACTGCGTCTTAAAACTGTTCTGCGAAGTCAATCCAGATCTATAAACATTGCCATAAAAGGTAGGGTTTGTCACAGGGGTAACTAAAACCAAAACCATTCTGTACTATGGTAATCTTTGAGATTCCATGTAGCAAAATACCTGCATACTGGATTTAACACAGTGTGATAACCATACACCCTTAAAGGCCTATTGACTTCAACGTATGCTTTTCAAAATAACTAGGTCAGGCCTACTAACTTTGCCACAATTTTCTATAATAATTGTGTATCAATTCTATAATAAACTGATCAGACCTCTGGCATCTACCATAACTCTTCCCAATGAACCAATCGACTCTACAGCCTTTAAAGTTGGCTTGTCACCATACCCAACGAAGGCCTACTGCACTGAGCACAACTTCCCACAATGCAACCATCAGGTATAAAATAAATAAATTACAAATATGTACAAAGTTACAATTGGAAACCTCATAATGGGGGTTAACAATGGTTATCACATTATCTTTATTGAGCATAAGCTTTCCCACAAAGCATAAAGTAAGTTACAAACACTCCTTTTCAGTAGAAGCACTACTCTTTCTCTCCAACCAAAAGCTTGGAGTGTTGATATCATCAATTGGGCGGAGTCTAAGCCCCTTTTTCAGTATTGCTGCGAAAAGCACTTTTCTTGGTGATGATATAATGTCCAGTCACAGCTGTGCTGTCAAGCCAGACCTACAAATACTTACATACATTCATACATATAGAGACTTTGGGGCAGCCGTCTTCAAGCATTGGTCTCTTCAACTGTCATTCACATTTTGATTCCACCCACCACAGCATGCAGCATGGGGCAATGGGTCCGCCCACTTCAATAACTGGCTCGCTTGCACAGTGAATGGTGTCATTTTTCCTCACCATATGTGCACATTTGCCTGAAAAGAAGGGCACTTCACTGACAAGGGTGGTGGGTCAATACTGTACTTTGCAATGCATTTTCCTTTCCATTATTTATCATTTTTTAGTCACCCTGGGTGTTTAAATTATGTCTTAGGGTTACAGTAATTTGGGAGTTAATAGTACATTTTCTCTGTGCCAATATCTATCAAATATTTTCCTGTTATATGCATGAAAACTTAAAAAGTGTTCTCTATGGCATTCTAATTGCACCTACATGCTAGGAAGCATATATGCTGTTTCATTAAAGTTATAGAGCCTTATTCACAAAGGTAAACTTAAACTTTTGGTGTAAGTTTACTATTTTGTTTTTGCTATTCACAAACTACGAGTGTAGTTTTACGTGTAGTATCTTTACGACTGTGCAGAACTCCAAACATTAAAAGACAGAACAGTTTCTGTAGTCATAAAAATACTACATGTAAAAATACACTCGTACTTTGTGAATAACACAAAATAGTCAACTTTCACCCAAAAGTGTAAGTTTACATTTATGATTAAGGACCTTATATTATAATTAATTATTTTTTTATTTAAAATGTATATTGCAAGAATATGGCTGCCATATTTAGGCATGGCATGTTTTATTTTATTTTGATTTTTGTGACAAATGCTTACGATAATAAATATAAAACTATGTGTTTGTTTACCAGTCAATTATTTTTTTTTGTTTGAGTTTTCTATAGAGCGAACTTGACCCAAAGGTATCAGAGCGCTTTACATGAGCACCAGTTGCGTTCCAGATGGGCAGATTCATTTTGTTAGGCACAGGGAGATTAAATGATTTGCCCAGAATCACAGTATGCTGAGCGTCCCTGCCAAGCCTCGAATCCGGTTCCCCAGCTTCGATGGCGACCAGCTTCGAGGGCGACCGCTGTAGCCATTAGGCTACATCCTCTCCTTTCCAACCTCTTCTTGTGTTTTTCCTTCCCAAGGAGCATAGCCTTCCACTACTCACTTTTAGGGAACAACTTTTTCCTTTTTCATTAAGCATTCCAAGAGAGTGCATGTGTTTTCTAGGTCTTGTCATAGTGTGCTTTTCCACCGCCAAATACTCGCGCCCAAACTCCTTGTTGCTCTCCCTTGTGTGCTGCTGTCTGTCTTGTGTGCTTCTATCTCCATCTCATGCTCCATGTTGCTCTCCCTCGTAAGCTGCTTCTCCCCTCCTCCCCAACCAGCTTTATTCTTATTTTATCTCCAACCCTGCACTCCCTTTGCTCCTCCACCAGCTCCTCTGTTGCTCCCCCACTGCTCCTGGGTATTTAAAATAAGCATTGGCATAGCCAATAGGTCTCGCCTTTGGGACCTTATAAGTGTTTAGCCATGCAGCACATTTTCCTGGGTGTTGTGCAGCCAGGAATTGAAGAGCTATACAACTGCTACACACTAGTTCAAGTAGTCTGATTTAGAAATATATATAAGATAGTTTCGTGCCACTGGTACATGGTACAGGCTATGTGTGGTAACAGCTGCTTTGTAATGGCCGTTTCCCCTCCAGTATGCAGTAGCTTTGCCACACCGTTTCAAATGTTTTTCCTCCCAAACAGCTTTTCACTTGCTCTAAACCCGCCCCTTATTTCAACTTATTAATGTAAAAACAATGTAAACAGTTATTGTACCACTTCCAATTGAAGGTTCAGAAAGTTTCCTCCTGCATAATCAATTGTCTCCAGCCACTTGCCAGGCTACAAAGCTTACTCCCTTCAGTCCCCAAATCACGTACATGATACCAATTTGCTATGACCTGATTCACAACAAGCAGCGGTAATGTTTTTTATGATTTCATCAGTAGTGCCCATGTCTGAACGTGAATACTTTGCCCCTGTATCTCCAGCACACATCAAAGATAGGCTCTGTCACCATCTCCAAGCCAAACCACGGTGCTGCTTGGAATACCAAAAGTAGATCTAGAAGGCAAATCTGTGCAAGTAATGGAGTTTTAAATTCTGAGGCCACGCAGAACCTAAAAACTGCAAAGTAATAATTACTGGTACCCGAACCTGATAGCACTGACAGGCAGTACTATGTCAATGGGTGTGGTGTTGGTGAAAGGGGCAGTGGAAAGGGCACTTTAGGTCAGAGAATACAAAAGTGATATTGCAGAAACAAACAGCGCCTCAAACCACTGACTACACAGGTCTTTATAAAAGCACTCGGGACTGGCAGCTGCCCAATATCGGAAGCCTCTACCACTCGCAGACCACATGGTCAGCACAGTAGATTGAAGCGCTCTGTGAACTCATTCTTAAATGACATGTCGGACACTAGTGACAATGACAGACTGCACACGAATAACCACCACGCCACCGAGGAATGCATAAACGTAAACCCGAGGAGACGCCATGAAGCTTCAACACTACAGAAGTGCCCTATGGTGAACAATCAAGAGAAAGGCGATAAACATTGTCATCTGTTAAAACGTGAGGAAGATAAACAGGCACAGGGAGGGCAGTGACATCTCTCATGCATCTGATTATGGAAGCAGAGTATATTACCAAATTGCTAGATGTCAGTAAAGCGCTGTACATAATTTATCAGGGTTTTCAGGGAAGTATGCGATATTGTACCCGCCCGATTGATTTACACGGCAGGCCCCTGCTGGGGAGTGACAGCTGCGGTGGATTTCAGATGTGATTTATGGGCTGGAGGCAGAGGCGGTCAATAGAGCAATGTGCAGAGATAAGATGACAGGAGAGCTGTGGAGCACAGGGACAGCCAGTGGGTAGAGGACACTGTGGAAAAGAGAACAGACGACTGAGAAAGGTGACTGCGGCTAGAGGGAGATCCGGACCACGGCGGCGCTGCCGTCCAGTCGTCCGAGAATTGTCGATACTTCCTAACCACTCAGTGATGTTCTGAATTAAACACGTCACCACCGTTCGCCACTTCAAGCCGGAATCACGGAGGGCTTGGGAATCAGATAGGGTGCAAAACAGGGCTAGAACATGACTGGAATGGAAGCAAAGAGGGAAGTAAAGACGATTAGCCAACAAGTGTTCACTGAAGGAAGCAAAGCAAACAGCTGGAGAAGAGAGAAAACAGGAGGAATAGAAGTAAAGATGAGGATGCAAGGGGAGGTACAGAGGGAGTTAATGACAGTAACGGCACGCAAATTATGAATGGCGGTGCTACAAGTAGTGCTGCAGAGAGCTAGGAGATGTGAAGGGATACTGCGTGCCGATGAGTGAATGGTAGACGGGCCACGAGAGGAAGAATGGTAGTCAAGGTGACGAGAGAAGTGGGGACCAGTGGGAAGAATGGATGCAAAGAAGAGAGAAGCGGGCGCAAGAGACAGAAAAGAAATTTAGAGCTGGAAAACAGGAGAGGAAAGCAAAAATGGCGAGAGTCGGAGCAGGGGAAACCAAGTAAAATGGAGAAGAGCATGGTTAACTTTAAACAAATATATATATATTTTCAACTTTACTCATTCCGAACTATATGACCACTTTGATCCGAGTCCCAAGAAAACATCTGTGGGAGTTGCCAGGGGAGCGGGTGAAAACACTGCAGGAGGGAGGTGAGGTAGGGTGGGGGAGGGTAAGCTCTTTTCAAGCACTCGTGCTTGCGGGAGCGAGGAGCGGCGCACGCGGCCACGCTAATTGAAAACAGATGGCCCGTGCGCCGCTGCTCGCTCCCGCAAGGTGGATGCCAGCACAAGCACGAGTGCTTGAAAAGAGCTGACCAATTTCTAAAGGTCATCTCCCAGAGCAGCGCATGCGCGCTGCCTAGGCGAGACCTAAAAACGGAACTTAAAAAAAATGCAAAGTTGTATTTTTGGAGGGCCGATAGCTACCATTTGGTGTCGGAAACTCTGCTACAACAAAATCATTTTCGTGCAACTTAGAATTTCAGTTTTTTTATTTACTGGTCTAAGTGGCGTCGAACATCTAAGATCAGGCAAATAGAAAAATAAAATGGCGCCCACATCATTCTTTAGGCACTGCACAGCATCAGCGAAAAGCATTTTGCTTTTTAACAAAGCTATACATCGTCTCAACAAACATTGTCAAAGACATTAGGTCCCAATGGCAAAATCTATTGGATTTGCCAGTGCTTGTTTAGGATTTTCTATGTCTTGCATTATGCTTCCCATGAGTTTTAACTTGAAGTTTTCCATATATTTAACCTTTGGGAACTGCACACACATTTGCACCACAAAGACAGGCACACTGAAGAGTTTTACTTCGGGCACTCAGAGAGCTCACATACATAGATAAACGAGCTGAAGCCTGAACAAACATGACACATACATATGCACAAAAGAAAACAAGTGGGCGTATAGATACTAATAAAACCCAGTTAAAAAATAACACAGAATACGAGACTAACACACAAACGCATTCTTCATGGTAAAAAACACAGCGGACAGTTAGATACATATCCCAATTCAGAAATGGCCTATACGGATACCCAAAAATCGATGAATATGCCCAGATTAACAAATACACACTTAAACGCACAAAAACATACAAGAACGGAGGCACACATAATCACACATTCACGGAAACACAAACAAACGTTCATAAAGATACAGAGGCCCACTTTCAAAAAGAAATATTTGATGACACATACAGGGTTGCTAACAGTCATTAAACAGGAAATTCGAACACAAGCTCGGTTCAATCCGCGGATGAGATAAAATCTCTCTGCACAAACATGGGCGAAGTGGACGTTAAAATAGGCCCTGTCAAAGACATGTAGAAGCCGACACACACACATTAAGAAAAGACAGACATGCAAACAATGAAACGAACGCAGACACAAAATGGCGTACACAAGGCACACGCGCAATATGGGCCAACAAAAATACGACATAGTCAGACGCGTGGTCAAATGAAGGCATGGGCACTCGCATGAAACTATGGAATGTGCCAGCAGGTAATGGCCACATAATCTCCACATCTGTTCATTTTCTACGCCCTACGTCTGACACGCAACCCCTGAAGTTGCACCCTTGTGTCCCACATTGCACTCAGCAACCTTCTCCAGGCCTTCCTAAATTCATGAAAACTTTCGAGTCCACCACTTCTGTTCGCAAGATACACAACCCGCTGCCACACATGTTCACGTCACCCCAGCGCCCCAACGAGGCGGCACCAGTGGCCACTGGGACACACACATCTAGGCCCTGTCAGGGGCAGCGGTTCAAGAATGCCAGGCTGCTGCTGCTGCTGCTCTCTGGGAATGCGGCGTGAAAACATCTGCTGAAATTTAATTAAAGATAAAGACCCGGAGATGTGGGAATGGATCGTGTGGCAAGGGGCCACGGGGTGTGCGGGGGAAGAGGCGGGGATATATCGAGGAAATATTTATTTTCATAGTAAAGAAATGTGAACTTTGGGTGCAGCTGGGACAACAGATGGAGGTCTTCAGACCCCGAGCCCTCCTTGCGCCCCCTGCCCCTCCCCACGCTTCACAGATGAGCTGGTTGTCAGCACGGCTTCGTTGCCCGGGCCGGACGGAGGGGATGAAGGGTGCAAGGGGGGTCAGTGAAAGTCCAGAAAATCATTAGCCAGTGAAATCCAAGTGAGGGGTCGGTGACCTGGTTCCCGACCCCATCCCTGACCCCTTCTCCTCACATACTTCATTATGGATCCTGGAAAAACACACCAGATAATTGCACTCTTGTTTTCATAGTCAGGAGTCTAAGGCGGACAAACTGGCGAGCGCAGCAGAAGCGCCCCCTTCACTGCCACGGTGTAAGTTTCCACCACTGCCAGTGCACATTATCCCCTCTGCTGGCACAGTGGGAGTGCCCATCGGCTCCAGTGGCACAGGGTATGTTTACATCACTGCCAAAGTACATCATTATAAGTCAATAAGGTCACTTCCGCATCTTTTTGTTCCACGAGGCTGGTCAAGAAAATTGAGAAATATTTACCCTTTGAGCTCTTGAAGACTGTGGTTATCTCTCTGGTACTGGCAAGACTTGACTATTGCAGCAGCTTCTACCTCAATCTTTCGGTAGGCGCTTTGAAGAAGCTTCAGACTCTCCAAAATTCAGCGGCACGTTTTCTTTTAAAAATTCCCAAATTTGAATCAGCCAGAGGAGCCATTAGTAAACTTCAATGGTTGCCGGTTAGGCAACATATTATTTTTAAGTCTCTATGCGTGGCCCACAAGACCCTTCATGGGCAGGGTCCATCTTATTTTAAGAATAACTTGAGGTGGTACACCCCCAGCAGGACCCTTCGTTCGGGCTCTGCCAAGAACTTGGTGGTTCCCTCTTTTAGAAGGACCTCCTGGGGTGGCAGAAGTTTCTTTAGGTCCACAGCACTACTCTGGAACACTGCCAGTCCAACTTAAATCAGCCCCCTCTCTGTATGTTTTTAGGAACCTCTCTGTCTGTTTTTAGGAAATTAATGAAAACCTGGCTCTTTGTCCAGAAACAGGATTCAGAAATTCGCTTTCTTTTCCGTTTTAGCCACAAGATGCCTCCGGGCATTAGTCTGCACTCAATAAATCTGCTCATTCATTCATTCATTCTTTCATACATTCATTCATTCATTAATCACTACTCCTGGCACAGTTGGCAGTGCCCATCGCCTCCAGTGGCACAGTGTATGTTTACATCACTGCCAAAGTGCATCATCCCCACTCCTGGCACAATGGGCAGTGCCAATCGCCTCCGCTGGCACAGTGTATGTTTCCACCACTGCAAGAGCACATCATCCCCACCCCTGGCACAGTGCCCACCACTTCACTGGCACAATGCATATGTCTCACCACTACTGCCAGAGCCCATCCTCCCTAAGCTGGCATAATGGGCAGTGCCCATCCCTTCCTTTGGCAAAGTGTTGTATGTCCCTACCACTGCCAGAGTAAATTATCCTCACTACTGATGCAGTGGGCAGTGCCCATCCTCTCTCCTAGATAAACTGCATACTCACATCACTAGCGCTGTAAAGCCCCAAGAAACGCAGTGAGTAGCACCTACCACGAGAGGGGAGCTGCCAGGCTGGTAGGGTGCCCCAAGAACAAGAGTACCATCCCAAGGGTACCACACAATTACCAACCAGAGAAGACGTCTGCTGTGGTTTTGAGAATTACTCTCAGGCTGTATTTATTCACAGCACTTGTTCATTCTGAAAACATTGTTAAACATTTTTGCATGAATTAATACAACATATAGGCATTTGATAACAGCATTATGGTCACAAAAAGCTAGACAAGAAATTTCTAACGCATAATCCTCCTACATCTTACCAATTAGGCTTATGTTTGGCTGCCCTCGTGCCCACTCCTGCATTGCAGAGATCGCGCCCCTTGCCAGAACTCAGGGCCCTTCCCAAATTCTTAAGGAATACTTTCTGCTCCTAAACAAGGGAGCAGAGCCAGCTCAGATAGTGACCCAAAACCATGCCAGAGACATCTCTGTTGGGAACACCTGACCCCCTTCTGGGAGATGCGCCAGTGTAACCAGGCCATAACTTGGTCCCCTGGTGCAAGCTCCATCTCCAGTTTCCCAGGGCCCTAATATGGCACCTCCCCAGTCCTTTACTGTTAGAACGCCAAAGCCCTCTCTTGGGATAAACCAACCAGTTTTTAAGAATTGTACTTAGGTTTGGATGCATGATCCCAAGATGCCCACCTGCCTTGTGATGAACAATCAGCCTACCCTGCCACATGCCCACATGGTTCAATGTCCATTTGGCCTAGCCTCCAACATATGGGTAATAGGGTGTGCCACCAACGAAACCAGAGAAACTGCAAAAGCTCATTACCAATATAGGGTAGATGAGCACCCTTTTCCGGCAAAATATGTCCACTCCTCAGGCAGCCATGCAAATTCATCTTTAATCCCGGTGGCCGGTAAGGCAACAGGCAACTGGCAGTCAAAGCGAACGAAATCTGCTTGTCCCTTTTATTATGCACTTTTGACCATAGAGCCGGGCACATCCCTGGCTGGCCCCAGCCAATCACCGCCTCTTCCGTCCTGGTGCAATTTGACAGGAGCCCCCTTCTTGAGCACACGTCAAAATTCAAAATTTGGCCCGGCATTGCCTTTGAGCCCTCCTCCCACTACCGTGCCCGGTTCTATTGCCAGCACCCCACAAAGCAAATTGCGCTTATAAGGCACATGAAGTGTACCACGCCTAGCAGTGTACATCTATAGGCTTTGCAGTGCCAATGTTCACCATTGGCAGTGTACATATCCAGGATTGACAGTATACATCAACATGATTGTCGTTGTACACTGATGGCAATGTTTATCACCTCCACTGTCATTGTGTATCACCTTCACTGTCCGTGTACATCTCCCTTACTAAAAGGGTCCATCACCACTGCCAGTAGTCGAATAGCAATTTGTTTACGTCTGGTACAAAACGCATAAAACACAACAAAAGGTAAAATACACTCCCAAAAACACATGAACGAATCACAATTCATCAACGATTAATTAAAAGATTTTAAAACAACCATAATAAATAGATAACATATAAAAATTGTTGACAGTCTAACACCCTATTTACTAAGAGCAGCTTCACAGTGCTTCCTTCTCGTCAGCCACATAGTAAATCAGAATTTGACCACACTATAGACATTCGGTCTGCTAGTGTCTGTTCTTAGGATTCTCGAAACCTCCAAATACTGTCTGGTCCCTAACATATGGCAGACGGGTAAAAGCCATTTCTTCCGTGGACCCTCATAAGCTCTGCAAAAGAAGAGCAAGTGCTCGCCATCTTAGGCTCTATTTTACATGTTCGGCATCTATAGTTGTCACATAATTTCTTGCCCCATCTACTGCAACAACTGTTGGTCGGAAGGATCTTATAGTTAAATTTAATGTATAATTGCTTAGCTGTTGACAGACTACATTGTCTAACAAGCATTTGCAATGCAATAGGTCTTGCATTTGCGAGAGTTTAAGCTATTGGCATTGTAAATGACAATGCCTTTTATTTATCTGTTTTGATAATTAACACATAAATAAAAGGCATTGTCATCTACAATGCCAATAGCTCAAACTCTTGTAAATGTGAGACCTATTTCATTTCAAAGAAGCAGACGCCATTGTCCCGGGCTGCTTGGAAAGTGAAAGCGCGCATCGCACAAAGAATGTTGCAGGAAAGCATGTCGTGCCGCCAGTAAAAGAGAAACTCTTTAAAGAAAATAGTGCTTAGAGACTAAATAGACATACCGTGTAACAACAGAAGTAAAACGGCCAGTCCTCATGGGAGGTTACAAATGAAGACAAGGAGGGACTAACAAGCCTATTAACGGATCAGAAGCCAGCATTTACAAAGGAAAATGACACAGGCCAATGAAAAATCTGGGTGGAGAGTGGGCGGAGCTTCAAGTCCATACTCGATTACAGCATGCCTCGCAGAGCAGCGCATGCACTGCCTAGGCTCAACCTAAAAAGGGCTCAAATGATGGTATACATGCATGATCTAGGAACCTATCTGAGATGCTCCCGAGCTTGCATTTGTATAGACCTCTCTCCCATGTAAAGAACCACAATCTTTCCAACCTACTTCGTGACCTAGCGCGTCTCTGTTGGGGACTTCTGAAGGAAGTGACCCAATTAGGGCCACCCGGGTCACTCGCGACCTCCTCTTAGCCTCCCAAGAAGTGAAGAGTCGGTGACGCAGTAGAGAATACAAACTAACTGATTTATTAGTAAATACACTGCATTGGAGTCCAGTCTGACCAGCCCTATGGGATGGCTGTCGAGGTACTGACATCAGAACACTTGGTAACACAGAATAAGCTTCTCCAACACCTCCCCAGTCCCGCCCCTGATGGAAAAATACAGCTTGGGCAAACACTGAACAAAGGAGGCACAGAAGGATGAGCTAAGAGTCTGAGACCGGGCACACACTATCTCTCTAGCAAGGTCATTCAGTCTGTGCTTGCAGCTGGAATAGTGGGAGCAACCTCTATCTAAAGGGAAAGGTATGCGTTAACAAGCGACTTTCTCATGCTTCAGTGAGGCCTAACCTTGGAGATGCAAATGTATCCCAGCAGCTTTCTGATGAGACAAGCAACATGAGACAAAATCTTAGTTTCAATCATAGAGCGAAATGGTGGCTGCATGGGAGAAAATGGCGGCACAGATGCTAACTTTAACTCACACAGTATTTGCAGGGATTGGTTACACACATATGCAGTAGTGATTAATACAAGGTAGCTACATGAATGCTAACATAATACAGTGTAAAGCATAAGTGATGGAGCAATAACGCATTCAATTCTAACAGACTCTCCTTTTAGCATTCATTAGCTAACGCCTTTATTAGCGCTATCAGGTAAGGGTCTTTACAATTCTAAAGGTAGAAAAAACTGTTCAATCACAGGCTACTGTTGCTAACTTATGAACTATCCGTCAGAACTAAATACTCTATGAGGCTGAACATGCGTGGTGTCAGCATTGATACACAGCAGGCACAACAGGCTGGGAGACAGTGTATACAGGGACATATTCTTCGTGTCAGCAACCCCTTTGGCTCAGGGCAGAAACATACTTTCACGTTGTAGCTGATAGAATGTATGATACATAGACAAGGCAACAAGTATTTGGGAAAAAGAAAAGAGAGGCAACATCTGCCAGACCATTCCCTCATAGGCAAAACATGAGTGTGCAATTCCATAAGTAAAGTAAACATTATGAAGTAAGATCCAAGGCAGACGTGTTGTCAAGTAAGCTAGAAGTGAAGTCACATGTGCTCTTACCCACCTTAGTCTCCCTCGCCCCCTGGATACAAAACGAACTGCCATATTAACCATCATTATAGACATTTGCCCAATGTACACATTCATTTTCAGTGCGGAAATCAATAAATGTCATATCTGGAACAGGGGAAAAGGAATTGAATGTGCACCAATTGAAACAATTAAATTGTCAGTGTATGTCTTCCTGTGCTCCCCTCTGTGAGGAGCCAAAGTATCAAACATGTGTTCAGAGGGAACAGGTGTCACACGAATAGAAAAAATGCACAGAATATCTTGACAGACCACCCTGACCAAACAGGCTCATTTTTCCCGGAACGCGGGGCTGCAGAGAGCTGTTCTTCCTCCCTAATGGACAACCAAATGGGTACACATTTCTCTGTTATATTTTTGTTTTATCAGAGGAAAGGACATGCAATAAGGCCAATGGGGGTAAAACAAGAAAGCGGGACAATGTTCCCAACATCTAACCGGGTCCCACTGGTGGACCCCTATTATTCGGCAAGCGTAGGCGCTGTTGAGCACTGGCGGTGGAGCTGTCCGTCTAGCTCAGATTCAGATCCCACGTTGCAGGACAAAGCATCTTCTCTTCAGAAACACTGTTCTTTTTTTGCCCTGTTCGGTGACTGTCCGAATAACGCACCAATCTCCCTTTCCCTACGCTATCGTTGGTACCACGAGCAGGGTACACTCACCCTACTTCTTCAACAATGCAATCTACCCCTACTAATCTGACTGTCCCTTTGGTGCACTTCTTCTCCATCGGAGCGTAAATTGTTGTCACTCCAGACACAGAGGGGTCAAGGAAAAGGGGTCAGACTCAAGGGGACCAAGGGGCAGGGGCTCAATGGGCTGGTACTCAAGGACAGGTGGACCAACAAGCTGGGGCTCCTGGATAGCCCCTCTTTCTTTCCTTTCTTTTGGTGGTCCTGCCTCGTCCAGCACTTCTTTGCTCTGCAGCTCCGCCTCAATCTTATTCAAGTGGATGGTAAATAACGAGCAGCCAGGCTGTGCATCGCGTCCGGGCCCCTCTGATGTGACTGCAGGGCGTCCCGGACCAATTAGTGAATAGAATGCAAACTTTCAGTTAACTGGCAAGGATAAAACTTTATATAATTTTTTTGTCTCTCAACACTAAGGGGCCGATTCCGATCTCGCTGGGAGAAGGCTCCGTCCGACTCGGATCCGGAGGACTTACCGACCGACTCGTGCCCCGGGGCTCCGAGCGCCCGAGTACGATGCGAACGAGCGCTGACGGACACGGGTCGCTCGGAGCCCCATTGAAGTCAATGGGAGCCTGTTGTACGACGCGTACATAGGCTCCCATTGACGAAAAAGGTACGTTGCGCACAAGGGCGCCCCCTGTAGTGAGGACGCGTCTGTGCCACCCGCACCGTACATGCGTGTGTAGGGGGGACCCTTGGGTCCCCCCCTGTGATCGACTTGTAAGGCTAGGGGTGAAGGGGGTCCGGCACGGACCCCCGAAGTCCGCTTCCCGGAGCGTTTACGTGTCGGAGGCTCCGACTCGATCCGGCTGTCCGAATCGTGCATCGTACTGGCTCGGTCGGAAATCGCCTCCATTGTACAGCACGGTTTGCTTACGGACGGGACGTACGGAGCGGGTCGGACCCGGAAACGATTCGGTCGGCGATTTCGCGTTTCTCGCATCGTACTTGCTCGCTCGTACAGCTGGACGAGTCGGTCGGAAAACACGCGTACAGCTCGTACTTTTTCTGGCCGGATCGCATTCGGAGCCCTTCCGAGCGAGATCGGAATCGGCCCCTAAATAGTGGGGTAAGCCTCAATCCATTTGCTAAACTCTTAAAGAACAATCAGGACATCCTTTGGATTACTATATCTGTCTATTCCTATATTATTCGTCTGAAGAACCTCGAAAGGAAAAAATGTGTGGTGCAAAATTACCGGGGGCATCTGGGTACCCCTTCCAGAATTGTGCGTCATGCGCACCATACAGTACACGGGCTGGGCAATGTCTCATCATAACCACAGGAAATACATATGCATCTGGCAACATTCTTCTTTCTTCCCTGGCCTATTAATTCACCATCCCTCGCCCCTTCAAATGTGCCATACTTTCATCTTAAACATCGTGACTTCCGGTACCCACCCAGCAGGGATTCTACAAACATTCTTTCATTTCATTTTGATCATTTTCCTTAGCCGCCTGATCTGCAAACGCATTATCCCTTCCCACATCATCAGTTACTTTCCGGTGGGCACTACACTTACTTACAATTCACAACCCAGTTACTCGGGCTAACTAATAAGGGACTCGTGATGTCTCTGCGACTGTATGTAGTGTTGCGGTAACATGAGCAATAGTGGTGGTGCCACCTAGGAATTTAAACAAGAGCCATCGACATATAGTTCCCCTTAAAGATCATATAAGGGAACATCAGTCCAGTCTACCCGTCCTTTCATCTCCCTTTCAATTCCATCATTTGGCAGAAAGGAGGGGCAGTAACATGGCTGACTTCAAGGTGACACGTCTTTTAATCACGATATTTTTGCGAACAATGTCGATTTGTAGCCAGTTAGACGTGCACTGGTAAGGTGCTGTGTCTCTTTTTTTAATTTTTTATTCAAGGGCGTGGTCAGGGTCACCACATCTGTGAAATCAGTGGCCAGAACGAGTCCAATCGATTGTCCCATGGAGACGGCCACCGTCATGACCGCCCCCTTGGCAGCTCGGAAGGGCTCTTGCGGTAGCATCAAAGACAGAAATTGCACAACAAGCCGACTTGTGTACTTACAACACAAAACGGCACGCAACGATATATGTACCAAGCACAGATGCCGATGAAAGCGCAGTCTGTTAGTTGCCCAAGTGTCAGTTGCTCAAAAGACTGCTTCAGGCATTAAGAATAAAGGCTCATGCACCTCATGCACTTCTTTAATGTGTTAGTTCGCCAAGGAGCTAATCTCCTACCCCCCTTTGACAGTAGGTGACCTAAGAAGGTGGCCTGCTGTCGACAATACTTACCTTTTGAAAAGCATTCTTCATGGCCATTAGAAGCCAAACGCAATAACTATTCAACTGCACCAACCCTACATCTGTGACCCCTGTCTGAAATTGAAATAAATAATACTACCAAAAAAATGTATGTTATATTAGTGACAGGAAAACATTGATCTATAGCAATCCCACCTCTGCATCGCCTGTTGCCCACAAAGTGAACGGCGCTTCTGCAAAACTCAAGGGGGGGGACCAAACACTATGTACTACTTACATCAAGACCCATCATCAGACATTCACCTGCCGGAGGGCAATAATAGTAAGATACCTAACCCATCACAGTCTCACCACAATTAGACATTAGCACAAACGGAAAATCCACGGTAAAAAGGACCAATAATCAGAGCAAGAGGGCGCAAAACGTGTGTTACAACTAATGCGTCTGAAACACCCACCAAAACAGTCATAATACTGTGCTATGTTAAATACGTAACAGTAAGAGGCACTGTAGACCAAATACTCTCAAATGTCTACAACCAAGTCGCTATTTCAAAAAACACAGTAAAAACGAATCTGCGAACAAACAATCAAATCCCCTTTTAAGACACAAATCCTGCCCACTAGAATCTAGAAACACCTTCACTCTCTCATCTTTCCCCTGGCGGCAGCAACTGAAATAGCTAGTTCCCTCTTTTCTTCATTTCCCACCTCAGATCACACACGTTCCTCCATTTGCATCCAGTCTCTATCCTCAAATCCACATACCTGTGTCCCAGTACTCACTAATATCGGGGGATGAAAAACCACAGTGGGAATAGCAGCAGAAATAACAGACTTTATCATCACTGCTTGCCATGCCACAAGTATAAGCATTAGCGAAAAAGGACGCTGAGGCAATATGCGAGTCAGGGGTACTAGCAGTTATAATGGCCACAAATGGCGGGGACAAAGGAAAGCAAAATGTGCCATATCCTACACAGCCTGGGCAACATGGCAGGAGCAGAAACAGCAGAAATAGAAACAACAGCTCAACTATGCTCTCACAAAGCATATTGTACACAAAGTACCCCATAAAGGAAGAAAAACCTATTTGCTATGGAAAATGAGGCATAAGAGACAGTCAGGACTCTGAAAGTGCTTGTGAAATATAATGCAAGGGTGAGTTCAACATATAGCTAAATCAATTTTGAATATTTGCGAAATCTCCCATGAAGAGAAATAAATGCATAGGACAAATGAAAACTTTACAAAGCCTGTTAGTCAAAACATAAAACTTAGACTGCTTGCATCTAAATCTGTCCTCGTTCCGCACTTCTTATCGCCGTCAGCCTCTCTGTGCTTGTGCTCAGAAGCTGCCCAATCCCCCCACCTCTTTCCCTGTCTGCAGAACTCAAGGGAAAAAAAGGCTGTGTATTTCTGCTTGCGTCCTTTTCATGAAGAGACAGAACAGAAGTGGGAAGAGAAATTTTACATTCTCACCTTGTTATACATTCCTTCGTCCTTTCTCAAACCATTCATCCTATGCAAAAAACAAACATATATATATATATTATTACTATATATATATATATTTTTTTTCTTCAAAGAGCCCATCAGCCATTTCAACTCGGCATGGTCCCTCATATATTTGTGCTATAGTGTGTTAAACATAATAGGGCCAAGACCACTCTTCGCGCGCATCAATATTAACAGTGCCTCCTGGAGGCGCCGGCTGATCTTCTTCCAATGGGCATCTACAAAGCAACAACGACAACAAGAGAACAAATTAAGCTCATTCCAGGCATTTTCAAGAAAGGGCCCAAATTCATTATTTTTCCTGGCAAAGGAATTGCAAGTACTTTTTCCCAAAAGACAGTCCTCAGACCGTACCAAAAACAAACTGATGGTGCACCATATTCACAAACAAATTCAAGCGCTTGTTCCAAAGACGATCCTCAGACCGTGTCAAGCAGAGGAAACCACAAGTCAGTCCTCAGACTGCACCAAGACCAGACAGTCCGGAGACTGTACCAAGACAAGAAGATAGGCTCTAGCCCCAGGCCTTTTCAAGAGCAAACCAAATTCATCAGGTGGCCTGTCAGAGCGTTCGCAAACGCTCCGTATCTCAAGGGTCCGCAGACCCACCAAGTTCCAAGATGGCGCCATATTTACCAAGAATCAAGATGAACTCACCTGGTGCACACAGGTCAAACAAGGTTATTCTCCACTGCCGACTCTTCGGACCAAACGGTCAGATCAAAGGGTTTCGCCTTTTCAGGACCCCAGCCAGGGTGACCACTAGACGAGGCGCCGCCCGATCAGACAGGCGGGGCAGCTGCGAGAACCAAACTCGGTCATGTGGGGATCCCTGATCCGCCCATCCGACCGGACGCAGCCCCGACCTCCACACCCGATTCGGGCGAGATGGGTCACCTGGTGGAGTCCCTGTTCGGGCGCCAACTGAAGGAAGTGACCCGATTAGGGCCACCCGCGTCACTCGCCACCTCCTCTTAGCCTTCCAAGAAATGAAGAGTCGGTGACGCAGTAGAGAATACAAACTAACTGATTTATTAGTAAATACACTGCAGTGGAGTCCAGTCGGACCAGCCCTATGGGATGGCTGTCGAGGGACTGACTTCAGAACACTTGGTAACACAGAATAAGCTTCTCCAACACCTCCCCAGTCCCGCCCCTGATGGAAAAATACAGCTTGGGCAAACACTGAACAAAGGGAGGCACAAAAGGATGAGCTAAGAGTCTGAGACCGGGCATACACTATCTCTCTGGCAAGGTCATTCAGTCTGGAATAGTGGGAGCAACCTCTATCTAAAGGGAATGGTATGCGTTAACAAGCGACTTTCTCATGCTTCAGTGAGGCCTAACCTTGGAGATGCAAATGCATCCCAGCAGCTTTCTGCTGAGACAAGCAACATGAGACAAAAGCTTAGTTTCAATCATAGAGCGAAATGGTGGCTGCATGGGAGAAAATGGCGGCACAGATGCTAACTTTAACTCACACAGTATTTGCAGGGATTGGTTACACACATATGCAGTAGTGATTAATACAAGGTAGCTACATGAATGCTAACATAATACAGTGTAAAGCATAAGTGATGGAGCAATAACGCATTCAATTCTAAAACTTCACAATGCCGTTCGACCAAGTTCAGATAACATGGTTAGAGCATATGCTAACCATAGAATATTAAGGTGGTTTTCCATTTTCAATAGGTCTTCGAGAGCAGTCCAGTAGGGGCCAAGATTCCTACATGCCACAATCTGCGCTAGTAAAACTATGGTCTTAGTTTCACAATGTGTGCAAGTGTATTCTGACCAAAATCAAAGTATAATCGGAGATGGGGGGCGCTCTGCGGTAACTGACTAATGATTTTAGGAATTTATTTTCCACTGCCGTTAGCCTAGTGGCCTTGGTATAACCCCAGAATTCTTCCCTGTTCCCAAAGCTTTGGCATTGTAGATCTCTATGGCTGACAATACGTTCTTGAAGTTGTTTTCTTATCCAGTTTCTCTATTGTCATGGAATGGTTTTGCAGTTTTAGTGTGCTTTTATTAATTTGGGGCACCCAGGACTTCCTGAAAAAAATGATCACCCCCCTCAAGTAGCTACCCATGCGGATTCGTCTTTAACCACGGTGGCCTGATGAGGCAAGAGGCGACAGCCAGTCGAAGTGAACAAATATGCTGCTTTCCCTTTTGCCCGTGCTTTTCACCATAGAGCCGGGCACACCTTTAGACGGCCCCAGCCAACCACCGCCTCGCCCATCCTAGTGAGGTTTGGCAGGAGCCCCCTTCTTGGGCTGCCGCCAAAATTAAAAAATAACCCTGGGATTGCCTTTGAACCCTCCCCCCACTGCCATGTCTACTTCTATTGCTAGCACCGCACAATGCGGGGTGCGCTTAGAGGCACAAGCACTGTACCTCACCACTGCTGGCAATGTACATCTATAGTACTTGCAGTGCAAATCTCCACCACTGGCAGTGTGCATCCATTGCACTGGCAGATTACATTCCCACGATTGACAGTATGCATTGCCATGATTGTCGTTGTTCACTGATGGCAGTGTTTATCATTTCCACTGTCAGTGTGTGTAGGAAAGTAGGATCTGCTTTTATGGTAACCCCTGACTTTTTGCCTGGTGCTAAGCTGTTATTGACTAGTCTGACTGGGATCCTGCTAATCAGGACCCCAGTCTATCTGCTGTCTCCCTTAAATTGTTATGTTCAGTACTTAGGTACATCCCAAATTGGATACTGGGGTAGCCTTATCAGTCCCTAGTATATGGTACTAAGGTACCCAGGGCATAGGTACCCCAGAGGTCCCCCATGGGCTGAAGCATGTATCATGCCACCCATGGGAGACCATTCAAAATGGAACTACAGGCCTGCCATTGCAGCCTTTGAAAGCTGGTGCTAGCACCACTTAACTAAAGATATAGGTTTCCTATATCTAGGATCAATGCACTTAAAACCTATTAGTCACCCCAATAGCAGGCCTTTGCAATCCTGATGGCAGGGTGCTTGGTTCTAAGTGTGAGGGTGCCCCTGCATGAGCAGGAGACCCCTACAGCCTACGGAGTCCATTCTCCTGGGTTGTTAGTGAAGCAGCCATATACCATATAGAGGGGCACTGCGTAATTACGCGATGACCATCTCCAAACGGGCTGCAACGAATCCTATCATGTTTGGTATCAAACATGTTGGAATCATACCCCCCACACCGTAAACAGTGTGTGGGGTATGATTTCAAGCACTGGAAGAGCCCCCCGTTAGGCTCTCAGTGTTCCCGGTGCCAGTCTTCTAGACCCGGACAGCCCAAAATGGTTGCTGCCGACCAGAGACACGATTCTGCCCTCCTGCTGCTGAGCCAAGCTTGAGCAGGGGAAGGCAGAACAATAGGTATCCTGTCACAGGAAGGTGTGACCACCTCTCAAACAGGATTTAGTGTATTGGGGCCGGGTGGGTGTGCTTGCCAGCGCCACTAAGTCTGCATGAGGGGCACATTTGGTGTCCCCGTGCATAGTCCAGTTCAAACCAGGTCTGGGAGCCGTTGGCTCCCGCTCTGGCGCAAAACTGGACAAAGGACATAGGAGTAACCTCCCCCCTGTCCAGACCCTCCCCTGGGAGAGTCCCCTGATTCGTCCCAACCCTTTCTTTAGGGTACTTAAGGGCTTACCTGGGTGTAGGTCCCTAGATTCGCCGTGGGACACGATTCAATTTAGACACCACTTCAACTTCTGCTGTCTGGGTACTCTGGACTTCGCTAGACTTTGCTTTGGCTCAACTTCGTCCCCCTGCTTGTCTGCTGCATCGTCTGTCCCTGTGCTCCATACAGGAACCTTCCAAGGCCTGTGGGCATCCAAGACACCTGAAGGAATCTCCCTTGAAGTGAAGGAGTCACTTCCCTGCATCTGCGGGCACCACAACTAAGCTGACTGGTCTGCTGATCCTGAGCTCCTACGGACTCTGAAAGGTTCAACAACACAGGTGGTGGTTCTCCACAGCTCTCGAGGCCTGCCCTCTCACCAAGTTTGAGACCAGTATCCCTTGTGGGAGTCGCAGGAACTGAACCCCTGTGCACCGCGTTGACTTGCCGTTGCAAACGCTTGTTGGCTTCCATCCACCAAGATCTTCGGGTCCAAGGAGCCCCAACCTCAAGCATCTTCAGTGACCAAAATCTTTGTCCACACCGCATTGCCTGCACCGTGGCCTGCATCTTTTGGTGAGGTGCTCGAGGTCCTCTTGCGACTCCAGTGCCTCCAGCCTGTGGGTCCTGCTGAGGGTCATCTTTGAATTCTTTGGGCTCCCCTGATTGCTCGGGGCCTGCCCTGACTCCCCTGCTTGTGGTGAGTCCCCTGGACCTTCCTGGTCCCGACATTGCACCTTCTTTGACTTCTACGTTGTTTGCACTTGCCAAGGCTTGTTGGTGCTCCCGACAGACACCGACCCCTCAGCTCTCGACATCCGACGTGGGACAGCTCGTGCACGGCTCCTGGTCTTCCTCAGCATTGCCTGGTCCTCACATCTGCAAAGTCAAGGTCACCGTCAACTCTCCTGCAACTCCCGACATCGGTGGGCATTCGTCTTCCAGATCTCCCGGTCACTCCTCAGTGACATAGACTCTGTCCCCTCTGCTTGCAGGTACCTCTCAACTAGAATCCACCTTCGGATTCCACCGGACACTTTCTCCTTCTTTAGCAGCGGAACGTTCCTGAAGTCCTCCATTGGGTTCGATGGCGGTTTCCGACACCACTTCACACCTATGCACCCGGCTTCCCTGGTGTAGGTAACGTGGGTACTAGGGTATCCACGGGTAGGGTGGCTCTCCAACCTTCTGTCTTCCATGGGGTTTCGTCAGGGTCCACTGGGAAGGGTCCTTTTTCTTTAAAATTCCAACTGCGACTTACATGTTGATTTGTACGGAGATCGCAGTCGTGTTCTCACACTGCACACGCTCTCCGTGGGGTCCCTATCTACTCAACTTGGGTGGTTCCTTGGGTCCCCAGCATTCTACGTCCTCTCGACATTGTCTTGACCCGAGTCGTGGTTCTGATACCACTTTCTTAGTATATGATTTAGCCCCCCCCCCCCTCTGGGGTCCACTGTGTATTCTGTGCTGTTTACGTGATTTCTATGCAAAGTATTGTGTGCATTGTGCATATCTCTGGGTAGGAGATATTTGTATGTGTTAGTGAGTATAATAAATACATATTTTTATAAATACACTGTGTGGTTCTTTTTCACTTAATCTATACTATAAGATTGCATTCTGGTAAAACAAGCTGCTTTACACTCCTTCTGGACTAAGCCTGAAGGCTGATCTCCACAGCTACCACCTAGAGAGCTTTCTAAGGTTGTCTAAGACCTCTTAAATCACCATAAGGGTTGTATGAATTGGTGCAGGGTGCCCACTTACATTAGTGGACATCATATACCAGGCAAGCCTCTCACAGTGTGCATCACCCCCACTCTCAGTGTACATTTTCCCCACTAACAGTGTACATCACCACTGCCAGTAGCGTAAATTATCATCATTAGCAGAATGCACACATCACCCCCACTGAACGTGTACTTCAACACCACTGACCGCGTACAATACCATCATAGAAATTGGCAACATAGATCTCCAACAGTAGGATTGACAATCTTAGTCTCCGAGTGTACTTCTACTCCACTGGCAGTGTACATTCCCAATAATGACAGAGTACATCAACACACCTTTACTAATGACAGCATGCACTCCAACACTGATAGCGCATATTTCCACTGTTGGCCATGCTTATCATCACTCACTGTCAGTGTACATGCCCACTGCTAGATCCTCGCCAAGGGCAGTTTAGATTCCCATCGTTGTCAGCGTACAATCCCACCACCTCTAGCGATGTATCTCTCAAGTGCTGGAAGTGCAAATCTCCACTACTGGCATCCACTCCATTGGTAGAGTACATTCCCACTTGTGATGTGTACATGACCATGAATGTCTGTGTGCAGTCCCACCACCAGCACTGTATGTCCACCCACTGAAAGTCTACATCTCCTGGAGAGGCAGCATATACCCCAACTGACACTGTATGCCCACACCACTACCAGTGTCCATCTCCACTCATGTTCATTCAAGTGTTATATTCACACCATATTATTGGAACGATGGGAGATAGCTGAATTACGTCGGGGGTCCGTACCGATACAGCTATCGGTTCGATGGCCGATAGCTGGATTACTTCTGTTTACAGACCTCCGATGTAATTCAGCTTTCGGCCATTGTACCGATCATATGGTGTGAATATAACACTTCGGATGAACACAAGAACATCAGAAACACAGAACACACTTTATCTACAGGATTCGTGAAACTTATGAAAAATACATCACTGATCACTATACCTTATTTAACATTGTGCTAATTCGTACAAATTGGCATTTGCACATAAAATATAGCTGATGGCCCTGATGAAGCGACATGTTGTCGTGAAACACGTGTTGGCCTAAGCAAATAATATCTCTTGATTTGAGAACACAGAATAAAATTACAATGGACAAATACTCAATCATAGAGTTTGTACCTATTACACGTTAAGATCTCAAAAATAGTCAGTGTTTTCTGCGGGTATAATATTACTTCCAAATGCCAACTGTTGGAGATCAAATAGGATGCTTTTAACAAATAATTTGCCTGTTGCATAAAGAAGTGCAATTTGCCTATAACTGGCTGGAGAAGTTTTCAGCCCTTTTTTATACAGGTCAAAAATAATGCTTCCCTTCTAGGAGGATGGAATATCACATGAAAGGTAGCAATGATGGAATACCGGACATAAAAAGTAGCCCATAAAAAGCCCTCCTGTTTAATGATTGCTATCGGGTTTTAGGCAGGGTCCATGGCACCGGATGCTCTAGCACTTTTAATAAATCCCACAATCTCCATGCATGTAGGTGAACCATATGAAGCCAAGGAATATACATGTGCTCTTAAAACTAGAAGGGTTCCCTGATTAAATATCGATGTAAAAAATATAGTTTACAAAAATATCGAATACAAAAATATCGACTCCCTATACTTAAACAGGTAAGTACAATAATATCGATACAAAAATATCGAAGTAAAAAATATAGATGTAAAAAATATCGACTTAAAAAAGACATATAACTTAAATTAAATATATTAAATAATATTAATATTTTTAACAAAATAAATTACATTTAATATATATTTTAACTAAATATAACAAATAAACTTAATTAAATAAAATATAAACACAAAAAAATGTGTACAAATACATATATTTACTTAAAAACATTTTATTAACTATTATCTTTACTTAATTTATAAACTTTTTAAATTATATAAAAATAAAATATATACATATATGAATAATTAAAAATAAAATAAAACATTCTATAATTAATTAACACATTTAGGGGTCATTACGATGGCGGGCGGAAACACTACCGCCGTGCCGTCGGAGGTAAAACCGCTAGTTACCGTCCGCCAGCAACTGCCCGCACTCCCGCCAAATTAGGATGTGAAAAGTCAGGCTAATACCGCCCGCCAGCCTGCGACGCCGCCCGCCATCAAAGTGCGCCCCTTTACGTTGCGGCGCCAGCCAACGGAGGCACACCGTCCGACGAAATGACGTACCGCCCGGCGTACAAATTACGATGACACAACCAAACAGCCTCACCGGCAAAGAGACACCGCACGAGAACAGGAGGCGGAAACCACATTGTCGACCACAGAAACACCAACCCGGCCGACTCCGACATGAATCCTGCACTCCAGGCCATCCCAATGCTGTACCTGATGCAGCAGCTAGGCGTGAACGCGTAACGACGACGCAGGTAGGCAGACACACAACAAGGGCATGCAAATACCGCACACAATGCAAGGGCGGAAAAACTGTACATGGGCCCCCTAGACACCCCTGTGGGGACAGGACACATCCAACACTGTACCCACACATATCCCACCTGTAAAATATAATCAACCCGCAACATCTTGGGCACCCAATACCCCGGACCAGGAGGTGACGTACCCGGCACGGCACCGCAGTGCCACGGCGATGACGCGCACAACGCAGAGGCCAACGACAGCGCCACGCATGGGCTGCACACAAACACCGCAGGGTCACAACAACACACCACACACACCAGCCCCACCCTGAAGGCACAAGTCACGTGGTCCCCCTGCGTCAATCATGACCACAACCGACAACTCACAGTTGCCAAAACGTAGTCACACAAGTGTGCCGAACAGGGGAGCAAAGTGACATCGGAAGAGGACTCACACCTGTGTGCAAAGCATGGAGAAGCACACGGCAGCTGCGACAGAACTGCACAAACAATGGACATCGACCGCAAAAGGCACGCCAGTCACAACAAACAATATCTATACCATCCTGCACGCAACAACAAGCCATGCCATGTCCAAAATAGAGAAACCCTGCTGGCTGAGAACAGGTGTTCACAATCACGACGCCCACACACAAGTCCCATTGTACAGCGCGAAAGAAGTGACCCACCCACACATGGGAGAGCAGATAGCAGTGAATGTCCTTCCATTCCCACAGCCAAATCACATTGCAACATATCCTGCAGGAGAACGGAGCCATTGGAACAACCACAACCCAAACATAGCCATGCTGAGTCAACCATCCCCTGGCAGATAACGCCGAACATGAAAGAAAGATAAAACCACAAAATACAATTATACCACTGCTCCTTGTGGCTCAAATGCAAGTAATCAGGAAGGAGTCAGACACCACTGGCCTTGACCTTTCATAGGAGCATGTGGGATGAGGGCCTGTGGCCGCCTCCCAAGCCATACACAAAGTCCTACCGCCTAACATCCATTCAAGAACACACAGCACCGTCCGAGGTCGCACTCAGCAGACAGCCCAGGCAGCCGGAGCACGCCATCACAGCACCCAGCAGCAAAATGGACGGGGCACCAGTACTATACACCTACGCCAGACAGATGCAGCTGTACAGCAATAGCTTGATACAGACAGTGGGCTGTGCAAATCTGGCTATGCTGAATGTAAGTTATCGAGTAACTTACCGCATTGAAATGTTCAGCTGCGTCATCCCCGTTTTCTACTGTCGGAGGTGCCCGTACCACTGGCCTGTGGATTTATGTCTCTCCAACCCGGCATGTCCAATTGGGGACCTGGTACACCTGTTCTCAACCCTGGACGCCCACGACAGGAACTGTTCAGTGTATGGGGGCATGGCGTTTGTGGCTGCAATAGGACACACAATGCAATGGAACCAGTGTGCCTCCGCACAACGTATGCTGGATTACAGTTTCATCGAATGTCACCCGACATGTCCCATCAGGATTCTACAAGGGACAACCTACGAGGAACACTTTGCAACCCACCATCCGCTTCATTGGATGTCAACCACAAATACCACCAATGCGAGGGATGCACTGCAGGAAGGTATCGCATACCTGACAACCTGTCAATTCATGGGTCCCCAAATCAATACCCACAATTGAACATTCATGTGCAACACCGTACCCATGCTTGCCGTCCGCACGCAGTGGCCAGTCAGCTGTGCAACAACTATACCATGCACACGGAAACAAACACCTTACCATCAACTCCACCGTCATGACACCTGACATTTCCGGGACATGCACCCTGTCCATCACCATATCCCGTGTCCCTGCATGAACACGGGGAGGCTGAGGAATGGGACCTGTGTACAGTGACCACATGGCCAACATTGCACGAACCACATTGCTACAATATGCATGCCGCGCACCTGAACACATGCACCTGTAAGTGCACGCTGAACTGTCTGCTGAATAACTTGAGAACTGTCATCACACCTTCTCCTGAAATCCCGTGCAAGGACATTTGCATGGACAACAAATGCAACACCCCACAACATGTCCCCGGGCATTGAGTCATGTACAGTAGCCACCATATCGCAACAACATGTGAGACTATGCTGCATGCATGTAGGCTCATGCTCTGATGTCACCTCTGACGCAGGTGTGTCGGAGTCACTATTGTCGTAAACCTGTACCATGGGACTTAGATGTACTGTGCTCATGATGTCAAGCTGTCTGGTAGGGTAAACCAATACTGTCTGTGTCACAGCCTAGGGCACCTCAGTAATGAGCTAATGTACTGTAGCATATGCAAGGGCAGGGCATTCTTAACTCTGAAGCCTTATTTCCACAATTAACGACTTATCACATCTACCTATACCCCCTTTTGAATGTGTAACCATGCTAAGTATATCCCCCACATGCATTACGCTGCCAGTAGTGTCCACATCCTGCATCACAGAGGAAGTAAGCTTAAGTACATGCCTTAAAGCTAATATCTGACTCTGGAGAATTATTGATCGTAGACAAGTACGAATGAGAGAGGATGAGAGTGTGAGAAGTACACGGGACTCGTGAGATTACCATGTAGTCAAGTGACATTGGATGTCAATGCACATGAGTTGCTGCCACTGTGGACCCAGTAAAATATCACAGGTCGTGGGCCTTGGCATGTCAGTGTCTGACGTGGCCCAACAGATCATCACATCAACACTGACGGCCTGGTCACTACAAAGCACAGTCCCACATATGTGTACAATCACCTTCACAGTCTGACATCACACTCAACAAGCAAATATAGGAGCCACGCCAGTTGCACGCCACATCAATGCATGCCAAAACACACACGACATCAGTGTGGGTGGGCAGGGCTGCACAGTGAGTACGAACCGCCGAGATGTACATACATGCTCAATTGAACAAGGAACAATCTTCACATGCACACACCCTGCAGACCCACAATGGCCAATACATATCAAGTAGGAGTCATCCTGAACTGCAAGGACACACCCACACACTGTGCAACAGACAATACACACATGTGCTCACATTAACAGACCCGAACAAGGATACAAACACTGACCATGCCCCTGGGTAACACATGTGTGTAGTCGACATTGCCAGAGCGCACACACACACACCAACACCACCCCAAAGTCACACCACACACACCTACACCTCCCAAATGCACACATTGTAAGTAAATCATGTGCCCTGGCTCGATGATCATCACAAGTTACACATACACCTACGCTGCTGGCCAGCCAGAAAGTAAGCTCACACATACCCACACACTCTGCACATGCTACCTGTCATCCTGTGGCTAGACACACACCCTGTGCTTTGCATGCACGCAAACATGACACGTACACATTAACACCGAAATACCACCAAATATATGCAGACAATCCGTGTTACAGACACACGTCTTCATCACACACACAAGTAGCAGAGTCTGAAAGAAGTGAAGTCCCAGCCACGTATCATACACATAGGAATGTGAGACCAGACATTGCAATTGTTAAGGTACCATTCACGGCATGTGCCTCACTTAACTATGCACACACAGTAACAACTGCAAGCAGCAACTGCACAGACACAACCCACTACAGGAACAACAGCATCCAGTCACAGAATACATAGTCAGGCGGCAACAATATACTACACCAGGGACAGTGGCCAGTCCGATGTGCAGAGTAGTGATACGATAAGCTACGTATGCATTGTGTGTGAGTGTACCCTGCCATGGACAGCAACACTGCCATGGCAGTCACGATAGCCAGCACTGTGGCACAGGTAGTTGTGTGAGGGTGCCTAAAATACAAACAGGATGCCAGTCCGACTGGGTGCAGTCTGTATGCTGCGGGACAGTTGGATGTCCGCCCCTGAGAGAGAAGCACAACTGTGGAATACAGACATGTGGCATGTGAAGCGGGAGGGCCGCTTGGCACAGGTGGGTCTGTGGCACGGGTGGGTGCACACATGCAGTGTCGATACAGACTGTGTGGGGACGAACCCGGCGGGGTACATTACCACTGTTCTGGGTATGTGGAAAGACCAGCTGTCTGGGGATGAATGTGGACTAGTGTGTGCACAACAGGCGGGCACACGACCCATGCTGCATCAGGTGTGGACGTTGGCCCTCCCTCTGGGGACATGCTGGATACTGCTGTGCGTCAGCCAGGCCCGTGCCGAGACATGTACACCCCTGGCCTTCAGGTGTACCCCCTACATCGTCCACCTGCACAGGCTACCCAGGGCATGGGATGGCAGTGGAGCTTGGTGGGTGGGAGGTCATGGCACCCTGCTCCTGGTCACATCTCGCAGGCAATACATTCTCAGTGTGCAGCAGGGCACAAGTCCTGACAGAAGAGGTGGTGGCACGCAGACGTCATGACAGGTAGTGACGTCACGGAAGATGGCTTGCACCCGCATGGTACCCGGACTCGAGCCCTGGTGTGCAGGCACAGCTACCTAATGTTCTAGCGAAGTGTGTGAGTTGCATGACACCCGTTGGCGGTGGATGGCTCGGAGGCACTTCACCAGGAGGCCCATATCACACACCATGGGTCCCTTGCCAATGGCAGCGGATGCTATGACATTGCGCGCCGGGGTGTGTCGACATGTCGTCTGGGATGGTGTTTGCGGCATGGGCCGCTAGGGCACCTACAGCTACTGTGTGTTGCATGTGGTGTATCCGGACTCCGGAGACAGCCATGCTACGTCACTGTTGTCCAGGGCACGAGTCGGGGTACCATGCGGCTGTACGGCGTCCCCCACCTATTTTACCGTGAGCTCGGTGACTGGAGCGAATGGAGCCACACATACACTATTTGGCCTCTCTGGGGAGAGATTGGAGCTGCTGCACACGCGCGTGCTCCCATGATGCAATCGCATCAGTGGGGTGAGCGAGGGGAGGCAATGAGTCCGATGGTGCAAGCCATCTTCCGTGACGTCACTACCTGTCATGACGTCTGCGTGCCACCACCTCTTCTGTCAGGACTTGTGCCCTGCTGTTGTCAGATGCGCCACTGTCCGGGGGGTGGGGGAAGGTCAGGTATGTCAGCCTGACAGTGGCCCAGTTCAAGGACCACCTTGACTGGGGGGACAACTATTGGACATACTGGTGTAGCCCACCCACGCGCTAATGTAGGCCCTCCATGAACTATGTCAACTGCGGAAAGGTGTTGCCATGGGCAATAAAGTCATTGAGGGAGGCTGACTGACCCACGCACAGATGCCGCACATGCCCAACAGACCCGGCACTGAGTGCAGCAGGGGTCGCAGGGGCAGCTGTGCCTGGTGTGTAAGACACTGTATCCGTCATCCTAGTGCCGACACGTGTTGCACCAGTGGAAGTAGTTGGGAGGGTGGGCATTGGCCTCCGCGTGGCTGCAGAGGAGCTAGAGTGCACGTCCCCTGTGCTAGCAGACATGGACACATGACCTCTGTACTCAGATGACGCTGCAATTGTCGTATGGGCCTGTGAGTCATCCAGCACACGTCTGCCCCCTCCGATGCGCCGGTCACATTAGTCTCACCCAGCTCCTGTGCAGCTGCACCATCCAATGCCTCACCACTGTTGACCGTCCCCTGTCCCTCAGCACACATGGTAGTTGACACATGAGGGAGAGCGAGGTGGCCTCACTCATTTGGCATCAAATCCACAGACATGTGCAAGGGAGCCAGCACAGAACATTCCCAAGTGCACATGTTGCATGATACCTGTGCAAATGTATACAGCAACCACAATCAACACGTAATGGCTGTCGTACAGGTAATGAACCCGCCAATAAGTGACACATGTGTTGTGCACATGGAACAACACCCGGACTGTCACCCTGCGGCCATAGCCACTCATCGCTGTGTACACACCCACTCTCCTGATGGTGTTAAGGATGACCATTACAGAATTAGGCCAAGGACATACCTGCATGGAGCAGAATGTGTCACCACACACACTGACTGCAACATGACAGTCCACAATGGTCATGAGCCCATGCCAGACAACTGTCCATCGCACGGGCACAACTACTGTTGCACAGTGTGCCGGATGTGTGAGTATCAGGAATATGTGGTGAGGCATCGCACACATGTGTTTAGGACGAGTATGCACAGTACCACACACATACATGTGAATTGCCACTCCAGCTGACTACAGGCTGTTCCTGAGGCCTACGACTCTGAACGCATTGACTATGCTGAGTGCCCAAATTACATCTTGACCCTCAGGAATCGCCTATGCATGTAAGATGCACCCAGCACAGAGTACACTCACAACCCACTGCATCACACAACTAACATCACATTACCCAGAACATGGGTAGGCTGTGGACACATGCTGCCTCTCGCTGCAAAGGACACAATCCCACAGTACTGTACACCTGCCTGCTGCTGATGCCCCTACAAACGTCCATCCGCCACAGGCTGTGTGACTGTCAATAGCAGACCATTAGTGGTGAAATGCAGCGCCGTGCCAACCTGACAATACGAGGGAGCATCCCCCGATTAGTCGCCGCAACATGGTCACACATACGGCAGATGACGTCACCCTCTTCGTGGGATTGGCTGCAGTGTCGGTTACACGTACCCAGAAGCATCAACGTGGATGCAATGGCTCATCACAAGGCCTTGGGCTGGTGGACTTCCAACTGCAGGGATGGTACACATGAGGGTTGGAATATCACACATACTCTTCACAGCATCACCCACATCCACCAATAACAGTGGCATGATGCTGACCCATCCTAAATGAACAGAGACGTGTAACAGAGGCAAGACGGTATGGGACATGGCATAACAGCATGTGTACACCACACGTGAATGCATGCTGGTGGGAGTGTGTACACAGTACCAGTCCATCCCATTCAATTCAGGGTGCCAGCACTTTCAGCAATGTGTAGTCTGCCCACATCTACTGTCCATTGTCAGGTAGACCGACACATGGCTCACAAGGCTACACATCTTTGTGGGTGGACTCACTGTGTCCAACACTGCGCAGCCCTCAACGTACTCGCCCTGTGAATGGCTCACCCCGCAATGGAGGACACAATCAGTGCCTCCATCTCTCACACACATCCCTATCACAAGGCCTGGAGTGTTCAATCGACAGAGCTGAGTTAGCGCATTTCAGGTGAGTTGTGAAATAATGACACATGTAACCCACTGTACAGTCAGTGTAGTTTCCTTCTAGGATTGGGCGGTCAATGTGCAGCCCAGGTCTGCCGAGACTGAGAAGGCCAGCAGGGAGCCAGCCAGCCATTCACACAAGCAATAGCTGCCCAGAAACATGCATTGCCAAGTGTCTGCATCACTGGGTGTCTGACATGAAAATGCCATGTACCACCACTCGGGAGGGACATGCATGGGGAAACACCAGAGAGCCTACATACCCCTTCCACCTGTTGTTAGCATGGTAAGCGGTGCATGTTGGAACCCCACAGGCTCAGACTCATAGTGCTGCGGATGAACGACATGTGTGTCCCCCACATGCACTCCCACACACACTGTAGTTGTCTTACACACACATGACTTTTGCCGGTATTCGCCTTGGGCAGTGTGCGTGGAGCTCGGAATCCAGGAACTGCAGCTCCTCGCCGGTGAGTGGACCTGGACATATCATCAGATTCATCGACATTTAGGTGGACAGGTGGCAGCAGCAGCAGGTGTTGTTGAGGGGTGGCAATCAGCAGTCCCTGGAAGCTGTGGTACTGCCTGTCACCCTCCCACACTGATATAGCCCCCTTGGGGCTGTGTCTGCGTGTCCAAGCTGCTGCGATTGGTGTACCGCTCAGCCTGTGTACGTTGTGTTGTTGGTGTGTGCCATACTCACCCAGCCTCGGAAGCGGTGTCAGGCACAGCAGCTAGGTATATTGCCGTGGTGTTGCCGCTACCCACATATGCAGTCTGAATCCATCATCATGCGTATCAAGCTAATATGGCCTTAATCCCCATGTGCATGCTCATAGCAATGGTATGTGTCAGTGGTCCTTGCTATTGGTAAGGGGACCTGTGTAAGAGTAATGTTGCTGTGCTGTCCCTACTTGTCAGCTGTTCGTTGATACTATTGCTTTGTCAGTGATCTTTGTTTTGTGTATGTGTAAATACCATGTTGTGTGTTGCATTGACATGTGTCCACTTCCATCTGTCCTAGGAGGAGACCTAACATACATCGCCCCTACCAATTGCTTGCAGCCATGGAGGATGTGGAGGTCATAAGGAAGTTCCGTCTGGACCGGCCCACCCTGCATCGCCTATGTGCCATGTTGGAACCCCACCTTCGTCCTCGCAGGGTGTATCCTACAGCATTCACCCCCACGGCTAAGGTGATGGCTGCACTGCATTTCTTCGCAACCGGTTCATTCCAACACACGGTGGGCAGTGGAGGTGGGATGTCCCAGCCCATGTTCAGCAAGGTGCTACGGGATGTCCTGTCAGCTATGATGCTGTACAGGAACCGGTACATCCGATTCCCCAGGGCTCGTGATTTGCCAGCGGTGAAGGGTGCTTTCTATGCACTTGGACGCATCCCCCAGGTTGTTGGTGCAATTGATTGCACAAATGTTGGCCTTGTTGCACCAGAGGCCATGGAGCACTTCTTCCGTAACCGGAAACATTTCCACTCCCTGAATGTGCAGGTGGTGTGCCTGGCGGACATGATAATCACACACGTGTGTGCGAAGTTTCCCGGTTCCAGCCATGACTCGCACATCATGCGCCACAGCATCCTCCCACGTCTGATGACCAATCTGCAACCGGCCCGTGCATGGATTGTTGGTGACTCTGCATATCCTAATGGTCCTTGGCTGTTAAGTCCACTACGCAATCCTCATACACCAGCTGATGTCAGATACAATGAGGCACATGGGAGGACCAGACGTGTGGTGGAGCGGACTTTTGGACTCCTGAAGTCCAGATTCCGATGCCTGGACCGCACCGGGGGTGCACTGGCATACTCCCCACAGAAGGTGTGCCAGATAGTTGTGGCATGCTGCATGCTGCACAATCTTGCGATTCGCAGGCAGATCCCCCGGATAGTGGATGACGGTGATCAGCCAGGGCCCCCGCCTGCAGGCCAAGCCGTGTCCAGTGACGAGGACAGTGGAGAGGAGGAAGCAGTGAATGAGCGTCAGCAGCTCATCGCCCGCTACTTCACTTGACGGTGAGTGACCATGTACGACGGCTGATGTCGCTATAGTTGTGAAGGTGTATGTGTGCATTGTCAGGGCGGCCTATTGTTGACTGAGTGCTGTGTGGCAATGGTCCATGTCCAGGGTAGTATGCCACTGAGAGTGGCTGTGACATTGTGACCTGTTGCTCTGTGAGATGTGTGTACATTGCTTAGGCCTGATGACAAGTACTGTGTGATGAGTGTGTGACACACACAGTCAATGGACTCTTGTTCTGTTTGTCACCCCTAGGTCCCTACAGCCTCTCCTGGCCTATCGACAGAACACACTACAGATGAATTTCTGAACATGCTGACGTTTGTGCACCATTGATTATAAACATAGCAGATGACATAGGATGTGATACAGGTGTATTTATTTAAAAGGTGACATGTGATTGTGGGAAAGGTGATCAAGAAGGTGGTGCATGCTGTACAATGAGTGGACGGTCCTGTCCGCGTGATGGTCAAGGTGTACCCATGTTGTCCTGGGTCCGCAGTCCAACAGACATTTACCACTCGACTGGCAGTGTGGGTAGGATGGTAGTCCAAGTGAATGCAGGGGGTGGCCACCATGGCTGGCTGACTCACTGGCGTTTGGAGCGTGCAAAGTCCTCCCTGGACATCTGTTGCCTCTTCGGACGGCCCCTTCCACGTTTGGAAGGAGGGGGTCGTGGTTGTGGACTGCTGGTGGTGGCTGAGGATTGCCCACTCGCTGTGGACGCAGGGGAACTGGATGTTGCACGTCCCTGCGCCCCAGCAGGTGGTGGCGTAGGTGGTGTGGTTGTCCTTGAGTGGGCCCTCACCTCCACCACTAGCTGGCCCATGAGGTCCACAAGTCGGCCCATGTGGGCGTCCATGGACCTCAACACCCCAAGGACTTCCTCGTGTCGGAAGCTGACCTGGCCCATTGTCCCTGGGCCTCTTCATAGGCCCCAAGGACTCTGGCTATTTGCGGCAGGGCTTGGCTCCCAGGCTCTGTTGGCCTTGGCCTGTCCCTGCTCCTCCCACCTGGACTGCTGCCACCGACCTGCCCAACTCGCCACATTGGTCACCCGGGGCCTCCTCCTGACTCCCAGGGTAGATGTTGAGGTTCGTGCCACCTCTTGGGATGGCTGAGTGGTCAGGGAGGCCGTGGAGGTGGTGATGGTGGTGGTGGTTGCGGCGGTGGTGTTGGCCGCAATGACCGTGGCAGCAGGGGCCTGGGACTGGTCACCAGCCCTGTGAGATGTGTTGGTGGGTAGGAGGGGTCCTGGGGTGCTGTTGCGCCCTGCCGCGCCAGATGTTCCAGCTCGGGGGTCCTCGTCCGTAGAGGTGTCCAGGCTTTCCACATCCGTGAGTCCGTGTGGGGGGCTTGTGGACTGGCTGTGATGGCTGGTGTCTCCATCCGCAGCATCATGCTGGTCGTCACCTGTGGGGCGGAGACGAAAAGTTATTGTGTTGCACCTTGCAGGGTTTGTATTAGATGTCTGACATGCACAGTTTGTGCACAGTTGTGCACTGATTTGCCCGATGCGTGTGTATGTCTCTACAATGTGTGTGCGTGATCAAGGCAATGGAATAGTGTGATGGGTGCATCTGGCATGGGACGGATTTGAAATGCCAATTGGTGTGTGTTGCAGTACCCCTACATTTTGTGGCTTTGGTGGGAACGGGGTACAGCCCCATGGACGGTTTATTGTTGGAATATGGTACTGTGGTGCATACAGTGACATATGGGTGCAGAAGGGGACATGTGTTTTGGCCACACGACACTACAGAGACAAAGGTGTGTGTATGTCTGACTTAGCCAGCATATCTGCTCACTGTTGTCATTTATGGGCATTCCACAGCAGGCATTGTAGTGAGTGAGTAATGGTTGTATGCCACACGACGTATTGCAGATGGTACAATTCCTTGGTGTGCGTGCTACTCTCACCCATGTGCAGCAATGCAGTGCTCTTGGGGTGTTGACTACATTTTGTATGTTGTTACTCACAGTGTGACGAGCGCTTCAGACACAGCAGACACATTATTGGTCATCGGCAGGACTCTTTGCTGTACTACCGTCTATGGGGCAACTGTTTAGATGATATACCTTTCATGACACTGGGGCTGGATGATGGGATGGATGAGATTTTGAATGTGCATTGTGTAGCTGTGTGGTTCATGGGTCCAGTGGTGTATGTGACATTACTGGGGTTCCACTATGTTTCATTTGGACGAGATAGACTTACATGGGTGATGTTGTACTATGTCAAGGGTAGAAGCAGACACGACTACATGGACAAGACTTGGATGGTGTTGCTGATGTGTGTGATGACTGGCACAGTGCACGCCATGTGGGTCAGTACTCCAGTTAGACTTGTGCATGATGACGTGACTCGTTACGTGTTTCTGCATTTGAGATGGCTCATGTGGGCTATGACTCTGTAATTGATGTCCGGGTGCACATTGGTCACATGTTTGTGACAGGGAGCAGTGCTACCTGTTGCTCTGCTAGGTGACATGTCCCACATGTTAGTCGTTGTACAGTCCTCATGCCTACAGACACCCCGCCCTGTACAGTAGTCTACCCAATTGTTGGTTTTGAGGGTGAAATGCAATGGCTACCACATGGTTGTGGGAGGGAGGGGTGCTCCATCTTGCTGGTCTGTGGGTGTGGGGGCCGGGTTGTGAGTCATGGTGATGGTTTACCATCCACAGACAGCCCTCCATGTAGGGTAACATATCTACCTGTCGGGTGTAGGTGTGCACTGCGATGTCTGACACATGGGTGTGGGGAGTGCTCCATCTTGCTGCGCTGTAGGAGTGGGGGCCTGGGTGGGGGGACTTCTGCAGTCCCCCTCCGATACTCGGAGATTGTGGTACGGCTACTTACCTGTTACTTGTTGGTTAGTGCAGCTATGGCTGACACATGGGTGTGGGTGTGGGAAGTGCTCCTTCCGGCACATCTGGGGTACAGAGGGACCTGGTGGGAGTTGTGGTGCTGGCTGACTGTACACATGCCCCCATGGTTTTGTTTGTTGGTACCTTTGGGCTGAGTGTGTGGGAGTGTCTGTTGCATGTGTGAGAGATGTCTGGTGTATTGTGTGCTGGACATGGGGGTGTTTGGCCCTCGGTGCTATGGCATTCTGGTAGTGCTTGACAGTACATAGCAGTGTGCTGGTATGCATTTGTTTGTACTTACCAGCCTCCACTCCCCCTGGTATTCCGATGAGACTCTCCGGATGTAGTATGCCTCGCACCTTCTCCTCCCACGCCTTGAAGGTCTTGAATGGCGCGGGTGTTCCGCTGCCAGTCCTGTCAGCCAGCTCACGGTTCTTGGCCTCCTTCTTTCTTACCACGCTTTTCAGGTCCTGCCACCTCTTTGTTATTTCCCCCCGGTTGCGTGGCACGTCCCCAACTGCATTCACCTGGTCTACGATCCTTCTCCACATCCTGTTTCTGGTGGCTATTGGTGTCTGTTGGTCCTGGTTCCCATAGATTTGTGGGTGCACCTTGATGACCTCGTCGACCATGACCGTCAACTCTGTGGCAGTGAACTTGGGCATTCGTTGTGTTGCCATGGTGCGTAGTGTAGTTTTTGTGGTGCTGGTGTGGTGTGTTTGGTGTGTGATGTGCAGGGGTTTGTGGTGCCGGTGTTTAGGTGGTGGTGGTGGTGGTGGTTGTGGTGATGGATGTGATGTGTGTGTGCGTGTGGTATACTGCTTTCCTCTGTGTCTCTCCGTGTTCTCTGCTGTGGTGTTGGCTTTGTCGTGGTGCAAGGGTTTGTGGTCTGTGAGGGGGCTGCTTTTGTACTCACCTATGTGGGTGTGTCATGATGGTCTATCGTTTTCAGGTGTGTTGGGCGTGGTGTCCTGGGATTCATGCTAATTCTATATTTTGGCAGGGGGATGTGTCTTTGGGATGGGTTCTGTGTCTGGGTATTTTGGCGTCGCTGTCTGTGTGGACTTGTTGGCCGTGTTGTGTGTATTTGTTTGTGCCGCCACTGATTTCCGTGCATGTACGTGGCCGCCAGGCCTTCCGCCTTGTCTGTTATTCATTTCAGTTGTTCACCGTAGCGGGCGGGATATGTGTTGGTTTCCCGCCCTCATGTCGGGGGGATCATAATATTCTTCCGCTGCGGGCGGTGGTTGCTTGGCATCATCATAATTGCTCGTTCGGTATTTCAATGTTGCAGGCGGGCGGTATTTTCAGGCTATGGCGGTTGGCGGTATTTTTACCGCCGGTTATCGTAATGGACCCCTTAACTATTAAAAGAAATATTAAAAATACATTTTGCAACACAATAAATACAACAGTAGGGAAAATGTTGGATAGCAGAGTGGTAAAATGTACTATTCCCACTCCAGTGAGTGCAAAAGCAGGGAAAGTGCTGGATAGCGGAGGGGTAAAAATTACTATTCCCACTCCAGTGAGTGCAAAAGCAGGGAAAGTTTTGGATAGCGGAGGGGTAAAAATTACTATTCCCAGTCCAGTGAGTGCAACAGCAGGGAAAGTGTTGGATAGCGGAGGGGTAAAAATTACTATTCCCACTCCAGTGAGTGCAGCAGTAGGGAAAGTGTTGGATAGCGGAGGGGTAAAAACTACTATTCCCACTCCAGTGAGTGCAACAGTAGGGAAAGTGCTGGATACCACACCAATAAAAAAATAAACATCAACATTTTTATTAAATTTTATTTCCATTATTAAAATAATTAATATTGAAATTTAAATATATTATTATTTAAAAAAAATAATAAACATTCATTAATTACACATTGTTTAACACTATAATATCCACAACACACATCTAAAATGAATTACACAATTACAATTAATAATTACAAATTAATTAATTCAAATTAATTAACAAATTAATTAATACAAATTAATTAACAAATTAATTAATGCAAATTAATTAACAAATAATCAATAAATCATCAATAAAAAATAAATTACTTCCACCATTTACACCTATAAAAACCACAACACACACCTAAAATTAATTAAACAATTAACATAATTATTTATTTATTAATTAATTTAAAATAATTAACAACTAATTATCAAACAATTATTAATAAATTAAATTTCACATTTATAACTCTATAACATCACAATTATACAATTATGAATAAATATAAATTATTAAATAAATTTCATATAATTAAATTACTTCCCACCCTATAAACCCACAACCCGCTACGGAACTAAAAACGTAAAATTCAATTTAAAAAAATTATTAACTACTATAAATAATAAATAAAATCTATATAATTAAATTACTTCCCACCCTATTCCCTATAAACCCACAACCCGCTACGGAACTAAAACGCAAAATTCAAGTTAAAAAACAATATTAACTGCTAACATTTTAACACCTATAATAAAAATACAAACAATTCTCATACAAAATACTAAAATACATAACATTAATAATTAATCGATATTTTTAACAACTATATTTTTGTAAACGATATTTAACACTTAGATATTTTTGCAATCGATATTAATTACCTAACAATCGATATTCTTTACCACAATATTTTTTACATCGATATTTCTTACCCACGATATTTTTCCCTCGATATTTCTGTAGGTCGATATTTATACATCGATATTCTTGCTCTGTACCAACTAGACGGTCACTGCTGCTTGAGTTGCACACATATAAATCAGAGAGGTATTGAGTCCAAACATCATCCGAAATCAGAATCGTTTGAGCGCTAACTCTAGAGTCATTGTCTTAAGTCATTAGTGATGGCAGCTTCAATCAAATCGATCCATTTTTCATCCTCTTCCTTTCTACATTCTGTCACTTTCAATCTAGCTCTCTTGCATTTGAGTCGGTAAATTTCACCCTGTCTTGTAATTATGAATGTCATAAATTGCTTCCTGACAAGGTGATTTATTTCCCAATTTACCACTTTTAGAGCTCAGATTACCTTTTTATTAGAGTCTTGATCCTTTATCTTTACTCCCATGAGTATGGAAGGAATTCATGTGCATTTCATACCATGATATAGGGTTGTGTTGGAGCTTCTCCACTGGGCCTACACTTGCTACCCTAAAGCATTGGCCCAAAGCCTTTATGTTGTTATAGGACCAGAAAGTGTGTCCATTCAATTTATAATAAACAACACTTCCCCCTGTGGTATTCCAGGAGTCAAGGACCTTTAGCTCTAAATCAACTGAGATAAAAATAATATTGTGGTCACTTAGATCTGACAGCAATACCTTCAGGTGCGAACATGCTCTAAACATCTGATATGACACCACCATCTAATCAATGAGTGACTGACCATGAGAAAAGTGAAAATTGCAAGAGGCAGGCGCATCTCCGGGAATCCTACCATTCAAAAGGAGAAGATCATGTAATCTCAGATTGTCTAAGAATAATAGACCCCAACTGTCTGCTCTAAACTTTTCCGGGAACACCACTTCCGGAATAGACCATGCTTTATCCTTTTCGATGTTACTAAATGTCAAATATGCTGAATTCGATACCTTACCATTGAAATCTTCTACAATAATCACCAGAGGACATTCCTCCATTAAATTGATATTGCGGACGAATGCAAACATTGAATTAACTAATTGGTCATAAGACTTGCCCCAGGTAATATACAGATTAAGTAGCAGGAAAAATGACAGCCCTCCTCTCTGTTCAAGCAAGGGCAGTTTTACACAAAAACACAAGTTTGATGGATGAACAAATATTTTTTTTTCTCCAATTGATGTTATTTTTTTAGCAGAATAGCTATACCTCCACTAGCATGTTCATTTACGACCAATTTTGCTCTACAGCAAAAAGCAAAATAATTCTCATACATAAAGTTGGGGCAGGCCCAAGTTTCCTGCAAACATAAAATCAATAGATTAAGGTGCATTACAGAGTTAAATTTCGCATCAACTTGCCCTAGGCCTGCCATATTCCAGGATAAGAGTGTTCCCCTGGGGTTACCTCAACATCACCGGGTACTTTGGGTTATTGCTGGAACCATGCAGTATTCCCGCTACCCAGCTCCATTTTGATAACTCATCCCCCTGCTCAGGCCCCCTCCCTTTATCTACAGAGACAGTAATATCCTTACGGTTATCAAAGGGGGATAAATTAGCAGGCCCCATCGATATTGGGTCCAGAAACTTTTCCTGACAGGATAACAGTGTTCTCCTCGGGTTACCTCTGCATCCCCAGGTACTTTCGATTATTGCTGGAACCATGCAGTGTTCCTGCTACCCAGCTCTATTTCGATAACTTATCCCCCTGCTCAGACCCCCGGGGACACAGTTCTGCCAACTCCAAAATATTTATAATTCTCCTCCCTTTCCCTACCGAGACAGTAATATCCTTAAGATTTCCAAGGGGGTATAAATTAGCAGGCCCCATCGATATTTGGTCCAGAAACTTTTCCTGACTATTCATCTTGGGACTATTGTGATTAAACTTTTCCCCATGCTCTACATAGGTTACATTGATTCCCCTTTTAAGGAAATAATCGACATTCTCCAGGATTAACTTTTCAATAATCTTTGAGGCAAACGATATTCTAGAGCTAGGCAGCAAAGCGGATGGATTTATGTAAACATTTTCAATGTCGCTACTTGTCACCAGTTTCAATGCCTCTATTTTAGTTAAAGAGTGTAGAATAAAGCGTCTATTGAGAGGACCCAATTCCTGATCAAACAAAATAACAAAATCCAACATACTCGATGTTAGGGCTGTTTCTGGACCCATTGGACCTCCTTTCAGTTTATTTAACTTTATCTCACTTCTACCCGCAACACGCTGTGATAGAGGAAGAAAGGATTAGTGTCCTCATTTAGGGATCTATAGGGCCTTGGATAGTGCCTTGAAGGCATCTTTTCGGTGGGGGCTATTGTTGATAACATCTCCTCCATACCCCACCCCTTCCGCGGGACCTCATGAGAATCAACATCAACCCCTATACCTCCAGTGCTCTCATTCTCTCTCTTATACCTGCTATTGGGTTTCACAACATCCTTACTGTCGACTGAATCAGGATCACCTCTGGTGCTTTGTGATACCGACCCCCTTTTTTGGCACATTGCCCCAAATCTAATCTCTTCCGCCTCACCGATCAACAACTTCGTTGGTGTCAAAATATGTTCCCAACCATGCCCTGTGCTCAAGACATTTAGATCTAGCCACGATTCCCAGGATCAGGAAATCATGACAGTGTGGTCGGTCTTTCGCTTACCTTGGACCTCTATTGTGGAACGGTCTGCCACTCTCACTGAGAGCATGTGATTCGCTTTTTGAAGAAACTAAAGACGTGGCTGTTTCCATCTGCATAATCATGTTATTAGGCATAATTTCAGGACCTTCGCTGTTTTTCCACAAATTTGTTATAACAGATTGAGCATTGTGTTTGGTGAGGAGGACAGCGCTGGAAATCCTGACAAGGTAGTCACACGCTTTACAAGTCACTATAACATAACATAACACCTGGGGAATAGCTTTTTTTGATGAACCAGGTGCTGAGCCCAGAGAGGTGGAAACGCAGACCGGCATATTACTACTCGTGGGGGAGAATATCCTTGTTCAGCATTGCCAAAAACTGATGCACTTGCAAATCTCTGTTTTTTGGATAGGTGTTTCGTAATATGGTGTTTCTTTTTTCTCTTTCATGCTGTTGTCAAATACACGTCATGCTCTCTGCAAAAAAATGAACCTGCCAATCTCTGTGCAATTTGCTGCATGCAGAGGATGCAGATTGTCATTTAGTAAGATAAATATGGTTGTTACAGGCTGTAAATGTATTTTTTTAAATTTATTTTTAAACTGAGATTATCAAAGAAGTTAGGAGTGCAGTCAGTCAGTAAGTCTTTATTCGGCTTTGTATAAAACCATAAGATAATACAACACATAAAATCCATCAATGTGTAATAAATATAGCACAACAAATAATACCTTAAAAAGCATAATACAAAACTAGAAATATTAAAATATACCAATAAAAATTAGTGACAAAATGGCACCTGCATAAAAATATCATTTCCCCACCATATTCCTCAGTTTAATAGCTGCAGATAAAAAACATATGTACCATCATACATATATGTTCAGATTGTAATAACTGGAGGTATCTATAGAGCTGGTCTGCACTTCCTGATATTTAAGGACCTAAGCAATGGAAAAAGAAATTGCTTCCCTGGTGCATCATACAGTTGACAGAAAAACAAGAAACGTAACGTGGATTGATTAGATTTCGAGTCACATGGGCATAAGTCCAGGTGTGAGTCACGGTAGGTGTGTCTAGGGTAAGAAACGAGAAGGTGGGCTATGCCAAACCTAAATCTGATAAAATAAAAATGCTTATGATGGTGCGGTAGGGCATACAGATAGGGCTCCATGTGGTCAGTAGTTATTAAAAAATGATGGGGTGCCACACTCTTGGTGCTGAGCTCTTGGGTGTCCCTTCTCCGGGCCAGATTAGTGAGGAACTTAGCTTTTAAACATTTCTTTGATATGTCCTGTGGATTATGAAAACAGTCTGGCCTCCCAAGCAGGGTAAATTGTTCTTGGACTTATCTGAGTCATGGGACATGGTGAGCATAGTCCAGCCGTAGGCAGTCAATAATTATATCCCGGTTCAACTGAGTTTCCTGCTTGGACCAGACAGAATGCCACACCAACAATGGAGCTAACTAAACGTGATCCTCTAAGTATGGGAGACCCTGTTCAGCATGGCAAGCATAGGTAGGAATGCAGGTAGGGACAGATAGTAGTCTCCTCAAGAATACCTTTCCACCAGTCTGTATGTGTGGGTTACTAGCATACCTCCAAATGCCTGCTCAGTAGGTACCAGCGGAGCAACACCGGGCCTTATAGATGTTGATCAGCACATCCAAGGGCATAGAGTCTAGCTTCCTCACAAACCTAAAGATTGCTTCAATCGTCTTATCAAACTTAGCTTTTCTAACCCTCATAAGGTGTGACCAGGTAGATCTGGAATCAAAGGGTACCCCTAGATACACAAAAGACGGAACACATAAGATTTTGGTGCCGCTTATAAAGTATGATTTTTGTTTTGCCAGGGGCGCCCACATGCCATAGTGTGTCTTAGCGATGTTAGTCGAGAGACCAAGATTGCTCATAAATGAAAAAATGTATTCAGCAACCTTTGTAGACCCTCAGCTGTTCTTGAAATTAGGACACAATCATCAATGTATAGCAAGGTGGGGAAATTTCTGGAACCCACCCGACACTTCTGCCTCTACACCAGAGAGCCATGCATCCAAATCATTAATGTACAAGCAAAACAGGAAAGGGGCGAGTACACAGCCCTGTCTCACTAGGTGCAGATGACCCGTCTTAGCCAATGTGTATTTGCTAATAATTAAATGTTAATACAGGCACTGCTCAACAGTCCCAAGGCCTTTTCTAAAACCGAACTGGACAGCAGAGAAGATACCCCAATAAGTGACCCATTTCTCAAGGATCCTGCCCAATATTTTGGCTGTGGAGTCAATTAAAGAAATGGGTCGGTAGCACTGTACGTCAGCTCTATCTCCTTTCTTAAAAATTGGCACTATGACTGAATTCGACCAGGACTTCGGTGGGCCTAGTCATTGCACTCCTTAGGACGTTCACACTTAGGGGAGCTCATAAAGTCACATGATCTTTAAAAAGATCAGTCGGAACCCCATCTGGACCAGGGGCCTTATTGCTGGGACTGCGTTTTAATGCCCATGCGACTTCCGCTAAAGTGATCAGAGCCAGCTCTTGTGTGCCTTGGTGAAGAATAGCCACCGAAGGATCAATGCAATTATTTAAATCAGAGCTGCCATCACAGACCCTAGCATAATGCTTCACCCACTTGTGCTGAGGTTTGTTGACATCCAAGGATCTATTCCCAGTGTCTTAGAAAAATGGGACCTCAATTACTTTCCAAAAGATGCAAGGATTACTCTTCGTACTAGCTACATGGAGTTGTTCCCATGCTTCCTGCCTTATGGCCAACTTCCTTTTGGTTATGGCCTGTTTATAATGTCATCTTCATTGTCTTACTTCCCTCACCACCCTTGGAGTTCGCTTAAGGGCCAAAATAAGATTTTTATGTGCCACAGGACAGGAGGTGTCAAACCATTTCTTGGGAAGGGAGGTCTCTGATAGTATTCTCAAACATTAGCATTTCATTTGCGGTGCTACAAATCTCTGGGTACGCATTCAAAATGCAAACAGAATAAAAAGCGCCATATCGCTAACCTATAGGAAAATAATCAACAATCAGGCTGACCCCACACAGAGTCTCCATGAGAGATGGCAGGCAGACGTAGGGGAGCTAGATGACTCGGACTGGCAGGAAGCGCTGGAATCCCCGTGGGAGGTGGCTATACCGTCAAAACTACGACTGATACAACTCAAAGTACTCCACAGGACATATTTCACTAGGGTTTTGCTAGCCAAGGTAGGGAGGACGGACACTGTACTCTGTTTGCGACAATGTGGAGCAATAGGTACTTTCTTCCACACCATATGGGATTGCCCTGCTATCAAAGTTTATGGGGGAACAGTTATGGACGCAATAGCACGTGTCGCCGGAGCTCCGATCCCACCGGACCCCAAACGATGTCTCCTGAACATATGGGAGGCTACGGATCTTAACCGCAGGGCCCAAGATTGGGCAACACTGGGCATGACCATAGCAAAACGTAATGTTGCTAGGCTCTGGGGAGCACAAACTGTGCTAACATACGGAGAATGGTGTAATGACATGGACTGGGCCATGGTGGCTGAGAAAGCAGTGTATGTACACAGAGGCTGTCCGAAGAAATGGGAGCGGGTGTGGGGAGGCTGGAATAAATTTAGAGGGAATATCTGTACAGTGCCGACAACTGGACTCTCGACGGATGATATTGCTTAATACGTTGTGTCAGTTAATAAGAACATTGGCTATGGTGATTTATTTATTTATTTATTTGAATAGTTTTATAAAGCGCGAACAAGACCCACAGGGGTATCAGAGCGCTGGACAAAGTTGGCGCCAGCAAGGGTACAAACATAATGAAAGTAAGTGAAGTTATAACATGTGGGAAAACATTCAAGTTAAAGAGTATGGGGTATCAACGGTGCCTTACAACTCGCAGAGTAAAACATCATAATATAGAACGCACCAAAGAAGTGCAATACGAATCAAGGAATTTTAACAAAAACAAGAGCGAGATCATCAGTTAATGCAGTTAAGGAGCCATCGAGGACTAGATCAAAATAAGGTAAAAACATAAAATAAGGCATCAGTGTAATACCACAAGAATTAGGTTATTTCACAAACATAAGAGCATGATCACAAGAAGAGGGAGTGATCTCTTCAGAACTGTATGTGAATCCTAGACAAATCGGTTGTGGTGACAACAACTTGCATTCTTGTACATATCTCTACTACTGTATGGGCGATGTTACTTGTCAGTCGTATTTGCAATAAAAAGAATTTAAAAAAAAATGCAAACAGAATCTTTGACATCATTCAGGCATGCTAACAGCTGGTTTCAATTACTGGCTACCATGTCAGCTAAAAAGACTTTTGGGTCCACCGTAGCCCATTTGCGGCAAATGCCTTTATTACGGTTGCACACTATGGGTAACATGGAAAAGACGGGGAGAAGCTGGACCATACCCACAGATAGAGAGAGGATCATGGGTTTATGGTCACCCACACAGCTGTCTATGATCGAAAAATCAACAACCTTTTGTCTAAATTTCTCTGAGAAAATGATAAAGTCAAATAAACTTCCGAAACCTTTCCCAGTGAAAGTAATCTGTTTACTTAATGGGATGGGAGTGAAGTCTACTGCAAATAAGAGTGAATGCCTACAGATCAATGCATTGAGGGCATCGCCACAGGGGATATGAGCAAAATTGGAATAATCCTCCTTATCACATCCATCATCACCACAAACAGAAGATCTAGAAATGGGGCAAAGCCTACAATTAAAGTCTCTTCCCCAGATAATCATAGAGTCCCCTTTTAGAGTATTCAAAACCTTAGTAAGAGCTTGGTCCAATGAAACTATTATTTCTGTATTAGATGGGATAAAATTATTATGGTAAAAGTTAATAATAATAATAATAAGCATTTCCATAGACTCTGATGATGCATGTAAGCTGGAAGTGTGGTGAGTAAAGGTTCGTTTTAAAAATCCTGCCTTCTAGTGAGAGAGAAATAAGAGTTAATAAACCACCCCTATGGTGGCACAGTCTAGAGTTGATGGCCGGAGGAAAAACATTTACGAACCCATCGACAAAAGATGAATGGCATGCCCAGGTCTCTTGTAGACAAATGATATGACAGTTTCTAATGAGAACAGATCAAGCTACTGAGTTCAATTTATTTGAAAAAAATAAACAGTCCAGGGAAGACGTAGAAGCATTTACTGGGGACCTGGAAGGAACCTCAGGGCTACGTAAAGCAGGCGAGTCAACAGGCATAATCAAGCAATAACTCTTATCCAAGCCCTTGTTAGGAGCTACAGAACCCTCAGGAGTAGCTGTTACGATGGGGAGCCCAGCCAATGGGCTTGCAAAACCAAGGGGAGAAGATCTGGGTTAGCCCTACAATGGCACAGATGCCCCCCTACATCCCACTTGAGAACTGACCCAGTAACCTGGTAAATCTTGGGTTGAGCACACCTTTAGGATACATATAACTGAGTCAATCTACCTGTTCAAGCAGGGTGAAACGTTTGTGGGTCTCAATGGATAAAAGAGTATCCATAGGAACTGTAGTCCTGGTAGGTCTAGGAGGCACCATATGTTGGGGTTGGTAGAAGTAACCTAGAGGAACCGCTTTGATATTGGAGTGAGAAGAGCCAGTGTGCAACAATTTATTTGAAATGTGGACTACCAGGTTTGTGTCCCTGAAATTGATAACAATGCAGTCCCCTGGTTCCCATTTAGGACTACAACCAACCTAATAATGAATGTGTCCATCTGTAACAAAACTGGTGCTAATGTGAAGCACTCTGATACCTGATATCTTCGAATCAAGTTCGCGCTATATAAAACTCAAAGAATATATATATATCCTTTTACTACAATTTTAATGTTGGTGTACCAGGTATCACAACTATAGGGTGTCCCATTTCTTCCCAACCAGTTTACAACTTTGTTCCATAATTGAATAAACTCAGGTTGATTATTATAGCACAAGGATGTTCTTAAGCACTACTCCATATGGGGTCCCTTCAGGGGGAGCTGCAAAATCTTGTTACCTAACCTCGAGGGATAACCTTCCTAGGGGTAGTCAGGTACCCTGCTCTCCCTTGTCTCCTTTTTCCTTGATGTAGGTGTGCAAGGATCTCTCCCCAGATGCCTTGTGTGTGGATTAAGATTATGCCCAGGATGCAGCACTTGGGACAGTAGCAGGCAGCCCGCTAAGTTTTTTTTTTTAAACATATTTTTTATTGAGTTTCCATAGGTAATAATACACGCCCATTTGACATATGGTACAATTGTCAAAAAGAAGACAACATTATCCATCATAGATCAGGAATGGTCGGAACATTTCGTCTACATGGTTATCCAGTCATTAGAAGAAACTCGTGATTTTCTATTTATCTAAACATTTCAACACTAAAAAAGGAAAAGATGAAAAAATTACAATTGAAGTTACCCCCCTCCACCCCTGGTCCTCTGGCCCACACGGTGTAGTGTAACACAATAGAAAGTTGTAGTCACTGGTTTGGCTATAAGGAAACACAAAACATATACATTTGTACATACATATATATACATCCCTAGGCAATAAAAGACAGAAAGTAGCATGGCGTTACTCAAATTCGGGCAGGTTGACTGCAGGGGATGTGGGAGGCGTAAGTGGCGCGGGTCCAACCGGGGACACCGGAGGGGTAAGTGAGTCAAGGGCTTTGAATGTTTCTAGTATTTGGTCCCATTCCTTAGAAATAGGAATCTTGCGCTGGCCTCGGAATTCTTCTTGCCTAATGATTACGCTCTCTGCGGTGCCCCACCTGATCATTTCCGTCTGCCAGGCCAGTGCTGTAGGGGGGATGGGCGGATTTCCACCTCATTGTGATGGCTCGTTTAGCCACAAGCACAGCCAGGTCTGCAAATCTATACTGAACTTTTTGTTTCTTGGGGCATTTATGCAGGCCCAGTAGACAGCTGTCCACAGCTGACCAAACAGCCGTACCAGTGACCTCCCGGACTCTATAACTGATTGTTTGCCAGTATACCCGCAAGCGAGGGCAATCCCATAGCATGTGAAGCAGGTCCGCCTCCGCTTCCTGACACCTGGGGCAAGAGAGCTGAGCATCAGGGTAGATGCAATTAAGACGATGTGGTGTAAGATATGCCCTGTGTAGTATCATGTATTGTATGTATTTAAATTTAGCATTGCGGGAGAGTTTCTTGGGAAATTCTAAAATAGAGGCCCATTCTCTATCCGTTAACTCCCTCCCCAAATCCAGTGACCACTTAGTCCGAAGTGGAGTCAGCGACGTTCCTCAGTGTATTCGAATACCCCTACAGAGCCACCGGGTGAGATGACGACCTGTGCCTATCAGATATGTTGCATATACTAGTTCATGCTTTGGGGGTTCGATCCCAGCAGGGGACCAATGGCGTTTGACATAGTGGGTGATGGTAGCATGAAGAAGAAACAGTGTCGAGGGGACCCCTTGAGTACGAGTGAAATTATCATGGTCTGCTAGTGCACCCTCTATGAACAGTGCCCCAACAATGGACACCCCCTCCCGTTCCCAGGGGGACACGATCCTTTTCGAGATTGACCCGTGTGCGACAGGGATCCCAAGTAAGGGAATATTGGGAGAGTATGGGAGGGCTTTCTTTGTGTATTGAAGAGTCTTCTTCCAGTACATCAATGCTATCTTAAGTAAGGGGGGAGCCGTAGGTGGAATCTTAGCCCGTGGTAGAAGTAAAGTGTGAAGAGTACCCTGACTAAGAAGTCGTGTAGTATAACCAATTTCTTGGATGTGTCGGCCCGCTAGCCAATAGGACAGCCATTGTAGTTGACTGGCCATACAATATGCATGAAAGTCCAGTGCTCCAAGACCGCCCTCCTCGGGTCGGAGCTGTAGTTTTGCCAGGCCCACTTTCCTACGTCCCTTTCCCCAAACAAGTTCCAACAGTAGGGTATCTAGTGTACTAAAAATTTGAGATGGGATTATAACCTGTATGTTGGCGAAAAAATAGAGGAGGCGGGGGAGCATCACCATTTTAGAGATGGCTATCCTACCCATCACAGACAATGGCAATGAGGTCCAAAAAGAGACCTGCTTCCGGAGGGACCGTATTGCCTTCTGCAGGTTGCCATCAATTAAGTCCTGGGGAGTTCTATAGATTTGTATACCCAAGTACTTAAAAGTGTCTGGGGTAGTCGTCAGTAGTAGATCTCCGAAAGCTATCGGGTCTGGGGCATCCCTATGTCACATATAAAAGGCGTGTGACTTATTTGCGTTAATGACCAGGCCCGATATCTGCCCAAAGTATTTAAATATGGACGGAATGGGTTCTAGGTTTGCTGTAAGGTCCTTTAAGTAAAGAATAATGTCATCGGCATATGCAGATGTTACATGTGTTATGTTATTCGTTGGGATCCCCAAGTCTATGGCCTCTTTACGGAGCTTGATGAGTAGGGGTTCCAGCGCCAAAACAAATAATATTGGCGACAGTGGGCATCCCTGCCAGGTACCCCTGGTCACAGAGTATGCAGCCGATATGTATGAGCCCGTCCGGGCCCGAGTCGTGGGGGAGGTGTATAGTAGCTCGACCCATTTCAGGTAGCCCTTTGGGATGCCGAATTTCTTAAGGGGAGACAGCATGTAGGTCCAGTCAAGCGTGTCGAAGGCCTGTTGCATGTCAAGAGAGATACACCCAGCGGAGTTGGAAAGGGCTGCTGCAGTTTCCATAAGGTAATGAAGGCGTCTAATATTTAGGGATGTGCTGCGGCCTGGTACGAAGCCGCACTGATCAATATGAATAAGTTTTGGAAGATAAGGGAGAAGGCGCTGTACTCAGTAGCTAACATGGAGAGGGGACGATAGCCTGATATATCACGGGGACCCCTATTAGGTTTGGGAAGGGAAACAACCAGGGCCTGCATAGTAGTGGTGGGTAGTGTGCGCTTATCCAGTGCCGTCTTATAAAGGTGCACTAGATGTGGAGCCAGTTGCTCGGCATAGCTCAAGTAAAACTCTGTCGGTAATCCATCCAGACCCGGGGTCTTATTTCTAGGGAGGTCTTTAAGGGCTTCTAGTATGTCAATCTTGGTAATAGGGGAGGGGCGTGGCCAAGCAACATGGCCGACAGGACGTGAGCTCCTTCGGCTCCCGACCGGCCCGCCGCAATAATCCTTCCCAATCCTGACTGAGGGCGCCCACAACGCCATAACTGTAGAGCGGTAAGCCCTGAAGCGGGCAGCAAGGCTCCGGACTCGCCTCGGGGTCTCTCCGATCCCCGCTCGGGCGGAATCGTCTGGGCGGCTGGTGCCCCGGCAGCCTGTAGCTGCGCGAGACCGGGATGCGGCCTACGCCCGAGTGAGCGACCCCGGGCCCCGAGTGGGACTGCTCGCCCTGTCGACGCCCGACGCCCACCGGAGCAGCCCTCCTGCGTGTCCCGCCCACCGGACGTCTCCGGTGGGCTGTGGGCCCTGATCCCGTGCCGCGGCCTCTGAGGGCAGGAGGCCGGCCCGGAGTGCCATCGGGCGCGGCGCATTCACTGTGGGACCCTGGGGAGCGACGGGGCACTTAGCGGCCCGTCGGGGCTGTCCCTGCCTGCCGGGCATTGGACTCGCCGGAGAGTCGAGCTGAGAGCCCAGCGGGGAGATCCTAGGCGGAGAGGGCCTGCGGTGGCGCATGACGGCCCGCTGCGAGGCGCTGTGATTGAGCGCCCCCACTGACAGTTTAGGCCCCTGAGGAGTGGAGAGTGGCGCCTGGGCTCCGGCTGCTCGGCGTGGAGGGCTGACCTCATGGACGGAGGGGAGTGACCCTGCCCATCTGTGAGGAATGGGGGTTCCTGGACGGCCATCTCCGGGGGGCTGTGGGAGCTCCTGAGAGAGGGCCCCGTGGAGTGGTCCTGACGTAGCAGCAGAGGGGCGGTGGACCCGAGTTCGCCAGCCTGATCTCCGGAGTCGATGCTCTGGGGGTGTGAGGCTGGATCCCTAGACGCTGGATTGCTTTGCTGCGGGCCCTGTGTCAGCAGAGAGGGGGAGAATATCCGGGCACTTTTGCCCTTCATGGCCGGTTCGGACTAGGAGGCCACTGTTGGTGCCACCTTGGGCCCTACGACATGGGTAAGGATAAGCCCCCACGCGCCTCACAGCCCAATACCATTACCCAATACACTACGCAGCGTATCCCCACGCAGAGGATCACTCGCCAGACGGGGTTGGACGGCGACACCCCCTCCCGAGCCCTCCAGAGCGGAATTACTGGAGGCTATACGGAGCTCTCACACCGCCCTGGGAAACCAGATTGAGACGGTCTCCATAGACGTCAACCTGCTGCGAGTGGATCTGCGGAAGGTGGCAGACAAGGTCTCCACAGCAGAGAGCGACATTGTCCAACTGCAGGGGGAGGTGGCCTCACTGAAACATCAGGTTACCCAGCTCACCACCACGACTGGGGCGCTGGAGAGAAGGGCGGAGGAGGCGGAAGGCAGGGCCCGGCGCAGTAATATCAGGGTCCTGGGAATCCCGGAACGGGCGGAGCAGGGCCAGGCGGAGCGATTCCTGGAGGATTGGATCCGGACGAAGCTGTGTCCCGGGGGCCTGTCGACGGTCTTTGTGGTGGAGCGGGCGCACAGGGCGCTGGTTCCTCCGCCGCCGCCCGGGCTCCGCCAAGGGCTATCATCGCAAAAATCCTGAACTATCGGGACCGGGATTGCATCTTGAGAGCCGCGCGGGAGGCACCGGACCTCTCCTATGAGAATGCCAAAATATCTATTTATCCTGATTACACCCGCCAAGTTCAGGAACAACGCAAATCCTATCTGGGGGTCAAGCAAAAGCTCCGTGAGCTTCAATTGCAGTATATGCTGTTGTACCCCGCAAAACTTAAGGTGATCATCCAGGGTAAGGCGCATTTCTTCGACTCCCCGGAGGAGGTCTGGGAGTGGCTCGAGCTCCGGGAGAGGCTTGCGCCGACTATGACCGGGGGATCTCCCGGAGTAATTGGGGCACCAGACCCAGGCGCAGGCGCAGGAGCAAACGCGGGGGCCGGGTGCCGGCTGGTGCCCGGGAGGAACGACAACGAATCACGGTGGGGAATGATGGGGCTCTACGTATGGACTCTTCGGCCTCCGACACTTCTCCCCCACGGGGACGGCGGGACTGCATGAGGAGAGTTTGGTGCCGGACACCCTTTCATCCACCGACCTAGTGATCCCGGAAACCATTCTTGATCCGCCTCCTGCAGCGGAGGGCCCACCCTGAGGGTGCGGTGGCCCGTTGCCTCAACCGCAAGTGCCATGGGTGGTTGGTGGGTGCTGGTGTGGGGGCTGTGACTGCAACGCGGGGGGACTTGCCCCCAGTCCCTCACCGGTGCACTGACTCTCTACCATCTGCCTTGGACGTGGGTTCACTTCCGGGCCTCCCTGGCGGGTATCTTATTCTGTGGTGTGTTTTTTCTTTCTTCTGATGTGAGGTTGAGGGTGGGTGGGGTTGGGGGTTATGGGGTAGAGGGGACTGTACATGCATTTGCTGAACTCGGGGATCCGATGATGGCTGGGTCTATGGGCTCCGCTCCTAGTCTTGCTTTGGTTTGTTCATATGTATCGGGGTGTTGTGGGTCGGCCCGAGGCACTACCTCCTGGTATGTGCGGTGAGGCCGGGTAGGGGGTCGGCGTATTGGTTGGGGGGGTTTATTTCTCTCCTTTCTTATAAAGTTAGGCCCAGTTGGGCTCATGGGATCGCTGTGCACGTCCTGGCACCAGCATGGGAAGGGCATTTCTGCGGGGTTTGTTGACAGTAAATTGCTCGTGGGTAGGGGGAGGGGGCGTTACAGGGGATTTGTTGGTTTTTTATTGGCATTGTATGCATCACAACTAGCGCGCAATATCTCTCTGGCTGCATGGGGCATGGGCTGCCCGGGTTTGAGCCGTTTCAACTCCTATGGGGTTTAAAATTTTGAGCTGGAATGTACGGGGGCTGGGTACCTGCACCAAGAGATACAGGGTCCTGTCTTTCCTTCGTAGGCATCAGGTCTCTGTGGCTTGCCTCCAGGAGACTCATCTTACGGACGAGGGGGCCCAATGCTTGGCAAAGAAATGGCGGGGTCAGGTCTTCCATTCCTCCTTCTCTAGTTATGCACGGGGGGTTCTTATATGGGTGGCACCCGGGGTTCCGTTCGCTGTTCAATATGTCGAAGCTGATATCCAGGGGAGATATCTCCTCCTTCGAGCTAAATTGGATGGTCAAGATGTGGCACTTGTGAATACTTATGCGCCCAACATGGATGACCCGGGGTTTTATCAGTCTCTACAGGAGCTACTGGTCACGGAACTGGAGGTTCCATTGCTTTGGCTGGGTGACTTCAATTGTGTCCTTGATCCTGTCCTGGATAGGTCTCCCCCCCGCGCAGGGACGAAGCCTAGAATGACGGTGAAACTCCGGGAGGTAATGGGGAATTTGGGGGCCCAAGATGTATGGCGTCAAAGTCACCCCACTTTGAAAGTGTACACTTGTTATTCACCCACACACAACACACATAGCCGCCTGGACAGGGTCTTATTCGCGAATCCTGGTGTCACCGTGTCTCTGGAGGTGACCCACTTGGCACGATTCCTATCTGACCATTCCCCGGTGGCGTGTGTACTGAACTGGGGAGCACCGCGGGGCAGATTGCGGACTTGGCGGTTGCCGGCTGAGATTCTTGAGGATCAGGTGGGGCGCCATCACGTGACTACTGCCCTTTCTGACTACATTGATCTAAATTGGGAGGGAACAGCCCAATCGCAGGCCACAAAATGGGAAGCCCTAAAAGCGGTGGTCCGAGGGGCATGTATGAGTGTGACGTATGGGGTACGGAAACAACTCCAACTCGAGCTACAGACGGAGGAGGGCCGACTGTTGGAGGTACAGACCTCGAGTAACACTGCCACAGTTGGGGGAGGGGGGAACGAGAGATCCAGGAGCGTATTCACGACGTCCTGGATAGGCTGGATAAATACACGCTCACAGGCTATCGACAACGCCTTTATAGAGAGGGGGACAAGTCAGGTCGCCTCTTGGCTTGGATCCTCCGTAGGGAACATGCCCCCGCGGCTATTGAGGCCTTAAGGGATTCTGCTGGGTGCCTGGTGCACTCACAGGTGGGGCTATTGCGGGTCCTTCGGTCGCATCTGCGGGCGGTGTACACAGCAGATCCGGTAGTGGGGGCGGCAACCTATCTCCCGTATCTCCAGGGGCTGACCCTGAGCACCTTATCTGAGCAGGCGCGGGAGGAACTGGATGACCCAATTTCGCTCGCCGAGGTTCAAATCGCGCTGAAGCAGCTTCCGCGAGCCAAATCTCCGGGTGGCGATGGCTTTCCGTCCGAGTTCTATCATGCGTTCCCTGATGTCCTGTCCCCCTTCTCTTGCAGGTCTACAACGAGGCCTTTGAACGCGGCATCCTCCCGCCCAGTATGACACAGGGGGAAATATGTATGATTTTAAAGCCAGGGGGTGACGCGCATGAGCCCTCGTCGTATCGGCCGATCACGATGCTTAATACAGATATAAAAATTCTTTGCAAATTGTTGGCATCCCGTTTAGCGCCGCACATGCCCGGACTGGTCCACGAGGACCAATGTGGGTTCATACCGGGACGTAACACGTCCATGAATCTGCGGCGACTGACTCATATACTCCATGAGGTGCGGGATAGGGAGGAGCAGATGGTGTTGGTCTCTGTTGACCTCGCCAAGGCATTTGATACGGTCGATTGGGAGTATCTGCTCGAGGTCTTGCGGGCGGTGGGACTGGGTCCTCAGTTTTGTCAATGGGTTCGTCTACTATATACGGCCCCCTGCGCCAGAGTCAAGCTCGGGGTGCGCGGTCCGAGGAGTGGCGGCTGGGGAGGGGTACACGACAGGGGTGTCCCCTCTCCCCACTCTTGTTTGCTCTGGCTATAGAGCCTTTCGCGGTTCAGATTAGAGCCGACATGGCGCAGTGGGGTATTAGGCTAGGGATACGACTCACGTCATTTCTCTATATGCGGACGATGCCTTGTTCTACTTGATCTCTCCCCGCGAGGCCCTACCGGTGCTGCTGCACCACCTTGACCGGTTTGGAGAGGTCTCTGGACTGCGACTGAACCGTGATAAGTCCCTCGTGTTCCCATTGGCGGGACTAGCTATGGTGCCCCCTGAGGACCTACCGGACCTGGAGCTGCGTTGGGAGCGGACGGCATTTCGTTACCTGGGTATACAGGTGACCCTGACAGATGAACAAGCGCTGGCCCGTAACATGGACCGCGTCACTGCGGCTCTGCGGCACTCCGTGTCCTTTTGGAATACACTCCCACTTTCCCTGATGGGTCGTCTCGCCATCTCTAAAATGGTGATGCTCCCCAGGGTGCTCTATGTGATACAGAACTCCCTGTGCCCTTTGCCGCCCCGGGTCTTCAAAACTCTTAATTCCTTGCTCACGTCTCTGCTCTGGGCAGGTCGGCGCAGTAGGGTGGCCCTTCGAACCATTGTCCGTAGTTATGAGGAGGGCGGTCTTGAGGCCCCTCGCTTTGACCTCTACTATTATGCCGCACACCTCCAACATGCGGCCCGTTGGTTTACTGACACAGACAATTGGGAGAAGCGCCTCTTGATGGATAGGGCGGACACCCAGACGTTGCAGGTCGCACTGATGCAAGGGGCGGGGTCTGAGGTGGGTCTCCCTATGCTGTCAGGCACACAGCCGCCGTCTGGCAACACTTTGTGGAGAGGGTCCTTCGAAGGGCGCCCTTTCACAGGGAGCTCTCGCTTTGGATACTGGCTCCATTTATGACCATGGAGCGGTCCGTGTCTTTCCGGGCCTGGAGAGAGGTGGGTGCGATGTCCTCGCCGATCTGTATCCCAACGAAACCTTTCTTACATATGAGCAGGCAGTAGATAGCTTTGGCCTGGGACAAGGCCAATTTTTGCAGTTTGGGGGACTACAAGAGGTAGCGCGAATCACCTGGCCGCAATACCCAGAAATTCCACCGTTGACACGTACGCTGGATGTTATACTTATGTGTGGAAAGGGGCGCGGCTTGATATCCCTTCTATATGCAGCAATGAAACAGGACTCTGCCCCGCCGGTCCCACCGTCTAGGGCTGCCTGGGAGCGGGACCTTGCTACCCCGCTGGGGAGGCACAGTGGATGCGCATTGGTTCCCTTACTCGCACTGTCTCATGCAATGCCCGCTTCCGACTTACACACTTTAACTATCTGCATCGCACCTACCTTACCCCGGTGTCTTTGAGGCGCATTGACAGTACCAGGGGCGCTGGTTGCCCTCGCTGTGCCGCAGATGACGCCGGGTTCCTACATTTGGCGTGGCAATGTCCATTGGTGGCACAGTTCTGGACGGGGGTGGTGACGAGGGTGGTAGCCGCCACGGGGATTCAGGTGGATCTCGACCCCTTGCACTGTTTACTGGGGATGGTTCGTAGGCCCAAGAGGAAGAAACTCTCCTATAAACTCCTACAGCTGATGCTGGTGCTCGCCAGGCGTAGGGTGGCAATAACTTGGATGGGGCAGAGGGCCCCTGATCTTTCGATTTGGCTCAGGGATGCTCGAGAGTGGTCACTGGCCGAAGAGGTACACATGCAACTCTCCCGGCGGGATGAGAAATTGCAGGATGACCTGCTAGCTTGGCGGACCCTGTGTGCCTCTGGGTTGATGGAGGGGGACTCGCCCTCACGGGAGGCAACTGCGAGTGAGCAGAGTGATGCAGAACTCCCCGGGGGATTGTCCCTGCGGAGGAAAGCGACACTTAACCTTGATGGGGCGCATGATATTGGGGATTGCCCTGCCCTGCCTGTCGACCTCGTCCCTTTGGGCTGGGCTTCTGGAGGGCTTTCCAGACCCCCTTGTACCTACATTCTTTGGTTCGGCCATGTGTCTCATGCGACTGTACTTGCATTTAATGATGTGTATGCATATGTTCTTTATTGATGCCAATGTATTGTTTCTTTTTGTTTTTTTGAAAATTGAAAATAAAGTTTAAATAAAAAAAAAAAAAAAAAAAATCTTGGTAATAGGGGCCTCCAAGTCCGACTGTGCATCCGCTGACAGTGTAGGGAATGTAAGGTCGTCCAGGAAAGTTGTTATGTGGTCATGGGATATAACAGCCGGCGCAGTGTAGAGGGTCTTGTAATAGGTATAGAATGCTGCGTTGATATCAGCCTGGGTGGAAACTGCAGTACCATCCGGGAGGGATATTTCCGTTATCGGGACCGGGGGAGGAGTATCACGAATGAGACGAGCTAGAAGGGTCCCTGATTTGTCTGCCTCCTTATGACTATATTGAGTGTATGTACTGTAGTCTATCAAGCGGAGTCGTTCGAGTAATTCAACATGTTGAATTCTGGCTTCTTGTAACTGTGCTTGTCAGGAAGGGTTGGTGATAGCCTCATTTTCTAGTTTATTCAGTGAGTCCTCCACCGAGATGAGGTTCTTGTGTATTTCCTGTCGAGCCCCAACAGTAACCCCTATAGCTGTCCCCCTGATCACTGATTTTAACGCGGCAGCCCGATAAGTTAATTGAAGGTTTAACCTGTGGGCCATTATTCCCTTTTATAGCCATGCTCTTGTCTCGGCTCTGCCCTGCTCTAGTATCAATGACACGAGGGGGTCTCGAGACCCCTAAGGTTCTGTGTCCACCCTTGCCAGACCTATCCTCAATCAGTAACTTTAGTGATGCGTCAATATTCTTAAGTACCACATGAATGGGTTCAAGGGATTTAGCCAGGACTGCCTCTACCTCCTTGATATTAACATGAGGCAAAGTATTTCCAACATGGGCCGAAGGTGGGGGGTGGGGGGCGGCATGCTGTCAACTCTATTTATGCTACAGGGAGGAGATACGATAATGTTGGTTTTGGGTAAGGAAGTCTCTTTAGGATTGTTCGTCGGCTTACTGCTACGAGTATTAAGCGGGCGCCCCTTAACGTTTTCTTTTGGGGGGGGTCAATGCATACGGTGGTATCATTAGGGGGATTACTGGTAGTAATTACTAACTCTTCGTTGGAAACACATGGATTGGCAGACACTTTCCCGGGTTTGTTGCTTAGTGCCAAAGCAGGACAAGGGCTGAACACAATATTGCCTGAATCTTGGGCCGATAAAAATGCTTTCTTGGTGACCGCAAGGCTTTCTTCAACATTTTTGATCTCTGTGTTAAGGACACCCATAGCATTAGTGAGAGTGAGGAAACTAGTCATATTCGTGGTTTGAGATCTGTTCCTCAAAGGGGGCAAGTCAGCAACTGATTTCCTTTTACCCATAGTAGAGGGATTCGCCCAGAACACTTCTAGACCACACAACCAGTAGGACAAGATAGAGTCAAATATAGTCAAATAAACAGAGCCAAGTGGGGTAGCCCAGTCTTGATCAGCCGCGGATGGGCGCAGACAGGCCCACTCTTTGCCCGAGCTTTGACCGGGCATGTCCTGTGCCGCGGCAGTTTATTGGCGCGTCAATATCGCTAGCTGGCATGGCGTGCTCCTGGCCCCTCCTCTGGGCAAGCAAAGTAAGGTGCAGGTCGAAATGGGTGCTGGGGGATGAAATCCCACCCCTGCACAAGCGCTGAGCATAAGTTCAAGCGTCCCGCGGTGCAGGAATTCGTTTTAGCTGTAATAGCGCAGGCTGGCATGGCGTGCTGCCGCCCCCTCCTTTGGGCAAGCAAAGTGAGGTGCAGGTTGAAATGGGTGCTGGGGGATTAAATCCCACCCCAGCACAAGCCTGGAGCACAAGTTCAAGCATCCAGGAGTGCAATCCTTAAAGAGGTTTTTCGATTTCAATTTATGCTTGGCATAGGGATCCAGCAAGACATCATGAAATTCAGACATACAGTGGCTAAGCAAGGGTGTAATGTGTATAAATAATTCCCAATTACTCAATGAGTCACAACGAAGTTTAAATGAACACAAAATGTTAGAATAGGCTGTTGATGAGGTACTGTATTTCTTTCATCTATCTGATTATGTGACTGCCAGTCGTGCCGTTCCAACTCTTCAACTTTGACAGGTGCTGTCTATGCTTTGTTCTTTATCACAGGAATGACTAATGCGATTCATTGTAGTCTCTTTGATTGTTAGGACGGGAATGTTCCCTGCATGGTAAGCTGGCATGCTGCACTGTTTGCGAGGTGGGGGGGAGGCGTGTCTGTCGACTACCACTGTCCCCCTGGCCCCAAGAACAAAGTCGGCCGTCGTACGCCACCCCACCCCTGAACAAGTTAGATGCCACCCCCCACTCTTACCTGCACCCGGGCGGCAAACTTAGGGGCCACCCCCGGGTGGCAGTACGGCTAGCTACGCCACTGCTGGCATGTACCTCTGTCCCAAGTGTCTCACTGCATGTGAAATTGGTATCCTATTTTTTTTTATCTTCGCGCTGGCATTGTGCTAGATTCACCAGTCCCTGACAATGAGGGATCCAGAACCTGTTTCGTGACCTGGTGAGGCGCACCAAGGGTGCCCTAAAGTCAGACAACAGACTATTGTCCTTGCCCTGGGTACATCCCATGAAGCGCTAGTGGCAGCATACTGTGTTTTGTGAATTTATAGCTTGATCCAGCCTTTTTCTCCCCGTCAGTGACAGCGTAGTGTACTGAACACTTTTGTGTAAATTTACACTGTTATGTGAAACCCAGAACCTTGCGCTGACTCTGTGTGTGTGCCAAGTGTGTGTGTGATTAAATGTAGTGCATTTATAGCACACATACAGTAATAGGACATTGTGAGCATGATTACAGGTTGCACTGTACTGGTAGTGTGCAAACTCTGCATGTGGAAATGATGGTACTATGCAGTAACACCGCACCACTACTGTATTGAGCAATTATGAGTTAAATCCCAGGTAATGGGGAATAACGACTTGGGATCGGATTCACTAGTCATAAAACCACACAAAAGTCCCAGTTCCATGGGTTTAAGATATACATTTGTCACTTGCTCTGAGCAGGTGGCAAATGTGTGCTGTAGCCTCTCTGTAGAGTGGGGGTAGAGAGAGGAGTGTTTGGGGAGGAGAGGAGGGAAGGGCAAGCTAAGTTGCTCTGGTGGGGGGAGCACTGTAGGCTTCTGTCTGCCAGAAAAATCAGAAAAAGAGGCTTGGTTGCTGCTGCAGCCAAAGCCTCATGCGTTTTTTCCAAGCAAAATTACCTACTGGTAAAATTGAGTTCAGTGTTCCAACACTCGCGAAAACCGGGTGTGGGAACAGCAGCCCACTAAGAATCAGATAGAGCAAAATTCCATGCCGTAATTCCGCTCTACATATCTCATAATCAGGCCCTCTGTGTTGTATGAGTCTGGGGAGTGGGGCCAGTGGGATCCATTTTGGATTCCATGGGTTTAGCATGGCACAAGATGGAGGGTGGCAATAGCTTTCTCAGACATTGGATGGGTATTTCCTGAATTCCTGTGGCTGGGGGTGGAAACCCAAATACAGAAGGGAGACTGATGGATACAGGGCCATCTTTATAAATTCCATGTGATCCTTGTTAGCAAAGGTTGCATATTAGTTCTTTTTGAGCACTACCATTTAGTAGATACTAGGGGTGAGAGATGGGGCTACAGTTTGAGTTGTTGAAGGTGAGGAAGTGTCTAGGCAGGGGCCTGCTGTTTGGTCTGCTCTGCTTCCAGCTTCTGAAAGGTTAAGACAGCCAGGTGCAGAGAATTTACACTTCATTATGTCCTTGTTTTGGATAATTCTGCTTGGTGCCAGCCCCATTGTTACCTTCTGTTTGAACCATCACTTTGTTCAATGGATGTGCCTGGAGAGAAGCCTGGAAATGGCATCTGAAGGAGAATCAACTTAAACTCGTTCTAAAGCTTAAGACAGTGGATCCACATCCACTGACTGGAAAATGTGTACAAAAGTGGGATGCAAACCACCCTACTTTGTTCCAGTTCCAAGTCCTTCATGACCAAGGAAGTGAGTGCTCTCCAGAATAATCAGAGGACTGCTTGTGTGACCAAGGTATGACAGACAGTTTTGAAGAGGTGAGGAGAGTGTCACCTGAAGTCCATATTTTGCTGGAGAAACTGAATGTGTACTGGTGTACTTGTCCAGAATGTGGGGTTCTTTTTTGGACAGCGACTTACCCTTGACCTCCCATGTTGAACAGGTTGGCTTCCACCTATTTTTCACAACTTAAAGTGATTCTGAAGTTGTTACCACTCATTCCTTCCGAACACAGAGCAATGATTGTCCAAGCCATCATCCTTAGTTAGACTATGGGAACTGTTTGTTCCTTGGTTCTCCAGACTATCTAATCAAACACCTCTCTCCTATACAAAATGCTGCCACACGAATTCACAAAATTTGTCCAGCATCCATCATTATGTCATACACATGATTTCCTTTTCAGTAGAGTTCAGTAAAACAACAATTTAGATGATGTAACATAAATTCATAATTATCTTTATACATAACACCAATCAGACATATTTATTTTATGATCCTTTATTCATGATTCTTCATCTTCACAATCGGTTAAAACACGTAGCCTACGTTATATCATCTAAATTGTTGTTTTGCTGAACTCTACTGAAAATGAAATCATGTGTATGACATAATGATGGGTGCTGGACCAATTTAGTGAATTCATGCGTTAAGGGTTGTTTAAACTCAGGAAGTTTAGGGGTATTGAACTTCCGGTACTTTGCACCAAAGATTAGTTCTGACTATCCCCACATTTAGATAAGTGCAGTCCTTGTTGCCTCAATCCCCGTGGAATCAAAAACAAAATGCTGCCGCACGCCTGGTTCTCTCACTTCCTCGAGCTTCTTCGGGCACTTCTGCGCTAATAGAACTGCATTGGTTACTGGTGTCTAAAAAGGTTCTCTTTAAATCTCTCTGTATTGTTCATAGAGCCGTCTATAAGGTTCGTCCCATATACCCGCAGAACAAGTTTGTAAGGTATTGCTACGGCCAATATCTGTCTTCTGCCAAGATGAGTCTGTTGATACAGTCTAAAGTCAGACTGTTTCGGCTGGGGGATAGAGCATTCTCGCCATGGCCTCTCGTCTATGGAATAGTCGGCCTCTTGCTCTCAGGAGGACCGTGGACCTCAACCAATTCAGGAATTCGCTCAAAGTCTGTTTTTTTTATTTCGCAATCTGGTGTCTAGATGGGAAAATCAGGACCACTAAGATCAGTGCCAGGGTACATTTTAGGCAATCACGCGCTTTGGAAAAGATTTTGATTTGAACTAGTGGCACTGTACTTCCACAGCACAGGCAGTATACATTCCACCCACTAGCAGTGCACATTCCAACCACCGGTAGTGAATATTCTCACTAGTGGTTGTGTTCTTCAACAGCACTGACAGAATCTATCCCCACTAGGGACTGTGCACATTACCACCACCAGTGGTGTACTTCTGTAACACTCACAGTGTACATCCCCTTACAAACAGTGTACATTCCTACCACTGGCAGTGTACAACTACATCATGCCAGTGTTTATACAACCCCACTATTGGCAGTAGAGACTCCTCTCATTGGCAATATACTTTTCAACCATTGCCGATGTGCATTCATACCTTTACCTATCTCTATCCGCTTGTGTAGTCGGTAGAAGCATTTGGCGACCATGTACCCCTTTTTGGCACAGATATCAATGTAACCACTAACAAAATGAGCCGAAATTCAATTACATTCTATGCAATTAATGCAAACCCCTAAACTGTCTTTTCCTTCACTTCACCGTTTCATTAATTGAAATTGTATTTGTCCTTTCAACTCCCTTGTCTCTTTCTGTAAATTTGCATCTTATTTTCTTTGAATGTACCTCTTCTTTAGGTTTACCACAGTCTTATTCCTTCCATTACGATTACTTTTACATTAAAACTGTTACCCGTGCCTTTGATTTTCCCCTCTCTTCTTCTTTCATCCTGACTCACCATTTCTTTCAGTCTTTCTAGCTTTTTTTCATCCCATCTCTTTTTCTTTGCCAGTTATTTCATTACACCCCAATTTTTCTTTCAACCTACCTCGCATTTTTTTTTAAGTTACTCCATGTCCCTAATTCTAATTTAGCATATCCTACACTCTGTTTAAATCTTGTTTCTAGCATCGGAGTTTCCTCCCACATTATCAGTGAATCTCACCCACTTCTTGCCCTCTGGAAGCCCAGGGGGACGTGGAGGAGAGATGACAGGTGAGGTCAGGTGGATGCCGGAAGACAAGACAGGAAACACTTTCCCATGTGTCAATACAAAAGGTCAAGGGTCAGTGCTTTAGGCTATCCCAAACGGATAGAAAAGTGAGAGCAGGAAGTGAACTTGACCCCTGGGTGAAAGGTCAGTGCTGGGAAGTTCAGCGGGTCTTGGGGTTGGTCCTAGAGCGCAGGATTTCCGGTGTCCATCCCTCACGAGCAGTGCATGCTGACAGCCCCTGAAGGCGAAAGAGCGCCCCAGTGCCGCGGGGGTGCCCAGGAAAGCCTAGTTTGAGCCTCTGTAAGGTTCAGAACCCCGGAGGACGCCTCAAGCGCGCCTCTGGCTAAAGCTGAGGTCTCGATCTTTTTTTTTTTTTTCTTTGCTTGAGGCAGGGCACACAGGCAACAGGTGCTCGAGCGGCCTGAGCCCAACAGCTGCACAAACAAACTGCCTCAGGATGTTTGGGGTGCTTGTGATTCTTGCTCCCAGCCAGCTCGGAGGGTTCAAGGCACGGCACCGTACGGCAATGTGGAGTCACGTTATGCCTCTGAAACCCCTATGGAGATGGATTTATTCAAGTAATCTGGCGCAGTCAAGCCGCTGCATATGAAAGGGCGCTAGGGTTGTGCAGTCAGTGACGTCACATTGGGCTTTGGATGGACCATGGAGCCGGTCTAATGTCAGGTTGGGGCTTTGAAAGACCGGGAATATTGGCAGTCAGTTACATGTCAGACTGACGTCTTGTGCTTGACCAGTTGGTAGTGCTGGGGAGAGTCAGCACCAGGGTGCATGTATCGCCATAGGCAGGACTGTCCCCGCGCACGCGGATGTTGTGCTGGAAGTCATATAGGTTCAAAAAGGAAGTGAATAATTGCATTTCGTATCACAAGGCGATGAGAGAGGCTGATGTCTTCGGGGTATAAAGGGAGGTGGTTGCGCATTGTGGCTAACGGAATTGAGAACTGACTGGATTTGTAGTGATCAGGTGTTGTTTGGAAGGACCATTTTACCTGAAATGAAGATTTACAGAAAGCACACTTTATTTGAGGTATTCTTGTCAATGTACCTTCTTTATCGCTCTTTTCTTTGGGAAATCACAGCTTGGCTATATTGGGCTCTGGACTGGATCATGGCTACTCAAGGAACCAGCTGGTTAGATAGCTTGGTGGGTTGACGTGCTCGCTGCACAGCACTGCCTGAATCTATTAGGTACATGTTCCGTTCCTGATTGGACTCTCTGAGCCTTTTAACCACCTGAGGGCAATACAAGAAGTTCACTTTAGTTTGGTAATGTTAGGAATTGGGTTTCTGGTTGGCAGAGGTATGCACCCTGTCCTAGTCAGGGTAAGTGTAGTACACCAGGGCCGGACTGGGAACATAAACCAGCCCTGGCATTTCAGCTGGACCGGCCCCGGGGGGTGGGGAGGATGCTAATGGGAAGCACTACTGCCACTTTTGTTACAGGGGGCCGATATTGCAGCACTGCTACTAAACCGGCCCCCTGTAACAATAGCAGCCCCCACCACTCCAAAACCATCCCCCACCCTTCCGGCCCACCGCGAAAACGCTTGGTGCCCGATACGGCCAGTCCAGCCCTGTAGTACACACTAAATGTTTACCTGTGTTCATCCTCTGATAGCAGCAGCAGCTGGCAAGTAGTCAGAGTGGGGGGCAGGCAAATGTGTGATCGGTGCGTGCGTGCATGCATGCAAGGTGAGTGGTAAGTGTAAATAAAAAGAAATAACCACTTACCTTGCTTGCTGCAAGACGTCCGACGTCCTCCTCACTCCGTCCGTGTTCTGCTGTGTCTCCAGTAAATTCCCCAAACCAATCCTGATGCTGCTCTCACCAGCATGAGAGCAGCACCAGGATTGGAGGGAGCGGCCTCTCTCAGTACCCCCGAGGGCATTGGAGGCTTGCGCTTGCTCTAACCCAGCTGTCTCAAGACAACTAGGTTAGAGAAGTTTAAAATGCGCATGTCTGGCTGGCCGTCACAAGATGGCCAGCCTAAAAGACATGCACACTTTAAACTGAAGTGCACAGCTCACTGCTGCCACTCAGCAGCAGTGCAGCAGTGGCCTCGCCCCGTCCTGACACTCGGTTCAGGATGGATGGATGAAAAATAAAATGGTAATAAATGAACTTTATTACCATTTTATTTTTCATCTCTGGGGCTTTCCTGAGGGGCATTTTTGGCAGTGGGGCAACAGTCCTCCGTTCTCACTGAGGAGCCGCCCCATCCGGTAGCTAGGCACAGAACAGTCAGGATAAACTAAAGAGGCAATGTGTAAAGTATTTGTGCGCACACAAACACCCAGTAACACAGTAAAAACACCAAAAAAGTACTCCACACCAGTCTAGATAAATAGCCAATATTTATCTGAGTAAAACAAGATAAAAACGACAAAAAATCCAACATGCACAAGTCAAGTTATGAATTTTGCAAGATTATATCAAATGCAGTGCTTAGAAGTTAATAGCTTCAACTGGGGCTATCTGGACGTGCTTGACTGGGGCAGATCCAAAAGTTCAGTCCGACCACGATGGAGTGCGGGCCGGATACAGGAGTCATGCAGACCCACTGGCAGTACCGTGGATACATTGAAGCCCGGGACGTTGGTTGAAAAACAGAGGGGATGCGTCACTGTTGAAGGCGATGCGTTGGTTCTGAAGTTGGGCAACGTCGATGTGTCAATGTGAAGAGTGCAGTGCATTGATTCTGAAGTGTCAATGTCAAACCACTGGGCTGTAGGCAATGCGTTGGCGCGCAGCCACGCAGGATTGGGAATGCGTCGGGGATTGTGTGTCGGAGACAGCGTTGCGGTGTCCGAGACTCATGCAGCAGTGGTGACTCGGAGGCGCTGTGTCGGCAAAGTCGGGGCTGCAATGTAAGTCAAGGTCATTGTGTCGCTCAGTCGGCGAGCGGTGTCCACGGCTTCAGTGCAGGCAGCGGTGATGCGTCGATATTGCAGGGAAATGCGCCGGTTCTTAACAACGCTTCAGTGTCGATGCATTGGTTTCTTGGGTTGCATCACCAAACACTCCCTTCCGAAGGCCCAGGACTGGATTTGGCACCACTTGGCAGAGCAGGAGTCATAGCAGAGGAGCCCCGGTGCTGGTAGCAAGATGCAAGGGAAGTCTTTGACATACCTGAGACTTCCGTAACAGGACAACAAGCCCTTGGAGAACCTTTAGAAATGCAGGATGTAGCAGGCAGCAGGCCAACACAGCAAAGCAAGCAGCAAAGTGGCAGTCCCTCCTTGCAGCACAACAGCTCTTCTTCCTGGTAGAATATCCTCAGCTCTAGAAATGTTCTGAGTATATGGTGTCAGAGGTCCAGTACTTATACCCATTTCAGCCTTTGAAGTAAGGAGACTTCAAAGAAAGGTCTTTATAGTGCACAAGACCCTGCTATGCCTTTGCCCTGGCTCCAGACACACTACAGGGGGGTATGCAACTCTTTGGATAGGGAACAGGCACAGCCATATTCAGGTACAAGTGTCAGCTCCTCCCTCTCACTGTAGCTCAAGAAGACCCATCAGTCTGGTGATGAACCATCAGGATGTGCAGGGCACACCGCAGCTCCCTTTGTGTGTGACTGTCTTGAGGGAATGCACAAAACCCAGTTCTCACCCAACCCAGACGTGTATTCCAGAGACAGGCAGAGGCACAGAATGGTTAAAGTAAGACAATGCCAACTTTCTAAAAGTGGCATTTTCAGACTTGCAATTTAAAAAGCAACTTCACTAAAATATGTGTTTTTAAATTGTGAGTTCAGAGACACCAAACTCATTCTTCCTATCCTTTCTCAATTGGAAATTACACGTGGAAAGTGTTACAAGGCAGCTCCAATGCTAACCTATGGGAGAGATAGGCCTTGCTGTAGTGAAAAATGAATTTAGCAGTCTTTCACTACCAGGACATGTAATATGGCCTGGTATTGCCGAGTCCCCTCCCTTGATTATTTGTTGACCCCCCAACACTCCCCTCCAGACAGGGATCCCAGGATGGTTGTTTACAACACCCCCCCCTTTCCCCCCGAGGCATCGATAATAACTCATCCAAACACAAAAACTTGGATTAGGGGTCGGATAACCCCAGCCGTATTTTTATTAAAATTAATAATTCATAATTAAAATTCATAACACAATTTTTTTATATACGCAGATAACCCAAACATATTCAATAACATTTCAAATACACATATTTACACATCTTTTATGGCTAACCTTAACATGAGTCTAATACATAGCCATACCTAATCTAAAACTGGAATATGTACACTTTGTTTTCTGCGTATCCTGGATGAGCCTACGTGCAAGGTCATGACTGTTCCCAACTACTTGCCAGGTCCCCCTTTACCGGAGTGACCTTGCGCAGGAGGCCCATTTTCCCACCAGATTCCTTTCCACGGGCACCCCCTACGCCCTTCCATACTACCTCCCAGGGGCTGATGTTATGCCACGTTGGCGCCTATGCGCCTGCGTAGGGGTTGGCCCAAGGGGCCTGCCAGAAGTGAAACTTCCTACCCCCGCACCCTTCAGCCTACCGGCCGTAAGCGCCCCCTGGAGTGTGATGAGGGACCACTGTCCCAGCCCCAGGCGTCCCCCTTAAACAGTGGAATGCCTACTAAGAGATGTAAAATTTGACCTAGCAATCATGACCTTACCGCCACAGGCCAGTATAGTTGACCGACTATCTGGCCCCCCCCTCAGCCGCTGACACGAAGGTCATGCCCTGTTTGTTGCCCCTGACATCCAGGCTAGCACATTCTCCATGAAAAAATCATTGAGCAGTTTGGAAAGGTGAACCCCGTCCTGCAGAAAAAAACGCTCCCCCCGGATGCAACCATGCGCGATCGTCTGCAGTTTGGGAGACCGGAAAAGCTTATCGATCCTGTTATTAATCCTCTTTACGGAGTGATTCAAAGCCCACACAGACTCACCCCCCCACCATTGGAACCTCGGGATCATGTGAGACCATACCAATACTGCCTGTGGGCACTGCTTGGCCAACCATCCTACTTCTGTGACTATTGCCTCCACCACTCCTTTCCTACCCAAGTGTACCAGGTCGTTACCTCCCAGATGTATTATTACCGCAGCAGGTGCCGCTGGTGACCTAAGGAGCAAAGTCCCCACCACATTACGGAACTGACTCAATCGCAATCCCCCTTGACCGTGTAATGACACCTTAAAACCCGCCTGGCGGGCCCTGTCCGCAAAATTTCCTGCGAAAAAATGTTGTTTCAACCTGCTCACATATGAATGGCATATGATCCAGACTTCTCTATGGCCTGGCCCTCAGGCGGGTACCTGGCGTGGGCGAGGCTCAGTTGACCGGCGGACGATGGCTATCTCCCCTCCTGCGGGACAGGACGTGGAAACTGCAGAGAAATGAAACAAGACCAGACATTAGCAATGTTACTCAGAGTAAATGCAGCCGCACATATCGCTTGTAGCAGTCCGAAGACCACCGGCCAATTCTTTGAACATTCTGTCCCATCAGTCCCGAGCCGTGGCTTCAGTGGCTGCCCCAATCCTGAAAGAATGGGTACCATATTTGGATGCATCCAGGCCTGCCTCCCCCAGCGCCAATGTCAAAATCCTCCCAAACTGAAACCTTGTGAGGGGAGTCCCATCCTGGTGAATTAACAATGGCCCCCCTGCGCCCCGTGGCCTGCAGGCCATGTACGCCTCCAGGTTGCCCACCGGACAGCACGAGCTCCCCAGAGCTCTGTGCAGGATAACGTGATCCCCCCTCCCGTTCTGATACATTTTTGATCTGGGGATTGATAGGGATACTGACCCTGCCTGTAAGTGGACATGGGCAAATTGCATCCCACCCTGCCAATCGTTTTTATTACGTGCCACCAATTCCCCAACTCTGAAAGCGCCATAAAAGGCGAGGGAAAAGGCAGACCTGAACAGTTGGACCTCACTGGTGGATCTACATACTTTCCCTAATGCCCCCATGAGGGCTGAGAGCACTTTAATGCTAATCGGATCTCTAATGTCCGGCTGGGCACCTTGTAGGCGTTGCCACCCCGTCAGCAACCTTTGAACCAAGAATGAGCCCGTGGGATCCCTATGTCCCAGCATCTTTGCGAAAAAGGCTATTGCTCTCATGTGGCGCTTTGCGCATGCCACAGAACGCCCACTGTCCCTCAATTCCCTTAAGAATGATATGACGGACGCTGGCTCGTGCCATGCCCTGTCCCAGCCCTCCCCCAGAAATGTGCAGTATGCGGTAATGGCCCCCTCATAGGCCCGCCTAGTCTTGCGTGCTAGGCTAGCTGCCACGAGGTCTGGTAGGTTAGGGCACCAAGCTGCCACAGATGCTCTGGAAAAGGGGTGGGACGGTCCGCCACTTCCGGATGGTAGGACCTGAAAACCTGCATCTTGAAACGAGACAATGCGCCAGCCACGTGGTTGAGTATGCCCGGGACAAGCCTAGCCCTAAACATCACGTTTAATCTCATACATTGCAGCACAATTTCTTTAAGCAAGCGAAGCATCATCTTACACTTGGCAGACTGCTGATTGATGCATTCCACCACCGCCATATTGTCTGACCAGAAAACCACAGACTGATTGCGAAACTGGTGTGGCCAAATGGTCAAGCCCACCAAAATGGGGAAGAGTTCCAGAAATGAAATGTCAGTTGTTACACCGGTGTCAACCCACCACGCGGGCCAATGTTGCGCCGCCCATTGCGAACCCAGAATGGCACCAAAACCCTCACTCCCTGCCGCGTCTGTCATGAGGCCCAGTTCTGAACTGGACCTGGCCAGGCTGGGCCATACTGCTGAGCCATTGAAATCGCGCAGGAATGCCATCCAAATCCGCATATCCTGCTTAACCTCGCTGGACAACCGAGTGTGGTGATGTTTTTCTTTCAGCCCTGACATTGCCTGTGCGATGGAACGTGAAAAGCGGCGGGCCATAGGGATGATTCTTAACGCAAAATTCAGCATACCCACTGCCTTCTGTAGTTGATGCAAAGTGACCTTCTCTTTGCGCAAACAGTCTGCTAATGCTAGCGTGAAACCTTCTACCTTACTCAATGGCAAGCGTGACACGCCCTCAACAGTGTCCAACTCTATGCCCAGGAACTCAATTTGTGTGGCCGGCCCGACTGTCTTTCCTTGTGCCAGGGGGACCCCAAAATCCCTCATGAGTGCGCATGATGCTTCTAAAGCCCTGCCACACTCCTGTGACTGTGGTGCCCCCAACAACAAGAAATCATCCAAGTAGTGCAATACCCAGGGGTGCCCGGTCACCTGCCTGAAAACCCACTCCAGAAAAGAGCTGAATTTCTCAAAATAAGAGCAAGAGACCGAGCACCCCATTGGCATGCACTTGTCCATGTAGAACTTCCCCTCTAACTGGAACCCCAAAAGATGGAAATCCGTTTACTACCAGTCCGGTAGTAAACGGAAGGCAGATTCTATGTCAGATTTTGCTAGCAAAGTGCCTGGGACAAGCGACTGCAGCATTACAATCGCCTGATCCAATGATGCGTATTTCACGGAGCACAAAGCCCCATCAATAGCATCATTCAGTGATTGACCCCTGGGAGCAGACAAATTATGGATCAATCGGAACTCTCCCGGTTTCTTTTTGGGTACTACACCCAGAGGTGAGCAGACAAAATCATCAACAGGGATTGAGTCAAAAGGACCCGCTAGCCTCCCCAAACGCTGTTCCTTCAACACTTTATCAATTGCTACGGGAATGTTCTCCCTCACTGATTGCTGATTGCGGCAGTAAGGAACCCCAGAATATCCAGGGGCAGGAATCCTGAAACCATCCCTGAATCCCTCCAACAACAACTGGGCTGTGCTTGGGCAGCAGTATTTATTTAGCCAGGGAATCAAAGCCATTGTGTTTATGGGTGAGTGTGCCTTAGTAAGCGATAAATCCTCATTCCTGTTTTTTACCTCCATTGTCCTTTGATTTCTTGAAACACTTGGATTCTGGGTGGGAGGATAAACCACAGAAAGAGCAGGCATGCCTGAATTTACATGAACCATTGGGCCTTGTGCATGTCCGCTTGTTGAAATCCCAACACGCTCCCTTCTTGCTACCCCCTCCCCCGCTATGGGGTGTACCTGACCGAAAGGACTGCCCTTTAGGTGTGTCCTGGCTCGTGCTTTTCATGTGCCTCAACCACAGAATTACATCCATTTGATCCCATGTTAGGGCCGGGTCAGAGGCCTTCGCCCTCCTAAATGCCTTGTCATATTCCTTCCAACACATTCCCCCGTACTCATCATGTGCACATGAGATCCTATTCTGATAGCACACCAATTCAGACCCCAGCCCAGGGAATTTCTCCACCATTATCGCATGGAAGTTTGAAAATGCCTTTATCCAGTTAAATAAGGTCTCATCAATCTTTTTCCTAGTGGGCCAATTGCCCCAATCCCTCGGGTGAGCCCATTCCCTCAACTTTTTCGCCTCCTCCCTCACATCCTTGTCCACTAACAAAGAAAACATGTTCACATATTCCCCTTTCCAGATTTGCTCTTTCACATCCTGCGCGATGTGTCTTCCAAGACGTTTTCTGGGTGTGCGCATTTCCCCCAAACCTGGTAACAGTTGGTCCCTACCTGCAGACGTGCTTGCTTGCGTCTTTGCGTGCTCAGTTCCTGCAGCTGTGACCGGATTGGAGAGCTCTGGGCCACTCTTGTCGCTCCCTGCACTCTTTTGCCCTGCCCCGCTGACCGGCCCTGCCCCTGCTTGTGTGCCCGTCTCAACCGTCTGTGGCACCACCTGCTTTGCCCTTTCTACCTGTGCTACCAAACTCTTGGCCCTCTCCACTGCATCCCCTTCATCTAACAGGGCCCCACTGCCCGCAGAAGGAATTACAGTCCCTGCCTTGGCTAGCCATGGGAGCACTGCCGCTAGATTTGCTACTAAGTCAGGTTGACATGGAACCAAACTAGGGGTACCACAGGGGGGTACCACTGGCTGAGACGGAGCCCCCCCTGAACCAGGACCCCCAGGTGCGCTAGGCTGACTTGGGACACCAGGACCCCCAGGTGGGCTAGGCTGACTTGGGACACCAGGACCCCCAGCTGGGCTAGGCTGACTTGGGACACCTGTGCTCCCAGGTGGCGCTACTCCCACTGGCACTGCTCCATTCCTCTCCTCTGGCTGCGCCCCCCCAGCTGGGACTACCGGTCCTGGGATTGCTGGGCTTGGCTGATCTACCCCCCCCGCTCCCACGTTTAGCCTTAGATCTCCGGGGTACCGGAGGGAAAGCCGCCCTGGGTGCTACCCCGGAATGCCTGGGCCTGTCCCCACTGTCTTCCTGCCCATCCACTTTCCTGGTTAGCTCTGCCACGGTCTGACCCAAATCATTCATCGTGCGCATCATTGTGGCCATCCACTCCTCCATTCTAGATGGGACCTGCCCCCTCTTTGCCTTGGCGCCTTTGCTACAATTACCAAAAATGCCCACTGAAGTTAAAATAGCTGCCCAGTTTCTTGCCTATGAGCCTAATGCACTGTAAAAAACCCTTAGAAAAAATCCCTGCGCAACAATCTGGGTATCCCGGGCTTAAGCAAAGGGCCAGACCTCGGTAATACCGCCTGCACCAGCTCCTAGCAGGCACCTGCTACAGGCCAAAACCTCACTCTGCCCCGCTGAAATGTGGCCCTGCTAAATCCTTCCTTTACCAGCCAATCCTTGTGGCAAAGCTACAATTTGGTCCGGTTTGGGACGATGCCCAAACCCTTACCTCCCTTCTAATCAGCCACTGCCGGCCCCCCGGTCGACCCCAAGCACCCCCACAGCCAGAGCCACTCCCACGGGCTAATCCAGTGGGTCAGGTGAGTAAATGCTCCAAACCGAACGGCTCCCAGCTGTGGGAAAATGCAGGTCTACCAGGGGTGTGAGGAAGAGTGCCCCCAGCTGTCCTGCTCTCGTGCTGCTCTCGTGCCGGTCCTCCGATGCCTCAACCGCTCCGGAGATTGCCCCCAGCTGTCCTGTAGCAAATAGATCCTGCAGGACAAACAAGAAAAGGAGGCTTCCTGGAGTCCTCCGGCGTGTGGATGGCGAGGTGCTGACTCAGGGCAGAGCGGTGAAGAAGAGACTCTGCCGCCGCTCTGCTGCTCTTTTTAAAGAGCATTTTTCCCCAGAACTGGAAAAAACAGGTCCCGGCGAGATCCGGGACCCGTTTTCCTTGCGTTGCCCCGGAAGCGCTTTGACTGCTTCCGGGGCATGGCTGATTTGACCTATGGGCAAGAGCGGGGGGCGGGCGCCGAACGCGTCACCAAGCGCTGGCCCCGCCCCCTGCCTGGAAGCGTCCCGGTGACCGGCACAACCGCTATATTGGCAACGTGATCGAGTTCCCGGTGGCGCCTTCAGAAACTCCAAACTACATGTCCCACCTTTTAAATACACTGCACCCTGCCCATGGGGCTACCTAGGGCCTACCTTAGGGACGACTTATATGTAATAAAAGGAACGGTTTGGGCCTGGCAAGTAGGTGGACTTGCCAGGTCGAAATGGCAGATTAAAACTGCACACAAAGGCTCTGCAGTGGCAGGCCTGGGACATATTTTAAATCACTACTTATGTGGGTGGCACAATTAGTGCTGCAGGTCCACTAGTAGCATTTAATTTACAGTCACTGGGAACATGTAGTGCACTGTACTAGGGACTTATCAGTAAATCAAATATGTCAATCATGGAGAAACCAAATGTCATTACATTTTAGACACAGAGTACATGCAGTGGTCAGCAGTGAAAAAGTGCAGAGTCCTAAAGCCAGCAAAAACGAAGTTCAGCACAAAGTCAATCAGTCAGTCAAAGAATGTTTATTTAGACCAATGGTCTTTAAACAACACAATTACATATATGTTCACCTTAAGTTGAAAGTTCAACAATTTAAATAATAAATATTGCATTATTTAAAATGTAATCGACAAAATTCATAGCAAAGCCCAATACAATTAAAAATACCCTATTATATAAATACAATTTCGTACTCATTATAGTTAATAATTATTATAAATTGTCAAAATACCCATTTAAAATTGAATACCCAAACTGGGCCTTCTTAGCTGCCTTACAACTATCATTAAATTAAGATATACATTTTTAAATTTATATGCAGGATTAGCTTATCTAAAATTCCTCATTTAAGATCATGATAAAAACAATATCATTTAAAATTCCCGGTTATATTTGTGCCACTTCATTTCTTATTATAGCTGCTATTATATATTACCTAAACATCTAATTCATCTTGTTTACCCAAGCAGAACCTTTTTAACTTCAAACATAAACCTTCCAATAGTAATTGCAAAATCCAGGTAGCGCATGCCGATAAGAAGTTCTATAGCCTCTGCTCAATTCATAATTCCGTATTTTTAAAAAAATGGACATAAGATCAGTTTCAGCAAGGGTAACACTTTTGGGCACTCCACTAACATGTGCAAAACATTGCATTTTGTTCGGAGCTCGCATGTACAATTCCCATCAGGTTGGGTCATTTCAATTTTTGTTTTCTCATTTGTATAATAGGGGTTGACACCAATTCTTATTCTTAATATATCCAAATACGGAAACCAATCTCCCTTCTACCAGGAATTTGACATGAATTGCACTGATTTTTTTTTTAGAAGCGCAATCCTCAGGATTTGAGGGGCGTCTCCAATTTGCACTCGAAAGTAACTGTAAATTCAATTATTCCATTCTTCTGAAGTTGTTTGTAAATTTCTTTATTAAGTTCTCATGTTATACTTCATACATTTTCGTGCATTGATTATTCATGATGATGCTATTCTTTACATATGTTCATGCTATATATATAATCTGATGCCCAATGCATTTCGGGCTTCTGCCCTTCGTCAGGGGATTTTTTTCTAAGAGAAAGAGAAAACTCGAGCTCAGTGCTGTAAATGGCAAACGTGCCATACTCAATGTTGCAATATGTGGAATTTGGTGACTCTACATGCTGTTAGTACTAAACATAAAGGTGAGATCAAAAGGAAAATACGGGATAAAGATATGATGCTGCATATAAGTAAAGAACTGTATCAGCGGGTGAATCAGTCCTCTATCACGTGTACGGTGCGATTAGAAAAAACCGGGTGAACGAATCAGAGTGAATGCCCGTGAGATGTTTCCTCGGTGTGCTTCGGTGTACATAAGTATTCGATTTAAACAATTTAAGTTCTTAAAGAATGGTCGTGCTCGCCATGCGCAAGTGTAATCAAACAAGCGTAATCAAGCGATTTTTTTTCCCACTCAAATACTGCCAATCCTTTTCCCGAGATAATTCCCTCCCTAATGACCTCAGCTCGCCCTTTGAGACTTCTACTTGTAAAGTCTGTTGGCATAGCCTCACCTTTATATCCCTACATACAGACTTCAAATTCTTTCTGAACCCTTTGGGCCATTTCAGTTCATTTTGCTGGATCTCGTTTTTACACCAATGGGAGATTTTCTGTTCCTCTCCCAAACCCAGTCTTTTCCAGAATCTTATTAGAGCCACTTAGGCCAGTATATTCCATGAGATCAAACCCGCCTCTAATCTAATGGCCTGTATCATGGAAGAACCTGGTAGGGACATTAGGATCTTAGTACATTTTCATTCCTCAGCATTCCACCTGCTTTTACCACTGATGCAGAGTAATTCAGATCCGTATCGTATTTGTGGGGATATCATGGGCACAAAAGCTTTCAAGACTGGTCTATGCAACATCTTCCCATAGTCCCTTTTGAATTTTTACGAGCCACTCACCGAGGCGAGGGCCCTAGACTTTAGGGCCTCCATGCGGGTATGCCAGTTCAGGGACTTTTCAAACCAAACCCCTAGATATTTATATTCATTAACTATTTCCAGTTTTGTGGTTCCCAGATGCCAGCTAAACTTGTCTACTTTTTTTCCAAAACACAACACCTTAGTTTTATCCATATTTACCGTTAGCTGTTTATAGCTACAGTAATCCCTGAACGCATCCAACTTTCTCTGCAGTCCTATCTCAGTCTGATCTAAGATTACAAGATCATCTGCGTGCAGCACACAATCAAAACAGGAGGTCAGAAGGCAAAAAATGAGGGGAAACCACGCCAAAAGATGCCAGGTCTAGCAGGTAATAACAGCCATTATTGAAACGACGAGCGATAATTCCGTTGCAGGCTGTTTGATCTCGAAATTACCACAATCATTAATATATTTAGTTCTCCCAACTGAGGCGTATTCTTGTTCGCAAGGCACAAAGGCCACATTCAACACCTGGTTTTTGTGTGTAAAATTGAATGAAGTGACTTTCCGAAACACAAATGTGCCTCTAGAGAGTCTTTGAACTGGCTAGACAATACGAGAATCCTGAAAATGTTCTGCAGGATTCGGCCCTACTTTTCTGTAGACTGACCTACCGTTTGAACAGATTTCATGTTTAAAGGAATGGAACAGGCAACTGAATTTTAAAACATGCCATCATTCCACAGTTCATCTTTACCTGGTTATTAATGTTGAGCACATCCGCCTGAACTATACCTTAGAGGGTTGAAATGCTGACACAGAGCCAAGATTCGAATCTATGACCTGCAGATTATACACAGATGTCAATAACCCGGACACGCAAAACACTGTGCAATATAACCCGTTTATAGTGGAGGCTTTTTTATTGGTCTGAAAGGGTAGCACTCAATAACTCTCTCTTGAACTGTCATGCTTAATACCAACCCCAGTTAATATCAATAACTCCCCAAATCCGCAGATTTTGGTCACGTGAAAGTAGACTAGCGAAAGGCTGCCATCTAACGGTCAACTGTGGGAATTGTAAAGTGTATATCCTGCTGATCCTCTATCAGTTCAATAATTCTCTATTGTAATGATGTATTCATTTTTTCTATATTACATTGCTTTTCTGAAGCGAGAAGCAGGCCTCCAGGTGACAGAACATGTTACATAAAAGAAATCCAGTTTATGAACAGCGGAAGTTTATACATTATAACAAGAATACCGTCACAAGCTATTAAAAGTGAAGAACAACTTTTAAAGAAGGGCGCGCTACAACTCGACGAGTTAATGCGGCACAATCCCGGCACGACAATGACACCATGAAAAGACAAGCATTAGCAAAGTCAATATGTATGTCTTTAATGTGTTAGCGCATGCAGAGTTAGCGCATTAGAGAGACACAATGGCAAAGAGCCATCAGGAACCGAAAGTTAGGGCAACAGCTATAAAGTTTACCTAGTGCAGTTCAGTGCATGCACTCAACTAGCCAATAGCATTAGGTGACAAATGACTTCGACTGGAAGAGGCAAGACATGATTGACAAAGTCTCAAGCCAATGGCTGATCGAAGAAAGCTCACTATGTATATTGTAAGCACTAGGTCAGTTTCAGAGATGCACTTTCAAAATCCAAATTTATAAAGTCTTTCGAAAAATAGACAAACACTAATATGATGTAATTGCTAGGAAGGGACTGTGAGAACAGCAAAAAGGGACAAGCGTTGGCATTGCCAATAGAACTCACCTTTGAGACCCATTGGCTTTGCCAATGTTGTTTAGCCACACTTCACAGCATCGCCAATGCTGTGCAAAACGTGGCTTTTGTGTTGGAAAATGAAGCAGCAACCCACGAGGCCACTATACCCTACTTAGAAATGGCTTCTTCCAGTGCTTTAAGTGGGATGGGAAGGTTGAGGGGCTCAAAAGGGGTGTGGTCTATGTAACAAAGGGTGTGGCCCAATAGATGGGAGGCAATACAACCCTGCACAAATTCATAAACCGTTTTTTCACAAAACCATTTCTGAAAACCGTAAGCAACAATACATTTAAGTTTATATAGGTATAATTATTCTGTGCCATTAGAAATAGTAAGTCTGAAAAGGACGTTTTCAGGAAAAATACAGGTATTTTAAACAGCTGACTCATTTTCTGGACGAATTACTACAGACTTTCCATTTTCATACTGCATACAAACGCCTAACGGAAATTGTTTGGGTTACTTTTATTTATCAGCGAACGGAGCACAAATTTTCACTTTTCATTAAAATATTAGGCAGAAATATGATTCCCCGTAGCTATCCTGCCAGTTTTGTTTTATCCTGAAAGTATTGTCAGCCATGGAAAATTGAGAAAACAATAATATGGGATGAAGTGCAAAAAAACTCCATGAGGGACAAGCAGCAGTGACAATCAGTACCCAGCATTCAGGGTTCAGTCAGAGAAAGAGCAGAGTGTGAGAGGCTAGGAATGTTTACGCATGTGTGCTGAGCTGACAAAGTCGCTTAAGCAGGACGTTAGAGCAAAGAGTTTATCACAGTGAGCGTGCCATGAATGAGAAATAAAAATACATCCACTTAACAGAACTTTTCGTCAGTTGGAGTGAACGCTGTATACCAGTACTTCGAAGGAGGAAGGGTTTTAAATAATGCTTTATTCTCCGTTTTAAGACCTCTTCTTTAGTCTAATCAGCTGAAAATGTCGCGATATTCAGCGCATTGTCTCTCTTCCTCTTGCTGGATGTGGCTGCTATATATGATGATAATGCTCTATTAGAATTTTAATTAAATTCTTGGAATATATGCACTTTGTAATTTATTTTAGGCTTGAAAAATATCTAGAAGCTGCTAATACTGGGCAGTAGAAGCCCAAGCAGCAGCTTTATCACCTGAGGTCTGCCCACCACGCCAGCCCTTCTTAACTTCTGTGGATTTCGTGGTGTGTGCTTTCAGATCACTATCAATTGGTCATACCTTCCAGTTAGCTGCTGATTGTGGCAGCAGACATAGCAAAGTAGTCTTTTAGAATTTACACCAGATTCCGGTAATGGTGGATACGGCTACCAAGGTCCTTTTCACGCTGAGGTAGAGGGCCAAGTACTGGCAAGTTTCAGCACCTGGTTTGAAAAAACTGCCAGTGCTGGGAACCGGCAGGACCAGGTCCACTTTACGCCCTGGCTTCTCCTTTACATGGTTTGCCAAAGGCGATTAAAAGCTGCTCTGACTTTCTAAAACTCTTTGTTCTATCCAGGTAGAATTTTAGACATCTTATATCAGAGTATCCCTCTGTAAGAGTAGTTAGATTTGGAAAGAATGCCTTTCATACAATTTGTTCCTTGAAGTGAAACTCTGAAGGTACTTTAGGTATAGTTTCTAAACATTACCCTGTCACTGCGAAATAGGAGAACATGTTCTTTGATTGATTATGAAGACTTCTATTTCACTGCCTCACGGTGCTGATGTCAATTCCAAAAGTAGGGCTACTTTCCATGAGAGTAACTTTGGACCTCATTGCGATGCCGGTCGGACCAGCTTCCGCGGTCTTGTCGCTGACGGTCGGACCGCCGCAGTCTAGTCAGAAGTGGTCACTCCAACCACCGTATTACGATGCATTTGTATACATAGATCTCCAACTGCTACGGTCCTTCCGACTATGGCAGAAAATTACAAGAGCGGACTGCCTTACGAACTGCCTTTCCGATGAGCCGACCGTGGCGGTCCAACCTCAACAGAGCTGGGGAAAGGGAGCAAGTAAAGGCCGAAACTCACCTGTACACAGCGTCTCACATCCTGTGCCAACATGAAGCCTATCGCACACATCTTGCCTCTGTTGTATCTGCTCGATGATGCCAAAATCAACACCTCCTTCATGGATGCAACCGTGGGTAAGTGTCACACCTACCCTTGTACATAGACTCCTCAGCAAATCGATGTTCCGCCATGGAAAAGCAGGGGTGTAGTTTGGTCAGCATGAGTGGGGGATGTTAGCACCATTGGCAAATCCAACAGGTCTGGCATGTTGTGCAAGGACTGAAGTAGTAACATACCATACATGTGGGACACTATGCCAATCACCGATGTGTCGCTTATGTGCTTGTAAGCCAGACCCTCGTGAGACCCACCCCCAGTACACTCATCCCCCTCAAAGTCCTGTTGTGGAAAACACAAAATTCACAACACTATTCACATACACCACAACATAGAATGCAGAGAGCATGTGTATGTGTCAGTGTGGGCAAGTAAAACATCCCAGGTGAAAATCTACACACACTTCACATCACCTGACTGAAACCACTCCTAGCCAACTATGTCCCACACGATACACCAATCATGGGTTTGTGACACTACATACACCCCCCCTGGAGCCATGAGACCATGGATTAAGCTAGGAGCATTGTATACCTGGTCCAAACATATTTTGTGGGCCCCTGTATGCAACATCACAGAATGTTTGTTCCCATCACATCTGCATGATGCCCTCTTTGTCCACGTCACTGACAATGTACAGGCACACTCTCACAAACTCTACGTGTGCACATCTCAGAAGCTGGTGTACTGATGTATGCAATAAACAGTGTCACAAAACAGCATCTCCTTATGAATGATATAGCAATCATCTTCTGTGCCACCCTCACATTGCTAATAAGAAATGCCCTGTTGTGACATTGAACATACATCAGTATGGATGTTTCAGGAAAATAAAACCCACCTTCACTGCCTAAGCACTGTATTGGCTCTTCACACATTTAGGTCAGTGTGATCTGCTTTTAGTTTTTTTCAGTATGGGGTTGACCTGCCCAGACTTTAGGCAAGCAGGGATTGTGCCTTGAAGTAGAGAGGCATTTACGATCTTGGTCCAAAGTGGGAGTATCAAAGCTTTGATCTCAATGAAGAAGTTGGAGGCAGTGGGTCGTTGATGTAGTTTGAGGGTTTCAAATCTGCTAGAATTTTGAGAATGGTATTTTCCTCCAGGGTTCCATGAAGTGTTGTTTTTGGGGATGTGCCCCTGTAGACATGAGGGCAGAACAATCCGGGAGGAGGAAAGGCTGGAGTAAGGTAAGACAGGAGGATGCTCCAACGCCATCTGCAAGTCAGTTCTCATATTTTCTGTCTTCACAAGGAAGAAAGAGGTAAATTCTTCGTAGTATGGTAGTAGACTGGATGCAGCTGGGGAAAAGTGGGTAGGCCATTTGATTGAAGTTTAACAAGTTCAAATAGTTTATTTTGTCAGTTTCTAGCTTGATCTAGTTGGTTTCTGAAGAAATTTGCTTTCAAGCTTTCGATCCATTTGTAAAATGTATTCCTCAGGGATCTCAAATGTTTGAGGTGTTCAAGGGAAGGTGAGGATCCCCACCTTCTTTTGGCTAGTCTCAAGTTATGTCTTTTGGTATTAAGGCTACCATTGTACCATGGTTTAAAGTCTTTGGTGGACAATCTTTTACGCTGTAGGGGTGCGATTGAGTATAGCATATTCTTCATGGAGCTAGTGTAGTGGTTTGTAAGATCTTGGACATCTGAAATGTCGCCAGGCGGTGGTAGGATGTTATTACTGCGGGATGTCAGCTCATTAAAGTTGTTTCACATGCTCCTTTTCCATACTTTAGGTTTCGTTATTTGAGCTGTATTTCTTCTCATGGGTTCCGAGATGAGGAATGTGATGTGGTAGTGGTCAGACCAGTCACAGGGGAAGATAAATTCCAGTTGGATAGAGTTAGCCTTCTCTATGATAAGATCTAAAGTCGTTCCCTTGTTGTGTGTGGGCCTGTCACAGATTTGTGTCAGGTTGTGGTCAGCAAAAAAGGGTTTAAGGCTGTTAACTACAGGGTTCTTCAAATCATTCCAGTGGAGGTTGAAGTGTCCAAGTAAGAATTGAGTACCATGTTGACCCGTGTTTGGAGTGATGATTTCCATAATTTGTTCTATGAAAGAGAGGTTATCTCTGTGCGGGTGGTAGATCGTGTGTAGTTTGCATAGTGGTCTGTTGTTGCCTGCAATATCGATGCATAGGTATTCGCATGTGGATAGAACAGGAGATTGTGACTGTTTGACTGAAAGGCTGTCGCAGTGAATGCAGGCTATGCCTCTATTTGGTCAGCTGCATCTATCTAATCTAGCGATGTCATAACTAGGAGGGGACTAGTATGTCAAGGATAGGTGCAGAGGAAGCATTCAGCCAAGTTTCGGTCAAGATATGGAGGTCAAGGTCATGTGCGAGGATAAGGTCAGCAAGGTCCGCCACATGTCTTGCAGCTGATCTGCAATTGAGTAGCATACATTTCAGATGGAATTTGGTAATAGCTGGGGAAGTCTGAGTAAGGGTAATTCGCTTAAGGTTGTGCTTGTTTACCACTCTGTGGGTGGGCTTTGACTCTCTGTGTGGGTTCGCAAGAAAGTTTTGGATTTGATCTTGATTGTCTATGATATCAGAGTAAGATGAGTTATATGACAGGAGGAGGGAATGGATCTTTGTCAGATAGTGGATCTATAAAATCTAATGGGCCAAGAGGGTACATTGGGGTAGGGAAGGGTTCTCCATCTCAAGTGCGGGGACTACGAAGAAGGTGAGATCAGGTTCGTTGGGAGCTGTGTTGGAGGCAAGTTGAGATGGTTAGTGGGTTGGTCATGATTATGACTAATTGTTCTCAGCTTCCTAATTGGCCACAGATTATTAGTAGATTTTATGGTGATGTGGATAAGGCTTTGTAAGTCTGCCTTGAGCTGTTGTAGTTTTTGTCTAATCTCATCCATCCAATCTGGATGCTAGTGAGGTGTAGGAACAGGTTCTCGGGTCTTGGAGCAGGGGGAAAGGAAGCAGGGTGTTGATGCCTGTGGTAATTGAGTACTGTTGTCCAGAGGGGTCCAGCGGAGGAGAGTTTGAGTCGCAGGTGGAAGAAAGCTCGAAGATGGGTGGAGGAGAGCTCGAGAGCAGGGTAAGAGGAAGTGCAAGGAACATGTTGCTGAGTGGGATGGCAATTCAGACATCGGGATTGTCATTGGTTGAGGCTTGGAGGGCGTCAGAGGAATAGTTGGGTGAAGTAATGATTTCCATGGCTGAGTGACTCAGGAGTAACTGCTCTGGGTGTGGGATGTGGATTTAGTTTGGTATAGCAATTGATAGAGGGGGGCTCGGACCCACCTGGTGATATAGGTGTGTTCAATGTTACACGCAGGGTTCGAAAGGACTTGAGAGGGAGGGGGTGGATACAGTACTGGTTGTAGCTTTTATGATAAGAGTGAAATTTTCCTCAAATATTTCAAGGTTATGATCTGATGACTGGTTGAGGATAGGACCATTGTTGTTAAAGGAGATGGTTGCCTCTGTTTTGTAAACCGATGAGGGGCTACCAATAGTCTTAAAACATGAGTAGTTTTTCCTGGATGAAGGGATCAAGAGCAATGAGAATAAGACTTTCCTCCACTGTGCTCGTCTTTTCGTAAAAAGGATGAGGTCACTTATAATAACTCCTTTATTCTTGCAGACTTAGGGGTCAGAAATAAAAATTTCTGGATGAGCTTTGAGGAGTCTATGTTTTAAGCCTTTTTTGTTAGATTCAGGGTTACCTAATTTTATAAGCATATCTGCCTAATGGCTCCAGATTGGTATCAGCTATTTTAGTGGATCCATGTAAAAAGCAAGCTGCAGGTGAGCCAAAGGAAGAGTGAAGGGAGCAGTCAGGAGGGAATGAAGGAAACAGGGCTAGATCATGCAACCGGGAGTGTGCGTGGGCTAAAGGTGGAGAGTTGTCCTTTTGAGGGCTATAACCAGATTCAAGGCAAGACTCTAGAACAGGAGGTGTTGGAGTCCTATGGGGTTGAAAATAGTGAATGGTGCTAGCCGATAAGGTCTTGTGAGTGTGAGGGTGATTTGTTTAAATCAGAATAACTCATAGGAGGATCGTGGCTTAATAGCAGCTCTGAGATGTAGGGATCTTGCTTAAGTATGTTATGTAGGCAAGATATTAATAGACTTTCATATCTTTGCTAGTGAGTGAGAGAGACAGGTTGGCTAAGCTGAACATGCACTGAGTTGAATGGCTACAAGGGGGTATATCACATAGGGCGAGCAAAGATTCAGGAGAATCATAGGAGCAAGTCAGTATCCTGCAGGTTTTTGGGCTAGGAAGGGCAGAAGTTCATAGGCGACAACAGGAGAGAACACCACTACAAGATGGCTGCCAGTGGATGTGCTGAGTCAAAGGGTCCTTCTTCCCTAACAATGTAGCAGGGCAGTTATCTAATTAAGTCCTACTTTAATGTCTACACATCAGGGTAGGTAGAGTCCTTTGTTTGTTTTATGTGCTTGACGAGTGAAGAGTCGTTAGGGTGACCAGATTCTCAAAACAAAAACGGGGACAGTTCATAGACATAGAAGTAGGACTACAGTTTGCAGTAACGGTCGACATAAAAGTAGGACTATTTGACAGCTGTCATAGACATGGAAAAGGGACTAAAGTGACAGCCGCCTCCACAGACACAGATGAAGAATTACAGACAAATCATATGTGTGACACAGACTTAGCCGAGAGAGAAGTCAAGGTTTCAGTGACCATCACCCAGGTGACCCGCTAATTGCACGGTGTGATATCCTTACTTGGTGACACTCATGGCTCCCTGTGGATTGCAAAGTATGACTCACTGCACAGCCTGGACATCACGGCCTGGAGGCGCGGATTGAGCAGCAAACCCGAATTGCCGGGGCACGCAGTGGCTCGCGGCCTGAGCCTACCACTGCCTGCAGCCTGGCCAGCCTTGGCAGAGTGTGTTACAGCCCAAGTAAGTTTAAGTTTTAAGCCTGGGTGCCAATGGCAGCGTGCGATCACGCAGCTGCAGCGCCTGCGGTGTTACTCAAAACGGTGAAATGGGTTGCAAGACTGGCGCCGCGTGAAGTGTGTTTTATGTTGTTGGGGCCTCTCTGACATAGGTTCCGTGTTGGGCCAGGTCACTCACATGACGTCAGAGAGTGGCCCGAGTCCTGATGTTCTCCTGACTTCAGTTTGCTGGGAAGGAGGGGGGCACCGCAAAGGCTGGCAATGTTTATGTTGATTTTTCTGCTGGCCCATCCAACAACAGTAGCCACCAGAGTGTTGTTAGCAGGGCCTCGCACATCCTGTTTGGGCTGGGTCCCACCTTGGAGAGAGGCACAGGGTCACTCATGTGACGTCAGAGGGTGGCCCCGAGTCCTGATGTTCTTCTGGCTTTAGTTTGCAGGGAAGGAGGGGGCCACCACAAAGGCTGGCAATCTTTATGTTGTTTCTCTGCTGGCCTATCCAACAACAGTAGCCACCAGAGTGTTGTTAGCAGGGCCTCGCACATCCTGTTTGGGCTGGGTCCCACCTTGGAGAGAGGCCCTGGACTGAGTGATGCTCTCTGCGCAGCAGTGGTGGCTGGTGACATTTGAAAGTGGTGGGGCGTAAAAGTTCAGAGTGTTTGGACTGGTTTGCATCAACACCCAAACATGTAAAAATGACATTCAAAATGCTGCATAAACTGCCTTTACTCACAAAACTGCATAATGAGCCCTTTTCATGCCACAGAATTTAGTCAACCATGCCACAGAATTCCCTCCTGTAAAGCCACATATTTCAAGTACTTTGGTTACAAAGATGGCGAGCAGTTCTTGGGTCAGCGAAGCTGACTTCGACATAACATACTACAGATATTGAAAATTCAAGCTGAGAATATGTCAGTGGTAGATCCTCTAAGATTAACATGTGGAGGAAGTGATCAGTGAGTTAGTGTCTGGTTTATTTGTTTGTCCAGACTGTAAGTTATATTTTCACAGGCTACCTAGGCGTTATACCCAGGATTGTGCATATTCTCTCGTCCTCGTTATATGATGCTCTGAATGCCATGTGGTAATATCGCAATAATATAGTTGTGCTGCGCGCTGCCTTTTTTCATAAATTGATATTAATGCCACATACAGAGTTTTAGAAATTGGAACGAGACCACCTTTGAAAATCACCTTCCCTTACCCGGATTTAACTCACAATGTAAGTGTATGTAGCCTCATCAGGGATAGTACGTGCTATATAAATGCAATTATAATAAATGCAGTTTAGAACGAGAAACAAACTCCTAAAACGTACCAACCATGAGCTGGGTGATGAGTGTTTAATTTGAGCCGGTAGTTGCATTTGGGGCAGACGGACATTCTTTTTTTTTGGTTTGGAGGGTCAATGGCTTATTAGACACCCTTGAGATACGGCAACCGTTACATTCCACAACGGCTCTGCTGCACTTCTGTGAAAAACTTTGGGCACCGTTCACATTCCTGTATAAATTAAGCACCGGTAAAAAATGCACCTATTCGGGGGCTAATGCAGTGAGCATTATTATTCCTGGCCTCAGTGGCCTGGCTCAAATCATGCAGAACGGAGTGACTCAAAACCGACCATGACAGATTTATTGAAGATTTTAACAAAAGGGCCCTGTGCTGTTGCGCATCTCCGTTCTGCGCTGTCCTGTCCCGTAAAATTAGTGAATGGTGTACATTGGCAGGCGCCCGGTCGGGGGGTACGCGCGGGGAGGGGGGAGACGTTTAATTTAATGATGAAATAAAAACAAATAAACTTACCAGGCATCTCCCGCTCCGGTCCCGCGTCGCATCACATCTCCTCTCACAAGACGTCAGTGGAACTAACTTCTCCCCGCTCTTTTGCTTGAAGTTGACTGGCAAATAAAGAAGACTGGATGTGACTGGGGGCGGCTACTCGGCTGTATCCTGGCATGTGACAGGGCATAGGGTGACTGTACGTCACCGCCCGAGCAGGATCCCATCTTCAGACTCCTGCACTACACTAGGCATGCGCAGCATACCTAATGTATTGTGAATGGAGTGGGGAGCTGAAATAAAAAAGCGGTCTTCTCGCAGATGCGCAGTCGGAGTCCAGTTCTGGACTCCTGCTGCTCTCGCCTGCGTGCGCTGTGCGTTTGTTGACTCATGCGCACTTTCACCTGTGAAGCAGCTGCCAGCACAGGCCGGAAATGTAAACAGACGAATTGTCAAAGCTGTCAATTCGTCTGCTTACATTCTTGCTTTGCTGCCCGATTCAGTGAGCAGTTTCTTTTCGTAATTGCCTAGTGGGGCGGGGCCCCGGCGCCCCTATGGACCAGCCGCCACTGCTGCGCAGCATCATTAATTACGAGGGAGGAACCAGAGGGTCCAGTATAAGTCAGCAAAGGCTGAAGGTACAAGCCTCAAAAAACAAACGACCACAAAAAAATAAAAAACAGCTCCTGACTTAGTGTGCAGAGAGAGCCTTGATTTAATATGTTGCAAGGGAGTTTCCTGATATTTGTACGATTCTAAGTATATTTACTTAGACATGAGTATAAATGAAAGTTGTTTAACCATTATTTATTACGCTTTGCAGCAGCTAACCTAGAGTTTCTAGTTGCTCAAATGGGTGTCATATCTGATATTTATAAGTTTCCCTCGTTTTAATATCTTGATTTTGCTCTCAAGAAAGTGCCACTCATAGTCATTAAAATGTCACTCATAATTACTCTGAAATTATGAAAATGTCACACATAGAAATCTGAAACCTTGGCAGCTATGCATGTAACATTACACCTACAACAAGCCAGGACTATTCGCTTTGTCAGTTGTTCTTAGCTGCATAAGATAAATAAGCAACAAACTTGGGCTTCGTTGTACATAACATTGAAAATGCTTCAGTTCTGGGATGATGAGACTGTGAAAGAACTATAACGGGTCTCTTTGAAGGCAGTGAAGGGTGGTATTGCTGCAGCAGTAAGATTGTTTTTTCATCCTGAGGGCAAGAATGGACATCCCAATAGAGACCCGTCTCAGCACCTGTGCTAAGTAAGCAGAGAAATGTCCCGGTTTTTAAATAGTGTTTCAGTGCGAGACACTATTTAAAAACCGGGACATTTCTCCGTTTAACCCGGGCACTGCACAAAAACAAGGGACATTTCTGTAATTAGGAGCAAAGTGTCGGGACACGGGGACACTGCTCCGAAAACAGGGACCGTCCGGGGGAAACCGGGACGTCTGGTCACCCTAAGAGACGTCCTTCCCTGACAAAGTAGCTGGGAGGAGATTATCTAGTAAGACCTTCTTTACTGTCTATATATCAGAATAGTTAGAGTTCTTTGTTTAAATGATTGAGAAGCAAGCCGCCATTTTGTAGATGAATGGGGGCGATGAGCCCACAAAATGGAATGAAGGTTCAGCAAGATTCCAATTAGGCAAACAAAGCAACAAGGCACAAGTTGTGGTTGGTAATACAAAACAAAGCCCAGCAGCAAAAGGAACCATGTGCCGCTCTGAGCATGTCCGGTCATCCTGTGATGCTGCTGGTACCGACTAGGGGGGCCAAGGCAGGATGTAGTGTAGCAGGCACTAAAAAGGACGGTAGGCTGCTGTGAGAGCACAGCATCAGCCCCCAGAAGTCTGCCACAGGAACTAGAACAGCCAATCTACAAGCCGCCCCACAACGGACGTCAGAGGCGACCAGGCGAGGGAGCGAGAGCAGAGCTCCCAGGCAGCCTCAGAGAGGTCTCACCTCTGTGCCACTCCCCAAGGCCATGAGGCCTCCAGGAAGAACAGGACAGAAGTACAGCGGGTGGGTCACACACCGCCACGGGCCAGGAGACCTGAGGCCTCCAGGAAGATAGGTCAGGTGGACTGCAAGCGGGTCAAGGCACCGCCATGCCAATGCAGCGAGGAAACCAGAAAGCGCCAAACAGAGCCATTAGAGATCGCCCCACAATGCCACCAGATGCCGCTTTATGAGGCTGCTGGAACCTCCAGGGAAAGACAGCCCCCGGGAGGGCAGGACAAGTGGAAGGCAGGCGAGTGAGGCAGCAGCAACGGGCGAGATGAAGAAGTCCTCAAAGGAACTCCAGATGCAAACTCAATGCGGTGGGTAGAAATAAAGTTTTGCCAGTATAATATCTTTAATGAGCATTTCATGCAATGGAGCCTATATCAAGACTCCACTGCTGGTGCACAAAGCAGAATTATCCACACGTTAAAGGGTCAGTCCTGTTTCCCACAACCATCTTGGCACACTTAACTTTATGGAAGGCGAGTTGGATTCATAACAGGTCAACCCGATAATGCCACAGCCATGATATACCAAACAACCAATTGACAAGAGACACTTCGCCAACAAGCACCATTTTCCAGTTTTGGCCGGGATACCGAATTCATTTTAGGTGGTTTGTTTGTTGCATTGTATCTAGATATAGTTTGACTATGTCAGAGAGATGGGTCTGTTGGCTGGCAGTGAAAGTATTGATAGTATAAGTTTGTATGTCAGTTTTCTCATAGCCCATTAAACTGTCATGTACTAATCTGTTTATTGGCTTTTCTTTGCAGAGAAACATTATCATATATCACAAATTGCATCATGTATCAACTCCATCTTATCATTTCGGTCCAGTGTATAATCATTGCAAACACATTAATGTTCAGTTAATTAAAGCATATGCTGGGAGTTGGCTTGTATTATTGTGTCCAGATTCATAATATTCAACAACATGAAAACATACCTTAAACTGGAGCATTCCTAAGGACCTCAAGTCCTTATTTCCCCATTCAGCATCATAAGAAGCACTTTCTGTTATATTAGGTATCCTAAAATTATGTTATTCCTACATTTTCCGGTGGGCCCTAACTCGGGACGAGGCAGTACCTCAATATTATATTGTAATTGCATAAAATTCCCCCGATTATTAGCTTCATTGTTCGGAGAATGCAGACAGGACTTGTCCACAGGTATACCGCATGTAGGGCTATGCTTTCGCGTTTGGCTCATCTTTTGACACCCTTCTTCCATTTATTGCTTGGTGGGTAGCTGTAGTTCTCCACTCTATCCTTATAGCGCTTTTAGCCACAATGATTGCTATGTCGAGGAACCTATTACCTGCTTTCTTCTGTTTAGGGCATGAGAAAAGGCCTAGTAGACGTCTTTCAGGTGTATGCAAGCCTGTCCCATCCAGTGTCCTACACAGGGATTTTGTGATCTTTAACCAGAAGCAGTTGCTAGTAGGGCACTTCCAGACCACGTAGAAGAATTCCGCACCCTGGTGGTTGCACCTAGGACATTTTAATGTGTCAGTGTCTATCATTTTATTGATCTTGTGAGTTGTCAAGTAGGTTGTGGGGCAGGAATCGATTTTTTTATTTATTGAAGTTTAGCGTTTCTTGTCACTTTATGTGTATTCGAGTATTCTGTTCTCTTCTCCATCATGTAATCCTCCTCCCAGATTTGTCTCCCATGTGGTCCTCAAGTTGCTTATTCACAGCCACTCATAATCATAATAGCCCTATAGAATCAGGTAATCAATCTGCAGCCATTCCCAATCATGAGTAGAAATTGCAAAACCTTGTGTTTGAGGTTCAGATGAATGAGTGACCCACCTATTTAGCGGTGTTCTCGTAACAGCACCATATGTCAGGAACTGGTTGGCTGGTAAGCTATACTCTTCAATCAGTGTCTCTAGGGTCTTCAGTTCACCCACTTCATAAACCTCACCCACCATATTTAAGCCCACCCTGGTCAAGGATGCCATTTTCTTGGCAGTAAAGTATCCTTGTGTACCAGGGAGACCCGCCAGTGATATGGCTGGTGTTTGTGATGTCAGTCTTATGCTTCTTTTCCAACACTTCAATGCTATTTTAAGCAACCTAGGTTAATGTCTTGTTACTTACCGGTAATCTTCATTACCCCGATTAGGGTCCTCCCCGTCCCAGTCCTTACTACGTGAGGCAGTCCTGCCTCCACCCAGCCAATCAAAACGCCAGAATTCAAAAGCTTACATAAGCCCCTCCCACCTACCGCCATGCCTGTTATCAAGAAGACTCCGACACAAACACAGCGGGAGGGAGGGAGGGAAGAGGACTGGGACGGGGAGGACCCTAATCGGGGTAATGAAGATTACCGGTAAGTAACAAGACACTACCCCCTCATGGGTCCTCCCCGTCCCAGCCCTTACTACGTGAGGAACTCACAAGCAGAGAACCAAGAAAAAACGCAGGACACCAGGGATCCATGCAGAAGTACAAAACTTTAATCAATAAATGATCAACGAACAGCAGCGTTCAAGACGCCAACAGAAAAACTGTCAGCAGAAGCATGTAAAACATCAAGCCGATAATGTCGCACAAATGTGTGATGGGACTGCCAGGCGGCCGCCCTACAAATCTCCTGGATAGAGACCCCCGCCGCCTCAGCCCGGGAAGCAGACACAGAACGCGTCGAATGACCCTGCACCTGAGACGGAGGAGGAGATCCAAAGACTTATAGGATTGGCAGACCGCCAAACTCACCCACCGACTGATCGTAGAAGTGGAAACCTTCTTCCCCTTAGCCACACCCCCACAGGAGACAAACAGGGCAGGAGAAATTCGAAAACCCAGCGAACGTTGGAGGTAAATCTGGAGAGCCCTGCGAACATCCAAGGAAGGGGGAACAGGGGAATCCCCCACAGCAGGCAAATCAGGAAGTATCACCTCCTGCTGCAAATGAAAACTGGAAGAAACCTTAGGCAGAAAAGCCGGATCAAGCCGCAAAACAACCCGATCCTGCAGGAACTGCAAATAAGGAAATGAAATGAGTAAGGCACCCAACTCACCCAACCGGCGAGCGGAGGTGATGGACAGCAAAAAAGCCACCTTAGCGGACAACCACAACAAATCCGCCTCCATCAAAGGCTCAAAAGGGGGCAACTGCAGACCCCGCAAAACAGTAGGCAAATCCCAAGAGGGCACGAGCACGGGAGAGACTGGCCGACGAAGCCGAAAGCTCCAAAGAAGCCGACTCTCCAAAGGAGCAACAGCCTCCAAGGAGGCCCCAGGACCCTGACAAGCACAAACCGCCGCCCACTGAGCAGACAAAGTGGAAGGGGAAAGGCCCTTTAAAAAACCATCCCTGAGAAAATCCAAAATAGAAGCAGGACCCCCCAGCACAGGATCCACCCCATGGGAAGAACACCAAGAGACAAAGGAGCCCCAATGACGACCATAGCACTTAAGGGTCGAAGGACGACGTGACAACTGGATGTCACGAGCCACCACAGAGAAACAGCCCAAAGATTCCAAGGTCAACCGCTCAAGAGCCAAGCCATCAGCTGCAAACGACGAAGACAAGGCAGAGACAGGAGCGGAAACTGAAGAGGAGCCGGAACCAAAGGAAGCCGGACAAACCGAGCCTCCGCCAGCCGCAACAGGAGAGGAAACCAAAGGCGGCGAGGCCAGAAAGGAGCAATCAGTAGGACCGAAACTCTCTCCCCCCGAATCTTCTGCAGCACCCTCAGGAGGAGGGGAATGGGAGGAAAGGCATACAGAAGGCCCGAAGGCCAGGGAATCGAAAGAGCATCCACCGCCCAAGCCTGAGGACACATCACCTCCAAACAAAACCGGGGGAGAAGAGCGTTGTGAGGAGAGGCAAAGAGATCGATCCAGGGAGTCCCGAACCGAAGACAAAGGGACTGGAACAGAGGAAGAGAGAGATGGTACAGAACAGAGGACGGAAGATTGCGGCTCAGAGCGTCCGCATGAAAATTCAACTGTCCCAGAATGCACACCGCCCTCAAGGCCAACAGGTGAGATTCCGCCCATGCACAAATCATGGAGGCCAACAGGTCCAGAGACGCACACCTGGTCCCCCCCTGATGGTTCAAGTAACAACGAGCCACCTGATTGTCGGTACGAACCAACAGATTCGTCCCGTGGAGATGAACCTGAAAGAACTGCACCGCCTCCCAGACGGCCGCCAACTCGCGCCAGTTCGAGGAGCGGGCGCTGTCCCCCGAGACCACCGACCCTTGGCCTCCAAGGACCCCAACGTGGCCCCCAACCCCAAAGACTGGCATCCGTCGTCAACAAAAGGGGTGGAGGAAGACAAAACCGCACCCCCTTCTCCAGATTGGGAGTGCAAAGCCACCAGAGCAAGAGAAAGAAGAACCAGAGTCTCGTAATCCGCCCAGGAGGAGTCCCACCGAGCCAACAGCTGAGTCACCAAGGGCTTGAGATGGAGACGAGCCCAAGGAACCACAGCAGTGGTGGCAGCCATCAATCCCTGGACCCGCAACCAAACACGAGCCGGGGCAGATGAACGACTCAACAGATCCCGCAACAGAGTCTACAAGGAAAGGATCCGAACAGGAGGGAGAAACACCGCCCCCAGAGAGGTGTCGAACAGACCCCCGATGAACTGAAGTCTCTGAACAGGATCCAGATGAGACTTGGCCAGATTCACCTTGAACCCCAGATCCTGGAACAGGGTCAACGTAGCCTCCACCGCCAGAAGAGCCTTAGGAAAAGAGGAAGCAGAGATCAAACAATCATCAATATAGGGAAACAAGGAGAAACCCCGATGCTGCAAAACCCCCACAGCAGGAGCCAATACCTTGGTAAAAGTCCTGGGAGCAGTGGAGAGGCCGCACGGCAGAACCTGAAACTGGAAATGCTTCCCTTGGACCGCAAACCTCAGGAACCGCTGACTGGCAGGATGGACTGGAACGTGAAAATAGGCGTCTTCCAAGTCCAGAGAAGCCAAAAAATCGCCCTCCTGGATGAGGGGAATGACGGACTGTAACGTGACTATCCGAAAATGATCCAACCGCACCAACTTGTTCAGGGAACGGAGATTCAGTATTGGGTGGAAGGAACCATCTGGGTTTGGCACCAGAAACAGATGGGAATAGAACCCCAGGCCCACTTCCTCCACTGGAACTGGCACAACCGCCCCCTTCTGCAACAACATGGCGACGCCGGACAACATGGCAGACCGCCGCACAGGATCTCTTGATAACGGGGTAACCAGAAAACAATCCAGAGGGGGAGGGCCCTGAAAGGAAATCTGGTAACCCCACCTGATGACAGACAAGACCCACTGGTCGGAAACCAGAGCTGACCAACGGTCCTGAAACAAACGGAGTCGAGCCCCCACAACGGCATAGTCACTTCTGTCCCGCACCAGAGGGATTCTGCTGCTGCTGCGGCTGCTGAGGCCGGGACTTAAAATAAAACGCGGCCCCCCGACCACGGGCCCGACCACGAAAGGGCCGAGAAGACAAAGCCCCCTGAAAACCCTGCTTATGGAAAAAGGACTTTTTCTTAGGCGCAGGCTGAAAAGGTTTCAACAACTTCTTTTCCTCCGCAGAGCGCTGCACCATCGCATTCAAAGCGTCCCCAAAGAGACGAGGACCCTCAAAAGGCAGCTTATGGACCAAGGCCTTCTGCGCAGCCTCAAGACGCCAAGGTTTTGTCCAGAGAGACCTCCTACCAGCCACCGCCGCCCCAGCAGCCGAGGAGAAGGCCCACAAGGAATCAAAAGTCACATCCGAGAGGAATTGCGCCAAGACCTCCATTTGAGCCAACACAGGAGTAGGGTCCCCCTGATCCTGAAGACAGTCAAACAACTTCTCAAAATCCTTCAGCAGGACCTGCGAGGCATAGGCTGCATAAGTGCTAGCACGCACCTCAAAGTGAGAAGTGGCGTAAGAACGTTTGAGAGCAGACTCCACCTTTCGCTCCACCGGATCTGTCAGGGAAGCCTCCTCCGATGACAAAGAGGAAGAGGAGGCGGAAGCCATAGAAGACAAAAGAGAATTGACCTTCGGAATCGCAGGAAACTAGGAGTCAAAGTCCGCCAAGCAATACCGCTTCTCCAGAAAGCGAGGAATACCCTGCTTATCCACCTCAAGCCATTCTTTAGTCAGGACATCATGGAAGGGAAGGTCATCCACCACAGAGGAACTATACTGTGCGTAAAACCCCTCATCAGCCAGGGACTTAGGGTCAAAACCAAGCACCTCCCGAATATGGACCAGCATATCAGAAAAAACCTTGCCCTGGACGTACTTCCCCTTCGGGGAATTGTCCATGTCCTCCTCATCATCCTTAGCCCTCTTCGCCGCAGGCTCCAGCAGCGCAGACTGGATAGCTGAATTTATCAACTCTTGTAAATCAGCCCTAGAAATCTGCAAAACGTCATCCTCCTGCAGATCCAGGACATTATGCTGCTTGGAAACTGCCTTCGCAGGCACAGGAGAAGAAGCCCCCTCACTCATGGTGAGCAAACCGGAGTAAACCAAACAGGAACTCACCACACAACAAAAGGAAGTGCCCAGCAACCTCCAATAAATACTGCCCCCAAACACCAAGTCTTGCAACGTGAGACTGGAGAATAAAAATAAAAAAGGGCAGCCCTGTAGTCTCCACCCACAGCCACATAATGAAGAACATGGCCGCGGGGGCCGGACGCTGCACTAAAGCACCAGCGCCGGAACGACCCGAGGCCAGGACACCAGGAGAGCTCCCCGCCCCAGCCCAGCACATGAGCGGGGAGCGTCCTGACCCCAGAACAGGAGCGCGGCCGCGCCGTGAGAAATTAAAGCACAATGACACAATCACATTTAAAAATGCAAAACAAACACTCACGGCACCGTAGAACCAGCAAAAGAAACCTGGAGACAGGAACCGGGAGAACCAGCGTTCCGACCGCCGTCGGAGCAGGAAAAAAAACAGGCATGGCGGTAGGTGGGAGGGGCTTATGTAAGCTTTTGAATTCTGGCGTTTTGATTGGCTGGGTGGAGGCAGGACTGCCTCACGTAGTAAGGGCTGGGACGGGGAGGACCCATGAGGGGGTAATGTTGCATTTTAACTATGCCTCCCAAATTCCCTGCTACCAGTTCTCCCTGTTCCTGGAATATCTCCAACCTACTTATTTCCTCAAGATGGTTTCCATCCTTCACCCATTGTATCTGGGCCGCTAAGTAATATAATTCGATGACAGAAACCCCAAGGGTCCTCTCTAGGACTGATAACTTTAACACCTAACAGCTACCTTATGCCTGCCTTTTCCCCAGTTTAAAATTTTTAATAGTGTCTTTAGTTCCCCAAACCACTTTCTTGGTATCCAGGCCAATACCTTAACAAACTAATAGTGAGCAAAACCATTTTAGCCAAGTTTATGTAGCCCAAGACTAAAAGTCATAGGGTCTTCCGAAATTCATCACATCCGGTTAAAGAGGTCACAGCTGCTCCTAAAGTCATGACTTTAAGATCATCCTCCGAGTGATACACTTATATTCCTAGGTACCAGAATGTGTGCTGTTCCCTTGTGATATTCCTGTTTATTAGCTGTTGCAGCCTGGTTGGCATATCCAGAGCCGCACATGTCTTAGACCAGTTTGCCTGGAGGCCTGACTTTTCCCTGAATTTCTCCAAGAGTTGTATCATTGGGCCTAATCCTGTGTTGCCATCATTCAACAAGCTAGATGTGGGGAGTCTAAGTATGTTGCAGAAGTGTAATCCTATATTTATTTATGTCAGGTCTGATGGCACAATTTACTAATGCTTTAATTCATTTAATAATCCTTTGGAAATCGGTGTTTGACCTCATGGCCTGGGTTGAAATCACAGCGGCTACTCAGCCTTTCATCCTTCCGAGGTTGCTAACATGAATACCATTGGGTTGGTTAACGATAAACACCTGCTATTCAGCACTATTGCCCCTAGGAATGAACGTGCGCCTAACAAACAATAGAAATCATGCTGGTGGATTTCCTCATTGTGCAAGGGAGTTTGGGGCACTAAATTTCCAGGGGAGACATAGACAGCCTTGAGGAGAGCCGAGTCAGGGGTCTGGCTTGGCTCTAATAGCCAAATCACGAGTTGAGCCATCAAAAGATGTAAAACAGACGACAACTCTCATGAAAAAATATTACAGACTTTAAAATGAAAAAAAAATCTACATTTATCATTGTATCAAGTACATACACTTATGTCACTGAATTGAGTGAAATTTATTGCTAGTAATATTTGTTTTAAACATGAAACACTGAAGAATACCCCGTGCCCTGACAATGTTGCCAAGACTTTCCCAAAATGTGTCTGTTAGTCATGTTCTCTGTTTATAGACTACATTGTTATTACTGTGAGGCAAGGTTGTTTTTTGGCAGCCGTAATTGTGATGTTTTTGTAGAGAACAGATCCTTTTGTGGATTACTTCCATATGCTCTCAAACTGGAGGGTTAAGGAAAAAGATACAAAATGATGTAAAAATGTAGGCCGTGGATCAAACAGTTTGCTGAAGTGGGGAAGCCAGGACTTGAGTCCAGGTCTGCATAGTGTGCAGGTCAGAGACTGTTGGGTTACATCCATCTGTTCCCAAAGGCCAGCGCTTTGTGTTCAGTTAGTCAAATATGGATAATCAATTAGTGTTAGTATATGGAGTTCAATAAATATACGAGAACATATACATATTTATACATAGACCTTTAACCAAAGTGACACTATATACATGTATATACATGGGCGCAGTCATGAGAGTGAAAGCTGTGCTTTTGCGCTTGGCCTGTTTCCACAGATACTGAAGATCACACCCAGGAACAGAAGACGCCTGTCTGATAGGATGCTGCACTTCTCAAGCCCCTCCTCAAAGAGCTGTAACCCAAGGAGCAAACTCTGGGGGGGCGGCTCCGAGACCTCTTTGGTTTTGTTCACTATTTAACTGAACCCCAGCAAGGGGAGACACTTGGAAACACAAAAGGGACATAACAGGATACTACAAGGATACAACAAAGGGGGAAACGGGAAGAGACAAGGGGAGATAGAGGGAGAGACTTGAACAATACAGATACAGGAATATGTAGATACAGGCTGATATGGACCTGGGGGAAAACATGGAGGCTCGTACAAGGGTAGAATCGGAAAAACACAACGTGGAAAGACATAAAGTCATGGACAGAGGGAGACAAGGATATAAGCGGACACTGACTGCCAAAGACTTAGAATAAATACTGGAAGACAATAGAAGGGAGATTATACTGAGAGTTCCAGACTTTTGGTGATACTAGGAGAGACAGTCACTGGGAGACAGGCACAGAGACACCAGGAAACACGGGCATGGACAGTGAGACAGATAGACACAAAAACATGGACATCCCGCAAAACAGAACCCGGCCTGCACTATATGTACGGTTCTTCACCACATACATGGACATTATCGAGAACGTGCAAAGCGCTACGAGTCCCACAAATAGAATAAATGGCGCCTGGAGTGGAGCGGTCTTGCCTCAACGGATATCAGAGTGGGGGCCGCGTAGTCAGGAGCGGGCTCTCGGGAGGCAATGTCGGAGGAGCAGCGAGGCCTGGAACTGCCCCCTCTTTAACTCCGGTGAGTGCCTGCAACGGAAATGGCACTTCTGTGGCCGATGACGCTGCGTTGAATATACACAGCCTGCCCGAGACACACCATTGAGGCTGAGGCGGGCGTGGAGCGCACCCGACCTCCCAGATTAGCGCGTCCCTGTCTGGCTGCGACCCCCCGGCGGCATACCTGGGTCGCCGCGGGTTGAGAGGGGAGGCACCTGTGGCAATGGGAAGTCCGGATTCCAGCCTTGCTTAACAAATTTGAGATCAGGACCAGCAAAGCGGGAAGTAATGCCAGGCAGGGAGCCGCGGGAACGCCGACGGCCCACCTATTTCACGGGGCTAGCAGGGAGGGAGCGAAAAAGAGTCCCCGCTCCACCTGAAGAGAACAGGAAGGTGTCCGGCTGGGCGGGCGGAGACTTAGAGATGGATGATGATTTGGAGGTGTTGCTGGAAAGAGCGCGCCGGCTGGTTTCGAGCCGAGGGCACGAATGGGCTCTTGGTGTTTTTGGAACTTGCTCCCTTGACTTTCTGACTTGGACTCTTATGCTCCCCGCCATTTTGTAGCTTTCTTCTTTGACTCCCCTGTCCCTGATTCCATCACTCCTCACCCCCTCCCATACCTCCTCCCTCCCTCACTCTTTCTACCTACCCTATTCCTTTCCTCTCTCCCCTGAATTTCTCTCCCCTTGCCTGCTTTTCCCTATGCCTGAGCCATGCTTCTGTAACTCATAAATATATATATATGTAAATATGTAATATATAATTGTCCAGCCTAATCGCTGTTAAAATGTAATCCTGAGTGAATTTAATATTTGTATATATAGAACTCTAACCACTAGTATATGTAGTAGACCTTTGTACTTACTACCATTCCTATGTGATTTTAGAGTTTATCTGTTTGTATCTCTTCCCTGAGTGACTTTACAACTTGTACATGTGCAATTTTTTCCTGTTTATATCTCTTCCTTGAGTGACTTTACACCTTGTACATTTGCAATTTTTTCTCTGTTTGTATCTCTTATGTAACTCATGTAATCCAGAGTCCTTATGTAACGCAACTGGTTCTTTTGTAAAGCGCTCTGACACCTTCGGGTAATGTTCGCGCTATATAAAACTGCATTAAATAAAAATGAAGACGCTATCAAAGGACAACAGATCAAATTGTTCCTGCTGCTTTGCCTCTGGCTCCGTGGTGTGGATCTCTGTGTTGTAAAAAGTGACTTCCACAAAGTCACGCACGTCTAAATATCTGCCTGTCGATGGAACAACACCCTGGAAATCTTGATCCTAAATGTCATCAAACACTACAACATACACAATGGAAATACCATATTGGCACGAAAAGTCAGCTGAGTATTTCCAGAATAAAATCATGGAGCTTGGATAAAGACTCCCCTCTAGTGAGGTATCATAGGTATTGCATGTTCCTCCCATATTTATGGGGGCTCCTTAGTAGGGAAGGGCCGATTTAGGTCTCGTTTACAAGACAGTTGGTTGCGAAAGACCTTTTGTGTGTTTCCCAAAAACTCCACGAAACATGTAAATGCTTAGGAAATGACGTGGCCGCCATTGCTACTTTTTCCTTTATCTTTGTCTTTTGGCCGATGCTGCACAGTATCACCGAAAATGTTTTTTGTCGATACTGCACAGCATCACCAAAAAGAACTGACAAAGATAATAGTTCCCAAAGGAAAAACATTGCCGACATTTGTTCTTAAATGTGCAGTAAGAAGATGCGAAACGTGGGGAAATCCCACTTGTTTCGATTGGCTTTGTATAAGCCTACTCCCAATTTCAAAAAGACAAAATGCAGGTGGATGCCCTTAAGCACAAGAATTCATTGCTCCGCGCATTGGGGAACGAGCTTAACGAGAAAATCTTCTGTCTGTCACTGGCTGGACAATGCAAACACTGAAATGGGGTACCCCTATACCATAACTACACATGCCGCTGGAAAGGGGGAAGAGAGTATATCAAATATAGGAAAAAAAACGCCCGACCTATAGTTCTTTCTTACTTTTATTGTATAGATGCATATACACACTTTCAATCAGAAATGAAACCAAGGAAAATAATTAACTAATTCCAAAAATCAATATGAACTTCTTTTCTTGCTTTTAAAAAAATATATAAAATTTGCTTCACTATCTCAAACACAAAATGCGTGAACATTCATATATATATATATATATATATATATCAGCTCCAACTCTCACGACACAAGGAAGTGAAGAGACCGCACTCGAACAGGGGATGAAACTCGGTTAGTTTATTTCTGAGAAAACAAACAGAACAGGACGCGTTTCAGCTTCGCGCCTTTTTCCAGTGGGCCTTGTAACTGTGTACTATACATACCATAATGCAACACACTGGTGATTAATGACAAGGCCCACTGGAGGGCAATGATTATAAATTGCATGTAGGGAAAGTGTTCTTTTTACGCACTGCGCAGCCTCAGAAGTTGCCTGTGAGCAAGGAGTCTTAACTCCGAAACGCGTAAGGCTTATTCAATTAAATGGAGAAAAGGAATGCTGGTTGTCCTTGAATTTGTCTGTTCTGGAGTGCGCCTTCGAATTGCAGGATGCATTGTAGGAAATAAAATTAACGGCGATCCAGTCGTGAAGAGCGCACCACCCGGTAACTATAATGGGGCCACACAGATATGGAACTTTCTTGAATCTAAATGTGGGCAGAACAGAAAGGCTTAATCACTAGACTTCGTTTTTTCTCTGAGGCCCACTGGAGGGTCATGAAATATTGACATTAATGAACTGTGTCGAGCGCAGAACCCATTTGGGAAACAATATTTAAAAAGGCACTGTATACTATACTTACCATAATGCAACACACTGGTGATTAATGACAAGGCCCACTGGAGGGCAATAATTATAAATTGCATGTAGGGAAAGTGTTCTTTTTACGCACTGCGCAGCCTCAGAAGTCGCCTGTGAGCAAGGAGCCTTAACTCCGAAATGCGTAAGGCTTGATCAATTAAATGGAGAAAAGGAATGCCGGTTGTCCTTGAATTTGTCTGTTCTGGAGTGCGCCTTCGAATTGCAGGATGCATTGTAGGAAATATATATATATATATATATATATATATATATATATCCACATAACTCCAACTTCTTTCGATTCTTTCAGAAAAACGGGAGCAAGGACCACAAATAGGTGCAGATTTCTTCTTTTAGTTCATTCTCGTAAGCACTAGCAGCATTACGCGTTTCGGCTCCAAGGAGCCTTGATCACATATATATATGAATAGACAGCTTCCCGCATGGAATCAGGCCGCATCCACCTGACAGGGTTGGTGTGGAGTTACGGGTATGGGTCCTGTGTTGAAATCACAAAGGCACGTCTCCCACAGATTCAGAGAGGTGCAGAACCGCACACAATTTCCATAGTCAGGAAAGTTTATTGGCAACGCGTTTCAACCTGAAAAGGTCTTCTTCACAGCCTGTTACAATTAGTGCTCAACCAACTTAAGAAATAACCTCACAGGTTAATGAAAAGTGAAAAAACACACATTAGCACCATGTCGTCTGGAACTCAGAAGGATTGGAAAGCAGACTAGTTTGTCATAAAGGTTCACTTAAAGCATCCTTCAATTGCAAAATGGATTGTCGCAATGATTATTGTTAAAGAAACATTAGTTGAAACAAAAAAACATTAATAAACAATAATAAAACCATGGTGATGGCCCAGTGGCACACCGCTGATGGAGCACCCTGGTCCCATAGATCACATATCCGGATTGGTTGATACCATATGTACAAGCCAAGTGGCAATATTGTCCGCATATGGCAACAGTTTCAGGACCAGTCAATATTTCTTTTATTTCTTTTCTTTTCTTTGCACCTTGTACAGGCACATCAGTCACTTGACTGGTCCTGAAACTGTTGCTGTTGCAATATGCAGACAATATTGCCACTTGGCTTATACATATTGTTGCGCCAATGCTGGGGAGACCTAATGTTTTGGTGCTGCCCCAGGTTTGAGTTATTTTGTAAATCTGAGGAAGCATCAGAATCCATGGGTGTTGCGTCCTTGATGCAGAGTAAGGCAACGCAGCTACTTGCGCTGCGTTGTTGTACTCCAAATCTATGAGGCCAAGCAAAGCCATGCAGGGTGGCTTTGTGTCGCCTCATAGGTATAGTTGAGTCTCTTGAGCCGCCGGAGCATCAAAAGAAGTGATGCTCTGGTGGCGCAAGCCTCTAATAAATAAGCCCCCAAATATTCTGTACGTTTTATATGTCTTTCACCATCAGGTAGCTACATATGAAATAATGGGCAGCTTAAATGAAAAATAAATTCAAGTTGTTACTTAGTGGGAAATGCACTGTAGTACTTTATGAAACCTATATTAGTTAATGCACTGAGGAGGTCGGTGTCTGTAACCAGAGAGCTACAGAATTAAATCTTGATTGGTTAATTGGAGAATGGTGACTTGTGTATTTTTAGTGCTATGAGGTCACAGCCTTTGACAGAAAACACTGTGAATATGTAAGTCATTATTTTATACTTGCATTACGCACAGTATTAAGATAGACCGCTACAAAATGTGCAACTAGTTTTACAATAAAATGGTGCTTCCAAAATGTAGATTTTAGTAATACCAGAGCGTATTTAATGCAATTTTGTTTTACATCTGTCCCTTAACACCTCCATAGGGGTACTATGGGCTGTGTAAATACAATTATGATTAACAGCACACACTTCATAGCAAAGTTGTTAACTTTTTGCACTACCACTCAAAAAACAAAATATTTGTCATCACAAAGCTTGGAGTGATTCAATCAATAAAATCCAGAACCGGCTCCCAAGCACCCTTTACACTTGCAGATCAACTCATACCGCACATTTGCATTTCATTCAGGCAAGCAGGCACCCTGGCACGAAGGCTTTTCACAACACAGGAGACTCAATTAAGGAGATGAAGCATTTTAACAATCGGAATTAACCGTCCCGGGACGGTTGCCTTTTCCAAAACAAAGAGCAAACGTTTTGGATTCCAGGCACAAGTAAGGTTGGGAAAAGCGCAACCCCCTTCCCAGGACTCCATGGCCCCCCTGGGTGTTGGGCCCCACAGTTGGAAGACCTCTGACTTGCAACAATAGTTTTTTCATCAAGATTACACACACATCTATATCCATACCCTCATTCCTCCCATTCATACACACTCACTTCCATCTCATTCATTCACACATATCCATATTCATATAAAAAACAGAATCACAGCAAACCATCAGGGGTTGGACAATGTAATTTTACCATAATGGTAACTGCTTTAGGTCAATTGCATTATCCGGCCCCTAATGGTGCATTAACACATGTTCCTGAGAAGATGAGCATGTTTGTGGTACCTCCCTCACCGAGCTGCAGAGTAAGGCAACGAGTTGCCTGGATGACCCTGCAAGCAGTTGATACATACAATCTTCCATGCTGGGGAAGCTGCTTTCAAGAGCACCGTCAGGGATAATGCAATTATCCTTAAGGTAAATACATTGCCCAGCCCCTCACAATGCTGCTAAAAGCAACTATATTGGGCTGTCTTTCTTTTCTACCTGTGGAACAGAGGAGTAAAGGATTCCGCTTAGTATGTTTCAAAATTTACGAGAATATTCCGCCACCATTTTTTTCTTTGAGACAAGGAACCAGGACTAAGATGTCTATGACATGGGCCAAGCCATATTCAATACTCTTCCATATCTTTCACTCTCATTCACCATATTCTTTTCAAAATCACTTTATCCCGCATTCCCCCTCATGAATATGTCTGATCCATTGTGCTGCAATAGTTCAAAATCATCAAACTTTATAGAGCACTTGCTACAAGATTGTGGCTTTACAGTAGTGTAATACAAGTTATAACATTTATCCAATCCAATAGTCCTCTTTTTTTTTAATAACTTTGGAACAGGGTTAAGTGCTTGATCATTGTGCCTACTGTGTGACTACACAACAGATGCCCACATTATGTCCAATATGCAAACCTGTATACTGTGCTGTCAGTGCTAACTTTTCTTTTTTTTCTAAAAATCAATAAAGTTGATTATCAAAAAAAAACTTTGGAATGGGAATGCAAAATGGCACAGCAAATTATTTTAATAACAGCCACAAATTGCATTGAGCTAGTGAGCATAGAAATCATGCCTAACCTTATCCGGGAGTTTGGGGGCATTTCTCCACCCAATAATTTTTTGAATAATTGGGGTACTGTATTTGACATAAAAAATTATTAAATATATTGGCTATAAAACAGTAGAATTTACATGCAGTCCTGACCGAGAACTCTTCAAATAGGACCATAGTCAGGCCAGTTATACATTACCAGCATTTAGAGCACTATAGTCAGGCCAAACCGACAACACAACAGGATGTAAAGCATCATAAATAGGCAGGCCTGTTTTCACAGTCCCAGTAAATAAGGCACAATAGCCAGGTTTGTTTCCACAGTCCAAGGTATTTAAAGTACAGTCACCAGGCCACTCTCCAAAGTCCCAGTATATAAAGCAACACTTCCTAGGCCTGTGTCCACAATCCTCAGGATGTAAAACAAAATAGCAAAGCCAGTATTACTTAAGTAAGGGACTAATAGGCAGACCAGACTGTTCTGCTTCAGTATATAAAACACAATTGCCAAGTCAGTTTCCCAAATGTCCCTGTCTGTAAAGGAGTACATGCAGGCCAGTATCTACAATTCCTATCGCACTATCCCTAGGACAGTATTAATAATGTCTTGGTATGTAAAGCACTATACCCTTGACAGTGTCCCCAGTGCCATTGTAAGTAAAACATCAATCAATCAGTAGATTTGTAGAGCGCTACTTGTCACCAGTGAGGGTATCCAGGCACTGGGAGGGTCCAGTTGATTAGCCAGGTCTTCAGGGAAGTTCGGAACTCTGGAAGAGATCAGGAGGTCCGTAGATGAAAGGGTAGCTCATTCCATGTCTTTGCAGCTAGGTAGTAGAAGGAGTGACCGCCGCATCTGCTACGTCGGATGTGGGGTGTGAGGGTTAGAGAAAGAGACACAGAGAGGAGGTGTCTGCTGGGCTGATGGAAGTTCAGGCAGTGGTTTAAATAGGTGGGTCCGCAGTTGTGTAGGGCCCTGTACTTATGGGTCAGGAGCTTGAACTGGCATCTTTTATGTACAGGGAGCCAGTGGAGGTGCCTGAGGTAGGGGATGATGTGGGTTCATCTAGGGAGATCCAGGACAAGTCTGGCTGCAGCGTTCTGAATGGTCTGTAGTCGTCGGAGGTGAGCTTCGATCCCTGGCTAGACAGTTGTCCAGTCGGCTGGAGATGAGGGCCTGGGTGATGGTGTGTCTTGAGCTTTGGGGGTAGTCATTTGAATATCTTACAAAGCATGCGGAGGATGAAGAAGCAGGAGGAGGAGAGAGAGATGACCTGAGTTATCTTGATTAGCTTGTTGTCCAGAATGATGCCTAGGTTCCTAGCATGGTCAGTGGGCGTAGGAGTAGGTCTGAGCTTTGAGGGCCACCAGGATGCGCCCCATGGGGAGGTTTTGTTCCTGAAAATCAGTACCTCTGTCTTGTCTGTGTTGAGCTTCAGGCAGTTATCCCTTATCCATTTGGCAATGTCTGTCATGCAGTTGTAGAAGTTGGTCTTGGAGTTGGTGGTGTCCTCGGAGAGGGAGAGGATGAGTTGGTTGTCGTCGGCGTAGGATATGATGTTGAGTCTATGGGTTTTGGCGATGCTGGCCATAGGTTTCATATAAGTGTTGAGGAGGATGGGGCTGAGCGAGGATCCTTGGAGTACTCCACAGATCATTTCCTTGGGCTCAGAGGTGACGGGGGAAGACGGACATTTTGTGTTCTTCAGCTGAGGAAAGAGATGATTCATCTGAGAGAGGCTCCTTGGATGCCTATGTTGTGCAACCTTGTGATGAGATAGTGGTGGGAGACCATATTGAAGGTTACCAAGAAGTCTAGGAGGATCAGAGCCACAGTCTCTCCTCAGTCGAGTAGGGCTCAGAAGTCATAGGTAGCCACAAAGAGGGCTATCTAGGTGCTGTAGTTGCTGTAGAATCCAGATTGGAAGGTGTCAAGTAGGAGGTTCCGATCCAGATGTGAGGAGAGTTGCTGGTTGATGGGTTTTTTCTAATACTTTGGCCGGAAACAGGAGCTGGGAGATCGGTCGGTAATTGTTGAGTTTGCTGGGGTCTGCTGATGTTTTTTTTAGTAGGGCGTTGACTTCTGCATGTTTCCAGTCCTCGGGAAGGTGGCTGTGGCAATGGAGGTGTTGAACAAGGTGATAAGAGTGTGGCTGATTCTGGCTTCACCTAGGTTAAAGATGTGGTGAGGACATGGGTTGTATGGGGTCCCTGAGTGGACCGAGTTCATGATGAGGCAGTGTCCTGTGGGGTGAGCTAGCTCCATTTGGTAAGTCGGATGTGTGGGGTGGTTGTGTTGCTTAAAGAAGTTGGTGGCCTTGGGCTGGGGTTTGAAGTTTCTGTAGATTTTGACGATCTTGTCGTGGAAGAAGTTTCCAAGGTTGTCGAAAAGTTCCTGTGAGGGGGCAATGTTGTTTGCTGCAGCTGAGGGGTTGGAGAATTCTTTGATGATGTTGAAGAGTTTTTGCTGCTATTAGAGGTTGATTTGATGCATGAATGCTAAGGCCTTTTTCGTCAATTCTCTCAGCTATCTGTGGTAGAGGTGGAGGGCTGTCTTCAAGGTGGTCTTCTCGATCATGTTCTTGCTTGTGCGCCATCTCCTTTCCTTTCTCCTCTACCAAAGCAGTATCCAGACTGCCCTAGTATGTATAGCACTGTCCATAGGTCATTATACACAGTGTAATAGTACCTAATGCTCTGTCCCATGCACTATCCATAATACCCGGTCACATAAACTGGTAGAACTAGGCCAGTGTCTGCAACGCCCCATTATGCAATGCAGTATCCTCAGGACAGTATTCAGGATTCCCATATAAGGTAAAGAGTTGTCCCCTCAGTATACAGTATCTCCAATGACTTATATTGTAAAGCTCTAACCTTAAGCTAGCATCCACAATATCCTGCTATGTAATGTATTACCCCCAAGGCAATGTCCTTAAACAACCATCTTGTAAAGTAACAAAATCAAGTCAGTATCTAGAAAGCCCTGTTATGTATTGCATCATTCTTATGACAGTGTAGGCAGTGCCCAAGTTCGGTAAAGTACTATCTGCTAACTATGCACTATCTACAATGTCCTTTTATGTAAAGCAGGATACTTTCAGTTTCTCAGGCCAGTATCTGCAATGTCCTAGTGTGTAGTATTCCTAGACAAGCATCCACAAACATCTACATTCCCTACTCAGTGGTTGGCCACGATTTGCGGCTGCGCGCCCCCTCCCCACCCCTTTTAATTAGTATCAACTCCATGGGACAGGATTCCCGGGGCCTCATAGAGGGTTTGGGAGGGGGATGCATGCCCCCATTCCCTTTAAAGGAGAATGTGCTGCCCCTCCTGGATCCTGGCACCAGGAGTGGGTTCTTTCTTCAAAGCATAGGAGCCTGTGCTTTTTTTTGCATATTACAGTGGATTCACTGATTCATAGCGGATTTATGGTAAAAAAAAATAAAAAAACGTTTTTTACCTCTGTGGTCAACCTCACTCTGCCTCCTTATATTTTTTTTGGACCATTTTTTTCAGGAGTGGGGACTCAGTCCTGAGTCCTAAGATGATTGCTGCCACATATTTGTTGATGTGGTGGCAACCAATCAGATCTCATGTTGGGATGTGCCCGCTCTATGGATCCGCAGCAGGGAGAAATATCCAACATTTTTGAGCCTTCATTTCACAAAAACGACTGAACAGCATTACAACAAATCACAAAAAAAGCACACTTTCTGGACCATGATCTAACTTTCTGCCAAATTTGGTGTGATTCCATTGAGCCCCCTTTTTCTTGCCCCCACGTGACAGATAACCCTGAAACTTCCGAGGAAGGAGCCTGTGACATTATCAAATCAGAGGTCAAGTGGAGTCACTTCCTGTCAAGTCTTCAGTTAATGCTACCTACAGGGCTTTAAGTGGGCCGGGTCTCACCGGGTCTGAGCACCGGCAGTTTTTTAAAGGGGGCCTCGAAACGGGTCTCTATCGGGCTCTGTTTTTCCCCTGGCACAGGGTCAGTTTTTTTTCGGACCGCAGTGACAGCAGGCACATCGATGTGCACGTGCTCACACTGCTCACTTCTCACTAGTGGAGAAGTTACGGCATGACGTCATGCCAGGTGAGCGTTGTAGGGGAAGGGAAATCCTTTAAAGAGAGTCATTTTCTCTCTGGATTTCCCTTCTATTTTTGAAACAGCAACATTGTCGTGGTGTCACCAGGACTTTAAGTGGAAGCTTTTTCAATATTATATACAAGCCATAGTTGCTGCTTATTTATCTTATGCAACTAACAACCATTGACAAAGCCAATAGTCCTGACGTGTTGTAGGTATGATGTTACTTGTTGTATCATATATCTGGATGCAATGACAGAAACAACAAAATACAAGTCGGGCGGCACACTATGCTAAACACATTTTTAACTTACGTGTTTTTAAGCCACGCCCTTAATTACATTGGTCACGTCCCTTTGAGAGATCCCCCAGTTTTTGCATCTCACTTAAAGCCCTGGCTACCTACGTCTTTCTAGCCTTGGTTGGGGAATCTACACTGACAGACATTCACCTGACAACCAAATTACTGCTTTCAGCACTATCGCCTTTCAGAGGCACTACTCCTGTCAGTAAAGCTCAGTGTGTAGCTAGCTTTAGTGTAGCAGGCACCCAGAGGTATGAGTGGCCCACTGCACCGATTATAGATCTCTTTCTTTTTTTCTAAAACATGGCAGGAGGACCAGCTTTCCTTGCTTTCCGCTGTGGCTCTTCTTGGTACTTTTGCCACGCCTCTGGTATAGCTTAAGATTTCTATGTAGGAGATACCAACTTTGCTGGTACCAGTAAGAGTTTAACAGCCACTGCCAAAAAGGCTTTATTACAGTGATCACAGCTATTTTGCCATATCCGTAAAGTGCTCATTTAATGTCGCCGGAAAATGATGTTCGAAAACAGAAGTGTCAGGACGGTGGTGTTACATTGTGTCTGTGTTCTCAGAAGCGGCCACAAGAGGGAGCCTGAAACCACACAACAGGTCAAGCTGCTCATGAAACATATTGGAGTTTGCTACAATCTATTTGGCATTTAAAATAAAGACTTTTCCTGCCCATCTCGCAAGTAAGATAAATCACATAGATTAGATTACGTGTTGGCCCTGCAGCTAACCTCCGCCGTGCACAGCCAAATGAGGTTTGTGGCGGGGGTGGTCACCCACCGGGTTTGGATGCAGGGCCCGGACACAGGCCAGACCTTACGGCCAACTCCACAGTGTCCAAAGGCATGTGTGGTGGAGAGTTAGCATAGTCAAGTATGGTAATAAAATATTACTTTACGTTTAAAAACCCTAGAAATTAAGTGAAAAAAACAAAGGTTAAAGTGACATTATAGTTAGGGATGGTAACAATATCTTACTTTCGATTTGTTTTAAAAACTTAGAAATTTGCTTAAAAATCAAAGAATAAAGTGAAGTTATAGTTAGGTAAAAATCGCACTTTAAACAAAGTAACTGAAGTAACTATAACTCGTGCCCCCGCCATGCACAATGTTGTCATAAACTATGCCATTTCAGATGCGATCAGTGCAAAAATGTGCAGCATTATCAGCTACAGTTCTCTTTTAAATATTTTCACATTTTCTCTCAATTTAATAAGTGGATTCTTAAAAACAGCACAGTTAAAACGGATTTCAGGTTGCTTGAAACTTTTTTCGGTTTAATTATGTCAGGGGAAAAAAACAACGTAAGACCTTCGATTCGGTAAAAGAAAAGTTGCGGAACCTCCAGATCCAGTACATGTTACTCTTTCGGCCAAACTAAAAGTGATATACCAATCTAGAATGCTCTTCTTTCACACCCCAGACGAGGCCTGGCACTGGGTGGAAGAACGCCCTCCGAAGAATACAGCAGGAGACCAAGCGACATCCTCCAGGAGAGGACCCCTAATGGACCGCAGACCTAGATCACAGAGACTAAAGCTGAAGTTTAATGCCGGCCGCTCAGGTGATCGTGCCAGGGCAACACCATATCGAAGCAGGAAAACTACTTATGTCGTACCTCAAGCCTCGGACTCAGAGAGTACTCGCCCAAAAGACAAGCCCAGAAGAGGGACTCGGAAAACTGGAACTATGCAGCAGCACTCCACAGAACACAAGGAACAAGAAATTTCCTCAGACTCGGACAGTGACCATCCTTTGCTACAGAACATAAACCTCCTCGAAGAGACTAACACAGCTAACCTGGCGATCGAAATGACATCTCAGACCCGACAAAGCGAGAATGAAGACTGATGAGCAATATCGGGCCATCCGAGAGCCAAAGGGACAGTAAGCCAACGAGGAGTACTTCTCCTCCCCCCCCCCCGTTCGTTTGTGTGCATTTGTTTTTTCTTTTCTTCTCTTATTTGTTTTGGTTTTATTTTTTGGTCAGATTTGTTGTGTTGATCCCACTAGGTATAGTGTCTCCCCCCCTCCATCAAGCGTGGATACTGGGCTGGGTCCCAAGCCGGAGAAAACAGCTTAGCTGCTTTTCGGATTAGCCCCACACATTAGACAACGAGGGAGATAGGAGAGTAGGGACACATCCAAGAGTTTTTCAGTGGGTGGGCGACAGACCTCTCCAACCCAAACACGACACAGTTGGTCACGTTGACCCAAGGGGTAGACGGATGAGCGGTGGGGGAGTGTGGGGGGGGTGGGGTGGGTAGGGAGTTGGGGTGTGGGAAATAATACAGTTCAGTTAAGGGTTAGATCAGGCAACATTCATTCCAAGCAACGCAGTAGGAGTCAGGGAGATACGAGAGGCATCTTCAGCACCGACACCCGACACTTACAACTACAATATGGCAACGCACAATATCGACTCATTCTCAGTCCTCTCCTGGAAAGTGAACGGGTTGGGGAGCAAAGTGAAAAGAGGCTTAGTGTCAGCATACATTAAAAGAATGAAGCCTGAGGTAATATTCCTGCAGGAAACACATCTTAAAGGTACACAATGCAGGTTTTTAGGTTGAGGGGCCTATAAGACGCTAGCACATGCAGGCTTTTCTACCGGGGCAAGAGGGGTTGCCATTCTTGTTAGGAAATCCCTGCCTTTTAGAATCGAACGTACATGGCGGTAAAAGGCATATGGAATAGGAAGGACATTACTCTTATAAGCGTTTACGCACCCCTGAGGCTACAAAAGCAGACACTGGGAAAACTTGCGGATATCCTCCTAGAGGCAGGCTCCAGCACTCACCTCATAGGGGGAGATTTTAATGACGTCATGGACCTCTTGTCCCACCATACTATGGTCCCTACCGTTGCCCCAGTGAGACACAACTAAAACGATTTACATACAAGTTTGCACAGACGGATTTATGGCAAAGACACCACCCACACGCTAAGGTATACTCCTTTTACTGAGGTGCCAACAAAGCCTTTTCCAGGATAGATTATATCCTAGCCCCAGCCGGGGAAGTGACAGGGGTCCAAAAGGTAGAATATCTAGCAAGAGGCCTCTCAGACCACTCGCACCTTTGGCTTACAGTGGGTAAGGGCAGACAACACTCCAACAACGGGTGGAAACTCAATGCCTGGGAACTTAAAGACCCCAAAGTCGCCCAAGAAATTTAGACAGACACATAACTTTATTTTAAAGAAAACGTGGGATCTGTAGAATACGCTATAAGACTCTGGGAGGCCTACAAAAAGGTCTTAAGAGACAGAGCTCAGAACATAATAGCTCATAAAAGAGGCAGGGAAACGGAAGAGATAACTGAAATCGAATCAAGACTCCTCCAGATCGAAACGCAGGCTCTAACTAGAGATGATCCCTCGTTGCTACGGAGGATGCGAATTCTCCGTCAGGAATACTTGGCCCTTGCCAGGAAAGACACACAGCATGCGATTCAAGCCATGTACCGGCGCCTTTATGATGCCGGAGATAAGGCGAGTCAGCTACTTGCGTGGCTCAGCAAGAAAGAATTAGACAACAGATGGGTGACTCAGATAGACTCGGAAGAGGGTCAAACGTACACAACACCCATCGGGATAGCCAATGCCTTTACTATGAGGCCTTCTATGCGAAACGTCCCCTGGCGGAGCCAACACAGATAGAAAGATACCTAGCCGCAATTGAGGTCCCCAGGTTGGAAGACGATGAAGCACAAACATTAGAAGAAGAAATAACACTCGAGGAAGTTAGAGAAGCCATTAGCTACCTGAAACCCGGGAAAGCTCCGGGTCCAAACGGACTACCAGCGGAACTCTATAAACAGAATGCGGCATTGGTAAGTCCTCATCTTCTAAATTTGTTCTTAGAAACGCAAAATGTAGGCAGCCTCCCGCGGGACCTCCGAACAGCCACAATTGTGGTACTACACAAAAAAGACAGACCACCACAGAAGTGCACCTCCTATCGACCCATTTCGCTCTTAAATACAGAAACGAAGATTTTAGCTCGTATACTAACCAGCAGACTCACAACAGTCAAATCTAGCCTCATCCATCGAGACCAATCTGGCTTTATGCCCAAGAGGTCCACTAGATAAAACCTACGGAGACTACATAATTGGCTAGAAGTAGCAAGAGACAGTCAGACCCACATCTAATATTATCACTCGATGCAGAAAAAGCATTTGACACCGTCCACTGGTCCTTTCTCATGTCAACCCTTGAGAAATTCGGATTCGGCCCTAAATTTAGACAATGGATAACTATTTTATACGAACAGCCAATGGCCCGGGTACGGGTAAATGGAGCAACTTCCAAAGAGTTCCCAATAGAGCGCGGGCCAAGACAGGGATGTCCCCTATCTTCCCTTCTTTTTGCCCTTGTGTTGGAGCCCCTTGCGTGCGTTATTCGAGCACATCAGGGGTTGTCAGGTTTTCGAAGAGATGAAAATGGGATCACGGACTAAGGCATATCGCTATATGCGGATGATATCCTTCTTTACGTCACAAATCCCAGGGTGACGCTCCCAGGGATTCTAGACATCTTTGAGTGCTATGGAGAGCATGCTGGTTATAAAATTAATTGGGAGAAATCCTGCCTATACCCAGCAAAACAGGGCCCCGAACCCCTCAAATCTATGAGCCAGCTTCAAATAGAAAATGACGGAATAAAGTACCTGGGCATATACATCACCACAAATAAAATGGCAGCCCTAAACCGAATCTTGTATAGAGTCCTCAAAGAATTTAACACTGACATAGACAGATGGAAATCATTGCCCCTGACATTATTAGGTAGAGCGGCATTATATAAAATGATAACATTGCCAAAATTCCTCTATATCTTCCAGAATACATATTACCCAATCCCGGAAAATGCTTTTGCCAGGATAGATGACGCACTAAGAACATTCCTCTGGAATGGTAGGCCCCCCAGAGTGGCACTCACCACATTAAAACGCAATCAGTACAACAGGGGCATATCACTGCCGGATATTAGGGCATACTACTGGGCAGCCCACTTAATAGTCGTCAACGACTGGGAGCACATGCCGGGAGATCATCCCACATACGCATTGGAACACGCACAATTTGAGGCACGCCCGCACACTCACTATCTCTATGACGGGAAGGGAGCTACAAAACTATTAGCAGCCACACAGGTGGTGATAACTGTCTGGAATAAAGCAGAAAGACAAATGAAGTGGAACAACCGAGTCACGAGAGAAACCCCACTTTGGGTGGGAGGGAGACTTAAAGAATTCGCAAAATTAAAAGGGTTAAAGAAATGGGACCTATTGGGTATCTCCAAAATTAAAGACATATTCGACCGCAAGGAACTCACCACCTTTTCCTTCTTCCAAAAAGAATATGACTTATATCAGAAGCAATACTACAAATATATGCAGCTGGCTCACGCATGGGGGGCGCAACTAATTGACATTGAGGAACTTCCTGAATATGCCCCATTAGAGGGAAGACTCCTCATGGGAGAAATTAATGAGAAAGCAGTCTCCTGGACATATCGGACCTTAATAAATAACAAGCCGGACACCCTCCTGAAACTAAGAGCAAAGTGGGAACTAGATCTGGGAGTCTTAGATGACCTAGATTGGGAGATCGCGTTGATGCACCCGCGAGAGGTGGCCATTAAGTCACGACTCTGACTCATCCAATTTAAGTATTTACATAGGACCTACTATGATAGATCCCGCCTACGTAGAATGGGGAGGGCCGATACACCTAGCTGCCTTAGATGCAACAAAAAATTTGGTACATATTTTCATATGATATGGGAGTGCCAGAAAATACAGGAATATTGGGGAGCAATATTGGTAGAACTAGAGGATATATTAGGAGACAAGATACCTATAGATCCCAAATTTGTGCTGTTAGGCATACATACAGAAGTCGATCTCTCCAGGAAAAAGTTAATACTAATCAACCTGGGTCTACTGGGTGCCAAGCGAGATTTAGCACGCAAATGGGGGATGGCACAGAGGCCCACAGTAGACGAATGGAAGAGGGATATGGACCTGTATATGACAGGGTAAAAAATACATATATCACTCGCAGCTGTCTAAAAAAGTTAAAAAAAATATGGAGTCCATGGATCAATTACTATGGACTCCCAGTAGAGGACTCGCAGATAGTCACCCCAGCCACATGATAGACTGGTGCGGGGGCAGGAGGGACTGGACTGAGACACTGGGTATTCAAGAAGTATACAATACTGGTTTATGTATCAATGTTGCACATGCCAATGCCTCTGAACGAATATGTTAACATGACTTTGCTTAAATCGCTCGAAAGTATATGCTGTACCTGAGTTAAAATAATGAAAAATGCAAATAAAGATTTTTTTTTTTTCAAATTATGTCAGGGAAAATCCTAGAGGCAGGGTACCCGATTTATTAAGGTTTGAAAGATTATATAATAATTTGTTATGTAGTGAGATTTAAGGATATTTTCCTGGCATTTCAATTCGGATTTAGTAATTTTATATTTTCTGCTTCCTGTGATGTCATGTCCCAGAAGTCCACTTCCTGTAATTTAACTAGATTTAAATGTTACATCACTTCTTTTTTTTTTTTTGTCCTCATATCACCATAGTGTATGCAATACTTACCGCCAAATCCATTCTAACCACCACTCGCTCTATTGCAATCATGTTGTTCCCACCGCACTGATCCAGCCTGCCGGGCTATAATCTTAAACAATGCCATTGGTGTAATCATTGGATCTTACGTTCTATCTGCGGCTCTTCCCTCTAGGCCAGACCATCTGATAAACTCATCCCACACTGCAGACATCCTTACTGGAGTGCCTTCCATATGCAGACGACAGATCCATTTAGCCGCATTAATCCAATTTATTACACTCGGAGGTGATGGGTCAATCCAATGTTTACAAATCACCCTCCTGGCTGGCAATATCAAATGCAATATCAAATGAAAGATAAGACGGGTTTGATCCCTGCTCAATGTACTATGTGTGGTATTATTTACCCCCCAAAAAACTAATATGGAATTTAATGCAATGGCGACTCCCAGAATATCTTTTAAGATGGACTCAATATTTGCCCAGAATAACTTTATCCCGGGACAGGTAAAAAAGACATGTTCTTCATCCGCTTTCAAAAAGCTACATCTTCTACACCTGGGAGTAGGCTGTGTTACGAACCTGGCAATTTTTTGGGGTGTCCAATAGAGTCTATTGATGGTAAAGAAATGATTTTGCTTTAGATTCGCAGGCTTGACAGTCAATATAACAGTTTGAAGGAGCTATTCCATAATGGTTGTATGTCCACCCCGTGAAAAGTATCCTCCCACATCCTATATGGTGCCAACATGTTTTTATCTTCAGCATCCAGGAGCTTCCAGTACCAAGTGGCAACTTCCTTCCTTTTAGGTCTCCCATCCTGGAGAGAGGACTCAAATTCCCAGTCCCCCCCATCTCCAAGCTCAAGGTTGCAAACCAGGAGGACAGCTGAACATATTTAAACCTAGAAAGGGTATCCCGGGTTTTAACTTTCAAGACTTCCCACGGTAAGAATCCCTGCACTGTCATCAAGTCCCCCCAAGTTCCCATCCCTGCCCGCCTTAATGGGAGACTCAACCCATCCTTCAAGAATTCTGGGGTGCCGGGAGAATCCCAAATGGGAGCCAAATCGGAATAATATCCTATATTTAGTGTCTTCCTCACCTTACACCAAAGGTTTAACGCCGTCTTTAAAATCTTTAGTTGAACCTTCTTAAACATTTTTGGAGCTCCAAACGTATACAAAAAACTGCACTCTCCAAACTCCCTTATCATTTCACCTAAAAGCTTTCCCCCTGTTGAGCTGCCTGGTTTTCCAAGAAGCATCCGGAAGGTTTTTAAACTGAAATGCTGTGTAATATAAGTTTAAATCAGGTAGGGCTAAACCTCCCTTCTAGAGCCTGTGCCTCAATTTCTTCCAAGCCAGTCTTGCCCCACAGGAAGCCCATATAAAGCTGGGTATTGCAACGGGACCGGCAGCCTTTCCCCTCTTAAATCGTTGGAGGTGCGTCCTAATTTCCTCCTCAGTTATCGGGGCATCCATGTGTTCTTTACCTTCCCTTGTAAGCTCCAAAAGCCCTACGCTTTCCAGCCAAGCTTTAAGTCTCTCTGGGTCAGGATGGACCTCTTCTGTGTACAGTTCAGTAAACAAGGATACCAAGAGGCTCTGCATTTCCTCAGCCTTGTTCGCAACATCTCCCTGCAAATTGATTACCAATTCCCTAATGAAGTTTCTAGACCTCTCAACCCTAGCCTTCCATGCTAGCAATGCCCCCGCTTTCTCCCCATATTTAAATAGTTTCATACACCCAGCTTGCCAACGCTGTCTACACTTTGCTTCCAATTTGGCCTTATAATTGAACCTGGCCTCCTCCAACTTGCTTGATAATCTCTCCCAGTCACTATTGGGACATGTATTTTGCTGCTGCATCTCAGCTTCCAATGTCCCCACTCTTTCCTGGGTCAAGGATCGCTCGGGTCCCGACTTGGCAGACGCTGTCCCCCAGGCTACATTATGATGCGACTGCCTTGAAAGAAGAGGAGGTGGCCTAGGCCTGGTGGTTAGGGACTCCCTTAGATGTACCCTTAGCTATGTGGAAGGTGCCCCAGGCTCTCTTCTGGAAGCAGCCACGTTTGAAATTAAGCTATCCGAAAACTGTAATCTTTCAGGCCTTCTGGTATACCGTCCTCCAGGGCCTGGGGCCAAGTTTCTGGAGACATGGTGCCAAACCCTCGAACCATTTGTCACCACGGCTCATTACACCATTCTAGGGGATTTCAATTTCCATCTTGAAAACAAACAGGGCAATGATACTGCTCACCTTTTAGATATTATGTCATCTATGGGATTTGAGCAACTCGTCCGTTCTCCCACCCATAGTGCCGGCCATATCTTGGATGGCATTTTTGCTAACCACAACAATCTAACGATTGAGGCAGTTCAGCCTCTCAGCTGGGTTGACCACTGGCTGGTCGAGTTTAATGTCATTTTCCTTCATCTCACTAAAGCAAACAAGGGTTCCCCACTAAAACATATATGTTACAGGGGATTGAACAAGGTTACTGCCACCAACTGGAAGGTCACCTTGGCATCAGTTTCTGATGGGAACCACATCGCTCATCCTCCCACGGCAGAGGGTTTTCGTAATTGGATCACAGAGGCCTTAGACATTGTTGCTCCATTAAAAAATTGTGTCATTAAAAGAGCTAAATCCTCAGCTCCATGGTTTTCGGAAGTGCTTACGGCTCTCAGGCGCCAATGCCGCAGGCAAGAGCGGAAATGGTGTGCTGACCCTTGCCCTCAGGAAAAAGCCAAGCAGAAATCTTTCCTGCAGGAATATAAACACGCCATCTTTCAGGCCAAATCTCATTGAAAAGATAGTGTTGGCAGACAATTCCTCCAGCATGCTATTCAAAGTCATAAAGGAGATTGCTGAGCCACCAGGGACACAGCTCTTGAACCCCTCCCAAGACTTCTGTGACAGAGTAGCACTCTACTTCCAGGATATTCCTTAAGATCTCTCATGAGTTCACCCCAACTGCAGATAATGAACCTACCACAGAGGTAGCCAAAGGGGAAAGTGAAGACCCGTCGAAGGGGAAGCTTACCCAGGTTCTCTTGAAGTATGCCCTGTACTCTTTTCCACAAATCACAGCTCTGCAAAACCAAGGAATTCTTACTTGGCCTAAAGTCCGGAGCTCCCTCAGACCCTAGTATGCCTTCCATACTCAAACTTGCTCCTGACTTAATAGCCAACTTCCTGTGCAAGGTCTTCAACAACACACTCATGTCCGGCAACTACCCTGCCACCTCGAAGGAAGCAATTGTCTCACCTCTTCTTAAAAAACCCAACGCTGATCCCTCAGAGTTGAAGAATTTCCGACCTATCTCCCTTCTCCCCGCTCCGGCTAAAATCCCGGAGAAATTCATCAATGTTGAGCTAATGAAACACATTGAATCCCAGGAAATCCTTGACAGCTCTCAGAACGGTTTTCGTGCCGGTCACAGCACCGAAACTGCCCTAGTAGCAGCCACTGACTGTATCTGCACGCAGGTTGACCAAGGTGGATCTGCGGTGCTGATTTTGCTCGACCTTTCGGCAGCATTCGATACCATCTCCCCAGTGCACATGATCCAGTGACTGCAGGAAGCAGGGGTTAGAGGAAGGGCCCTGCAGCTTCTCCACTCTTTCATGACTGGCAGACCTCACATGGCCAGTTGTGGAGGCTTTAGAGCAAGGGCCTTTGGCCTGCCCTGTGGGGTCCCTCAGGGATCTTCGCTTAGCCCCTCTCTTTTTAACCTCTATGTGACCCCTCTAGTGGAGTTGGTGAGATCTTTCAGTTTCCAGGTGCTCTCCTATGCGTATGACACACAAATCATTCTTTCCATAACAAATGATTTGCAATCAGTTGCCCGAAAGTTTAATCAATGTATGTCCAGCATTATATGCAATTCATTAAAGATCAATGCGGACAAAAGTGAGGTGCTAGTTTTTGGATCACAGAATTCCATTTGGTCTCGTGCCTGGTGGCCTGCAGATTGCGGTCCCGTTCCTGTACCGGTCAAAACTGCAAAAAATCTGGGGGTCATATTTGACGAGGGTCTGACCTTTGATGCCCAGGTTAGCCGTACAGTCAGCACCTGCTTCTACATCTTAAAAACCCTGAGGAAAGTGCTGCCGTATATTCCATCTGAACTGCATCGGCCTACTATCATCGCACTAGTCACCTCCCAACTGGACTATTGCAATGCTCTGTACCGTAAGATCAACACAGGATCCCTGAACAGGTGGTACAGAATGCTGCGGCAAGGCTGATTCTTAACATCCAGAAGTATCAGTCAGCCAGGGAAGGAATTCAAGACTTGCATTGGCTCCCTATTAGGAAGCTGTCAGGTTTCACTCGGGTTACCGCGCCTACCTGGGTGTAAAGACTACACTACCCAGAAGTACGAGGGGCGGAGCCAGCGTTACAAAAGAACGCGAAGCACGTTCAGTGAACGTGCGTAATTCTGGAAGTGATTCGAAACTTCCTCGGCTCGACCGGACGTTGAGCAGTGTAATTTCCGTGTGGAGTATTCTGGTTCTAAAGAAGGAGCGTTGGATTAAGTTACCTACAAGGCTGTTGGTGAGGAAAGTAGGAGCGGAGAAGCTCCGGGGCGCCAGACAGCGAGAGCCTTTGACGATTGGCATAGAAGTACCGTGGTGTACTGTTCTTACGTGTTGACGACCTATTTGTAGCGGTGAAGGAACCGCGATGTCAATAGAGTTCCTGGAACTTTCCCAATTCGAAGATCACGGTGAGTGAACCGCGCGATCTCTCAGAAGGGAAAGGAGTTTTCTCAGGACTTCAATTATAATTTCTACAGGCTCGTTGTCAGATTCAGTACTTTGTGCATTCAGCAGTTGAGTGATGATTCCCTCGGCTAAACTCAGGAAGCTACTAATTAGAATTCTCGGACTTGGATGCAATTCGGATTCTAAGGAACGAGACTTGTGTTTGGTTTATTCTGACATTGATTTATGTTTGGCCCCCAGTATGCATTAAGACTTATCTACCCTGGGAGACTGGTTGTTCTCCTTGGCTATACAGGCTGGTTGTAGTCTTATGGTGGATAAGGTAATAATGTACTTATAGTGAGACCACATGAGTGTAGCATATGGTGTATGTATAGTTACCTTTTGTATCTTTGTATTTCAGGTTCTTCTCCCTGCTGTTCCTTACCCTTCCTTTCCCTCACTTGATCGCCCTACAGTTCCGTGTAATAATTTAGGAGTGTGGGGATGTCAAGGGGTGGACCCCGTATTGCATCATCCGGATCCCGAGGAGTACACAGGCCTTGACAGAATTACGCACCCACGATAGGTTACTCCTCCCGGTCCGGGTGCGGCAGTACATGGCGTCCATGGACGATGTGGTCCAAGCATTGGCCGCAGTGCAACAAGAGCTGGCGGCCTCTAGGCTTGAAACCGCGGCCTTGCGTGAAAGGGTAGACAGGTTAGCTAGGAACCCTTTTGATGTGGCCACCTCCAGCACTCCACAGATACAGGTCACGGTACCTCCTCCTATACCGTTGGCTAGCCCAGAAAGATATGCGGGTGACCCCTTAAAGATTCAGATGTTTTTAACTCAAGTAATGCTCCACTTCTCCTGTAAACCTTCGGCCTTTCCGACCAATCACTCCCGAGTGGCTTTTGCAATCTCGTATTTGGTAGGAGATGCCGCCAATTGGGCAGTTCCGTTGGTGAGGAGCAATGACCCCGTGTTATCTGACTGGGATGCTTTCAGGGCCACCTTTGAGAGGGTGTTCGATAGGAGGACCACTACTTTTAGCGCCGATAGAGAGCTGCTTGAATTAAGGCAAGGGAGACAGGAATTAGTTACCTACCTCACTAAGTTCAATCGGTTGGTAGCGGAAGCAGCATGGCCCGAGGAGAAAAGAATGTCTCTATTCTATCAGGGTTTGTGTGATGAGCTGAAAGATGTGATAGCCCGGATTGATCCGCAACCAGTTACTTGTTCGGAGTTGATTAATCTTACGCTGAGACTGGATGGTCGCATGTCTGAGAGAGGCGGAGACAGGCATAAATATGATAGGTCCTTCACTAAGTCAGACAGGTTTGACCGGAAAGAAACAGGGTCCACTGACATGGGAGGTGAACCCATGGAGGTAGGGGCCATTAGAGCTCCACTCTCGAGACTCGAGCGAGAGAGCCGACGTACACAAGGGTTGTGTATGTACTGTGGGAAAAAGAGGGCATTTCGAACGTGACTGCCCATCGAAACCCAGGTCACAGGGTTATTCCTATAGGAATAAGAAGGCTGCAGTATCAGCAGTAGGTATAGTTCCCGGAAGTACAGGTACCGCGCCTTCCACTATGGTTGGTGAGAAAGAGTGGAAGATACCGTCCTTGTCGGTCAACAGGGTGAAAGATACCGAAACCCACATAGTGTTGGCAGTGGGGGTGGAGTATAAACAACAAGTACATCAAGTGCTAGCCATGTTGGATTCCGGAGCAACGGGTAACTTTATTGATAGTGGGTTGGTAGAACACTTGGCCGTAGGTAGGGTACCGCGTGACATCCCCGAGGAAGTACTGGCGGTGGACGGTAAACCCTTGAAGTCAGGTCTTATCACTGAACAAACAGAATATCTGAAGCTGTCAATAGAAGACGGGACAAAACAGCATCTGGAGGTAATAGCTTTGAATATCATAGATGCCCCACAGTATGAGGTTATACTGGGGATGCCATGGTTTTGGCACCACAACCCCACCATAGATTGGAAGACCAAAACAGTACGGTTTCTGTCCAAAGAATGCGAAGAAAACTGTATGCAGGACCAAAAGTCACAAGCTACTGCCCTTGCTTCCCCTTTTTGTGTGGCTACGGCAGCAGAGAAGGAAGTAGTGTTGCCGAAAGAGTATGCTCAGTTTCAGGATGTTTTCAGCAAGACACAGGCAGAACAGTTACCGCCCCACAGGGAGTATGATTGCCAAATCGATTTGATTGAGGGAGCTACCATTCCTGTTTGTAGGGTTTATGCTTTGTCCGAACCGGAGACCTGCCATCTCAGAGAATACCTGGATAGGTTCCTCAAAATCGGTTTTATCAGACACTCACGTTCTCCGGCAGCCTCTCCTCTTTTCTTTATAGCTAAGGCCAGTGGCGAGCTCAGAGCGTGTTGCGATTATAGGATGTTGAATAAAAACACAGTGCGGAACCGGTATCCATTGCCGCTTATTTCAGTCTTATTGGATCAAGTACGGGAAGCCACGATTTATACTAGACTAGACTTGAGAGGGGCATATCACTTGGTACGCATCCGAGAGGGGGACGAGTGGAAAACGGCCTTTAAAACACGCTATGGGTTATACGAATATACTGTAATGCCGTTCGGGCTATGTAACGCCCCGGCGGCATTTCAGTATTTTCTAAATGACGTTTTGAAAGACTATGTTGACCGTTTTGTTGTCGTATATATAGACGATATATTGGTGTATTCTGGGTCAACGGAGGAACATAACAACCATGTCATATCAGTGTTAGAGAAACTGAGAGAATATCGTTTGTTTTGCAAACTGAGCAAATGCGAGTTTGGGGTGAAAGAAGTGGAATTCCTAGGAGTAATGTTGTGTCCCGAAGGTTTGAACATGTCGGAACGCAAGGTAAAGGCCGTACAAGAATGGCCCGTTCCCAGGAGCATGAGAGACGTTCAATGCTTCCTGGGATTTGCGAACTACTATCGCAGGTTCATCATGAATTTCTCTCAGATAGCTGTCCTCATTACCAGACTGCTTAGAAAGGGCGTTCCGTTTCTATGGACCCAGGAGGCGTCAGAGGCGTTTGCCTGTTTGAAACAGGCGTTCACCACTGCTCCAGTGCTCAGACATCCCCAGTTGGAGGTGCCTTTTATTGTGGAAGCCGATGCTTCGGATGAGGCTATTGGAGCCATCCTCTCCCAGAGAGACAAAGACACCGGCCAACTGCATCCCGTAGCTTACCTTTCTAAGAAACTGAGTACAACGGAAAAGAACTACACTATCGCTGAGAAGGAACTGTTGGCCATAAAGAGGGCGTTTCAGGAATGGCGACATTATTTGTGGGGGGCCCGTTCTCCTATCACCGTGTATTCTGATCACCGAAAACTGCAGTATATGAAAACGGCGCTGCACCTAACACAGAGACAGATGAGGTGGACTTTGTTCTTTGCGGAATATGATTTTATCATCACCTTCCGACCAGGAACGGAGAACCGCAAGGCTGATTCACTATCAAGACAGGAAACAGCTGTAGAAACTCTCACTCAGGCACCTGCAGCCATAATCGATCCGGCTAAAGTTGTATGCGTCCTAAGGGCAGACAACTTCCTTCAAGAAGTGAGCAGGAACAAGTCAGTCAGCCAGTGGGAAACCTGGGCTAGTGAAGAAATGAAGCGACACATTAAACAAGGCCTGCCATTTCAAAATGGTAAACTGTATCTCCCTACAGTGGACTTACGAAAAAGGGCATACAACTGGTGTCATGTTTCTCCCTTGGCTGGCCATCCGGGAATCCGTAAAACCATACAGTTGGTCCAACGTTACTTTTGGTGGGAATCGTTACGTAAGGATGTGGGTTCATGGGTTGCGCTATGTGAAGACTGCGCAAGAGGGAATGGTGACAACACCAGAAAAAGAGGAAAGCTCAGGCCGATGCCAACTCCTCAACAGCCATGGCAAAACATCAGCCTGGATTTTATCACTGGGTTACCTGTGGATCGGGGTTTTTCTGCCATTTTAGTAGTAGTAGATAGTCTTACGAAAATGGGCCACTTTATACCGTGTAAGAATCTACCTACGGCAGGACAGACAGCACAACTACTGTTGGAAAACGTGATACGACTGCATGGAGTGCCACAGGTCATCGTGTCCGATAGAGGCCCACAGTTCATAGCTAGTTTCTGGAGGACATGGTGTAGAGCCTTGAAGATCGAGTCGGCTGTCTCCACCAGTTTTCACCCACAAACGGATGGACAGACCGAAAGGGTTAACCAGACGCTGAAGAAATATCTTAGGTGTTATGCTCAAGAGGCCCAAGAGTCATGGGTGTCCCTGTTGTGGATGGCGGAGCTATCGTATAACAATGCAGTGCATTGTTCCATCGGGGTATCCCCGTTCTTGGCGAACTACGGGTACAATGCGAAGACCATGCCCATAGCCTTACCTGAGGACTTGGGTAATCAGCCTTCTGTACAGGCGCACATTGAGTCCCTACGTTCTGTCCATAGAGAAGCCAGACGTCGGCTGATAGCAGCTAAACAGGAGTACAAACGATGGGCAGATCGACACAGGATAGACGGTCCTCAGTATCAAGTCGGGGATCGGGTGTGGTTGTCCACCAAGAACATTAAGTTCAAGCTACGAAGCGTGTTTCACCCCAGGTTCATTGGTCCTTACACCATTGTGAAACAGGTCAATCCTGTGGCCTACAAGTTGAAGTTACCTGGCAGTCTTCGTATTCATCCTGTATTCCACTGCGGTCTCCTGAAGCCAGCCTCAGGTGCATGGCGGCGAGCACCACCTCCGGTCTCATGCGACGGGGAATTGGAATATGAGGTGAGAAGAGTTCTGGATTCCCAGTATCGGAAGGGCAAGCTATGGTTCCTCATCTCCTGGAAGGGATATACCGCGGAGGATGATTCCTGGGAACCTTGTTCCAATGTGCATGCCCCCAAGCGGTGAAGTCCTTCTACCGCAGGTACCCCTCCAAACCTGGCTCTAGGAGGCGCTAGGCGGGTGGGGCATACTGTCAGGTTTCACTCGGGTTACCGCGCCTACCTGGGTGTAAAGACTACACTACCCAGAAGTACGAGGGGCGGAGCCAGCATTACAAAAGAACGCGAAGCACGTTCAGTGAACGTGCGTAATTCTGGAAGTGATTCGAAACTTCCTCGGCTCGACCGGACGTTGAGCAGTGTAATTTCCGTGTGGAGTATTCTGGTTCTAAAGAAGGAGCGTTGGATTAAGTTACCTACAAGGCTGTTGGTGAGGAAAGTAGGAGCGGAGAAGCTCCGGGCGCCAGACAGCGAGAGCATTTGACGATTGGCATAGAAGTACCGTGGTGTACTGTTCTTACGTGTTGACGACCTATTTGTAGCGGTGAAGGAACCGCGATGTCAATAGAGTTCCTGGAACTTTCCCAATTCGAAGATCACGGTGAGTGAACCGCGCGTTCTCTCAGAAGGGAAAGGAGTTTTTCTCAGGACTTCAATTATAATTTCTACAGGCTCGTTGTCAGATTCAGTACTTTGTGCATTCAGCAGTTGAGTGATGATTCCCCTCGGCTAAACTCAGGAAGCTACTAATTAGAATTCTCGGACTTGGATGCAATTCGGATTCTAAGGAACGAGACTTGTGTTTGGTTTATTCTGACATTGATTTATGTTTGGCCCCCAGTATGCATGAAGACTTATCTACCCTGGGAGACTGGTTGTTCTCCTTGGCTATACAGGCTGGTTGTAGTCTTATGGTGGATAAGGTAATAATGTACTTATAGTGAGACCACATGAGAGTAGCATATGGTGTATGTATAGTTACCTTTTGTATCTTTGTATTTCAGGTTCTTCTCCCTGCTGTTCCTTACCCTTCCTTTCCCTCACTTGATCGCCCTACAGTTCCGTGTAATAATTTAGGAGTGTGGGGATGTCAAGGGGTGGACCCCGTATTGCATCATCCGGATCCCGAGGAGTACACAGGCCTTGACAGAAGCGCATTTCCTTCAAGGTCTTGAGTATGGTGTACAAGGCTATGCACAGCAAGGGCTCATCACACTTAAAAACCATGTTTCAGTGGTACAATCTGGGGAGGACCTTGAGATCCTCCTCACAAAAAAACTGGTTTCTCCCAGATTTCACAGGTCCAGATGGGGCGGTCGCTCCTTCTCTGTAGCAGCCGCCAAACTCTGGAACTCCCTGCCCCAATCCATTTCCAAGGCGGACTCTTTTCCGTTCTCCAGGAAACTTTTGATAACCTGGTTATATGCCTCTTAGCTGGATGTGGGAACTTTTTCCTCCCCCCCCCGTTCGCTTAGCGCCTTGACACCCGTGGGTATACGTGCGCTTTTTAAATATTATCCTATCCTATCCACCAATCTATTGAGTTTGACCTTTTCAGCCCTATTCTTACCATGTGCCAGACTTTTAAACACCCCTCACATATAAGCTTTAAAAGTATCCCAGATTGCATCCAATGGGGCAGAGCCGGCATTGACTAAAAAGAACTCTACACTAGCTTTTTTCAAAGTTGCAACTACGTCTAGATCCAGAAGGATCGCCCTTTTTAATGTCCACCCTGCATTACTTTGACCTCTAAAACACTTAAGCGTCATGCTAACTTCCGCATGGCCTGAGATATGCCCTGGCAACAGGTTAACTTCTTTTATTTTCCCGGCTAGGGCTTTATCCACCATAATATAATCCAGTCTAGAGAAGTGGCCATACATCTTGCTATGAAAAGTATAGCCCCTTCTTGAACCATTTAAGTATCTCCATATATCTACTAAGCCTATATCATGCAGCATGTTTTTAAGGTCTTGTCTCGTTCTAAGGGCTGGGGCATGGTACTTCCTAGTGGATCTATCTAAAAGAAGGTCCAGGAGGGTATTAAAATCTCCCCCTATTATTAACAGGATTGTAGCCTCCACTAAGTTCCATCCAAGATTTATTATATATTGGGGATCATTGAGGTTCAACTCATAAAAACCAACAAACATAAACTCAAAATCTCACATCTCAGGGTTGTTATAACCCACCTACCAGAGCTATCTGCTTCTGAAGACATTTCCTCAACCCCAGCTCTCCTCCTTATTAAGATGGCCACCCCCTTACAATGCACTGTCTGCTCTGAAACAACGTACCTTTCTATCAATCTAAATTTAGAGAAGAGGGCTCTGCTCTTGCTGGCCATTAAATGAGTCTCTTATAATATAATTATATGGGCCAAGCTATCTTCTAAATATCTCATTACCAGTCTGCCGATTTACATTCCACGTTATAAATGAGATCTTCCTACTACTCCCCATCATCACCTGGGGACATAGGACCCTTATTTAGATACATTATCATTGGGCAAGCGGTTGACCCTATTTGGTTAAGTGACATTGAGGACTTATTCTTATTTTTTCTCCCACTGCTCCCCACCCAGTGCCCTACCCCACCCCATGACCCCCCCCCCCCACCAACCCACCCTGGGGAACCCTTCCATTGCTAGCAGGCATGGACTGCCTGATGAGCTCCCTGCAGAGGATTAATTATACTCAAGTTAGCTTAGCTTTGGCTGGATCCCCTTTGTGCCCCCCCAGCACACTTTATCCTAGTAAAAATTCAGGAGCCTGCCCCCTTTTTAATGAGTTCAATCAGGGCGTCTGCCTCTTCTACTGTTCGATAATTATGCATTATTCCACATGAGCCGGAGCATTGCTGGGAATTTCAGTTGAGCTTTTGCCCCTAACTTATGTAGTCCCTCCATTCTTTTACCTAATTCCCACTGCTTCTGATCTGTTGCCCGTCATACGTCTGATCTAATCAAAAGGGAATAAGGACCGACCGTGAAAGGGCCATTCCTTAAAGCTGTACTCAATATCGTCTCTTTCACTGAGTATGAGAGGAAGTTCCCTAAGAATTTTTCTTGGCTTCTGCCTTTGGGTGTTCTTTTTAAAGGGGTCTCTATGCGCTCGTTGTCAAAATGTATGTCAGGCCTATCTTTGAGAGCTGCATTGCATAGCATCTTGATTATGAAAGCCTTAATGTCATAGCCCTCCTCCGCCTTAGGTCCCATGAGACAGTTTTAAAAATTTTCCTAATTCCTTTGCACTCTGCCCCTCACTCACCTACCTCGTTGGTCTCCCCCATTAAAAACATCTCAGCTCCTCTTCACAAAATATCTTTTTGTGGAGAGTTGTAGCCCACACCTGGGACCGTGCGGCCCCGGTATGAGGTGGGAGCCCTATGATGAAGCATGTCACCTTCGGGTGAGTGAGGGTCCTTGTCCTTAAAGAAAAGGTCTTCCTTTAACCCCCACTTTTTCTAGAGAGACCCTGGTCACACTATCACAACATTTTGTTTTCATGAGAACGTATCTTTTGTGAGTCTACTTCAGTTAACACTACCTACATTTTCCTGCCTTGGTTAGGAAACTGCTCTGCCAGACGCCACCTAACAAGTAAATTACTGCCTTCAGCACTAACGATTTTCAGAGGCTATGTCCTGCCAGTAAAGCTCATGGTATATCTAGCATTAGTGCAGCAGAACCCAAGAGGTGTGTGGGGCCCACTGCACCCCGATTATAGATCTCTTTTGTTTCCTAAAAGATGGCAGGACTCGGACGCTGTTGGTGTCTGAGGACGGCGAGAAGAGCGTTCCAGAGTTTGGGGACAAGGTATGCAAACAAGTGGCCACCGCCTCTCGCTCTGTTGACCTTAGGTATCGTCAGGAGTCCTACCGTCCTAGACTGAAGAGGCCTCCTTGGAATATAGGGGGTAATGAGTTTCTGGATAATGAGTGGGCCTCTGCCATGTAAGGCCCAGTGAGCAATGTATAATGCCTTAAATGTAATACTTTTCTGCACTGGCAGCCAATGCAGGGCTGCCAGGGCTGGACTGGCCGATTGATGTTTGGGGATTTAATACAGGACCTTGGCTGCCACATTCCGTACTACTTGAAGTCTTTTTTATCACATACTTTGGGCTCCCTATATAAATAGAGTTACCATAGACTAAGCGAGAGCTGATTAGTCCCTGCACAACCACTCTTCTGGTGGATAGTGGTGGCATGTGTAGAAATTTCCGAGGGTTCTCAAAATACCGAAACAGGAACCAGTGAGTTTCCTGGCTTGTGTTTCCATGATGAGTTTGTCATTGATCCAAAAACCCAGGCTTTTTACTGCCTGGGCATACTTTGGACTCTCTCCTAGGTGTTCTGGCAATGACAATTCTGTCCATCTTGAGAGGTTGTGACAGACCACCAGTACTTCCGTCTTTTCGCCATCGATTTGTAGGCAACTTGCGGACATCCAGCCTGTGATCTGCTTTAGACAGGAATTAAGTTGGATGGACGTTCGCCCTGTTTCCGGGATGAGGCTGTGATGATCTGCGTATCATCAGCATAAGACACCAAGGCTAGGCCATGTGTGCAGATAATTTCTGCTAGGGGGAGCACGTACAGATTGAAGAGTGTGGGGTTCAGTGAAGAGCCCTGAGGGACCCCACAAATTAAGGGGTACACAGCTGAGAAGCGGGCATCTTTACATACCTGGAAGCTTCAGTTGTCCAAGAAAGCGACCAGCCATTTTGGAGCATCTACTGAGATTCCGGTTTCCTTCATCCTTTGGATGAGGGTTGAGTGTGAGACAGTGTCAAAGCCCACATTTAGGTCTAGCATTATCAAGGCTGCCATGCTGCCTTGATCAAAAATTGACCGGAGTTCCTCGGTGGCTGCTAGCAGGGCAGTCTCGGTGTTACAGCCAGGTCTAAAACCTTTCTGGGAAGGGTGGAGAATGGCATGCATTTTGAGGAAGCCAGAGATGTTTGTAGACATTTTTTTCCAATAGTTTGCTTGCAACCGGGAGTAGAGAAATTGCTCTGTAGCTTTATGCCAAGAGAGGATTAGCCATGTTTTTTTTTAGTAATGGCTTTACTATAGCATTTATTTATTTATTTATTTATTTATTTATTTAAGCGACTTGTAAAGCGCACAAATACCCTTAGGTGTCTCGGCGCTACGGACTGGGCAGAGGAAACAACCAGGGGCGGGTGGCTTATTGGTTAAAGAGCCATGTCTTTAATTGTTTGCGAAAGGTGAGCCGGGTGGGACTGGTCTTAATGTAAAGGGGGAGTGTGTTCCATAGTCTGGTTGTGGCCACAATGAATCTTCTATCGCCCCAAGAGGCTTTCTTGGTACGGGGAACAATCAGCAGGTTAGCTGTTGAGGAGCGCAAGGGTCTGCTGGGCGTATAAGAACAAAGAGTTTTTTTCAGAAATTCAGGTCCCGTGTTATGGATTGCCTTATATGCAATGCATAGGGCCTGAAACTTGGTTCTACTCCTGATGGGCAACCAATGGAGCTGTCGGATTACCTTGGAGATTGATTTAAACTTGGGGATGGCTGACAGTATCCTGGCGGCTGCGTTCTGCACCAGTTGTAACTTGTTTAGGACTTTTTCCTGAGCGTTGATAAGAAGACCGTTGCAGTAGTCCACCTTTGACATTACTAATGTACTGATGAGAGTACTGCCGGCGCTGACTGGAAGGAAAGGTAGACGTTTTTTTATCATCCTCATGACATTGAAGGAAGAGGAGACAACTGCATTGGCATGGTGTATAAATGACAGTTTATCGTCGAACATAACACCCAGGTTTCTGACCTTTGTGACGGGGGACAGAGGTGAACCTAATTTAGCTGGCCACCAGGTGGGGGACCAGCTAGGGGAAAGATTACCAAAGATCATCACCTCCGTCTTGTCTGAGTTTAATTTGAGGCAGTTGTTTGCCATCCATGCACTAACGGCTAGCATTCCCTCTTGGAAATTAGCCGCAACTGCCCCTCCGTCGTTATGTACCGCTAACACTAGTTGTGTATCGTCAGCGTACGACGTTAGGCACATATCGTGGGATTTGATGACCCTCGCCAAGTCCGACACGTAGATATTAAACAAGGTCGGACTCAGCGATGAGCCTTGCGGCACCCCACAAGGGAGTGCAAATGGTGGAGAAGTGAAGTCGCCGAGAGTCACTAGCTGAGTCCGGTTAGAAAGAAAGGAGGACAGGAGGGCCTTGGCCATATGTGTGATGCCGATGGCTGAGACACGGTCGATTAGGGTTGCGTGGTCGACCGTGTCGAATGCTGCTGAGAGATCCAGCAGCACCAGGACCGCGGCACCCCCACGATCAAGTATCGTCCTGATTTCATCGGAAGCCTTGATGAGGGCTGTTTCGGTGCCATGGCCCTTTCTGAAGCCAAATTGGGTGTCGTCTAATAGGTTATTTTGATCTATAAAATGGGCCAGCTGAGTGTTCATGACCTTTTCAAACACTTTTGCAGGGACTACCCCACGCCTTGAACTGCTTGGGGGGAAGAGAGCTGGAATGAAGGGGGGTGTTCTTCTCTGTCTGAATATCAAAGAGGACCGCACAGTGGTCCGTCCAGGGAAGGGAGAGGACGTTCACTAGGGAGATTTGCTGGTTGTTGGAGAACAGCCCGTCCAGCGTGTGGCCGGCAGAGTGGGTGGGGCTAGTGACTAATTGGGAGAGGCCGACCGCCTCTAATTCTGCTAAGAGGGCTGATGTGTCCTGATCATCGTGAGCTTCAAGATGGAAATTGAAGTCACCCATGATGGTGAAATTGGATTGTCCTGCTAATGGTTCTAATAGGTAGCCCATGGCCGAGAGGAATTCGGTGCGTGAGCCCGGTGGGCGGTAAAGAAGGATGCCCCTGAAGGAATGACAATGAGTGAGCATTATTGTGAAGATAAAGGCTTCACAGATCTTGGAGGGGATTAATTCTGTCCTGACTGAGTATTTGTCTCGGTGAATGAGGGCCAGGCCTCCTCCTTTTTTGACAGTTCTGTCAAATCTGGAGGCACAGAAGCCAGTCAGGGGTAACCGTGCAGAAGTCTGGCCCGGAGGAGGCGTCACCCCAAGTTTCTGTAATGAATAGGAGGTCTAGTTTATAGTCTTCTAAGAGGTTGAGTATTTCGTATTTGTGTTTGGGTAGGGAGCGTGCGTTTATGAGTGCTGCGCGGATATTTTCGTGGTTTTTAGGTTCGGAGTGGGTGCAAATGGGCAGTGATCTGTCTGTGGGATATAGAGTGAATGGGCAATTTGGGCAGCAGGTGGTGGATTGAGTGGCGAAAGTATCCAAGCTAAAGCGAGGGCAGATCTGTTTGTCATAAGTGGCGCTGAGTATATCTTTAAGTTGCTTACTGGTATAGGTTGTGGCTTTGCTGTGTGAGGCTGGTTTGGTAGGGCCAGGGGGTATGGCCCTGGGCCCGGTCCAGGCGCAGACGGGCTTGCCTTTGGTCGCGCCTTGGGCGCGCCGGCGGCGCGCCCGCTGAGCACGTCTGCTGCGCGTTTTGAAAGGCATCCCAGTTTTATGGGGGAGAGATCGGCTGCTAGTCAGCTGCCTTGCGTAGGTGAACCGGAAGTTGTTAATCACTACCAGTTTGCGCATGTGATTCCCTCCACACAATCTGAATAATCAGTGGTGGACCGGGGAAATGCGCCAAAGAAGAAAGTAAGTGCAAGCAATTTAAAAGAGTGTATACAATTTCAAAGTTTAAAACAGTTTAGTTAAAAACAATTAGATTCTTTCGTTTTAAAATGACCAAAGTGCAAAATGCAAAGACACGGAGCCCTTTACCAGGCACTCCAGGTTAAATACCAATAGAATGGGAGTTTGTCCTTAAGCGCGTCCGCTGCGCGTTTCGAAAGGCATCCCAGTTTTATGGGGGAGAGATCGGCTGCTAGTCAGCTGCCTTGCGTAGGTGAACCGGAAGTTGTTAATCACTACCGGTTTGCGCATGTGATTCCCTCCACACAATCTGAATAATCAGTGGTGGACCGGGGAAATGCGCCGAAGAAGAAAGTAAGTGCAAGCAATTTAAAAGAGTGTATACAATTTCAAAGTTTAAAACAGTTTAGTTAAAAACAATTAGATTCTTTCGTTTTAAAATGACCAAAGTGCAAAATACAAAGACATGGAGCCCTTTACCAGGCACTCCAGGTTAAATACCAATAGAATGGGAGTTTGTCCTTAAGCGCGTCCGCATGTTTCCACGCTGGGGAAATATTTTCACTTGTCAGGGAGTGATTGAGAATATCCGTTACAATGGACAGGAGGGTGTTACCGCCTTTGCTAAGATGTCAGGTAGTGCCGGATCAAATTGGGATCCTGATTTTATAGACTGTAGGGTTGATTCCATGGTTTCATAGCTTAGAGCAGGGATCAAGGTTATGGTGAGTCTGTCCATGGCACTACCAGAGGGATAGAATTAGGAGCAGAAGTTGTTGGCAGAAGGCTCAAGATTTTATTGACTGTTAAGAAGGAAGTTGGCAAACATATTGCTTCGTTCTTCTGAAGGTGGCGGGCCTGTAGAGCTTGAAGGAAGCTTCATAAGGCTATCTACCACCTTGAACAATTCCTTGGATGAGTTGGGGACAATCTTTATCCTTTCCTTAAAAGATGCAATTTTTGCCTGTCTTATGTCTCATTTATAGTTTTTGGGGGCAGTTCTGTAGCTATCTTTGCTAAGATCGTCATATGTTTTTCTCCATTCTCTTTCCCTTTTTTTGGCTTATCTTTTTAGTCTAGTCAACTATAGGGAATACCGTGAAGCACTCACCTTAGTCCGATTAGATTTGTGGACATTACTGGGGACAAGAAGGTCCAGTGAGGTGATTAGCCATTTCTCTGATGTGTTATATCTTTTCTTCGTGTTCCCGCTGAATGTGGGAGCAGAATCAGTGAGCGTATCCGTCCATTCTCTAACACTGGGTTTGGACCAAGATCATCTGGGTCATTGGGGAGGAGGCTGCTTGATTATAGTCTTAGGGATGTCAAGCCAGAATGATCTGGTGGTTGGACCATAGTAATGGGATTGTGCCATCTGTAAGCAGATTTGTAATGTTAGTAAAAACAGGGTCAGTGAGATGACATAGGATGTGTGCTGATGTCTTGATAATTTGCCTTAGTTGTAGTGCATCTAGATCTTGGATTAGCACCTTGGCAGTTTCGCATCCGTTTTCCTCAAAGTGTAAATTCAGGGCTCCTAGCAGAGTGGGGTCAACTTTTAGAAGACTACATTCTGCAACGATGTCTGGTAGTGCTTGAACAAACTGGGAGGCAGTGCCCGGGAAGGCGATAAAACCGGATGCACCAGAAGGTAAAGGTAGGGGAGAGCTTAAGAGAAAATTTGAGACTCTTGCGTCCCGTAATGTCTATGGGTGTGAAGGTACCTATCAATTCATCCCTGAAAATTATAGCTACCCACCCCATCTTCTAGCATTTCTATTGCAGCATGCTATTGAGTAGCCCAGTGGGAGGGTTGTAACTACGTCCGGGGTTGATTCTTCTTTGAGCCATGTTTCTGTGAGAAACAGGGCCTCTGGTTTCTTCTCTTCTATGAATATAAAAAATTCATCACTATGTTTTGGCAGGGATCTGCAGTCCAGCAAATACATCTGCGCTTTAAGGATATGGCGTGTCCTTTTTAATGGTTTGGGGTTTATGGAGGGCGAAATATGATTTTCTATCTTGAGAATGCTCTACTCTGCACCACTTTACTCTATGCCAATGCACTCTACCCATAACTACTCTACTATGGACCACTACACTCTTCGCCACTGCATTTTACACCACTCCACTCTGTGCCACTCCACTCTATGCCACTCTATCCTGCAACACTACACTCTATGTCAATGCACTCTACAATGTATCACTCCACTCTACATCACTCTAATCTACTCTGCACTCTATGTCACTCTACTCTACGCCACTGTACTCTACCATGCACCACTCCACTCTACTCTGAAACAACCTACTCTACGCCACTGCACTCTGCGCCACTCCGTGTCACTCTACTCTTCTCTGCACCACTGCACTCTCCTCTGCACCTCCGCACTCTACGCCAATGCACACTACACCTCTTTACTCAACACCAATGCACTCTACGCCACTGCACTCTATGCCAATGTACTCTATACCACTGCACTCTACATCACTATACTCTACTCTGGAACACTTTATGCCACTTCAGTCTACGCCATTGTACTCTCCGTCACTGCACTCTACACCACTGTATTCTACTCTGCACCACTGTACTCTATGCCACTGCTCTCTACAACAATCTACTCTCCCCCACTCTGTGCCACTGCACTCTACACCAATGCACTCTACGCCACTCTACTATACACCACTGCACTCCATGACAGTCTACTCTGTAACACTGCACTCTCTGCCACTGAGCTCGAAGCTGCTCTGTTCTATGCCACTGTACTCTACGCAGCACCACTCTACTCTACGTTACTCTATGCAACTACACTCTGCATCACTCCACTCTACACCACTCCACACTAAGCCACTTCACTCTACTATGCAACACTGCACTCTCGGCCACTGAACTCTACACCACTCTACTCTGCTCCACTGCACTCTACTCTGCACCACTCTACTCTGCACCACTCTACTCTATGTCACTCTACTACTCTCTATGCCAATGCACTCTATGCCATCACTACACTCTACACCACTCAAATCTACTGTGCACCAATGGACTCTGTGACACTGCACTCTACATCACTTCACTCTAAATCTCTCTAGTCTACTCTGCACCACTCTACTCTTTGCCAGCGCTCTCTACCCCACTCTACTATGCACCACTGCACTCTCCACCACTGCAGTCTAGGCAACTCCCCTCTACTCTCTGCAACACTGCCCTCTATACAACTGATGCACTGCACTCTACGCAAGTGCTCTCTACGCCACAACTCAATGCCACTGCACTCTACTCTGCATCCTCTCCACTCTACCCTGCACATCTTCACTCTACTCTGAAACAATCTCCTCTACACCCCTGTACTCTACACCACTCTACTCCACTCTGCACTACTCCACTCTACGCCACTGCACTTTACGCCACTCTACTCTATACCACTCTACTCTACACCACTACGCTCTACGCCACTACTCTATACCACTGCCCTCTACCCTGAGACAATCTACTCTACGCCACTGCACTCTGCCATACTACTCGACTCTACGCCACTGTACTCTACGCTGCAGCAATCTATTCTATTCTGCACCACTCTATGCCACTGCATTCAACGCCACTCAACTTTAAACCACTGCATTCTACGCCAATGCACTCAACACCACTTTACTCAAAACGAATGCACTCTATGCCAACCACTCTGCACCACTGAACTCTAAGCCACTATACTCTACTCTGAAACACTGCATGCAACTGCACGCTACACCACTCTGCATCATTATGCTCTACGTCACTGCTTTCTACGCCACTCTATTCTATTCTGCACAACTGCACTCTATGCCACTGCTCTCTGTACCACGCTAGTCTGCACCACTGCACTCTACAAGACTGCACTCTCCACCACTGAACTCAATGCCACTCTACTCTGCACCATTGCCATACATGCCAACCTTCCTGATTTGAAGGCTAGTCTCCCGCCTCACGATTCCTGTATGCAAAACCCGATTCCTCATCAGGCTTCTGCAGACAGGGACTGATCTTATGTGACTCACAATATGCACTGCCAGTAACCTGCTCCTGCAGGCCTCGGCACAGCATTTTTGTCATGCCGTTTCTGCCTGCCATAGTGCTTTCTCCGTGCGTCTGACAAGTAAGGTAAAAAAAACTATATTTTCATTTAGTCCCAGTACAATAGACCTGATTCAGGCCTCAATAGAAGTCAATGGAAGAAATACATTCTCCCGATTATTATTTTTTTTTAAATCCCACTTCCCCTTTAAAATGTTGGCATGTATGCACTGCACGCTAGGCCACTCTGTATCATTACGCTCTACATCACTCCCTTACCCCACTAACTTTTAACCATGCTGAACAGCAGCCACGCTGGTGTGCCACATGGCTAAAACATATTGGCAAAGCCAATAGCTCTTGCATAGGTGAGAACTAGTGGTTTTGCCAATGCTTGTTGCTTTTTTGGCACGGGGAGATTGAGTGATTGGCTAGAATCACACTCAGTATACTGCGCCAAAGCCGAACCTCGTCTCGAAACTGGTTCCTCAGTTCCAACGCCGGCAGCTCTGGCCGTTATGCCGGAGAGACCAATTATGCTGGTACCAGTATAAGTTGAACTGCCTCTTCCAAAAAAGCTTTAGTACAGTGATTGTTGACTTGTTTACCTTATCTATGAAGTGCTCGTTTTAACGTCGCTCTGAGAATGACGTTAAAAAAGACAGAAGTATCCGGACACTGGTGTTACATTGTGCCTGCGTTCTCAGATATTGCCACAAGAGGGAGCCTGGAACCACACAACGGCTCAAGCTGCTCACGAAATCTGTTGGCGTTCGCTACAATCTATTTGGCATTTAAAAAAATAAGTCTCTGGCCCATCTGTCAAGTGCGATAAATCGCATATATTAGATCACGTGTTGTGTGGAAAGCTATAGAAAGTGTTATCTCACCCCGCCCCTCAAGACTTGTTAGCAGCAGTAACAATAAAGAACGCCGGAAGAAGGCTGCTAGAGTTTAGACTACCTAAAATCAAACATTCAGTGACTGGATTCAAGGGCATTCATTTCTAGAAGCTGATTTTCAACCTTAGGCGCCAAGGGAGAAGCCAGGGCACCACTCACCCTAGTTCTCCCTGCCCTTGAGGACAGCGTTTCAACTAACCTAATTATTCTGTGTTTAAACTGAGATCCCTGAACCAGTAGTAATATCAGTGTGGTCTTGGCTCACATGAGCAACAAACTCAGTCAGTGGTGCTGGAACAAATGTCAGAGTGAGGATGCTGCTATCAGTGTTACAATACTGCAGTCATAGAGATTGTAAAAAGCCCAAGCGTCACACAAAGAACAAGTGTAGCATGTGAGCCGCACCCATTCAGCAGGCGAGGGGTGTGGGTGTATTATTCAGCTAGTGGTGCATGTTGGAACACACTGTGACAAATATTGGTAAAGCATGGCGAGGTAGCACGCTGTCACTTATAGACAACACATTCTCCATTGAAATGGGCACTACGTTTGCAGAGATATGCAGTTGTACTGATAAAACTATATAGCGCACAAAAGATAATGTCTGAAATTGGCTTTCAGCGAATATTTATAATTTGCAGATCAACAAGTAAAGTGTCTTGATTTGTTTTGATCCTACTGAAACCTTTGTTTCCATTAATCTTCAGAAATACCAAAAAATGTGCTTCGGGTCTTTGTGCTTTCCTAGCTGAAATAAATTTTTAAAAAAATTGTACAATTCATTTAAATTTTGTTAGGTGTAAAAGAAAATTATATCCTATAGCCTATCATTTTACACTCTCTGTGACCAAACAAGATTGTCACAAAGTTCAGTTCACAAAAGCCTCTCAATATGCAGTCAGAGGAACAAAAGTAAATTCCATCTTCCATGTTCAAAGAATAAGGATCAATATGTCAGAAGACATAACCTGACATTTGACCTCTGTCTTGGACTGCAGAGGAAATGAGACAAGGTAAAAACGCATCTTTATTGCTCATTTTACCGTCTGAACCTCAGTATGTGTTTTGTTGGGTGTGCTGCAGCACCCCCAGCACCCCTACATCCAGTTCCTATGAACTCAGATATCCATTGCTATAATGCCTCAGCCTCCTAAACTGGCCACATGACAACAGGGAACCCACTACACAGCAAGAGGGGGGACATTCAAAAGCTGAGGTCAATAAGACAAGTAATTCATTTTTACATCTCACGTAGCAACATCTTTAGCTGCCATCCTCATGTTTTCCAAAAAAAAAGCACAATTAAAATAGGTACATAGCTATACATACAGGTGCTTTGGGTCAGCCCTCATCATACATTGGTCTGTTCAAGAGTTATTCACATTTCGCTTCCACCCACCACAGCATAAAGCATGGGGCAATGTGTCAGCACACTATAAACTGGCTCTCTTTATTGTGAGAAATGTAATTTTACTTGAGCACATCTGCCTAAAAGGTAGCCCACTTAAGTGTATTATTACATTTAAACTTGTAATGCCCAGTGCATGATTTTGCAAAAAATAAATAAATACTCCAGGCTTGCCAAGGCCAGATCTATTTGGTGTTGCTTGTTTGGGGTGACATAATAAGTTAAAATGGATGACGTGTCTGGCCCGCAGCATTGCTGTGTGTTGGAGGCACAGTATTGTTATGTCAGTTCCACTTACATGTAGCAAGCAGCAGTGTACTAATGTAACTAAGATTAAATACTGTCTGGAGTCTCTTTCCCATGCTTGAGACTTGTCCTCATCTCAATGGTTCTCTATGAGGGGGGAGTCACCTTGTCAATTTCTACTGTTACAATGTATGTGATGTGCCCTGCATGGCACACGCCAGTAGATACTCTATATGAAAAGTGTCAGTGTGCCTGATTGCACACTAAGCCTTTCTTTGATGTTTGGGACACTTTGCACCTAAGCCATCATACGTTCTTTCCGCTAAAGGTATCCAAGACAAATGTATGTCCTTTATTTCCACGTGTTGAGCATTCTAAATGTTCCTAAGGTTTGTAGATTCCGGGAAGGAACGGAGAAAATAGCCAAAATATATTAACATTTTGAGGATTTAAAAAAACAAAATGGTAAAAAAGTGCTGTGAGCATTAATATATGTTTTTCTTTCAAATCAAATCAAATAAACTTTATTTCGCATTTAAAGATTAAATGCATAAAAGTACATAGGATAAAATTCACTTCATGAATAAAACATTAGGATAAAATGGCACAATCCAAACACGTTTTAAAATAAATAAAATAATGAATTATTTAAAATTGTATCATTTGTTGTAAATAAGTGATAGAAATCTCTTCAGTCAGCTAACGCTTGTTCATAATAAGACCGAGTACCTATGCCACTGTGTATCAACCACCTTAAATAAAGATTTCATTTCTTAAAATCAATCATGATAAAAAAACACATCATTTTACAGTAATTCATCATAAAGGTATAGCAGCAGAATCACAAATTCTATAGACCAAAATGCTAAAAACATGGGAAATAGGAAACGATAAAATAGTCATCTTATTTGATTTATACTGAATCTTGCAGGTGTCATTCATATTGTGCATAATCTCTTCATGGTTAATTTTTGTACTAAAACCATCAAACTGAGCCCCATTTTAGATTATTTGTGTGTTTAAGAGCCCACGAATTTTTATGGCTGCTAACAAATAAGAGGCAATTACAAAGCAAACAAAAGGGGTTATAAAATGTGCAGTGTTGACTGTTTTGACTTTCCATCACAAGGACGGGGAGAGATGACTCAGTGAAAATACATTTGGAGGATGGCCCAGCATCAGTGGTATGTAGCTGAGACGGAACCTTGTCAGAATAAAACGATGGCGGGAGTTCTCTACAAAGGAAAGTTATGAAAGGGAGCCCTGTTGTACTATCGGTAACTCCAGGTAGGTCAATACTGTACTTTTCCCTTTATATCTTTGCCACCTGCCCTTTAAGCTTTGTGCCCTAAAGATTTCTTTCAGCTTGCTTTTAGGGAAACCTTCGCACAGTGTTGGCTTAACGTACAGGTCCTCCAAACCCAAAGAAATGAAAGATTCTCTCACATAGTATAACCACGGGATTTTGAGGGCGTGGTCTAGCCTCATAACATCTCTTATAATCATTTGGTTTAGAGGTACCGTTTTGCGTTTCCAGATAAATAACCACAATAAGAGCGGGGCCAATTTAATCGTATCAGAAAAAAAAGGAAAATCTACTTCTTTGTGCGATATAAAGTTTGAGCAAGCTCTTGGGACAGACAGTAACCTTTTGACAAATTTGTCTTCCAACAGTTGGAGTCCATCCACATCTACTGACCCCCAAATCTCTGCCCCATATGTAGCTATTGATCTTGATTTCGCAAGGTAGATTTTGGCCATTTATAGTATGGGTTTGCCTCCCAGTCTTTTTGAAAACCTAAAAATTGCAGCTATACTCTTACCTAGATGATTTATTCTATTTTGGATCATCTCTTTCCCTTTGAGCCTAGAGTCAAACAGAACACCAAGATAGGTACATTTTTCTACTTGTTCTATTATGTTCCCCTCTAGATAAAATCTTGACAGCTTCTTTGTTTTTGCACCTATTGTCATAATAAAAGATTTCTTTCTGTTGACCTTAAGGTCCAGGTCTGCCATGAAGGCCGTATATTGCTCTATAAGTATTTGCAGAAACCGGGGTGTTCGAGCCAATAAGACAGCATCATCCGCGTATAATAGGATCGGTAGGGGAGTTAGTTCTGCACTTGGGACATCTTTGCTCTTTTCAATCAGGGCCTCATTCAATTTGTTTGTATAAAGAGAAAATAGGAAGGGGGCGAGTACACAGCCCTGTCTGACTCCCTTCTCTATTTTAAAGGGTCTAGTGCACTCTCCTTCCATCCCATAGTGGACTGAAGCTGTAGCACCTGTATAAAGTTGTTTTATGAAATCAGTTATCGGTTGGTTAACTCCCATGGCCTCCATAATAACCCACAATTTGCTATGTGCTACGCAATCAAAAGCTGCAGACAGGTCCATGAATGCCATGTAAAGGCGGCCTGTCTTTGCTATTGTGTATTTCGCAGCTATTAAAGTCAAGTTCAGGCATTGATCGAGGGTGCCCCTGCCCTTTCTGAACTCATACTGAGCTTCGGCTAAGATCCTTTTCTCTTCTTCCCAGTTCTCGAGCCTGTTTAATAAAACCCGGCACATGAGTTTTGCCGGACAATCTATCAGTGATATGGGGCGGTAGTTAGCAGGATTTGACTGCACCCCCTTTTTAGGTCTCGCCTGAGCCAGCGCTTAGCGCTGCTCTCGGCGAGAGTTTTAGTAAGCGGGTTTTGGAAGTGCAAACAGCAGTGGCTTTTGCTGGCGACCAGCTTGCGTTCACGCGAGCGTGCACACGCGCAGCCGCCATCTGTATTTCCTTCATCACGGGTCATTAAGTGCATCGCGATCGCGATCACTTTCACTTTTGCGGCTTTGCGGCTGCGCGGCCGTGCCAATGCTTGTTTCTATTTGTTTACTTTTGCTATAATCGCGGCACCCGCGCTTTACTTTTAACGTTAAAGTAAAGCGCGGGTGCCGCGATTATAGCAAAGTAAGAAATAGATTATTTTTCTATTTCTTTACTTTTACTACAATCGCGGCACCGGCGCTTTACTTTTAACATTAAAGTAAAGCGCGGGTGCCGCTGACTAGCAAAAGTAAAGAAATAGAAAATAATCTATTTCTTTACTTTTGCTATAATCGCGGCACCCGCGCTTTACTTTTAATGTTAAAGCGCTTTACTTTTAATGTTAAAAGTAAAGCGCGGGTGCCGCGATTATAGCAAAGTAACAAGCAAATGGTGTAGCCAATAGGTCTCGCTTTTGGGACCTTATAAGTATTTAGTTATGCAACTGTTGCATGGCTAAACACTTATAAGGTCCCAAAGGCGAGACCTATTGGCTATGCCAATGCTTGTTAAAAACTGGCATTATGAATGATTGTTTCCATGATGGTAATGGTCCTTTTTTCGGCACTGCATTAAAAACGACAGTCAGTAGTGGGGACCATAGTGAAATGTTTGCAAGAAAAGCATCCACCCGGATCCCATCTGGCCCTGCAGCTTTCAGGGGGGAAGACTGAGAAAGCGCAAGCTCTAATTCTTCTAGATTAAAAGACAGAGTTGTTTTCTCTTTATAGGGGCAAATTGTCTCATTTGGGGGGACATTTTCTGCCTTTTGAAATACAGCTTGGAAGTGGGTAATCCAATTTTCCTTGCTTATATGGACATCTAGAGATGGGCCCTCCTTTTCCGACCATTGGGGAGAATTAATCACCGTCCAAAAGGCTTTGGTATCATTCTGGTGTGAAGCTTGTTTTAGGTTATCCCATGCCTCAGCCTTTAGTTGTTTCAGCCTATTAGTTCTGGCGAATTTATAATTTAGCCTTAAAGTTCAGATCAGATCTTTTTCCATAGGCTGGGGTTTTAGGGCTTTGTGTAGGTTTGCAGAAGCTTCTGAACATGATTTTTCAAACCAGCGGTGCTGAGGGACCGTGTAAGTGGACCTAGGGCGAGTTAGTTGTAACTTTAGTTCTACCAAGATCTTCTCAAATGCTTCGACCACCTCTGTGCCTTCGGCCATGGGATCCAGGCAAAGCAAGACATCATTATATTTTGAAGTTATTGCCTTAGTGGTTAGAGTGACCACATCAACTTTATCCCATTTTAATGTGCACCATTTTTCTTTACGAGGATCGTTTTAGGGGCCAATTTACTTTTCTTTTTTCCACCGTCCCTCCAGACCATCGAACAAGCGAGCATAGCATGATTACTAAACTCTGTCATTTTGACATTAACCTTGGTAATACTATTTCTAAAGTTATCACAGGTAATCACATAGTCAATAGTGGACCTCTGATCTAGTCGTTGAAATGTGGGGGCAAAATGTAGTGTGGGGACCGTTGCGATAGTATCTAAAATAATCTCATTCCTGGGTTCTAACTGCCAAATCATTAAAAGAGAATTTAGGGCGTTTGCATATGGTGAGTGCGTAAAATGGGTTATTTGGTTACCAATTTGGTCCACTATCCCACAGAGTCTCGGTTCAGCTTTTAAACACATTTTTATGTTAAGATCGCTGACCCAAATAAATTGCAAAGGGTTCTGGTGGCGCTAGGTTATGCTTTCGATAGTCCTATCTAGACACTCAATTTGTTATTGTAGTAATTTATTAGCATTAGATCCCAGTTTTTATACCCTTTTATTATTAAAATGTGAAAATACGGAGAGTTATTCCAGAATGTCAGAACTTTTAGCGCGGTAGTATTTGCTAACATGGTAAGGATAACCCCCCTTAGCTCTACCCTATTTAGATGAAATGGCTGGGGTATAAAAGGACCGGAAACCATTTAGATAGATGGATTCCACCTCCCATGTTTCCTGGAGGCATAGAATCTGGAAATTTAATAACTCATTTAACCACTCGATGTTATCCTTTTTAATTATTAAAACCAGCGATATTCCATGAAAGGACAGTATAGTTTTGGTCAGTTTCCTCAGTTTCCTCTGTTACAGCTAACTCTTGTCTAATCACAACTAGGAGCCAAGGGGGAGAAAACAGAACAGGTCGCCCCCCACTCACAGACTTCAATGCAATCAAAGACCTGCTCTGTTAATAGTCTGGACTCCTATAGACGTCCACATATATTTTCTCAGGCACAAAATATTGTGTGCCGCAACAGTGGATCAATGTCTCCCATCTGCCATCAAGTGTCTAGAATCACTATTTTTAAACCACATGTGCTGTACTGTATCTACAAATGTAACCCCCCACAAACATCACCAAGAAGGGGAGTGAAAAAGTGGGAACAAAGAAGGCAGTGCCTCACGGGAGTAACACCATGGGAGTTTACAGACTGATACTCGCCTGTATCCTCAGATTCTCATCATTAGCAACTGCCAACTTTTACAACAAAATAAAGAGTGAGGAGAAAAGAAAAAGTGCAAAAACCGTGTATGTTCGTGCACAATGCGTGAACCCTATATAGGAAACCCGGGTCTAGCATTAGAACAACCGGTATACCTAAGTCTAAAACCGAGCTAGACAACCACTAGCTGAACTACTTTATTTCTTTGCTGTGTGTCTGCTCCATTAAAACCAACATGTTTCATTGCCCGTAGAAATTTGCGGCAACTTCATCAGGGTAGGGTCAGCGTCCTCACTGCACCACTTGCCTCTGTTTGTCAAACCTACAGAGAACAGAGAACGTACAACACATTTCAACAACACATATATCAGCACAGGCATCGAACTAAAAACAAGAGAGAGACTCCTGCAACACATGTAGCACAGTAAAAACCAAAACGTGTATTTTTGGTGCTACTAGTGGGGAATGTCGACAACACATCTGATATATTTACCAAGAGGTTGCCGATCTTCGGCATACCTACAACCTCATGAAAATGCTTCTAACCATGTGTGTGTGTGCTAGTCCACAGACACAGCATCCGGCTCAGTCACTGCTCTCAGTCAGTCTGTGTGGGAGAAAAGATAAAATGTTTCAAGTATTCTCCCGGGTCCTTTAAACACCCATATTGAGCTCAAATGGCGATGGGGAAAAACTCTCCCTCTGTAGCAAACGGGACACATGAATCTGACTCCCTGCTGCCTGCTCTACATGCTAAGACCGCTTCCTCAATGCCAGCAAACCACTCTACTTGCTACCACCCTTGATGCATTTAAGTATGCAGATATGCTAAAAGTCGGGTATCCCTCCTACTAAGTGGCGGTTCTTCACCATTGAGGCTACCACACTCCCGGGGCTTGATGCTACAAGGAGGAAAACTCCTCCATCAATAGAATTTTCGCAGCTTACCGAGACTCCTCGGGTTACCGACCACCGCTCAGCACCTCATCGTGTTCCTCTCGCTGCAGTGTATTTCTAGAGCAGCGCGGCTGCCTCAGGCTGATTGGACCCGCCTCTGCTTTCGGTCCTTGCAGATAACTCCTGCTTTGTCAGTCCAACGCGGTGGCCATTTTAGAATGTCTCTCGCCGGCTGCTATGAACCCAATAAATTCTGATCTGGGTGGTTCACGATTTCGAAATGTGTATATAACTCATGGGTAGTTGTGAATTACCATGGTACATTCCACAGTCCTTTTGTCGGACATAAATTTTCCCAAAAACTTTAAAAAAAATATCTTTAGGAAAATATTTTCAAAAAATTGATACAACTGCTCAAATCTGTATCACCTCCCCTGAGTAAAAACTGCACTCTTCAACTCTAGTGAGGCCATTGAGGAATTACTGAGGTGTCTGCTCAAATAATACACACCCTCAACCCTAATGTGTTATATTTCAAATACATTCATTCAGCCATCAACAGTGCAATGTATATTCTCAGGCTACCTCCATTTAGAAGGGTACCACTTTGTTCCATTCAATAAAATCGTTAAGCCCATTACGATCTACCCCCTCTTGATATATCCAACGGGCTTCTTTGGAAACCAATCTGCTCTCCATATTCTGCTGATCACCTAGAACCTTTTCTAGTACCACCCATCGTATGTCCCTATGTTTATGTTTCAGGGTGACAAAATGTTGAACCAATTTCGGCGTGAGTTTGCCCGCTTTCAGCGTGCTCACATGCTCCTGAATTCTAACTTTGACCTTACGGGTCGTGAGGCCAATATAGTGTAGGTCACATGGACATGTGATTCTGTATATAACATTAGCCGTGTTACAATTACTGAACCTATTCAAATGCCATGTTTTTCCATTTGCGCGTGTGACACTCTTGGTAGCTGTTGTCAATTCACAGACCGAGCAACCCCACAAGGGTAATGTCCCGGAGATACTGCAGGTTCCCTAGATTCCTGCACAGGACGTGTATGAACAAGGCGGTCACGCAGGTTAGAGGACCGTTTAAATGCGAATCTGGGTGGAGGCATTTTCATAGAGGCAGTGCTGAGTAAATGCCAGTGTCTTCTTATGATCTGTCTGATCTTGGTCGAACAGGGCCCAAACGTAGTGACCACTGGGATACATTCACTGTTGACCTTGTTTGTCCTTTCCAGGAGGGCATCTCTAGGTGTATTTAACGCCCCTCTTCCTGGCCTGTTTTATGACTTTTTAGGGTATGCACCGATCCTCCAGTCTGTTAGACAGTTCTTCAGTTTGTTCTAGATAGCTCTGAGTGGATCGTACAATTTCTGCGGTAACGCAGAAATTGCCCCACCGGCAGATTGTCTCGCAGAGCCCTCGGATGATAAGATCTATAATGAAGGAGTGAGTTCTTATCAGTGGGCTTTTGATGTACACAGGTCTGGAGTTTGTTATCATTCGCCTGTATATCTAAATCCAGATATGTGGCTGTGTTTTTATTCACTGTCCAAGTGAATTTAAGACATTCGGTCCAGAGTGTTGAGCCAGTTAAGGAACTGCTGTAACTCCTCTTCCGTCCCAGCCCAGATACACAAGACATCATCAATAAATCTCTTCCAGAGGACAATATTCCTCTGGAAGGGATTGATGGAATGATTGATGTAGTTGGATTCAAACTGGCCTACATAAATGCAGGCCAGACTGGGGGCAAAAGTAGCCCCCATTGAAGTCCCGGACGTCTGGAGATATAATTGATCTTTATATGCAAAAAGTGCGTGTTAGTGCTATCTCAATGCATTGTAGCACACATGTCTGAGGTGTATCATAAAACCATTCACATTCCCCAAGGCGCGAGCTGCCGCCACCAGCGTCGCTTCCTGGGGGATGTTGGTGTACAATGACTCAATGTCGATGGTTACCAGAAACTGATGGTCAGGATCATACACCACATTATCTAAATATCTTAAGATATCAGTGGTGTCTTGTATGTAGGATGGTTGCGTGATAACACACTCTCTCAGGAAGAAATCCGCAAACTGGGATAACGGTTCAAGCAAAGATTGAATGCCCGATACAATCGGACGCCCAGGAGGTGGACGCTGGGGCTTATGAATTTTAGGCACGATGTAAAAAGCAGGGATCCTGGGTTTGGTATTGATCAAGAAATCGGCCTCCTTAGTAGTTAGCCATTTCTTCTCCCTAGCTTCAGACACCACCTTGGATATTATACTCTGTAGTTCTTTAGTCGGATCCCTCATCAAGGGTTTGTAATGCTGCCGAACTCCCAATAATCTGGTCACCTCAGCTTCATAATCACACGTAGTTCATCACCACCACCGCCCCGCCCTTATCGGCCGGTTTGATGGTGATGGACATATTGCTCTGTAGTGATTTCACAGCTTGCCAATCTTTACTGCTCATATTGCTGTGAGCTGTATTTTTCAAGTTAGATTCAAGGTCAATGATATCTTTTATAACCTTTTGTTCAAAGACCTGGACCTCCGGGCCTACTTGATTATTCAGTGGACAAAACTGCGATGGACGTCGCAGATTAGACGCGTATATCGATGGTGGTTCTTGTTCTTTTCCCTCGAAGAATTTTTGCAGCTTGATTTTTCTCATCAAGCCATTAAACTCTCCTCTGAGTTTGAAACTATCATGTTTGGGTGTTGGAACATAGCCAAGGCCCTTATTCAGGACCCTGTTCTCATCCTCAGTGAGTATATGATCCGACAGATGGACCACTATATTTTTATCTGCTACAGGGGGTTCTGCCCCGACTCAGAGTAATTCTTGGAGAGAACATTTGCCATGTTGTGTTCAAATTTTGCCGTGCTCTTCCCCTGCCCCTGCCTCTGTGATTGGCCCCTCTTTGGTCTGTGGGGTGCTGTCAGTGGCGGTTTCTCCCCTAGGGCGTCGGGGCTCCGCCCCCGTTACCAAAAGTGCTCGATCATATTTTATTTATTAAAAAACAATATCCGTTTTTTTTCTTCTAAATAATATAATAATTTATCCAGTCTCCATTAGTGAACACAGCCAGGCACTGTCTGCCCGAGCAGCCCCACTCACCGATACCGCCGCTGTGGCTGGAAGCATGTCACGTGACGTGACTGACTCCCTTGCGGGCCCAAAGAAGCTTAAGTGTTTGCCGGGCCGACAACCTCACAGCCCTGAAGGCTGTGATGTCATCAGCTCGGCAAAGACCTAGCTTCAGGGCCCAGTCTCCACCCCTGATGGCGTGGAGGCAAGTTAGCCCCGGGCGTTTTAAGTCTAAGCCCGGTATCGCTAACCCTCCACGTCAATCAGGGAGTGGAGATCTGTCACCCAGCTCTTTCCCCAACTCATTACAGGGCGTGGTGGGACCCACCCTGTGACGAGTTGGGAAAGGGGTGTGGCAGGCGGGAAGCCGAGGATCTCGAGTCTGCGCAGAGTAGTGTATGGATTGGCCTAAGGGTCAGACTCAGGAGTCTGGGAGCCTGTGCACGGCAGAGGAGCTGAGCACCGAGACGGCGAGGCAGCAGGTAAGTTTTATTTTATTTTTTTCATGGACGCTGTCAGTGAGGGGGAGGTAGGGGTTGCATACACTGTGTAAGAGTGACCGGGCTTGTGCAACGTGTTCCTGCAGTGTTAAACTAAAATTGTTGTAGGAACTGCTTCTTAATAAAAGATCGCCTTTCCCCTCCATAGTTATTCACACTGCACTGAATTGCGTGGTCACTATTTGAGTTTATGTTCGTCTCGGTTCATTGGTGTATTGTTTCGGAGGGAGGCTCTATTCATTGGTGTATTGTTTCGGAGGGAGGCGAGTATGCATATTTCAGTTTGCTAAGAATTTCCCTCCATGTATATAAACGCAATCCCCCTACTTAAGTGCGAAATTTCCAGTTTCGGTGATCACGCATAACTTTTTGCTTCTGCCTCGCAAAATACCACTCAGTGTAACGGAAGTCGATTTACAAACAAACGCACACAATTCTCGGATGGTCCTTTTTGTCTGTGACCTCTCCCTCACAGCCAGACAGCAGCCCTCCTTCGGGCCCTCGAGATTTGTTTGGAGTTGGTTACTCAAGCCACTGCCTAACACACATTCCACAACTTCTCAAGGCGCTGCTTTCATGGAACCCATACACACATGAACCTGCTTTGGGCTTTCTCGTCCCTGCCAAGGTGAACAGGCTTTTGTTTCTCGCTGAATGAGTTCACTGGATTTAGTTACTCTCTGTATGAGTTGACAGGCTTTTCTTTCTCGCTGTATGAGTTCACTGGATTTAGTTACTCTTTTCATAACAATGCATTTTCAGCTCGGTGCATGACAAATAACATGTGTACTTCCATTTTCTTTGACGAAATCTCGTGGGGAAGAAATAACTATTTGTTTACTTTTGGGGTTTGACCACAAATCCAATCACAGGCTTTGCTCTACTTTTAATAGTATTTGTCAGAGAAATGCAGAAGTCAACCTTGCGTTGGTCCTACTGGGGTTCCTGCAGTATTCTATTCTTTAAAGAGTAGTTTCTTTGTTTATTTCTCACATCACCACAATATTGAACTACACTTTATCCTAATGTATTCCCTTATTCTCGCCACGCATTTTCCAAAGCTGTTTGTGCCGCTGCGGTGCTGGGGGAAGTGACAAGTATATACCCCGAAAGGTTACACACACAACTGCAGCTGTGCCCACAAACCTGTGGGCCTGCAGCACGAAGGATAGGATTAAGAAAAGGTTTGTAGACTTCACACTGTTATTGAGCAAACTTGGTCCAAGGGCATTAGAGCGCTGAACATGAGAACCAGTTACATGACATATTTCAAGTGACTCACCCAGAATCTGACCCGACACTCGAAACTGGGTTCTTAGTTTCAAAGTTGGCAGTTTTTGCTGTTCATCACATCTCCTCCCCAGGTCTCTGTCCAGATCCTTTCTACTCAGCCTCGGATAATCAGATTTATCCCGCTTCATTTGTAGGTAATCATCTGAAAAGCAAAGGACTACATAGCAACATGCATAGGAGGGTCTTCTATTCCAGTACACCCTTCAGATAACGTCCACTTACAACAGTTTTTGAGCCTTTGTAGTTCATGCCAGTTTGTGTTCTACCCCAGTGGCAGGAAGCACAAACAAGCTTTAGAAGGTGGGATTATAGCTCATGGTCACTGCTTGCAAGCATAAAGTTCGCCAGCGCACTTTAATCTTTGCATTTCTATAGCTTTGCCTGATTTGATGGTGTTTGTTGCTTTGGCACAAATTTATCATAATGTTTTCCTTCATTGTAAAAGAGAATTTTTTTGGGAGGTTTCAGTACAAAGAAACTATTGGGTCTCCAGAAGTGCCAAAGCACATTTCCCAATCATGTGCAGATGTAATGAGCGTTACAGGAACTTAGGCCTTCGCAGTGGTCAACTACATTTCCAAAAGGCACATATATATAAACATCTATGCACAGCATGGCAGGAAGTTAGAGTCATTTTCTATTCAAGCACACCTCACACTCGTTTGCTCCACAGGGCTTCCTGCTCTTTGGTGCATTGTATCCTGACAACTGTATTCTGGTTTTCCAAGATCCAGACCTTTCATATATCTTTAAATTGCTTGTGGTTTGAAAGCTTGCTTGACAGTAGACTGTTGCACTAACAGGAATTCACCTTTCCGAGGATTTACGCAAATAGGGTAGGAAAGAAAAGGAGGGAGTTTATGGATGGAAAGTTTTAATATTTATTAAAATCTTAATCGCTGCCTTTGTACTAGGAGCCTGATAAAAGTAAAAGGGGAAGGACTCAAACTCACCTCCGCGATAATTCTTTACAGACTTACTGGAAAGGCAGAGGGAAATATGACATCCCTTTATTAATGTAATAACTGCACTTTCACAATTGCTTTGTTAACCTTCTTGCTTCTCAAATTTGCTTGAAAATGCACCATTTACCCACTCTTTTTCAAAATTTTCTGGGAAAGCCCCGAACCCTCCTTAAGATGGTCGGGATCGCTTGCTGCGCTCGCTCGCCACGGTGCACTCCGACATAAATTTACGCCCTACCACTTTCAAATGTCACCAGCCGCCACTGGGTGCTGTCCTAAAAAAGCCCGGAATAGAGCTCCTAAATCTTGGTCAGTTCTTTCTTGAGGATTAAATCTCACCCGTGGGTTACTGGTAGTCTGTTGCCCAGAATACTCGTCTTCCTCACTGCTCGTGTTTTCAAATGTCCAATTATTCGGTGTTCTCCTGCCCTGACGTCGCCCACCCCTGGGGGCCTGCTGTGGTTTGACTTGGTCAGGACCTGGTTGGTAGTATTGGTCCTCCACATACGGGAAAGCCCACTCGTGACTAAATCTATCTAGGTTCCTTTTAACCCCTTAAGTTTCTGATTGACCATATAGGTTTGATATTCCCCAATATCACTTTGAATCTTAGCCAACTGCTCTTTCGTATCCAAAATAGTAGTGTCAGCCTTAATAATTATCTCAAGGTCTAGTATCTCTTTCAGAAGTTCTTCACTAAGTCTCTTAGCTGTGTTAATAATGAGGATAAGCCAGTCCCGGGTGCACTTGTTAGCTATATAACTCCAGTCCACCCGGAACCTCTTATCCTCCAAAAGATCTTAGGCTCTAATCGAACTAGGAGACTAGCTGGTGCAGCGCCTGCACGGAGATATTCGGTCATTAACGCTCCATGCAGCGCTATTCTTATTTGGCGTTTCCTAATACTAGTTAGCTTGTCCCATTCATCACGGGCTGTAGCTGTTCCACTCAATGGTGCATTTGGCAGAAGTGGTGGCCCCGATAGAATGGAGGCTATGTGATCTTCAGTAAATGCCAAGCAAAAATTTGCCATATCAAACACCCCTATATCAACTGGATGTCGAAATTCCCACACATAAAAAGATGCCGCCTGAGATATGTGAATTTAAAAACTGGGGATTCAGAAGGACATCCCTGTATATATTTGTGATGGGGCTCTCACGGCTAATCTGCCGTTCTCAATACTAATCACAACTAGGAGCCAAGGGGGAGAAACAGAACAGGTCGCCCCACTCACAGACTTCAATGCAATCAAAGACCTGCTCTGTTAATAGTCTGGACTCCTATAGACGTCCACATATATTTTCTCAGGCACAAAATATTGTGTGCCGCAACAGTGGATCAATGTCTCCCATCTGCCATCAAGTGTCTAGAATCACTATTTTTAAACCACATGTGCTGTACTGTATCTACAAATGTAACCCCCCACAAACATCACCAAGAAGGGGAGTGAAAAAGTGGGAACAAAGAAGGCAGTGCCTCACGGGAGTAACACCATGGGAGTTTACAGACTGATACTCGCCTGTATCCTCAGATTCTCATCATTAGCAACTGCCAACTTTTCTATATAGGAAACCGGGGTCTAGCATTAGAACAACCGGTATACCTAAGTCTAAAACCGAGCTAGACAACCACTAGCTGAACTACTTTATTTCTTTGCTGTGTGTCTGCTCCATTAAAACCAACATGTTTCATTGCCCGTAGAAATTTGCGGCAACTTCATCAGGGTAGGGTCAGCGTCCTCACTGCACCACTTTCCTCTGTTTGTCAAACCTACAGAGAACAGAGAACGTACAACACATTTCAACAACACATATATCAGCACAGGCATCGAACTAAAAACAAGAGAGACTCCTGCAACACATGTAGCACACTAAAAACCAAAACGTGTATTTTTGGTGCTACTAGTGGGGAATGTCGACAACACATCTGATATATTTACCAAGAGGTTGCCGATCTTCGGCATACCTGCAACCTCATGAAAATGCTTCTAACCCTGTGTGTGTGTGCTAGTCCACAGACACAGCATCCGGCTCAGTCACTGCTCTCAGTCAGTCTGTGTGGGAGAAAAGATAAAATGTTTCAAGTATTCTCCCGGGTCCTTTAAACACCCATATTGAGCTCAAATGGCGATGGGAAAAACTCTCCTCTGTAGCAAACGGGACACATGAATCTGACTCCCTGCTGCCTGCTCTACATGCTAAGACCGCTTTCTCAATGCCAGCAAACCACTCTACTTGCTACCACCCTTGATGCATTTAAGTATGCAGATATGCTAAAAGTCAGTACCCCTCCTACTAAGTGGCGGTTCTTCACCATTGAGGCTACCACACTCCCGGGGCTTGATGCTACAAGGGAGGAAAACTCCTCCATCAATAGAATTTTCGCAGCTTACCGAGACTCCTCGGGTTACCGGCCACCGCTCAGCACCTCATCGTGTTCCTCTCGCTGCAGTGTATTTCTAGAGCAGCGCGCGCTGCCTCAGGCTGATTGGACCCGCCTGCTTTCGGTCCTTGCAGATAACTCCTGCTTTTGTCAGTCCAACGCGGCGGCCATTTTAGAATGTCTCTCGCCGGCTGCTATGAACCCAATAAATTCTGATCTGGGTGGTTCACGCATTTCGAAATGTGTATATAACTCATGGGTAGTTGTGAATTACCATGGTACATTCCACAGTCCTTTGTCGGACATAAATTTTCAAAAAATTAAAAATATATATCTTTAGGAAAATATTTTCAAAAAATTGATACAACTGCTCAAATCTGTATCACCTCCCCCCTGAGTAAAAAACTGCACTCTTCAACTCTAGTGAGGCCATTGAGGAATTACTGAGGTGTCTGCTCAAATAATACACACCCTCAGCCCTAATGTGTTATATTTCAAATACATTCATTCAGCCATCAACAGTGCAATGTATATTCTCAGGCTACCTCCATTTAGAAGGGTACCACTTTGTTCCATTCAATAAAATCGTTAAGCCCATTACGATCTACCCCCTCTTGATATATCCAACGGGCTTCTTTGGAAACCAAGTATTCTGGGCAACAGACTACCAGTAACCCACGGGTGAGATTTAATCCTCAAGAAAGAACTGACCAAGATTTAGGAGCTTTATTCCGGGCTTTTTTAGGACAGCACCCCACAGACCAAAGAGGGGCCAATCACAGAGGCAGGGGCAGGGGAAGAGCACGGCAAAATTTGAACACAACATGGCAAATGTTCTCTCCAAGAATTACTCGCAGTCGGGGCAGAACCCCCCTGTAGCAGATAAAAATATAGTGGTCCATCTGTCGGATCATATACTCACTGAGGATGAGAACAGGGTCCTGAATAAGGGCCTTGGCTATGTTCCAACACCCAAACATGATAGTTTCAAACTCAGAGGAGAGTTTAATGGCTTGATGAGAAAAATCAAGCTGCAAAAATTCTTCGAGGGAAAAGAACAAGAACCACCATCGATATACGCGTCTAATCTGCGACGTCCATCGCAGTTTTGTCCACTGAATAATCAAGTAGGCCCGGAGGTCCAGGTCTTTGAACAAAAGGTTATAAAAGATATCATTGACCTTGAATCTAACTTGAAAAATACAGCTCACAGCAATATGAGCAGTAAAGATTGGCAAGCTGTGAAATCACTACAGAGCAATATGTCCATCACCATCAAACCGGCCGATAAGGGCGGGGCGGTGGTGGTGATGAACACGTGTGATTATGAAGCTGAGGTGACCAGATTATTGGGAGTTCGGCAGCATTACAAACCCTTGATGAGGGATCCGACTAAAGAACTACAGAGTATAATATCCAAGGTGGTGTCTGAAGCTAGGGAGAAGAAATGGCTAACTACTAAGGAGGCCGATTTCTTGATCAATACCAAACCCAGGATCCCTGCTTTTTACATCGTGCCTAAAATTCATAAGCCCCAGCGTCCACCTCCTGGGCGTCCGATTGTATCGGGCATTCAATCTTTGCTTGAACCGTTATCCCAGTTTGCGGATTTCTTCCTGAGAGAGTGTGTTATCACGCAACCATCCTACATACAAGACACCACTGATATCTTAAGATATTTAGATAATGTGGTGTATGATCCTGACCATCAGTTTCTGGTAACCATCGACATTGAGTCATTGTACACCAACATCCCCCAGGAAGCGACGCTGGTGGCGGCAGCTCGCGCCTTGGGGGAATGTGAATGGTTTTATGATACACCTCAGACATGTGTGCTACAATGCATTGAGATAGCACTAACACGCAATTTTTTTGCATATAAAGATCAATTATATCTCCAGACGTCCGGGACTTCAATGGGGGCTACTTTGCTCCCAGTCTGGCCTGCATTTATGTAGGCCAGTTTGAATCCAACTACATCAATCATTCCATCAATCCCTTCCAGAGGAATATTGTCCTCTGGAAGAGATTTATTGATGATGTCTTGTGTATCTGGGCTGGGACGGAAGAGGAGTTACAGCAGTTCCTTAACTGGCTCAACACTCTGGACGAATGTCTTAAATTCACTTGGACAGTGAATAAAAACACAGCCACATATCTGGATTTAGATATACAGGCGAATGATAACAAACTCCAGACCTGTGTACATCAAAAGCCCACTGATAAGAACTCACTCCTTCATTATAGATCTTATCATCCGAGGGCTCTGCGAGACAATCTGCCGGTGGGGCAATTTCTGCATTACCGCAGAAATTGTACGTCCACTCAGAGCTATCTAGAACAAACTGAAGAACTGTCTAACAGACTGGAGGATCGTGCATACCCTAAAAAGTCATAAAACAGGCCAGGAAGAGGGCGTTAAATACACCTAGAGATGCCCTCCTGGAAAGGACAAACAAGGTCAACAGTGAATGTATCCCAGTGGTCACTACGTTTGGGCCCTGTTCGACCAAGATCAGACAGATCATAAGAAGACACTGGCATTTACTCAGCACTGCCTCTATGAAAATGCCTCCACCCAGATTCGCATTTAAACGGTCCTCTAACCTGCGTGACCGCCTTGTTCATACACGTCCTGTGCAGGAATCTAGGGAACCTGCAGTATCTCCGGAACATTACCCTTGTGGGGGTTGCTCGGTCTGTGAATTGACAACAGCTACCAAGAGTGTCACACGCGCAAATGGAAAAACATGGCATTTGAATAGGTTCAGTAATTGTAACACGGCTAATGTTATATACAGAATCACATGTCCATGTGACCTACACTATATTGGCCTCACGACCCGTAAGGTCAAAGTTAGAATTCAGGAGCATGTGAGCACGCTGAAAGCGGGCAAACTCACGCCGAAATTGGTTCAACATTTTGTCACCCTGAAACATAAACATAGGGACATACGATGGGTGGTACTAGAAAAGGTTCTAGGTGATCAGCAGAATATGGAGAGCAGATTGGTTTCCAAAGAAGCCCGTTGGATATATCAAGAGGGGGTAGATCGTAATGGGCTTAACGATTTTATTGAATGGAACAAAGTGGTACCCTTCTAAATGGAGGTAGCCTGAGAATATACATTGCACTGTTGATGGCTGAATGAATGTATTTGAAATATAACACATTAGGGCTGAGGGTGTGTATTATTTGAGCAGACACCTCAGTAATTCCTCAATGGCCTCACTAGAGTTGAAGAGTGCAGTTTTTTACTCAGGGGGGAGGTGATACAGATTTGAGCAGTTGTATCAATTTTTGAAAATATTTTCCTAAAGATATTTTTTTTTAAAAATGTTTGAAAATTTATGTCCGACAAAAGGACTGTGGAATGTACCATGGTAATTCACAACTACCCATGAGTTATATACACATTTCGAAATGCGTGAACCACCCAGATCAGAATTTATTGGGTTCATAGCAGCCGGCGAGAGACATTCTAAAATGACCGCCGCGTTGGACTGACAAAAGCAGGAGTTATCTGCAAGGACCGAAAGCAGGGCGGGTCCAATCAGCCTGAGGCAGCGCGTGCTGCTCTAGAAATACACTGCAGCGAGAGGAACACGATGAGGTGCTGAGCGGTGGCCGGTAACCCGAGGAGTCTCGGTAAGCTGCGAAAATTCTATTGATGGAGGAGTTTTCCTCCCTTGTAGCATCAAGCCCCGGGAGTGTGGTAGCCTCAATGGTGAAGAACCGCCACTTAGTAGGAGGGGTACCGACTTTTTAGCATATCTGCATACTTAAATGCATCAAGGGTGGTAGCAAGTAGAGTGGTTTGCTGGCATTGAGGAAAACGGTCTTAGCATGTAGAGCAGGGAGTCAGATTCCCGTTTGCTACAGAGGGGAGAGTTTTTTCCCATCGCCATTTGAGCTCAATATGGGTGTTTAAAGGACCCGGGAGAATACTTGAAACATTTTATCTTTTCTCCCACACAGACTGACTGAGAGCAGTGACTGAGCCGGATGCTGTGTCTGTGGACTAGCACACACACACAGGGTTAGAAGCATTTTCATGAGGTTGCAGGTATGCCGAAGATCGGCAACCTCTTGGTAAATATATCAGATGTGTTGTCGACATTCCCCACTAGTAGCACCAAAAATACACGTTTTGGTTTTTTAGTGTGCTACATGTGTTGCAGGAGTCTCTCTCTTGTTTTTAGTTCGATGCCTGTGCTGATATGTGTTGTTGAAATGTGTTGTACGTTCTCTGTTCTCTGTAGGTTTGACAAACAGAGGAAAGTGGTGCAGTGAGGACGCTGACCCTACCCTGATGAAGTTGCCGCAAATTTCTACGGGCAATGAAACATGTTGGTTTTAATGGAGCAGACACACAGCAAAGAAATAAAGTAGTTCAGCTAGTGGTTGTCTAGCTCGGTTTTAGACTTAGGTATACCGGTTGTTCTAATGCTAGACCCCGGTTTCCTATATAGGGTTCACGCATTGTGCACGAACATACACGGTTTTTGCACTTTTTCTTTTCTCCTCACTCTTTATTTTGTTGTAAAAGTTGGCAGTTGCTAATGATGAGAATCTGAGGATACAGGCGAGTATCAGTCTGTAAACTCCCATGGTGTTACTCCCGTGAGGCACTGCCTTCTTTGTTCCCACTTTTTCACTCCCTTCTTGGTGATGTTTGTGGGGGTTACATTTGTAGATACAGTACATCACATGTGGTTTAAAAATAGTGATTCTAGACACTTGATGGCAGATGGGAGACATTGATCCACTGTTGCGGCACACAATATTTTGTGCCTGAGAAAATATATGTGGACGTCTATAGGAGTCCAGACTATTAACAGAGCAGGTCTTTGATTGCATTGGCAGCTAACTCTTGCCCATTTCTAGGTGCCTCCTTTTGTGTAGAACTGAAACTTCCAACCTCTAAGTCTTTACTGGTTTCACGTGTTTCCCCTCTATTTAAGGCTCCCCAGGGACACCCAGCGAGATTTGTTGGAGTTGCTAGCGGGGTGTGAATTTCATGTCAGTCACTGGAGTCCAGATTATCTAGTGGAAGAAATCTATTTGAGGTCAGTATTTTTCTTTCTAAAATGCCATCAACAAAATATTTGCTTTGCTAGGATCACCTTCTTCCTACTTATCAGGAACAGGTTTTACTGGTGGTAGTTGATTTTCGCTATTTATTCTGGTGTGAAACCTTTGGGTGTACCTGGAAAGCTATATATTTATGAAAAGTAGTAAAAATTGAGAATTCATTGAAGGGTCATTTGTATAAATCACTGATGCTTTTTCCCAAGAAAGGAATCATTGAAATTAAAAAAAATGAATGTAAGTGGGAAACAATAGAAAGAGGTGACAAATTTTCCCATCTGTAATTTTTTTGCCTTGATGATCGATTTACAAAGTAATATACAGTTCAGTCCATCAAATCCTTGAGGTCGCAGGGATATGTAGTGTTTGTTGGATGCCCAAAAGCATATGATACCCAGAGTCAACAGCTAAGCTCCATTTTATATTGAGTTTTCATTTCATACCTATGATACATCAATTTATATGGTAAAATCTAATGAATGAAAAATGGGTGTGAAAGAAACTAATGTATTTTTAAAAGTGCCCTAGACATTGATTTTAGAATTAGTAGTCATTTGTACAACTCAGAATTTTGCAAAATGTGCTCTTACTTGCATACTGGCCTACATTTGAAAGCCACAAATGGGGAGAAATTCAATTGGTAATAACAAATGTTCTGTTACTATTCTGTGTTCCCATACTTCTTCCTATAAAAACATTATCCCACTTGCGTGGCTGGGCCTATTACCTGTGACAGTAAAGGGCCCAGATCGCAACATGGGAAAATCATGAATTCACCTTAAAAACTGACCTATTTGGCAATTTGAATAGCTGCAGTATTTGTGTCCTGGCTCAGCAGCCACTTTTATATTTAAAAGAAAATAATTCCTGATTTCTAGCAAGCTTTCACCGTCCATGGAGAGTAGATTGAGAGCAGAGCGTCTCATAGCCCACATTTAAGAAGATGAGTGATAGTCTGTTGTCTTTTTCTGTGCAAAATAAATGGGGAGAAGCAAAAAAAAACATGGGTACCATAACACTAACTTTAGTGATGCTTAGTGAGAAAACCTGATGTTTGTAGAGTCAGAGAGCAGCAGGCAACAGGGCAACAAACATAAAAGCAGGCCTTCCAGATCAGCAGTCCATTTGAGTCCTTTAAAGATACATTAAATGTTAAAAGATAGTATTTTCGGGGGGCGTGGCTTGGAGCGTCAAGATGGTGGTCGCACTCGAAGAGTGCTCCGGACCCCTCCGTCATCCACTCTAGGTTTATTGGCCCATCGGCGGACAATCCTCACCCTGGGAGTAGATGCCGTCCCAACAACTCTAACGGCAGACTCTCGCACCGAGAGGAGACCGGAGAAGACCGTTGGTGACACGATCCACCCGAAGTCTGCGAGTGTGCTCCAGCCAAGATGGCGGACCGGGCCCGTCGCCCGGCAATACAGTGAGCTCAAGATCAAATCCCCCGCTGAGGCACCCTAACGTGGAGACTCTGGGTACCCCAGTAGAGCCCTCCTAAAAGATTGAAAGTCCCCAACGTCTGCCGTGGCACATCCCAAATAAGACGAGGTCTCTGGCCTGAAGGGGCGGGCCTTTGGCTGTGAACCACCGAACGGGAGACGATTGCAGCCCCCGACATGACACGGACGCGGCTGAGCCGTTGTGACCCCGCACCAACGAGCCGGTGAGTGACGGACTCCAGGACCCAGGGGAAGACTGGCCGCAGCGGCCCCAAACAAGGGAAAGAAGCCCCCGCATCGTAGGAGGTCCCAAATTGAGGGCGGAGGAGGCGGGCCCGCGGCCCCGCACAGCAAGAGGTGTACTGAGATCGCCTCGGCGGAGGTGGGGCCGAGCCTCCGATACAGCACCATCGATCTGGCCCGAGCGCCCTCTTCGGCCTGCAGCGGGTGATCCCGTGACACGTCTTGACCGGGACCCCCACTGAAAGAGGCCCCACATTACGGGGGCAGGAAGCGGGCACGCGGCCCTCTCAGAGCAACATGAGATGAATCGGGCTCACCTCGGCAGAGGTGGAACCGAGCCCCCAGCACAACACCAGCGATCTGGCCCGAGCACCATTTTCTGCCGGTAGCAGGTGATCCCGTGATACGTCTTGACGAGATCCCTGAGGTTGGAGACGCGAGTGGTGACGTTGGCCCAGGTGAGGCCCAGAGACTGAATTACAGACCCCCTGCATGGGAGCAAGGAGTGTCAGGCCTACCCCAGCAGCCACACAGCATTGGAGAGGCGGTGAGCACGGGCCCGGGGTGGTTCTGGCGCAGGGTCTCTTCTGGGGGTCCTAGCCACGGGGGCCTCGGATACTGAACTAGGCATTCACCATAATTCAAGCAACAGACCTAGATACCAACTCCTTTGGGGGCCCAGCCACAGCAAATCAGGCACATGTTACTCCTGCCTACCGACCACCAAGCAACCAACGTGAGCTCCAGGGTCGTGGCGGTTATACCCCAAAGGTGCCCCCCCAAGTGAACTGCCCCCGCTGAACTGAACGCCCACCCATCCCAGCGTGACACCATCCCACTGGCTTCCGTCTGAGCCGGGGTCATGACACCTGTGGGGCAAGGACCCAGTCGCAGGAACTGATATCCTCGCCGAGATAGACCAGACGACACCCCCACCGACTAAAGACTCTACGCAGCCCTCCTCACACCTGCTGTGCAACCACACGGGAACGGACTCTGCTCCCCATACAAAGACTGATCAAAACCCCAACACAGTCTAAGCATAAAGTCGCCACCCACCTTCAACAAACATGGGGAAAGATCGTGGGCCTAAGTCAACCGCGACACAGACCAAGATGGATCAATACACCACAAATGAGCCTGGGCCCACAGACGGGGCCTCTGAGAAACCCACTCCGGCCGGGAGTGACCTTACCACAATTCTACAAGCCATTAGCTCATCACAGGCCGCGGTACAGAATAAAATCGGGGAAGTCCGGATAGACATGGCTCTTCTCCGACAGGACCTCAGAAACGCAACGAACCGCATTTTAGAAGCTGAATCCCGCATTTCTTCAGTTGAGGATGAAGTACATCAACTGAAGGAACAGGTAGCCCGCCTACAGACCCACACCAAAGAGTTGCATAAAAGAGCTGAAGATACCGAAAACAGATCAAGGCGCAACAATCTTCGCCTGGTGGGGTTTTCCGAAGGGCTAGAACAAGGACAAGTAGTGGCTCTCATTGAGAAATGGATCGTATCATGGGTGCATGAGGGCGCACTGTCCGCATGGTTCGCGGTAGAGCGGGCCTACCGATCTCTGGCGCCTAGACCTCCGCCTGGTGCCCCACACCGCCCCATCATTGCCAGGATCCTAAACTTCAAGGATAGAGACTCAATTTTGAAACAAGTCCGCACCATGAAAACCCTGACCTACCAAAACCACGCCATAATGATCTTTCCAGACTATACAAGGGAGGTCCAGGCCCAAAGGAGCTCGTACACCAAAGTCAAGCAAAAACTTCGCGCTCTCAACCTTCAATACAGGCTGCTCTTCCCAGCCCGCCTCCGGATCGTATTCCAAGAAAAAAACTATTTCTTCAAAACTCCAGAATAGGCCTGGACCTGGCTGATCGAGGAGCGTCCCCTTAGATCCAGAACCACGGTTCCCCCCTTGGGGGCTAGGACCAATGCCGCCCCTGTGACCTTCCCGCAAAACCAGAAAAAAAGCGCACGTGTTCACGCAGAGACCGGGGAGCCCGCAGAGACATGTCGGGTTCGCCCACCACAACCCCCCAAGGCCCCAGGAGTCAAGAGGTGCCGTCTGAATCCTGCCTCCCACAACAGCCCAGCTCCCTAGAGCGACCAGCCACTGGGGGAAGTCCCCCTAGACTTTTGCACGCTGAATCCACCGACTCAGACCTCTCTCGAAGCCAGGCATTCCTGGGGTGATTGGCCCAGCTAGGACTCACGAGAAGCTGAACACAACTCCATGAGGAACTTGGGTTGGGTGGTCCCAACACAATAAACCACTCAGATAAATCTGCCGATGCAACGAACATATCCTCATTGAGAGGGGGGGTCCTCCATGCAACTCCTAAGCTAAGCATTCTAGTTTAGCCTGTTAATTCCCTTTTGAACTTATTAGGGCAACAGATGCTTCCGTTCTTGAAGCATAGGGTGGGGGGGTGGAGGGAAGGAGGGTGGGACCTATGTTTATGCTCATTCAAACTGTTTAGTGTTCCCAGCACTCCGTCCTTTTGCCAGCGCAGACACACACGACCCCCACACACCAGAAGGCCCAGGACCTCTGTGACTCTCTGGCTAATTTCTTCCAGGAAAAGATACCCCACATCTACTCTAAATTTCCTGGTGCTCCTTTGCAGGACACAGAGACCACCATTTCTAAAGAAGAGCAGCCAAAAGCAACCCTCTATACACTAGACAGTTTTCAGCCTTTTACTTTAGAGGAAATACACATCTCCCTGGCTGCAACCAAGTCTGGGTCCCCCCGGGATCTTTGCCCACCCAAGATAATATCCCTTCTGGCTACCAGTTGCACCCCTATGATCCAAGAGATCTTTAACTGCTCAATAAAAACAGGCACTATTCAGACAGAGTGGAAGGCAGCATGCGTACGGCCCATATTAAAAAAAGCAACGCTGGACCAACAATCTCTCAGCAATTATCGCCCAATATCCTTGTTACCTCTTCTGGGCAAACAACTTGAAGGCCTAATAAACAAGCAGCTGGGATCTTATCTCGAATTCAATCACATCCTTGATCCCTCACAATCTGGTTTCTGCCCAGGGCAAAGTACAGAGACGGCGCTCCTGGCCGTGACTGATTCACTGAGACTGGGGGTGGATGCAGGAATGCCTGTGGTACTGATATTATTAGATCTCTCGGCAGCCTTTGATACCATCTCTCATCCAAGGCTCTTGGAAAGGCTGCAAGCAATCGGTGTACAGGGTGTGGCACTTAAGTGGCTTCAGCATTTCCTGACAGATAGACAGCAAACTGTCATCCTGAGCCCGTACTCATCATGCAAAATGAGCTTGGACAAGGGTGTCCTGCAGGGCTCATGCCTGAGTCCCACCTTGTTCAATATCTATATGGCCCAGTTAGCGAAGATTGCAGAGCACTTTGGCTTTGAGATTATATCATACACTGATGACACCCAGCTGATGTTTACTCTAGGCCAAGACCAGAAAATAGCAAAAAAACGTTTCGCATTAGGAATGCTAGCAATCTTCAACTGGATGACTGAGAACTGCATTCAGCTAAACCCAGAAAAGACAGAGATTATGCTGCTTGGTAAAGCCCCTCCATCTGGTCGGACGACTGGTGGCCCCACCAATTGGGTGCCATCCCCGTGCCAAAGCAAACTGTAAGAAATCTGGGGATAAAATTAGATCAAGCATTAATGATGAAAGACCAGATCGCGGCAACTACGAGCGCTTGCTACTACAATCTGCGCCTTCTGCGCAGAATCTTCGCCTTTCTCCCCACGACGGTCCGTAGAACACTGGTCCAGGCCATGGTGATAAGCAGACTGGACTATGGAAATGCTCTTTTGGCAGAAGCTAGTGAATCACTGCTCTCCAAACTCCAGGTGGTCCAGAACACTGCGGCCAGGCTTATTCTGAACCGCCCTTCAGGAACTCCCTCAGCACCTTTGCTGAAGGAACTGTATTGGCTACCAGTGAAGAAGCGTTCCCGTTTTAAGATCTGTTGCCTCGCGTACAATGCCTTAAAAGGCAAAGGCCCGCTTTATCTCCAAAATAAGATAACGGCTTACGTCCCTAGCCACAATCTTAGATCCAGCAACCAAGCCCTACTGTATGTTCCCCCTATCCATGAAATACGCACTGGGGGAAAGGCCTTCTCCTATCTTTCCCCAAGATACTGGAACAAACTTCCCCTAACCCTGCGAGCCACCCCCACATACTGTAAATTTAGGAAACTACTAAAAGCCTACTTATTCTGAATCTATCTGGTACGCATTTCCTGTTAGGATCCGCAGCAGCGCCAAGATGCCCCCGGGTGAGTCGTGCGCTATAGCAAGTAATGTTAACATAACATAACAACAAGGCGAGAAATCGCACTACACTCGTTAGCAACCCGACCTGGTCCTCTAGAACACCGGGACTGCGTGACTCCTTGGCCCGCACACATAGACCATGATGCAAATGGCATCTAAAGTAGACCCCCTCCGAGTGGTGTCATGGAACGTCAACGGACAGAGTCAAACGGACAGCAGTCCTGCGACATGCCCAGAGACACACCCCTGACACACTCTTGCTCCAAGAGACCCACCTCATGGGCAACCAATGTCCCTTCCTTGCAAGATACAGGTTTGATAGAGTTTGGCACTCTGGCTTCGAACGGGGTTCACGGGGAGTGGCAATCCTTGTAAGACACAACCTCCCTTTCGTGCTAACTCACGCCACTAGAGACCCCCAGGGACGCTTCGTGGACCTGTCAGGGACACTTGGTGGGAACACCCTCAACATCATGTTCATATACATTCCACCTGCTACGCTCACACTAACCCTGAAGCAGGTCAGCGGCGTTATCACTTCCCTGCCCCTGGGGGGAACAGTGATGGGGGAGATTTTATTGCGGTCATGCAGCCAGACCTCGACACCACCGGAGCACCCTCTGCCAATAGGACACTACATGCCAGACATCTAGTAGATTGGGCATCCAATTTGGGTATTTGTGATGTTTAGAGGGCATGGAACCCCCGAGGCACCCAGTACACCCACACCTCAGCAGTGCACCATACGCATGCACACATAGACATGATATTCATGCAGGCCCCCGAATGCCAGAGGGTCACAGATATCAACATCCTCCCCCGAGGCATCTCGGATCACTCACCTCTGCTCCTAAAGCTAGGCGACCCCCCCTTACATACTCCGCCCGGTGTGGAGGCTGAACGCTTGGTTCCTCCAGGACAAGGAATTCAAAAAGGCAATTGTGGTGGAACTCCGACGCTATTTCCTCACTAATCATAACTCAGTTCCCTCCCCGGGTACTCTTTGGGAGGTGGGTACAGCCACCATCCGCGGTTTTGCTTGTGGCCAACTTAAAGCCAGGCGTCTGGCCCAAGACAGTCGACTAGCCCTCCTGGAGGCCCAGGCGACCCGTATGGAGAGGAACACACCCGAAGCGGCTGATGGTCCCCAAACATGGCAACTTGCGATATTGAGGGAAGAGATTAAACAAATCTCTCTAGAGTCAGCTAAGTTGCTTTGGAGGTCCTCCGTCGCCCGGGTCTATGGTTGGGGAGACAAAAACGGGAGGATACTACATAGACTGGCGACGTACCCTCTAGCTAACCGCATAATCCCAGAGATTTGAGATTCAGGGGGGGTCACTCACCCCACTCCCACTGCGGTATTATACCAGTCTCTACTCAGCCCAAAGACCTGAGACCTCACTTTGTGAACTGATCAACCTAGAAGGACTTCGCCTTCCCAGCCTCAGAGCAAAGAAAGCGGCTGGAATTGATCTCCCCATCACACATGAGGAGATAAACAAGGCCATATCACGGGTCGCAGCAGGGAAAACACCGGGCCCCAACGGCTTCCCACAGGAATACTATGCCACATATCGAGACATACTTGTTCCTCATCTCTCTGCTGTATTTGCGGAGGCCACTGAATCGGGATCATTCCCCCCGGAAACAGATACGGCCACCGTTGTCGTCATTCCCAAAACACAACCAACCTCACTGACCTGCACAGATTACCATCCAATTTCACTCATCAATACGGAGATCAAAGTGTATGCCATGATCGTGGCTCAACGCTTAAGACCATACCTCAACAGACTGGTCCACCCGGACCAGTGCGGCTTCATGCCGGCGTGGAGTACAAGACACTGTCTCCGACGCCTCCATCTGGCCCTAGCGAATCGCAAGTCACTAACCCCCTATCTAGCACTCCTCCTAATCGACTTCGAGAAAGTGTTCGCTTCGGTTGACTGGCACTACTTGGACGATGTATTGGCGGCAATGGGCCTGGGACAACATTTTCGCTGCTTTGTCTGGGTCCTGTATTCCAAGCCTAGAGCACGGGTGCTCATAAACGGAGCGCTCTCGGAAATGTTCCCGATTAGGAGGGGCATGAGACAGGGATGCCCCCTCTCGCCCCTCCTCTTTGCCCTGGCGATAGAGCCTTTAGCCTGTCTCATATGAGCGGACAATCAGATCCAGGGCTGGAAATGGAAGGGCTCCCACGAGGATAAGATCGCCCTTTATGCGGACGACGTCCTCCTCTTTCTTGCGGAACCGGCCCAGTCCGGACCCAGATGCCTCCGCGTACTCCACACCTTTGAATGGGTCTCGGGTCTCCATTTGAACTCCACTATGTCGACCTTGGTGCCCCTTCACCTGTCAAGAGACTATTTCGACTGGCAGTCAACCATACCCATTAGGCGACAGTCGTTCAAATACCTGGGGATTTGGGTCGTGTTGCTCCCCGAACTAGAATGGTCGCTCAGTATCGCCCCATTGGTCAAGAAAGCCAAGGAAGATCTCCAAAAGTGGCAAACCCTGCCGCTCAACCCTCTGGGGAGAGTTGCCCTTTTTAAAATGATGATTCTCCCCCGATTCCTGTACGTCATCCAAAATACCCCGTTCCACCTTCCCTGAAGCTGGTTCAGAGAGCTGGACAGTATAGCCACAAAGTTCCTTTGGAGAGGTGCGAGACCATGAATGGCTCTCGCCTACTGCCAGATCCCACCCTTTGATGGAGGCATGGGCATGACAAACCTCTACTTATATTATCTCTTATATTCTGTCTGCTCACCCTACACGACTGGTTCAACGGTGGCTGGTCGGATCCAGCATACAGAGTCGAACTGAGAGACTTGGGACTCCCAAGAATCCAGGCAGTGATGTACGGTGGACCAATATCCAAGGCCCTGCCGACTGTAACCCGCGCGGTCCTGCTGGCCTGGCACGCCTCCCTGCGTCACACCGGGTGGGAGAATAAGCTGACACAGCAAACACCTCTCTAGCAGGGCACCTGACTCAAAGAAGTGGGGGAGCTGGAAGGGTTCCGGGGATGGGATCTCATTGGTATTTCACAACTCGGCGATGTGTGGGTCAGAGACCATTTACGCTCTTTCCAAGACTTACAGACCCGTCACTCCCTTCATCCATCACAATTTTATGAATACTTGCAGGTGCGCCACGCTCTCAACACATATATCCCAACTGGCACAACACTCCCAGAATACAACCCCATGGAAGCACAGACCATGATGGAGACCTGGGGAAAGGAGGGGTATCACTAATATATTGTTCCTTATCTAACAACGGCCCAACTGCGCTGGACTTGCTCAGAAGCCGATGGGAGACCTGGCTAGGTCCCCTTGACCACGCGGACTGGCGCGACGCCTTTATGGCCCCTAAAACCATCACAGCCAGGTTCCACCTGGTTCAACTGTACTACCTCCACACTGCCTATCTCACTCCAACTCGCTTTTACAAAGCAGGCCTGTGGGTGAACCCATCTTGCACACGCTGTGGGTTTGAACCGGCAGACTTCTACCATATGGTATGGACATGCCCCCTCCTCGCCACATATAGAGAAACACTGGAATCTGAGCTCACAGAGGTCCTGGGCTGGGACGTCCCACATAACCCCCTGAATCTGCTACTAGGGGTCACAGACGGACTAGACGGATCTAGGGTAGACAAACTATCTTGGGTACTGCCATTATGGTGGCCAAACGGGACATTGCCGCTGCATGGAAAAATCCAGTCCCTCCAAGTATAACAAATGGCATAGAGGTGTAGACTGGTGCGCAGTGCAGGAGAAACCGCTATACAAGGCCAGGGGGTGCCCGGCCAAACACCGCAGGGTGTGGGGCAAGTGGTTGGGCCTGATTGGGTAATGGAGTCTCCTATCCTTTCTGACTAAACCAGTACATGATAATGTGGGGAATTGTGGGTTGCAAAGTATGCCAATGCAATGCAAAAATTACATTCTATTGCTGTCTGAAACTGCAATTGTTCAAATGTGTTCTATTGTTTTTCTTGTTTGCTCAAAAACCAATAAAATTGATTATCAAAAAAAACGTTGGTATTTTCAGTATGTTCTTTCTTTTCCATTATTTATGTTACTAAATGTTTGTGCTTCAAGCATTGCAATGTATTGCTTTTTGGTTTGGGAAACGTGGGTTGATGTGTCTTTTTTATCAGTTTCTTGGACATTATGGGCCTGGTTTAGAGTATGGCTGATGAGATACTCCATCAAAACATCAACCGTATTACAAGTGTCATAGTCTATAATTAGTGCTCCCGGTTTTAAGGTATTTATTTTTTGTCATTTCCGTCTGCATTTATCCATATTTATTTTTTGTCAACTTTATCTGTATTTATCCATATTTATTATGGGTTTTGTGAAAAAAGTAAAGCTGAAACTGGTATATTTCCACATTTATTTAACCAATAAATATGCAGTCATGCTTGAGTGCCTGCCAGGTTTCAGTGATATGAACACCAGCAGAAGATAAATCAATGCACTTATATAAAAATATGCACATTTCAGTATCAGCCTTGTGCATAGCTACTGCTGTTTAAGCCTCTTTACTAAAATTCCTTTCTTTTTTAACCTCCTTACCTATCAATCCACACAGTTATTGGCCTGGCAGTCATGGCAAAGTGTATTTAGAATCACTCAAAAAGCACTCCAATTTCAGTTTTATCCACATTTAAAAATAAATACAGACAAGAAAATAAATGGGTTTCTGTCTGTATTTATCTGTAAAAATCAATAAAAATGGAAAACAGGGAGCCTTATCTATTTTAAAAAAAATATATCTTTATTTGCATTTTTCAAATGTATACAGTAGAGGAAAGAAAGAAAGTAAACATAATACATGAGGGATAAGAGCGAGACAAATACTGCAACAATAATAGACATTCTTTTGTGCGTTTAGCTATACATATCGGATTCAGAACACAATGTTGATCTCGTTCATTAAACCGTTATGCGTTTATATTTAGCTAGTACGCGTACTTGTGGAGACATATCGCATATGAGCTGTAACCGGATATACATTGAGTTGTCTATAGTGTATACTGCCCTATCCCCAAGAGGGTCGTTTGTCCATTCTCCCATTCAATATTCACTGTGTAATCCTATATCACACTTCTCTATACAATGATACAATTTAATGCAAATGTGATACAGTTTTTTCTTTAAACCAAATAATCAAACAAAGGTGGAAAAGAAAAACCATTGTCAGTCCGCTGCGGCTGGGTCGTAATGTTCTGGAAAGGTAGTCATATATTTTCTTTTAATCTACAATTTGCCCATCTCTTCCCTTTTTCAGTATCTTGTGTGGTGACCAGCTAGGTCTCTCACGTCTTTAGTACTTTGTGCTCCCTACCTAGTCTTTCATGGGCATGACAGTATTTGGTTCATTGTGAGGCAGAGGTACGGGGTGCCTGACGATCAGCATCTAAATCTCGCTCATTCACCGCTTGTGGGGAGTTAGTCCCATCTTCCCTGTCTATGTATTTTACTTCCACCAGCATGGTATCCCAATGCTGCGCAATGGGGTATTTGCGCGATCCTGCTTTTTCCTCCCTATGTAATGACGTGCTCTCTGCCTGAGCCCATACTACAAGTGAGTTTTTCCAGCTATTTAGGACGGGAGGTTCTGCGTGTTTCCATCGTTTTGTTATTAACCTTTTGGCCACTATAAGGCCTAGATCAGTGAACCTTGCTGTGACTTTGTGTTTCTTTGATCTGGGGTAAAAGCCTAGTATGCATTCTTCCCATGACTGTAGGGGTGGTCTTCCGGTGTACTTTGCTAGCGCTTCTGTAATTGCCTGCCAATACGTATTTAGGGAGGCGCACGACCACATCATATGAAGAAAGTCGGCATTGATCTGTAGACAACGGGGGCATGCCGAGGTGGTCATATTAAAATATTTGTTCAATTTGTCTGGTGAGAGGTATGCTCTATGTGTGATATATGTTTGTATTAGGCGGAATTTAGAATTTCTTGGTATGTATGTGGGGTTAGGTAGTATAGTCTCCCATTCGCGATCTGTCCATGGGCTTCCCCTGTCTTCTTCCCATTTCAGGCGTAATGCTGTCATAGGTTTTGTCGTGTGCGTGAGTAGTGCCTCCACCAACCAGTGTATTATGTGTGACCCATTGCCCATCACATGCAAATACTGTATCAAGCGATGCATCTTTGGCTCTACATTGATGTCTCCCCAGGCCGCTGTAAGCGATCTCTTAATGGAGTTGTACAGCAGGAATTGTCCCGCTGGTAGGTCGTATTCCTCCGCTAGGTTCTCGAATGGTTTCAATTCCCCGTCAGCATACAGGTCTCCCAATGTGTGTAACTCGGCTACATGCCAATGTGTAAGCGTCCCGGCATAGGTACCCACCTTTCCTCTGGGAGTCCCCAAGAGTGGGAGCAGCGGGGCATAAGGCACTGTATTTCTGGTAAGGTATAAGCTTCTCCTATAGCAGCAATGGGCTAAGTCAAGGCAAGCCTGCAAGGGGCTCGCAGGCCGAGCAATCGGGTGGAACAGGTGACATATCTGAGATTGGGACCATGGTGGCTGCATCGAGGCCGTGTCTTCCAGGCCATGTCCAGCGAACCACTTTGTTACCCATTGTAGTTGTGCTGCCAGATAATATAGTTCTAAGTTGGGCACTGCCAGACCTCTCTTATCAGTAGGGGCGTAGAGTTTCCATAGTGCTATCCTGGGACGGCCTAAATTCCAGATAAGCCCTCGGATCATCTGCTCTAGTTCTCGAAATACCCTGGCTGGGACATAAACCGGAAGGTTGGAGAAGTAATATAATAATTTGGGTAGTACTACCATCTTGCTCAAAGCTACTCTACCCATCACGTTCAATCGAAGCACCTTCCACAATTTGATCTGCGCTCGTATGGCAGCTACAGCCCTGGTCAGGTTTCCCTCCAATATATCCGTGGGGTCCCGGTATATAAATATGCCCAGGTATCGGAAAGTGTTCGGCTGCCAATGAAGAAGCGAGTCTTTAATGTGGAAGTTCGGATCTGTGGTCTCTTCCCGGAAGGGGTATAGACATGATTTCGACCAGTTTACCCTAAGCCCTGACACCTTCTCAAAGCTTCCAAGGGTGTCCGCTAAGGAGGGGGGTACATTATGTAGGTCTTTCAGATATATTAACAGATCGTCTGCATAAAGTGAGACAGCATGCAGACCATCTCCCAGTCGAATGCCCCAGTCTGCACCCTCCCCACAGAGCCATGCTGCCAGTGGCTCCATTGCCAGCGAAAAAAGGAGCGGCGATAGAGGGCAGCCTTGCCTAGTCCCTCTATTGATCTCTATATTATCCGATATTAGCTGCCCTGTCTGGACTCTGACGGAGGGTTGCATATAAAGTAGTCTGATCATATGTAGGAATGAGTCTCCCAGACCATATCCTCGTAGTACCGCAAACAAGTACGGCCACTCTAGGGAATCGAAGGCCTTTTCTAAATCCAACACCAAGCAGCCTGAACGAGGCCAGGCATCTGTAGCATACTTCTGTACCCTGGAGAGCCTGCGGATATTAAGTGACGTGCTTCTAGTGGGAACGAACCCATTTTGGTCGGTATGTACCAGAGACCGTACCAGTGGTGCCAACCTTGCAGCTATTATCGACGCCAGGATCTTGTAATCAGTGTTAAGTAACGCCAGCGGCCTGTACGATCCTAACATTAATGGGCCTCTGCCTGGCTTGGGAAGAGAAAATCAGCAGTGCTTCTTTTTGCGTAGCTGAGAGCATAGTCGGTTAATGAGGTATCATAGGCTTTCTTAAGCTGAGGTGCCAGTGTTCCTACATACGCCTTATAGAACTCTGCCGGTAGGCCATCCGGACCAGGTGTTTTGCCAGTTGCTAGTGCACTGATACTTGCCCTTACTTTGTCTAGGAGAATAGGATCATCGAATTCCAGCTTTTGTTCGGGCGTGATCTGTGGTAGTCTAATGTCTGCTAAATACCCTTGAATGTCTTTGGGTGTAGCTAGGATCGTGGACTTATAGAGTGTGGTGTAATGAGTCGTAAATTCCCTATGTATGTCCCTTTGTGAATAAAGTGTGGTGCCTTGCGCGGAGCGGATTGAGGTAACCGGGGAAGCGGTGTCTGAGTGATGTGTGTGCGCAGAATGTGCTGCATAATTAAGGCAACAAAGCCTTTCCAACAATCGTGCGTGTGTCTCCTTACAGTCAGCTAAACGCTTGGTCAGTCCTGCGATTGCGTCGTGCTCTTGTGTTGCCAGTGCGTTCTCTAAGGTAGTAAGATCTTTTTCCAGTTGCTTGCGCATGCCAGCTTGTGTGCCAAAACAGTACCCTCTAATAACTGTTTTAAATGCGTCCCATTCTATCAACGGTGACGATGTTGAGTCGGCATTTACCTCAAAATATTGTTCTACCGCCTCCCCCACCGAATCCCGATATATCGCATCCATTAATGTGTCTGGCTGTAGCCTCGATCTTGGAATTGGTGATGTGTCTACGCACCAGTCTAATTGCAGAGTATGTGGGTTATGGTCCGAATGGGTTCTCCCCAAATATTGGGGTTCCATGATAGCTGGTAGGAGTTCCTCAGACACTAGTATCCGAGCAAGTCGGACGTGTAATCCATGTGCCCCGGAGTAGAATGAGTATACCTTATCATACGGATTCCCATGCCGCCATGCACAATACAATTGTACATTGTACAATATTTTTTATGTCATAATCAAAATATTGGGAGAAGCGGCGCCCAATGCATTTCGGGACGAACTGTCCCTTCATCAGGGGCAAGCCTGTTAACAAAAAAACAATTGTACAATTATTGAATGATGTAAAAAACACGTTTTGTGTGCAATGTATTGATCCGTACATGTTTTTTTGATTTTTTTTTTGAATGATTTAAAAAACAAGAATTAAAATTAATATTCGTGAGTAAAACGGAAAACTACTGGTGTAAATATTCTATAGATGATGTATATCCCACATAGCTGTGCACGCTACAGCCCAAGTTGCCTTAGGAACTTGGCCACTTTTCACCTACAATACAATACAGACAGGTTCATGTTACCCCTTAAAATTCCAACATAAAAGGCATAAACTAGCGCAAACACTGCAAATGTAGGTCAGGCCCATATGTCTAACTATGTACCTGTTTGCGGATGAACACAAGTCTTTAAGTCCCATCCTCTCTACACCACCTCTCGCAGCACATAGCGGCGCCTATGAATAATCTTTACAGAGCATTGTTACATGGTAGTCGTATACTAGGCCATTTGTACATGCGTGTATGGCAGCTTCTTCATGATCGGCGTGTTCTGGGAGTATTAAGTCAAAGATTAATGCACATCGTCCGCAGTTTGTGGGGTGATCTTTGGGAGGTCTTCTGAGCCTTGTGAATAAAGGGTCTCGTCGGATAGTTCCTCTTCGCTGTCTCTCTCCTGTACACTGGATTCAGCCAACATCTCCCCTTGTGTCCCTCCGATTTCCGCTGCTGCCTGTAGGGCGCTTCGTTGGTCTTGCTTCATCTGTTCTTCGTTGGGTCCAAGGGGCTGCGACCTTAGGGTTTTGATGCGTTTCCCTTCCCTCCTACTCTTTCCGGTCTGGCTGCTGGGATGTGTTTCTTTTGATCCAGTTGAGACTGATGTGCTCCCTGTAGATGCCCATGTGTCCAACCATTTGCCTGCTGCTTCAGGGGAGTTGAAAAATTGCGATTTGCCTTGCACTATCACCCTTAGTCTAGCTGGAAACAACAAGGAGTATTTAAGGTCTTGCTGCCGGAGCCGATGTTTCACAGCCATGAAGGAGTATCTTTGTTTTTGGACCATTGCAGTGAAGTCTGGAAAAAACATAATGGTGCTGTTACCCATTTGCACTTTTTGCAATTTTCTGGTTTCCTGGAGGATGGCATCTCTGTCTCTGTAGTTCAACACGCGGATCAGGAGTGGTCTAGGGTTAGCACCCGGAGGCGGAGGTTTAGTCGACAGCCTATGTGCTCTCTCGATGACAAAATGGGAAGAGAGTTGTTCTGTTGGTATCAGGTCACGGTGCCAGGACTCAACATATGCCACTGCGTCTCTTCCTTCCTCTCCCTCCGGAAGGCCCACTACGCGCACATTATTGCGCCTCGATCGTCCTTCAGCATCCTCAGCGTGATTTTCCAGGTAATCAACATGGGTCTTGAGGTCTTTAATGCTTTTGTCCATGGCCGTCGTTTGCGGAAGAATCTCTGCTACTGTAGCCTCAGTCGCCAACGTTCTATCCACCAGTTTACGATGAGCAGTAGGTTCAAATCAATTGCCACCTTGTCAATTTTACCTTCGAGTGAGGCGCGAGTTTGATCCATGGTTTTATTCAGCCTCTCTACCGCTGTTAGGACTGCGTCCAGCTTGGCAGTCATTTGTTCTGTTGGCCCTTCTCCAGCCATCTTGTCTGTCTGTGCGCGGGTTAAGGGGGCCTGGGCAGAGTGGCCCCCGGTTCCTGTCCGTGGCCGTCCTCTTTGTGACATAGGGTCACTACAAGCTAACAGTGATAGTCTGCTGGGCACGTTAACGGGCGGTATATTGCGTCGTATGATCGTGGTTGGGTTTGGATGCGGTCGTTGCTGTGGCCCCACGAATCACACAAGTCTTTGCGGCACTTGCAGTAACAACAACCTGTATGCTGCACAAGGCTCCTCAAATAGCGCGCCTTATGGATCTTGTGAGCCGTCTTCGAGGTCCAGAGGCCTCTTAAGGGCAAAGTCAGGGTATCAGCAGCCCCAGTTCAGCCCACAGGCGCTCGCCACAGTGCCCAGAAAGTGCGCGTTACCCTCTTATCGTCAGCCCTGTGAGCCCTTGTGGTAAAGGCAGATATCTCTGATCTATTTCCCCCTTAAACACGGAGAAAAAAGTCTTGCCTTTCACTTCGCCAGGATCTTTAGGGTTGCCATGCTGTTCCTGGAGTCCCTGCGTGCATGGCAGCAATCTCTGCTGGTCCGGCAAGGCCGCGGCCGCGGGCCTGTTTTGTCAATTCCTTATGGGTTGCCAGCCTCCTTGAAACGTGCGCGCTCAGGGCTCCTGCTGCCGTACATGCGTTTATTGGCCAGCCGCAGTCTTTCTGATGTAAATGCGGATCGGGTGGGGCTGCTGTGCCTGCGTGCCGAAGGCTCCGGTGCCTCTTGGCCTACTGGGCGTGTCTCATCCTCGGCGCTGCCTTGAGTTTGTAGCTGGGTTCCTTCCACTTCCGCCCGGGCTTTTCTGCCGCTCCGTGGCCTCGGTCGCGGCTCGCGGCAATTCCGATTCCTGGAATTCTCCCAGCACTCTCCGGACCCGACCACGGTACGATGCAGTTATTCGTTAGCCCCGGTAGAGCGCTAAATCGGATGCATTTAGCGGATGTCGGGGAAGTCGGGACGGAGCTCTAACAGGCCACACCCCCAACAGGGAGCCTTATCTATAATGCACTTGTAACACAGCAAACTGGATATCTGCCATGTTTGTGACGCAGTATCCTGTCTGCCAAACGCTAAATAAGGATGTATGTCTTTAATATTTTTGATCCTTTGGAAGGCAAAAAGTAGAGGAGATTCAAAGAGGAATTTTTAAAATCAGGTTCATTTTGTGAAATTAACCAATGTTTTAAGATTTCTTTGTTTTTGCTATGAGTTGAGAATGTGGAAATAAACACGTGTTTATCGCTACAAGGGGACTACATCCCCCATCTGGCCCTGCGGCTGACATGCCGCCAACGTTTCCAGCGCGCCAGGAGGCGCTTAAAAACAGCCCGGAGCTCCCGCAGTGTGGCAGCCTGTCATCGCTACAAGGGGACTCCATCCCCATCAGGCCCTGCGGCTGATACGCCGCCAATGTTTCCACCACACCCGTCGGAGCCCGAAGGAGGCTGGGCTGGGCCCCCTCCTAACGCCTGACTTCTGAGGGACATTAGGATTAAGGGAACACTAGTGTAAAAGAAGAGACTGGACCTACAGCCTCTCCTGCACCATCTACTAAGGTACTATTTTATACTCTATTTTCGTTGTTGATTTACTTGTCCTTGTTGGGCTGATTTATTTTGCCTTTTAAATTCACTCTTTTTTGGGATATTGTAATACCTTTTTGGAAGATGGGTAAACGAAAAGAAGGTGAGGCTGTCAAGAATGAAACCCTTCCCAAAAACTAGGAAGTCGGGAAAGTTAGATTGGATGCGGCTCCATCAAATTTGCAACCCTTGGCCAATATTGACCACTTAATTGAGGAAGTGGAACAACTTTTGAAAACAAATGAGAATAAAGGGAAAGAGAAGAGCCACTTACCAAAAGTCCCAGCGATGTTCAAAAAAGCAAAAGTTTGTAAACAACTAGATGCAACAAATAAAGATCCTTGTGAATCTTTGAAATCTCTGGAATCTTCGAACCAATTGGCTCTTGACAGGGACAATCTGAACAGCCCAGTAATGGTGGAGAAAACTAAATGTCCCTTGTATCCTAAAGTAAACATAGTTGCAAATGTGCCTTGCCACAATCATTTTGAACTCTTACAGCTGGTCGATGAAATCACGGGTCCACAGGTTGCCCCTACGGAAATAAATAAAATTTTACTGCCTGATAGTACTGTTTACTGTTACTAATTATGACATGAACAGCCGTTTTGAAATGTTGGACATCAAACTGGACCACCTAAAAAATGTAATTTTGCTACTGTCGGACCAAGTTACTAAATTATCAAATAGAACTTGTTCTTTTGACCACGACAAAATTTATCTCAGGTAGGCTAACGATTCTTTGACAATAGATCAGTCAAGTACGAATAGCAAACCTCCTTCCTCCAAAATATTAAGTAAGGGCACCACGACAGGCAATTCCCACGAATTACAACAGAACGCAACCAGGGAAAATGGCTGTTCCAGGAAAGATGCTGAATAGTTCGCAATCTGTAGTGGATAAATCCAGCTCAGAGCTATTGAGATTACAAAATCACTCGGACAGTCTTAACAATAAATTGACACCTGTCATTTATTCAAGGAAGGTGGGAGATCGTTATAGTGGCAGGTGTTCAACGTCTACTGTCAATTTTGGGTTGCCCACTTTTAATCTATCAAGGAGCTACTGTGACAAAGATCGCCCTTTGGTGTCGCAAGATCATATACCTACTCCCCCTTCTAATTCAATTTATATGACCCAGGTCCGGAAACTGAAACCAGGCTCTTATGAGGACTCAGATGCCCTGATCAACAAAGCAACTCACTGGTTGAGGGTTGAGCAGAAATGTCTCTCAGTGGTCAGATCTGACATTGTGCATGCTAAAAGGTATTCTTCCAGTACAATGACTCATGATTACATACAAGTTGCTTTTAAGTCACATTATTTGGTTGAAAATCTTGTTAATTTCGAATTGCGCACTTGTCATTTAAACGGGATCAAACCGCTGGGAATAAGAATGAAGACATCTCCACCATCCATCGAGACCCCAAGAGATATTGCTGTGGTTCAACGAATCTGGACGAAATTGACTGACTAATGTGCATTCCCAAAACAAATTATAATACGCTAACGAAATGCATAGACAGCAAAATATCTATAACTCCTAAAGTGCAGGTAGCCGCTCATGTATTAGGGTGCATTGATGATTCTGCTTTGTCAGTTGTTAACCTAAGTAATTCCTTTGTTCATTGTCTTATGAAGTTACAGAGCCCCGGGACAGGGCTAGGGATGGCTTAGCAGACACACTTACCCTGATAGGGAGCCGTGAGCACATTGAAACAGTGCCAGTACTTTTACCCTTGTGTAAACTAGATAATAATCAGATAGTCAACAGATGTGAGTATGTTGCCCCATTGGAATAAATTCCCTTGTGAATCTAGACCAAGATGAGACACTAGATGTCCCATCAGGAAATGGGTCAAGTGGGCAGACTAACCCCCTCCCCACTATTAGATTACTATCTTGGAACATAGCTGGGTTGGGGTCTAAATTGGTTGAATCTGACTGGTTGACATATATAGCAAAACATGACATCTGTCTACTACAAGAGACTTGGAGCGACAGAAAAAGTATTCATTGATGGGATTACTACCTATAGTGTGGATGCAAAACCGGCAGAACACTTCGGGAGAGCAGTAGGTGGTCTTATGATTTAATTAAGAATGGATGCACTAGTAGATCCACATTGATGGCCATTGATAGTCTGGATCTAATGGAGGTTACTGTGACTTTCAAGTCTGGATTCTGTTTAACCATTTTTAATATTTATGTCAGAAATATAAGGGATCTGACAAATCACTTACATTAGCCCTTTTAGAAGAAGCTATGGATACCTTGCGACCAAACACAAAGGTTGTAGTAGCAGGTGATTTGAATACCTCTTTTGAGCCCTCTGTCTATTTAAATGAGATAACAAGAGAGGAGGATGAAATATGGAGTATTCCTCCATTATTAGGACACCCAAAGAAATGTTTTTCAAATCTCATCCTTAACTATTAATAAGAGCCTTAGAGCTTGCAATGGGCGTACCCCTTCTAACCCTAATAGAGCAGTAACATTCAAAAGAGGGGATTGTACTAGTGTTATTGAATACGCCCTTGTTGATGTGAGACTATGGCCACTTCTGGATGACAAGAAAGTGGTAACGCGACTGGATAGTGACCATAATTCATCAGAAGTAATCTTGATTGGTGATTCCCTGAGGCAAGGTAACAATCTTTATACAACTACTGTGCCAGCCCCTCTTGTAACAAATAATCGCCGTTATGTTTCATGGCTGAATGTAATGTCCAATCAAAAATGATATATGCAGATTTACAAACTTTTTGTAATGTATCTGGAGACATATGTAGGGCTTAGTGAGAACGAAATTCCTATTTTAAAAATACATATTGGCTTATTTGAAGCGCATACGAAAAGTTTTTATAAAGATATTTCTAATGAGATTTCTAATCCCGCTAAGGTTGAAAAATGGTTTGATCAAGCATGTAAAGTAGCGAAGTTATCTCTGAGGAAGGCTATAATCGAGGGTGATTGCGCTAGTATTAAGGGAGCAAGAATTTCATACAAGACAACTTTGACCAAGGCAAAAAAGAATTGGAACTATAATTTATGGCAAGACATCTTGGACGCCAGTAAAATTAATGATACTAGTCTGTTTTGGCGTCTTGTGGCTCAAACAAAGCCGAATAAGTCAAAATCACATCATTACAATATTCCCCCGGACAAATGGGTGGCACACTTTTCTGCTCTTTATGCTCCAGGGGATTCCCAGGATTTTACATGTAGTGATACTTTTAATGTATCGATAGCTTTGGATCCCACTACTCCTGTTGGAAGATACAACTAGAGTGATTGATTCGCTGAAATCTTCTAAAGCCCCCGGCCCGGACAAAATTCCAGGAGACCTGTACAAATCTGAACCCTTGATCTGGTCCATATATTTAAATGTATTGTCAAATGCTATAGCAGGTGGTGGTATGGTACCAGATTCCTGGCTTGGGGCCAAAATTATAGCAATATATAAAAAAAGGTGACGCAGGTGAACCATCAAATTATAAGCCAATTAGCCTATTGATAACACCCCAAAAATGTTTGCTAAGCAAATTTTAGCGAGAGTTCTTGATTGGGCAAAAACTAATGAAATTTTGTCTCCCCTTCAGGCTGGTTGTAGAGCTAAGATTAGCACAATAGATCAGATTTTTAGATTCGTTGTTTTATACTGGAAATATGTTTTATAACAGAATCAAAAACTTTATGTGGCTTTTATTGACCTTAGAGCAGCATTTGATCTTATACCACATTCTACCCTATGGCAAGCCCTGATAAACATTGGGGTCCCAGGCAATTTAGTACATTTAATTAACAAATTGCATGTAAACAATTTTGCTCAAGTTCGCTGGGTCCCCAATGGCAAACTAACGGATCGTATCCCTATTGAGAGAGGAGTTCGCCAGGGCTGTGTCCTAGCACCTACTTTATTCTCCCTGTACATTAACGATGTTGTGGAAGCTCTAGAGCACTGTAGAAATGATTCCCCGGTTCTGAACAAGAGGAAAATACCAATTCTGCTTTTTGCAGACAACTCTCTTCTCGTATCTAAAACACCTATGGGTCTCCAAATTTTAATTGATACATTTTTAAGCTTTTGTAAATCCAGAGGCTTAGAATTAAATATAAGTAAAACCAAGTATATGGTGTTTGAGAAGACAAAAAAGAAAGGTCGTACTATCTATGTAGGAAGCGAGGCTCTTGATAGAGTGCATCATTTTGACTACTTAGGTGTTAGACTCATGGACAACGTGAGGTGGACAAGTCAATTGAATAAATGTACACTAATAATAGAACACAGATCTAATGCCAAACCACGTCACGTATAATTTCTCCTGCCCTGGAAACCTATTGTGCTATAGCACAGGGAGCAGCTCTCTATGGGGCAGAGATCTGGGGCTGTGCCAACCCACATTCATTGACAATTGCTGAAAATAATTTCATTAGGAAATTACTTGGTTTACCATCCAGCTCACCTCTTACCCCTATGTATTTTGATGTTGGGATGAAAAAAGTTGCTGACCTGGCTGTTTTAAAAACCTTAGCATATTGGATCCAACTCTGGACCACACTCTGAACTCTGGAGTCTTTAAAGACTCACTGATAGAGCTATTAAAACTCCCAGGAGACAGGAATATCCCATGGGTTAAATCTGTTTCAGGTTGGTTTTGTAAACTTGGTATGCAGAATTTGTGGGATGACCCTACTACTATTAGTAGAAACAACCAAAAATTGATAAAAGATCGCTATTGGGCCTACATAAATGACCGATACGTAATGAACAGCCCAAGCGGAACTGCAATTATATGTTTTTAAATTTTAAGCATTTTCCAATGTTTGAAGAGTTCTTAGATCTAATATGCCCGCCTCTAACTAGGAATTTGTACATACGATTTTGTTACGGGAAGCAAGTAAATGGTGTACAAATCAAGATTTTATAATCTGTCCTGCATGTGGCTTGAGCAATGAAGATGAGAAACATATAACTTGGAAGCTTGGAAGCTTTTAGGATTTTAAAAAGTGACACATCGTTAAAAATAGTATTTGCTGTTAGTAAATTTTTACGAGCAGTGTGGTTTAAGAGAACAACATTTTTAAACGCTATTGACTGATGATATTGCTAACCAAATATGTCCCTCTTATGAAATTGCTGTTTGCACATTTGTCTATATGCACTATGCACTGATCACTTTATGATTTTATTGCACTGCTTCTAACTTCTATAAGAGGATATTATCCAGTAAAACTATATAGGTAGTCTGCTGATGATACGTTTTTTAACGCTGCTCGGGTAAAGAGTACCATAAGCCCATAGTTAATTGTTTTTATTTTTGGTGTTTTTAATGAAATATATATCTTAAACTATTTTGCACATTAGTATTTGTTGCACTTTGCATAACCACTTTATGAATCTATTATATATTTTTACCGCCTGGAGAAATGTTGTTTAAGTACATGAGTTGATCAAGATAGTCTTTTCAAGGGGTATTGATGAATTGTAATTTAATACTGGAAGCTGTGACGATATTGTTATCTTGTTTATATAGATCTTTTAAATAATGAGTTTGATATGTATTATTTTTTATGCATTAGGTGTTAGTGTTTCTGTTATTGTATTTGGTTATGTACACTTTGATGGTTATTCATAACCGAATAAAGTTTTACTACTACTAAACACATGTTCTTTTTTCTTTCTAATCACAGAAGTCGCGCCTCCCTTTTTTGGTCCAGAGTTTTAACCTGGTGCAATACGATGCCAGGGCATAGGTGCCCGTCACAGTTGTAACAACAATAGAGAGTTCACAGGTGTTAGAGATGTGCAAATGATGAGAAGTCCTGAGGAAGGGTTGGAAGATCAGCCCGAAATGCAAATGTGTGTTGTTTGGGGGATTTTATAATAACATTGAAGGAAAAGTTACTTAGATACCTGTAATCTTAGTTCTCCACTAAGGGAATCAGGCTAAGAGTGCCACATAAATTATACAAAAAATAGCAGAGAATTCTGCGAGGTTCCCAAGTTTAGGTGAAGACAAGCTCCTGTATAGAGCACCCTACAACACCAGCAACACTCTGAATCTGCTCACCTCAAATCTCTGTTTTTTTAGCAAAGTTTTTAAGGATAGGATTAGCACAGTGCCACCCATGCCGAGCTAGAAGGGGACAAAGTCTTTTGCAATTTCTACAGCACAGTCTTTCAGCATAGGATTAGCACAGTGGCATCCATGCCGAGCTGTAAAATGACAAAAGCCTTGTGTCACTCCAGGCACAGTATTACAGCTTTGGACTGAATATCCAAAGCTCGTCTGTGAGAATAAACCATTTGAAGAACATCCCGCAGTGCACCCAATTTTTTCGAGTTGTTGTGGAACAAACAGATCCCACATCCGTTTGCAGGTTGCACCCGTCGCGAGTTCGGCAGACTTTGTGGGAAGCTGTAAACAGATCTATTTTAGTCTGTCTGAACCTCCGCTGTTAGACGCCGTCGACTGTCGCAGGTTGGGGATTATCAAATTCAAGGATGCCCAGCCATTTGACGGACTCCTACGGTGATTCTATTATGGATAATCCAGCGGCAGACGAGGGATGTTGAATGCACTAACTTACCATGTGAGGTGGCCGCCCACACAGAGGAATATTGGGTGGTGGCATGGCTAGCGTGGCTGATGTTGCTCGGTGTTCGGAGACATCGGGACAGGACATTTCTTATCGAGGCATTGAGGCTCTTATTTTGAAATTTAAGCAACGTGAACACCGATGCGTCATTAATACTCTAGGATGATTGCTGCCTCCCTATTGGCTTCGGATTCAGCCAATTAGAACGCTGGACATTTTAAATAACGCTATCATAGTGCAGATCTTATGTGGTTTGAGCGCACTGAAGAAAGCACAATGCTGAAACGCGTCTGCGAGAATAAACCATTTGAAGAACATCCCGCGAGTGCACCCACTTTTTTCGAGTTGTTGTGGAACAAACGGATCCCACATCCGTTTGCAGATTGCACCTGTCGCGAGTTCGGCAGACTTTGTGGGAAGTTGTAAACGTGTATATATATATATATATATCCAACTCTGTTTGTTCGCGCAGAAACCCGAGCCACTTTCAATGGCGGGCCGTGACGGGGTCGCGAGCCCCAAACATCAAAACAATATTGTTTTCCAAGAATCCAAGAAACAATATGCCACGGCCACAAAATATCCTTTCAGCGTGATTTTATTCTTTTCGCCAAGTCACTCTACGCGTTTCGGAGCCCTTGCTCCTTGCTCACGAGTAAGAGTGCAATGCAAATCGTGGTGTTTTAAACATAACATGTGACACACCTCAAAACAATTGACAGTGAAAACAGACTCAACGGTGTTTTAACATTCACGGTGGAAAAGGCATAACATAACTCATAAATGTACTGCAAAATTGATCTAATGCAGTCATTTCAAATAGAGATACATTGTCAATGAATTCAACTTCAAATGAAATTAAAATCGCAAGTGCGTATTGTCCATATCTCAAGGAACATCTAAATAAACAGAAAACAGTGCTCTGAGAGGTAATCTTTCAACAAAAAATGTAATGACAGCAACAGTGTGCTTCTGGGGCAAATATGAATACATATCATAACGTGTCCGTATTCTTCTTGAGAATACACATGGCGCCGGTAAATAACGGGACCATGGGCATGTTGCAGCCCTAGTGGGCATAAGCTAACTCCACGAAGGAGCATTACATCTCACGTAAAGGTGTACAAAATGCCCCAAATATCATATCATTTAAACCAATACAGGAAAATACAATTGCTCAGTCTCAAGTGCTTAGATTATCAAATGTTGCCCCAGTGGGCCCGCTCCAACCAGTCATATCTAACCCTAGTGGGTAATTTTAACAAATAAGGCTGACAATTGTCAATTGACAATCAAATTTCAGAGCTCGTATCTCTAATTCGCATAGAAAGATATTATCACTCGTTTTGCCTTCCACTTGCCGTTTGTAACACACCAGAAACCTGTAAAAAATAATAAAAATAACAATAGGTGAGATACCATACCAAGTGTAAATATTCGTTTACATTCACTAAAATTACTATGTACAAGAGTGAGGAATAAAAACATTCGTAAAAACAATTGTTTTAGCACAGCAGTTCAAGATAATAGAGATAGAGAGAAACAAAGCAACAAGATCGTCCTCCTAAATGCACTGACAGCGCCTCATCACTATTTTGTCCAACTGGGTACATTGTATGGTATTTTATAATCATTTTCGATTCTAGTCATCTCAGCTCTTGCACTCGATCACCCCCGCTTTCTCTTACAGGGACATTATCCAAGACAGAGAAGGACAATAGTGAATTATTTTGGTTATGGTGGGTTGCAAAATGCCTTGCTAACGGATATTGCTTGTCGTTGTGTTTTATTGCCCTCAGATGCTCTAATATGCGTTTCTTGGCCTTATGTATCGTACTTCCAATGTATGATTTATTGCAAGGGCATCTGAGGGCATAAACAACGAACTCAGTGTTGCACAAATAGTGTCTCAGAATTTTAAAGGGTTTGCATTCAGAGGACAGCCGTACCTCATTACAGTTGGTACTATACTTACAGGCCTTACACCTGCCACATGTAAAAACCCTGTATAGTACTCTGTCTCATATCTGATGTGATAAGTGCTTTGCAGATGGTGTCTTTTAAAGACTTGGCCTTTCGATATGTTATTTGCGGATAGTCCTCCACACATTTAGCCAAATCATTGTCTGTCTTTAAGACATTCCAGTATTTTTCTAAGGCCCCTCAGACTTTTCTTGCTTGTTTGTTAAAAGTAGTGATGAATCTGACATTGGTCACTGGTTCAACTACATTTTTCTCCTTCAATAAGTCATTTTTATCTTTCAGTAAGTCAATATATATATTCATGCCCTTAAGTAACTATAAATCACACTTTCGCTATGCACTGCAATTTACCTCCCAGGTTACATCACTCAAGACATGTTCTATAACATCATTGATAACATGACCTCAACATCTAAACTGACATCAGTGATGACAACACTGTGCATGGTGAGTGTGCAAGTGATAGTTGCTTTAGGGCACGATTTATAATTACTTGAGAAAGTTATAACTGGTAAAGTTCTGTGGTTTTGTTAGTTTAAAACAGTTTGTTTTAAGTGACATTTTGTCCTAATTATAAAGTCTCTTTAACATTTGTTTTTTTCAGTGAATTTATAAGGTCTTTTTAATAAGAAGTAAGATATTATTACAATTCCTAACTGTAATGTCACTTTAACCTTTGTACACAGCTTTTCAATAGAAAAGCACTATAAATAATGGAAATATCTTTGCAGCCTTATAAAAGGCTACAAAATGGCCAAATTTCATTTACTTTCATTTAAAAAAAGGATAAAATTATATTCAAATAGTAACTAATGTCACAAACCTTTTTTTAAAGGAAAAGAACAGGGAAGCAGAGCAATGTTAGCAGATTGGCTCCCATAGATTGAAAACTTGGCACTTTGCCTTTAAAGGAATCACCCTCATCCTGTGTCCCACCATGTCCTAAAGGTGACAGGTCAATTAATTTTTAGAGGGCCAAGATGATCCGGAGCAAAAGAGAAATGCTATACATTAATTTGTCTGGGGAGGTTGCTTATGATTTTGATGAGGATTCCCCTTGAGTAGAGCTAAGTCTCTCTTCCTTCTCCTCCATACTCATCAATAGTCATAACCACTAAACAGAATAGCAAGCCCATACCACTAAAAAAGACAAACAAATTAACAAAACAATATTACATCATTACCCAAAAAGATTCCTCAAAGAAGTCTGTTCTAGCTGGGCATCCTCCCTGGAGTCCAAGAGTCCAAGAGTCTTGTACATACATAGCTAGACCTCCATGTAGGGGCATAACATATTTCAGAAATAGATATATTTTCTCAGTAGAGCAGCTGCAGCTTTGCACCTAGTAGAGTGGTTGATACTCTTACTAAGTACCGTTTGTTTGTGCTACCTGGTAAAGCAGTAAAATACAAGAAACTATCTACATGGAGATGGATTGTTAAGTGGTAAACCTGTTCTCAGGGGCAACAGTTTACAAACAATCAGACTATTTAACATTTTTTTCTGTCTAAATAGAATTTTAAGCTCTCGTTACATCCACCATGTGAAGGATTCTCTCAACTGAGGTTGATGGATTCGGTAAGAAAGTCATCAAGAGTCTGATTGACATGGAAATCTGAATTCACTTCTGCAAGAAAACTCCAATGAGCTCTTATTACCACTCTGTTTTTACGCAAAGTGGTGCAAGGTTCCTGACTGCAGAAAACCTGAACGTCCCTGAATCTACCAGCTGAGATTATCACTTCCAAAAAAGCTGCTTTCCATGTTAAACCAGTAAAGATTCTTTATGTACAGACACAAATAGTGGATCCATGAGTTTAGAGAGAACAATGATACGTTCCCAGGGTGGATATGGGGATCTAGTAAAGGGGAATACTGAACTGTTCTTACAAGGAGCAGAAAGTACAGAATTACCACTTTCTCTTTACATCTGAAGTGATAGCAGTTGTTTTGGATGCACCAGATGCAAAACCTCCTTCATTTGAAAGCATGAGCTGTTCTATTGGAAGGACGCTTTTGCTTCGTTCAGAATGTCCATAAAGTCTTATGATAAGTTTAAATTCTTGTATTGTATGAATTTTAAAGCCAGGCTGCTAAGTTCAATGATGGAACATTGTGAGGCAAGAACTTGTTCAGGAGATGCTGTCTACATTACAGCCACCTGTGTGACAACTGTGATAGGTGTAGAACACTGGTTCTTAACCTGAGGTATGTGGACTCTTGGGGATCAGAGACGTGTCTTAAGGGAGTCCATGACTGTTGGAAAAATTAAGTAACATTAACAGATTATTAAAGTATATATACATAAAAAGGGAAATGTAAAACTGAACTTTGTAAATTGCTCTGTATATATGAAGTAACTTGAAACTGGAGGGAAAATGAAGTTAGCATCCTTAGTTCGATTTGTGGGAGCAACACAAGTAGAGCAAACAAAATCTAGTATGGATGATTAGTCACCTCAATTAAAGCACTGGTACGCATAGACACAAAGAAAGAATGTATGAGAGATAAAAAGACAATGTTATATGCTAGGGCCTACCATATCACTGTTTTTTTTACAAAGCTCCAACCATCCCATTAAAATTAACATTTTGTTTTGTATATTTTTTGCTTGTGAATTAAACACAATGTTGTAGTTTTTGTATTTGTTTGATGTATATTTGTTTCTTATTTTTCTATATGGTTTTGAGGTTCAAATAATAGAAATTGCTTATGGCGTGGTCCCCAGCTTTCAGTAGAGATTCAGTAGGGCTCCACAGAAGTCAAAAGTTAAAGAACCGCTAGTGTAGAAGGTCTATGAGCCAGTGTTGGTGTGGCCACTCCAAAGCTATGAGCATCATTCTGGCTTTGCAGCGAGGAGCCAGTCTATCAAAAGGGCATTCCACTTCTACCTTGGCTGATAGTACATGGAGGTGTAATCTGGGCACTTCTTGTTTTCTGTGTCTGCGATTAGGCCTTGCTGTGGAAAGCCCCAATTATGAAAGATGTATTTTAGGACTTTGTCAGGACTCACTCCTGTTTTTCTTGAAATGACCTGCTGAGCGAGTCTGCCTCTGCATTCCGGATCTGTAGATGGTGAACTGCGAATCCCTTGCTATAAACTATTTCCAGATCATTTGTGCTTCCAAGGATAACGTTCTGCAAGGCGTCTCACCTTGTTTGTTTAGACAGTACATTGGTGCTGTCCACCTGAACAAGAAGTCATTTTATCTTAAAGAACATGAGGAATGATTACAGAGCTATATCAACTGCCTGGAGTGATTTCAGAGCTATATGAACTGCTCTCAATTCCAGCTGACTGATATGATAAGACTTCTCCTTTTCCGACCACCAGAGGAATGACTGCATGGCAGACTGGATCAGAACAGGCCTGTCTTCCCAGTTGCCTGTACGTTGGCACTGTTGGTGTTATCTTATCAGATATACAAGATAAAGTGCCAGCACAGGATCAGAGACAATGTTAACCTCAAGAAGAGGTGAGGCAGTGAGTCCCAACAGATATCAGTTTTAACAGCAAACAAATCTGCATAGTCAATTAAATAAGTCAAGAAGGGACATGAGCATTATAAAATGTCAACACCATTAAGGTTTATTAAATAATTAAAGTGCAGTTCAGAAGGCAAAAATAACTGTCAAAATGCATGTTGAATCAATAAGGAGAATTAGCATAAGACTCAAGCAGATGCAGCAAAGAATCTGACATTTAATCAAGTCTCAGAGCAAAAAGTTTCTAAGTCCAAATCAAGCGACACAATAATGTAGTTCTACTCTCAAAGAGTCGGGCAAACCAAACTGGCTCACCTCCAATTTCAGAGTCTTTTATAATAAAAACACAGTGAAAATCGCATTGTTAGCATAAGGTGATATTACATCATTATGGAAATTGACAAATCAAAGCACAAAATGTAAGACGGCATCATCTAGCACTATCCCGATTCTATCCCCTAATATGAATATTAAAACCACCCCTTTAATCTAATGTTATCAGATGTGTCAGTACAAATCTTTTTACACTCAAAACAATGAGTTTCTCATAAATGAATAGACCTATAGTAAGACAAACAGGAAGAGCCTTGAATGTTGCAAAATCTTCCTCCCCATTTCTTCTAGAACATCATGTCAACACAAAATAGTAAACTGGTGCACATTTTGTTACTTGTGATAAAAGGAGAAGTGAAAACACACATCCTGGCTGCAGTAGAATTCAAGATGGCGCTTAGGCCTAGTTTTGTTAAGCACAGGAAAATACTATTTATGCAACGTGCAGTGTTTTTGTTTTAGTGTAAAAATTTTCATAACATTAGGCATACAAATTTAAATAAATCAAAATCCCCTCCCGTAATCCGCCAGACTGAATACTTAATCATCAAAATCCACTACTCTAGTTAAATACATTTTCGATAATCCTTAATCTCTTTCATCTTGATTCTTCCAAAGCCTTCATCTCATCATAAGCAAGAGCATTCATGGTCATCATCTTCTTTATTTCAACATCTTGTCTCTTCCTTTTCTTTGTAAACGTTGCTGGAGCTTTCTTCACACACCCACAATTTCAACCCATTTAAGGCAGAAGATTACCTCAAAGAATTTAGCAATTTGAGACCAATTATGCATAAAGAAATAATAATTAACAGTGTTAGTATTTTTATTAATTTCCCCCACCAATATTACCAAACCATTCACCAACGTCTGCATAACACTTTCAATACTCACGGAACCACTCACCAACTTATCCCACTATGCTTGTTCTTCAAAAACCTTTGCCTCATGCGAAATATTAGTAAGATTACCTATATAATCATTAATAAGCTTGCTATTAAAAAGAATTAAAGTCATTGATGAACCCTCAACACATGGCAAACTCCACCCTCCTTCGCTAGAAGGATATCTAAAGCAAGGCTGTTTTGCATAATCATCGCACACATAGCTATAAGCTCCTCATTAATTTTAGTTAGTGCACCTGCAGTATTAGAAGCCAATCAACTGAAATAACTTCCTATTTCTCACATCATTCAGAGCCACACCAACATGAGGAATCAAAATATCAAATATATCTATCAATACTTTCAGAAATCCACACTTTGATTTTCTAAGATTCATGTTGCTCCTTACAGTCTTCTCATTCACATGATATACTTGCAGAAAGACTAAAGCAAGATAGCATCTCCCATTCAGCTATGTGGGAGGTTAAAACAGACAATCTTAACACAAACATCGAACATAACAGATTCCTCTCAGTATTGGTTCTTCACCAATCAGAAACCTATCAACTACATAACTCACATTACACTCACTCATTTATTTCTTGTTCCACTGTCAATCTAGGATGCATCTCTAATATTTGAATTTCTCTTCAGCCTCTTCTAATTCAATCTCTCCAATTTCTTTCCAATTTCTACTAATTCTCACAATTCTCTAAATATTTCTTTTATAAATTCATGCTCCTCAGTACTCAGTTTGCACACAGGTTTGTTTTTAGTCGTGTTAGAATTCAGGTGATTGATCTCAAATGACCAGAAATTGAATTTAAATCTCAGGTAGAGCTTCAAAGGAGACGTTGGGTCCGTAGATAAGGTGCTCAAAGTTATAAATACAGGAAAATATTAACAAAAACATTACCTGACAATGAATATGTCAAAGGAAATTTCAAGTATTGCAAGTATATCACTCCTCTGACATAGAAAGTTGCAAGAAAAGTATGGTCATAGCAATTATTTACTCTCATGATGTTTGTGTAGTCAGACAATAAATTCATGTAGACATTTTCATTAAAGTTACCTAAAACCCTATCTCTATGTTTTAAAGTTGTGTCCAATAAATCATCATATGTAGTGGTTTATTCCTTACTCTTATTTGTAGATAGATCATATCCTACTGGAGAAACTAAGCACAACAGTAAGCCAACTAAAAATATTGTTATCAAAAGTTAAAAAACTATGTGTAAATTTGAGCAGCATCTTTGCTTGCTAATCACCACACGACTTCTAAAAAAGTACTGCGATGGCAACCTTGGGAGATAAATCAGATTACACTAAGATTTGGGCCCCCTTTATATCTATCCTCTCCTGTGAGTTCCGGGAATTGACTTGCCCCAAATATCTACGCATTTTGAGATTGATCCCGGACTCTCAGGAGGAGGAGGAAGTCACTGGTACCATCTCACGGTCACTATAGCCCTGCTTCTTTCCCTGTGTGCAATAATCCTAGGTTTTTGGCTCGCTCGGACGGGGTTGGGGTGGGGGTGGGGTTTTTTTTCTGATTTTTGTTTTATGCCTGGGGTATCTTCCTTTGTTTTAGGTTTTGGAAATGGCAAGTTGGACGGCTCAGGAGCTAATCTTATACGAGGGCAGCTTTTGGGGGACGCAATGTAATGTCTAATGACTTTACCTGTTATTGAAAGTACATGGGATATAGATCAGTTCCCTCTGCTCCTTTGTTGACGCGGCCGGCCCATGATGGGTTGTAGGCGGCTTGCTGTGTAACCCCTATTTAGTATTCCGCATTCAAATTGTTGCTTGCACTGTCTCCTTTGGTAACTTTGTCGCGGCCAGCCTATTAGGGTTGTAGGCGGCTTGCTGTGTATAGCTTTTATTAAGTGTTCTGCCAAACTGATTTAATTCTAAAAAAGTACTGAATAAAAAAAGAAAATCTAAGCTGTAATTCTTAAAGGCGCAAAACCAAAACTAGAAACTTCTGTCTTTTTTATAGTTCAGTTCTTTGACTCGGACCATCTATGTTGGAAATCCACAGACACCTCTAATGTTTGGCTGGACACCTAAGGTACAAAACAAAACAGACTCTAACTATGAAGAGTTAGGCACAAAAATCCAAAATAATTTATTTTTTATTTTTTTATTAATTCAGTTCAAGGTGGTTCTTCTTCAAAAATTAATTGACAACCTGTCAGATCATAGACTTCCACATAGTAATCTTCTGACTCTGTACTTGCAAAGTAAGACTTTTCAGGAGCTGCATATGTTTTATTAGGCACTCTCACTCTTGTTGATTTATTGACTGTTGGCTTTAATCAGGGTCTTGTTATGGTTTTTTCTGATAGTCTTTGGACTTTCTAAAACACTTGTTTTCTACTTTTTACTGGATCAGGCCACTTTATCTCTTCAATGCACATACTGACTTTTAGGTTCACTTATGACTACTGTTGTTTCTTTATCTTTACTTCCCACTTCTTTTTCAATTCTGCCTGGAACAGTTTAATGTTCGTCTTCCACAACAAACTGCTTTCTCTAGGGGATCTGGAAACTCTATTTTTCCGATTCACCCTCTGATTCTGAGTTTCTTGGTTTTCAGTTTGATCTTCCATCTGATCTTGTTATTGATCTTCTTGATCAACACCTCCCTTGGCATCCACGCAGTGAACTCAAGCTTGACACTGTGAATCAGTAGTTGTTGTCACCACTTCTTCATCTTCAGTTTTCCGTTTCTTTGTGTAAGATGTGTGGATCCACTATGGTAATCTTCCACATTTAACAGCAGTGTCTCGCACAAGGATGACTTGGGTGGGCCCCTTCCACCTTGGCTCCAAACAGAACTTTCAAATGTGCTTCTTCAAAATATCCAGAACCCAGGTTGGAGGGTGTGGCACAGTTCTTCATTATTTTAACTGTGTTGCCAAGTTCACCTGAAGAGAGTTAAAGCACACAAAATCAGTCCAGACCCTTGTAGTAATCCAGTACAATGCCATCACTACCAGTCACAAGTGCAGCTGATGTTCTACAAGGGATCCTCATGGGTTTCCCCATAAGGACCTCATGGGGTGAGAGATACGTTTTCTTACCTGGTGAGCTTCTGAGACTCATAAGCCCAAGTGGAAGTGCACCTGGCCATTTTAGTGACATGGACGCCCACACTTTCCAGCTGGTTTTAGAATGCCATTAGCATGCTCAGCTACTCCTAGTGCTTCTAGTCTGTAGCTACAACTGAACTTTTGCTCAATTTGCAAAGCTGTGCATAACAGCTTCATCACTTATTTTTTAAGAAAATACGATTGTCAGATTCTATAGAAGTTGGCAAACCAAATCTAGGGAACATTTCTCTCATCAATAGTTTTTACCGTCATGCTGTCCGCTCGCCTAGTTGCGTACGCTTCCACCCACATAGAGAATAATTATACAAATACTTGGATACACCTAAGATGATTGTGAACTGGCATCTCAACAAAGTCTAACTGCATCTGGGCAAAGGGATCTTCAGACTTACCAATATGGCTCATTGTCACCAAAGTCCTCTTCCCCGGATTATTCTGCTGACAGGTAACATAGCATTGACACACATTTTTAGCAACAGTCCTAAAGTGGGGATTATACCAATATTAATTCAAGTTCTTAACAATGTAGTCTCGATCAAGATGTGTCTGACCATAAATTTGTCCAACAGGAAACAGCACTGAATCAGGCATAATGTACCACTTTTCAGCTGTTAGCCACACATCGTTATTGCCTTTTGAATAGCCTGCTATTTCCCCTTTTCTTTTCTCCTCTTCTGACACTTCATCTTGGAGCTCTTTTAGCCCACTCAACGTCAATATCAACTTTAAATTGCTCTTGTTCTTTTGATTTAATCGTAGCACATTCATGAGCACAATACTTTCCTACTTCATCTGCATAGCGGTTTCCAGAGTGTCACCATATTAGCTCCTGTCTTATAGGTAGCACATTGTACTACAGAAATTACTTTTGGTTGCTACAATGCACTCAACAATTCCAAAATATATATCCCTTTAGGTATTAGGGTACCAGAAGATGTCATAAAACCCCTTTGTGACCACAATTGGCCAAAGTCATGGACCACGCCAAAAACCATACTGGCTACGAATGTAGATTGTAACACCCAGTCCATCAGAGAAGCAGCATGCTCTAGTAAGTGCAATTATTTCTGCTACTTGTGCTGAAGTTAAAACACAAAAGTATGATGTTTCAAACATATTTGATAATGGTCTCTCAGACAAGAACCATCTACAAATAAAATGTGATCCACTTGTTCAAGGGGAACATCTTGTATGTCCAGTCCTTGCTTGGTACACAATTCTGTCACATTAATACAATCATGATCACAGTTCTCATCATCACTATCCCCCACCTGCATCTGGAAAAAGCTTTGCAGGATTCAGGGTATTGCATCTTCTGATTGAAATATTATAAGCCACTAGAATCGTTTGCTCATATTTGGTTAGAAGGAGGTTTTTCAAATGCTGAGTTCATGTACGAGTCAGCAAAATCTCAACTGAATGAGAGATTAAAACAATAAAAGTGTAACCCATCCCAACCTGTTCCCTTTGCTGACGACTTGTAATAGGTTCTCCTGTCCCATATCCTGAGGTGATCTAGCTATTTATAAAACATATGGAGGTCTTGAATCTAATAAATCATCTAAAAAAATAATCCTTCTCATCTGAATTATCTGAACTTTTCTTTCTAACTTCCTTGTTGTCATCAATCTTCTTTTTATCTGACACATTAGCAATTGCAGGAAACACATCAACTCCAAGCATCATTGACTCTTTCCACGTTCTTCGTTGAGCACCCTATCTAGACTCTAACCAGTGGCTCACAGTATTTGTAACCTGCCTCTTCTTTTTCTTTCATTCCTTCTCATTCACAATATAATCCTATTCAGTCAGTGCTTCAAACTGTCCAGGGTTAGGTTGTGGTTTTCTCTCATTCATGATACACCTCAAATACTCAAGCTTGCTCACATTAAAAGTACCCTCTAAAGGAAATTGCATGTTCTTGTCATGATAATTACTCATTCCATTCTTTTAACCACACGGACATACAAAGACCTGAATTCAAAATCATTCTGCAAGCAAGAAAATCTTCTGAAGGAATTATCTCTCCCTCACTCACAGGAACTTTAGACCTTTTCAACATAGCACCAATTTTTGCTCTATCCAATTCTACACAAACCATGTGGTATAAACAAAGACAATCAACCTTACAATGTGGCATCAGCAAGAAATTGCCAATTACAGCGCAACACTACTATACAACATCACTATAGATCACAAATTACAGTGCAACCAACAGCGACAACAACTCAACCCAATCACAGCGCGGCTCACTCAGACAATCAACCAAATGCAATGCAACTTACTATGACACAGTTCTAGATCACTGCAGAATTACACAAAATTAATTGACAAATTCTTATCTGCTTAACCGAAACAATAATAATAAGAAAAAGTAAATCAATTTCCCGCAGGGAGAGAATAGTACTCTCAACATTAACAATCACTTCAAGGTAAATCCCAACAAGCGTTAATTTACTCTTCGATTAACATGTTTACTCCTGTGCACCAAAGAATAAATAAACACCCATCTAGGTTACAACACATTCAAAATAAACCTTTAGTAGCTCAAAAAAGTCCCTATCTTGATGTGTAGCACCTCACAATGCACAAACCATTTCCCAGACAAGTTTCACAAAATGAATATATCTTGAGATCTTGGATTACAACAAATCAGTTTCCCAAACCAACATAAACTCTAGCACACGAAATCACATTAATTGAACAATTTTCGACGCATTTGACAAAAATACTAAATGATTACAATACCGAGTTTCAATAATCCAACTTAAATATACAAGAAAATCACAGTAATCAAACCCTCCTTGACCCGCAAATCAAAATTGCAAAACATAGATGCTCACACGCAGGATAATTCATGATACCACAATAAAATCTGCATGCAATCTAACTCACAAGTATCACAATGCACTCTGTTCATCATCAAAATACGTCACCATTAATCTGCCTTATGGGTACTCACTTTCTTCTGCTTAGTAACAGCTCAGAAACACTGGAATAATGCAAATAATCCAATTCTGGGCAGACCATAGGAACAAAGAGTATTGACAGAAATCCAGAAAGGTTAAAATTTTATCTCTCTTATCTAGTCTGTTATCTGATATGTTCGCATTCTCCGTCAAAACTGGTGACGCTATCTTATCAGATAAACAAGATAAAACGTCTATGTAGAATCTGAGATGAGGTTAACCTGAAGAACATATGCGGCAATGTGGCCCAAGAGATACCAGTTTTAACAGCAAATAAATCAGCATAGTCAGTTAAGTTAGTCTAATGTCAAGAAGGAACATGCATCTTCTAAAATTTCAAAACCGTGAAAGTTTATTAAATAATTTAAGTGCAGTACAGAAGGCAAAAATAATAGTCAAAACGCATGGTGAAATAAATAGGGAGGAAGAGCCTTTAATGTTGCAAAAAGCTTCCTCCGGAGATATTACAGCATGTCAACACACAGCATTATACTAGTGCACATTTTGTTACGTGTGATGAAAGGAGAAATACAAAAATACATCATGGCTGTGATAGGACTCGAGATGGAGTTTGGGAAAGAGTCTTCCAAAGGGCAGGGTGAGGTAATGGAGTCTGTGGTATCACTTAGGACATAGGCTGTAGATGTGGAGAAGATGGAGGTGCTGGAGAGAAGCGAGAAGAAACAGACTTCCTTGGAAATGGAGTAGCAGACAGGTGGACTACTGGAGTTTTCACCCATGTCGGGGAGTTAGTCCCGGAGTCCTCCAAATCAGAGATGTGTATAGGTTTTCTCTCTTTAAATTTGTAAAGCCTCTCAGATAACTTATCGGATGAAGTGAAGTCACCCATGTGATCATGAATAAATACAAATGAATAGCTATTAAAACCTTGAGGTAGAATCATTAACACCTGAAGGCTACAAAAGGAAAGTAAGCAATGTCTGATATCTAACAACTGAAACCTAAAAACGGAGGCTACATGTGTTCAACCCAAATGGACTGCCATCTCTTCATCTGAATTCAGTCCACTGGGGGGGAGTCAAAGTATAAAAATCCAGAATTAATTTTGATTCAAGTATACGTAATTCATTTACCCTGTTGCCTCCTCTGATGTTAGGCTCAATACTATCCATAACTCCAAATTGTAATAGATCACTCTTTTGAGTGCCAAACTGCAAAATGTCTTGCAAACGGATATTGGCTGTAATTATGACAGATGGCCATATGTGCTTTAATATCCATTTCTTTGCCGAGTGAATGGTGCTACAAATATATATCTTGTTGCAAGTACACAACAGACAGTAGACACAATAATCCGAATTGCAAGTCAGAGATTTCCTGATTTCAAACTCCCTTGTTGTGTTGGGTATAATGAATCTGGAGGTATTAGTGCTATTTGTGCATGCTTTATATTTCTTGCAACAAAAGAAATCTGTTGCATTGCATGTACTGTTTACTCGATTGCTGTTAGTGATCCTATTGTGGCTTAAACTGTCTCTCAACAAGTTGTTCTTTCTGTGATTCTGGGATAACTCCCTACATACTTAGTCAGGATATCATTAGTATTTAAAACATGCCAGTTTTTCCTAAGAATACCCCTGATCTCAGTGGATTTGTTGGAGGAAGCAGTGATGAACCTCACAGTATTTTCCTCACTGACCTGTGGTTGTGTGCAGGCATACAATAGATCTTGCCTGAAGATCTGGTTTACTTTCTCCACTGCCTTAGAGATGGTTTTCTGACTATAACCTCTCTCTTTGAAACGTGACACCATGTTGTTACATTCAGTTTCATAGGTATCTGGTGTTCTACAATTAAGTTTAGCTCATGAGAGCTCAATATAGGGGATGCTATAAACCAGGTCAGTGGGGTGTGCACTGGTGGTATTTAAGAGACTGATACCTGCTGCACGTTTACGAAATAGTCTAGTTAACAATCTGGTTTTACAAACATCAGTCTGAAGATCAAAAATTAGATACTTTCCTTACTGGCATGCCCTATAAATCTCAAATTTCACTCATTATCCTTCAGACTGTTGATAAATGTCATGGCAGAATCTTCGTAAACTTTCCATATTATAAATGCATCATCAATGTATCTACCCCAGAGCACTACATGCTCATCATAGCCTCTGATGTCACTGGTCACCTGCTCCTCCCACCAGCCCATGAACAGATTTGCATAGCTGGGGGTAAAGCAGGTACCCTTCGCAGTCCCCTGGGGTTGTTTGTAAACATAATTGTTAAAAATGAAAAAGTTGTTATTTCGACAGTAAGAACCATATCCAATACCACTTCAGCATTCATGAGAAATGACAAAGACCTAGCACTCATAAAGTGTCTACATGCACTAATCCCAAGATTGTGTCACATGCAAGTGTATACACTGTTAGCATCCATAGACACCAAGGTACAGTCAGGATCCTATCCTCCTGGAAGAGCCATAGTATCCTCTATTAGTTCACTTTTGGAGAATACTTCAAAATATATCACTCAATACCTTTGACCAGACCCTTTGTGTAAGCATTACCAGATTATATAAGAAATGAAAGATACTTTCTTACCATAATTGAGGGTATTAATTGGGAACCTGACTTTATCTTGGCGACCATGGATGTTAACAAATCCCTCCAATCGTCTCAAATAACCTCTAGATAGATGTAGCCCTTCTTTTAACGTCCTATTGTACCTCTCTACTAGCTCATTAGTTTGAGGATTATAGAGAGAACATTTCTCATGCCCAATACTTTTTCCCTTCATAAATGTCTCCATTTCTTGTGTTGTGGTGAATTGAACCCCATTATCAGTTAAAATTGTTCTAGGATTATCTCCTTACTTAAAACATTCTCCAGATACCTGATCACTGACGCTGTAGCAATTTCTCTCTGCATTCTGCACTGCAACTTCAGGCCATCTAAAGAACATATCCATCAGTACCAGTTGGTAAATTGGAGTGCTACGTCTTCTCAGGGCTGTGATGGGACCTCTCTGCACACCATTAGTGGTGTTCTCACTTTTCTATTCTTGTCACTTTGACAACAATCCATACATTCTCTAATTACTTGTTCAACTTGGATGTTCATCCCTGGCCTACAATAATTACTTCTTAACCTCTCTTTGGTCTTACTCATAACTAGATGCCCAGCATGTGCCAAATCTATCAGTCATGCTCTTCGCCCCACCAGTGGCACTAAACGCGAACCTCAAATGATCAACCCATTGTTCACTGGCAGTTAATTCTAAACTTTACTGAAAACTTTCTCAGCTTCATTACTAAATTTGCTAACTCCTTCTTTAGGAAGTTTGTTGCAAACACTAACAAGAACCAAATCATTGTCTAATTCCTCCAACTATTCAGGTTTTAAAATGCACCCTTCAGTGATTTTACACACCTTACTCTACTTCTCCACCCACAATCCTCACCAACTGCTACTCCACAAGCTTCTCTTACTAATCTGAAAAGGCAGTCAGCTGCTTTATTTGAGGGACTAGGGATGTATTTTACATTAAATCTAATTCCTGCAATGCCGCAACCCATTTACATATGCTACCTGATACGGAATGTAACCCTTTTTCTCAAGGATTTCTTGTAAAGGTTTGTGATTCAAATAAAGATCAAATCTTTGCCCCCCACAAAACTTTCTTAAACTTTCTTATGGCCCAGCATACTGCAAGAGCTTCTTTTCAATTGATGAATACTTGGTTTCCGACTCTCTTAATGTTCTAGAAGCAAAAGTTAGAGTCACCTCATTTTAACCTTGCATTTGCATCAATACTGCCACAATCTCTTTGTCACTGCCATCAGTGGACACAGAACAATGCAGGCCTGATTCAAAACTACTATGACTTCAAGCACCTTTCAGACTACTTTTAACATTCAATCCATGAAATCTTTCACACTGTTTACTCCACACAAAGTAAACCTTCTGCTTCAAAAGTTTACATAAGGCACTTGTTCTGCTGGCAAAGTTTTGTGCAAAGTGTGGGTAAAAATCTGCCAGGCCTCAAAACGTCTACACACCTTTTGTTTACGGTCTTGATAATATTTTTATATATATATATATATAGGAGTCCTCATACATCCTCAAATGAGCCTTTAACCAGATAGCCACCTGCAATGCTCACTGGATACGATCAAGGCGAGTAGTCTTGCAGCGAAATCCAAAGCCCTAAGGTGGCTTTAGCCAAAGAGGTATAATCACAGGACCCTGCCAGGGTACAACATTCCACCTATGGGGTACCATATACCCTGATTGCGAGAGTATCCCCTTTCCACCACTTTCCTCTGCATTTCATACATAAAGACCACTGATCGCCCCAATCTGACCATTCAGGGGGCTCTGGGTGGGACCGCCTCCTACAAATCTCTCTCCTTGCCAATAGGAGTAGACACAAACATAAATTCCTGGAGTTCGCCGCGGCCCGGCCCCTCTACACGGCTTCGCCCAACACTCCAAATATAATCAGCTTTGGGCTTACCTCAATCTCCCAGCCAAAGATACTTGCCAACGTTTTTCCCGCCAGGAGCCAAAAGTGGGACAGAGCTGGGCATGCGGCGAACATGTGCAGATCATCAGTGTCCAGGCTTCCACATTTTCTGCTATAATTCTTGTATGGTATTGATCAATTATTCCTTTGGTCTAACTCCCTTATCAGAAACCACATGGCATAAATAATCTGTATTCACTTGAGCAAATTTACATTTTTAGCTTTCAGCACAACCCCATTTTTACTTAATATGAATTACCTTCCTAAGTCTTACCATGTGTTGCTTCATGTCACTCCAAAATATCAAAATGTTGTCCAGGAAATACAAGACCATCAATATGTCCAAACATACTGGTCATCAGCCTTTGAAATACCGAGGCTGCAGAACATAGTCTGTAGGGCATATGATTAAATTAATATGTACCATACAGAGTGAAAGAGGAGGTAAAGTCTTTGGAACGTTCAGTGAGCCTAACCTGATGGTAGGAAGAAGTGAGGTCAAATATAAAGAAATGTTTGCTCTCGATAGAGCACCTCCCACTAATATATTATGGAGAGGAAATTGGTCTTTGACTACTATTATATTACAATCTCTTAAATCTATGCAGAGCCTAATCTCATTGTTGGGCTTTGTGCCACAACTATAGGTGCCAACCATTTGTTTGCCTAAACCTACTAAATGATCTCTTCATTACATAATTCATCTTCTTTCTTAAGAGCTTCTCTAACACTGTATGGAATATTCTTGCCTTATAAGAAAAGGGAACAGCACCTTCTTAAAGTTTTAACATTGTGCAAGTAGTTCTTCAAGTATTCTATGATCCATAAAATCACCATAGGAAACTCTGCAACCAGATCATTTGGTATCAAATTGACACCGTTGACTTGAACTCGTGAAGTGGCATGGGAATTCAAGGAAATACAAATAAAAGCTTCTTATTTGGCCAGCTCAGTACTGTGTCACCAACCCAAGGGATACAGAGAATACCTTCAGCCTAATTAGCCTTGAAATTGAAATGGCCTTTAAAATATCCAACTAATTCTATTGGCCTACCTCTATATGCATAGGGATCAGACAGGTTAACTTTCCCTTTAAAGTGTTCGTCATAGATCACGTCGGATATCAAAGTCAAATATGCTCCAAAATCCATCAACATGTTTACACCAATCCCATTAACTAATACAATATCTGAAGGATGACCATTATATTCGCTGACTCTATTAATAGTGTAAGTAATTTGCAAAATATAAGGTTAGTTAACAATAGTGATTTAATTGTTCTAATTCACTTTAGAACTACTATTACAACACTTGCTAAAGTGTCCCTTCTTTCTATAAACATTGAACACACTTTCGATGGCCAGCTAATCTTTATTATTTGCTCAGTGACCTACTTTACTACATCTAAATCAAGCACCCATTATTTCTTTGGATGTCTTTGTTCGCAGAATTCATATTAGCCTTAACATTGACTGTATGAACAGATTCTGGTTCACACTTTTCCTAACGTAAATCAGCTACACATGCCAGAGAGTGCCCAATTGGCTTAGCAATTATCCTTACCTCACTGAGTTTGGGATCACCTTTCAACCTCAACTCTTCTCTCACTTCAGAATTTTTACACTTCAGCATGAATTGCTCTCTTATACGTTCATCAGTACTGTTACCAAAATTACGTGTGGCATCCAGTTTCTTAATGCGGTAATGTAGTCCTCGATAGATTAATCTGCTTATTCAGACCACATTGCAAAGTGATATACTTCTAGAATTATTGAAAATTAAGGTAAGTAGTTTTTATCAATTATTTTAACACACCTCATATTCATTAAGACCCGGCTTGGCATCATCTCCCTCCTCATCAGACAATTCAGGAAGCTTTTCAAAAACTTGAAAACCTGCCCTACAGATCCCAAGCAATGAAGAAAAATTAGGACAATTTTCTTTTAAATAGTTTTTGAACACCTTCTTCCACTTCGACCATTTTAAAATTGCTTCACCGGGAGTTGATAAAAAGAATGGAAGTGGAGAAATATTGTGCATTATAGTACATTGTAAAATTCACATGGGTCTAGGTGAGAAATGGGTTAAGTGGTTCCAATTACTCTACGAACACCCAACTGCCAGGGTCAAGACAGGAAAAGTAGTCTGTACACAATACCGCATCTTTCGTGGTACACGATAGGGGTGCCCGTTATCGCCCCTCCTATTTGCATTGGCAATAGAGCCGCTGGCAACATTGTTTCATCAGGGAGAGGACGGAGTGGGTCTGACAATTGGTGGCCATACGCATATTATTTCCCTTTATGGAGACAATCTCCTGGTATATCTCAATGATGCTGTGAGGGGCACTACATCAGCCCTGGACTTACTAGATAAGTTTGAGCGTGTCTCTAGGCTACAGGTAAATAAGGGTAAGACTTACCTGTTTCCGCTGTCACTGGACAGCCCCGCCATGTGGACCTTCCCTTAGACCTTAACTGGGCCCCCCACACCTTTAAATACCTGGAGATACACTCTTCCACTCTCTGGAAGAAATTAAAGAAGGGAATCTTGGGCATGCTCTGAGAGCGCTCAGAACCTGTGTTCCACCGTGGTGCTCCCTGCACCTCCCGATCATGGCAAGAATCTCACTGTCAAAGATGGTTATGCTACCCTGTCTGTTACATTTTTGTTAACTTGCCGATAGTAGTGTCCTCCAGCTGGTTCAGACAGTTAGACGCCCTACTCTGAGATCTTATATGGGACAAGGGTTGCCAGAGGGTGTCCTTGACAACACTACAATGTCCAGTTGCAGAAGGTGGGCTGGGGGTGCCGAATTTAGAGCACTCTTTCTTGGCTTCACAAATGCAATGGTTGGCACAGTGGCTAGAAGGAGTAGGCCCTGCAGGCACAAATCTGACGGATGCAGGAGAACGCACATCCCTATTACTGGCTAAAATGTTAGACCCAGCTGTGGTGATCCCGCATCAGTCCCTGTTGCAAACCATGGCTTTGCAGTGTTGGAAACGTTGTGTAGCCATGCGGGCGGAGTCCCCTCTATATGCACCGACCCTATCCCTGATAGGCTTACCACACGGTAATCCTAGGAGGATATTCACCTCCGACCAGTTGGCGCACTGGACAGCCGTGGGGTTGGAGACAGTTGGTGACTGCTATCAGCAGTCAGTCCTGGCTCCACCGGTGGACTTAATGGAAAGCAACGGGCTTCAGCCAGGGCAGTTCCTTCAGTATGAAGCCCTGACATGCACATTTAGAATACTGTGGGGCAGAGGGCAGGAAGAGCCTGAGACACATGTAATGTTACAATCCATACTCACCTTAGGCGGGGCACGACATCAAGTGAAATGTTTTTATGCTGCACTACTACAGCTATCTCACACCCCCCTTCAAAAACTACGCGATAAATGGGCATCTGCCCTGAACTGGGAAATTACAGACGGGGATTGGAAAAGAATATTGGCATCCCAAAAAGGTCTCCCGAAACACTAGGCTGAAATATATACAGTTTAATTTTACACATAGGACGTACATGACGCCTCACAGGATCTGGGTCACATTTGGCGGGGAGCTACGCAATTGCCAAAGGTGCAACCATAGCGATGCTGACTTTATCCGCATGATCTGGAGCTGTACGACTGTGAGTAGATTTTGGTGTGAAGTTGTGAAGCTGATGAGGACAGCAGTGGGGCGCATGCTCTAGCCCACGATTGAGACCTGTATACTGGGATTTTTCCCAAGGCTGCCCAAGCGGACAGTAGGTAAGCGATTTATAGATCTGGCCTTAGTTTTGGCCAAAAGGAGAATAGCATTAATGAGGGCCTGCAATAGCTGACAGGAAAAGAGATGTGATACACTGGGCAGAGACAGAAGAAAGGGTCTTGGCTAGGGAGGATGCCCAAGGGCTACGAAGACATCCAATGGCAGGCCCCTAGAGGGAGGTCCTAGAAAATTGGGAACACCCTGAAAGATACCAACCCATAGGAGAGGCGGTTGAGTCCAGCTGCCACTTGGATAGCGCTAGCAACACAGATTTGTAGGGCAGGAGCGAAAACCTCACTGAACCTGGCTCCCGGGCTGTTGCACCCCCCCACCCCAACCCCCCCAATTTGTACAAACTTGGAAATGATGCCCCTCAGGTTGCGCCGATAGTCGGATACCTATGACCGAGAGTTTGGGTTCCCCCTGGCCCGGTTTCCCTCGTCCCCTATGATACGCCTGATAAGTACCTGTACAGGCATACCACCCTGCATAGTTACTTAGTTTATAGTTAACTTCCCTTTTTTTCCTATTTTATTATCCCTTTGAGTCACATCTCGAGGCCAATACTCCTATTTGCTGTTATGTTATGTTATATAAACTTATAATGCGCTCAGCTACTCCAAAGAGTGTCCCGGCGCAAGCCGGAGAGGGAAGAGCATGGAGAGGTTACACAAACAAATGAGTTTTCAGATTTTTCTTGAAAAGGCGAAGGTCTTGGATGCTGCGAAGGGCAAAAGGAAGTGAGTTCCAGGCAGATGACACTCTAACAGCAAGGGAGCAGCCCCCCATTCTTGAGAGCCGAAATTGGGGGATATGAGCCAAAAGCTGAGAAGAAGACCGGAGATGCCTGGCGGGGGAATAGAACAGAAAGCGCTTGCATAAATAAGGGGGACCACCGGCGTAAAGAGCCCGGTGCGCCAGAGTCAAGGCTTTAAACTTCACTCGTTGAGCCACCAGGAGCCAGTGTAGTAAGTGCAAATGCTGACTAACGCTTGATCTCATAGGAATATTAAAGACAAGCCGTGCTGCAGCATTTTGAACAACCTGTAATTTGTTCAGGAGATAATTCGGAAGACCAATGTATAAGGCGTTGGCATAGTCAATCCGAGAAAGAATCAGGGCCCGCCTCACCGTTTCCTTGGCAGCTCTGGGAAGAAGTGGGAAAAATTTCCTCAGAGTTTTCAGTATGCCAAAACAATTCCCAACTATCTTCTTTATCTGGGTGGGGAAAGAGAGGTTCTCCTCAAACCAGACTCCTAGATTTTTTGCGGGAAGCCCCGTTGAAGCCGGGAAGGAAAACTCAGAAGGCCACAAGGACTCCCTGAACTGGGGGGGAAGGACCCATAAAGGAGGATTTCTGACTTGTCCTCATTGCACTTGAGTTGGGCGGAGGTCAGCCAATGGAAAACAGCTGACAGACATTTTTTGGCTTGCTGTGGCTCCCTCTCTCCTACCAGACTGTATCCATTAGTAATACATAAACAGCGAGTGAGCCTAGGGCCCTCCTTAACCCAGTGTGCCCAGATAATCCTATCTGAATGCCCACACTTCTAGGGCGTTAATTATTGTTGAGCTGAACAAGTCTTTGATCTGGTAATCATTGGATGTTGCACTTTGGGTTTGATAAGTGGATGAGTGACCGGTAATAGATTACAGATGTATTACATGTCAAAATATGAGCTATTAAAATGTACTGATTGTATACTCAAATGCTAATAAAAATATGTTATAAAAAAAAATAGTACATTGTAAAATTTGAAATAATAAATAAAAGCAGAAAACGAACTAGAGAAAGGAAACACAGAGATCCAATACTATACCCAAGTAAAGAAACACAGGTACTCGAATCAGTACCTGATAACCACAAATACCTGTTAGAAATTAAAAATCCCATACACAGCAATGATCCAAAGTACGCATTGGGTGGCAGTGTAGCGCTACCTCTCCTCATGGAGAATGAAGGAAATGACGTAAGAAATACATCTGGTGTGCCGAAACGAAGAAGAGTTCAGCTGGAGGTTACTCCGTCTCTGTAAGAAATTCTGGTAATGCACACACTTAGAAACAGATGTCTGATGTACACTGTGCAAGAGAATTACACTTGGAGCACATAGTAGTAAGTCACAAACTCCAACAGTGAACCAAGCGTGGCGGGCTAATCTGCTTTTGAAGATGGGCATAGAAGGAGCAAGACTAGGGTTTTGGGGGGGCGTGCACCCCCGGGTTTTTGGGCCACTGGTGCAGCCCCGGCCCAAATGGGCTCTTTTTGGGCTATAACCGTTTGCCAAAATGTATAACCGACCATTTCGCGCACTGTGTCACCATTTTGGGAAGGTGACAGTAGCCGGTAGCAATTTAGTGAAGGGAAAGGTTTTTTCTGTTTGTGAAGCCGATAGGATGGATACGCGAGTGCAGGATGTCATGCTCCTGCTGGCGGAGGCATAGCACATGGACCTGCTTACACCAGGAGCACGGGTGGGGGCATGCCCAGCTCATCAATCTGCGAGCGGTGTGGTTGCAGCAGTGTGGGTGTGCTCACCGCCGCGCCCGCGGGAAACACACACCAAAAAGCAGGTACGTAGCAGGGGCTGCTCAAGAGTCAGGGAAGCGGCCTCAGGTACCCGGGAACAGAAGGTTCCAGAGCAGCCAAATGGGGTCCCAAAGGAGGCAGATCATGCTAGGTAGGGCCAGCAGGGTAGCATAGAGAATAAGGCCCAGGGAGGCAGCGGGGAGGCGGTTAGAGTGGCTGGGAAGATGGCAGTGCCACAGCAGGGGCCCCCTGTATCACTGGATATGGGAGGGTGGGTAGATAGGGCCCCATAGGGGCTGCGATCACACTGGTCAGAGGCAGGGGCGTGGCAACAAGAGGCGGGCCCGGCCACAATCGTAATGGACAGGGGGATCATGAGAGGATGGAAGCCTGCACCGCAAAAGGCCAGAAGGTGGGCCCAGTGACCGCATTAGTGGCGACAATTTTAGAATAGAGTGATGAAGAGGATCAGGGAGGAATGTCGACGAAAGGGCAGGAAGAAGAAGTGAGGGCTCCGATCAGGATATATATGCGCCAAGGGGTGGAAAAGGGTGAGGGGCCAGCGCTTAGGGGGGACATTCGGCGGAGCTTGGGAGGCTAGGGCAGTAGACCTTTACCCGGTAGAGTAACGGGGAAGAGAGTGGGGAGAAGAGGGAGCAAGGAAGGAAGACCAGGTCAGTGGAGAGTGCTGGCAATGCATATCTGCGGAAGGGAGGGGTCAGGCAGGTAGGGATACTAACCTTTGCTGGGCCTTCCCTTTGCATTATAGGAGCATCAAGAACGCAGGAATGAAGCCTCTGGAGAGTCATATGCGGCTCAGAGACCCTGAGGGGAAGAGATGGCAGGGTCTAGTATGGCCAGCCGGATGCCGACGAGGGACCGTTACGACGCTACCACACGAAGGTCTTGGGTGGCCTTGGCAGTGCACCAACCTGGATGGCTCAATGCAGCCTCTGAGATGGCTGGAGGAACAACAGGGCAACAGGGGAGAGGGTATGGGCCAGGACGGCATACTACGGCCCACTTGTATCACGCTGGAGGTAATGAACGGTCTACACAGCAAGGGGGTACACACAGGGTCCTGGGAAGTGGGAGAGGACCCTACACATTTAGATTATGATGAGGGGAGCATAGAAGAAGGCGAAATAGTGAATGATGATGATGCCCCTGTGGAAGAAGAACACAGGTGGTGGACAAGCGGTGCATGCGGGGGGTTCCAATAATAAGATTGTGCCTAGTCTGTTGCAGGATCGCAGGGAGGAGGAAGGACACCTTGCACAGGTCGATGTGGTTGAAGTCCCTTCATGACTGGTTAGGCAGCTGGTTCCCGTGCGGAAGCCAACCTTGATGCCAGGTAAGGGCAATGGGAGTTCTGGGGCTCGGGGTCGTGACACACAAAAAGTGTCAGTAGGGGTGAACGCGGGGAGAGATGGGAACAGTGGAGAGATACGCCTCACGAAAGGTTTGTATGCAAATGACACAGCTGTAAAGAGACGAAGTGGGTCAATCAAAAATAAAGGACGATGGGGACAGACACAGCAGGCTTAAGGCAACCAATCATAAAATGATGATTAACAATAATGTATAAACAATAATAAATGGAAAGAAACAAGGCATAAGAATTGCGTGGTTCTTTCCAATTAATTGAGCTCATAGGTTTATTTCCATCAGAATAATAATGATGGGAGCTTCATTGGCTTCCATTTATGGTTTCACTACTTTCTTCCCTTTCTTCATCTTTTTCTTCCTTCCCTTACTATTCACTTTGGGTTATTGGGTTATATCATCTACAATCAATTTCATTCTTATAAGTTTAATTTAATTCTTTCTAAAACAAACCTTATGATATAACGCTTCAGTAATATACTACCTTGCGCACTCCTCTTTTTCCATCTTTCCCACTTCAATGCAGACGATTTCTATCGACTTTTAATATCTATTATGTTCTCTTTGCATTTTGGAAAGAACCACGCAATTCTTATAAGGCAATAATTTTTATTCACAGAATCCTCACATGTTCCAACTGTGGCCTCTTTCCTGACGAAGCACCTGTGTGTGCCGAAACGCGCGTAGAACACCACCAGTCATTTTGATTTTGTGCCACTGTGTTCTATTTGAATCTATTTCTTATACATTGTGCCTATCCATCAATTCTGTGGAAAATGTCACCACTTTTAACAATGTTTTTATATTGACATGAGTATGCATGGAAGTATGATTGATGGACATGAAAGTGAGTGTGTGTAGACTATAGAATGTCACATTGTCAAGCATTTAAATAAATGATATTTTGTACTTTTGATAAATAGCTGTTGTTGCCTTGTTTCTTTCCATTTATTATTGTTTATACATTATTGTTAATCATCATTTTATGATTGGTTGCCTTAATTCTTTACATTGATTGATTTTTCCCTACCTTAAGGAACCTCACCTAAATAGTAGGGGGCCTCTTCTTTTACGCTTGACAGACACAGCAGGTACAGAACGCAGACATGGGGGCAAAAGGAGACAAGAGCCAGCAAGAAAAAAAAGAAGAAAGGGTAGAACAGGTCAAGGCAGGGTTGCAAGGGGACAGGGCAAAAGAAAGTAAGGAACTTAAAATTAAGAAATTGCAATATATGGGAGTGACAAAGCCCTTGGGAACACACTTAGGGGCCGATTCCGATTCAGGCCGGAAATCTCCCCGACCGAGCCGGACCCGGAGAGATTTCCGACCGAATCGGACCCTAGCAGTCCGACCGAACGAGTACGATGCGCACGTATGCTATCGGACTCGATTCGGTCGGACTCCATTGAAGTCAATGGGAGCCAGTCGTACGAGCGCGTACACGGGCTCCCATTGACTCAATGGGCACGACGGCGAACAAGGGCGCCCCCTACAGCGTGTTCAGCGTCGATGCGGGTCACGCCGTACATGCACGTGTAGGGGGGACCCATGGGTCCCCCCTGTGTGCGAGTCGCATGCCTACGCTTCCAGGGGGGTCCGACACGGACCCACAAAGTGCGGCTCCGACAGCTCCTTGGAGCCGGACTGCGCGAGTTGGTCGGAGCGGTCGAGGTGCGCATCGTACTTACCCGGCCGGGGAACGTCTCCATTGCGCGGTGCGCGTCGTCCCCGTGCGGAGTCGGGTCGGAGCGGTCGGGTCCTGCGAACGAGTCGGTCGGAGATTTCGCAAGCGCACGCATCGTACTCGCTCGCCCGGACGCACGTACGACTCGGTCGGGAAATAGGGCTCCGAATCGGATCCGGTTAAGCCGAATCCGATTCGGTGCCCTACCGGCCGAGATCGGAATCGGCCCCTTAATGTTGGCAACCAAGGAGAAAATATTGAAAGGGGAGTATGTGGAGATGTTAAAATTACTACATAGAGAATTACGGGCGAAAGAAGGGTCAAAGGAGGAAGAATTTGAAATGTTAAAACGGCCTCGGGTGCAGACAACAGAAAATTGGACTGCAGCTTTCCTAATTTTCGCATGTGTACACTGCGAAAAATACCCAGAGAGGTGTGTCTCCTTGTTCAAATATATGCATGTGATCAGAAGAGCGCAGATCACATTTGGGGGTTACGCTTGGTCACATTATGATGAGGAATTCCGAGTGCAGTTAGCATGGGTCCCAGAGGCAAAATGGGGGGAGATTGAAACGGACCTATATCACCAGACAATGGGTTCAGTTAAGTTTGGGAAGACCACATTTAATGCAAGCGGCCTTCCATTAGTATAGCAGCCCTTTCAAACCTGTCCTACCCGCGGGAATTGGGGACCGGGCCAAGGAACCAGGGAGGAGTGCAGGGGACATGTTGGGATTTTAACAAAGGTCTCTGCACAAATAATATTATAGATTCTGACACAAGTGCTCTAAGTGCGTAGGAAGACATCCCCTCGTGCAGTGCTTCAGGCCTGGGAACAGCAGTCAAGGACAGTAGACAGGGCAATGGAACCAGCACAACAGCACATAAAGCAGCCAGCAAGGGAATCAGACATCAGGGGAGGACGTAGGGCAAATGGGAATATGGGAAAAGGCTCATATGCCAATTAATACACAATGTTTAGATGCATAGTTGGTGCACTACCCCATCAGAGAGGATGCACAATTGTTAAGCGAAGGTTTACAGGAGGGATTCATTCTAGGGTATGAAGGACCAAGGTTCGGTAGGTGGGCAGGGAATTTACAGCCAGTGCATTCACATAAACGGGTGGTGCAAGGGAAACTGCTAAAAGAAGTCCTGGAGGGCAGGATGGCAGGGCCATTTAATACATGGCCAATGCCTGATCTGATCGTCTCATCCATTCGGGTGGTACCAAAGAAGGAGAAGGGTCAATTTCACCTCATACAACACTTGTCTTGGCCGGAAGGAGCTTCCGTCAATGATTTTATATCTGAGGAAGTAACTTCAGTATCATATTCATCAGTGGATGTGGTCAGGGCTCTGGTTAAAAGGGTGGGAAACAGGGCACAGATGGCAAAATGTGACATAAAATCTGCTTTTAGGCTATTGCCAGTACATCCGGAAGAATTTCAGTTGCTGGGGATTAGCATTACCCATGGGGTGTTCCATCTCTTGTGACCTGTTTGAGCGTTTCAGCTCTCTCTTACAGTGAGTTTTCACATGGCAGACGGGCAAGGATACGGTGACACACCACTTTGATGACTTCTTCCTGGTGGGTCAACCCGGTTCAACGGACTGTCAACAGCAGTTTCTAAGTTTTCACAAGCTCATGGGTGAACTAGTGAACTAGGAGTGCCTCTAGCGCCAGAGAAGACACAAGGTCCAAGCACAGTGTTGTCATTTCTGGGGAACTGGATTCAGTAGCCATGGAGGCGCACCTCCCTGTAGACAAGAAACTGCACATGCAGATGTTGCTTGACAGTATGTTGGCAAAGCCAGAAGTGACAGTTAAGAAGTACAGGTACTGTTAGGGCATTTGAACTCTGGGTGCAGAGTAGTGAGGACAGGGAGGACATTCTGTAGGAGACTGAGCCTGTCTTTAGTGGGGCTTTTGCTGCAACACCATCACATGCTCTTGTCGGCGAGTACAAAAGGGGATTTACGCATGTGGCGCAGGTTTCTAGAAGATTTCAATGGCATCCCAATGATGGCCCTAAACCCCAAAGGAATGTGAATGGGATGTGCAGATATATTCTGATGCCACAGGGGGCATCGGTTTCAGGTTGTACTGGCAGTCTAGGTGTTGTGCAGAAGAGTGGCCGGGGAACTGGAAAGCGGAAACATGGGGGCAGGAGCATTGCCTTCCTAGAATTTTTCCCTCTAGTGGTAGCAGTCACGCTCTGGGGGCAGGAACTGGCACATAGGAAGGTTCTTTTTAAAGTAGGCAACATGGTGGTGGTACATGTGGTGAACAAACAGTTGGCAAGGGATTCACAGGTGCTTAAGCTGCTGTGGGTCTTCCTAATGGGCTGCTTCAGACATGATATAGCATTTAAGGTCAGACATGTGCCAGGGGTGGACAATGACATCGCGGATGCCTTGTCTCATTCACACTGGGAGAGGTCCATGGGCTGGCCACAGAGGCGTCGAGGTCACGACGCATGTGCTGGCGGTAATGTGGACCATAGGCAAGAAAGGATGCTTCAGTTGGTGGTAAGGTCTCTGGCAGAATCCACTAGGAAATCGTACATGCAGGCTTGGCAGGAGTTTCTAGCGGTGGGGAGAGGTGGAGGTTGGAGGTATGGGCCAGGGAAGAAGATGTTGTGCAATTTATCTTGACGTTGATCAGAAAGGGGATATCTTGGATTATGATTAGAGGGAACTGCAAGGATTGCCTTCACGGGCAAGCTGTTTTGAGGCTGTGCACCGTCAGTCTGGGAACTGGGAAGATGTATGCTAGAAGGAAGGGCAAGGGAAACAGATAGCAGGGTACAGATCAGGAGGCCAGTGCTGAAGGAAATTAGGTAACATATTAGAAGTACTGCCGGAGATATGCAGAGGGATGGGGAGACAGTTTTGTTTTCAACATTGACGTCATGGATGTTCTTTGGGGCGTTCAGGGTGTCTGAACTATTGGGGAGTAAAGGAGTGCCAGGGTTGGAATGGACAGAGGTGGGGGTAGGAAAGGAGAGTGGGGTATCTTAGAGTTGCGATTTCGACAATCTAAGACAGACCAAAGATCTAAGGGGAAGACAGTGTTGTTACATGCTTTCCCAGATGCGGGCCTGTGTCCCGTCCAGTGGGGAGCTAAGCTGAATGCAATCAGTGGTGCGGGTCATGGTGCGTTTTTTTGTCGAGATAATGGGGAAGTGGTGACACCATGTCAGTTACTTTGGATTATGAAAAAGGTGCTGGCAGAGCTGGGGAAAGCCCCAGGAGATTACCGGACACACTCATTCAGGATCGGGGTGGTCACGAAGGCAGCTCGTCAAGTTTGGGACAGGGACAGGAAAATGCAGTTGGAGCGTTGTTCCTCGATTGCTTTCGTCGGTATGTTCGGTTGGGGAAACAAGGGTGTTGATGAGGATGTCAATTGTTGGTTCTCATATATGTTGTTCTTTTCAGGTGCTGTGGAGGGGCCGGAAGCGGCAGTATTGTCTATTTGGATCATAAGACACTTGTTCGTGAAATGGGCGAAAGGCATGAAATACAGAAGGGGCAAGGTTCGAATCTCAGGCTCGATGACCATTTGTTTAAGATCACATGGCGTGGCAAAGGTGGGATAAGATGGCGAGAACTGTTGGAATGTTTAAACAAATTGTTGAAGCGACACAAATGCCCAGATGTATTAGTTTTACATTTAGGGGAAAATGACTTGGTGGTATGTAAAGGTTTACCTTTGTTTAAACAGATGAAGAGGGACTTAATGAAAATCAGACAACAGTGGATGGAGTTTATCCCAAGGAAACAGTGGAGGGGGGCGGTAAAGCCCACTGCCATTGACAAAGCTAGGCGAAGAATTAACAGAGATATGTCGGTGTTTTGTAGGGACAAGGGTTTTGCTCGGGTGGAACACCCGGAGTTGAAGTATGAGGCAGTCGATTTCTCTAGGGGGACAGGGATCATTTGTCTCGCTACGGGATGGAGCTTTATTTGATACAATTGAAGGAAGCGTTGGACAGGATCTTGAACATCAGAAGGTACAATAGCAGTGCCTAAATGGGTGGGGGGGCAGAAAAGTCTGAGAGAAAGGTTAGCAGCTACTTTTGACATGGTTACAGGTTAAGATTAGGGTTGTGAACAGAGGTGAAGCAGGAAAGGGGGGGCAGGAAAGTTACACCAGGAGGAAGCAACAAATTATAAGTTAAGATACACGATACTTAGATGTTAATAGAAGTAGGTTAAAGGTTACAGGAGTTTAAAGGTCAACAGTTAAATACAGAGTAGGAGTTAAAACAGTTGCAAGGAAATTATGTAAAGGGCGTGGGAATGTTAAGGGTGGGGGGAGTAAGTGAAAGTATATGAATAATTGTACAGCGAGGCTTAGTTTTGTGAGCCGAAGGCCTAGGTTAATTTTGTGATGTGCACCTGTCTTCAATAAAGCTGCCCTTTTCACACAAAGGAGCGTGTTTGTGGTCTGTGTTGTGCCCCTTTGGTCCAATGGGGCTTTGGGGGGTGGACGGCCAACCACAGGGAGGTGGGCCCCCGGGTTTTTGGGCCAGTGGTGCTGCCCAGGTCCATATGGGCTCTTTTTGGGTTATAACCATTTTGGGCTAGTAGCCCAAATATATAACTGCCCATTTCGCGCACTGTGTCACCATTTTGGGAAGGTGACACGGTGGGCGGTAGTAATTTAGTAAAGGGAAAGGCTTTTTTTCCCATCTTCCCGACCTAGTATTCTGGTTTCAGTAAAATATGGTAATCCCAGGCCGCTTTGCTTAAGCACAGGTGCGCAACAGGATACTTTTACATGGCTGTCACTCGGAGCAGGTGCAAGGCGGTTGGCAGCTACTTTTGACATGGTTACAGGTTAATATTAGGGTTGTGAACAGAGGTGAAGCGGGAAAAGGTGGGTGACAGGAAAGGTACACCGGGAGGAAGCAACAAATTAAAAGTTAAGATGTAAGATAGTTAGATGTTAATAGAAGTAGGCTAAAGGTTACAGGAGTTTAAAGGTTAAATACAGAGTAAGAGTTAAAACAGTTGCAAGGAAAGGATGTAAGGGCGGTGGGAGTGTTAGGGGTGGGGGAGTAAGTGAAAGTAGGTGAATAATTGTATAGTGAGGTTTAGTTTTGTAAGGAGAAAACCTAGGTGAATTTTGTGATGTGCACCTGTCTTCAATAGAGCAGCCTTTTTCACACAAAGGAGCGTGTTTGTGGTCTTTGCTGCGCCCCTTTGGCCCACTGGGAAAGCTGAAAATAACTTGAGCGTGGTACGCATACAGTTTTCTCAAGAGCGAATCAGCAAGTTGTGCACATTTCTCTCTTTGTAAGGGAGTTGGGAGGCCTGGGGCACACGGTAATGAAACCACAATCTTCTCTAACACGAGCTAGTGAATGCTGATAACAGATTTTTTTGCTGCCGGAAGAGACGGCGTGCTCTAATAAGTGTGTGCAGACAAGCAGCAATTTGAGAATTAATATAACATGCATAACAAATTTAGAAGGACGTTGGCACCTATGGCATGTAAAACTGTATACAGCTACTCAGGAGTACTGTTGCGAGGAGATAAAGATGAGAACGTATCTCAGAAAAAAAGCACAAAATGCTCAGCTTTAAGAATGTTAGACTTGAACAGTAATGTAATAAAAGCACCAAAGGTGATAATATTCATAAAGTTGAGAGGATTATAAGTAGAAAGTAGAGTAGGGTTCAGCAGGAAGTAGCAGTAAAAAAATTGTTGTAGACACTACCTTTTCACAAAACAAGACAACGCTGGAGTTGGAGTCCATGGGGAGACGCAGGGTAGAGTTTTCCCATCATTGCCAACTGTAGTATTTACAATCCAAAGAAAAGGATAACTCAAGACTCCAGTATTTATATGCTTTAGCAGCTATTATTAATTTCAGGAATAAAGACTCTACCCTCCAACTACAGCTCTCAGTCCCAACTCCCTCAGGCTTCAAGCAATAACAGTTCCAACACAGAATACAGAATATAGAAACATAACATAACATGTTTATTTGTAAAGCGCACGTTCACCCATAGGTCTCTTGGCGCTGAATAACAGATGTTTATTGTTACCCAACTCAATGGTACTCATTTTATCAACCTCAGATGGATGAAAGGCTGAGTGGACCCGCCGGGATTTGAACCTGTGACCATGAGGTCGAACACAGGCCCCTGCAGTGGATGCATTAGTCCACTGAGCCACCAGACCCGGCATGTCCAAGCACCCAAACACAGTGGCATAAAAGATTCTACATACCAGATCATAGTATATGCCACACTGTAATTTTGTTCAAGATGAACCATATTGATCTGAATGCATTGGGATGGCTAATGAATTATGTTTCACTTGGAACCCACAGCTGAAGGCTATATGCGAGTGGCAGTCTTGCTTTGAGTGCTGCAACATTGATAATTGTCTTGCATAAAATTGTACCTAGAGCCACTTGATACACACCAAGGGGAGATGACCCTTGCAGTAACATGCTATTTGGTGAACAGTTAGGAACGTACTAGACTTTACATGTTATACTGCAAACAATTAGGGCACTCAATACCTGCTGTGCTTCACTGCAGAGCTCATGAAGCGTGAAACACTTGTCTGGGGCTAGGAGAGTTAAAGATTGGAAGGAAATTAAGAGTTATCAAGCTAAGAAAATGAAATATTGAAAGAACCTAATAGTTATCAACCTTTGGTTCACTGGGAAACTGCAGTTTTGCTAAGATGGACCACATTGAGCAAAATGTACTGGACGGGCCACTGAGTTGTGCTTCACTTGAAATCTACAGCTGAAGGTTATTGGTGAGGGCCAGTCTCGTTTTGTGTGTGCCACATCGAGATTGTTTTAAATAAAGCAATCTTCGGCTATGAGCACACATTTATGGCCAAACATGGCTTTGGGAATGGACCAAAGAACATATCCTACAACTGCCAAAAAAAGATAGTGTTTACATTAAACAGGAAGGATATACAAATCCTCCCTGATTAGACTGGAAAGAAGAAGGCAAGCAGATTGCATTTTGACAAGCGACACAAATCCCAAGGTAGATACTACTATATCATCTGGCCATATCATCATTAAGTATAGAAGCCAATCGCCACATTGATTGCAACAACACAGATGCACATATATTTGAGGACTTCAAAAGGAAATGAGGAAGGAAAGAAACATATGAAGGAGATAAAAAAATAACAATTACCGAATGGCTTGAGTGGCTCTGCACAGGAAAGTGTGAGCTCTACAAAATGGTTGTATGACAGAAGCACGCATGGCTAAACCATGCGTGCCTCAGCAACTCGGTCGCAACATTGAATGCATCTTAACCACGCATTCCTTTACCACGCATGCCTTTACAATGAATTTCTTTGTAAAGGCATGATTGCTAAAGGGTGATATGCGTGGTAAATTACCACTACCCCGAAAAGCCCTAAAATCCTGCCCCCTATCTCGGCTCCCCACCCTAAGCCCTAAAACTGACCCCGCGCAGCCCTTAAGGCTACCACATCCCCTCCCCCACCCTGAGGCCTAAAACCATGCCCCTACCAAAAACTACCCTGACCCCAGTCCCCCCGCCCTCAGCCCTAATACTGACCCCGGCCCTGCCCTTAAAACTACACCTTCCCCTCCCTCTGCCCTGATGCCTAAAACCCTGCCACCTGCCAAAAACTACCCCCCCCCCCAGCCGCCCCGCCCTAAGCCCTAAAAGTGTCCCTCCCCTGAAAACTGCCCCTCCCCCCTGATTAAGGCAGATGCGTGGTTCAGGCAAGCGTTAGTCCGCTTACGGGGAAACGGCACGAGTTGCTCAGCCCACAATGTAAATGCTGTTTCCCCTACAAAATAGATTTTTATTTGCTTCAAAGTATTTTAGATTACTTACTTTGAATATTAGGGGAGAGATATCAAGTTTTTATATTTTTTATTACAACAAAGTTGGCATTGTGTTTTAAAAAAGAGACACATTTGTTATACAAAGATTTTGGCTGTTCAAGAACTCTCTGAATACTCTGTTCTGCGCCCCAACATGCTTCTCCATATCTATTGGTGTGTTCATCTAACACCACACAAACTGCCACTGCAAATTATGGAACAGTAGCATGATAAGTCGTGACTAAAGGGTCACTGGCCTCACAGAAATAGCAACTCTCAAATATCAGTGCTTCTAAATGTTTGTCACTAGATTTTCTTTTCAGTTTGATTTCTATGTCTCATTGCAAGACAGGCGATGGATTTCAAGAACGCACAGATTTCAGCATGCCAATGCCAATTTGGCTAAATAAAGATAGTAAATCAGAAGGAATGGTTTCTTACCTGTAATTATAGTTCTCTCTCAGGGTAATCTCCATTGAAATAATAAGCACTGATTAGTCCCGTCCATGTGCAGTTCTTTCAAAGTCGCATTTACTTCTCCTTACTTCGGGAAGGCTAGGAGGCACACGTGAAACAAAGGTCAATTTTGCAGCCTTAAAACTGGCTACATAGCCAAATATATTGAATTACTTTAAAATTTGGAAGGAAAAAGGCTTAAGCTGTTAAAAGTCACTAGAAAAGATTAAAAGTTACCTTTTAAAAACTTCCTTCACAAACTCTTTTTACTTCTTTTTAAAGTAAGAGAAGGGGAAATATATGGCAATGCAGCACAGGCTGCAGCATTGAAAACAATGAGAATAGGACACTACACCTTTAAGAGCACCTTGTCCTCCAGTATACCTTCATACCATGCAGGTGGCAGTTTCCTCAGTTCTTTTTGACAAACGAATTAGCAGTACAGAGTTCTACTTATTTTATCTCTTCCCTCGGGGAGGAGGGAGGGTTGCTTATGATTTCAATGGAGAGAACTAGGATTACAGGTAAGAAACCATTCCTTCTCTCTCAGGTAAACTCCATTGATAGTCATAAGCACTGAATGGATTAGCAAGCTCATACCCAATAATTCAGTGTGGGAGGAGATAAAAGGGAATAATATAATTAAGTAACAAATTTCTCAGAGAGGCTTTCCCGACTTGGGCATCTGCCCTCACATCTGAATCAAGACAATAGTGTCTTCTAAAGGTGTGAACCGATCTCTAATTTGCAGATTTGCAAATCTCAGCAACTGGAAAGCTTAAAAGTAAGGCAGCAGTAGCTGTTTTACCTCTAGTGGACTGAGCTCTAGGTCTTTCAGGCAGTGTTTTGTTGGCCATTTGATAACAAAATATCATGCAGAAGACAATACAACTAGACATGGCTTGTTTCAATGTGGCAAAACCTGTCCATAAGGGACCATAGTTCACAAAAAGTTGCTCTGACTTCCTTAAAGCTTTCGTCCTATCTAGGTAGAACTTCAACACCCTCCTAACATCGAGAGTATGGAGATATTTCACTGCAGGAGAAGAGGGATTCCGAAAAAATGCAGGCAATTAAATAGTCTGATTGACATGAAAATCTGAGACTACTTTAGGGAGGAATTTAGGATGGGTCCTTATCAATACCCTGTTACTATGAAAAATTATGTAAGGCTCATGGGCATAGGGCCTTTATCTTGCTAATTCTACAAGCAGATGTTTGGCAACCAAGAAGGAAACCTTCCAGGATAGGTGCTGGAGAGAGGCCTTATGAATGGGATCAAAGAGAGGACCCATAAGGCGAGAAAGGACAATATTTAACTCCCATGGAGGGGAATATCTCCTGAGAGGAGGATGTATCTTCTTAATGCTCTCTAGAAAATCCTTGACCACAAGTATTCTGAAAAAAGACATTTGTGAAGGACATTTTTGGTAAGCTGTAATTCCTGTAAGATGCACTCAAATAGAAAAGAACTGTAATTTTGCTTTAGCCAAATGGAAGAGGTATGGAAGAACTGTCTCTTCTTGACAACTATGGGACTGAAGTTGTTCTAAGAGCACCAGATGCAGAATTTCTTCCACTTGAACAAATAGGACGTTTTAGTAGATGGCGTTTGGCCTCTCTCAACACAACCATGCATTCCTGAGGGAGGTTCAGGTGACTATATTGTATGAGTTGAGGAACCAAGCAGCCAAGTTCAACAAGTGAAGGTTGGGGTGTTGAATCGAGCCTCTGTAATTTTGAGGATGGTCCCGTCTGTATGGCAGTCTACTTTGTAAACACTATGAGAGGTGAAGGAGATCCGTGAACCACCATTGTTAGGGCCACTACAGAGCAATGCGAATCATTCTGGCCTTCAAGTGTGACAGCTTGATGATCACTGTTGGCAGTAGGGGAATTGGAGGGAAGGAGCAAGAAATTTGCCTGGCCAAGTGACCCATAGGGAATTTCCCAGGGTACCTGGTTGGTAAATCCTCAAGGCGAAGCTTGGACATTTTTTGTTTTCTCCATCTGTGAAAAGATCTATTTGGAAAAAACCACAGTCTGAAAAGATGTGAAGCATGGAGTCGTTTAATACCCATTCATGATTGTCTTGAATGATTCTGCTGAGAGTGTCTGCTTGACAAACACTCAGTAGATGGATTGCTGTAATTTTGAGATTCCTGGATATTATCCATTTCCAGATTGTTTGAGCTTCCAGAGACAGAGGTCTGGATCTTGTACCTCCCTGCTTGTTCAGATAATGCATGGTTGTTGTCCGTCTGAACAAGGAGAGAATTCATCCTGAATGATGGGAGAAAAACCTTCAGGGCTAGATGTACTGCCCTCCCCTGCAGATGTTTGATGTGGTAAGACTGTTCCTTCTGAGACCACGTCCTTGTATCATGGGCATCCCAACCTGTTAGGGAGGCATCTATCACTATGGGTTGGGCTGGTACATCTTGATGAAAATTCATTCCTTTGCGTAGATTTCCTAAGCGGCACCACCACCTGAGTGATTGTTTTGCATGAGTGATCAGTATCATCCTGTCCTCTCATTGTCCTGAGAGCTCATCCCATTGATCTTCTAGACATTGTTGAAGAGGTCACATGTTAAGACGTGCATTTGGGATCAGATAAATTTATTATGCCATTGATCCCAGGAAAGTGACTTTTCTTGCCGTTAGGTGAACTATTAGCTTCAGATTGCAACATTTCTGAAAGATAAATAATCGTCTCTCTTCTGAGGGAAACACTTTTGTGTGTGCTGTGTCTAGGACTGCACCCAGGTAGGGTAGGAACTGAACTGGTATTGAGATAGATTTTTCGTGATTCACATGATGACCCAGCCAATTGAGAGTTATGACAGTTAGATGATAATGGTGACTTGCTTTTTGGTATGAAGATGCCTTGATGAACCAATCGTCTAGGTATGGATATATGAAATTTTTCATTTTCCTGCAGTGAGCTGCTACAACCGTCATGCATTTGGAGTCTGCAGTGCATATTTCAGACTGAAAGGAAGGACCTTGTATTGGTGATGGTTCCTTCCTACAGTGAACTTCAGGATTTTTCAATGTTTCTTGGCTATTGGGGTGTGAAAATAAGCGTCCCGTAGATATTTTGAACATAGCTTGTCCCCCTGATGGGCGGAGGGTAGATTTGAGGAAAAGCCAACATTCTGACATTTTCTTTACGTCTGAAATGGGTCTTTGACATATACACATTTTTCGTTTCTTTTTTTTTTTTTTACTAGGAGGTAACAAGAATACATTCTCATACCTCTCAGGTGAGAGGGGACCTTTTCCTCGGTGCATTTCTGTAAGTGGGTGGAGACTTCTTGTTGCGGTTTTTCCTGATGGAAGAGAGATGGTTTCTTGGGTGGAATGGATGGTGGAGGACACTTTAATCCCTTTCGTTGGTGGTTACTTTTTGCCAACCTTGTCGATAAAGATGTTATGCTTTCCCCTACCGGAGTGGGTAATGTAGGAGGGGGGAAGAGAGGACTCATTGTTTTCCACCAGTTGGTTTAGTGGCTTGGGCAGATGATTGCTGACTTCCTCTGCCCCTTGACTGATGGCGCTGTTGCTGATGTCTGTGTGGATATTGAGATGATTGATGTTGTTGCTGTTGTTGCCCTTGCAGCCAATGAAGGAGCTGATACTTCTGGTGGAGGTACCAGTGGTAATAGGGCCTATAGGAATGCCTCCTATAATCCAGCCTTTCTCTAATCCAACAGCTTTCAGAATGTCAAGGTTGAATTTCATTTGTGATATCTCATTGTCAGCATGAGAGCCAAATAAGGTGTTTCCTGAAAATGGCAGGGTTAGAATTCAGTATTGGACTTCAGGTTTCAAACCTGTGAGTCTCAGTCAAGAAGAGTGCCGAAGTGCTAGGCCATTAAAGTAACCATGCTCTGCTAGAATGGAGCTGCAACACTGATGACCTGGTTTGACACCATCCTACCTTCACTGACAATTTCTTGGAAGTCTTGACGTTTATCTCTGGGCAGATCTTCCAAGAATTGTTGAATGGAGTCCCACAGAGACCTATCATAATGCCCTAGGACAGCAGTTGCACTAGCAGCTTTCATAGAAACCACAGATGTCCTGCAGAATTGTCTGCCCATCTAATCCAATTTTTTGCTTTACTTGTCAAGAGGGACAGAAGATGATGGAGCAGTGGCATGCAGTTTCTGAGCAGCTGAGACAATGACAGAGTCTGGAATAGGATCTGAACAAAGAAAAGATGGACCCTGAATCAGTGGCCTGTATTTTTTCTGTAGGTGCAATGGTGCAGTCTTTACAGCAGCATGTTCAAAAAAGGTTCGGTAGCTGGTTCTAATAGACCTGGAACCAAAAGTAGTAATGGTCTTGCTGCAGATATTTAATGAGGTGTCACAAAAATTATTATATTTTAGGTGTGTGTTGTTTAGTTTATAGAGGTATAGGGTGGTAAATTATTTAAGCAATAATACATTTAAAAATATTTATTCCTTTATTAAAAATGTGTTAATGTGTTAACTGTGTTATGTTCTTTAATTTCAATTACATTTTAATTGTTGGCTGTTATGATTGTGAGAATATAGGGGCCCATTACGATACCCGGCGTAAAAGAATCCGCCAGGCATGGAAGCGGCAAAAATCCGCCCGCACACACCGTCTGAACACCGACCACGCCATTACGATTACACAAACCGAAAACCGCCATCGGCGGAAAAACCACACAAGATACCGCCCGCCATCGTCCGAGTCGGAGTCAAACCGCCCGCCACGGACGGAAACACGCACGACAACACAAAACCGCCCGCCCTCACGGCCGACACACCGCACGTGAGATTACGATCGCACCGCCATGAGCGCGGGAAAACTACAAATATACCGCCCGCCAGCGCAAACAACGCCGATGAGAATCGACACGGCAGAAGCCATGGCGCCCACGTCCCTGCACAGAAACCATCCGCTGACAAAAACAATCGCACACAACATGGCCAACAAGTCCACACAGCAAGGCACGCACAAATACACAAGCACAGTACACATCCCGAAAACACCCCCTGGACAAACAAAAACTACAAAGGCCAGAACCCCAGACACAACACACCTGAAAACAACAGACCATGAGGACACACCCACATAGGTAAGTACAAAAGCAGCACTCCCACAGACCACAACCCCTTGCAACATTGCAAACTAGAGAGGAGAGGAGAGGACACAGTGACACAGCAAGGACAGCAGCACACCACAGAAACGCACACATCACAACCACCACCACCACCACCACCAAACACCGGCACCACAAACCCCCTGCACATTACACAACACACACCGCACCAGCACCACAAACACCATGGCACCACAAAGAATGCCCAAGTTCACGCCCATTGAGCTGACGGTCATGGTCGACGAGATCATCAAGGTGCACCCACAAATCTATGGGAACCTGGTCCAGCACACACCACTAGCCACCAGAAACAGAATGTGGAACCGGATCGTAGACCAGGTCAATGCAGTCGGGACCCTGCCCAGGAACAGAGTCGAAATAAACAAACGGTGGAATGACGTCAAGAGCCTGGTCAAGAAGAAGGAGACCAAGAACAGAGAGCTGGCAGCCGTCACTGGCGGAGGGAATCCCGCGCTCTTCAAGACCTTCAAAGCGTGGGAGGAGAAGGTGCGAGTCATCATACATCCCGAGATCCTCGCCGGATTAGCAGGGGAGTGGAGGCTGGTAAGTACAAACTAATGTATACCAGCACACCGCTATGTACTCACATGCACTACCACCATGCCACAGCTCCCAGGGACAAACACCCCCATATCCAGCACACAATACACAACACATCACACACACATGCAACAGACACCACCACACACAGCCCAAACAGAACAACTGTAAGATGCGTGGGGACATGTGTACACTCAGCCAGCCACGTAACCACCAACAGGTCCCCAAATATGCCAGAAGCGCCACAACGAGCACCCACCACACCCATGTGTCCACCATAGCTGCACTAACCGACAAGTAACAGGTAAGTGGCAGGAACACAAAGTGCAGTGGGTGGGAGGGTGGACAGCCCAAGTACAAAACACACCAGGCCCCTAGTCCCACAGCACAGCAAGGAGGAGCATCCCCCACACCCCACAGCCACGTGTCAGCCACCGCAGTGCACAACGACAGCCGAAAGGTAGACATCACGGTCCACAGCAATCGGTGTCAGTGGGTGTCCAGCCACCACCACGACCCACAACACCCCCCACCCCCACAGACCTGCAACATGGAGCACCCCCGCTTAGAACCATGTGGCATCCAGTACAGTGCACGCCCGAACAACCTGCAGGTGGGAAACTGGACAGGGCTGGATTACTGGAGGCATGAGGACCGTAACACGACCAACACATGGGACATGTCACGTAGCAGACGAACACGCAGCACCGCCCACCGTCACGAACAAGTGAACAATGTGCACACGGACATGAACCACAGACTCACACCTCACATGACCCATCACAGACACAGCAACACCCAAGGAGCCACGTCTGCATGCACAAGCCACACTGAATATAGTACCACACGGCAGCCACTGTGCAACTCATCACACACAACCGAAACACCATTGAAGTCCTGTCCATGTAGCCCCTACTGCCTTTCAACCACACACCCCACAACTACGCCTATGTAAGACAAACAACACTAGACGCAACAGAGCGGAACAACATAAATGCACACGAACACCACTGAACCCATCAAACACACAGACACACCATGCACATACAACATACCATCCATCCCATCCGTCAGCCCCAGTCTCATGAAAGGCATGTCATCCGCACAGCTGCCACACATACAGCAGTCACGCTAAGATACATGCCCATGACCAACCATGTGCCAGAAGTCAATGAAGCGCACAACACACTGTGAGCAACAACACACAACATGGGCCACACCCCCCACGAGCACTGCAGTGATGCACAAGGCACAGGGCAGCACGCACACCAAGGAGATGGGACAACTGCAATACGTTGGCTGGCACACAACCATCACTCACTCATAACGATGCGTCCAATGCCATGTCCAGTAATCACAACAGACAGCAAATATGCAGGCCATGTCAGGCATGCACACACCTCAGACCATGCACTGTCATGCTGCCACAACACATGTCACGTTCGGCACCCATGGCTCACAGCATGTACCCCAAAAGCATATTCCCTCCCAAATGCGAATCTGGGGCATGGCCCCCATGTTGCCATATGCGTTCCTAAGCGTTCCATTTGAACCCCAAAAGCATATTCCCTCCCAAATGCGAATCTGGGGCATGGCCCCCATGTTGCCATATGCGTTCCTAAGCGTTCCATTTGAACCCCAAAAGCATATTCCCTCCCAAATGCGAATCTGGGGCATGGCCCCCATGTTGCCATATGCGTTCCTAAGCGTTCCATTTGAACCCCAAAAGCATATTCCCTCCCAAATGCGAATCTGGGGCATGGCCCCCATGTTGCCATATGCGTTCCTAAGCGTTCCATTTGAACCCCAAAAGCATATTCCCTCCCAAATGCGAATCTGGGGCATGGCCCCCATGTTGCCATATGCGTTCCTAAGCGTTCCATTTGAACCCCAAAAGCATATTCCCTCCCAAATGCGAATCTGGGGCATGGCCCCCATGTTGCCATATGCGTTCCTAAGCGTCCCATTTGAACTCCAAAAGCAAAGTACAAACCAGACCCAGGATGGGCCAGGAGCCCGCATACACCAGAGTCACAATAAGTAGGGGCACAGCAACACACCCATCGGCATGGCTAATCCGTCCCATGCCACATGTGCACAGCACACAGTCCCATTGCCAAGCACACACAACTACAAATGGTACAGCCACACACACGCCTCCGGGAAACCCATGTACGAGAGTGCACGAACTGTGAATGTCAGACGACAAATACATACTTCGCCAGGTGCAACACAATAACAAATCTCATTCTCTCCACAGGTGACGAACTGCTGGATGCTGGGGATGGAGACAGCAGCCAGCACAGCCAGCCTACAAGCCCCCAACGAGGACACACGGATGTGGAGGATCTGTCCACCTCTTCGGACACGGACCACCAAGCAGGCCCATCTGGTGTGGCAGGGCCCAGCCGCTCCCCAGGACCCCTCCTACCCACCAACCCATCATCCAGGGCTGCTGAACATTCCCAGCCCCCTGCTGCCACTGTCGTTGCGGCCACACCCACGGTCATTGCGGCCACACCCACGGTCATTGCGGCCACTACCACTGCCGCAACCGCCACCATCGCCGCACCGACCACCACCGCCGCCACCACCACCACGTCTTCGCTGGCACCAGCCCCAGCGCAGGTGGTGGCCCGGCCGACTGGATCCACCCTGGGAGCCACAGCGAGGACCGTGGTGAGCAATGTGGCTAGTGGGCAGGCCGGTGGCAGCAGGACTGGTAGGAGGAGCAGGGTCAGGGAAACGCCAGCCTCCCCTGGGAGCCATGCCCTGCCTCAAATGGCCAGAGTCCTTGGGGCCTATGAAGAGGCCCAAGGACAATGGGCCAGGTCAGCTACAGACACGCGTGAGGTGCTGGGGGTGCTGAGGTCCATGGACGCCCGTATGGGCCAACTCGTGGACCTCATGGGCCAGCTGGTGGTGGCGGTGAGGTCACAGCCAGGGACAGCAGCTCCCCTCCGCCACCACCTGCCGGGGCGCAGGGTCGAGCAGCAGTGTCCAGTTCCCCTGCGTCCACAGCCAGTGAGCACACCTCAACCACCAGCATGTCGCAAGCAGGCACCCCCTCGCAAACGTGGAAGGGGCCGTCCGAAGTGGAAACAGATCTCCCGGGAGGACTTCGCACGCTCCAGACGCAAGTGAGGCAGCCAGCCAGCCTTCCTTGACCACCCACTGCATTGACTTGGACTACGATCCCACTCCACACAGCCATCTGGATGGCATGTGTGTGTTGGACTATGGACATAGAACCAGTGGGTACACCCTGAGCATCACGCAGCCATGACCGACAGCTCATTGTCACTGCACGCACCACTTTTGTCATCACCTTACACACAATCACATGTCACAGTTTGAAATAAATGCACCTCTTACACAAACTGCTGTTTGTGCCCTGTGTTTTATTTGTACGGAATACAACGGCCACCTTGGGCGGAAAGGCACCTGATGCGTGGCATGGCAATGGAACCGGAGGGCCTGTAGGGACCTAGGGGTGGGAGACAGAACAGGAGCACATTCAATGAGTGTGTCACACACCCATCACACAGTACATGTCAACAACTACAAGCAATGTACACACATCGCACAGAGCAATAGGGCACAATGCCACAGCCACCAACAGTGGCATACAACCCTGGCCATGGAGCGTTGACACACAGCACGCAGTGAACAAACGGCCACCCTGACACAGCACACACACACCTGCACAGATACAGCCACATCAGCCGTCGTACATGGACACTCACCGTCAAGTGAAGTAGTGGGCGATGAGCTGCTGCCGCACATTACCAGCTTCCTCCTCTCCGCTGTCCTCCTCACTCGAGCTGTCCTGGTCTGCGGGCTGGGGCCCTGGTTGATCTCCGTCATCCACGATGAGGGGGATCTGCTTCCGAATGGCCAGATTGTGCAGCATGCAGCACGCCACCACTATCTGGCACACCTTCTGTGGGGAGTACGCCAGCGCACCCCGGTGCGGTCCAGGCACCTGAACCTGGACTTGAGGAGGCCAAAGGTACGCTCGACCACACGTCTGGTCCTCCCATGTGCCTCATTGTAGCGATCGTCTGCTGGGGTGCGAGGATTCCTCAACGGACTGAGCAGCCATGCCCCATTCGGGTACGCAGAGTCACCTGGGTGTGAGGGACACAGAGAACCGTTGCTATTCCAACTGGACAGGGGACAGCATCGCACAACCAGCACGCTACACCACTCCACATACTCACCGACAATACAGCCACGATCCTGTTGCAGATTGGACATCAGTCGTGGCAAGATGCTGTTGCGCATTATGTGTGCGTCATGGGCCGAGCCTGGGAACTTTGCACACACGTGGGTGATCACCATGTCCGCAAGGCACACCACTTGCACATTCAGGGAGTGCGTGTGCTTCCTGTTGCGGTACAGGTGCTCAGTGGCCTGTGGTGGAACAAGGCCAACATGTGTGCAGTCAATGGCTCCAACGACGTGTGGGATTCTGCCAAGGGCATAGAATGCACCCTTCACTGCCGCCAATTCACGAGTCCTGGGGAAGCGGATGTACCTGTTTCGGTACAGCATCATGGCTGCCAGTACATCCCTCAGCACCTTGCTGAACATGGGCTGGGACATCCCTCCTCCACTGCCCACTGTGTGCTGGAATGACCCAGTGGCGAAGAAATGCATGGCGGCCATCACCTTAGCCGTGGGGGTGACAGCTGTCGGATACACCCTGCGGGGACGGAGATGGGGTTCCAACATGGCACACAGTCGATGCAGGGTTGGCCTGTCCAGCCGAAACTTCCTAATGACCTCTGTATCGTCCATGTCCGCCAGCAATTGGTATGGGCGGTCAATGTTCGGTCTCCGCCTAGGGAAATTGGCAGTGGACACATGTCAAAGCAACACAACACATAGCAATTTCGCATACACATCACTGACATGACTGAGCAAGCACATGAGCCACAGCCCAGCTGTCAAGCTGGGGCGGCACGGCCACAATACACTTACACAGGTCTCCCAACAATGGCAATGGCTAGTGATACAAACCACTGCCATGTGCATGCACATGGGGATCTAGGCCCCAATGACTTGCGGGGCGTGCTGATGGGGACTGACTGCATATTCGTCAAGCGGCAACGCCACGGCAACATGAATGTCTGCTGAGCATGGAACTGCTTCCGAGGCTGGATGAGTATGGCACACGACGACGACGATGTGGGCACAGGCTGAGCGGCCAAAACAAGTGGGACCTGTGGCACGAGGGGATATGAGACAGTAGTAGGTGTCAGCACTGCACCCTATGTACAGCACTGTACGGATCACACCTCCCGAAACATTGACAGGTGTCCACATTGACAGCCCCATGCCAAGACGGCTGTGTGCTTGCAGTCACACGTCACAGGTGAGAGGTTACATTGCACGTGCCAGGTGGCAGACGTACATAGTGGGAGCTGGCATGTGTGTGCATGTGTCTCCTGTTCAGGATCCACCAGATGGGCGCTGACTCTGTACCGACCATTGGACACAGCATGTTCCGTGGAAGGCTTGTGTGTGTGGGATGGTGGCACTGGATGTGCCTCCATTGGGTGGGGGCCATGCACAGGGCGGGTACGTCGATGATTGCGCATTGTTGGTCACGGTGGGTGCACCCACTAAGATGTGTTGCCCTGTGTTCAATTCCTATGTCCGCATGATGATGGACTGTAGATGTGGGCAGACTACACATTGGTCGATGTGCTGTCTATATGCATGTGCCTTCACACCAGGCACAGCTGCCCCTGCACATGTGACCCCTGCTGGACTCGCTGCTGGGTCTGTGGAGCTGATGCACCTTCTGTGCGTGGGGCGGACAGCTCTCCTCACTTCCCTCATTGCGCATGTCATGACTTTGCCGCAGGTGACATGGATCATGGAGGGCCCACATGTACGCGTGGGTAGGCTACACATGATTGTTCACTGGTCGCCACCCCCAGTCAGTGTTTCGAATGGGAAGGTTGTCGTGCTGGTGGTATGTTCGATGTGGCGGATGGGCGGGCCTAGGTGCGGGCTTACATTCCGGACATGGGGGGTAGTTGGATTGGCGACTAGTTGCAGTACACACGGGACACGTCTCTTCCTTTCCACATCTGGGTCATCCCTTGTACTCACTGACAGTGATACAGTCATCTTCGCCCCAGCCCTCATGTCCTCCCCTCGCTCCCCCAATATGCATGTGCACCTGCGAGGCTAGCGCTTGCACAGGCAGCCCCAAGCTCGCACCAGAGAGGGCAAGGAGTGTATGTGTGGGTCCAGTTGCACGAGTGGGCTGTCTCAGGGTATGATGTGTTGCGGGACGCCGTCCACCTGCGTGGTGCCCCAAATGGAGACCCGGCCTGCATGGACTATGCATCACAGTCTTCGCCTTCCGGATCCGCCACCTGCGACACCCAGTGGCTGTGGCTGCCCTTGCGGCCAGGCCGCGTCCGTCTGTGACTGATGGCCCACACATTCACTCTTTGGCCTCTCTGGGGAGGGCTCGGGGTGGTGGCGCACGCGCTTGCACTTAGTCGCAATGGCATGTGGCGTGGTTGGTATAATGGGCAATGGATGGGATGGTGCGAGCCACCTCCCGTGACGTCAGTGCTGCTCGTGCTGTGGTGCGTCCCCTACACTTCCATTTGACTTGTGCCATGCTAGACATTGAGGTTCTATTGCCTGCGTGATATGACCAGGAGGAGTGCGAGGAGACCTCTCACACACCATGCTCCACTGCCATCCCGTGCCCTGTATCGCCTGTGCGGATTGACTATGTTGGGGTTACACCTGGTCGACTGGGGCTGTGTGTGCCTTGTCAAGGGGCATGGCGGGCGCACAACAGGATCCAGCTTGTCCACAGAGGGTGGGCTGAGGTGCGCCTGGTACCGCTTTGTACGTGTGCCCGGCTGCTGTGCACACACGTGTTCACTCCCCCCGACAGGTGTCCTCTCACAATGCCCAGGGAAGCGGTGGTGTACTGTTCATGACCCCTCCCGACACGGCGTGCTCCAACTTGGCATGTGCGCATCTACCCGTCACACCCACCCACCTGAGCACTGCGTCCATACGACTTCACACGACACATGTGTGTCTTCCACAGTTGTGCTACTCATTTGCGTTGACATCCAATACCAGTGGACTACATGGTCATGTCACGACTGCCGTGTACTTCACATACTCTCATCCTCTCTCATTCGTACTTGTGAAATGAGTCAGCGGAGACAGTTTTGGTTTCAAACATTATATTGAGTCTTCTGTCCTCTGTGATGCAGTATAGTGGACACTACTGGCAGCGGAATACATGTTGAGGATATACTGAGCATGATTGCAAATGGGATAGGGTGTGGGGTTACATGTGATTGGCTGTTGCATGTGGGATGTGGGCTTCAGAGTTACATCTGCTTGGCCAAGGCTGTGCTAATGTACATTTACGTATAGCTGCGGAGCTGCGGACTTTGACACAGACGGTATACATGTAGCCTACCAGACCGCTTGGCATCATGGGCACAGTCCATCTCAGTTCCATGTGACAGGTTTGCTGCGGTTGTTCCTCATGCACGCGTGCATGTGTGATGACATCAGGGCATGTGCTTGCGTGCATGCAGCGGCGTGCCACTTGTTGTTGCACTGTGGTGGTTACTGGACATGTCACAGTCACTGGGGTCGTGTTGTTGTTGTATGCACTTGTCGTCCATGCAAAGGTCCTGGTATGGGATTCCCGGGGCGGGGGTGGGAGGGGTGCAGCACCCACAGACTCCAGGCGACCTATTCATGTCCACTGAGCGGTGTGTGTGTCCATGGGCGCTGGATCCATGTCGTGTCCTGGTTGTTCGTGCAGTTCCGTCCATGTGGGTGCGATACACAGACCCCATGCCACTGCCTCCCACGGTGCATGCGGTGTTCCTGGATGTGATGGGGAACAGTGTGCATGTCCCGGTCATATCCGATGTCATGGCGATGTCGTTGATGGTGTGGTTACAGTTGCCGGTCGTTTGGTATGGCTGTTGTGGTGGTGACTGGCCAGTCCGTGCGGAAGCTAAGCATGGGTGCGGGGTTGGACATCATAGGTCAATCGGGGAACCTGCGTTGTGGTCCGACGAATTTACAGGTTGTCAGGTATGCGATGCCGTCCAGCAGGGCTTCCATGTCATTGGTGGTGTACATGTTTGCCAGCCAATGTAGCGGATGGTGGCTGTCAAGGTGTTGTTCGTAAGTTGTCCCTTGGAGGACCATGATGGGGCATGCTGGGTGACATTCGATGTAGCTGTTCTCGATGATCCGTCGTGTGGAGGCACAGTGGTCCCATTTCAGTGCGGGTGCGATGTTGGCCACATACGCCATGCCCCCATAGGCAGAGCAGGCCCTGTCGTGTGCGTCCAGAGGGAGGAGTAGTGGTAGCAGGTCCGCCTTTAGACATGCCGGGTTGGAGAGGCATATCTCCACGGGATGCTGGTAGGGACACCTCCGACAGTAGAAGACGGGCATGACGCAGCTGAACAATGTGATGCGGTAAGTCAGTCGGTAACTTACGTTCAGCAGGGACAGGAGATCGCATCCCAATATATGTAACAGGTTGGTTTTGTACAGCTTGAGCTGTCCGGCGTAGTTGGGTAGGTGTGTTGCGGTTGCCATTTCGCAGCGGTGCGTTGTGGTGGCGTGCTCCGGATGTGTGTGCAGTCTGCAATGTGCACGCTCCGAGGTTGCTGTGAGCTCTGTGTAGTCGTAGGGAGACAGGACTTGTGTTCTGTTGGCTTGTTTGGAGGACACGGGCCCTCATCCCACATGCTTCTCAGACAGTTCAAGGTCAGTGATGTGTGACTCCTTCCAATTAACTTGCATGTGGCCGACATGGGGGAGTGTTTTCTTCTTTCTTCCCCGTCCGTTGTGTGCTTCTGTGATATGCGCTATCTGCCCTGTGGTCGGTCTCCTCGGCATGCCTGTGTTGGTCTATTCTTGGACAATGGCTGTATTCACCGGCTTCTGTCGTAGGGCTGTGGTTTCGGAGTTGGAATGGAAGGTCATTCAGTGCTGTCTGCTCTCCCTTGTGTGGGCGGCAGGCTGCCTTTCCGCTCTGCGTTGGGCCTTGTGTGTGAATGTTATTCTTGGGCCACCTGTTGTCGGTCCCCGGGCTCTTTGGTGTTCCGTTTTATGTGTCTTGTTCATATGTGCAGGGTGGTATGGGTGTTTCAGTGTGGTACTGGCGTTCCTCTTCCCGAAAGGGCCCTGCTTCTCCTAGTTGGTGTTGCCGCCGCTGTGTGCTACGCCATGTTTGTTACACTGGGGTGTGTCCTGCTGTTGCGTGACTTCACTGACATGTGTGCGTCGGTTGTGTGGCGTTGGGTGTTGTCCGTGAATTGGGCGTTGGGGACATGTCTGTGGCAGGCCTGTCACGTGTCATGTGCGTTCGGGGTGGGGCTGATGTGTGTGCTGCTTGGTTGTGTCCCTTTGTCTGTGTGCGACGCATGCATGGCGCTGCGGTTGGCCTCTGCGTTGTGCGCATGTGTGGCGGCGTCATCGCCGCTTTGGGGCCGTGACGGGGTCGTTGGTTCCTAGTCCCAGGTGGTGTGTACACATGTGTTACGCGATGTTACGATTTGGCCTGTGTGTCATATGTGGATGCAATGGTGGATGTGTAGTGTACACGCGCTGGTGGGGGTTGTCCGCTTTTTCCGCCCTTGCACTGTGTGCGCTGTTTGCGTGCACTTGTTGTGTGTGTGCCTACCTGCGTCTCCGCGGTACGTTGCGTCCTTGGTGGTGCATCAGCAGGAGCATGGGGAGGGCCTGCAGTGCTGGATTCATGCTCGGGGAGCCGCTTCTTCGTTGTCCGTGCTCGGCGTCCGTGTTACCGCTTCGGTTTGTCGTACGGTATCTCTTGGCCGTGGGAGCCGTTTGTTTGCGGCATCGTAATTTATGCGCCGGGCGGGACGTGTTTTCGTCGGACGGTGTGTGTCAGTTGGGCTGCGCCGCTACGTGTACGGGCGCACTTTGATGGCGGACGGTGTTGCTGGCTTGCCGGCGGTGTTTGGCCTACTTTTCGCATCGTAATTGGGCGGGCGTGTGGACTGCTGCGTGCCGGCGGTAACTGGTGGTTTTTGCATCCGCCAGCACGGCGGTTGTGCTTCCGCCCGCCATCGTAATGGGCCCCATAGTGTGGTATTTTAATTACATTAATATTATTTGTTTTTAATTGATAATAGTTATTAAAAAATGCAATAATTATGTTATTTGTTTAATTTTTGTTAACATTTAGACATATAATTTGACAATTTAAATATTTATATTTTTTGTTATTTAACAGTTGTTAAAATATGATATTTGTTTGAAGTGAACTACTCTATCTCTACTGTTGCACCAACTTGAGTGGGAATATTACATTTTACCCCTCCTGAGTCTAACACTTTCCCTACTGTTGCACATATTGGAGTGGGAGTAGTACATTTTACCCCTCCTGAGTCCAACGAATTCCTTACTATTGCACAAACTGGAGTGGGAATAGTAAATGTAACCCCTCCCGAGTCCAACGCTTTCCCTACTTTTGCACCGACTGGAGTGGGAATAGTAAATTGTACCCCTCCTGTACAACGCTTTCCCTACTGTTGCACAGACTGGAGTGGGAATAGTAAATTTAACCCCTCCTGTGTTGAACGCTTTCCCTATTGTTGCACAGACTGGATTGGGAATAGTAAATTTTACCCCTTCTGAGTCCAACGCTTTCCCTACTGTTGCACCGACTGGAGTGGGAATAGCAAATTTTACCCCTCCTAAATCCAAAGCTTTCTCTACTGTTGCCCATATTGGAGTGTGAATAGTAAATTTTACCCCTCCTGAGTCCAATGCTTTCCCTACTGTTGCACAGACTGGAGTGGGAATAGTAAATTTTATCCCACCTGAGTTTAACGCTTTCTTACTGTTAAATGTATAAATTGGAGTGGAAATAGTAAATTTATGTATATAGTTTAATGTCGTTATTAATATTGTTTAAATAGATATTATTATGTGTTTGTGTTTTTAAATTTATATTTATATCTGTATAACTCTTTTTATTAACACGTGCTCAGTATACAATACATTCAATTCAATTCAATAAACTTTATTCGATCTAAATTGGAGACATAGATCATAAAAGTACACAGTAAAACAATAAATCTGCTTTCTTAATACAATGAAGTTAGTTTAAAACCAATAAATAAAAAGCATTTGCAATGCAATCAGTCTCGCCTTTGGGACCTTATATGTATTTAGCTATGCAGCACATTAGCCTGGGTGCTGAAACATCTACTGTTCTTTAACATGAAGGGAAAGTAAGGACCAAACTGCGTGACACACCAGGTATGGGAACACATGGAGGGAAATATTGCCTTCCAGCGGGAAATGGTATAGTCCAAAGCTCTGTTTTTAATATAAAATCAGGGCCTTCGGTGGTCATATCACTGAAAATACAAGATTTGAAAAAAATATCATTCTCTACAGGTGCTCGTGGAAGACAATTTCTATGGACTGGAATCTAGAGAATGCTTAAGTGATTTTGGTATTTTACTGACCTATGCTGGTCATTTTCTATCAAGAAAGTTAAAGAGGCAGTTGCCAGAAAAAGGAAAAAAAGAAAGTCCCTCAGCAGAAAGCAATTCTGGCATTTTACTGACCTCTGCTGGTCGTTTTCTATAAAGACAGTTAAATTGAGGCAGTTGAACAGAAAAAAAGTCCCTAAGCGGAAGTAGACAAGTCCTAGGGCTGATCTCCAGAGCCCACAAAGTACATGCACATATAAGTATATAATAATAAGTATATACTAAAGTATATACAAGAGGTCTCGAATGCTCGACCTAAAAATGGTGTTACATAGCCCGGCTCTGTTCAATTTCCTGTTGATGATATTCTAAAGTGCATTTATTCACAGGTTAAACTCAGATACTTCGTGCAAAATACACAATAGGGACATCAGGTGAGATACAGCGCACTCCCATTTAGTAAATTAATTATTAAATAATTAATTGAGAATAAAAGGCCAACCTTTGGATCAAATACAAGTCATTAAAAAAATTAAATGTATTAGTGCAAATCCATATCTAATATCATGCCTAGTTCAGAAGTGTAATTTCTTAAGATATTGGGCACTTATAAGCAGAGTTACTTTAAAATGTAAACAATTGATTGTTATAAAAAATGTCTCCTTCGCTTGCAAGCCCAAAGAAATGATGCTACACAAAAGCAAACATGGGGAGCGTGAAGCTTCTTAAGAAAAAACAAGGCAATGCGACATTGTGTAAAATTGTGCCGCCTTAAAAGAGGAAAAGTGACAGAAGAAAAAGAGGTGAAGGTCAGATTCAACAAGCAGTTAGGCACTGATGCCCCGGCCATGCTATCTGGTTGGAACAATTGCACATTTAAAGCAATCATCGCATAGAATCAGTGAAGTAGCATTTTCATTTCAAACACCCTTTTCCTCCCTGAAGTCCTGTAAGCCTGCCAACGGTTGCATAAGTCGGGTTGTCTGGTTGCAAAACATTACAGTTGGATTAATTACATCATAGATTCAGTGAAGTAACCTTCTCAGTTCAAGTACACACTTCCTTCTAAAGCCCTCTGTAGGTGTAAATGTATATTTTATATATATATATATATATATATATATTTTATATATATATATATATATTTATATATGAATGTATGTAATTTTGAAGATATTTTTAGTAAAACGTATTTTTATATATTGTTTACTTTTCATGTATAATTAAAATGGAAATATTGTAAAAAGAATTGCAGTTTATTTGATGTCCTTTTTCATTTTTTAGGTGTCATTTTTTATGTTTGCTATATTGGAAAATTTAAAAACAATTATAAAATTATAATATAAGTAGGGATATTAACCTCGGAATTTTATAAAATCTGTACTCAGTAAGGTTATTGCTGGAATATGCCATTATGCACTTTATAGTATCTATTTTATTCAATTGTTTCTGAATATTGGTCAAACTGTGTCTTAAAATGCCCTGTTTTTATCGATTGTTGATTTTTCTCTTTATGCTTCTGCTCAATAAAAATAAAAAAAATAAAAATGTATATTTTTTTAAATAGTTTTACATCATATATGTGTATATAAACATACTCACATTGATATATATGTGTGTGTTTGTAAATTAGTATTATTTATATATATTTTTAATATTATTTAAACATATTTAATTTACATTATATTAATGTTATATGTTAAAATATTAAGGTTTTACTTATTTAAATGACATATTTTTCAATAGTAGTGTACAATGATTTTTTAAAATATTTTTGTACTTCCCCTTAGATGTACAGAAAAACAATATTTTTGTGACTGATATTTTGACACGATATTTTGGTATCACAATATTTATGGTTTCAATATTGTGTCAGTGAACCCTGTTTTTCACCAGCTCTTCTCCTTTTGAAACTCTCTCTGCGGGAGCCCTCCGAGCATGGCATAGGGGCACTGGTAGAGGGAACAGTCTCTCCTCACCCTTCAGAAGTCTCTCCAGCCAGGGAAACGTGCCTTCTGTAGTGCTCCACTTGGCCATGGAGGCGAATTATTTCTCTTTCCCTCAAAGTGTGCCTGGAAAGGGTCTTGCAGTGGCGACACGTCTTGGGGTCATGAGAGTCAGGCAAACATAGAATACAGATCCTGTTCGGTCTGCTTTTGCCATTTTTCTGCTACATGCTGGGCAGTTTGCAAAAAGAGATGGCATTTTGCGAAAAATCAGATATATTTCTTGTCAGAAAAATATCTAAAAATTCACTACGCCTTAAAGGATATTGAGATAATCACTTTACAAAGCAACAGATGAAATATTTTGAGAGAAAAAAACCTTAAAAAGCCAGAGCTCTACTTCAGGATTCTGTCAGCAGAAGCCAGAAAAAAGAATTGAGTAAGCTGCCACCTGCATGGTATGATGGGACACTGGAGGTCAAGGTGCCCTTAAAGGTGCAGTGTCCTATTCTCATTGTGTTCAATGATGTAACCTGTACAGCTGCATTGGCATATATTTCCCCTTCTCTTACTTTAAAAAGAAGCAAAAAGAGTTTGTGAAGGACGTTTTTAGAAGGTCACTTTTTAATCTTTTCTAGTGATTTTTAAAAGCTTAAGCCTTTTTTTCTTCCAAATTATAAAGTACTTCAATATAATTGCCAATAAAGCCAGTTTTAAGGCTGCAAAATGTAACATTTTCTGTTCCATATCCCTCCTGGCCTTTCCGAAGTAAGGCGAAGTAAATGAGACTTTGAAAGAACTGCTTGTGGCGCCCGCAAGTGGTCGGGACTATTCAGTGCTTATGATTGATCAATTGAGATCTCCTGAGAGAAAAATTACTTTACAGCATAAGTCAGAAATATATTTACTCCTAGATATGATCTCAAAGTGAAGCTGGTGTACAGTTGACAACCGAAAAACCTAGAACACATGATTAATTTGTATTATTCTCTATGACACTGTATGTGATCCTAAATTGATTACTTACTGTTAGAAATGGGATTTCTGGTTGGCTAGTGCATGCGCATAAGCCAGGCAGAAACCACCACTCTAGTCAGGGCAAGGGAATTACACGCTGAAGATAACCCCTGCTCACCTCCTTGGTAGCTTGGCACGAGCAGTCAGGCTTATCCCAGAGGCAATGTGTAAAGCGTTTGCGCAACACACTCACACAGCAGCGACACACTAGGCACACACCAAAAGAAACTCCACACAAGGTTATGTAAAAATAGCCTTTGTATTATCCATAAAACACATTAGAACCTAATCACATATATACACTATGCCACCCGGCACTTGGCATGACTTTACAGGGATTATATACATAAATCACCAGGCCTATCGGGCCACTGTCATAATCATCATAATTCACCGTTAGTGAAGACAACCAGTAACTACTGGTAAGGGTACACTTAGCACAAACACATTATGCATACATATAATCAGCCGTGCACCATAGTAACTCTTAGTAAGGTTCACACATTATAGTAGAATCTCCTCTGGTAGGAGAACACTCCATGTATATTTACATCGGGGCAACACAATCATGACACTGTACATGTGGTGCCAGAACGCTGGCAATGTATCACCCTACACCTAAGAACATCAGGGCACGAATGCACGCCATTAGCGTGAGGCATATCCCCTAAGAATTACCACCACCTCGTGGTGCCTTCCCAACACACAACGCTGTGCCTCGATCACGCTGCCGAGTAGGCAGGCGCAGCTTCCCATACCACGGGGGAGGAGCCCGGCCACTAATTCGGGCCAACGGGACCAACGATGCCCCGTCTCCTCATACACCGGCAATCTTCAGGCTTTCCGGTGACTGGCCCCAAGTAGGCAGGTTCCCCCAATACGAAATGGGCACTCACTTGTTTCTCAGCCAGGTCCCTTGGGGTGCGCCTCTGACCAGCTGCCTAAGGTGATGTGGCCCCTTCCGGGCCGATACCAAGAGCAGGGGATCCGGGAGCAGGCTCGTTGTTCTCACTCCCTGGATCAACCGCATCAGCTCCCTGCGAGGCGGGAACAGGTCCCGGAGCGGAGTCTCCGGCGATTTCGCTTCTCGAGGGGCGGCCCCGCCCACGACCAGGCTTCGCCTCTGCCTGGCTTCCGGGTGCTTTGCAGGCTTCCGGCGAGGTGACCTCTCCACCCATGTCTCTGGTTCGCAGTGCGGCTGCTCTCGCCATGCTCCGAAGCAGGAGCCCACCTCTCGGGCTCAAATGGCCAAAGGTGAAGCCCTCACGACGCGCTTGGAAGCAGGAGCCCCCCTCTCGGGCTCAAAGGGCAAAAGGTGAAGCACTCAAGACGCACTTTGGGTGGGGGGACACCGCACTTTGCCCACACATCACCAAGCACCTTGGCATTGCGATAAGCAACGCGCCCCCCGCCTGCTCTTGACCACAGAGTGCAGGAAAAGCGGGGCGCTCATCGGTGCTGTATGAAAGGGGCAATAAAGATAGAGCGCTCAGCCCGGCGCTATGTCCAAAGTCCCATAGGGCAGAGCTGAGCACAGGCAGGTCAGCACGTAGGGCCTCCCAGCAGAAGACAGCAGCTGGGTCCCACAGCGGTACCTCCTGGCAGTCTCCTTCCTTCAGATCCAAGTAAGCACACAGACATGGGGTCACAGCCCCAATATTTATGTGCCATAAAGTCTTTGTTCTGCCCTGGTACAGGCCCCTGGACCCAGTCCAAACCAGTTCTGGGGGACGCTTATCAAGTGCACAACACTCCCCATTGTAAGTGTAGGCTCTGGCCCCAGATACACCACAGGGGGCGGAGCCAGCATTGTGGAAGGCAGGCACAGCCCTATTCAGGTTCAGTCGCTACTCCTCCCACTACTCCAAATGCAGATCAGGCCTATTCAGCCTAGCCCTTACTCACCCAGACCCTCTGGAGCCACTGCACCTCCCCAGCCCCTGTCACTCCAAGGCCAGACAGTCAATACACAACAGGCAGGCACAAAGACACATAGCACATAGAAATTCCTACTTCTAAAAGTGGCATTTCTAAAATAGTGATAATAAATCTGCGAACACCAGTACGCAGCATTTATCACCACTATTCCAAACATACCAAACTTGATCACGCTACTTCTCTCATGTCAGGAATTACCACTGAAACACATATCAGGGAATCCCCAATGCATTCCTATGAGAGGGCAGCCTCACAGCAGTGAGAAACCAAATATGCTGTTTGTCACTACCAGGACATGCCACACAGTTAGGGCACATGTCCTACCTTTTACCTACACCGCACCCTGCCCCTAGGGCTAGCTAGGGCCTACCTTAGGGGTGTCTGATATGTAGTAAAAGGGGAGTCACGGACGTGGCAACCACTTTATGTGCCACGTCACAGCGGCAGTAAACTGCGCGCGCAGGCCCTTCAATGGCTAAGGCCTGAGATAGGTTTGAAAGGCTACTTTGGTGGGTGGCGCGAGCAGCGCTGCAAGCCCACCAGTAGCATTTAATTTAATGGCCCTGGGTATATGAGATACCACTTTACAAGGGACTGATAGGTAAATTAAATACGCCAAACAGGTGTAGACCAATCTTACCAAGTTTACCATAGAGAGCACATGCACTTTAACACTGAACAGCAGTGAAACTGCTTGGTAGGTGGTTCTATAGGGTATTGGCGCTCCTGGGCAATACGCAGGTAAGTATACTCTAGTACTGAGTGAGGATTGCGGTGCATAAGGGTAGGGAGAGCCACCCTCCTCCCCAACGTGTGGATATCCACTGGCTAAGGCTGTTGTGAATAAACTGAAGCACATGTTCCAGCAAAGACTCAAGCTTTTGTCACACTGTTATTGATATAATTGATATACTGTTAGCATGTGCAGGGGACTGTTGTACTGAACAGCAGTGATAAAGTGCCCAGAGTCCTAAAACCACCAACGACAGGTCAGAAAAAATACTGGAGGAAGGCAAAAAGTTCTGGGATGACCCTGCAAAAAGGGCCAAATCCAACACTTACTATAACGTTTTTTACTAAGGATATAACATTTTGAGAGAGTAATTATGGCTCACTCCATGGCCGTGTGTGACAATTACTCCAAGTATAGTAGGTATTTTTGGGAGGAAGATTGCGGTGACATTAATAGCCAACACAGGATGCAAGAACACAAATAATCTTTAAAGTTGTGTCTTAGGCATTAGCAAACGTCTCAAGCATTGCAGACTTCTCAGACTTAGCTCTGTTCTCAGCCAGCAGAACCCTTTCAATGAAATGTAAAGGAAGCAAGTCTTTATTCTATGTCAGCACAATGGTGTAGAACACTGATAAAGTGGGCTGAGGCAGAGAGCAATGCTCTAAATAGAAAGGAAACCAGAGGCCTCAGGAAACATTCCACAGCTTACCTTTGACACGTATTAATATCATCCCTGACTAGGGAACTGTTGGGTCTTAACGTGGGATAGAACTGGAATGTTGGGATCTGGATTGTTGGCATTTGAAGGCTTTGGTCAGTTGCTGGTTTTCCTGTTGCCCTGCTGGTTTGTATATATGAAGCTAAAGAAATAAACTGGATTACTTCACCAAAAAAGAGCGTCTTCATCCTTCTGACCGCATCCTTTCATTGGCGACGACCGGAGCGCACCTTCTAACCAGCAGGGTGTCCCATTTTGGAGCGGGACTTCGTTGCTTTCATCACGTCACCGCAAACACTGCGCTTCAGCTGTGCTTCCAAGAGACTTGTATTCTTCGTGGCGAGTGTACACTCCGCAATCAGCAGGGCGGTGAGTCATGCGCTTGTGAGGGAAGCTTCTTCAATTTTAAAATTTGGGTTATGTCACTGAAACGCACTGTATCCCTCCTGCTGCGTGTAACCTAACTAGCCCTTCATATTGCCTGCTTCTCCCGTCATCACGTTACGTAAGCAGCCATTTTAAGACTGGGCCTTAACGAGCAACTACTTGGCTCGAATGTCGTACTTCCTTATGTTGTCCATAACTACGTCGGCGGCCTTCTTAAGAGTAAATTTCATCTATTCTCTTGACCAGCACGTACTTATCGGCGATAGGCACACCTTTTACGTTAACAGCCTATCGTCAACAGCGACTTCAACGGTCATTCAATTATATGCATATTACTCAGCGATAGGCATGCCTTTCACCTTAAGCTGCTTCTCAGATCAGCGTGTACATTTTCGGCGATAGGCACGCCTATTCACTTTAAAAGCCTATCACATTTCAGTTAACCTACAGCAATCCTTGGCGATAGGCATGCCTGTTAGCATCTACAGCTATAGCATGTCTTTCAGTGGCATCACACGTAGGCAGGTATTACAATTACTAAATTTAAAGGAAGCATTAATCTTCGGTGATAGGCACCTTTCTGGATAGCATCATGCTTTCTGGCCTTTGCAGCAATTGTATCAGCCCAACAAAAGGTACTGTTTTGAATTTAATATGTGTACTGTGCTTTAGTGCTCAATAAATTGTATACCACTATATCATATTTTAAACATGCAACAACCTTTGAATCCTCCTGCTCCTTTCCTTTCAGCACCTGGTTTGCCTTTAATTGAATGGGAACAATGGAGGAAGGGTTTTGAAGCTTATTTGGAGGCAATTGAAGGCGAGGTTTTCACACATAAGAAGAAATGTGCAATTTTGCATCATTCTCTCGGTGTGGAGGGGAGAAAGATTTTGAAACATCTGCCGGCTGCGCCTGTAATGGGAAAGGGTGATGTCATTGATGAATATGCATCTGCTATAAAAGTTCTGGATCTACGTTTCAAAGAAAAGAGGAATGCCATAATGGAATGACATAAATTCTACAAAAAACATCAGATGCCTGGTGAATCGGTCGAACGTTTTGTTAGCGATTTAAGGGTTTTAGCTGCAACCTGTGAGTTTAAGATGTTTGAAGAGGAAGTCATTCGTGACCAAGTGGTGGAGAAGACTAAGAGAGTCTGGTCCAAGCCCGAAGAAAAGAAAAAACATTTGAGTGTTATCGGTGTGGCAGCAAATTTCATTTAGGAAATTCTCCCATGTGCCCTGCCTTAGACAAATGATGTAGTAAATGTAGAAAAAAAGGGCATTTCATGAAAGTATGTAAAGCTAAATTTAATAAGGGTGTGAAAGTCTCTAAGTCCGTGAATACCGTTGATGGGAATCTGGATGTTAGTTGTCACACTGATTCAGATGAGGGAAGTGTTGTGTGCATGGTGGGTGAAGGTAAGAACTGTAGTGACATCATTTTAAAAAGGAAATGTGGGTAGTGAGATCTCCTCTGTAACTGAGCCACACATCAGGAAGCCTCACTGTATCATCTTAGTTAATGGTACGGCAATCAACATGATGGCTGATTCAGGATCTCTCTTTACTTTAATAGGTGTGGATGAGTGGAGAAAATTGAATGGTATACAGTTGAGGAAATCCAAAGTGAAACCTGTAGCCTATGGAGAAAAACCTATTTAGGTGTTGGGCGAGTTTGATACATGTATAGAGTTTAAAGGGAGTGTGACTAATAGTACAGTGTATGTAACAGTTGATGGATCGAATTTACTGGGGTGGTTGGATCGGCGTTATTTGACAATTGTGCTGGATTCCAACAGTCCTGAACAAGTTCTTTTACGTAAAGAAGTGGCACATATTATGTCTGTAGAAAATTATGTTTGGACTCAAGCATTTCCCGATGTATTCGAAGACAGACTTGGGAAAATTAAAGGCTTTACTCACCAAATTCAGTTGAAGACTGGGGTTAAACCAGTGGTGCATAAGGTGAGACACGTCCCTATTTCCATGAAAGATGAGCCAAAAAAAGAATTGGAAAAACGATGTCAGCAGAACATAATTGAGCCCATCGAGAGCTCAGATTGGCTTTTGCCAATAGTTTTAGCTAGGAAGCCCAATGGGTCCTTAAGGATGTGTATAGATTTGAACGAGAGGATATGGGTTGATAGGCATCCTTTGCCAAATATTACTGAAATGCTTACGATAGTAAGAGGAGCTAAAGTGTTTTCTACCCTGAATATGTCTTCCGCATATCACCAAATTTCACTACACAGGGATTCACGTCATTTGACATCGTTTGTTACACCTTGTGGGGCTTACAGATTTAAGCGCATGCATTTCGGATTGTCCTCAGCCTCGTCGGTATTTCAGCGAGTTATTGAGGCTATGTTCAAGGGTGTGGACAACGTAAGGTGTTTTCAAGATGACATCTTAGTGTATGGAGCAAATGAAAGAGAGCATGATGAAACATTATCACAGGTATTAACAATTCTCAAAAATAAGGGAGTTACTCTTAAGTCTTCTAAGTGTAAGTTTGGAATGTCCAGTGTGGATTATTTAGGGCACAAATTATCAGCTGAGGGGGTCGAGCCTAAGGAGTCTTTGGTTAAGGCCATCGAGGAGTTTCCAGCACCCCAAAGCAAGGAGCAATTGAGGTCTTTCTTTGGCATGTTGAATTGTTATGCTCGTTTTGTACCGCTATGTGCTGAAAGAACCAAGGGAATGAGGATGCTTCTCAAAAATAATGTTAAGTTTGAATGGTCAAGTGAGGTGAACAAAAAGTTGATGAAATCAAGAGGGCAGTTGCTGGTGCTATTCCCCTCAAAGCATTCGACACTCGTGATCCTTGTGTTGTTGTAACGGATGCTAGTCAACACGGGTTGGGTGCTGTGCTCATGCAGACAAGAAATGGCAAGGATAAAATTGTAGCTTTTGCGTCACGAGCATTGCGTGGTGCTGAAAGCACTTATTCAGTTATCGAAAGAGAAGCATTGGCATGTTGGTGGGGAGTAGACCACTTTAGGCAGTACTTGTGGGGTGTAGAATTTGCTTTGCGTATGGATCATAAACCGTTACTCAACTTGTTCACCATAGAAAGGGCTGGCAAAGCTACGCCCAGGATTGCTAAATGGTACTATCGCATGCAAGATTTTCAATTCAAACTGGTGTATGTTCCTGCTGTGAAAAATATTTTTGCAGATTGTTTATCCAGATTGCCCTTGAGAATGGGGATAGAGGAAGTGGTTAACAAAGATGATGAATGGAGCATAGTAGCTTGTACTACTGCTGATGAGATGGGTTGCATTGGGGAAGAGGAATGGAAGGAAGCTGTTAGACAAGATGTGGTGTTACAAGAGTTAATCTCATATTTGGATGTAGGGTGGGCCAAAGGGAACGTGAAGGATGCATGCAAAATATACAAAGAAATTTTTGAGGAATTGAGCGTATCTGATGGCATAGTAAGGAGAGCGTGTGTGTTAGTTGGTACTTAAGCGATTCATGGAAAAATTTTGGAATTGGCCCACGAAGGTCATGTAGGGATGAGGGCCATGAAAAGGAGAATCAGAGATATGTTTTGGTGGCCTGATTTAGACAAGGATGTGGCGCACTGGGTGAGGGAGTGTCTGGCTTGTGCCCTCAGTGATAGGTCTCAGGTCTCGGTTCCCAGTCCTGTGGAGGCGGTTCCAGTTCCAGAAAAACCATGGGTCAAACTAGGAATGGGCATTATTGGTCCTATGAACGTGCTGAGGAAAGGTCAGAAGTTTGGTATTGTCCTAGTATATTATTGTTCACGTTGGCCTGAAGTGAAATTTGTGTGCAGTGCCAACACTGTGGAAGTAATCAAATTCTTACATGAGTTGTTCGTGCATGAAGGTGCCCCCATGGAAATTGTCACGGACAACGGTGTTCAGTTTAGGTCTGAAGAGTTTGGTAAGTTCATGAAAAAGTGGGGCGTGGAACATGTAACAACCTCGCTGTACCATCCTAGGAGCAATGGCTTAGTGGAGAGGTGTAATCGTGTAATTAAAGACAACATACAATTGTCCTTGGCCAGTGGTTTGGATTAGCATAAGGAATTGAAGGATCTTGTATGGGCTTTGCACACCACACCATGTATCTCCACTGGTTTGTCCCCTTTTGCTGTGTTGAAATGGAGGCTAGCGACTATTAGACTGGTGCGTCCATGGATGTGCAATTCTACGAGGTTGGATGAGAAGTGGTCTGATGTGGCTGCTAAACGGGAGTATGCACAGAGTAACTATGTTTCCAAGGAGAGTGATCGGCAATTGCAAGTCAAGGAAGGGGACTGTGTGCGAAACAGGTTGCCAGGGATCATCGCCAAGGGGCATTCGAAATTCTCGGAACCTAAAAAGGTTGTATGTGTGAAAAGAAATGTGGTTCGGTTGGAGGATGGCAAGTGGTGGAATATGGAGAAGTTGGCCATACAAAAGAAATTACATTTTGTGTGTGATGATACTGAACCGATGGGGCTCTCGTCTGTGAGACCATGCAGGGAGAGGGTACAACCTAAGTGGTTACAAGATTATGTGTCTTGATATGTTACCTTCTCTTGTGCGTCTTTTTCTTCATCGTTATAAGTACTTGTTTTAGTGCTCTTCATATCAGTATTATTCTCTTATTGTGTTTTATTTTCTTTGGGTTTTATTTTATTAATATATATATTTGTTTTTAGTTGAAAAGGGAAAGATGTGTTGGGTCTTAACGTGGGATAGAACTGGAATATTGGGATCTGGATTTTTGGTATTTGAAGGCTTTGGTCGGTTGCTGGTTTCCCTGTTGCCCTGCTGGTTTGTATATATGAAGCTAAAGAAATAAACTGGATTACTTCACCAGAAAAGAGCGTCTTCATCCTTCTGACTGCATCCTTTCAGGAATCCAGTGATGAAATTAAACCCATCTTAACCCAAACTATGGGCGCCTGCAACTGTCATCATATAACCGCAGGTTCACGTAGAGGACACCCCTCACATATTGTTTAGAATTAATAACCAGTGTTTCATGTTTATTTTGTCCACTGGAAAAACAGGCACAACCCCTTGCAGGCAAAAATCCTTTGGCTGCCATTTTATAGAATCACCAAGTGGATCAGTGAAACAGGATAGTCTGCCACTAAAACCTGGCTTTTCAATAGCTAGCTACAGTGTGAAGCATCATCATCAAATAACTTTATTTCGATCTTTGTGGATCATAAAAGTGTAGACAGACAGGACAGCCACAATACACATATACATAAAAATGCAAAAATAAACATCAATAAATAAGATTATATCAGTATATAAAAAGTTCCAGCTAGCATGTTTAAAAAGAAACAGTATAAAAACCACAAAACTTCATGACACAAACCACTGTCTAAAAGGTATAAAAAGAAAGAAATAACAAATAAAATCTACAGCAATATATATGTCCCACCACGGTACCTCACAAACATCATGTAATTCTTAACAGAGATCAGTAGCTGACTGTACAAGTTTTGCACGCTTGGTCCAAAATGCCTTTAAAAACATAGCCAGACAAAAACACCACAATCTGACTAGTATCACACTGCACTAATCTGAACGTTTCCTGAAGCTCCCTACAACCCAGATTTTTGCACGGAGGAACAATCCCTTTTGCACGTATGTGCTTATAGAAGGGGCAAAAAAACAGAACATGGATAAGTGATTCATAACATCCTTCACAGCCCACACACAGAATATTGTATGCACCATTTTCCTGTTGCCATCTACCAGTGAATGATTTTATGCGTAAAGTGCCATACCTAAATTGGAGATAGAGTTTCCTTGCTAGTGGAGGGACAATTTCATCGACAGTGCTTTCATAGAAGGCCATTGGTTTCCGGTCGGTGAAAGACACAGATAAGGAGCCCTTGCACTGTCTAACGATGTCAATTGCCACATTCTCCCAGAATAATCCCTTTATATTAGCCCTGCCGATCAAACACATACTCTCTGGTGAGGTCCAATATTTGTCCAAATTCAATCTGTGAAGTAGTTATGTTATGTTTCGTATAGAGGCCCTAATATAGTCACATTCATATATGCCGTATATGGTCATATTTGCATATGCCCTATTATGGTCATACTCGTATATGCCCTATTTTGGTCATAATCGTCTATGCCCTATTATGGTCATGATCTTCTATGCCCTAATATAGGCATGATCTTTCACCTACAGTACACAACGAACTCTGAGGGTTGAACGTTATCTAGTCTGTGGTTTGGACACTGCAGGGTTTTTCCCGACCACAGGCCTACAATGTACTCATAAATTATGCATGAGCATTTACCAGCTACATCTCCCGCATAATATGTATGTACAAAGTTCACTCCTGACGTCTTCCTCATGTCTTACAAAGACCAATACAAACCATACTAAGGGACGAGACACTTTAGGGTATAAATACACCACATCTTGCCACGGTAAGGCAGAGGGAACCGAGACTTCCATGCTGACACACTGACCAGAGACGCTGAGGCTCCTGCATGCAGTCGCTCCAGCTGACAGCGGTCTGACACAGCCCTTGCGGGGTGTCCAACTCGAAACCAGGACGGGGTCCCACACTCTCTCTATTCAGGTAATGGGGTTCGACTAAATCCTAGAAGGATTCTTGGCTCTTAGGCTTTTAGACCTACACACATGCTAGGTACACTTAGGTACATCTAGTTAGGCATCGTAGGAGTACGTGCACTTTTATAATGCATTTTATATATTCATGTATGTAACCATTATTATTGCAATATGGTAGAACTGTACTATCCTTTCACTTTCATCGTACTGCTGATAATATATCTCTGCTATTGTCTGCTGGTTGCTGCAGCACATATATTCTACACCAGGGTAACAACTGTTCATTAAATACTTATTGAAACGCCCACACTGTTTATTCTGTGTAACTCTCTGAGACAAACCGAACAAGTAAGCACGAGTGACTGAGCGAAAAGTAGTACATTGTTTCCACGATTCTGAGGGATCAGGGTTGTCATGATCTAAGGTTGCCAGGAACTAATCTCTCCCCGATAAGAGGAGATTCTAGTGGCACTGTGAGCTAGCTAATGCAAATCCGGCTAACATACGCGGTGGGGGTGCACAGAGCCAGTCTACCACCAATCCCACAGTTTATGTTATCCAAACGCGCAGGTCCTGCAGGGGTACTAGAGGAACTACACAACATGGAGCCACCAACATTGGTTGGGTACTTATTTAACAGTAGAATCTGAGTAGTTCAGTCGTGCTATTCTCAGAGAACCTACTCACAAAACCCCAGAGACGTCTGGAGTGGGTGGGCCAAAGATCCGCCGCAGCTGAGTAGTACGAAAATACTATTTATTGGCTGTTGGTTATTCAAGCTTGAAAGGACATAGAGTTCCTAAAAATTGTGCATAACACCTTATCTTAGTTCCCTTGGAACACTTCTTTCTCTAACATGACCAATACCGAGGTAAGGGCAGAGAGAGTTGAACTGAATTTTTCAGACGAGGGAGAAGATCCTGCGGATGCAATACAGATTGCACCAAAATACAGAAGGACAGTCACCCTAAGACTATTAGAAAATGGTTTACACGCTAGGGGTGGCATTGTAGTTTTCGTGATTGAGGCACACGAATCAAACAAAACAGAGGTGTTCTATTCATGGGTTACACTCCGAGCAGCAAATGCAGTAACAAATACATTTCACTACTATATAGAAGGAGATGCACCACGGGAATATTGTCCGTTTGAGGACATAGAGATTCCACTCACTTACCAGGAACATTATTACTGGTTTAATGGCGCCCTACCCCACGTACAAGGAAGAGTAAGGTTAGGCCCACTCGGAGGAGAAGGAGCCATATGGCCAATATTAGCGGCATACACACCTCATCCTGGCATCAACACAATGCCACCAGGAGACTTACTCGTACAACACAAAGATTTAATTAAAATCTACAGAAACTTGACACAATTTGTCATGAGGACTTTGACAGTCCAACCTGCACCTGGTGCAGCAAATAGTACTCCAGCTCAGGGTACAGGAAATAAAATTACTCCTCAAACCTTACACGCGGTAATGGGCAAAATGCCCGCAAAACGCGAACAAATACCATTCTGGATAGCTCAGAAAATCACTCAGCTTGAGGCGGTATTCCCAAATACTACCACCTGTGATAAACACAGAATACTAACAATCTGCTTGCCCATGGGGATCACACCACAAATACAGGACTGCACCTCTTGGGGTACAGTCTTTGCTGCCATATATACCAGAACACATGGTATCCCATCATTAGCAGTAGTACCTGACGTATTGAGACAGATACAAAATGAGTACAGAGCAGAGCCTGCCCTTAACTTAGGGATGAAGTTACTAGGTAACTACGAACAGGTATCAGCCATAATACTAGCTAACATTAAGGGGGAAGCAGCTTCAGTGGCGATCCGCCAACGCCTAAGGGAGTTCAGTCCAGTAGATCAACCACACGAACTACCCAAAATTATTGAAACTGCATATGCAGAACTAGGCAGAGACAGTCTAGGTGGGAAAGCATTAAAACCACAACTGGTGGGCAGTCCTGAAAAGGACACTACAAAGCAGACACCTACTTCTTCTAAAAAGAAGTGGGAAAATAAAAAACAACAAAAGTCTAAAGACAGCAGATCTCAATCCAGAGGTAGGTCTCCTCAACAGGAGCCCTCTGAAAGGAGGTACAACCTCTGGAATAGGGATAATATTAAAAAACCTGACAGGTATCAGAATTCTGATACACGTTCCTCTCAGGGTTCATCAAAAAACTCAGAGAGGGAAGGATGGTCAGAGGAGCGTACAAAGTCCAGAGACACGCAACGCGCTGCGGACTACGCACCTAAAAAAGAAGTTAAACAAAAACCTCAGTTCAAAAAGAAGAAGGTAGCAGGTCTCAAGATTAGACATGCCCAGAATTCTGAGGACACAGCTTCTGAACGGGGAATGGGCTCTGACGATGCTAGACAGCGCGGCAGAAGTAACAATAGCTCGCCAGAACCTGAAGGAATTTCTGGTGACAGCGGAGTTGAGTGAGTATATCACGGTGGAAACACCTGATACTCGGGTAAGTGTCCCACATAAGTTACATGAGATAACACTCAAGATGGAGGGGGACAAACCCAGAAAAATTAAAGGTCTCTTTTGGAAAAATCTGTCATCAGGTTATGACATTCTATTAGCAGAACAAGACTGGCCGCCAGCATTCGTCATGGAGTGCCCTAGGGGAGAAACGATAATTTTTCCAGTATTTTCCGACCTCGTTCCCATACATTTAAAACATGTATATGCGCAGGAGTGGGCGGTTGCCCTAGCTCCAGCATTGTACAAAAATCATGTTGGTTGGGATGAGGATTCAACCCACCACGTGATCCCGTTAAAAGTTTCCCCAAATGCTCAAAGGCAATACCCTATAAAGCAGGAAGCTAAGAAACAAGTCAGGGAGATCCTAGATCAACTAGAATACCAGGGGGTGATTGAAAATTGCACTTCACCTATGAACAATCCTTTGTTTCCGGTAATGAAACCTGACAACACATATCGTTTAGTTTTGGATTACAGACATATAAACACTTGCACAGACATTTGCAGTTCAAAATGCACACAGTGCCGCATAATGAATAACATTGTGCGGAAAAAATACAAAACAACACTTGATATCTCAAATGGATTTTTCTGCCAAAATATAGCGCCTGAAAGCAGGTATTTGACCGCATTCTCAGCGCTAGGGTCCCAACGGCAATTTTGTCGACTTGCCCAAGGGTATAAGCATAGCCCAGGGTTGTTTTCAGCAAGAGTAACAGAGTTACTCCAAAATTTGGATGAAGAAGCATTGTCCTATGTGGATGATATTTATCTAACGGACGATGACTTACCGAGGCACTTGACCAGGGTGAGCACCATTATTATGGGATTCGCCTCTGAGGGCTATAAATTTAATTTAAAAAAATCTAAAATTGCCCATCTCAATGTCCTGTTCTTAGGGTATGAGCTGTCAAGTGAAGGAAAAAGCCTAGCAGCTAACTTTTTAGAAAAGTGTGCGCTGCTCCAACCTCCAAAATCATTAAAGAATTTACAATCAATTCTGGGATTCCTAAATTTTGGTCGAACATACATTTTGGATTACGCAGAAAGAGTAAAACCTTTCTACGACTTAATAAAACCTGATTTTTCAGTCAGACAATGGACACAGGAACATACAAATATCCTACTTTCACTACAGGAAGACTTGATAGCTTCAAAACACTTACAGACACGCGTAAACGTACGCAACTTAGTGATCCGAGTAATAGCGGGTCAATGCGGGTACACTTACTTGACCTTCAATGACGGAGAAACAGTACCAATCGCATACAAATCACACATGTACACAAACGCAGAGATGCATTTTACTTCAACAGAAAAAATCCTGACAGCAGTGCAGACCGCTGTAGCAAGAGAAAAAGCTCTGGCTCAGGGAAAACGCATAATAGTCGTGACCCCACTACCAGCCTTAGAAGCTGTTACAAAGGCTAGCATTCCAAATGCGAAAGCCTTACATCCCAGATGGATACAATGGGCTAATTCTCTTACTGCAACAGATGTTGAATACAGATTTGATCCAAGTTTAAAAACACAAGCATTTCTGCAATACGAACAAGAATATCCTCTACCTAATGAGATTTTGCCTCTAGATCAGTATGAATATATTATTTACACTGACGGATCTGCTCAACCGGCCATAGGGAGTAAGCAAGCTTACAGCGCAGCGTGTGCAATCGTTAAAGGTCGCATGCGCGATGGAAAGTTCCATCCAAGTTGCACTAAAACGCAATCTCTAGGAGACTGCACGGCTCAGTTGGCAGAATTAAAAGCATTAATACTGGCACTGGTAAATACGGAACACGAATTCCCCACACTAATTGTGTGTGATTCCTTTTACTGTGTACAGTCGTACAATGAATACTTACATCATTGGGAACAAAACGGGTTTAAAGACGCAAAAGTTGGCACAATTAAGCATAAAATGCTATGGGAACAGTAGTGGAGTTGAAAAACGAACTACCAAGGGCTCACGTGGTACATACACTGAGTCATCAGCGTGATGGCGTTCACGTTGAAGGGAATTCATTGGCTGATGAAGCCGCAAAGGGGGCTGTACGCACAGCGTCCGTAGCTGCAATCACTCGTTCAAAAACGAGAATAGACGGCGAGATTTTGGTAGCTGTCAATGCTTCAAGCAAAGGCAGCACAGCAGTACCTAAAAAATTTCCACTCAAATACTCCTACAAGTTAGATGCACAAAACATTCAATATGCTCAGATTCCTGGAGTGGGGGATAGAGTAATACCAAATATGGATCGTAGGCAAGGCTTAATTCTAGCAGCACACAAGGGTTTGGGTTCTGCGCATACAGGCGTCACAGCGACTATTTCTTGACTGAAACAGCGCTACTGGTGGCCAGGGTTAACAAAGCAGACCAAAGACTATGTCTTAAAGTGCGACATCTGCCAGCAGATAAAAGGCTCCACCGTAGCACGCCCAGCGCAGACACCATTACTAAAATCAGACAAACCTCTCGCATGTGTGTATTTGGATCACTGCGGACCCCTACAATCGGATGGGGCCAAGAAATATATCATGGTTGCAGTGGATTCCTGCTCTAGATTCCTATGGGTCTGGTCTCAGCGCTCAGCTGACGCTCAAACTGTTATCAAAGATTTGCGAGTCTTTATCGGCACATACGCAGTTGGCACGTTACATTCTGACCGTGGCCCGGCGTTTAGCTCTCGGGCTTACAAAGAGGCCATGGAAGGAATGGGCGTAGCATTGCGGTACTCCTCTCCTTACCATCCTGAGGGAAATTCAGTTGTGGAGAAGAAAAACCGCGACTTAAAGCAATCTTTTACAGCTAGGGTATTAGGCAAGGGCGGTAGTTGGGTCAGTCACCTTTATGGGGTCCAAAGAGCAATTAACAACCAGCCAAGGAGCTCTCTAGGGGGTGTCACTCCTTACGAGGTCCTATTTGGGACAAGAATGTGGGTACCTGATCTTGATTGTGGCGGCACAGTGGCGGATGAAAAACCATTTGATATCCATGATCATTTGGCTTTTTTACAGGATCTAAATGAATCCAGGACACAACAAAGCAACGTCCACTTAAAACAGACCGTCACTGAGGAAGTCAAGGCAGTAACGTCAAGACTTGTCTGGATCCCAAAATGTTATGTTATGTTATGTTATGTTATGTTAAAGATATTTGTCAAGCGCACGTTCACCAGACGGTTTCTTGGCGCTGGAGTGGAAGTTAGGCAGCAGCAGAGGAGAGAGCCTAGTTGTCATATGCCTGGGAAAACAACCAGGTCTTCAACTGTTTTCTGAATAGTGCACAGGAGGTGACCGACCTCAGCTCCACAGGAAGCGAGTTGCAGAACTGAGGGGCTAAGACTGCAAATCGGGAGCCACCATGTTTCTTGCGTTTAAAGGTGGGAGTGACTAACAGATTCAGATAGGAGGATCGTAGGTTTCGAGTGGGAGCATAGCGTAGAATCTTGGAAGAGATGAAGGCTGGACTGTTGCCATGAAGAGCTTTGAAAATAGTGCATCCCAACTTAAATACACAACGCATAGCCACTGGGAGCCAATGGAGGCTTTTCATCAGTGGTCTGACGTGATGTCATTTAGGTTGGCAAAAGATCAGTCTAGCAGCCTGATTCTGGACTAGCTGGAGGCGTCTGAGTTGGTAAGCCGGGATGCCTACATAGAGTAAATTGGCATAGTCCAGTCGGGAGATGACCAAGGCCAAGATCACTAAGATCAGGGCTTCCCGAGACAGAAATCTGCTAATCTTCTTAATTCTACGCAGTTGAAAAAACCCAGCAGAGACCACCGAGCTGATCTGAGCCTTCAAAGACAGGTCATTGCTTATCACTATACCTAAGCTTTTGGCTGAGCTAACTGGAAGGGGAGGGTTGCCCAGGATAGCAGGCCAAAAGTTAGAGTTCCATGGATTTGCAAGCCCGCCAGTGAGGATCAGCTCAGTTTTATCAGGGTTGAGCTTCAATTGATTTTCGTTCATCCATTCACTTATGAAAATCATGGTGTCTTGAAAATGAGACACAGAGGATGGAGAGAGATTAATGTCGAAGACCAATTGAAGATCATCAGCATAATTATATGTCCCAACTTTTCTTTCTCGCAGGGAGGAGATTAGAGGAAGGAGGTACAAATTAAAGAGAAGCGGGGAAAGAGAGGAGCCCTGGGGGACCCCACAAGTCAATTCCTTTTTCTTAGAGGAGAAGTTGGCAAGACGTACCGATTGAGACCGGTCACTGAGGAAGGAGGAGAGCCACTTCAGAGCCAGACCCTGGATCCCGGCATTGCTGACACGGTCAATGAGGATGTTATGATCGACCGTGTCAAACGCTGCCGACAAATCCAGGAGAACCAGGGCCTGGGTGAGGCCTCTATCCGCCCCCCCTCTAAGATCATCCATAACTGTCAAGATGACTGACTCTGTAGAGTGGGCGGGTCGAAACCCAGCCTGGTGAGAGTCCAAAACATGGGACTGTTCGACAAAGAGCTGAGTTGAGTCGAAACGTATGCCTCTAGAACCTTACCAAGGTAAGGTAATAAGGAGATCGGGCGGTAGTTACTAAGAATAGAAGGATCCGCGCCTGGCTTCTTTAAAATGGGGATAATTTCCGCACTTTTAAAAAGGTCAGGAACAATGCCAGACTTAAGTTAATTGTTAAGAAGAGAAAGTGGGGGATCCGGGCATTTAGTAAAAACTTCCTGAAGGACGTGAGGGGGACAGCAGTCAGTTGGGGAACCAGAGCCAACTTTTTAAGTAAGCCTAGAAAGGTCTCCTGAGAAATGGGGGGAATCAAGATCAGCTGAGACGGAGATCTATAAATGTTGGGAACATCTGTGAAGGAGGCGGAGGTCGGAATACTAGCCTTAATGGCAGTGATTTTCTCCATAAAATATGAGTTGAGGGAATCACAGAGGGACTGTGAGGGGGTCGGTTTCAGCGTAATTCTGTCTGGTTTAGAAAGCTCATTTACTATAGAAAAAATGTCTTTAGACTTGTTAGCTGAGTTTAGAATCTTCTTAGAGAAATAGTCTGCCTTAGGTTGGAGAATAGAATTTTTGTATTCTTTCATCAAGTTAGTATAAGTGGTCCTATCTTCTACAAGATAATGAAGTCTCCAGCTGCGTTCTGCTTGTCTCAACGCCAGCTTCTTAGTCTTTAGATCATCAGAGAACCACCGCTGTGTGTCGTGGGGTCTCAGCATCTTAGTTGGCTTAAGAGGGGCGACGCAGTCGCATGCGGACTCAAGCCATAACTTGAGGTTCACTGCCTGTGTTTGAACCGATTCCGGTGCAGACGGGGCCGTAGCGGTTAAAAGTGAACAGAGGTAATCAGTATTAGCACTTCTCCAATTTCTGGACATGCAGTTCTTTATCAATTGGGTTTTAGTGGACCGAACATCAGAAAGGGTAAAGGAAATAAAATGATGATCCGACCAAGTACAAGGGAAAATACGGGGGGTCGAGATCGCCAGGTTAGCTGTCCAGACTTGGTCCAGCGTGAGCCCCTTTATGTGAGTAGCTTCGTGCACATGTTGGGTGCAATTCATTCCGGACAGAAGATCTGTCAGCTCTATTGAGCTGGCACTCTCCTGGTCGTCATGGGGCCAATAATTAAAGTCACCAATAATGAGGAGTCGGGCGTTGTTGATGGCTAAGTGAGAAATCATTTCACCCAGTGCTTGGGGAAAAGTAGGCATATAATAAGGAGGTCTGTAAAAAAGGGCGCAAGTGAAAGATGACTGGGGGGATTGAAATTTAAGAACTAAACTGTCAACAGAGGGAAAACCGGTGACCCCTAATGACTTAAACTGGTGATCCTTATGGATGATAGCTGCAACCTCACCCCCCATTTTCCCTGGGGGACGATTAGTTTGCAGGATGTAGTAATTATCTGGTACTGCCGCTAAGATGTCAGGGGCAGACTCTTCAGTAAGCCATGTTTCAGTAAGAAGAAGTATGTCTGGCTTTTCAGACTGTAGAAGTTGATAAATTTCGAGTTGGTGTTTCACCATAGACCGTGTATTCAGATACCTGACTAAAAGACCCATTATTTCCTTGCTCTGGGAAGTATCGAGGGCATGCAATATTGTGGGGGAAGAGGAAACAGAATTGTGCAAGATTTCCGGGTGAATGAGTCTCTGCTTAAAAATACCCGATTCATATAAACTGAGACGGATATTATCAGCTAATGCATACTTTCCATACATCTCTTTCAGCTCCATAGCCGAGTAACTCACAGAATGGGCATAGTAGCTGGCCCCTGGACCCGTACGGCCGCGGACGGGCGCAGACTGGCTTGCCATAGGCGCGCCCGCTGCGCGCGTCTGCTGCGCGGCCGAGCCCCCATCTGCCTAAATACACGTCAGAGCCGGCAGGCAGGAAGTGAGGGAATACAGGGGAGGAGTCGCGTCCCCTCCGTTCAATCGGCACTAATGAGCCGTGACGGACCGGGGGACGGCGAACATAAGGAGCCAAGAGTAAGTAAATCGCAGCAAATACAAGAAGTAACAATTTTAAAAACAATAAGAAGTAAAACAGTTAAAAAATGCCAATTAGCTTTAGCCTCACGACGCCAGCTTCTCACCACTGCGCGGCCGAGCCCCCATCTGCCTAAATACACGTCAGAGCCGGCAGGCAGGAAGTGAGGGAATACAGGGGAGGAGTCGCGTCCCCTCCGTTCAATCGGCACTAATGAGCCGTGACGGACCGGGGGACGGCGAACATAAAGAGCCAAGAGTAAGTAAATCGCAGCAAATACAAGAAGTAACAATTTTAAAAATGATAAGAAGTAAAACAGTTAAAAAATGCCAATTAGCGTTAGCCTCACGGCGCCAGCTTCTCACCAAAAGTCGGGTATCTGGTCAGAGAAAAGATTGCAGACAAGAAAGAATTCGGACCATCCTACAGAACAGCTGTACCGGTCCTAGCAATCCAAGGCACAAGAACTGTACTTCTGCCGCCTCTTGCCGGGAAAAAGGAGAAAAGAATTGTCTCAATCGACTTAATCAAACCACACTATGTGGCCGAAACTAAACAGTAGGCCTCGTGGACTCCACAGTAGTAGAAGCCCTCCTCTTGCTACAATCCAAGAAGTTCAAACAGAAAGACTCATCACGTTTGAAGAGCCACCTGTACGGAATGAAGGACTAAGCAACAATGCTATGGAACTCGTTCCACTTCAACAAGAAGTTCAACTTCAAAAAGAAAATCAATTTAACAACCAAGTTGCATTAAGACCGACTACAGACGTCTACGTCAACATTCCTCGTCAAGAGCAAAATCCTATTTCAACAAATCCCGATGCAATTCCAACAATTGATCGAACTGCTTCTGGCTACTTCATGAACTTTGATACGTTTTCACTGGATCCAAGCGAGCCGGAAACGACACCAGCCAAAAAATCACACAAGGAGAAACTCATTGACTTTTTGCACTTTTTTAGAAAGACTTACCTGGTGTCACCTTGGATAGAACTATGGTATATCACTGGGATTCTATTTTTTCTTTTCTGGCTAGGTTTAACTATAACTTTTAGTATGCTTATTAATGGACGATATCTCCAGCAGTGCTCTACAGCCCAAAGAGTCAATTTGATTTTAAAGCCACACCAGTCTTCACATCGTGAACCAAGAGACTTGTCTTCAGTGAACATCACAGCAGTTCCTATACCGGACGGTATAGTATGGGACAAGATTGATTTCGATATATTCGGTCCGACTGAACTTTTAAAGCTTAAACATGTATTTGAAATTTCTTTAAGTGATATCATTACCTCCAGTGCATTGTCTGATGATTGGGACACTGAAACTGTGAATAACATAATGTCTGATTTGGAAGAAACTGCAGCATTTCCGAACAATGAAATGTTAGAAGGTACTTTAGACTATGATACATTGTACTGTTACCAACATTATGGTATTCATTTCTTGCACAAATCTATAACACCTAGAAATGTATTTGAATACCACCTGTGGGAACACTGCCCAACACCTCCAAAAGGTAGTTCGCAAACTTTTGCACAGAAATTCACATACTTTTCAGGGTTTAATACATCTGACCCGAAGTCATTTTATTACAAAGTGGCAACAACATCAGCACAGAAAATTATGTTGACTAGCACCAAACAGATTTACTCTGCTTCCTTTATGGCCCAGTTGTCTACACAGGGTTTCGACCTGTGGAAGGACACTATAGATTTAAAATCGATCTGGAGTTCTAGGGACTGGCAGGTCCAGGGAACAGAAGCGCTTTTTAGAGCATGCCTCATTTCACAGCAGATGATATTTCTAAATGAAACTGTGCAACAGACATCCTGTCTTGGACTAGCCAAGAATAAGGAAATGAACACACCGGGGTTTCCAGCACCATCACAGATGGGTGGGGGGCAGAATTCAATTACACACAGGGTAGGATTAGATGACATTCTCCAGTACAACAGGTCAGATCCCAATTGGACAGAATGGCTGATTTGGCCCATTGACACAAACACATGTCAACAGAGATTCCTAGGTATAGGCGAGGGGTTTAGTATCAGTAGGCTAGATACACGCTATGTACAGAGACAACACCCAGGGGTGGTGACATCCTATTGTGTTGGGAAGTTGTGCCTTGATTGGCTAGAAACCTCAACACTCACAGAAGTAAAACATCACTTGACCTTACTCACACCTGATGTAGACCTTAGGGATTTTTTTGCAAGGCCCAAGGAAAACACGTCAGAAACGTTTCATATATGCTGCCATTTATGCCTACTATAATGAAAACTAGAAAATATCCCAACAAGAGGCCGCAGAAAGAATACGGAAATAGACCGTATTAACTTAGAGAAGGCATTAGCTGTAGTGGATAATGGGTTAACAACTTTGACCTCCAGGATATACTCCTTAGGCAACATTGTATCTTCGGCAATTGACGTATTAGAACAAGACTTGGCCTTGTTACAACATTGGCAATCTCAGTTACGTTCTATTATAATGTTAAGCTGGACGCTGCAATCTTTGCGTGCAGGCTACGTGCCCTGGCGTTTCATAAACACCACGTCTCTGTTTTCAGGATACAATCTAACCGATAAACAGACAGAAATGGCACAGAGGGGAGCCAAATATACAATGCTGCGTATTGAGAAACTGGAAAGGTTACCATTCACTGTAGCCAAATCACCATCAACAGAATGGCTAATTCATGGCCAAATCACTCTGCCGGTCACTACGTTTCAGTTTCAATATTGCCTTGAGCAAAGGCAGGCAGGCAAATATGAAAAAATGGGTAAGGGATACATTAAGGAAACTTCGGAGTTACCCTATAGATATCGATGCCGGAGCGGGGATTGAGAAGTGTTTCTGAGTGGTACAAACTGCAAGAACACTTTAAGCGGTTCTCTCATGTGTCAGGATATTTCTCTGCACGGAGCATTTAGTGGTTCAGTAGCGAATCTATCTTGTCACATGTCAGGGACCCCAGCGGCCATGATCACGCCGGTTTTCCAGCTGCTCTCGAATGGGAGTTACTTGATGCTCAACGATCAAGGTTGCTGTGGGATGCTTCCGGGCGTCGCCTATCTGGTCACTGTTAACTCCAGGGTTACTTGCTGTATGCAAATATTGTTTCCGCCAGTGAAGACAGTCAGGGAGGCGCCGTTATGGCCTTCGTTGAATGTTTCCTTCATAGAATTTGATACTTTGAGCAGACTGAAAGCCATGCTTTTACAGCAACCCGTGCCCTTAACCTCCGCTCGAGAAACCTTTGAACTTCAAGTTGCAAGGACCTCGACTCAGATACAGGCGCTTATACGAACAAACTGCCCCTTTCATTTCGCAGAATTGGTGGGTCGTATCTTTAACATGTCTGATACGAGCGGTATTGTACACTTATTTAAGACCATAGGGTCAGGACTAATAAGCACCTTTCAGACAGTCCTCGGAGTAATCCCAAATTTGATACACTCCGTATTGGGAAGCGTCTTTGGAGGTCTCCCGCTTATCCTGTTCCTAATTGCAGGAGTCCTGATTGTAATCTTACTGCTACGAAATGGACGGCCCAATTACCGAGGAAATGGCGAACATACTCATGGAGCGGAAGTACCGTGAACGCATGGTGCAGCTTCTGGGTATACCTTGCCTAAGAGAACTGAACGCCTCTTGGTTTCTATCGTTTAGACCAGTCTGGGTGGACTGCATCTTACCTGTTCTTCGATGCCTGTTTGGCGGAGAAGAATGCGCGTTGGATCTCTGTCTAACGTTTCCATCAGATACGCCTCCGGACATGGATGCTATGCTGGACCCCCTAAAGGCCCATGCTCTGCGTTGTCCCCAGCGTCTTCCAATTCTGATGAACGCATTCCTTGAGAATCCACAGGTGCCGTTTGCTCCTGCTGGGTTAGGTGGCTCCTCCACAGGCACTCGGGTAACAACTGCCGCACAAGCTGCCGCAGCACCGACTGTTGGCAGTGCTGAATTCCATCTATGTGCGATTGACGTTCTCTGTGAGGCGCTGGATTTGTCGTCTGCAGTAGCTGACACCGATAATGCTGTATCTCCCAGCCAGGACACTTAATCTTGAATTGGCTCATCGCGTCCTGGGAAAGAATTCGGCTTCTCCACTTCGTTTCATAAATAAACTAACTAAATTTGGAACATTTCCTAAATTGACACTTTCACTTGAGAAAGAATGGGTTTCGTCTGCTTATGGTAATACAATTTTTATAAGTGAGACAGAATTGACTTTTTCAAGTGGCAACTAAAGAATAGCTGATTTGTAACATTTTTAAACATTTTTTAACGTCTTTTTAAAACCATGTTTTTAAGAAAAAAATGTAAATTGTCCAGATTTTAAGTATGGTCATTGTCATCCAATTCGAAAGCGGAGTGGGTGTTATGTTTCGTATAGAGACCCTAATATAGACACGTTCATATATGCCGTATATGGTCATATTCGCATATGCCCTATTATGGTCATACTCGTATATGCCCTATTTTGGTCATAATCGTCTATGCCCTATTATGGTCATGATCTTCTATGCCCTAATATAGGCATGATCTTTCACCTACATTAGTTCCCTACAGTACACAACGAACTCTGAGGGTTGAACGTTATCTAGTCTGTGGTTTGGACACTGCAGGGTTTTTCCAGAACACAGGCCTACAATGTACTCATAAATTATGCATGAGCATTTACCAGCTACATCTCCCGCATAATATGTATGTACAAAGTTCACCCCTGACGTCTTCCTCATGTCTAACAAAGACCAATACAAACCATACTAAGGGACGAGACACTTTAGGGTATAAATACACCACATCTTGCCACGGTAAGACAGAGGGAACCGAGACTTCCATGCTGACACACTGACCAGAGACGCTGAGGCTCCTGCATGCAGTCACTCCAGCTGACAGCGGTCTAACACAGCCCTTGCGGGGTGTCCAACTCGAGACCAGGACGGGGTCCCACACTCTCTCTATTCAGGTAATGGGGTTCGACTAAATCCTAGAAGGATTCTTGGCTCTTAGGCTTTTAGACCTACACACATGCTAGGTACACTTAGGTACATCTAGTTAGGCATCGTAGGAGTATGTGCACTTTTATAATGCATTTTATATATTCATGTATGTAAACATTATTATTGCAATATGGTAGAACTGTACTATCCTTTCACTTTCATTGTACTGCTGATAATATATCTCTGCTATTGTCTGCTGGTTGCTGCAGCACATATATTCTACACCAGGATAACAACTGTTCAATAAATACTTATTGAAACGCCCAGACTGTTTATTCTGTGTAACTCTCTGAGACAAACCGAACAAGTAAGCACGAGTGACTGAGCGAAAAGTAGTACATTGTTTCCACGGTTCTGAGGGATCAGGGTTGTCATGATCTAAGGTTGCCAGGAACTAATCTCTCCCCGATAAGAGGAGATTCTAGTGGCACTGTGAGCTAGCTAATGCAAATCCGGCTAACATACGCGGTGGGGGTGCACAGAGCCAGTCTACCACCAATCCCACAGTTTATGTTATCCAAACGCGCAGGTCCTGCAGGGGTACTATAGGAACTACACGACAGTTACTTAATAGCACAGAGCCACGATATTTTCAATGCCTACTGTGGGACCAAAAGATCTTTGATTCCCTCCCGATAGGAATCAAGGGTAGGTAGGTGTTGTCTATAGCCTATACCAATAGGTTCAGACCAAAATGGGGGTAACTGTTCCAAATGTGGGCAAAATAGTCATCCACATGAAAAAAAGAGAAGAGAGGAGGGAACAGGAAAAAACCTGGGTCTAAATTCCACAGACTAGAGGCAAGCGCAAGTCTGGTCTCTTGATGCCGTCACACATCCCGAGGGATGTCATGCTTCATCATCAGGCGTTGCTCCTCGTCAGGCCGGCGCTGCAATGCCCTACGGGTCCCACAAAGGGTCGCTTTAGCGGAGATCTTTTATTGGTAATGCCGTATGATGAGTGAGGGTGTGAGATAAAGGGTTTGGAAAGATAAGTGAGTGAGTGAGTGAGTGAATGTTAAAACTAGCTAAGGGATACCAAAAAAGAGCAAAATTTAATACGTGGGTTCCCCTGCCAGGTTAACAAGCATTTACAATGCAATAGGTCTCGCAATGACATTGTTTTGAGCTATTGGTATTGAAAATGTTATTGTTTTTTTTTTTTCCCCCTTCGTGAAGCAGCCAGCAGTGGGAGTGTTATGTTGTGGTTTATAGATGTCACAACCAGGGGAGATGGTGCCTGTGCGCCGCGCTTTTACGCACCGGATCCGGGAGAGGAGTTGTGTTTTTTTTTTTCACCTGCTCTATTTTCAAGCTATGTTCAGTTCCCGAGGACAGGGCCATTGTAGGGTTTAAACTCCCCGTGATGACACTGCCAGGGGTGCGGGGGGGGGCGTGTGTTGTGTGCAGGAGCACACTTGAACTTTCTCCTCCACATGGATAAAAAGTACAATCACCCAGACTCTCCTGCAAACAAATAAAAGGTGCAGCCAGTCACCCAGACTCTACCCTTTATAAGGATTAAAGGTGTAGTCACCTTGGCGCTGTCATCCACACGGATAAAACGTGAAGTCACCGTGGCCCTCTCCTTCATAGGGAAAAAGGTGGAGTCACCCTGACTCTCCTCCACACGGATAAAAGGTGGAGTCACCCTGACTCTCCTCCACACGGATGAAAGGCGGAGTCACCCAGGCTCTCTTCTCCAAGGGGAAAATGGTGGAGCTCTTTGGCAACTTACTTAACTATGTTTCGTTTCCAGCCATGGTTTGAAGTAAGGCTAGGGCCATAGGTGACATATGTAGGGGCACCAGGGTTAAAGTCCAAGGGTAATGGGACAGAAGAGGGGCATATGCCCAAGTGGTCACAAACTCGCCCCCTCAGCTGGCCCTGACTTTAGTTAACTCTCTGTCAGGGCGGGCGCGTCCGGTCCGCGTGTCTTACGGACAGAAACTACAAGACCCAGAATGCAACGGGGTTATAGTGACAAAAGAGTTAATCCTGGCAGCGGCAAGGGGTGCTTCGTGGGCGCCTCATCCCCCTAACTCACACATGTCTTTGCATTAGCAACTGGAATTAGATAATTAATTGATATGGGATTAAGTATTCGCCCAGAATCCCAGGATGATTGAGCCTCCCACCAGAATCTAACCCGCTTCACAGTCGGCCGCCCTAGCCGTTAAGCCACCCCCTACATATAGAGAGTACAATATGAGGAGTTAGCCAATATTACAGTGCTGCTCTTTTGCACAGAATAGTCAGATAAACGATGTGGTTGATCACGGCATGGCACATCGTTTTTAAGAAATTGGCTAACCGCAGCTATATAATTGAGCACTGAGTGCAGCGCGTAGTTGCAGCTATGTCAACGGAAGCATTTTTTTTTTTAAACCGCAACATGAGGTAATGGTGGGGGAGGGCACTGCACGGAGTAGGGCACTGCACGCAGTGCAGCGCGTGGCTGCATCTATGTGGAGAAAAGCATTTAAAAAATACGATATGACGTAATGGTGGAGAAGAGCACAGCACGGAGTGCTGTGAATGGCGGCGGGTCCCAAAATTTTTTTCTCGACATACATGCAGCTACGCGCTGCACTTCGTGCTGTGCCCTACAGCACGAAGTGCAGCGCGTAGCTGCATGTATGTTGAGAAAAGCATTTTTTTAAGAACATGAGGTAATGCCTGGGGAGGGCCCCGCACGGAGTGCAGCGTGTAGCTGCATCTATATCGATAGAAGCATTTAAAAACAAGGCAAGCTTCCAGGGGCTGTTAAAGTTGAGCATCTGTTTGAATGTGCACCGATTGGAGATGGCTGAAGACGCATGCAGAACAGCATGAGCGTGATATATTTGATAATAATGTGCAAACACAATTTAACACTCCCCAGCAGTATTTCGAAGCACAACAATGTCACAGCTATTAAAACAAGAGTGCAGATACTTCTTTGAAGCTAAATTAACCGAGGGGACAAACATTCCCTAGGCCCAGACGTCTTCAGTTGTGTACTACCAAAACAACACGCACAACCTCAGGGCTCGCCATCGGAAGCAGCAATCTGCTCCATCCTTCCCACAGGGAATTAAAGGCTCGAATGGACCCTCAGCTCACTTCCGGCCAGGCCCTCGCGCTCCCACAGGCATGCTTTGCTTTGGCAGCCAGTGCCACTCACATCCCACACTGCGCGCTGTCCGCGGTGTGGCAGGCCTCTGAGTTTGCCACCTACCCCTCACCGGGACTGCTCTGTGTCACCAGGACCCTGTGTCAGCGCCAAGGACGGGCCGGTTTACCTCAACCCACAGCATTTCGCTGACGTGGATTCTGGCAGCGCCTCTCCAGAACTTTCCATGTTGGCAGAATGCGCCGCTCGTGCTCCTCTCGGAAGGGCGCCTCCAGCCCGTACCACGACGCTGAAGACACGCCGTGAGCGTGCGCATCGGCTGCCTGGACAGGAGATGTGCACGCGTATGGTGCGAGCAGGCGTTGTGATAACGCCGCGAGCCGAACGCGTGCACATCTCCTGTCTGTTAAGTTTCGGCACAGACAGTTGATGTGCACGCGTACGGCTTGCGGCGCTATTACAACTCCTGCTCGCACCATGCGCGTGCACATCTCCTGTCCCGCATCGGAGCAAAAGTCGGCAACAATAGATCTCGCATAGCGAGCAGCGCTTTGCGCTGCATCGCTAGGCGAGACCTAAAAAACCAGTAGGTTGTGTATTACTGATGGAGCAATTATGTGCCTCAGTAACTCTCGGTCGACATGTTTCACGCCCCCTAAATGGTCAGAAAGATCCCTGGCGCTTCTTCAGGACCAACGAAGTGAGTGAAAGAACCGTGAGTGGGTCTAGAACCCTAATAAAAAGGAAGAAACTGTCCACCCTTGTGTAAAACTACAAGGTGGCGTTTAGCTCAACTAATTTCGCTCCTGTTGCAACCTAGGAGTAAACAAGGAAAAAGTAAAAGAACAAAAACACAACGTAGAAGTTAATATAATCCTCTCTGTGGTGAGATGGTAGATTGCATCTCATCCCAGTGGTGTAATCATATGATTAGGCACATGAATGGACAGACGAGACATACAACATATACTAGAAAACACATCCAACATGTTGTTAATTCATTGTACTTCCCCACACAGAGAACATGATTCAGTGGGCAAAATACAGAGCGTTCCAGTTATGCCTGTATAGGGTCAAGGCACATATTGGCATGTAGGCATCAGTAAAACTACACACCATATAGACTGAAGTACGGATGTCGAAATATGTATCACATAGGTAGACGGAGTCTTGGTATAGTGCTACAGAGAAATTAGCTGTATTGTGTGTACAATTGTGGGTACGTGGTCTCATGGTGTGGAAAATTTCATTTCCCTTTTCACATCAAATAGCGGCACATGTTATTAAAAACTCAAGTACAAGTGGCTTTTAGAGAGATACATGACATATCGTCTTACCTAATCTAAGGTAATAAGTTGCTCCATAGGCTAGCACGTGTTCGCCCGCACCTTAATGGGCTGAAAGTTAAAATGCATGTGGAAGGAAGGAGAGAGAACAATGTAATGGCCGCTCGAACCAGTAATATGGGTAGCGTGCAAGACCCGATCGCGCTCACACGTATGCCCATCCAAGTAGTACTTACGGTTGCCGTCGGGGGCATTGCCTGCCAGCACCTACCCCTTACACGCCTACCTGCATATTGTCGGGCTGCTCATCGGGGCCACCTGATATAGGGAGGATCCACTCTCGTAGAGATGCCTGACTTCCAGGGGGTGTGGTTGAAAACGTTGGTGCCCATGCGCAGGCGCCATCTTGAAGTGGTGCATCTGGGGCATCTGCGTAAGAAGTGTTCTAGTATATCAGAGCTAGTGTGTGGGCGCCATCATAGAGTGGTGTATCCGGTGTGTATTGGTGACAACTCTGAAATACTGTGGAGAAAGGCCGTAAAAAGGCACGGGGCCCTAGAAGAGGAGGAAAAGGAAAAAAGGCCTCTATAATGGCTAGGGGCCTGTCAGAGTGGAAATAAAATTTAGGAAATCTGGGCAAACACCCATGTTTTACGTGCAGTAGCACCCTATTGGTGAAAGGGTGCTAATCCCAGCTTACAGACTGTAGCCACTACACCTGTTGGTAATACCTTCTGAATTTTATAGGTATAAGCAAAGGTGGCCTAGATCGTGTATCAAGGCCTAGAATGTATGGGATTCATAGTTAGCAGAGATATTGTATGAATGGAAGGAAGTACTGTCCAAGGGTTAGTGTGGACAGTCATTAGGTAGTATAGAGGAAAACACAGTACAGTGTGAGCGTGCAATCCATGACGCTCTGTCCATGGGATATCAGTCAGTTCAAGGGTGCGGGCCCAAGGCTCAAAGATTAATAAAGACACGCAAAGGTAGGGTTGGGGTCACCCTAGCATCGGATGAGCACATAGCTGCTAGAGTTTCAGAGTTCTGCCCATGGGATCTCATCATTCAGACCCCTAATGTGTGTCTGAAGGCGGTGTACCCACTGTTGTTCACGTTTCAAAAGCGCGGTGTTGTTCCATGTCAGATTTGATTCCATGATTGTCCATTTGATATCGTCAACTGAGTGTTTCTTCTCGATTAAGTGATTGCACATTCTAGTGGCAGTGCGTCCACACTGTATGGTTCTTTTGTGCTCACTGATCCTGGTCTTGATAGGTCTTGTGGTCATTCCCACGTAGAGAAGATCACAAGGGCATGAGATGAGGTATACACAGTTCCTTGTGTTGCAATTCGTGTGTTGGCGTTGTTCCCACACGAAAGCCCCAAGTTGTAGTCTCTTGGTGTGCTTAGTGGAGGCGCATGCATTGCAAGTACCGCAAGGGAAGTGTCCAGTGACAGGTGGTAGATTCCACAGGGTGGTGTCAGTAGGTTTTCTGCGTGGACGAGGTTGTGTGCTTATCAGTTGATCCCTCAGGTTGGTTGTTCTTTTGAACGCAAATCTGGGTTTTGCAATGTTGAGTGAATCTGAATTCAAGATCCTCCAATTCCGTAAGATGATGTTCTTGATTTGGTTAGAGAGAGGAGTGAAGGTAGTAACACAGGTCATCACGTCATCACTCTGGTGTTCCTTGTTTTCCAGTAGACCTTCGTGGTTGTTGTTTCTTGCTCTTTTTCTGGTCTTTTTTATGACATTCACGGGATAGCTCCTCTCTCTCAGGTTAGAGGTGAGGGCTGTTTCTTGTGAGTTAATGTCGGCGATGGAACTACAGTTACGCCGGATCCTCAAAAACTGGCCATATTGTAGGTTCTCTCTAAGAGCCTTTGGATGGTAACTGTCGAAGGAGAGAAGGCTGTTACAGTCATTTTCCTTTTTGTACGTCCTGGTATGCAGGTGTCCCTCTTCCAGAGATTTCATCAAGTCGAGGAAGGGAATTTCCGTTCTAGACTGTGTCTTCGTGAAGCGCAGGTAGGGGTTCAAACTGTTGATCCAGTCATGGAATTTTGACCAGCTTTCTTCAGTGCCTTTCCAGAAGATGATGATATCATCGATGTACCGTTTCCACGTGAGGATATTTTCCTGGAAAGGGTTAGAGTCCGTGAAGATGTTTAGGGACTCTAAATGTGCCATGTACAACCCCGCCAGACTCAGCGCAAAGGTACTCCCCATGGAAGTACCTTGTTCTTGATGGTAGATGTTCATTCTGTACATGAAGTAGTTATTTTTCAAGGCAATGGTTATGCATTCTAGAATAAAGTCCACAGGTGTATTGGTGGACATTTCTGCTTCCCGTAATAGGTTCTCCACAACCGCAATGGTGGCGACCTGGGGAATGTTCGTGTATAATGCTTCAACGTCTAGCGTTATCAAAAAGTTGATCTCCTCGATGTTGTCGGTGTTAATTTCAGTGATAAGGTTGAGGACGTCTCTTGTGTCCTTGAGGTAGGCGGGAGTCGTCTGAACTAAGGGACGCAAGAAGAAATCGCTGAACTGGCTCAGGGGTTCAAGGAGGGACCCGATACCCGACACAATAGGGCGTCCAGGTGGAGGGACAGTGCCCTTGTGTATCTTCGGAAGCAGATAAAAATAGGGTATTTTGGGAGTAGTATTCACAAGGAAGGCTACTTCATGAGATCCAACCCTCGGTCATTGCTTCATTCACTGCGATCCTAATGCGAGTGAGGAGGGATTCCATAGGATCAGCGTCCAGTTTTTTGTAGTACTTCGTGTTGTCCAGTTGTCGGAGGCATTCTTGCTCATAGTCGATGATGTACATTATTACTATGGCACCCCCCTTGTCCGCTGGTTTAATGATGATACTGTCATCCTCTTTGAGGGTGGAGATGGCTCTTCTGAGATTATTAGGTAGGTTGTTATATGTACTCCTCTTCTTCAGTTGGTTTGCTTCCTTCAGGACAGCTTTCTCAAAGGTGAGTACCTCACTGGGAACCATGACAGTCGTGGGAGAGAACTTGGATGGTGGTCTCAATCCTGTATCCTCTCTTTCAGGGATGGTGCTGTCCTTGAAGGACTTAAGTCTGATTTTTCTGAACAACTGTTGTAGTTCTTCATTGAGTCTGAAGTTGTCTTCTTTTGGCGTGAGTACAAATCCGAGCCCCTTCTCCAGCACCATGACTTCATCTGTGGAAAGTGTCCTGTTCGATAAGGTGACAATCAGGTTTTTTTGCTTGTTTCACTACTCGTCGTTCGCTGTTTCTCCATGTATTGCCACTGTACCAGTTTGTTTCCTCTTCGTCTTCCTCTGCCTCTGCCCCTGCCTCTGTTCCAAAAAGGAGGAGGAGGGCATTGGAAGAACCACATTGGTCCCTGTGGAGGGTAAGGTTGGTTGGGGTACCCATACATGGTGGGTGGGGGAGGTGGAAGGAGTCCCTGTCTGTTTGCGTTCCTTCCCCAACTGTTGGTGCTCGAGTTGCTATTGGAGGAACGGTTGGAGCGATCTGATGCTGTAGATCCGTCCTCTGAGGATGCATCATTGTCAGAGGGTTGAAAATTCTCTTTTGCATAGGGATATATCTTCTCTTTGTCAAACCTCTTGATATCTTTTTGCAATTTCTTGATCTTCTGGTGCATGAGGTAATTGCGGTGTTCCAACATCTCAGCATTGATCTCAGCCAGGCGCGTTTTGAAAGCGGAGATGCTGATCCCAGCTTTTAGACCATTTTCCGCTGTATTGATTTTAATAATCAGGGCTTCAGATAAGCGTTTAGCCGTACTGATAATGAGTACCAGCCAGTCGCGGGTACACTTCCAGGCGATCTGGCTCCATTTGCGTCTGAAATAAGGTCATCTAGGAAAATGCGTAGTGCAGTTCTCACTAGTAGGCCATTGGGGGCCACATTGGCCCTTAGGTATTCCGTCATCACTGCCCCATGCAGTGCTATTTTGATTTGCTGTTTCTTCAGGGATGCGATTGAGTTCCAATCCGCTTGCATGCTGACAGTCGCCATGTGTCGCTCTGTGTCAAGTAGCGAGGGTGTTCTGAGAATTTCTGCTACAACATCCTCTCCAAAGCTGAGCCCCAGGTTCTCATTCATGGTGGAAGTAGTCATGTGGTCATGTCTTGTAGAGATAATAGGTAGGAAGGAAAGTAAAGAAGTAGTTCACCGGATGAGCCGCCGTGCTAAATACGTATCAAAGAAAGTCGGGGACTAGGAGCTTGTTGTGGTCCACTACCTGTGTTCCATGTAATAATCTCAGACCAAACAGGGGGTAACTGTTCCAAATGTGGGCACAATAGTCATCCACATGAAAAAAAGAGAAGAGAGGAGGGAAAAGGAAAAAACCCAGGTCTAAACCCCACAGACTAGAGGCATAGCGCAAGTCTTGTCTCTTGATGCTCTCACACATCCTGAGTGATGTCATGCTTCATCATCGGGCGTTGCTCCTCGTCGTTCCGGCGCTGCAATGCCCTACGGGTCCCACGAAGGGTCACTTTAGCAGAGATCTTTTATTAGTAATGCCGTATGATGAGTGAGGGTGTGAGATAAAGGGTTCGGAAAGATAAGTGAGTGAGTGAGTGAATGTTAAAACTAGCTAAGGGATACCAAAAAAGAGCAAAATTTAATACGTGGTTTCCCCTGCCAGGTTCAAAAACCCGTAAATCGTGTGTTACTGATGGAGCAATTATGTGCCTCAGTAACTCTCGGTAGACATTTTTCGCGGCCCCTAAATGGTGAGAAAGATCCCTGCCGCTTCTTCAGAGCACATGATTCAGTGGGCAAAATACAGAGCGTTCCAGTTATGCCTGTATACGGTCAAGGCACATATTGGCGTGTAGACACCAGTAAACCTACACACCATTTAGACTGAAGTACGGATGTCGAAATATGTATCACATAGGTAGACGGAGTCTTGGTATAGTGCTACAGAGAAATTAGCTGTATCGTGTGTACCATTGTGCGTACGCGGTCTCATGGTGTAGAATAATTACACTTCCCTTTTCACATCAAATAGCGGCACATGTTATTAAAAATTCAAGTACAAGTGGCTTTTAGAGAGATACAAGATACCAAGTGCCAAGATGGCCGACGGGTAAGGAGCTCCGGCCGGGAGCTACCGGGCTAGGGATCGCCTTTTTGGCGAAATATCCCAGAAAATGGCCTTTCTCGACTCCACCACCCCGCGGGATCCGTTGCCAGCAACACCGCGATTCTCCAGAGCCGCTTAGCACCCGTCCCTGACTGTGACGAAGCTAAGAGACGAATAAAGAGCCGCTACTACCGCAATCCTGATAGGCGCCCTGCTGGGAGAAAACGGCTTCGCCAAGGCGGCGCACCTAAGTGATACCAAGTCGGCAAACCAAGTCAGGCGCGAGCGCGCCATCTTGGAACGGGATCCTGAGCTGAGAAGAAAACGGGCGACAAGAGTGCAGCGACCTGTGGCTGATCCCAAAACAGAGGCGTAGTGTGCCAGACACCGATCCGGGTGGAAGATCGAAAAGTCTCGTGAAGCGGCAGACCCGGCCAGCGGTGTATAAAACACATTGTCAGGAAACACGCACAGGCGCGAGCTGACTGGAGGTTGCTGGGAACAACAGTAATAGGCCGACAGCCACCGATACAGCACTGCAGGCAGGTGAGGCGTTCTGCGTGAGGATATAACCCTGCTGAGACACAACCTAGCGCCCTGCCGCACTAGCGCTCGATGGATGAGTCGCGCTGCCGATGCTGGGACCCCCGGAGGCGTAGGAGAGCCCCCTGTGAAACGGGGGCCACCACCCGACCGACTCGCTTTGTCCTCCAGGTGCGGAGAGGAGGGGGTGGGACACCTTGTACAGCGGTGGAGCAAGCAGAATCAATCCCGATAAAGCAGTGCCTGACCTTAAAATGGCAGCGGTCAGGCACCTGCATTGCAGCCTCGTGAAGGGGCGCCCGGCTAGAGGCTTTTGCTCGTGGGAAGCCCAGCCAACGCGCCACAGCAATGCACTGGGGGGGCCCTGGATCAACCATCACCCCAATCTGCGAAGTAGGTTCTTGGGTCTGGGTGCCCCCGTAGGGAGCCATATCCGATCCCAATACCGGCTTGTTGACCTCCCCTATAATTTCTCTGCAAATACTCTCATATTTACTCGCTGAGCCTGACCCTAAAATGGCGCCCGCAATAGTATTTTCGCAGGTAAGGGTAGATGTCCCTTCTGCCAAGAGGGTCCTGATGTTCTTCCAGGATTAATAACATAGCAAATTTAACTAACCTTAGAACTTGTGGCAACTTAAACTAGCTACTGAGTCATGGAGACTAACAGACTCGACGTACCTGACTTTAAGATGGCTGCCAAACCACATTCCTTCTCCTATCCTGCCATCCTCGCCAGCTCCCACCTCCCGTCTTTGGATTCTAGACTTTTGATCACCTCCTGATCCTCACTCTATTCTGACGGAGCCCGAAACGCATACATGGCCGATTCCCGGTGGAGCTGCTTCGACAGTTATAGGGGAGATTGGCTCTGGCACACCGCTATGGCCGTCACCTACCCAGATGGACTTCGGACATTTGTCTCGTTTTCTTCCCCGCTGCTGTCTCCTTCCTGTGGATTACCAGCTTTCCCTGGTCTTTCTGATCCTGATTTTCGTGTTCGTTAAACCACTCCTGTATTGTATATTTATTCATTCTGTAACTATTGTGAAACTTTTGCAACTTGTAACATGCTGTTCCCTTATGTAAAGCGCTCTGATACCTCCGGGTCTAGCCAGAGCTATATAAAACTCAAATAAATAAATAAATAAAAAATAAAAAATACATGACATATGGTCAGTTTGATACCCAAATAGTCAAAACTGGACACTACATCTAGGGCTGTCTCACCCACTGGCATCCTCCTCTTACAAAAAGTCGACATCTGTCTGGTGAAAATCATACATTTGGTCTTGGAGCTATTGAGCTCCAAGCCCCGCTCCTCACAGAACAATTGAAAGGAGTTCAGGAGTTGTTGCAGACCCTGCGGCAACTTAGATATTAACAAAGTGTCATTCGCAAAGAGAAGAGCGGGAACCCTCCACCTTCCTATCTTGGATGGATCACACCCATCTCTATCCAGAAAGCCAATTACACCGTTTATATATAGTATGAAGAGAGTGGGCCCCAGAACACACCCCTGCCTGACCCCCGATCAGTATGGATGTGGTCAGTCAAGGCCCCATCCTGCCCCCACCTCACCTGAGCAAGTGTATCAGCATGAAGCCTCACTAGGATGTCCAACAGGTGAGTGGGTAACCCCATCTCCTCAAGAACCCTCCATAGCTTAGCACGGGGAACCATGTCAAATGCTGTGTGAAGGTCGAGAAAGGCAACATAGAGCTTGCCCTTGCCAATAATCACCTCTCTCCAGTACATGCAGGCAAAGCGAAAAATCTGATTCACAGTACTCACATTTTGCCTAACATCCGCCTGCCAATCCGAGAGCACACTCTCATCCCAAATCCACTCCTGTATATGAGCCAAAACCTGTTTACAAAAGATTTTTTGTAGGGAGTCGATCAGGCTTATGGGCCTATAATTGGCCAGATTTGCCCGGTCCCCTTTTTAATAAATAGTAATAATTTCTGCAAGTTACCCGGAGGGGGGAATCTCCCTACCAGCTAGGGTTGTATTAGAAAGTAGGTTAATGTATGGCCCCCAAATGTCTGGATTTTCCCTATAAAGTTCATTAGGCAGTATATCTGGCCCCGTAGCGCGACCGGGGATGCAGGAATTAATGGATGTTAGTGTTTTGTTTAACAAAAAAGTCAGGTTAGTAGACTTACTGATGGGACTGTTCCGTGTAGCCTTTGTATCACTCTCGGTAATGTCACACTTATGGAAAAAAAGCTGTTCAAATGTGCTACCAGTCGTGAGGCTGGATACAGAAATCAAGGGTTTGTATACGACCATTTAAACAACCAACAACTGTTTTCCAAAATGACTTATCTTTGTTGGAAAGTGCTACATGCAAATTAGTCCATAGGGAAGTCTCCCACTCTCTTTTAGCTTTATTTAACACTTACTGATAGTACATCCTTTTCTTAGTTATACATGGCTGTATTTTTGTCTTAATAGCCACAATGAGCTCGTTCTTTGCTTTTCTGCATTCACCATTGTACCAATTATCAGAGTTAAGCACAGTATTCCCACTGCGCCTTTGCTTCCCCAGTACCTCTCTAATGTGGGCTGTTAATTTTTCATGATTGACAGCAAATTTCTCAATCCTAGATGCAGGAGGGAGCTTCAATAGGGACTCATGGTTGACAATTACACTACCCTTAATCACGTCCAGTGCTTCTGGGTTTTTCAACAACGAGTCCCATCTAATTGTTCTAAAATTATTGGTATACGAGAGGGAACCTATGTCTCTATTACCATAGGATGCCTGAGCTGGGGGTACTTCATCCTGTAACGACATGCAGAGGGTATTATGGTCACTGACTATGCGCTCGACTATATGCATATCCACAATTACTGGCCAGAGCTTTATGTCTGCAAAAACATAGTCGATTCTACTACTATGTCCTACCCTGTTGAAAGTCAATTCACCTTGGCCATCTGAATTACATGTGCCGTTAGTGGCCCTGAGATCGCAGTTTAATGTCATGGCCTGCAATTGACCCGCCTTTGCTGTCCACCTGACTAAGGGGAGATCTATCGACAGAATACCCCATTGGTTATCTTTTTCTTGCATTAAATCAAATGGAAAGGCTACTAAAGGTTCACAGGTGGCATTTAGGTCCTCTGCCACCAAAAGCCTATCCTTATCCGGACTCTCCAGAAGTGCTTGCTCTAATATGCTTATTACCTCAGTCTCCTTACTACTATTCTTCACTCTATTGTATACATTATAGATTCTTAGTATCAACCCAGATTGAAGCACCAGTCTAACTGCTAATATATCACAAGAAGCTACAGGCACTGAAGATATTCTACATTGGAATGATATTTTGACCCATGTGCACAACCCCCTGAGGGCCTACATGTGGCCGATTGGATCGCATTCACACAAAAAGATGTGTACCCACTCTTATGGGTGGGGGCTAGGCACCACGTCTCTTGAAAGAGACAGATGTCAAATGTTTCAATAAAATGACCCCACCTATCCTCCTCCAATAGCTTAGTTAGCCCTGCTACATTCCATGACAGTATTTTGATGAGGGTGTCCTGAGATTGTAAAATCCCATCAAAGATAGAGGGAGCTGGTTCCACAGCAAAACTGCCCCATAACTTACAACCGGACGCCCAGTCTCCAAATACAGAGTCTGACCCATCAATCCATCACCTGTAACTCCTACATTTGGCAGGAGGCAACAATTAACCCACTGTTGGCTTCGTCCAGCCCAGTCTTGACCCCTGTGTGTTGTGGCCCTCTAAGCATAGCTGGATCACGGAATTTGATTTGGATATATGTGTTTGCGTTAGAGATGGTACGAGCTTCAACTGCCATGAGACCTTCCACCAAATCGTTGTTAATAAAAGAAATACGCAGTTTCTCATAACAGTGATCAGTGGTGCACAACCTTTCCACCCCTACAATGTCACTCCTAATTAATGAGTAGCATTGTCTTGTCTCTCTGAACCAATATATTACGTTGTTGATTAGGGAATCCGAGTCTTCTCTAACCCCAGTGGCTAACTTGGGGACCCTATTGTCGTGTAGCTCCTATAATAATTATACAGGATCAGCGCGTTTGGACAGCATACACTGTAGGATTGGTGTCAGACTGTTTCTGAACACCCCCACAGAGTATGTCGGCCTTTTGTACCAACCAGCTCACAGTGCCCCTAGAGTCTCCTCTTACCAAGGAGAGAATAATTCTTGGCAACCATCGAACATGACAACCCTGATCCCTCAGGACCGTGGAAACAATATACTACTTTTCGCTCAGTCACTCGTGCTTACTTAGTCTGTCTCAGAGAGGTACACAGAATAAACAGGCTGGGCGTTATCAATAAGTATTTATTGAACAGTTGTTATTCTGGTGTAGAATAGATGAGCTGCAACAACTGTTAGACAGTATACGATATAAATGATTAGTAGTACTAAAAAGGTAAATGGATAGTATAGTTCTACCATTTTACAATAATCATGGATACATACGAATATATAAAACACATGATAAAAAGATGCGTACTCCTACGATGCTTCTCTAACTAGATGTACCTAAATGTACCTAGCATGTGTGTAGGTGTTAGGCCAAGAATCCCTCTAGGATAAAGTCAACCCCATTACCTGAATTGAGAGACTGTGGGACCCCATCCTGGTCTCGAGGTGGACAGCCCGCAAGGGATTTTAGACCACTGCAAGCTGGAGTGTCTGCATGCAGGAACCTCAGCGTCTCTGGTCAGTGTGTCTGCCGGGAAGTCTCGGTCTCCTCTAGCTATCTTAGCAGGATGTGATGTATATATACCCATAGGTCTCCCCAGGGGTCCTACCTCGCTGTATTACTGTGTCGGCCTAAGGATGACGTTGGGCATGAACTTTGTACATAGATATTATACAGGAGATGGTCGTCCTGCTGTGCTTCCAAGAATCCTCATGCATAATGTATGAACTTTCGAACTAGGGAAAACCCGTGTTCTGAATGCAGTGTCGTATCTAGGTAAAAGGTCAGTCCCTGTAAACCGTTATAAGTGGGTTGCTTTACTCGGGCTCGTGAGCCCCGACGCACTCTATTTCCTTTCTGCCCCAGGGGGGGCCTCGCAGGAGCAGTAACAGCAGCCAGCAGTCCCGGAGAGCTAGCATCACAGCTGGGGTGGGACTCGATCCCCCAGCTGGCCCCGGTGAACACTCGGCGCGGGAGGTGACGTCACCCTCCCTGCACCCTACAAAGCTCCCCAGGCACTCCCGCAGCGTGGGTTGCTTTACTCGGGCTCGTGAGCCCCGACGCACTCTATTTCCTTTCTGCCCCAAGGGGGGCCTCGCAGGAGCAGTAACAGCAGCCAGCAGTCCCGGAGAGCTAGCACCACAGCTGGGGTGGGACTCGATCCCCCAGCTGGCCCCGGTGAACACTCGGCGCGGGAGGTGACGTTACCCTCCCTGCGCCCTACAAAGCTCCCCAGGCACTCCCGCAGCGCGAGACGCGAGCGGGCGTGCCCGGGCCAAGCCCGGGCCAAGGTCGGGCCCGTCTGCGCCCGTCTGCGTCAGACCGTGTCAGGGCAGGGCCACCTTATTTAGCTTTTGGAAATCGTGTCAGGGCGGCTCTAAATTAGAACCGGAACTGGATACTGTCTGGAAGACCTTCTTAGAGTGACCTGAGCGAAGGTCTTACAACTATCATCAATTACTCTAAAGAACTATAAGGTGGTGAGACAACTAATGAAGTATTACATCTTTTCTTAGTCGGCAGTGTGATCATTCTTTTTAGAGATTGTGATACCAAATGATTTTAAATCCGGACAATCAGTAAGCAAGATAGCTAAAGACTCAGCTGGGGTTAGTGTAGCCTACCAGTTACTTTTGGAGTGTGTTTTGAATTGTTTATTAATGTTTATTAATGGTACATATATTTAGATGACTAGCATGAGTTGACTGGTTTTTTAACTTGATTTTATAGGTTTTTACTGTCTATATTTGTGCCCAGTCCTTTTTTATTCTTGGCCTTGCGGTCTCAGAGCTTGTATTTTGAATTTTGCACTTTTAGGCACTCTATGCACTTTATATCGTTGGCCTTTAGCACATTGTGATTGTATTATTGCAATTTTAACTTCTTAGGCCCTGTGGTATAAGTGTTTGTATTTTGTATTTTGCACTTTTCCGGCACTTTTAGCACCTTACATTGTCGGCATTTAGTTCTCTGCGGTTTTGCAGATTGTAATTTTGCACACTGCAGACAATTAATTAGGTCTCATTTTGCTGACTCTGCTTTGGGTTCTTGTGATATATTATTAATCATTAGGATGTCAAAACGCAAATTACAAAAACCCTTTAAAACTACAGCTGACCCCTCATGCTCCACCATTGATTCCTATCTAGTAAGGGCGGTTAGCGCCATTAACGTTGAAATAGATAGGGTGGAACGCCGCCTTTCATTAGGTGTAGGCACAGTGATGGAAGAAATAGCTGGGTTGGAAGTAGAGTCTACCCCAAGTAATGAGCAAGAAATCACCCCCCTTGTGAATACTGGGATCCTTGATCCTGACCCAGATCTACCTTTACCACCCGAAGCACCACAATCGCAATCACCTAGTGGTTCTCCCACACCGAAAAGGAAAAGGAGCTGCAAGAAAAGTCAAGCGAAAACAGGGACCATTAGTAAAAGTAAAAAAGGTCCACCATCGAATACTACTGCCAAGACATTGGAGAAACCCTCTGACACAGGACCCCTGTCTGATGAACGAGTTAACCATATTGTAGCCCTTTTAACACAAAAATTCAAAGTATCTATTAAACCACTACACGACAAGCTAGATAAACTTAATGGAGAAGTCATCAAACTTAGTAACATATTAAGACATATTAGCGAATACCCAAGGGAGAATGCGAATGGGCCACAGGGGGGACCGTATGAGCGCCCTAAATCAGGTATAACTACTACTACTGTTAACACGCTAACTAGTACCCTAAGCACCACTAACAGGAATAATAGGGACTGTGAGGGCCAAGGTTTTAACCTCCAGGCGCCCAAAACCGGTGCGAACACGACCCCAACAGGTCCCAGACAGACAGTGACACAGATTAACTATCCCTGCTATAATAGAGGGGACAGGATTGTAAGCGTAGAGTCAACCCAGACCCCTAACAAACCAAAGGAGAGGGAGGAACCAGAGGGAAGAACTGGTCTACCGATTAACCTACCCCCAGAATGCTGTCCATATGTGGCAGTCTTGGCGAATGTACCCCAACTAGAGTCTGGGCAAAAGGAAACGTATGATACTTTAAAAATAAAGTGGTGCACTGGCTAAATCAAAATTGTGGTTTCCCTGTGGATCGTGCTGACCAGATACTCTTGACTAGAAGAGTAAACTGGATCGGGCCCTTAAGAAAATCATTGCATGGTGACTGCGTAATCATTAACTTCAGGAACCCCAATTGGGCCAGGACCTCCCTGGAAAGAGCAGCTGCACTCCCACATAGTGATTCTAAAGCATCACTTTTGCCTCTAGGCTTCTTTTATAGACACCTATGGTCTTCACACAATATGGGAGGGGACCAGGAACCACGTAGAACTAATCCAGCAGTGCTACCCCAGCCGTATTATAGATTACCTACATTTAATAGATTTTTACCACTTAGCACACTTGAAGTAAATGATTGACAGGGCACTGCCCGTCTACCCGTTGGGGGAAAGGGATTTGAAGGAACCGGGTTGACGGGCGTAGGGCTATTTGTAGATAGTGCGCTTAACATGGACGTGCCTAATTTAATTATGTCCAAGTATCCATCTAGGGATATAAACCTGCCTGCCTCACATACATTAAATAAGGAGATAGTTGTCAGTGTAGCGGTTCACCCAGATGAAAATAAAGGGCAATTAACGGAAGAGGCTGTAAACCCACCCGTATTGCTCCACCGTGCTAGTAAGGGAGAGGCCAGCAGTAGAATAAATGACCAACCTATCGAAAGTACAGGAAACCCCCAGCCAGCGGCTATACCATTGTCACCTGGAATATAGCCGGACTGGCAAGTAAAAAGGATTTGTTAGGATGGGTAGATTTTATCAATAAACATGACATAATTTGTTTACAAGAAACCTGGTGTATTGATCATGTTTATTTTGAAGGGTTTACCTCTTATGATTTACCAGCAACTCCCTCTATGTTTGGCAGAGCAAAGGGCGGGCTGTTAATCCTCCTGAAAAATAATTTGCCCTTGAGAGTTAGAAGGATTATCAATGTAGGGTACCACTCGCAGATACTGTGGTTACACCATAAAGACGGCAAGGATGTCTTATTGATTAATTTTTATAATAATATATTTGATTCTACTCGTCATAATGTAGTCACCGAATTAGAGACGGAAGTAGATAACTTGGTCACAGCAGAAAATACAAATTTTGCTATTGTATGGGTCGGAGATTTCAATATCCCAATTTGTACTCTGTCTATGACTAAAGTCTGTGGGTTTAGCAGCGATGAAGGGGATGATTGTATACATTTCCCACATAACATCTATGGAGATACTTTAACACCGTCTTGGCGAAATATGACCATGATATTATGCAATGTGCACAGGATGGGTATGGGAGAGAGATACCAACCTTTACCGGAAGAAATGCAAATAGCACTATTGATCATGTAATAGTATCTGCTAATATTGTAAACCTATGTTCTATCCCATGGATTGACGAATTGTTCCTGAGTGACCATAATTGTATTATCATGCCAATGCTTGTGTGGGGGAATAAATCTGTAGCACAACAAACTGTTATTGGTAATATTGCCCCGTGTAGACCAAACGGCACTAATCAGGTGGAAAGGTACTAACTCAGTTAAAATTAAAAAAAATATTGTTCTAGAATGTGGTAATGAGATTTATGATAGTCTAGAAATCGAGGTTGAACCAGCTATGATACTAACTAATTTTTGTAAAAATCAATGATATCATTTATAAATTATTTACTGCACCACCGTGCAGGAAACACATGCAGATCAGGGGCTGGTTCAATCACTCCTGTACCGACTCACTGAACCAGTTGAAACTAGCACTCTCCAGTAGACCCAGGGATAAGGCGCTAGTACAAAAACTAAGATTAGAGTATAAATTAAACTTAAAACGGAGGAAGAGGGAACTCCAAGAGGAGGCATGGGATAATCTTGCGTTGGCTGCAGACTCATCTAATAATAAGTTGTTCTGGGAAACTGTCAACTCGACATTTCTTAAAAATAAATGTTAATGTTAATGTTAAAAATAATTTATAAAGCGCACGTACACCAGGTGGCTTCATGGCGCTATAGAAAGGCTCCAAGTGCTATCCGATAGACATCAATCATAGGCTTGTCCAAAAAGCCATGTTTTGAGGGACTTCCTGAACTGCAGAAGGTTTGTGCAGGACCGTATTTCCAGCGGAAAAGAGTTCCACAGTTTGGGGGCAAGAATCGCAAATCTGCGGCCTCCTTGACGCACCCGCTTGAATGTCGGAGTGATAAGGAGTGAAAGGTGAGCAGAACGAAGGTTACGTGTGGGGGTATGCTTGGAAATCAGGCTGTTGATAAATACAGGATTATTGCCATGTAAAGATTTAAAAATAAGGCAACCTGTTTTAAAGGCACAGCGCTGGACAATAGGAAGCCAGTGCAGTTCCTTCAGTAAAGGAGTCACTGATTGCCATTTGGGTTGTCGAAAAATCAGTCGGGCTGCATGGTTTTGGACCATCTGAAGCCGTTTAAGCAGATAAAGTGGCATGCCCAAGTACACCGAATTGGCGTAGTCAAGATGTGACAGGACAGTGGCTATTACGACCTGAATCAGGGCTTCTTGAGTGAGGAGGCGGTGAATCTTCCTAATCTTACGCATCTGGAAAAAACACTTTGAAATAACCGCACCGACCTGAGTTTTTAAAGAGAGGTCATTGTTAACGGAGACTCCAAGTGTTTTGGCCGAGGAAGACGGGGAGGGTGGGGGTCCTAGCTCTGGAGGCCAATAATGGGGACCCCAATACTTTTGACAGTCCCCAGTAAGAATCAGCTCTGTCTTACCAGGGTTCAGTTTAAGATGGTTGAGGTCCATCCATTGTTGAATGTGCCGCATTGTAGCCTGAAAGTCAGTGACCGATTTATGCGAGTTATCGATTCTAAAAAGTAATTGGAGGTCATCAGCATAATTAAAAACAGTTACCTTCATATCTTTGAGGGACTGAATCAAAGGGGCAATATAGAGATTAAATAAATGAGGAGAGAGAGCCGAGCCCTGTGGAACACCACAGGTAATTTTACGGGGGGAAGCTAAGAAGTGACCCTGGCGAACGGCCTGAAAGCGATCTTCCAAAAGGAAGTAAGCCAGAGAGCAGCCGTCCCTTGGATACCAGCATGTTTGACACGGTCGAGCAGAATAGTGTGGTCGACCGTGTCAAAGGCAGCAGAGAGGTCCAGTAATACCAATGCCTGAGGGGAACATCTGTCTGCGTTGTCCCGGAGAGTATCCAGGACAGCAAGTATTACAGTTTCAGTAGAATGGGCCGGCCGAAACCCTGCCTGATGAGGGTCCAGGTATTTAGATTCCTCCAGAAAGTTAGAAAGACATTTAGCTACATGGGCCTCCAAGATCTTCGCCAAAAAAGGAAGCAGAGAGATCGGGCGGCAGTTAGACAAAAGCGCAGGATCCGCCCCAGGTTTTTTTAGGAGGGGTACCACTGTTGCTTTCTTGAAAGCCAAGGGGACTTGGCCAGATGAAAGTGACTCGTTCAAAAGAGTGAGTGCAGGGCCAGGATAGACTGTAAGGCAGTCCTTTAGTATATGAGGAGGGCAACAGTCAGATGGGGCACCTGATTTGACTTTTATAAGAAGATCCTGAAAGGTCTCCATTCTGATAGCAGAAAAACAGCTAATACTACAGTTGTTACTGTGCAGGACAGAAGGGTTTTGGATGGAAGAATACTTGGGGATACTGGCTTTAATGGTAATAATTTTTTCGATAAAGTAGTCATTTAACGAGTTGCACAATGTTTGGGAGGGTATAGCCTTCAAAAGGATTCTCTCGGGATTGGCTAATTCATTAATGATAGAGAAGATTTCTTTAGAGCTATTGTTGGACCTCACTATGCGTGCAGAGAAATGAGCGGCTTTGGCCGTGAGGATGCTCCTCTTAAATTCCTTCCGGGCTGTGATATAGAGGAGTTTTTTATCGGGGAGTATTTCGATCGCCACTGCCTCTCAAGTTGGCGCACAGCCAATTTCTGAGTTTTAAGTTCAATAGAGAACCATCGCTGTGCGTCTACACGACGAGCCAACTTAACTTTTTTAAAGGGTGCATGCTTATCGCTGGCATTAAGTAGCCACTCGGATATGTTCATTTCCGATGCATTAATGTCAGTACCAGGGGATGGAGCTGTGCTAGACAGTAAATCTTTCCCGGAACTTCTGTCCCATGTCAGCTGTGAGGAATGGGTGGCACATTTCTCCAGCATTTTTAACCCATGTGATAACGTTACTAAGGCTCTTACCAACCCAAATAAATGGCCCATTATTCCCATAAATATCACCCTAGAGGAGGTCGAGTCAGGTATTAGAAGCAGTAAAGGGGGAAAATCACCAGGACCGGACGGTGTACCCATTGATGTTTATAAAACTGTGCCGGAACTGTGGGGCCCGATACTCACTAGAGTTTTTAATGCTGCAGTAACAGAGGGAGCTCCCACTACTTGGGGCGAATCCGTTATTATCCCCATTTATAAAAAGGGGAACAAATCGGAAGCCAAGAATTACCGGCCGATTTCCCTATTAGATTCATCAGTAAAGGTCATGAGCAGGGTTTTATTAGTAAGACTGGAAGAGTGGGTTGCGGATAATGCGATACTGTCACAGGCTCAATACGGTTTTAGAAAGGGGCTGGGTACGATTGAACAGTGTATTAATTTAGAGCTTTTAATAGGAAAATATACATGTGCTAAACAAGGACGGCTTTTTTTATGCTTTGCTGATCTTAGCAGCGCCTTTGATTTAGTGGACCACGCTATACTTTGGCCAGTTTTACTCAATCTCGGTGCCCCGGAGCCCATTATTTATTTTTTAGTTAGGCTATATGAGAAACTATCGACCAGAGTACGGTACGGCCAAAGGGGCGAATGTACCCCTAATTTTAACGTAAAACGTGGTATCCGCCAAGGCTGCGTCTTAGCACCATTGCTGTTTACCTTATTTATTAATGAAGTTGACGCAGTTCTTAAATTGATACAGGCGGACGCCCCCCAAGCTGAGTGCCAGGATGTCCCGGTTCTGCTTTATGCGGATGACGCTGTGCTTTTATCTAGAACACCGGTAGGTCTACAGCGGTTAATTGATGGGTTCGCAGATTTTATCAATGGGAGGAAGTTGCTGATTAACAAGGCTAAAACATATACAATGGTCTGCAGTTTGAAACCCAGGAATATGAAATCTTTTTTTATAGATGGGAAAAAAGTGCAAAATGTAGACAATTTTTGATATTTGGAGCTATCTTTTGCTGGTGACGGTAAATGGATGCGTGAAATGTCTAATGTTCGGGCCAAGATGACTAAAAGTGTGCATGGGGTCTTTAGGTTCGCATCTAAATTGGGGGATCGCCGCATCAAAGACATGATTTCTATTTATAAAGCCAGATGCGCCTCTGTTGCACTATATGGCGCAGGGGTTTGGGGTCATCATTCCAGCAAAGAATTGCAAATAAAGAAAAATTATTCTTAAAAAAGCTCCTATGTCTGCCTGCTTCAGCATCCTCTGAACTAATACATTGGGAAGTGGGGCTCAATTATCTGTCAGACTTGATTGCACTGAGACCCCTACTGCTTTGGAGATCAATTTGGTTAAAAGAGGAGACTATATTTACTAAACTAATCATTAAGGACTGCCTGCGATTGGACAACTGCTTTAAGATCCCTGGCTTAAATATATAGTTAATGCCTATAGAGACCTATTCAATCTGATGACCCTGGAAAATCCAAATGACGTAACAGGGTTGTCTAAACAGGAGATAAAGAATACTTTCTTGTACCATACGAAGGAGTGCAGATTGAAAACAGTAGGGAATCAAACCACATACCAGATTTACCACCTGCATATAGATATTGATGGCTTTCAAAGCTATCTAACACTAGTCACGAGACCCTCTCACCGCTTTGTCTTATCAAGAATGAGATTAGGCATTGCCCACCACTTAGTAGCGTTCCCCATAATGAAACAGCGACCAGTCTCCCCGTGTCCATGTGATGGGCATACTAAGCAGAGCATCTTGCACTTTCTACTCTTATGCGACTTGTACTTGAATTTTAGAATCGCCTATTTAAAACCATTGTTCAAGAAATATAACGTTAAAACCACTAATGCTACTATGAGTCTATTGTTCACACTAAAAGAGCCCGAGATTTGTTTTTATGCTGCGACATTTATTTTAAGATCAATTTATGCTAGAAAAAGTATGATGTTTAAATGTAATTATGAACTGTGATTGAATTTCCGCTGTTTTTAATGAAATTGGAATTTTTTATATGTTTATGTACATTTGCTTCTATGGTTTCCACACTTTAACCGAATAAAGCTTATTGAATTGAATTGAATTGAATTGAAGTGTAATGTAGGGAAGTATATAGGTGAAGGGTAATGAAGTTACCGGGGCCTATAATATGGTACCTATATGGAATATATAACACCCACTCCTCTTCCGAATGGACGACATAGTTAAATTCTAAACGTACTACTAGGCTGACTAGATGCTGGTACGCAAAATAGTTTTTAAAACATTGGTTTCTTGTTTTGCTAAAAACAATGTTAAAAGGTTCTAAAAAATCTTTAAAAAGTTTAAAAAGGAAATTGTCACGCAAGCCATAGTTCTAACGTGTCCGTAGGTATAGTTCGAACTACTATAAGCATTTGAAAGCCATGCATGCTCAAAAGAATGTCAGTTTTGTTATGGAGTTCCAATTTTTCATTTTGTTTTTCAAAAGGTTGAACTTTTCCCAGCACACGACGAGCCAAATGAGTCAAATGTTTATGTGTCCTGGCTGGTAGACGCAACATTCTCTTTGCCTGCCTCCGCAGATGACTGTCCCTGTAACACATCGCAGATTATGTCAATTGAGCACAGATGATCTTTTGTATTGTCCACAACAGATGCTGGGACAGCCTGTGCGCCATCCAAGGCCTGGGTGTTAGAGGAGGAGCCGATGTCCATACCAACAGGAGTCGATACTACCTGTGGTGGCTCTAGGAATGCCGCCATCAACATCGGAATACGCTAGGGACACTGCAGAACATGGGCCGTTATCAGGTCCAATAAAGCATCAACGTCCGGTTGCGCACATGATGGGAGTGTTAGACAGAGATCCAACACGTATTCTTTTCCGCAAAACAGGCATCGGAGGACAGGTAAGATGCAGTCCATCCAGACTGGTCTAAATGACAAGAACCAAGATGCACTTAGTTCTCTTAGGCGAGGTGTGCCTAGATGTTGTACCATGCGATCACGGAATTTTCGCTCCAGGAGTACTGTTTCCATCTCCTTGGTGACTGGGACGTCGCCTGAACCTCGCTTTCGCCTGAACCTCCTTCCACTAATGTTGGGTTTCCCGTCAAAAAGATTTAAACACTCTGATTTATCACACTGCCCTTGTGACGGGAAGTCGCCTCAGTCTGACCTTCATTTAATGTTTTTTTGTGGTCTCTATAAAAAAGAACTAATGGAATATATTGTTCCGATTTTAAAGTGGTGCAACCTGAGACAGTGTCGAGTAGCATTATATTTTTTAAAGTCATTGCCCGATCCCTTAGTTTGCTATGCAGTTGCACGCTACTAGTGGGTGTGCATGGGCAAGAGGAAACAGCTGGACCTGGATCCTAGATGATTAACTTATACTTTTTAGTTAATTTGCATTTTAACTAAAATTTACATGATTTTATGTATTTGATATCGTCCATTTTGGGACATTCAAGTTGTATACTGTTTTGAGACCTGAATGAGGATGAATTTGGAAATGATTTGCTGTTCATTTTATTGGATTTGACTAAATTGTTTTTATGTACTTTTATGATCTTAATTGTAAAGATCGAATAAAGTTTATAAAGTAAGTAAAGTAAAGACTGGGACGTCCATTGCGTAGCAGAAAAATTACGATCAGGATACCTGCTATTAGAAACAGGATCACCGGAAGCCCTCCAAAAATGCTTCCAAATATAGAGTGTATAAAGTTCGGTATAACTCTGAGGACCGTCTGAAAGGTGCTTAATAGTCCAGAACCTATTGTCTTAAATAGGTGGATGATGCCTGTCGTATCAGACATGTTAAAGATACGATTTACCATTTCTGCAAAATGGAAGGGGCAGTTCGTACGTATGAGTGCCTGTATCTCTGCCGAAGACCTTGCGATCTGGAGATCAAAAGTCTCTCGTGCGGAGGTTAAGGGCACGGATTTCTGTAAAAGCATGGCTTTCATTCTGCTCAAAGCATCAAACCGTATTAATGAAACATTTAACAAAGGCCATAACAGCGCCTCCCTGACTGTATTTGTTGGTGGAAACAATACTTGCATACTGCAAGTAACCCTGGAGCTCACGGTTACCAGATATGCGATGCCCGGGAGCATCCCACAGCAACCTTGATCATTCAGCATCAAGTAACTCCGATTCTAAAGTAGCCTGAACACTGGAGTGATCACGGCAGCTGGGGCACCCCTTAAGTGACAGGATAAGTTTGCTACCGAACCGTTACAGGCCCCATGAAGCATTATATCCTGGCATATGAGTGATCCACTTAAAGTATTCTCGCAGTTTGTACCGCTCAAAAACACTTCTCTTTCCCCACTCCGGCATCGAAATCTGTACGGTGATTCCCAAGATTCCTTGATGAATTCCCTACCCATTTCTTCATATCTGCCTGCCTGCTTTTGTTCAAGGCAATATTGGAATTGAAAAGTAGTGAACGGAAGAGTTATGTGGCCATGGATTAACCATTCTGTGGACGGTGACTCTGCCACTGTAAAGGCTAATCTGTCCAGTTTTTCAATACGCAGCATTGTATACTTTGCTCCTCTTTGTGCCATTTCTATCTGATTTTCCGTTAGATTGTATGAAGAAAACAGAGACGTGATGTTTATGAAACGCCAAGGCTACGGCGGGAAGAACAGCGGAGAAGGGCAAGAAGCCAAAAAGGATGGACAAACATCCCACGCATTTGAATAGTAACTGTGTTATGTCACGTATTGATAATATTATTAGCGACTGCGAGGAGATTTTATCCACTCCTGTGGGTACTAATTGTGGGTCATTGGTAGTCCACCATGCTAGGCTCCCCCAATCCTCTAAGTCAGCTAAATCTATCCCAGAAATGTTTAAAAAGCACATCCAGAAAGAAACCTCCCTACAAACTCAGGCAATGGAATCTTTGACAGAGAAGACAGCCTTGCCACTATTACCCTTACTACCTGTCAATTCCAACACCGTTGACAACAACGTGGAATTTGTGATCGAGTGTAGTAATCGATTTGCGCCGTTGATGGGCGCAGTTGAGGCCACTCAGTCCACTGAACCTTTAGTTCAAATAGATCATGCACGTGTAGTTGGGTTTTCCAAAATGGCAGCCTCAGCCAAAGGATGTAGCTGCTCACATACAGACCAATCTTTAGATAGTCTGAGGGTTCATATAAATTTGCTTATGGAACTTTTCAATTCTTTGAAGACCTTGGTTGTTAGGCTAACCGATACACTACAAACAACAGTGCATAATGCTGCTAATGAACCTATTTGATCAGCCCAGTCCAGACGACATTCTGATAGCGCATCACTTTTGGTCCCCCCCTGGCGGCATGGGCACAAAGAATGCTGTACTTGCAGCTTCTTCAGCAGGTATTAAATCAACTACTAACAAAATGTCCCAGCTCAATATAGATAGATTGCATTTTGAAAACCGATCAGAATTCCAGTCGCCTAGTTCAAGCCAGAATAGTCTTCGGCAGCATTTTCCACCCCCTAGCACACTAAGGAGCACAGGTACTCCGTTGCACAAGGAACAGGGTTTTTTAAACTCACACTTGAGCCAATCCCCTAAAGCACAGATCTTCCTAATTAACGTTCCCAAAATAACATCAAATTATACCCGCGAAAATGAACAGGAACTGATTAATAAAAGCATCCATTGGTTACGGTATGTGAGGAAATGTAGATCAGTCATAAGAGAAGATATATACTCAGCGAGAAGGTATGTGATCCACGGCTCTAGCACAGATTATGTGTGTCTTAGGCTAAAAACCGTGGATCTCGCAGATAATTTAGTATCTTTTGACCTTAGAACATCTCACTTGGTCTCATCTAACATAAGGATAAAATATAGTCCTCCTGCACCACACAGTAGAATCAACCCTCAGGAAGTAGCTTCTACAACCAATGAGGGCTCGCCTTTGGACAAGGTAGATTGATGCTTAAAGAATGGCCCAGCTATATTGCAGCATGGAGTAATGTCAGTTATAGGGGGGGAATCCACCGATCAGCTAAATGCCCAGGGTAATAGCATAGAGGTTGACAGTATCATTGTTAACTCCAATCCTATCAACCCGACGCTAGCAATAGCTTCCTGGAATATAGCTGGATTGAAATCTAAGATAGCGTCAGTCGACTGGTCAGCATTTATAGAGGACCAGGACATTTGGGCTTTTCAGGAAACCTGGTCAATAAGTCAGATTTTTCGTCCGGGGTATTTGAACTTTCACAAACCAGCTATCGCTGGCCAAAAGGGTAGGCCTTCAGGTGGGCTTACCTTATGGGTTAGACAACATCCAGGTTACAGGGCCGAGGAGATCTCAACTGATAGCCCTGATATTTTGGCCATTATCATACGTCCAAAGCAAGGACCTGGCCTACTAGTTATCAACATATATGCCAGAGGGATGGTCGGAGGGAAACTCTCCAGTAAAGTTTCTCTGCTAGATGCTTTCATAGAAGAACAAAGAGGTGTTAACAATATGGTGATAGCGGGAGACTTTAATTGTACCTTTGAGCCCCTAGTCCATGAAGATGTTGGTAATAGCAATGATGAGGACTTACAGTGGGGCATTCCATCCTTAACCCTGCCGCCAATAAGGAAGTGGACTGAGGCAGTCCTCCAATTAAACAGTTTGTGTCTGGAGAGGGGCATCAGAGCAGCAAACGGGAGGACATTATCTGACAGCAAGGGATTACATACATATTGCAATGGGTCAAGAAGCAGACGGATTGACTATTTTTTTATCAACATGGAGATATGGTCATGTGTCGTAGACATGAAGGTCCAAGAAAGAAGTGAGAGTGACCATAATCCACTTTTGTTAAATCTACAGGTACAGGGGATAGGCTCACAGCCCCGGACGATCGAGCGGGTGACTGCAGATGTTCTCCTCTCGAACGACATGAGAAGGGTTAAGTGGGCAACATTATTGGAGAACGACAAATCTTTAGAGCATATGAAGAAAACAGTGGAGAACACCCTTATGACCCTTTCCGCATTTGACAACCAGGCCGATATCAATGCAGTGATTACGCAGGCTCATGAAGATTTGTTTACAAAGCTCAAGAGCTTTTTTATCAAGACCTATAAACCCTGCAATAGAGCTATTATTAAATCAGCCAATTGGTACAACAAGGATTGCAGAGTAGCATACATGAAATTGTCCCAAGCTATAAAAACCAAATCGAGGGAGGAGGTTAAAAGTCGGGAAAAGTATAAGAAAACTCAACTCACAGCTAAAAAGGAGTCAGATGAAAAACGTTGGAAGGAACTTCTGCATGCAAATAGAGAAAAAAGCATGCAGAACTTTTGACAGATAGTGAAATGGGGCAGTGGTGAGCTAAGACAAGTTCCTGTTAACTATGTAGCGCCAGATCAGTGGGTTTCTCACTACCAGGCCCAATTTGCTGTCGAAATTGTTAGTACTATCCAATGTCCAATACTAAAGCCTGATAAAATTGTGATTTTTGGGATAGGGGAGGTCGAACAGCCCTGGATGCGATACCCAAGGGTAGAGCACCTGGCCTGGACTGTAATCCGGCCGATTTATTTCGGCATGATAGAGACAACTGGCTAAAATACATTCATATACTTGCTAATGCAATTGCCAGTGGGGCTTCTATCCCAGAATCCTGGCGAGGTGCGTACATTTTACCAATTTATAAAAAGGGGGATCGCACGTGCCCAAGTAACTATAGGCCAATAAATCTGATAGATTCAATGCAAAAGATCATGGCCAGGCTCGTGCTGAGTAGGATCCAATCTTGGATTAGTGAAAATGATGTTCTATCCCCACTACAGGTTGGCTTCCGCCAAAAGGTCAGTACCATAGATCAGGTTTTTAGGTTTATGATGATCTATTGGCGTTCTGTAGTTAATGCGGGGGGCACCATTTATGAGGCCTTTATAGATCTCAAATCCGCGTTTGATCTGGTGCCGCGCTACAAACTATGGGGAGTACTAAAAGATCTTGGGATGCCAGTAGAACTCCTTGCATTAATTGTTAAACTTCATGAGTCCAACTTTGCGCAGGTACGCTGGGGGTCGCAGGGCAAGGTTACAGACAGGTTTGATGTATCAAAAGGTGTCCGGCAAGGGTGTGTTCTGGCCCCTACACTTTTTTCATTGTTTATAAACATGGCTGTACATTATTTTTCCTCATATCCAACGGATGCTCCCTCACTTGCCGGTACGAAGGTACCGTTATTAATGTTTGCTGATGATACCCTTATCCTATCTAAGACGCAGAAAGGGCTGCAGTGCGCTCTGAATAGATTTGAGACCTTTTGTAGTGACCATGAGTTGGTAGTAAATGTTGATAAAACCAAATTTATGGTTCTACACAAACATAAAATGGTGCAGGGGAGAGTATTCATGAACAATGTTCAACTGGAACAAACTGATGTTTTTACATACCTGGGAGTGACTCTGGGCAGGAAGTTAAACTGGAAACCCCAGATAGATTTAATGACCCTCAAGCACGTTCAACTTGCAGGTGCTTTATTAAAAGAACATAGGTTGTCCCAAACGAAGCCGGTAGGCCCGGCTCTAAAAATTTATAATGCCCAGGTTAGGGCCTCTATCCTTTATGGAGCCGAGCTCTGGGGCTTCGAAAATGTATCATCATTAACTGTAGCCCAGAATAAGTTTTTGAGAACTCTTACAGGTCTTCCACAATCCACCCCACTCAAACCCCTTTACTTAGATTTAGGTTGTTGCACACTAGAGGAGTTAGCCCGGTTCAGATCAATAGCATACTGGAGAAGGCTCTGGACTACTCCAGAGCTGGTTCACTATGCTAATGCACTGAAAGATGTAAGAGAAGCTCACTCATCAAGTAATATTGTATGGCTACAAAAAATCAAGTGCACACTGGTGGATATGGGGTATAGCCACCTGTGGGAGAATCCAGTAAGTAAATCATTTCCATCTAAAAAAGTTCTTAAAGAAGCCTATTGGAACATGGTTAAAATAAAGCGCATGTCACACATCAAGAATACTTCTCTCTCGGGCATTTTTATGGAACATAAACAAGACATCCGGTTTGAGGCCTATTGGGACCTTATATCAAAACCCTTAGATAGAAAGTTGTATCATCAATTTAGGGTTGGTTCCCTCCCGATAAAATCATTTATGTTAAAATGGCAAAGTTCAATGGCCACCAGATTGCGAATCTTGCCAAATGCAGTATGAGACAATCCCCCACATTTTGTTCGTGTGTCCAGCATACAAGCGACCCAGGGATAAATGGCTTAAGCCAATTTGTGCCAATATGGGCACAAGATCAAGCAATATTGCACTTCGTATACTGAAAACTAACACATACGAACCTATAGTAGTAGCAACAGCTAAATTTCTGAGTTGGATGTGGGGTGTCCGAGCAAATTGCCTGAAGAGGCAAGGAACATTGAGTGGCACACCAGGTGCTAAAGAGACGACAAGTATATAACAACGTTCGTATACTGGTACCATTGCCCAACAGTAACTGCAGATTGCTATAACACTGTATGGACTAGAAAATGATTTTTAGGCCAGGCTCCCTTGAGACAGTTAGAATATTTGACTCTGAGAAAGCGATTGTTGTACATAATCGTTTTTATCGTTTTTATGCTTATTTAATATTTTTAAAAGTATTATTTAATGGTTTATAGCTTTTATGAAATTGTAGGAATTCTGTATGAAGTTTTTTACTGTGCTGTGTTGTCATTTTTGTGTCTTTAATGATTGAAAGAATCGAAATAAAGACTAAATTGAATTGAATTAAAACGCTAAGGCACATAGCCTGCGCGCAAAGATTGCAGCGTCCAGCTTAATAACATAATAGAACGCAATTGTGATTCCCCATGCTGTAGTATGGACAAATCCTGTTCTAGTACATCAATAGCAGAAGATACAACGTTGCCCAGTGAATATATCCTGGAGGTTAGTGTAGTTAACCCATTGTCACCCACTGCTAGAGCTTTCTCTAGGTTTATACGATCTATTTCTCGTAATCTCTCCGCGGCCTCTTGTTGTGATATTTTCCAAATCTCATTATAGACAGCATAATAGAAACGTTTGTGACGTGGCTTCCTAGGACCTAATAAAAAATCCCGTAGGTCCACATCCTATGTAAGTAAGAATAAGTGTTGTTTCACATGTGTAAGTGTTGAGGTCTTTAGCCAATCGAGGCATAACTTCCCAACACTGTTTGATGTCACTACCCCTGGGTGTTCTCTCTGTACATAGCGTGGATCTGGCCTGTTGATACTAAACCCTTTGTTTTTACCCATGAATCTTTCCTGACAGCTATTGGTGTCTGTGGGCCAAATCAACCATCCCTTCCAATTGGGGTCTGATCTGTTGTATTGCATGATCTTATCTAGTGTAATCCCTTCTTGTGATGTTATGTTACCCTCGATGTGTGATGGTGTGGTCATCCGAGGTGTATTCAAATCTTTGTTCTTGGCTAGTCCAAGACAGGACGTTTGTTGCACCGTTTCATTCAAAAACATGATTTGTTGAGGAATAAGGCATGCTCTAAATAGTGCCTCTGTTCCCTGGACCTGCCAGTCTTTAGTACCCCAGACAGATTTTAAGTCTATGGTGTCTTTCCATAAATCGAAACCTTGTTCAGACAACTGTGCAATAAAGAAAGCAGAATAAATCTGTTTGGTGTTTGTCAACATATTTTTCTGTGCTGGTGTTGGTGTAACCTTATAATAATATGAGGCTGGGTCTGACGTGTTAAACCCTGAAAAATATGGAAACTTTTGTGCAAATGTTTTTGAACTGCTTTTCGGCGGTGTTGGACAATGTTCCCATTGGTGGTATTTGAAAATATTTCTGGGATTAGCAGATTTATGCAGAAAATGATGACCATAATGTTGATAGCAATACATTGTTTCAAAGTCTGTTATGTCTTCCAACATTTCATTATTAGAAAAGGCAGCAGATTTTTCTAAATCAGACAACATATTATTTACAGTTTCATAATCCCAATCATCGGAAAATGTACTGGAGATAATGATATCACTTAATGAAGTTTTAAATAAATGTGGTATTTTTAAAAGTTCGGTCGGGCCAAATATATCGTAATCAACCTTGTCCCACACTATACCGTCAGGTATAGGAACTGCTGAAATGTTCACTGGTCTCTTTTTTCACGATGTGATGATAGATGCGGTTTCAGAATCATATTCACTTTTGTGCTGCAGAGCTTTCTCGAAGATAAGTTCCATTTATAAGCATACTAAAGACAGTCACTAAGCTTATCCAGAAAAGAAAGAAAAGTATCCCGGTGATTACCCAGAGTTCCACCCAAGGTGATACCAAGTAAGTCTTTTTATGAAATTTCAGAAAGTCTTTAATTTGCTGCTGGCGAGTTTTTTGGACTGGCTTCGTTTCAGGTTCACTTGGATCCAATGAAAAGGTATCAAAATCAATGAAATAGCCAGATGCTGTTCGATCAATTTTCGGTATTTCCGCAGGTCTTGTGGAAACTGTAGCTTGCTCTTGTTAAGGCATGTTGATGTAGATATCTGTGTTTGGTCGAATTGAAATTTGTTTTTAATTCTGATTTTGAAGTTGAATTTCATTTTCAAGAGGAACGAGTTTCATGGCATTGTTACATAGTCCATCATTCCCTGCAGGTGACTCTTCAAACGTGATGAGTCTTTCTGTTTGAACTTCTTGTATAGTAGCAAGAGGAGGATGTCTGCTACTCCGGAGTCCACGCGGCCTAGTACTCAGTATCGGCCACATAGTGTGGTTTGATTAGGTCAATTGAGACAAATCTTTTCTCCTTTTTTCCGGCAAGAGGCGGCAGAAGTACAGTTCTCGTTCCTTCAACTGCCAGGACAGGTACAGGCTTTCTGTATGATGGCCCAAATTCTTTTTTGTCCGTTATTTTTTCTCTGACCAGATCCCCGACTTTAGGGATCCAGACAGGTCTTGCCATGAGAGACTTGACTGCCCCAGTGGAGGTCCGTTTCACCTGGACATTGCTTTGTAGTGCCCTGGATTCATTTAGCTCCTGTAAAACAGCCAAACGTTCATGGATGTCAAAAGGTTTTTCATTCGCCACTGTGCCTTCACAATCAAGATCAGGTACCCACATTCTCGTCCCAAACAGGACCTCATAAGGAGTGACAACCCCTAGAGAGCTTCTTGGCATGTTGCTCAACGCTCGTTGCACTCCATACAAATGTTTTACCCAACTCTCACTCGAGCCTAATACTCTCGCTGCTAAAGACTGCTTTTTTTTTGATAAACAAATTTTGTGTTTATTGATTAATAAAATGAAGAGAAAAAAAAAAAAACAACAACAAAAAACCCCAGCCTTACAGTCCAACACCATAAAATTCCAGGACTTAGAAAAGAAAGCAGCACCACAAGGTTTACAGACAATAGTAAAAACAAAAACATAGGAGTATAAAATTGGACGTTCCCTCTATGACTACTCCACCTCCCCCAACCATTTCCCCCAAACCCTACGGTACTTCCTAGGGCACCCACGAGCCTCGTACATAACTTTCTCCTGCGTGGCACACCAATCCACCCCAGTCCTCCAGCGTCCAACGCACGGAGGTTCGGAGAGCTTCCAGGAGGCCGCAATGTCTCTCTTTGCAACCACCATTGCCGTAGTGTAAAGCAGTTTTTCGTTCCGTGACCCATCCAGCCCATCAGTGATACCCAGGAGCGCGTGCCTTGGGTCATGGGGGACCTCCCATCCCAAAACCTCAGTGAGTTCCTCCTCAATCTCCTCCCAGAACTGCTCCAAGCGGGGACATACCCATACCATATGGAAAAAATCTGCGGGGTCGTGACCGCACCTGGCACAAGCAGAGGTTGGGCTAAGTCCGGCCCGGTGAAGGCGCATTGGGGTGAGATATGCAGTATGTAAATAATATAATTGCACTAAGCGCAATCTAGCTGAGGCCGTGACCGTCCTAGAAGCCATAAGGGCGCCGCGCCAGTCCTCCTCGTCTAAGGTGCCTACCCAACCCTCCCATTGAGCCCGATGTCGGTCCAAGGAAGTGGGGGCATTGTTGATCAGTGTACGGTAGATGCGGGAGATGCCGCCTCTCCCCAGGTCACCAAACATTATCTGGGCCTCAGGCGGACTGTGGTCATGAAGGCGCGTGCCAGTCGTAAGGTGGGTGTGAAGGGCGTGGCGTAACTGCAAATACCTATAGAATTGTGACTGGTGTAAGGAATACCTGCTTTGAAGGTCATCGAACAACCGCATGTGATCCCCCACCCACACATCGTCTAGCTGCGAAATGCCTATCAAATCCCAGGCTCTAAACCCCTGTAGTGCGTTGACTTCTTTGAGCCAGGTCCCTTGCCACAAGGGTGTGCATTGGGTTAACGTATGTGTCCATTTGGTATGTCGCAGTGCAGCTCGCCAGGCCAGCAGCACAGAGCGTGTCACCTCTGGCAAGCGGGAGGGAATAGGGGCCCCATATAGCATAGCCTGGATCTTGGCGAAACCCAACTCTCCGACCTCGAGCCTGTACGCCGGGTCCGACCAACCCCCATTGAACCAATCATGTATGGAGAGGAGCCGCGCGGCCAAATAATATAAATAGAGGTGGGTCATCCCCAATCCCCCGTCGAATGAGGGGATCCTACACACTGTGAGTGCCAACCGGGCCCTACCTTTTCCCCATAAAAACTTGCTGGCTATGCTATCAAGTTCACGGAACCAGGCTCTGGGAAAGCCGATGGGGGTATTTTGCAGTACATAGAGGAAACGGGGGAGCACCATCATTTTAAATAGGGCGACCCTCCCCATGGGATTCAGGGGCAATGACTGCCACTTCTGGAGGTCTGCCTTAACCCGCTTCACCAGTGGGGCCACGTTGAGGGCCCAGCTGAGCTCAGGGAGCAAGGTCATCCATATCCCCAAATATTTGAAGGATTGACGGCGAAGAGGAATGTTGGATTGCCAGTCGAAACATTCGCGGGACAGGTGTAGGGGAACCAAGGCCGACTTATCCGGGTTAAGCCTGAGGCCCGAAGCCCATTCGAAGAGGTGTAGGATGCGGAGGCAATGGGGGCCTGACCTGGCGGGATCTGCCAAATAGATGAGGACGTCATCTGCATAGAGTGCAATTTTGTCTGGTTCGGTGTTGGGCCACTCCCATCCCCGCATACTCTCGCACGACCGCATCATGGACGCCAGGGGCTCCATCACCAAGGCGAACAGCAGTGGGGATAGGGGACAACCCTGTCTTGTTCCTCTACGAACCGGGAAGGGCTCCGACAGAACCCCGTTCACCAAGACACGGGCGCGGGGGGAGGCATAAAGAACTTTAACCATGGCACAAAAACGGGGACCGAGTCCCATCATAGCAAGGACGTCCGCTAAGAACCCCCAGTCCACCGAATCGAAGGCCTTTTCAAAGTCCACCAGAAGAATCGCGAGATAGGGAGTAAGAAGATGACGGTGTGCCAGGGCAACTTGCAGTCTACGAAGACAATGCCTAGTGCCACGTGAGGGCATAAATCCGCATTGGTCGGGGTGGACCAGCATGGACAAGTGGGGTTTGAGTCGTTGGGCAAGGATCGTGGCGAACAGTTTAATCTCAGTGTTGATGAGAGAGATGGGATGGTAGTCCGCACACCGTGGTGAGGGTGGTTGGGACTTGGGAAGAACCACGATGGTGGCCAGATCCACCTCCTGCGGAAAGGAGCCCTTTTCAACAGCCTCCCGAAACAGCCCCGCCAAATGCGGAGTGAGACTGTCCCGATAATGCATGTAGTACTCTTGAGGGAAGCCGTCTGGGCCCGGCGTCTTACCGGAGGAAACAAGGGCAATCGCTCCCTCTATCTCCTCACGTGTGATGGAGCGCTCAAGGTCTTTCTGGCTAATGGGATCGGGGAGGGGGCCACCCTCGACCTCCAACATACCAGCGAGTGAAAGGGATGGGGATCTGGCCATGTATAGTTGCTGATAGTTGGAAGCAAAGGCACGGGCCATCCCGTCTGGGGACCGACACAACGAGCCATCCTGCGCTATGACCTCTGGAATTATGCGATTTGCCCTAGGGTATGTGGCAAGGCGATGGAGAAGCGAACCGTTCTTGTCGCCCCAGCCATACACCCTGGCCACGGATGAACGCCAAAGGAGTTTGGCCGCCTCCAGCGACAACTGCTTGATTTCTGACCGGAGCCGGGTAAGGAGTCTGGCTTCAGGGGTGTCTGGAGACTGAGCAGAGGCCTGCTCGAGGCGTAAGGCTTGCGCCTCACGACTGGTAATTTGTTCTGCCTGGGCCTGTCGCTGACGCTTTAGCTGGCCCTTAGCGAACCCCCTAATCGTGGCCTTGCCCGCCTCCCACAGAACACCCGGGGAGGAGACGGATCTGTCGTTGGAGAGGAAATATTGCTTAAGTTCCTGACCCACCGCCTTCCGGAACTCCCTGTCTTGGAGAAACCAGGCATTAAATCTCCATGTCTGCCGCATGAAGGCGGGAGGAGGGCCCGTGCGAATCACCACCGTGGAGTGGTCCGAGATACCACGTGGGAGGATGGCGACGTCCTGGACCGTGAGGCAATCTGTTGCTGGAACGAAAATGGCGTCAATACGTGCTTGCGTATGGTGCGCTGCCGAAGTGTGTGTGAACTGCTTAGAATGCGGGTGCCATGTACGCCAGGCATCACACAAGCCCTGGGACTCAGACGAGGTCCTCAATTGCTTTGCCTGAGCAATTCTACTGGAGGAAGGGGGACCAGACGTATCAAGGTCAGGTGAGGAGACCGCGTTGAAATCCCCCCCGAGATAAGTGGGGCCCAATGGTAAGGACGCCAGGAGATCTGTAGATTTAGCTAATGTCGCTGCCAGCATTGAAGGAGGAGAATAGAGCGATACAAGGTTGATGGGGTTCCCATGTAACTTACCGCTGATGGCCACAAATGTACCCTGGGCATCGAGGGTTGTCTGCACAATGACAAGGGGAAGAGAGCGCTTCACCAGGATCGCCACCCCTCGGGATCCCCGAGTGAACCCCGAGTGCCACGCCCTATCATATCCATAGCGCGCTAGGAAGGGGCAATGGTTACCCAGCAAATGCGTCTCTTGCAATAGTAATATGTCCACCCCTAGGCGGTGCGCGTAGCGCAGGGCAGCCATCCGCTTGAAACGGTCCAGGAGGCCATTAACGTTCCAAGACAAGATGCTTAGAGAAGTGCTCAATAGAGGTATATCTGGCATGGTGGCATGGTGGGATGGCATGGCAATTGGGTCCCAGAAGGGGGCCCACATCAAAAAGGAGCGCGTGAGGGTGTAGTGTAGTGTCCAAAGGGAAGTCTATGTACGCCACCGGATGCAAGTCCGGGCACGATATGAGTATTGGTGAAATGCAGAGAAGTACCCCGCAGGGGTGTGTCAGGCGTAGTGGTGTATATAACAGTGTGATTGTGGGTTCCGCGGGGGATAAGGCTTCCCAGCTGGATATCAGCAGGGCTATTAAGGTGTCTGAAAGGAGGTCTGCGTGTCTCTCGAGATGCAAATTAGGGTGTCGTGTGAAAACTGATGCAGCGAAACTAAAAAATAAAACAACCAAAAGTAAAATCGAAACACGGGACAACGGTCCCACCCCCCCAACCCCTCTCCCACCCCCACCCTACACTTCGAGAACGGAAGCATCTGTCGCCCTAACAATAAACCAATGAGTAAACAACCAAACTAAAACGCTTGGGAATGGGGAAGCGTGGAGGACCCCTCCTCATGTCCGGATGTGTGTTTACGAGTCCATCGGGAAAGAAAGAAATGTTCAGAGCTAAAGCACCGTCTCCGGCCGCGGAGCCAGGCCCGGCGGGCAGAGACCAGTTCAAGCAGGGTCTTTCAGAAGCATTGGGCTACGGGAGAGGTCCGATTCTGGGAGGTCAATCGCCGCGGCCCCGGGCGAAGCACCACCGCCATCCAGACGGCCCGAGGAGCCAGAGCGCCTCCCGGTCAAGGGTCCCTCGGAGAGCGACATTGGTTGTCGTGAGTGGCCCGGTGGGGAATCCGAGCGGGCCCTCCTCCGCCCACGGCGCCTGCGGGAGCGGTTACGCTGAGGTTGAGGAGCGAAGGGAGCGAGGCGGCCAGGTCCGCTCTCCGCTCCTTCCAAGCCCAGGGCCCGGTCGTCGGCCCGGAGAGGGCGCTCCTCCGTTGCCCAGGCCCAGGCCTCCGTCGGGTTGTCGAAGAACAGCGTCTTGTTTGCGAACACCACTCGCAGGCGAGCCGGGAAGAGGAGCCGATACTGAATGTTAAGTGCCCTCAGCTTTTGCTTGACCTCCCCAAAGGAGCGGTGCTGGCCCTGGACCTCGCGGGTGTAATCTGGGAAGATCATGATTGCACCGTTTTCATAGCGTAGCCGCTGTTGTTTGCGAGCTTCAGACAGGATAACGTCGCGGTCTTTGAAGTTGAGGACCCGCATTATGAATGGTCGAGGAGGCGCACCCGGTGCCGGCCTGGGGGCCAAAGACCGGTGGGCCCGCTCAATCGCGAACCAGGGAGAGAGAGAGCCCTCCGGGATCCACGACCGCAGCCACCTCTCCAGGAAGTCCACCGCGCGGCCCTGCTCCGCTCCCTCCGGAAAGCCCACCAGGCGGAGGTTATTGCGTCGGGATCTGTTTTCGGCATCCTCCGCCCGATGGTGCAACTCCTGAGTGTGCGACTGGAGACGGGCCACCTGCCCCTTAAGTTGCTGGACGTCATCCTCCACAGTGGATACGGGTCTCAGTCTCTGTAATCCGAGCAGTGGCGTTTCGGAGGTCCTGTCGAATGAGAGTCATGTCTACTCGCACTTCTGCAATCTTGCCCTCCACCGAGGTCTATGAGGCATGGATAGCCTGGAGGATGGTGGTCAAATCCGCAGCCGGAGGAGCCTCCTGTTCAGTCACACCCCCGGTTGCCCCCGCCTCCAAGGTGGTGAAGCGGTCCATTTTCGTCTGGGTGGCAGGGGTCTTCGCCGACCGGTCCGTTCTGCCCATGGCGACCCGAGGAAATCACGGGCTCAAAGTCCCCACAAATAGACCCCACAGTGGGAAGTTGACAGGCTAACACAGGCGGCCGGGGGTCAGCGGGGGCAAGCAGCAGACGTTAAGACTCGGCGCTGATCAAACTGCCGCCGCCCGAAATGTGCGGCCGAAGTAGAGGGAGAAGGAGCAGGGCCGCGATCCAGGACCACGTACAGGTCCCCCCACCCCAGGGCCACCAGGCACCCCGCCGGGGCGGCAACACAGAGTATCTATAGAGGTCCGGGGCACTGCGGGTCCAGGGCTGAAGGGCCGGTGCGGGCAGGTGATCCCAGGAATGCAATAGTGACCAATGACCCAGGACAAGCCCAGGGAGAGGATTAGGAGGCCACACAAGCTCCGCCACACGAAGCTATGGCCGGGGCCCCCAGGGAGCCATCAGACCACCATGCCCAGGTCAGAAACGCCCTATAGGGGGTCACCGCCGCCCGAAGTGGCGGCCAAGCAATTCCGTCCACACCCCAGGCCCAGAGAGGGGAGGCCCAGCAGGCCGCACCGCCGAAACCACCTCACGGGATGGGTTCACCTCTGCCGCAAGTCACAGGGGGGCACATCAGGAGTGGAGGGGGGAGGGGGAGGAGGAGCCGTGCTGACCAGGGGCCCCCCGCACCCTGCCTGCTGCCCGATCGACAGCCGACTCCTCACCCCAACCCAGATGCCACAGCACCCCCACTCCTTACCTCCAGGTCAGCTCGCCGGAGCACTCCGTCCGCCGCAGACCACCCACTGCAGCAGCGGCTCAGGCCTCGGGCTCAGCAGGAGTGGTCAGGTCGTGTGCAGGCCTCTCCCACGCAGATTCCACAGGTTCTCCACTCCCAGTGGGCCTCAATGCTGATGAAGGCCCGTGAATGCAGTGGCAGCCCACGACACTGGCGATGTCCGCCCAGGCCTCAGGGGTGACACAAGACCACAGCTCCAGCAACTCGCGCAGCAGGCGGAGGCCCACGGCGCCGATGGTGTCCGTCCAGGCTCTCAGGGGGCAACGATGAGATGCCGCTCCCAACAGTACAGCAGGCGGAAGCCCACAGCACCGGCACCGCCAAACCAAGCCCCGGGCCGACCAGGGACCCCCGCAGCAGCAGGCCGTGCCAGTGATGGGGCCCGCGGCGCCAATGCCGTCAGTCCGGGCCTCGGGGGCAGCAGGGGGGGCCTCGCCTTCAGTCGCACACACCGCCAATGGGGGCCCGCGGCGCCGGCCACGCCGACCCGGGCCTCAGGGAGCAACTATGGATCTTCGCCCCTAGTGGGCTGCACCAGGAACACAGGACCACCGTGCCGGCAAAGTCAGGCCAGGCCTCGGGGGCAGCAGAGAAGGCTCCGTCGTCCTCGGGGCCCCCCCCACAGGTCCGACAGGATCACTGCAAGCGGCCGGCGGGCACAGGGGCACCCCGCGGAGCCATGTCGCAGAACAGGGCCCGCCTCGGAAGGGCCTCGGAAGGGCAAGCAAGCCCAGGACAAAGGCGCCGCGGGCTGTCGAGCACCACCAATCCTCCACCACTCAATCTGCGGCCGACGTCGCTGCCTTCTCTCAGGGCGGCCAGGTCCTTCAGGAGGGGAGATCGGCCAAGTCTAGCGATACGGGGGGCGCCAGCCACAACAGGAGCCCCCTCGCTCAGTCAAGTGATGCCGACGATGGGCAGCGGGCCGATGACGGGCCCGGGATCACCGCGACAGCAGCCGCTATTTTGAGGGGTGCCGCGCGGCGGGTCCAGGAGACCAGGGCAGCCCACACGGTCCCAAGTCGGCGCCCAGTGCCCCAAACGGAGCTCCGGAGGTCCCCAGGCAGCCAGGTACATGGCGCCAGGTGTCAGGCGATCCCGATGGCAGTGGATGGCAGAGCGGATGACGGAGGGGTCCGGAGCACACCTAAGGTGCGACCGCCATCTTGACGCTCGTAGCCACGCCTCTGCTAAAGACTGCTTTAAGTCCCGGTTTTTCCTTTCCACTACCAAATTTCCCTCGGGATGGTATGGAGAGGAGTACCGCAATGCTACACCCAAACCTCCCATGGCTTCTTTGTAAGCCCTAGAGCTAAACGAGGGGCCACGGTCAGAATGTAATGTGCCAATTGCGTATGTCCCTATAAAGACTCGCAAATCTTTTATAACAGTTCGAGCATCAGCCGAGCGCTGGGGCCACACCCATAGGAATCTAGAGCAGGAATCCACTGCAACCATGATATACCTGTAAGCCCCATCTGTTTGTAAGGGGCCGCAGTGGTCCAAATAAACACACGCGAGCGGTTTGTCTGATATTAGCAATGGTGTCTGCGCTGGACGTGTTACGGTGGAGCCTTTCATCTGCTGACAGATGTCGCATTTCAAGACATAGTCCTTAGTCTGCTTTGTTAATCCTGGCCACCAGTAGCGCTGTTTCAGTAGAGAAACGGTTGCTGTAACTCCTGCGTGTGCAGAACCTATACCCTTGTGTGCTGCTAAAATTAACCCTAACCTGCGATCCATATTTGGTATTACTCTATCCCCCACTCCAGGAATCTGAGCAAATGGAACGTTGTTGGCATCTAACTTGTAGGAGTATTTGAGTGGAAACCTTTTCGGTACTGCCGTCTTATTGCGTGTAGCAATAATCGCAACCATAATCTCACCGTCTATTCTCGTTTTTGAATGAGTGATTGCAGCTACGGAAGCCATCCGTACAGCCCCCTTTGCGGCTTCGTCAGCCAATGAATTCCCTTCAACGTGAACGTCATCACGTTGATGACTCAGTGTGTGTATCACGTGAGCTCTTGGTAGTTCGTTTTTCAATTCCACTACCTGTTCCCATAGCGTTTTGTGCTTAATTGTGCCACCTTTTGCGTTCTTGAATCCATTTTGTCCCCAGTGGTGTAAGTATTCATTGTATGACTGTACACAGTAAAAGGAATCACACACAATTAGTGTGGGGAATTCTCGATCCGTATTTACCAGTTCCAGTAACAGGGCTTTTAATTCTGCCAGCTGTGCCGTGCAGTGTCCTAGAGACTAGGTTTTTGTGCAACTCGGATGAAATTTTCCATCCTGCATGCGTCCTTTAACGATAGCACACGCGGTGCTATATTGCTGTTTACTCCCTGTGGCCGGCTGAGCAGAACCGTCAGTGTAAATTATATATTCATACTGATCCAGAGGCATTATTTCATTTGGTAGAGGATATTCTTGTTCGTATTGCAAAAATGCTTGTGTTTTTAGACTTGGGTCGTACCTGTATTCTACATTTGTTGCAGTGAGAGAATTAGCCCATTGTATCCATCTTGGATGTAAGGCTTTAGCGTTGGGAACACTTGCCTTTGTTGCAGCCTCTATAGCTGGAACTGGGGTAACAACAATTATATGCTTCCCTTGAGCTAGTGCTCTTTCTCTCACTACAGAAGTCTGTACTGCTGTTAGAATTTTTTCTGTTGATGCAAAGCGCATCTCAGCATTCGTGTACAAATGTGATTTATATGCTATTGGTACCGTTTCACCTTCATTATATGTAAGGTATGTGTACCCTGATTGCCCCGCAACTATGCGGATCACTAAGTTGCGTACGTTTACTCGTGTCTGTAAGTGTTTTGAAGCTATCATATCAGCTTGTAGGGACCGAAGGATGTATGTGTGTTCCTGTGTCCAGTGTCTAACTGAAAAGTCAGGTTTTATTAAATCATAGAAAGGTTTTACCCCTTCTGCGTAATCCAAATGTATGTTCTCCCAAAGTTCAGGAATCCCAGGATTGATTGTAAGTTTTTTAATGATTTTGGAGGTTGGAGCACACTTTTCTAAAAAATTAGCTGCTAGGCTTTTCCCTTCACTTGAAAGCTCGTATCCCAGAAAAAGGACATTGAGGTGGGCTATCTTCGATTTTTTATAGTTGAATTTGTAACCCTCAGAGGCAAATCCCAAAATGATGGTATTTACTCTGTTCAAGTGTCCCTCCAGGTCATCATCCGTTAGATAAATATCATCTACATAGGATAATGCCTCTTCATCCAAATTTTGAAGTAATTCAGTTACTCTAGCTGAAAACAACCCCGGGCTGTTCTTATACCCCTGGGGGAGTCTACAAAATTGACACTGGGAGCCTAACGCGGAGAATGCGGTTAAATACCTGCTTTCAGGCGCTATATTTTGGCAAACAAATCCATTTGAGATATCTAATGTTGTTTTGTATTTTTTCCGCACAATGTTATTCATTAATGCAACACTGTGTGCATTTCGAACTGCAAATGTCTTAGTGCAAGTGTTTAAATGTCTGTAATCCAAAACTAAACGATATGAATTGTCCGGTTTTGATACAGGAAATAAAGGGTTATTCATTTGGAGGTGCAAGTTTCAATCACCTCTTGGTACTCAAGTTGATCTAGGATCTACCTGACCTATTTTTTAGCTTCTTGCTTTATTGGATACTGCCTCATTTTTTTAATGGAATAATGTGGTGGGTTGAATCTTCATCCCATCCAACATGGATTTTGTATAATGCCGGGGCCAGGGCTACCGCCCACTCCCATGCATATGTATATTTTAGATATTTGGGAACAGGGTCAGAAAATGCTGGTAAAATAACTGTTACTCCTCTAGAACAGTCCATGACAAATGCTGGCTGCCAATCTTGTTCAGCTAACAAAATGTCATAGCCGAACGTCAAGTTCTCCCAATAGAGACCTCTAACTTTCCTGGGCTTGTCCCCCTCCATTTGGTGTGTTATTTCATATAACTTATGAGGGACACTTACCCTAGTATCGGGTGTTTCCACCGTGATGTAATCATTCAAGTCCGCTGTCACCAGAAATTCCATCAGGTTCTGGCGAGCTATTGTTACTTCTGCCGCACTGTCTAGCATTGTCAGAGCCCATTCCCCGTTCAGCAGCCGAGTCCTCAGAATTCTGGGCATGTCTGATCTTTAGACCTGCAACCTTCTTCTTTTTGAACTGTGGCTTTTGTTTTGGTTTATCTTCTTTTTTGGAAGTATAGTCTTGAGCGTGCTGCTTGTCTGTGGACTTTGTACGCTCTTCTTGTCTGTCTGACCGTCCTTCCCTCTCAGAGATTTTCGTTGAACCCTGAGAGGAACGAGAGGAACGTGTATCAGTATCCTGATACTGTCAGGCTTCCTAATATTGTCCCTATTCCTTTCGGAGGGCTCCCGTGTAGGAGATCTACCTCTGGATTGAGATCTGTTTTCTTTAACTTTTTGTTTTTTTGTTATTGTCCCACTTCTTTTTTGATGAAGTAGGTGTCTGCTTGTGGGTGTCCTTTTCGGGGCTACCCATCAGTTGTGGTTTCAATGCTTTTCCACCAAAACTGTCCCTGCCTAATTCTGCATACGCAGTTTCAATTATTTTAGGCAGTTCGTGCTCCTGTTGTGAAGGACTGAACTCCCTTAGGCGTTGGTGGATAGCCACTGATGCCTCCTGAAAAGACGTGGTCCACAGCAGGTGTAGTTTTACTTGAGTTTAGTGTAGCTAAGTACATAGGTCTGACGGGCCCAGAGGATCAGCACCAACTGAAGAAGGTGTTCTAATCCACTGTTCCACCACATTCCAATACATTACACCTGGTAGAGGCACAGAAGAAATTCAACATTCTATACCATAAAATACCCAGCAGGAGAGACCACAGAAATACAAAATGCAGAACACCACATATCTCCCCCTTTTTTCCTAAAACAAAAAAAAAAAACAAAAGAGAAAAAAAAAAAAAAAACAATGACTAATCACAAAGTTTCCTAGGAACTCTTCTTGCTCTACAACGCCTACGTAAGTTTCCATCATAAAAATTCGTAAACTGCAATCTTGAACTATTGTTGCACTGTGTGACCTTGGCTAGACGTGATACGTTCCACCATTGTCCATTGTCAAGATGAACGGCATGACCTTTAATGTCGACAATGAAGTTAGGCTCTCTAAATCTGGACCTTCCTTTTTGCAGTAACAGAGGATCTTTGACCCTGACAAAATCACCTACTGCAAAATTAATCTCTCTCTTTTTTCTTGAAAGGCAATTCTTTTCATATTTCGTGCGATTAATGTTGTCACAGGTAAGTTTAGCCTTAGAGGCCTCAGACGGCACATGACAATCACCCTCAAAAGCTTTTATTTTCCAAAACAGGCAAAGAGAAGAAGAAGCTTTTCTACCCCTCATTAACTCAAAGGTAATCCCACCAGACACTGAGTGAGGAGTGGTTCTATATGCCCAAATCATATTCCTCACAGCTGTTTCACAATCTCCTCTGCTATTGAGAGTGCTTTATACGCATTAAACTAGTACCCTATTGAACCTCTCAACTTTTCCATTCGATTGAGGATGATAAAGAGGTGTACGTAGATGTTTCACTCCTAATTTTGTAAGAAAATCTTGCATGGAAGCAGAGGTAAATTGCACACCGTTATCAGTTAACAATTCCTCCGGGACACCCTCTCTAGAGAAAACATCCTGCTGAAAACGAATGACAGATTTTGTGTTGGGTTCAGAGACACCTCTTACTTCTATCCATCTAGACAAATGGTCAATAAGAATAATGAAATATCTCATGCAATTGGGCAAGATATGAAAAGGACCAAGAAAATCCACAGCAACTCTTTGCCAAACCCTGGCTGGACAAGGGACTGGTTTGGGTACAGGAGTGAGAGTGGTTAGATGCTTATCACTGTAAGAACATTGCACACAATTCCTGACCATAGATTCAATATCTCGATCCATGCTGGGCCACCAAAAATCGTTCCTGATCCTGCGCTTGGTGGCATTCATTCCTAAGTGACCAGAATGAGCAGTTTCCATTATTCTGGCTCTGAAGCTATCAGAGGGAATAAGTTTGCCATCTCTTACAAGTAAGTCATTTTCAATAGAGAGTTCATCTGCAATTTTACAATGAGGTTGTAGTTCAATGGGTAGAGATCTCTCCTTGGGCCAACCTTTAACTACAAAATCCATGACCTGTTTCAAAATAGCATCGTTAGATAGAGCATCTTGCCAGATTTTCATATTGGGGCAAATAACAGTATCGTCAACATTAGCAATAATACACTCCTCAATATCTTCAGGAATTTCGGGGTTCATATCAGTATTTTCAACAGGGAGCCTGGATAAGAAGTCCGCTTTAATATTTTTTCCACCAGAAATATAAAACACAGAAAAGTTGAATTCTAACAGTTTAGTGGACAAACTAGCTAGTCTAGCTGTGGATTTTTTAATTTTGAGACCTGATAAAAGGTCAACTAAGGGTTTGTGGTCAGTTCTCAACCAAAACTTCCTTCCCCAGACATAGGATTTAAATTTTTCAACACCCCATACACAAGCTAGCATTTCTTTTTCTATCACAGAATATCTCAACTCTACATCTTTCTTTCTCCTTGACGCAAAACCCACAGTGACTTCCTTGTTACCAACCATTTGAGATAGTACAGCACCCATGCCATAGGCACTTGAATCTACTGTAATGAAGTTATCACGTCCTTCAACGTAGGCTTGAAGAGCTGGGGCAGCCAAAATGCATTCTTTAATAAGGACAAAATGCTCTTGACAAGTGGCCGTCCAAATAACTGATCTTTATCCACAGGATGTGGTGCATTAACAATACCTTCAACAATGCTAGGTTTGGGTTTGACTCTGTCCATGGTAAGGACATGACCTAAATATTCAATCTCATTTACGGAAAAAATACATTTGTCTTCCCTTAAGGTTACACCATTACTCTGAAGTGTCTGCAAAACTAGTTCCAACACTTGATTATGTTCAGCTTCTGTATCAGTATGAACTAGAATGTCATCCTGGAAAATTACAACGTTTGGAGTATTCTGAAACATTCTGGTCATTACTTTCTGAAAAACAGATGCTGCCGAGGCCAGTCCAAATGGCATGCGACAAAATTGAAATGTACCATCAGGTGTTACAAAGGCTGTCAAATGGCGAGATTGTTCGTCTAGAACTACCTGATGGTACGCTGATCGCAAATCCAACTTCGAAAACCATTTGGACCGACCTATAGCAGTAATCAAGTCATCAATGCGTGGTAAAGGAAAATTCTCCACCCAGATGGCCTTGTTGAGGGATCTTAGGTCAACACATAAGTGGAGTTCCCCGGACCTCTTTTTGGCCAAAACGATGGGGGACAACCAGAGAGTGGCATCCACTCGTTCAATTATACCATCATTAAGCATTTTGTTTAACATAACGGTGAGATCATTCCTTACACTGTGTGGGACATTCCTAAGTTTATGTTTAACAGGAGGTATACTCTCTTTAACCTTGATAGAATGGTTAAAATCTTTAATTTTGCCAATTTTATCTTCAACATTTTTACATTTTTGTTTCCACTGGTCACCATCAGAGACCGAATTCACTAACGAAACAGGATTCTTCTGACCTGGCTTAATAATCATACCAAATTCGGCTTGATGCCACCATCCTAAAACATTAATACCTTTAAGGGCTACATATACTTTACCATGAATGGTTTTATCTTGGAAGGAGATATCGGCCCAAAAATAACCAGCTAGATCGATTCTACTACCCTCAAATGCAGTAGTGATGACATCAGGGGGTAACAAGACCACATGTGGCCAAGTTTGTTTGTACCTATCAATTGAGATGATGGTGATTCTAGCACCAGAGTCAATGAGTAAAGAAATATCATGACTTTGGATGGTTACCTGAACTAACGGGTCCCCATATTTCTTTTCTGTGTGTACGTTGTTAATTTCTAAAAACTCAACAGAAACTACAGATAGAGATAGTTCTTCCACTCTTTTCTCAAAACTTTCTGGACCCTCCGTAACTGCATGCTCTTGAACGCTTCTGATGGGAAAACGTTTGCCACCCCTACAAACCTTTCCAAAATGGCCAGTTTTCTTACACCTCCAGCACTCTTGAGTAATGGCAGGGCAATTCTTAAAATTGGATAAATGGGAGGGTGAACCACATCTGAAGCATTGGAAACCAGAGAAATTCCGTGCAGGAACCATACTCTTACTACTTCTGTCAGGTAAATCTTTACCCTTTTTAAATTTGACATCGCTTGTGGGATGTTGAATGCTACCAAAGGAATTGGTAGCAGCGACAGTGGAAGTAGGGTTAAATTCCAACTGTTTGGAATCTGATTCTGAGCGTTCGATACTTTTAGCGATGTCAATGGTTTCATCTAAGGATGGATTCTTGCAAGACAAAAGTTTCTGTTGAATTTTCTTAGAGTAGCATCTGCAAACAATTTGATCTCTGATTAATTGGGGTGTAAAATCTTCAAAATCACAGTAACTTGCTAAAACTTTCAAAGCAGTAACATAAGTATCAATAGATTCATTAGGATTTTGAACACGAGTGAAAAATTTGTGTCTATGCACAACTAAATTGACTTTCCCTTCAAAATAAGTACTAAGTTGTTTCAGTGCTAATTGGTATTCGTCCATGTCACCACTATCATGACCAGTGTATGTTGGTAAATGGTCGAAGACATTCTGGCCTTCCACGCCTAAATAATAATAAAGAAGACTGCGTTTTCTGTCGGGCTTAAATTTCATACCATCAATAGCCCCCAGATATGCGTTAAAAGATCTAAACCATAACCGCCATTTTAATGATGGTTCACCTGGGTCTTGCAAAAAGTAACTGGGAGGAGTGACAGATTGCATGGTACAACAACAGGTGGTTAAAATAGTAAAAGAAAAAAAAAAGAAAAAGAGAAAGAAAAGTGTGAGAGCAAAAAGGGAGCAAGAAACAGTAGAACAAAGATAGAAATGTGAAGGAGTGTAGCTTAAATACAAGTGTGTGAATCACTGAATCCACGTACACAGCAACAAAGTTAGCATGCCAGCTGTTATGCGTTCAGCAAGCGTGTGCGTACACAGAACAAGTGTTTGGATCACTGAATCCACAAACGCTGGAAGAGAGTTGGTATGCTAGCAGTTGTGCGTTGGTAGAACGCGCCAGGTGTTGTGCGTTAAGCAAACGTGTGCGTACACAGGAACAAGTGTTTGGATCACTGAATCCACATGCGCTGGAAGGAAGTTGGCGTGCTAGCAGTTGTGCGTAGATGAGACACAAGAGCACGCCAGAAATGACGAAACGACGTAGTCACAGCAAATAGTAGACCGGAGCGGACTCCCACGGTCAAGAATGCAGGGACGAGGGGCGTGGCCTGCAGCCAAGGAAGATGGCCGCACACTAAGAGACCTGCGGTAGCAGACAACGACAATGCACCCATAATCCGTCATCATCCTGTATAGACAAAGACACCTACCGCCTTGTGAAGCTGTGGGGAGTTGGCGGCCAGCGGCAAAACTGACAAGACCCGGCCGCAGGTGTTCTCTGGCCGCGTGTCGGCGTCTAGGGCCGCGAGTCCTGCAGCGTGAAAATGGCGTCCGCCGAGCGCCACTGTTGAAGCAACGCATCAGGCGGAGAGTGCCGGCGGAGGGCTGCGGTGCGGAGCCGATTCCGGTGAGGAGTGTTGGCGCCGGGAGGGGCCGCGTTCTGGGGTCTCGTGACTTCCCCACTGCGGAGTGGCCTGGTGCTCTCCTGGAGGCCGGTGACGGAGCGGGGCCGGGACGTGCCGATCGCGGCACAGGTAGGAGCGCTGCGGCTGGGCCTGGGTCCAACGCGGGAGGACTGCGGCCTGCGGCGTCCGTTGGCGCCGCAGAGAACAATAGAGGGCGGCTGGAGCAGCACGATACAGGCGCAGGCCTGGGAGCACAGGTGATCTGGGCCCGGTGGGACCGTAGGGCCCGAGAGCCTGGGTGGAGACTGACCGGCGTTGGCGCCCCCCGCCTGGAGTGAGAGGAGGACGGGCGACGCTCCGCACATGTAAGGCCGTAGGCGCAGCCTTCCCCGATCCACAACAGCGGCGGGCCCTGGGGAGGGGCGTGAAGCCCTAGCACACAGGGGCGTGGGAGTGAGACGCCGCAGCGCCGCTTGCTCCTACAAGACTACCCACGGTGGTATATCCAATCCTGCATGCTCTAAACTACACCAGGGGCACCAAGAAATTTGGACACAGCGAGTGACTGCACGCCTGGGCACGACTGTGCAGGCCCTCTGCGCCAGGGACCGCGGAGACAACCGCGGCGGGAAGACAACTGAAAGGGCAATTCAGCGTCTGGAGCGTGTGGAGTGGGGTCGCCCTAGTGGAGGGGGCGCTACAGGAATTGGGGCCAGCACTTATGGGATCAGTGGCGGGCCCGGGAGAGTAACCCGTGGCGTTGAGACTGGTGTGCTTGAGCGAGCTGGCCCTGACACTGCGCATACATAAGGCCCACAGACTTCGCGATTGGGGGGTAACGCACTGAACCACCCAGCGTGCACTGAACTGAGTTCCGAAGAACGTAGCAGCGCAGCATCGACCACCTCCCCGTGGGAGTGGGGGTCCAGGGTGACCTGTGGGCCGCGTGGACTACCGAGGCACGATTCAGGGTCATGGGTCGCACCAGACCACCAGCGCAGGGCCAAACAAACCACATCGACAAATACACAGTCACTATGGGAAGGGAGGAAGGCCAACAGGGCGGGAGTCAGCAATGCGAGGCGGCCGACGACGGCCCGGACCCATCGCTCAGGGACATTATGGCGGCCATAAAGGAGATGCGCGGCACTATGGAACCTAAATTAGACTCCGTAACTGAAGAAGTTAACCTACTCCGCGCAGACTTTAGGAAAATGTCGGACAAAGTGGCGGAGGCGGAGAGCGGTATTGGCAATCTACAATCCAAAACAAAGAGACTCGAAGAGCAGGTTGCTACACTCACGAAGACCCAAGCAGACATTGCAGCCCGCCTGGAAGATCAGGAGGGCCGGGCGCGGCGCAATAATATCCGCATCGTGGGGGTCCCGGAGGGTACGGAGGGCCCGTCCACTGACTGCTTCGTGGAGGATCTCATACTCAAACATCTCAAGCCAAAACGCCTATCCAACTTCTTCTCCGTGGAGAGGGCCCATCGTGCGCTGGGGGGGAGGCCCAGGCCTGGGGCCCCTCCGCGCACCATCATTGCCCGGATCCTGAACTACAGGGATCGGGATGCCATCCTGCAAGCATCGCGGGTGTCCGGGGACCTGCGGTTGGAGAACGCCACGATTCGCTTCTTCCCAGACTTTACGCTAAACGTCCAACGTCAGCGCCGGTCATTTGAAGGAGTCAAGAGAGCCCTCAGGGATCAAGGAGTGAAATATATGATGCTGTACCCTGCGCGACTTAAAATTCTGGATGGTGAAAAGGCAAACTTCTTTGACTCACCGGCTGAGGCGCACTACTGGCTGGAGGGATGGCGGACCGTGGGCCGGCAGAGTGGTCCGCGCCGATCGACCCAAGATCGCGCCGACCAGGTGGCTCAGAACAGCAACACTCGACAGCGGGAGACCCAAGAGAGCGAACAGTCATCTTCCAAGTGATTATAGAGGTAGTGACTATGTGGGGCGGCTTCCATATGGGAGGAAGGGAGGCGACATGCCTCATGGGTCCTTGACTCTTGGTGGAGGTCGGGCGCGATGCTCCGGAACTGTTGACCCCCTCAACGTTGTGAGTTTTGGGTTCTTGCTACTACTCAATGTAAACATTTAAGGCTCCTCCGCACCAGCCAATAAGGCTGGGGGGGGTGAGTCTAGGGTGGGGGGTGGGGTCTGTAAACATGATCTATCCAAGGGGTGTGCACTCCGCTAACTAGGTATGTCTTCTTCTGCGGCTGCAGGCTTATGTTCCCTCGTTTAGTTGACATGGGGATAATGGGACGACAGGCACTCTGCGAGTTTAACGGGTGGGTGGTTGGGGGCCCACTTAGCAGGGAGGCAGGGAGGGGGTACGGGCTGGGGAGGGGGTACTGGTTGGGGGGAAGTTTACGGTTGGCTCAAAGCGACTCAAATCCTAATGTCTGGTTGTTTAGTTGTGAATGTATGCAGAGAAATGTAAAGGATCCGAGATTATACGAGCTATTGCGCAGGAATGGGTGAACAGGCTCACATAAAGATATGGACGTGGAACGTCAATGGACTGGGTAACAAAATAAAGCGCACATTAGTGTTGCAGCATGTGAAGCGCCATTCCCCTGACGTTGTGCTCCTGCAAGAGACACATTTACGAGGTAACAGGTGCAGGGCCCTGGATCGCTTCGGCTATAAGATGGTGGCACATTCGGGGTTTACGTCGGGCTCAGGGGAGTGGGGATTCTAGTCCGTAACGCCTTGCCGATTGTGACCACAGGCACATGGACGGAAGACTCCGGATGCATGGCGGCCGTAGCAGTCAGATGGGAGGGGCGAACGATAGTTTTTAGCTCATGCTACATCCCACCCGGCCTGCATGCCTCGATGTATACGAAATTGGGGACCCACCTGGCAGACCTTCCCCGGGGAACTCTGGTTCTGGGGGGGGACACTAATGCAGTCATGGACGCTGACATAGATCGCTCAGGTGAGAGACAGGGCAACAAGGGGGGGGAGATGGCCCTGCAGGGCTTCACTACAGCAATGGGTCTCAGCGACATATGGCGTACTCACCACCCCTCCCAAAGGCAATACACTTTTTACTCCGCTAGACATGGGTCCTTCTCTAGGATAGACCACCTCTTCACGCGGGGAGACCAGCTGGGCGATTTTGGGGACCCCTGTATTATGGCTCGGGGAATTTCCGACCATTCTCCGGTTGGTGTCACTCTCAAAGGGGCGATAACCGTCAGGGCGGCCTTCCCTAGGATAGACCCATGGCGCCTCAAGGACGAATCCACAACTGACAAGTTAAGAGAGGGCTCCCAATTATATTTCGCGGAAAACCAAGACTCGGTCGATTCCAAGTTAATCCTGTGGGAAGCTTATAAAACGGTCTTGAGGGGCCAGGCCCAAGCGCTGATTGGAGCCCAAAAAAAGGAGGAATCGCTGCAGATCAAACAGTTAGAGAGGGAAATTGAATCTCTGGAGCAGGGTGTCAGCGAGACTCCCTCGAGGGAGTACTGTCATGAACTCGCCCTTAAGCAGAAGGAACTTCGCTCATTGGCGGAGGGAGAGGCGCGTGCCTACTCCCTTGCCACGCAACATCGAATTTACGATGCGGGGGACAAATGTATGAAATTACTGGCGTGGCTTGAACGCAGGGATAGGGAGCGATCCTGGGTGACCGAGGTGAGAGACGAGTCGGGATCCTTGGTTTCCACCGGTACGGACATAGCAGAGGCCTTTGCGGCATACTATGAGAGGGTCTATACTCCGGTCTGCACCAGAACGGAGTCGGACTGTGAGGAGTTGTTGCGAGACTTTGCGTTGCCCACACTGTCCCAGGAGCAAACCGACTGCCTAGAGGCCGACCTTTCAGGGTCGGAACTGGGCGCAGCCCTTAACTCCCTCCAGGCCGGGAAAGCGCAGGGGCCCAATGGGCTCCCAGTGGAAATATATAAAAAGCAGGCGAACGTAGTAATTAACCCCCTACGACAGATGTTCCTTGAAGCACGAAAGGTGGGGAGGCTTCCGCTCGATCAGCGAGAGGCTACCATTGTGGTCATTCACAAGCCCGGGAGGCCGGCTGACCAGTGCTCATCATATCGACCCATCTCGCTCCTCAACGTGGAGGCTAAGGTCTTGGCTAAGGCCTTGGCGACAAGGCTGCTCTCGGTTCTCCCGGACTTGATACACGTTGATCAGTCGGGGTTCATGCCTCACAGGAGCACTCGGCATAATTTGCGCAGGTTTTATGGGGTTCTATACATGACGGAAGACGTGGGCGACACCCAAACGGCATTGATGGCGCTGGACGCCTCAATGGCCTTCGACAGCATCGAATGGCCGTACTTATTTATGGTCCTTCAGAGACTGGGCTTTGGGCCGGTTTTTTGTAGTTGGGTGCGCCTGTTGTATGAACAACCGATGGCGAGGGTGAGAGTTAACCGTGCGATGTCTCGTGCATTTTCCCTGCGCAGGGGCACCAGGCAGGGGTGTCCCTTGTCCCCCCTCCTCTTTGCCTTGGCCCTTGAACCGCTGGCCCACTGGATTCGGCGGGACAGGTCATTCTGGGGCCTGTTATTTTCTAAAGAATGGGAGGAGCGCGTATCTTTATACGCAGATGACATTGTTCTTTATATGACCAGACCTTACCAGTCCATGGCGCAGGCGCTTCATCTCTTCGAACTGTTTGGTAGCTACTCCGGCTATACGAGAAACTGGGCCAAGTCCCTAATTTACCCCTGTCGGGCCCTCCCCGCGGATTCCGATGAGATGTTCTGCCTCGATAGTGACTGACGGATTTAAATACCTGGGGGTATACATCACCAGAGACAGGGCGGAGTTCTTTACCAAAAATCTTGATCCCCACTTAGCGCGGCTGGCATCGGACGTTACCCACTGGAGGTCCTTGCCTCTCTCCCTGATAGGGCGCGCTGCGCTATTCAAGATGCTGGCGCTGCCGCGACTCCTATACATCCTACAAAATACACCATATCCGGTTCCTGGTGGGGTGTTCAAGTGCATATCCCAGGCCTTGCGGACGCTGCTCTGGGAGGGTGGGAACCCGAGGATAGCGCAGCGAAAACTCACAAGAGGGGTGTACGACGGGGGGCTGGCCCTCCCGGACGTCCAACTATATTATTGGGCCTCTCAGTTGCAGGTGGTTAATGACTGGGTATATGCGGCGGGGTCGGAGCCAGCCTACAGGGTGGATAGGTATGCCATGCCGGGAGGCAATTGCGAACCTCTTCTGTACTCACGAAAACAACGCAGGGATTTACCTTCGCACACGGGGTGGTGCTTCAATGTTGGAGGGAGGCCAATAAATTTCTGGGGTGGGCAGGCACCCTGACGGGTAGGACCCCGCTCTGGCTCGGAGATCAGTTAACGGAGGTGACGCGATTAACAGGTTTCAAGGGATGGAGATTAATCGGGATTGATTACCTGGGAGACGTGTGGAAAGGGAGTGCCCCCAGATCCCTGGACTATCTCAAAAAAGAGTACCACCTACATGACTCCCAACATTACCATTATTTGCGACTGACACATGCTCTGCGCTCCCACATACCCACAGGCACCTCGGTCCCGGAGTATTCTCCCATGGAGGACAGACTCCTGCTTGACCCCATCCTTGGAAAACCCACGTCTACCATCTACCGTAAGTTCATAAATAATATGCCTGATCCACTAGTGTCCCTGCGGGAGAAATGGGAGGGGGATGTCGGAGGCCTGGAGGATGACGATTGGCAGGATGCCCTGCAAAGCCCCCGCGATATTGCAATTCGGACTCGGTTCCGTCTCGTGCAATTAAAGATCCTGCATCGAGTGTACTACCCGCGAACCCACCTGTTCTCATGGGGCAGGAGCCTGTCCCCCTGTGCGTGAGGGGATGCCAGGGGAGGGTACTTTCTATCATATTTTATGGGACTGCCCGTATATAGTGCCCTTCTGGACCAAAGTTGCAAATACAATGGCAACGGTAGTGGGATTGCCGGTCCCAGTGGAACCCAGGTGGCTATTACTTATGATCAAGGGTACCACGGACTGGTCTAGATGCAGCGAGATCTGGTTGGCTCTGGCAGCCGGGGTGGCAAAACGCAACATAGCCAGTTGCTGGGGGGCGCAGGCGCCCCCACAATGGGACCAATGGCTACAAGACCTGGACTGGTGTCAGAGGGCTGAGGAAACGATCTACAAGTCCAGGGGGTGTGTTAAAAAATGGGAGAAGGTGTGGGGGCTTTGGCGGAAGTATCGAGCCTTACGGGGTGGGGGTGGGCAGGGGGAGTAAGTGTATTTGTCCATTGTACTGCCAATGTTTGCCTTTGATCGTGCGATTAATGTTGTTTTCCTGCATACCAATTGAACACTGCTGTGTATTACATGTGACCTTGAGCAAAGTTAATAAAAAGATTTTTTTTTTAAAAAGAATGCAGGGACGTCTTTGTAAAGGTGTATGAAAATTGAAGAAACCTGACAGTACAGTCAGGAACCAAAGCAGCGACAAAGTGAAGCCGGAGCGGTCTCTCACGGCTGAGTGCACAACAAGAAGGAAAGGAGAAGACGTCACAGTAGGAGAAGGGCCTCACGTATCCACGGCAACGAAGGTCAGTGACGCTAGTATGTGAAACAGCCTAGAAGCAAGCATAGGCGCGTGAGCGAGCGCTCGTGCAGAAAGTCATGGAGAAAGCTCGGGGAGGTAGTTTAAACAAAAACGTTGGGGCGTGAAAACAACGCCGATGCTAGTCCGTCAAATAAAAATATAAGGAAGCCAGTGGCAAGTAGCAAATGTGCCTTGCGGGTAACACAGGATAACAGCGCAGGGCACAAAAAATGGAGAACAGGCGAGTAGGCAAAAAAAAAAAAAACGATCCCTGGGCCCGTAGAAGAACAAACGAAGAGACAGTACCTTATAGGTGTAGCGTTTGGATAGGAAAAAAATGTGCCAAGTAGATCAGCTCCAGATCCCATGCTAGTCGCCAAATTGAAAAGACGTGGTCCACAGCAGGCGTAGTTTTACTTGTAGTTTATTGTAGATAAGTACATAGGTCTGACGGGCCCAGAGGATCAGCACCAACTGAAGAAGGTGTTCTAATCCACTGTTCCACCACATTCCAATACAACATTACACCTGGTAGAGGCACAGAAGAAATCCAACATTCTATACCATAAAATACACAGCAGGAGAGACCACAGAAATACAAAATGCAGAACACCACACCTCCCCTTTAATATTTGCTAATATTATTGCTGATACCTGGGCATAATTACCTAGTAATTTCATCCCTAAGTTCAGAGCAGGCTCTGCTCCGTACTCATTTTGTATTTGTCTTAATACATCTGGTATTACTGCTAATGAAGGGATACCATGAGTTCTGGTATATATGGCAGCAAAAACTGTACCCCAAGAGGTACAATCCGCTATCTGTGGTGTTATCCCCATGGGCAAGCAGATTGTCAGCATTCTGTGTTTTTCATACGGGCTAATATTCGGGAATACTGCTTCTAGTTGTGTTATTTTTTGAGCTACCCAGAATGACATCTGTTCACGTTTTGTGGGCATTTTGCCCATTACTGCGTGTAACATTTGTGGTGTTCTTTTAGTTGCTGTATTTTGAACTGGAGTTGTATTTGTTCAACCGTTGCCGGCTGGACTGTAAGTGTCCTCATGACAAACTGCGTCATGTTTCTGTAAATTTTTATTAATTCTTTGTGAAGTATAAGTAAGTCTCCTCCTGGCATTGTTTTAATGTCAGTGTGTGGTGTGTAGGCCGCTAATATTGGCCATGTCGCTCCTTCTCTTACGAGCGGACCGAGTCTTCCTCTACTTCTTGTATGGGGGAGGGCGCCTTTAAACCAGTATAAGTGTTCCTGGTAAGTTAGTGGAATTTCAATGTCCTCATAGGGACAATATTCGTCCGCTATTCCACTTTCTGTGTAGAAGTGAAATGTCTTTGTTCTTGCACTTGCAACTGGGAATGTAACCCATGAATAGAATACCTCTGTTTTAAATGATTTGTGTGCCTCAATCACGAAAGCTACTGGTCCACCCCTGGATGTTAGACCGTGAGCACCTAGTTTTATGGTAACGGCATTTCTAACATTTTCTGCAATGGAAAGTGCATCTGCGTCTTCTTCGTCTGCTGAGAGATTTAGTTCTTGCGTAACTCTATCCAGATTTCTTGTTTCTTCAGTCATTATTATAGAGAAGAAGAGTTTTTCAAGGGAACTAAGATAAGGTGTTTTGCACAGTTTTAGGAACAAAGTGTCCTTCAAGCTTGATTAACCAACAGCCAATAAATAGGATTTTGCCTACTCAGCTGTGGTGGAGTTTGTGCCCACCCACTCCAGACGTCTCTGGGGAGTTGTGAGTAGGAGTCTCTGAGACTAGCACGACTGAACTACTCAGATTCTACTGTTAAATAAGTACCCAACCCACGCTGGGTGCCATGTCGTGTAGCTCCTATAATAATTATACAGGATCTGCGCGTTTGGACAGCATACACTGTAGGATTGGTGTCAGACTGTTTCTGAACACCCCCACCGAGTATGTTGGCCTTTTGTACCAACTAGCTCACAGTGCCACTAGAGTCTCCTCTTACCAAGGAGAGAACAGTTCTTGGCAACCATCGAACATGACAACCCTGATCCCTCAGGACCGTTGAAACAATATACTACTTTTCACTCAGTCACTCGTGCCTACTGAGTCTGTCTCAGAGAGGTACACAGAATAAACAGGCTGGGCGTTTTCAATAAGTATTTATTGAACAGTTGTTATTCTGGTGTAGAATAGATGAGCTGCAACAACCGTTAGACAGTATACGATATAAACGATTAGTAGTACTAAAAAGGTAAATGGATAGTATAGTTCTACCATTTTACAATAATCATGGATACATACGAATATATAAAACACATCATAAAAAGATTCATACTCCTACGATGCTTCCCTAACTAGATGTACCTAAATGTACCTAGCATGTGTGTAGGTGTTAGGCCAAGAATCCCTCTAGGATAAAGTCAACCCTATTACCTGAATTGAGAGACTGTGGGACCCCGTCCTGGTCTCGAGGTGGACACCCCGGAAGGGATGTTAGACCACTGCAAGCTGGAGTGTCTGCACGCAGGAACCTCAGCGTCTCTGGTCAGTGTGTCTGCCGGAAAGTCTCGGTCTCCTCTAGCTATCTTAGCAGGATGTGATGTATATATACCCATAGGTCTCCTCAGGGGTCCTACCTCGCTGCATTACTGTGTCGGCCTAAGGATGACGTCGGGCATGAACTTTGTACCTAGATATCATACAGGAGATGGTCGTCCTGCTGTGCTTCCAAGAATCCTCATGCATAATGTATGAGATTTCGAACTAGGGTAAACCCGTTTTCTGAATGCAGTGTTGTATCTAGGTAAAAGGTCAGTCCCTGTAAACCGTTATAAGTGTAATGTAGGGAAGAATATAGCTGAAGGGTAATGAAGTTACCGGGGCCTATATTATGGTACCTATATGGAATATAACACTATTAAGGAATATCGTAGCTGGCTGGTCCCCTGCAATACCCGGGTATAAATACCATCTTGGATTTTCCCTCTTGACCGACACCTCCCTACTTCAGCAGAACGCAGAGTACAAACACACGGTAGGCACCTCTGCTGCCAAGCCACTGCGAATGGTTCCCATTCAAGTGGACTCGGCCTTGGAAGGGAAGATTGTGACCACCCTTTCCTATCGGCTATACACAACCTATTTCCCACTGTAGACCAGGCCGGAGTTGGCTGGGGAGCAGTATTATTAGCCAATACCTGATAAGCAACTGAACCGGGGCGTGGAGCGTTGGGATCCCCATTAATTGAGGAGGGCCCCCCGCAGGCCCCCACAGGAATGGACATCTGATCCATTTGCTTTTTTCCCTCAAGTCTCTCAACTGTCTTGCGGAGTGTTTTAATCTGATCTCTTAAATCCCAATAATCCAAATCATGTTCTGCAGCAATGCAATGATCCCTGAGTTTATACAGTCCTGACTATCTGCTTGTAGAATCTTGGTTATGATAACATTTTCCTCTATAGGGAGGACCGAAAAACGATTGCTACATTCAATAGTTGGTTTGGTGGATATTAAATGCAACTTAACAGGGCTTGTGTTGGATTGAGACCCATGCGAGAGGCAGAAGGGGGCATAGTTGGGGTTGGGATAGGGATTTTTCAAATATTTTATGTACTTGTTTGACTGGCTCAACATCAGGGGTTTTTAAACTAGACTTCGATAGATGCGAGTTTGAATTGGCCAGATCTGTGCGCTCCAACAACAGGTTATCAATCCTGTCCATTACCCCATTTTCCCCAACTGAAGGTTGCGTTTTTTCCCTTGGGGAGCCCTTGGACCACCCTCCACAGCCTTGTGTTTGCCAATTTCAGATATAGGGGATAAACACCGGAAAAAAAGCACAGGAAAGAGGGGGATTAAGGGTAGCCGACTTTTCCAAATCTCACCACTTAGTATAAATAATAATAATAATAACAGCAGAAACCTGAAAACCTAGAGGTAAATAACTAATAGGTGGTGTCTGTAATATATTTCCCTTTTAATGAACACAGACACAATCATAGTCTCATAGTCTCAGTAAATAATAGTGACAAACAAATACTAAGCAGCAAATATTATGGTCCTTGTGGCAGGTCAGTTGGTTTAGAGGAAGCCATCTTGGTCTCCTTTGGCTGCCCAGTACTGGTTGATGATGGACACAAATAAAACGAAGTACAATCCAACCCCAGTAGACAGATTACGAAATTACAGTACCTTGGAGTAAAAGATCATCAGTATCACCTCCATGTAGGTCCAGGTAGGTCTAGGGCCAAGGGGGGTGACCCTGCCCTGCCTCTTCCTGGAAAGACACACTGTCCCAGCTATCATCTGCCCTAGAAGGAGGGGCCACCGTCAGATCTGCAGTTGGACAGGTCATATCTTGATGGGCATTTGTAATTAATTTTTCAAAGGGCACAGCTTTACAATCTGGTAATTTTTAAGTAGAGGAATCATTCTGAATTGATTTCAGTGCTAGACGTAAATTCACAATATTCACAGTTATGGGTCCATGTATAAGTTAAACCAAATAATTATTTGATATTCACATCTTCTTCTAATAGTCCTAGCATTGCCATTAGAAATTTTAGCGATACAAAAGGGGATGATGGACGGAACGTTTGAGCCAATCAAACACTCACCCCCAGTCAACTGATCTGGGTTTAATCCATCATCATTCTTTAGCTCACTCCACCACCCCAGTTTAGACATGGCCATATGCAAATCAGTCTGACCCTGTGCCTCATGGGAACAGTCCAGCCCGAACTGCCAAGCCATGTCTTCCCTGGACCGGAAACAAGCATCCTAGGACCGGTTTCTGGCATTCCAGCCGTCATCAGCCAGGCTTGCTTGAATCCAGTGGCAAAGTGAGCAAGGGACCCACGTCTGGGCATACCCCCGCCAACTTAGGGCGAACAAAGCGATACAAAAGGGGATGATGGACGGAACGTTTGAGCTAATCAAACACTCACCCCCAGTCACCTGATCTGGGTCAGACTGATTTGCATATGGCCATGTCTGAACTGGGGTGGTGGAGTGAGCTAAAGAATGATGATGGATTAAACCCAGATCAGTTGACTGGGGGTGAGTGTTTGATTGGCTCAAACGTTCCGTCCATCATCCCCTTTGTATCGCTTTGTTCGCCCTAAGTTGGCGGGGGTATGCCCAGACGTGGGTCCCTTGCTCACTTTGCCACTGGATTCAAGCAAGCCTGGCTGATGACGGCTGGAATGCCAGAAACCGGTCCTAGGATGCTTGTTTCCGGTCCAGGGAAGACATGGCTTGGCAGTTCGGGCTGGACTGTTCCCATGAGGCACAGGGTCAGACTGATTTGCATATGGCCATGTCTGAACTGGGGTGGTGGAGTGAGCTAAAGAATGATGATGGATTAAACCCAGATCAGTTGACTGGGGGTGAGTGTTTGATTGGCTCAAACGTTCCGTCCATCATCCCCTTTGTATCGCTTTGTTCGCCCTAAGTTGGCGGGGGTATGCCCAGACGTGGGTCCCTTGCTCACTTTGCCACTGGATTCAAGCAAGCCTGGCTGATGACGGCTGGAATGCCAGAAACCGGTCCTAGGATGCTTGTTTCCGGTCCAGGGAAGACATGGCTTGGCAGTTCGGGCTGGACTGTTCCCATGAGGCACAGGGTCAGACTGATTTGCATATGGCCATGTCTGAACTGGGGTGGTGGAGTGAGCTAAAGAATGATGATGGATTAAACCCAGATCAGTTGACTGGGGGTGAGTGTTTGATTGGCTCAAACGTTCCGTCCATCATCCCCTTTTGTATCGCTTAGAAATTTTAGAGCATCCTGCTGAAGATTTTGAGAGAAGACTACAGATCCAGTACAGTCATCAGTGAGTTTTCATACTCCAGTAGCAGAATGTATAATACTTCTGTCACTTCTTAATTCTTCAAGTAAACTATACAGTTGTGAAGACATTCTTTTATCTATGCTTTCTTGAATAGAATTTGTGAAATGAGGCAAGTGCTATACTGCATTTAACACTATTATCAAAATGATACCCTTATATTTCCTCATTCTGCTGTAGTTTTCTTTTCTTTCCTCCTTGTTGTTTTTCTTTTTGTTCATCTTTCTGTTCAACTCTGATAGACTGCTTTGATATTTTCCGCTTTGGACACAGTATTGCTTTTTGAACCACAGGATACTGGCCTAACTGAGAAGCCTATTGAGCTCTTAATCGATTATACTCCGTTACACAGCTCACATCAGCACTTACTTTCTTCTCATCAAAATCGATCAGAAATAAACCAGGCAATGTTCTATTTTGCGACAAAGCAACATATGACATTCCTTCTTTGAATACACAACTACCAATATTAACAAGCCCTATAGCTACACTCAAACCTTGCAATTTGTGAAAAGTTACTGCACACGCTAAAGACACTGGGAACTGTTTTGATGAACATACAAGTCTTTCACAAGTAGTAAATGTACAACGCATCTACCAATCTGCTTAACTTCAGCAATATCATCAAATTTTATGGCTAAGTATTCCACATAATTTCTGTTTGGATAATTAATACATTTTATAACTTTCCCATTGCGCCATTCACTAGCCCTTCTACAACATTTGAAATTATAACATATTACACAACATTTTTTACAGATACGTAACTGTTTTTCTAATCCTGCAGTTTACGACACAGTCTTTTCTAAACTATCCAATTTAGATTGCAGTTTTTCTGTTAGTAGCACTGTAACTCCTTGGTGTTCCATTTCATCATTTGCTCTAAATTCGACGATCTCTTCTTTTTCCAGCTGCAATAATTGTTCATTGAATTTACTACATTCCTCAAGAGTTGGCATCAAACAAACAATAGACTTCTCTTCCTTAACAAAATGATACATTACTTCAGCAACTGAAACATTACTTGGAAACAAATTTTTGATGAGACCGGTTTGTAATATCGTCTTTTCCTCTTTTGTGAGGACTCCCACTCGTATGTCCTTTAGTATATCTCCATAATGCATATCTGATGCTTGGCGCATATTTTGGATTAACTCTTTGTAATGAAAGTTTTCCTAAATGTTTCCATTTCCAATACTTCCCATTGAATTCCTTGTTTCATTGTGTAGTAGTTTCTTGAATGCAGGTTGTCCTTTTACGGCAGTTAGTTATAGCAGGTCTCCAAAGTTTATTAAGTGTTTTTCTCCAAAAAGTACATTGTAGTCAGTTTTTAATATTTGCTGCATTCTTAAATGTATAAAAACTAGAATTAGGTTAGACACCATGCTGACTTCATCAATAATTAGTAGCTTTAATTTCTGTAATACTCTTGCCACTTCATGACAAGCATCACCAGATAATTTGTTGTATTGTAATTTGTTGTCATGTTCAACAGGCAACATTAACAATCGATGAAGGGTAACTCCTTTAACATTATGAGAAGCTAAGCCTGTTGGTGCAGTGACTACACACGACAAATTGGAATCTGTTTTCTTCTGTAGGTAACTTGTTAAAACTTTAATCAAGAAGCTTTTTCCAGTTCCAGCTTGACCACTTATGTACAATAGAACTGGTTTATATGTAAAGCATGCACACTTTTTTTCTCATTGCGAAATCCATGTTCTACTTCACCTTTTACCTCTTTAAAAATGTCTTTCTGATCTGCATTCAATTGCTGTATTAGTAGTTCTAGATCCACAGTTTCCCTTCTTACTTGCTGCATTGCATTCTGTACCTCATTCATAGCTATTGCAGCTTAATTTTCAATGATTGGCTGTCCAATAGATCTTGACTTCCAGGTGCTGAACTTTGACTGCTCTGAGAATTCTCTCTTGCTATCTCAGCAGCAATTGTTTCTTCTTGTTCAATCTCTTCTCCCAACATTTGAAGATATACTGGAAACACGGAGCACTCGATGCTGTCTTTCACAGCGTTGAGGGAGTCTTCATAACAGTCAAATTCTCCAAGTAGCTCACTTTCAGTTCGCCATGGCTTAAACAACTGTAACAAGGCTAAATAGAAAAACTCTCTATTGTCTGGAGTTTGTCAACTTAGCTTTCGATGGTTGATTAAATTTACTTTGTTATGTCTCACCAAACATCTTTCAGATCCAGCCACAGCAAATGTACCTTCATCTATGTTTTCACTGATGTTACTTCTGAAAGTATAATGTTGAAGTATTTCATAGAGACTCATCCTTTCCAGATGAGGACTTCTTCTTGGATAGTACGTATCCAGCATGTTACTCTTCAGAATATCTGTACTGTGTGGCTCAAATTCTGAAAGATAATGAATTTCAGGAAAATACTTCAGTACTCTGTTACGAGTATTAGCAAGCCCTAAACTCACCCATAGAACTCCTCTAGATTTAGAAAACAAACTAGTTGAGCTTAACCGGTCTACACATTCATAAAAGCCTATCTCTCTGTGAGAAACCATTTTAAAACTAAAACTGTACAATTTCTTCGTATGACTCTTTTCTGCTGAAATCTCCTCCCACGTCTTATTCATCTCACTTTTCTCTGACTTTGTTATATAAGATGTAATATACCAAGCAACAGCAATTGAGTTCTCTGCAACAAACTGTACATCCATGTTTGCATTCCACATCTTCAGAATCACAGGGTTGTAGTCATTAATATACCAGATATAAAGTTGTTTTTTTAACTTTGGTAACATCTACTAACTCCTGCCATATCTTCTTGTTCATGGTAGGCACACCATTTACAAGAATTACTAGTCCTTCCTCTAAATCTCTATCTACCCTTACAGTTTCAATGTTTTCTTGACATCTAATGGCAAATACACTACTCTACCTTTTAGACCTTTCTACAGCTCTGTTGGGGGTAACTTGCCTGTCTTTGGCTCCATACATACTATAGCCACAAATGGATGTATAGTTTGGATAAGAATGGACTCATAAATATTTAAACCTTGAAGTGCTTCTGGAATGGGAACCAGTTCTAACATGTTATGCACAGCTCTAGCAGACATTTTATTATCCTCTAATTTATTGTAGCAATACTTACATATAACTTGTCGTGTGGACAAAGCGTTCTTCTACAAAAAAGTATAGTGCAACTTTTGCCAGTTATCATTATTCTCTTTTTCATGAGTGCGTCAACAACATATACAAACATACTCTGGTTTTTCAGAACATACTGTCTTAAATGTTGTAATCTCTTCTTCAAAACTATCAACTATAGTACCTGTGTCCTATTCTGCAACTCCTCCTGTTATCAACTCTCCAATGTCCATACAATCTTGTTCTGGACCAAAGAAACAAAACTGCACATCATCACAAACCTTTTCTACCTCTGCCACAGTACATTGCAGAAGTGCCCTATTCATTTCTCCTAAACATAAAGCAGGAGTTTTCACAAAGTACAGCCTCCTAACTAAAGTTCGCATTGTTGAGTGGTGTACAGATATCATCATAAAATGATGAAAGGTGCTTAGGCACATTTTCTTTGATAAACAAGCTAGTGAGTGTCCCTGCAAATTTGTATACTTTCTCAGCTTGCAAGGATCCAAACCTTGTAAAGTGCTTATTTTGTGTTTTAAACTTCGCATTCGAAATATATGTAGGAATTTTCTTAATATATCAATGGATTGCTGTCTAATACTACAAACACTACTACAATTCTATTTGTATACAGGTGCCTGACTACGCCTTCCTTGTACATCTTCTGCAATAACTTCTTCGACATTTCTAGGTACTATCACCTCTTGTGCTATAGGACTGCCATTCTTCATTTCATAACATCGTCCTCTTTCATCAATAGCATGAACTAAACTGATATCCTGGAGATAGCTTTCTTCATTAAAGAAAGGCTCTGTACTAGAAGTATGTATCCATTTGCCACTAAAAACTGTACAAAAGTTACTTCTATTCACTAATCTTTTCTTCTTGGTGTGTCTCCTCATGCACCCCTATTTTTTCAAGAGTCTTCATTCTATTTAGAATCAAAATGAAAAGCTACCTCTTCAAAGCAAAAGCCTTATCAACTACTCACCCAACTCGTTCTGTTTCAGTGCATCTCTCCTTCTTCTATACTTTTTCCAATTTCTCAGTAGATTAACAACCACTCTACTACGAAACATCCTGGCTCTGATTTCCTTTAACTGATTCTGTCTCCTGGTTAAGGTTTGTCTAACTTTGTTACAATCTTTTCTGTACTTGCAATGTACACTTTGTCCACTCTTATTGTTTCTCATAGTCATAATTTCATTTTCTTTGTTTTGTAATCTTTGCAAATGTCCAGATATATTCTTAAGGAATTACTTTGTCCTCTTACCAGTAACACTTTTTTCTTTCACTACTTTTTCTGCATTTTGTCCCTTTTGTAACTATCAATCAATCAATCAATCAAAGATACTTTATTCGGCTTTTGTAATAAAAACCATAAAAGTCAGAGTTATAACATTACAGGTGATTCCCGTCCGTAAATATCATCAATCATCAATTACCATACGTTATAAAAATACATTTAAAAAATAAACATAAAAATACATAGTTCATAAGTTATATACAAGTCAAAGTGGTCACACTTTCATGCCTACACCAATCATAAAACTTAGTCACAACTAGATCTAAGCCTAACTGCGGCCTTTAAAAAGCTAAGAACATGCCATAATGTGGACCCTGAGAGCATAGCTAAAAAGGTAAAAGCAGGACGCACTTGAATAAAATTTGCTGTTTTTAAAATAGGGATTAAAAACTTTTCCTCGGCACCTCATAGTTACTACAAAACATTAAAAGGTTAATCATGTCCTGAGGGGATTTGCCATCACAGCCGCACGGCAACAGGGTCTCACCTTTTCTACTCCCTCATGGGTGAGCGAGGAGGAGATGGAATAAATCAAAACGGAATATTGTCAATAAAAAACGGTCATACGAGTTAGAAAACCCTAGAAGGTACAGTTCCGTAGATTGAACGCTTTTCAAAATAATATATTTACGTACACAGGGCTACATTAGCTCTAGCTCTTCCTTGTTCACCACCGGCTGTTTAAAAAAAGTCTCCTTGGCCCAAAGAAGGTCCTTTCTTTCAATAGAATCCGGGTTACTATAGAAATCCGCTCTACCAAGAATTCTAAACCCTTCCCGGATATATTTAAACTAAGGAATGTGATGGGAGCAGCAGGCACCATTTATCAGCCTAACACTCTGTATGCTGATTATTGCTTTTAAGCGCCTTGTTTTAAATGTTCATCTTATGTTTGTCACTCACTGTTACTTTGTTTGCTGACTGACTGGGGGTCTGTATTATCTCACTGAGACTTACCTGATCACTTCCAGGCAACTCTCCGGTCCATCACGGTCTCTGCACATGACCGATTGAGTGGAGAGAGGAAGCCGAATTCAGAGGGTCGTTCACGGGCGCCATTTTAGGTGCGGTTAGCGCTCTAGTGTTTCTCGGCCTACAGGGCATAAATTTACCGCGTTTGCGGACGCGGAGCAGCAGGCACCATTTATCAGCCTAACACGCTGTATGCTGATTATTGCTTTTAAGCGCCGTGTTTTAATTGTTCATCTTATGTTTGTCACTCACTGTTACTTTGTTTGCTGACTGACTGGGGGTCTGTATTATCTCACTGAGACTTACCTGATCACTTCCAGGCAACTCTCCGGTCCACCACGGTCTCTGCACATGACCGATTGAGTGGAGAGAGGAAGCTGAATTCAGAGGGCCGTTCACGGGCGCCATTTTAGGTGCGGTTAGCGCTCTAGCGTTTCTCGGCCTACAGGGCATAAATTTACCGCGTTTACCTAAGGCAAGCCCGTCTGCGCTCGTCCGCGCCTGGACGCTGCCAGCTGACAGGAAACGCTGCTCGTTTTTATTCAGGTATATTAATGCCTTAATCTACTCTAAAGAGGTGCTACTGGATTTAAGGGACAATGCGTCTAGCATTGGGTGTGAGGGAAAAATATCTGTAGATAATTAAGTTTATGTAAGCAACTGCCCGCAATGTGACTGGGCTATAGGTCATCCTCAGCAAATAACAGACCCACGCCACTCTTACCCCTTAGGCCAGCGAGTATCCAACAAGCAGACTCCCAGGGAGAGAAAGCAGAATAAGGGAGGGCAAGCAGCCACCTTTCAAGGCTTGTACCTCAATGCCAGATCCATTCCCAAGCATGCTGCTGAAATCTGGGATCTGCTGGATGATTTGAAACCAGATATCTGCTTTTTCACAGAGACATGGCTGCATATGCAATCTTCCCCATCTTTAGCAATTGCCTTCCCTGCAGAATATACGGTAGCTAGATTAGACAGAATAGGCAAGAGGGGAGGAGGTCTGGCTATAGCTACCCGCCCAGCCCTTCATATAAAAATCTTGGATACTATTTCTACTCCTAGCATGGAATTAATGGTATTCAGAATGGAGCCTGCCCAAGGCATTAGGTTGATGGGAGCTGTAGTCTACCACCCCCGGGGAAAGCAAGAAATCTTTCTGTGCGTCATTATTGGAAAATCTTGCTCCATATACCCTGCAAGCAGATAATTTCCTACTCCTAGGGGATTTTAATCATCATTTAGACACCATCTCCAACAGAGACTCCGCAGGTTTACTAGCAGCTATGGAGTCCCTAGGTCTTTTTCCCAAAATACGTAGTTCGACACACACAGCAGGACATATGCTGGATAACATCTTTACGAACATTCAGGATCTCATAGTAGAACCCCCTCTAGCACTAAGCTGGACTGACCATCTGGCTCTAGGATTCTCTTTGATCATCCCGAAATCATTAAGCCAGCCCCAATGTCGCAGGAGTTCCCGTAGATCATGGAGAAAAGTGACACTAACAGCATTTAGTTCGGCATACTCTCCCCCGTCATTTAGCAACTGTACTGACAGTAATACAGCTTTGCATATGTTGGAGACCTCTATAATAGCAGCCCTCGACACCATCGCTCCGATTAAGGCAGTTACAGTTCGGGATAGGGTTGCCCCAGCCCCGTGGTATTCAGAAAGCCTGAAGGCAGAAAAAGCCACTTGTAGAATCAGAGAGCAGAAATGGAGGAAATCAAAATTGGAGGAGGATAAACTGGCATATAAAATAGCACATAGAACGTATCTAAAGAATTGTAACACAGCCAGGAGATTGCATCTAGGTACGCGAATCACCGAAGCAAAGAGCTCATCTAAAGAGCTCTTTAAGATACTCATAATTCCTCCCTCCCACCCACGCAGGGGCTATGTGACGATTTAGCCACGCATTTTAAACAGAAGATTGATAAAATCTATAACTCCTTTGACCTGTAAGAGGCGGTTAGGGCGGTAACACCTCCCCCGGAAGACCCTCTCTCTCCCAGTCTAGAGACTTTCTCAGCCATCACCTCTGAGCAAGTTCTATCTCTGCTGGCACACACATCTGTAATTTGTCATTAGACACATCCTCGTTTCCTTCAAAATGGAAGAAGGCTTATATTAAGCCACTGCTTAAGAAAGCATTAGCGGATCCTGTAGACTTACAAAACTATAGACCCATCTCGCTTCTCCCATGTTGTTCAAAAATCATGGAAACCTTGATTAATCGACAACTCTCGGGCTATCTGGAACAAAACTACCTGCTCGACTCTTCGCAGTCAGGTTTCCGTGCTTGTTACAGCACTGAGTCTGCCTTGACGGAGGTAACAGACTCGATAAGGATGTTGCTGGACGAGGGAACACCCACGATGTTAGTCCTTCTGGATCTGTCAGCAGCCTTTGACACCATCTCTCACAGAATCCTTCTGGATAAGCTGCGAGAGATTGGTGTCAGAGGAACGGCATTAAAATGGATGCATAGTTTTCTGACCGACAGAACACAATGTGTACAATTGGACATATTTGTGTCACAGACCACAATTGTGGATAAGGGGGTACCTCAGGGTTCCATCCTAAGTCCCACCTTGTTCAATATCTATGTGTCTTCCCTGGCCTCTATTATTAGATCTTGCGGGTTCCAAACGATCTCTTATGCGGACGACACCCAGGTGATAGTCCCCATAGAGAAGGACCCCGTTTTGACCAGAAAAAAATTTAAGAGCTGCATGTTAAAAATAGCCACATGGATGAGCAAGAACTTCCTACAGTTGAACTCCAATAAAACAGAGATTCTGCTGTTTGGGAAAGCTGAGGAGTTATGGACCGCAGAGTGGTGGCCTGTGGAACTGGGGGAAGCCCCCATACCAAAAAAATGGGCGAAGAATCTGGGCATCGTAATCGTTGACAGACTTTCTATGGAGGAGCATGTAAAAACCATCTCGGGCAAGTGCTTTGGTATGATGCGCATGCTGAGAAAAATCTTCCCTTGGATTCCTCTCTCTACCAGAAAAGTCCTTATACAGGGGCTTCTAGTCAGCAGACTAGATTATGGAAATTCTCTACTGGTAGGGATCAGGGAAGATTTGTTATCAAGGCTGCAAGTCGTCCAAAATACAGCAGCGCGCCTTGCCCTTAACAAGCCCGCACGAACTCCATCACTACCCTTGTTGCGACAACTGCATTGGCTTCCTATCAGGAAAAGATCAGTCTTTAAACTCCTATGTCTGGTGTTCAAATCACTCCAGGGGCTGGGCCCGGCATATCTAACAAAAAAACTAGAATGGTACATTCCGGGGCGCCACTTGAGATCTAGCAGTCAAAAGCTGCTCTGCAGTCGGAGAATCAGGAAAGCCAAGATGGGCGGGTGTGCCTTTTCTCATCTAGCCCCCGCCCACTGGAACAGTTTGCCAGAGGATCTTCGAGCATGTTCCAATTTGGCACAATTTAGGAAACGTCTTAAAACCTGGCTGTTTTAATGAGCACTCCCTAATTATGTTGTCTGCTACCCAGGTGCCGAGAGATCCCCTTGGGGATGATTCGTCGCGCCGTACAAATAATAATAATAATAATAATGGGCATGATCAAGGGCCATACAGTCCCTTAGGATATTTTTGTTTAGGGCAATCCCCTTATTCAGCCATACTTTGAGCCAATAAGAAAGGGGGCGGAATGACAACATATCAGACAGGTAAGACATACCCAGTTCTTCATGTACGGTGAAAGAGGGGGTTCCCTGAGGGACACATAGAAGACGTCTCAGGAACCTATTTTCAGCTCTTTGTAACTCCTCGTGAGATATATAGCCCCAAATGTCACTGCCATAAGTTACCTGTGTTAAGCACTTTGCTCTATGGATCTCCAAAATTGCGCCTATTGGTTTTTTGCCTAACCGTGAGGCAAAATTAAAAATTGCCGCATTGGCCCGTAAAAAATCCCCTTTCTTTTTACTTCTCAAAGGGCCCAAGTTTAGTTTGGTATCAAACATAACCCCCAGGTAAAAGAAGGCGCTAGTCTTAAGGACTGGGGTAGACCCTACCTTAAAATTAAAAGTCTTCTTTAAACTCGGCCCCACCTGCATCACATATGACTTGGAGTTGTTGACCAACAGGTCCCGGTCCTCCATAAACTTCACAAAGGTGTTAAGTAAAATTTGCAAACCCCTCGCGGTCCGGGCCATGAGGACTGCGTCGTCCGCATACAGTAATACCGGCAAACCACGCCATCCCACCTGGGTAAAATCTACCTGTGTGTCGACTAAAACCTTCTCCAAGTTATTAATATATAAATTAAATTAACAAGGGGCCAATATACATCTCTGTTGGACCCCTCTCTAGATTGGAAATTAACCTTACCGTTGCTCGTATATCGTACCTCCACTTTGGTATCCCTATGAAGTTCTCGTAGGAATAGGACAATGTCTTTTTCTACACCCATGCACAGTAAGGTCTCTCCCATAACTTATTTCTGTTTACACGATCAAAGGCAGAAGACAAGTCCATGAAGGCCAAATTTATCCTACCAGTTCGAGCAATGGTATATTTGTTGACAATCATATAAAAATTCAAACATTGGTCAACTGTCGACCTCCCCGGACGAAAACCATATTGGATATCAGTTAAAATGTTGTTATCGTTTGCCCATGTAGACAACCTATCCAACAGGATACGTCCCACCACTTTGACAGAGGAGTCGAGCAGCGATATAGGCCTATAACATATAGTGCTGTCCCTATTTCCCTTTTTAAAAACTGGGACAATGGTGGATATGGACCAGGTGCTACATGGGTCCTCTCTTATTGCTACATTTATAACGGTGGTGAGGACTGGCACCCACAGTTGCGGATTAGATATATAAAGGTACGGGGGGATACCATTAGGTCCTGGTGCCTTATTCCTAGATAACCCTGCGATACCCTTACTGACTTCGTCAGCTGTGATAACAAGGGCCGACTTCCCTCCAACACTGGAAATACTGGTGTTCAATGGGCTTCTAAACATATCCTGGAAATAACCAACCCATTCCTCTTCCGTGATGTGTGCGTCAAGTGCCTATGTGTTTTCCCCTGACAAAAAAGGGCAATTGACAATGCTCCAAAACTGGGTACTATTTTTCAGGGTACAGGCCTCAGTGAGCTTACTCCATGCCTCGTCCTTAAGCTCGGCCTTACGCCTTGCTAGTTCCGCTTTATATATCCCTCTACACTATTTTACTAGAGCACGGTCCCTGGGTTTGGTCCCTAGTGCCCTCCTCAAAATTCCTGGCCGCACGGGAACAGTCATGGTCAAACCATCTCATTACTCGATCCTTCGAGTTCGTGGTTGGCGCCTTAAGCAAATGTCCAATTGTGCGTGAAATGGCCGAAAATGCTTCTAAGACAGCCCCGCCTCGTCACGCCCAGTAGTACAGATGTCAACTTCCCTCTTACACTTAGCTATAAGGGACCCAGAGAAGGAGTCTGGGGTTATCTGTGCCCACCTAAGCCTTCTACCTTGGTCTATTACCTTTATGACCCCCTGGGTACTGACATTTGGGATTTTTCGAGTCTTGGCCATATAGTCGAGAGACACAGCGGATTATGATCACTGAAAATACTATCTTCAATGGAAAAATCCAAAAGAAATTGGTAAAAGGGGCTTGAAACAAAAATAAAATCTATGAACGTTGCACTACCCCTCCCAGTGAAAGTTGGGTTAAAGGGGTTCGTACCTTTGACCAACCTACTCATGGACATTGTTAGATTGCACTCATCAGCCAGGGAATTAAGAGTGTCGCCCTGCAAGGTATGTTCAACATGCATGCCCAATATACGTGGGCATCCTAATCGGTTCAAATTCCTGTTGTTGGATCCCCACATAGGTGGATATTAAAATCTCCTGCAATCATAAGGTGACCGTTGTGAGGGGCCTTAACAGTCACTTTTCTTATAAAAGAGCCCATTCTAGAAATGTTACAAACATCTGAAAAAGCAGGCATGGCAGTATAAAAGTTTAACAGCAACAAGTTAGCAGACCCCGGGGAAATGGATAAAGCCTGCAAACAGGGATTGTCAGTAGCTAACACCTTCAAGCGACCATGTACATCCCAGGGAGACTCAAATTACCAAACCGCCCTTAGATCTTCCCGCCCGTGAAGGAGAGGCTGGAACGCAGAATGACTTAAAACCCTCTAAGAAACATTTGTTGGTGTTAGTCCATGTCTCCTGCAGGCAAATCACGTTAAATCATTTTATGTAGGCGATCCATCCGGGGTCAGAGAACTTGCTTGCTAATCCGGCTACGTTCCATTAAATACATTTGCAATCTTTGCCATCCTCTAGACCTGTAAAGAGAGGCCCTGATTCCAAACAATGCAAGGGTGCTGTCTCTATAGGTTCTATACCAGGAAGTCAGTCACAAGAGTCCATTGTTTCCAAAGGTGTGAAAAAGTTATAAAGGGGTCAATCTTGAGTTACCATCTGTCGGTCCAGCGCGGGACGACCAGGATTACCCGGGAGCCTCCATGAGCCCAGCCTATTGGTCCTCGGCGCACTGCTGAAGGATCTATAGAAATGCCCCAGCGGGAAAGCAACGATAGATGAAACAACCCCACATAAATTGTTCTGTGACACTGCATATAAAATTCTCTCTACCAAATGGGATCTGTTAAAGTTAACAATTACACAGTCTCCTATTAAGTTTTTTGTAGACCTCCCGACCCAAGAAACTCTGCTCACCATATTTATAAATTTCTCCAACTTTAGACCAAGTGAAGTATTGCAATTCAACCAATGCAAAACCTTGTTCTTAAGTTGGTCAAATTCTTCAACGGCACCAGAAGAGAGCACCGGAACATTTCCAAGTACTATTACATATGGTGAAGATTCTGGTGGAAGATGTATGGTAGGTAACTTCTGCCTCCGTCTCTCCCCCATGGGGTCTGCTACGCTGGCCTCTGTGTCAACCCCCCTACTCTCAATGGCTATCCCTCAGATGATTTGGCTGGACCAGGACAGGCTGTTGGGCACTGTGATTTCGGTGTCACCACTCCGCCCAATAAGTCCACCTCCCAGTAGTGCTTTGAGGTTCTGTGTTCCCAGCTGGTCTATGTTGACAAATCCTCATAAGTTCTTGCTCCATTGGGGCTAAACGTTGCCGGATAGGGTCTAGTTTGCAGTCTATATTTGACATCAGGGAGCCCATCCATCCTTCCATCATAGCCTCCAGATCATCCTTGGACAGTGGTTGCGATTTGCTAACACATTGTCCTGGCCCCTCTGCCTTTGAACGATTCGCTTTGGCCCCTGTCAAGGAGCCTTTCCTTTTTACTCCCAGCCCTGCCCCTGCCCTTGCCCCCCCTGGTTTGACTTTGCACCCCAGGTCCTTAGTCGAAAGAGGTAGGCCAGTAATCTCTGGCCCAGTGTTGTTGACTAGGCCTACATCTAGGCCATGACCTCCATCCATCCCCGGAAATGGGGAGCATGCTGTTGTTGCTGGGGTTGATAAGGGTCCTTGGTCAGGGTGGGTATCCTGGGCAGACTGCGAAAAGCTGCCCCCCCCACGATACACATGGTGGGCTGGAGACAGGACGGGGTACAGGGGAACGAGAGAGCCAGAGGGCCATCAGTTCAATTTCCTTGTCTAAAATCCCAGCTGCTCTTACTAAAAGCGCTTCCATCGTTGTGGCCGGTGGCCCTGGAGGTACTGCTGATGGGCCCTTGCGTTTCCCCATGGTTCCCAGACAGGGATAACCTAAACAGGTTAACCAGCAGGCAGCGCTAGAGTGAAAGACTAAGATGTAACCACAATCACCCCAGACAGGCCAGATGATCCTAACACCCTTAGCAGGGATTCAAAAAGTACAGAAAGCACAAGAAGACTCCTCCTACCTTCCCGTGCTTGTAGATCTTGATAACCGTCCACAATGCTCTCTTATCAATGCTTTCCCTTAGAGCCCACACAGGTACGCCAAACTCCCACTAGCAAGTCCCAGAGCCAAGAGGGGTGGCCCAGCCCAGCCTCCTTCGGGCTCTGACGGGCACGGACAGGCCCACCCTTGGCCCGGGCTTTGCCCGCGCCGCTGGAGGCAACCAGCGCTTTTCAGCGCGTGCTGCGCGGGCGTGCTGTCTGGCTCCTCCCCTTCCTTCCTCTTTTCACAGCAGTTCTGGGTCACTGAGTCCCTCAGGCACGATTCAGGCATGATCCAGGGCAAAGGCGATTAGGCAGAGAAGCGTAACTCATTTCTGCAAACATACTGTAGTTGCTTCTGTTGCTTTTTCGGCCGAGCTTTTGTAGGCATTCTAACTGTGTGTAGTTATGTGGATATTGTTCTGTAAAAAAAACAAGTATATTTAAATTTTTACCCTAGCCAATGTACCAACTACTTTACTACTGACTTACAAATAATACAAAAACAGTTTTCATGTTATATTGCAGTTTTAAATCTACAGCTGAACCTAGATATATTACTACATGCACTTTCTTCAATATACAGACCCTCCATGATTTCGCAATTTCGCGGTTTGCAGCGAAATCGGCACTTTTGTAAAAATGCAGCGATTTTTACAAAAGTGCCCGCAAAATCGGCACTTTTGTAAAAATGCCTCAATTTTTACAAAAGTGCCCGCGAAATCGGCAATGCGCACAATTAGACAGTAACTGCTGGTGACTAAGTTTCATGGGGAGACGCTTCTTCCACATTTTTATCATAGCAAACTCGGGCAGAAAGAGGACATCTTGGGAGCTAAACCCAGTGAAGAAACTGGTATGGTAATGGCAACATGACAAATGTAGGTGGCAGGCGAGAGAAGGGCAGGCGGCAAGCTTCCTGGTAACAGAGTTGGCACAAGTAAGTGCCAGGCGGACGAAAGGTGTCGAGCATCATGGCGCAAAAGGCAGCACAAGAAGATGAGATGAGGACAAAGGCAGGAAGGAGTGGGATGGCAGCGAGCACCTTAGGGCAGAACCTGGCACGGGTAGAAATCAAGAGAGAGGAGGACATTTTCCAGGCATCAAGTGAAGTGACGAGGTAAGACCAGGATATGAGTTGATGAGGTGGCAACTGGATAAAAGCAGGGAGTAGAGGAAAGGTAAACAGGAAGGGACCATCTTGGGGGCAGAATGGGATACAGGCAGGTAATTAATGGGCAGCAAGGTGATGGGTACCATGGAGACAAGGGACCAGAACAGGACACTTAGCGGGCAGGCAGTGAACCCAATGGGGCAGATCAGGTGAAAAGAAGTCACACTCTGGAAACTGTCGGGCGGCAAGGAAGTGGTGGAGAGAGGACAGAGCAGCAGCAAAATCCATCCATACATGTCCTGTGTAAATGTCTGTCACCCTAGCAGAATAGTAAAAAAACAAGCATTTGCAATGCAATCGGTCTCGCATTTACGCGAGTTTGAGCTATTGGCATTGTAAATGACAATGCCTTTTATTTATGTTTTGGTTTTTAAAACAAATAAATGGCATTGTCATTTACAATGACAATAGCTTGAACGCGCGTAAATGCGAGTCCTATTACATTGCAAATGTTATACCGTTGTGCCCCCCCGCCCCTTTCACCCGTGAAAACATAAACGGTCGGAGCCCTAGCCAGACCCTCCAGGATTTCGCGATTTGCCTTGAAGTATTACACGGTTGTATAGTGCCTTTATTATGAGTTTCTCCTCTGCTGCTCCTAAGTGGATTCCACAGGTCATATACTGTGACTGGTTGCATAATTTCAATTTCTTTGGGTATCTCCCTGTCCCTCCAATCTGGACCCCCAGAGCATACACTAAGGTAGGTTCTAGAATGCCATTTCCTATGGGATGCTACCAGGCCATCTTTGATGGGCTTCTCAGAACCTCTAATAAAGCAAATGGAGGATTGCATTTCCAAGGGATAACAGCCTTCACCTGTGGGCTGCTTCCTCTGTTCCATATCCCAGGTTGCCTATTCAAAGTGGAATACTCTGCTAAAACAGTTTCCATTGATTTAAGGCTGAAAATGAATGATTATGAGTAAAATAAAGTGCCGCAAAAATGCCGCTAAATTTCCATATTTGTGCCGCTAAATTTCCATATTTGTGCCGCTAAATTTGCTAATCCATGCCGCAATATCCTGGGGGGTCTGAATATACCAAAACCCAAAGCAAAACACAAAACTTTATTTATTAGTTACCTTTTACCATTTTGGCACCCTGTCGTACAACACCATATCTCACTTCTCACTTACACATGGTGAGAAGAACAGTTTATCCCTTCTGTGGTAAATTTTAAAATGAACATCAAGCCCAGGGGCCATATTTACAAGCCCCATGCACTGCCGGTGCGTCACTTTTTTTGGCACACTGGCGGCGTAATGTGTTGTTCCATATTTCCAAGGCCACGTAAAGCCACTCTGCGTGGCTTTTCATGGCCTTACATATACGGGCCATTTTCATGCAGCACTTTGCGTGAAAGGAGTGTGCCATGGGTTTTGCTGTGGGTGTTCCCACGCAACACCTATGGATTCTGCCGCATTCCCAAATTTACAAAAATTTACAGAATCCTACGCCTCCCCGGGGAGGTGTAGGGAGGCGCAACGAGGAGAAATACTTTTATTTCTCCTCATTTTTTCCTCTATGCGTGATGCATACTGCAGCACACATAGGAGGAAAATACCTCTTATGATTGTTTTTGTACAGGAAGGTGTCCCTTCCTGCACATAAACAATCATCCCCACTACACAGGCACCCTTGCACCATGGTGCAAGGGTGCCTCTGTTGGCACATGGCAGCCAGTTGTGCGCCAGCACAGGGGAGAGCATAGGGATCCATCATATTGTTGTAAATATCAGTCGTGGCCACCATGACTCGCGTGGGGGGAGGAGGTTTAATTTTAATGATATATAAAAATAAAAAAAACTTACCTTAGCCGCCCGATACAATCCCGCGTCGTCTCTGCTCCTCGCAGCTGCAGGAAGCAAGCAGCCTCCCTCCCCTCCCCTAAGCCAATCACAACGCTGCCATTGCAGCGTTGTGATTGGCTGGGACGCTGACCGCACAGGCGTCTATGGGGAGGCTGTTTTCTCCATGCAGGCTGCATGCAGCCTACATGGAGAAAATGGCAGAGTGCGCATGACTAGTTTGGTCGGCCCAAAAGGGCCGACCAAACAGTCAGGGCCCGCAATATCGGGCTAGCCACTCCTCTCCTGCCCTGTTGCAGGACCGCCCACCCACTCACCCGCCCCCAACCAAACCCTTCTGCTTTCTCGCAGTGCGAGAAGCAGTAACATAAAATGGTATTTATACAATTTTATGTTACTGCTTCTCGCACTGCAAGAAAGCAGTGGGGCGACGCTCCTCCGCCCACATGGAGGAGCCGCCCCTGGTAAATATGACGCATCCCTGTGCTTTAAAAGTAATTCAGCATGGCACAGCCAATTGGCTTGCGGCTCCGCACTGCATTACTTTCTTGTAAATTTAGCCCCAAGTGTACAAGTACATACAGTGTCTCAACACAGTAAATCCGAAAACACAACATTAGAGCTATTTGCATGCCTCTCTACCACTGTGTCACTGGTGTATTTAGTATCTCAGTACTGTTCTACCTAAATGTGTCAGATTTAAATTTTGGGAAATAGTGCATATAACAATCTGCACATTAATCTCTATCAAAGCATAGAGCTCACTAATTCTTCCAAGTACCTGCAAAGAGTGTGTCACAGCTTGCATATATAATTCATCAGATGGTTCTAAAAGACTACATATTCCTCAGTAAAACTTGTAAAAACATGTGTTTGAATACATGAATACTCCCTGGACGATTGATTTGGTGCATAGGTAGTGCCTAGGTGATTCTTTGAGGATACAGGTAGTGCCTGGATGATTCCCTGAGTATATGAGAACTCCATGGGTCGTTCCATAGCTGCATAGTTACTGCTTGCGTGTTTGCATGAGTATATCACTATCTGGGTGTTTGGATGAGTGCATGAGTAGTACCTGAATGATTAGATAAGTGCATGACTAATGGCTCAATAATTCAATACATGCATAGATAGTGGTTGAATGATTAAATGAGTGCAACTCTAGTGCCTGGGTGATTGCAGGAGTGCATAGATAGTATATGGGTGATCTATAAAGGGCATGGATAGTGCAACAAGATTGTTTAAGTACATGCATAGCACCTAGTAGATTGAATGAGTGCGTGAGTAGTGTTTCAGTGATTAGATGACTACATGCTGTTTTTTGTTCAGTGAACAGGTAGTGCCTGGGTGTTTAGATTACCACATGGGTAGTGCCTGGATAATTCAATGAGTGCATCAGTAGTGCGTGGCTGATTAGATGAGAGCATGACTAGTGTCTGAGTCATTGCATGACTCTATTGTTAAAGCTTGAGAGACTGGACGAAAGTAATTGTACTGCTAGAGTGATTGTATTAGTGCAAGAGTATTGCCTCAGAATTAAATGAGTGCATAGGTACTGGATAGATGATAGGTTTACTACAATGGTACTCTCTAAGTAATTAGATGAGTGCATGAGTAGTGCTTGAGTGTTTCCTTGAGTGCACGTGTGTGCCTCAGTATTTCAATGAGTGCATGGGTTGTAAGTTGGTGTTTAGATGACTGCATAGGTTCTGCGCAAGTGTTATAATAATTGCATAATTACAGCCTTTTTAATTGCATAATTAAATGGTTAGTGGCTGGGTGAATAGAGGAATGTATAGGTATTGCCTGCATAGTTCAATGACTATATAATGTCTGCCTGCCTGATTGCAAAAACATGTGCAGTGTCTAGGTAATTGAATAACTCCATGGATAGTGAATCACTGATTTCATGACTGCCTGACTAGTGGCTGGGTGATTGCATGAGTGCCTGGATACTGCATGACTGACTGTGAAAGCACCTTCGTTGCTGTTAGATACATAACAGTTGTGACTATATCTGTGACTCATTGGTTATCTCCTTCTGTCAGTATCAAACTACCTGTTTTACTGTATATATGCTTTTCTACTAAGCTATGTGTGAGTGAAGTCTAGATATCACACTTGATATATAATTGCATACATGGCTCTCTAGGAGCATACATTGCTTCTTTACTGAGCGTGCACATGCATCAGTAAGTTTCTAAAATGTAAAACAATATTTTCATATGCCTTCCTACATCAAATAGGGTCTCAGATTTGTCTTATGCTTTGTTTTATGCCTTGTCTCCCTTTTCTTGCCGAAAATCAATAAAGAAATTTAAACATAAAATTGAAAACAAAATTTAAAATTTCAAGACACAGAACCTTTTGTGAATGGCATACCGCCATCATTTCTCAAAAACATTTTCTGCTTCGAAAACATATATTCAGCATTTCTCAAACAAAAGTTACACTCCAAATGAAGCTAGCACAAGAACTCTTGTGGCATTCTGCACTATTAATCCTCTTCAATTTTAAACAAACCATGTTTAAAGAAAAAACACCACACTCACATATACATGAAATTTTAATCAGCTTTACTGAACATAAATCACCATGCAAACATATATGTTATTTCTTAATAGATGTACACCTTCAAGCCATCTTTCAAAGAATGTATACCTCTCTGCATCGTTAAGTAAACTCAAAAGTCCCACCGTATATATAGCTATGCACAACCACAAGAACCATATCTTACAATCTAAGCATATGCAAAACGGTCATATAAGTTAAAAACCACATTAACGAACACTTCCCAATACATACCTAACAAGTATTACTTTTTTCTAATTCATATACAGGCGGACAAATGTTCAGATTTTTTATTTGTGACTACACTACTCCTGTTTAATAATGTTACTAAAGGTACTAGAACTGCCACAATGCATTTAACAGATGTATGTATTCTGCACATGATGTTTAGACAACTAAAACATTCTTAGTTGCTCATTGCAACTTTCCACAATAATATTCTGTTATTTTCAATAAAGTGCACAATGTAATAAAAAGGCACTAATTCATTTTTTTTCTTACTTTCCAAAACAATCACTTAACCTCTTAAACACATACCCTCTAATAGATACAGTTCATCTGATATATTTTTTCATATCACTGTGATACTCTTTTTTATCAAACTCCCATATACATCTTCATTTCTAATGTAATTTTTATAAATAATTAAAAAGTTATGTACATACCAGTGGATTCAATTTGTAGACTATATTGTTGTATTTGCCATTTGTGGCTAGTTCTGACACTGTTAGGATTTGTAAAAACTAAGCACAAGAATGGTACATCACTCTCATACAAAGCAACCATAAAATGGCAACCTCTTCAATGTTGCACTCTGTGATAATGAGAAAGGCAGCAAATTAAATCATGTCTTTCATTTGAGACTACACTATCTCCACTTGTGAATGGTTAGTATCTGTTAACCCTTTCCCTCTCTTTCAAAAAGAGATTCCTATCTACGTGTGTTCGCGATGTGTAGTGTGGCACAGTCTCAGGCTGACTTTTTGGTGCTCCACATATTACCCTGATGCTACCATGCACCAGGCAAGGGCGCCTCAGTACAACAATGCAAGCCAATACCTTATTAGGTCTGCCACTGTGCTCAAAGATGTGGCGAAGGGACACTGCTTGTGACTGAGTTTGCAGTTGTGTGTCATCTCTCTGAATTGGAATGCCAGGTGGATGATGGGGCAAAGTGATTTTTTAGTGGTAAGCTTATCGACTGGGTTGTTTGATTGCACCTTCTGTTTGTCTTCACATGTCTTCTGCTCTGCCCCATGTTTGTCCTCTCTATTACAGTAGGGGCATTAGTTTTCTACTAAGGTGAGATTGGAAATGAGTAATTCCATACTAAATTTCATTTTGAAGTAACTGCCAACAGCAGTATGCCTCCAGACTATATACTAAGGAGGGATGTTGCAGAGATTTCTAAAAGACATGGGGTTCTTGTCATTTTATAATTTTTTGTGTATTTTATTTAAATGTTTTTGAAGACAAAGAAAGCACAATTTGTAATTTATGTTCCTAGAAACCCCAAAGGAGATCTACGAGCTCTATGTAAAAGGTTCTTTAAATCTTTCAACTATTGACCAGTGCCATTGTTGCAATGTGTAAACAGAAGTCAGCCCAGCAAGGATGGAAGCTGATATTATCTCATCTATCTGCTACCCATCCACAAATGAACTGCAGAGAACCCTATAACACCCACACTGCAGCAAAACACAAACCACATAAGTCCCATAAGATGATAGTTAATCGTCGCAGACAGTAAAAAATGGGCACTGACAGTGCTTAACTTAAGTCAGTGGTTTCCAGTGCTCGGCACCGGTACGTAATTGTCAGCGCTGGCACTTATGATAGTCTGCCACGTGGTGTCGTTATTTGTTTCATTTAGAGACCCGAGATTTAGAGATTGTCCATGGCTCACTTGGACAATTGGGAGACAGGTATCTCTGAGTGCTACTCAGATCTTACTTTTTAACCACATTCTCCTGGTCATTTACACTGTACTATGTCTCCTCTGTGGTTTATGATTTTAGATTACGCGTTTCATCACAGTGTACATGGCTCAATAGGAAGTTGACTTTTTGAATATTATTTAGTACTACACGTGTTAATACAGTTTCCGAGATATTAAATTCAACTATATTTTCTCTTGCGACTACGGCACAATATTACGCTGGTTGCTTTCTATCCAGTATGTGCATGATCTTATCTTTGGTTGGATCACTTGATATGATAAGATTTAATGCTGACAGTGTTTTTATTCGCGGTCTATGGCAACGTTTGATAATTGAGACATTATGTCCTCGAATGATATTTAGATTTTGTTTCTGACTTGTAGGTTCCTGGATTTTTTGCCCTGCATTATGCCTCTGTTTATGAGTTTGTTTTTACACAATGATTTCACTGGATTGGACATGGTTTCTCAGTAGGAAGACTATTTGAGGGTTTTTAAGATGCTGTTTTGTATAGCGGCAACTTTCTAGCCTCCATATTGATTTATATCTTGACCCGTGTTGCAGACTAACTCCTTGCTGTTGACCTCTTTTCCAGCACATGCACGATCAAATTCATGATGGGATAACTGGATCGGGCATGGAAATATGGCATTGTCCTTATGTATCCCCACTTTATCTCCGTTTATTATAGTACATGAATTACGCTCGGAGCGTTAGTTTATTATTATTTTTTCTGATGCCTTGTGTACGGGGCATTATGCCACCAGTTTCTGAAAAGTGAATGTTGTTGACACTTATGGCTTTCTTACAACTACATAACGCCCCCTGAATGAATTAAGATGACATTTTAATCATATAAAAAATGTGAGTTCTTCAAATTTTGCTTTCTTCTACTGAGCTTTCATTCAAACATTAAATTCATTTATTTAGGCACAACTGACGGACTATCAAACCAGTGGCCATTCGCATGTACCATTATTTAAGAAAGGTCTTACTGATGAGTTATCTTCCTACATACAAAGGAGGAACCTTATGAACATATCGTACAAAGTATTGGGAACATTCCAACAATCCATTGACACTTTGAAAGGTATGCTTTATTGCCATTCATATATATATATATATATATATATATATATATATATATATATATATATATATATATATTTGCGATACTGGTTTCCTTTTATATTTTTTACTATTGCAGTCATACAGGAGATACTCATTATCATTGGAATAATAGCTTAAGTATCAGGAGTGTGCCCCGGCCTCATGAACATTTTTTAAGATACAATGTTTTATCATTTGCCTTTGTCACCCTATGTCTGTTTTTTATAATTTGAGATTTATTTTGTATGTATGTTGTGTATTATATTTGTCCAAAGAGTTGGGATTGGTGTTTAGTGATGCAGAGACAGATGTTTTGCTTATCACACTATTTTGGTGGCCATTCACGTTTTAATAATATGTGTGTCGCTGTCAAAAAGTAAAAAGAGTCTGTGCCAGTCATATGTGTGTATTGTTTCACAGCATGTCTATTATAAGTAATAAGCTATGTTGTAAATTTTTTATGTTTGTTGGTGTCATGTATGTATATTTATATGTATATATATGTATTTTTTACAGCCCTGATGAAGTTCAAGTTATCTATTTGAACGAAATGCATTGGCTGGATTCTTTATATATGGAATTAAAAGATCAGAAAATAAAATAAAAAGGAACACCTACCACTATGACTGTTTGCTTCATTTTGGATAAGAAGATTACTGGTGCACCATTCCAAATCAAGTACAATTTTCTATTCTGCGTAGCAGTTGTACCGAACGACGGCAGGTACAGGAATTGTTGTGCACGGACGAGTTGATCAAGAGGAAACAGAGAGTGAGGTGCAGCATCTATAATCGGCCGTTGTGGGTGCTTAGTTTTTGGTTTGAACAAATCTTTGGACTTGCTTGCAAACACAGTCTTTCGTGACATTTATTAATAGAGATGCGGAGATTAATTGACAGAAGGGAAGAACTGGCACAAGACCTCTTTGGGAAGGGGTTCAGCACGTCATCAACCTCAACTCCAAGGAACCAACAGAATACTGGACTACATTCATGTTTTTTTAAATTGGAACGTGTGAAAAAACAAGAACTCGCACGGTGGTGAGACGGGGTCACCTTACAGCAACACATAGATAATAAAAAGATCCCCAGGGGTCTACGGATTCTTATATTTCCTACTTTTGAGGATCTGAGTGAAGAGCTGCTCAGTGAATGGGAAAATAATCTGGAAAGGGCATCGTATACTATGATGAAAATTCTCATTGAGCATGCGAGTGAAAAGGGGCTGAAACTCCAAACTGAAATAGAGAGTTTAGAAACGGAAATTGAGGCAATGGACTGCAAGGAGCTAACAGATAAGAATTATGCTATTCTTAATAAGGTAATTGAAGATCACCAGCAATATCTAAGGGACAAAAAAATGCGTAAGATTTAACGTGATGATCATGATTACAGGGATGGTTGCATTTACACCTTTGTGAAGAAATATGACAACCATAATACTTTGGAAGACAGAAAGAGGGGTAGAGAGGAAAGTCTGGAAACAAGATCAGCTAGTAGGAGTTCAATATCTTCAAGCGAGAGCGCTACTTCCAGCACAGTACAGTCAGATAACCCTTTAGGGGAAGGGCCTACAATTTTCAGAAGGAATTGGAGAGACTTCGCATTGGCAACAGACAGCGCAAAAAGGGACCAAAAAGACAAGGAGAGTTGGGAGGAGAAGGAAAAGAGAAGCAAGACAATCACAGCATGTTTACCCGATCAAAGAGAAACTAGGACAGTTGGCCCCTGAAAATCCTAACTTAACACTGTTAGAAATTGATGAAAGGATGGATGGCCAGGACATCAGCACACATGGGTCACAACCAGTACCCGCTCAGATGGATCTTCAGATCATCAATTTATCTAGTGGAACATTAGATGAAAATGAAAACAGTGTGTTAAAAAGGGATCTGGGGTTTTGTCCGACACAATGGGGGGATCTGGTGGATGTTCACATAGATTTGTTTAAATTTCTGCATTCGCTGAAATTAAAAGAATATTTTTCACAACAAGTACATAAACCTGTTTTTGATGTGTGTGAACCATCACCAGTATTACAAACCATTGGTGACATACGTGATGTACAGAATTTACTATCTATTGAAAATGATGATGACATAGACATGCAGAAAATTCTAGATGATCTAAACGTTAAAGAGAGTCTGAATACTGACACTGGGCTTAGGCCGAAATCCAGGTTCATCCCATACAGTGGTTATCATTCTAACATCGATGAAATTGGGGAAAAGGTAACACATGAATTGCAACTACTGGATATCCCCAATAAATTTGGCCCGCAACCTAAATTCAATCTATCTGGTGAGGAGAGGGAAGCTTTATTTAGGCTTCAGAATGATGCAGACATTGTAATCAGAGAGGAGGATAAAGGCGGGAACGTGGTAATCATGGACAGGATTGATTATATGGGTGAGATTTCCCGCCAACTGAGTGATCAGCAGTGTTATGAACAGATTAAGATAAATCCAATTCCAGAATTTACCACCTTTATTAATTGCAGATTATGTGAGTGGAGAGATGAATGCTTGCTCACGGATGATGAATACCGTTATTTACATTTTGAGGATGCCAGATTCCCTTGCATATACATTCTACCGAAAGTGCACAAAGGGGGTGACTTCCCACCCAGAAGACCCATCATTTCCGGGGTGGGCTCACCTACTGAAAAATTATCTGAATTCGTGGACATAACCCTACAGAAACATGTAACAAATCTTCCATCCTATCTCAAGGATAGCAAAGATTTTTGGTAAAGTTCAATGATTTTCCGTGGTCAGAAGAGTTGCAATTTGTGACATTTGATGTGGTCAGCTTGTATACTTGTATCCATAAGAACTTTGGCTTGATAGTAATACGCCATTACTTAGATAAGGATGGGGCTGATCATTACGCATACAATGCTATGATATTAGATATGATAGATCTAATTCTTTCTAAGCATTATTTTAAGCATGATGAGAAATGGTATCATCAATTGCAGGGAACTGCTATGGGCTCTCGCTTTGCTCCCTCTGATGCCGGACTCTTTATGAGCTAGTATGACAGGGAGAATGCCTGGGGCAAAAGTGCCTCCCCCTTTAGCAAATACATCGTATTTTGGGGGAGGTACATAGATGACATCATTTGCCTCTGGGCAGCCCCTAATGACTCACTATTGGACTACTTGGTGTATCTGAATGACAATCCCTACAACGTTAAACTCACTATGCATCACCCATTGATTTTCTGGACATTCATTTTTACATTAAAGAAGGGTTGGTTCACAGTACAATGTACCGTAAGCAAACGGCGTGCAACAGTGTCCTACATGCATCAAGTGCGCATGTAAAATCAGTCATCAAAAATATTCCCTACGGTGAAATGGTTCCAACCAGGCGTATCTGCAGTGAGGACATTAACTTTAGAGAGAACATACTGGGCATAAAACACTGTTTCCTTCACCGGGGGTATGACCAAAAAGTATTGGGTGAAGCAGAACAGAGAGCAGCGCGTTTGCTTAAAGCCGACACCCTTAGGGACAGCACACGGAGCATTAAAAACAAAAGGGTTGGCCAGACATATACCACTAGGAAATTGGCTTTTTACACTAAATATACTTTACACAGTGAAAAAATCTTCAAGACATTTAGAAAACATTGGCACTTGCTGTGGGACATCCCTGCATTATGACCGTTCATTAACAATAACCTGACAATAGTGTACAGAAGAGGACGCACACTTCGGAATTCATTGTGTCCCAGTTACGTAACCACGGAAACATCTGTGAAAACAACATGGTTACCACCGAGACCTATCGGTTTCTACAATTGCAACAATTGTAATGTATGTCAATTTGGTAAGAATAAGAAAAAAGAGTTCAGCTACATTACCAAACATGCCCACAAAATCAGGCATTTTATCAATTGTAACACACAATTTGTGGTATACATCATTGGCTGTGCTTGTAATTTGATATATGTGGGCAGTACTATGCGCAGTCTCAAGACGCGTATACAGGAACACCGCAGAGCTTTATGCAACTTGAACTCTAGATATCCCATGACTGATCATTATAGGGTAGCACATGCGGGAGATTCCTCATTTTGTTTTTTTGGTATTGACCACATTACTGCCAACGCACGAGGTGGAAATAGAGAAATAACTTTGAGACAGACTGAGGCCAAATGGATTTGCAGATTACGGTCGGTCTCACAGGGTCACAACACAGACAATGAGTTCCACTATTTCCTAAAATGAAATTACAAGTTGTTAGTGGGAGTCTGCTTTTTGCCGCATGTCCACCATATTCTGGTTACCCTTCATGACGATGTACCATTGAGGTTTTTTGCTCTTGATTTTTTTACAAGAGGCTACCAATTTTCCGTGACAGCCAGCACCCCTGTGCGTTAATTGGCGTTTTTATAACTCTTTAGGCTATGTACAAGTCAAGATAGCATAGTCCATATGCATGCATCACGAGGCGTTGTTCCTGATCTTTAGACAGCAGATTAACATTCTGGGGGATTGGGCAGCATTTGACATCTTTGACTCCCAAATTGGATTCTAAACACCCTTGATCTCTCCATTATGGCCTCTACGTGGCCTTTTGGCATCTGTAGAACTTATGCAATTAGTCTCATATTTCTTGAATGACCCGCGCTATTCATATAATGCTAGGGTCAAATGGAATTTTTGACTCCCTATTATTTTTACCTTTTGGATTGGATGAATATGGCTGCCGCATAGTTTGTTTTTGTTTGGGGCATTATGCCTTGGGATAGTGTTGACTGATAAGCTCGATCATAACTGATGACACTTATAGAATCCTTGGCCTCATTTTTAGATTTTCGTGATTTGTCCACTTTGGCCGCCGCGTTTTCTATACTGCTTTTTGTGGCTTTGGCATGCATTGAAATGGAATGACCTCTCTTCCATTTTACATGGTACTAGGGACTCAACGTGTTCTCACCATTTTGATTGTTCCAATATGGCCGCCGCTCCTTATACACTTTTAATATGCGGCGTTTACAAATATTAGAACACCTTTGACCGCTGAGTATGACCATCACCCATAACATCTACATTGGTTAACTAAATTATTTTTAAATATTATAACCTCCTTTGCTTACTATGATATAGCACTGGGAGCGTAGGGAACGTTCGTCCTTTAATTGAAATATTGTTCATCTAGACCGGTCGAACATGGCACTGAGTTTCCGGCACTCTCCTGGCATCCTGTTGCTATGGGTAACAGCGCTGACCGATCAACATCTAAATTTCCCGGCGTCTTGATATCGTTTGGCGCCAACGGTCAAACTGCTCGACAACAGTTGGCGTGTGGACGACTTGCTGCGCACTTGTGGTAAGGGATATTCTTCACACATATTGTTGCTGTCAAGGGTGCGTACAACTAATTTGCTGCACGCACATTTGGTGCTCAGATTCCAGGAATATACACCTTCTGTGACTAAGCGTAACTAAGCTGGTACGTATGTCTGTCCACTCTATTGGGTTAACAATATGTATAAATCTTTTTAGAAATGTGGGTGCCTAGAACACATCACTTTCCTTTATCTTCAGTAATGTAATATATACCTTTGTGACCATGCGTTCCAACGGTGTAACTATACTTGCATTTAGGCTGTGATGTTGTTTACAAAGGTAGTCCATGGCTCATTTGGACAACTGGGAGACAGGTATCTCTGAGTGCTACTCAGATCTTACGTTTTAACCACAATCTCCTGTTCATTTACACTGTACTATGTCTGCTCTATGGTTTATGATTTTAGATTACGCGTTTCACCACAGTGTACATGGCTCAATAGGACGTTGACTTTTTGAATAGTATTTAGTAGTACACGTGTTAATACAGTTTCCTAGATATTAAATTCATCTATATTTTCTGTTGCGACTACGGCACAATATTATGCTGGTTGCCTTCTATCCAGTATGTGCATGATCTTATCTTAGGTTGGATCACGTGATATGATAAGATTTAGGGCCATATGTAGGTAATTTCTATTTACCGATTCCTAAATACCGAATTTTACCGATTCGGTATTTAAGAATCGGTAAATAGAATGTAGGTAAACATTCGGTAAATTTTACTGATTCGGTAATATTCGTTATTACCTATTCGGTATTTACCGAATCGGTAATAGTGAATGGCTTCCCATTCATTCCTATGGGCCTGGAGGCCCATAGGAATGAATGGGAAGCCATTCACTATACCGATTCGGTAAATACCGAATCGGTAATAGGGGAGCATATTCAAGGGTGGCAGGGTGTCAAATTGACACCCTGTTGCACCCCTGAATCGTGCATGTGTGCACATGTGGCGCACATACATGCCCTAAGGGCATGTATGTCTGCCACATGGCACTTTTAAAAAAGCACTAAATTGCTTTTTAAAAGGTATTCGGTATTTACCACCAACTTGTAGTTGGTGGTAAATAACGAATCCTTAAACCAAAAATGCACTCACTTGAGTGCTCCCTACATAGGATTTAAGGAATCGGTAATTTACCGATTCCTTAAAATAACGAATTGGTAAATTACCGACTCCTTAAATCCGGCCTCCTACATCGCAAGGGGCTAAATTCCGGTCGGTAATGGGAAATTTACCGATTTTCAGCCGTTACCGACCGGTATTAGCCCACCTACATATGGCCCTTAATGCTGTGTTTTTATTCGCGGTCTATGGCAACGTTTGATAATTGAGACATTATGTCTTTGAATGATATTCAGATTTTGTTTCTGACTTGTAGGTTCCTGGATTTTTTGCCCTGCATTATGCCTCTGTTTATGAGTTTGTTTTTACACATTGATTTCACTGGATTGGACATGGTTTCTCAGTAGGAAGACTATTTGAGGGTTGTTAAGATGCTGTTTTGTATAGCGGCAACTTTCTAGGCTCCATATTGATTTATATCTTGACCCGTGTTGCAGACTAACTCCTTGCTGTTGGCCTCTTTTCCAGCACATGCATGATCAAATTCATGATGGGAAACTGGATCGAGTATGGGAGTATGGCATTGTCCTTATGTATCCCCACTTTATCTCCGTTTAGTATAGTACATAAATTACGCTCGGAGCGTTAGTTTATTATTATTTTTTCTGATGCCTCGTGTACGGGGCTTTATGCCACCAGTTTCTGAAAAGTGGAAGTTGTTGACACTTATGGCTTTCTTACAACTACATAACGCCCCCTGAATGAATTAAGATGAAATTTTAATCATATAAAAAATGAGTTCTTCAAATTTTGCTTTCTTCTACTGAGCTTTCATTCAAACATTAAATTCATTTATTTAGACACAACTGACTGGCTATCAAACCTGTGGCCATTTGTATGGACCATTATTTAAGAAAGGTCTTACTGATGAATTATCTTCCTACATACAAAGGAGGAACCTTATGAACATATTGTACGAAGTAGTGGGAACATTCAACATTCCAACAATCCAGTGACACTTGGAAAGGTATGCTCTATTGCCATTCATATATATATATATATATATATATATTTTTGCAATACTGGTTTTGTTTTATATTTTTTACTATTGCAGTCATACAGGAGATACTCATTATAATTGAAATAATAGCTTAAGTATCAGGAGTGTGCCCCGGCCTCATGAACATTTTTTAAGATACAATGTTTTATCATTTGCCTTTGTCTTTGTGACCCTATGTCTGTTTTTTATAATTTGGGATTTATTTTGTATGTATGTTGTGTATCATATTTGTCCAAAGAGTTGGGATTGGTGTTTAGTGATGCAGAGACAGATTTTTTGCTTATCATACTATTTTGGTGGCCATTCACGTTTAAAAAATGTGTGTTGTTGTCAAAAAGTAAAAAGAGTCTGTGCCAGTCATATGTTTGTATTGTTTCACAGCATGTCTATTATGAGTAATAAGCTATGTTGTATATTTTTTATGTTTGTTGGTGTCATGTATGTATATTTATATGTATATATATGTATTGTTTACAGCCCTGATGAAGTTCAAGTTATCTATTTGAATGAAATGCGTTGGCTGGATGCTTTATATATGGAATTAAAAGATCAGAAAATAAAATAAAAAGGAACACCTACCACTACGACTGTTTGCTTCATTTTGGATAAGAAGAGTACTGGTGCACCATTCCAAATCAAGTACATTTTCTATTCTGCGTGGCAGTTGTACCGAACGACGGCAGGTACAGGAATTGTTGTGCAAGGACGAATTGATCAAGAGGAAACAGAGAGTGAGGTGCAGCACCTATAGTCCGCCGTTGTGGGTGCTTAGTTTTTGGTTTGAGCAAAACAATTGTTTATTCATTAAATATACACTATGAATTACTAATACCTGAAGCCATTCTTTTAACTTTGGGAGCCTGGAATTGTAAGAATTGTCACACTTGTAGGTGTGTGACAGTTATTAGTTGTGTTGTTACTGTAACTGGCAGCACTGCCAGTGGCAATGGGTGGTGCAAGCGGAAGTGGCCTCCTGACTAGGGCCATGACACTTATTTATTTTTTTTTTTTACAAATTAAGCACTGGCACTCGGCATGGTCAATAGCCATGTGCATTTGTTCCAAGAAATGTAACTTAGACTTCTTAGACATGTCCATATTGGACACATGTCGCCAGTGTCTCCATAGCTAATCTTCCAAAACCCTTTGTTGGTATTTGTGCACTTCCCCTATGCACCATCATGGCCCACCCTGGCGTTTTCATAGCCCTCCCAGATCAAAAATCCTAGAGCAGGGCCTGAGGGGAGACAAAATGGCCCGAACATTTTTAAAGGAGGACACACAGCTTAGGTTGGCATTGCCACAAAGAATCACAGATATGGCTGAGAAGGTCTTAAATGGGCACCCGATCGATAACCATAGCTCAGCTTAAAACTGACCCAAAGACGTACGCGTCAGCGTGGCCAAACTTAGAAAGAATGCATTGATTGGCCCGTCACATCCTGTGACATACGCTTGTAACTATTACAGTCCGGTGGAATAGCAGCTGTGTCTATTAGCCCTTGAGATGTACAACCCAGGCTTAGAGACAACTCTGCCCGGACAACTCTGAAAAGTAAAGCTCAGTCTAAGGGTCCAAAACGAACCTCGGGGTGACACATTATTTTCCCTCAGTGATGTGCGACTAATCCTTTTGAGGTAAAAACCCCGTTGAAGAATACAAATCGGTCAGACGCAGCCCTCACAACTACCCTCCTCCACGGCTCTCACTAAGTACAGCATTGACCGACTATGAGAATGGCAAGAGCCTCGTGAGGTACAGCTTGTGAAAACACAACAGTTTATCAAAATCCTCGTGAGGTAGAGTCGCACATAGGACACATCCGAGGTACTGCGCAGGCTGTCAGCGTAGCTTACTCAAGGTGCCCTCTCTCCTCCCTCACGATAGAGACGGAGAGACAGCCGCTGCCCAGTCAGTCCTAACTCTCGTGAGGTACAGGTCACTGGTGGCACATCCGTACCCCGTAAGACGCTGTTCACTCATACCCAGATCTCACGAGGTACAACTCCCAGGAAGCATAGCCCCGATGAGATGCGCCACGAGGCACAGCTCAGAAACAGGCGGATATAGTTCAGCATCTTCTCTGCATTGGGCCTTCGTTGCACGTGAGAGCGCCGCTCTGGACTGGACGCTCAGCCAGAAGAAACCGGTACTAAATCATTCTTATTATAGTAGTGTTATTCTATTTGATATCGGGGTGGGGGTGAGGGGGCGGTGTTATTCCGGTTTCTCTGCGAAGGGGGTAGAGCCTAGAGGACTCCGAACCTTGATAGCACTGGGAATGGCCCCAGTGCGTATTTATTACCCGCGCCCCCTTCTGTACAATTACATATTTAATTCACATGGCTTCGTCCCAGACCCACGGATACCCGATTTCCAAGACCAACCCCCCCGCAGCCACCCTTTTTTTTTTTATTACTCTCGGCTGTCTGACGAGTATCAGTTTTGCCATAGCAGGGAGTCTGGTGCGGAAAGAGAGGTTGACAATGAATCGTGCGGACTGAGGGTGCACAATGTGATGCGGGGAGGGGAGCGGTTGTAGGAGACAGCCTGATCTATGGGAGGAGCAATTTGGAAGGCCGAAATGGTAAAGGACACCGAAGCCAGCTGAGAAGGTAGAGTGATAAGAGGCTGTGGGGTGGGGGACATGTTCAGTGGGTGGGGTGGTGAGGAGCACAAGAACGCCCGGCTCATATACACTATGGGACCGGGCTTCGGGTCAGAACTCCATAGGCCCGAACTAGGGTGGAGGAGGGGTGCACTGAGGCCCAAGTTGGGAAGTCTTTTACCGAACACCCTCCCTTTGAGGGAGGAGCCACTCAGGCGCAGTCGCAATTTCCATACGCGCACCGAGCGTTGGGGGATGGGCTACTGCAATCCTTACGGTGTCCAATCCTTTCAAAGAGCTAGGAATCGGGTGGGGCCAAAGTAGGGGGGGGATGGTGCATATCCTGAAGGGGGAAGGGAAACTGTCGGGTAAGGTCATTTCAGGGGTAAAACCGGATGCAGTAACATGCTTTTGAAAAAACGTAACTATAAAAATTGAGGGTATAAAAATTGAGCAGAGTTAGTGAAAGGAGCACGAGCACGCAGGGCTATATTTAGGTCAAAGTGATTTTCATGGTTGGTTCACGAGAGGATGAGTGTGCACACGGCCTCCTCACGCAAGGCATCGATATCCAAAACCCTGGGAACGAAGGCCGCGGGAACATGTTTGCATAAAACAGGGCTCCACAAAAAGCTTTGAGATTTGCATCTGAGTATAGGTACACCAGTCCCTGATATTTTATGGATCCGTTCTTCCTGGTTCCAAAGAACATTTACAAACTAAAAGTCTTATTTGCAATGTTTAAGATTCTCACAGTACCCGCCGCTCACTGTCAATGTCCTATTTCTCCCCAACTGCAAGTCTGTTTGTTTCTCCCAGTATCTCCACTACCTCACTCCTTCTTCCATTATAACGTTGGCATAGCTCTTAAGCGGTTAAGATTAGGCGCGAATGACTGGTTTAATCCATCCTCGTTCTGTTCTTCGAATTCTAGAATTTGTGGTTTTATTTTTTTCCCCATGTTTTTTTCTTTTAAGTCATTAATTCTCAACACCAAATGCAGATTTTAAAAACTTCATGACTAGTGAAGTCTGATATTTGCAACTTGAAATGTGCTTATTCTATGTTGTAGTTAGTCTTTGAATTTTAAAGATTCAAGTAGTGTTGTAAATGAATACATTTACAGCCATACGTATTAAGCAGTTTAACAAATGCAAACACTCCAATTCGGAGTTTGCAACTATTCAAATTATTTTTGTTATGCACGAATCTGATATTAGGAGTCCAGGAAAGTTTTCCAGACTCCTTAAATGGGATTTTGAATGGATACCAATTTGGTTTCTGCAACTGGTGTGCTGTCGGCGTCCCTTCCAAATAACAAATCAATATCTTATGTGTGAACGTTTTCTGACCAAAGCCGGTTGCAAAACATTGATATTTTACCAACACTTAAAAGGAGAAGGAGATGTGGCCTAACGGCCTGAGCTGCCAACTTTGGAACTGGGGGAAATCAGCTTGAATCACGGCCAGGGCCGGACTGGCCGTAGCGGGCACCGGGCGTTCTGATGGGCCGCCAGGGTGGGGGCCGGTTTTAGGCCCCTGGGGGGCTCTTTTTGTTACATGGCCGTTTTTGCAGCATAGCTGCAATATCGGCCCCTGTAACAAAATCGGCTGAAACCGGCCCTGTCAAACAGCTCGGCCGCACCCCCAACCCCCCGGGGGGCCGACCGAGCACTTTGCCAGGGCCGGTTTTGGTTCCAAGTCCGGCCCTGATCACGGCGTTTGCTCAACGTTCTGTGATTCTGGGCAAATCTCTTACTGTACCTGTGCTTAAAAAAAAGATTAACCTGACTATGTGTAATGTAATTTGGTGCTCTTGTAAAGCACTCTAATGTCCTTGGGCCAAGTTCGAGCTAAATAAATAAAGAATAAAACAAAGGAGGTGGTAATGCATTTTCAAAAGAGAAAGGTTACTTTTGGGACCCATTGTGAATGCCACTGCCAACTCCTGAACAAACAAAAAGAAAATGAATCTTTTCTTTTTTAATGTAGTCCTTGTCCTTTTCCTTTAATAAAGAGCCAAAACATTAAAAATGCAGTCACAGATATGGTGGTCTGCTGATCCTAGAAGGCCACCATCCCTGTGATGGCCTCAAATCGTAGTGGTTTGCAATTTGCGACCTACCTCGTTAATATTCATTAGGTAGGTTGAATTCCGGCCCACTACGATTCAAAAATTGAAAAACCAACCTATTAGAACATAGGGGGTCATTACGATGGCGGTCGGACTTTCGTCCGACCGCCATCGTTGCGGGGATCGGGACCGGCTGCCATGCATGCGGCGGTCCCACACTCCGAATTAGGATGTGACCGCCACCATGGCGGTCGCATCTTGCAATTTAACATTGCGGCGGGCGCTGCTGACTGCAGCACCCGCCGCGATGTTAAAAATGCATGTGCTGCATTTCACTGCACTACGTGGCAGGCACCACACGGTGCCTGCCACGTAGTGCAGTGAAACGTGCACAGCCAGCCCCCCCCCCACAACACAAGGGGGGCCCGCAACGGGCCCCCAAAACCAATCCCCACCAGCCTTTCAATGGCGGTTTACCCACCACGGAAAGGCTGGCTGCGGCCAGCATCCTAATCAGGCGGACGGTGCCTGCTAGGCACCGCCACCATTTTACTGATGCTGACCGCTCCGCCAGGCAATCGTAACGATTACCTGTGGGTGATCCGTGGCGGGCGGTCTTTGCGCCCGCCACGGTCGCAGTCAGATTCCCCCCGCCATCGTAATGTGGCGGGAGGAAAACTGCTTTCCGATGGCGGAAGGCTCGCCACCGCACTGCTGGCGCCCCTCACCACATTCTGTTTGGGGACTTTATTTTTATGTAGATGGTTCAGTGGGTTACTATTTTGTTGCAGATACCCTCGTGTTACATGCAGGTCACAAGGTACAGTTTTTTTTGTAATATAGCTTAGTGAGAATAATTAATTATGAACCGGCACCACAGAGTTGCATGCATACTGCAAGGCTTAAGTTAACAAACTTACTGCTCTGTTTCTCAGTCTTTCATTATACAAAGGTTACTAAAATTAAGTTCTTTTAGTAGTGATAAATATGTGTTGTAAGTGCTATGGTAATGGTTATGGGAATAATTAAACCTACATTGAGATACATCTGACATTTTTACATTGCATGTGTACCACTTTCCTACAAAACTATGACAAGTAAAATACCTAGCTTGAAATCACAATTTATCTCTTAAGCACCACTTGTGAAGTGACAACAAGCCGAGTGCCTTTATTTCTTCAATGGCAACAGCATCAAGGTTTTAGGACTGCTCCCGGTTGGGTCCAGCTGAAGCCTAAAGTAAGATGTTTCCCTTAACAGTTGGAGGTTGCTTCTCTGCCGGCACTACTGAATATGACCCGGTGTCAAAAGATTGCAACAAGGTTCACACTTTTCACTGGGGCTTGCTGAATTCAGCTCAATTATAGCTGCCCGATCTGGAATCCAAATGGATGTCCTCCAGCATTTCCAGCACTGGATTCAAGACAAATCCTCACACTTGCATTTATTCCTCATTGTCGATGGTAGTTTTTCCAAAAACTGTTCTGCCTCCAGCCTGTACCACTGCATATATGCTACAACATCATCAATGACTTTTCTAGTTGCTAAACTACAACTCTGCTCTCAAGCCTGCCTTTTGATATCACCATGTCCACCTTTGACATCAAATGGGCACTCTGTGTAAGAAATTGGATTATTCTTTGGGGTGGGTGACTACTCACCTCAAGGAATAATCACAACTCTTGTCAGAATGAACCCTCAAAATCACTAAATTAACCTGAGCTCAACCTCTCTATTAGCTATGATAGCTATGGCACAGAGTAAACAGGCATAACTTAGGGCAGCGTGTAAAGTATGTATGCAGTACCAAAACAGTAATTAAGTCAAAATCGAAGAATAATACAAATCTGTCACCTATTGAAATGACCAGGCGGGCGGTAATGAATTTTCAGTAATGTTTATTTTATTGTTTTCTTTTACTAGTCTTTCTTTCACTTTTCTTTGAGCTCTCTTTTTGGTGCTCCAGTCTTCCGGTCTATTTATCCGTCTTCTTTCGTCGAGGGAGTCAGCTAGCCAATCAGTGACCCTCAAAGAAACAAAACGGATAATGGTAAATGTTTCTGTCACACGACCTATCTCTGCTTGGGGAAGGGAAAGTGAAGGATCACCCAGAGTATGGTCGTCCACCACCACCACATGCTTTTAGGGTAAAGGGGAGGGTTGTGCATGCAACAGTTCTAGGGGTTGGTTGTGGTTTCCCCTGCCGTGCCTCTTGCCTCCCTCCTCCCGAATAACCCCTGGAGACGGACACGCACCTGTGTGAGCCACGCTCTTCCGTGAGCGTGGCGGAATGATTCAGCGGTTCGTTCGTCTCCTGGCTTCTCCACAGACGCTTCCTCTTGTCTGAGGTCTTCTCCCCGCTTCTGGAGGTCGTTCTCCTTCGCCTCGTAGCCCCATTTACCATCTCCTCTCTTCTCGCTGGTCAGACTCTCTGGCGTTTTCTCTCTCTCCGCTCTTCCGGCACCAGGACTCTCGTTCACATGGGGAATGACGGCGTTCTCAGAGGCGGAGTCTGATGGTAATCGACTCCCTTTAAAGGAGACACGTCGGTACACAATGGGCTGGATATCTCCATGGGGGTTCTGATCTTCTGTCCAGGCTTCCGTACTTGTAGGCTGTAAAAATAGAAGAGGGTCTATGTGATGTGGAACACACCACCACTCAGCTTCATCCTCCTTAGATTGCTGGTCGGAAGTACCCTCTCCGTGACACACCTCCCCCCTAAGACCTTCCCAATCGGGGAAAGCAGAGATCCGGGAAGAGAGTCGGCATTCAGGTTGTCAATCCCTTTTCAATGCTTAACCTCAAAGGCAAAGGGCTGTAATGACAGGAACCATCGATGGACACGAGGTTTTGTGCCCCTTGTTCTGACTCATCCACAATAATGGGGAATGGTCAGTGTAAAGAGTGAACTGTATACCTTCTAAGTAGTAACGTAATTTCTCGATAGCCCACTTGATGGCGAGACATTCCTTCTCTATCAACAACGGGTATTTCATTTCCCTCGGAAACAACTTTCTACTATGAACAGAATGGGTCGTTCGACCCCTTCTGGAGAGAGCTGTGAAAGAACGGCTCCTAGGCCAGTTTCTTAGGCATCTGTCCGTAGAATAAAGGGTGCATTGAAGTTGGGGGAGGCGAGGACAGGACTGGTGGTAATGGCAGTTTTTAGTCGTTGAAATGCTTCCCTGACTGCGGGGGAAGGACATAAGAGGTGTTTGGGTTTTGAATTCTTTTTCAGGAGGTCTGTGAGGGGTACCACAATTTCCGAATATTGTGGTATAAACCTTCTGTAATACCCCAATAGTCCTAAAAAGGCCCTTTCATCTTTTTTGGACGAGGGAAAAGGGGTATCAAGAATAGCCTTCACTTTGCCTTCTTGGGGTTCTATTACCCCCATTACCCAGGACATATCCGAGGTATCTAACTTTGTTGAACCCTACCCTGGATTTTCTTGCATTCTTGTGCAAACCTGCTTGTTTTAGAGCTTGAAAAACACTCTTACAGTGAACGAGGTGTTCCTCCCAGGAGGTACTGAAAGTGATAATATCGTCAAGGTAAGCCGATGAATAGGAATGGTGGTGTTGTAGCACTTTATTCATTAATCTTTGAAAAGTGACCGGAGCCCCATGGAGACTAAAGGGCAGGACCGTGAATTCATATAACCCCCCGGAAGTAGGGAAGGTGGTCTTCTCTTGGTCTTCTTTTCTAAGAGGTACCTGCCAATACCCTTTTGTGAGATCTAGGGTTGTGATGTATTGGGCATCTCCTAACTTTTCTACTAGTTCGTCTACTCTTGGTAGCGGATAGGAGTTGAATTTTGATATGGCGTTTACAGCGCGAAAATCAATGCAGAACCTGATTGATCCATCTGGTTGGGAAGTAATACTATAGGGGATGACCATGCACTTTGGGATGGTTGTATAACTCCCATTCTCAGTATGTTGTTAATTTCCCTGGTTACAGGCTCTCTCCTAGCTGCGGGTATCTAGTAAGGGCGTTGTTTTATTATCGTACCAGGAGTGGTGACAATAGTATGTTCTATTAGTGTAGTTCTACCCGGTATGTCGGAAAAGAGAGGAGAAAAGGATTGTAAAACAGCTTGAAGTGAGGTCTTTTGTTCTACAGTTAAAGAGTCATTCAGTACTAGTTGTTCTATGGTATTTGTTTCCTGTCTCGGGGACGGATATGTGAGTTGATTTGTTTTAGGAGGAGGACCGAGCCATTTCTTTAACAGGTTTATGTGATATAGTTGTATCTTCCTTGGCAGTACCTGTACTTTATAAGTGGTATTTCCTACAGTACCTACTATTTTGTAAGGTCTCTTCCATTCTGCTTTAGTTTTTGTGGGAGAGTAGGCAAAGAGTACTAACACCCAGTCATCCACCCGTAATCGTCGCCATTTTTTCCTTTGTCTTACATAGTCTTTTGACTATTCTGGGTTTTTTCTAGGTTGGAATACTCCAAATTTCTAAGTTTCCCAAGTCTAGACTTGAGTTCTTGGGCATATTCCAGGAACCCTCAGGTTTCTTCCTCTTTTTCCCTTTCCCATGCTTCCTTCGTCATCTCCAGGAGAGACCTGGGCTGTCTCCCATACAACAATTCAAAAGAAGAACATCTGAAACTGCTCTGCACCTGGCTTCGGATGACAAATAAGGCCAGTGGGAGTAGTTGGTCCCAGTTTTTCCCTTCGCTATTTAACATTTTCTTCAGAGTCAATTTGAGTGTTCCGTTATATCTTTCGACTAGTCCATCTGTTTGAGGATGATAAATTGATTTTTTTAATATGTTTCAGATCAAGGATTTTACAGACCTGATTCATAAGACTAGAGACAAAAGGTGAGCCTTGGTCGGTCAAGATTTCCCGGGGAAAACCAACCCTTGAGAATAATTCTATGAGCTTGTCTACAATATTTTTAGTGGTAGGAGACCTCAAGGGAAAGGTTTCAGGATATCTAGTAGCATAGTCGACAATTACAAGGGCATACTGATGCTTCTTTTGGGATTTAGGTAGGGGGCCGATCAGGTCCATACCTATTCACTCGAAAGGCTTCCCTATAATCGGAAGGGGTTGTAAAGGTACTGGAAGTGGTTTATAGGGGTTTTTTCTCTGACATATTTCGCATTCTTGGCAATATTTCTTTATTGCGCCATATATGCCAGGCCAATAAAAGTGCCTCAAGATACTTTGGGTGGTTTTTATGGGTCCTGTATGTCCTGCCATGAGGTGTGAATGGACAAAAAACATTACTTGCTCCCTAAAGGGTAGAGGTACTGACAAATGAGGGGTATTGTCTTTCTTCTCTATCCGATACAATAGTTCTTTCTTAATTACAAACTGTGTATAAGTCGCTACGTGATTATCGGCATTCTTCTGCGCCTCATCCCAGGCATTTTGAAGGGTGGGATCGTTAGCTTGCGCATAGCGAAAATTCCTATCAAAGAGCCAGGGTTCATTGGTTATAAAGGCCGGTTGTGGTGTATCTGTTGGGTTGTCTTGCTTTGTTCCTGATTGGCGAGCTTGAGCAGTATTAAGGAACATCCCTATAAAGTCAGGATTGTCCGTTCCTATAATCAGCTCTTCGGGAAGATTGTACAATACCTCAACCTTGACTTTGATAGTCGGTCCATTTAATGGTGTGAGTTGTATTTCTGCCACTGGATATGGTTTGATGTTGCCATGCACACACCTAATGTGTACCAGGGAATCAGAGATAATTTGAGAAGGGATGACTAGATTGCCCTGAATAACGGATTGTCGGCAACCGGAATCCAATAAGGCTGTATCTCGTTTTCCGTTCACCTGTACACTTACATAAAAACAAGTCCCCATTTCTTCCGTATAGAGTATTGCCTTGGGGATATAGCTGATGTCCATAGGCTCTTCCTGAGGTTTCCGCTGTGGGCACAGACGGCCAATATGGCCCCGCTCCCGCAATCAAAACACTGAGGACCTCTGGGGACAGACAAATCGGGTTTATACGGTTGATGTTTTAAAGCTTCCTGGGAAGTTTTACTCATAACCTGTTTCTCGTTTTCCCCCAGTAAAGAAGTAGTTTGAGAGGTCTTCTCTATTTCCCATGAAGATGTTCGGTTCTGGGCACGTGAAAAGGTAGTGGCCATATCTACCGCTTGTTCAATAGACAAATGAGTATGCTGCCTCAGCCAACGTTGGGTTGAGTATGGAAGAGCCTCAATAACTGTTCTAAGTATATGAGTTCCATAATCTGTTCCTTACTGTTTTCTGACGGCTTTAACCATTTGTCGGCAGCGGTCTTTAATTTATAAAAACGTGTTTTTGGGTTGTCGCCAGGAGCACCCTTTCCCTTTCGGAACCGCACTCTGTAGGCCTCTGCGTCCATTCCTAAATGGTCTAATATAATGGTTTTAATGGTCTCATAGGGGATGTTTCTGTTGGCGTTCGCACCTTGATATGCGGCTTGGGCCTCCCCTGTAAGGAGAGGAGCCAAGAAAAATGGCCACTTACTTACAGGCCAACCGCATGCTTTGGCCGCTCTTTCAAAATTCATCAAAAAGGCATCTGGATCTTCAACAGGGATGTATACTTCTGAAGAACAAAATTAGAGGGACCCAGAGAACTAGTTTTGTAACCCTGAAATCTGGATGTCATCTTTACCTGGTCCTCAGCTACCTTCTATATGCATTCCACTTGAGAAGATTTAGCGTTTTTGAATATGTCTCGATCGGCTTGAGCCGAGGTCATTTGGCGTTCTATAGCCCATTCCAACTTCTCCTGTCCTTTAATTAACTGTTGAATAAGGGTCTCCATTATTCCTTACTAATGGACAGCTGCCAGCATTCCCCACCACGTGTCGCCAATTGAAATGATCTGGCGGGCGGTAATACATTTTCAGTAATGTTTATTTTATTGTTTTCTTTTACTAGTCTTTCTTTCACTTTTCTTTGAGCTCTATTTTTGGTGCTCCGGTCTATTTATCCGTCTTCTTTCATCAAGGGAGTCAGCTAGCCAATCGGTGACCCTCAAAGAAACAGAACGGATAATGGTCAATGTTTCTGTCTCACAACCTATCTCTGCTTGGGGAATGGAAAGTGAAGGATCACCCAGAGTATGGTCATCCACCACCACGTGCTTTTAGGGTAAAGGAGAGGGTTGTGCATGCAACGGTTCTAGGGGTTGGTTGTGGTTTCCCCTGCCGTGTCTCTTGCCTCCCTCCTCCCGAATAACCCCTGGAAACGGGCACGCACCTGTGTGAGCCACTCTCTTCCGTGAGCATGGCGGGATGATTCAGCGGTTCGTTCATCTCCTGGCTTCTCCACAGACGCTTCCTCTCGTCTGAGGTCTTCTCCCTGTTTCTGGAGGTCGCTCTCCTTCGCCTCGTAGTCCAGTTTCCCGTCTCCTCTCTTCTCGCTGGTCAGACTCTCTGGCGTTTTCTCTCTCTCCGCTCTTTCGGCCCCAGGACTCTCGTTCACATGGGGATTGACGGCGTTCTCAGAGGTGGAGTCTGATGGTAATCGACTTCCTTTAAAGGAGACATGTCAGTACACTACGGGCTGGATATCTCCATGGGGGTTCTGATCTTCTGTCCAGGCTTCCGTACTTGTAGGCTGTAAAAATAGAAGAGGGTCTACGTGATGTAGAACACACCACCGCTCAGCTTCATCCTCCTTAGATTCCGGGTCAGAAGTACCCTCTCTGTGACAAAATCCCAAACGGAATTAGAAAAATCCCAAAGGAGAAAGCAGCGATATGAATTTTAAAAGTTTTTTTTTTTAAAACATATTTTTATTAGCATTTAATCTTAAGTACAGTTACGCAAGTACATGTACAGCATGTGTCCTGGGCACTTACCTGGGTAAAGATACTAAATTAGTAGTACATGTCATCACTTCCTGGGTAAATTCATAGGTATTGCAGTTACAATATGTCAGGCTGATATGTCAGTTACAATACATATATTACAAATCACATATTGTCATAAATGGTCTCACCCATAAACAACCAAGAGCAGGCCCGTGGTCACTATCAAAGTAAACATTACTGCATAGCAGACGTACTTCACTGTCTCTTGGCTCAAACAATTGAATTAACATAAATCAGAATAGTATAGAAACTCTGGCAGTGATTGGCGGTGGCGGTACAATACAACTTCTCTTCAGGCATTTTGACGGACCCGAACATATGGTGGTATCTGTCTCCCCTACCCCCCAGATGGAGGGATGACTCCACTAATTCCTGAGTAGGGGGAGGTGTCATATGGGGCTTCCAGTGAACATCAATTACCCGGTTACATAGATCTGATATGTCACAGTTAGGTATGGAATCAAAGGATACACCAACTTCTCACGGAGAACCCATAAGGTGGGAGGGTAGGAACAGTATGGGACTCTACACCTGGGGTCACCGCCCCCTGCACCGACATTCAGTTCACTCATCCATTGTCAATGGCCATCACTCAAACAATGGAGCAGTCTCCAGCGTCTGTGCCTGCTGGGAGGGGGTCCCTGTCTGGGGCAGGTCCATCATGGCTCCACTTGACTGGTCAGTCGTCTACAGCCTCACCAGCATGTTACCCCACTTCTTTAAGTCTCGATCAGCATTTTCATCTGTGCCAACGGAGCACAGACGGTGTTCCTCCACTACCCCCCATTCACACAATTTTGAAAGTTTTAAGTAGAAATAGTGCCAAAAAGCACAAAGCGCCAATGATAGTCAATGGTCGCGATAGACCGGAAGAAACCTAGGCACAATTTGAGGCTGACCGAGTGTTAGACCTGGCATCTTTTGGTGTGTTTCCCCTGTCATTTTGCTTTGCTGCCTCCTGTTTTTAATGGTACGTTGGACTTTGTTTTGCTGGTTTAGTGCCTCTGTGCACTTTCTCACTGCTGTTCAGTGTTAAAGTGCAAGTGCTCCTACTGTAAATTGTGTTTATATATTGGTGTTTCAATGGTGGCTTATTTGATTTACTACTAAGTCCCTAGTATAGTGCACTGAGTGTGCCCAGGGCCTCTAAATAAAATGCTGCTAGAGGGCCTGCAGCAAGCACTGATTGTGCCACCCACACAAGCAGCCTTTCAAAGGTGTCTCAGACCTGCCACTGCAGTGTCTGCATGCAGTTTTTACTGCCATGTCGACCTGGCAAGTGCCCCCACTTGCCAACCCTAACCTTCCCTTTTCTCACATGCAAGGCACCACTCAGGTAGCCCCAAGGTACCCCCATGGGCAGGGTGCAGTGTATGTGAAAGGTAGGACATGTCCTGGTGTGTGTGACATGTCCTGATAGTGAAATACTGCCAATTTTGTTTTTCACTATTGACAGGCTATCTGTCCCATAGGCTAACATGGGAGTTGCTTGGTAACATCTTACAGGCCATTGGGACAAAATTGGAAAATAGAGTTTAGTATGCCTGAACTCAGGTTTTAAAAATACATCTTTTACTAAAGATGATTTTTATATTATGTGTTTGAAAATACCACTTTTAGAAAGTGGGTATTTTCTTGTCTAACCATTCTGTGTGCCTCAACTGGTTTATGTATTGTGTGTTGGAGTGACAGATGCTGTGGATGTGCATTCACTGTAGACAGCCACATGGGGTTGAGGTATATCGTTCCTTTCCTGGCCGAATAGGCCTGGTCTGTATTTAGAGTGGTGGGAAGAGTTTTCACTAGCACCTGAATAGGCAGTGTCTCCTCTGCACAATGCTGTCTCCACCTCCTTTAGTGAAGCTCGGCTTGGTTTGGACTGGGCTCAGAGACCCTTGCCACAAAGAGAACAAAGAGTAAATGTGGTATAAATAATGGGGCCCTGACCCCCATTTCTAACACCGAGATGGGGCGTGAGTCGTATACACCAACCACGTTCTTCCTGGTCAACGATTTTACCTTCTGACTCAAGTCTTTTAAGTCCCAAACAACCACAGGAGTACACTTCCAAGTTCCAAGGACTTTGGGGTAGACACTTAGAGACTCACAGGGTGTCAAGCAGAGGCCAATAGTGAGGTCCAGTCCAAGTCCAGTTACCAATGATCAGTTTGGTACTTGGAGGAAAAGGCCTCTTGAAGCTTGTTGTCGCCCTTTACCCACTTAAGAGGTCAGCCAACTGACCCCTTAGTGTCCACTTCTTGGTCCCGGGTACAGGAGGAAAAAGGTTCAGTCCTGGGCTCCTTTCAGGTACAATCCTCTCCTCTGATCTCCTGTGAGTCAAGAAAGTTTTCTGAGGAAGGCTGGGTGACGGTCCAACTTTGTAGGGTTCGTCAACCTGTAGGTAGGGAACATCCTATGGCACTCCTAGTTCCTCTATTACAAATGGAGTAAAGCTTACCAGGCCTTGACCTACATACTTTTGTAGGAGTTTCTGTTTGCTTTACTGCAAACAGGCCAAAATGCAATGCGTTAGGGCAAATCCAAGATGGCAAAATCTTCGGCCAGGTTAAACTTGGGCTCTGAGGGCTGGGGTGTGTATGGGGAGTGTACTATAGTAATCCTAGTGTTCTCCCACAGCAAACACTAAAATTCAGTTTGAAGTAGGCACTATACCCACAACAAACCCAGAGACTGATGTCTGGTAGGACAAAAGCAGGGATCTTCAGCAACCAGACAGGAGATCCACAAGAATTGTTTTGGCATCCTGTTCTCTCCCTTTCAGGTGTGCTATCAACTGACCTAAGAAGCAGGGTTTGATTTTGTATTGTCAAAAAGGATGCCTATAGACCCACCCCGCATAATCTGTGGAGTTCAGAGGAGTTATGTCTGCCCATTCAGGTCAGCCTCTTGGCTTGGCTGGGAGTCCTTTCACACCTTTCCACACATATTCAAATTCGACCACAAAGCTGGCAGGGGCTTATGCTGAATAGCCATCTGACTTTTCAAACAGGTAAAAGGTAACTTTCTAAAAGTTACATTTCCTTTTTATTTAATAAAAATCTAACTTCATCATTTAATTGGATTTTTTATTTACTTTTGAAAATAGTGCTTTAATTATTTTTCTAGCTAGTCCTATTCCCATGATATAGTATTATTATTCAAATGTGTACTCTGGTTATCTGCATAGGTCAGCTAGGTCTGCCATAGTGAAAATAGTGCCCTGTCACTGTAGGGACATGGAATCATTAGTTGTCTACATGTCCGACTTTAAATACCATGTACCCTACCTTGTGCGTTACAAGGCTCACATAGAAGTGACTTACTAATATTTAAAAAGGAGGTTTAACCTTTCAAAAAGGGTTATTTTAACAGGACGAACTCCAGATTTAAATCACAGTAGTGAGCCTACAGTAGTTAGCCTGAAGCCATGTTTTGATTATCACGCTAGTAGATAGCACAATCTGTGCTACATTCCAAAGATGATATTTAACATCCTGGGCCTGGGTGTTCTTTTTACACCATATAATAGGAACCTTCAGGCAAGTTAAACATACCAATTGGGAATAGGCCAATTTAACCATGTTTAAAGGAGGAGCACAGGCACTTCACTACCGGTTAGCAAGGGGAAGTTGCACAGAGTTCTAAGGCCAGCAAACAAGGTTGGAGATTTGACGTAGGAGGTGGGGCTTGCGAACCTCGTGGTCGGGGCAGGACTGGAGCTTCGGAGTAAGCCAGACAAAAGTCCAAAAGGGGCAAGCTGTGGGGGCGCGACGCAGACCGCCATCTGACAAGGACCTGTGGTGGATACTCTACTCCCTACCCCTGGCCCACTCCGGCTCCGGAAAAGGGCGGGGCAAGAGTGGGAGAGCTCTCTTGGTAGCCGCAGGCACCAGCGGCTGACGAAGCAGCCAGCTTTAGGCCAGTGCTGCTTGTGTCTGCTGCACTACCGTCCTCCCTCATCTACACTGAGCAGCCCGCCAAGCCTGACACAGGCCTTACAAGTTTGCACCTGCACCCCGGTAATCGGTGGCAGCTCTGGATCCCAGGGCTAGCTGCTACTGCATTCCTGGAGAAGGGGGAGAGCTGTGCAGCTGTGCAGAGACTCCCGCATCGCTGGGAGACTACATACCCCACCAGCCCCTGCAACTGTCGCCTGCCTTTACGCGCTCTTAAGCATGATGCAATCCTGCAGTGTGGGATGTTATGTTATGTTATGTTAAGATAACTTGTAGAGCGCACAGCTGCCCCAGCTACGGGGCGTCCCGGCGCTATAGCAAAAGAGAGGCTCAAACTGCGAGTATCCCAACCTAAGAGGAGAGAGGAAGGGCCATGAAAGACAAGTAGGACAAAAGAGGGGGAAACCTAGTGAGGGAACAGATGGGTCTTTAGTGCTTTACGAAAGGATAAGTAGTTGTCCATACTCCGGATGTGAGACGGAAGATCGTTCCAGAGCTTGGCAGCCAGAACGCGGAACGAGCGACCACCAGCACGGGCCCTCTTAACCCGTGGTATAGAAACAAAATGTTTGCCAGTAGAGCGCAAATGACGCGAGGAGTGTAGATCGAGAGCAGGCCGGATATTATACCAGAGGTGGAAGATTTCAAGATCTTAAAAGCAAAGCAGAGAGACTTGAACACCAGCCGCCTCTCCATTGGCAGCCAATGTAGCCGTCGAATGGTGCTAGAGGTGGGACAGCGGCTGGGCATGGCAAGGAGAGTTCTGGCGGCGACATTCTGGACCCTCTGAAGTCTTGAGATCTCGGTCTTATTGACCCCAAGATAGAGCACGCTGGCATAGTCCAGTCTAGATAGGACAGATGCTTGCACAATAGTCTGCCGAATGGAGGGGTCAAAGAAACCCAACATGGGTCTAAGACTACGCAGAATGCCAAGACATGTCGCCGCCACCTTCTTAGTTTGAGCTTGGAAGCTCAGCGCCGAGTCAACCCATACACCCAGATTTTTCACCACCTTTTTTGGAATGGGGGGAGGTCCCAGGGAGGAGGGCCACCAATGCTTGCTCCACAGCTCATGATCCTTCCCGACCAGCAGGACCTCAGTCTTGCTGGCGTTGAGCTGTAGGCAATTGGCAGTCAACCACTCTGCTACATCCGCCAAACCACTCTGAAACTTGGCCGCATCATTTTGACAGTCATTGGAGAGGGCGACTACAAGTTGAGTGTCATCTGCATATGACACAATCGTCAGCCCTCTCCTTTTGGCTAGATTAGCCAGCGGATGGACATATAAGTTAAAAAGTGTCGGGCTTAGCGCAGAGCCCTGTGGGACCCCCTGTTTGATGGAATACACCCTAGATGAAAAAGGGGAGCCGAGACTTGGAAAGACCTGTCTGAGAGAAAAGAAGTAAGCCAGGTCAAAGCAGCGCCTACAATGCCGGCCTCCTTTAGTCTTTGAATCAGGATCTGATGCGAGACCGTATCAAAAGCGGCACTCAGATCCAATAGGATCAGTGCCGAGGTCCGTCCCTCATCCAAAGCTGCTCTCAGATGTTCAGATACAGCTAGGAGGGCTGATTCAGTACTAAGGCCGCGACGGAAGCCACACTGGGAGGAATCCAAGATGTGATTTTCCTCCAAGTAGTTAGACAGAATAGAATTGACATGCGCTTCGGTGATTTTAGAGATCCATGGCAACAAGGAGATAGGGCGGAAGTTCTCCAGTTTAGTCGGGTCTAACGTAGGCTTCTTTAGAAGAGGCAGGACAACGGCCTGCTTCCATGCCCTGGGGACAATGGCCCTGGCCAGAGACAGGTTAATGATCTGGCCCAGTGGTGTGAGTAGAACAGACAGTAGCCTCCTCAGATGTTCCGGCTTCATAGGGTCAGTCGGGGAACCAGATTTAACCTTCCCGCAAAGTGTAGTAAGTGCTTCTTCGGTGATGGGTGGAAAGGTGGCTAATGTTTGGGTAGAGGGAGATGGACCCTCGGACTCACTACCCAAAACCGTCAAAGGGAAGGTTTTGTAGATGTTTTCCACCTTGTTAATAAAAAGGTGGCTAGGTCCTCACAGTACTCGTTCGACTTGACTGTGGGTGCCTTTGGTGCCCCAGCGTTTTTTAGGTTAGAGATGATGGAAAAGATCTTCTTGCTGGGGTTCTGACTATTTCTGATCTCCTCCGAAAAGTAGGAAGCCCGTGCTTTCTGAACAGCTCTGTGGTATTTTTTTATGGCGGATTGATAATGACCTTTCAGAGTGATATCGAAATCTCGCCTCCATTCCCGTTCCAACCGTTTACTCGCTTTGCGCATGGTGGAAAGGTTGCCATTATACCAGGGGTTGGACTTGGTGCTACGTCCCTTCGACCATTTGGCCGGGACCATAGCATCCAGCGGGAGCCTTAGCCAATCTGTAAAGACATCACTGGCCAAGTTCGGCTCGTCTGGCCAGCAGGGCATACTAGATGAAAGAGAGGTGCAGAGCTGGTTGAAGTTTAATTTATGCCAGGGGCGGCGGAAAGTGCAATTCTGATGGGGCCGGTGAGCTGACACCATCCCAGGAAGCTTCATAGAGATCAAATAATGATCCGTCCAGCATAATGGAGAGGGGGTTAAGACAGAGAGACCTGGAAGGTTAGAGAAGACTGGGTCCAGTAGATGGCCCGCAGAGTGAGTGGGACCATGGACCAATTGACGCAGCTGGCAGGCCTCTAGGTCCGTAGAAAGATTAACTGCTTCAGAGTTGTGAGGGTTGTCGAGGTGAAGGTTTAAATCACCAATGACCAGAAAGTTGGCATACCTCACGACCAGAGTGCCTACTAGGTCTGCCAGCGCAATCCTCCCCTCCTTGGAGGGGCCCGGAGGGCGATAAACTATTAGGCCCGACAAGGTGAAGTTAGAGTTGAGAGAGATCCCAAAGCGGCCACACTCACATCCCGCTACATCCTCCTTAACCAGTGTGCAGGTAAAGTGTGATTTACAAACAACTGCCACCCCACCCCCCCCTTGATTCTCGATTGAGGGTACAGATGCTATAGCCTGTGGGAAGTGCCAGACCCGGTTCAACCAACGTGTCGGCTGACAGCCAAGTTTCTGTCAGGAAAAGGACATCCGGAAGCTCATCTTGAAGTAGGTCGAAAACATCTAAATAGTGTTTGACCAATGACCGGCAGTTAAGACTGAGCATTTTAATATTCTGTCCTGATGCCAGCGATCCTTTAGGAGGGGGTCGCAGGGTAACTTCAGAGTTATAGCCACAATTCCTGCAACAGAAAGGACCCATAGGGATGTTAGATAAAGGAGAGCAGACCGTGCTCATTGAAGATCTGAGAGCCAGGAGGTTATCGCGGGAGTAAGAGAAGAGGTTTCCCTCTAAACTAGCAGAGTGGCTGGCGGCTGGCGTAGGCCTGGCGCGGACGGGTGCAGACGGGCTTGCCTTAGGCAAGAGAAGAGAAGACGGGAAGAGGCTGGGCTGGGCCACCCCCCTAACGTTCACCGATCGACAAATGCCACAGACAAGACAAATGGGGAAGAAAAAGAACAAGAAACCAGGCAACGAGGGGGAAATCATAAATACCCTCGATTCCTTCCTCGTTAGGGCAGCAAATGTCCTGAATAAAGAGACTGAACTTACTGAACGTAGACTTTCTCTCGAGGAGGTAAGAATTGGCCAGCCACTGAATGATGTTCAGCCTATACCTGGTTGTACTAGGTTAGAAGGGCCGGAGGATCGCTTTCAAATTTGACTGACATTCACGTTGTGCCACCTGTATGCATGCCTAACATTTCAAGGGAGCAAAAGACACACAATTGATGGACGGAATGCAGAACAAATCAAAACATTCACCCCCAGTCAAGAGATCTGGGTTAAATCCATCATTCTTTTGCTCACCATGCCACCCCAGTTTAGACCTGGCCATATGCAAATCAGTCTTGACCCTTCAAGGGAGCTCGTACCAAAAAGGAAAGGGGGGGGTCCTAAGCAAATTTCTGCACCCAAAGCTAAAAAGCTGAAGAAGTTGGCTGGAACTGAATCTTCCACGTAGAATATGGATGCTATTTGCCATAGATTACAATGTGTACAGATATTTCATCATAAAGAAGATATGCTTTCCTTAAACTTTTCCTTACACAGGAAGACGGGAGCACAACAAAAATAAATAGTTCGGGTATCAAACAACAGATAGTAAATAAAGCTTTTTCAAAAAATCGAATATTTGACGGTCCGCCCCATCCTTCTGGGTCAGTCAGCCCTCTCTTACAGAACAGAGTCTAACCAGTCCCTGCCACCACTGCGCCTTCTAAGCCATTTGCTCATTGGTGCCCAAATCTTACGGCCATTCTTACTGGTACGGCTACTCTTACAGTTATATAGTGTTCGTTCAAGATTATAGATAGCGAGCCAGCGGCCTAACCAAGCCTGGTAAGTAGGGGGCTCCACATCTTTCCACTGAGTGGCGATAAGCTGCCGAGCAACGGCGACCACAATGAATGTAAAATTCACCTGATGATTATCCAATTGCACCCTACTATCATAGCCCAATAACATCAGTAATGGAGTTATAACAACTCTCCTGCCCAGTGTTTCATACAGAAACAACTCGATCCCTTCTATTAAATATATCAGTTTCTCACACAAAAAATACATATGCATCAAGTCAGCTGGTCCCTGAGCACATCTAGGGCATAGATTGTCCTCCCTCTTACCCCAACTAAAAGGTTTAGCCGGCGTAAAGTAAAGATTAAAAATCGTTTGATAGTGTTGGGCTTTTAGATTAGCAGCAAAAAAGATTTCCGATCCCAATGCAATTGACCTATATAAATCTACATCACCATCGCCCAGCTTCCGAGTCCAATTGACTTCAACCTGCTCTAGATAATCAGGAACTGTATCCAATAAGATTTTATAAATGTGTTTGATCCTAGAGCCGGGGCGCATAACTGCCTCCAATAGTGGAATTTTTATTAAAGAGAGTTGTTTATTCCGGGCTTGGGAGAGATAGCTGATAATCTGGATATATTTAAAATATGATCCTACCGTTATACCATACTCCTCCTGAAGATCAGAGAACGATCGGGTTTGATTAGCCCAACATAAATCCCCAATTCTGGTTATACCTTTTTGTTCCCACTGTTTACCCACAGCGTCATAAGACACTGCAGGAAACAAAGAGGACCGCCACAGCGGCGAATATCTATTATAGATAGGTATCTTCATAAATTTCACCACTTTAGACCACATTTTCCATACTGCGACCACACACTTAAATCGTGTTTTCTTATAATAACTAACTTCAAGTTGTCTAAGAAGCATATCGCGGGCCGATCGGCCCATGACCAGCTCATAAATAGAAGGAATGGCTGTATCATACTCCTGACCCCCTAATATTAACACCAGCATTATCCACTAAAAACAACTCCGCCATCTGTTGTAAAAAGGTAGCATAATAGTAGCAGAGCATATTCGGAACCGCCCATCCTCCACGGTCTTGTGGTAGAGTTAAAAACTTTAAAGTTCGGCGGATTTTCTTATACCGCCAAACGAAATTAATAAAGAGAGAATCTAATTTCTTTAACAAATGCCCTTCAATCTCCAAAGGGATGGAGCGAAATAGATACAAAATCTTAGGAAAAATCATCATTTTGAGAATGTTGCATCTGCCACTTATCGTGAGATGTAGCCTATCCAGGCGTTTTAGGTCTGTACTAATCTTGTTAACCATGGGGCATAAATTTATTGGCCACACTTCACTAACCCTACTGCTGACTCTAACCCCTAGATAAACTGCTACATCTGACCTACGAATATCCGCGCACAAAGTATTAGAGTTGCAGACAATCTGCGTTTTCCCTGCATTCAGGAGATAGCCTGAGGTCTTACCATATTCCTCAGCAAGCCTTTCTATTTCTGACACCGCCATCTCCGGATCTGAAGTCGCGATGGCGATATCATCCGCATATGCCATTACCTTAGTGTCAAAACCGTTGATGGATACTGGCTTTATACACCGATTTTGGAGTAATTGCTGAATAAACGGATCAATGTATAAAGCAAACAGGATTGGAGAGCAGGGGCAACCCGCCTTGTTCCCCTGGCGACCTGAATACAGCCTGATGATTAGAATGTTTTCCTGTGTCGCAATTACAGCCACTCTTGCACAGATTGGACCTTATAGATCAACGCCTTGTACAAATATGTAACAATATCCGGCCCACTAAGAGCATAACTGATAATAAATGCCCCAGTACCTTAAATCCTTTATCCAGCTCTTTTACCCCATGAACTGGTCTCAGTGATTTAGACAGGCAGGGTGAGAGAACTAAGGGTCTACATCAAAATAATCCACACAGGAGCTCAGAGAATATTCCACAAATAGAACAAAACCATGGGAGGTTCACAACTGATCGGATCTGTGGGAGGGATGTCTTTGTTCTGCTGACAGATCACCCTGATCCAGGGCAAAATCTTACTTCCGCTGTGAACAAATCTTGTGTTCCATCAAACTTCTCCCGCCCCCTGCCCCGAGAGAAAGCTAAAACCACAATGCCTGTAATGGTCGTTTCAGCTCGGACTCTTCAGGGAGTTTTACATATAATAGAGTTGGGCATCCCTCCATCTTAGATTACCTCCTTGTCGAAACCAGGCTGTGGGGGCTGGTTAAGGACTTCATCATTAAGCCTCGCCTTGACAGCGATCATAACGCTTTACTATTAGAACTTGCTGTCCCAATGCCAGGAGCTCAACTAGTGCATGAATCTCCCAGCGACCACCCCCCAATTTTAACTAATGATAGGCGAAAAGTCAGGTGGGAGTGGCTGGAAAAAACGCCTAATAAGTTGGCTCGCCTATTTGAAGCAGTCATACCTAATCTTGAGGCCATGTCTGAGTTTGTAAAAAATGGAAGCAACATACTAAACCCCATAAAAGTTGCAAAGGTTAATGATTCTACCACTTGCAAGTTAGGGGAGGTATTTTGGCCATTATGTACAAGGGGACTTGGAAAGAAGCACTCACTGACCTGGTTTAATGATCATTGTCGGCTGGCCAAAAAGGCGTTGTTGGAGGCCATTAGATCCAAATGTACGACCAGGGTAAAGAATGCAAGGTCATTTTATAAATCCACCATTGCGACTGCAAAAAAGGACTGGGAAGTGGACAAATGGGTCAGTTTGAAAAAGGCCCCGGAGGCCAAGGACATGAAGAAATTCTGGTCCATTATTTCCACTGGTAGCAGCTCAGGAAAAGTGGCCATTGAGCCTAACATCGACGCTAGTTGCTGGGAAGAGCATTTCCTGGCCCTTTATGCTCCACGCGTCACGGGGGCTAATAGTTTGTCTTTAGAAAATATGTCACCTTTTACTGCAGACACACCCATCTCAGAGATCACCCTGAGCGAAGTCATAACAGCCGTAAAAAGGATAGTGCCCGGGAAGGCTGCTGGCCTGGACAAGATCCCAGAGGACCTTTACCGGGCTGAACCCAAGATCTGGTGCCCCTATCTGTGGGTGGTCTTTAACGCCATCCTTCAGGAAATGGTCCTTCCTGCAACGTGGCTTGGAGCGGAAATCCTCCCTATATATAAAAAGGGGTCACCCACAATACCAACCAACTACAGACCTATAAGTCTGATTGATATTTCTCAAAAGGTATTTGCTAGGATTATTGTAGACCGGCTGCAAGCCTGGCTGGAGGAGCATAACATCATGACCCCATTGCAGGCCGGGTTTAGAGCAAAGACCTCCACAATAGACCAGGTTTTCAGGCTACAACTCCTTTATTGGAAAGCTATGCATCTTGAAGGGGGTAGCCTGTACCTGGTCTTTGTGGACCTTAAGAGTGCTTTTGACCTGGTCCCCAGAGATGCATTGTGGGGGGTACTGAGTGAACTAGGGTTACCGCAATACCTCTTGGACATATTGAAAAGACTCCATACTGGTAATTTTACCCGAATTCGTTTCGGGAAAAAAGGGGAACCGTCTCAGCCTATTCCTATTGAAAGAGGTGTAAGACAGGGATGTGTACTTGCTCCTCCCACCCTGTTTTGCATTTACATCAATGGTCTGGTAGGTGCCTTGTGTAAACTCAAGGACATTGATGCACCCAAATTAGCGCATAAGCAGATACCAGCCTTGATGTTTGAAGATGATACCCTACTCCTATCTAAATCTCCCATGGGAATCCAGAGAATCTTGGATGGGTTTTGTGAGTTCTGCAGGACTAGGGGATTGGAAATCAACCTTGATAAAACAAAATTTATGGTCTTTAACCCCAAAAAATCTTCCCGGCCCATGTATGAATGGAATTGCTCTTGAGAGGGTAACCACGTTTGACTATTTGGGAGTTACACTAAATGAAAACATGGCTTGGGGACCCCAAATAGCTAAGTCAAATCTCAAATTGTCGCAGTCCACTGGTGGCTTGGCTAAGTTTTATAGGAAGTCGTCTCACAAGCCATTAAGTCCTGCTGTGGAGATTTATAAAACTCAGCTAAGGAGTGCAGCCCTATATGGGGAGGAATTATGGGGGCATCTTCACTCTAGCTTGATCACCAAAACAGAGAATAACTTCATAAGGCAGTTGATTAACCTGCCTGTGAGCACCCCCTTGGTTCCACTTCGTATGGATCTCGGTGTGAGACCAATCGCAGAGGAATCAGGATGCAGACCTTTACTATACTGGCGCCGCCTCTGGGTGACCCCGGAATTGGTCGAATTTAGATCTGAGCTCCTAGAAGTCCTTAGGTGTCCCGACATAGGCAAGATGCCATGGTTCTCTTATATTAAAGAAAGCTTCCGCTCCCTGGATAGATTTGAGCTGTGGGAAAATCCGGAAATAGCTTGTGTGAGAACCCCGCGTAAATGAATTATCACCAGTTACAGGGAAGGCAAACTGCATAAACTTAAAGCAGATTCCTCCATTGGTTCTGTCACTTCAAAATTTGTGGATGTAAAGGATATGTATAAGATCGAGCCATGCCTTGATGAAATTCGCCCGGCATTAGCCAGGAAACTGTATATGCAGTTTCGGCATGGCTGCCTTCCCCTGAGATCACATACTAACAAATGGTCCCGTGGGTCCACATTGGGGTTGTTGTAGGGATTCTGCACATACACAGAGCTATGCACAGGATAATAGGACCTCGGAGTATAGTGGTGAGCCAACAATACACCTTAGTACCCACAATCCCAATCCGACTAGCCGTAGCGTCTCATTAGCAACAATGCTACCAATGATTAGACAACCCAGAACACGGTCTCTTTCTCTCAGGACTCGCAGGAGCAAGAACACCCTTTCATACCTCACTCATACTTGTCCACAACGTGCGTAATAAGAGTCACTGTATAGTTTAAAATGTTTATTTCAACTACCGTGCTCTGAGATGCAGTACACGTGCCAGTACTATCAGCATAATGCATAAGAATAAAACAATAAGCATAGTTACAATTCCATAGAATATAAATGGGGAAAGCATTTCATAAAGCAGTGGATATATGGCTAAATGACCATACCACCCTCCCCGTGCTAGTAGCTAGTTTATTATAAAAATAGAAGACCTCTAGGCTTTGTCAGGCGAACCCCCATACCTCAATATCTAGATGCAAGTTTTACATCATCAGACAAGCACAGCTCTTCTCTCTGGAAAGGTTTTTCTCCAAGTGCCTCTAACAGTGAAATCACAATATTAAAAGCACACCAATTTCTCCAGTGCAGCTGCATTCAGTGTTATGTCTAAGTGCGAGGGGCTGACCAGATCAGCAAGAACAAGTGACATTGTTTTTCGACCTTGTACATGATGTGCAGACGAAACCCAAAGGGAATAGGAAGAAAGGTGAAAGGCAGACAGTACCAAAATAGCAGAGGCTGGAAAAACAAAGGCACAAAGTAACGTGCGCAAAGAGGCATCATGGCAGCCAGGACTAAGCTAACTTAGCAATGCAGACCAGGAGTCCACAAACCACACGACACCCTCCCCTGGTCAGTCCATTGGCGAAGACATAGGACAAAGACAGAGTTCAAATAAATGGAGCAGAACGGCAACGTCTGTGACTGAATGCGCCCAAGTGAAAGTCAACGAATGGGAGAGAACAAATAGAATAAAAATTTCCAGGCTGGCAGGACGCCGAAAGCGGAGGCCCCTAATCCAAAAAGGTGGAGGTGCAGAAAAACGCCACACCTTCCAAGAGGACATCGTTGGAATCGTCAGAAAAAAGAGATGCCATCCAGTCCAGTAAATTAAAACTGCATTCATGTTTCTCGCAAGAGGGAGCAGCGAACAGCATTGCGGGACAACTTGCGTGATACTGAATATAACTTTGTTGTAGGAGAGTCTGAGCAGCCGCCCAGATATCCCATTGTGCCAAAATTCCAAGTGCAGCCGCACGCGCCATGAAGCCAGGACCGGAACAGTCTCGTTCATGGGCCTCTAAGGGACCCACCAACTGGACAAAATCTGGGCGAGACAGAGACGTATTGGAGAGGCAGTAATCTAAGGACCATGAGAAAGGACATCGGATGCAAGACATCACAGGTTGCACGCAAGTGAAATACGCAAAGCGAAAAGAAAGTCTATATGACACACCGAGTGTCGCCAATGGCAGGACGCCAAAGGCGGAGAGGATGCGTTCACGGAGCATCCGGAGTCGACCGTGGTCGAGCAGGACCCCAGGAAGTGCAGCCATTGCGTAGCACACAGACCAAAAGCAAAACACCAGCCGCTAAGGCGAGGATCAACGGAAAGCCTCCAAAGACGCTGGAAAAAACGGAATGAATAAAAGCTGGCATTACACCAAAAATAGTTTGAAAGGAGGTAACAAGGCCAGAGCCCACAACTTAAAAAAAGTGCACAAGACCTTCGGTGCGTGAAGCATAGAAAACACGGTGAATCAGTTCACCAAAATGTTGTGGGAGGTTTGTGTTCAACAGGGCCTGTATTTCACTGTGGGTACTCGCCACCTGGAGAATGAATGTCTCCCGGGCGGATGTGAGCATAACGTCCTGGTTCAATAATAGTGCCTTTATTCTGCTTAATTTATTGAAATCTGCCTTCAAAGTCGGAATGGAAGGCCAAATGGAACTATCTACAATTCCCTGCGGGGGAGGAAAAAGCACATTTTTGCAGCAGACAACCCTGTGGGAAACAGTTACAATATACGGTATGCCGGCAAGCATGCCACAGCAGTCCTGATTATTCAGGAGATAGCTACCATTCTGCAACAGAGAATGGTAAGGGCTCTATTTTCTCGATATGTAACAGAGTGTATGCTGCATCTTTCATGGACATGAACCGCTGTTTCTCAGTCAAATTGAAAGGTAAGAATAAGGCCGAGGTGTTCAAAAAGTGCCAAGGAACTTTCCCCATTTTAAGAGTTTGCAAAGTCCATGCAAACTGCATTACTGAACGCAATTGATTTTGACCATGATATAACACAGAAACATCATCTTGTACAATATCAACAACAGAGGAAATAATATTCTCTAATGTGTAAATGCGGGAAGACAGGGTATTAATACTATTGTCAACAACAGCAAGCACTTTTTCTAAATTTGCTTGATCGATTTCCCGAAGACGGGAAGCAGCTTCAATTTGCGAAAGCTTCCAGAGTTCATTGTAAGTCTCATAAATGAATCTCTTTGGTCGAGGACCACGAGGCCCCAGAACAAAGTTGGACAGATCAATGTTGCCTGATAGGAGGGATAAATGTTGTTTAACAGAATCTAAGGAAGAGTGCTGCAACCACTGTTTACACAATTTACCAACAGAATACGTTGTAACGGTACGAGAGTCAGAAAACCTTGGATCTGGCCTATCCTGGTTGTAGCCAGGATCCGTGTCATGAAAACGCAGTTGGCAGGCATTAGATGCTATGGGCCAAGCCAACCAGGGTGACTGAACAAACGTAGAGTCATTAAACGAATTGTTCTGAAACAAAACCTGCAAATCTGTAAGGGACATATTGTAGTACAAGCTTTCGTTGGCAGTGGAAGACAAGACAGGAATGGACGGGGCATTTAATTGTTTGGACGTAGCCAAACCCCAACAGGTCGTTTGATAGATTGTTTGATTTAAAAATAGAATTTGGGCCGGGATGAGGCAAGCACGGTGCAAGGCTTCTGTGCCTTGCACCTGCCATGCTTTGGAGCCCCAAATTGATTTTAAGTCAATGGTGTCACGCCAATGTTCATACCCACCCACAGCCAAGGCGTTCAAAAAGGAACCCGAGCACAGCAGTTTGGTGTGGGTCAACATGACTTTCTGGGTAGCCGTAGTGTTTAATTTAAAATAATAGGACCCAGGGTTCGACCTATTAAAATCTGTAAAATAAGTCAACTTATTTTTAAGAGTTTGGGAGCCACCTGGCAAAGGGGTCGGACAATGTTCCCATTGGGTGTAATTAAAAAGACCCCGAAGGGCACTGGGTTTATGGAGAAAGTGGTTGCCCCAATGCTGGTAACAATATAAATCGGCATAACTTGCAGAATTCATGTACAAATCTTCAGCATTAAAAGCAGCATAATATTTCAAATCAGTAAATAACGATTCAACTGCATGTACATCCCAATCGTCAGAATGAATATTACTTTTAACGACATCACCCATTGAAACACGGAGGACATTTGGGACATTAACAATCTCGGTTGGTCCATGAATTTGGAAATTTACCGCATCCCATACGATGCCATCAGCAACTGGAAAAGCTGAAATGTTCACAAATGTGTGGTCACGCTTCATGATGTGTGAAGAAGAATGCGGAGCCAAAGTTCCAGCGACAGAGTTCACAGCAGAACGTTCTGGTAAATAGTGACCATTAATCAGTAGAAAAAATACTGTGACAAAGCCAATGGACAGGAACAGAAAAATCAGGAATAGTACCAACCAGATGTATGTCCATGGCGGGATCAAAAATTGTCGCTGAACCAGGATACAAAAATACTGAATCTGGACGGGATAAGTTCAGGGGTGGAATTCGAGTCAAAAGAATAACGTGTTGGGCTCAGTGGCGTTGTTGGTAGTTGAGCCACGGACTCGGTGGCGGGGTAGGTATACTCGGTCTCCTCGTTGCAGGTGGAATCCGGGTAGTCGAGCAGGTGATCAGGCAAATCTACCATCTCAATGGCTACATCAGTGACCGTTCGGGCTGGAAGACCACAAACATTCGTCCTTGAAATGACTGGACAAGAGACCGATGGTGTTACACTATTCAGGATCGGCCCCGACCTCTATCCTGGCGCTCTCCTCCACCTGTCTGGGAGTTCGACGGTGCCTGTGAAGAACGAGGAGAACGCGGATCAGGGACTTGAAATCTCTCTGGAGATTTAATTCTCGCTCTATCGTGCAAATCATATGTGCGTTCAGAAGAGACTGAAACTGGGGAAGCGCCTCGCGACCCCGGCTTCTTCTGTTGCTTACCGTGTTTTTTCAACCTCCAGCTCTTTTTAGTAAAGAACGGTTTCTCATCTTTCTCAGACTGAGTTTTTGGTTGTGGTTGCGATTGTGTTTGCGTCTTAGCAAAAGGCTTGACTCCCAGGCTATTACGGCCAATGGTTTTGTAAGCCTGTGCAATAATTTTCGGTAATTCGCGCGGCCTATCCGGTTCTGGGACTAAAGCCAAAGCATTAGCTACTTGGAAGTTAACTGCATCGCCCTTGATATTCGCAAGGATCAAATCAGCTACTACGTCGAACACTCCCACCAGTCTCATCCCTAATTCCACGGCCGCCTCAGGGCCATGCTCATCCTGTACTCGTTTAATTATAGAGGGGAGAACCGTCATGGAAGGAGTGCCGAAACTCTTCGCAAATACTGCTGCGAATACCTTACCCCAGTTGTTGCAATCTGCCAACTCGGGAACTAGGTCTTTTGGCAAACTAATCGTCAATATCCTGTGTTTTTCCACAGGAGAAGTATTTGGAAAAATTGCCTCCAGCTGGTCAAATTTCTCTGCAAGCCAATAAGGGAAATCGTCCATATTTTGTGGGCGCTTGCCCATCACCGAATTAACCATGACGGGACTTATGGTTACACCGCCCGGTCCAGCTGGATGCGCTGCAACTCCAGGCGGGGCTGCCTGGATGTTGCCTGTAACATACTGTACTAAAGCTCTATGCACCCGTATCAAAGACGAATGTAAATTACGCAGGTCAGCGACCGGCAGCGTCATATCACGCGGATGTGGGGTATACCCGGCCAAAACAGGCCATGTGGCCGCTTCAATCGATAAGGGGCCTAAACGAACCGAGGTAACCGGTTGGGGGAGGGCGCCATCAAACCAAACGCGGTGTTGCCATGCCGTGAGCGGTACTTCAATAGTCCTATATGGTCTATAGTGATTAGGAACAGCGGTGGCTGTATATTCATGGAACATATTATCAGTCCCATCCACCGCCGGAAAGGTGATCCATGAGTAAAAAACCTCAAAGTGGTAAGCTGGATCTGCTTGTACCACAAAGATCAGATCGACACCCGCGTCAGGCACTCCATACACTGTCAAGTGAGCTCGGAGCGCTGCGCGGCTATGTGCCGCAATTTGGACAGCCATTTAAGGCGAACAAGGTTCGACAACCTAATGTGAGACAGCACAATATAGGGTTATGTTTAAAAACCTTTTTTAACAACTTCAAGCTTGAATGAACCTATAAAAACATCAATATAGGAGGTATCGCCCTCACACACGCCTCCGGAGGCGTCTGTGAATGCGGTTGTGGACAAGCACAAGAACTACCCAAGCGTCTCGCAGATAAGCAGCCCACTCGTTGGTTGCGCCATGTTGTAGGGATTCTGCACATACACAGAGCTATGCACAGGATAATAGGACCTCGGAGTATAGTGGTGAGCCAACAATACACCTTAGTACCCACAATCCCAACCCGACTAGCCGTAGCGTCTCATTCGCAACAATGCTACCAATGATTAGACAACCCAGAACACGGTCTCTTTCTCTCAGGACTCGCAGGAGCAAGAACACCCTTTCATACCTCACTCATACTTGTCCACAACGTGCGTAATAAGAGTCACTGTATAGTTTAAAATGTTTATTTCAACTACCGTGCTCTGAGATGCAGTACACGTGCCAGTACTATCAGCATAATGCATAAGAATAAAACAATAAGCATAGTTACAATTCCATAGAATATAAACGGGAAAGCATTTCATAAAGCAGTGGATATATGGCTAAATGACCGTACCACCCTCCCCGTGCTAGTAGCTAGTTTATTATAAAAATAGAAGACCTCTAGGCTTTGTCAGGCGAACCCCCATACCTCAATATCTAGATGCAAGTTTTACATCATCAGACAAGCACAGCTCTTCTCTCTGGAAAGGTTTTTCTCCAAGTGCCTCTAACAGTGAAATCACAATATTAAAAGCACACCAATTTCTCCAGTGCAGCTGCATTCAGTGTTATGTCTAAGTGCGAGGGGCTGACCAGATCAGCAAGAACAAGTGACATTGTTTTTCGACCTTGTACATGATGTGTTGACGAAACCCAAAGGGAATAGGAAGAAAGGTGAAAGGCAGACAGTACCAAAATAGCAGAGGCTGGAAAAACAAAGGCACAAAGTAACGTGCGCAAAGAGGCATCATGGCAGCCAGGCCTAAGCTAACTTAGCAATGCAGACCAAGAGTCCACAAACCACACGACAGGGTGTCCTGCCTGTGGTGAGGCCGAGGAGTCAGAATTACACGTATTTTTCTTTTGCAAGGGCTACCATATAATTAGGCATAGAGGGCTGATCCAGCTTTGCAGAAACCTCGGCACAACACATTGTAGAGAAGCTTTTAGGCTCCTAAAATATAGCACTGACCTGCACATAACTTATGCTGTATCTCGTTTTTTAAATTCCATGTGGTGGGCCAGGATGAACTATCTTAAAGCGTAATCATGGCTTATGTCACTTGATTATATTTTATGTCTTTTAGCCCTAATTGCATTTTAACCACTGGTGGTTTTTATTCTTTTTTTTAAACTTTTAATCAGCTTAACAATGTTTGTATTATTTGTGGTCATTCTTTTATGGTGCAATTACACCGAAATAAAGATTTAATAAATGAAATGAAAACCATAATGAGTACAGGTGAACGAGGTGAAGGAGCAAACGGAGGGAGACCCCGTAGGCCCCAGACACTATATTTTCTACCGGAAGCTTGCCCATATGTTTTTGTGCTGGTAAATGTTCCAGAGCTGAGACAAAGTCAGGTTGAGACAAAGGAACAAATTATGGCGAAGGGTTTTCACTGGCTCGCTAATATCACACGAGGGGTCCCGCAGCTACATAGGCACATCCTAATGGCAAGAAGAGTTCCATGGGTAGGCTCTGCTCCAAAGAACACAAATAGAGGATTGCATTGTGGTGAATCTAGTAGTCCTGCCTTAGTATGGTACATGTTAAACCAACTTCCATTTGCACTATTGTTAAGTTCTCTAACCATTTTTACAAACCCCATTCTGCCGTGAGGATAGAGGGGGGTATATCCAGATTCACGAGTCATCCTTACTTGAAAAGAAATGCACAGATGAGAAGTGGTGAGATCCCCCTTAGTAATAGATATGCCCCGCTGACGAGCTTGGAGGATTGTGATCGACTGATCTCAAAGTCTACATCCGTGGTGGGCGCTGGCGAGCCTAAGGTTGCCCCATGAAGGAACGTGAGATAGGAGGAAAGCGGGCGGATACCCCAAGATTAGCTACCTGGAACATAGCAGGCTTTAAGAAAAAAAGATAACTCAGATTGGCTGAGGGAGGTGACTAGATACAATATACTGTGTCTTCAGGAGACATTAGAGGTGGGCTCAGTCTTCCTGATGGCTACCGTTCCTATCGTACTCCAGCGATACCAGCTAGATCAGGTCGAGCAAGAGGTGGCATGCTGACTCTTTTAGCTAATACTATTAATGTCAACATTGTGAAATTCCTAGATACCTCCCCTTATTTTCATGTTTTGACATGTGAGGGGAATATTGATTCTGATATAATCCTAATTAATTTTTATAATAACTGTTTTCATTGGGATATGTCACTAGTGGTCGACACCTCGGAACAGGCGATTGGGAAAATCGTTACTCAACTTCAGAAAGCCCTGGACGTTATCTGGGTGGGGGACTTTAACGCCAAAAGCTGTCAAAAGATGTGGAGAGCAGTCTGTGGGATAACAGACTGTGCAGGTGATAATATGGCCCACTTCAAACATGATACTTACAGAAAGGCCTTGAATAGACTTTTGGTGATGTGGAATTTGATGATATTAAATATTATAAACCCTCTTACTCGTGCCCTGGACGAAACATTCCAGAGTTTTGACCAGGGGTCCAGGTTAGATTATATAATTGTCACAACCACCCTTAGTGGGAGAGTGACGAACATGCAGACTAAATTCCTGGGGTTTAGTGATCATGCTGCTCTTGATTGCGATTTAAAATGGGAAGGTAGACGGAAACTTATCCAGACATAGTTCCAAAACCTCTCTTAGCAAGGAAAAATGGTTAAATTTTAAAATGGGACAAAGTGGATAAAGAGAACTTTCTCCCTATGATATTACAACATAAACAGCCAGAGATAATGGCCTGCCTAGACCCATGTTTGGACCCTTATCAGGTCAAAGCTTATTTCATCTTATTATTAGACGAAGTTAAACATTATCTGACAAGGCCTTTCCCATCTAAAATACTCCCTCCTGATCGCTGGTTCAATACTTCGTGTACTAAAGCTTTATCGAATCTTCGTAAAGATTTACACATGGTCCAAAGAGATGTTCGTTTGATACGGTGTCTAAGGGCTAAATACAAGGCTGCCAGAGAGAGCAGATTAAAAACACTAAGGGAGGAAGCATGGTTGGAAAATTATTAATTTTATAAGGCAGCTCAAGGTAGGGGCCACAGCCAGTGTCAGGTTTGGCAGGGACAGGGGATTCACAAAGCCATTTGGTATCAAGTGCGGAGTGAGACAAGGATGTGTGCTCGCTCCATTCTTGTTTTCCCTGTATACCACCAATAGGGTGGAAAATGCCTTAGAAAAATGCACAAGGGATGTCACGTATATTGAAGGTGTCCATCTCCCGATTCTTCTCTATGTAGACGATGCAGTACTCATGGTGCGTACCCCTAGAGCACTCTAGACTCTTAAAGAGGAATTTACCAGTTTTATCACTTTCCTGGATCTGCATGTTAATGAGTCAAAATCATATGTTTTAATTACGGGCTCACCATCAAATAAGTGTCTGGCCTTTAATTTTGCCTAGCGTAGAGTGGAGGTGGTTGACTCTTTTTTAAATCTTGGGGTCTTATTTGATGGGAATTCTTCATGGAAGAATATGGTGAACAACATAGCCCTGCACTTGGAGAGAGATGTTGCAGCTGTTTTTAAATTTTTAAAGAAGGTGGGGAATAAACCCATCCCCGAAATGTTATATATTTATACTTCAAAAGCAAAGGCAGCAGCCACTTATGGGGCGGCAGTATGGGGCATAGTAAATATAGATGTTTTACAACGTATTGAAGATGCTTTTGCTAAAAGGCTGCTCTCTTTGCCTCAAAGCTGCTCAAATGACATATGCCATAATGAGTTGGAATTCCTGTATATTAGTGATGCAGTTAGATTGGCCCCTCTGATATTCTATTTGGAAGAGAGACAATGGCCTTAAATCAAGCAGTATTAAGGGAGTGCCTTAAACTGGATTATGCCAAAGCAATTCCTTGGCTGAGATATGTCGGGTTCCACACTGGCAAGATTGGGTCTGTGTGAGTTATTTGACTCTCCATCAGCTTGTTCTACTTTCCCTAAAGCTAAATTGAAGCAGATATTCCTAGAAAATGCAGCTGCAATTAGATGAGAGACTAATATAAAAAAATCTAGTGTAGATCTCTATCACAGGTCATTTACATCAAGATGCGATGTTCAATCTTATTTGACGTTTGTTCACAATCTGCGGCATCGCTTCATTCTGACCAGATTTTGTTTAAATTTTATTCTACTCATGCTGGGCTTCCCAGCAAACACTTACGCACACAAAAATTTGTCCCGGTATCCATGTGACGGTGTCTCTGAACAATCAGCCCATCACATACTGTTTTTCTGCTCATTCTATTTGCAACAAAGAAAAACAATAATGGCACCATATTTGCGCTCAACATTTTTGAGACAATACAGGCAAGCATTGACCCATTTTCAACGGTTTGAGAACCCTTTAGTCTGCTTGGTCTTGGCCACGTACCTGTGGGCTATTGTAAAATGTAGAAAAGCACTTAAGATGTCTGAAAGAAGAAGGCACCAACATGAGAAGTTTCTGCTGATGGTTAAAGAGAGTGGTGCCAGGTTTAGTGGGTATTGTTTTTAATCTCTGAATGCCATATTAATTTGATAAGAGGTGTAATTAATTATTTATGACATTTTTAACCATGAGTCAAGAACTTCTTATCTAAAACCTAATTCTTTATGGTCTTTTAATACTGTTTTTAGATAATCTAATAGATTAATAATTAATTGTATTTAGTGATTGTACTGTATTTTTTTTATGCAAAGAAACATTGCGAATAAAGTTCTTTGACTGACTCTCCAGCAAAGAAAAATAGGGTCTAGCAAAGGTGAAAAATCTAGGGTGACCATAGAGAAAAGGTGGATTTCCCACACTCTGGTGTGTGCTAACAGCTGCTGTTAGCAGCTTTACACCTTTCACATTATTTGTTCTGTCAATCGTACAGAGAGTTTCAGTATAACTCCCAGTTACATTTATTTTCTGTCATGGCTCTCAAAATTAATGGCATATTGCAGTAAAACCCCCACAAAGGAGATGTAATTCAGATCTAATTAGCATAAGATTGATCCTCTTTTTACCCTAGACATGTCAAGAAAAGTTAAATCATTCTAGATACAGTACTATTTGATGGTAACATTTTGCAGTACCATTTGTTGGTAAAGTGGTATGGCAAAAGAAGGGCCCAAGTACTGAAGAATCACTGTTTGCTAAAGTTAGGTTCATGTAGGGAACTGGGTGGTGGTGCCTTTGTACTTTCAGGATAGGTTGAGCTCCAAGCCTCTGTGGTTAAAATAAATAAATACATGCTGAAAGAGGCACCTTGTATATGCAGCGTACATTGCAAACATATGAAAAAAATCATAACTCTGGGACATAAGACAGTAAGCTTATATGATGATAGGCAGAACTTACTCTTCTATGAAGCTTTAGTTTATGTTCATTTACATCAGCACAACAGACCACCCTACACAACTTCCATAGAAACTTTGCATACCATCATGATGACTGCTGTCTGTACTACCCATTCTGATCACCGCTATGTCCTCTTTTTACTTACAAGCGTGGCACTACAGCCCTCCACAAAGTTACTTAGATGTAATATCCCCCTCTGACAATTAACATTTAACCCTGTTTCTCCAACTCTGCACAACCACAGAATACACTGACACATAAGGCATTGTAGACCACTGGACTGGACCAGAAGCGATTCCTGATTCTCTTGGGAAGTAACCATGACCCCACTACATCGTTTCCAGGTGTGGGAATAGAAAAAGCCAGGTATCACCTGGAGCAAAGATCGGACAAGTCAAAACAACTACTCTGTGTAGGATGATGAAAGTATCTGCGAAGTGGATAACCCCTAGTCCTGAGAATGCGGAATACTGCCCTGTGTGCTGAAAACCCGACATATCACCTCAGAAAACGTAAGCTTGGCTGTTTGATTGCTGCCGTGAGGATCACTGCCCTAGAATTGGAGAGTTCAGTCTGCCCACAGGAATGCCATTGTAGACAGTGGAGCTGTCGCTATCACTTGTCAAGGGAAGAGAAACAAACATCTCTTGTGCCTAACCCCAGGAAGAGCTCAAGATACCTCTTGGGCAAATCGCTATGTTGTGTGGCTTGGCTGTGGTGTTGTAACATCCCCCAATATTTTGCTTTGAGGAGTTGTGGGGTGGATACAGATTAGTGAACGCAGGCTCACGACTCAAAATGCATGCAGCAGCAATAAATAATTTTTCAACCAAATACTAAACTTTTATGAAAATAGAGAAGTATTTTATTGATACCGCATACCACACAAAGCAAAAATACAACATTCAAAATTAATTACACAGTCCCTCTTGAGGTCGGGACTCTAGTGTTGCTGTAGACATTCCCTGTCCCACCCCTCATTGCGTTAGCAATAGTGGTCATTCCCCATTCACTATTGGTAACATCCAGGGTATGTCCCACTAGTAGTCCGAGTCTCAAGAGTTCACTTTGGCTCTGATTTGAAGTCAATAGTGTTTCAGTGCTACTGCGCTAGCTTAGCAGCAAGTTATCCTGGGCTGACAGCCCTGAAACCAGTATTACCCGCTCAGGTAGGCGTGAAGCGTCCGAAGTTCCTGAGTGCGCATCGTCAGCCTGCGGTCACAGCTGCTGAAGCCGAGTTCAGGTGAGTCGGCAACATGCGGCACAGGTGTAGCTTGACCAGATTTTCAGAATGAAAAACCGGGACGGCCGTAGACATAGAAATAGAACTATGTTTTGGTCGGGCCCGTATCATGGTCACAAAAGGACTACATTACAAATATTTAAGGTCACTTAATATATGTATGTATATTTATATACACACACATAAATACACAGCCCTTCCCCCATGTCTGATTGTATGATGAGACCCAGGAGCAGGCTGCTAATGAGTTTGGCTTGGGGTGATGGGACACTGATTCGCCTCTCATTAAATCCTGCTATGCTGCCTGAGAAAGGCGAGGCAACACAGCAGGTGGCTTTTTCAACAGCTCAGCTTATGTTCCTGTTTTAAGAGAGGGGCAGAGGAAACGTGAGACTGTACCACACTGTGATAATGTGCGCGCTTACACGACCCTCTCAAAACCTGGGACATTTCTTTGTTGTAGAAAAAAGTGTCGGGACGCCGGGACAGTCCATGAGAAATCGGGACTGTCCGGGCAAATCCTGGACGTCTTGTCACCCTACCCAGGTGGCTACACTCAGTGGGTGCGAAGTCTCTCACTCGCGGCCATACTCCACGAGTGACCAGAGTCTCACTGTGGCTCCTCCTGCGGGGTAAGTGTGTGGTTCCTCTCCTGTGGGTTGTTGGTTGCGATGACCCTGTCTTTGATCCATCGCCTGTATGATGGTGTGCATGTTCTCCCAAGGCGTCCTCACTCCTCTGACGGGCGATGGCAGATTAGGTTGCAGCACTTGATGCTCCTAGTGACTACCTCTGGCATACGAGGTCACCGCATCTCACAACGCACGGGTTCCTGCCTAATTGGCATGGTTAAATCCTTCACAGCGGCCTGTCCTGGCATTTGGGATCGCCATCCGCTACTGCACAAGTCTACGGCCCTTACCTTACAGCAGTGTTATCCACAGCGGCCCCCTTTGGCATACAGGGTCGCCGCCTCGGCACTACACATGGCCACCCCATCGGTGCAGCAAGATACACAGCTCAATTCACGGCGGCCTTCTTCTGTCATGGGGAGGCCGCCGACTTTGTCCTTCATACCGGTAACAACCCAATCAATGCCGCAGCCGTACCTCACACCTCGTACAGGGAGTCCACTTGACAGGGCTCCCCACTGTATCTCGCTTCCTCCAACGCTGTCCTCTTCCTCACAGGGCACACTGGTCGTGACAAGCTAGCTCCAGGGCAGGTGGTCTTGGATTGCCTGGGTTATGTTTCTTCACCCAGCAGGGAGATTAGTAGGCCTTGGCCCCCGATCCTGGTCACAAGTCTTGCAGAGCTTCCCCTCCTTACACAGCCCATCTGGCTGCTTGGCAGATGACAATTTTTGGGGTCTCAAACTCTCCTTCTTATAGTCCATTTCCAGACTCCAAATGGTCTTACCCTTCCTAGTGTGTTTCCCACCCAGCTTTCACCAATGTCGCAATACACAAATCTGTCTGGGGGGATTCCTCTACCTCATCTCCATGTTAAGCCATCCCAGCCTGGGTCTCCCAAAATGGAACCCGAGGCCCTCCATGAATTGTACCATCCACAGGTGCATATACAACCTGTGCACAAACTGCACAGTACTATATCCTTTATGTACTGTACCACTCATAGGCACACATACATCCAGAATATGTATTTAACATGCACACACTGCCCAGCACTGTATCTTATATGTTCTGTACTACTCAAAGGTACACATACACCCACCATGTGCATATAACATGAACGCACTGAATCCTTCATCTATTGTACCATTCACAGGTACACATACACCCAGCACATGCATTTACCCTGCATGCACAGCACAGCACTACATCCTACAGGTACTGTACCACTCATAGGCACGTATACACTTAACATATGCGTTCACCATGCATGCACTGCTCACTACTGCATCATCCCAGCGCAGATACATCACTTCTGTGCTGCGCAGTACTTCACACTAAACTGATGCAGGTCAAGAGTGAGTTAAGCACACAGCATCTGAACTTTAAAAGGGAGTGAGGCTTTAGGCCTCACTCCAGTGACACAGGTTAAAAATGACCTGTTCACTCCTACTGATCACTATACAGTATGCTGCCACCACCGCGCTCGTGCTGCTTAACTCCTGGTGAAGGTAGTAGCCACCCACCACTATGTGGGAATCGCTTTGAGCGCCCCTCCCTGTCCAACAAGACCCCAATCCGTGAGACGGGCCTATGTGATGGCGCACACATATGATCGTGTTTGCCTAGGACAACACTAGCATTAGGGACCCAGACATCAGTACAGTTGGGCATTCAGGGCAGAGGTGCACATCTATTACTATGTAGAGCATTTTTCCGTCCCAAACGTGTTGATGGATGCACTATAGGAAAGACAGATTGTCCAAATTACTTGTATTGAAGGTAACTTACATTGAAGTTAAAGACGTTTTTACTCTTCTGTTGAATCTTTAATTTTAAGTTAAAGTCTTATACCTAACATGAAAAGTTATAATAACATTGCCTGCATATTATATTTATTGTGTAACAGTTTAGTGTTGACTACAACTGAGTGTTCTATCTTACACCACTGTTTAAGGTGACGACCTGCTGGCAGTTGCTAACACCTGAGAGTTAATAAAAGGAGATTGTTGGCATTGAGTGTGCTGGCAGTAGGACATACTTCCTGAAGTTTCAGGGATAACAGGAATACTTGTAAAAAGAAAAAGACACACAGATGATGGACGGAATGCAGAGCAAATCACACATTCACCCCCAGTCAATAGCTCTGGGTTAAATCTATTGTTCTTTTGCTCACTATGCCACCCCAGTTTAGACCCAGCCATATGCCAATCAGTCTTGACCCTGTGCCTCATGGGAACAGTCCAGCCCGAACTGCCAAGCCAGGTCCTCCCTGGACTGGAAACAAGCATCCTGGTACCTATTTTGGGCATCACCCCCATATCAGCCAGAATAGCTTGAATCCAGTGACACAGTGAGCCCGGTCTTGTAAATAGGACTGCCCTTGAGAATTAGCTTGCCCTGCAGTGAATGGATATAAATTTAAAACTTTATAACCTCTCATATTTTTTTCAAATAAGAGAAATCAATTTCACCTAGTTGGAAATGCCACTGCTCATATTCTATTAGGGCTTCTTCCACGTGCATCCATCTTACTAAACTCCACTGGCTACAGTTGGCTAAACATGCTGCCTTCAAAAGCCTAGACCCTTGGGGTAGGGCATGTACACAGTGTGTATGCAGCATAATCATTAGTCACAATTCTGTTACTTCCTGCTCAATGGTGCAGCCCTGGAGATGAACCGCCCAATCTGGAACATTCACAAGTGCGGCCTGCAGGCCCTGTGATGTGTCTGGATAGTGTGGCACACTGGCTGTCCCATATTATCAACAAAACCAAGCTGCAGTTTTCCAGCATCTCTTTTAAAAAAAAAAACAGATATACACACCCAAGTCAAACATGAGTGGACCACTTTCATCCTATGACTTACTTTTGACAAGCATTTTGGGCTTATGTGACAGCTCTGTGAAGGTAGGATAAAGAGGCACAGTGAAGCAGTAAAGATTCCTTTGTTTTCCAAGTTTAATGAGATAAATACAGGAGCCCACAGGGTTGCATCTTCATCCTGTGTTTTCCGTCTGCAATTGCCATGGCAGGAGCATTCATAACACCCAGTACAAGTGAGCAGTCACGGGCCATAACTTAAATAATAACATGTTTGTCTAATGCATTACTGAAATGCCCGAACATACAATTCTATCACATATGCAACTAAACTTATACCAAATACCAAAGAAGGACTAAAACAAAGTACACATCTTTACATCTTCTTTCCCCTTATAAAACAAAAATAATATGTACAGTAATGATTAATAAAGAACAAAGCCTTTGTACTTTACAGGTACAGCAACATTACGTGACAGCTTGGTTACTGATTTCATGTTGTCACGTGAAGAGCATGAATCAACTGTGTCACGTGAAGCACTTGTAGTGTCTTGAAATTGACTCACATGAGTCCCCTGAACACTTACCATGCTGGCAGTTTGCAACCCAGGATGTGAGTGTCAGTCAGCAAGTGCTGAGTCAACATTTCTGTCCTGGGTCAATATCTCATTGCAAAACAAACGAGAAATGTCACCTGTCATGGGGAGGCCGCCGACTTTGTCCTGCATACCGGTAACGACCCAATCAATGCAGCAGCCGTACCTCACACCTCGTACAGGGAGTCCACTTGACAGGGCTCCCCACTGTACCTCGCTCCTCCAACGCTGTCCTCTTCCTCACAGGGCACACTGGTCGTGACAAGCATTACCCTGCAAATTTTTACTTGACAAAATCCTACTTGCCTGTTCAGGAGAAAGTTTGACCAAACACTTCCTACTCCACCACCCCCTTTTATCCAAAAATAAAGAACCTTTTGACACTTTCAAGACTTGAACAGGCACCCTCTTTTTCACCTTGACCGAGCTTTTGATCATAACCTAATTAATATCCATCTGTAAAATCTTGATCTTTCACCTTAAGTTTAGAATCAAAATAATTTTTTTACATAGTTTGCCGTAAGAAATGGTATGTAACATTATCTGTCTGGCAGTGCATGCACAACAATTAGAATTGACAGTCAAATTCTTTTTTTTTTTTTTCCAAACTTCTTTTTATTAGGCACATTAGCATTTCACAGACTGATTGTACATCACATAAAAAAACATGCCGCAGCTATCCCCTCATCTAACAAATTATCTAACGAAGTCACAGTTTCACTTGAAAGCGTGGAGTGCGCCGCCACCCTTCATTTTCGACAACGCAACCTATCTGACTCAAATGGTACATCACAAGAGGCCTAGAATTTGTAAACCCCCGTCCCCACCCTACCGTCCCCAACCCACCCCCAACAAGATAACTCAACTACCAGAAGGCGGTCCTTATCGAGGCTATTACTGGGCTCAGAGCCTAGTTCGGTTTGGCTGTAAACATTGTGTACACTTCTGTTGTCAGGCTGGTTTTCCAAGGTGACCAAGAGTCCTCCAACTAAAATTGAAAGAGGTGCATATCACGTAATGAGGGAGGGCATACCGCCAAGGGGAGACTGCTTGTAAGGTAGGCGACGAGGGATCCCCATTTATATTCAAAAATTTTATAGTCGTCTCTAAAAATATCCACCATCCTTTCCATAGACAGTATTTTCCAGAGACGGGCATGTCACTGAGAAAGCACTGGCACAGCCTTTTTCTTCCATGCTGCTGCGATCGTTACTTTGGCCGCCCCAAGGCACGCTCACATTATAGCCCTGTCTGCTTTAGTTTGCTGCTCTAGCTCTGGATCTCTCAATCCTAGAAGTGCTCCTTTCTTGGTTGTAGGGATCGAGTAACCCAGGATATCTTTCATGTGAGACAAAATCTCCTCCCAAAAGGGTCGGATTGAGGGGCAGTCCCACCATATATGACTGAAGTCCCCTAAAAGGCCACACGCTCCCAAACACAAATCAGACGACTCTGGGAAAATCTTTTTGAGTTTTGTTGGGTATAAGTACCAATCAAAGAGAATCTTATAGTGCGCCTCCCTTAGGTCTAGTGAGTGATTATCTTTGGCAATATCCCTCCACAGATGTTTCCATTCTATATCTGAGATCTCTCTCCCTGTCCACTGTTCCCATGTCTGCATATAGCGGGGTCTCGGCATATGTGAAGTAGAGAGAAGCAGGTTATAAAAAAAAGAGATCACCCCTCTCATGGACCCCACCTTCTGCACACATTTTTCCATTGGCGTCTTCTCCCGAGTCTCAGCCTTCCTGACCTGCGGCTGGAGGGCCCAGTGTTTGAGTTGGAGATAATGGAAGTGCTCGCTGGGCGGCACCTTGAAATCCCTTTGACAGCTGGCAAAGGTGAGAATGTCGTAGTTATGAAACAGGTCTGATAGCATCAGACAACCCCCCTCCCTCCATAAGTCAAATGGCCCCTTTCGCAGCGCTGGGGGGAATTCAGGATGAAAGTGAATAGGTGTGTAGGGCGAAGGGAAAGTAGACCACTCTAGTCTCCTGGAAACCTCATCCCAAACTTTAAGTGTGGTGCGCATGGGAGTGCTAATGTACACGTTTAGCGGCCTGTCTTTCTTAGGTTTCCATATCAAATCCCATATTGTTCTTCCTACCACCACCCTGTCCATATGTAGCCAATGTCTATCTGATTCTCTCTTTGACAATTCTGCCAAGATACGGAGCTGGGCTGCTTTAAAATATAAGTGGAGGTCCGGTAGTGCCACCCCTCCGTCGCTTCTTGCCCGGCGAAGAGTGTGAAAGGGAAGCTGCGCTCTACTATTCTGCCAGATGTACCGCGTGAAGAGAGACCGCAGTTTGGGTAGAAAATCCCTGTCTAGGTCTATCGGGAGGGCCTGAAATAGATATAGTAATTTAGCTAGAACGGTCATTTTTATCGCGTGGATGCGCCCTAGCCAAGAGATAAAGAGAGGCTTCCATCGCTTAAGATCCTGCTGGATTTAGAGCAGCAATGGGGGATAGTTAGCCCGAAACAGGCCCTCTAGCGTGGGAGTCAGGTTAACACCCAGGTATTTGAGTGTATGTTTAGCCCATTGAAGTGGAGTACAGTCACGCAATCTACTCACGGCCTCCCTGGGCAGTGTGAGATTCAAGATGAAAGATTTCGTAAGGTTTACCCTAAAACCCGAAACTTCTTCAAAGGTCCTCAATTCATCTTGCAATTCCCGTAGCAACTGGTCGGGGGAGGTGAGAGATAACAGCACGTTGTCAGCGAAGAGCGATATTTTATGCTGCTCCCCCCAAATGGAATGCCCTGGATTCCTGCTGCTTTGCGAATCCGTAGGGTCAGCGGCTCAATACTTAAAGCAAAAAGTAATGGCAACAGTGGACAGCCCTGCCTTGTACCCCCAAATGGAATGCCCCGGATTCCTGCTGCTTTGCGAATCCGTAGGGTCAGCGGCTCAATACTTAAAGCAAAAAGTAATGGCAACAGTGGACAGCCCTGCCTTGTACCTCTCTCTAAGGGAAAGAGGGTTGAGCTGGTCCTGTTAACCTGGACTATTGGCTTTAATCATATCTATAAATGGTTTCCTGAACCCAAAGTGTTCGAGTGTGCTGAAAAGGAATGCCCAATCCACCCTGTCAAAAGCCTTTTCGGCGTCGAGGCCCACTTACACCGCAGGTATCTTGAATTTGGTCACCTTCTCAATCAGGTGAATGGTTCTACGAATATTGTCGTGGGTCTGTCTGCCTTTTATGAAGCCCGATTGATCAGGGTGGATTAGGTTTGGCATCAGGTCCTCTAGTAGGTCCTCTAGTCGCGTTGCCAGGATTGAGGAATAGAGTTTGGCATCTAGATTCATAAGCGCGATAGGCCTATAGGAGGCACATTCTCTGGGATTTTTCCCGGGTTTGCGAATAACCAGGATAACGGCCTTCGCCATTGATTGAGAGACGCTCTGACCTTCCTCTATCGCATTAAAAAGAGTTGTTAGGTGTGGGATGATGTCTGGTGCAAAGGTTTTGTAAAAGTGGGCTGTCAAGCCATCGGGACCCGGAGACTTATTAGGTTTAAGCGCCGTAATTGCCCTCCCCACTTCTTCCCCCGAAATGGGAGCGTTTAGTCTCTCATTCCAATCCGGCGAGACCTGTGGGAGTTCTAGGGATTGTAAATACTGGTGTTGCGCTGCAGGCTCTAGGTAGTCCCTAGAATAAAGACCTGTATAGAAAGCCCCAAAGGCATTGGCTTTAGCGGTATCTTCATGGGAGGAATGCCCCGCTGCATCTAAGATGGCCCCAATAAATTCTCTCCCCCTCTTTTCCCGTAGCTGTCTAGCAAGGTGCGAGCCAATCTTGTTCCCCTGCGCGTAAGAGATTTGACGCAATCGAAGAAGAATATGTTCCGCCCTGTTAGAGTATATCGCTGTGAGTTTCCCCTTGATTGCGCTCATCTGACGCTGTACCGTGCGTGAGGGGTTCTTTTTGTGTTCCCTTTCAATGTCCCCCAGAGATTTTTCTAAAGCTTCCCTCTCCTTGGCCCTTTGTTTATTTAAAGCAGAGTTGAGCTCCGTACATTATCCCCTTATAACAGCTTTAAAAGCGTCCCAATTATTCAGGGGCGAGGTGTCCTGAGGCAAGTTTACGCGAAAGAACTCTGCGATGGCCCCTCGGAGTTCCTCTCTTAATACTCTGTCTCTCGTTAGAGAAACCGGGAAGTACCATCTTGGCACCTTAGAGGTGCCCCTCTCCCAGGTGAGACAAATCGTAACCAAGCTATGATCTGAAATGGAGATTGGGAGGATATTCACTTCCTGAAGGGACCCCAGAAGACCTTGACTAATGAAAATATAATCGAGTCTCGAGTATGTTTGGTGGACGTGGGAAAAGAATGTGTAGTCCTTAGTGTCGGGGTAAAGGTGTTGCCAAGCATCGACCAAGCCTAATGTTTGTGTTGACTGTTTAAAACTCCTTGGGAAGCTACCTGTAAGGGACCTGTGACAGTGTGTACTGTCCATATCCCCGTCCCATGTGAGGTTAAAGTCTCCCATCAGTATCACCGGGCCTTCTGCAAACCCACCAATCATAGTTAGCAGGGCTGTGAGAAAAGTCGACTGACCTGTATTAGGCGCATATGCTGATATGAATGTGCATAGCCTCCCTCTTACTTTCCCTTTCACCATAATAACCCTACCTTCCTTATCGGACTTAATATCTTCAGATTGGAATTTCAGGGAATTATGAAACATTAGCTCCACCCCTCTGTGTTTGGTGGATGCTGAGGATCTATAGATTAAAGCATAATTTTTGTGGCACAACCGACGCTCCTCCGCTCTCTTTAGGTGCGTTTCCTGTAAAGCCACCACTTCAAAGTCATGGTCTAACAAATATTTCCAGACTTTCTGCCTTTTAAGGGGCGAATTCAGCCCCTTTACATTCCAAGAAGCTATGGATATCGGCATGATCCTAGAGTACCTTTTACCCTCAACATCAACTCTTGAATAAAGCCCGTCTCTCCTGCTGATATCATCAACCAAAAGAGAACCCCTAGCCTGATCAATGCACTGACGCGAATTCTGAGCCATCAGTAATACGTATCCTTTCATCCACAGGATTGAGAGGTTCCCCGCGCCGTTGCGTATCCCTGACCACGTGCTCCTCCAAAAGGCTTCACACTGCAAGGGAGAACTATAACCCCTCTAGCTTCCTCAGGGACCTTTGGGCATCTCGCAAAGGGTGTTTGGTTGCTATTGGTCCAAAGCTTCACTTCTGGTATGGCAGGCCACGTATCTTATGCCCCTCTGTACGTTATTCTTAGGGTAGACCACCTCATTCCATCTCCAATGTGTCCTCAGCCTCACGCTAGCTTGCATGAGATGGCAGCTCTGGCCGCCATCTTAAAGTCAGGCATCAGGTTCCTGGTCGGCCTCACGCTATTCCCCGGCATCCAGGGTGCTTCAGGGGGCAGATTCCCTCTAAATTGAAGGGCTCCCCAGTGTCAACGGGGGCCTCCAACCCCCAAAGTCAAGTGCCTCCTACCTTCAATGTGCACGAGGCGTACTACGGGAGCGGCCCTCGACTCACGAGCCGCTCGTCCCGTTTCGCTTTCAGCGCATCATCCGCCTCCGCACTGTACTTGGAGCGGCCCCCGCCGCCCCGGGGGGCGCAGCCGCTCACAACAGCGCTCACCTGTTCCAGGCGCACGGCCCCGCTAGTAGTCGCTTCGGGGCGCGCGGAGACTCCGGGGATCGCCGCCATCTTGGGCGCGGGCCGCTCCTCTTCGTCACAGTCGTCGGAGTCTCCGGGGGATGGAGAGCGGCCCACGCCCCTAAGCCTCCCTGTCTCCGAGCATTCCGCAACTCTGCCCCCGCAACTTGATGGGTCTTGGTGCGATGTTGCTGCCAGAAGCACCGAAGACAGCCCAGGTGAAGATGGAGTTGAGGCGAGTTACGTCCGCCCGACCATCTTGCCTGGCCACGCCCCCCCAGCGACAGTCAAATTCTTAATCGAGTCTGGATACACATTGTCCCTTGGTTCCCTCTTTTGCCTAAGGCGCAAAGGAGAGATCCCAGTGGAAGAATGAGGGGAAACTAAATAAGACCAAAGCTTTCTCCTCAAAAATTCTTCCAGAGGTGTGTTAACAGCAAGAGCTGTTTGTACCCTCTCGTTCAAGAACCTGTTCATAAGTTCTACAAGTCCATTGGAAGAAGGGGAGTAAAGAGCTACTCTAAGGTGTTTGCCATGATGATATAACAAGAAGTTACTCACCAGTGCAGAGGTGAAATGAGACCGACTAACTCCTTTGATCTGCCCTCGGTATTAAAAAGTTTTCCCAAGAACTTTATGACTGCTATGGTGTAGGTGTAGCTGTAAGCTCAAACTAAACCCATTCAGAGTAATAGTCTATTAAAACCATAAGTTACTTTTTGTCAGCAGGCAGCAGATCAAAAGGGCCCGCAAAATCTAAGGCGACGTTACTCCAAGCTTCATTAGGTACAGGAACAACATGCAAAGGAGTGCAAGTAGTTTTCCAGAGTTTGTCAGACAGCAAACAGGTCTGACATTTATCAATCCTGTGTGCAACATCCTGATCCATTGAAGGCCACCAAAAGTGCCGTTTTAAAATTCTACAGGCTCCACCCACCCCTGGATGATCTTCATGTTCGGTTTCAATGAGTTTACTACAAAGTGCCACAAGGAACACATGCATCAGCACGCATAAAGACACCCTTAACTATAGACATTTCAGTGGCTATTTGTGCAAAAGGTTTGAGGAGCGACAGAAGAGAGCACTCTCTGGGCCACCCTTTTCTTACCAAATCCATCGCCATTTGTAAACTTCATCCTTTTGTGTAGCATCCAACCAGTCTGTATAATGTACCACACCTACTGACCACAACATATCTTCTATGCTTGTAACAACACCTTCTACATCATCATGTGAGTCATCTTGTACCGTACCTTGCAAAAGGCATTCTGGAAAGGCAGTCAGCCTTGACATTTCATCCTCCAGCAATGTACCTGATCACAAAACTGAATTCCTGTAAACGAGACAACAGTCTCACCAATCTAGCCGAGGCCTTGCTTGTTCCGTTGCCATTTAAAAAATTTAATAATGGCTTGTCGTCAGTGAAAATCTCGAATTGCGTTCCCCATAAAAAATGTCTTACATTTTTCCACAGCCTAGGAATAGGCAAGAGCCTCTCTTTGTTGTACTATTATGAGATTCCGCTTGTTTGAGACTTCTAGATGCAAAACTAATTATGTGCTCTTTACCTGATATCCATTGACCCAGCACCGCGCCTAGCCCGCACTGGCTTGCATCAACAGTGAGAAAACATTTTTGCCCGATGTGTAAAATGACAACACAGGAGCATTGACAAGACGTCGACAGTCTCACCACCCAATTACAATGTGCCCGCCGGGCGGAAAAGTGCTCAATAACACAGCAGCTTGTGCTGCTACCCTGGAAATAGGCTGCAGCACAAGCTGCAGTGTTATTGAGCACTTTGTGCACATTCATGCATCAGTGTGCCAGGCACCATGTGGAGCCTGGCATACGGTGCATTAATGTGCGTGGGGGGACTACATGTGCCCCCAGGACCACATTACAGTGGCCCACGGGGGACGGGGCACTGCTTGGGACCCCCAAAGTCCCTTTCTGGCTACCTTTTCATGGAGGTGGGACCGCCATGAACAGGCAGTCGGAAAGAGACATCGTAATTCTGAGGGTGGTGCCTGAACAGGCACCGCCTCCATTCAGGATCACGATTCCCACTGCTGCCCCGTCTGGATCAGTAGAGCATGTTGGAGGCGGCGGTCCGTCCCCTGACAGTCAGGGGTCCGACCGCCTGCATTGTAATGCGGCGGTCAGCACGAAGAGCTGTCTGTCGGGTCCCACCTGCATCGTAACGATGCCCTAAGTCTTTTACACATTGAAAAGCTTCGTCAGAGATAGACTCCCAAATAAATGGCATACCCTTTTTGAGTAAAGAACGCAAAGGCTGAACAACTTGAGCATACTCGAGCACAAACCTGGAGTAATATTCACTCATTCCCAGGAATGATCTTAATGTGTCTTTATCTTTAGGAGACGGAACCTCTGCAATAGCTTGAGTGAGAGAAAAATTGGGTTTAATCCCCATAGAAGTAATGGTGTGACCCAAATAATCCAAGTTGTCTGTAAGGAATTTGCACTTGTCATGCACAAGAGTGATCCCCACATCTTTGAAGATGTCTAACACCTTTCTTAAAATCATTTTGCGATCTGACACAGGCTTTGAAAATATCATAACATTGTCCTGATAGGCCTGCACACCATCAATTCCTCCCAAAATATGATCCATAAATCTTTGAAAAACAGTTGCCGCTGAGGTCAAACCAAAGGGCAATCTCGGAAATTTATAAGCTCCAAATTGAGTCACAAAGGTGGTCAAGTCACATCACTCTGGTGATAGAGGGATTTGATGGTATGCAGACTTTAAGTCCAAGAGGCTGAAGACCCCCAATATTGGCAAGTAAATCCTGGATTTTTGGGACAGACAACGAACATTCTAGTTGAGAGTGCGTAAGTCAGCACATAAACGAATATCGCCAACCTTTGTGCAAACTACTACAACAGGGCTGACCCACTCTGAGGAATCTGTGGAAGTAATCACATCTTCCAAAACTAGCTTGTCTCACAAGTGCTTGAGATCATCCTTTACATTTAAAGGAATTGATCTGACCTCATGAACAATGGGAATAGCATACTGTTTGAGCTTAATTACATGTTCAAGCCTGGTGATCTTACCAATCTTTGACTCAAATACTGCGGGAAAACTTCCCAAATGTTTTTATAATTCATCACTCTCATCATCACATGCATTAGTTATAAGTGCAACTTGTGTGTCATTTAGTTGTACAGGAGTCTCTGAACCAGGAACAAGTTTCAAACCCATAGGTGCTAAATCATGCCAACCCACAATATTTTTGCCCTTTACTGCAACATATACCTTGGTTTTGACATGTCTACCCAAACATGACACAATCTCTGTAAAATAGCCAAGCATGTCAATGTCGTTATCTCCATAAGCTTTAGGTAAAATATCTGTTTGCTGTAACTGAACCTTGGCAGACCAGTGCTGTGTAAAATGAAGATCTGAAATTATAGTTACAGGTGCACCTGAGTCCTCCATCATATTTAATGAAACATCACCGATGATTACCTGACAAAACGGTTCCTTAACTTTGTGACTCAATTGAAAAATATCATCGGTATCAATAGTTAAGACCATTTTGTGGAACTCAACCTGCAGGCAATCATCATTAAGCTGTACATCACTCACATGTAAATTGCTCACTTCATTCTTTCCTCTGCACACAGACTTAAAATGAGCCATTTTCCAACACTTGAGACATCTCTTCTCCTAAAATGGGCATGTGGGACTATTACTCAAGTGTGAACAAGAACCACATCTGAAACATACTGTATAAGATTTCTTTTGAAAAGGTTTAACTGCCCTGTTTTTGAAGGAAATAGCATTAACAGAATCTGCGTCCCGAACTAAATTGACTACAGAGTTGCAGAGCTCATCATTAGAAATACACTTGGAGGACACAATAGCACGTTCAATCCCTTTTGCTATATCTATCACTTCAGTGAGTGAAGGATCTCTACAACTCAATATTCGCTTTTTGATTTTTTTAGAGGAATAACTGAAAGCAAATTGATCCCTAATATAAGTATCCAGTGCTGGACCAAAATTACAGATAGATGCCAAATATCTGAGAGCTGAAATGTATTCTTCCACAGTTTCGTCAACTTCCTGCTTTCTCTTCATGAAATTAAAGTGTTCCAACATGACACAAGGATGTTCCAAAATGTCTTACTCAATCTCCGAACTGCCTGAATGTAAACATTCCAGTTATCAGCATCACTAGAGGGTGCTTTCAATGGTGGTAAATTGTCAAATATTTGCTGCCCCTCACTCCCAAGATAACTGAACAGTAGTTCAATTTTTCTCTTTGGGGAATATTTCTCCGCATCAATTTTTTTTATGTTTATTGCATTTTACAAGACATATTATCAAATGTCACAATGAATGTTCAAATATAAGTGACTACAACAAACCTACAAAAACTAACAAGGCAAGGTAATCACAACTTCATTGTGTGGACGTGTTACAACATCATCTAATCACATACTGGTTATGGCATGCATATTGTACACAGTGCACTTCGTATTAAACTAAGAGCATTCAATTTATAGAGTAAACAAGCAGTATCGTCAGGGGCCGCTACATTAGGGACTGGTAGAGGACCTTGTCCTGCAGAATGCAGAAGGCCTAGCAAGCTAAAGAATACCCTTAAATATCCGTTTCAAGTGCTACCTCCGTTTCTCCGCCTCAATTAACACCACAAAGTTTTCAAATGAGCGAGACCAAATTTTCCAGGGTGTTTTAGGTTTTCCAGGTAATAGTGAAAACGGTGTCAGCTGTACGATTTGTTGAACACTTACCATATTGCTAAAAATATACCTCTTTTTATCTATTTTTCTCCTAAAAGTAGAACACGCAATCCTGTATGAAATTAATACAAATAACCTACCAGAGCACTTTGCTAATAAAAATAACCAAGCAAGTGTTTAAACGTTTAATCTTCCAGCTCTATATTATTTATAATGAGTACACACTTTGAAAACTCTACTTTTGTATGATTTCAAATAAACAGTGACCCTAATCCAAAAGGCCGCCGTGTGTCGCATCGTAATGTCACCAGTCACATGACAGCAGCCAATGAAGCTGAAGCGAACACCCGTTTCAAAGGACACTAGCTCGTGCGACAGTGCACGAGAGACCAGGGCCATTAGAGACTCTGAAATTGGACAAAAGTGGCAAATGCCAAATCTCAGAGACGGAATATCACGATCACAGTGCCACATTCACGTCCTGTATGTCTGCACGCAAATCGGGCCCGAAGCGGCAAGATGAGGAGGAAATCAGCACGCCCACCATGGAAACGAGACAAAGTGCACAAAAATGGATGGGCTCCTGCAACAACAAGCCACTCGTCGCCATGTGTGAAGGTGGGCTAAAGAGGCATGGTGAAGCAGTGAAGGTTCCTTTGCTTTCCAAGTTTAATGATATAAATACAGGAGCCTCCAGGAATGAGTCCTCTTCCTGTGCTTTCTGTCTGCAACTGCTATGGCAGGAACACACAGATCAAGTGAGCAGTCACGGACCATAAGTTAAATAACAACATGTTTGTCTCATGCATAACTGCAATGCCCTAACATGCACTTCAATCACACATGCAGCTAAACGTATTGCCAATACAAAAGAAGGACTAAAACAAACTACACATCTTCACAAGCTCTTAACAAAATCACACTGTACCTGGCATGAAGTACAGTAACTCTTGTGCAGTTGTGTAGGAGTTTTTACGAACCCTCACAGGATCTGAGGAACTGCTAACTTAGTACAAGTCTCTAAATCTGACTTGGGATACTTAAAAAGCTAGTAAGCAGTAGGTCCTTTGCCGCACCCACTGTCTTGCCTCCCTGCATTATAGAAATATTCCACGGCTCCAGAACATCTGTGAAAATATCAATTCATGTACTGTCTTTCGGATTTATTTCAAGATATTTTGCCTTGGAATGGTGCTGGCTAGGGGTGTGTGAAGTTCTTGTAATTTACATTTTGTCTAATGATGTAAAATTATGGCAAAATTACGCATAATTATACATAAATGCAAATTTAACATTTCGCACTAAATGTAAGTGTGAAATGAGTCCTTGTTTTAATTTTTGGAGCAAGGACATTTTTAAACAAAAGCAGTGCGAACAACAGGCACTCACATTCTGTTGTTCCTGTCTGTTAATGGTACATTTTTACAGCAAATGTCATATAATTACACAAAGTGGCATAATGCCATAATCTCATGTAACTGGCGTAACATGAAATTCATGAAATTATGCTAATAACACTGCATAATTTAAAATTCGCCCAAGCCTAGTGCTTTATACTGTACTGGGCTATGGTAGGCTGTAGGTTTCTATTTAACTGACTTTGAGAGAAATTAAACAGCTCACCCTCCTCGGGGAGTAGTGTCAAATATCAATAAGTACAGGGCACCATTACTGGACGGGAGTATGAGGCATATTTCTCGTCTCAGGAGTGAGTATGGCAACACCAGAGTGAATCTTCAGCATAAATCACTTACTTTCAGCAATAGGATTTCGAAAATTGGGTGACACAGCATCCTCTTTCAACTGACCCACAAATGGTAAAGTGACTTAAGCTCTGAATTTTTTTTTCTCCAAATAATAAAAGTAATTTTTGGGACAGTGTTAGAGCAAAAGTGATCATGAATATATATAGTATATTAGTATTCATAATGAAGAATATAGAGTTACATAAATTCATAAACTCTGAAAGAATGTTGTTGTTACAGTCCTTTCCAACAGTTAACATGGTGGATCATGATCAGGAAAAATGGTTAAATTTACACCCATAATCCCAGAGTGCAAAAGATTCAAAATGTAGATGAGGGGCAACAATATAATTTAATGGTGCTCACATGGTAAGGAAGCCTGCATCATTAGCCTCTCAGTCACCATGCATCCACGCATACACTCTCTCAAGACCTTGGGCAGTGGTTCAGTGAAGTCCACAGCAAACCGGTACAAACTTTAGGTGCTTTCATATGTTCTGGATCATTAGAGTTATCTTGCACTGAGTTGTCAAGTGTCAATTATCCATTCCGCATCCCAAGATGTGTCGTAACTCCCAAGGTGGGAGGATGGTACAGAGTGGTCATCAAATAGGTCATGATCCTACATTTTTAAGTTGCCAACACTGCTGGGATGAAGACGGAGAGCACTGACATGCCTGCTCCCTAACTGAAGATGCAATACTTCTGCATAGATGGTATATAGCAGTACTCTTTGGAAATTCACAACCTAGTAAATTACAAGATAGTCCTAATCAGTCAGAACATGTTATTACAACACGCCAGGGCTGACTTCCCTGTTTGTGTGTGTTTCTTCATTTTAGTGTAACATTAGTAGTAGGACTGTGATAACTAGACAGAAACTCATGCAATGCACAGCAACATACAGGCTTGTCTATCCTAGTGACCAAAAGGGCCTCACTCAAAGACCGCCTAGACAACAACGCACACAACAGCAAAGAGCTCTTCAACATCGTGAAGGAACTCTCCAACCCCAGCTCCAACACCAACGACATCCAGCCGTCGCGAGACCTGTGCGACTCACTGGCCACCTTCTTCCACCGCAAAATCGCCGACATCCACGACAGCTTCAACACCACGACCGCCCCGGCAACCACAGAGACCACTGCCCCCACAACCACCAACCGCCTGCTCTCCTGGACCAACATCAACGACGAGGACACCAGCGAGATCATGAACACCATCCACTCCGGTTCACCGCTAGACCCGTGCCCTCACCACATCTTCAACAAAGCCAGTACAGCCATCGCGCCCCATCTCCGGAAAATAATCAACATCTCCTTCGAGACAGCAACCTTCCCGGAAAGCTGGAAGCACGCCGAGATCACCGCCTTACTCAAGAAACCCAAGGCAGACCCCAAGGACCTCAAGAACTTCCGACCCATCTCTCTGCTCCCGTTCCCCGCGAAGGTCACCGAGAAAATCGTCAACAAACAACTGACCCGCTACCTCGAGGAGAACAACATCCTGGACCCTTCCCAGTCCGGCTTCCGCAGCAACCACAGCACCGAAACCGCCCTCATCGCTGCCACCGATGACATCAGGACCCTGCTAGACAACGGAGAAACAGCAGCCCTCATCCTCCTGGACCTATCAGCCGCCTTCGACACGGTCTGCCACCACACACTACGAACACGCCTTCACGACGCCGGGATCCAAGAGAAGGCCCTGGACTGGACCACATCCTTCCTTTCCGGCAGAACACAAAGCGTCCGCCTCGCCCCTTCCGATCCAAGGCCACCAAGATCATCTGCGGCGTACCCCAAGGCTCCTCCCTCAGCCCAACGCTGTTCAACATCTACATGGCACCCCTCGCCCACGTCGCCCGACAGCACAACCTCAACATCATCTCCTACGCCGACGACACCCAGCTGATCCTCTCCCTCACCAAAGACCCTCACACCGCCAAAGCCCACCTCCACGAAGGAATGAAGGCCGTCGCCGAATGGATGAGGACCAGCCGCCTGAAGCTGAACTCGGACAAGACGGAGGTCCTCATCCTTGGTTCCAACCCTTCAGCCTGGGACGACTCCTGGTGGCCAACATCACTGGGAACAGCCCCGCCACCCACCGACCACGTACGCAACCTAGGGGTCATCCTCGACCCCACCCTCTCCATTACTAAGCAGGTCAACGCCGTTTCCTCATCCTGCTTCAACATCCTCCGAATGCTCCGCAGGATCTTCAAGTGGATCCCCACCGAAACAAGAAAAACAGTCACCCAGGCCCTCGTCACCAGCAGGCTGGACTACGGAAACGCCCTCTACGCAGGAACGACGGCTAAGCTCCTGAGACGGCTGCAACGCATCCAGAACGCCTCTGCACGTCTTATCCTCGACATCCCCCACGCAGCCACATCACACCCCACCTGAGAGACCTGCACTGGCTCCCTGTCAACAAGAGGATAACCTTCAAGCTCCTCACCCACGCACACAAAGCACTCCACAACTCCGGACCAGCCTACCTCAACAGACGACTCAGCTTCTACACCCCCACCCGCCAGCTCCGCTCGACCAGCCTCGCCCTCGCCACAGTCCCCCGCATCCGGAAACGACCGCCGGCGGCAGATCCTTCTCCCACCTCGCCGCCAAGACCTGGAACACCCTCCCCACCAACCTCCGACAGACCCAAGACCTACTGGCCTTCAGAAGACTCCTCAAGACCTGGCTCTTCGATCAGTAGCAGCACCACCCCCCTCTTCCCCCAGCGCCTTGAGACCCTCGCGGGTATGTAGTGCGCTTTATAAGTGACATGATTGATTGATTGAGTGACCCTGGACTCCTAAAAATGTGTGCAGAATTTTTCAAGTAAAATGCAGTTACAAAGAATCTTCTTAACAAAGGATTCAAATAAATGGGGTTTGAAGGCTATAAGAGTATGGTACTGTACATTAAGCAAAACATTTTGAGGGCGCAAATATTGACTTTACCTATTTTGTACGTACAGACAAAAATAGTGGTACAAAAATATAGACCTCTACATATTCGAAAAATAGGTGAGCATATTGAATTTTAACTATTATATGCTACTTTAACTTTTAAACCTGTATTAACTTTAGAAATATATTAAAAACTATACTTATACTAATATGTTAAAATAATGATAGCTTACATAAAATAAAAATATATTCTTGAAAATAGTTCCAAAATGTAAAAAACATAATATTTAAACACTAAAATTATTATTAAGCCATTAATAATAAACCATAATACAAATTAATTATAATTACAAACACTACACATCAAAAAGTTAAATAAATGCATAATAACATTAATATAAAATATTAATTAATAAAAATATTGCAAAAAAAATATTATTTTTAAAATTAAAGCAAAACTATATTTTAAAATATATAAATTACAAAAATTAAAAAATTTATTAAAATTCTTTAAATTAAAATAACTATGTAAAAGAATCTCACCTCGTTTCCCTACAAACCCAACAACCCACCAAAAAAGACAAAATAAATCTTAAAATATATTACCAAATAAAAAAACCAAACACACACAAAAAAATTATTGAATATACTTAAGGTTAAAATAATGACACAAAAACTAATAAGACTTAATAAACAATTAAAACATTATACGGGCAACTATAGTTAAAAATTAAATAAAAGACTTTAAAATATGATATTCTTATCTTATATATTGTACCGTTATATTTTTGACATCACAGTATTTTTTTTACTGCATAATTGTGTCTCCTAATATTTTTTATACCATATTTTGCCGGAACAACTAAGCAGGATATTGAGGGTGCTTCCTCATAGTGAAATTTGATGTTAAATACTGGTCATGGCTCCTTAGAAACATGTTGTTCCAGGCAACACAGAATATAGAAGCACAGTATTCATGTATTGGTGAGGAAAAGTATGTATATGAGAAGAGAGGACGCCAGAAGAAGTGCAGGGAAACTCTTCTTCACCCTTCACTCTTAATTGGCAACAACCTCCGAGTTCTCAGTTACCCCGTTTAATATTTTCAGCAAAGTGACTCAGTTCCGGTTTCTCAAGCATGTTTGTCTGCAACAGCTACTTCAGAGTCTTTTGCGCGGCAGCAATTTACAAATTCAACAGCCTGATTCTCTTCTGCCCCGTCTCCAAACTCTTCACAAGTTTGGCCCAGTCCTGCCTCTCAGGGAATTACAGAAAGTCTCTATCCCTCCTGGTTTTAGTTACTCCAATCCGATGATGGGATTGTAATACTCATGCATTCAAACTGACAATGACACTGGCCCAGATTATGAATATGGGGCAAATGTGGGGGAGTATTTAGATATCTGTGCAAACCTGTGTGAGCAGGGATCGGAATTCTGAGCCCTGTAGAGTTTTTTTCTTTACTTTAATTGGCAGATGCTATACATATCGCACACACACAATTTTCTCCAAATCAGGTCAAACCTGCTGAAATTGATGAGAGGAAAAATGTCTGGTAATTTCTGAGACTTGCGAAATTCAGTGAAGTAGGTACAACATTCTGACTTTCTGAGTGAAGCCTCAAGACGGAAGGTATTAACTGAACCTTATAAATACCTAAAGTATGGTGGCAGTATTTATCTGGTCCAATAAATACCTCAGCCCCACCCGGGGTACCTATAATTCGTGTCCATGTGTTGTACCTCACATTCACAGGAAGATTTGACATGCTTGAGACGAAACAGGTTTCTCTCTCTTCCACAATCCTATTATATTAGCATGTCTATGAAGATAAGCATTTATCCATTGTTGCCTAAGAAGAAATTAGGTGTGAACTGGGACAATTAAGTGTGAACCATGAGAGGATGAGCCACGTAAAGGGGATTAGTCCTTTGCTAACACTTTTCCCAAACTGTAGTTGATGTGGCAACTTATAAAAGTACATGCAAGGAGTGTACATAATCACAATGTCAAGTTCCCCTTTATTTTGTCATAATTCTTTGCCTACATGATGTGAAAATGACTTTTCTAACATCTCATCAAAAACATTTCAGAAAATATCATTTTTGTTTAGCGTCACATTTTAAAATGCTGCATTCCTTTGCACACGTGCTTTTAATATGTTACCATTTTAAGATGCAGGTGGGAAAAAAATCTCCTTCAAGCGTGCATCCCAGTTTTTATTTTAGTGCAGCTGTGCAAAATGTTTTGCACACAATTACAGCTGAGTAATCGAAGTGTCAAATATAGCAAAACAAAACAGACTGTTTTTATTTTGTTTTAAGGGCAGAGCAGAGCATAGGTGACTGGTATCTGGTTAGCAGGCTCCAACTACTCTAGAGGTCAAATACCAGATGTCACAAGTCCAAAAATAAAAGTAAAAACACAGCAAAAAGAGGGATTTTCTACACCCACCATCTGGCAACAGAAGGAAGTAAAGTTTCTGGCCTACAGAATGACCAAGACAAGCAGGCATCCCATCTTCCCATCTGCCTATCTTGTCTGGAGGTGTGACAGCCCAAATGCTAGTAATAAGGCAAGATTAGATCATACCAGTAGGTTTGCTACATCTAAGGGCTACGAAATAGCTACCTCTTTGCGTTAATAAAACATTGCCTATGACTCCTGGATGCACACCACCACCCCCAACACAATTTCCCCTTTTCTCTTCACCCCCTCAAGGCACACATATTTATGAGCCTATCCACATTTTTAAATCAAAATGATTTAGATTAGAGTTACACGGATATAGGTGTCACTTCAACACTCACTTGACTCATTAAAAAGAAACAATAGAAGCAAGTTTAACAATCTTAGAAAAATACATCATAGAGGCTTTCATATAATCACAACAATAAGTGCATCATAGAAAAAAGGGGACATGCCAGAACGTACAGGATGGCGGATGCAAGTTGAACCGGCTCCCCGGATCCAGTAATATTCTAAAGAGCGAGGCCAACGGGACTCATCTTAAGACGGGGTCCTAGTATACGTGGCTGCTTGTTGTAGTGTTCTTATTCATTGCATAGAATGTTTTACACATCAACATTGGAATTTCACCATGTCATCTGCTGGATGTTCTTATGAATAGAATGGGTTGAGGCAATCAGATGCTGCCTACTCTTGGGCTGGCTACACTGGGGAGGGAACACAATAAACATACTTCCTATTTCATCTACACTGTGTCCCTGGTTTTCTTCTGTCAGCAGTGGAATGGATCATAACACTGGTGAGCTTGGGCGGCGAGATGAGTATGATGTTATGTTAATGCTGTTTGTATAGCGCACGTATCACCCGGGGGCATCTCGGCGCTGTTGAGGAACTTGATAGAGAGGACAACCAGAGGAAATTAGTACAGATAGGCTATTAGTTGTTTTCTGAATTTACTGTAAGTAGGAGTCTCACGGAGAGCTATGGGTAACTTGTTCCAGTACCTTGGGGCGAGATAAGAAAAGGCCTTGTCCCCAGTGCGAGTTTGACGTATTCGGGGCACACACAAAAGGGCTTGAGTGCTTGATCTGAGATTTCGGGAAGGCACGTAAGTAGTGAGTTTTCTTTGAAGATAGCGTGGACCTTTGCCTCTCAAGGCGTTATAGCAGAGGCAGCAAATTTTAAAAAAGGACCGCTTCTTCACAGCTAGCCAATGCAATTCCCTCAGCAAAGGCGTGGAAGGGGTACCTGCAGGACGGTTCAGGATTAATCTTGCTGCGGTGTTCTGGACCACCTGTAACTTTACCAGCAGGGTCTCACCCACTTCGGCCAGCAGAGCATTCCCATAGCCCAGTCTACTGATCACCATCGCCTGGACAAGGGTTCTGCGGGAGTTAGTGGGGAGAAAGGGAAAGATTCTGCGCAAAAGGCGCAAGTTATAATAACAGGAACTGGTAGTAGCAGCGATATGGTCTTTCATAGTTAGCGTGTGGTCAAGTTTTATCCCTAAGTTTCTTACACTTTGTTTGGGCACGGGAACTGCTCCCAATTGGTGTGGCCACCACTCGTCCGACCAAAGGGTTGGGGCTTTCCCCATTAGCATGATCTCCGTTTTTTCTGGGTTCAGCTGGAGGCAATTCTCAGTCATCCAGTTGAAGATTGCAAGCATTCCGGCCGAGAAGCGCATTTTCTCTGATTCTAAATTCGGGCCAACGGAAAACATAAGCTGGGTATCGTCAGCGTATGAAATTATCCCGAAGGCAAACTGCTCTACAATCTTTGCTAATGGAGCCATATAAATATTGAATAGCGTCGGGCTTAGACACGATCCCTGGGGTACGCCCTTATCCAACTTCATTTTGTCTGAGGAATAAGGCCCTAATATGATCGTCTGTTGTCTATCTGATAGGAAATGCTGCAGCCATTTTAAAGCTGTTACCTGGATACCACAGGCCTGCAATCTTTCCATAAGCTTTGGGTGTGAGATGGTATCGAAGGCCGTGGACAGATCCAATAGTATCAGTACGATCGAACCTCCAGCATCCATCACCTGTCTAAGAGAATCAGTCACGGCCAGGAGTGCGGTCTCTGTGCTGAAACCCGGTCGGAAACCCGATTGCGAGGGATCCAGATTTTTCTTTGTTTCAAGATATGACCCCAGCTGCCTATTTATTAGGCTTTCCAATTGCTTACCCAACAAAGGTAGCAGAGATATTGGACGGTAATTGCTGAGTACTTGCGGGTCGGAGGAGGCTTTTTTCAATATAGGCCGTACATATGCTTCCTTCCACACCGAGGGGATAGTTCCTGTTTGTATGGAGCAGTTGAAAATATTTTGGATCGTGGGGGCACAACAAGAGGCTAGGAGAGCCATCATCTTAGGGGAGCAGGAATCATGGGGTGAGCCGGATTTAGCTGTAACTAAGGAATTGTGAACTTCCTCTAGCGTGGCCGTCTGAAAACAATCTAGAGTACTATGGGTTACTTTTCCTTGCTCATCTGATCTGATACTGGTCTCTGAGTCCTGCACAGCAGCAACCGGAAATTTGGCATAGATGTTAGAAATCTTTTCCTGAAAGTAGACCGCTAGTGAGTTACAAAACTCCTGGGTTTCTACTGGGGATTGGGTGCATACTTGCGGGGAGACGAAATCCCGTACTATATTGAAGAGGGCCTTTGAGGAATTACTAGCTTGTTCAATTTGATTTATGATAAAAGTTCGTCTAGCAATTTTTATATTCTGATGATATTGGGACAAAGCCTGTTTGAAAAGATCCCTATCTTGGGGGTCTTTCCTTCTCCGCCAGAGTCTCTCTAAGGTTTTACATTTAGATTTTTCTACTTTTAAGTCTGGCGTGTACCAAGGGGCTGATGGTCGTCGCTGTAAGGCCCGTAATTTTTAAAAGGAATTGTTGCATCCAGTGCCGTCGTCAAGGTGGAGTTGAAACCTTCCAGCAGCTTAGATACTTCAAGATCACTGTTAGGAGGTTTGGGGTGGAAAGCTTCACTAAAGGATTCAAGAGTGAGTTTATGCCATGGTCTTCGCGCTTCTTGTCGCCGCCCTTTATTCGCTGCGGGGCCCACATGGCGTGGGGGTTTAATAGCAAACGTTATCATAAAGTGATCTGTCCACGTTAGGGGGATTGGAGGTTTACAGACTAGATGGTCAGTGTTGGAAAAGATTAAATCCAACGAATGACCGGCCAAATGTGTTGGGCCTTTCACTCTTTGGGTGAGTCCTAGTAATTCTAAATTAAGTAGAAGTTTATTAACTTTGGGGTTGGTATATTCTTCCCCATGGAAGTTAAAGTCACCAAGCAAAAGAAATTGATTTGATGCCAGGACATATATTGCTATTTGTTCTATCAATTGATCACAGAAGTTAGCCCTGGGTCCTGGGGGGCGATATATCAGTGCTCCATTCCAGCTGTCTGTCGCGGATATGTTTATCTTAAAGATCCCTAATTCCATACAGCTGTTGCTGATGGTAGAGATCCAGTTCACATTGAGGGAGTTTTTAAAGGCAATGGCAATGCCACCGCCTGTTTTTCCTTCCCTGTCAAGATGAATACATTTATAATTCTCCGGGATGGCTAAATTGATCGATGGATGATTTGCAAAGTTTAGCCATGATTCTGTTAAAAAACAGATATCTGGGGAGTGTGAAGAGATCATATCCCATATTTCAATGCGGTGCTTTGCTAGAGATCTAACGTTACAAAGTAGGCTATTTAGACCGTATGTATTTAAATCTTGGCTACTTCCTGGATCTGGTGATGTAATCGGTTCCAGGTCACATGAAAAATGGCAGTTTCCACAAGCTACCGGGCCTTCTAAAAAGCGTGGAAATGTTTTGGGGCAGATTACATGAGGTGAGTGCTTTGCAAGTTCCTGGGTTCTAATCAAATGCAGGCAGTCGGCAGAGTATGACAGACGCCTTGGATTTGGATTTAGGGTAGTTACCTTTGTTGAGCCAGCGTTCCTGGCCTCTGGGCTCGGTCTGGCGCGGACGGGCGCAGACGGGCTTGCCTTTCACGCGCCCGCTGCGCGCGTCCGCGGCGCGGTAGCGTTAGCGCGTCCATATGTAGTGTCAGGTGTAGAAGACTAGCCCGCTGACCTACACTACCCCCAAAATGGTGGTCCCGCGGTCCTTGACCCCCAAGCAGCAGCCTCAGATTCAGAACACTGTATAGCAGCGGTGAATTCAATTGTAAATAATTAAAACAGTAGAAACAGTAGAAATACAGGTTAAAATACTTTAAAATCCGAGCAGTTAAAAATGAGCAGAAACGCTATAGTCCTCTCCCGGCTCAAGCCTCAGGAGTCTATGGTACTGCGCGATCGCGTTAGCGCGTCCATATGTAGTGTCAGGGGTAGAAGACTAGCCCGCTGACCTACACTACCCCCAAAATGGTGGTCCCGCTCCGGAAGAATCACGGAGAGTACCGAGGTCCTTGCCCCCCAAGCAGCAGCCTCAGATTCAGAACACTGTATAGCAGCGGTGAATTCAATTGTAAATAATTAAAACAGTAGAAACAGTAGAAATACAGGTTAAAATACTTTAAAATCCGAGCAGTTAAAAATGAGCAGAAACGCTATAGTCCTCTCCCGGCTCAAGCCTCAGGAGTCTATGGTACTGCGCGGTCGCGTTAGCGCGTCCATATGTAGTGTCAGGGGTAGAAGACTAGCCCGCTGACTTACACTACCCCCAAAATGGTGGTCCCGCTCCGGAAGAATCACGGAGAGTACCGAGGTCCTTGCCCCCCAAGCAGCAGCCTCAGATTCAGAACACTGTATAGCAGCGGTGAATTCAATTGTAAATAATTAAAACAGTAGAAACAGTAGAAATACAGGTTAAAATACTTTAAAATCCGAGCAGTTAAAAATGAGCAGAAACGCTATAGTCCTCTCCCGGCTCAAGCCTCAGGAGTCTATGGTACTGCGCGGATGTCTGGACCACTACAGTCACAAGTTCGGCTGCAGGGCATGAACCTCATTTCATTGCTGGCCGACTGAATCGGCTGGCTGCTCGTTTTCTGTCCGTTGAGGAGCCTTACTGCTGAAACATGCGTCCGGTGGACTTGAGTTGCTGGGGGTGGTTGTCCCACGGAGTTTAGGAACTACTGGATGGGGGCCCTCAACTGACCCAGTTGTGAACTCTTGCCAGTGAAGTGAATGGGGCCTCCCCACAATGAACTATAACGCACAACTCTGATTTGGGTGTGACCCTCTGAGCTACCAACACTTGATGCTCTTTTTTTAATGCGTTAAAGTCAGTGCTGCTTCCACATCTCCCGTGGGTTCCCTGCACGTACTATCCAGCTGTTCTTGCCTACCCATAGGCTCATCTGGATTTCTTATTTTTGGGAGGAGGATGTATGGCGGACTGTTGTCGTAGCAGTGCTGTAGTAGTGGCATACGCAGTTGTGGAGGAATGGAACCCTACCTTTATGACTCTGTTAAATCTTCACTGAACGTACTGTGTGAAGGGTAATATAAACTGTTATGGCCTCTGCAGGGCATCAATCCGAAGCCCTTTATTAAGGCTGCTAGACTATAACTTAGTTCCACAGTAGAACATTTACAGGGCCTAGAAGCTTGCTTGACTCCACAAGGAGAAATCCAGAGCCTGCAAGAAAAACACACCAGTGAACAATATGAAACTGCAAAGTCAAGACCCTGATGGGATCACTCCTGGAGAAAAGGATGATGACACCCATTGTGATGATAATGACTATGCATTGAACAAGCTTGGCAAGATTCTCATGGCCATAGTGGATACAAACTCCACATTAGAATCAAAAATTGGTGTGGTGGCCCTGGACATTGGCCTGAGAAGACCAGTGAAAATTGAAGGAGTAGTGCAATGTAATGAAAGCACGCTGAATGACCTCCTTCCACAAACCTCCGAACTAACCAAACAAGTCACTGACGTCACTGTGAGAATTGGGTTCCTCAAGGGGAAGGCTGAACATACGAAAGGTTGTGCGTGGTGTAATAACCTGCACATAGTGGAAATGCCTGAAAATTATGAAGGCCCTAAAGACACCCAACATATTGAACCATGGCTCAAATGGTGGTATCTCCCCAAGACCTGTTTCCCTGGTTCAAGGTTGAATATGCTCATAGAGTTCCTGAAAGCCCCCTTATCCAGGAGCCACATGCTAACCAATTGTTGCAAGGATTTAACATTTTCGTGACCATCGCACTGTCTTACAGACAGGCTGGTGAAAGGATACCATGAAGTTGACTTTGCAAATGTGATGATCTGGTAATGTAGCAGTGTAAAGCCTACTTTTACACATGAAAAAGGAGCTGATAGAATCGTGAATAAAATACTCACTTATCTTCCTAGCCAAATTGAGGGTCATTGCCAACCAATGCAAATACTTTTTTATTGAACCAGAGGATGCCTGGAACTGTGTGTGTGGCACAATTCAGTGCTTCTGGAGCAACACCGACTACTCAGCGATCAGCAGCACCATGTAATTGACGTCAAAGGGTTAGCAGTCTTTGAGTTAATACCAGCAATAGAGCTCCCACACCATTGCAAGCACAAGAAGAGCAGAAAGCTGCAATTGAGGTGGCTTCATCACTGTGAGATCCTGACAGAAACCACAACACAGGAGATACCGAAGAATCTGGATCAGATGAGCAGTCCTCATTACCACTGGTGAAACTGCTGACTTCAGATGGTATTATATAAAATATTGTGCCTCTGTACAATAAGGAAAACTGTCCCGGGCTTGATTATAATATTATATTATTCTCATTCAAATGGTGGTCAGGATGCATTTTGAGTGTTGCCAAGGGGGAGTTAGACAATATTGTCAATAGTAGAAATGCTGACAATCAAATTTGTTGGTGGGTCGCATTGATTATTTTCTGACGGCACCTCCTTTACCTTGGTATGGGCACCTTCCCAGGGCTATTTGTTTGCCTAGAACTTACCAAGGCTCTGTGGGGGTCGATAGCCACATCCTGGTTTTCTTTTCAGAGGTCTTTCTAAAGTTGTCTCTATGGAATTTGGTTGGGTGTGGGGTGGCGGAGCCTCTGCTGAGCAGTTAGCCCTGCCACCTCCCAATCACCTCCTTAGAATATTAGACTAAAGGGAGGTGTTCTAGAGTAGTAGTTCCTAACCTTTTAACTTCTGTAGACCTCCCACTTAATCATTATTAGATCCCGGGAAACCCCTCGGAGTTTTTATGGGAATCTGGGGACCCCCACTGAGAACCCAGGGACTCGGCCTAAGTATTTGGATGATTTGAACCATATAATTTCAATAAATTCAAAATATACAGAAACAAGTATTTATCAAACAAATGCAAAAATGATTAAATATTTTATTTTGTTCACATATATTTAAAAAAATCAAAATTATAAATTTAATAGGAAAGTTGGAGCTTTTCTAAATTCAATTGAGGCCACTCATAGTCCATACTATATTCTGGTTGATGCACTTGCTCTGCTCCAACTAATCAATCGAAGGATACTAACTTAATATTTAGCCACCCTTTCACATTCCTTTACATTTACAGATGTCAAGTGCTGGTCTTCTGGGCAACCCTTCCAATGTCTTATTTTGCAGAAATGGCCGTTTATCTGCAGTGGCAGTACCAGATGCCAGATGTGGATAGAATGTCTAACACTGTCACAGAAAAAAACCCAGCCAGAAGGGAAAAACTATGAGCCAGAAAAAACCTTCTAGCTGGTCAGGCCAAATAGCATGCTATGGACAGCAACTAGCAGAAATCCAGAGAAGTGGAGAATCCACCAAATCCAGAGAGCGAGCACTGTCACAAGAACAATTGCAACGCACCTGAACTTCGTAATGGTTCTCCTTTTATAGTGCAAAAACAGGACATGACATCAGTGAAAAAGGTTTGGCCACTTTGTATTGGGATTCAAAAATAATTAAGAAAGGTAACAAACAATAATGTATGCAATAAATGTCATGAACAGAGGAGCAAACAGTAATATATATATATATATACGTGATGGCGGCGCAATGTGAGTGGAGGCAGTCACAGAATCCTTCTTTCCCATATATATATATATTCACTGAAAAAACCATAGGTTTCAGGGACGTTATAGTTAGTTGGACATTTCACTCGTATAAAACCAGAGAAATTTGTCTGTTATAGTTAGTAGAGCTAACTATAACTCGCGCCCCCGCAATGCACTGCTGATGACGTCACATATTACATCACTCATGACATGCTCAGGGACATCACTGATGACATCACTGATGACATCTCAAATGACATCACTGATGACATCATCCAGTGACTGAGTGTTTCTAAAAATTTCAAGAACGTTATATCTATATATGCTAAGGTATATTGAAGAATGATTGGTTGTCTGAGAACCTGTATGGGTGCCTGAGTGTCTGTGTGGGTGGGGGGTGTGTGACTCCCTGCATGGATGTGAGAGTGGGTGATTCACTGGGTGTATGCGTTTATGAGTGAGTGTGTTAGGTAGTGTATCGGTGAGTGAGGACGTGGTGTGTGTATAACTATAGGTGAGTAAATGGCAGTGTAATTAATTCTTTGGGTGACTGACTAGGTTTTTGAGTAACTCTTTGGGTGAGTGGCAGTGTGTGAGTGTCTATATGGGTGTATGAGTGGATATATCAGTGGCTGTATTGATGAATGACTGCGTGTATGAGTGACTTTATGGGTTAGTGGGTGGATGTGTGTGTAGACGTATGAATCACTGAGCGGGCATGTACTAACTGCTATTGGTGTGTCTATGGTTTCGATATGGGTAGTCTGTATTTTAGAGTGGGTGTATGAAAGGTTTTATTAGGATGGGAGGATGTGCATCAGATGATCACGTGGATGTCATCAGTGATGTCATTTGAGATGTCATCAGTGATGTCACTGAGCATGTCATCAGTGATGTAATATGCGACGTCATCAGCAGTGCATTGCAGGTGCACGAGTTATAGTTAGCTCTACTAACTATAACAGCCGAATTTCTCTGGTTTTATACGAGTGAAATGTCCAACTAACTATAACGTCCCTGAAACCTATGGTTTTTTCAGTGAATTTCTAAGGTTTTTAAATGCTAATTTCTAACTATAACGTCCTTGAAACCTATGGTTTTTTCAGTGAATTTCTAAGGTTTTTTAAATGCTAATTTCTAACTATAACGTCCCTAAAACCTATGGTTTTTTAGGAGGATGAAGTCCACTTGTGTCCTGAGGTCCTCAGGACACAAAAGGACCTCATCGCCCCACCAGCAGTGCGCCACGAGCCGCGTTTGCAGAGTGGTGTAAAAAGGGGCGTGGCCTCGGACCACCTCTCAGTGGCGCTTATTGGAGGTACCTGGGGGGCTAGTTGGCCCCCAGGGACCCTCAGTATTCAAGGCGAATTCATTCCCCAACTTACAACGCGCCAGGGGGCGCGTTTGCAGAGTGGTGCAGGGAGGGGGCCTCCGGCGAGATGCCGGCTTTATTTTTAATAATTTTTTTTTTAGAAGGGGGGCTGTGTGGCCCCCCTTCTTTTAGCATTTTTGTGGCCCTGGGGACCCCATCCCCCAGGGCCTGACCCCTTTTTATTTAAAAAATAAAAACGGGAAGGGGGCCGTGCGGCTCCCCTCCCGAGGCCAATTTAGGCCCCGGGGACCCCATCCCCTGGGCATGGCCAGACTTTTTTTTTTTAAATAGATTTGGAGGAGGGCTGCGTGGCCCCCCACCTCAGGCCAATTATGGCCCCGGGGACCCCATCCCCCAGGGCTGGCCTTCTGCTTTTTTTTAATTATTATAGGGAAGGGGGGCCGCGTGGCCCCCCTTCCCTGGGCGACTATTGGCCCCGGGGACCCCATCCCCCGGGGCCCGGCCATTTTTTTTTTTTTTAAAGGGAGGGGGGCCGCAGTGTTTGCAATGACAGGGCGGGAGCCGTGCTCCCGCCCTGCCATAGTAAACAGCAATGTCCCGGGGGTGGGCACCCCAGGACATTGCAGGAGCCGGCCCTGGGGGGTGCCGGTCCCCAGGGCCATCAAGGGCTCCAGGAGGGGGGCCGCGCGGCCCTACTCCCAAGTGTTTAAAGCCCCGGGGAGGTGGTGGTCCCCGGGGCCCCAGGGTCCGTAACGGACCCCCGCATTTGAATACACAGTGCCCCGGGGAGGTGGTGGTCCCCGGGGCAGTGTGGTGGGGCTCGAGCCCCCCCACACACATTATTTATTATTTATTTTAGCCCCGGGGAGGTGGTGGTCCCTGGGGCTTGGGGGGCCCATGAGGCCCCCCGATCGTATTTAAATGAAGCCCCGGGGAGGTGGCGGTCCCCGGGGCTTGGGGGGCCCGCGAGGCCCCCCCACCCTATTATAATAAAGCCCCGGGGAGATGGTGGTCCCCGGGGCTGCGGGGGGGGCCGCGTGCCCCCGCGCATAACTTATAAAGCCCGGGGAGGTGGTGGTCCCGGGGCTGCGGGTGCCCCCGGGCCCCCGCTACAGAATTCAGGATGGCCCCGGGACCTGGCCCACCCGAGGGCTTTAAAAAGCGAGCGCGGGAGACCGCGCTTCACTTTATTTTCATATTCAACGGGGTTCGCGCACCCAGCTCGACCCGGCCGAAAATGTAAAAAGAAAAACAAAATGCTTGTTTTGGGCCTGGGGTTTCCTGTGGGACCCCTGAACAGGCCTGGGGGTCAGGGTGTTCCTACCCTGCCCCCTTTTTGTGTTTTTTGATGTTTCTGTTACCTTTTTCCCTCTCCCTCAGTCTGAAGCACAAGATGGCTGCCAACACTTCCTGGTTTGCAGTGTTGGCAGCCAATCCGAGGCAAGCTCGTGCTCGGGAGGGCTCAGCCAATCAGATCTCAGAATTCTCAAATATCGATTTCTGTAAATCTTTAAATATCTCAAAAACTACTGAACGGAATCACACCATTTAAAAAAAAGCGTGCTTTCTGGACCAAGAGCTATCTCTCTGCCAAATTTGGTGTAATTCCGTTCAGCAGTTCAGGCTGTAGCCGTGTCTAAAGTTTCCTATGGAAATTAACATGGAGAAAACACGTTTTGGGAACCCACTTTTTTCTCGGCACCCCCTTGACGAATCACCCCGAAACTTTCAAGACATGAGCTGACCTGAGTGAACAATTAGTTTTGAACATTTCGTGAAGATTCGTCAAACGGCGCCAAAGTTATTGGCAAATCAAAAAACGCTTTTCCTATGGAAACTAGGTTCTAACTATAACTACCTACTACCGCCAGTAGGTAGGTAATATATATATATATGCTGAGCGCTCCGGCATTGAATCTCATTGTTTTTCCATATCGAAAGCCTCAGGCGCCCGACGAACAACACCCCAGGATTCATCACCACTCACCGGGTCGAGCGCCGGAGGAGGGAGCCAGAGGGCGCCATCTGTACGGGAGTCTCCCCGAGAGGTGAGTGCATCAAGCCAACAAGGAATGTTGTGTAATCGAAGCAGCTTGTTTGGGGAAACAGACCGGGAATTGCTGCAGTACAAACTCAGCTAATCCCAGTGCATCCGAAGAGCAGGAGTCCTACGGACAGTTACTAATTAATAATCAGAGCCCCAACACCAAGTTCCTAACTAATTGAGGGATCGAAACTACAGCAACATACAGCGCAATGGAGGCGCGTAAGGCTAAAAGAGCTGATAAGATGGCAACAATGTTTCCAACCGACATCAGCGTTCGACTTGAAACCACAAAAAGCAAAGGCACGCAACGTGAACACGACCCATCATTAAAACAACTGTTTTTACAGTTAGAACGCCAATACAAGAAAAAAATTAATAAAAGCTGGGAAGTGATTGCATTACAGAAATATTTGGAATTAGACAGAGTTCCAAGGGGCTTAAGGATTTTCACCATGCCGACACACCCGGAAACACGTTCAGAAATGTTGGAAGAATGGGGAGCTAATAATATGGAATGCTCCAAAAACATGATGAAGATTCTAATAAAATACGCCAACATCGACTTGGAGGAAGTACATACTATAATTAAAGACTTGGAAAATAAAATACTACAGGAAAACAAGGAAGAGGCGTTAAAATTAAGAAAGGATATGGAAACACGCCTTGAGAAATACGAAGAGGAAATCCAAGAACGAAAACATAGACAATTTGTGAGGGATGAGATAGACTATAGGCAAGGACGAATCCTGACCTTTGCCAGGAGGTTTGACGCTTTAAAATTAAACTATGGAAAAAGTATTAAGCGGCGTTAATTCCTCAAAGGGGATTTCTTTTTTAGAAGAAATGAGGTTGATGCATTTAGACCAGACGCTAGCAAGAGGTCGGGGGAAAGGAAGAGGCAGAGGGCGTGGAAGGGGAGATTCAAAATCTTCCGCAGCACCCGAAAAACAAGACGATCAAAGCGAAAGAAAACAGTATCCCTTACGGAACTTGACACGAAGGAAATAAATGAAGAAAACCTCATTATAAATCTCTCAAGCTATACACTTTCCAAAGATGAACGCATATTATTAAATAAGGGACTATCCTTCTGTCCTGAGAGACAAATTTCGACTATACAGATACGAAAAAAGACATTTACAAATATGTACGAAAATTTAAATTAACAAAAACACACGCGAATTGCCCTTCGGAAATAAATGAAGTAGATACAATATTAGACAAACAAGATGAAGATCCGACATTAATCATTGAACAGATTCCAGATTTAAAACATTTGTTTGATCTAGTGTATGACCTTAATGACGATAAAACCAGCGAAAGTCAAGTACTACAAGAACTGGGTGTAGACACAGCTAAACATACATCAAGCGGTCTTAAAAACAAATCCAAATACTGCCCGCAACTATCTCCCGGCAATAAAATTGATCTGTTCTCGGAAGCAGTCATGAAAGAGCTGGACAGCCTGGAGAAAACACGAAATTATACTAAAAGAGAGAACCTGTCAAAGAAGGAACGCATGGCATTAAAAACACTGATGGAGAACAGCAGTATAATAATTAAGCCAGCCGACAAAGGCGGGAACATAGTCGTACAAAACAAAGCTGACTATGTAAAGGATGCCCACAGGCAGTTGAACGACTTAACTAAGTACAAGAAACTGGATCGCAATCCAATCAAGAGAATGATTCTAGAACTCCAAATGAACTTAAATAGGTGGGGTACTTCAGGTTTGATTAATGACAATGAGCTCCAATTTCTCTCCAATGAGCACCCAACTATACTAACAATATACTTTCTTCCTAAAATTCATAAGACTCTCTGTGACCCCCCTGGAAGACCGATTGTATCATCCTGTGAATCCCTCTACGAAAACATTTCAACATACGTGGACCATTACCTGGCACCAATGGTCCATAACCTCAGCTCACATATTAAAGATACAGGTGACTTTTTACGCATCTTGGCAAACACTAACTGGAATTCCAACTACATCATGGCTACAATCGACGTTGTATCACTATATACATCAATTGAACACAAAATTGGCTTACAGGCATGTGCGTACTTCCTTAAACAACGCAACATTACAGAACTTCAACACTCAGCCATGCTCCTTACCATGATTGAACTGTGTCTAAATAACAACGTCTTTTTGTTCAACCACGAATTATACCATCAACTCTGTGGAACTGCCATGGGCTTCTCATTTTCACCAAATTATGCTAATTTAACTATGGGCTGGTGGGAAAAAGAAATCGCATGGGGGACAGAGAATCAACAGGCGCTGGACAAAATCGTGCTCTGGGTACGATATATTGACGATTTATTCTTAATCTGGAACGGCAAAAAAGATGAGTTCATGGAATATTTTAACAAACTGAACCGAAATGACATTGGCCTGTCCTTCACATGCTCAACTAGTCGCACAAAGGTGAACTTTCTAGATACATCAGTGTACATTGATCAAGGACAAATACACACAACTCTGTATAGGAAAAGAACGGCGACAAACAGTATTCTACACGGTACGAGCTTCCACCCAAAGCCCTTACCCAACAGCATATGGGGAATTGGTGAGAATTCGAAGGAACTGTTCTAAAGACTCTGACGCCAACAACAAAATACTAGAAAGCGCACAGAGACTGCAAAATAGAGGATACAGGCCAAGAGACTTAAACAAAAGTATACACAAAATCGAACCAGTGACGCGTACTGACACACTGATTCCAAGAGCACAAAAAGGAACAGAAAAGGAAAGACAAACTCCTAGTACCCTCAAAAAGGAAGCGCCAAGACTGATTCTTACGTATAGTAAAGAAAGCTCGAAGATTACACGAATCGTCCAGAAATATTGGCACCTACTAGTACAAGATCAAGACATTGGGGAAATCATTGGTGCACGACCACAAGTAACAAACGCCCTCAGACAGCTTGGTTCTCCCCCCAGCTGCGAGCACAGAAACAACTCTGTAGGAAATATGAGAGATGTTGGCGCACCACCCACGACAAGAGGGATAAAGATCGGTTTCTGACCACCCTGTCCAGCTACCACAAAAATATCAAAACTGCGTGTAGGACCCATATTGCATCGCAATTAGCCCAGGCTGGTAACGCCCCTAAAATCTTACATCACATCCTTCATTCTTTCATCACCCTAAGGCCTGTGAGAACCCTGAGGCACCTACGCAAACGTTATGCAACGCTATTGCACAATATTTTTCGCAAAAAAAAGAACTCATCTACGAAAAAAATTTCCGCCAGGAAGCCAACCCCTGGCCTCAATGACACCAGACCAACCAGTACAGGCAACCTCTCAGTTACTAGAGTGCTTCCCTCCACTGACATCGGTAGAGGTAGAATCTTTGATCCATAAGGTAAAATCAGGGTCCCCCTTCGACCTTATTCCAGCCAAAGTTGTCACCTCTCTAGCCCACCAATTGTCTCCCTCAATTGAATTTCTCCTCAACCTCTCTCTGAGAGAGGGTCACGTTCCGTCAGAATGGAAAGCAGCACAGGTCAGGCCTATTCGTAAGAACACCAAGGTTCCTTTGACGGATCTTTCCAATCTCCGCCCCATCTCGCTTCTTCCCTTCCTGAGCAAACTATTGGAGAAACATATCAACAAACATCTCTCCTTTCACGTCGAACTCACTGGCTGCTTAGACCCTTCCCAGTCAGGCTTTAGGCCCAAATACAGCACCGAATCGGCTCTGCTAGCGGTCACAGATAACATCAGGATGACCCTTGATAAGGGCCACTCCACGATTCTGGTGCTGTTGGACCTATCTGCCGCGTTCGACACGGTCTCACATCAGATATTGCTCAGGAGGTTGAAGGAGATTGGATTAAGAAACTCTGCCTTTCAGTGGATGACGAGCTTTCTATCTGCGCGCTCCCAGACCGTCAACGTAGGCCCGTATCGTTCGGCACCGATGGAATTGTCCAAGGGAGTACCTCAGGGCTCATGCTTGAGCCCCACATTGTTTAATATCTATGTTGCCCCCTTGGCCAATCTCCTGAGGACATACGGGTTCACCCCCATATCCTACGCCGACGATACACAGCTGCTTTTTCCATTCGACAAACTTACTCCATCTGTACAGTCGACATTCTCTTCTGGTATGAGAGCCATCTCACACTGGATGAAGAGTAATTTCCTCCAGTGCAATGTTGGGAAAACGGAGATCTTGCTCTTTGGAGAGGCCCCCTTATTATGGACGCCTGAATGGTGGCCGGCTGATCTGGGTGCCCCTCCTGCCTCCAAATCCACTGTTAAGAACTTAGGCATCCGTCTGGATCAAGCACTTACCCTGAAGGAGCATGCTGCCCAGACTGCTGGCTCCTGTTTCCACACATTGGGCCTACTCCGCCGAGTCTTTCCTTTGCTTCCCGATTCAACTCGGAAGACTATGACTCAGGCACTTGTTTTAAGCCGTCTGGACTACTGCAACGGTCTGCTGATCTCCGCCAAGGAGGCCTCGCTCAGCAGATTGCAGGTAGTCCAGAACACGGCGGCGCGATTGGTCCTCAATGTCCCCCCAGGACTGCCTCCCGCCCTCTTCTCTTGCAGCTTCACTGGCTTCCAATACGGCAACGGGTAAGATTCAAAGTTTGCTGTACCATCCATAAGGCGTTGTCCAATCTTGGTCCCACCTATCTCTCGGAGAAATTTACACCATACCTACCTTCCAGGTCTCTCCGCTCGGGCTCCAAACATCTTCTTGTGGTCCCCCGAGTTAGGAAGGCCAGATTAGGGGGAAAAGCCCTTTCCCATCTAGGCCCCCGCTATTGGAACGAGCTCCCCCTACATTTGAGACAATGCCCTGATTATCTGCAATTTAGGAAGCTGCTCAAGACTACTCTTTTCTGTCTCTGATTCAGCTGTAGTAGCACTACTTTCACGCTGCCCATCCGAAGCGCAGAGATACCCCTTCGGGGGTCGATTCAGGCACTATATAAATAAATAAATAAATACCTTCCTTACAAGACAAAATAGTCCAGAGCCACTTTCAAGATAATCCTAAAAGGAATTGGCTAGAAGCACAGCAGCTGGGCTTAAAAAAATGCAACAATTGCAAAGCCTGCAAAATCGGTGTCAACACAAAGGAGATAATGGATACAGAAGGAAGAACTATCAAAATCGACCACAAAATCACCTGCACAACGCAATTTGTGGTTTACGTCATCCAATGTGCATGTGGATTAAAATACATTGGCAGTACTATCTGTATACTAAAAAAGCGAATTTTGGAACACATTCGTGCCGTTAAAAACAAGGATTCGAACTATGCAACAGCAAGACACATAGCGACATGTCAGAATAATGACTGGAGACGTATGGGATTCTTTGGGCTGGACACCGTTCCACAGAGTGAAAGAGCGGGCGACAGAAAGAAAAAGCTCAGACAATTGGAATCACAGTACATCATAAGGCTAAGCACCAAGACCCCTAAAGGTCTTAACAATGATGAGGAACTACATGTACATTTATAGTACGCTGACTGAGATATTCTACAAGAATTAAGAAGAGCCTCCTCCTAGACAATTGCGCATAATCAATAAAGAAGTTCCCAAGCATGATCTCACCAATGCTAGCATGATTAACTACGAAGTTTCACAGAAAACGTATCTTGCTACTAATAGCAGTAATGTCAGAGCTATCCTCAACAAATGGTACACCGGCGGTTATATATATATATATATATATATATATATATATATATCTCCAAATGAAATCGCGAATCTCTCTGCCTCTAACGGCGGCGGGCTCAAGTGAGGTCGCGAACCTCTTTAAATGTCCATAATACTTTAGTCAATCAACAGAAAGTACTCGAGCCCAGATCCATAAAGCGTGGTTTATTCAAAACATGTGGCAAACAAACGCCAGATGCGTTTCGGTGCAGCCGCACCTTGGTCACGGGTCCCGTCGGCATGATCGGACATATTGGCGTGAAGCCTAAGCGCCACACTGGTCGTAGTATTGCATCTGGTGACTGAAGACGTCCTAATGGATTAAGTGTTGTCTCAGTGTCGGTAAAACGAACGGCCATCTTGTAATGTGCACTGTTTCGTAAAGGAGGTATGGTCTTGCTAAATTTATGTTCATAGTAAACATCTCCTGCATACCGGTTGAGGCGGAGTGTTATATACATGGTTAAATTCTGATAAGTGGTGCTAGGTGCCACTTATGTTATGGTAGACACCCTGGGTATACACGGTACCATATGATCGTTTGCATATTTGTTGGAATTGCATCATCGATACGCAGTGAAGGTATTGTAAACTAAGGTAAAATTAAGTCACAAGATTGGGAAGCTAGGAGCCACAGTAAAATTTACTCTTGAGATCGTATCAGAAGTGTCTCTTCCTGTACCGTATTAGGTGCCGCAGAGTACGCAGGCATGATCCAGTGTATCGGCGTGGAACTTGGGCGCCATTTTGTCTTTTATATATACACAGCTAGACATAAATGACATCCTCATAGCTTGTAGATATCCTACAATTTATTATGGGAGGACGGTGGCCATTTTGAAGTATATACACTAGCAATAAGGTTACCTGCTTAATACGGGGTTGTGACACTAGATTGATCTATGAATATGATCACCTCAAGTATGCGATCGAAAACTTACATTATAATCGGAGCACGCAAATCCTGTAAGTGATCATGATAAATTATATGGTATGAGTGTCTGACCCATACTCCGCGATAGTCAGTCAATGATGAGAAAACCCTTGTCAATTACGGAAGGCAAATCATGGGTGTCAAGGCTAGTAACGTGCTATTGATTCGGTCTCATACTTTGTAGTGTCCAGTCAATGACGAGATACATTGGGTGAATTGCACGATGTAATTCATAGAAGACAACATTAGTAACGTACCTTAAAGTCAATTAGGAATCCAAAAGATCACATATAGATTTGTGTACAGAGTAATAGAAGAAGGTAATAAGTCTTATCCATAATAGGAAAATATAATCCCTAATAATCCACTTCTATGTTCCATCATGCAAATGAGTTTCTAGGGTAGACATAAGATTCCAGGTATGGGCAAAAGTAAAGGGGTGAGGTCTTGGATCAGGAAGAAGCAATAACTAGCAATACTAATGATGAGAAAATGGATGTGATAGTTGTGAATTTAACTGATAAGGTTCTATCTGATGATATGAATAAAGTCCTTAAAAAAGGTCTGAGTTTTGTCCATCAACAAATTTGAATATTGATCTGGTTAAGATTGACATTTACAAATTTGTCCTTGGACTAAAACTGAAAAAACACTGCCACACATGAGGCAGCAAGCAAACCTAGAGGAGATACACCTACACGGAGTAGTTTCTCAATACAGGATGCTATAGATACGACAACATTGCTCTCACTAACATCAGAAGAGGATGGGGGTACCAGTGTTAGGGAACTCTTAACACACCAAGGGGGCCATATTCTTGACCCAATTTGCTCCAACTTCTCAATCACGGTTGAATACCCTCTACCAGTCTCCTGGTCAGACCATTGTCTCACCTACTAGGGAGATTGACCCATTGAGAAAGTTGGGCAAGCTGAAGAATGTCGCAAAAAGCACGGGAGTCATTAGAGTCAGACTGGTCAAGATGAATATTCAGATCCCCCAGAACCATATACTGGGAAAATCGAAGTGCCCGCGAAGTCACTGCATCGCCCCATGATTGCAGAAAGGACCTGGCAGGGCCAGGGGGTCTATAAATCAGGGAACCTCCCAGCATGAAATGGGCAGAAAATCTGATACTAAAGTCCAAAGCTTCGCAATCACCCCATGCGTTAGTGTCTCCCCTGAGGAGATCCCATTTGTTCCTGTACATAATCGCCACTCCACCCCCCCTCAAGGCGGTCTGCTCTGGCGATCTTATAGCCCGCAGGGGTGGCCAGTGTAACAGTCGGGTCCGATGTATTATCCAGCCAAGTTTCTGTAATAAACAGTAGGTCCACCGGTTTATCAGAGAGAAGCTCGAATACATCGGAGTGGTGCTTCTTTAAAGAACGAGCATTAATCAAAGCCGCCAAAATCGGCGGCGACCTGGAGGGCCTGGATGAGAGGGCAGGAATTTGACCAGAAATGGGAGAGTCTGAGCACAACCTGAAGCCACACACAGCACAGATATTGTCCTGACCAGACAGCAAGTCTAGCCAGCCATGGGAGTTACATGCTGGAGAGCGAAGTGACCAAAGTACCTTACTTGTGTAACACACCCTATCTAGTGTGACAGTCGGCCAACGGGCAGAGTCACTGGCCCTGGCCGCTTCCGGGACGCTGACGGGCGCAGACGGGCTTGCCTTAGGCGCGCCAGCTGCGCGCCTGCTGCACGCGTCCGCGGAGCGTGCATATTTATCAACCCGGCAGCCAGAAAAAATTAGAGAGCGCACTGACTCAAAATGGCGTCTCTCACTGGCTGACCGGAGAACCAGGAAGTTAGGTAAGCCCCCACTCGTAATCGGACTCAAATTCCCCAAAATTACACAAAACACAACAATATTTAAAAATGAAGTCTTAAAAACAGGCCTAACATTTGTCCTTCAGTACTTCTAATAGTTTTTAAAAGATTTACAAGCAGCTGAGAGCGTGTGCAAAATAAGCAAATGCGGGAGTAAAGATGCGAGCGTGTGAGCAGAGTAACCCCTCAAGGCACCTGCGTCCGCGCAGCTTGCATATTTATCAATATTTATCAACCCGGCAGCCAGAAAAACTAGAGAGCGCACTGGCTCAAAATGGCGTCTCTCACTGGCTGACTGGAGAACCAGGAAGTTAGGTAAGCCCCCACTCGTAATCGGACTCAAATTCCCCAAAATTACACAAAACACAACAATATTTAAAAATGAAGTCTTAAAAACAGGCCTAACATTTGTCCTTCAGTAATTCTAATAGTTTTTAAAAGATTTACAAGCAGCTGAGAGCGTGTGCAAAATAAGCAAATGCGGGAGTAAAGATGCGAGCGTGTGAGCAGAGTAACCCCTCAAGGCACCTGCGTCCGCGCAGTGTGCATATTTATCAACCCGGCAGCCAGAAAAACTAGAGAGCGCACTGACTCAAAATGGCGTCTCTCACTGGCTGACTGGAGAACCAGGAAGTTAGGTAAGCCCCCACTTGTAATGGGACTCAAATTCCCCAAAATTACACAAAACACAACAATATTTAAAAATGAAGTCTTAAAAACAGGCCTAACATTTGTCCTTCAGTAATTCTAATAGTTTTTAAAAGATTTACAAGCAGCTGAGAGCGTGTGCAAAATAAGCAAATGCGGGAGTAGAGATGCGAGCGTGTGAGCAGAGTAACCTGGATAGTTAACTGTATTAGATCCCAAAGGTAAGGGGCCTAGCAACTCCAGCAAGTTCATCTTTTGGGTTTCCATTGAATTTACACTCTACCCGACCGGCCAGAGGTAGATCCAGTGATCCTTGTTGTAGAACGGCTAGAGACTGCTTTAGCAAAGCATTTTCTGTGGTTCGGTTTTGAACCTGTCATGTCAAGTTATTAACAGCATTAAGTAATTCTTGAATCTGAGGCACATTCTGGGCGTGGTCCATTTCTAATATCCATTGGCGTTGTAACCTGTTAAGTGCTGGTCTTCTGGGAGACACTTCCAATGTCTTCTTATTTTTGCCGAAATGTCTGCTTATCTCCAGAGGCAGTACCAGGCGCCAGATAGGGACAGAACATCTAACTCTGCGCGTGACACAGCGCTCAGCCAGGGGCTGGCGAGGTGGGCATGTTCTCCATGCAGGCTGTAATCCAGCCTGCATGGAGAACGGGGAAAGTGTGCATGACTGGTTTGGGCGGCCCGAGAGCGCCGACCAAACAGTCATTGAGCACTTAGGAGTGGGCAAAGCACTCCTCCCCTGCCCTGCTCCGAGAGCAGAGCAGGCCCTCACACCCGCCTGCCTGCAAAGCAGCACAAACATAAAATGATAATAACTGAAAGTTATTATAATTTTATGTTTTTGCTTCTCGCACTGCTTGAAAGCAGTGGGGCGAAGCTCTTCCGCCATAGCGGAGGAGCCGCCACTGCTTATTGGAAGATGTAGTCTTTAGGGATTTGTTAAGATAAACCATTAGTAACTAATTCAAAGAAAATGCTGGGACTGCCTCTTCACCCATTCAATTGTAAGCGTTTAAGGTGATGATGAGAGGTACTTGCATTTACGTAACTGCTGGGGTCGAAAGGATGATCGCAAATGACCTCCTAACAACAGAGAATTCCCTCTCTGGTTTGGAACAGGCAAAGTCAACAAAAAAGGAGCAATTGGCACAAGCCGGAGAAAAACATGCATCCCTGTTGGAGAGACTAGGATGCACAGATTATAATAAATACACAGTCAAAACACATATGGAAGCTAATAAAAACGCATACTCCTGGCATGATTTATTAAACCCCATCACCTCTCCTGCCCTATTATAGCGTTTAACGATAATGTGAGTACTGCTGTATATATGAAGGGGGAGATTAACAAAGCCTTTTTGTCTTATTTTAAATTTTATAAAGAACTGTACACTAATGCTGGAGATCCAAAGGATACCGAAACACAAACATTTTGCTGGCACATCATTGCCTGTGTTTGCTCCTGCTCAATCTGACGAAATGGAAACTCGGATAACTGTACATGAAATCGGAGGAATCCTTACTGACATGGCAACAGGGAAAACACCTGGGTTGGACAGGCTTCCCATAGAGGTCTACACTGTGTATGCCCCATTATTGATCTTCCATCAATCAATGAGGCCCTGGTGGCCTCAATCACTAAACAAGGGAAGGACACTTTAAACATTGCCTCATACAGGACTATATTGGTTCTGACTTCTGACTATAAAATACTTAGAATTCTTGCGTAACTACTTCTCCCCAGTTTACCCTCATTGATACATGCTGACTAAAATGGGTTCATACCCAGTCATAATACATCTCTAAATGTCAGGAGGTTATTCAGTATTCTAGAGAAAGGTCCAGAGTGCTGTTCTGACTCTGCTTGTCTCGCATTGGACCTGGAAAAAGCCTTTGATGCTATCAATTGGCATTATATGATTAGAGTCTTGGAGAAATTTGGTGCCGGCACACAAATTGTCTGGTGGGTTAAGTTACTCTGTGCCAAGCCACCAGTTAGGGTTATACTAAAATAATTTTGCGCAAGTGCCAAATTAACTGGGGCAATCAAGAGGGCTGCTCCATATCTCCTTTACTTTTTACATTGGCCACTGAGCACTGGCAGCTATAATACGTAATGTGGGGGTGCAAAGGGGGCTTCAGGTAGGGGAAATTACACATTGCGATTCTCTATATGCTGATGACATGCACCTATATGTGAGGGATGTAAGTGCTTGATTGCCTTCAGGGCCTTGATACTATCAGTTTTTCAGGGAGTTTTGGGCTTGGGGGTTAATTAGGGCAAGTCTTATGTTTTCTCATGGAGCTCCATGCTTTAAAAAAATGTGTTCGATGTGGGGTTTGGGGGGGTTGAACAATTGGGTTGCAAACAGCACACCTTCCATAATCTGGGCAGAGAGTCTTACTACAGTGAAACAGATCTAGACAACAGCCTGGATGAGGCTATTCGATCTTTGAGAGTGCAGATAACATTTTCTTTCTCTGTTCCATTCTCGGTGTTAGGTCGGATCGCAATATCGAAAATAGTGGTACTACCACATCTGTTGAATTATTTTGTAAACCTCTGGGTGATGATTCCTAAGAAATGATTTCATTATTTGGACAGAATGTTGGGTGATCTTGTATGGGATACATTGAGAAGAAGAATAATGTTGAAAAAACTCAAGTTACCCACTGAAAGAGGAAATAGGATAAAGGAGAGATATAAGAGGCAAGAGTCTAGAAAGCGTTATTAGCGAGATCATATAGTAAAATGAGGTTTGGGATGAGTCAAAGTAGGGATACAGGAGGGAAGCGTCTAGGACGTTTTATTTGGGAGATCATAGTAGTATAATGAAGTTTGGGGTGAGCCAAGGAGGAATAGAGGAGGGAAGAGTCTAGAAAGGGTTATTTGGGAGATCATAGTAGTAGAATAAGGTTTGGGGTGGTCAAGGAGGGATAGAGGAGGGAAGAGTCATGAAAGGGTTATTTGGGAGATTATAGTAATAGAATGAGGTTTGGGATGAGTCAGAGAGTGGAGGTAGAGGATATATTGAGAGAGGTATAGGATAAGACAGAGTAGTGCATTAGAGAGAGTTGAAGGCTTTTTCTACAGTAGGATTAAAGTAATAAATATATAGATGCATAACTACATAGAAGGTATACACGCATAAGGAAAATAATAAAGAGATGTAAAGTTGTATTGTATTAAGTTCCATATGTGCATGTATGGATAGATAATTAGATACTCAGACTTTCAAGTGCTGCTGTATGTAAAGGTAATTTATTGGTGTATTTTTATTATTATTTTTATTTATTAATATGTATATTATTTTTATATTTTCTCCAATATTTCATTAGCGAAGCACTTGTAGATAAAATTGTTATGATCAGATTTACACATTGTAATAGATAAATAAAATAAAACAGAGACCCATAAGCATCTAGTTAATAACTAATATGAAAACTATGCATGACCTATATACATGTTATTCATTAAAAATATATATATATATATAAACACTTCTCCTCCTTACAATGAAAGGAACGACTCGGCACTCAATGCGATTTTCAGAATTTAATCCACGGGTAAACGGCTGCAACAACAGTCAATCAGGACGTGTTTCGGCCTTTGCCTTTGTCAACAATTCAACAGCCATTTTGAACAATGGGATTTATACCGTCATACACATTGCAGGGCATATTTTTTCAATGGAACTGAAAAAAATATACATATATGTGCAGTGATACTGCTATTTCGTCAAGCCCCTGTGGGCGGATATCCATAATAATAATAATCCACATTTATGCAACTTGAATTTCAAAATATAAGAAACCATAAATACAGAATGGAATGAACAATAGCAGTATTAATCACATTTGCTTGCTCAAACAATAGTGCCCCAGTGGGCCAGGAAACTGACGTAGGTCTAATTCCTCTTCTCAGTCTACTCTGATAGCATAAGATTCTCTACCCTGTAATAAAAATGAATAAAAAGAATTAACTATTAGGTCCAAAAAGTAAAAAAGTAACAAAATGGCTACTAATGCTGCTAACAGTCAAGAGAACTGCCACTTCTCAATCATGTTACTAAAGAGCCTCAAACTCTCTTTCAGTACACCAAATCTGATCATAAATGTACATCCATTTCTTCATCTACATTAAGACCTCTCGGTTCCTTGCTGTCAAATGTCAAAATATACTTAGATTCCAAAATCCTCCGTTTTTTCTCACATTGTAATAGATAAATAAAATAAAACAGAGACCCATAAGCATCTAGTTAATCACTAATATGAAAATTATGCATGACCTATATACATGTTATTAATAAAAAAAGTATATATATATTTTTATTTTTTTTACCATGAGTAGTATATACATTTGTTAGGCAGACTTAAAGTATATCTATATAGTTATAAACCATAAGTAGTATATATCTTTGTACAAAGAAACACACATATCTAAATACATACATACATACATATATTTACAAGCACAGGCATATGCTGTACATTTGTGTTTGAGTATGGTGGTCCTGTAGGAAAGAGTCAACTCTTGAGTAATCTTCTGAAGATAAGATAGTTATCCGTGGATCTTATATTTCGGGGTAATGAATTCCATAGTTTGGCTGATTAAACATAGAAAGATGTCCTACCCATGTTTTTTTCTAGTATGTTGGGGTCTTGAGGCCCGGTGCCAATCTGGAGCGGGGGTTCCTTTGTTGTATGTATTTGGTGATTTTGTTTCTGGTGAAAAGTGGTCCTGTCACATGTATTGCTTTATGGGTGATACAAAGCCGCTTGAAGGTGGATCTTCTGGCAACCGGTAACCAATGTAGGGCCCTCAATGCAGGGGAGATGTAGGCTTGTGGCTTTACATGTAGGAGTAGTCTGGCAGCAGAGTTCTGAATCTGTTGTAGTCTTTTAATAGTTGATAAGATGATTCATGGTAGAGGCCATTGGCATAGTCAAGTTTAAACAGTACAAGAGAGATAGAAGCTTGGACCTTGTGTGGTAATCCTAGGTGGGGAAGATGAGTCGCAGAGTTCATAGTATTGAAGCTTGATCGTGCTAACTTGCCTACTTGGGCATTCTTGATAATTTGGAGTCCATGGTAATTCCAAGGTTTCTTACTTCCTTAGATACTTCAGGAGGTAGTCCCAGATCGTCAGGCCAGGCGCAGAGTTGGTCATTATTTTCCAATCCCCACATGTGAGTATTTCAGTTTTGGAAGCATTCAATTTGAGATGGCTCCATGTCATCCACTGACCAACGGCTCTGAGGCAACTGAAGATTTTTGAGTTTCCAATGTCTTTGGGGCTTTCCTGTTTAAGAAGTATTTGTGTGTCATCTTCATAGTTATAGCATCTGAGCTGAAATTCATTGATCATTGCCAGTAATGACTTCATGTAGATGTTGAAAAGCATGGGTGAGATGTTAGAGCCTTGATGGACCACTTCTTTTGTGAAGTATGGTTTGGATGAGAAAGGGGGAGTAGCGATGACATTTGTTCTGTTTAGAAGGTAGAATGTAATCCAGTCACGAGCAGTCCCCGCTTTGTAGAGTCTTTAGATTAGAGTGTCATGGTCAACTGTGTCAAAGGCAGCTGAAAGGTCCACTGTAAGTAGTGCAGTGACCCCGTTCTAGTCAACTGTGTTTTTAAGGTCATCCCCGATAGCGATGAGAGCAGATTCTGTGCCTTTTCTTGGACCGAATCCTGTTTGGAAGTCGGAAAGTATGGAGTTATCCTCAATGAATTGTAACATATGGGTGAATGCTGCTCTTTCTATTTGTTTGCCCAGGAAAGGTCCGTTTGTAATTGGGCTGTAGGTGTTTGGGTCATCCAAGTCCAGGTTTGTTTTCTTTAATAATGGGCGTATGTTTGCCTTTTTGAAGTCTTCTGGAAAGATTCCTGTAGTTAAAGAATTATTGATGATTCTTCTTACTGGTGTGGCAGCAGAGGTAGTTAAAAGAATGTTCTTGAAGATTTGTGGTGGACAAGGGTCAGATGGACAAGTGACTGACCTTCTTGCTTTGACAAGAGACATAAATTCACTTTGTGATAGTTGTCTGAACGAATGCAGAGGCTGGGTTAGGCTACCCTGTAGGGGATTATTGAAAATAGGTTGGTGCTGGTGGTTTTCCTTTGTTTTAAATTGGAGTTCAACATATCTTCTTTGTTTGTGTAATGATTTGCCAGTTTGTCAGTAAATTCTTGGGTAATGGGATGAGTTCCTTCTGTGCTTTTAGGTTTACGAAATTCAGTGAGACTGTTAAAAAAAATCGGTTCACTGACACAACATCGATGTCAAAAATATCCATGTAAAAAATATTGATTAAAAATATAGACTACAAAAATATCGACTCCCTATACTTAAACAGGTAAGTAAATAAATATTGACAAAAAAATATCGATGTAAAAATATAGTTGTACAAAATATAGATTTTTATATATATAAAAAATAAAATAATAAATATTAAATGTATTAAATTTTTTTTTAACAAAATAAATTACATTTTATATACATTTTAATAAAATATAACAAATAATTTAAAAAAAGTTAACCACACATACATAATAATTAATATATATATATTTACTTTAAAACAATTAATAAACTATTAATTTTAATTTATTTTGTAATTATATAAACATTTACATATATATATATATATATATATATCAATCCAATTTCTTTATTCGGTTTCATATTACATAAAACCATAAAAGCACAATATAAAATAAAAACCGGGATTAAAAATGATATGGTACAATGTGTACAATCACGAAGGCAGGTCTGTGCAAGTTCATAATTCGAGGTATATGTACAAATTGCAACTAATCCCAGACTCCAATTATAATAAGATAAAACGGCTAAAAACAGTATATAAAAGCCAATAACTGGATCCGGGACCTGTTAGCAATACATATACATGATACCAAGGTGATGATAAAGGACGAGCCAACTAATCACAACTCGCCCTAAGCTTGATAGCGGATTTAAAAAAACTTAAAACATGAAATACAGTATTGCCCATCAACATCTGGAGCAATATAAAGGCGAGCGGACTTGTTTAAAATTGGCCTGTTTCAAGATGAGAATTAAATATGTATTTCTAGGGGTGTCGTAAAATGGACAAAACATAGTGAAATGTAACATTTCCTGCGGAGATATTCCATCGCAGCAGCAGGGCGGAAAGGATTGCCCTCTATTAGAGCCTCTTGGGTAAGTAAGGAGTAAGTAAAACAGATCAAACCGGAACCTGGTCAGAAGGAATCTATCATAAGAGTTCACGAAACCTAGTATATACAGCCCAGCCTTCTCAGTGGACCTTAATATAACAAAGTGGCGAACACTTGGCTTCATGAGCTCCCTCTCCTCCCTTAATATGGTCTGACGCGTATTAAACGCCGTCTTAAGAAAGGGTATATCTGCCTTTCGAGATCCCTCAGGATTAGAAAAAAGGTCACCTCTTCCCAGGTTCGTTAGACTCCTACTGATATATTTCAGCCATGGAATCCTTAATACTTGATCCAGGGCCAGGCAGTCTTTCAAGATTGCCTTATTTAGCGAATCCCCCGCCTTGACCCATATTTTTAACCAAAGTAACAGCGGGCGAATGGCTTTCTGGTCTGTAATATAGGGCATTCCTAACTCTTCCTGGGCAATAAAAGAAGGGATACCCTGGGGGACTGAGAGCAGACTTCTCATGAATTTGTTTTCCGCTGTTTGGACATCATTTACTTCAGCATATCCCCAGATTTCGCTACCGTACAGTACTTTTGACAGACACTTAGCCCTGTAGAGCTCCAAAAGAGCCCCCACAGGTCTTTTACCCAGTCTACCAGCAAAATTAAAAATTGCGGCAGTTTCCCTATTGAGGTCGTTTCTCTTACGTGTAAGTTGTGGGCCCCAGTTCAGTTTATCATCCAGCAGTACCCCCAGGTAGGAGAAAGCGGATGTTTTAGGAATTGGGGTAGGCCCTACCTTAAAGGTATATGATCTGCTAGGCCGCATCCCCAGTTGCATGATGTATGATTTGGAGTTGTTGACTTTTAAGTCCAAATCTCCCATAAACTGGGCGAACGTAGATAAGATGGTTTGTAAGCCCCACTCTGTCCTGGCCATCAAGAAGGCGTTGTCTGCATTAAGCAGAACGGGGAGACCACGCTGTCCGATCCGGGGATAATCAGCCTTAGTCTCCAGGAGGGTTTTCTCCAAATTGTTAATGCAGATATTAAAAAGAAACGGGCCAATATACAGCCTTGGCGGACGCCGCCCCTAACCGGGAATGAACGAGATACGTTCAAATTCGACGAGTATCGCACTACCGCCTTGGTGTCCCAGTGGAGGTCATAAAGAAAGGAGACCATTTCCCTGTCTACCTCTAGTGCTAGGAGGATCTGCCATAATTTTCCCCTGTTTACGCAATCGAATGCGGATGACAGATCCATGAAAGCCAGGAAGATGGTACCCCTGCGGGCGACTGTATATTTAATGGTTATTAGGAATAGATTTAAAGATTGATCAATCGTGGAACGGCCAGGGCGAAACCCATATTGGGCGTCCGACAGAATGTTGTTGTCAGTAGCCGAGGACGATAACCTATCCAACAGTATCCTGCCAACCACTTTTACCACCGAATCTAGCAGGGAGATGGGTCTATAACAGACAGTGCTGTCCCTAACCCCTCTTTTAAAAACTGGCACAATAATAGAGGTCGCCATGAAGACGGGGTGCCAAACCTAGCAACAGCATTATTACGGAGGTGAGCACTGGAGCCCAAAGTGCCACATCCGACAAATAAAGATCAGGTGGGATTCCATCCGGGCCCGGGGTCTTATTGCGTGTCAATCCAGTGACACCTCGCCTTACTTCTTCTTCCAATACTACTAGTTTTTTATGTGTACCACCAGGAGTGAGTAAAGGCGGCAGGGCCGAGTCTCCCTTGAACATGTCCTCAAAATGCCTGACCCATTCGTGTTCAGTAATATGTGCTTCTAAAACATTAGCTGCCTCTTCTCCCAAAATGGGGCTATTAATAATGCTCCAGAACTTTGCACTGCACTTATAAGTTGTTGCTTCCATAAGGTTGCCCCAAGCTTCTTCCTTCAGAGCCGCCCTGCGATTACTAAGAGCTAGTTTGTACTGCTTTCTTCGGATTTTAACTAGCGCTGCATTCCTCGGGGAGGCATGCAGAGCTAGTTTTCAGCCTCCTGGCAGCGAGTGAGCATTCTGGGTTAAACCATCTAGGACCCCTCTCCCTCTGAGCTCCCTGAGATGGTACAGCCAATAATTTAGCAACGGAGCAGGATATTGATTCAAAGGCACGGATGATAGACTCATCTGACTCTACCTTCGCATTCTGACAGGTCTGAAAATCACTCTGGCACATCTCCAATAGAGACCTGTACAGAGTGTCTGGAGAGATCTGCCCCCATCTAAGTTGTCTCCCTTCGTCTGTTGCCCGTAGAACCCCTCCTCCTGTGATCTGTTTTTTAAAATCAAAAGTGGGCCATATACCTTTAATACACAGGGGGTTATGGTCGCTGTAGCTACTGGCTATTATTGAAAACTCTGAGATCAGATAAAAAAGGGGGGTAGAGATTAAAATAAAATCAATAATCGAGGGTTCCCGGCCCAGCCCCTTAAAAGTTGGAATAAGATATCGCCTGGAGGGGGTCAATTTCCCTATGGTTAGTTGCAAATCCAACTCACAAGCCAAAGCGTTTAGTTTCTCCCCCTGCCTACAATTATCAAAGTGCACACCATCTACAAGAGGAATCATCACTAGCCCCTGTGCTCCCCTGCCTTAAGGCCCCACAGATGTGACTATTAAAGTCCCCTACCAGGACTATGTTACCAAGCTTCCGTGGCAGGACCATCCCATTCGTTAAAAATGAACATAGGCCAGTGACGTTACACACCTCAGGGAGAAGGGAAGTGGCATTATAAAAATTCAAAAGCATTAGACTATGGGACCCTGAAGTGAAGGTTAACGCCTGGAGACACAGATTATCCGTGTTCAATACCCCAATATGAGCATGTAGACTAAGAGACACATAAACTGCAAGACCCCCTTTTGGACGTCCCGCCCTTGAAAGAGTAGCAGGGATGTTAAAAAGCTTAAAGCCCTCCAAAAAATAGATGTTATCAATGGTCCATGTCTCTTGGAAACAGATAATGTCATATTTTTTTATGAAAGCCAACCACCCCGGATCGGAGAACTTGCTAGCCAAACCGGCTATGTTCCATGAGATGATGTTGCAGAGGTTATTACCCAGCGGATGTCTACAATGGTTCGCCTGGGCCAGCTGATCCTTTAAGTCCGTTTGTAAGAACACTGTGGCTTTCCTTGGACCCGATCCACTCAGTCAATCACAGTGGTCAAGGTGGCTCAGCGGCTCAAAAGAGTTGTATAAAGGGACCTGAGGCAGTTGTTGTGGCCATCCAAAAGGGATCGGGGTCACTAATTTCCTCGGATGCGATACCATGGGTGTAGGTGGGTAAAAATAACCCAGGGGCAGTGCTCTTATGGAGGAAGAAGGGCCTGTTCTATTGCAATGGTTGGCGGCGTGGAGAATCCTTTCTGCCAGGTGTGGTCTGTTGAAATTAATGATTATACAATCACCATCACTACTCTTTTTCGAGCCTCCTATCCAGGCCACCCTCCTAACCATGAGGATGTCCCTTTCCACTCTAAGGCCCAAGGGTGTGTTGTTGTTAAGCCAGTAAATGACCTTGTTCTTTAATATACATATATACCAATAACATAAAATATAATTTAAAAAAAATTCTATTAAAACAAACTATGTAAAAATATTTAAACTTAAATTACCCAATACAGTCAGTGCAACAGTAGGGAAAGTGTTGGATAGCGGAGGGGTAAAAATGATTATTCCCAGTCCAATGAGAGCAACAGTAGGGAAAGTGTTAGATAGCGAAAGGGTAAAATGTACTATTCCAACTCCAATGAGTCAAACAGTAGGGAAAGTGTTGGATGGTGGAGTGGTTAAATTTACTATTCCAACTACAGTCAGTGCAACAGTAGGGAAAGTGTTGGATAGCGGAGGGGTAAAAATTACTATTCCCACTCCAGTGAGTGCAACAGTAGAGAAAGTGTTGGATAGCGGAGGGGTAAAAATTACTATTCCCACTCCAGTGAGTGTAACAGTAGGAAAAGTGTTGGATAGCGGAGGGGTAAAAATTACTATTCCCACTCCAATAAGTGCAACAGTATGGAATGTGTTGGATAGCGGACAGGTAAAAATTACTATTCCCACTCCAATGAGTGCGACAGTAGGGAAAAGTGTTGGATAGCAAAAGGGTAACATTTACTATTCCAACTTCAATGAGTGCAACAGTAGGGAAAGTGTTGGATAGCGGAGGGATTAAATTTACTATTCCAACTCCAGTCAGTGCAACAGTAGGGAAAGTGTTGGATAGCGGAGGGGTAAAAATTACTATTCCCACTCCAGTGAGTGCAACAGTAGGGAAAGTTTTGGATAGCAAAGGGATACAATTTACTATTCCAACTCCAGTCAGTGCAACAGTAGGGAAAGTGTTGGATAGCGGAGGGGTAAAAATTACTATTCCCACTCCAGTGAGTGCAACAGTAGAGAAAGTGTTGGATAGCGGAGGGGTAAAAATTACTATTCCCACTCCAGTGAGTGTAACAGTAGGGAAAGTGTTGGATAGGGAAGGGGTAAAAATTACTATTCCCACTCCAGTCAGTGCCACAGTAGGGAAAAAATATACTATTTACACTTCAGTCAGTTAAAAAATAAAATAAAAAAATATTTAAAAAATCAAACAAATATTAAAAATACAAACAAATATATAAATATGTTAAAAATTAATATACAAATATATTTAATTTAAAAAATAAAAAACAAAAACATATTATAATGTTAATTACATATGACAAATACCTACAAATATTATGTAAAATAAAATAAAAAATAAACTTCAAACAAATAAATATTTTGACTAGAAAATATTTACAAACAAAAACATTAATTATTACATTAATTTATTTATTTTATTTCCTACCCTATAACACCAAATAAATCACAACTCACATCTAAATTTTTTTAAAGTGTACTTCCATAATTACTCATAATAAATTACCAATTAAAGAAATATTATTAATTAAAGAAAAAATAATACTAATAAAAATTTATTTCCCACACTTTAACCCTATAATCCACACAACACAGAGCTAAAATTAAACTGTAAAAAAATTAACACAATTAAAACTTATTTGAAAAAAAACTATTACTATTAAACAACTAATTATAAAGTAAGTAAAATGTATTTAATACCCACCCTTTACCCCTTTAAAAGTAAAAACCACACACAATAAAATAAACAATTAGCCTTAAAAAATTTTTTTTTAATTAATATTAATTATTAATTAATTAAATACAAATTACTTTGCAACCTTTACCACTATAAACCCCACAACTAACACCTAAAGGTAATTACACAATTTCCATATTTAATTTACAGTTAATTAATATTAATTAACATCTAATTATTAATTAATCAAAAATAAATTACTTCCCACCCTTTACCCCTATAAACCCCACAACCCACACCTAAAGTTAATTACACAATTCCCATAATTAATTTTCAATAAATTAATTAATATCAATTAACAACTAATTATGAATTAATAAAAAATAAATTACTTACCACCCTTTACCCATATAAACCCCAAAACGCGCACCTAAAATTAATTACACAATTGTCATAATTACCAATTAATTCATTAACAACCAATAATTAATTAATTATAAAATACTTTACACAATTAACACTATAAAATCTCAATTAAATAAATATGAATACATATAAAATAATCATTAATTTAATATAATTCAATTACTTCCCATCCTATTCCTCTATAAACCCCACAACCCGCTACGGAACTAAAAACGCAAAATTCTATTAAAATAAAATTAATAACTACTAAAAATGTAACATATTAAAAAATATAAACAATTCTTATGCAAAAATAATACATCACATACATTTAAAATCTATACCACAATACATAACACTAATTAAACATTCGATATTTTAAATAACTATATTTTTGCAAACGATATTATACACTTCGATATTTCTTACCATAAATCGATATTCTCGACCACGATATTCTTGCTGTCGATATTTCTCACTCAAGATATTTAGGACTCGATATTTCTGTAAGTCGACATTTAAAACTCGATATTTTGTCTGCACACCCAAAAAATCTTTATTTGCACATTTAGCATTTTGAATTCTGTCTGAATAGTACCTTTATTATCTTTTTCGATTGTTGACTTGTATGTTCTGTTTAGTTTGTGTAGGTGAAGTTTGTCTTGATTAATATTTTTTTGAGCCAGATGCATTTCAACTTTGAAGTTTGTTTTATCTATTTAGGTCGAGCCTAGGCAGTGCATGTGCTGTCTCGTCAAGACATGCTGTATTTACTCTGGGGGCTTACAGCCTGCACACTGCTTTTCATTTGTTTTTTTTAGTGTCTTTTAAAAATCCTTGGTTGCTAGTGGTCTATCCTTCCTCTTTGTCTCTCCATTTTCTCTTTCGTTTCCTCCCACGGAGCAGGGACCAAGTACTGTATCTTTACGTTTTAGTTGTTTATCTGTTTGTTTGGGGGAACTCTTTTTAAAAGAAATTTGTTTCCTAAGTGTGTCTTCGGTGCGTGTTCAGCTTCAGCGCCAGTATGTGCCGTTCCCCCGCCACCACCCACCCATCGTTGCTTGCCACGCTAAACGCCTCCTACCCCTGACCCTGCTTTACCTATTTTTTTAGTAAGCGCTCCGGACGGGCAGGCTTCTTACACACGGTTCTCAGTGCGACCGTAGCCAATCTGTTTTCGGTGTTTGCCATTCATTTTTTTTCAAAACTTTATGGCTTTTCATTTTAACCCCTCTGCCCCTATCTCCTGTGAGTCGATGTGCGCATAGAATTCTGAGCTGTGGCGCACTGTTCTAAAGACCACAAGACTCCTAGGACTCAGCAGCTGCTCTTGGGTGCCATTTCTTTCCCCTTACTTCCATAGACACTGACATAGACAACAGAATAGCAGACCTAAAACGAGCCAAGCCACCATCTTGGAGTGTCTCATTGCTGCACCTATTTTAATCTGAAACTTGGCACTATCGACCGCTGTTTCTAAAATTCAACAACCCAGTTCCATAAACTCACTTTCACAGCTTGGAAGGATGATGGAATTAAGTAAACATATGCTGGGGAAAGAGGCAGATCTCTACAGGAAGTGCCACACATGAAAGCTCCTTCTACAGAACTGCATGTGCAAGACCGTACAGTACTGAATCTATTTGGGCCTCGTGTTGCTTATTTTTTCATGCACTTCGACCTCTGGATATAAGTGTCTCTGCTCTGGAGTAGCCTTTTGTCGCCAAAAGGTATCAGGTCTATACTTGTTTCGCTAGCACTTCATTACCTCTCTTCCCCTGCTCTCCTCCCTCTTGCTGCAACTGTCACCTGTTGCCTTCGCCGCAGACAGTCGCGGGATCCATCTGACCATTCCAACCCTCCTCTCGGATTCCCGACAGAGCAGCTTCTACAAGGCCTGGCCTTTTGAAATTTTGCAGGAATATGGATTAATCGCCATTCCTTAATAATAAAAAACTATTGGGGTCTTGGATACCCTTGAGGACATCACAACATTTTGGATATCCTTCGCGCGACACACCGCAGTCTTGCGGACTATTCACCGCATGGGAATAGTGACCTGGGACGCCCCTCCTTGGCACCAGGATTAGGTTGCCCCATCTACCCCTCTGTCCTGAAGAAGACCCGCAAGCGGAGGTCACAAGTTACCCTCTACGCATAAGTCGGGTCGAAACGTCAATGCATACCCCAAAGCAAGGGCCTGTACCACTCCTTCGACCATCCCTGCCCCACCATCAGATGTTGCATTCATGCACTTACAGAATAATGAAAAATGTACTGTAAATAATGTTGTGGACAGGTCATACTGTACTGGTTTTCTTTCATAAACCAGCATCCTCTTGAAACAAGGAATAGCTTGCAACTCTAAAGCATGTGATTCTCACCCCCTTTTTCCTCTAGCACGAGCACTTCCTTCTCCCACTCCTTTCCCTCGAGCAACCTCTTTTTGCCTCTAATTTGTGTGGTAATGTCTTTACCATTGTAAATATATTTGCATTCATCTTTGAGAATATATAAAAAATGAATTAATTCAACAAAAAATTGTGGGTGTAGTTTGTATATACGTACTGTGTATCTATATATTTTCTCCTTTCCCTTCAGGGTGTGAGTTTGTCAAAAATTTGCGGTATAGCAGTATTGATTACCAGTGGTTGACCGATTTGGCAACCCCCGTATGATTAAATTTCCCTCATTATTTGGTTTTTTCTCTAAGGTTAGTCGAGGACCAATTGTTTTCATATCATTCCAAACGACAGGCACATGAGTTTGTGATTAAAGTCCTATCAGGTTACATGGCAGGTTAGGTGTTAACCTACTGGCTCCTGAAAATGCCTTTTGAAAATGGATTTAGAAACAAAGGGACATTGATGGCCTTGTTTGTGGAGCTCCACGTATTCATTAGTAAAAGTGATCTCTACTGCTTTGATCCGCTCAAGTATGAGTTCATCGGGTCATTTTAAATTTGTAAAATTTAATCTGCTGTAGCCACAGCCCACTACTAGGTGAGCATCAGAGGTCAAAGTGGGCGGGATCGGAGGGGCATGACGTACCCATACTTTTTTGAGACAAACAGTTTCCTTACTTTTCATAAAAAGACAACCATTTCAGGACGGCTAATTCTGATAGTTTGAATGCTTCAGCTGAAGTGTCTTCAGTAAGTCTCCTGTGCTATGGAACAATGGATTTAGGCCCAGATCTCTGTACTGGGGTGAATGTATGACATTGTTCTGCATTCTGTCCATCAATTGTTCTTTTTGCATTTGTCACCCCGAGTGGGACGGGTATGCCCAGACGTGGGTCCCGTGCCCTCCATGCCACTGGAGTCAAGCTATCCTGGCTGGTGAGGGGTGAAACCCTGAAACCGGTCCTAGGATGCTTGATTCCAGTCCAGGGAGGACCTGGCCTAGCAGTTCGGGATGGACTGTTCCCATTGGGCGCAGGGTCAAGACTGATTTACATATGGCTGGGTTCAAACTGGAATGGCATGGGGAGCCCAAAAATGGTGGATTTAGGCCCAGATCTCTGTACTGGGGTGAATGTATGACATTGTTCTGCATTCTATCCATCAATTGTTCTTTTTGCATGAAACCAAAGCGGGCAGACAGCTAAACAAGCCTTCCTACCAGGGTGCCTGCTTGCCTGAAAGAAATGCAACTGCGCTAGGAGTTAATCTGCAAATATAAACGGTTATCTACAAATGTAAAGGATGCTTACCGGTGGCACGTGCAGTAACAGTAGATGTTATAGCACCTAGGATAATGTGCTGCATGGCTTAATACTTATAAGGTCCCAAAGGGAGACCTATTGGCCATGTCCGTGCTTGTTTAGTTCGGTATTCCTCCAAGGTGCTTGTTTTCTTTTGTCCTGTTTTGTTGTTCTTAGTGGTATTAGGATATCAAACGCTTCCTGGAGCCACTCATAAAGTGTTTAAATTGAATTTATTGTGTCTAGATCTGTGTTGGATGTTAGTTGTGGTTCTACGTATTTAACATTGAGTGTGATCCATGGACAATAGGCGGATGCTTGTAAGGAGGCCTTAGGTGTGTTGATTTGTGGTGTTTTATGTTTGAAAGCTACCTGATGATTGTCTGACAATGTGACTGGAGTAATCCTTTGAAAGGTATCTAGTTGTAGAATTGCAAAAATGACATCTAGTATGTGTCCAGAGATGTGTGTGGGTTTGTAGAAGATCTGATGTAGGGTCAGTGTGTCTAGGCCAGTGATGATATTTCTTGGCTGCGGTATATTGGGTTTGTCAAACCATATATTTAGGTCACCAAGGATGCACAGGTCGGAGTGTAATGTAATAAGGTTTGAAACTGTGTTTAGAAACGTGTCTGGGAATGTTGCATTGCTAGGTGGTGTTCTGTAAAGAAGGAGGAAGTTACAGGAGGAACTTTGGTGTAGAGTTGCATCTGGTGAGGGGGGCCTCACAACCTTGTATGGAAATGTGATCAGCTTTAGTAAGATTTATTGTTTCCTTGAATTTAACAGCTAGTCCACCTCCTTGTTTGCCTAAGAGATTTTGTGTGACAATTTAATACCCTGGAGGAATAACTGCATGCAACACTGGAGCCATGTCCTCTCTCAACTATGATTCAGTTATGAAGAGTAAGTCAGGTTGTGTGTCAGTGAGTAGGTGGTAGATGTGATGCTTGTTTTTAGAGAGCGATCAACCATTTATTTGTAGGTAGTCTACAGAGTGTGTCTTGATGGTGGTGTGGCATTGTTTTCTAGAAGGGTGAGTAGTATTCTTTGAACTTGTAGAAGGTGTATTATTAGTGTTGGTATTAACTATATGTAGATAGCAATTGTGTTGTCTATATCGTAATCCTCATCCAGTAAGCTGAGAAGGCCTTTTGTTGGGTCTGTGTGTGTAGGTGGTGGAGATGGTGGTTTAGAGTGTGTTGGTGAGTTATTTTGTTTTTGTAGAGTAGCCTTGTGTAATAGACAAGGAGATGCAAAGTTTTGAAGATTGGCATGTTGTTTATTTTGCTTGCGTCTGTTTAGAGTGGAAGGTGTATGGGTTAGGGGTGGTGGTGGAGGATGTGGGTCATGTTTTAAGGTTCTAAGTTGTGCAATGGATGAGATGTGGGTAAGTGTGAGTTGTGTTGGGGTATTTGTGGCAGGTGTTGGTGAAGGTAGAAGATTTGTGAGCAATGACGGTTTAGGATCTGTATTACTTGTGTAGTTAAGGGGGATTAGGTGTTTTGTTTCTAATTTGTAACGGAATGTAGTATGAAATTGTATGTCTGTGAGATTTTGATGTGCTGGTGTGTGTTATGTTTTGTGTATGTGGAGTAGTGAGATGAGATATTGATGTAGTGAATTTCTGTGAAAGATTTGGATGTAAAGTATTGTTGGTGAGTGGAAGTTGAGAGGTAAATGGGTGGGTGATGTGTGTTGGAGGAGAGTGTATGTGGTGTGTGAGAGGGGATGTACAGGAGTTATGAGTGTTTGTGTTAGATATGGTAGCAGGAAAATGTAATATGTGTGGTGGAGTGGAGTGTAAAGATTGTTTGGCTGTGTGTTTTGGGAAAAATGAGGAGGAGGGTGTTGTTGGTGGATGATATGAGAGAGAGTTGAGTATTGGTTTGATGGCGAAGGAAAGGGATCTGTTAGCAGTAGCTGGTGTTTTGTATGAACAGGAAGTGGGTGTTTGAAGGGATTCAGGTTTTGAATAATGTGGGCTTGTGATGTGTTGGTGATGTGTGGATTTCATAGTAGTATAGGACAGAGTGGTGTTTTGTGTGAGAGTGAAGGTGCCATTGTGTAGCAGTTGCGGTTGAAGGGTGTATAGATGTAATTGTGAGGTTTGTTAGTGGTTGTTGAGACATTGAAAGGGTTTGTTTGTTGTAAATGGGTAGTGTACATTTTGCTGAGAGTGTATTATTATGTTTGTGGTTGTGGATGGGTTAAGGTGGTGGCTGATAAATGGTTCAAAGGGCAGCATTTCTGTCCCTAGGCCTGTACAAGCCCAAACAGGCACCTGCTCTTGCCCTCTCTGCCGTTAGCCTCGACGTCCGGACTGAGACGCCTTGAGCCCTAACCCTAGGTCTGGTGACCTTTGGGCAGTGGGAGCCCTGGCCCTAACCAATCAGAACCCTATCCCTAAGCCCTTAGTCCAATAGAAACCCTAGCCATAGGAACCAATCACAGCCCTAGTCCTATCAACCAATCAGAGCTCAAACCATGAGCCCCAAGTCCAATAGAAACCCTTGCCCTAGGAACCAATCACAGCCCTAGCCCTATCAACCAATCAGAACTCAAACCCTAAGTCCAAAAGAAACTTTAGCCCTAGGAACCAACCACAGCTCTAGTCCTATCAACCAATCAGAATTCAAACAGTAAGTCCAATAGAAACCCTAGCCTTAGGAACCAATCACAGCCATAGCCATATCAACCAGTCAGAACTCAAACTCTAAGCCATAGGTCCAAAATAAACCCCATCCCTAGGAACCAGTCAGAGCATAGATGCACCAACCTGTAAGAAACTTATATTAAGAGCATGTGACATTAAACACAAACTGGCATACAGGGGAACAAGGAGGTGCTCCGGAAGTCAGAATCTCCTTGGATACAGATAGGCTCAATCCACACTTTGTAGTTCCTGTTCAACCCTGCAGGTAAGTCCCAGATCTAAAGCTATTAAAATACAGTTTTTTTCACACTTAAACAAATCACTTTTTCTATCCAAAAACGCCTGCTAGAGAGACTTTCCAAACACAACTGAAGCCACAAAACAGATTATGCAGTCTCTTAAACACACTCTGGTTAGACTTAGGGGTATATGTTGCCTTTTTAGCTTGTAAAAAAAGGGGGAAGGGTTACCTTCCAGAGGCCTTAGCACACTTTAGAGGAAAACCAGTAGAGAAATTTAAACAGTCACAGGTAGAAGAAAACAGCAGTTTAAAAAGTACAAATTGCACAGAAAACCAAGAGATGACTTTAAACAATCACAGATACAAGAAAAGAGCAGTTTTAAAAGTACAACTGGCACAGAAACCAAGAGATAATTTTAAACAGTCATGGGTAGAGGGAAAGAGCAGTTTAAAGTTTCAAAATGCACATAGTCTGTGTTCTTACCACCTTATTTATCCTTGCTCACTGGGCTGTTTAGGGCTCAGAGAAGCTGGGGCTACAAAATGGAGGCTCTTGGGCTTCCATCCACAAACTTAACGGCCTGTGAAGATGTAAGAGGAGGGGTCAGGACTGCTTAGAAGCTTGAGGGCTTACAGTTTGAAGTGGGAACAGGACTTACCCTGTGAGTTTAATGATAAAGACCAGCTTAAAATATTAAGCTATAACCATAATGTCACACACAACACTTGCATCAATCTCATACAATTTAATATACTGCACAGGGCACGTTTAACACCGTATAAGGTTAAAAAGATTTTCTCTGGGGTCAGTTCAGAATGCCCTCGTTGTCCCTTTAGCTGATCTGAAGCATATATTGTGCAATTGTTCACATACAGTAGCCTTCTGATGGGGAGTAACAAAAGGCTTAACTCTAATAACTGGCAGGACAGACATTTGCCCCAATGCAGGGTGTCTTCTGGGTGTGTTCCTATGAAAAAAGGTAGAATGGTGACTAGATTCATAGACCTTGCCCAGCTGTTGGCAAATAGAGAGATACCTATGACATGGAATGCAACTACACCTCCTACATTGAATAAATGGAGGAGAACCCTGACTCATTGGGCCGAGGCAGTGAGCCAGGTTCTGAGGCAACAGGAGAAGAGGGGACTTAGGTAAACCCCAACTGGGATACAATGGGCAGACCTGCTCTTAGTTACACAAATGAGTTAAAGAACAACCACAAACCTCTTTGACCTGGAAAATCAGTAATAGATTTTCTGATTAACAATATGTTGTTAAACTGGATTATGTTTTTTTTTTTATTTCGACATACTGTCATGCACACTACATGGGGTGTTCTTCCTTCTCCAAAGGCTGATGCTGAATAGCACAATAGCATGCATATTAATATGTAGCTTTAAGTGTTGACCATCACACGTTGGCTGTCTTGACGCCCGTAGATGGATCATTTTTGCTATTTATTGCAGTAATGTCTATCATGGAATTGAATCGTCTTTGATTGTCACGATTGGAGGTTTGGCCCTCTGGGAAAGGGGTAGGGGAAGGGGCAAGTGGGAAGGTTTGCTGTCAAGAACATGTTAACTCATTCCAACTCAGTTGTGCTCAGACTGCTGCGACAACATGACGCTGTGATTGCTATATGACCTGGTAGAACACCATTGGAACCCAATATTTAACAACTGTAATTTCTATGCCTGAGTACATAAATAAAAAAACAATAAGGTTGTTTTAAAAATGACTCCCCTTTAGAGAGTATACTAAAGTACTGTTGCATCGTGGGTTGCTACTCTGTCTGATTATAACTTGACTATGTAGCATGACAAGGCATCATGGACCTAGGTGTGTGAGAAAGTTCCAGCTGGTCAATTGCTGGCGAGTGCTCCTCCTTTATAGTTGCACCTTATGTTATCAAATATTTATTCTCTTGCATGTATGTGCTTCATTACACTGGTGAGGAGAAGGTCGTATTAAGAAGGATGACAACCAGGCCTACAGGAGCATTGCAAGACTGACCTTGAAGGAGGTTTCCCAAGCTCGTGGTGAACTTGTGCTAGCATTGCAGAAGAGCGAGGGGTGAAGTTTTGGATCTAAATGGTGCAAGGTATTTGTTATGAAAAGTACTGGTCCGCATACCGAAACCACATTGGCCACTATATAGCAACACGGGCCTCGCTGACAGCTGTGGAGCAAGCTACTACGTGGCCTAACTGCAGGCACTGACAGCATCTCTTAGACCGACTGCGCGAGCCTGAGGTACAAATCCACTAGCAAGACCAAAGAATGATCTTGTGTGCAGGAGCAATGCATTGTAGGAGGGGGCGAGTTGTGAAAGGCATTTTGTGTGCACGTTTTGATCAACAGGAAAAGGTCTAATTAAAGAAAAAAGTGATATGAAAAGCCGTAATAGAATCGCTTTGGAAGCACTGAAGGGAGAATCAATTGGAAGAACCATATCAAGGAAGGAGTTCTTGTTTTTTTCCCATATACCAACATGCAGTAAGCAAGGAGAGGCTGAACGTGGATGCAAATAAATTATCTTCCTTTCAATTCCTCTAAGCAGCAAATTTGTGAGTTTGAATAGTGACAATTATCTGGATGTACTGGGAACCCAGCAATGATGTATGTTCCTGTGCTTATATTTTCTTGGTATTCATAATCCTCAGCATTTCTCAGCAGCTTCTCACTTTTGGCAGATAGTGACATTATGTGTCTGTGTATGGATGCACATGCTGTAGAATGTTGAGTGTCGATGTTGTCAGAATGTGATGATGCATGGACTTTTTGTGTCTCTGTGCTGGGTGAAGGCTGTGAGTTGATTACAGTTGGATGGAGATGAAGCCCTCACAGACCTATCTGCTATGAGTGTAACCTAAGGGTCTAACATGGAATTCAGAACTTATCTCTTTCTTGAATGACTCCAGAATCTTGTAGCTAGACCCTGCCATCTAACTAATACAGTAGCCAGTAGAAGAGGCAGCAAATGTGCTGCATAGTGAGGAGACATATTGTGGTTCTTTATGTGAGGAAGGCATTTGGATCTGAACGTTAGGCATACAGTGGTGTTGTAGGCCATTGGATGGAGAAAGAAAAGGATGAAAATTGTGAGCTTGTATCACTTTAGTGGAGCAGTCGCAATGGCTTCATCTTTTGGTAGGGGCTGCCTGTTGGAGTGACTGTTAACTCTGTTTGAAAATCAGATTCGCATTCATGAGCTCCGTCACTGCCCGGTAGTTTGAGGCGCAAGTTCTCCTTACATCACTAGTTTTAGGAGCACCGAAGGTCCCCGCACATCAGCATCCATGTCCTTTGAATGCAGAAATATGGCGTTCAGCAAATCATGTCTCCTGTCAGCAACGAGCTTCTGGGCGTCTTCATCTAATGGTTTTTGGTACAACTAACCTCATAAACCTGTGTGCAGGTGCTAGGCGTCGTCTCGGATCCTTTGAGTGCTGTCGTGGAGGTGCTTGATCACAAGAACTGCACTAGCATGTTGAAAACTTCGCACTGCAAAGTAAGCGAGGCACAGTTACAGCATGTAGGCTTGGTAGTAGCCATGAAAAGGAAAGAAGTATTGCTGTTATTTTTCCCAGCATCATGATAGAAGTAGAGGTAAGACTTTAAAAGCAGAGTCCTTGAGCAGTGTCATGGACAAGGAAGGTGGACTACTAGCAAAGATAACGGGGGACTGTAGAGCAGATTCTATTTTTAGCACTATGGTGGTAATGTAAAGTGGTGGCAAATTTTCTTTTAATACTTGTGAAGGGAGTTCAAATCAAAACATGGGCTTTATACTTATTGGATCCATTTAATTTGTGGAGAAATGCTATGCTTGTGTCTCTGAGATAAATAGTGTAATTCGGTTAGCAGAAAGTAACATTGATATCAGAGATATGTATTAGAAATGTCTGAGCTAAGGTTTAAGAACATTTACAAAGTTAGCATATGTTAGAACTGGGATATTTATGCTAAAGGCGGAGCCATGATTTTTAATGTCATGTTTTAGGTCAATGTTCTTGTTTATCTTTACAATATTATGAACATTTCCAGTAAATGGAGAGTTGGACTTGTGTGGTGTGAAGTTGTTTGTTGTGAATTACAAGTGGAGTTTGGGTGACAGGTTTGGGAAATGGTATTTAGTTTCCAACTGTGTGTTGTGGATTAATGTAATAATTATGGGGATTCTTGTGTGCAAAGATGAAGAAGGGGAACACCATGTCACAAGGTGTGTTGTATGATGTTACCAGCACGTGCTAATAAGGCACATGAGGTTTAAGGTTCACTGAGGGGTGGGATGGAAGAGCAGTACCCAAGTTGCCAGTGTTGCAAAACTGGGGAAGATTAGTACCTTTCGCATGAGGATGCATGTGGGAGTACCCCGTGGTGTGCAAAACTAGGGAAGAGTAATACCCTACTGTCAGAGGAAAAAGGGGAAGTGTAATACCCTGTGTGTGTGTTGTTGCCAGAAGCCACAGGTTCCACATGAGTTTGCTCTGGGACCCGTTGTCACTGTGTATGAATGAGAAGTTTCAACAGGTGCGTGGTAGTGAAGGAAGACTACGTCAGCGTGAGGTATAGTGAGTGTTTTTTATTGTGCTTTGTTTCGACTATATGTGGTCAGGTACCAGTTGTCATTTCCTACAAATGGGAGAAGTTGGCAGGTGTGTGGTACCGAAGGCAGAGTACATAGGTGATTGGCTTGTTTGTACGCGTGAATGTGTGTACTGAAGTCTAACCGATGTTTGCATGTTATTTTCAGAAGGTTCAGTCTGAGCGTACTGTGGAGGCTGTCATCACTGTGTGCTGGAGACATTCCATCTGATGTTTGTGCAACTTCCAGAGGGCGTTGGCACAAATGTAGATGCTTTCCTAAGTCTGGCACAGTCATGCCGGTTCGGCCAACTAGTGTGGCTGAGTGTTGGGTGTGTTGGAGTGCTGGGCTGCAATTTTGTATGTGTGCAAGAGAGTGTGAAGGAGTGTATTATCCTTGTGGGCATGTATGCATTGCTTGTGAAAGATAGAGAAAGTGTGTTTTTGTCTTATTGTCTCTGGGCCATTGTTGTATTAGTTTGTTGTTTGTCCTGTGTTTAAGGAAAGAGGACACAGGGCCAGATGTACGACCATACTAAATTGCGACTCGCAATTTGCGCTCGTTTGCGAGTCGGAAATTGCAAGTCGCAATTTAGTATGTACAACAGTGTCAGAGACACTGATTGCGATTCCCAATGGGGTCGCAAAATGCGAGGCTCATTAATATTAATGAGAAACTTGCATTTTGCGACCCCATTGGGAATGGCTGGCCCTCCCAGGGATGGTGGCCAGCTGGGCTCAGCAGACCACCATGTCTGGGACTGCTTTTAAATAAAGCAGCTTTTTTTTTTTTAAATGCAGCCTGTTTTGCTTAAAGGAAAACGGGATGCATTGAAGAAAAAAAAATGAAACGTTTCGTTTCATTTTTTAAGGGCAGGCAGTGGTCCCTGGGACCACTGCCTGCCCTTAAAAAATATTTTTGCATGCATTTGCAAAGGGGAAGGGGGTCCCCTGGGGACCCCGTCCCATTTGCGAAAGCATTACCACCTACTTGAAGTAGGTGGTAATTGCGAGTGCTTTGCAACCACAATTGCGGTCGCAAAACATTAGTACATGGGTTAGAGAGTCGCTATTTGGAAGTGAATGCCCCTTCCAAATAGCGAGTCTCTAAACACTTTTTTGCGAGTCGCAATTCATTTGCGACTCGCAAAATTGTGTTAGTACATAGCCATACCAATTTTAGTATGTGCAAACGGGTCGCTAACCCGTTTGCGCATGCTAAAATTGGTCGTACATCTGGCCCACAGTGACTTGTCCTGTCTTTAAGGAAAGGGGATACTTTTGTGATGTTGAATCCTGGAGTATTTGCCTCCTCTACTACTTGATGAGGATGACTCTGCTATTAAAATGCTGTTCTCTAAATATGAGAAAAATATAAATAAAATTAGGGAACAAAATAAGTCTCTCGTGAGGGGGCAGTTTACAGGGAAGATGTTTGAAGATTATATAGCGGCATTAAAAGCATTTGTTGCTTCTTGTAACTACAGATATTTCCTAACTAAATTTTAAGAGACTGGTTTGTTCAAAGATTCAGTAATTTAAAGATCCAAAAGAAATTGTTACTCAGAGAAAAAAGGGAATTTTGATAAGGCCATAGAAATAGCTAAACAAGTAGTATATATGTCACAAGGCAATAAGCAGGTTTCTGTGGGTGAACAATATTTTGCAGTCTAATATACGGGAAGCCAAGGCTGTCTTAAGGGTGGTGTGTTTCAGGTGTGTTATAAATAGGCACTTTACCACTGATAAACTAGTCAATTGTGTGGAGGTGCAACTCAATTGACCACTAGTCATTTGTGTAGGAGGTGCAACCCAAAAGGTCATTTTGCCTGGATGTATAGGAGCTGACATTAAGTATTACAATATGGGCAGAGGTTTGAATACTGTGGGGAAAGATGACATGGAAAAAGGCAGTGAGGAAGGGGATGATGAAGTGGAATACGTTTTACAAGCATATGATGTAGGCAAAGAACAGGGTGCCTTGATTTGTGGAATCAACATAAATAGCAACACTGTAATGGTCATGGTGGATTCTGGTTTCAGGTATACTCTAATTCGTTAAGATATGACATGGGTGTATCAGAATAAAGATTCAAACTGAGGTAGTGGGATATTTTGATGCAGAGATTGTTATGGATGGAGTTATTAATAAGAATCACCCTAAAAAGGGTCTTGGTGCCAACCATCTTGATCAGGTGCTATGTTTCAGGAAGGACCGTGTGTATGAGGAATTGAAGATGAAGTTTCCTGAAGTATCTAATTGCAGAAGAAATCTTAACATACAATAATTTTGAAGGATAGGGCAATACCTATGGTGCACCAGATAAAGTGGGTAGTCTGAACTGGCAAAGTCATGTGAGGAAGAGATCACTGAAAGAATTGAAACCCTGGAACGGCTGACACCCGTAGTTTTGACACTTTTGGCAAAGGGAAAAATCTAAATATGTGTCAATTTGAAAGAGCCTAAGCAAAACGTTTGGGTTAATCAGCACCCCTTGCCAAATAGTAATGGTATGTTGGACACATGGAAGAATGCAAGAGTATTTTCGACGTCAGATGTTTCCACAGTATATCATGGAATTGCCTTGCAAGAGGATTCTAAGCCATTAACATCATTTATGACTTTTGAACGTGTGTTTAGGTATTGTCACATGCCATTTGGGTCGGCATCAGCATCTGCAGTATTCCAAAGAGTAATTTACCAAATCTTTAAGTTGGTTGAGAATTTTGGTTACTTTTAAGATGGTATTCAAGTTTATGGTAAAGTCTGCGAAGATCCAAATGCGACGTTAGAAAACATTTTGTGCAATTTTTAAAGTAAGAGGATTCACTAAAGGGAGAGATTTGTAAACTGGGAAGTGATGGTGTGGACGCCCCTTGATTTTTTTTCGTTTAAATCTGTTTTATTGTTTTTCAAATATATATACGCAGAGTTATGTTACATGCAGTGTTATAACCATTTATACAATGTATAAATATTTTGCTGGACGATATCTATATATGCAAAGTTACCAACAACACCATGATGTAATCTTTAACAGTGTAACACTGGTATGAATGAAAAGTTTCCGTTAGTGAACACAGGCAAGTGTTCCAGTCATTAAAGACTTGCAATTACAGTTCTAAACAGTGTTTGTTTCAAACAAATATAATGTTGACATAAACTTGTTATACGGGTGCCTAAATCGCAGTGGCCCAGTCGACAGATCTCATCTCTCCAACACTTCGTGTATTATGTATATTCAACTAGGTGAGTGTAGGCTCCCATGTCTATAGCTACCGCCATTGCTTTAAATGTCAGTGGAGTCTAGGTTACAGCTAATAGTATTGTGCAAAATGGTTTCCGCATCGTCGGGAGGTGCATCACGGCACCCATACCCCGCTTCGTTGTCCCTATCAGAATGGACGCTGTGGGCTATATGTAGGACAACTCCTTGGGACACACACCCCTGGTGCAGTTTAATTCAAAGGGGTATTGAGCCTGGGAGGTGTGTCCCTCAGCGCCTAGCGTGCAGCAGAGCAAACAGGCACAAGCCCTCACGGGCCGGCTGCGCTGCTAGCAGCAAAACAAAGGTCTGGGAGATTACTGCCTCCCCCAGCGCGTCAGGTGCAAAGCGCGCTGAAATACCAACCCCATACAGCGGGGCGTCACGGTGCTCACCAAAACGGCCTGATCATGGGCTACAGACCCAGACAATTACTGGGCGTTACTCTCCAAGCACCAGGCTTCTGAAAACGCGGCGTGCGATCTCCACCCCCAGCGATGAATAGAGATCGCATGTCACGGGGAAGGAGGCGCCCGTCCGGCGCCACCTAGCAGGCGGAGGGCTGCACCGTGGAGCCGCACCATAAGAATGGCCATGAAGGGAGCGTCAAGCGGTCCTGTGGGGCGCTGAACGCAACCACAGGTTATGAATAATTTAAACTAAATTAAGCTGTGAAAAGCACCCGACATTAGTGGCTGCCTACAACCCAAAAGGAATATACACAATACTAACAGAAAACATGCAAATTAAGCCTGAATTAAATCCAAACAACCAACCAAGAGGTAAGGAGGAAGGCACTTAATTCGGCTGCGAGCAGCAAAGAAAGAGGACTATGGGTTCTGACTGAAGAGCTATGTGACAGCATATGGGTTCCTGATTGGCTATCTCATGAACTGTCTGCTCATTGCTTCACACTGCTGTGATTTTTTCTCCCCCTATTCCCAAGGGTTCATGGGAATAGTAGTTCTGAGATGTTATTAAAATGGCTGCTGTAAAAAATAAAGCAAAGAGAGTATGCATAATCCTCAGCTCCGAGTCCTTAATAGAATTGAAACTTTCCGTTGCTAGGGCTAGGAAAATTTTCATTATAGAAGTTACCAAAGTGGAGTCAGTGGGTCAGATTTGCATAAACATACAAGCTGTAAACAGTATATACCATTGTGCAAATGAACAGTAAAGTGTCTCTGTGCTTTCACATAATCTTCAGAGCTTAATTATAGAAGTTACCAAAGCAGTCATTGGGTCAAATTTGCATAAACATACAAAGTGGAGGTGCCAAAAACAATAACCTTATATTATCTGATCCTTTAAAATATCCCATTACAATAGTTATAAACCAGTAAATATGAGATACAGTACCAGCATTTTTTGGGCAATTGTTAAAATTTTTATCATTTGACAGGTCAATGGGATCGACACACCCGACATACATAAAATTAGGGCCTGACGTACAGATCTTACCCCAGCCTTAACAAATAAAGGTTTTATTAGTGCACAACGTGTTTTAAGCAATTTAGGACACACATATACACACAATGTGTAATAAGGTTTCACGGGGCCACCCACACAATCTACAATCAGTAGTTGGCCATTGTTGTATCCTGGTCAGCGTGCCCTCATTAGTTGGATATATGCCAAGTCTTAATTTTAAAAACTTGTCCTTCATATGGGCCAAAGAATAGGCAGTCAGATAGGGCTGAATATACAGGGACTGATGAGAATTAATCACTGACCTAGCATTTGTTTTTGCCACTAGTGCCGCCTTATCTGCAGTAAGTTAATTAATTTTAATCTTTTTATTTAAGAACTGTTTAAAATTGGGCATTGTCATTTCTGGAAACGCTAGCTGCAGATCAAAGCTCTGGAAACATGTTAAAATATGGGATCCCCAAGCATCTGTGTAGACAGAACAAATTATTTCACACCAGCAATTATTTGCTAGGGAGTCACTAACTGATAAAAACAAAGAATACATACATTTCAAAAATGACCCTTGTACCACCATGGACTGTTTTTGGTGACCAAACTCCAATCGAATTTCGGCTTGGCCAATTCACCTGGGGATTCCAAAAGCTGATTACTAGTAAATCAAATAATTTGGCATCTTTCCCCCTTGTAATAGGCGAGCCATATGCAATTGTTGGCTGGAGCTTGGCTCCCAACTCTTTAAGAAGATGTTCATTCGATTTACACCTAAACGATTTATGTAAAGATTTAAATGCATAAATTAGAGATGATGATTTTGCCCTCAGGACTTTAAAATGGCTTTTAAACAAGACTCTATTATCAAATTAAGTATTATGGGGCTGATTCAGAGTTTGGTTGACAGGGAACTCCATTGTAAATGCGACAGAGTAACTTGTCCATTAAACTGTCGGTCCATCTGCCTTATTTAGCAACAGGCGGACCATAAGCTTTCCGTCGACAGAACTCTGTGGACCCTCTTGATGGAAAGCTTCCTTCTACAACCTGACAGAGTATGGCCGTCGGAGGAAAGGCATTACACTGCCTGCCCTATTTAGGGCAAACGGTGTGTTGTCCTTTTTTTCTGTCAATTACTGTCAGGGAAAAAATTGCATTTTGGAACTGGAGCAAGCTCCTATTTTGCAAGTTTGTTTTTGGAAAACAAAAATTGTTAATCGTTTCGTGGATGGCAGTCAAAAGCGATGGCGGCCATCCAGCATACTTTTTGTACCTTGAAAGGAACCGTTGTGACAGCGGTTCCTTTCAATGTGCAGAGATGATTGCTGGGCCGGTGGTCAGCTCAAAATCTGGCAGATGGTAGTCCATCAGGGTGGTGGAGGTAATATCATCTGCCATCCTGATGCACTGTACTATGTCCACTTATGCCTAAATTTGCTTCTATTTTAGAACAGATAGATTTCTTAAATGTGACCAGAGTTATCAAGGCAGGTAAACATTTTGAGGGGAAAGTAACTGTTGGTAGTTCTGAAAAGCTTGTGAGATAGAGTGTAGATCGTGGCACAAAAGGACACATTAGAATGAGTGCCATGGAAGAGGAGTAAAAGACCATATTTATGGTGAATGGTTCTAGATAGAAATATTGAGCATTATGCAAGGGTGTCTGGCATATGCAGGGAGCGAACAGTCTAAGAAAGCTGTGGTGTATCCTTCTCAAGGGGTGTGTCGGCCAAGTAAAGCTTGGGAAAAGATTGCCTTGGATATTTCGGGACCATTCCATACTTTATTGTCCGGTCTATTTTATTAACTGGTGGTTGTGGATTATTTTTCCTGATGACCTGAAATTACGTTTATTACACATGTTTTAAACTTAAATGAAAACCTTTTAGGGCACATTAGGGGTGGAGTATATGAGAACATCAGTTTACTACCCTTAAAGCAGTGGTTTGGTGGAGATGTGGAAAAGGGTGTTAAAATTTGGTATGCTGTTAGCTGTGTGTGAAGATGGAGACTAGAGGATGGCAGTGATGAAAATAGTTTTGCTATGTACCACGGCACCCAAACAAGACAACAAAACAAGGCTACTCCCTACTGATTGATGTGGGTAGGGATTGGTCTAGAAGTGTCTCATGAGAAGGTGTGGACTATAAAAATGAATGTATTGGTGAAAGATTGTGTCTTGGAAAAAACAAATGTAGAGCACGAAACAGATGCTAAAAAATTGAGAAAGGGAAACAAAATTCGTGCAGTGGATAAGAGTTTGGAGAAAAAGAGTTAGGAGGGAACCCTTTTAGATGGACAATGACCACAACTGTGTTCACGTTCTTATGCTTTGATGTGTCTCATTAGCATCTTAATAAGTAAACGTATTGTTCTGTTTCTATTATTTATTTATTTTTTAAGTTTGAGTTTATTAAGGAAACGGAAAACTGTTTCTATTATTTGAATGCTTGTACTGCGTTGGTATTATTACGAGGGGGGAGTGTAGCACGGTGGGTTCCGACTCTATCAGAATGGAACTCTGGCTATGTAACACGACATTATGGAACTTGGTGTGTAGGAAAGTTACAGCTATCAGTTGCTGACTGGTCCTCCTCCATTACAGTTGAACCTTCATTTCTCTGTAACTTATGGAATTAAATATTTCTCATCTTGCATATGTGTGGTTCATTACATGTGTCCACTGCAGAATTCTTTTGGCTGATGTTAATACTTGGGATGTAGTGGCTTTTTTGAGAGTACACATTACGTAAGTGCTTAGTGACAGGTCTTTTTACATTTTTCATCTTTCCTCTCTTTCTAAGGTTCTCCTCTTGCATTTTCTTCAAATTCTTGGCTTGATAAGCTTTATGTATGCAGAGAACGAATACACCAGTCTATGTAGATGATTACCCTCTGATGAAAGCTCCTCTTAGTGCTAAGGGATCTTGGAACTGGCCACATCTGTTCCAGAGACTTGCTTTAGCTACAAATATTCTTAAACCCCGCCTATATAATTTAATCTCTTTCATCTTTTTAGAAAAAACACACATTTCCAATAAATTAAGGCCAGAAAACCCAAGTGTTGCCGACCATTATCAGACCAGAAAGTTGAAGGTGTTCTGGGTTTATAGTCATCATGGTTTGATGTCACGATTCTGTTCCGAAGAGAGAATGCATGCAGTCCCAGTAGAGGGTGCAGATTATATTCTTGTTCACAAGGCATGTGCAAGAAGCTCGTGAACTGAAGACCTTTCTAAAGAACTTGACTAGGGCATAGCCCTGCCGCTTCGGTAAACAACAATCACAGTTATGACAGAGGCATGTCCCCGTGGGTTGGAAGCTCATATGGGCCCTTATAGTGATTGAGGCATTTAGACATAAAAAGAGCAGTCCTTGAATATATCAATCTGCTATTGCTCAAACCAGTCATACTAGGATGCCACTGACATCTGAAATTAAACTATAAATAGAGTGTTTTGCTTTCCTTGGACTCAACTTAGTATTCTTGAAAACTAGACTGCTTGATATGTTGTAAAATTCAGCCTTTTCTGCCGGCAGAACCTAGGATGGAGGTGCAAGTTTTGTTTCTGTTGTAGTTGGACTCTGGTAACACAGAGGTGACAGGCCTAGCTAAAACTTCTTTTACTCTGCTCACGGCAGTGTTACTTGCTGCAGCCAGGCTGATTGCCGAGGTTTACGCAACAAATTGGAGACTAATGGGAAGCAAACAAACATTACCCTCAAATATTAAGCTCTTAAAATCCATTGTATGCTTGAGTACTGTGCTCACTGGATTAATTCACAAGTGCTGCTTTATAATATCATGCATGCAAGCTTGCTTATTGTGCTGTATGTGTTTTTTCTTTGTCTCTTCAAAATCAATAAAGTTGATTATCAAAAAAAAAATCCATTGTATCTTCTGTCAACAAAGTTTCTCTCATTTTGTTATAGGGCCTACATTTATAGCGCCTGTACTAACTGGTCCCAAGGCGCATGTATGAGTAACAAACACAACTGAGAAAATGAATAATAATGCCACCATGTGTGTATACTCTGCATGTGTGCATTACATACCTATACTAATGGGTAAAGAATGTGCACTTAATTGGCATAAAGTGGGTCTTCTCATCCCAAAGGTCACAGAATACCTTAGATTTCGTCATTGGTGCCTTATATTGTGAGGTTGAAGAAATAACTGTGTTATGAGGAGACATATGTACACACTTCGCCTATACCTTAGGGTGGCTCCTCTCCAGTCTGACCCTATTGGGTTAACACTAGTGTGCTGCCTCCTTATTGTGCACCCTTGTTAGTCCTAGCCTACAAATACAGTATGAGAAGAATCACTATCCCTTACCTCGTGAATGTAGGAGCCCTGGATGGTTAGAAATAAAATTGCTTGTAAATGTGTCCTGATTATTCATTTATTATTGTCCCAAATGTTTACGCAGATGAAAAAACACAGCTAGTGTTCACTTTGCCAATATTAGGTAGGGTCAACATTTTTCCGCACCTAACTGCTATATGGTGCTGTCTTCTGTACCACTTACTCCAAATGATTTGAGAAGTGTGAAAGTGGTGCTGCAGCCAGAGAACTTTTCACTGCTTGCAGGTGTGGTTGTAGGCCGTATGAACGTTTTACCCTTCCTCTAAGAAGGACAAAAACAGCTAACAGAACACATTAGATCAGTGGATCAATTTACTCACCCACTGTCTCCTGTATACTGCTATTATGTTTACGTTTATAAACAAAAAAAACCAGATTAAAACATGCCCAACCGGGCTCATAGTTGCTTAGTTGTGTACACCCAAAGTCAAACTATAGCTCAGTGCCTTCACATCCACGTCAGATACCTCACCATTGCCTGTGGGTAATACCTGGGTAGAGAATTTGTCTGATTATACACCCCACGCACACCATTTGTTTTTGTACCTGATTATGAAAACAGGTCATGGAAGACAAACATTAGTTTTTCTCAACAAATTATTTCTCTTAAAAAATAACTGTCGGTAAGCCTATTTATGTTAATCAAGTAATGCGTTTTTAAATGCCTCTCAGTATACCAGATCTATAATAGATTGCACCTGGAAGGCAGAGACACAGCACACTGTACATTTGTTGACAAGAGGATTTGCCATGTTAGTGTCACCTTCACTGGACCACGAAATTGGGGGCAAATAGATCTTAATTATATTCCACGCTACACTCATCTGTCTCGAATTGCGGTAAGTCATATTTGGATATCCACAACCATTTGTGTCATAAAGATGGCAACCATGAATGTTCATAAATGATACTTGGTCATAGTCAGTCTGAAAATCGAAATATTAAGTATAAGGCAGGTGGCCAAGTGCAATCTAACATCAGTAGGGAGGTCTGTGGTATGTGCCTGACGGTTGAATATCCCCGAATTGCCTGCTTTGGCAGGTTTAATTCTATTATACACATACTTCGGACCCTTTATTGGCTCCCATTAGAGGGTCAGGTTAACATTTAAGCTAGTCTGTTTGGCCTTTAAAGCAGTTTTTCTGAAAAGCCAACATCATAACCAAAAATGCTGCAAATTTCAGAAGGAACTACAAGCATGAGGAGTAATGATACTTTAGTTGTAAAACACTTTTCTAATACTTTAAGGGTGTTATTTATGAGAATAGAGCGGTGTAATAGTTTGGTATTCATATATTAGCTATGTTAGGGTAGTGTGGTCATTAATGTAATTTCCAGCTCCACTGTAACAGCAGCATAAAATGATAAAACTTTACAGTATCCAGTATCCCGTCGTTAGAGGACATTGTGTCTAAATCCCTCTTGGTTGACCACAAAGAAATCAAGTTTCAATTAACTGCGGTGTATGTGTAAGATGTTTGTGTAATGGCTCGTCCAGAAGGCTTAATCTTGGATTTCCTCTAGCAAGGATTTTGGGCATCTGTATGGTAATGTTGTGTATGCTTAACCTATCTGAGGACTAAAAAGTGAATGAAATTCCCCCAACTCAGTATCAGCCTTCCTGTAAACAAAAGGCTGAGATCCTAAGGAAACTCTCCTCAAAGAATATGTTTTGATTTTTGTAGGAAGTTGGCTCTGTGTGATATATCAAAATTCTGATATACCGTGTAAAGAGTCCAGGGTTTCCCTTACTAGTGGACAGGGGCTTGCTATGTAATCCCAAAGTGCTCTATTAGGGGGTAGTGTGGTCGAGCAGCCTTAGGCTTAACACAGAGGAGTGCAAGACATTTGCAAATACACACAATGATTAATGACACACACGACTCAAGAAGGAGGTCCACGCCAATTTATAAAAATAGCAAGTATCTTTATATATGTTTAGGCATCAGAGAAAAATCTTTCAGGTAAGTACGTTTTTAAATATAAATTCTTTTCACTTTAAATATTGGACATTGCAATTTCTGAGTTCTGCAATGTTATCCTTTGGAAGGAAGAACAAGTTCTGCAAACAGGTACAGTACAGCGACTTACAAGACCAATCTCCAGGTGTTAAGGTGAGGGGTGGGCAAGGTCCAAGGCAGCACCAGCAGTACAGCACCAGTGGCACTAGGGTGGCCGGGTGCAGGGTGCAAAACAGTGTTGGGAGCCCAATGTATTCCAATGGAGATCGGTCACTACATAAAGAGGCTGCAGACTCTGGCCAGGAGGCCAGTCAGGGTGAACCAACAGGGGGGTTCAAGGCTTGCAATGCTCAGGCTCGTAGGGACACCTGGGGTCTTCTTCTCCACTGCCCGGGAGCGACGGATACAGAGGTGTCTTTAGGCGTCGGGTTTTCTTACCAGGAGCAGTTGAGGGGGCCTGCATGCAGAGACTGCAGGCGACATTGGGGAGTCCATGAAGGGTGAAATCATGATGGACGCTAGCTCTGGAGGACCTTGTTGATACAGGTGGCCCACTTCAACTAGGGCCGGAGGCAACAGGTGCAGTGGTGGCTTCAGATGTCGGGTTTAGGTAGTTCCAGAGGCCTCAGAGTCTTCTCTTTTGGAGTTTCTTCAGAACAGGTCCGCTGTTCATGGGAGGTCTTGAGTCTTTTTCGAAAGCAGGCAGTCTTCCCATGTTTCTGGAGTCATCAGCTGCAGGATGAGTCGACTTAGGCGCAGTGTTTGACGAGGGATGCAGACAGGTCGGCAGAGTTAGTATCAGGTCAGCTGCTTCTTCTCTTTTCTCTGGTTTTGCAGCTCCTCTGTGTCCTTTCTCTTCTTAGGTTGTCAGGATCTGCTTCTTTGGTGCCAGGGGCTCCCCTAAATACTGAATTTAGAGGCGTTAGGGGAGTGTAGGGTAGTAGCAATGGGCTACTGACCCTAGGGGTTACTACGCCCCCTATACAACCACTTTCTGTGGGAAGTGGGCATAACCCTGTCCCAGAATTCCTAAGTATGCCATCAAAAAGATGGCTACTGCTGAAAAATCGTGACCACCTCTCTGTAGCTCACCTTAGGGGTGGAACTAGCCTGTGGGTAGCACGCCTACTTGACTGGCTAATTTCCCCGCCTGTCCAGGTGCCTATGGGACGCTGGACAAAGGAGTCAGCTTCTTCTCCTGTGACTGGGAGCCACATTCGCATTTCGAAGGCGGCAGCCCTTTGAGGCTTGTTGTCCAAGGAAGGCTAATCAACAGGTCATCCTGTGGGAGGTTGTTCTGGGTCTCCTGAGAGCAAAAGGCTCTCACCCTAGGAGGTCAGAATGGTGTTTCTGTGGCAGGCTGGAAGAAACCAGTCAGCAAGTGGCTGGTAGGTTTTCAGGGGGCACCTCTAAGGTGCCCTCTGGGTGCCTCTATTGGTAAATCTAATAGTGGCATCAGTGTGAGTTTATCAATATGAGATGTTTGATACCAAGCATCCCTATTTTCAGTGAAGCCATCAAGTAGCTGGGGAACTCGTTTTCACCAGTGTCCAGCACATGTGGCTTCCCAGGTCACTTGTAATAGCAGTAATAGGACTGACCAGCACAGGGGCATATCTACTCATGCAGGTATGCCCTCACATGTAATATTCAGCACCCTGCCTTAGGGTTGTCAGGCCTGCTGTAGGGGTGACTTACAAATATTACATGCAGTGTTAGGGACATGGCACACAGGGATGTGTGACATGTCATGCCTTCACTTTTATCTGCACCAAGACGCAGCCTGCAATGGCAGCCTTTCATGTGCTTGGTGAGGGGTCTCGTAGGGTGGCACAATTTGTGCTGCTGCCCTTTGGGACTCTCCTTAGTACCGCAGACCCTAGGTACCAGGGAAACCATTTACTAGGGACTTACAGAGGGTGCTAGGTTTTGCCAATTGTGGGAACAATTGTACAGTTTTTAGTGAAAGAACACTGGTACTGGGGACCTGGTTAGCAGGAACCCAGTACACTTCAGTCAAAGTTGCATCAAATACCAGGCAAAAGAAGGGGGGGGGGGGGGTGCTGCAACAAAAACCAATTTTCCTACAATTTTCATTAGAAGCATACAGCGATATTATTTGAATTGATCGTGGTGGGGATGGTCATGTATCCATCGCTGTGGTCTTTGATTAGATTCCATAGTTGAAAGTCAAGTAATTTATTTATCAATATGGTCACTCTTCATTTTTGTTCTGGTGAACCCTGATTGGAACTATGCTGGAAAGTCCCTTAAGACCTTGTTTCGTGCCTAGACACGGTGCTAGGTGTCAAGCTTGTAGAGATATAAGTATTCCACCACTGAAATAAATTGAGGCCCTGTACATTAATTCATAAACAATATGATTCTACCCTGAATGAATTGATACTATTCATTTATTATTATAGTGATTCTAATAATTGTGTTAAAGTGTAATAGTGTTCCATGAAATGTCATGGAAAAACTAAGTGTTTTTAAGATACCCCTCACACACTATGAATCCCATAGTGTCATGCTTCATCATAGGGGTCTTCCCGTCTCTCTACGGGACGGGGCGTGCTACAACCTGCGGATACGCGGGAGCACTATATTGATGAAAATTAGGCTATGTGTAGTGTGGGTAGTGAGAGTGGTAGGATCTGTGATAAATCAAAAAAGTTAAAAATTCCCTGGCTAGTGGAAAAAACACATTTTATTCACTTCCCTAGCTGGAAACATTAAAAAATTAAAAGGGGGATGTGTAGAGGGTATACTCTAATGCGATCCCCTCTACTGGGTCAACATGTTTCGTAAGCAGTCCCCAATGCTTACTCTTCAGGACCTATTCTGATCTCTACTGCACTCGAGATATATTGCTTGATTTATATATGTTGTATGCCTAATTTTTTAAAAAGACATGAAAAAATAACCATGTCTGAAAAAGAGGGTAAAATTACCCCTAATAGTTTTAAAGAAACCAATTCGAAATCTGTAATGATGAAAGAAAACATTAAACAACCCGTTAGATTGTTGTTTACAAACACAACACCATAACGTGGAATCACAATGTTGCCGTGATATATTTTATCGAGTCTCTGGTGCACAACACTCGGTAATGTTTGCCAATGGTTGATGTGCCCAAATGGTGGTACCTTAATGATAATTAGCTGTAAAACATACTCCAGAAGAACACAGAAAACGATCACACACACATACACAATTTTCGTTCATTCGTCAATGGTTCTGTATACTATGAACTTCAAGTGTGACTATTAGGAAAATGAACTCAATCATACATTAAAAGAGTCCACACGTAAGGAGAAACGGATCTACCTGTCATGTCTAAACACTATACGTGTTACATGTTTTATATCGTGATATCTTTTTCTTACTTTCATATTACCTTATGGCAATTTTAAATCGTTATGGCAAAGGAGAAAAAAGCACTATGTACATACGCTAATAGATTAATAACCAGGCTTCATGAGCTTGCACCAAAGAGGAGGTTGCCTTGAAATAATCACTGTAGGTAAATTAAAAGGTCACATAATATTAGTGTTTGCCGATCCCTTCATGCATTTATAAAGCGCGATCTGAAGAAAATACTTCATGTTCAAAAAACGAGCAGCGTTTAAAGACCTGCTCAAGTCTTACTCACATGAAAAAGGCTATACCCTCGCCTGTAAATACCTCCGTACAGCTCCGTGGAACGATGTAAATGCGTTCACATCGAGTATTTATCTGATGTGTAATTGAAAGAAAAACCGCGAACCGGTTTTCAGAGCAACTAGAATGCTAAGGATTCAAAAATGGCCGCCAATTCTGTGCCGAAGCTGTATTGAAAAAAGAGCCACTTCCTGACTGAAAAAAAAGCCGTTTTTTCTTGAAGGCTAGTATATACAATGTTCCAAGGGCATATTGCACAAAGGTACTGTGACTATTAGGCATTATTATAGTGCCTCGAATGATCGATTAATTATTTATTAAGAATTTTGCACTTGTCATAGTCTTATTGTTACTGCTGAGGAGTAGATCCAAAATAGTTTGTCAACACTTGTTGTTGTCGTTTCATGACTGAGAAAATGTTTTTGAGAGAAAGGGGTATGTACATAAACGGAGAACATGAGCTTTTATTTATACAAAAAGGACTGGCCTCAGATGTTCACTGGAACAGAAAAAGGGGGCAAAAAGGAACACTATATATCATGTCAAGGACTACATATTCTCTGATAGTGTAGTGATCATAGTAATATTCATAATTGGCCCCATGGAATATCATTGTTTAAACCATTGATGTTCGTCTTTAAACGGAACACCCATCTCTGTTCCTTCTCAAAAAGGTACTTTTCATTTGAGACCTGTTCGATCACTGTCCAAGAGATGTCCTCTGGCGTGTGTCCTTTTTCTAGGTAGTGGGATGCCATTTTTGTGGTGCTTTTTTTGCACCTAATGTTGCTCTTGTGTTCACCTATCCTTATTTTAACTGGGCGTGTTGTCATCCCTACATCTTCCAGGGGACAAGGACAGATGATAAGGTATACTACATTGTTACTATTGCAAGTGGTAAATTTTCTTTGTTCCCACTTCGTACCATTGAGAAAAGTGATTTCCTTGCTTCTCTTTGTTAATTGGCAAACTATACATTTCCCACATGGGTGGTGTCCTTGTATTTTTGCCATTGCTGTTGATTGGCCAGTTGGTGGTAAATCTAACAGATGAAAATCTCACAGCTGCCCAGATTTCAATTCTGGAGAAAGGATTAGGGTTTGTGCCGACGTCGAACATGGATAAATTCCTATTATGCAAGGAAATGCAAGAATTTATGAGAAGATTGAAATTGCAAATCTTTTTCAAGGACAAAGAAAAAATTGAGACACAAGAAGGGGACACAGGCTTAAAACCAAAATCCACCTTCACACCGCCTGACTCCACCCTCCCCATTGAATTGCTCACTTTTGAGAAAGCAGTCATGAAGGACCTGGAGGATTTAGACCCTATTACCAATCGAGTTTTTCAGAATATAACCAATGAAGAAAGAAAAGCGATACGAGAGCTGAGCAACAACCCCAAGCTGGTGATAAAACCTGCAGACAAAGGGGGGGCAATAGTCATACAATCTGCGGACCAATATGATCAGGAATGCAGACGCCTCCTCCAGGATCAGAGGAATTATGAAATCCTAAGTCAGGATCCAACAGAAAGGATAAAAGTAAAAATAACAAGCATGGTTGAAGAAGCATTGGCTCATGGATGGATGACCAAAAAAGAGGGTGATTTTTTGATCCAAGATTCACCCAAAACACCTTACTTATACACTATTCCAAAGATACATAAGAGTCTGGAAAAACCTCTAGGTCGCCCAATTGTGTCTGGAATAGCATCCATTTTGGAACCAGTCTCCAGATTTGCAGACGCATACTTAAGACCGATGGTACAAAAACATCTACCTATCTAAGAGACACTAAAGATGTCCTAGTACTCTTAGAAAATCTCTCTTTTGACCCTCAACATCAACTTATGATTAGTTGTGATGTTGAAAGTCTATACACCAGTCTATACACCAGTCTCCCCCACAATGAGACTTTAAATATCATCGAAGAAGTACTTTTTGACACAGATTGGGATTACCAAACACCTAGGAATGTCATCATGGAATGTTGTACTTTGGCACTGAGAGAGAACTTTTTTGAGTATAACCAGATTTTATATCTCCAGAAGCATGGGACCAGCATGGGGAGCATTTTTGCTCCCAGTATAGCTGGTCTCTATGTTCATCATCTGGAAAAAACAAAAATTTTGCACCCAGACAACCCCTTTTACAACCATATAACCACCTGGAAACGGTATATTGATGATATACTTATCATCTGGGATGGGGATGAGGTGACAGCCAAACGTTTTATTACTTGGCTGAATTACCAAGATGATTTCTTAAATTTCACCAGTATTATGTCCAATAAAGAACTGATCTTCCTTGACCTGAATATATCACCGAGGGAAGGGAGACTCGTGACCACAACACATTTCAAAACAACATCTAAGAATTGTTTACTGTTATATAAAAGCTTCCACCCAAAACATCTACGGGATAATCTCCCCTACGGTCAATTCTTACGTCTTAGACGCAACTGTACTGAAGTTACTGACTTCAAAATACAATCAGAGGATCTCAAAAAGAAACTGGATGTAAGACAATACCCGAAAAGGGTAATAGACCAGGCATATAAAAGAGCGCGTAATAACTGCAGAGAGAGTCTTTTAGAACCTGCCCAACCCAAGCCTGAAGACAGACGGCCATTCTGCATAACAACATACAACGCCAGCTCTAATCAGGTAACCAAGATCATCAATAAGCACTGGCGGATCCTGAACAGTGGTGGGATGAATCTCCCTAAACCAATTTTTTCACACAGACGGGGAAAAAGCATTCGTGACATGATTGTACACACCAGACCACGGCAGATTGAACCAACTGGCCAATCAACAGCAATGGCAAAAATACAAGGACACCACCCATGTGGGAAATGTATAGTTTGCCAATTAACAAAGAGAAGCAAGGAAATCACTTTTCTCAATGGTACGAAGTGGGAACAAAGAAAATTTACCACTTGCAATAGTAACAATGTAGTATACCTTATCATCTGTCCTTGTCCCCTGGAATATGTAGGGATGACAACACGCCCAGTTAAAATAAGGATAGGAGAACACAAGAGCAACATTAGGTGCAAAAAAGCACCACAAAAATGGCATCCCACTACCTAGAAAAGGACACACGCCAGAGGACATCTCTTGGACAGTGATCGAACAGGTCTAAAATGAAAAGTACCTTTTTGAGAAGGAACAGAGATGGGTGTTCCGTTTAAAGACGAACATCAATGGTTTAAACGATGATATTCCATGGGGCCAATTATGAATATTACTATGATCACTGGACTATCAGAGAATATGTAGTCCTTGACATGATATATAGTGTTCCTTTTTGCCCCCTTTTTTGTTCCAGTGAACATCTGAGGCCAGTCCTTTTTGTATAAATAAAAGCTCATGTTCTCCATTTATGTACATACCCCTTTCTCTCAAAAACATTTTCTCAGTCATGAAACGACAACAACAAGTGTTGACAAACTATTTTGGATCTACTCCTCAGCAGTAACAATAAGACTATGACAAGTGCAAAATTCTTAATAAATAATTAATCGATCATTCGAGGCACTATAATAATGCCTAATAGTCACAGTACCTTTGTGCAATATGCCCTTGGAACATTGTATATACTAGCCTTCAAGAAAAAACGGCTTTTTTTTCAGTCAGGAAGTGGCTCTTTTTTCAATACAGCATCGGCACAGAATTGGCGGCCATTTTTGAATCCTTAGCATTCTAGTTGCTCTGAAAACCGGTTCGCGGTTTTTCTTTCAATTACACATCAGATAAATACTCGATGTGAACGCATTTACATCGTTCCACGGAGCTGTACGGAGGTATTTACAGGCGAGGGTATAGCCTTTTTCATGTGAGTAAGACTTGAGCAGGTCTTTAAACGCTGCTCGTTTTTTGAACATGAAGTATTTTCTTCAGATCGCGCTTTATAAATGCATGAAGGGATCGGCAAACACTAATATTATGTGACCTTTTAATTTACCTACAGTGATTATTTCAAGGCAACCTCCTCTTCGGTGCAAGCTCATGAAGCCTGGTTATTAATCTATTAGCGTATGTACATAGTGCTTTTTTCTCCTTTGCCATAACGATTTAAAATTGCCATAAGGTAATATGAAAGTAAGAAAAATATATCACGATATAAAACATGTAACACGTATAGTGTTTAGACATGACAGGTAGATCCGTTTCTCCTTACGTGTGGACTCTTTTAATGTATGATTGAGTTCATTTTCCTAATAGTCACACTTGAAGTTCATAGTATACAGAACCATTGACGAATGAACGAAAATTGTGTATGTGTGTGTGATCGTTTTCTGTGTTCTTCTGGAGTATGTTTTACAGCTAATTATCATTAAGGTACCACCATTTGGGCACATCAACCATTGGCAAACATTACCGAGTGTTGTGCACCAGAGACTCGATAAAATATATCACGGCAACATTGTGATTCCACGTTATGGTGTTGTGTTTGTAAACAACAATCTAACGGGTTGTTTAATGTTTTCTTTCATCATTACAGATTTCGAATTGGTTTCTTTAAAACTATTAGGGGTAATTTTACCCTCTTTTTCAGACATGGTTATTTTTTCATGTCTTTTTAAAAAATTAGGCATACAACATATATAAATCAAGCAATATATCTCGAGTGCAGTAGAGATCAGAATAGGTCCTGAAGAGTAAGCAGCGGGGACTGCTTACGAAACATGTTGACCCAGTAGAGGGGATCGCATTAGAGTATACCCTCTACACATCCCCCTTTTTAATTTTTTAATGTTTCCAGCTAGGGAAGTGAATAAAATGTGTTTTTTCCACTAGCCAGGGAATTTTTAACTTTTTTGATTTATCACAGATCCTACCACTCTCACTACCCACACTACACATAGCCTAATTTTCATCAATATAGTGCTCCCGCGTATCCGCAGGTTGTAGCACGCCCCGTCCCGTAGAGAGACGGGTAGACCCCTATGATGAAGCATGACACTATGGGATTCATAGTGTGTGAGGGGTATCTTAAAAACACTTAGTTTTTCCATGACATTTCATGGAACACTATTACACTTTAACACAATTATTAGAATCACTATAATAATAAATGAATAGTATCAATTCATTCAGGGTAGAATCATATTGTTTATGAGATAGCTTAATCAGGAGGTAGATTCTATCCCTATACCTCTTTACTCCCTCCCCCCATTTGTTATTTTTCCTGTACATTAATTGTCACAAATGTGCCATTTAATTACATCTGTGTACAGCGTTATTGTGGTGCAATTGATTGAAATTCTGTTATTAATTTTGGTATCTGCCCATCTTGTTGCAGTTATTGAGTGTGATAGATAATGGATGCATTTGTGTGAGCATCTTCAGGTATACATAGGGCATCTTCAGGTATGCATATTTGTAATGTCATCCTTCTCGATAGTGAAGAGCGTGCACTCTGTATTATATTATTGTGTGCTGTTGTCTCATGTTTTTGTTTTATTTTTCCTTCCTCTCTTTTTCTGATAGCCTGCCCATTCTCTGCAGTATTCGGGGAACGGGCTATCTTCAGGGTCCTAATCTCACTGTAAAGTCATGTAGGTGCACCTTACTTGCATATACAAATCCAATCTTGAATCTTCTTGCAAGAGGCAAAAAAATATAATAGGTGCTCCAAAAGACGTTGCAGTGAGAATGATGTTGCAAAACTTTAAAAGTATGCTAGTGTTTCTTAAAAAGAACAACATTCCAGTAAAAACTTAAATATGGGTCTTCATCAGATCAAGGGGGGAGCAACCTCTCTTCCACTGATAATCATACAATGGAAGCCCTCTAGGGGTAAACAACAAGTGGATCTGTTTGGATCTGCTGCATGGGAACAGATCACCTTGTTGTTTCCCCTTTGTCCTGATGAAGACTCCTATTTAAGTTGCTTGATTGGTCAAAACGTCGATTAACTAATTTGGTGGCTATAAATTCATTGTAGTGTCATCAAACTGAACTCGAATCTTGAGTTCTTTGTGTTGAACCATTACACTACTTTGTCAACAATGTTACTGGAATGCTGTTCTTTTTAAGAAACTATAGAATGAATGAATGAATGAATGTTGTGCTTGTAGAGCACACTGCCACTTCCAAAGGAGCATCCTAGTGCTAAGCGGCAACAAGAATGACCTCATAACACAAAATGACCAGAAGGGGGTGTATATCAAAGAATAAACAAGTGCACTTTTCACTCTCACTGCACCGTTTTTTAGAGCACCTATTATATCTTTTTTTGCATCTTAGAGCTCTTCATGCAGTAATTAAAAATGTGTTTGAATATATGGAAGTTTATCAGCAGTTTATGCCATAGAGCTTAGGTGCAGAACGCTTCTACCAAGGGAAGAATTGTAGCTTGATGTATGGGTCATTGCCAAAGGTGTGTTATTTCCGTTGGTGAAGTTCTGGTCTCGATGTCTGCTTACTATGAAAGGTCTATGGTGTTTCTCAGATGTGTCCAGAATTAGCATGCTGGCCTGTTCCTTTTTAGAGTGTGGTATGAAGGTTGTGTTGCCTAACTTAAGAATTAGAAGGCAGGGAAGTCCCAACCATTTGGTGCCCTGCTATCCAGAGATGTGATGTTGTTCCTCTGAAGTTTGTTTCTGAGGCATGGAAATTTGGGCAATGTCTTAGTAGACTGAAATGCATCCAGTTGAGACTGAGGTACTTTCTGGTGTCTTGATTTTCAAGTAATGCTTTATCATCAGTACGTCTGCTATAAAGCACTTTTCTGTTGTTATTTGGAGACCAGGTGATGGTTCCTGTCTATTTGCATCTAAGATAGCTCTGGAATCTGCAGGATGTCATCAAACCATGCCTTTATTATATAAGACTCTTGTCCCTCTTTTTTAACGGTCATTGTAATCCCCAAATTTGAATCGTGTTTATTCTGAAATGGTTCTCATTCTCTTCCTGCCTGTCAGAAAGGATACTTTGCCTCATTTCCATTTCCTGGAGTCTAGACCACACCTCATCCTTTTATTGTGCCTTAGGAGCCAGAGCCACATATAGGTTAGACTCTGTTCTGTACTAATGCGATTTTGTTGGTCATTTTGAACACTGATTTAGTAAGGTCAATTCTGAATGAAGAAATCTCCTGTTTAATTAATTTATTTCCTTTTTGTTCATGGACACTGAGCAGTCGAAGCGGTTGTTGCAGAATTTGTTTATGCTAGTAGAGCAAAGTTCCTTAGACTTTGACAGTTTATAACTGCCCTTCTGTTTCGGTTCAATCAGTGTGTTCAGTGGAGCAACAGGCCCCTCCACTGGTGCAACCAGTGTAGGTTGTTGTAGGGATGGTGTTAATTCCACCAGCAAAGACCAGATACAGGACTAGATGTTTGTGGCTTTCTTTAGCCATCTGTATACAGAATGGTATCTCATGTTAGGATATTTGCCACAAGTCCTTTGCACGTGCTGGGGCCTCTAAGTAGCAGAGGATAAAAGTACAGCTATAAGGGAAATTCCTCACAGATGGGGAACAATAGCTGGGTCTAAAGTTTCAAGTGTGATGTATGTTAAAGTTGAGTCTTATCTGCCTCACGCCCCTTCACCTCGATCAAAATTATAGTGCTGCTCTTGGGAAATTGAATCACTCTGGAGACTGCTAGAGTGAGTGTATTAGATCTGCCAGGTAGCACACACCACCCTCATAGCCCAAGATCCATTGCCACTGGCCCACTGGAAAAGAATGTGTCTCAGTTCACGAGGAGATGCAGCGGGTCTCCAATTTGGTGGAAACAGCCAGTGATGAAGGGGCCACTAGCGGGGCAACAGCTACGGTCGGGGAACTCAGTGCCAAGATAGTGAAAAGATGATACCAGATGAAGTAATGTGTCTCAAACCTCAATAGTTCTGTGCCATGGTCAAACCTCCTTCGCCTCCCTCCGACCCAGTTGCCTGAAGGGCTCAATATGATCAAAGCATCTTCATATAGCTCCTAACAACTGGACCACAGGGGTAAGTTCACTCATTGTTTTTCAAAATCGGACTGTGTAGCCCAATGTCCCAGGTGGTGTGGTGCCAGGCACTGGCGCAGTGTGACATTCTCCACTGAAGGGAATGGGAGACACAGAGAAAAGGTGAAGATTTGTATCTGTTTAGTCTCAAGGAGCCAGTGAGTAGCAGTCTCAGAACACATGTTATGGAGATTCAATTATGGTCTGCAACCCTTATGTGCCAGTGTGGTGTTTGCTATCCTTTGTGGGCATTCGATCTACCACCATTTTATACATGCGGCACAGATCTCCGAGCATGCCACAAGAACTGCTGCAAGGCTTCCATATCTGCCAAGTTTTCATATTGTTTGTGTGACATTTGCATGCCCTCAGTGTATCTACGAGTGACATTCTAGTCTAAATGTGTGACACTTTGAGTGACATTTTATCGCAAGTAAAACAACCAATGAAACACACGTAAAAAGATAAATATCAGAAAATACCTTGTTTTAGCAATGAGAAGCTCTAAATGTGCATTGAAATCGCTGCAAGACCTTTGAAATGGGAGTTCAGCAAACTACTTGGAACCTCATTATAAGCAGCCGGGTTAATTGACGTGTGTGGTAACTGCTATTACCAGGCTACTCATTATGAAGCATCATCGGGCTGCTTCTACACTCCCTGTCTTGCCATGAACATGAGTATAAGGCATAAGTAATATTTTGAAAGTCTCAAATATTAAGATGGGATCATTATTTTGAAGGTTTTTTCAGGTTAAACCTATCTCAGGGATAGCCAATCTGTTCTGATACTTTGTTCCTGGTTACTCTAGATAGGATTAAAAATCAGTATTATGGTCTATGTCCCATTGTCCACCCTACCATCATTCAGTTTTTGTCAACGTGTTTCGGCCAATAATCATATGTCACTCAGGATCAGGGGCCTTCTTCAGGACTAAATAATCCTGTATACAAGTCACTGTCTCAATTAGTCAGTCAGTCACATGTTGCTTCCAAGAGCAGAGTGTTAGTCTTACACCATGCAATTGTACCTTATTTTTGGTATGAGCGATTGATGAAGGAGCTTCTGTTTTGAATCGACAAAATTAATTTCTTACTTTCACTTTCTATAGTTTGTAAACCTTGGGTCTTCCTTGTTGCTTAATATTGTATGTTCTTTTGTTTTCCAAATATAGCCATATTTTAAGAGGTGTTGCTGTAGTTCTCTTAGAGTGTTGTGTTATACTGTAGCACAGCACAACAATGGCCTTGTGCTCCTGTGGTGCTAGAAAAAGAAAATGTTTAATTAAGTTTTACTAATTTGTGTAAAACCAGATAGAGATTTGGTCCAGTGGCAAAATGAAAGACAACGTCATTGGGAAACCAGCATTTAAATCATGGCTTCACCACATGATAAAGCTTTGATATCTTCAGCATATCATTAGCTTTTCTCGGCCTCATTTCCTTGTCTGCCAAATTTCGGAGCACCTTCAAAAAAAAGTTCTTCAGCGTTGCTATTCCATGCTTGCAAAGCTCCTCGAGACCCTTTTTATAGTCTGGCTTGACAGCACAGCTGTCACCAGAAAACTATGTGAGCATTACTAGAGAGGGGATTTGGCTCCAGCGACATGTTGGGAGCCAGGAGTACATGTTTTGAATGGGCAGAAGTTGTGTACTTCCACAAAAAAAGTGCTCCCCCTCCACACAGCTGTTATCATTTTGTTTATTTATCCAGCTGCCTGAGCTTGAACTTTAAGGGGACACACACAGCACATTGTGAAACTATCTAAGTTTCTTAGATAACTAGAACATTTATGGTGTTTTTCACTGGCAGCAGCACAGATGGGAGTTGGGAAATCACTAACCTACATGAATGTTTTGGTCTGGCTTGAAAGTTCAACTGTCACTTGACCTTTTAGCCTTAACCTATGAGTTGGCCTAACGGCTAGGGCGGTCGACCTCGAATCTGGGGAACCGGGTTTGAGTCTCGGCAATGACGCTGAACATCCTGTGATTCTGGGCAAATCACTTAATCTCCCCGTGCCTAACAAAAAATGGATGTGTCCTCATGTAACGCAACTGGTGCTATGTAAAGCGCTCTGATACCTGATACCTTCGGGTCAAGTTCGCGCTATATAAAACTCCGTAAAAAAAAATATATAGTCTACAGTTCTTTGCTTTCATGCAAATACATATCCATTCCCATGCTTTCACCTTAGCAAACTATAGTCCGTTAAAGCCAAACCTATTGGCATTGCCAATATTTATTTATTCTATCTTTTGCATTCGAGAACTTGTTTAAATTAACCCAATATATTTTCAGGCCTACAATCACCTTACTTGGGCACAGAATGAAGAAAGTTGAGTGCCCTCTAGGACTAATTAGTTTAAAGTGCAAACTATACAAAAAAAAAAAAAGCTTTACTCGTTTAGAGTTGAAAAGACCTAGAAGTTGATCCATGTATACCAAGAGCTCTGGCCATTTATAAATTATTCATCGAGCACAGAATGTCTCTTGGCTCAATAATGGGCAGGTTGTCAGTGCTTTTTTGAATAAGCATTAATTTATATTTATAAAATATTAATTTGTAGTAGGTGGCACGGCGATATAAACAAATGCACTGTACTCAATCACTTACAATGATAACACAATATTGCATTTACATGACAATTATTTGATTGCATAGGCTCATATGTGGCACTTAGGACCAAGCGCGCCTTTGCGCAGGTCTCCTTGTGCAATCCTCAACTTTCACATCCTATTCGGTCAGATACTCGCAAGGCAGATGCGACGCGACACATAGTGGAGCTTTAAAATCTTGAGGACACTCGTTACAGGGATCCAATCATATTGCGACATGAGGCAATTCTTCAATAGAGAGGCGGTAACTAGGCCTCTGGAAGGTTCCTTTGGAAGAGGAGTACAGACTAGGTCATGTTGCTATTTATAGAGGTGGGCGGGGCTTGACGCGGCCTGCGATTTTTAAACGTTTTCTGCCCGATTGTGCGGAGGGGCTCAAACACCTGTCCCAGCTGGAACAGAGGCGTGTCCTCACGTCTATACCACTGCCAATTGTGCACAAAAACAGGGGGAGGGCTCTGCATTTGAACCTCTTAAGAAATTTGAACGGAGGAGGAAGACCGCACTAAATAAAAGGAGGCACTAGAAAAGCACAATCAATGACTAGGACACAGGGTAGCGGTTATAGATAGGGGCTAAGCCTTGCGTTACGTCAATTCGTGAGGAGCGGAAGGGGCGGAGCGGGGCGTGCTGAGAGTTGCTGAGTGGGCAATCAGAAGGGATCGTGGACGCAGGCGTCTATGATTCGTCATTGTAGGACGATGGCAACCGGCGCCCGATCGCCAGACGGCGCTACGCAGCCGTTGATTGGTTACGTCATGGGCGATCGCAGCGTCATGTTATTGGTCGTGTTCTGAATACCCATTGGTCCATGTGTTTAACTCGTCTTCTCCCATTTTGCTTCCGAGTTTTGACAAGAGTAACGTAAGGGCTAGGCCTAGAGCCCGAGAACAGCTCATCGATAACCCCGACAGAACGGATGAGAGGCCCCGAAGTGCCCATATGAGATAAGTGTGATAGCTTGTAAGTAGGGCATCTCCGTGACAACAGAGATGAGCTCTCTGTGATATACGTGTCTGTGTCCAGAAGGGACGTAGAACTTTGAGAGGTTAGACGCAGGGGTCTTCAAACTGAGACGCTGTCCCCTAAGGGGGCCTTAACTTATCCCAAGGGGGGCGCCAGGCTCTGGTTAAAAGAAGCTTCCTTCTGGTAGCAGTGCTTTGTTTTAAGCTGAAAACAAATGATCAGCAGTAAGCCACTCTGTAATGGGCCATAACTAACATTCTTTGTCATTTATATCTGACTGGGTGTATGTGTCAAAAGGGAAGGAACTCCAAATATTCTTCATATCTCCCCGCCCTTATTTCGTATAAACACTGTGGAAACATTTACACATTAGTGGGGCCTAGCTAACCAGAATAGTATGTTTGGCAATGATGTATTTGATTGCATTTTTAAAAGGTTTAATATAACTATAATGTTTAAATAAGTCTAGACGTATTTAAATGTTACAAATGTAATAGAATAATTGTGAAAAGTCTGGGGGTGCCCCAAATATTAATTTTTTAATATACTGGGGAGGGGGTGTCAGCATTATAAATTTGAAGACGGCTGGGTTAAAGAGATATTTGTGAACCAAAAGAGGCCCTTGGAGTCTTAAGTCCAGACATAATTTAAGGCTAAGACACAAATAAGGTGCGTTTCTAATGCTGTGTCATGTGAGAGTTTCTAAGCATGCCATTACAAGTGTGTATAGGGGCATGCGATAGTGAGAACCTCGCCTAATGCCGTGCCGAATGAGAGTTTCTAAGTGTGCCAGTATGAGCATGTATAAGGGCATGCAATAGTGAGCACCCTGCTGCCATGCTGTTCAGAAGTGACTGCTGCTGTGAATTCCGGGTCACACACCAGTGAGAGAGCCTTCTAAAGTCCACCACCCTGTTGCAGTACAGTGGTGTGTCTCCGTAATACCGTCCCAACAAACTTGCAATGCAGAGTTCACTTATTGTGCTTTGAGACTGGGCCTGCGCTGTTGAAGGACCTGAGCTACTAAAATGATTAGTGTTGTAATAGTGATCACATTGAGCAACATTACACGAATGGCTACCCCATTGAAGACTGTTAGCAGAGATCATCTCAGTACATCAGGAAGAGTTGCCTGCAGTAATGTAAGCAAGCATTGGCAAAGCCAGTAGGTTACGCATATTCAAGATCTATTGGATTTGTCAATTTGTTGTAGTCATGTTGTGCAGCAGCGTGAGCTGCTGTGCAATATGGCTTAAAGTGAAAAAAAAGCACTATGACGCGGCGAGCGTTGACCGTGTCTTAGCACGTTTTTCCCTTTAAGCCATGTTGCACAGCAGCCTGCATAAAAACTGTTGGGGGGGTTGGGGTCGGGGTGGAATGGGCATGCATCACGAGGGAGGAGGTTGGGGAAGTGGGGTTAAAAACAAACAGTGGAAGGAAGCCCGGGGGTAGGTAACATAATGGTCAGCAAGAGAAAGGCAAGGCACAGCGGACAGCAGGGGGGAGCAACACATGTATGCTGCGGGAGAGAGAGAAGCAACAACGGACAGCGGGCGGTGGACAGGGTGGGGAGACTATACAGTGCCCTGCACTCTTTTAGAGTGCATTGCAAAAAGTAAAAAAACAGGAAGCTGTGATAGGTCCATGATCCGCGGCAGTGACAGAAGCCCTGGGAAGAATGCAGGAGGAGGTGAGCAGCCTGCAGAAGGCTTGACCAGGAAGAAGCAAGGAAATGAGTGACGTGGAAGACTACCAATGGTAAGTATTGGTAAGTATTGGCAGACTCTAAGCCTGTTTTAAGCTTTTTTTTTTATACAGCTTTTGCTGATTGCGCATGTGCGCTGTAGATTAAACCTAAAAAGGCTTTATCAGTTTGGAATGCCTTTGTGTGGATAATAGATAACACCCATAGCTGCAATGTCCTTGGTACCCAACACTGCATTATTTATCACACAACTATCAACTTTAAATATATTTTGAAAATTCAACCATTTTTCTCCAAACATAACATTGAGTTCTGAAAAATACACATTTTCATCTCAAATTCACACTATTAAATTTTTGTATATATATATCAGTTTATTAGTCAGTCAAGGTTACGTTTATTTGACCATTGGTCTTAAAACAATATAAAACATATTCCTATACAAAGTTCTAAAAACATACTCAGTTCATCACAATTTCTATAAACAATTCCACTTCAGGATGCTACTTGAGTTTACATAAAATTCATTCTAAAATCCATACCTACAACTGTTACCAAAATATAAACATTTTAAAAACAAATTACATTCCTATTTATACAATATATTTAAAAACACTATTTCAATGAAAACTTTCTAAAAACTCTCATACATTCCATCATATCCTGCCAGCCTCCATTTCCTTTTACATGAATACCCTTTTTACGGCCTCCATGTACTTTGCAATTGCTATTGCAATATCGAGATTTGGCATATCAGTAAGCAGTTCAATTGCCTGACTACGCAACAAAGTGCCATATTTTAAAAAGATAGGGCGCAAAAACTGCTTCCGCTGATCTAGCACTTTTAGGCAGTACACTAAAATGTGTAGATTATCTCTTTTTGTACCCAACCTACATACACATTTACCATCCGATTGCCTCATTTCTACTCTCCTTTTCCCAATAGCTATATCAGGATTAATGCCGATTCTCAGTCTTAGCACTTCTGCTCTAAACCGATAGCAAGGTAATATGTCCAGATAAGGATACCAGGATTCTTTCACCCAACTAGAGAACATAAATTTCACTGACTCTTTTTCCCTCAGATACTCCATATCTTTTTCCTTAGACAGTTCCTTTCCAAGTTTCCTGAGCTCACTCTTTGTTGATCCTATTTCTAGGGACTGCTTATCAATTCTCACCTTTAGATTTTCACAGACACCATACAATTTCTTCCTGACCTCTTTGGCCCACTTTAAATCTCTGCGCTGCACCTCGTTTTTACACCACTGTGACACTTTCATGGACTCTCCCGTGTCCAGTCTCTTCCAGAACCTTACAAGGGCCATTTGCACCTGGACCGTCCAAGCTATTGACCCCCTTACAAGGGCCATTTGCACCTGGACCGTCCAAGCTATTGTAAACCAACCAAGTAAAAGCTTTATGCACACCGGAGAGCTACTTACTGGTAGCTGGAGAGCTATCAGCAGCTTGCGAACTACTTGTTGGAGAAGCCTGTGTTATAGTCTGAAAGGGAGAGTCCAAGATGTAAAGCCGGTACTCTGAACTCAAGGCCGGTGGAATCAATGAGTCTGTTTAGGAGGCTCAAATTATGAAGCAAGGTTGACTAAACGATGTGGCATATCGTGACACATTTGTTTGGAAATATTATTTCACATTCTTTTCATGTTTATACGATTTAGGCAAAGGTTTCGTCTAATTACTATCAGTATAACTTTTGAAGCTGACAAATAAAAGCAACCTGGGACCTTTGTAGACGGCATTCCACTGCAGAAGACTACTTAAGGCATTTCTTTTAAAGTAATTCAGATCTGTTTGAGCTAAAAGCAATTCTTATGTTGAAACCTGCAAATTATGCAATAGATTATTTTGTGGCAAGTGCTTTAAATCCTTGATTATGCAGAAGAAATACAACTGCCACAGAATTGCATAATCCTGTGGAAAAGATTGTTGTATGCAATTTTGCAATACAACTACAAAGTTTGTTAGTGTGGAAAATCCCTAGAGTTTTGTTGTGAAGCTCTGCAATATCGTTTGAGAATCGGTGGGGTGAACAGGGTTTGCAGTGAAAGAGACTCTTATAATGCAGTACATGAGAAACAGACTGCTATGAAAAAGGATGAATGCCACAAATACAGTTCAGTATGAAGTTTTACAACCATGGAAAACATGATCCGATATTTCAGTCAGAATGAGGGGCATTGCAATGCAGGAAGTCTTGGTACAGTGTGAGTTGCCCCATTACAGTGCAGTAACATTTGCTGTGTGGTTTCATATTCCCAACTATTTACAATGCAGTCTGAGGCCTTGTATCAGAAATGTGGTGTCCCCTCTACAGTGCAGTGTCGGTCTCCAGGTGCACTGCAGTGAGGTTTTCTAGTGCAGTGAGTCTCCATTGCAGTGTACTGCACAGCTTTCCTAAAGTTTTAGAGGAATTGCATTCTTGTTGCAGTGCCAAAGTACCTGCAGCAGGGTGTCCCTTCAGTACTAGAATATTTATAGCTCACAAAGGTCCAGCTGACGTTCTTTGGAAAAGACAATTGTAAGGTAGAGGGATGCAGTTTGAGGAGCCATACAGAGGTTGTCTTCAGTTTAAGGACATCAACTGGCAGTACAACGCGAGAGATTTCACTATAGTGCAATTCAGGGCCCTACACGGCAATGTTAGCATGATGTTTTTTAGTATAATTTTCAGTGGAGAAATGAGTTTGGCAGGAGGGCAATGACCATGACTTTGCTACAGTACAAAAAGCTGTCAGGCTAAAACACGTTTAGGGCCAGGGAGATGCTTACACAGCCACAGAAGCTTTATATGGTGATATTGAGCCATTGAAGAGCAGAGGCCTGTGATTTCTACTTTGTCCAGGTGACCTGCCCAGACCAGAGAAGATGCATCAGTCACTATTTCAAGCTCTTGAGTGACTACAAAAATGGCCTGCCGCACATCAGTTTGACATCCACAACCACCACCTAAGGTCCTAAGTTGCCTTGACAGAGAAGCTCTTCCCTGAAACACCTTGATCGTAGTCTGAACGTCACAGACTTGTTGTGGGCGTGGAAGGCATTCTGGGAAACCTTGTCCAGAATGGCCCAGATAAAGGGAATCCTCTACACCTGCTGGAAATGAGATTTCATTACCCGCAACAGAGGCAGCTATACTCCCCAGAACCTGGGGCAAATAATATAACAGCTACAATGGTTCAGGGAGAAACTTATGTAAGAAAGTGTATCTACCCACAGTAGAAGAGTTTGTCATAACATATCACAATAAAGAAAACAAATAATATACAGAAGAGTAAAAATGAAATATAGTAATACAATTAAAGATGAATATACAGAGGTACCCACAGACAAAATAATTTTTTGAAAAAAGCCTTTTGTTATTGAGAGAACTTTTTATAAAACATCAAATAAAACAAAAAAGTAATATAAACATACACAATTGGTGCTCATAAAGTTACACATAACAAACCTATAATAATACAAATAACTGTAAACAGAAAACAAATACAATGGCAGAGGAAAAATAGTATAAAAAGTGTCCAATATAGAACCGTATGAATAATGCAATAAATGAGTCCTCTTAGTTGCCAGAGGAAAAATCGATAGCGTTTTGACCGTATCAATTTAATAGGTCATCATCAGGACACAAGGTAAAGATTATGAAAGCAACCATCAGAAACCATTAGTGATGCAATAGTCACTTCAAAAATCCAAGTTCATTTAAATGCCTCAACTTGATCGTAGGACTCCTAGAACCGTAGTTCACAATTTCCCGCTCGGTGAATTTCCAATGTGAAACACTGCTGTTTTCGGATGTGGTTCCGTGAATATCGTTAATCCAGGATTGGAATTGAATTCCTCATTTAAGATACAACTGTGGCAATCCTTGGGACTATGGTTTCTGGAGTCCCACGCTCAAGTCGAGGCATCTAAATGAACTTGGATTTTTGATGTGACCATTTATTAGGTCACTAATGGTTTCTGATGGTTGCTTTCATAAGCTTTACCTTGTGTCCTGATGATGACCTATTAAATTGATACGGTCGAAACGCCGTTGACGTTCCGTTCCCTCTGGCAACTAAGAGGACTCGTTTATAGCATTATTGATACTGTTCTATATTGGACCCTTTTTGTACTATGTTTCCTCTACCATTGTATTTTTCTGTTTACACTGTTATTTGTATGATTATATGTTTATGTGTAACTTGATGAGCACCAATTGTGTATGTTTGTATTACTTTCCTGATACATTTGATAAAGTTACCCCAATAACAAAAAGCTTTTTTCAAAAAATATATTTGTCTGTGGATACCTCTGTACATTCACCTCAAATTGTATTACTATTTTTCATTTTTACTCTTCTATATATTATTTGTGTTCTTTATTGTGATGTGTTATGACAAACTCTTCTGGGGTGGATAGACACACTTTTCTTACATAAGTTTCTCCCTGAACCATTGTAGCTGTTAAATGGAAATGAGATTTGGGATTGTTGATGGAGAACCTCCGAGGTGGACAGCAATGACATCATTGAAGGTGACCCAAAACTAGCTGCGGCAGCCCCATTAGCTGGCAGTCTTTGTGGTATGGGAGTATGAGTTGTGAAGATGCGCTGCAACCATCAACATGACCTCTATAAAGACCCGAGAGGCCGATCTAAGTCCAAAGGGCAGTACAGTATGATGGAAGTTGACTGCACTATACATTTGAGGGACTTCATACGGGACTGTAAGATAGTTACATGAAAGTACACGTCCTACAGATCAAGGAATACCATCCAGTCTTTGGAATTTAAGGCCTGCAGAACCTGAGCATAGGTCATCAATATGGACGTCTCTTTCATAAATTAGTTCAAGAATCTGAGAATTAAGGGGCCGATTACGATTGCGGAATGCCCATCACCGCCAGCCATGCAGTGTCGGTTCTTCCGCAATTGGACCGCGGTATTCCTTCCGCCACATCACGATGGCGGAGGGAATAGCGCACGGACCGTGGCGGACGCAAAGACCGTCCGCCAAAAGCGATCTCACAGATTGCCTGGCGGACGGACCACATAGCCTAAAATGGTGGCGGTGCCTAGCAGGCACCGTCCATCAAATTAGGATGCTGGCTATTGCAGGCTTTTCCATGGCGGCAATGCGGCCATGGAAAGGCTGGTGGGGATTAGTGACGGGGGCCCGTTGCGGACCCCCTTGTGTTGGGGGGAGGTGAGGGTGCACTTGGGGGGTACCCATGGTACCCCCCTCCATTTCACAGCACATGGCATTTTCACATTGCGGCGGGTGAGCACCCGCCGCAATGTTAAAAATCAAGATCCGACCGCCATGGTGGCGGTCGCATCCTGATCGGGTGTGCGGGACTGCCGCATGCATGGCTGACGGTCCCGGTTCCCACCAGGATGGCGGACGGACTCCAGTCCGTCCGCCATCCTAATGACCCCCTAAAATCGGTCTTAGTCTCCTCTCCTTCTTGCGGACCAGAAGGTACTTAAAGTAACACCCCATTCCTCCAGTCGCCTTTGGTAGCAATTTTATTGCCCATTTGGACAGCAATGTCATTGCTTCTTTTAACAAAATCGTGCCTTGTTCCACTGACATCTGAGAGTAAACCGGGGGAAGGTGGGAGATGTGCATCCAGAAATGGAAGGCGTAACAAACTTGGTTAATTTGAAGGACCCACTGGTCCAGTATGATGGAGTACAAGTATGACAGTCAGAGATGGATTCTGTTACCCACCGGTCTTGGAGGATGAACTTAAAATGCTTGGCAACAGTGACTAATGAAGAGGAGTTCAAGGAATGTTGCTGGTGTTTTTGCCCTTGTCCTTTTGTATAGTCTGCTTGGGTTGTTATACAGACAAGAGAGAGTTGTCCTTGTTAATACATCAGGCCCCTAGAGCAGTGGTTCTTTTGACTGCTGTGGACCCCATGTAATCATTATCGGCAGTGGCGGCTCGCCGAGGGAGTGCTGCGGTGGGGCGGGGCAGGGTGGGGGGTAGTAAACTCCGGCATACGGCGCAACGGAGTTAAGTAAATAAATACATAAAACAATTTACATTGCGCGCGCTGCATCGCCGAGTTGGCGTTGGAGCGCGCGCAATGTAAATTGTTTTATGTATTTATTTATTTACTTAACTCTGTTGCGCCGTATGCCGGAGTTTACTACCCCCCCACCCTGCCCCTCCCCCACCCCACCGCCCGCAGCACTCCCTTGGCGAGCCACCACTGATTATCGGATTCAGGGGGCCACCACCTGAGCCAGTATTGGAATTCACAGACCCTGGCCTAAGCAATTTTGATGATTTGAAAGACAAAACAATACACAAAAATATGGAAACAAGCATTCATCAAACAAAATGCACAAATAATGAAATATTTTATTTCACAAATATTTTAAAAAATCAAAATGTTGATATTAATAGCAAAGTTGTAGCTCTTCTAAATTCAATTGAGGCCACTCTTTGTCCATACTATATTCTGTTTGATGCACTTGCACTACAGCCACAAATCAACACCAACTTAATTTTTAGCCTCCAGTTTAAGAATCCTTCACATTTACAGAACATTTAAAAAAAATCAGTTTTGCAGTTTTTCTTCTTTATTTATGTACACCAATCTGTTAATATTATTTAATTTTCCACACAGTTGTGGACCCTTAGGTGTCCTTGGACCACAGATGAAGAACCACTGCCCTGTAGTATCCTCTGAACTTCCCGTATTGTTTCTGGAACTGACGAGCAGGGGAGAGTAAGCTCAATGAGGCGCCTGTAGCTCTTCTGTCTTTAATGTTCTTTAAAGCCATTAGCCTTCTTGTCAGAGCCTAGAATCATCAAATGTCATGTCCTGTAGTGGAGCCTGGACGTTCCCTGGTAATCCTTTGTAACACAGCTAGGCATACAGTCTAAAAATGATCTTGGTGTCTGTAGCACTGGCACCAGAACCCTTAGAGTGCTCCCTAGAATGTAAAACTTACTTTGCAGCATCCTGATCATCATTAAGTGTTTGAGTGAAGGCATTACACATGTCCTTCTAAAAGGCTGGCCACACCTCGTGTGACATGTCCCAATGGGCATACGTGTAATGATCCAGGAGACCGTCTGTAGTCCGGGAGTGTAATGTCAAGCTGGAAGAAGAAAAGATCTTTGTACTCATAGTTTCAAATATTTTTGATTCTCTATCTAGTGAAGAAGGAAAACTGTTCCGGTTTACTTTGCTCATGGCTTATGAAAACCTGTACCGAAATGCTTTCTCTGGTTGGATGTTGCGTTAAAAAATTTGGATCACCTGGTACTGGCATGTGATATCTTGCAATAGGACTTTTCATAGTGGAGCTGAAAATGTTTTTGAGATAACGACTGGATTACCCACTAACTTTTAAAACATTTTCTTAACAACTTTAAGATTTATTACTGAGCAGCAGCATAGTTACCAATATGAGGTAAGCATATTTTTACAGTCCCAGTAGCATAGGGGCACAAGTTATACTTTGTTTACTGTGTCAAGAGACTAACATAGGATCAGGTCCCCAGTACACCTTTCCTCTCCAAGCAACACATCTTAAAAAATTGTCATCATACCCACAACATTGGTTTTAACTTTTCTACATCAGTCTGAGGGGTCTTACAACGTGGTGTGCATCCTTTTAACTGTCCCCATTTCCAGCAAACCTGACTTAAGCACTAACTTTGAGTTATGGAATAGTTTGCTACCCATCATAAACTGCTTCAACACCTCGTAGTAATCGCTATATAAATCCAGGTACAAAACAATAAAATAAAAGCAGCTAAGCCAGGTCATTCAAGGCATCATTGAAATGCTAGGGGCTCACGAGTCGACGGCCCAGTTTGTAAAATTTCTGTGAGGAGCTTAACCTACTTCTTCTCGGTGGGAAGCAGCATTTCCAAGAATTCTGCAGCTAAACGCACCACTAATACAAAGGAGGCACTTTGCTCCATAGGATGCCCTAAGGCCTATCCAGGAGAAACTCTGTAGGGGTGTACAAGCTATTGGAATTTGCAAATCTAAGTAAAGGCCAGCATCTCTATAATAAGGTAAAAGTGTAGTATCTGCCTCCTCACCATAGACATGTTGGAGGTCTTGAACTGTTTCTAAATTCAACTTAAAAATGCTCTCTGTCATCTGAAAATATTGTTGCCGATGCAGGGTGTAGAAAATCTGCCTTTTCTGTATCATCACTCCAGATCATTTGTCTTTGCTGGCCCGTGTTTTTGCTTGCTGATTGTAGAACTCTTTACACTTTACCCCTGCTAACCAGTAGTAAAGGATCTGTCTCTCCTCCCCCCCCCCCCCCCCCTTAAGCATGGTTAAAATGGCTTATTCCTAATTGGTATATTTAACTTGCCTATAACTTCCTAGTATATGGTATACATAGTGTACCCAGTTCTTGGAAGTTAATTGCCACCAGTGGACTGCAGTTCCTATTGTGTTATTTACTACAGTGGCAATGCAAAAATTGCTTTAGGGCTACCCAGTGTAGCCAGACTATTGCAGTGTTGCCTGAACTGACAAAATAGCCCTTTTTGATAAGTAAAAACCTCATTTTAAAATATTTAGCAGTCCACCCCTAGGTAAGCTTTGTAACAGGGTAGGGTGTGTGGTATGTAAAAGTGGGATATGTATTAATATTACTATGTCCCTACAGTGACAAGGCTCAAAAATCTATTTTCACTGTGGCAGGCCTAGCTGTCCTATGTAGAGAACCAGAGTGCAGATCAAAGTACTAATACTGCTAACTCACTAAAGGGACTAGCTAGAAAAATAATTAAACAAGTATTTTGATAGTTATTAAAAATCCAATTCAGTGGTGATGTCTGATATTTAATAAATATTTAGAAAAGTATCTTTTAGAAAGTTACCCTTCACCTGCTTGAACGGTCACAAGGCTAATTAACATAAGCCTCTCACACCTCCCAGACATTGATTAGCCTTGAATAGGTGTGAAATGTCTCCCAGGAGCAAACAATAGGATGACCTGACTGGGAGAGACGACTCTTCCAAATATGAAAGGTGGAGACCGTGGGCCTCCTTTGGCCAGCACAGTGTGAAATCCTGCTTGAGCGGTCTGCTGGGTTCACATGCAACACTTGGGGCACACTTGTAAGGGAGAGGACAGGATGCCAAAACAGTTCTTGTGTATCTACATTCTGTTTGCTGAAGAACCCTTCTTTTGTTCTACCAGACTTTACTCTCAGGGTTTGTTGTGGGTACAGTACCTGCTCCAAACAGGATTTTAGTTTTTAAATGTGGGAGGACACTAGGGTTATCATAGTACACTCTCCACATGCAACCCCCTGCCTTTCCCCGGAGCCCAAGTTTAGTGTGGCTGGACACTTTCGCCATCTTGAAAATGCCCGGACACATGGCATTTTGGTATCAAACACACATAAAGAAGGGGGGGAAGAGGTTACATTCCTACCCCGACCTCCCCAGTCACAATCTATATCACACAAAAAGGAGGTAGGAATGCATCTTCCGGTGGTGGCACGTGCTCAGTTTGTAAAATCTGCCCTCACTCACAAATTTGTGACATGCTTCATCATCGGGCTTGCTTACTGACACCCATGCGCAGACCAACGCCTGGGGTGGAGTAAAAGGGAGGGGGAGACAATATAAACATAAATTTGTGGGATCACCAAAGAGAAGTGCAGCTTGTGAAAGTTAAATCTAGCTCGGATGGGTCCCTAATTCTAATTTTATTCCTGGGCGACCCGGCCAGGGTTAAAAACGTGGAGGATGGTGGTGATAGGAGAAAATTAGGATCACATCACCCCTCCTTACTGCAAAGGTGTCATCATGTTTCTGCCGATTCAACTGCGCCCACAATGTTGGGTCACTCCGGCATTCATCAGGACCTTCAGGATCCCAAAACACAACACCCTCTGATCATAATTTAGGACCCCTCCAAGATAGGGTTTTTATAATTCACACTCTCTGTAAGAAAGTGCCCTCTTTTTGCATGGTTGTCCCCATTTTTTGCTAAACTGCTGATGTACTTTGACTGAGTGTGCCCTGGGTTCCTCCCAAACAGGTACCTAGGGCCTATGTTATTTCCCTAAACTGCATTAAACCCAAAACCCAATTGGCACTCTTTGGCCACAGGTCAGTCCCTTGTCAATGGTACCACAGGTACCAAGGGCACTGTGGCCAGGGAAGGCTTCTAAGGGCTGCAGCACTTATTGTGCCACCCTTAGAGGTCCTGTACCGTTACACACACACACACACACACACACACACACACACTGCCTTTGCAGGCTGCGTGTTTTGGTGCACAACAAAGTGAAGAGTCGACATGGCACACATCCCTGTGTGCCAAGCCTACAACCCACTGCCCTGGCATAGGTCAGCCACCCCTCTAGCTGGATGCACTATACCAGTGATGAGTGTACAGGTGCATGAGCCCTGTACCCCTACAGGGTCTAAGCCAATTCTTAAACATTGTAAGTGCAGTAATGCCATTAAGAGTATGTGGTGCTGGGAGTTTGTCATTACGAACTCCACAGCATCATAATGGCTTTACTGAAAACTGGGAAGTTTGGTATCAAACTTCTCAGCACATTAAACCCACACTGATGCCAGTGTGGGATTTATTGAAAAATGCACTCTGAGGGCATCTTAGAGTTGCCCCCTGAAAAACGACCTAACACTAGTGTCCAGGCTGAGTGGCTGCTCGCCAGCTGCCACCACCAGACATGTTTCTGGACCCCTGGCTCGAGAGCCTGCTGCTCTCAGGGGTCTGAAACAATGTACATCCTGGGACGAGGTGCCATGCCTCCTCCCTCAGGATGGGCAGGGTCCACGAAGGGGAAGCTTCAAAGGCTTGATGCCTTTGTGAGCTACCCCAGGCCTTTGCTGCTTCCAGCAACTGGCCCCCACCGGTTCTGACCTCCTTTGGGCGGGAGAATCGGCGGTAAAACCAGGTGAGGAAGGAAGGTGTGTATATAAAACAAGCTCCCTCACGACCTATATTTCTTTACTATTTGAAAAGATCTAGTATGGGCTTAACATTAATGTGTACACAATTCAACACTTCAACACTATAATTTGTTTATCATAGTTTTATTATTCAAGACAGTTGTATCAAAAATGCCTTTAGTTTTTTCCCATTTTTTTTATAATACACTAAAAACATACATTTACATTTAGTTATTTTCCTTTATACATGATTGATCACTACCAACACCTGGTAGGCTGATATAACCTTTTAATCTGGACCCCTAACAAATAAAATAATACAAAACAGTTATTCTTTTGTTACAATTCTCAAACTCACTCAATCACAACCACACACATTCATACTACACCCGAAACCAATATTCATATCTGGGTCATGGGGAGACTTGGGACTAATTAGTCTCCACAACCCTGTCGGATAAGCTGGTACAAGAGGGTTTGACAATAAGGTCGACGCGCGTTTCGGTGGGCTAAAAGTAGATGGAAAACCACCTTCTTCAGAACCTTGCCAAATAGAATGGTTTATTACAACCACCCAAGGGGTACCTAAAGGATATAAACAATTAATTGTAATTTGTGCGAGCCCATACACTATATAACATATATGAGTATTGATTGGACTAAAGTATAAAAGGTTATTATTACCCATGCTTAGCATAGAGCCTCCACCAAGGAAAAGTCCAACATTAAAGGATACCCTGTGCATATAATGCCTGAGGTTTCCCATACTCACATTGGGGAACGTCAGGTTGAAATAGTGCAAATGATAAAAAGTTTGGCCTAAACATATTATCTCATTCCAATTAAGTTGTTTATAATAGAGGGACAGACTATACACACAAGAGAAAAATAAGAAAAAAGACTCATGCTATAGAGTTATAATGTATTATTTATATACAAAACGAAGTTTCCTTATGTGACACCTCCTAAGGTAAGTAATGCCTGTTTGATACTCACAGAGGGTACAATAGTGCTCCTAAGCACTTGATAATGCCGGCACTGACTAGGTCACTAGCTACGAGAGAGTGCTTCAACAAACTACAGTAAAGAAGATTTAAACAAATAATAAAATATTTTGATGAATTTAAGGTCTTAAATTTTGAACAGGCAGGTGGTATAGGTGCCTAATCATGGACCTTACCTGTATTGATATAGTTTCTTTGGTTTCTCTGTAGCTCCGAATGGTGCTCCAAACACCTAAGTAAGATTGTCATAGACTAATTCCTATAATAGAATTGATATCTATTAATGCCTGACAATTTGTAACCTGTTCGGAATTAAGCTACTCCCAACCGCTTTTGTAGTGAAGCATACAGACCTAAACAGGGCATGCCATGACTGCTCCAAAAATAGGTTCTGCTGCGGTGTGTCTATTTCATTATTGCGTAGTAGTACCGTAGAGCCAGTGATTCCCAGTTTTGTCGGTTCCACTAAGCGCGTTCCTATAGTAGGGAAATTTAGTTGTAAGAGACACGTAGTGCTAGAGTCAACACGCTAGAGGAAGGGAGGTGTGCCCACCTTTGCAATCCCCACCCCTCAGGTGGGGGAGGTGAGGTGAAGCACAACTCTGTCCCCGCCATCTTTCAGATGGGGGGACCCAGCCAACCAGAGTGAGGCATATGCCCCCCTCCCACTGGAGGGTGGCATAATAGGGGGTGTACCCACCCCAAGGAAGGGACCCATTGGTCCCAACCTTTACTTACCTGTAACGCCCCTAAATCTAGTATTTAGGGGCAACCCTGAACCTTGTCTCCTCAGACAAGAATCGACAAGAAGAAGAGAAGAAGGACTGAAGAACCTGTGCTGAACTAAGAAGAGGAGGACGCCCACTGACGTGGCCCCAGCACTACCAGCCTGTCCCCACCTCGAACCTGCTCCAGCGAAATCCCGGTGTGTCCTGCACTCAGCAGCCTCAAGAACCCCGAGGACCTGCCCTGCCTTCCAAGTCAAAGACTTTGTTTTCCGTGAGCACTGGATTTGTTCACCCACAGACTCTGGCTCCGGCCAAATCCGCGAGTCTGCACCTGACGCCTACGACCCGAGTTCGAGTGGCCCGACACCACGAGGAGGTCTCCCCGGCGATACTGACCTGAGATCTGGTGATCTCTGACCTGACTCGAATCTCCAAGCGAAGCCTGCAGCCTCTTTTTGGAGGATCCCCCGCGACCGTAGCTGGTAAAAAAACCTGACGCCTAAAGACACCCCTGCACCCGACGTCCCACGGCCTTGGGTATACCCAGGCATCCCAACTCACCTCTCCAACCGGTGGTCACCTCCAGAAGATCTTCGTCCCCGAGCCTGCAGTCTTTGTTGCAACCGGAGAATCCCCATTAAAATCAACAGGGCACCCGATGCCAAAACAGCCGGCGCTGCGGGTGTACTTTGGGTGCTAACTCGGATCCCCCTTTGCCCTGAGCCTAACACCAGGAGCTTTGCTCCCACAACCTTGTGGCCTGCTTGTGAGCAGCCACCAACCGGAGGCCCCCTATTCCCCATTGGATAACATTGGGCCACGGCACTCTGCACCCGGCCGCCCTAGTGCCGCTGATGGTGCTTTGAAAGTGCATTCTTGACCCTGGGGAAAACCCTGGTTCTTACCCCAGAATACCAACTCCCACAACCAAGTACTTGCCTGTTAACCATATTTTCTCCATAGGAATACATTGACTGTTTTTCCTTAAATTGTTCAGTGGAGTTGGTTTTGTATGAGAACTTGAAAAACTGCAAATATCTAAAAACTGCTTTACTTACCTTTTCTCTAGGAAATGTCCCAGTGTGATATCTAGGCACATCACACGGAGTAGAAAAAGTAATCCATAAAGTAATCTGAAAAGTAATCAAAAGTAATCTAACAGTAATTTCCACTGTATTGAAAGGATTTACAAACCTGTAACAAAGACATTTTCATCCAGCTTGCTTGTATTGTTCAACCTGCCTTGAAAAGTACCAATTACACTACCTGTACCAGGCCTGCTTGGTTCTAGAAAATAAATATGACTAAATAATATTTTTTATACAAACAAATTGGTCTGAGTTCAGTCTTTCAGTGTGTGACATCATTTGTTGACTGAGTGTGTACAACAAATGCTTAACACTACCCTTTGATAAAGCCTTTCTGCTCGCCCACACTACCACAAATAGAGAGTAAGGTGCTATCTACTTTTACCTCTGCCTACCTTTGGGGTTCCGCTGGACTCTGGGCACACTATACCGCATTTTGGTATAGTATATACAGAGCCAGCTTCCTACACTCTCGTTTAAACCTGTAAAGAGAGGAGACCTTCCATAAGATCCTCTTGCTCTAGAAAAGTAAATTTGTAAGAGCAAGAAACCCTTCTAGTAAGTGCGCGTACGTACATCTCACTCAACATCCGCACACCACCACCGCCTACAGCTCCAACGTGAGTAGGTAGTTTGTTACAACGTGACCGTGCCCCAGATTGGGCGAGACAGGAGTTAGAATGCGATGGGGAAGCAGGCTGCACATTGGACATGGTTGGACGACTTTGGTGCATGTGCTTCTGGGAGCTGAACGCCGTTCATCTGTACCATGAGCACTGTAAAACCCTAAACTGAGGTACATGTACACCATGTTCGATCTGTTTTGATGTATCACACCCATTATGGTGACAATTAGCAGAGCAGTCAAGCACATCATCACTTTAAAAAAAAAAAGAAAAAAAAAAGGGGCCAAATACATCAAGGAATACAGTATTTCCTTTGTGTTTGCCGTACATATGCATGTGTGGACGCATTGACATAAGTAGAGAATTAATGATAGGTATCTGTCCCTGGAGCACTGTAAAACCCTTAATAAACAGAGGTACATGCACACATGATCTTGCTGTTTTTGATGCATTACACCAATTTTGGTGACAATTAACAGAACAGTCAAGCACAACGTCCCTTACATGGGGTCCATATACATAAAGAATACTTTATTTCCCTTGTTTTGCCGTACTAATGCATGTGAGGACGCATCGTCATAAATAGAGAAGTAATGATAGGTATACACACGCCCGTTCCCTAGTGTTTCCACACTAATAAAGTTGTTCTCGTGAAAAAAAAGAAAAAGGAATGAAAAAATGCACTTGAGCTATTGCACGAGGGTGATAGAAGACCAATGGAAATCCAGGCAGAGAGGGCAACGAGGACGCCGTCACGTCCCGGTCACGAGCAGGAACGTTTACCCACGTGACCGGAACAAACTTCCCGATATAGGGAGTCACGGAGGAATGAGTCCGCCACCTTCACGCCGAGAGGTGGGTAATAGCCAGGCAGCGGTCTCACCTTGATGAAGTAAGGAGTCGGCGTGGGGAGTGGGGGACGATATACCTATATCCACCTGATACTACGTGAACGGCCTGGGCGCATAGGAGCTTCTTTGAACACCGGGCACCTGAGCTATGTAAGAACAGGGCCACCCTATTAAGTGCCGACAGTAATGTGTGGACACCCGATGGGGTGCCATCTAGATCGGCAATTTCACCATATGAGGGAGTGACATACCGATGATAAATATACTGGTGTCACTCTAATTGCAAGAGTGCACCCAGTGTGTTTTATACACAACAAAAGGCATGTAAAAACTTGCGAAACGCTAGCTGCAAATGTAGGTGGGGGCTGCCCAGATGACCACAAGGTCCTAAATGTAGAAGGGTGTAACACCACAAAAAATGAAATTCCACTTGTTGTATAACTCCGTGTAAGACTATTGTTGGGCAGCCCACCACTTAACTCAACATGTACATATTTTGTCTCTGTGTTGTGTGTGACTACAGGGAGCCTCTCCTACTCCCTCGCTCGTTCAAGTTAAATGTTTGATGGAACTCGGCGAGTGTGAGACTTTGCTCTGCCTTAGTAGACCCGTGTTAGACACGCGCTTTAGAAATGGAAGTTACGGACACCTGCGGTTGAAGGAAATGGTAACTTTTCCATAACGAATATTCCGATTTGGATAGCAAGAGCTTACAAGTGAGATAACTTGGGGCTCTAGGCGGTGGTGGTGTGCGGATGTTGAGTGAGATGTACGTACGCGCACTTACTAGAAGGGTTTCTTGCTCTTACATATTTACTTTTCTAGAGCAAGAGGATCTTATGGAAGGTCTCCTCTCTTTACAGGTTTAAACGAGAGTGTGAATTATAAAAACCCTATCTTGGAGGGGTCCTAAATTAGGATCAGAGGGTGTTGTGTTTCGGGATCCTGAAGGTCCTGATGAATGCCAGAGTGAGCCAACATTGTGGGCACAGTTGAATCGGCAGAAACATGTCGACACCTTTGCAGTAGGTAGGGGTGAAGTGATCCTAATTTTCTCCTATCACCACCATCCTTCACGTTTTTAACCCTGGCCGGGTCTCCCAGGAATAAAATAAGAATTAGGGACACTTCTGAGCTGGTTTTAACTTTCACAAGCTGCACTTCTTTTTGGTGATCCCACAAATGTATGTTTATATTGTCTTCCCCTCCCTTTTGCTCCACCCTATGCGTTGGTCTGCGCAGGGGTGTCAGTAAGCAAGCCTGATGATGAAGCATGTCACAAATTTGTGAGTGAGGGCAGTTTTTACTCACTGAGCACGTGCCACCACCGGAAGACACATTCCTACCTCCTTTTTGTGTCATATACATGGCATTTTGGGCCTGTTTGCAGTAAGGCACACAGGAACTATTGAAAAAATGGGTAGTGTTGGCCCTGGGAACCTTTTCCCCTTTGGTTAGGGGGGCATGAGTGTCTCCCCCCCGCCCCCCACCCGCTAGTGCCAAGCCTAAATGTGGCACCTCCACCTACTTCAAAACACTTTCTGGATCTGCATAAGATCAGAAGAGGACTGGACCTGCTATCTGTGACTTTAGGGGAACCCTGAAAGACTGGACCTGCTCCCTTTTGTACCCAGGTCAAAGATGTAGACTCCAAGAGTCAGTTGGTGGACATGTCTCTCTACAGGGACACAACAAGCTGTAGGAGGTCTTTACCTAGAAGTACCCCGCTGACTAGTGGCAACTGGACCTATACTGGGCCCTTCTGTTTGCCTCTGCTCCTGTGAGTCTTGAAGTGCCTCTCCTGAGGTCCTGGAAAACGTTAGAAATGTACTGCTGTGGTGTATTGGAATTTAAAAGAAAAAGTCAGAAAGTAAAATCTTTCACATGGATGAACCTGGTTGTTGTATACAATGCGTGCTCTGTCACGGTCAGCCCAAAATTGCGCCTAGGTCCAGGTCTACCTCAGCCATAATCATTGGTGCTTTTTTACGCTATTTTCCCTTAAAAAAAAATTGAAATTACTATCTCCGGTTCCCCCCCGATTGGATTTTTGTCATTTTGGTGTTTTGCTTATTATGGTTTGAGATTTTGTTTTTGGCATTTTGTCTTTATTAGTGTTTTTGTACTGTCTAAATATGTTACATGTTGCCCTAAGTTAATCCTGTCTGCTTTGTGCCAAAGCTACCTGAGGATTGAGCTCAGGTTAATTTAGTGACTTTGAGTGCTCTCCCTGATAACTTTTGTGATTATTCTTTGTGTGTAATCGCCCACCCAAATTATTAACCCTGTTTCTTACACAGGGCAACTGGAGGAGAATCCTCCTCTCCAGCATTTGCTTTGGTATTTTATACCTTGACACTGGTCTAGTTCTAGCCCAGCAGTGTGACGGATCTGGAGCCTGAGCCAATGGAGGACCAGAAGACTTTGTAGAATGTGTGGAGAAATGGCCTGGCTCCATAGGTGGAACGGTTTGACTTTATATGAGGGTCACACGGCGCTAGGAATGGGCCTGCCGGTAGAAGTCTAACTGGAAGTCTTGACAGGTCCCTACTCCTTTCTCATTACAAAGTACATCTGCTTCATTCTTAAGGAGAATGCAAGTCTACTCAGGGTTTCAAATACCTTCTGTAGACTCCTGGTAGTTTAGACTTTCTAGGTCTCTCATCCAAGACTTTTTTTTCATTGGTTGGGTAGTAGGTTTGATTTCTGAGTAAAAGGGGCTACAAGGTAAACTGACTTATGATTATAAGTAGTCATCGAAAATTAGAGTGTGTGGTTTGCCTAAGAGAATGTTGAGGATACGCACCTTTGGTATTGGTGTGGATTCCAGAAAAGTGTTAAATGCGAAAAGTGTTTAGGGAGGAGTTAACATTTTGGATGGCCAGATATTTCTGTGTAACCCCATAGAGATTAAGGTTATCCAGAAAGAAATTCTCACTTTTCTTGTGTGGCTGGTTTACAGTGTGTTCATAGTAATCATCAACAAAATTTGATTTGTCTCTTTGTGAGTGACAATGTGGAGTTATGTGATTTTGCACAAGTATGTCTGCTTGTAGCTATTGGAAAACTAACACGCAGTAGCGTTTATTTTAGAACATTCCATTGGGGTTCTTAAGAAGTGGGGTGATCTCTCTTGCTTATCCAGTACATCCTAGGCTTATGCTCTCATATCCAACAGGGAATCAAGTAAATCCATGTGAAGTTGAGAAGAGTTAGTGCACCCAGGGTCATAAAGATCCACAATATCTAATTTCAGTTTGTTATTTGTGTGCCATTGGGACCCTCTTGCAGTATTGTGAGACCCTGCTGCAATGCAGGTTGAAACCACTGGTGCTCTACTGCAGTGTATCCCAAACTGGGTGGGTTGCGAGCCGATTTTTGGTGGGTTGTGGAAATCCAAGCAATAATTAAAAATGCTTTTAAATTCTGTATTTATCTTTTCATATTTGCTGCACTTCAAAGACAGAGGTCAAAGGTCCGGTGAAATTGCTGCTTATTTTTTTTTACATGGGGATTGCAGTCAGAGAAAGAAAAATAAAGGGAATTATTGCAGGGCCACAGGAGTGTGAAAGGAAAGGCTGTAGGATGAAATTTTTTAACACTCAGCAAAATGTAAATACCTGTAAATGAACTGTACACATTCAGCAGTTAGGAAAGCAAAAATGAAGCTCATTTTCTGGTAATTCTGAAGTGTGATGAAACAAAGATTTTAATAGGATCAAAACAAATCAGGACACTTAACTTGGTGTTGCACAAATGATAAATATTCACTGAAACCCGATTTCCACACATTTTCATTTGTTTGCAATATATTTTTAACAGTAAAAGTGTATCTCTGTACAAATTTAGTGGCCATTTAGATGAAAAATGTGTTGTCTATAAATGACAGTGTGCTACCATACAATGCTTTAGTTAGATTAAATAAACACCCACCTTGTGTCCATTAAAACCAGGTAGGTCGCAAATGTTTGTTGTCATTCTATAAATTGGGTCGTGGTTCTAAAAGGTTTGGGAAGCACTGATCTACTGTACGGTTTTGCAGTGCAGCAACAAGTGTCACTGTAGTGCAGTGAGTCCCTGCAGTGGAGTTTAAGGGTCATAAGAGCACTCAGAGTGCCCCTGTTATTGCATTGAGTGGTCCCAGTGCAGTGATGCGGTGTGGGTCCCACAGTGGTGTAACATGAGGTTCTGCTTCACTGCTGCACAAGGATTTGCCGTGTAAATCCCAGAAACAGTGCAGGTAGCAGTGCTTTATATTGTGCAAGTGGCACATGTGAAATGAGAAGTTCTGATGCACGGCATTGAGGATTCTCACTGTGCTGTGGGCTCCTTCCTGCGGTACAAGAGCACACACAGCAATTCATAGAGTTTTAACAATGTGTGCAGTGCTGGTGGCTTAGCAGCAGTGCGATGGATGATCTGCCATTTACTATGTGAGGGCTCTCCACTGAGGAATTATATTATGGCACAGTTATACTGCATAGTTATGTTTTGAAGTGCTTTGGGAGTTGCCTGGTACTACAGCTGAAGATTTTGCAGTGGAGTGTAAGAAGCCTTGCTGTGGTTCAGTGCCCTGTGGCAATGTTGTGATACTGCAGTGCTCTGTGATGTGTCTGGCAATAGTACACTTAGCCCAGTTGCATGGCAGTGTAATTATGTGGATATTGTATGAGCGCTAGGCTGCAGTGTTCGTATTAGCAATGCAGTAATGGAATTGTGGCTGTGCAGTGTTAGTGTGTAGCAGTGCCAGACACACCTCACTCCAGTAAGACGTTATTACTATACTGCCGTAAAATGTTCAGTCTCATAGAGGCACTCCAAGAGTGTCGTCTGAAATGGGACCTGCAGCAGAGCCCTCTAAATTAAAACATTGTGCGGTGGGGGGGGGGGGGGGATTGCGTATAAACCTCGCTAGATGCCTGTGGAGGTAGTAGCTGGTACAGGTCTGAAAGCAGTGCAAGAGTTGTCCAAGTGCAGACTGGCGATTGTTTGGAGTGCAGCGAGATTTGAATACAGTGCGATTCTGTCTCTGGCGGCAATGCAGTGGGGTTTACCAAGACACTCTGTGGGACTGTTTAGTGGTGTAAGCTTCGCAGAGTATACTGGAGTGGGCGCTGTTGCAGTGGTGGTGTTCTACAGCGCAGTGTGAGGGGCCTGGCTGCAGTGCAGTGCGAGGCCCTACTGCTCCATAGTAAGACGTCTTACAATAGCGTTAAGAGGCCCTCCTGCAGTGAAATGAGATTGCGAGGCTGCGGAAGGACAGTTTGAGAGGCCCTGCTGCTGCGCACTGTGCTAGGTACTGTCTCACTGCACCTCACTCGTACTGCGCCCCTCAAGGTGCGGCCGACCCGGCAGGTGAGCCTCGGGCCGCGCTCTCGGACTGCCCCCTCCCTCCGCCTTCCCTTTCTCCGCCCCCCGCCCGGGTTAGCTCAGTTCACTGGCAGAGGCTGAGGAGGAGGCCGACGAGCAGAGCGCCCTGCACAACGTCCCCCGGCCTGGAGGGGCGGCGTGCAGGGAAGCAGCCGGCTCGGTGAGGACATCTTGAGGGAGGGGGGTACCGTGTGCACGGCAAGGCCACCGCCACCAAGGAGGGGCCGTCTGCAAGGCCGCGCGTTCCCGGGCCTTGCACGGAGTCCCCATGTCTGGAGGTGCAGTGTGACGGGGAGACGTTACGGGGGGAGGGGAGAAGTGGTGTGTGATAAGGGCATCCCGAGGGAGGGACCCACCAAGACCTTCCAGGCGAAGGGGGTGTCTGCAGCGAGCCACGCCAGGCCGTGCAGCGGTTGTGCGCTGCCGGGTGGAGGGACATGTGTGCAGCGCAGCCTGGGCTCCTGAGCACAGCTGCCCGCATCCTTCAGGCAGGGGGGTGATTGCACCGGCATGGCGGAGTCTGCTGGACTGACTAGGTGCTACTCTGCTCACTTCCCGTGATCTACCCTCGGCCCCCAGAGGCCGGCCCCACGCCCTGTTTCCCTGCAGCTCCCCTGCGTTTTATGCCCGCACGCATCACTGTGGCCAAGCAGGCCAGGCCTGCCGCCCCGGCTGCCATCTTGGCTGAGCCCTTTGTAACGCCGTGTTTGTTTCTCTCTACCAGGTTGATGTCTACGCAGCATGGACCAGGCCTGCGAGCTGCCTACCCGGAACAGCGTGCTTGTGTTGGTGGGAAGCAGCGCCCCCCTCGGGAAGGACGCTCCAGAACCCCCCAATGGATGTCTGGCCGAGCCCCCCAGGCCTGCCCAGGGACAGGACCCCGCCTCTTGCTACATCCCGCTGCGCAGACTGCAGGACCTTGCCTCCATGATCAGCGGGGACAGTCTGACCCCTCCCGGGGATGGTGTTGAGTCCGGGTCCCGGGACCCCACCAACCACTGCACTTTGGAGTTACTTGAATCGGCGGCACTGTGTGCCAGCCGGGCCCTTCCGTGCCCCCTCCCCCCTGAGGTCACCCTCAAGATGTCAAAGGCTGTCAGGAACGGGTTGCTGCTGCACGTGGAGCCTTTGGGCGCTGCAGCGGGCATGTCAGACCGTGCAGGAACCGCTGAGAAAGGAACCTGCACGCCGAAAGCTCCCAAAGCAAGGAAGCCGAGAACTAAACACACGCACCCACAGGAGACTGGCGCAGGGGGGAAGCAAGGGGGCACTGAACGGGGCACTTCTCCCCTACACAGGACTGCCACAGATCCTCTATCGTACCCTGCAGACCTCACTTTGGTGGATAACGCTCTGGCAGATTGCATCCCTTTGGACGTGCCTACGGCGTCCTCTGTTCCATTCTCTCCGAGCAGAGACAACCCCCAGGACCACGAAGAGCCTGACCCTTTGATGTCCTCCCCCGAGAACCAGGTCGTAATCAGCAGCCCCACGTCTACCACAGTAGTGCAATTTGTAAGCGATTTTTGGTACACAATTAACATTGGTGGCTGGAAGCTAGCTTGAATGTGAGTTTGTGAATGTTTCATGTGAAAGAGCTCAGCGCAGCCACTCATAGTGCGTGTAGGCCAGAGTGGGCGGGCACATGTACTTCAGTTGCTTCCGGTGGGATCCGCAGGATTCTCGAAACCAGCCCAGTCTCTCTAGGTTACCTCTTTTTAAGGTCCCTCGAAGAAATGCTTCTGTTTTGGAGTGAGCACTCCACGCAGTGCCCCTCCCCCACAGTGACATGACATCCTTGCGCAAAAAAGGGTTTGCAGGTAGCGAATTTCTCTCGGCAATTGTCTGTGTTGGTTTTTGCTTATTAGCAGCCCCTTAGGTTTGTTGTTTATTTTTGTACGCAGCGATAACTGGTAATGGACCAGCATAGTACGTATTTTCTTGCAGAGAAATGGCCCGCCTTATTTAGAGTAAATTAGTAGATGGAAATCTAAAGATTTGTGAACGAAGTGCAAAATACTCCCGGGGAGAATCCACCAACATAAATTACCTTGTATCTTCCCAGAGGCTGTGTACCCCGTTGCTCTCAAGCGAGGTTCGCGTCATACACATCAATTACATTGGTTGTACTATGCCATTAGTGGGCATAATTTCAACAGGGCATTCATTACCTGACTTTCCCTCGTTAAGCGAGTTCTGCGAACACCCAATTCTAAATCAAACGCCCCTAGTCTTGGGGGTGGGGTGGGGGTGCTCACATCCCCACTGAGTATTGTAATTGCATTTATATAAGAGTAGTAATTTTAGAGTGTTTTTCTTAAAAGGAAAGCCACTTGCTGAGGACCTGGGTGCTCACTTGCCTGCCATAAGCATGGAGTATTGTGACAGGCAGTATGCAAACTTGTCTGTGGGCATGTCAATTATGCCATGGTCAGAGTTCTGTTATCAGTGGCCTAAAACGGAAGCAGTTGGCTCTTAACGTGATTGTTTATTAAAGCCTGGCCCACGACGATATGGATGTCGAGAGTCCCCACAGTTCAGCAGCTGAAGTTGTGTTGAGGGTCAGGTAATGTCGGGGGCTCACCACCGAGCGAAGTAACAAAGCGTTTGGGGTGAAGGTGGACGTTGGGCGAGTGCTAGATAAGTGGTTTGAGAGGTACTCGACCTCAGAAGGGTGCTTTTAATTCAGTATCGTAAACATGCAAGAATGGCTTGTTTCACTTTATTGCCATTGGATTATTGCTTCATTTTGTATTTTGCCACACTTTTTCTACAGTAGTGTGCAGTACAGAAAGTACCTTATGATCATGCAGTTCTGCCTAGCCCAGTTCTGCCTCCCTGGTACCCATGCGTCATGAGTTCATACGAAAGAATCTAAACATTCGCATGGGCTGCATGAGATGCACTTTATTCTTAAGGAACATTTACCGATATTCAGAACAGTCATGTGCTATTGAGTGTCTCTACTCTATGCTTTGTTTTTACAGTCTAAAGCGGACGTGTTAGAGGCCACACTGCAGCACATCCTAAAATAAACTAAGTTGAACATTACATTCGTCCATTTCAATGTATATCTGACCTTGGTTTCACTTCTACATAAATCGCGAAAAGGTCTACCCTGTAATCTGAACCACATTTGAAACCCAGCTACCCTCGTGTCAACTAGAAGTAGATTTACGTCTATATATCTATAGCACCTTTGTTGTGTATTTTCCCTGCTATGTCCATTTCAAACCAGATAACCTTTGGTCACGCCCGGTGCCCCTGGATCGTTAATTGTTCATAAATCCGTTACAACCTATAACTGCCACGATTGTATTTAATATATACAGATCTGTTTTATTTTTGTTTAGTGCCACTCTGACTCTATAACCGAGCTCCAAACGCATTAATTGAATGTACATTATCTTGGATGGAAGCTTTAGAAATCTAACAAGGTCTCCCCTTCACATTGTAGGCTGCCCTTTAAAACACACACACACTCACTCACTCTCCTCGGTGTATGTTTGTGTCCGTATAACCGGTTTACATATTCAGTGAGCGACTTCGTTAAAAGTTATAGGTGAGTACAGTACATCACACGTTCTAGAGAGTGTCATGAAGTGACCTTTTAGTGGCAAACTGGCAGTCACCATTCAAACACGGAAAAGGATCATGGCTGCAGTGGTGCACGCTTTCAGTAAATACCACTGTGAATAACAAGGTTTGCGTAGCCACAGAGGTATACATAAGAATTGGGAATGAGAGGAAGGTTTTTTTTTTTTTTAAGGTATCACAGTAAATCCTCCTTAGAAAACCAAAGGCACACAAATTATTGGGATGCCATGAAACAGTGTAGTGGGCGGCCTAGATTAGAGAAGCAACAACTCGTTCTTGCTGTTTATTTTTTTTTCAGGAAAAGACCATCAATTTTTAAAATTTTTTTCTAAAGAGGACTGTTAACTCTCCCCCACATTGGATGGCATGCTTCTTGAAGCATGCCACGCAATGTGATATCCCCCCACTACACAGTGTCATTCCATCCAAGTAATGTTTTTGTGATTAGTAAACACGGTGGTCATCAGTTAAGTCAAGAGTGAGATGAAATGTGATGTCATTATAATGTCGTCGTCAGTTGTGATCTGTGACATTATGTGAGGTCATGAGCATTGCAATGAGGACGGGTTATGTTTGCATTGCTCTTCTTAACTAACAAATTTGAGAAGTTTTTATTTTTTGCATTGTAACCATTGCAGCTATTCAGCTGCAGTGTAAGGCAATATTTTTCTTGTTACTTTACCCTCTCTTTTCCAAAGGTATTTCCTCAGTGATTATTTTTTAAAATAATATCGTAAAGATAATCTCCTTCATTGTGCAGTGCAAGTGCGTATGTAGCTGCTTAAAGCAGTGTATGCATATATTGTGCGGGGGGTCATGGGCTATTGCTCTATAAATTTGTGGCATTTTTATAGTGCCAACCTAGCCTAAAAGCAGCTGAGCCCTGTAAAGGGTCAAAGGCAAGCATACTGTTAAGGACAGCTGATTTTTGGGAGCAGAATTGCAGTGTTACTGCATTAAGTGTTTTTTAGAGAGGCGCACCTTCAACTCTTTCCTAAAGTGGAGCAGCTGTGGGGTGGTCTTACGGATACAGAGATATTGTTTTAGCTCCTGGGTACATAGATGGAAAAGGCCTGCTCCCTTGTTTTCTTTCTTTTATATTTCTTAGTCTCCATTATGATGATGTCCTGGCTACCAGTGTGCTGAGAGCCACCAGAGATGGTGAGCTTGTCTGCACAATAAGCAGGAGCACTAGTCGTGTCTGCTTTACAGATGATGCAGCTGGTTATGAAGATGGTGTGAGCTGACCAGGGGAGCCAGTGGAGGTTCATCATGATTGAGTTGATGTGATCAGATTTCTTCAGGCCCTGGATGAGATGTGCTACCATCCAGATGTAAGAGTACAAGGGCTTGAACAGCAGTTCTAAATTCTTTTTCTGGAAGAAACGGTTCCTCTTTCTTTAGAGGAGAGAGATTGTACCAGACGATTTTTGGCAGTGTGTTCTTTAAGAGTGAGGTTAGTGTCCAGGGTGAATCCTAGTGACTTGGCATTACGTTTGGGTTGACGGCCATCAAAGCTAATGCCCTTCTGTCAGTTTTGTACTATTTCTTGCTTATTGTTGTTGGCAAATAATAGAATTCTGTTGTGATGGAGTTGAGCTTCAAGTAGGCGATGGACATCCGGTCTAGATGAGGTAGAGGTAGTGATTGATGACTTGGATGTCTGGAGCAGAGAATATTTTCAGCAGAGTTGTGTATCATCAGCGTATTGGTGAACTTTGATGCTATTATCTGCGAGTAGAGCCCCAAGGTGCACCTCCATGTAGTTATTGAAGATTATGGGACAGGATGAAACCCTGGAAGACTTCACTGGTGATGGGGTCATATTGAGTTGTGGACAAGCCCAAATGAACAAACTGGTGTCAGTTGGAAAAATAAGAGGTGAACCAGTGAAAGACATTGCCATCGAATGTCATTCTAGATTCATTTGTGTGGATGAGGGTGTGATGGTCGCCTGTGTTAAAGGCTAACTGAAAGGTCCAGTAATATTAAGAGTCTGGGCTCATCTTCATCTCTAGTTAGGAGGGCAGTGTCCACGATGTGTGAAGTAATTGTCTCCGTGCTGCAGCATGATCTGAAGCCAGATTAGTAGTCATGGTGGAGATGGTTAGTATTAATGTGATTTTTGAGTTGAATGTAGGCTGGTTTTTTTCAGTCATGCTGATGAAGAGTAGGTGAGGTATGTGCTGGTATTTGGCAAGGTTTTCAGGTTAGGTTTCTTTAGGAGTAGCAGTATGGTGGCCTATCTTGAGAGCTTCTGGAAAGATCCCTTCCATGATGGACGCATTGACCACTGTGAGTAGGGATGAGTCCTTCTCCAGTGAGAGCTTTTGAGGGTAGGGTTAAGATCTCATGTTCGCAGGAAGATGATTGGAGGGAGTTAAATATTTAATCAAGATTTACTAGAGATAGGGGGTTGAAGGATGACCATTGCAGGATTATATAAGTAGGAGTGGATGTAAGAGGAGAAGCGGGTATGGTGTTGTTGATGTGCTGTCGCATCTTATGTATTTTTTCACTGCAGATGATGTTGCTGCATTGTAGTTAACTGTGGAGTATCAGATGGGGGAGTCAGGCAGGGTGTTGATGCAGTGCTTGATTGCCTTGAAAAGTGTTCTGGTGATAGCTTCATTGATGGTCAGTTATTGATCTTATAACCAGAGATTGTTTGCTGCCCTGGCTTTGACACTTGAGTTGACTATTCCATGCATGCCATTACACCCCTGTTCCATACATTGTAAATGCAGAAGAGTTGTCACTGTCATGGCTCAGTAGAAAGGAGAGTATCCGGTATTGAGCATTATTGGACCGAGGGTCAGCATGGTGGCACGTAGATGAGACCGTCTGGATTTAATGGCTTAAAATGACCAACACATTGCTGCAGAGGTGAAGGTGATGGAAAATATGCAAGACTTTATGCCTGTAGTGCAGTGTAAACATGCTGGACCTAGTAGCACACCCTCTGTCACATTTGGGCTAATGAATTCAAGTACTTCCCCAAAAAGGAGTTCCACTTCCAGCAGGAAACTCAAGGGTCCTCAAAGTAGAAGGACTACTGTGTTAACTGTTGCATCTATAATCCCTGTATGTTCGGGAATCGGGCACATGTCATTTCAAAATGGTGAAGAAGCCATTTGAAATTTTGAAATCATTATGCTGTCCTTCGATGTAGATTGGAGGCATTAACTGCAGTTAGTAGGCCCAGCTTCGGGATCCCTCTTCGGAAAGGCAGCAGGCAGGAAGCCTCATTGATCAACACAAAAAATAAATTAGAGGATTTTAAAGTTACTGCTCTTAATTTACAATTCAGACTTAAAAGGATTGAGCCATCAAAAGATATGAGCGGGCGTCACCCTTAACGTATCGAGACATGCTTCATCATTGGCGACCTCTCACACTGAGATAGGAACAATGCCACTCCAGCAGACTGAACCGAGGGGGAAAAAAAATCCCTGAGTTCTTATAAATCTTGTTTCAGGACAATTACTTGGGTCCTGTTTGAAGTAAGTATAGTTAAACATACCTAGGGGTATACTCAAAGAATTCCAATTAGTGAGTACCCCTGGAATCCTTTAAAAACACTAAAAACTAGTCATCTGGTTAAGTGATTCACCTGCCTATTTTGTATCTATCATTTACCAACACGTTTCGACCTATACAACAGCCAAAAATGGTCTAAGGTCTTCAGGGTATTGCGATGTCCTAGTTCAGGTATCCAGTCAAACCATGCACAAAGAAGGGAATTATGAAGACCCTACCAGAACCTCGTTCAGATTGGTTAGAACCTAGAGAAAAAAACAAAATATTAGAGGGACAAGCATAAGTGTCCCCAATTACTCTGTAACTATTTCCAATACAAATCTAAAGAAAGAGTGCTCGTCATCTGTCTAAAATCGTATTGCACCACGTGACAAACAGTAAAAACAAAAAAAAAAGTTAATCCAATTCACACAACCATATATTTTTCTAAATTCTGTTTATTAATTTTCAAAAAAAGACATGTCCCTATGCTGCCACGCAGGGCAGAATAGCACCCCTAAGAACAAAAACACAACATAACAGCTGTGATTGATTTTTGTCGCATGGTTACACATCAAATTTGAAATACCACTTACAATCGTCCGCCAAAAGATAATACATACACTGTACCAGGGCATACCAGTTAGTTATCTATGGTGAGCTCACCTTGACTCTTCGCTAGCAAATATTGTCGCAATGGCTCCCAGATGTCTTTGGGTTTAGAGGAGGTCGGCAGTTCTTCAGCGTACAGCTCAAGTTTTTCTTTACAATACACCATGTCCGTTATCCAGTGATCCACCTTGGGGGCCAACGTGCTTTCCCAGGTCAGCGACACACGGCGCTTTGCTAATAACAAGGCGAGTCGCAAGAACTTCCCCAGTGCGCCCTTAGCACGGGGTACAAAGCATAGCAGACATATCGCCGGCGCACACTGAAGGGTCTGATTAGACAAGCGCTCCAGACAATTGACCACTCCTGTCCAGTATTGTGCAACGAGATTACAGTTCCATGCTAAATGCCAGAAATCTGCGTCTGGTTTACCACATCTTTTGCAGTTGCTTGTGTCTCGGAGACCTAGTTTGTGCAGCCTAGCCGGAGTATGATATGTCTGGTGAATATATTTAAAATGGATTATTCGGAGATTACCATTAGGGGTCAGCCTGCCAGTGAGTGTGCATATGTGTTCCCAATCCAGAGGGGTTAGTGGAGGATCTAATGTGGCATTCCACCTCGCTAGGCTGCGATCTTCCCCTCTCACTCTTTCAGCTCGCACTGCCCTGTACAGCTTTGTTACCAATTTACGCTTTGAAGGCACCACCAGCAGAAGCTGCAATGACCGCAATGCTGGCGGCTCCTCTGGAAAGGCATCATAATGTGTTTTGAGCGCAATTTTTAAGCGGTGTATAGTGAATTGAAACAGTGGTGTCTGGTTAGTAATGTACTGAAGATCCTCGGGTGTGAGAAAATGCCCCTCTACATAGACATCATGCATGTACTGAATACCAACCGCCTGAAGGGATCGAATCGGCCCTGCTTCTTGCGTGACGGACAAGGAGGCATGTTCACACAACCATATTTATAAGATACTTAGACAATCACATGAAGTAGCATTTTATTGCGACCTGTATGTCTGCATATATCAAACTTCACACTTGCCCGAGTCATATTAAACTACACGCTTGGTGGTTGAGTGTGGGGGACATCTTCATAGGCACAGACTAATAATAAACATTTCTTTTTTTTATAAAAAAGGAGAAAAAGTTTGCTTGTAACTGACACACAGCCAATAACAACGCAGCGTTCCTTCTTTTAAGGCGGAGCATACAATTAAAAAATGCCTCTCCTGCATATGTATATTAAACCTTATAATCAGTCCACTTCTATTGTGTGCGACCCCTTGTTTTTGCAGAGACACGCTTCTGTGCTCCTGCCAGATATAGCTTACTCGTGACTAAACATAAGGCGAGACCAGGCATAAAGCCCGTGAGTACTTCGCACAGTTGGAATGGATAACTTGCACTTTTTCACAGCTAAATGACTTGACAGTATGCTCCATTCCGTGTTCACCCCCCAGTCATCTGCTGGGAGTGTCTGTTAGGATTTATACGTATACAGACGCCACCCATTGTCTTGTGGGGCCCCCTAAATATTCATGGTGCCATCTTTTACTGGTGGCTGGGCGGTTTGCTTGTTACCAAATTTGTGAATGCAGTTTTTGTAATGTAACAAACCTCATTATTTTTAAACGTCTGCGAGTGCATATATTGACACGCGAACCACATTGAGAGACATACGGATATTAATGTCAAGTTATGTACAATAATTACATGCTGTCTCAACATTTTTTTCAATGGCCAAACATGCTATGAACCATTCTTATATCAATAGTCTAACAACCCTCGTAAAATGCATCCTGCTCATATCACCATATTGCCATACCCACGCACCCACTCACTCGTTTAACTTAGTAAGAGGCATGGGGGAGTTGAGGGGAGGGTGAGCAAACATATATACACACAAATGAGACAGATGCCAGTGCTGTTCCGTATCGATATCTAAATATGTGGAACCAATTAAAATAAACGTAACCCACACTCTGTTACATACACCCTCTTACTTCGTCAGAAGCTAGATGTTTCCACTGCACCTAGTGGGCTCTCCTGCCACTCCCGTAATGTTCGAGGTCTGACCGCAGTGCCGATCTGATTATATAAAAGCTTTTCCCAAATGCCTCAGAGGTGCCTAGAGAGTCGGAGATGATCCGCTCGTCGGAAATGCTGTGCCCCAAATGGGCGACACTCATGGGAGTTGTAGCCCCCAAACTGGTCCAGACACGCTTTGATCTGGAGCTGTGTCTTCAATGGGAGTTGTAGGACGTAGTCTGGTGCAGACTCGCTCGGGTAGAGAGCCGCTTCTTGGGAGGCTTGGGGGCTATTTGGTTACTGTTTTATCCTGGGGTAACACTCCGAGGGAAAAACCCCTCAGTCAGAATAAAATGTAGGCTAGTATGGTCATTGCTGCCTATTAAGGAAATACACATTATAGTGCGAGGCATGCTCTTACTGCCATATATGCCGAGGGCGACTAGTGTGTAAAAAAACCCACCAACAAATACATATACCTTTCTGCCTCTTTCAGAACCCCATTCATGGGGTAGCTGATAACTTCAGGGGTTATTTTCTATGTGGCAAACTAGGGGTACAGACAGTATTTTTAGGGTTACTGTCGCACCTGTTTTAATGTGTCGTATTGGGGCTAGAGTTGTGTCCATTGTACCTCATCGTTGAGCCCTATATTTGATGTGCCTAGACGATATATCCATCTTTGCTCTGCGAAGAACAATCTATTGTTTGCATTCAAACTTGTTGAGAGGATCTATTCAATGACTGTCCACTCAAAGCGGTTCTCTGAATGGTTATTCTCAAAGTGTCTAATGAGTTACGTTGTGCTTTTGTGGCATCTGAAGGTGCTTCTATGTTCATTTGTACACACTTTGACCTTTCTTGTTCTCATCCCCACATATTTCTCACCACATGTGCACTTAAGGAGATGAGCCTCATTAACATGCATAATAGGAGAGTAAGAAAAGGGCTGCAGAACGCTGGCGTAAAAGTACACTTTGGGTGATGACCTGATGTGAGGAATCCTTAAGTAATTCAGCTTGCCTCCTGTAGCATTTTAAAAAGCGCATTATTGTTTTAGGAATCGCAGTACTAGATAGCAAAAGGAAAAAAAAAGAGCTGATGTTGACTGGCCAAAAGAGATTTCTGGGCCTGCAGCTCAGCAGATAAGGGAACACATTTCCTTGAACCACAAAGTTTGTGTATTGTCACTGATGGCATCTGGGCAAGGCAGGGTGAGCCCAGAGACTCTTGGCAGCTACCTTCTGAATGGGACAGTGGGCCTGTACTACAGGGTAATTGGGAGCATTATCATATTGAACTTCAACGGTCAGTGCTCTCAGAAACTCTGCCCTCCACTTCAAGAGTGCAGTACTGGTAGGTGTCCTAACTTCCTTGTCCTTCTTGGGTGCATCCACTACAGAGGACAGTGGATCTGCTTTTGCTGAGGGAAATGGAACAAGGTAGTGGTGTGTGATGACACTTCAATCTTGGGTATTGATTTAAGACAGAAGTTGGCCTGTGTCTTGGACAGTTATTACCACGTCTACATTTTTTATTATGTGAATTTGCTTAGCGTTTACCACCATTTGTATGGCCCTCAGCATAATTGGAAACTGGGTTCTTTATTGAACATTAGGTGCTCTTATGGGGTATTATTTTGATCTGTAAAAATGTAATGTTGCGTTTCATATTATTTAGCCTAAGGCTAGTCATACTGAACACTGGCCACCATGGTTTGAATTAACAAATATATTCTTTAGTGGCTGGTTAGATTGGATAATACTTGCCTGTTAGATACTGTTACGGATCTTTGTGGAGTAGTGTTTATGGATGTGTGCCCAATTTCTATCTTTGTTCTTCTTGGGTATGACTCTGCGGTTGTCCATTGGACACCTTCCTTTCGCAGTTATATTTCCCCCACATCTTAAAATATGTGTCATTGACTCAGTGCTATGTACACGTGTTTGTGTCAGATATAAGTTAATTTGTGGATGGTTCATATGTAGATTGGTGAGAAGATGGATAACATTGTGAATGTAGCTCAAACTGCAATCTGTTGTAGTCTGGGATCACTCTGTTATGTTGTGTATATTTGTAAAGCTCACCATCACACGCGGGTATCCTGGCGCTGAGCAGGTGTGTGCGCCTCGTTACAAGCTTTAGGAGTGATGTAAGAGAATGCCTTTCCTCCTTATCTGGTTCTGTGTATGTGTGGGATGTGTGCGAGTAGGAGTCCTGCAGGACAGATGTCTGGGTGGTTGATGGTAGGAGATTCTCAGTTAGGTGGGGCCTAAGTTGTGTAGTGCCTTGAATGTGTATGTGAGGAGTTTGAAATGAGCATTTTTGTGTATAAGGAGCCAGTGGTGATCCCTGAAGTGTGGTGTGATGTGGTCTCTGTGATAGAGGTTGAGGATGAGTGTGGCTGTTGAGTTCTGGATGGTTTGTAGTCTTCTAGTGAGCTGCTTGGTGATCCTGATTTAGAGGGTGTTTCCCATAGTCCATTTTCCTGCAGACTAGGGCGTGAGTGACAATTTTGCTAGTTTGGCTTGGGAGCTATTAAAAAATCTTCCTCAACATCTTCAGGGTGTAGAAGCAGGCTGCAGAGACAGTATTGACTTGTGCAGTCGGGTTCATTTTGCTGTCCATGATTATTCCGAGACTCTTGGCGTGGGTGCTGGGTGTGGGTTTGGGTCTGAGTTTGGCTGGCCACAGTTTGAGTCTCATGTTGTTCTTGCTGAATATCACTACTTCTGGCTATATTTCAAAAGGAATTCTACATAAGGAACTCAAAATTTCAGTTTAAGTGCAACAATGTGATTTACTAAGTAAATTTTAACAAACTTATCACTTATTGTGCAAATTAAATTCACACTCTGCGATAAATCATCGTTTTAAAGTATGCTTCAAGTATTGCATTTGGTGCACTTTTAGCTCGTTGACACATTTTTCAGAGCAGTAGACCCAAGCTATTTAATATATAATTTTCTGACTGGAGTTTAGAAACTGAAAACAAATCATTTTACACCTAGGTAAAGAGATCAATATGTTAATATTTTTACTATTTTACCTGAAATTACGGTTTCCTCAGTCATATTCCCAGATTAGAAGCAGTCCGTGAAAGATCGTTACAAAGACTCAAATTCACAACTGATTTTAACCAGTTTTTATTACTCACTTTAGGATGTTTGTCTCCAGTGTCTTTCAAGCTTCTGCAAATATTTGCATCTAATCAGAGAGCATTGTGGGAGCATTATATGTAGCCTCGTATTGTTAAACCTTGCAAACGTATGTATGCATCTTTATACTGGGACCACTATCAGCAGTGCAGTCCTAACTTACCAAATTTCCTTAGAGTGCTCACCCTAATAATAAAGGCTTTGCATCTATGAACCATAAATACAAGTACGAATAGCATTAACACATGGGCACAAATATTACCATAACTACAGACAATGCCCTTCCTTGATCCATAATGTGGTAGCTGGAAAGCAAGATTGATGAGTCTTTTGCTGTCAAATAAAAAATGCAACTAGGAAGAAAAAAAAACGTTTTGCTAAACTATTTTTTTGAAGCATCATCTACTAAAATATGTTGATGCATGCTAGTATTCCCAAAACACATTCATAATGGAAAATCAGTGCAGCCAGTTGCAACAAGATTATAGGAAACATGAAAATAAACAATCATTGGTAAAGCCAATAGGCCTGACATTGGTGGTCAGCCTTTTGGTTTTGTCAAAGCGTGTCTTCGTTCTGACTTGATTTTTGTAAAACTTTTGCAGTTGTGGGAGCTGCCAGTCCCTCATCATTATAACAAACATTTGCAAAAAGCAATAATATTTTTGAGTCTCAAAAAGTACACATTGCTACAGTTTCCTCTGGCACTGAGCAAAATTACTTTCTTGCCGATATGCTCCTTGTGGAAGAACAGAATCCTGTCACTCCCAGTGAAGGCAGTCTATAGAGCTAGACAGAATTTTAATAAAAACCTAAGCTCTTGGTTAACTCAAGTCATAATTGGGGGCCTAATTCTTAAGCAAAGTCACAAAAGTGCACACATTCATTATTGCAGATTTACAGCTTTCATGAATTCACAATAATTCACAGAAGTAGGGCATGAAATCGTACACCTAGAAAATATTTGTGAACTGCATCTTAGCACGAGCAAATATGCATGTGTAGATTTCGCTCATGCGAAAATCGGTTGAGTGTTTACAAGTTCACTTTCCTCCAACCACTTTTTTCCCCAACAGTGGCAGAAGTTTTATTTCTGCCCTTGGTAGGAGTAAGATTCCAGTCTTTCTCAGTAAGGGAAAAGATTAGAGAAGATGTGGTGAAAACCCCAAAAACATACAAGTTGCAGTGGTGTGGAATTTAATAAAATGTCTACCTGTCTAAGGGGCAGTTTGCTTCATAAATCTACTTGTCCTGTAACAAAATTCACTTGTCCCTTTGCCATGTAGTGCGGCGGCAAATTATGGCAGCAATCTCATTATATAAGAGCTCTGATATAGCCTCTCTGAGTATGCCAGGGCTCATACCATAGTAGTGTTTGAATATTGCAATCCCCTTATGTTGCCACGTTTACACAGATCTACATACTGGGGCTGAAGGTAGTGGTAAGCAATAGTTCCAGGGTTAGAATGACCTTTTGAGTCTGTGCAAACCTATTAACTTGCATGTTTTAAGGGTTTTCAACAACTCTTCTCTAATCTTTTCCCATACTGAGAAATGTTGGAAATTTACTCCTGACAATGGCAGTCATAAACCTTCTTCCAGAGTTGGGGGGAAAAAAGTTGTTAGAGGGAAAGTGAACTTGCAAACACTCAGATTTTCGCATGAGCAAATCTACACATGCATATTTACTCATGCTAAAATGCAGTTTACAAATATTTTCTAGGAGTACTATTTCTTGTCCTACTTCTGTAATATATTGGGAATTCACGAAAGCCGTATAGCTGCACTTAATGCAAGGACAAATACCATCGGTGCACTTTTGTGACTTTCTTTAATAATTGGGCCCCTAATTTGGTCTGGCTTCACCATGACCTTTTGCGTTTATTAAAATTCTGTCTCTCTCTCTTTATCGGCTGGCTTCATTATGAGTGACAGCATTCTGCTCTTTCACAAGGAGCATATCGGCACACAAAGTAGTTTTGTTCAGTGCCAGTAACTACTGTGGCAGTGTGTGCTTTTTGAGACTAAAAACAATTTTTGCTTTTGCCAATGTTTGTTATAATGGTGAGGGCCTGGCAGCTCCCACACCAATAAGGTTTTACAAAAACCATGCCAAAACAATTCACACATTGACAAAACTAAAAATCTGACCACCGATTTCAGACCTAATGGCTTTGCGAATGCTTGTTTATTTTTGTTTCCCACAATCTTATTGAAACTTGTTACACTGATTATCCATTATGAATATTTTTGGGAAATACTAGCATGCATCAACACATGTTACTAAATGATGCTGCAAAGAAATGGTACCTGAAATCTTACAGTAGTTTAGCAAAATGTTTTTTTTCCTGCTTTCATTTTTTTATGAACATTTTATTTTGAAAGCAAATAATCAATCTTGCTTTCAAGCTTCTGCAAATATGTGCATCAAATCAGAGAGCATTTTGGGAGCATTATACACAGTCTCATATTGCTAAACTTTGAAAACGTGTGTACACATTTTTATACTGGAACCACTGTCAGTAGTGCAGTCAGAGCTTACAACATTTACTGAGAGCGCTCACCCTAATAATAAAGGCTTTCATTTAATGAACCATAAATACAAGTTTGAACAGCATTAACATATGGACAAAAATATTACCTTAACTGTAGACCGTGCCCTTCTCTAATCCATAATGTGGTACTGCAAACTAGCAGCCAAAGGGTTTGTGCCTCAAGGGGTTGGGCCTACTTGTCCAAAGGACAAAATTCACATGAAAACTTGTTGCCCATGACCCCACACAGTATGTCCTGGGCGTCGGGCTATAGGATTTCCATATCCCTGAAGTTGGTAGGTTTGCAGAGACCCTATTTCCAATCCTGGAACTATAGCTTAATGCTACCTCCAGCCCCAGTATGTAGATCTGTGGAAAGATGGCAAAATGCAGGAATTGCTAGAATTCACACCCTACTATATATAGTATGAGTCTTGGCATAATCGGAGAGACTATTATAAGCACTCTTATAAAATGAGATTTCTGCCATAATTTATTGCCGCACTGCTTGGCACCAAAGGGACAAGTGGGTTATTTTACAGGACAAGTCGATTTCTGAAGCAGCCTGTCCCATGCACAAGTAGATATTTTATTAAATTCCACAACCCTGGAACAGCATTTGCACATGACTATATATATATATATCTATCATATATTTTTTGTGAAAAAAATCTGCTAAACCTTTGAAAGTTCATTTTTGATGAATCCGTTTCTCCCCCACCCTGGAAAAACGTTTTCTTCTGCCCTTGACAGGAGTACATTTCCAGTCTTTTTCAATGTGGGAATGGATTAGAGCAGAGTTGATGAACCCCCTTAAAAAAAATCTAAGTTTGTAGGTGTGCACAAACTCAAAGGGCATTCCAACCCTGGAACCACAGCTGTTTCCAACCCCAGGATGTAGATTTGTAAAAAGGTTAAAAAAATCAGTACATTACTAAAATCCTAACCGATATAAAATGAGTTTTGGCATTTATCAGAGTTCTGATTTAATGAAAACACTGACATAAAGAACAAGTGGATATTTTAGAGGATAAGTAGATTTATGAAGCATCCCGTCCCATGGTGAAGTGAGTGATGGCGTTCTGCTCTTTCACAAAAGCACATCCTCCTACCACAAATTAGTTTCATTCAGTGTTGGGGTCTACCAACACATGCTTTTTGAGACCATTTTTTTTTTTTTTACTTTAGCCAGTTTTAATTTTTTTTTAATGGTTGAAAGTCCAACAGCTCACTGGAAAATAAAGTTTAACCAAAACCATTACAAAAGAAACAAGCATTGCCAAAATACTGGCAGACAATGCTAGGCTAAATGGTTTTGCAGTGCTAGTTTTTATTTGTAGTGAGGAGAATTAGCAGTGACTTAAAAAGGTATGCGCTCCTCCAGGGCCGGCTTTAGGGCAGTGTGACTGGTGTGGCCGCACTGGGCGCTGACCTTGGGAGGGGAGTGCTGACCTCAGGGGAGTGGGGAGGCCTGTGTTTAGCAATAACTTACAATTTAAAAACACCTTCTGCAGAATTCCTTGTGCATTCAGCTTTCGGGCAGCAATAAAATGCCAAGATAACTCTTGTCATTAATGTTCTTGCTAGAGAGTGAGATCGGAGTTTTGCTAGTGGCATAAAGTAGCACAGAGGGTTAATATGCCTGCTGCAAAGAACGCATACCGTGCATATCAGAGATCTAGATTTCGTGTGCATAGCTGAGTGGATTACTGCTTTTGTCACAGAGATCCTTTTGTTACTGCAGTTCATAAAATATAACCCCAATATAGAAGAGTAACTGTTACAAACTGTCATCAAAGAGCTGCATCCAAACTGCATAAAATAGTTAGGTTGTTATGTTTTTTCCCCAGTCTTTAATTATCTATTCCTAATGTTGCTAAAAAAAGCTTTCATTTGTGTAGCTATACATTCTTATTAGTTAAGCCAGCCTTTACCAGTGCTTTAAAACATATCAAATGTATGTGAGAGAGGGGCTATCGACAGATGAGTGGCACCGAGGAGGGAATCAGAGGAGGTGGTCATGGGAAGGGGACGCCAAAAATGGTCACATCGGGCGCCACCAGTGCTAAAGCCAGCCCTGCGCTCTTCTTTTGTTTCATACTTTTCCTGCTGAACTTTATTTTTGCCCTTGAATTGATCATTTCTTATCATTGATAACATTCATTTGTGTCTGTTAATCCCTTTATTAGGCTATGAATGAACGCTTCTCTTGTGGAGAGGAGTATTCCTATATGTAGATTTTACAAAAAACAAAAGTCTGAAATTCATTTTGATGAGGCTTTAAAGAATAATTAAAAAGTCTACTTTGGCTGTTGGAATCTTAAAAAAGGTAGACTCACAAATGCAATTCTTTTTTAAATTCATTCACAAAGTACTGCAATTCTGTTTATTTTCCATGAGAAGTTCCCGAAATGTTGGCAAAATATATTTCCAATGGGCATATTCCCTTTCTGATTAAGGTTATGTTAAGTCTCAGATTTACTATTTGAAAACGTTTGTTGTGTTGTAGGTTAAGATCGAGCCTTTTGTTGTGCATGTTAATTTATGTGAGTTTGAGCTGTGTTGTGTTTGTCATAGCGCCATAGGGAGTGTCTAATTTGTGTTGGTTTAAGACAAGGTACTAAAGCCGGTATAGACTGGTTGTTGAGCTGGTAAAAACTCAGTTATGTGGCTTGGAGTCCAGTTGCAGGTGGAGGTGTTCAGGTATAGGTCTGTGTACTATTGGTTTATGGTCATGTGTACGTTCAGTGTATTCGGGTACGTCAGGGTGGATTGGTGTCATTTTAAATTTTGTTGTATACCTATCTAGTGTTGAATTGTTCTGTGTGAGACCTCACGTGAGACATTTAGTTAAGACCAGGACAAGATCAGAGACTGAAGTAATTGAATAATTTTGAAGGTGCTCTCTCTCTACTTGAAATCAAATGTTGCCATTTCTCATTATCTCTTATTAAATATATATCACATGGTGTCTTTTTTTCCTACTTTATGCCTTACCTCACTCTTTTAGCCACCACAACTGTTGTAAAGGCCACTTTATGTACTTTCTGCCCCAACATAGCACTTTGAAGTGGTCTTCGAGTGTTGTAAGCACTATACAAGCAACCAGTATAACTATTCCTTTTTTAGGTCTCGCCTAGCGTCGCAGCGCATGCGCTGCTCTCTCGCTCTGCGAGATCTATTGTCGTCGGGTTGCTTTCGGAAGTGGGGTGGAAGCTCCGCCCATGCTTTTGATTGGCGCACGTCATCCATTATGGTAAACGCTGGCCTCCGATTGAAAGTGAGGCTTTTTGGTGACCACCCTGTCTCCTTTAGGCCCCGCCCACCCGGACTGGATCTTTTGCTTGCTGCGTGATGCCGTCTCCTTCAATTACTCTCACCCCCCCAATCCGATGGCACTGCATCCTCGCTCCCCCTCCTCCCTGAATCCCCTTGCTGTGCCACGGGTACCGCGGTGTCACAGACGCAGCAAAACACCAGCTGGGGCAACAAAAACATTATACCAGCACCAATTGAATTACGGCGGCACCCTGTTTACAAACGCTCCATTGCAGGCCGAAAGCGCTTCATCTGCGCCCCCCACATCAACACGCCACCACAACCGCAGGCATGTGGGGGCACAGCTCTGCACAGCATGACGGACGGTCGACCCTCCCGTAGGTCCGCCCCGGCCTGCATGAGCATTAAACTGGGCTGCCCCTGCCATCAACCCCGCTGATCACCGCAACTCCCGTGGCAGAACCCCAATACCCCGCGACTGACCTGACGGTGTCACCGTGGAGCCCCCCCCACCGCCGGCGTCCCTGCAAGAGCTCCCCCAAGGACGGCGCAGTCCACAGCCAGGTACCAGGCGTCATCCCCCAAATTCTCCTTCTCCCCACTGTGAACCAAAGGGGGGGGGAGGGGGAGCCTGCATGCACCCGCGTGCACGCCAACCCCGCACTGCTGGACCGGCGCCTCTGCCCCCCATGGCGCCCCCGTGTGCAAACGAATCCTGCCCCTGCAAGAAATGGCGCCAACTCATGCTGCGCCCCACACTGCCCGGCGCGGCAACTCCCTGCCCCGACGTGGGGGAACGCCCAATGGATCCCAAGCAGCCAGACCCCATGCCCCTCCCGCCACCCCCACTCACGCGCCCCGTCTCCCTCCAACCCGCCTCCAACACTGAAGTGCCTTCCATGCTGCCCCCGTTGCGTCACCCCCGGAGTCCGGGACAAATACCCTCTGTGCGGTACTATTGGAGCACATCATCCGCCCAGGCTCACAGGATGTTGAGCCATGCTGAGACCCAAACTTCACTCCCCTGCTCCAACGTCGGCAGGTCCGAGCATCTTTTTTGTACAGCGCTTCATACCTCTCGCCCACTGCTTCTAAGCACTGTGAATAACGTGTTACTATTGCCCAATTTATATTACTCACTTTACCAACCCCGGAAGGGCGCAAGGCTGTATCAGGCATTCTGGGATTTGAACTCTTTTCTTTCCTTCACCGTATGTGTACACAGCAAACTTTAAGCTCGCAATTCAGTTCAAGGTTTAGCTGTGTGTTTATTAAGCTCTTGATCACAAAAGGCTAAAAGAGCTAGGATAATAAGTGTTACTTGTACTTACTCGTTAGCACTCATTCATACACCCTTGGAAAGCTGAAGACTGCATAGACAGGATAAGAACCGGTGACATTCGGGTTATTTACACATATCTGCAGTGGGTGCATTTACCCACTGAGATGCCCAGTGGCGTAACGCAAAATGGTGGGGCCGGACTCTGAGTCCTTTGCAGAATGTGATGAGGGGCCCGTAAGTTGCTCATATACCACAGAAATACATTTGTCTGGGGCTGTTTGGGGGGGTTGGCGGCCTCCGTGGACTGCAGGGACCTTTGTAAAGCCACTGGAGCGGACTTCACCATGACGCAGGCTTTTGGAAAGTGCTTGCACACGGCAAATCATCACAACTACGAGAACGTTTTCTAACTCCGATAAAGGATCAGGAACATGCTCAGAAGTTAATTGCTGCAATGGCTGGATATGAAAAACATGCAAGTCAGCAGTGCATCTGCAGATGTGTATCAATTATTGTCTCATCTCTTTCCGTACTCCGCAACTCCTTCGATTATGACGTCATTTTTGCTGTTCAGAAAAACCCTGGATTAGCAATCTAGAAATGCTTATTCTTTTCAAACTATCCACCTGTCCCACATAACGTCTGCCCAGACGAGAAGCAACCACGCTGTCACATCATAGATTACTAAAGTATCTTACAGTTATTTTAAACAGAACTCAGACTCATCTGCTTCCAAAAACCACTGAGTAAAGATGGCTACATTTTCCAACAAGCATTTGCAATGCAATAGGTCTCGCATTCACGCTTCTTTGAGCTATTGGCATTGTAAATGACAATGCCTTTTATTTATGTTTTTAAAACCAAAACATAAATAAAAGGCATTGTCATTTAAAATGCCAATAGCTCAAACTCTCGTAAATGCGAGACCTATTGCATTGCAGATGCTTGTCCCTTGTTCTGGTCTCCTCGTTCCATTGCATGTCCCTCTCCCCTTTCCTCCAATCCATAAAAGATGTGCAGTAGTTATTTTGAGAGCCATAATCACATTAATGCACCTACACATCACACTCCAAGATTGCCTATACTCCTATATTTGTGCAGCATGAACTAAATCATAACCTATATTGTTGCTGAATTGTGTTTTAATATATGCATCAGAATGGGAGTGCAGTAAAAAACTGATTCTGCTTACCAACTTGATGTGCTTTGCCTGAATTTCTGCACTCTATAATGCAATCTCCACGGTTCCATGGTCACTGTTCCCATTAATGTGCATATGTGAGGGAGGTGGTTACGTTAAGTTTTGTAACTTATTGAGCAGAAAAATTAAGAGGCCCCTTATTAGTTATGTATCTTCGTCAGCTCACCAGATTGGGAGGACTATTGATGGGCATCTATGGATCATGGGCTGTGCTGTATTGGAACATTAGTATTAACGTGTTTGGTCAAAGTTCTGGTTTGTGCCTCCCCTCTGAAAGGTTGCACCATATTGGTTATTCACCGAGAATATAATTGGAAAGAGACAGCATGAATCTGACTGACTTTGGAGAGCAGCGCAAAGCCCACCTCTGGTGTGATATCCTAGTCATCTGCTAGCCCTGTTTTAGGTTTAAATCTTTTAATTGTAATTATTACTTTGTTCACAGTTGCTTTGGTTACATCACATTTCGTTGTATCCAGCATCTATACATTACATCTTCTATTTCAACTTTTAGCTGTAGATGCATATTAAAACATTCGTCGAATAACATGTGCTGGCGTATCGGTTGTAAATGCTGTGTCTATAATATCCCCAAACGAGAAACAAACTTTTAAACAGTCCTCCCTTCCCCCTATCCTTCCCTCACCCCACCCAGGTATTCTCATTTCCAACTATGACTATAAACAGATATACGGAGATGTATCTAAGATGGGTTCCAATATGCGCTGTAGGTCTTAGTCTGTACTCGTTAGTCTAAGGAGGCGGAGGTATTTCGGGCATGTAATTTCGTTAAATTCCGTTGCTAGGAGGGTGAGGAATGGCTTCCATACTTCCTTAAATGTATCTTCAGAGTTTGCCAAAGTAGCATTGATTCGCTCCATCCCCAGAACATACCATAAAGATACGTTGGCGTTGTTGGCGTCCCCCAATGTGATAAGATGTTCTGGAGTGCTGCCCCCAGTGCTATACCCATCTGTCTCCCCCCTACGAGATTTTAAGGGGAATGTCAATGGGTTAGGTAGTCTCAGTATAATGTAAGCCGGAAATCTTGGGATCTGCGTATCAAACTGCTGATCAATCTCATCTAATATCTTGGGCCAGTAAGATGCTAATACGCTACACTCCCACAGTATGTGCAACAGGGTACCATCCTCCCCACATCCCCGCCAGCATGTAGGGCTTCGATCTGGGTTCTCTTTGTTAAGCCGTATTGGCGTCATGTACCAATACGTTGCTATTTTGGTAGCGATCTCAGTGCTGGATGAATTTCGCGCTGTATGCCTGGCCATATAATATATTTCTTCCCTATTCCTTACTTAATAATCTCTCCCTATCTCCTCAGCCCAACGTTTCTGACTAGGTGTGAGTTGCGTGGGAGCAGGCTGGCGAAGCATGGCATAGAGTTTGGAGGTCAATTTCTTATCATTGCTCTTTGTGACCTACCATTTTTCATATCTCAATTTTCTACTGACTTGCGGGTGTATGTTGGGTTGGAGCAGCCAGTGTCGCAACTGCAGGTATCGGAACCGTTCTGACTCTGGCAGTGAGTAGTCTTGACATAGTTGTGGGAACGATATAATCCCCTCTACGTCGAACAGATGTCCCGCCGCCTTGCAGGGTGTAGCTTGCCATACTGCAAATGCCTCGGTCTCAGTTCCCGGGGAAAATTCCTTATTTTTAAACAGTGGCGTCATCGGAGAGGGAAACGTCGTCAGTTCTAGTTTAGTGGCCACCCCATCCCATCCCTCCATCACTGATTTTGTGATGGGTGACCGCAGTAAACTCTGCGGTCTGTCAGTTTTCCATAAAAAGGGTACCTTCCACAACGGGAGTCCCGCTATCGCCCTATCTTGGAACAGCCATCTTTTTTCTGATTCCTCTCTACTCCACTCCCCCAAATATCTCATCTGAGCTACCCGAAAGTAGTCCATGAGATTTGGGATCCCCAGCCCCCCATCTTCCGGGGTCAGGTAGCCCAATTCCCTATGCATACGCAGTCGCGTGCCTGCCCAGACAAAATGGAGAATGTCTTTTTTTACTGAGGCAATAGTTCCTTTAGGCGGAGAGACCGGGAGTGTTTGGAACAAATATAGTTCTTTAGGCAGGATTGACCTCTTGATAGCTGCTATACGACCTAGGAGTGAAAGGTGGTGGTGTCTCCAGCCGTCCAATTCCTTCCTAATCTGTCGTGTCAGTTTGGTGTAGTTCAACGTGACTGTTTGCTTAATATTGGGGGCCAACTCTATCCCCAGGTACGGGATTGATTCAATTGCTTGGGCCACTTGGAATCGTTTGCCCCCTATCGCCGAGCCCTTGTGTGTTCCTGGTAGGCTGAGTGCCTGCGATTTGTCTACGTTTACCCGGAATCCCGAGGCTTTGCCAAAGACCTCCAACTCTTCTAAAAAAAAAGCTGGTAGCGAACTCTCGAGTGACTCGAGAGGCTAATATATCATCAGCATAAAAGCTGATTGAGTGTTCTCCCCCCCCACCCCCCCCAATGGGATGCCCTTGATGTTAGGATTGTCTCTAACCCTCTGGGCCAGCGGCTCAATGTATAGGGCAAACAGGAGGGGCTACAATGGGCACCCCTGCCTGGTGCCTCGTTAAATGGAGAAGGGGTGAGAGGAGACACCATTCACCCTAATCAAAGCAGTAGGAAGGCTATAGCAACTCGCCACCCAGGATCTAAAGCGTTCCCCCCCCAAACCGAAGTGGGCCAATGTTTTTGCCAGATAACCCCAGTCTACTCGGTCAAAGGCTTTCTCAGCGTCGACCGTTAATAAGATCGCGTCCCGGTTTGTCTGGTGGGCCTTATCAATCCGATGTAGAATCCGTTTGCTGTTGTCCCCACTTTGGCGGTTCTAAATTAATCCTGCATGGTCCGGTTCAATTATAGCCGGCATCATTGGACCTAGTCTCCTGGCCAAGATGCTTGTGAACAATTTTAGATCCACATTAAGCAGAGAGATGGGGCGATAAGAACCACATATTGTTTTGTCCATCCCCGGCTTGGGTAGAACCACGATGGCCGCTTTTAGCATGTTGGCGGGAACTGATCCCGGACCCACAAAAGAATTAAAAAGCCTCGTCAAGACAGGGGCCAAGAGGTGGCAGAATGTCCTGTAGAAAGCTGCAGAGAACTCATGAGGACCTGGTGACTTAAGGGGCTTAAGGCGAGATATCGCCCCAATCACTTCTTCGATCTGTATTGGGGCATCCAGAGAGTCAGCTTGGTCAGTACTTAACTTGAATGTGTGAATGCCCATCTAGGTATGAGGTCATGTGGTGTTCCCCGTTATATAATTCCGCGTAAAAGTCTCGGAATGTTTGTGCTATATCCTCATCCTCTGTGATTTCCTCCCCACCTATCCCTTTAAGTGATTGGATCTTTGTCTGCTGACACCTAGCTCTTAGTTTACTTGCCAACAAGCGCCCTGATCTATCCCCGCCTATGTAGTAAGAGTGTTTTAAGCGCAGCGCTGCATATTCCGCCCTATCTAGGTCTAGCCCTGCCAATTGTGCTCTAGTCGTCTTCAGTTGTCGCCACACCCTTGGCGCCCCTGTGCGACTGTGCACACTCTCCAACTTTTTAACCTGTGCCGCCAACTGCTCCCTTTTCTCCCTGCGCTCCTTCTTCTCTGCTGCTGATATGGCTATAAGCTATCCTCTGGCTACCGCTTTCAGGGCCTCCCATAGTGTAGAGATAAGTTATGTCCGGGGAGTCCTTTATCTCTAGGTACTCAGATATGCATTTGGTGAGTTGAATCTTCACTATTGCCTTGTGGAGCATATTTTCTCTCAAGCGCCAATGCCCTATATGCTTCCTTTGTGGTGTTAGCTGTAAAGTGACCCTCACTGCCTCATGGCCAGAGAGTGCCGCTGGTTCGATTTCCACTTCCCTAAGTGCTCTGCTAAATTCTTCCGTTCCTAATAGGTAATCCAGGCGCGTATGGGTCCCATGTGCATGTGAGTAAAATGAGTATTGAGAAGACTGTGGTTGTACCTCCCTCCACATATCCACCAACCCCATGGACTGTAACCACTCTTTCCCTTCCTTTGACATCTCTCCAGTTTGATTAAAGCGATTCCCTGATCAGTCTTTGGTCGCATCCATGACTGTGTTCAAGTCTCCCCCCACTAATGTCATCCGTGCTTGAGTATTCATGACTTCTGATATTGCTGCCTTCAAAAACCTTTCCTGGCCAGAGTTAGGTGTATAGATTGAACCTATCGTTATGGAGTGTCCCCCCAACAGTGAATGTATAAGCTAGTAATCTCTCTTTAATTTCGGCCACCTTATCTCTAACTTCCCCTCTGAAGCGCTTTGCGATTAAAATGGCCACGCCCGCCTTCTTATCCGCAGAAGAGGAGAAAAATTGTTGGGGGAATGCCCGTGTCCTCAGGCGGTGCCAATCTTTGGACCGGAGATGAGTCACTTGTAAAAGACAAATGTCTGCTTCAGAGTTTTCTAGGTACGAAAGGATGGCCCTCCTCTTAATGGGGTTGTTTAGGCCTTTCACGTTGAGTGTGAGGACCTTCAACAAATTATGTGACATTGTCGAGGAAAGTGGACCGCACTAGACCGGGCCAGGCCTGCCTCCCTAGTACCTTGATTCGCCCTTTCCCATGTATAGTTGCTCTTCCCATACTTGAACCTGTGTTTCCTCCGTAATACCTTCCTTGTGAATACCGCCTCCCATCCCATCCCTCCCTAACCCCAACAGGAAAACGAAAAAAAAAACATACTTGTCCAGGACCTGCAGGTCTAGTCCGCGTGTCCCAGGAATACCACGGAGTTAGGTGCATGTTGTGGCCAAATGCCCTCCCCCCGTCCCGCCGAGCTCAATTCGATGCACTTATCTGTCCCCTGCAGACTTTTGTCCTCTGCGGAGGTCTTCTCGGAAGTCAATGATTCTATGACTGCTTGTCGCTCTTGTGCTATCATCGCCAGGTCTGGTTTAGCCGCATGTTCCATGGTATGGCCTTTGCGGACTCGCCGCCATCTTTCTCGGGGAGGCATGGCCCCTCCTCTCTCAGCCTCATCTTGTTGTGGATGTTCTATGCCCAGAACCCTGCATGTTTCCTGTAGTGACCTGAGTTGATGCAATTTGCCCTCCCACCGGAAAATCAGTCTGAAGGGATGGCCCCAAGAGTATGCGATTCCCAAGTTGCGCAGATGTGTTGTTGCTGGCCGGAAGTCTCTTCTCTTTTGTAACGTTATCATTGCCAAATCCTGGTATAGCGCAATGGGATGACCCTGATATTTAAGTGGCTGTCTGTCTCTGGCTTTCCTTAGGATGAGCTCTTTCAATTGAAAGTCCGGCAAATAGGCTAATATCTCTGGCGGAGGGGCCGGAGCCCGGCATTGCAGGCCTACCCTGTGTGCTCGCTCTATTTTAATTTTGAAGTCTGGTGGTACCTCCAAAATGTCCCTAAATAAGTCTTGTAGGTAGAGCGTGATGTCTGAACCTTCTTCCTTGGACAGAATCCCTTTCACTCTGATGTTATTTCTTCGAGAGCAAATCTCCAAATCTTTAGTATGTGCTTGAAGATCAATTTGCTGGGCCCTCAGCAGTATTACTTCTTGCTGTAGCTGCTCCACCCTCTTCATCTCAGGTCATCTCATGGTCCTCAATGCTTGCTACTCGTTCCCCCACTGCATCCACGTCTCTTCAAACCTCTTTCAGCTCTTTCGCGAATTCCCCCTTGAGAGACTGTAGGTCGTTGCGCAGTGTGGTAAACAAGAGTCTTGTCCCGCCAATGTGGTGGGCGATGCCCGCTCTTCGCCTACGCTCGACGACGGGAGTTTGCTCAGCATGTCTTTTAGAGTCCTGTCCTTCTTTACCCGTGCTGAAGCCATGTCCTCCTCCAACCCGCGTGTCGCCCCTTTTGTTGCCTGAGAGCTTCCCAATATTGGCCCCGGATTGACCTGCTTACTGAATGTAGCCACTAATGAGTTGGACTCCTCTACTTCAGAGTTTTCTAGGCCCCCAGGCTCAGACCCTGGACCGCTCCGTCGTCTGCTGTGTATTCACTTCCCGTTTCTCTACAGCTTTGATTGTGCCCATTGAGTCTTTGAGGTGCGGGGGTGCCCAGCCTTGGTGTACTCCCAGGTGTCTTGACTTTGTATTCCCTCAGCTTCGCTGAGACTAGGCCTCTGCCTGTGTTCGTTCCCTGGCCGACCCTGGGTCTCGTCGCGTGTGTTCCTTGCAGCTCGCTCCCACTCCAAGAGCATGCCCCGGACCCGGGTCAGACACCCCCAGGAGGCGCTCAGACTTTTAGCCCTACTGAGCTCGTCCCCGCACCTTGTTCACTGTTTGCGTCCTTCGTCTCAGTGTGTTCAATTTGGCATCAGCTCCAGCCCTGGATTGTTTAATACTGCAACTTGCCGGAGAATCACTCACTTCATACACCTCTTGTGTCGGGCTCTACCCCCTCTGGGCAAGCGTGGGTGTTTTCCTCGTCCGCGCGCCGTTCTAGTTGTCTCCTCTGTGGCCACCTCTCCTGACTCTGGTCTCCCGGCTAGAGGCCTGCATGGTAGTATTTCGCCTTCTCACCCATTGAGATCAGCGTCCTTGGCGGCCCGAGCCCGGCAACGAGGGCCTCTCTCTCGCCTCCTTCCCGTGTCTGCTCTGCTCTTGGGGGCTCACCGGCCCCTGCACCGCTCCCCGGCTCTCTACTGTGTGTCCGCATCTAGGCCAACGCCCTTCGCCTCTTCTCCGGTGAGTCCGGCCCCAGAGCGGTCCCTCTGCCGTGTCCACCCCTTTTCCTTTACCGTTCGGAGGCCTCAGCGTCCCCGCTCTGTTCCCTCTGCTCTGCTCTCGGGGGCTCACCGGCCCCTGCACCGCTCCCCGGCTCTCTTCTGTGTATCCGTGTCTAGGCCAACGCCCTTCGCCTCTTCTCCGGTGTGTCAGACCCCAGAGCGGTCCCTCTTCTGTGTCTGCCCCTTTTCCCCTTTACTGTTCGGAGGCCTCGGCGTCCCCGCTCTGTTCCCTGAGGTCGCCGCTGCCTTGCGCCTTCACCTCTATGGCCGACGGGCGGCCAAAAATCCTCCTCCGGCGTCGAGCCCTCTCTCCAGGGCTCCCGTCTGGCTGCAGTGCACACCTTCCCGTTCCTCTCCTTACTTGCAGCTATCAGGCCGTCGGGGGCTCCCTGGCAGCCGATCCGCTCTCTTTACCAGCTCCTTCACCCCTCGCTGTCTCTGCGTCTGCTCTTCCGGCTCTCGCAGCTGCCGACCTGTCGTCTCCGCTCCTACTCAGGTCGTCGTTGCTATCTTGCCTTTCCGCAGCTTCCGATCAAATTAGATTGGCCCCTCCGCTTTGGCCCCTCTCCACAGGGCCTCCAATTAGTCTCGTAGGGGACCCCTTTCACTGTGGGGCAATTTGTGTCGCAATATCGGCGATCGGCATCGCGGCGGGCGGCCGGGGAGACTATCAAAGCACGTCTTACCCGGTTGCCATCTTGGCCACGCCCCCATGCTAGCCCTGTTTTGAGTTGCACTAGGAGATTGAAAAGCTGGGTCTCTCTACTCTGAATGTTTCATTGTATTAGTGTTAAATTTTAAGTTTATTAAGACAATTTCTCAATATAAACATTACACATAGTGTAGAGTAAGTTTTTATATAGAATTTTGTCTTTATAAACCTCCCCATTTAATGTAATTCCCCACAGAGATGGTAACTTGAGGGATTTTCACATAACTGTAAACAAATTGCCTGCAGCTGCGGAATAGAATTTGCTCTCTTGTAGAATTTGTGTAAAATATTTCCTTTGCTCATTCAGAAAAGCCTGGCAAAGGAGTGGAAAATGGCGTGCTCATTAAGTGCTCTGTATCTGCAATTATGTAAGCCTTCCTACTAAAGACATTGATCAGCCTTCATAGGGAGCTGTCCCATGCACATTGAGGTGGTATTGGCTGTCGGAGCCTATACAAGCATGGCGGGGTGGGTTCGTTGGTCCTGTGCCAAGAAGCATCATGACTCTGTAACTGGCTGAGTCAGCAAGAAATTTCTCTGGTCATCCACCACCTGGCAGGATCTTTAAACTCCAGGCCGGATTAATGCAGCTGGCGTTGCCTATTGGATCACGAATGATAGCTACATTCCTGCATGGCACACGGCGTCTTCCAGCAATGGAGAGAACCCTGTCTCAAACTTTTTGTTGCTACCAAGAATGCTCTATCAAGACCTTGCACATTGGTGTTCTCAAGATGATTTTTGTTCGGAGATGCCTTCTGGTTGGATTTGAGCTGGGGACTCCTGTACACCTCCTACCTCTACCTCTCCTTCCCAGTTTTCTGAAGAAGATCAGGAACAACTGGGCTAAAGTCATTTTAGTGGTGCCCCGGTTGGGCCAGGAGTGTGTGGTTACCAGAACTTGTAGCCATGAGCATCTGTCCTCCAATCAAACTGCCACTTTGGGATGCCCATCTGTCAAAGCAGCAGGGCAGGGTCCTGCACCCGAGCCTGCACAACTTGCATCTCTATGCTTGGAGATTGAGTGGTGACAGTTGTCTGCTTTTGACCACCCTTCCAAAGTAGTCAATGTTCTTCTTGCAGCTAGACATCCCATTGCCAAACCCTCTACAAGGGACATGGGGCGTGCCTTGCTTGATGTTCTTCAGCATATTCAACCACAGTTGTCTGATCTTTTCTCCCTTTCATTACCCCAGCAAGGCCTAGCTTTGGCAACAGTTAAGCGTCATTTGTCTGCCTTATTGGCCTTTCTGCCATTGCTTGATCAGCCATCTTTGTCATCTATTGTAATGCGATTTAATTTATTTTTATTTTTATGGAACAATTCTCTTGATTAGGATCAGTCATGCATTGACACAGCTTACGCCTACAACCAATGGTCGGCAGCGACTGTCATGTGCGAGATTGTACACAGCCTTGTGCCTACAACCCGGGGGCCGGCGGCGTGTATCCTAGTTAGAGTTTTATATCTGGAATAAACTGAGAAATAAACCAGAGACACAGAGCGGCCAACTATAACTGTTAGAGAAAATTAACAAACAAGGGATGAAACGGACCCTTCCCCACCTCCCTCTCCCCACCCCAGTCTCCACTGCACCACATTGATTTTGTCCAGGGGTCTGCTGGGATAGAGGGGCCCAGGTCAAAAAAAGGAAAAATTTTCGTTCAGCTGGCGATCTATATGGGCTCCTGCTACTTTTGTGACGCTAAACGCAGGATTTGCAGATATTTGGGGCAAGTCACTTCTCTGAATTCCTTCGATAGGATCGTGATGAACGAGGTCCATAATTCTGGATATTAGTTTGTTTTATTATCTATCACTGACATGCGCTCCATAGCAAGCACCACCCACAGTTTTCTCAGCCAAGCGGTGTGATCAGGGATCACCTCCGTACCCCAACATGCGAACAGGACCTGTCTGGCAGCATTTAGTGCTAGAGCAATTTGTCTGCCCCTGACAGAGTGCAGAGGGAAGGTCAGAGGATTGGGAAGACCCAGGATTGTGTATGCAGGAAAGCGCAGGATGGTCTTGTTGAAAGCTTGATCAATATCATTTAGGATCTGTTCCCAATGACTAACCAGCTTGGGACAATTCCAGAGAAGATGGAGAAAGGAGCCCGTTTGTCTGCAACCTCGCCAGCAAAGCGCAGAGTGATCTCCATTCCAACTATGAACTCGAGCAGGAGTTAGGAGGCAATTTTATAAGCTGCCTCCATGCCCGCCATATCACGTGCTGTGTGGTGTGTCCTGAAATTAATGTCCTGCCATTCTTTGTCGGAAAGTGTGCGCCACAGCCCCTCCTCCCACCTCAGCTGCCCCTTGGATCTGGCGGATTTGTTGCTCGCCAAGAGAAAGGCATTTAGCTTAGAGATAATGCAATTGTCGCCCTCTTTAGATTCTAGCAATTTTTTTAAACGGGTCAGTGGGCGAGATGCCCCGGGCCCTATGTCTGGGAAAAGACACCCAGTGTTTCACCTGAGTGTATGGGAACAAGTCAGTTGCTAGTAGCGAGTAGGCCTGTCGTAGCTGATCAAAGGGAATGATCCCTTTGGGATCGAACAGCGAGCCCACTCGTTTGCAGCCCTTTTCTTGCCAGCGCTGAAATACCTCGGACTTACACCTGGGAGGGAAGTCCAGGTTGTCTATCTGCGTCATCGGCGAGGGGAAAGTTTTGAGGTTGTGTCGAAGAGCTACTGCGTCCCAAATCTTTAAAGTCTTGGCCATCACCGGAAAGGAGTAAAGCCCCCATGCCCTGTGCTTATGAGGTAGCCATATCTCCCTCCATACATTTGTTCCTGCATTCGTTTGATCCATAAAAGACCAGTGCTTTTCTGAGAGCGGACGGTTCCATTCTATTATAAAGCGTAGTTGTGTGGCCTGAAAGTATCTTGAGATCAGGGGTAGCCCCATACCCCCCTTCGCTTTAGGTCTAGTGATGAGCTGGAGAGTAAGGCACTGTTTGCCGCCCCCAGATGAATCTATTAATGGCAAGTTGTATGTTCAACAAGATTGATGGGGCGGGGTCAGAGGTATGGTCTGAAAAATGTAGAGGATACGCGGCAGAACCGTCATCTTGACCGCAGCGATGCGGCCTGCCCACGATAGGCCAGCGCGGTTCCAGGGAGCAAGCGTCTTGGTGGTCTGATCTAAGAGGGGGCCATAATTAGCCATCAGCGTCCTCTCCTGCATGTGGGCAAGGAGGATACCCAAGTATGGGATCACGTCTGCTGCCCACGCAAAGGGAAACTGTGAACGCAATGCCGCGATAGGGACTGGGGTGACAGAGGTTTAGGATCTGGGGAGGTTCACCTTGAACCCAGAGACGTTGCTGAATTCCCTAAATTCCTCTACGAGGGCTGAGAGCGAGGTCATTGGGTTTGTCAGAGTTCGAACAACATCGTCCGCGTACATGCTAATTGTGTGCGAGTCAGCTCCAAGCCGAATCCCAGAGACCTGCGGATTGTCTCGAACTCTTTGCGCCATGGGCTCCATATAGAGCGCGAAGAGGAGAGGGGGCAACCCTGGCGCTTCCCCCGAGACATGGGAAAGGGAGTGGAAGAGATACCATTAACCCTAACTGTTGCCCCATGGGCGCTGTAGATGCAGTGCGTCCAGGCGATGAACCTGTCCCTGACCCGGCGTAGCATGGCAAATAGATACAGCCTTTAAACCCTGTCGAGCTCCTTTTCAGCGTTGACGGAGATAAGGGCTTCTCTCTGTGATCATCGGATGAGGTTTGTAAGATGGATGAGGCGCTTTGTGTTGTCTCCACATTGTCTTGACGCGATAAATCCTGCCTCGTCTGGGTCTACCAAGCCCGGGCTTATTGGATTGAGAAGAGTTGCCAAAATACCCGTGAACAGTTTCGCGTCTGTTTTGAGCAGGGAGATGGGTCGATATGACCCACATTCCTTGGGATCTTTATGGGGCTTAAGGATTACAGAGATGGAACCCTCGGACATCGAGTCGGGTAGGGACCCTGAGTCTAGGAACTAGTTGAACAGCCGGGCCAGAAGGGGTGCTAAGTTCTGGCAGAAAGTCTTTATAGAACAAAGGGGAAAAGCCGCCTGGGCCTGGCGCCTTGGAGGGTTTAAGGTGTGCAATCACTGAAACCACCTCGTCTACTTGAATACGGCGATCTAGCTGGGAAGCAGACTCAGGCGGGAGCCGTGCCAATTGGACGTCCCGAAGATAGGACTCAATGTCTCCAGAGGGGGAGTCCTCTCCTGCATATAGCTTGCTCTAAAAAGACTGGAAGGCCTCGGCGATCTCGGGGACTGAGTGCATTTCTGCTCCAGTAGAGGTGTTGATCGTATCGATTGAACCGGATAATACCCTGCTGTGCAGCCTGTGTGCTAGCATACGGCCTGAGCGATCACCACTAATAAAACCGTATGTCTAAGTCGCAGCAAGGCCCGGTCGAGATCCAGGCGCTGCAGGACAAGACGCTGTTTCTCTAGTTCCCTCCACACTCTGGAAGCACCTGTGCGCTTGCATATCGACTCGAGCTCGGATTCCATTGTCTCAATCTGTTGGCGCTTTTCTGTGCGCAATTTGTTCTCTGGCGCTGCAATAGCTATAAATTTACCTCGGAGAACTAGTTTCAGTGCCTCCCAGACTGAGGCGAGGCAGGTCTCCTCGCAATCATTGATGCTGACGTAGTCTACTATGGCTGCGTGAATAGACTTCACCGTCTGGTCGGACTGTAGCATGGCATCCTGCAGGCACCAGCGAGAAGAGCGGTGGTGCACGGCACTCTGGTTCAGCGTCTGCGTGATCGGGGCGTGGTCAGACAACGAACAAGGCTCAATGTCTGCCTCTCTAACACACGATGTCAGGGCAGCTGTTGTGAGTAAATGGTCTATTCGGGCGTAAGATTTGTGGGCTGCTGAGTAGAAAGTATAATCTCTGGTTTACTTGCGCCGCTGCTCCTCTGGAGGCCTCGACCAGTCCCTGCTCCCCAATGCAGCAGTCCATCGAGGGGGAGCAGCTCCCGCGCCGCAGACAGTACCTTGCTGTGCCGAACGGGGCCTTCACCTCCCTTGCCGCAGGCTCCCAGCTGTCTGGCGGCAGCCATGGAGGTTAAGCGCGTTCCCGGCGTCCTCTGCACAGAAGCCGCTGCTGAGCCTCGGGGCCTCCCGCTCCGTCCGCCTTTGGCGTCTTGGTGCACAGCCGACAATCCAGGCAGACTAGCCCACCTCAAGTGAGCGCTCTGAGCTACTCCGACAGTGGCGCTGTCTCTGGGTCGCGGGCGATGGTCCGCCGGGCTAATTGGATGCAAAAAGAACAATTGATGGGCAGAATGCAGAACAATGTCATACATTCACCCCAGTACAGAGATCTGGGCCTAAAGCCATCACTTTTTTGCTCGCCATTCCAGTTTGGACCCAGCCATATGCAAATCAGTCTTGACCCTGCGCCCAATGGGAACAGTCCAGCACAAACTGCCAGGCCAGGTCCTCCCTGGACTGGAAACAAGCATCCTAGGACCCCCTCATCAGCCAGGATAGCTTGACTCCAGTGGCTTGTGTTGCGGCGGCTTGGAGAGATCGTAAAAGACGTCGTGTCCGACCGCATGAGGGGGGTGCCATCGAAAGCGGAGTGGTCTAAGCTTTGGGAGTATGTCACAGACCTTTTTCGTCATATCCTGGGACAAGCAAACGAAACGGCTCTGTAACTCGACCGGCCCTTCAGATCAGACTCCCTGGTAGGGAAAAAGCCCCCCCTCCCCCGTGGATTGATTGATCGATCGATAGATCGTCCTGTCATTAACATCTAGATCATAGCCACATGATAGTATGTTTGCTCAGTATACATCAACCTTTGGGGGATATGCTGAAGTCTGCAGTTGGAGCCCCACTTTATCATTTTTGACACCATTAGGCATTCTTCACCATCCACTCCCAAACCATACTGGGATCGGTGATGTTCTGTAGACATACTGAATGATGCATGGATCTCAATGTCATTGCTTTTCCCCAGAGCGTTTACGATTTCTCTGAAATATTTCAAAATTCTCCCCAAACAAAATGCTTTTTTACCCACCCAAAATTCTGTTTAACTTTTTTAAATGGGTTGTACGGATTGGAGAATTGCTTTGTATTTTTTTCCTCTGGTATCTTTTGAAAGTCTGTTGCATATCTGCTGTTTTGTACATATATTTATTGGCAAAGAAAAACATAGATGTCTAAAAGGACACAACAATTACTGTACTGTGAGAAGAGCAAGTCTGTTAGAGGAGAACATACTCTAAGGTCCGTCAGGATTAGATTCACTTTCGTTTTTCCATTAATCATTTTCCCGATTTAATCTCTCAAAATCCAGTTCTCCACTTTGATTCTTAGTTATTTTAAACTCATTGTAATCATATTGGAAACGCTACTTTTAAAGTAAACACTCAAATCATGTACACCCCCTTACCCGTGTTGCCATTTAGAATCAGTATAGCCCCAACGCTTCAATGTGAGTCCACGCTTTGAGAAGCTGATCTCAGCGTAAATTGATAGCGAGTGTGCAACCTGTAGGTAGCTTAACGGTTTGCATCATTGTTAAAGAGGGCCTTTAATCCGTGGCCAACATGGTGGGCTCTTTCAGTTCTTTGAAGTTGGCTGTCATGTAGGGGTGAGCACTAAGTAAATCGCATTGTACTAGAGGTAGGTTACCTTTCTGAGCAAGTGGTAAGGCTGCAGAAGTCCTTTAAGTAACGCTTTTTGCTTTCTGTGCTGATTTAAAAACCAGTGCTAATCCGCTGCTTTAGTCCAGTTGTTAGTAAGACTGGAAAAGCATGTAGTGTTTTACCCTTCGTAAAAAAGAGTAGGTGGGCGGTGGTGGTTTAGGATTTATATAGTGTTGTTGCATGTTACCCTGATCACTCGAGAGCACCATATGGTAAATACGGAATACTTTGAATACGCCTGGCCGTTTAAAGTAACTGGTATTTAAATTATGTTGTTTGGCCAGTCGTGTTGATGAGGCATATATATGGTGCTGTAGACTGAGAACACGTCGCGTAATTTTGTTTTAAAATATTGTATTTCCAATATTAAAATTGTTTATGCTGTTTTGCTTTAACTATCAGATGGAAACTGCTACCCGCGTAGTGTAGAATACCTGTTCTATTTTTTTCTGATGGTCTGCGAGTTAACTTTTTCATTTGGCTTCTTGTCACTCAGTTTGCCCGTAGTTCAAAATGTTCATGCTATCTTGTGGCAAACTAATTACAATCTTATGTCGGACTTGGGTCACCCCCTGACCGTCACCTGCCCAGCCGGACCTTGGACTCAGTTACTCCCCTCCTCCCTGTCTCGCCCTCCCTCCCCCTCGTTATATATTTGCTGTTCTGCTCTTGCTTGTCTCCCTTCTACTCACCTTTCTGGCCGAGACCCGTTGGAGCTTCCTTGAGAGCTATAGGGGAGACTGGCCTGGGACTACCTCCCTGGCCGTCACCTACCCATTTGGTCTTTGGACTGACTCTGTCTCTTAATCCGTCTCCCCCCCTCGTCCTCTCCCTTCTCACTCCCCCTCTCCGCTCTACTTGTCTCTCCTTCTCTCCCTTTTAATGTATCTCAAATATTGGATGTAACGTGCAATTTTTACTACTGTTGTAACTGTGCTGACCTTATGTAAAGCGCTCTGATACCTTCGGGTCTAGCCAGCGCTATATAAAACTGTTTAAATAAATAAAAATACCCTCAAAAGCCTGCTGTTAGGCTTTGCTTTGAATGATTTGGCCCCACGTTTCTGATCGCTATAAAAATGGTGGCAGTTGGACAGTGCAGGACCCAAAGATTTTATACCTAATATCTCATTTGTATATTACCTGCTTTATGTTTGAGTAGCTGTATAATGCACTAGCTATATTGCTTTATCAAGCTGAAGAAATTTGACACATAAAATGACTATATTGTGGTTGGAAAAAGATCAGTTGTTCTAGATTGGGTGGGAGATAGGTCAAAATTCATAAAACATTGTTTAGAGAATCTCCTCTTCAACTCTACAGAGGATTTTCCATAATCTACTGTCATGGTTCTTTTTAGTTTTTTTATGCACCAGCTGTTACTACATGTTTTGGGATCAGAACTACTACTTCCCCACTGATCTGTATATCCTGCTTCCTCTTTGACTGATTATGTGAAATTTGCTGTAGTAATGGAAAGAGTTCTTAGGAGAACATCCTGTGGTAGGAAGGTTGGTTGGAAATATGATGTTTAAATCTTGATGAATTTAGCAATTTTGGTTTCAATTATTGTGTTTAACTGAAGAGGCAAAGGAAATTTCTACATTCTGTGTTGTAGGGCTAAATTCATGTCACAAGATAAATCACTCCATTAAATTATCCATAATAGCAATTTCCTGATTTTGGAAAGGAAAACCAATTCAGTCTCATTTATTGTGCTCTACAAAATGCCAGGAGAACATACAGTTTCACTTCGAAAGTAAAAGGAATGTACAAAACCTCAGAGATAAATCTTTGAATCCTAAAATAAAACAAAAAAACATTAGAAGTAGCATATGTTAATTTGCAATCAGTTGCATGGAAATTTCACTTCCTGGGTGGGTTTATTTTCATCATTTGCACATACTTTGTGATGTAGAAGCTAAACTCTTATATTCTCCCCCTTTTCTTACCTGTAGTTGCCAATGCTGCTGAAATGTATGAAGCAGAAGTCCATTGGATTTAAGTTAAGGTGGAATGATAATGCTGGCTCTGTCCCACAATAATCTTTTATCATTCATAGAGTAAAATAAGGAGGCCGGTTTTTCTCCCTTGTGCAATAGTGTGTGTGCGCAAAAGAGCCTAAAGTGCATAATTGTTTCTCTTTTGCCTCCACTACATCTAGAATTCTAGAGTCTTATGAGCAGGCAGTAAAAATATTCTTTTGAATTCTGCCTAGCGTATAATGCAGTTTATCTGAAGTGGAGTAGCCACATCCACGTAGATAGTCAAAGAAAGAGAGCTGCTTTGGCCACCATGTGCATTGCTTCCATTTTAAATGGTAGTTCCCTTTCATTGTTCCTTTGGCTGCAGCCTATTAATAATGGGGATTTTACCACATATTTCATTTGGGATAGTTTCTACATCAACATACTGGATCCTCTGCAGCTTCATCCAGGATAAAATTTAATGTAAAGCTATAATTTCAATAATGCTGTTTAGATGCCTCTCTAGTCTTAGTGGCATTAGATGAAGTACCTAGGTCTTTATGCACCAATATACTCAAGATAGAATACAGGAAACAAATATGCCCCTACAATTGTGCTCCTTAAATTGCTGCTACAGTTTCCATCTACTACACATTGGCTCTTTTTGAGTGCCAGTTTGGTAATAGAAGTCAATTTTAACATGCTAGCTGATCAATCAAGTTGATAGATCCATGTAGGCCTCTTTTTTTAACTTAAGACTTAAATAATCATAATGGGTTACAAACTTTATTTTACTACTCCCCCTTTTTAATATCCAATTTCATTGGTATTTTTTCATTCAAGTGTATTGATAATATACAAGCTGGTGCATATTTAGACATATATGTTATCTAAAGCACAAGAGTTAATGTGACTTTTGGCAGTTGAGACAAATCTGATGCATTTAAAAATGAATTACAAAGCTGGAACATCTAAACAGTTAAGTAAATGCATAATGATGATCCAGTGTGGGACCAAACAGTACTGCCTTTGGACCCTTAATCTTTAGGTATTTGTTCTTAAGACAGTGTGCTTTATAAATGGGATCTTCAAATAACGAGGATCTGTTTTTCCCTCTGATCTCCCCTTCTCTATAAAAAGTGTTTTTACAGAAAGTGCATCTGCTTCATACAAGTTCTGTGCTAGGTTACACTGACCCAGGACCAGACCTAAGTTGAAGAGGATTTTAGTATATCTTTGTAACCAAGTCTTCTGGAATAAGTAACAACATCAGCTTTGAAGTGAGGTCTGGCAGAATGGACAACGGCACTGACCGTCCCCCCACCTACCTCCCAACCCTAAGACATGCAGAAAATCCCAATCCATTGGCTGCTAACACAAGCATGATGGGGAAGAATTACTTTTCAGTGTCCTTAGCTCTTCAAAAGTGAAATGCATCTTGTGTGTGTAGTTAAATTGTATCCGGTTGTACCTGGCTGAGTCGGCCACTTCTCTGGGGGTCATGATGACATCCCTCCAATATACTTTCTTCAAAGGCCCAATGTCTGCTTCCCAAGGTGACTAGCGGTCGTGGAAGTGTATGATGCCTTCCACGGCCTCTGGGGTATTAATAACTAGAAATCTGTACATGTGCGTTAACGGTTTATTAGCCAATGCATCTGCAGTGAACTTGGCTTCCAAGAGGATATGTTCTGGGATATTATCAACTTTTATAAGGTATAGGATGAATGCATATCTTAGTTGCAAATATTGATGAAACGGAGTTCTGCGAAACTCAAATTATTTATACAGATCCCAAAAAGGAAAAAAGTGTTATTTGAGTTTATTTTTTTTATTTTTTATTACGGTCTTGCTTGGGACAGCACATGCATTGTTGCTTGCAAGATATTTTGTTTACTTACAGGGGCCTTAGAACTCGCACATTGCTTAGCATTGGTTGGCTTCATCGCCACTCATTTCCTTGCTTCTCTTTGGTCAGCGATTGCTGGCTTGACTTCCTCATCGTGTTTGTCCCTCTCCTGGAACTCGGCCCAAGTACTCCTTCCTTGTTCCCTTGTGGATCCTTAAGCTGGTCACGCGCTTGGAGGTACTTTTTTTTTTTCTTTTAGTTCATTGCCATGTCAGTTACTTTGCCTTGTGTTCCTCCTGCGTTGTTGCTGTTTTACTGTTGTTTCTCCTACCCCCTCCTGCATTGTTGCTTTCCCGTCCCTACCAGCACCTTCTGCGTTGTTCCTGGTCTCAGTTCCCTCCCACCCGGCCAGCACTGGTTGCATCATATCACTTTTTCTCCTAATTTTCAGCCATGCTGCACAGCAGTGCAACTTGGCTTAATGAGACAGACAAAACCAATAGCTCTTGCATAGCTGAGACTTGTTGGCTTTGCCAGTGCTTGTTGAGATTGGAATGGCTAAGCTGTCTCACTCTGTGAGGTCCTCCTTTGCAGAAACCTATACTAGTTTTGAACCCAGCCATAAAGTAGTTTTGCCTGTAAAGATGCTTTTGAATCCTGGAGCCCAAAGGAAATCCCGTCCTGATCTTATGGTGATGGATGTTTTTTTAAATTTATTTTTTAAAAGGGGGCACCTTCAAGAAGTTGTCCTGCATACATAAAATAGTGGTAGCATCTCCTCAGAGCTCAGACTTAAGTCCTAGGAGCAGTGTCCGATTAAGGACAATCAATCAATCAGTCACTTAGTACTATCAAGTAGGAAGCTCAATAGTACAGTAAAATGACCATCATGCCCAGTTCCCCATCAAATGCTGATTTGCAACATTTGGCCATAGACATGTTAAGAAGTCATCCATCCCGGAGCAATGAGGCTTTTGAAGAGAGTTTGGAATCCTATATTGTAGTTTTGGAGGGCATGAAGAAGCCTGGGTAGGTACATCATTTTCACTAAAGATGTTCTGTTAATTACGGTGAGAGGGAGGGCAGCTAAAAGCCAATATATCCCTTAAGTGACTCCATTATCAGAAAAATATTGCTGGAGCAACACCTAACCTAGCAATGAAAACTCCCAAGGTATCTTTATATTACCTATCTTGATGCGAAATGATTTCCTGGAGAAAGCTCTTAGTGCCGAGTACCATACATTCAGTTTCGGATTCATTATCAGCTGATTTTTTCTTTAGAGTTCAAAGGCCTTTAATAGACCGTGCCCTTATATCTCTGTGAATGATAGCGATACTTTACCTCTAAATAATATAGTAAAAGAAAACTAAATCATTGCCCCACTTCTCGCCCAGTAATTATTTGTCCATCTTATCATTCATGGACAACATTGTATTCTTGAACATCAGTGTCACTTAGCCCAAATCTTAAATATTTTTGTGCACCTAACCTTGTTCTTAGAAGTTCACGTGTTACTGTCTCACACACCAAAATACTTATACATGCCCTGGCTGTCTGCTGCTTGTGTAGATAACTAGGAGCACTACTGAAAGTCTATGAGAATTGATACGCATTCAGGAATTTAATTCAAATGTAGGGGTAAAGTTGCAGTAGTCAATATCCTTTTTTTCTGAATTGGGCCTCTAGTCAAAACAAATAGGTGTCTGAAATACATTAAAATGAGGCAACAAGTCTTTTGGCAGAAGGATAGACAGCAGCCCACAAGTAGTTTTTTTTGTTGCTCTTTTAAATACGTCAATTACAGTCACTAGTATTAATAAGTGATGTTTTACAATATGTTAAAGATTTTATCTCCGCTTCTCTAAAATTTTCACTGTTTGAACAGATGTGGAAAATTAGGAAAACAGTTCAAACTATTTAGCACCCAATGGGCATCTTGATGTGTGGTGGGCACAAATTCTGGTGGGCACAAATTGTATGCAGGAACTCGACACAAAGGCACCTCATCTTGACATTCTGGTGTCTCCTTGGTTGTTTACTTGGAGGAGCAGATACTGAAACACAATTCTATGCAAGGCTTGTAAGGTATGAATCCTAGCTGCGGCAGAACTGGTTGCCAGTACATATAGAGGAGAGTGGAAAAGAGATATTTGAGGTGGCAGCAGACTTCTGTTTTTTCTTGAAAGTGGGTCCAAAGCCGGCCCAGTCCTTACTCATACTGGTGAACTACTCCAATATTTTCTCTTGTAGATAATGTTTGTATGTCCAAAAATATGGTAAGGATATTGTCTTAGATGTAAATGCACCACTCCCACCAACATCACCGGAATTGTCTGAAACCTGTGATGGCCACTACTAAGATTTATGTATCTATATGCAAAAATGCCAGTTTTCACCATGAGGTCAGGGGGCTTGCACTCACAGTGAACAACGAACTTATTTCAAAATGTTAAAGGCTACTGATGGCAGAATGGCAGTTGGGCAATAACTGCGAGCCAAGCAGTGACTAGATGGAGCATATGAACCAATGCATTTTCGTTTTATTTACCCCGTTACTTAATATTTACTTTATATTTTTACAGGAATGGGCCATCCTTGCACAAAGTATAAACGTTACAGTATAGTTGAACACAAAGCAGATGGTACTATTTGACCAGTTTTGACAGTGAAACCAAAACCCTCTCGGTTGTGAAACAATCTCCCAGAAGAAATCCAAGCAAGCCTTGTTCCAGAGGCTGATGTCATGAACTGCGGAATGTGGACGCTGTTCTCACTACATTCTCAGACTTCAGAGTTTACTCTACTTTGATTACTGAGTCAATCTAATCAAAGATCTTTCCAGTTGCCTTTCATAAAGTCGCAGATAGAGCAACAAAAAAAAAGTAATACTAACTCATTTGTCCCAGAAGTGCAGACCTCTGCAATATTTAAGTCACTGCAAACCGAACCTCCAGTAAGACCTCTAGTTGCGAGCCTTTTGGAACCAACCATGGAATTGCTTTGTGCACTGTCCTCCATCAGAGCAGCAAAGAAAATACAGGGCAACAAGTTCAAGTTTTGAGTCTAGAACCCCTTTGTTCTTTTTTTTTTTTTTTTTTTTTTGGGGGGGAAATATTGTTTTTATTGGCATTTATAGTATGACTTAGTTACCTTCTGTACATTTTTCTCAGCTACAACAGGTACATATTCTTCGTACAGGAAACAGTCAACATTATTCGAAATATTCTTCAGCATTGAAGCAAAACAATAATCAAATCTGTAAAAGTCCATCCCATAACATTTCCTTGGGCTATTGCAGCTCCTCCATCCGTCAACTTTTACTGATATGTTCCTGCTGTTAGGTCAAGGTATTCTGTGGGGAGTAGTTGTGTCTGCTGTCTGTACTATCTTTTTCGCATGTTTATGCCCTTTATGCGTCTGCATATATATCACAATATAAAACAAAAGAAACATATTTAAGGCATCTGAGGAACAGTAGATACCAAACTAAAACTTATACGTCTACTAACTCTACTGGGGGTCCTCTGCCTGCCTGTTATGACATCTTATTGCCTATTCTTAGGTCATATTGGGTAGCCCGTCCAGTTGGCCGGGGGGGCCCCCTTGCAGTGTTGGGGGGGAAGCAAAAGCGCCCAGAGAAACAGCGGAGCCAGGTGGGGGGGAAAGGAGAGACCTCTCAAGGCGCCCCAATGTTTTTGTGTACCTGGTCTCACCCCCTTTAATGCGGCCTCCCGTTGCCGCCTGGGCCAGGCAACAGTTAGTTCTGCTCTCGGTCTTTGTGTCTCCTGCACCACTTCGGGTTCTGGAGTGCCCGTCTGCGAGTCCCTGTCGGTCGAATTGTGTGTATCCCACGCCCCCAGTTTTTCTGCCCATGGCTCTGCCAGAGGTTTACGCCTCTTCGTGACCTTATCCTCTTGTAGCAAGGCCCTCTCCTCCGCCCTGACCCAGCAGGAAACATCGTTTTCCCAGTCAGCTATTAGCGGGCTCCTTGCCATTCTCCATCTAAGAGCTATCCTCCGTTTAGCTAGGAGAAAGGCCAGATCCACAAATCTGTGCCCCATCCGTTTGGATTTGGGCCTCGGGAAAAGTTCCAATAGGCACACCTCCGGAGAGCATGTCATGCTGCGGGCTAAGACCCCGTTAATGGTTCCCACTACCGTGGTCCAGGACTGCCGGAGTTCTGGACAGGACCACACCATATGGTCAAAGTCGGCGTCTATCCTTGCACATCTGGCAGAGGTCTGTTCGTCTCTCCCATATACTACGTTCAATTGGTGCGGAGTGAGGTAGGTCCAATGTAGTATATTAAACTGTATTAGTTTGAAGGCTGCCTTCCTCAACACTTTTTTGGGGCTACCCAGGGCCTTCTTCCATTCCTTCTCGGCTAATCGCCTATCCAGTGTGCCTTCCCACTGCTCCTGAGTTCGGGGCAGAGGTCGCTGTGACATCTCACCTATCGCCAGGTATAGCCATTTCACCAGCTGTCCCGCGGATCCCAACGTCACCATAGCTTGGAGGGCCGCGTGTGTGGCCGGCTCTCTCTTGCCCCCAACCCATAGGGCAGCCAACGCTCCCCTTATCTTGTGATAATTCAGGAACTGTCCCGGTGTCGGGTCATGATATTCCAGAAAATCATCTAGGGGAAGCATTTCCCCTTCCCGATAAGTCTCCAACAGTCCGGATTCCCGCTTCTTCCCAGCCCTGTAGCTGCCTCTGGGTGAGGGGAGGACCCACTTCCATCAGTGGTAGTCCCGTAAGTGGTATGTCTGGTGCATATAGCGGCGCGCTAGGCGCCCTTTTCGTACATATATCCCAACATGCCACTGCTTACAGTACGTAATACGCCCTTGTTGTTAATCTTCTGGCGGGGGTTGAGCATCCTGGGGAGCAACGCCCCCCGTACGGTATGGGCCGGCAGTGTCAATGTTTCCAGCCCCCTTCCATCTAGCCATCTGGCCAGCCACTGGAGCTGCGCCGCCAGATAGTAAGCCTCAAAGTCGGGAACGCCAAGCCCTCCCCCAGTCAAAGGCATTCTTGGAGTCTGCAGGGATACCCTGTTGCGTCCGCCGTCCCACATCGGGTCTCTCAATAGGGCATCTAGAGTCCTAAACCAACTCCTTGGGATCACAACCAGCAGGTTGACAAAGAAATATAACATTCTCAGCAGCACCACCATCTTAGATAGCGCTACTCTGGCCGTAACAGGCAAGTTAAGCGAATGCCAGAAGGACACATTCGCCTTCAGAGCCCTCAAGGCTCCCCCCAGGTTCCCCTCCAACAGATCTGTCTGTCGATGGTACACCTGTATTCCCAGGTACCCGAAAGAGCTCGGGGTCCATTCCAGATCAGTCGGGAGGTCCAGCGGTCTGCCAAGGTCAAGTTTTAGTGGGATTACGCACGTTTATTTCTTATTGACGCGCAATCCCGACAGCTCCGCAAACTCCTCCAGTATCCGCATCACTGCCGGGACCCCGCGTGATCCATTTCGGAGGTAAACCATGATATCATCCGCATATAGCGTGACTATATGTTCCGTCCCGTCAAGCACTACTCCAAGGCTCCCACTTTCCTGCCTAAGGCGCTCTGCCAATGGCTCTATGGCCAGTGCAAAGAGCAGCGGCGATAAGGGGCACCCCTGCCGGGTTCCTCTATAGATGGAGTATTGGGCTGACACCGTGCCGCCCGTGCGCACTCTAGCTCTGGGGCTTGCATATAACGGGCGGACCCACTTCAACCAATCGTCTCCCAATCCCATCTTCCCCATTGCCACTTGTAGAAAGTCCCATCGCAGGGAGTCAAAGGCCTTTTCCAGATCCACAGCCACCACTACCGCAGCGGGATACTCCCCAAGTCTCGGTGAAATAGCACAAGGTATAGTCTCCTCAGATTATTGGATGTCGAGCGCGAGGGGATAAACCCATTTTGGTCTGCATGGACCAATCCCTGCATCTGGGGCAGGAGCTGGGTCAAGAGCACTTTACTTAGTATTTTAAAGTCCAGGTTTAACATTGACAACGGCCTAAATTCCGTTGTCAGCCACCTCCTTCTTGGTTTTGGGCAAGGGGATCACCAGCGCCTCCCTGGCCGATGGTGGTAGATGTTCCTCATCAAATGCTGCAGCATACATTTGCTCCATTTTTGGGGCCAATGCATCCACGAAGGTGTAATAAAATTCAGCCGGAAGGCCATCTGGCCCTGGTGTCTTCCCCCGTGCCATTTCTTTAATGGCTGTTCTAATTTCCCGCGATTTGACTGGCTGCGCCAAAGTCTCCAGAGTGGCCTGGTCTAGCTCTCGCAGTCCCAACCCTTCCAGATATGTAATCATCCTGTCTCTTTGGATTTCCCTTGGTTTCCCATATAGCTGCTCATAGTACTCCCTGAACGTGTCATTGATACCCCTTGGGGAGTAAATCACTTTTCCGCTGGTATCCCGGATACTAGGAATTGGGGCTCCTCTTCCCTCTGGCCTGATCAACCAAGCCAATAGCTTCCGTGCCCTGCCGCCCTCCACATGCTGCCGTTCCTGGTATGCTCTGTAGTCTAACATCCTCAGTCTATCCCACGCGGAGTTATAAGTACTCTTCACCTCCGCCAGGCGTCTCCGAGCGTCTGCCCCCCTCAATCTCCCCATCCAACAACAATATCTGGGCCTCCAGAGATTCGAGCTCCTGGGTGATCTCCTTCCTGGCTCCCACCGTCTGTCCCATTCACTGCCCCCTGATCGCCACCTTAAAGGCGTCCCATTCTACCAGGTAAGAGCTAGCAGTCCCCTGGTTTTTCTCGAAGTAAGTTGTTATTGCCCCGGATAGCCGTTGTCGAAAACTGTCGTCTTCTAAGAGATTGGGGTCTAATCGCCACAGTGGTATGGGGGCCCTTTCGGGGGTAAGTGCGAACCGCAGCAGTAAAGGGCTGTGGTCCGATATGGATCTCCCTAAGTATTCTGCCTTTGATGGCATCGGGGCCAACTTGTCAGAGCATAAGAACATATCTAATCTGGTGTGCAGGTCGTACAGGGAGGAGTAGTAGGAATATTCTCTCTTTGGTGCGTTATGTATTCTCCAAACATCTAACAACTCCCACCCCACAATTCAACCCCTCAGGCCCTTAGCCATCGTGGCCGCTGTTGTACCCCCCCAAGGGGGGAGTAGATCTGTCTCACATTACATCACATACACAATTAAAGTCACCACCCCAACAGCAGGTCGCCCGCTGCCACCCCTGACAGAGGTTTAGAAAGTTGTCAGGAAAGAGACCTGGTCATGATTCGGTGCATAAACACTCCCCAACGTCACTTCTTTACCCTTCAACTTGCCCTTTACCAACACAAACCTCCCGCCCGGGTCAATTATTGTCCGAGAGGCTTGAAATGGGCTCCCTTGCCTAACCCACACAAGTGTCCCTCTCGCGTACGCCGAGTACGCAGTCGCATACAATTGCCCCGCCACCTACGTCGGAGCCGAGCAACCTCCTTATCTGTGAGGTGGGTCTCCTGCAGCACCACTACATGGGCGCCTCTGCACTTTATGTAATTAAGGATAGCATAGTGCTTGGAAGGAGAACCCATACCCCGAATATTCCAGGTCAGGAGCTTAAACTCCTCAGCATAACTAAAATCACTGGTCATTCATTCCTTCCCCCCCCCCCCCAATCTCCCATCCCGGCACCCCCCATCAATGTCTGCAGAGGACCCCACAATGTAACACAACAAACCAAACTGTAGAACTCCCCATCCTGTGAGCGGACTGACAGCGGTCAGCTGCCCAAACCTATAAAGAAACATCACTCTAGCAGAACGCCGCCTACAGCTCCAGTGGCGGTACCCTCTGGTGGGGGGTGGTAAAAGAGATCAAATGCTATTAAAGATGGCAGAACTGTTGTCTGGTCCCGTTTGCAGTGCGGGTGGTCATCCCCCTCTCTAGGCAACAGTAACATCCATGCAAACAAGGTGCTTTCACGTAGTAGTGTTGTGTTGTCCGTAGCCCCCTGTTGTTAAACAATGTTAATCTGCGGAACGTGGGATCAGTTTCGGCAGCTCTGTATCATTCCCGGAGTTGTCCTTTGAATTAGACGGGTGGCTCACTTGGTCGGAAGATGAATCCCTATTCTGGTCTTTGCCTCTGGACGACATTAGCCGTGCCACCGCCTTCAGCGCTGCTTCTCGTTCTTGCTGTGTTTGGGAGGTAGTAGGCCTATGCAGCGTTCTCGATTTCTTGGGGCGGCGTAACCAGACCCTAGCACTGCGTTTCTCCCCCTTTGAGCCCGGTTGCGACTTCGGCAGGGCCACACCTTTCCCATATGCTTCCAGCCATGTCCAGGTTTCATCTGGAGTGTTGCAAAAGTGTGTGGTACCATCTAATACAATCCGGAGCTTCGCTGGAAACATTAACTAGTACTGTAGCCCTGCCTCCCGGAGGGCTTTCTTGGCTGCTATGAAGGAGGCTCTCTGCGCCTGCACTTTGTAAAGTCCGGATACATTGACACTTTGCTATTGCCCATTCTGTAAGGGCCGTGAGATCTGGACTGTTGCAATATGGCATCCCTGTCCCTATAATGCAGGAGCTTGGCTACCACTGGGCATGGGGGTCTCCCCGATGCCGGCGGTCGTCCTGGTACTCTGTGGGCCCTCTCCAGGGCGAAGAATTGAGATAGGGTGCCAGCCGGCGGCATTTCCTTGAACCATGTTTCAAGGAATGACAGCATGTCCGTCCCTTCCATGTTCTCCGGGATCCCCACCACTTTGACATTGTTGCGCCTGTTTCTGCCCTCCGCATCTTCTGCCCTCTGTTCGAGCTCCGTCACTCTAGCTGTAAGGTCATCCAGCCGAGCTGTCCCTTGCTTTTGCCCCGGCATTAGCTCTGTTATGGAGTTCTCAACCTCCGTGACCCTGTCTGCCAACTTACGATGTTCCACCTGCAGAAGACCTAGGCCCACCTACACAGCCCCTATATCCTGTTGTAATGCTGTTTTGGTGTTGGAGATCGCCTCCAGGATCTTGTCTAAGTGGAGGTGCAGCGACAGGTCTTTATCGGCCGTGTCCCCAGTGTCTTGACCACTATGCTAGGGGGAAGATTCCCGGGTGTTGGGCCAGGTATTGGGCCAGGTATTTCCAGTTTTAGTTTTCTGGCGCCCCATTTTGCTCCTATGGGGCCGGCCCGGACACACTCCTAGGAAACAAACAGCCCCTCCTCTTGTTAGGCCCAATTCAGGGCTCCAGTGTCGGCCGTACCCCGGCACGCGTCGTCTGCAGTGTCCCCCCCCCCCACCCCCAAGTGTCTTGTGCCCAGTACCAATAGAGACCGTCGGAGGCTTTTTCCGCTGCCTCCTGGGGTCTGTTTGTGTCCGGGAGTCAGCAGGGCCACGCCACCTATTGCAGGTGCCTAGTGGGCGGTAGGGGCAGAGCGAGTTGAGTGGGCAGCACTGCCGAGATCCTTGCGCCTCCTTTCTCCATTCCCTTCGGCTCCGCACTGGCTCTATGCCGTGTCAGGCGAAGCCCCTGTGCGGTCTGTTTCTTCAGGCCCTTGGTACACAAGTTAGGCTGTTAAAAGCAAAACGACAATCGTGAACATTACCTGCGCCATCTTGTCTGGTGGAATTCTATGTGCACATAAGTTGCAGTCATTTTAATCTATCACAGCCATTTTGTACTCTGTTGGTCACCTTTGTTTCACCCTGCCCTTACTAGCAGCCCTCTGACCGACCTGGTACGTGTGCTGGGGGCTATAAACTCTATTTGCCGCAACAAACCTCAGTGCCACTTGCTGCCACAAACTCGTTTTTCCTCTCATCTCTGTTTTCAGGCAAACCTTTGGACACTCTACCCCTCACTGCACCTAGTTACACAAACAGGTTCCAAACACCAAAAAGACTCTTGCAACATGATTTATTGCACTGCAAACAGCAAGACTTGTTGTTACCAACAATGGGACCTGTTTTTATCAACAGAACGGACTCTTAGATCTGGCCGGTCTCACATGTTTTAGACCCTGAAGCAAGGTCCAGCTGCAAGATAAGATTGTCTGTTTGACCTGGGTGGGAAGAGAATTACTGTTGGGCTTGTGTGACAACCTGCCCGGGACGGGGACCCCAAGCTTGTGTAACCATGTTGATGAAACCAATGTATTGTGTCAAACCTGTATAAAAGGAAGAGCCAAAGGAGTTATCAGCAGAACACCTCCCTCAGACATCCCGGTGTCTGCAGTTGACGTGATCTCCTCATGAGAAATAAACCTTTTTCTTGTCTTCCAGTTTCCAGCGCTTGCCTCATTATTTTGATAGCGAACCCAAAGTGAATTAGAGGTGGAACCCTGCACCGGGCAGCATTGAGGGTCTTAGAAGACTCGCTGCCTTTCACAAATTGGCGCCCAAACGTGGGGGCCCATCAGCGACGCGTGGGTCCGGTAGAGAGGTCCTAACGACGGAGTGAACGACTAAACGATTGGGGTATACCTGCCTGAGAAGACCCTTGTCTGGCTGCCGATCGACTGAACTTCACCGGTTCCGAACGGACCTCTCTCGAGTGACCTGCGGTCCTGACTGGGACCTTAGAGGAACGCCGCATTGATTGTTGGAGTGAGAGGACAACCAGGCGCTGGAAGGGGAAGACGAAGAACCGTCCATACGGTCCGGGTAAGGTCGTGAAAAACGACTTAAATTGATTGATTGAATAGTTTGATTGAAATACTAGTATTCCTTTTTTGATATTGAGTTATTTACGACATTTCCCTGCTTGCAAACAACGAAGAATAGGAATATTCTCTCTCTTTGCAGGCAGCGAAGGACAGGTAGTGCAGACTTTTTGTCTAAATTGATTGATTGAGATATTCATTTTTGACCGATAAATACGTCATGCCTGTTTTCTCTAGATTGTTTGATTGTAATTGTTTTGGACCAGACCGTTCGTTAGAGGTCAGTCAGCCGGCACCGCCGGAAGGCACCCCTAACAAGGACCTGTACGTAAAGTATGGATTAGCCACCGTAGCTTATAGCAAACTATGGCATAAACACACTAGGAAGGACCGGGTAAATCAGTGGCCACTGACCGGATCTTTCGATCCCGCTAAAATAGAAACGTTAGAATTAGCTCTCCACAAAAAGAAAACTAGACCAGCCATGTTTGACAGTTTTGGTGTATGGCGAAAAGAGGCAGCTCAAAGAAAGAAAAGGGACGCAGCTAGACAAGATAAAGAAACGCGAAAATCAGCTTACCAAGCCTGTAAAAGATTAGACGAAAAACTAAAAGAAAAGGAAATCGATAAAAAGGAACAGGAATCAAAAATATCAGGTCAATGCCCTGTTAGAACGCCTCGACTCTTTACCCCAAGTTACCAGCAAAACAAAGGGTAGATGATGATTTATTGTTAGGTCCCCCAATCATATACATGCCACCCCCTTACGCCCCTACTCATCCCGTAGTACAACGCCAGGACCACCAAAGTATAGCCGGAGATGGCACGATCGCCTCAGTCTCCACCGCCTCTGCTCCCACCGAGTCACCCACACCAAATGCCTCATCAAAGGATACAGTAGTAGAGGTAGGATCAAAAGAAAAAGGAGCGCCCAGGGTCCCGCGATTAAGTACAAATGAGCGAGCAGGCATTGATAAAATAGTTAAATCCCTCATAGATAGGAAGGAGACAGAAGAGTATGTAACTGACATATGCAACTCCTATGTTGAAAACCGCAAACGATACTTTATTGTACGTCTCTGTTACCACACTCTTACTGCATATGAAGAGAAGTACCAAGATGTAGGGCCCGAGTGGCTAGTGGCTCTCTATAGGAAGGTAGACACCGGAGATGAAGGCGACAACGATGTTACAGAACTCTTTTCATCCACACTGGAGGTATTCCGTCACCTCGTGGAACAAGGACGGATAGATAAGGACAGGACATCTAAGATAGCAGGACCCCCGGTGGAAAAACCAGATAGCGTGATGCCGATAAAAGAAGCTGCCCCTTATTGGGTACCTACTAAGGACAAGGGACTCATGACGATATGAACCATCAAGACGCTAGAGGAAGGGTGGTCTACCATGGGACAGACAGGACATTTTGACGTTCCGTAAATCTTTACCGGATTTACGAAAGAACCCCACCGCCTTTTACACCGAGCTAGGTACCGCTCTGGGATCAACAATAATGACACTTGCCGACATAGACTTGTTCTTCGGGTTATGTTTGCCAGCAGATGTGTGGAAACAGATTAGGAAAATAGACCATACCGAACTGCTTGGTCATACCTGGAAACAACTCAACACACTAGATAAACAGCGGAACCCTGGTCAAAAACCGGTTAAAGCAATATTGGACCTCCCTGACAAAATAGTGCAGAAAGTGAAAACGCTGATCCCAGAGAAAAAGATAGACTGGTCCATAGTAACCGCGTGCCGCCAGAAACCACAAGAGGATGTCTCAGAGTATTTCTCCAGATTTGAAACGGTGTTCTCCGATTACAGTGGACAAGACATGTCCACCGCAACCGGACACCACTTATTTGTGCAGAACTATGTCAAAGGACTACTGCCAGATGTATCCCAGAAATTACAAGCCAGCGAAAGTAGTTGGGCAGCATCTAAACCGGCGGCCATTCTCCAAATGGCCCAGTACTATGAGCATCAGAGAAACGAAAATGACAGGGCTACAGAAAGGAAAAAGAAGGACTTGAAGGAAAGGGTAATGGTAGCACAACTCCAGGGGGCGAATACAGGAAGGGAGCAATATAGGGGAGGATACCAGCAGAATACCCCTAGAGTACAGCCACCTACAAAACAATTCATCGACATCATATGTAGGACGCCAAGACCTAGGACAGGATCAATGTGCATTTTGCAAAGAATATGGACACTGGAAAACCCAATGCCCGGCTTTGTTAGGAGCTGGTAGGGGCAGAGGGGCGAGGGAAATAGCAAGTGGACAGAGAGGAAGAGGACGTGGGAGAGGGTACGCGAGTGAAGCAAGCGAGGAAAGGCCAGGAAGAGTGAACACATTTGACCATCCCAAACAGAATCAGTACCAACAGACAGATTATGACAATACGTACGACTTTGCATAGGACAGCCAGGGGCAAGGGAGGGATCCAGTCGAGCTCTATGTTGATCAGCAAGGCCCTTATGTTACCGCTGAGGTCCTGGGCACAAAGTCACCATTTCTGGTAGACACGGGAGCAACACGTAGTGCACTATCCAAACGACTGCTTCCAAGGGCACCCTTGTCAGGCTCACATGTGACCTCAATAGGATTTGACGGTACGCCCTCCACCAACCCTTTGTCCCGACCGATCCCTTTTAACCTTGACAACAATAGCGTCGAAACGACATTCCTCCTCTCTTCCAACACCCCAGACGCCATTATGGGTCTCGACCTTTTGAAACACTTCCATGCGACTATCAGATGCTCACCAGACGGAGTGCGTGTCGTCCTGTATGACAACCCCCAGCGCCATAGAGAGAACCCTTCTCAGCACATGTTTCCCATCTCCGAGACTGACGCATCCCTACTGGACACTTTGCCATCACACTTATGGGCTAGGGCTGATTCAGACATAGGACGAATGATGATTGACCCAGTACACGTAACAATACGACAGGACGCAACCCTACTGAAAGTACCGCAGTACAAAATATCGCCAGAGGGTGAGAAGGCACTGACAGAGATCATACACTCTTTGGTAGAGGCAGGGGTGGTAGAGGAAGTAGTGAGCAACGTTTGTAACAGTCCCATACTACCGATTGTAAAGAGACAGGGAGAGGGAGACGGAAAAGCCTACCGCTTCATCATTGACCTGCGGGAGATAAACAAAATCGTAGTGCCACAATACCCAGTAGTTTCCGACATCACGACAATTTTGACTTTAATCCCCTCCACTGCCACCACCTTCACTGTAATTGACCTCAAAAACGCATTCTTTTCCATACCTATACACAAGGACAGCCGCTATCTATTTGGATTCACCCTAAACTCCCGTTCGTACAGATTTTGCAGAGCACCTCAGGGGTACACTGAGAGCCCAAGCATCTATAGCCAGGCGCTTAAAAGACAGTTAGACGACATACAATTGCCAGATGGAGTGGCACTAATACAATATGTAGACGACATCCTTCTAGCAGCGGACACCATACCAATAGCCGTCACAGCCACCATCAAACTACTCCATTTTCTTGCTGAGAATGGTCACAAGGTCTTCCGAAAGAAATTGCAGTTCTGTAAATCACAAGTGACCTATTTGGGTCACCTTTTATCCAAAGAAGGGAGGAAACTCACGCCTGACAGGATCCAGACAATTCTAGACACCCCTGTCCCCAAAGATCAGAAACAAGTCCGCTCTTTGATAGGTCTCACTTCATTTTGCCGACAGTGGTTACCGAACTTTAGCCTCATTGTCAAACCCCTTCTCTCCCTCCTAGCTAAAGACATCCCCTCACCTCTCCCCTGGACCCCCGAATGCCAGTCAGCCTTTAAAGAGCTACGCAATGCCCTTTGTTCAGCGCCTGTCTTAGGAACCCCGGATTACTCCAAACCATTCTTCCTCTACACGCACGAGAGGGAAGGATGTGCATTGTCTGTCCTAACACAATCAATTGGTCACAAACAACGCCCTTGTGCATATTTCTCTGCCACCCTCGATCCAGTAGCCAGAGCGCTGCCAGCGTGCCTGCGCGCTGTGGCAGCTGCAGCAGTATCGATACGCCAGAGCGAAGGAATAGTACTCTCCAATCCAGTCACTGTTTTAGTACCCCATGCAGTCGACACACTACTAAACCAGACCAAAACCCAACACTTGACTAGCGCCCGACTGACAGGATATGAGTTGACCCTGCTAGCACCGCACATTACCCTAAAGCGATGCACCACCCTCAATCCAGCCACACTGTTACCCCTACCCGAAAATGATCCTAGCGTGACTCCACTACACGACTGTGTGACACTAACCGATGAACAAACAAAGAGTAGAATAGATCTCAGAGACACCGCCTTTCTAGAACCAGATGGAGAACTATGGGTGGATGGTTCGTGCATCAAACTCCCCGACGGCACCACCTCAGCTGCATACGCTGTCACCACAGCCCGAACCGTTCTGGAAACAGCCCGTATTCCCCAACGTTCAGCCCAGGCTGCAGAACTCATTGCCCTCACACGAGCATGTATCTTAGCGACTGACACGACAGTTAACATATACACCGACAGCCAATATGCCTTCGGGGTGGTTCACCATTTTGGGATCTTATGGAAAGAAAGAGGGTTCCTGACTTCACACGGTACACCCATCCTGCATGGAGATTTAGTCTCCGCCTTGACGCAAGCAGTCCTCCTCCCCAAGAAGTTAGCAGTGATAAAATGCCAAGCACATAGGAAAGTGACTGATCTCATTGGACAGGGAAATGCACTAGCAGACGTTACTGCCCGAGCCACGGCAGGAGACAGAACTACGACACGAATGTATGTGACCAGGTCACAAGCTTAACGATGGACTGACGCTAGAACCACTGTAAGGGACATACAGACTACAGGCACACAAGACGAATTGACCGAGTGGGAAAAGGTGGGACTAAAAGACGAGGAAGGTTGCTGGAGAACTAAAGACGGAAATAAATGGCTGTTACCCAATGCCTACCTCATCCCCATATTGACCATGGCACATTTACCAGCACACATAGGCTCCACCCCCATGATTGAACTAATCACCAGAATATGGCATAACGTCAAGATAGCAGAATCTGCAAAACGCCTAGTACAACAATGTATAGTCTGCCTACAACACAACCCAGGGAAGGGGACAGTAGTACCACGGGAGGGTTTGGAGTCCCTGACCACCCCTTTGAAATCCTTCAAATGGATTACATTCAACTAGAGAGATGCCTTGGTCTAAAATATGTCCTGGTGGTTGTGTGCGCTTTTAGCAAATGGGTGGAGGCATATCCCACCCGCGACAATACCGCCTTAGCCACTGCACAAGTATTGCTGAAAGAATTCTTCCCCCGATACAGCCTTTGCAGAATTTTATGGAGCGACAACGGCCCCCACTTCGTAGCCGAGGTGATACAGAACATACTGAGAGGGTTGGGGTAAAACAAAAGTTCCATGCCGTCTTCCACCCCCAATCAGCGGGCCTGGTAGAGAGACACAATGCAACGTTGAAACTAAAACTAGCCAAAATAGTTGCCACGACCGAGTTGAAATGGCCTGACGCCCTCCCATTGGCATTGTTATCGATGCGCTCCACCCCAACCAAACACCGACTGACCCCGTATGAGGTGGTCTTCGGCAGGCCTATGAGCATTTGGGCGGCACCAAGACCCACCTCCATTAACGATGTCCCGAACATATTAATGTCGGATTACTTGCATAAATTGACAAACGAGCTAACAATTATCCACCAACAGGTGCAGCAAGCCTTGCCTGACGTATCCAGGGGCCCGGGACATGAAATAAAGCCAGGCGACCATGTATTGATTCGCAACTTCCAAAGAACGAAGAATCTGGAGCCTAGGTGGACGGGCCCCTGGCAAGTCCTGATCACCACCCGAACTGCCCTCCGAGTGGAAGGAAAACGAAACTGGCTGCACGCTCATAATTGCAAACGAGTCCCTCCAACCCTGGCAACCTGTGAAGGGGTGGAGGTGCAAGAAGAAGTACTCGCGAGAGACCGACCAGCTCTGAGTTGCTACCCACAAGAAGACACCCTCGAACTATCAGAATTTCCCGACCCCACGGTGCCATCCAGGAAAGGGTACAACCTAAGATCGACGAAAGGAGGGAGCTCCAACGACCAGGCCACTAACTAAGTCAAGGTCTCAGATCAGTAGCACAGTCAAACAACGCTACCAGGAAAGCGCCAGACAAAAGTCTGTGGTCCTAACAGTTGTTGAGCTCCTCGAAGATGATGGAAGAAACTGAACACCTGCAAAACCACCGCAAAGACACAGAGACTGCTAACCTGCACAGCACAAAGACAATTGCACTTGTAGCCGCATTTCTCACCTGTCTCCTGCTAATGGTCGCACTCTGGATCATTGAAGAGAATGCACCTGCATACAGAACATTGTCACCCACCATGCAACCAACCACCAAGAAAGAACACTACCTGGTATCACTACCGCCACATCTCCGAGAACGACGCAAAGAATTCTGGAATAATTCTTTCGTGCAGATGTTGCACCAGCACAATCTTGCCATCAATGCTACCAACTGTTGGGTCTGTGGGCTGTTACCACATGCCACTGAACATTCCATCCCTTTCATCCCTTTGCCCTTTTCTATTCACGGATCTTGCCTTGCCTGGATGATGCTCCTACAAGAAAGTTACAAAGACAATGCCACTTCCGACGGAACAATCGCCCAGTTCTTCAACGAGTTCTGGCGAAACAAAACAGGAAGGACAGCCGCCCCCTTCTGCCCTCACACCTTCAATGCGACATTCCAGTGGAAATGCAAGTGTTCAATAATCCTAACAGAGCCACATTTTCCTACCTGAAGAAAAGAACTGCTGCAACACTGACTGTGGCCCTATCTGTGGTGAACGTCTCTGGCCTTGTATGCATTGAAGGCCGTGGGACTAAGAATGTGGGTCACAGTACCTGTAGCATTGTAAGGACTTTGAACACTGCCAACCCCCCAGCGCTTGTTGCATCACCCAATATGTACTTTGTTTGTGGAACCAAAGCCTACACCTGGCTCCCAAGAAACTGGGGGGCACGTGCTACATCGCCTTTGTTTTGCCACCAACCTACACAGCCCCTGCAGAGCATCATCGAGAAAAGCGTTCTAAAGACATTGATCAAGCAGACTCTGCCTCATCACAGTTCCTCGACGCAGCAAAAGGGCTCGTCCCGCTATGGGGTCCGATGGCAAACAGCCGAGCCATCAGACATCTGTCCCAAGCGGTAGAGACCGCCCTGAACGTCACTACTGGCATCCTCACCAACAACACTGCTGAGCTCCAAGCGATCCGTCTGGTTACCCTGCAAAATTGCATGGTCCTGGACGTGGTACTAGCGGACCGTGGAGGAGCATGCCGCATCATCGGTGCCAGCTGCTGTGTATACATTCCTGATAATTCACCTTCTGTCTATGAAGCAATCTAACATCTCCATAGACTATCTTCAGAAATTCATCAAGGATCAGAGACTTGGACAATTGGAAGTTGGCTTTGGGGCATCTTGAAGGAGTGGGGTTGGAAAATATCAATGATTCTCTTGGTCCGAGTATTGACAATATGTGGTTGTTGTTTGGGTATACACTGTATACCACCTTTGTGTTCTCTTTGCATAACTACCTTGCACCCTAAGACTATGGACACTCGGCTAACAAAAATGAGAGTAATGTATGATCAAGAGATACAGGACATTATGGAGATCGAAATAGACTGACAAGCTGGCTAGTTATGTTCAAAGGGGCCACTGTTAAAAGCAAAACGACAATCGTGAACATTACCTGCGCCATCTTGTCTGGTGGAATTCTATGTGCACATAAGTTGCAGTCATTTTTAATCTATCACAGCCATTTTGTACTCTGTTGGTCACCTTTGTTTCACCCTGCCCTTACTAGCATCCCTCTGACCGACCTGGTACGTGTGCTGGGGGCTATAAACTCTATTTGCCGCAACAAACCTCAGCGCCACTTGCTGCCACAAACTCGTTTATCCTCTCATCTCTGTTTTCAGGCAAACCTTTGGACACTCTACCCCTCACTGCACCTAGTTACACAAACCGGTTCCAAACACCAAAAAGACTCTTGCAACATGATTTATTGCACTGCAAACAGCAAGACTTGTTGTTACCAACAATGGGACCTGTTTTTATCAACAGAACGGACTCTTAGATATGGCCGGTCTCACATGTTTTAGACCCTGAAGCAAGGTCCAGCTGCAAGATAAGATTGTCTGTTTGACCTGGGTGGGAAGAGAATTACTGTTGGGCTTGTGTGACAACCTGCCCGGGCGGGGACCCCAAGCTTGTGTAACCATGTTGATGAAACCAATGCATTGTGTCAAACCTGTATAAAAGGAAGAGCCAAAGGAGTTATCAGCAGAACACCTCCCTCAGACATCCCGGTGTCTGCAGTTGACGTGATCTCCTCATGAGAAATAAACCTTTTTCTTGTCTTCCAGTTTCCAGCGCTTGCCTCATTATTTTGATAGCGAACCCAAAGTGAATTAGAGGTGGAACCCTGCACCGGGCAGCATTGAGGGTCTTAGACTCGCTGCCTTTCACAAGGCTGCTCCGGGCCTCTTCTCCCACATCCACGTCACTGCGTTAGCCAGCCAGGCTACCAAAGTTCAAGGGGCCAGCCTCACGTGGCTTCACCCTGAGTTCCTCAGGCCACTATATTTTGAGCTGTTCGTTCTCGCAAGGCCTCTTCGTGCTCTTCTGCCCCAAAGTCCGCCCTGCAGCGGTCTCAACCCATCGCGGGGCTAGTGTTATGGTCTTTGACCTACAGGCCCACTCATCTGCCCCCCCCCCAAGTTCACAGAGTGCGGCACCTGGGGATCCGATCCTGTCCCCGAACTTCCTGCCGTTCCAAGTTCCGGCGCTGGGCCCCTCTGCACTGCGTGAACGAGTCCCTGACTGCCCTGATCGCCGCTCTCACCTCCGGTGCCTCAGGACTTGCTCCTCCGGTCTCCCTCATTGCTGTATATGGGCTGCTGGCACGCACCCCGGTCCCGGATCTGACCTCGCCCAGCCTCTGCCGTCGACTCGGTCACGCCTCAGGTCCATGCGGGGAGCATGCCGCAGCCGATCTTCACTCTCAGCCGCTCCCAGCCAGGCCGGCGCTCCCCACTCCTTAGTGCGGAGTCCTAGACGAACCAGCCTCCCCCCGTGGCCGTTGTTCCATTCTTGCTGCGCCGCCTCCATCCACCTTCGCCGATGTGTAAAACGGTCGCCGCCCAGCTCCGCTTCCAGGGCCTCCAACCAGGTCTTTAATCTCGGAGCGGTTCCAGTTTCGTTTTCTCCGGGTCCACTCCGGCTCATTCACAGCCCTTGTCTCCAATTCTGTGGCCCCTCCGCTCGCCGGCCCAGTGTCCTACCGGCTGCAAGGACTAGCCTATTCTCCTGGCCGCCGAATGCGGGACCGCAGGGATGCCCCACTCCTGTTCTAACAGGAGTAATGCGGGAACATAACGGAGCTTTGCAGTTATGTGGCTGCCATGATCGCAGTCCAAGCCACGCCCTAGAACCCCTTCTCTCTTGAGGGAGAATCTCCTGCAGATGCCTTGATCTTTATATCTGTCCTAAAGTGGTTCCAATCTTCTTCAGGCATTCCTCCAGACAAAGCTATTTTGACTCATAGAAAATAGATGTATCACATAGTAGCTGTAGCACTTCAAATAGCAGGGTTTCCCATCCTTTTTGGCTATTATGACCATCTTTTTCGGTATTCTGTTCAGCAATTGATTGACTTTCTCCTGGCAGACACTAAGGTAGTGGCTCAGCAGATCGATCGCCAGCTCATGGATTTTGCCACTGTGTAGTAGAGACGTTCGTTGGGATATAAATGAGGTGCAGATACACAAAAGATGCAAAGATGCAAAATGTTCTTTGCTTGGCAACACGCTCATAAAATCAGATGTCAAGTAGGCCTTGCCGGAATAATTAATTCCACTGGCGAAATTGGAGGAGTTTGGCAATTTCGCGTTACTCTTGTAACACGGAATTACTGATTAAATCGCACCACTCTGCTGGGGGAATTAACCTGCAGTGGTTTTAATTTTTAGCAGGGCTGGAAGAGGGAGCAGTCCCTCTGTGTTTAAAAGCCACTGCCGATAAAGCTTAATCTGCAGTGGTTTTTAAAAATAGAGGGACTGCTCCCTCTTACAGCCCTGTTTAAAGACCACTCTACTCCAGTGCCTACCCCTCGGTACCCATACATACTTATGCATAAGTGCTGAGGGGTGCACTGCACATTGCGGCACCCATTCAGCCCCTTGGTGGAATTCCGCAGAATTTGAATGTAATTCCGCTGAATGAAACTCCGCCAATTCTGCCCATCCCCATGTGAAGGCAAAAAAAGTATTTCCACCCCCTAGACTTTGAAGAAAAAGACGGGACAAAAACAAAGATCTCCGCTTGTATTCAATATAAATATAGCAAACAAGTGGTTTAAAAGTAGACCAATAAAATTGAGGTGACTGTTTCAAATCTAAATTTATACCTACTTATTAGGAGGCTCGAGTGTGTTCTTTAAATTTATATGCACATCCTTTCAAATACCAGTCAGCTGGAAAAAAGTTCCTTCACATTGAGATCCATCGCAAAAGCACTACCACTACTGGATTCTACCCTTTGACTTGAAGTTAGTTCCACCTCCCCTTTTGCTTGGCATTGGTCAAGATGTTTTGTATCCCCATATTTGAAGGTGTGGCTGATCAGGGAACGCTCTTGTGAGAAGCTAATGCAAGGTTTGAAAAAAAAAAATTCAAACGCCTACACAATGACTGTTAACATTCTGAGTCTCCACATAAGATATGAGAAATCGACAAAGATACCAATCAAAAACATTTGTAGCGTCTGAAAAGCCCTCATCTAATAACTTGGGAGATTTCTCCTCTTTAGGGCTCCTGGGTTTCACCTGTTATAATAATAATGCCAGAATCCATACAGATCCATACATAACTGTGACTTGAAGCATTTGATGGATGTTTTCGTTTTAACGGCTATAATATCAACTAGAACTTCGAGGGTTTTTGTGAGGCGAAGGATCTCCAAATCAACCCATTAAAAACAAAGATCATGGTGATGTAACACACACCCCTACAAGAGGTCTCCAAGGGTTGGCGGGCAACTCCTTGATTGTGCACTGTCATACGTCTTTTTAGGCATTCTAGTCAGCTATACATTGAACTAGCGGGACCACTTCACCAGACAGTAACTGTCCTGAAATGCACATCAAACACCATCCTGCAGCTCAAAAATAAAAAAAAATTAGAAGTGTCTCCTTGAGTGTCCTTCAAGTACAGGGGCAGAAAGCAGTTGCATTGGCTATTTATGGCACTTAATTGTGGGTATGCAGCACTTCCAACCAGCTGCAAGTAATGGTGAACAGTTTCCTTAGAGCTTTGTTAAAACGTGTCCTGGGACGCCGCTTATCCTGTTATTTTAGGTGCTACATATATTGGCCACGTAATAGATAGTATTGCTCTTGCTCCCGTGTTGTATTGGCTTGGGAAGAAACCAATACGCTGAGATTTAATCTAAGAGCTTTAGTTAAAACATCTGAATCGACCAAGCTCCCCAACAATGCATGAGCACTTTATTTCAAAATAACCTTGACCGATTGTGGGAAAGTCATTTTTGCTCCAATCCAACTACAATAACTTCTGATGCCAGCTCTAAAGTCAAGGTTTTTAATTTTTTTTTTATTTTGCTTACAAACTGAAATCTTGAATTGTACTTGCAGAAACTTCACAATTGACAGCCGTCAAGTATATGTGGGGAATAGAGACCTATATTAATGCAATCTTACCGGAGGCACGTTGCACTTTATATCCTAAATTTCGATTGGGTGTTTTTCCTACCACAGTGTATATGTCTGCGGTTTCAACCACAGAACTTTACACAAACTGTAGAGCCCAACTCGATTGGTTTAATCTAAGAACCCTCCCGTCGACCTAAGGAGGCACGGACAGAGGTATTTTAGGCGAGCAGGCCAGGCTCTGTGTAACAGGCATGCTTCAAGTTCCTTAATATATACCAATTTACAGACACCAAGTAGGTGGTTTAGGTGTGCTTGATGTATGTATGGTAAATTCTCCAGTTACGTCAGCATTATGGAATAGATGTGGATTGTGGTAGTATAATTGGTCCTGACGAAAGCCACAAGCATTTGGCAGAAACCTGTTGACTCGAAGTGTAAATAGGGGTAACTAGAGTACCAGGACTTCCTAACCTTTCCAGTTTTTAATCAGTCCGGCTGACGCCCAGATTAAACCATTAGCGCTACCAAGTAATTTCTTTTTCTTTTTAAGAGTAACCCTACTCACGCTCACTACCCTATTCCTTTTCCAACAAAGTGTTCCTGTGCATCTCACAGGTTGTAGCACGCCCCGCTCGCAACGGAACAGGAAGAAACTCCAAAGTGAAGCATGCTTTCAAGGGGTACCCCTGGTGGGTCAGAGTTCTTTAAAGCAAAGTGATCCACTTCTTAGGCTGATGGGAGGGTTCTTAGATTGATCCAATCGAGTTGAGCTCTATATTTCTGTGTAAGAGGAGGGTTAGCCCATGCTCTACTGCACCTCTTCACTCAACAGGGGTTGGATACTTTTTCAACCAACCAACCCTCTGAGTTATGTGATTGCGAGATTGAGGTAGGAGGGGGGTGAGGTTCATTCTTACAATTTTTATTATTTTGCACACAAAAAAAATCAGCACCGTTCGTGCCGCTATTTAAACTATTTTTAACCTCATCATGTGATAGAATAGATACTCCCTTGATTTAGATGTCGGTAGCAAGTTACCTATGGGCCTCCTGAATTATGATGCGAAGACCAATCCAGTCTTATTGTTAAATTGTAAGCTTGTGTTGAGAAATAGGCGACGAGTTCCTAGATTACTGGATAAAGTAGGTTGGGAGATGGATGCTTTTAGGGGTATTTTAAATGAATAGTTATTAGTATGAACTTTGCATTCTCCTTTCTCTTTTCGGTTACCTTTCTTTAGTGTACATCTTTTTTTAATTGATGGTATTTGTTTTTATGATTACAATTCTTATGGCTTGTGCTGAAAACAAAAATAAAGTGAATGAACTAGAAGGATTAATGAGGTTCAAGTTTAATATGCACATGTGCTGTACAGTGTTGCACCATTATTTCGTGGATCTTTCTTTCTAAAGCAATATCGGATTTTAACGTTATGCAAATCATGTATTTTGTCTTTATGCTTCCAGAATCTTTCCAAGTTGAAAGATCACTTCATGCCAAAAAAAATCAAGAGTCTTGAAACATTGTCTTGATAAGACTAAAGAAAAATGTAGGTCTTGGCAGCCTTTTGTAAGTTTTTGATGTATCTATGTTAATTCCCCATTCGCTGCTCAATCAATTGATGAATGATAGAAAAAGGTGATCAGACCCCGTTCACCTCCTTCCATAAGCGGCACACCAGTCATTTCTGCCCTCGTGAGAAATTATCTCTGTTGTGAGATTTTCAGAATGGTCATCTGGAGATTTCACACTCAATAGATGCCATTACTGTGTTTTAGAAACCAGATAGTAGCAATGTTTCTAACTGGACAGACCATTGACTACATTAACTAAATCCATTTCATCAAGAATTTCTCTGTTGGGCGACGACATGATGTTACACATCAAGGAGGAAGCTCAAGGATGACACCTCTGTCCTGCACATGAAAGCATTGTGTAGTGGTGTAGTAAGGATGCCACCGACCCTAATGCAGGCAAGGTAAAAGCCACAAGGTGGTGTTCATCAAGTTAAAAAAGAACGCAATGGCTAAGTTTAGGTCCCTTATTTAGAGTGTGGCGGACAGGGTACTCCGCCACAAACGTGGCGGAATACACTGCCTGACAAAATTGTGGTTCCAATTCTCTGATTATAGTCCGCTGAACTGCCATGGTTCCACCGGTGCAACTGCTGCTGGCTCTGCCAGCAAAAACTTAGACTGAACTATTCTGACCAATGGCTCAGTCTCATTCAGACAATGCACCCTATTTAGGGCGGACGTTCCAACATTATTTTTGTCCTGCTTGAGTCTGCCTCATTAAGCCAGGTGGCCCGACCCCTACCACGAAAACAAACAAATGACACACTGGCAGAAAACTCCCAGCGTGTCAGGCACCTCTCCCCCCCGCCCCCCCCCCCCCACAAAATTATTTCTTGTGTGCGCTTTAAACATGGTACCTGCACAGTGAAAGCTTCAGTGCCTTCAGCAGATCCCCTGTCGCAGCGTCTCCTCAGAAGGCACTGACATCTCCACCTGCCTAGTATAGCTTTCTAAGCTGGACAGGCTGTAGTCTGAAGAAATTCTAGATGCTGCATCAAAACGACCCCCACTAACCCCAGGGAAATGGATGTAATCTATAGATTTATGGCACAGGTACACAAACATTTTATTTTTTGGAACGTTTATTTTTTTATTTGTTTATTGAATTTTAGCAACACAAGTTACATTCTGTAGGCAAATCATACAATGTACAAATTGTTGAGTCAAAGCAGATGCAAGTTACAATTCTATATCTTGCTGTTTTACCACAGACATGACCCATCTTCAATGTAGAGCGCCCAAAGGAGCAAGACTCAAGCCAACAAGAACAACCGATACAAAGAAAAGAAAAGCAGTACAATGCAGTGGAAAATTATACATTAGGTCATAATTACCAACCATTACTTTAGCATCTTTAGTGAATTAATACATGCAAGCTAGTGGTACATTCACAGAAAGAAGGGATCAATCACACACTAGGGTTCTGTAGCAGAAAACATGTGAACGGGGCCCAAAAGTCTTTAGGCCGAGAGGCCTCTGGGAGTTCTTCTGCATATGCGGCTAACTGTTCTTTACAATAAGTAATCTCTTTCAACCATTGTGACACTTTTGGTGCGAGTTTCCCTCCCCAGTGTTTAGCAACTAATTGTTTCGCCAGTAGAGCCGTGACAGCAACTATGAGCCTATTACAGGGCTTCAATTTTTTCACCAGTCCCAGTAGGCAAATCTCAGGCGAGCAATCCACTGCCTCACCCACAATTGCAGTGAATGTGCGAGTTACATCTACCCAGAATCCATGAACCGGGCCACATGTCCAAGCCAAATGTACAAAGTCGGCTTCATCCAACCCACATCTTGCACAACGGGCATCTTCTCGCAATCCATATCTCCGCAGCTTCAACGGTGTATAATACATTTGGTGCAGAAACTTAAAATGAATCATGTGGAGATTACAGTTTGCCGTCAGACGGCCCGTTAGCGAACAGCATTCCACCCAATCCTCCCATGGTAACGGGCTACCCAGCTGCTCATTCCATTTATCCAAAGAGTGAGAGCCCTGCACCTCCATTTCCCTTTGCGAAGCCGTGTACAGTCTAGTGATGAGGCCCTTTGACTCCTCTATGGATATCGCTACTTGCAAGGCTTTCAGCATTTTTGGCTCCTCTGGGAAACACGGATCAAGCGTTCTAACAGCCATTCGCAGTCTGGTATAAACAAGCCTCTGCATCACAGACTGCTGAGTCCCAGACGTAAAGCTGTCAAATGAGGCAAACCGGCCGTCAGTATACATATCCCCCATTTTGGTAATTCCCACCTCCGATAATATGCCTAGAGCCCTCGCTTCATGAGTCACCGAGATGCCCGGATGCGCCCTGAGTCGTATGGAGGGTGCATATATGTTGTGTAAGCCCGCACGTTTACTCAGTGCCCTCCATGCACTGACAGTGCATGCAACAGTGTCAAAGTCCTTCTCATCCTTTAAAGTCTTATAATGCAGAACCATAGCCGTCCGTGGGGTCGGATACGCAGCATCTGCTTCTACTGCTAGGTGCGGGAGATAGCGCTGGGGAAAGTACCAATAATGTACAAATTGGGCTTGTGCACAGAGGTAGTATAAGCGCATGTCCGGAGCTTCAAAGCCCCCCCAATCAAATGGCGGCACTAGCGTTTCCCAACTACATCTTGGCGTTTTTCCAGCCTGCACCATCCGTAACAAGCAAGACTGTATAGCCTGGAAAGTGGCCCTGTTAAGCTTTAAAGGAATGTTTACAAACATGTATAACAATTTAGGGAGAATAGTCATTTGAGTTACAGCTATTCTATCAGCCATTGACCAGGGGTGCCAGGTCCAACGGGTGACCTGCTCGTTTAGTTTGGCAAGCACCCGGCCGTAATTCATAGTGATCACGGTATCGGGGTTCCGGTGTACCCAAACTCCCAAGTATCGCACTGGATCATGTGACCAGCCGAGCGGAAACTCCAGCTCCACTTGTTCGGTACAGTCTGTGAGCGGGAACACAGTGGACTTGCTCCAATTAATGCCTAGACCAGAGAATCCCTCAAAGCACACATATTCTCTCAAAAGGGGTGCCAAGTGTTGCGCAGGATCTTTGACATATAACATCATGTCGTCCGCATATAAGGAGATTGCTAGGGGCCTCTGTCGGAAACCCAATGCCGCTGCGGCGTGTCACTGCCGGATCTTGCAAGCCAGGGGCTCCACAGCCAAAGTAAATAACAATGGGGATAGCGGGCATCCCTGCCTAATGCCCCTATAAATAGCAATGGGATCCGAAACCACTCCATTTACCCGTATCCTGGCTACCGGTCCATTATATAAAAGCCGCCCCCATTTTAGGAAGAATGGCGGGATCCCCATATGCTGTAGCACCACAAACATGTAATCCCATTGTAGGGAATCGAAAGCCTTGGTCGCTTCTAAAAGCACGTCCGCCGCCGGAAACTCGGAGTAAAACTGGTCTAGGACAACAAAAATAGTGCGAAGGTTATGTGTAGTGGAACGTTTGGGTACTAACCCAGATTGATCCGGCAATACCAGCTTTGGTACCAGAGGCAATAACCTATTGGCAATTATTTTAGCTAAAATTTTAGTATCCATGTTGATCATAGAAAGGGGTCGGTATGACTCGCATCTGTTGGCTACTTTGTCAGGCTTTAATAACGTGACAATTAGGGCTTCCCGAAGAGAGGGGGGGATGCCCATCTCATACGCTTCAGCATATACCTCTAACAGTCGGGGGGGGGGGCAGTAAGTCCACATATGCCTTATAGAATTCACGTGGTAAGCCGTCTAACCCTGCCGCTTTGCCATTGGGAAGTGACATTATAGCCTCCCTAACATCCTCCACTGTAACAGGCTGCGTGAGATATTCACGTTGACCAAGCGATAGCCAGCCCAGCGCAATATCCTCAAGATATTGTATAAGATCTGGTTCCTCCAGCGATGATACAGGCCCATAAAGTTCAGTAAAAAACTGCTGGAACACCTCACTAATGCCCGAAATGCTATACTGGGCAATGGAGTCTTTATCTAACATTTCTACTATGTGCTCTTGACTGATAGGCGACCAAAGTTTACCAGCCAGAGCTCGGCCAGGTCGTCCCCCTTCGCCATACTGCCTAGCAACCCACCTCCTGGACCTATGCTGTGACTCTTGTTCGGCCGTTTCATCATACTCTGAGACTAAATCCCTAACCTGAGCCAGCAGCGCGGGATTCGACAAGCATGCATACTCACATTCCAGCTCGCGTATCTTGCCCTCTAGCATATTCAGCCTAGATCTTGCGACTTTAAGATGCCAGCCTGGGCCCCAATGCATTCCCCCCCCCCCCCGATTGTAACTTCGAAGGCCTCCCATAGCATGCCAGACCCTTCAACCGTGCCCTCGTTCTCGGTGAAATAATTAGTAATAGCCTCCCCAATCTTGGCGCGGAACACCTGATCCAGCAGTTCAGTTGGTGGAAGGCGCCATTGAAAAGCTTGTTTCGAAAAAGACGGCACCAGCAGCTCCAGCATCACAGGGGAATGATCAGATAGCGTCTTAGCAAGATGGCGGACCGACGTGACCCAGGCACTTACTTCCCTGGATGCCAGCTAGTAGTGCAGTCTGGAACACGAGCCGTGTACAGTAGACACAAATGTACCCTCCCTGGCCGTCGGGTTGCGGCTATGCCAGACATCCACAAGCCCCTCCGTCTCCATTATCTCACTAATCATTTGTGCTGCATGTTTGCCGTGCCATGTGGGGTTCGCAGACCTATCAATATGCGGGTCCAAATATACATTTAAATCCCCACCACAGATCACTGCTGCGGGGGGCATTGCAGCAATACGCCTCCAAACATCATTGTAAAACGCGGGATCATCCACATTTGGGCCATATACATTTACAAATAGTAGACGTGTGCCACCCAAACAGCCCTGCAGAAGGATCACTCGCCCCTGATTGTCCATCTCAGAGCTAGTCAACACAAATGGAGTACCCCCCTTAATCAATATCAGTACCCCTCTCGAATATGCCGAATATGACGATGCAACCCCAATCACAGTCCCACCGTGTGCCCACCTTCTGCTCCGTGTGCTTAGTGAGGTGTGTCTCCTGTAAAAAGGCGACCTGAATATCATTCCGGTCTCCGTACACTAGCACCTTGCAAATCTTTTTGGGGTTATTAAGACCCCGCACATTCCATGTCAACAACTTAATGGACCCACCAAGACCATGGTAGTGTTATCCATACATTACATAAAACTCAGACCTGGCTGGCCGAAAACCATCTGAAACTAAACACACTCAAAACGGAATTCCTCCTAATCGCTCCTCCAAATCAATCGACCATCATCCAAGACTGGGTGAAACACCTAACAGCACTCAACTGCCAACCCCTTATTATCGACTCTCGAGTTACTCTTGATAAAAATCTAAACATGCAGAAACACGTTGGCTCCGCAACAAAAGGAGCAAAGTTTCAGATGAACACCTTGAGAAGACTCAAACCCTTCCTTCCTGCAAATGACTTCAAACTGGCAGTCCAAGCACTAGTAATCCCAAAAGTGGAATATGGGAGTGCCTCTCTTTGCGGTCTCCCTAGATCAACGACTGCCCCCCTAAGAGCCTCAATCAACGCAGCTGCTAGACTCATCACAGGCTCCAAAAGGAACTGTCGCATCTCCCCGGACCTTGGAGCCCTCAATTGGCTACCTTTCGAAGCCAGGATTCATCTAAAAATCGCATGTATGACATACAAGGCCTTACATCACAACACTCCAAGTTACGTGGCACAAAAGCTGGTACTTTCTTGTAGCAACAGACCCTCCAGGAGTTCTAGTAACCTTCTACTGAAACCACAACGATTTGCCAAGAAGAAAACATACAACCGGGCCTTCTCGGGTATGGCGCCCAGGATCTGGAATGCACTGCCCACAGAAACCAGACTGAGCCCCTCTTTTGCATCTTTCAAAAAAGAAGTGAAATCTATTCTCTTAGCTAAATTCACATGAACTCTGTATATAACCTGTAACACGATTGTGTGGACTCACTGAACTGGTTTATTTCCTATATATGCCATGTAAAGTGCTCTGATACCTGCAAGGGTCTTGTTCGCGCTATATAAAACCTTCAAAATAAAATAAATAAATCCATAATCGGCTAATCCAAAATTGACATTCAATCATGACCTTATAACACATTAGATCTGTCGGCTCATGTATTAAGCACTGCAACTGCATTAGAACATACACAGTGTGCCCACCCCCTTCAGCACCCACAACTTGCCAAAGCCATCCCAAAAACAGAAAAACCCCATTTTAGGAGCATAGAATGGAAATCGATTTGGGGTACACCCATGCGGGTACACCAGAGTACAGTCAACCTCCCAGATGGGAAGGGAGGTGGCCAAACGACATAGAGATTATGCTCATCCAAAAAATACAGGCATGCACAGTAGAGCTATAGTATGTCCAGCAAGCATTAGTTGTCTTGTACGGCACCTGCGCAGCCTGGGGTCATTAGTAGTAGGGAATCAAACATACAGAGCCATGCTGCAAGCGCACCAGTCCACGCGCAAGACACAGTGTGTGGTTGGCGCCATTCAGTAAATTGCGGGAGCAGCAGCAGATTCAGTCTTAGATTGTGGATAGCATACCATCAGTCCTCCTCCTCGTCTGGAGAACCAGACGCCCCTCGTTGGTTCCGCTTTAATGATTTGGTGTAGTCCAACGCTGATTTGGGTTAGTGTATATTTTGGCTTTTCCCGCAGCGCCAATGTGCTGGTGAGCTGGATACAGCTTGGCATACGGAACATTCTCGGCCATTAGCAATTTCTTGACGGGTTGGAATTCCCTCCTAGCCGCCTGGACTGTTGCAGTGAAGTCTGGATAAAAAGCCAAACTATTGCCCTGGTGTAAGTAATGGATCCTTTCTCTCGAGACAACCTCAATACCGAATCACGGTCTCTATAATTGAGGAGTCGGGCCAGGATGGGCCTCGGCAGGGTCCCAAGGGGCGGTCGGTCTACCAGGGTTCTGTGTGCCCGCTCGACGATCAGCATCGCAGATGTGTTATCAGGACCAAATATCTCCTTAAGCATGTCCTCGACATACGACTCCAGCCGCCCAGTGTTGGCTGATTCTGGCAGGCCAGTAATTCGTAGATTGTTGCATCGAGACCTGGCCTCCAAGTCTTCATTCTTCGCTTGGATCAGTGCAAGCACTTCTTCAATGTCGAGGGTTTTGGATGTCACACTTTGTAAGCTGTCCTCCGCATCAGATATGCGCTTCTCCGCTTCCCCCAGTCTAGCACCCTGCTTGCCCAGTTTGGCAGACATATGGTCAATTCTGAGATTCAGGGCGTCAATTTTGCAGTCTATGGATTGCAGGCTCCCCTGCATGGCGAGAAGTGTGGCCTCCAATGTCGAGGGGTTCTCCGAGGGGGCATGAAGCTCAGAGTCCGAAGTGGCCCTCTGCTGTACTTTGCCAGACTTCCGTGCCTCAAAGGTGAGACGGGGCTGGTTTTTATCCGTTTTGCCCATTATGTGGCCCAGTGCACGCCGCAGCCGACTCTGACAAGTCACGTGTCAGCAGTGAGCCCAGTTTCGTATTTCGGCAGGTAAGTGGGTTCAGCAGCACAGCGAGGCAGCACACTCAAGCAAGCACTCGTATTAGTCTGTGGACATGTGTTCTTCCCTCCACACACGCCCGAGTCCAACCGGGCCTCTGCCTCTGAGTAGCTACAGTGTTCTCAGGGGGCGACTGCCCCACCAATGCCGCGTGCCTGTCAAGGTTTGTCTCCGAAGAAAATGAGAGCTGCCAAATGTGGCTTACGCTGCAAGACACAGGCCGCAGATTCAAGGAATGCTGTGAGGGCCCCTCCAGTATCCAGCGCACTGTGCCCCTATTGCTCAATAATAAGTAGAGCCGACCACCAGGGCCGAACGCTGCAGAGTAGGAGGTAACCCTCTTCAGCTCGCGCTATCGCTAGGGCCCTCCTGCAACACCATGCCAGGCAACAGTCAGCGGTTCAAGGCCCCGGCTGTTGATGAGGAGCGCACGCGTCGCGGCAGGGTCCGCAACTCACCCAGCCGCGTGCAGCGTATCCGGCCCGGCCAGCCACACCACCAAGGCCACACACACTTATCTGTGGCCCCCGAGGTCCGGGGCTTATCTGTTATTCCACCGACTGCCGCACCCTCCAATCGTCAGCAAAGAAGACCACGGAAGCCAGCAGCCGCCGACAATTTGGAGACGTGCGTGGCCCACACAGCCGCGCCCTCCTCCCAGCCTCCGCTGATATTGTGGCACAGCTCACTCCGGGCACCGGGGCAGAAGGACGATCACCTAGGCACCACCACAGGGTCACGAGCTCCGGTCACGGCAGTGCCCAAATGCAGATCGCCCAAACTGGGCCTCCGTCACCTCAGCGCGCTGCCATATTGCCAGCCGGTCCGCGGCGGGAGCGAGAGCAAACCACGGCTCCCCAGGCAGGTCCACAGCTCAGCGCCTCTCCCGTGACACTCTCAGGGTCGTGACAACGTCCCCCACCAAAATGGGGCGACGGATGGCAGGATTAGAGCAGAATAGTGGACGGATAGTGCGTTTGGCCGGCAGAGCTGCACTAAGGCACAGCCATCTTGCAGTGCGCCCTCTAGCGCCCCCTTTTGCAACGTTTATTTGATTGAAAATCAGCAGCTGACACTACTAATAGAATGGTCAGCTTTTTTGATTAAAGTCTGAGTGCACCGAAGTATTGCTTGCTTTTCTGAAGCATCTGAAAACATTTATTTACCCAGCTTGAACAACGTCTGCCATAATTTGTGTCGTCAAAATGTTGTCTTGTGAAGACACCAGGACCTAGAAGCATTGAGTTCTTCCACATCCACATGTGGGACACTTAGCCCCACTTTGTGTTCATAGTACTCTACAAGTAGGTGAAGGGAGGAGGAGACACTTGTGCATGACAGTGCAATTGCAGCATGTTAAGGAGGGGATCTCATCCAGCAACAGTGTTTAAAGGGCAATTGGGAATCAGTGGGAAAGAGGCAATTTCTGGTTGAAATATATTGATCAGGGTACTAAGTAATTCATTGACCGCTTTCTCGGCCTTCTTTAATTATAGGCCACTGCAAATGTGATGGGTGTGCCTGCTACCGATCCATCATTCACACCATATAATTTTATTGTGATGGGGTTAACGTGAATCGAGACTCTCATGAATGGAGGTGAGCAATATTGGGACTAATTGTCTAAAGTGTCAACAATATTGCATTTGGAATCTTATATTCTCAAGAATTAATCCTTTGGATCCTTTTGTGTCCCCCAACTTGGAAAACCATGTTTGGGAATCTATTGACATATGATCTTTTTGTTTATTTTGTCCTCTCATAATTTTTTAGAAAGTCTCTGTGAACCCTGGAGAAAGTGTATCATTTTTGTTTACTTGATATTACTCATCCTCTGTGATACAGATACTGGGATCAAAGGCCCACTGTTCTTGAGTTTCACATTTACCTTTCAGTGATTATTGTAATCTGCCTGCAAAGAACCCTATCTTGGAGAAAATTCAGCACTTTCAATATGGCCACTAGAAGAATGTTTTATTTTTTAACTTAATGGGTTTGTCATATTGCCTTTCATTGCATTGCTCCTTAGCTGGTTAGAATTGCAACATATGTTTCTTCATATGTGTATTTGCGCATTGCGAATGTTTAAGGACCATGTGTAGATGGTGGACATTCTGGTTGAATCATTTGAAATCTTCATCCAGGCTAAAAGAGGTGGCAATAGCTGCACGTTCAAACAGCAGCCAGTGCACTACTGTTAAAGTTTTGAGATTGCATGTTTGGGAGGTATGCTGCAGGGAAGCATATTACGAAAGCATAAGACCTAGTATAATACAGTCTCATTCTTGATGTGATATTGGTATTCTGAGGAACGCACACAGCTGCTTAGATTTATAACTTTGTGGTCAACCACTTTAACTCTGAAAGACGAATAAGAGGTTGAAACAAATAATGTCCTATGGAATGTTTGGATTGCAGTGGGTTATTTCGATATGGGCTTGTGCCTGTAAACACGTAATGAACAGTGGTATCTGATTGGGGGAATGGAGGCGCCACTCGGGAGAAATAACACAAGATATTCAGTATTAGCTCTTTGTTTTAGTTACGGTGCTGCAAGGTAAGGAGAACCACTGACCTCCCCAAAACTAATGGCCTGAGCCAATTAACAAATACACAAAAGAATTCCTCAGCACACGTATGTTATATCACATTACACGTGGACATGCTTAATGTAAGCACAAATTGAATACAAGTAGGTGAGTTCTCATTCCGTTTTCTTTTATTTCTGGGTGTTCTGACAGCCGACACGTGTTTTGTCGCATACATGGGAATTCGTCCCGCGACTTTATCAAGGCTGCACAAGAAACAAAAATGAATACTCAATGTATCCCCTCTTTTACATTAGGTGTACAAAACCATTTAAGCGTTGAACTCAGTGGCCGGTGCCATATATCATCACAATGCGATACCACAGTGGCTGCGTGCCCACATGCACAAGATATAGTCCACCGGTAAAAATACAAAATTCCTCATATGGTGTCCCGTTATTCTCAAGATCAAAAGATCCAGAATCCCAAAAACGAAGATGGAGTAAAAAATCATAATGGTAAGGTCTAAGCAGATAAGTGCAATAAAGCCATATATAGTGCCGGTTGATAGTGTGGAAATACAATCTATTCAGATCGTGCGTGATGATTCCAATAATGGATCATTCCTGAAGTGAAATGGGAGTGGAGCCCAGAAGAGTATCAATGATCAGACCTATTGGAAAACAACCAAGTCGTGTAAAGGGATTACATAAATACCTATTGTCTTCTTGTATGTAATCCCTGTAGGAAACAAGAGAACGCCCTGAGCATAAGTAAGACCATTAAGCCAATGTCAAATACAGCTATTGATGCAAAACACAGAACAGTTGGGCCACCTACTTTATTAGTGGTGTTACTTCCAACCCACAGTGGGATTCAGTTTCTGGCGACGTCACAAGTATCCGACCTTATATCCAAGGGATCCCTGTAAGTTCCAGATGCTCAAAATCTAAAAGAATATAGCCAGTAATGTATCACTCCATAATTATAAATAGTGCAAGATAAAAGCATGATCCAACTTTGTCACTAACTACCTGCGTTGTTCTCTCCTCTAAACGCTGTCATGCTCTATTCGTCCCAAGCCTCAATAATTAATTATAGGGATTACATACAAGAAGACAATAGGTATTTATGTAATCCCTATACACGACTTGGTTGTTTTCCCATTTCACTTCAGGAATCATCCATTATTGGAATCATCACGCACGATCTGAATAGATTGTATTTCCACACTATCAACCGGCACTATATATGGCTTTATTGCACTTATCTGCTTAGACCTTACCATTATGATTTTTTTACTCCATCTTTGTTTTTGGGATTCTGGATCTTTTGATCTTGAGAATAACGGGACACCATAGGAGGAATTTTGTATTTTTACCGGTGGACTATATCTTGTGCATGTGGGCACGCAGCCACTGTGGTATCGCATTGTGATGATATATGGCACCGGCCACTGAGTTCAACGCTTAAATGGTTTTGTACACCTAATGTAAAAGAGGGGATACATTGAGTATTCATTTTAGTTTCTTGTGCAGCCTTGATAAAGTCGCGGGACGAATTCCCATGTATGCGACGAAACACGTGTCAGCTGTCTGAACACCCAGAAATAAAAGAAAACGGAATGAGAACTCACCTACTTGTATTCAATTTGTGCTTACATTAAGCATGTCCACGTGTAATGTGATATAACATACGTGTGCTGAGGAATTATTTTGTGTAGTTGTACCTGTAGCCTGCTCACTCGCATGAAATGAGTGTTATCCTCATTGTTGTAATGTTGGCAGGTTTCGCCGGTGACGGCGCACAGGCTCTCGCTTGCAAGAGTTATTGTATACAAGAGTCTGCAGCCTGCCCATTGCTTAACATTCATTGTCTTCACTGTCACTCTTGCATGCGGTCTTATAATTGACCTGCACATGCTGGATTCACTTTCTCCTCTTTTGGCTGGAGCTTAGACCAAGTACTGATCGTTTCAGATTGATAGCTGTCCTTCCGTTAATCACGCTGTGATTGAGGCACTACTTTGTTCTTCTACCCTGTCGTCCTTTTTAAACCTTTTGCCATTTGTAGCTACATTGTACTATGACACAAGCACCTCAAAGAAGCCTTTTTTAGGTCTCGCCTACGCAGCGCGCATGCGCTGCATAGGAGGAGACCTTTAGTAATCGATTCACTTTTTGGGCTAAAAACGTGCACGCATTGCATTGCATTGCTTTCATTGGCAACGCGTGCACGTTTGGCGATTCCCTTGCGGGAGCGAGCTTTGAAACCATCTGTTTGTAATTAACAGATGGTTCCTGCTCGCTCCCGCAAGGGAAACAGGCGCAGGCGCAGGCCCCCTCCTCTCTCCCCTCCCCCTGCTGCCTCCTCCTCTCCTCGTCAAACTTGTTTTCTTTTTTTTTTTTACTTTCAGCGCGAGGCGCGCGCGCGCTTGTTTTTCTTATTTCCTCTTCCTTTCACTCCACCCATTTCTCTCCTACTCTGGCCCTCCCTCTTCTGTTTTTCTCTTCTCCTTTCCTTCTTTCACCTCACGTGCTCTTCCAGCTCCTCTCGCCGTCCTTTTGTCATTTCCCAGCTGCAGTTCGTCATCTTGTTCCCTCCTCCCACCGCCTCACACCTCCCACAAGTCACGAGGATGTCTGCGTTACCAGTCACCACTCGAAGCTGGTCCAGGACGAAGGATGTGATGACATCATAACGCCTCAGTACACCTCGACTTAGGAGGGACCTAAGCAGCACTGAGACGTTCGCTCGCATCCTCAGTAATGAAGCACTCACTCAAAACACTCAGCACTGAGACACCCACTCTTAGTTCTCAGTGCGTAGACACTCCCTCATAGCCAGCAGCATTGAGACACCGCCCATAGCCCTCAGGACTGAGATGCTCACTCATTATCCGGTGTTCACACTGATACATAGCTCTTGGTACTGGGAAACTCACTAATAACACAGAGTAGTGAGACACTCATTAATTGTCCTTCGTACTGTGGCACATACTCATAGCTCTCAGCATTGAAACACCTACTCATAGCTCTCAGTACTGAGAACCTCACTCATAAACCCTCAGTATTTGGGTGCTCGCTCATACCCCTCAGCACTGAAACACTCGCGCATAGCCCTCAGTACTGAGACACTAACTCATAGCTCTCAGTACTGAGACGCTCATAACTCTCAGCTCTGGCGCTTCCTTATAACCTTCAGCACCGAGACGCTCACTCATAAACCTGAGCACTGGGTGCTCATTCATAGCTGTTAGTATTGAGACGAGAGGCTATGAGTAAGGACTCTCGGTAGTGAGAAACTGGCTCATAACCCTCCTAGTCCTGAGAAACTCATCCAGAGTCCTCAGTACTGAGATACTGATCACATTGAGTACTAAGATTCTCACGTATAGCTCTCAGCACTCTCAGACGCTCGCTCCCAGCCCTCTGCACTGAGACACTGACTCATACTCCTCAGCACTGAGATGTTCATTCAAAGCCCTCGGTACTGACGCCCTCACTCATGACCTTCAGTACTGAGATGCTCATCAATCTTAGCCCTCAACACTGAGATGCTCATTCATTATCCTGAGCACCGACATGCTAACTTATAGCACTCTACTGAGATGCTCACTTATCACCCTGAGTACCGAGACACTGACAACCCTGAGCACTGAGATGCTCACTCATAGCTCTCACCTGTGCAGTACTCCGAAGCAGATCTTAGTGCTCTGCTTTCCGCTGTTTACTGACTGCCTTTGTATTCATCTAGCTTAAGGGTGCAGCAATCTGCTAGACATATTGTTAGCATTAAAAAAAAATGTACATAAAGACAGCGTTGGGTTCACCCAGAGGAGTATTGCCTTCTCAACCCTTTCTATTGTTTTTTTGGTTTATCAGTTCACCTTCCGTGAAGTTCTTCCATTGGAATGCATGAGGGGCTATTTTTCCTTTAAAAATAAGACTTACACATCACACAGGTTGCCACATTATTTTTTCCTAGCTCATCTACCCGTTCTATATTGAAAATGAGCCATTTTCGCTGTGTTTCTCTCGCAGTGGAAGAGCCATTAGAGCAGCATTGTGTTTTCATATATTAGCAGCACATTAAAGTTGGACCCATTGGTTTTGCCAATGCTTGCTCTAATGTAGTTCACTTATTTAATTTATAAAACGTTTATAGTGTTTTATGAAAGACAATGCTAAATGTAGTCCAATCTGAAGAAACCACTATATGATGTGATTTTAAATATTCATTGTTATGTAAACCCTTGCTGCTGGCACCAACATAGCAGCTGCCTATGAAAAGAAGGCCCACAAAGGGAAAGAATCAGCGTTACCTTTTAAAACAAGCATTGGCATAGCCAGTAGGTCTCGCCTTTGGGACCTTATAAGTATTTACTTATGCAGCACAATATTCTTGGTGCAACAACATCAACTGTTGCATGGCTAAACACTTATAAGATCCCAAAGGCGAGACCTATTGGCTATGCCAAGGCTTGTCTCATTTGAAATGGATGTTTTTGTGACAACACGTTATCTGCTTCTAAATGAATTTTCACCAAGACAGACTTGGGCGCAGTTGCTTTCTTTATGTGATGGGATTTTTTGCCAAATGTAATTTTGTTTTTTCTTTTTCACGCCTGGGGAGAATAATTGATTTGCTCAGAATCGTAGATTGTGACGAGATTCACAAGCATTGGCAAAGCCAATAGGTCTCGCCTTGAGATTATTGGCTCTGCCCCTGCCTTTTGTTCATGCTGTACAGCATGGGGATTGCCGACTTGCGCAATGATTTGTAGCCATGCTGTATAGCAGCGCAACTGCTGTGCAGTATGGCAACAAATATTTTTAAAAAGGACTAGGATTCATCCAGTGCATGCATTTAAAAATCTTTAAAAAGCGCATTGGCCCTGGTTGTGTCAGTGTTTTTAAAAATTAGTTTTAGCTGCACTGAAAAGCATCTATGCAGCTGTACAGCATAGTTACAAATTAATGCCAAAGCCAATAGCTCTCATAGGCGAGACATATTGGCTTTGCCAATGCTTGTTTTTCACTTGTGGATGCTTTTTATTTGAAGGGTGACTATTTAAAAGCAGTGTTGATTGCGATTTTTCCCTTCTACTGTGACCAAACTTTACACGCCCCCGGAGATGTGGGACTTTCACTTAAAGCAAATTTGTATTTTTTTTAAAATTAAAGTATTTTAATTGGACTAATGCAGCCTAAAATGTTTAACTAGAAAGGGGAAAATGTATGTGGGGTGTTGCAGGAATATGCTCGGGGTATCATTCTTTTGCGTATATAAATCAGTTTTGGTCCTGTAGAGTTCTCTTGCAGTTAAGTAGATCTTTAGTTTTTTAATGCAATATTGTTGGCACTAAATGTGTAGGACTCCCAAGTCCTCCATGTGTATATTGATATATTTTCTATGAATTTCCAGCAAGATAATATATGTTTGAATTCCCATAGTTAAAAATAAATTAATTCTTTTGGTTCCCTAGGAAGTATGGAGTCCCAGTTAAACAATGACTAAGTCAAATACAATCTTTATATGTATGACCATTTTGGTAAAGTTCTCAATGTTCACTAAGAAGGATTTGATATATTTAAAAAAAAAAAAAAAAAACTTTATAGTTGCAAGGCCCTCTCTTGTCAGATTGTCAGTTCCAGTGTATGGCTGTAGGGAGAATTGTAATTGAATTTATATAACGCTTACTACCCTTGACGAGGCGTCTAAGTGCTTTTTGGCGAGTAGCACGCTACTCCAGCACCCAAAAAGAATTGGTGGTGAATTAGTATTGGGAGATATGAAATTAATTTGAGCTGTCGACATGAGTTTATTTGGATTGGAAAAAAGGATAGTGGATGGATAGAAGAGGGAAGGGTTTGCATTTGTATAGCGCTTGCTACCCTTGATGAGGTGTCAACTGCTTTTTGGTGGGTAGCACGCTACTCCGGAACCAAAAGCAGGATTAATGGTGAATTAGTATAGGGAGATATGAAATTCATTTTAGCTATGGACATGAGTTTTTTTTTTAATTGGAAAAAAAGATAGTGGAGGGATAGAAGAGGGAAAGGTTTGCATTTGTATAGCGCTTGCTACCCCTGATGAGGTGTCAAAGCGCTTTTTGGTGGGTAACACGCTACTCCGGATCCCAAAGCAGGATTAGTGGTGAATTAGTAGAGGGAAGTATGAAATAAATTTGAGCGGTGGGCATGTGAGTCTGTTAGTTGGATTGAAAAGAATAGAGTAGGGATAGAAGTCCTAATAGTTAAGTTTGTACGGTACACAGTGGGATGTGCAAGCATCATGAACCTAGCTTTGGCTAGCAGCAGGCTATTTTTTTCAATTGAAAGTAAGTTTTGGGATTATAACCCATTGATTTTGCGAACTGCCAATCAGTTCGCTAAGATTAGTTCGAAGTCATTGAGTTTAAAAAAAAAAAAATTTTTTATTGATGTTTTTGGTGGTACAACTCGGTCAGGATGACCAATCACATGCGTCGAACTATAGCATTTTACAGAGTGGTACTCGTATTTCAAAACGTCAACAAAGGCATGAAAGAAAACTACCTAACCAACTCTGGCACAGGCTGGGCACCATTCCAAACCCCACAAATGATATTTGTCGAGCTCGTTCAGGTAGCAGGGTCTGCTAGCCAGGAGTGTGACCGTGGCCATACAATCATACCACTTGCTCAACAGAGGACCCTAGGGATTGTCTGGGAGGTAGGTCTATACCCCTGTATTCAGCCCAGCGGGACCAGATCTTATTATGTTTCTGTGGGCAACCCAGTGCCTTAAACACTGCCATTTCCATTGTCATTGAGTTTTGATTTAGCATCAGGCAAGAGATTATATATCTTGGAGCTCAAATAGGCATTGTTAGGCAGGCGCTTATTAAGTCATTTTGGAAGGCCTGGAGAAGCCAGGTGACCTGACTCAGATTGGGTGACTTTTCAATCTTGGCAACCTATGGTCCAGGTAATGTTTTTTAGGTCTCGCCTGAGCCAGCGCATGCGCTGCTCTGGCGAGAGTTTTAGTAAGCGGGTTTTGGAAGTGCAAACAGCAGTGGCTTTTGCTGGCGACCAGCTTGCGTTCACGCGCCATATGGCTTCCCTCGCGATTACTTTCACTGCCGCGCGGCCGTGTCAGTTTCACGGCCGCGCGGCCATTGCTTGTTTTTTTTGTCGCGCGACCCTTGGTCAAACTCCTTGGGTCTGAAAACAAAACGTTTGAGTACGCTCCTATCTAATATCCTCCTCAGAGCGGCCAGAATTTCTCTTGATATCGGGCAGCGTGTTTTCTATCTCACACTTTATTCTCTCACTCTTACCTCAGACTAAATAAGTGTATCACTTAAATAAAAGGAAACGCACTCACGCATATTTCGTTCTGAGGTCACAATAGGTCTTCGCCGGGGCTGAGCCACTCCCACAGTCCTGGCGTGTCAGCTTTTTGTTAACAATGGGGAACTAAAACTACAAGTACCAGAATGCGCTGCGATGTGGGTTAAAAAGCAAGTATTGTCTGAGCATCTCATTACTGGCACGGGATCACATAATGCCCCTATGACTTGGCAGTAATATTTATTATTGTGAATCCGTCCCTACTCTACCTCTTCACAGTCCTTAACCAGAGGTAGATAACCCTATAACCCACAGCACAGAAAATGCTGTTTTGCTGTACGCACATTTTAGGAAAGTCTTCTTTCCATTTTAACATTTGGCCCAACCTCCTTGATTAATAGAAAAGTTCCCTCCACAGACCAACCTCTGCCAAGGCCACGCAGCATGCCACATAAAACCACCAGCCTAAATTCAAACGCCGGGAAGAGGGGACGGACAACATAGCAGCTCGCCCATTTTTCTTGTCCCAGTACACGAGTGTTGTGTATTAAAATCCACACACGTAGGTTTGTGTATAAATATATTTAAATGTATTCCAAGTATGTAAAAGAGCAGACAAGCAGGCGAACGACGAGGATGCACCAAGCCAGCAACCTGACTCCAGGCACCAAAAAAAAGACCAGGTAACCGGGATGCCGACCTAAAAATTACCAATGTAATCGAGCAGAAACCTACAAGTGAACTGCTTGCAGGACAGTAGCTCCAAGCAAGGCTGCCTTGGATCACTCTCTAGTCAATAATGAGCAACGCGTGGGCAGGAGCTGAAATAGTAACTCTCGAAACGTCCTGCACAGAAATCCCAATTCCCTCGAACCCGAAGGCCGCCATGCCTCCCATCAAGCACTGCTGGCCCCCAAGTAGAGCCATCCATACCCACTCGAAGACAGTCCTGAGCCCATCCAAGCCCACATACTCAAAGTAGCAGTCACAGGCTTCTTAACCTGGCCATTACAAAGCACAACACTGTTTAAGGAAAAAAACACATATGAGAGGCAGATATCACCCAAGACTCCAGCTCACCCAATCCGCGATCGACATTGCGCCCACAGGAAGATCCACTTTTGCCAAAGCCGTGGCAGAGGTGGGCTGAATCCAGAGGTTCAAATGTAGGACACTGAAGACCGCCAAGGACCAGGGTGAGATCCAATGGAATGCAGCCCTTTATTGCTTCACAAATGGCGCTGACATAGTGCATTCTGTTCATGGATCCTAGCGTCCGTCTACGGTTGCTGCGAGATTTGCTGCTACGATACAGGCTTTCACTCCAAGACATGTGATGTGTATTGCATTCTGGATTTCCTGGCCCTACGGTTCCATAAGAGGCTGGCATCCTCCCCCTCCCCATTCAGGGTTTAGTGGGCTGCCATCCTTGGTTTCCTAGACCTACCATGCACACAACCACTGAAACAAGCATTGGCATAGCCAATAGGTCTCGCTTTTGGGACCTTATAAGTATTTAGTTATGCAGCACAATATCCTTTGTGCAACAACATCAACTGTTGCATGGCTAAACACTTATAAGGTCCCAAAAGCGAGACCTATTGGCTATGCCAATGCTTGTTTATATTGAGTTTACAACTCAACAAATCTCAAGGGAGATTTTGAGGTGCTAGGTCACCACAAGTAACTCTGTTTTATTGTAATTGTATTTAAATAGTGCTGACTACCCCTGACGAGGCGTTGAAGTGCTTTTTGGAGAGTAGCGCGCTATTCTGGAACCCAAAGTGAATTACTGGAGCATTAGTGCGGGAAATATAAATTGTTAATTTAGCAGTGGACATTTTTAGTTAGCGGTGGGCATGTCAGTCTGTTAGTTGAATTGAAAAGGATAAAGGAGCGATCGAGGAGGGAAGATTCTCTAGAAGGTTTTATTTGGGAGATCATGATAGTAAAAAGAGGTTTGGGTTGAGTCAAAGAGGGGATAGAAGAGTGAAGAGTCTAGAAAAGTTTATTTGCAAGATCATGGTAGTAGAGTGAGGTTTGGGATGAGTGAGTGGAGGTAGAAGATATATTGAAATATAGGATGAGAGAATAGTGTGCTGGAGAGAGTAGGTTTTTTTGTACAGTGGGAGTAAAGTGATAAATATCGAGATACGTAACATAAAAAGGTATACATGTATATTGAAAATCGTAAAGAGATTTAAAGTTGGTATATAAAGTCCTATATGTACATACATGGATAACATTTAGAAACTCTGACTCTCAAGTGTTGCTGTACATAAAGCTAATCTATTTAATTTTATAATTCTTTTATTTCACTTTTATGGTAACTGTTTTTAAAATGTTTTTTAAAATGTATTTATTTTATAGTTTCCCAATATTTCAATAGTGAAGCATTTATAGACACAATTATCATCATATTTACACATTGAGATAGATAAAATATGCTGGCTCTTTACAAAGAACCCCCATTTATTTGTATGTTTTTGTTTTGCCATAATGACATAAGATTGTTCTTTGTGATTATAACACTCATTGTCTTTTAAAGTTACTAATGTATCTCTGATGGCATATCTTAAGTTTTGTATTATAATATTAGTAGTTGTGACTGCAGGGGACACCTTATTTGGAGCCAGGATATCTCTTTCAAGTAATAATGATCCCATCTGGATCGATTGTGGAGGATAGGATGAAACCATTAGTAGCCCAGTCTTAAAACAATGCATTGTAATATAAGCAACAAAAAATAAAGAAATCTGGCCAGATTTTGTAGCTTTTCCAAGCAAATTTGGCTTTTGCTATATTACGGGACTGAAAAAAAAATGTTAGAAAGCCTGGTAGCTAAAATGCAGGATATGTAGTTAGTGATATGTCTAATCATCATTTTAGAAAGTTTCTAATCTCCCCCACCAAGAAATCTATCTGGGGGCCTGTTACTATAGTAATGATTCTGTTTTCTTCATGAGTATTTTATCATTGTGTCTGGCTGACATAATGTAAAATATAACCTAGGCCTCTTAATGGATAAAAAGTATGCAAGGGAGGAGCAAGCTAAATAGAAAGACATTAAGGTAAGGGATGGACTAATGAGAATCCAGCACTCTTTGTTAAGGTGAAGTATCAATAAAATTAGTTTCACACAAAAAAAAAAAGATCACAGCACAGAAAAGTATAGTGTTATTTTTTTTAATACACAGGAAAATGAACCTTGGAGATTGCTAGCACGAAAAATAAAGACCATGTTTGCCAGTCAATACTTCATCACTTAACTGAAAGAAGGAAAATAACACTCTCTCCTAAAGTTTTTATTCCAATGTTAAAAAATAATAATACAACTCTGTCCTAATTATACTGTCAATAAATGGGTATTTCATGAATTACCACATTTTCCCCCAAAAATATTAATGCTTAACAATTTGACACAATAAAATACAATATAAAATATAATAAGTCAAACCCACACTGCATGCATATAATTCTTTCCAATACACTGATCTCTTGAAAAGGGTTGACCACCAAAGTCAGTTACTCACTTTTTACACCACAACCAATCACATATATGAAACTTTTCTGCAAACACCATCAAAGTTTTTAAGACAAACTCTAAACCCTGTTCTAGATACAGTATGAACTATTTAAATTAGGTCTCAAAGTTTTAAAATCTACTTCGACAATTCCTTTTTGAACCAGGTTATTGCACCATTATTGGACTGCGTCTGGCGGTACAGTGTGATGAAATCAACGCTTGTACAAGAAAAAAAGAAAAGATGACCAGCTTTTTTTGGAGTCAGTTGCTTAGTGCTTAGGGATGTCATGGTTGGATGACTTAGAATTAAAAACGCTATGAGATATAGCTTTAACAGTATTCTTATATTATGTGAATGGTTGCCACCAAGAAAACAGTAAATAGTAGATAAAAGAGGTAACATAATCCCCAAATTATGTGTAGATGGAAACTGCCTATTCTGATGCCACCTTTGGTTCCATACATGTTAAAGAAAACCTTTGATCTGGATCTCACCGTATCACAATCAATGTGTTATCTACAAAAATATGTTTTGTAGAAATTAAGATCTGGTTGGTGCTTGTGCATGCCAAAACCAGGCACATAGATCTGCAGGATTTATTTCTTACCATGATAGTTTTCAAACTGTAGCCGTTGGCACTATAATGTGACTAAAGCATTGCAGACACAAGTCAGAAATAGTCCCTTTCGTGAAAGAAAGAATTAAAATCTCTAAGTTTAAATACTTAAACATGTGTGACAGAGTTAGCTGCAAGTTGTACTGTTGATTTCAGAAGTCCTTGTTGAGTTTTGCATATAGATAGGATGTTTAAGTTACAGCAAGAGAATTTTCAAATGACTAAAATTATTAGTTTACATTGGTATTCCAGGATTATTCTGTTTCACTGTATGCTGCTAATGTATCGATTGCTTCCAAGTTTTCTGAGATATATTTAGAATCCTGAGACTTACCAGGGATCACAAAGGAAGATGGACACCTTATTGACATTACAGAAATTCCAAAAGCTGGATGGATATTTGTTTTGCTTTACTTGGCTTCTATACATTGATTATTTACTCCATTGAATGGGCTTTTTTTCTATCATTTCTCGGATATGAGGAAAATAATACGGTCTGCAGTGAAGGCTACTATTGTAGTCATACGCAGTGAGGGCAAGGCCCCTCTATTGATTAAATATTGTTGACATATTTAGCTGTTAAACGCAGACTATAAAACCTAAGGGAAAGTTCCAGTAAGCACGCTGAAAACTGTACTACAAATAATTTTCCACCCCTCTTAAATTGAGGTTTGAGGGGGAGATTCTTAAGTGATGATAAAAGAATATTTTATCATATCAAAGAAAATAGTAGAATATACTAGTCTTCCAGTGCAGCTATAGCCGTGGATGCATAAAAACACCTTCTATAAGGTACCACGGACCTTTCTGTGTTCAGTGCTAAGTTCAAAAATTGTTTTGACTTTGTATGACCTTCCTAGTAAAAGATTGAGGGTTAAAGGTGCCCTATCTTAGTCTGGATCACTGAACTAGACAGGTCTGCAACTTCTATCATATGTCTTATTTATTAGTGTTAGAACCATTACTACTCTCCATAAGATGCAGTGCCAGATTGTCAGGGATCCATATTGGGGAGGAGGCGGACTACATGCTGATGTTCACATCTGATGCTCAATCTGTTTTTCTTTCCTTTTGGTCTTATCCATAAATACTTGATAACTTCACGGTACTCCCTAAACAATCCGAGGTCTGCCCATTGAATCAAACATGCACCCAAAACATGACAAAAGATGTAAACCGTAGATGAGTCATCCTACCTAACGTACCCGGGAATGTGGTATAATGCTAATATGTCAGTCATGCCTTTATTAGGTCGAGCCTAGCGAAGCGCGCATGCGCTGCGAGGCTTCTTGTAAGTACTCTAAACTACACTCTGTGGGTCTGACTCACCCCCCCCCACGCATTCGGTTGGCTTTTGCGTGTGTCATTTTGTAATCGTAGCCTGCAAATGGCTAAACGTGGGGGCATGTCCCACCTCTTCTGCAAAGGTTCACTCCCACGGCGTTTTGCTTGCGGGAGCGAGCAGCGGCGCGCAGGGCGGCAGCTGCAGTTGCCTCCTTGTCTCCCCTGCACCACTCCCCCTTGTCTCCCTGTGCCCGCCCCCAAAACTCCTATTGAGCTGCTTGTTTATTTATCTGGTGCTCCGCAGCCCCGGAAGGACACTGACGCCTTCATTATCTTTAGGGCACCCTTCATATGCGTTAATGTTTGAATTGATGGCATCTGTCCTTCTAAGTGGCCAGTTGCATCACAGGTGGACACATTCCTTTTTTCTGGTGCTCCGCAGCCCCGAAAGGACACTGGCGCCTTCATTATCTTTAGGGCACCCTTCAGATGCGTTAATGTTTGTATCGATGTCATATGTCCTTCTACGTGGCCAGTTGCATCACAGATGGACACATTCCTTTTTAGGTACGGGGAGAATAAGTGATATGCCACAATCCTGAGTATGTTTGAGCCTCCTGCCAGACTCTAATCTTTCCATTAACAGCCCATTGCATTCTGAGACTCGTATTTTTATGTGTAATGCTGTATACCCGGGCAGAGGCCACGGTCTTCACGTTACTCTGGACTGGACTGGAGGGGTCGGACGTCAGCTGCCGCTGTGCTGCCCTCAGCTCCCAGAAGCCTGTACCAGGGCTGTAGTGAGCAGACTCCCCAAAAACCCGAAGGAACTGCCAGGCTGGCACTGGTATATTCTGTTCATTTGCTGTTTAACATGGTAATGCCTATACATAATAAACACTCCATACTGTTTAATAGATCAGAGCCGAGTGAGGAGTGACTGCAGGCGCTAGCGAGGCGAGTGCTCATTTGAAAGATTAGTTCGTGTCACGGTGATACCTTTACCTGCTCTTATGCTCTTTACCTGCTCTCTCTTGGTTTCATCCCTTGCAAGGAGGGCTCGGCCTGGGGGCCTTTCATGCTGCTAAACGCGGATTTATTTCCATTTGACCCCTTTATTTGAACCCGGGCAGCCGGTGCCACCGAAGCCCTTCCTGCTGTGTTTGGTGCCCACTGCCCAGTGACCCATGCACCCTCCATGGATGGTGCTGCGCACATAAGTTGAAATGTAGGTACAAAGCATTCGACGATGCCAGGGGAACTGGGGTGAAAGTTTTGGGGCGGCAGACCTTTTTGGAAAGACGAGTACCGATTGTCCCAGCCGACTGGCACTATTACAAATATTATACACCCTCTAACTATTTTGGAGCTTTTTTGCACAAATTTTTCAGATTCTAATTGCTTTCAAATAAAGCCTTGGCATAGCCATATAGAAAAATAACCCACAACTAACAAAACAAAATATTTGTTTTTAAAAACCTTACAAAAGCCACTAACCGCATCACAGTACGCACTTAATTAATCTCATTACAATTGTTTTTTTTTGGGTGGAAACTTACATATACCACCAACATACACACCAGCAAAACACACTACACACATACATCCCACCAACACACATCATATCACAACTCGGCACTACATTCCACACCATGCCACTGCCATTACGTCACTACACTAAGCACAACTTGCACACAAACTTTACAGTATTGAACACAGCAGCTACATTGCTCTACAACATACCTTGAAAACATTGCCAATAGCTCTGCCTAAACACTTATAAGGTACCAATGGCGAGACCTATTGGCTATGCCAATGCTTATTTTTCTCTATGGCATGCCAGGTCATACACCACCAGGACTCGTGAGTGATCTGATATCCCTTCTGCCAAAATATCTGCCATGACCTGGTTTTGGAAAATTGCTGAGAAGAATCTGTACTTGAGAAAAATATGTCTCAGGAATATGCATGTGTAATCCTGTTCTGTTAGTTGAAAAAAGACAGCAGGAGTCTTGCATCCCAAAGTCTTAGGGCATACCCACAAATGCTTTTCGGAAGGGTTTCCTGTTGCATTTGAAAAGCTTGAGCAGCCCAGAAGAGGGTTTTTATGTCAGTCACTTGCCATTGCAATCATTACTATTGCCTAGCAGCTCAAGGCTCCTGCAAGATCCTTGGAAAAGGTCGCTGTTGCCTCATGTACAGAAACCATCATGGACTTCTTACAATTCCCCCCCACCCCCACCCCCAACCCAATTCTGCACATCCCTTTGTGTCATGAATAGTGTTACTGTCACAGCGCGTTAATTTTTCTTTTCTTTAGTAGCTGCAGTGGCCTCTGCCCTCCCTGGTTGAATTTATATTCCTTCTGCCTTCCAGCATGTGCACCAATGGGGAAAAAATTGCTCTTAGTGCCTTTGATTAGCTGGCAGAATTGGTGGGTCCTTGAGCTGCAAATATTTTTCTTCATTCTAATTTTGTCCTGCAAACATATATGGCCTCATTGCCTCCCTGCTAGCCAATGTTGATGGTAATCTTTCAGTTGGCTGGAACATTTTCTCTCTGTTGTACTATGTAAGCAAAGTAGGCCCCTGTCCTATGTTCTGTTCGTGTAAAAAAAACAAAAAGAAAAACACATTGCTAGAAGGTTGTTTTCTGCCACAACCAGTCTTGTATGTCTAATTTTGCCTAATCCCGAAATTTGTCATTTTATAGGCTTTTCTTTTGATTTAAAATTCTTTCTGATTTTAAAACCTATTTTATTTTTTTCTAAGTGTGCTTTCTGATCTTGAAAATTTGCACAGCATTAATAGACTATGCTGTCTCATTGACAACATTGATGCCAATCCTACTTTTAGATGTGATTTATGGGAGCCAGTCTCAGAAGAGTTCAGAGTTTCCCTGGACTGGGTCACAGTCATGAGATTTAGTGATAAACGGTAACCAATGTTCTGAATCACAGGATGTTCAATGGTGGTCTTAAACACTGAATTCCTTCACTCCTGTGGTGGATTTTTGGGTACTTTTTCTAAGGGGTACCTTCTCCTCCAAAGAGTAAAAATACCTTTTCAGACATTAATAAAATTTAATTCCTTTTTTATATTCTCCAGCAAGACCAATTATGATTGGAAATTACATTGGCTTCAAAGAATAGGACTGACAAAGTGTAAGTGAATGAAATTGGGATAGGCAGCACTTTCAAAGAGCTGGAAAGTTAAGTGTTCTTTGAAAGAGACAGCAGCTCCTTTCTCCCAATGCCCATCTATGGTATTGAAGACGTTTTTCTGCTCCTGTCAGGAGGATCTCTGAGCACCTTGCTTACCTTTCCAGGCTGACTTTTGTAGATTTGTTCTGTTTTCATTCTTAATCTTTGAGTGCCTAATATTACTTATAAATTGAGATACAAAGGGACCCCCTGCAAAGCACAATAAGTCCTAGGACAGGGAAAATGCAAGTTGAAGCAAAAAGCCTAGGCAATTAAATGGTCATGAAGAGACCTACAACAGGCACATTGATATATATATACATAGACTCAGTGCACTAAACATTCATTTTAAAATGTTCATTTATTATTTTTATATAAATTCATGCTAAAATCATTTTAATACAAATAATTAAGACGTACTGTGTTAGACGACATGGTCACATAAATGTGAAATACATTTATACAAACAAACGTGAATTAATTAAATTTACAAAATTCAAACATAAAACACAAAAACAAATAAACATAAAATAAGTCTTTCTTATTTAAGACATAGTGGCTAAATGTTGGAATAATTTGTCGACAAGTTCTTAATTTGTCTACGCGCGTTTCGGCTTTTGAGCGCCTTCTTCAGGACAGCCACAAAAAAAGACCTAAACAGACAATGAAATAAATACATATATATATATCACAAATGCAAAATAGTGCACTGAGTCGAGCGCCTTTGATATATATAACAAATCGTAGTATACGAAAACATTTCAGTGATAAGACAAATATAATTACTGTGTAGAGAGTAGTGGTGAGACCCTCAAAGTTATAGTGTACTTGGCACATATCAATAGAGGTAAGAGAATTAGGTACACCGAATAGAGTAAAGAAAGTAAAGACCCTTGATACCAGTAATTATAGAGTAATAATAAAAATGAATAAATAACAAGAAAGAGAATGAAGATGAGAAAAAGATATCTAAACTTAAGAGCAGTGTGAATACACCTGATGGGAAAGAGAGGCTTACCTAATTAGGTATGTTAAGGAGACCAAAATAGATGTTTGGACCCAAGGTAATAACCCAAGGTAAATGAATTACCTATTATAAGAAGGAACAAAAACAACATAGCCTTAATTATTAAATGACATAGCGAAATATAATTTGATAGCTGGTCTGGTTTCTTGAAAAATAAGGACCTACTTGTGATTCAGTAAGCGGTCATGCATATTTACAAGGTAAGAAACTCTTCAAACCCAAGGGGGTGTAGATACTGTAAAATAGAAACAGAACCTGATTGTCTATAGTGTGTCCAAACTATATCGTTGCGAGCATAATATCGTGAAGAATTTCCATAGAGTATGTAAGGACAAAGAATAATTACCTAAAAACAGATATGTTATAGGGATCAATGAATGAAAATAAAACAGGTCACCGGGCAAACCGAATGGAGCTCTCCAGGTATAGAAGGTATATATGATGCCAATTGGGGGAGCTCTGTAAAGAAGTATATACATCCTGGTTAGAAGTGCCGAATTTGGCTAATGTTTAAACCTTTATAAGGGACCCAAAACATTGTAAATACAAAAGATGTATCTACCTTCTTAAAAAGGATATTCAAAATCGTCCCGATAGTATGGAGTGTAGCGGGACTACGTGATAGTCTCAAGGAAAGAGACAGAACTCTATGGACGGAAAGAAACAAGATAAGTAAAGACAGCTATATATAGTGTGCGATATGCTGTGAAATTCAATCGCGATTCTTACTTAACACAAAAATTAATCTAATATAGAGGGAAAAATTATTTTGAAAATGAATAAGGGCACTTCTAACCAGGATGTATATACTTCATTCATTGATCCCTATAACATATCTGTTTTTAGGTAATTATTCTTTGTCCTTACATACTCTATGGAAATTCTTCATGATATTATGCTTGCAACGATATAGTTTGGACACACTATAGACAATCAGGTTCTCTGTTTCTATTTTACAGTATCTACACCCCCTTGGGTTTGAAGAGTTTCTTACCTTGTTAATACGCATGACCGCTTACTGAATCACAAGTAGGTCCTTATTTTTCAAGAAACTAGACCAGCTATCAAATTATTTTTCGCAGTCATTTAATAATTAAGGCTATGTTGTTTTTGTTCCTTCTTATAATAGGTAATTCATTTACCTTGGGTTATTACCTTGGGTCCAAACATCTATTTTGGTCTCCTTAACATACCTAATTAGGTAAGCCTCTCTTTCCTATCAGGTGTATTCACACTGCTCTTAAGTTTAGATATCTTTTTCTCATCTTCATTCTCTTTCTTGTTATTTATTCATTTTTATTATTACTCTATAATTACTGGTATCAAGGGTCTTTACTTTCTTTACTCTATTCGGTGTACCTAATTCTCTTACCTCTATTGATATGTGCCAAGTACACTATAACTTTTCGAGGGTCTCACCACTACTCTCTACACAGTAATTATATTTGTCTTATCACTGAAATGTTTTCGTATACTACGATTTGTTATATATATCAAAGGCGCTCTTGACTCCGTGCACTATTTTGTATTTGTGATATATATATGTATTTATTTCATTGTCTGTTTAGGTCTTTTTTTGTGGCTGTCCTGAAGAAGGCGCTCAAAAGCCGAAACGCGCGTAGACAAATTAAGAACTTGTTGGCAAATTATTCCAACATTTAGCCACTATGTCTTAAATAAGAGAGACTTATTTTATGTTTATTTGTTTTTGTGTTTTATGTTTGAATTTTGTAAATTTAATTAATTCACATTTGTTTGTATAAATGTATTTCACATTTATGTGACCATGTCGTCTAACACAGTACGTCTTAATTATTGGTATTAAAATGATTTTTGCATGAATTTATATAAAAATAATAAATGAAGATTTTAAAATGAATGTTTAGTGCACTGAGTCTATGTATATATATCAATGTGCCTGTTGTAGGTCTCTTCATTTGTTTTTTTTTAAACAGAATTTTATTAATTTTCTGAGAAAGCAAACAAAAGCTTCAGAGACAGCATACATTAATGATTCGGAGAGCAATATATTACAAGTGCTATTAGTGACATAGCTGCATCCTCCCTTAGGGTGCCGCTCAACGACTCCCCTGGGTCCTCATGCCCCACTACTGAGTCCTCCCGCAGCCCCCGCTGTATGCAATTATACCATCCCTAGCAACCCCATGCATATTATCATTCCGAGTGCAGGGTCATCATAGGCATAAGGAAAAAACAAAAAGAATAAAGCACCCAGCCCCAACAACCCCCCTCCCCAACTACCCCTCAAAGCCTCTTTGGCCCCCCCCCACCCACCCTCCCAAGCATGCCGCTAGCCACTAACTAAAAGGGTTCCAGGTATTCCCAGGTCTTCCCCATGGATCGCCCGGTACCCCATCATTCAAATCCGCATCCTTGATAGGGCAGAAACACTGGAGGCGATCCCCCGCAGACCCGCCAGCGGCTGCAACATCCCTCCCTGTCAGTTAGAGCTCACAATATCAGGTGTCTGGAGCGCCCCCGTCTCAGTCAACACACTCTCCTCCGCACCAGGCGGATGCTGAGTCAATTCCACAAGCGCCACCCATGCCCTGGCCAGCTCCATTGAGTTCTCGTTCCCCGTCCGTCTAGCCATGCCCATCCTGCAATTACCTTCACTCTCCGCCCACTTTACAAGCTCCCGTCTCCACCGCTCAAGGGAAGGTCCCTGCCTCATCTTCCACCGGCTAGTAAGCTCCCTTTTCGCGAGCACTAATCCCAGGTCAATGAACTTACTGGTGACCTTGGTTTTCGCAGTGTGGGGATATACATGTAGTAGACAAACCCCTGGCGTCAGTGCCAGCTCTCTCTCCGTCACAGTCGCTAAGACAGCCATTGTTTCCCGCCAGTAGTCCTCCAACTGCGGGCAGCTCCAGAACATATGCAGGAACCCCGCCCCCACTAGAGCACAACGAGGGCAGGCAGACGACCCCCAAAATAGTCGTTCAGTTTGTTTGGCGTTAAGTAAGCCCTATGTAAGACATAAAATTGAATGAGCTGGAAGCGCGCATTTCGGGAACTCCTCCATGGCCTCTCAACTACCGCCCCCATGCTCCGTCCGAGAAGGGCTCCCCCAGGTCCGTCTCCCACTTAAGCCGCAGCGCGCGTCAGGAGCTGACGCAGGTCCTGAGTAATCCGGCGATAAAGACAGGTCACCGCTTTAAAAGTACCCGCAGCCATCACCACGTATTGACACGCAAGGGACGTAGTCGGTTCCAACAGACCCCCCGCCAATGCTTCCTCACTGCCGCAGCCAGGGCCGCATGGAAAAGGAAATCCCCACCGGGAGATCATGACGCTCAGGAGGTCATTAAACGGTAGAGAGGTTGCCCTCCTCGTATAGATCCCCCAAAGTGAGTATGCCCAGCTCCGCCCAGGACTGCAGTTTGCTCCAGTCACCCCCATGAGGCAATACCTCACACATTGTCAGCGGGATTTCAGGCGCATACAGGGTCCTGACCCGTAACTTCCTGGCCATATGCATCCAGCACCGCTGCACCACGGCCAAGTCCGACGGCAGCGCCTCGCCTCCCGGGTGCACCCGCAGCAGAACACAGGACAGCAGGCGCCAGCTGAGATCCAATCCCCCACCGCCTCCGGATGTCGAATGTGACCCGCCACCCACTGCGTAAACCATTGGAATTGCGCAGCGTGATAATAGCCCTCCAGATCTGGCAGTGCAAGGCCCCCCTCCACCCTGGGCCGTTTCATAGTGAGCAGCGCGACTCTCCGTCTCCCTGTGCCCCACAGCAACCCCGTGATTAAAGAATTGAGCTGTGGTATCCAAACGGGGAGCGTCCCAAAATAATAAATGAACCGTGGTAAGGTGACCATCTTCACCAAGGCGACCCTACCCGCGACAGAGAGCGGGAGGGACCCCCAGAACTCAAAATTAGTTTTGGCACTATGCAACGCTTGCCCCACATTACCCTCCATCAGATCAGCACTGTCATGATGAATCCGGGTTCCCAGGTAGGAGAGGCAACAAGGTTCCCATGGTATCGCCCCCACAGTCTGCCTATCGCGCCCGCCTGCTTTGGTAGGAAACAAGCACGACTTGGCCCAATTCACGCGAAGTCCCGACACTCTCCCCAAAGTCTCCAATAGCTGTTTCGCCCCCTGAAACGCATCCCGAAGGTCAGGTAGGAACATGAGCAAGTCGTCCGCATATAGCGCAATATGGTGCTCCTGTTCCGCCACCAAAAGCCCCGCATAATAACTGCCCGACCTGGCATGTGCAGCCATTGGTTCCATTGCCAGAGCAAACCACAACGGGGACAGCGGACATCCCTGCCTCGTGCCTCGGGCCACCTCACAGGCAGCAGAAATTAAGCCCCCCGTCCTGACCCTGGCGGTAGATTCACTGTACAGCAGCGCTGTCCATCGGACGAACCGCTCCCCGAGCCCAAACTTCCGCAGTGCACCAGTAAGATAGGGCCATTCGAGCCTATCAAAGGCCTTCTCCATATCGACCGCGAAAATGCAGGCCTCCTCCTTATCATACGTGTCAGCTCCCAGGATGCGCACAAGCCGACGAATATTCATGGCGGTGTTCCGGGTTGGAATAAAGCCCGCCTGATCTCTGTGCACCAGCGTCGTCATGTGGGGCATTAGCCTGCTTGCCAACACCCGACTCAATACCTTATAGTCCATATTGAGCATCGCGAGAGGCCTATACGAGGATCGGTCCCACGCAGGCCTGCCCGGTTTGAGAAGAGGAACTATGATGGCCTCACGGGTGGACACAGGAAGAACACCCTCATGATACGCTCTGTTATACAGCTCCACCAGGCAGGGCACCAGAGTGTCTGCGTAGGTCGCATAAAATTCCTCCGGCAGCCCATCAGTTCCCGGGGTTTTGTTCCTGGCCATGTGCTTTATGGCGCTGCGTATTTCACCCGCCTCAATGTCCCTACCAAGAGCAATCGCCTCGTCAGAGCTAAGCTTAGGGAGAGCCGCATCCGACAGGAACCTCTCGTCACCAGGGAGGCCAGGGTCCAGCTTGGTGCGGTACAACTCGGAGTAGAATTGCAAAAATTGGTCGTTTAATCCTCTGAGTATAAACCACCTCACCCTCCTGCCCCCGCAGTTCCGTTATCGCTGTCCCTCTACGCGCCGGATTGGCTAACCAGGCCAGCAGGGCACCAGATTTAGCCCGCTCCGCGTGCATCTTGTCTGTGTACGCCTTAAAATCAAAGCAACGCAAGCGCTCGAGCTGAAGCGCGAACTCCTCCCTGGCCGCGAGCAGCGTATCATGTGTCTCTGGGCGCTCTCGCTCTGACACACGCAAGTGTTGCTCCGCAACTGCCACATCTTGCAGCAGTACCTTGCGGTCCCCCACCATCTCTCCTATACAGCGCCCTCGGATCACCGCCTTAAAGGCGTCCCATTCCACAAGCAGAGTGGATGCCGTATTTGCATTGGTCCTAAAGTAATCCTCAATGGCCGCCTCTATAGTGTCCTTAAACACTGGGTCGTCCAGTGTGTCTGGCCGCAGCCGCCATGTGGGAATGGCCGGGCGATCCCGTGACCAGTACAGCTGCACCAGCAAGGGGTTATGGTCCGAGGACGTTCTGGCCAAATACTCGCTATGCATCATTCCCCCATGGACATCCGGAGAGCAAAGGACTGAGTCCAGGCGAACATGCAGGTCATGTAATGAGGAGAAGTAAGAGTAATCCCTGTCAGTCGGGTGATGGGCCCTCCACGTGTCAGTTAACCCCCAACGCTGTTGCCATATCCTTTGCGCCGCCGCCAGTCTGTGTACCGGAGCATCCACTAAGGGGGGATGTGACCGATCTAAATGGACATCAGTAATACAATTAAAGTCGCCCCCCAAGAGCACAGAGATGCGCAAAAAATGATACCTGGTCAGTGTTAGGTGCATAAATGCTCCCCAGCACTATGTCTCTACCATCTAAGCGCCCTGACACTACTACAAATCTGCCCTCGGGGTCCACCAGTTGGCCAGTACTTTGAAACGGGACTCCAGCCCTGACCCAGATCAGAGCACCTCGTGCGTAAGCCGAGTATGTCGTACAGAACACCTGCCCTCGCCACCTGCGCTGTAAAGCTAAACCCTCCTGCTTGGTCAAATGTGTCTCTTGCAACAACGCAATCTGTACCCCTCTCCTCCTAAGATAGGCATGGACCTTATGGCGACGTGTCATATTATGCATCCCCTAATGTTCCAGGACAAACAGCGGATACCTACGGCGGTTCCCATAAGTTGGCAGTTCGTAGTCCATTGTCCCTACCTCCTACAGCGGCATGCTTGGCCCCGAATTCTCCCTCCCCTCCCAATACCCCTCTAAACCCCCAACTCCCCTTCCCCAGGACAGGTTCCTGAAACTAGTTCCCATCCAAACTAATACAACCGTTAACTGTGCTCACAGCAACAGTGAGACGTGCGCCGATCCCTCAGGACCCAAAACCCCGCCAGGTCCCCCCCTGCACATCACCAATAGGGGGCCCCGGTCAATAATAAACAATAGACATCACCCCTCTCTCACCGCAGGCCCAAAAACACACAATAAGCAAACCCAAACCAGGCCATTAGCTCAGTTCATGCAAGCAGCTGTCGTCCTCTCAGCCAAACAGGTCCGCCGTCTGCGGAGTGACCACAGGTAGTTCGATGTCAGAACTCGCTGTCGGGCTACAGGAGACGGAAGTCTCGGAACCACCCAGGTGTCGGCCAGGGGTAGCAGCACTCGGGCTCACCTCACCCTGACTGATCACTGCAACCGCCTGTACCGCTCTGTCCCGTTCAAGGCGGAGAGTCGGCATCAAGGTGGCCTCACCGGACTAGAGTGTGCAGGGATCCACGCTCCACGGGGCTCGCAGCAGAGCTTCGCCTGGATCGCGTCCGTCGTGTTTCAAGCCAGTGCCAGGCCTCCTGCGGCGCAGTGAAGCGTGTGTGCCAGTGGCGTCCACCACCCGCAGCCGGGCCGGGAAGAGCATGGCATATTGTAGACCAAGCTGGCGGAGTTTCCGTTTAAGCGCAATGAAGGAGGTGCGCTGTTTCTGAACCTCCCTAGTGAAATCCGGAAATATCATTACCCTGGAATTGTCAATCTGGAGCTGTTGCTTTTCTCTAGCACGCTGCAAGAGGTGATCCCTGTCCCAATAGTGCAGCAGTCTCACCACCAGCGGCCGCGGGGGAGCACCCGGTTTAGGAGGTCGCGCCGGCACCCTATGTGCTCGCTCAAGAGCAAAGAATGGGGATAGCCCCTTCGGGGCCACTTCAGATCTGAGCCACTCCTCCAGAAATCGGACAGCGTCATCTCCTTCTGCCCGTTCCGGGACCCCCACCAAGCGGAGGTTATTCCTGCGGGATCGTCCCTCACTGTCCTCTGCCCGGAGTTCCAAGATCCGAACCTTGGTTTCCACCTGCGTCAAGGATCTCTGCAGGATTGAGACCGCGTCCGGCACTCCCTCCATTGTTTTCTCCGCCGCCGATACTCTGTCTTTCAGTTTCCTGTGGTCATCTTTTAGCAGGGAGAGATCCACACCAATGGCGTCGATTTTCGCCTCAAGGGTTTCCCTGGACGAGGTAATAGCCTGCAGGATATCGGTCAGCGTAGGTCCCCCGGTGCGACAGCCCCCGAGCGCCCGGCACCTCTTCCTCCTCTTCAGATTGTTGACTTGCCCCGTCCATCTGGAGGGCCGCAAATCCCTTCTTCCTGGACACCCGCCCCATCTCAGCAGGACACTAGGGGCCACAGGGACCCTCAGCTGCCGCAGGTTCCCACCAGCAGCCAAACCGTCCACTCCCCGGATCAGCTCCGGCAGCGGTCAGATCTCCGTCCCAGCAGCGGGCAAGAGTGTCCAGCTGTGCTGCGGCACACCGCGAGGAATAGCCGTCCCTCGCCAAGATCCCACAGCTACCACACCAGGGGGGAGAATCCGGGGGCACCCCTCGTCACAGATGTCGTCTCGCCCGGGCGCCACAGCCAGGGAAAGCCCCCCAGCGGCCCAGAGTGCAGATAGTGGAGTTCTCTGGGGCACCGCACCCTGGCCCTCCGGCACCCAAGGGATCGAGGAACTCGGGTGTCCGGTGTCCCCCAGCCAGTGCCCCCTCACAACCAGGCGCCCTCCTCAGTGGTCTCTCTCCCGAGGTCAAGTCCAGCCGGGGGCCGTCAGGCTCCGCGGCAGCACGCCCGGGCCAGGGAAGCTCAGAGTTGCGGCCTCATGGGCCCAGTTGGCCTCGGATAGACAGCCCGGCCGGGCTCCAGCGTTCCACCGGCACTTTCCGTTCCCCACCGCCGGCCGCACACACTCGCACCTGGGCTCACCTCCACTCTCGGTCTGTCACCTGGCCGGGTCCTCCGATCAGTGCCTGCCGGTCACTCCCGCAGTCCGGGCCTCCCTCAGCGCCGCCATCTTGGGACCGCAAGTAGCTCCCTGCGTCCTCGAGGTCTCGCCTCTGCAGGGCGCCTCCACTCCAGATCTGCCGCCGGGCTCCGCTGCAGGGAAAGCCAACAGCCACCCCTCAGCCGTCCATCACCCAGCGCAGGCCGCCCAGGCTCACGGCGATCCCCTCATCAGGTCGCGGCCGCCATCTTGAGCGATCACCGCCGGGAGCCGATCCGGCCAGCAAAACTGCTCCCGCGTCGCAGCCGCGCGGAGCTCGCCAGGGCACCAAGAGGGGCAGTAAGGGTTCCGACACCCAACAGGTGCTCAGGGGCCCCCTCAGGTCGCCAGGATATATGGTAGCGGAGGGAGGCCACGGAGGAGCTCCGAGGTCCGCTACGTCCGCATCGGCGTCATGCCACGCCCCTGTAGGTCTCTTCATGACCATTTAATTGCCTAGGCTTTTTGCTTCAACTTTAATATTACTTATAATCCATTTTTCTAGTCCTCCCTTGTTCATTTTAAACGACATAGCTTGTGCGAGAAAAAATACCTTTAAGAGAACTTTGGGCACTATTGTTGAGGTCTGAAAGATGCATAGCACTCAAGTGCTGTCTCTACAGCCTGGAGAAGTCCATGAGAACTTTGGAGGTCTGTGAGGACTTTGGACTAAGCTGTAAGTTGGATTTTTCCTGAAGATTTATCAGGTTACAGGATGAATTATGATTGCAGCCTTCAAAATTGTATAGGAAATGTATGTACTATGCTGCTGAGCATAGAGCTTCTTAGTCTGGATCAGGAAACTAAACAGGGCTGCAACTTCTATCATATGCTTTATTTATCAGCGGTAGCACCATTACTAATTTCCATAAGATGCAGTGTCAGATTGATTAGGATCCATATTGAGGAGGATACCTTTTATGGCTCTGGCTATCAATTCCTTATAAATAGGGTTTCTCATTACCCCTTGTTGAGGGTTCTACGATCATTGAAGGGTTTACTTACGTGATTTCTAAGATCAAGTAGATTAGTAATGGGCGCGCATCCTTTTTCTTTCTTGGCAACGCAAGATTGGAATTGCCTTTCACTCAAGCTGCCCATTTTCAGAGCTGAATATCCATTCTGTAAACTACTCAAAACGTGGCTTCTTACGCTATGATGTGGTTTCCCTATTCTGCAGTTCCATTGCCTGTTGCCCCAAGACACTTGGGGGTAGCTGTGCGTAGTATAAATTCAATAACTCATTAATATGTTCTTTGAGAATCTTTGTAGAGGTTTGCCAAATCAGAGTGACTAAAGGCAGCATTTTAAGGAGAAACTTAATGAGGACGTCATGGTCTCAGACAAAGTAATTTGTGTGACAGCAGACCTTTTTGAACTGGCAATTTTTAGTCTTCTTTCACAGAATTGCACAGAGCAGGTCTCCCTGGCTGAGACTACTGGCCTGAGACCACCCAAGCAAATCAGAAGGTAAAGAATGTTTATTTGTCAGAAACTCCCTGCTTGTGTCGTCTATGTACTTCGAGATGCTTCTGAGGAAAGATGTGAAGTTTACATCAACAATTTCATGATACGAGGATTCATATATTTTCCTGGCAGCACCGCCTACCAAATTTGTAGTAGCAGTCAATCCAAGGTACATGGTGGCTCAGAGGATAGGATATAATCGATGGTGGCTCAGAACAGGGGTATAGAGCCATCTGGACTTGAAAATTGTAAACTAGTGGCTGAAAAAGGAATAGTGCACCCTCCACTCTAACCAAAGTGATTGAATGTGCTAGATATATTTTCAGGATCTTCAGAATGCATATTTTCCCTACCCCAGTTCATTGAAAAACCTGTTTGGTATAGGGAAGGACCTCCACTAATAAAATTTGTAATAATTTGGCCTCAAGCTTTCACCGTATGCCTCCACAAGAAGCATGACAATGTGACTTGATAGTGGCAATTCATCTCAAAACGAAAGATATTAACTATCCATATCTGGATGATTGGTTAATAAAGGCTGACTCTTTTCGAAAAGCACAAGACTTTCAAACTTGAGTCGTATTACTACAAGGTTTGGGGATGGAGATCAGCTTCATCAGTTGTACTCTAGACACAGTGTAAAACACCCGTAATCCAAGTGGCATCATTTACATACAAACTATAGTGTTTCCTTTCGTTGAAAACAAAAAACAGCAATTCTTTACTTGTCTAAGATTCACTTTTTAGGTTGAGCCTAGAGGCAGTGCACATGCGCTGCTCTGTGAGGCATGCTGCATTCTGTCTGTGGATTTTGAACTTAACCACCACACGCCCACTGCTTTTCATTGGTTGCTTGGTCTTACTTTACTAATTCCATAGTTTTCGTTAGTGAATAGTGTTAATTTGTCCCGCCTTGTGGCTATTTTGTTCCCACCCTGCCGACTGCCCTTGCTACACGAATCCTTTCAGTATGGGCCATATGTTTTAAGTGCACACTTTTTCTTCCCGCCCTCTCCTCGCCGCTGGCTGGCACACGGAGCTGCTTGCAGTTCACTTAATCTCCTCTTTAGTAGGTATTCTTTGAAGTTGGCATGTATGCGTATTTATTTTTGATAGCATTTCCTATAATCTAAAAAGTCAGAGTGGGTTTCATAATGTTAAGCAATGCTGGTCCTGTGCTGAAAACTTCTCATTTTGTATACCATGGGAGGTCGGGCTCACGCACCGGTCAGCATGCAGGCCGTGCCTGGGCATGTCTGGCCAGAAAGAGGCACTTCCGCCTTCTGCTCTTACAAGGACAGTGTCCACTTCTTCTGCTCTGCCGTGGTCAGCTGACCCCTTCCCCTCTCTTCTTTCTTCCTCTTCTTCCCCCTTTTTCTGTCTGTTTTGCTCCTCACTTGCTGAATGAAAGCGTGACTTCAAAAAACGACTCTTACCCTCTCTTTCCTCTCCTTTCCTTCATTTGTTCCCCTGTGGAATTGATCCAAAAGAGAAAAACTCTTTGCAGGAAATGTCTTTTTATCACATTTTTCTATCCCAAAGTGTAGCCGCGGGACGCTGAGGAAAAAATGGTTGGAAATACGAAACATAACTAAATAAAGCAAGACCGAGTGAAGCGCGTGGAGTGGAAAAACGTTTAATGTGATCCTTATCAGCTGTTGTTCCTTATTTTAGTTTATAAAATTTGTACTGCGGCTCTGTGTTCAGGGATGTGGTCTTTTTAAACCATACTGCTTACGTTTTCTAAGGATATAATCAATGGACATTGAAATGGGTCCCTTCCGGGTCCTGTAGTCTTGTCCATGACTTTTCGGGCCAAAACACTTATTGATTTCTGAATGAGTGTAAAAGCGTTAAGGTATCCATGTTCCTGCTTACATTTCACACGCTTTACTTTATCTTGCATTCCCTATAAGTGTTTGCTTTTTCCAGGATGTTTTTACTTTTTTTCTTTCTTTCAGGCAGCATATAACTCTTGTCTAGTGCATAATTTTAAATGAGTCGCATCCATGTGTTTATAGTGGGGCACAATTGGGTTTTAGCTGAAGAGTGCGAGTTTCTCTCAGTAGGGCAGTATGGTGTTCAGTGGGGGAGAGAATGTGGCACTATGGCCAAAGCTGCCGAATTTGGAACTGTGGGGAACCAGGTTCAGCATTCATGACCAGTCCACCAGACCACTCTCCTGAGGGAGCACATTCCCATGCTAGACCTTAGAATTCCTGGTGTCTTAGCACCAGCAGGTGGACGCTAGCAGTGGCAAGTGTGGGTTAACCTCAAAGGCCTGTCCACCACAATCCATACTGAAGTTCACCTCCAGTCTTGCGGGCAGGCCTACGAAGCAGCACACCCTATAGTGACAGTGACTGTCACTGAGGTCACAGGACCCTTGGGGCCAGTCCTCCTCACCCATTGGTACCTCCATTGGCCTAGTTTCAGCAGCAGTAGTGCAACTTGCCAGGGGTCGGCAATGTAGGATTTGTATCCGTACCAAACTAAGTTTTCAAACTTCACAGTCTCTCTGCTTCATGCACAAGCACTTTTAACATGTGCTTGTGCATTAGGGTCTGTGTATCGTTTTAATCTGCACTAACAAGATCTTTAATTGTTGGGTACATTAAACACTTTCTTTTCTACTTGGGCATATTTGTCTACTTGGGTATAGCCTAAAAACATTGCCTAAGCCAAAAGCTCTGGCTAAACACTTATAAGGTCCCAAAGGCAAGACCTATTGGCTATGCCAATGCTTGTTAATTATTGTGGATAACCATAGTAGGTAAAGGATTGTTAGTATGTATTAAGAGGATTCCCAAATTAAAGTATGCTTTCAAATGCACTGGCCAATAAATAAGTATAAAAAGCAAGCAGCTGTATGTGTATTCATTAGCACAAGAGCCAGATTCATGTTGTTGTGTCTTTGAAAAGCTGCAATTGCAGCTGTGAGATCAATTTCTTCTCATCACCGTGGCCAAACATTACCGAAGAGCAACATGGTGGTAAATTGTCATGCTCATCAGTACCGTAATATTTCACCCACTTGCCAGATCCTTTTAACTCAAGTATGACAGGATAATATTGAAATGATAACTTCATTACCAGTGCAAGGCAACAACTAAAAGCCATCACACCCGTATGATTGCTGTCCTTTTAGGTCCTGTTACGTTTTTCTATTCTTTCTGGTCAATATTACAGTTTGTAATAGTTGACCTCTTTGGTTGTCTTCATTTATGGGACAATATAAAGTTCACACCCTAAGATAGATACGCTTTTTTGACAATTCAAGATAAAGCCAAGCAATTTCTTAAAATAGAAATCAATTAAGAGTTAGTAAGAGTAATCGATTTAATATCCTTGAGCATAACCATTCGCAGTTACGGAATGCTGTCTACCACCTGCAACACATTGCTCAATTTAAATAAAGGGGACTCTTATTTAATGGAATAATAAGAGCAATATAAAGTGACAATCTATTGGCTTGCAGCGCGTGTTCAGCATCAGAGTAACCTAGTCTCTCATTCTTATCACTGTAGCTCATCTTCCGTTGTACAAGAGGCAAACTCTTCCAGGTGAATCTTCCAAAAGTCATTGAATGAAGAGGTGTTTCACAACATTTCTCTGGTGGTTGGCTTTTCCTAGACCGTCTTATTTTCTCTGGTGTTTGGGTTTCCCTGAAAAGACTGTTTTGCACACACACGACGGAATATTGTACTGACTTTAAGTTTTAGTTACACTAATGCACAGCCCTGTTATCAGGTTGGGGCACTCCAAGGCCAGAAAGTTCCCATTTGTAACGGAATGGCCAGCATTGATTATTCTAGAATCTTCCTCCGAAAAGCTACACAGGTATTTGCTATCCAGGCCTAATATCCATACTGGGCTGTACGGCAAGATCCTAAAACTTGCATCCCTAAGCTTCGCTGTGTAGTGCCTGAAATCCTCTTCCTTGGTTTCTTAACTTCTCTGAAAACTTTGTGGGCATTGTAAGCAGGAAGTTATTATATTCCTTCATGTAAAATACATTTTTGCAACTTGTGTCTATAGAACATCAATCCTACAACAGCAGGAGAAGAAAAAATGCATGCTTTTGAATCATTGTCAAAGCAGTCTTGCTTTGGTACAGCTAGTGGCAGTTTTGGCCTGCGGAAAGTACTCCCACCACCAATGTAGTTTTAGACCAATGCATAAACGCTCACTTCTGCATCTTTCATGAAAAGCAGTGTTTGCATTGCAACCACTTCCTCTTGCATAGTGACTTATATTCATTCATTATTTTGACGTAAATCACCACCGGTGCCTCAAAGAAATGTGAGCGCATCATCTGAAAGAAACAGTTAGTTATAGATTCCTTACCTTAGAATTACCCCCAGGCGTCAGACTGGATCCGGAAAGTTTTTCGTCAGCAGTACCCCTGAGCGTCGGAAGGTGGCGTTGGTAGACTCCGCGTTCGTCGTTGGCGTCGTGGTCGCCGGAATGACGTCGCGGTAGCTACATAGACGCCGCCCTCGCGCGCTGACGTCAGTTCTTTCTTTTTCCGCGCCAGCAAGCGCCGATCCGGAGAGCGCAGTACCTCCAGTCGCTTTTTGACTGACTTATTCTCGACTTTTGTCGACATCGTTTTTGAGTCCATCGACTCCTGGTGCACGAGGGATGCCCGGCTTCAAGGCTTGCGGTTCCTGTAGCGGACTGATGTCGGTGACGGATCTGCACCGCGTGTGCCTATTCTGCTTGGAGCGCGACCATGACCCCAAGTCGTGCTCTGACTGTGGGACCATGAATCCGAAGTCTTTGCGGGAGCGGCCACCATCATTCTTCTTCCAAGTCTTCACACTCTGGGTCAGGTAAGTCGAAGCAAAAGAAGAAGTCGAAGAAGCATCGTCGCTCTTCGACTTCTCCCCGTCGGCCGACGCGGCGAGAGATGCGGGTGGTGCCCCTCCCGCGGCTCCGCGTGCGGAGCCCGAAGGGTCGACTCCGGGTTTCCCCCCCCTTTCCGGGACCTGGAGCGACCCCTGCCCAGCTTCGTCAATTTTACGAAGCGATGCACGCCATCTTTGGGCAGCCCGACTCGGCTGGCGCGCCTTCGGGCCCTGCGAACTCGACTGGGGGCCCTGGGCCTTCGATGCCGGCGGCTCCGGCACCGCAGGGTCTCCTTGGATCCAGGCCTGGATCCGGATCGGCGCCGGTCTACCTTGTTACACCTCCCCCGGCACCGATTACACCGGCTCCGCAGCCGGCGTCTGCTGTGTCCCCAGCCGATGTCGACCCCGGCCTCCACCTCGATGTACACACGGAGCCGGACCGACGCCGGATCCGGCGCCGACGGGTACTTTTGTGCCCCTGTTCTACCCTGGCTCTTTGAGACCAGATTGGCAGCCAGAGGAGGGTGAGGAGGACTGGGAGGGGTCTGGAGACCCTTTAACTGACCAGTTAGGTTATGAACCGGACTGGAGAGAGGAACTGGGGGAAGCCAGTGGTCTGGATACCTCACCAGACCTTGGCATGTTGTCTCCTCCTACCGTGGCTACGGAGGAGGGAGCGTCTTACGCAGTTATGTTGTTATCTTTATTTGTATCGCGCACGGATACTCACGAGAGTCCCGGCGCGCAGCCCGCAAGGAGGGTAAGAGAGTCTGTTTAAGCGAAAAGATGTTTTTAGGTTTTTCTTGAATACGGCTAGGTCTTGCAAGTTACGGAGGGCAAGGGGCAGTGCATTCCAGGCAACAGCGGCCATTCTTGCCAGCGAACTGCCACCTAACCTCTGATATTTGAATCAGGGAACCTGAACAAGACGATGGGATGAAGAGCGCAACTGTCTAGCTGAAACATAAAAAGAGAACCGTTTTTGTAGGTAGGGTGGACCGAGGCCATGCAGAGCTCGGTGGACCAAAACCAGTGCTTTAAACTTCACCCTTTCCACCACAGGCAGCCAATGCAAGGATCGCAGGTGATGTTGCACGCTGTTCTTGGAGGACACGCCCAAAAGAAGTCTGGCTGCCGCATTCTGGACCACCTGGTGCTTTTTTAACAGATATCCCGGGATGCCCATGTAAAGAGCATTGGCATAATCAAGCCGGGATAAAATAAGTGCACAGGTGACCGTTTCTCTCGCTGCTTGGGGAAGGAGAGGAAAAAACTTCCTCAGTCTTGAAGGCCAAAACAGTTGCCGGCCAACTTCTTAATATGGTTTGAGAAAGAAAGGCTCTCGTCGAACCACACCCCCAAGTTCTTGGCCGGCTTCCCAGCAGAGGTGGGCAAGGGAAACTCTGGAGGCCAAAGAGATTCCCGAAAGTTCGGCGGGAATTTACCGTAAAGGACAATCTCTGACTTCTCCTCATTACATTTTAATTGCGCCGCCGCCAACCATTTAAAAATGGATGATAGACAGTGGTGAACCGAGGCAACTGACTCATCACTATCTTCCCAAGTAAAAAGCAGCTGGGTGTCGTCAGCATAAGCCATCACCTTAGCCCCCAAACTCTCGGCCAGATAGACTAAAGGAGTCATATAAATGTTAAAGAGAAGGGGACTAAGTGAGGACCCCTGGGGAACTCCCGTGGTCACAGGCTGTAGAGAGGAGGAGACAGGAGGGATCCAAGTCTGCTGGGCCCGCCCTCCAAGAAGGATCTAAGCCAGTTCCAGGCCGTACATGATACACCGATCCCGGAAAGTCGTGAGAGAAGAAGAGAATGCGGGACCGTGTCGAACGCCGCCGAGAGGTCGAGCAGAATCAATGCTGCCTTCCCCCCCGGCATCCAGACACCCCTGAATAGCCTCAACGACCTCCACCAGGACCGATTCGGTACTATGGGCGGCCCGGAACCCAGACTGTGCTGGATGCAGAATACCCTCCCTCTCAACAAATGCCGTGAGTTGTTTGTTGACAACCTTCTCGCACACCTTGGCCAAGCCAGGCAGAAGAGAGATAGGCCGGTAGTTCCCTGGATTAAGAGGGTCTAGTGAAGGTTTTTTTTAAAAGTGGCAAAATCTTAGCTTATTTCCACGCTACTGGGACACTGCCTGTCTGGAGGGACAAGTTGATAATGCTGTTCACCTCTACATTAATCGTCTCCGCAGCTGCTGCTAGCAGTCTAGCAGGGCAAGGATCCGAGGGTGAACCAGATTTTAAACTCTTGAGAATTTTAAGAGAGTCAGACAGGTCCACCGGTTTGAAAACATCCAAGCGATGTTCAGCACCGGCCGGTGGGAACAGACCACTTGCCTCATACCCATTGCCACCAGATGAAAGAGCCGCCTGAATAGTGCGAATTTTATCCAAGAAGAAATTCGACAGGGTGTCGCACCAGGAGACCGAGGTGGATGACATGTTAGCTTGAGCCGAGGGAGATGTAAAGCTCTGAACAATCGCAAAGATTTCTTTAGCGTTATTAGCAGAGGCAATACGGTTTGAATAGAACTGCCTTTTGGCTGATTTTATGGCCCCATAATAGACCTTCTGTTTGATTCTGAGCTTCAGCTTGGCTGCGGGGCAGTAATCACTGCGACGCCACGCTCGCTCAAGAGTCTTACATTCATGTTTGAGTGTTTTAAGTTCCTGGCTGAACCAGGGTTTAGACGGAGAATTCCTAGACAATCTAGGAGAGCGCTGTGGGGCGAATGTGTCCACTGCATTAGAAACCCAGCTGGTAAGGCCATCAAGTCGATCCTCAAGGTCGCCCGAGAGGATAGGTCTAGAGGTTTCCAAGACTTGATTGAACGCACCAGGGTCGATTCTGCCAAAGGCCGGTTTGCAAAACGAACGCGTCACAGGCTCAGCATTAATCACGTCCCATGAAAAGTGTATCATGAAGTGGTCAGACCAGGAAACTGGGCATGGGTCACAGCTCGAGATGGAAAAATTAGAACAAATTGGGTCCAGTATATGGCCGGCCTGATGGGTAGGGGAACTAAGCCGTTGGTCCAGCTGGGCCAAATGGAGAATGTCCAGGAAATCACGTGTCCTTAGCCTGGTCAAGATGAATATTGAGATCCCCTAAAACAATGTAGTGGGAGAATCTCAACACCCTGGAAGCTATGTTATCCCCACACGCCTGTATAAAAGGTCCCACCGGACCAGGGGGCCTATAAAGCAAATAACCTCCCAAAGTAAAATGGTCTGAGAGACGAATACTAAAATCAGGGGCCTCGCAGCCTCCCCATAAGGTCACATCCCCCCTGCGCAACTCCCATTTATCCTTATAATAAGTTGTGTTGCGTCGGGCGGCCGAGGCTCTCAGCCTCGAGCTACCTACGGTGGCAGTCAGGACTAACCTCCTGAGAGAGGTGCTTCAACCGGCAGCGAGCTCTCCGGAGCCCCTGCTGCAGTTTAATGAAGCCCTAACAGACCTCCTTTTGGGCACCTGGTCCAGGCCCAACACGGGCTCCTGTGGATAGGATGATTGCCCGACGCCACTTCCCGGCCCCGGGCGACCCCACTTTCCTCTCCCAACACCCCACCCCAGAGAGCTTGGTGGTCCAAGCCTCCACCTCCAAGGGCGAGTTCCCTACCGCTCCACCTGATGGGGAATCCAAAAAGCTGGACCATCTTGGGAAGAAGATGTTTTCTTCCTCCAGATTAGGACTGCAGTCGGTAAACACTGCAGGTCTGTTTGGCCGTTACACCCACTCTGTGTGGGATATGGTTGCGCAAGTGCTGCCTCAGTGCCCGGAGGAGGCCCGGGCCGTACTCTCTCGGGCAGTTGCTGAAGGGAGAGACGCAGCGAAGTTTACCATCCGATGTGGGCTGGATACCGCCGACTCACTAGGCAGGACGATTTCCACGTCGGTAACCCTTCGACGCTACGCCTGGTTGGAGTCGACTGGTTTTTCAGGGGATGTCCAATCCACCCTTATGGACATGCCCTTTGATGTCCGTCGCCTATTCGGTGACAAAGCAGACAACGCGCTAGAGTGCTTTAAGGACTCTCGGACTATGGCCAGGTCCTTGGGCCTCTCCACCACCTGCCCTGCGCAGTCTGCTTTTGGCCCCTTTCGTGGCTACGGAAGGGGTGCCCCGTCACGTCCCGCCCAGAGCCACAGGCCAGCGCAAGCTGTTCAGCCCCTGCACTGCCGGGGACGTGGGAACCACCGCCGTGGTTCTGCGGGGCAGCGGGCGGGCCAGTCCACCACAGCCCCCTCTGCAGCAGCCTCTAAACCCTCCTAGTCCCACCTTTCAGGGCCACCAATCGCCAGTGGGCGGCAGGATTCGCCATCACCTCCCCCACTGGCGCACCATCACGTCGGACAGGTGGGTTTTGCAAATAGTTCGAAGGGGCTACTTCCTCCCCTTCGAGACTACCTCTCCATCCATGCCACCTCAGTGCATGTCGGAGGATCATCTGGCCCTTCTCCAACAGGAAGTTTCGGCACTCTTGGCCAAGGGAGCCATTGAGCGCTATTCCCACTACTTTCTGGTGCCGAAGAAGGACAAAGGCCTGCGTCCTATCTTGGATCTCAGGGACGTCAACCGCTTCCTCCGGAAGGAGAAGTTAAAAATGTTGACACTCGCTCAGGTCCTGTCTGCCCTCGACCCTGGAGACTGGATGGTAGCGTTGGACTTGCAGGACACTTATTTTCACATCCCCGTCCTGCCGGCCCACCGGCGTTACCTGCGGTTCACGGTAGGCCACGAGCATTTTCAGTTTATCGTGCTCCCCTTTGGCCTTACCAGCGCCCCTTGGGTGTTCAGGAAAGTGATGGAGGTGGTCGCAGCTCATCTGCGCAGATCGGGGGTTCCAGTCTTCCCCTATCTTGACGACTGGTTGTTGAAGGCGGGCTCGCCCCAGGCTGTCGTCTCCCACCTCCAGACTACGGCCATCCTCCTGCATTCGCTGGGGTTCTCCATCAACGTGCCGAAGTCACACCTGACTCCCTCTCAGAAGCTCCTCTTCATCGGAGCAGTTCTGGACACGACGCAGTTTCGGGTCTATCCTCCCGAACAGCGAGTCCGGGATATTCGGGCTACGATTCCGATCTTTCAGCCTCTATCCCGGGTTTTGGTCAGGATGACCCTCGGGCTACTGGGCCTGATGGCATCGTGCTGGTGGACCGTGCCAGATGTGGCATCGTGCAGTGGGACCTGAAGTTCCAGTGGGCACAACATCCGGGGAAGCTGTCCGATTGCGTCAAGATCTCGGAGGGCACTGCACACCAATTGCAGTGGTGGCTAACGGACCAGGATTGGGTCGACGGCAGATCCCTCTCCCTTCCCCAACCAGAATTCACAGTGGTGACCGATGCATCACTTCTGAGATGGGGTGGCCACATGGGGGAGGCGGAGATCAGAGGCCTCTGGACTCCGGCGGAGTCCGGGCTCCATAATCAACCTTCTGGAGCTTCGGGCGATTCGTCTTGCACTCAAAGCATTCCTTCCCTCTGTCCGGGGAAGAGTAGTGCAGGTGTTCACGGACAACACCACCGCCATGTGGTACTGCAACAAACAAGGCGGGTGGGGTCGTGGACCCTATGTCAGGGGGCCCTCCGCCTCTGGACATGGCTGGAACATCAGGGCATATCCCTGGTGGTTCAGCACCTGGCAGTTTCCCTGAACGCCAGGGCGGACGGACTCAGCCGCAGGTGCATGATGGATCACATATGGCGTCTTCACTCTGAGGTGGTGCAAGGTCTCTGTCGACAGTGGGGAGAGCCTTGGTTAGATCTATTCGCCACCGAAGAGAATGCGCAATGTCTGCAATTCTGCGCGTTGGAATTTCCAAGGCGGCACTCGCTAGGCGACGCTTTTCATCACGAATGGAGTTGCGGTCTTCTATACGCCTTTCCGCCTATACCACTTCTGCGCAGAGTGCTGAAGAAGATCAGGCGCGACCAGGCCCAAGTCATTCTTGTGGCTCCGGATTGGGCACGAAGAGTCTGGTATCCCGAGCTGCTACACATGGCCATCGATCCTCCGATCAGACTGCCTCTTCGGGAGGATCTTCTGTCGCAGCAGCAGGGGACGGTCCTCCACCCGAACCTGTCCAGCCTCCACCTCCTTGCGTGGAGATTGAGCGGCGGCAGTTGACGTCGTTTGACCTGCCTCCTGAAGTCTGTGATGTAATCTTGGCAGCCAGGCGTCCCTCCACTAAGACGGTATACGCCTGCAGATGGAACAAATTTGTGGCATGGTGCACAGCTAAGGCTGTGGATCCCCTTTCCGCCCCTCTTATTCCTCCTTTCTTTGGCCCAGCAGGGCTCTGCTCTGGGCACTCTAAAGGGCTACCTCTCGGCCATTTCAGCCTTTCTTAGGCTTCCTGATCAGCCTTCTCTTTTCAAGTCCCCTGTTGTAAATCGTTTCCTTAAGGGCATTACTCATCTTTTTCCTCCTGTTTCCTTCGTAATGCCCCAGTGGGACTTGAACTTGGTTCTTACATATCTTATGTGCGCTCCCTTTGAGCCGCTACATAGCTGTCCACTCAGGCTTCTAACTTTGAAAACTGCCTTTCTGGTGGCCATCACCTCTGCGCGCAGGGTGAGTGAGCTACACGCTCTTTCTTCCAAGCCTCCCTTTCTGACTGTTCATCCGGACAAGGTTGTCCTCAGAACTAGACCTTCCTTTCTTCCCAAGGTGGTTACTTCTTTCCACATTGGCCAAACCATCACTTTGCCCACCTTCTTTCCGCCTCCGCATCCTTCAAAAGAGGAAGAGAGGCTCCACCGTCTGGATCCAAAACGTGCGCTTTCCTTCTACTTGGATCGCACCAAACAATTCCGGGTGGACTACCAGCTCTTTGTTGGTTACGTGGGCGCCAAGAAAGGTCGGGCCGTGCACAAACGGACCATCTCCAGGTGGGTCGTTCTGTGTGTAGGAAGGTAGGATCTGACTGCATTGTTACCCCCACTTTTTGCCTGGTGTTTTGCTGGTTTTTGACTAGTCTGACTGGGATCCTGCTAATCAGGACCCCAGTCGATCTGCTTTCTCCCTTAAATTGTCATGCATGTACTTTGGTACACTCCAGATTGGATACTTGGGTACCCTTATAAGTCCCTAGTATATGGTACCCATGTACCCAGGGCATAGGTACCCCAGAGGCCTCCCATGGGCTGAAGCATGTATTATGCCACCCATGAGAGGCCATGCAAAATGGAACTACAGGTCTGCTACTGCAACCTGAGTAAGATGGTGCTTGCACCACTTACCTTAGATATAGGTTCACTATATCTATAGGTCACTACACTTAAAACTTATAAGTCACCCCTACAGCAGGCCTTATCAATCCTGAAGGCAGGCTGCTGGGTTTTTAGTGAGAGGGTGCCCCTGCATGGACAGAGCCTCTCTGCGGCCTTCGGAGACCATTCTCCCGGGTTGTCTGTGACTCAGCCGGACATATAGGTAGAGGTGCATTATAACCTCGCGGTAAATGCGATCTCAAACAGCTGCATAGAAACATATCGTGTTTGGTATCAAACACCTTGGAATCATACCTCCACACCGGTAACCGGTGTGGGAGGTATAATTCCACCCCTCAGAAGTGAGCTTCGTGGGGTCACTGGTCTATACGGTGCCAGCCTTCTCGACCCGTTCAGCACAAAATGGATGCTGCCCACCAGAGACACATATCTGCCCTCCTGCTGCTGAGCCAAGCTCGAGCGGAGGAAGGCAGCACAATAGGCATCCTGTCACAGGGAGGTGCGACCACCTCCCAGACAGGATTTAGTGTATTGGGGCTGGGTGGGTGCACTCTGACAGTGCCTGAAAGACTGCACCCTGACAGTGCCTGAAAGACTGCACCTGGGGCACATTTGGTGTCCCTGTGCATAGTCCAGCTCAAACCAGTTCTTGGAGCCATTGGCTCCTGCTCTGGCGCGAAACTGGACAAAGGACATGGGTGTAACCACCCCTCTGTCCTGACCCCCCCCCTTTTATGTGGACAAGATTCTACAAGAAGAAACCACTGACCTTCGACTGTCTGGACACTCTGGACTTCGCTGGCCTTCGACTGGGCCCGACTTCGTCTCCCTCTCCGTCCAAAGCTTCGTCTGTGCCCTTGCTCCATACAGGCTCCGTGCAGGACCTGTGGTGCACTAAGGACAACCGAAGAATCTCCCTTGGAGTGAAGGAGTCACTCCCCTGCATGCGCAGGCACCTTAACGCAACTGACCGGTCTGCTGCTCCCGAGCTCCTGCGGACTCCGAAGATTTCAGCAACACAGGAGGTGGGTTTTCAAAGGTCTCTGAGGTCGATCTGCCCTCTCAGCAAGTTTGAGGCCAGTATCCCTCGTGGGGACTGCATAACCCGAACCCCTGTGCACCGCGTCCATTTGCAGTTGCATATGCTTGTTGGCGATTCCCGAGCTTGTGCATTGGACTCCGTGTAGTCCTGACCCTGAGCAGTATTTGCACCAAAGAGCTCCGGCCTCCTCGCACCGAGTGCTCCGTGGGCTGGTACTTTGCAATCTTACTTGAGGTCTCCTCGCGACTCCTGGTCATTCGGCCTGTGGGTCCTCCTGAGGGTCATCTTGTTTTCTGTTTGCTTCCCTGGTTGCTCCAGACGTGCCCTGACTCTCCATTGCTTGGAGAGTCCCCAGGACCTTGCTGGTCCTCACCGTAACCTGCTTGACCTTCCTGCGTGGGTTGCTTTTGCCAATGCTTGTTGGTGCTCCAGCCAGACACCGACCCCTCAGCACTCGACATCCTTCGTGGGACAGCTCGCCCCCGGCTCCTGGTCCTCGTGGCTGCAGAGTCAAGCATCCCTTTTTCGCACCTGAAGCACTCGACATCGGTGGGCATTCATCTACTGAGCCCCTGGTCACTCTGAAGTGACCCAGACTCTGTCCCCTCTGCCTTCAGGTTCCTTTCCTCTAGAATCCAGGCTTGGATTCCACCGGACCCTTTTCACCTTCACGGCACCAGTGCTTCTTCATAGCCCTCCATTGAGAACAATGGCGGTTTCCGACACCACTCCAGACCTATGCACCCGGCTCCTCTGGGATAGGTAACTCGGGTACTACGTTATCCATGGGTGGGGTGGCTTTCCAACCTCTTAAGTTCCAAAGGGTTTGCTCGAAGTCCTCCCAGAAGGGTCCTTAAACTTTAAAATTGCAACCGCGACTTCCCCATAGAATTGTACGGAGCCCGCGGTCGTGTTAGCACACTGCACCCGTCCTCCGTGGGGTCCCTATCTACTCACTTTGGGTGGTTCCTTGGGGTCCCAACGATTTTACATGCTCCAGACCTTGTCTTGACCAGAGTCGTGGTTGTTATACCACTATTTTAGCATATGGTTTGGTCTCCCTCTGGAGCCCACTGTGTATTGTGCTACTTACAACTGTTCTATTGATCTCGTATTGTGTGCTTTGTGTTCTATCCTCGTGTAGAGGATACTAGAGAGTGTTATATTAATAAATACATATTTTTTATATAACTACTGTGTGGTTCACCTTTCATTTAGTCAATACAGGAGGTGATGTCCTGGTAAAACAAGCTGCTTTACATTCCTTCAAGATTAAGCCTGAAGTCTGCTCTCCACAGCTACCACTAGGATAGCTTTCTAAAGGTTATCTTTGACCTCATACATCATAAGGGTCGTTTGGACTGGTGCAAGGTGCCCACTTTAATTAGTGGACAGCATATACCAGGCCAACTTCTCACACTGTGCATCAAAGCTTTCTATTCTTTGGCAAAGAAGGTGCCTCCAGTGGGACTGCACGCCCATTCCACCAGGGCGACGGCAGCTACCACTGCTTTGGGACGGGGAGTCCCCCTTACTGACATCTGTCAGGCAGCTACGTGGGCATCGCTGCACACATTCACCAAACACTACTGCCTGGACAGCCAAGTCCGGAGAGACGGCTTCTTTGGCCGTTCTGTTCTCCAGGACTTTCTGGTGTGAGTTTAGTTCGCAGTCCCACCTCCGGAGTTGGTATTGCTGGGGTATCTATTCTAAGGTAAGGAATCTATAACTAACTGTTTCTTTCAGATGAACAAGTTACTTACCTTCGGTAATGATATATCTGTAAGAAACATAGGTTAGTTATAGATTCCTTACCGCCCCACCCATCCTCCCCGTTGTGCGAACTGACTTCTAGGGATAAGGACTTCCTTTCAGGGCCCTAGTTTTGTGCACCAGTGGTCAGTGTCTTGCATGGCTCTGCGCTTCTGGCGTGGAAAGTAGTGTACAGAACTGACGTCAGCGCGCGAGGGCAGCGTCTATGTAGCTACCGTGATGTCATTCCGGCGACCACGAGGCCTACGACTAACGCGGAGTCGACAGACGCCACCTTCCGACGCGCAGGGGTACTGCTGACGAAAAACTTTCCGGATCCAGTCTGACGCCTGGGGGTAATTCTAAGGTAAGGAATCTATAACTAACCTATGTTTCTTACAGATCTATCGTTACTGAAGGTAAGTAACTTGTTTCTCTGGACTGAAGCACAAGGACCCCAGAACATTTGCTCAATATTACCGTCTTTTGAAATATAAAAAATATATGTATGTTCATTTAATCTATGTTTGTAAAGTATTCTTAAAAATTTGAAGTGGAAGAACCTCCATTCTGGTCCGTGCTGTGCTTCCAATCTTAATTCTGTTTGTCTTCTGATTTTATTAGCTGGGTGTGCTGTTGGGGAAGGATGTACGTGGTATGAATGTCATGCGTGTAGTTGGACTATTGGTATGAATTTGACAATGAGTGTTTGGAGTCATCCAGAAAGATGAAATGAGTTTGTGAAAATATACTTGTTTAGCTTATACTTTTAGTCTTCAAGTACACTTGTTTGTATTGGCTATATGATATATTGAGAAGAAAAGGAGAATTTGGATCTAAAAATAAATACGATTTTTTTGTTTATATTATTGAACTTTTTCTAATTATGTTGTTGGAATCGACTGTGAGCTCTTTTTCCGAATTATGGTGAGAGATTCCGCCTGACTATCATATCGGGCAGGCTGTTTTTCTGTATTGTATTTAGCTCCTTGTCTTATCCAATGTTACCTAGCAAAACCAAAGGGGATGATGGACGGAGTGTTGAACATTGCAAGCACTCACCCCCAGACAACTGATCTGGGTTTAATCCATCATCATTCTTTAGCTCACTTCGCCACCCCAGTTCAGACATGGCCATATGCAAATCAGTCTGACCCTGTGCCTCATGGGAACAGTCCAGCCCGAACTGCCAAGCCATGTCTTCCCTGGACCGGAAACAAGCATCCTGGGACCGGTTTCTGGCTTACAGCTGTCATCAGCCAGGCTATCTTGAATCCAGTGGCAAAGTGAGCAAGGGACCCACGTCTGGGCATACCCTGCCAACTTAGGGCGAACATAGCAAAACCAAAGGGGATGATGGACGGAGTGTTACCCAATGTTACCAGCAAATGACTTCAAGGCAGACGCACATGGGGGTGAATTAGCCTTCCAGTTTCATGTGATAGTGCCCTTCATGAGTAATAAAGCAAGGAACTTGGTTGTGAGATTGTTCTTAATGAGTTGAAATGTCCCCAGTGCATATGCCTCTCAACTATTTAAGGAGGTACACCTATAACCACTGTAAGCTGTAAGGTAATCTCGGACCAGAAGTGGGCTGAGGGCGAGCATGGCACAGCATATGTAACAGATCAGCATTAGCTGAATTAAAGCACAGACAGGTGTTTTCCCCCTGAATTTTTTTTATTTTTTATTTTGGCAGAGTAGAGGTAGACTCTATGGAGTATGTAATCCTGGATAGGATTAGACCTAGTATTTTTAGAAACTGCAGCCAGATAAGCCAGTATTGCCTCCCATTCTTTGTCATGGAACACTTTCTCTATCTCGGTTTCCTGCTCGTCTCAAACAGCTGCTAGAGAGATCTGTGTCTGTTTACCAAGAGCCTTAGCTATCCAGCTAATAAGATGCTGACCGCTACCCATATTGTGAATGTATTGTATGACAGTATGTGTGTGCGGCTCGCAGACACAATATTACAAATGGTGCGAAAAGTATACGTCAGTGCCTTATATGTTAAAAACCGGCATTTGTGAAGGTTAAATTGTTCTACCAGAACATAGAAAGACAGATGCCCATCTTGAAAAGAGTAACCCATGGTCAGTATGCATGCATAGTGCCAATGCTTTAGATCAGAGGATGGCAGGGTGTTTTTGTTCCCCAGAAGGCCTAGCTGCAGGACAGCTGGCGCATACGTTGTAGTCTGGGCCGATATTTGCAAACTACTTTGAATGCAGCAGTACAGTGACCGTAGTGAGCGGGGTGGGAGAGCATGTGGTGAGGAGTGAGAAATCTGTAGTAGTCTTTGTAATCGCTGTGGGGGCACTCGTCGTGGCGGTCTCAAGGTGGCACTTGGCCATCTAGTGACACATGAATTCCAGATGTGCTGCAAGATAATAATGCTCAACATGTAGAGCCCCTAGGTATCCCTGTCGGAAGGGAGTCTGTATGACCAGGGCAACACTACGGTGCCCGGACACTATGGTGCCCGTATCGCTAGATGAGGTCTCCCAACAAGGGTGCGTAAAAACTTCACTGGTAGAAATAGTGGGATATTGACAAAATAATGTAATAACAGAGGAAGCATAATCATTTTAGGGCAGCGCAACAGCAGAAAGCAGCAGAGTTCCGTAAAATGTGACTTGGCTGCAGAGCCCCAAAACCACATCGGTGATATTGCCGTCCTGTAGATCTTGTTCATGGTGATAAATCCTCACACCTAAGTACCAAAATGTTCTGTTTTGCCAGTGAAGTGGCCCTCCGCCAACATTTAGACTGATTTTTGGAGCATCCGGGCGTAGAGGGAACAGACATGATTTTTACCAATTATCCTTCAGGCTAAACACCTTGGCAAAGGTACTAAGCGAGGGTGCAGTGTCGCCTAGGACCGCAGAATCCCTAAAGTACAGCAGCATATCGTCCGTGTAGAAGGAGACAGAGAAGATCCTGTCCCCCATCAGAATGCCCCAGTCAGCCCAGCCACGAGGCAGCATGATAACTATGTACTCCATTGCGAGTGGAATGAGGAGGGGTGCAGCGGGCAGCCCTGCCTGGTACCTCTAAGAACCGCTATCAGGTCTGAGACGTGTCCCCCAGTTCTGCACTGTACCATGGGTAAGGTGTAAAGGAGTTAATCATGCACAGCATATGTCTGCCAAACTCAAACCTCTTCAATAACGTGAAGAGACAGCCCCAATCTAGGGTATCAAATGCTTTGTTCAAATGCTTTTTTCTAGATCCAGGATCATGCAGGCTACCCGGGGACAAGATCCAGCAGCAGGCTCCATGATCCTAAAAGGCCTCCTAATATTAAGCAACGTGCTCCTTCCTGGTACAAAGCCATTCTAATCAGGGTGGTTAAGAGAGGGAAGCAGTGACAACAAACGGTCAGGCAGTATTATGTTGAGAATGTTATTATCAGTAATACGAATGGCTAAGGGCTCTATAGGATGCGAAATCACTCAGATCTGAAAGAGACACGTTAGTGATAGATTCCTTACCTTAGAATATCCCCAGGCGTCAGGCTGGATCCGGAAAGTTTTGCGTAGCAGTACCCTTGCGCGTCGGTAGGCGGCGTCGTGCGGCTCCGCGTCCGTCGTCGGCGTCGTGATCGCCGGGATGACGTCGCGGGCAGTACTTAGGCGCCGCCCCTGCGCGCTGACGTCAGTTCTTCTTTTTCCGCGCCAGCAAGCGCAGATCCGGGAAGAGCAGTGCCCTGGTCAATTTTTGACCATACTTTTTGGTGATTTTTTTCACTGTTTTTTCCAACTTTAAGGTGTCGTAGGGATGCCCGGCTTCAAGCGATGCGGCGCCTGTGCGCGGATGATGTCCGTGACCGACCCGCATTGGGAGTGTCTCTTCTGCCTCGGCCGAGGCCACGACACCGAGTCTTGTCCCGAATGCCAGGCCCTCAACCCGAAAGCTTTGCGAGAGCGGTCTCGAAAGCTCCTCGAGGCCCGGCATTCGGCTCCACGGAGGCCCCGGTCGCGTGAGAGGTCCAGGGGTCGCTCGCGGAGTGCACACCGGTCGTCGGCGTCGAAGTCTTCTTCGTCCGGTAAGTCTAAGCACAAGAAGTCCAAGAAGCATCGTCGCTCTCGGACTTCGCCTCGCCGGTCTCGCGACTCGGCTGAGGCCCCTCCCGGCACCGTCCCCGCGGCCCCGGACTTGCCTGTGGAGTCGCCCCCGCCATACCCGCCCTTCCCGGGTTCGGGGGCGGATCCGGCCAAGGTACAGGAGTTCCTGTCGGCCATGGCCCGCCTCTTCGGGCCTTCAGGCCCCTCCGGTGCGCCTTCGGGCCCCGCGGGCCCTGATGGGGTTGCTCCGGCGTCGCCGGCGGCTCCGGCCCGGCGTCGCTCGTGCCTCCAGCCTCGATCCCGGCTCCGGCTTCGGCCCCGGCCTCGATCCCGGCTCCACAACCCCCATCGACGCCGGTCGACCTCACGACACCTCCGCCGGCGCCGATGTCTCCGGTGCCGTTCTCGACGCCGCCCTGGGCTCCGGGCGGCGTCGTCCCCAGTTCCTTCCGGCTCCGGACATGGACCCGGAGCGACGTCGCTCGACGCCGGCTCCGGCGCCGATGGGACCTTGGGTCCCAAATGTCCCTCCTCCTCCTTATTTTGAACCAGAGGAGGACCAGGAGGACTGGGAGGGGTCTGATGACCCTCTGACGCGCAACTGTCAGTATGATGAGGACTGGACAGAGAGTCTAGGGGAGGCCAGTGGTCTGGATACTTCCCCTGACACTGGCATGCTGTCTCCTCCCGTGGCTACGGAGGAGGGGCCAATTTTGGTACGGTGTTGCGTAGGGCTGCTGGGGCCTTACGTCTCCAGCTCCCTACTTTGACGGTCAAGCCTAACATCTTGACAGAGGTGCTTCAGCCGGCAGCCTCCTCTGCGGAGACTGTGCTGCCGTTTAACGACGCCCTCACTGACGTTCTTTTGGGCGCCTGGTCCAAGCCCAACACAGGGGCTCCTGTGGATCGGAACGTGTCACGACGCCATCGCCCCGCTCCGGGCGACCCCCTGTTTCTTTCTGTCCACCCCACTCCTGAGAGCTTGGTTGTCCAAGCCTCCGCTTCCCAAACCGCCTTCCCTACCGCTCCTCCGGATAGGGAATCGAAACGCCTGGATCAGTTTGGGAAGAAAGGTTTTTCTTCCTCCAGTGCTGGCTTGCGGTCCGTTAACACCGCTTGTCTTTTGGGCCGATATACCCACTCCCTGTGGGATTCGGTGGCGGATGTTTTGCCCCAGTGCCCTGAGGAGGTCCAGGCACTGCTTTCCGCGCCATTGCGGAAGGAAGGGATGCGGCCAAATACACTATCCGTTGTGGCCTTGACACCGCCGACTCGCTGGGCAGGTCGATTGCAACGACGGTGGCGCTCCGACGCCACGCCTGGCTGAGAACCACTGGTTTTCAGGGGATGTCCAGAATACTCTCATGGACATGCCCTTTGATGGAGTCGGTCTTTTTGGGTCCAAAGCAGACCATGCGTTGGAGCGCTTTAAGGACTCACGGGCTACTGCCAAGTCCCTGGGCCTTTCTGCTACACGCCCTCCGCTGCCTTCTGCTTTTCGCCCCTATCGTGGCCACGGTAGGGGCGCCCCTTCACGTCAGCAGCCCAGCCACCGGCCCGCGCAGCAGGCGTCTTCGCGTGGCCGAGGACGTGGATTCCGCCGTGGCGGATCGGGCAACCAGCGTGCGGGTCAGGCCACCACCTCCAACCCGTCCGCGGCCTCCAAGCCCTCCTAGTCCCTCCTTTCAGGTGCACGGCACGCCAGTAGGGGCAGGGTCCGCCATCACCTTCCCCACTGGCGCACCATCACCTCGGACAGGTGGGTCTTGGACATTGTCCGAAGAAGCTACTCCCTCCCCTTCGAGACCACCCCCAGCCATGCCACCTCAATTCCACCGCATGTCAGGGGATCACTTGGTGCTTCTACAGAAGGAAGTCACGGCCCTCTTGACCAAGAGGGCCATCGAGCATGTTCCGACCCCAGAAGTAGGGCGTGGTTGCTACTCCCACTACTTTCTGGTGCCCAAAAAGGACAAGGAGGACATGCGTCCTATCTTGGACCTCCGGAACGTCAATCGCTTCCTCCGGAATGAGAAGTTCAAGATGCTCACCCTAGCTCAGGTCTTGACTGCCCTCGACCCTGGAGACTGGTTGGTAGCGTTGGACTTGCAGGACGCGTATTTCCACATCCCCGTCCTGCCGGCCCACCGGCGTTACCTTCGGTTCACGGTAGGCCCCGAGCATTTTCAGTTCACCGTGCTCCCCTTTGGCCTTACCAGTGCCCCTCGGGTGTTCACGAAAGTGATGGCGGTGGTCGCAGCTCATCTGCGCCGGGCAGGGGTTTCAGTCTTCCCCTACCTCGACGACTGGCTGCTGAAGGCGGGCTCGTCCCAGGCAGTCGTCTCCCACCTCCAGACTACGGCCGAACTCCTGCACTCGCTGGGGTTCTCCATCAATGTGCCGAAGTCGCATCTAATTCCTTCTCCACAGCTCCTTTTCATCGGAGCAGTTCTGGACACGACGCAGTTTCGGGCCTATCCTCCCGAACGGCGAGTCCGGGATATTCAGGCTATGATTCCGATCTTTCGGCCTTTATCCTGGGTTTCGGTACGGATGACCCTGAGGCTGCTGGGCCTCATGGCCTCCTGCATCCTGCTGGTCAATCATGCCAGATGGCATATGCGGGCTCTGCAGTGGGACCTGAAGTTCCAGTGGGCGCAGCACCAGGGCAACCTGTCCGATCACGTCCAGATCTCGGAGGGGACTGCAAAACAGTTGCAGTGGTGGCTCTCGAACCGGCAATGGGTCATGGGCAGATCCCTCTCCCTTCCCCAGCCAGAGCATACAGTTGTGACGGACGCGTCCCTTCTGGGATGGGGCGGTCACATGGGAGAGGCGGAGATCAGAGGCCTCTGGTCTCCGGCGGAGTCCCGGCTCCATATCAACCTTCTGGAGCTCCGGGCGATCCGGCTTGCACTCAAGGCATTCCTTCCCTCTGTCAAAGGGAAGGTAGTGCAGGTGTTCACAGACAACACCACCGCCATGTGGTACTGCAACAAACAGGGCGGGGTGGGGTCTTGGACCCTTTGTCAGGAGGCTCTGCGCCTCTGGACATGGCTGGAACATCAGGGCATGTTCCTGATGGTTCAACACCTGGCAGGTTCTCTGAACGCCAGGGCGGACGAACTCAGCCGCAGGTGCATGATGGATCACGAATGGCGTCTTCACTCGGAAGTGGCGCAAGGTCTCTTTCTGCAGTGGGGAGAGCCTTGGTTAGATCTATTCGCCACCGAAGAGAACGCGCAATGTCATCAGTTCTGCGCGTTGGAATTTCCAAGGCGGCACTCGCTCGGCGACGCTTTTCGTCGCGAGTGGAGTTGCGGTCTGTTGTACGCCTTTCCGCCTATACCACTTCTACCCAGAGTGTTGAAGAAGATTCGGCACGACCGGGCCCAAGTCATTCTTGTGGCTCCGGACTGGGCTCGAAGAGTTTGGTATCCCGAGCTACTCACTATGAGCATAGATCCCCCGATCCGTCTGCCTCTTCGGGAGGATCTTCTGTCGCAGCAGCAGGGGACGGTCCTCCACCCGAACCTGTCCAGTCTACACCTGCTTGCGTGGAGATTGAGCGGCGGCAGTTGATTCCTTTCGACTTGCCTCCCGAAGTTTGTGATGTGATTCTGGCAGCCAGGCGTCCCTCCACTAAGGTGGTATACGCCTGCAGGTGGAACAAATTTGTGGCATGGTGCACAGCAAAGGCTGTGGATCCCCTTTCTGCCCCTCTTTCTGAGGTCCTTCTGTTCCTTCTCTCTCTGGCCCAACAGGGTTCTGCCCTGGGTACCATCAAGGGTTATCTTTGTGCTATCTCGGCCTTCCTCAGGCTCCCTGATCAGCCCTCCCTTTTCAAGTCCCCTGTTGTTAACAGGTTCTTAAAAGGCATTACTCACCTCTTCCCTCCTGTTCCGTTTGTAATGCCTCAGTGGGACTTGAACTTGGTTCTTACCTTTTAATGTGCGCTCCCTTTGAGCCTCTGCATAACTGTCCTCTTCGTCTTCTGACTCTGAAGACTGCCTTTCTGGTGGCCATCACCTCCGCTCGGCGGGTGAGTGAGCTCCAGGCTCTTTCTTGCAAACCTCCCTTTCTGTCTGTTCATCCAGACAAGGTTGTTCTTCGGACGCGTCCGTCCTTCTTGCCGAAGGTGGTTACTGCTTTCCACATTGGGCAGACCATCACTTTGCCCACCTTCTTTCCGCCTCCGCATCCTTCCAGAGAGGAAGAGAGGCTCCACCGTCTGGACCCAAAACGTGCGCTCTCCTTCTATATCGACCGCACAAAACACTTCCGGGTGGATGACCAGCTCTTTGTTGGCTACGTGGGCGCCAAAAAGGTCGGGCGGTGCACAAGAGGACCGTCTCCCGCTGGGTTACCTTGTGCATCAAGACCTGCTATTCTTTGGCCAAGAAGGAGCCTCCTGTTGGGCTGCGTGCCCATTCCACCAGGGCAACGGCTGCTACCACGGCCTTGGGCCGCGGTGTTCCGCTGCCGGTTATCTGTCAGGCAGCTACGTGGGCCTCGCTGCACACGTTTACTAAGCATTACTGCCTTGACAGTCAGGTCCGGAGGGACGGCTTCTTTGGCCGTTCTGTCCTCCAGGACTTCCTTGTCTGATCTTTGTTCGCAGACCCACCACCGGGGTTGGTATTGCTGGGGTATCTATTCTAAGGTAAGGAATCTATCACTAACGTGTCTCTTTCAGATGCACAAGTTACTAACTTGTAGTAACGATATATCTGTAAGAGACAGTAGTTAGTGATAGATTCCTTACCGCCCCACCATCCTCCCCGTTCTGCGAACTGATTTCTAGGGTTAAGGACATCCCTTTCAGGGCCCTAGTATTTTTCAGACACCTGTGTCAGCTTCTTGCATGGCTCTGCGTTCCTGGCGCGGAAAGTCGTGTACAGAACTGACGTCAGCGCGCAGGGGCGGCGCCTAAGTACTGCCCGCGACGTCATCCCGGCGATCACGACGCCGACGACGGACGCGGAGCCGCACGACGCCGCCTACCGACGCGCAAGGGTACTGCTACGCAAAACTTTCCGGATCCAGCCTGACGCCTGGGGATATTCTAAGGTAAGGAATCTATCACTAACTACTGTCTCTTACAGATATATCGTTACACAAGTTAGTAACTTGTGCATCTCTGCCCATTATGAGGATAGATATGTGTTTTCTCCTCAAGAAAAAGGGAATACTTTTTTCGGATGCTGCAAGTGAAGTCTGAGTACCAGCGATAGAACTCAATTGGTCATCCATCTGGACCAGGGCTCTTCCCTGATGTTAGAGAATGTATTACTTTTTTATTTCAGTGGTGGTTATGGGAGCTTCCAGCTCCTTGCGCTGCTCGTGGGTTACCAGGGGTTGCTGTATATTCTACAGGAAATCCAGTGTCCATGTGGGAGTAGTCAGGAGTGGTAGTGTGTAATGTTTGGCCAAACAGAAAAAGCATTATGTATGTCAAGCTGCATATATGAGATGGTGTCTGGTGCAAGCTGATTGTAGGGTATGGGAGGGACATGTTCAGCCAGGCGCTCAATTTTCTGGCTTCTGTGCGAGTTGCAGTGAAGTTGACACAGCACTGCAAAGTCACTCAAGCAATGCTGTATGTTAGAGCGCAAGTGTGGGAATCCTTGTTTATTTCTTGGCCCAAGTGAAGTAGCAACCTTCAATCGATTTCATTTCTCGATCTAGTGCATTTAGGCGAAGTGACTTTGAATGCTTCGTAGTCTATGGCACAGAAGGAGGCAGAGTGATTGATGTCAAAATAGCAGTGTTATCCTGCTGGTCTGTTTGGAACACTGAATTTTCAAGATGTGAGGGTTTTTGTTGCCATATAGGTATCGGGCAGTGCACTACCCCCCAGCTAAAAAACAGTTCATAGTGGATTGTGGTCCGAGTATGGCCCAGATGGACAATGTAAGTGATTTAAATGCATAGGGAGGGCGAAAATACTGTTCAATCAAGCCTGACATGAAGATCATATTGGAGAGCTGGGGAGTAGATGGAATAAATCCTTAAACCTGCTTTGCATTGCAGCCAGAAATGTTAGAGTCCATTGTTCCAGCCAGCGGGCCTGAATTTAGGAGTTGTCTGTTGCTGCCTGTAGAATAGGGGGGAAATAACTTGTCTATAAATACATCCCATACACAATTAAAGTCGTCAGGAAGCAGCCTAGGAGTGCCATCCAGTGTGAAAAAATGTGCCTGTTAACCTATTGAGGAAGGTGGCTTGTTATGAGTTGGGGGTGTAAATGCTTCAGGTTACTAGTAGATTGCCATCGAGGTCACCCTTTATAAGGACATGCTTTCCTTATTTAGCAAGAAGAGTAATGTTGGGTTGGAATGGAACTCCCACTTTGATCCAGATTAATGATCAATTTTAGATAATCGCTACAGTTTTTAGCTATATATTTTGTATGTTCTTCCAGATTAAGCTGCAGATTGAATATGACACCCAGAGTTTTGACATTTTGTGCAACAGCTGCACTGGCATCCTCTACTTACCTATGCTGGCAAGTGGATCTAAGTATGGAAAATGTGTTGTGTGCAGACCCAGAGGGTTTCCATCATTGGCTTCTTTAAAGCTAGCCACACTTGAATCATTCAATTGTGATCCAAGTTAAAGATCATTCAGATCCTTGGTATTCTTATGGATATTACATTGAAGTTGAAAACTGACCTTGGTGTCTATGCATTCTTGTGATACCATACCCCGTTTGTAACCAGCATGGGTATGTTAAGCAAAACTAGGGTTACCACTTTGAAAAGTCACAAGCCACCCCTGGAGAAACTGCCACTAATTCCCCATTTTGGACTTGTGATCTTCGATCCCTCAATGAGCGGGTAAACTTTCTTAGGGTGTTAACATCAGTCCAATGACACAGCTCCTGCCATTCCAGAAATGTCATGGTTCAAAGTTTTGAAGGCAGCAGACCAATCGATCAGTATCAAAAATGCAGCTCCATCTTGGTACTCCACTTCACAAAGTAGTTCTCTGATGTACAGGGCTGTTTCCGTGCCTGACTTTTAAATCTTGGGTGACCTCACCACTTGTATTTTGGAGGGTGACCATTTTCTCCCATCTCTTGTGTCTGAAATGATGCACCAGCAATGGGCTAATAATTTCATGTCTCGGCTGTATCAAGACTCCTGCTTTCATAAGTGTTTAGAACCCCATTGAACCTTGCTCTTAAAGTATTAATTTGATGAATTTGGAGATGACCAACAATATTAGAGTACAGTTCTTTGCCTTGCAAGTATTATAACGGGTATCACATACACTGTATATTATTCATGCTTTTTATTAATGTCTTTCACCTTTATTGGTGCAGCAATTTAGTTTAGTGTAAGCTTAATTGTGGAATTTCTGTATTTCTGATTGTATTGAGAATAGTTTCCTTTGCCTTGGTAATCCTACTTTGAAAGAAGCCTTGGATGTGAGATGTCTCTACACACATTTCTGTTGTCTCCTGGCCTACGTTTATTTGCAAACCACTTTTAAGATACAAAAAAAATATTTGGTTCAAGGCATGTGAGCTGTAGATCACATGCTTATGCATAGATCGCCATCTAGTGTTTGGGCCTGATGTTTGCACTTTGTTTTTCTTCGAAGAAGTCTTCCTAGTCACGAGGTAGGTTACTCCTCCTTGCGGTGATAGTGCGCGTGGTCATCGACTCCATCTTCATATTGTTTTTTTCCGCCATCGGGTTCGGATGTGACTCGCTGCGCTCCGGTTCGACGCCAATCCTTCGGTTTCTCTCGGTGCGTACAACACTCAACCTCGACAGTATTGTTTTCGATCGCGTTATCCATTCTTCGCGGATTGTGTTCTTACAATAAACTCTTTTCGATTTGGAGAGCTCGTGGTAGGCCGTTGGGCCTAGCCCCCGGTTCGACTCGCAGTCGATGGAACGAACTCCTTTTAAATTCTGTCCTTGGTGCCATGCGAAATATCAGCGCACCGATATACACGAGGTGTGCAACCTGTGTCTGTCACCGGAACACAGTGAACAAGACTGCGACGCGTGCCGAGCTTTCCGCTCCAAAAAGACTCTTCGCGACCGTCGGGCCCGACGACGCGACATGCAGAGCCAACACACAGGCTCCGTTCCGGACCTGAATCGGATGAAGAGGCCGACCACCCTATCGGAGCCGAGGAGGAGCAAGAACAGATCTCCCTCCGACGATGGCTCCGATCAGGATGAAGACATCCCGCATGGACATCGTACTGTAAGTACAGGCCCTACCTTGCCCCAACTCCCAACTCAACCAAAAAAGAAGGCTCCGGACCAACCCGCGCCCTCGGGCCCCGGTCGGTCCCGAGACCACGCTTTCGCCGCCCCGCCTCCTGGCTCGGCACCGAAGCCTACCAAAAAGCCTTCAGGCTCCGAAAAGCCCCATTCCTAATCGGGCACTGATCCAAAGCCTTTGGGATCGAAGACCAAGTCCGGCTCCGATCATCACCACTCGGCACCGAAAACCACCTCGGATCTGAAAACACCAGCCCCAAAACCATCGGCACCGAAAACTTCGGCGCCGAAACAGGCTGATACACCAAATTCACCTAAAAAGCATAGTTTTGGTGATCCGCTCGAAAAACCGGACCCAAAACAGAAGATTTTGCTCATACATCCAAAAACCGGCCACATTACTACCAAAGTGCATTTTAAAAGAAGGGTTACTACCGAAGAGGAATACCACATTCCATTAAAGAAGAGAACTGTTGGGACAAACCCTTCCCCTCCTCCTCTTCCTTCACCACCTTTACCTCAGTCTCTGCCTGTGCCAACTTCACCTGAGCACTCACCACCATATATACCTGACGATGAGGGTGATGGGGATGATACTAATGATGATAATCAGCCTGGACTACAGATGAGTGGGATGACTATAACTCTGACTCGCCCACAGACAATGACCCTGACCTATATCCTACCAGGCCCTCTCCACCAGACGACAGCGTAGGATATATTGAATTGCTAGGCAGGGCTGCCAATTATCATGGGGTCCAGCTGCATAAAGAATCCCTTGAAGAGGATTTCCTCTTTGAAACATTAAACAGCACACAAAAATCCACACATATGTTGCCCATGCTTAAAGGAATGACCAGACATGTAGACGACATATTTAAGGATCCTGTCAGGGCACGTATCCTTACCCCTAGGGTGGATAAAAAATACAAACCTGCACCATCTGATCCAGTCTACATAAGAGGACAATTACCCTTAGACTCATTAGTTGTTTCTAATGCACGCAAAGGGCAAATTCCCAGACTACTGGAGACGCACCTCCCCCAGATAAAGAGTCAAAGCTCCTTGATGCTTCAGGGAAAAGAATAGCCTCCCAGGCAGCTAACTTTTGGCGCATATCTAACACACAAGCGCTGCTAGCCAGATATGACTGTGCGCATTGGGATGAAATGGAACATTTTATCCAATTTTTACCCCAAGAACATAAATCTAAAGCGCAAGACCTGGTACGTGAGGGACAACTAATTTCCAACAATCAAATTAGATGCTCCCTAGATGCGGCTGATACATCTGACAGAGCGGTGAACACTAGTGTCCTTTTAAGAAGGCACGCCTGGCTACGCAATCTGGGTTCAAACCGGAGGTTCAGACCTCGATTATTGAACACACCATTCGATAAAGAACACCTGTTTGGGCCAATGGTTGATTCTTCACTTGAGAAGATGAAGAAAGATACCGAAGTGGCTAAATCAATGGGAGCCCTTCAGTCTCCACAAGGCCGTGGTTCCTTTCAGTGCTCCTTTTATCGAGCAGGGACCGAAAACACTTCCTCGGACACTGCATCTACTTCTACGGGCAATAACCAACCCTCAGGTTCCAAAACTTACTTCAGAGGTGGTTATAGAGGAAACAACGGCAAGGGCAGAGGTAGAGGTTCCAACACGCATACCTCCCCCTCCAATACAAAATAGTGACTTGCCCATAGTTCCCCCCGACCACTTAACACCTGTGGGGGGAAGACTGTCACAATTTCTACCCAAGTGGCAGTCAATAACAACAGACAAGTGGGTCCTCCAAATTATCCATTCTGGTTACTGCCTGGAGTTCATCAACACTCCTCCAAACATTCCCCCAAAGTCGCACAAACTTTCACCGGATCACATGCACCTTCTCAAACAAGAGGTACAATCCCTGCTTCTAAAACAAGCTATAGAGCCTGTTTTTTTTGTTTTTTTACATTTTTACCACCACAACATCAGGGGTCGGGCGTCTACTCCTTTTACTTCCTAATTCCCAAAAAGGACGGTTCTCTCAAACCAATACTAGATCTCAGAGAACTAAATTTTTACATAGTCAGACCATTTCCACATGGTAACACTTCAACAAGTTCTACCCCTTTTGCAAAAGGGCGACTTTCTTTCTACTCTAGACTTAAAAGACGCCTACTTTCATATTCCAATCCATCCGGCTCACCGCAAATTTCTCAGGTTCGTGGTAGCAGGTCAACACTACCAATTCAAGGTACTCCCATTCGGAGTCACCACTGCCCCCAGAGTCTTCACAAAGTGTCTGGCGGTAGTAGCTGCGCATCTCAGAAGTCCGAGCATACATGTCTTCCCCTATCTGGACGACTGGCTCATCAAAGCCAGCACCTACCAACAATGCCGCAACCATACTTCCGTAACCATGCAGTTACTTCACTAGCTAGGGTTTACAGTCAATGTGTTTAGAATCAAATCTTCAGCCAAACAAAATTCAGAACTACCTAGGAGACACTCTGGATACTCAAAGGGCTCTAGCATTTCCCAACGCAGCCAGAATTCGAAATATTCAGGCGCTAATTCTCAAATTTCAAGCCACTCGATCACTTTCAGCTCGAGTGTTTATGCAACTGTTGGGAATGATGGCATCTTGCATCATGATCGTTCCCCATGCCAGGCTGCACATGCGTCCACTTCAAGAATGCTTAGCCAGTCAGTGGAACCAGTCACACGGTCTATTAACCGATCTAGTGTTGGTAAGCGGCCGTACTCCTCGCTCTCTGCAGTGGTGGAACACCCAAAATCTGTCAAAAGGACGGCCGTTCATAGACGCAGTTCCACAGACCGTATTAACAGCAGACGCGTCCCCAACTGGATGGGGAGCTCATCTTCAACAATACACAGTGCAAGGCCTGTGGAGCCACCAACAAAAGTTGTTCCACATCAATCATTTAGAGCTGATGGCGATCTTTCTAGCTCTCAAAGCTTCCCAAGATCACCTCTCTGGCAAAGCTGTCTTGGTTCGAACCGACAACATGACAGCTATGTATTACATACAGAAACAGGGGGGGACAAACTCTCTCCAACTGTCCCACTTAGCCCAAGACATCTGGAGGTGGGCTATTCACCACAATATCCATCTCCTAGCGGAACACCTCCCAGGAGTCAACAACCAGATTGCGGACCTCCTCAGCAGACAGAGGTATCAAATACACGAATGGGAACTTCACCCTCAAGTTCTCCACCCATACTTCCAAGCTTGGGGAGTCCCTCACATAGATCTGTTTGCAACACCCCAAAACGCAAAATGCCCAAGCTTCGCCTCCAGGTATCCACACCCGTTGTCCAAAGGCAATGCACTATGGATGAACTGGTCAGGGATATTTGCTTACGCTTTTCTGCCTCTCCCACTCATTCCATCAGTGGTTCGGAAACTCAGACAAACATCCCTCACACTAATACTGGTAGCTCCAACATGGGCACGTCAACCCTGGTTCACAAGCCTGTTGGAACTCTCTCTGGGAGTTAAATGTAATTTTTGATGCAGTACCAGTCTCCTCACACAGAGCCATGGAGAAATCAAACACCCAGATCCCAAACAATTGAACCTCGCGATCTGGCTCCTGAAGTCATAGAGTTTGGTTATTTGAACCTTCCACCAGACCGTATGAACATTATTAAGGAAGCTAGAAAGCCTACCACAAAAGCCTCCAACGCAGCCAAGTGTAAGCGATTTGTTATCTATTGCAATAACAATATCAACCCTCTTGATGCTTCCATACAAAACATTATCTGCTACCAGTTACATTTGCAGCAGTCATCATTGGCCTATACATCCATCAGACTGCATCTTGCTGCAATTGCAGCCTATCTTCAGAATAGGCAACATTTATCGCTCTTTAGAGTGCCTGTAATCAAAGCATTTATGGAAGGACTAAAAAGAGTTCTACCACCAAGACTTCCACCTGCCCCAGTGTGGAATCTTAATATAGTCCTCACAAGGTTAATGGGCCCACCATTTGAACCCATGCACAAATGTGAATTACAGTTCCTCACTTGGAAAAGAGCTTTCCTCATTGCAATCACTTCATTGAGGAGAGTGGGTGAACTTCAGGCACTAACCATAGAAGAGCCCTTTTTCCAGCTACACAAAGATAAAGTGGTTCTTCGTACCAATCCCAAATTCCTACCTAAGGTAGTATCTGCATTTCACATAAATCAGTCGGTTGAATTACCTGTTTTCTTCCCTCAACCTGACTCCGTTGCAGAACGAGCTCTACACACCTTAGATGTTAGAAGAGCACTGTTGTATTACACTGAAAGAACGAAATCTTTTCGTAAGACCAAACAACTTTGTCGCTTTTGCACCACCTCACAAGGGCAATCCTATATCCAAATCAGGTGGATCGTTAAATGTATTCAGATTTGTTATGCAAAAGCCAAAAAGACTAACCGTACCCCCTAGAGCACATTCCACTCGTAAGCTAGGGGCTACTATGGCTTTCTTAGGGAACATCCCTTTTACTCACATCTGCAAAGCTGCAACATGGTCCACACCACGCACATTCACCAAGCACTATTGTGTAGATGTGTTAGCCAGACAACAAGCTAATGTGGGCCACGCAGTACTTAAAACTCTGTTTCAGACAACTCCATCAGTTACAGGATAGCCACCGCTTAGGGGAGACTGCTGTATAGTCTATGCATAAGCATGTGATCTACAGCTCACATGCCTTGAACGGAAAATACTACTTACCCAGTATGCATCTGTTCTTGGCATGTAGAGCTGTGGAATCTCATGCGCCCACCCACCTCCCCGGGTACCTGTAGCTGCTGTAGTTCTCTTGTTACTATTCATACATACACATGGACATCTCTATTCTTTACTACTACTCCTTTCTCTCACCCTCTGCGGGAAAACAATCTGAAGATGGAGTCGATGACAATGCGCACTGTCACCGAAAGGAGGAGTCACCTACTTCGTGACTAGAAAAACTTCTTCGATGAAAAACAAAGTGCAACCATCCAGACCCAACACTAGATGGCGATTATGCATGAGATTCTACAGCTCTACATGCCAAGAACAGATGCATACTGGGTAAGTAGCATTTTCCTTACTGTCATCCGCTTCATTTTTCCAAACTATGCAATACTTTTTTCCAAGCCTTTTCAGTGGCAAATCTATGTTGCCTGCTTAACGTATTGGGATGGATTTCTGACTTCCACCACATATTTGTAGCTGCCTTTAGTGTACATTTGATCTTGCGTAGTACAATTTCTAGGGTACCATCGCCTCTTCTTTTACTGGGCTTTCATTTTGAGGTGCAAGTTTTTCAGAAAAATGTGTCAGAGGTGTTGTAAGATGTAGTTATCCGAGGGCAGTATTTTTTATATATAAAGTTAGGTTTTCAACAGAAACCTACTTCCCTCAAACTTTTTTAGATCACATCTCAAAATTGTCTCTGCAAGGTGCTTATATTTTATAAAATAATGTTCAGAGTAGATGTGGGAGCAATAAGGGCATGACTCAACCATGAAAATAGCAGGACTGAAATAAGGTTAGCTTTTATTGTATCCTAGAAGGAAATGCAGTCTAGAGTATAACACAAATCACGTGTTGTGCTAGTGATTAGTTGTCTAAATTGTAATGCTTTAAGATGTTATGGATGAGAGTAGAAAATGGTATGGACCCAGACGTGGGTCCCTTGTTCATGGTGCCACTGAAACCAAGCCACACCCGACTGAAGAGCCCCAAACATGAAGAAACCAGTCTTGGGTTTCTGGTGTTCCAGTTCAGAGACCACGTGGCTTGGCAGTTCGGGCTGGACTGTTACTATTGGAGCAGTGTCAAGACTGATTTGCACATTGCTGGGTCTATTCTGAGGTGGCATGGTGGGCAAAAGAACAATGGGTTGGGAAATGTTGCCATTAGTGCAATATATAAAGCAGACTCTTGGAGGTTGAGCCACATGTTCACCAGTCACTTTGTTAGTTCTAATGTTTTAAACTAATTCTTCTACCTTATTAAAACCTTTTGCTTTTCAAAAGGTACCACATGTTTCTCTGTGTGGAAAGCCTGCACTTCTATTCAGTGTGTGGTTCTTGTTTAAAAGTTGTTGCTTGAATATTACTTTTAATCTTAGTTTTCCACCAAATAATGCTTGAATTCCATAAACATTCCACCCTCCTCCCAAATTGAGACAGTGATTTATATAGATCCAATAAGTGCTTCACCATGAAAATGAACTGAGGGTTCCACAGTCGCATCCCAAAGAATTGTTGGATAGTGGAAGATTGAATCGCTAGCAGAATCGCCTTGGTGGATGTGAGGAAGGTTGCAGGAGTAGAAGAGGCAGTGCCTATTAAGGACACATTGCCAAGCATATTTTGTCTAATTTTCCTTAATTGGCGACTTGGCCAGTTGTTTCTTTTGCTTTATTGCTTGTGTGCCCATTCAAGCACAGTTGTGCTAATTGTTGCACTTGTGGTCCAGTGGCTGGCCGATCCTGTCGCAGTCACTCTGACGGTCCTCCACACCAGAGGCTGAGGGGTTTGGGAATGGGGTTCCCCTATTTCACATCTTTATTACCAACCTTACAACAGTCTGTATTGAACACTACCCATCTGTAATGAAGTACAGTCGTAACACTGGTTGAAGTAGAAGAAAGGTCCTTTATTGAAGAACAGCAGGTGTCTACTGATAAGACGTCCCATCCACACAGCGCCAGCAACAACTGAATCCTCAGAGTTCTAGTGCAGCTCAAACCAGATCAAGGCTCTAGAATGAGGAACTCTAGACTCAATGAGGTGGATGGAACAAGATGACATGTCACACAGGTCACTGCACAGTGTAGTAAGAAACAAGATAACATGCAGGTCATTACATACCTTCCCTCTTTACACAAGAAGAGCAGAAAGAAAAAACACAGTAGAACGGGGAGGAAGAGGAGGGTAAAGCAAGAACAAATAGCAGAGAAAACATTAACGAAGAACGAAATCATGCAGTTTTGCCGGAATCCTTCCAGCACGAGAACTTTTCCGTAGTGCAGACAACCCAGGAGGATTATTAGGAACAACCAACTCAAAATGGACATTGGTACGCAAGGGAGCAATCCTGTTCAAGTTCCAGATGCGACCATCATTCAACTTTACTGCATTCTGAAAGAGTTTCCTCACAACAAAAGGCGAGGAGAATTTTGAGACTCCTGCGGACCTCTGGGGAAGACGTACTCGCACTTTGTCTCCCACTCGGACGCGAGTGTGAGCTACAGCGTATCTGGCGTCAAAATATTCTTTTCTTTTGGCAATCTTCAAATCTTGACCTCCTTGCCAGGACACCGCACCAGGATCCGCACAAGGAGAAGCCACACTAGAACCTGTAGCAGGAGTTCACACAAGAATCGGCATCCAAACCCACACTCGCGGCCCTCATCCACGCTTGGAACAACCGGGTATTGGGATTTCGTCCCCGAAAGAGCTCAAAGGGAACTTTACTTGTGGTTGAGTGAGGTGTTAGACGGTAAATCGTTACCCGTTCCATAACCTCAGACCTCCAGTCTTTGTTTAGGAATTTGGCCAGTTGAATGGATTCTTTTAAGACACGGTTGAACCTCTCCACCATTCCGTTGGTTTTGGGATGGTAGAGGGCACACCGCTTGTGTCTGATCCCCCTTTCTGTCAAATGTTCCTCCATCTCCCTCGAGACTAGTTGGACCCCGTTGTCTGTAAGAAGACAGTCCGGGAGTCCCTTCTCGTGAGAAGACTTCATCAAGGAACTTGGTGACATCTTTGGTCTCAATTCTGTGAGTAATCTTAATCTCCGGCCACCTGGAGAACACGTCTATTAATTCCAGGACATAGGACTGGCCGGAGGTGCTAGTAATGGGACCCAGGAGATCCAATGCCACTTCTTGCCAACAACGAACAGGAGTCTCCCGCACAACCATGGGTTGGACCCTAGTATTATAGACCTTGTCAGAGGCATTACATTCAGAGCAATCTCTCACCATGCGCTCGACAAGGAGGTCGATTCCGGGCCACCAGAAGTGCAATCGGATCCTCTCCTTGGTCTTGGAGATGCCCTGGTGCCCCTGATGGGCTTGTTGAACAATTTTTTGCCTAACAGGGAAGGGTGGAACGAGTTTGGTACCCCTCCAAAGCAAACCAGAGGAGACAGACAACTTGTGACGCACGTTCCAAAACTTCAGCGCCTCTTCATTCAGACTTTTAATGCCCCCCCAACCTTCAGTCACCAACTTGCAGACTTTGAGAATCGTGGGGTCACTTTCCATGGATGACTTCCACTCTCCCTCACGACGCCAGCCATGACCTCACACACCCTATAATTGTCATCCTCCCACGAATCTCCTGAGTCATCAAGGGCGTGATCGGGGTTGTTCAGGACAAGGCGGGAAAGGCAATCCGAAACCTCGTTCTGAGCACCAGGTATGTGGTGTACAATAAAATCATAGTCTTGGAGTGCGACTATCCACCTGGCGATCCTTGAGGATACAGCATCAAGACTCTTTTTTGTGAACAAGTCTTTTAAAGGTTTATGATCAGACTGTACTGTGAAAGAACTTCCCCAAAGAATTTTTTTTAGTTTCTTAATAGCCCAAAAGATGCAAAGAGTTTCTTTCTCTATGACAGAGTATTGCATTTCTGGCCCCACCAGTGCTCGTGACAAGAACATGATAGTTATCTCATGTCCATCCTTCACCTGTTTGAGGACAGCGCCGAGACCCTTGGAGCTGGCATCGGTGATGATGATGGAATGGGCAGAAGCGTCAAAACTCTGGAGGGAGGGCGCCTCACTCAAAGCCGCTTTTATATCGTCAAATTCTGCTTGGCACTGCAGTGACCAGGCAAATCTCACGCCTTTTTCGAGAAGAGCCCTAAGAGCAAAGGTACGAGAAGCAAACTGTGGGACGAACTTATTGTAATATTCGGCCATGCCGAGAAATGTAACCAACTCATCTCTGGATTGGGGCATGGGAAGATTCTCGATGGTCTTTACTAAATGGTCCTTAGGTCTTACACCCTCCTTAGACAACTTATGCCCCAAATAATCGATTTCACTGAGATTAAATTTACATTTGTTCGCGCGTAGAGTCAAACCACGTGACTTAAAACGTTCCAGAACGGCCCGAGTCTCATCATGTAGCTTCTGGGAAGGGCCATGTACCAGCACATCGTCGTGGTAAATCTTGACACCAGGTAGCCCATGTAGGACGTCTTCCATAGCTCTCTGGAAGACAGAGGCTGCTGAATTCAATCCGAAGGGAAGCCTTGTGAACTTATATGTGCCAAAAGGCGTTATAAACGCACTGAGGTCCATGGAGTCAGGGTCGATCTTGATTTGGTGGTACGCGACCCTGAGGTCTAGTGTGGAGAAGACCTCAGCCCCATCTAGTTGTGTCAGCATTTCTGCAATATTGGGGAGAGGGTACTTGTCAGCTATGACAGCTCGGTTGAGAGCACGCAAGTCCACACATAGCCTCACCTCGCCGGAGGCTTTGCGGGTGAGTACCACAGGGGCCAGCCAATCACTCGCCTCAGTCTCAACTATAATCCCTTCAACTTGTAACTTCTGTAGTTCTTTTTGCATGGACTCTCTTAGGGCTAAAGGTATGCTATGCACCTTACACGTGACGGTGTAGCGCCAGGCCTCAGGGTGATTTTATGTGTATAGTCAGTCAAACAACCTAACTTTTCGTTGAAGACTTGTTCAAACTCAGTGCGCAAATCATCTACATGGACAACGTTTGTAGACTCGGGTGTATCAGCAATAATAGGAAGCGATGGTGGTAGATCTCCTTTAAGAACAATGCATGGATCTCCACCAGGAATCTGCATCACACCGAGATCAGCTTGGTGAATCTAGCTCACAATGCTGTCGCCTCTGGAGGAGATGTAAACTTTCCGAGCGGTGAGATTCCCTCTGTATTCGATGTCCCCCTCAAAGTAGCCGAATAATTTTATAGGTTGACCACCGTAAGCAAGTGGCCTGATATCCGGCTTAAAGACCTTCACCTTGCCTAGTAGTGATGTGTCGTAGAAGCTCTTAGGAATCAATGTGATTTTTGCGCCAGAATCGAAAAGCATTTTGATGGGGCGACCATTTATTCGAACACTGTCGATGGGGCTCTTACGCTTACACTGAACGACCTGAGCCAATACTTCACCACAATGCAACTCATCAGGATCAGAGTCAGACTCGTTTTGAACCCAAACTTCCTTCACACGCTTATTCTTCTTGAATTTTAACATCCTACAAGCTTTTGCCACATGGCCAACCTTTCCACACTTAAGACATTTGGAGTTCAAAGCTGGGCAAGACTTGTCGTTGGCCAGGTGACCTACCATGTCACAGCGGTAACATCTTCCAGAGAAGTCATTTTTGTGTTTTGAAGATTGTGGTTCAATCTGCTTAAATGTTTTTGCCTTGACTACAGTCTGTACTTTATCATTGGTAGTACTAACGGCGCCATTTTCTTTCTTTATCACTTCAACGCATGCAAGTGAGTGTTCAATGCGCTTGGCTATAGAGATGACCTCATCTAATTTGGGGTCGTCCTTCTGCCAAAGCTCGTCCTTGACTTTCTCTATGGCACATCCCAACATAAACTGGTCCTGTATGCGTTCCTCAAGTGCTCCTTCGAACTTGCAAGTGGAAGCCAGTTTGCGTAAGTGAGTCACATACACTTCAACGGACTCTTTGGGTTGTTGTACCTGTTTCCCAAAGTGGTAACGTTCCAAGACGGTGCTGACCTTGGAGAGGTAATGTTTGTCTAGTTTTTTTAGACAGATTTCGAATTCGTTTAGGCTATCAGATTCAGTGTCACTGAGGTCGGGTAAATGTTCAAAAACCTCTTGTCCCCCGATCCTAGACAGTGTAAGAGTAAGGCTGACTTCCTCTCGGCACTGAGTGATACACCGTACACTCTAGCGTAGTTGAGAAAGACCTTCTTCCACTTTGACCAGCGGATGGAGGGCTCGCCTGAATTGGATAAGAAGGGAGGTGGAGTGACGTTTTGCATTTTGTTAACAGTGGTGTGCCTGTCACCGAAGTAAGTAAGATGGTGAGAAAGAAGGTGAAAGCACAATCACCGTGAAGGAGCAGGTAGGTGAGATACCTCAGAAGGTTGTGCCTATCAACGAAGAAGGCAGACCGAAGACAAGGCGCTGTGCCTGAACTGGTGCTTTTATATTACATTTTATTAAAGATGAGCTGTGTCTGCCAGCGAGGTAGGCAGAAATGGAGCTTGTAATTAGAGTAAACAGCTGTGCCTGCCAGCGAAAGGTATAGGCAGAATAGGCAAGCGGAATGACAAGCTGTGCGTGCCAGCGAGGACAGTAAGTAGCAGGCAGGCGGTTGTAGGTTTTAAATTTGTTGGCAAGCTGTGCCTGTCAGCGAAGCAGGCGGGAAGGTGCTCACAAATACACTAATTTAATAGTAACAAGCTGTGCCTGTCAGCGAGGCAGGCAGGGAAGAAGCTTTCAAGTACGCCAAACAGCTGTGCCTGCCAGCGAAGCAGCAATGCGGATGTATGTTTAAAGGATGTAGGTAAAATAGAGCTGTGCCTGCCAGCGAGGAGAAAAAGAGGCAGGCGAAGCGTTGACGATTTGAAGATGACTGCCGTGAGGCAAGGGCGACCTCCCAGAAGAAGAACGGGACGCAAAGAGGCTTGCCAGGAACTTGAGCGCGTCTTCAGTCGCTCGGCAACTGTAGCGAGGACAGGTAGCGTCATAGGGTCGCCTAGCAACGTTACACGCAGCGGGGCCGACAAGAGTCGTGAGCGTTTTGGGGTCGCCTGGCAACATCAAGCGCAGTCGCGCGCAAGCCGCATTACTTGAAGAGAAGAGGAGCGTCTTTGGTAACTAGGCAACACAATGCAGCTGCGTAGCTCCGTATGGGCCAGGCGCCGGGCGTCATCAAAGGAGCTGCGCAATGGTTTTTCAAGGTTGCTAGGGTGACGACATGGCTGCAGGCGCGAGGATCAACGGTAGGATGGAAGTAATTAAGTCTTAAACCTTGCGTTTTGTAAGGAGATAAACACGGGGCCAGCGGGGTGCGCACACAGTACCTTGTAGGTGTTGCAGAGCAGATAAGAGGTAGTCAGGCAGGAATCCTTTTTCCGTAGGGTTGGTTGGTGTGTTAGGACGTCTGTAGATCAGGAAAGTAGACGGCTGTGGGTTAGTTTCTAGGTCGTCGCCAGTGTAATGAAGTACAGTCGTAACACTGGTTGAAGTAGAAGAAAAGTCCTTTATTGAAGAACAGCAGGTGTCTACTGATAAGACGTCCCAACCACACAGCGCCAGCAACAACTGAGTCCTCAGAGTTCTAGTGCAGCTCAAACCAGATCAAGGCTCTAGAATGAGGAACTCTAGACTCAATGAGGTGGATGGAACAAGATGACATGTCACACAGGTCACTGCACAGTGTGGTAAGAAACAAGATGACACGCAGGTCATTACACCATCCCCACCAAAAGGGTGCCCCAGGCCCAAGTGTTTCCTATGTTCAGATGGGCCTGGATGGCTCTTGATGTTTTGCCATACCGCTGGCTGTCCGTACTTCTCTTTGGGACAAGAGCCAAGGATGTGAGCCCACTCTTGAAGAAGCGACCCCGGTTCACAAGGCCTTCAGAATACTCCTGATAGGGTGTGGAGTGCAGTGTCACTGTGACCTCTGGGTGACAGCAATTTGTGCAACTTGACCCGAGTCCTTGGCTTGCATGCCTACTGTTGGCAGATTCCCAGCTCCTCTTCCGCCTGCTGTAGGCCTGCTCCCTCCCAGTATGCAGAAGTCTGCAGCGAAAGCCTGCGAGGTAGCACCAGCTCACTGAGAGCCCATGCTCAACTGTGCAGTGCGTCAGATGTGTGCAGTCTAGGCAGTGGTTTGTTGTTCACTGAGCTACAGTGCTAGTATACATACCCCATCTTCCTGTTGTGTCTAATCAGCCCCCTGAGTCCCGGACAGAGTAGGGGTGTTTGAGAAGGGGGAGGGTAAGGCTCGAGCAGCTAGACTTTCTGATTACTTTAATCCACTATGTCTGCTGTCCATTGCACTCACACAATGTAAGCCCCTGTCTTGTTGACCAAAGGCTGTCAGTCTCTTTTTGCCCTTTCTTTCCGAGCAGCCATTAACTACGCTCAAGGTCTCTTGCAAGTCCGTTCTCTGTCTTCTTCCTTAGGACGGGTGTGGGACTCTTTTCTTTCTGACCGAGAGCCTGACTGCCTCAAGATCTCAGTCCCTTCAGGCCCATCATCCTGACTTCGCAACATTGGCTCTTCAGGTCACCCTATCCATAGTGTTCTGTGAGGTTATCTGGAGCAGAGGCGTGGCCGCCTCAGATAGGGAAGCCTATCCACCTCTTATCTCCCATCTGCCTCTTCCTTTGTTGCCAGCAAGATCCTGGGCATGCTGGTGCCCACCTTCTTCTCTACTGGCTGCACTCTGCTCGTAATCCGGCGTAGCGGTTGCAGATGACGAGCGTGTCTCTGGCAATCTACTGGTGCTGCATGGTTTATACAGGTCACAACAGCAACAAAACTGCTTGTTGCTGCAACTGACAGCTTCTCTGGTTGGGAGGATGTTGCAAGATGATTGGGTGTGGGACGGATCTCTTCTACCGAGCTTCCACCATGTTGACCCAGATAAAAATTGTTACTGCCATCTTAAATTATTTAAAATTAATAAAATTTATCACATGTCAACGTCAGATGTCACTTGCTCAGTGTTTTTTCCCCATTAAAGAGAAATGTTCTCTTTGTAAAGGTAAAAAAAAATGTAAATGTAAATCCGTATTTGTAAAGCGCGAACTACTCACCCTTACTGGTCTCAAGGCGCTGGGGGCTGTCGTGGAAATTAAGTGAGCTATTGCCCAGAGTCACATGGTGCTGAGCTGAGCTGCCGCCGGAGCCGGGGATCGAACCGTGAGCCCTGTGCTCTGAAGTCAGCTGCCCTGGCCGCTGCACCACACCTCACCCACGCTCCAGGATCCCGCACATTGGTCGAGATATTCGTGCTTAACTACATCGAAAATTTCCCTGATGGAATTCTAGAGAACTGACTAAGCTCGCAGAATGTACCAGCCCAAGCAGACATACCTCTGGGTACTGGGATAGAGTTGGGCCTTGTATCAGCACATTTAATAGTATCGCATTCCTTTCAATTACATGCATAGCTCTAGAGCGTCGAGACCTCTGCATCAGTGGCATATTTTGAACTTGTAAGCTGGTATTATCTAATATCGTGATGGGATCAAGCATACATTACATGCATAGAGGTAGAGCAGGAGCTGGTCCACGGTACCTTCAGGACTTTGTCAAACCATATCAACCTTTATGCCTCTTTGCTCTAGTGGGCCGTCCCTGTGTGTGATCCCCATAGTTAAACTGTCACGTATGGGAAGGCGTTCCTTTGTCTATCAGGACCCCAAGTTATTGAACCCCCTTACAGGAACAGCTAAAACAATGCCCCTCACTATCGATTTTCAGAAGGCAGCTGAAAACATCACTGTTCTGAGCTGCTGGTTCTGCTGGTTTCCTGCCTGACGTTTAGCGCCGGGAAACACCTTGGTGTAGCTGTGTGCTTTATAAACTTTTAAATTAAATAATATTCACCCATGCACTAAGGGCCATCAAATGTAATAGAAAAATGGATCCTAAGAATGTCACTAAGGGAGTCCATAATTAGGTGTTGTCTTTGACTGGCTCGCATGTTTCTTTCCTTTTTTTTCTTTTATCCTGTCCCCTGGCTTTTCTGTATATTTGTCGTGATGATCTCGTTCTTCATGTAGGTAGAAATGCCATCAACATTCGGACATTGAACTTTGTACACACACTTCTCAGAGTTGTAACTGGCTTTTTATTAGGAGGATGACCTTATAGAGTGCTTAACTTGAGTCATGTTCTTTAATTTTTTCCTTTTCAATCTTTGTACTTTGCTATAGAATTTTGTGAATCACTGGAGCAACGAGCACACTTTTTTTCACTTTAGACAGTTCGAATTATACTACCTTTTTCATGCTAGTATTGTGTTCTTTGATTATGTGAAAAAAATATATTTTCGATGTTGACATTTATTGCCCTAATTATTACATTTGTAACATTTTCAGGAACCTTTGTTCTGTTACATGGGCTTCCCTATTGTAACACCTGTTCTTGCCCGTGATTTTCCATACATTTAAAGTCATTGAGTAAATTATGTTTTTCAAACACATTGCTTGATAAAATAAAAAAGACAGTAAACTCTTCTGAAGCAGGGATAAAATGTATTTTGCTCGCTTAGCAAATGGTAGGCCGGTACACTGTTATAAACTTCAGATATATTTTTATCAAAGTTCCTGACCCCAGTGTCGGACAAGTTTATTTAATGTCTTTATTTTTTTGTTAGGGTGTATGCACACAGCTACTGAAGGATCAACATCTATGTTATGAGAAAGTAATTGGCTTCTTAATGCATGGTACAATTTATTTGATGCTTTTATAAAAGGAAGTATTTGGAACCTTGTCACACCAATGCAAAGCGTGTCCAGAATGAGGAGTCCATTTTGTATTCACTTTGACGTTGCAAATCTCTTATGTTTTAAAGTACATGCATTTGTAAGTCACTTTCAGAAAAAAAGATTTTGCGTGTTGATATTTTAGTATGTTGGAAGTGATGACCACATTTTGTGGCAAAATATCTTATCTTTAAACTGTAATTAGTTTTTTCATAAAAAGAAAAATACATATTTATGATTGCTAAATTGTGTATGTTAAGTGTTTTAAAATTTGAATAGTCCATAGATAGTTTGTAAAGGTGTATGAAAACATTACAATAAATTTAGCCAGCGGACCAATGTAAAATTTAAGAAAACTGACAAATGTTATTAAATCATATTCTGACATTGTAGAGCTAAGATTAATCTAATTATGCAAAACATAATCCCCCATACACCTTATCTGGTTATTTTTCATTATTTGAGAATGAAAGGATAAATGTGCAATGTGGATGGCTGCTTATAATCACATTTGTATTGTATTTCTCAAGCATGAAGCTAAAAAGAAGCTTATCCCTGTCAAGCATCAAGTTGGTGACGTTGTTTGGGCAAAGGTCTTACGGCGCCCCTGGTGGGGCTGCAGAGTGTGTTTCAATCCACAGATGAACAGTCACTCAACAATGAAAGGTATGTTGATGATAAATGATATGGCTGTTTTACTTTTTAATGCTGGAGCCTCTCGTTGTTTGCATACCTCTTGAAACCTTGCCATGTTACTCTAGATTCAATTGCAGCATGCATGAGTTTATTTAGCTTACAAAACCTCATTGTTTTTATAAAATTATTTTTGTATTCATGCTATTTTTGCTTAATACAGCAGGTCTTTCCAATTGTATTATGTAAAGTTTTTAAAGGTTCAGTAGTATACGGTGATACACACATTCCATTACTTCACTGTTGCATCACTATAGGGTTTTTTATGTGTCCGGCTTTAAAATTCACCTTTGATGGCATCCATGAGTCTGGGATCTGTTAAGTAATGCTTACAATAAAATTGACGACCTGTTACTGTCGCTACCTTTTGATCTTTAACGAATTTATATGTTATACATTGCAGAATTAAAGCGGTATCTAATTTAAGTGATGTACTGATTCTTTTAGTAGTTACTGGTGCCTTTTTAGGTCTCGGCCTGCACCAGCGCTTGCGCTGGTCTGGCCGAGAGTTTTAGTAAGCGGGTTTTGGAAGTGCAAACCCACTGGCTTTCGGCTGGCGACCAGCTTGCGTTCACGATGGCGTGCACGCGCAGCACAGCTGCCATCCATTCCTCGCATTGCTGGCGAGGCGCCATCTGCCTTTCCTCCCCTCCCTCACCCCTCCTCCCCTCCCTCACCAGAGAGCGCGTTTCTTGGCCGCGCGTCTTGTTTAAACTACAATCACTGTACATCGATTAATCTGCCAAATAACTATTTACCGAGGAGTGTCAATATAATACTGCAAGCTTTTTTTCTTAATCAGTGAGCTAATAGCAAAACTCATAGCAAACAAAAATGATCGCACAGTACCTACCATGCAAGTAAATATATCAGATTTAGGATGGAAAAAGGTGTAAGCTACAGGTCAAACTAGTCCTTCCTGTACAGAGGAACGACATCTACGTCAAACTGCTGCACTATAGAACTTAAAAGAAGTTAATCCGCTTTTGTTTTCGTTTCAAACCTACCTTTCAGGAAAAATGCATGAAAGGCAAACAAAAGCACTCTAACAGGACTAACAGCTCACTGACATCAAATGTAGGAAGTGGAGAACTGGTAAAGGGATCTGCACAAAACAAACGGGTTGCAACTTTAAATTGAGTAACAGACTAATGTTTCACACAGAAGAATCAACCGTCAAAGGCATTTCAACAGTCAAACCCATCTCATTATGAGGCAACGCGAGATTAAACAAATAACTTGACAGTGCGATGAATAATGCTGCGTTTCAAAGAAAAACAGTTACTCATTTAAGACACTGCAGAACTAGTTCACAGAAGAGTGGGTAAAGTGAAAGTTGTGTAAAACAGGCTAACGTATCACACTTCCAAAGAATGAGAGTTGCTCAGATTTTATTTTGCCCATAGTCTTCTCTATTCTTTCTTCTTGTTAGTAATTTGAAGCACTACCCAATGGGTTTCTGCATGCTTTAACAAACCAGCATTGGCATAGCCAATAGGTCTCGCCTTTGGGACCTTATAAGTGTTTAGCCATGCAACAGTTTATGTTGCACCAAGGATATTGTGCTGGGTAACTAAACACTTATAAGGTCCCAAAGGCGAGACCTATTGGCTATGCCAATGCTTGTTGGTAGTGCGGCTAGCAAATGGTTGTTGGTAACGTTCAGTAATTTCAGAAATCAAAAAAAGCATAATGAGGTTTGTGCTTAAGAAATGTATTGCAGTTATAAAACTTCCAGACATGGCTACAATTCGGACTGTTGTTGTTGAACACAAATACGTGATGTTGTTAGTCTCCAACGTTTTCATTGGTTGTCTTTTTACTGGAGTTTATAGTATGCTGAGTAAGCCAACAAGCGCTATGCTAATTCCCCTCTTCTCCTGAAGTAACGGCACACCATTTATGTGATGAGCCTTTTGGGCTATAACCACTTGTACATAATAACTTGTACTTGGAAGCTTTAATTCTGTGATACACTTCTCAGATTTTCAAGAAAGTGTTGCTTTTTTAAGGGCATTTTACTCATTTTTTCATTTTGTGCAGCCGAATGAAAACAATTGAGTCTTTTTTAGATTTTCTACTTGGTTAATGATGATCGATTATATGTAATGTTCTAAGTTCACAATCTGCTTTGAACATCAGTCAACAAACATAATGCATCCTATTTTGTAAATTGCTGCAACATCTAAACAGAACCGTATGAATTTCTTGCTAACGTGATTGCATGGTGGATACTGTTTTTTCATTTTTTGCATAATATATATGATGTACTAATTGTTCATTCCCATGAATGGCACTGGAAAATATTGTATTATAAGCATATGTGAAAGCGAATAATATCTAAAAGTATTTATTTGATTTTGTTATCTTAATTATGAGAGCCTCATGTTTGTAAAGTATGCAAAGTCAAAAATATTGAATACAATAAAGTGGTTGAAAGGAAAAGTGGCATATGACAACCCTTAATGCGGAAAACAATGCTAATACAGAACTGGTTTCCTAACTGAAACTTGTCCACTCTCTTTTCTATGGCTTGCATATTTGGACAGAATTGTCTAGAAATTGAATGACTAGGTATATAAATGACGTATCCTTTTCCTTGATACTTCCTCCTTCTGTCAAAGTTACTTTTTATAGATGTTGCAATAGGTAATCGTGTACTGACTTTTGTTTGTAATGGTGTGTATCCCGCAGCTCCATCTGGAGGAATTTGTAATAAATATTTTCCATGTAACTTTTGTTTGGCTTTTAGTTTGCGTCTGGTTAACAGTGAGTGCTGAACTTTCATCAGGCTCACATAACACCATTACTAAAATCTCCTAACTCGGTGTGGCAAAACTAGCAACTGATTTTTGAAGAGGTCAATAACTGCCACAGCATATTGCTAATACCATACATGTATCTCGTACAGCATGACCTATCTGGCTGTTGGTGTATTTTGTTTTTGCAGACTGGACTGGGCATGAATCTGTATCAAGATCTTTCATCCTGCCAACCTTTGCAGCCTTCCTGTGTTAGCACTTACTTTGTTTTTTGCCTTGCTAAGTGGTCAAACCTCCCGACGTAAGAATACTTCATGGTCTTAACTACTGTTTTTCTCCTGTTCCCGCATGTAGCATGCCACTGTATAACAGTTAACTTTTCTGAGCCTACCTGCAGAAAGTCTGATTCAAGCATTCATTTAGCTTCTGATTATTTTGTGCTAAAATTACAATGCAGTCCCTTTGGAGTAGCCATCAGTGACTATGTGTCTTTGACCACTGTAAAGCTGACATAGGAAATCCGGATCTTAAGCAGTGGGCTTAGGTATGAGTAAATAAATTACAAAAAACTGCATCTGTGATCTTTAGCACCTTTTGAGCAGTGTTTTATAGCAGTGTTTTATAGATTTTCAAACCACTGTTCTCCTACTTCTGTAGAGGGGAACCTGCACCTTAAGTGTGGCCACGGGTGCTCTGGTGTGATAAGATTTCAGTCACTTCTCTTCTGCTTAATCTCTAAAGGGTGTGTCAGTGCTTGCAGATTTGGAATTCTGCATGTGCTCAGATTCCCCAGTCTTACCACTTGGGTACCATATGATCTTGTGAACAATAAAACTGCCCAAATCACTCAAAAAGTCTTTGTCTCTTTGCAGTAAGTACACATGTATCAAGTACACAAACTAGATCAGATTACAGAACAGAATCAGAAAGTATATTTTGGTTCCAAAGGCCCATAACACCCATCACAAAGCCCAAGCACATTACAGATTCATAAATCGATTTTCTTTAAAAAAAAAATGCAATTGAAAACTTTATAATCAGAAATATCAGTACATTGTCAGAATTTAATCAGTCTTAGTTGCTGTCAGGGCAGGAGCCCTTTAAATGTAAGTCTTATTGGCACAGAAAGCTCAAGTGTCAAGTGCTGAGTGCATACACAAATAATGCCAAACAGAAAACTCCGCTTTCTCTTGTATGAAATAGAGGCAACTTTGCTAGTGACAGTTTAAATAACACCTGTCTAGCTAGCCATGCAATAAAGCATGTATCTTGCTATTGCAAATTTAACTGATGATTGGGGCAACTCTTTGCTAACTAAATGGGTTGACTTCTATATTATAATGGCCACATTTCTCAGATGGCAGAATATCCCTTTCTCATTGAGATGTTAATGATGGTCTTACATCCTGATAATTTCTGCCCATGTATGGGGTTCTGAAGCACTTTCACAAAGAGTCATTTTTCTGTATAAATATGCTATTCTTCCGGCAACTTTAATTTCCTTCCTAAATTAGAATTGGGAGCTAAATTAGCCTTAGAAACAGCTTATTGAGTCATTCTGAAAAGGAGAGGGAATAAATGCAATGGGAATGATCCTTGAAGACCTTTGTTGAAAGAGGTGTCCATAAATGCCCAGCTGTGGCAGTTGAATCGGAATTCATTCTTCTGCTCCTGCAAGTAGACATAATAAGAACCACTGAGCTCTGCCATTCACAGATTTTTTCTGACAGCAAAATCTATTAATTTTATTGTCTTTGTTCCCATTTGACTTCCTTTGTCTTGTCAGTTGTTTTTTTGCCAATCTTTGTTTGGTAGCATTATGTTTCTCTACTTCGCAGAGACGAAAGAATTATAGGCAAAATGTTCCATTTCGGGAATAGAGGAGAATTTGAGTTCTCTAGTATTGGATCTTTCATAGATTCACATGCTTGAATCATTCCCCTTTGTCGAAGTGGGAGTCCCACGCTACCAAAATAAAGTAGTATGTATCAACATCATAGGCTAGAATGGCAATTAAAAAGTCAGTTTAATAGCCTATCTGTCCTTTTTTAAAAAGGACCAAACTTGAACTGTAACCAACAGCTCCCTCGAGAACACTCCCAACAGAGGCTGAGTCCCTCAGATTTTCTACAGCACGTCATGTGACAGGATTCTCCCTGAGCTCTGCTCAGTTTCTTCAACTATTACTTCTTTTTGGATCATCTAAGATTATATTTCATGTTTCATTTCTTTGACTCTGGCACTAATATATCAGAGTAGCAGGAAACAAGGTAAAGGACCACAAAATATGTCTAACCTTTTCCCCAAAATCACTCAAGTTTAGAGAGATGAGGCTATTCTTGGGACTACAGAAACTTAAATCTGTCACGTCTGATGAGGACAGTGTGAGGATTCCTTTACCTCACAAGAGGTCAAAAGGAAAGTGGTCCCACCAATGGTCTCTAGAAGGCGTGCAAAAAAGCCATAAAAAAGACTTACCATGCGCCTTCATAAGGCACTTCTCACAGAGAGAACATTGGAAAAAACTACCTCAGAGGCAGACCTACAACTCCCTCTTCAGCCCTGACACTACATCCGGGAAATCCTCATAACCGGACAATGCGGCAGCTATAGCAAAACCGCCGTCGGAATCAGCGTTAACAATTATGATGATAGCGTCGACGACCACAACCATGTCGACTATTACTGCCTCACCTATGATTGCCTCGTCAGTGACGGCCTCTTTCACGACGGCCTCATCTATGAATGGCATCATCTACGATGGCCTCAACTAACTAGTCTACTGTGGTCATCTATGACTGCTTCATCTATTGTAGCCATCTACGATGGTCGCCTTCAGTCATCTATGATAGCCTCATCGACGACAGTCTCATCCATGATGGTCGTCTACGACGGCCTCATTTACGATGGTCATCTAAGATGATGGTCTACGACGATAGCCTTGTCTATGATAACCTTGTCTACGATAACCTAGTCTACGATAACTACGTCTATGGCGCCCTTGTCTATGATGGCCTTGTCTACAACACCCTTGTCTACGATTCCCACGTCTATGATGGCCTTGTCTACAATGGCCTCATCTACGACTGCCTCGTCTACTACTGCATCGTCTACAACGCCTCTTCTACAACTAAGCCATTGTCGACGACAAACATTGTCGACGTCATCCTAGTCATCTACGTCTGCCTTGTCTATGACGATCTTGATGACCATGCAAACGACGACGAGAGCGCTGTTGTTGTCAACAAGAACAAAAGACACATAATCCAGAATAACTTAATGTCAAGAATTAATAATATGAGAATGTCTACAACAGTCAGTACTATTTGGAGAGGCAATGTCTGGATCCCTTTTACCACTACGCTCCACCTCAAACTTCAGAGCATGGGTCAGGTCCATGTAGCACTAGTACTAACTCTACATGGCATGTTTCAGGATTACTACAAGCACTTTCCCGAGCCTGCAAGGTCACATCGTGTCCGATATGTCGGCATCCTCTGATGCTCCTGCCACTCCAAAAATGAGCCCAGTGTCAAACATTGATATGCTTCCTGAGAATGACCCGTTCACATCTGGTGATGATGGAGAGAAGGCCCACAACCGGTTGATTCCCCACCAGATGGTTTTTGATGGTTTCTGCACCCTTCGGAAACGAGCGGCCAAACGCTTCCAATAGCAAACAAGCAATCCGTTTGTTTTCTTTATGATTTTGAATGGAAAAGCTGTGATACTTATTCCAATTGTTGATATATCCGGGAGGAATTGGAATCATGAAAAACCCTGTCACTCATAACCACGCCTGACCAGCAAGGAGACATTCTCAACTATGTCTGGTGCTACTGTACGTGCTGCCAAATCTTTGGCAATGCGGGCCGGTATAACCACCAGATGTGGGTAGACATAGTCACATGCATTGAATTTCTGCCGGAAGACAGACAGGACAGAAACGGGGAAAAAAAAAAAAAACTGCAGTAAGGCGAAACGTCCTCATCAAAAAACATAGGTTGCGCTATAGACATAGCTTCATTAGGATTCGAACATCTGGCAGGGTCAGTGGTCCTTAGATGCCAAGGTTGGTTCAAGGTCACAACATGTAGAACCTGAGGTGCAAATATATCAATATTTTTACCTTACCACGGCGACGCTCTGTTTGGTAAGCATGTCGACGACGCCTTGCAAGCAGTCTAGGCTGACTGACACCACCAGATCTTTTGAGTCATTACAATTTCGAAAGAAACACCCATTAGAGGGACCCGCAAAAGAGACACTTATCCGTATCAAGGAGGATACCAGAGGTATCAGACTTATAAACCCTCTCAGTAGCCCTTAGGCTAGCTTACCTACAGTGACAACGTTCTGGTGCTGCTTGCGCCATCCTGTCATAGAAACAATTAAAAAATGTTGTCATCTATGGTGCAAAACAGATTCAGACAAATAAGTCCTGAATCTCATCACATATGGTCAGACGTTAGAGTTCACCCAGATTCCGCCCACCACTCCACCAAAACGAGGACGCCCACCTCCTCTCCATCTGCTTCGGAAGAGAGTGCTAGAAATGCTAACCAAAGGTCCCATAGAGAATGGCCCACATTCTCAGCAAGGAACGGGCTTCTATTCTCGGTTTTTCCTCATAGACATGAAAACAGAGGAGTGGCGATCCATCATAGACCTCTGTAAATTAAACCAGAATTTCTGGAAACAATCCTTTTACGTGGTCCCCTTCTCTGTCACCACATGACCGCTTTGAATTTAATGGATTCATACTTCCGCATTCAGAGTTCTCGCATTTGGCTTCAAATTAGCTTCCTGCATTTTTACCTACTGCCTAGCCCCTGTGGCAGCTTTTTTCAGGAAGGACGGTCATCAAGTATTCCCCTACCTCGACAACTGGTTGATAAAAGCACCAACGGTATTTCAAGCGTCCAAGGCTTGCCTAAAGTTGTTTCACAAACTTTATATGGGTAAAATCACATGAAAGGCTAAAATTAGATGGTGTGAACATCGAAAACAATAGAATAAATATCCTCTCATAAAACTTAAAATCCACTTGATCGACTTAATTTGAGCCAGAATTTGAATTTATTTTGGAAGTAATCCATCAATCACCAGAAGGAGATGACATGAATAAAATGCTTTCATAATGAGAATCAAGATGGATAGATAACATTGACACCTCGCAAAAATGGTGTTTAAAATATGTTGCATGACGTCTTTTTTTTTTTTGTGTACAAAAACCCCCCGAAGGTGGTAAAACAATATGCCCGTAAATTAATTGGGCCCACAATACTAATAAGTAAACTGAACTATTGTAGTATTAAACGAAAGACTGGGGACTGGAAATACTAACCTAACATAAGTGACATCAGGATTTTTAATTGAGTAATGCTTGGAATGCTAAGATGCTTCTGTACAAGAAATATGCGTCCTATTCATTTAGGAGAACTCCTGGAATCTGTAAGTGGAAAGCCTTTTGCAGAGGGAAGCAGTACACTTATGAGATACGAGGTGTTTATTATTTTTACCTTGTACCTTCTTTAGAATTTCATTTAACGGCTGTATTTACTACTGAACAAACAGTTCCCAAGATTTACATACTTGTTGTTGGACTAACGGTCTAACAAAAATAACAAATGATCTATTATCAATGTGGTATTAAAATCACTTGATGAAGTATTATGTATAAAACAAAAAATCCAGTACTTATTGAGGTGTTCCTATGAATATTTGGGATGGGAATGTCCGCCTGCTTGACAGAAGGGCTTGTTTTCCTGCCCTAAATGCCTGGCTACATGTATATCTGGTATCCTGACTTTTTTTGGCCTTTGCATCGTTGATTTAAGGTGTGCTCAGAAGCCTAGTCCTGTCCCTGACTGTGTGAAGTACTGGATTTCTTCTGTGATCTGGAGAGCCGCACCACATTGGACAATAGCATCGGACTAATGCCTTTGTACAGGGTATAGCACATATAGCGGTGGTGGTAGTAGATTTTTTATTTGTTATTATAAAAGATCAGAAGGGTGACCAGACACTTTTACCTGGGTTACTTGGAGTGAGGCATGCTGGCCCACTTGGGCAAAGTTCCATTATTATGTGTATGCCTCATCTCTTGATTCTTCTATTTTGTAACCGCATAATTTGTCTTTGTTTTTCGTTAACCTTTTGACAATATGCAAAAAAAATTGGAATTTAGGATTATCCACAATACATATCTTCCATGATTCCATCAAGATAAATCTTGTTAATAGATGGGTATTCATTATGAACTTTGTACACAAACAAATACTGTGGATTTCTTCACCTCATTTTAGGTGTACTTCTGTCTGTTTGATACAGGACTATTTTATATTATTTTCTATCTTCTTTGAAAGCACCGTATCAGAAAATCTTATGTTTGCGACACTATATACTGAAATACTTTGTAGGGCAACTTTATATTGTTTCATTTTTGTCACATCGGGAAACTTTATTTCTGACTGTATGCATAGATTTGTTCAGTCCTTTTAATAGCTGAATCCTATTCAGATTTTAAAATGTTAATTCTCACTCTATACTTTGCACCTTCTTACTCATCTGTCCCTTGTACTGCTATTACTCTCTGTGCCCTATTCTTTTGGTCATTTCCGTAATTTAATTTTTGTCCCCATGTGTAAATAGATGGCACGGGTATTTTTAATCTTCCTCTCATAGCTTCCACCATTAATAATTTTTATTACTATTAAAATATAAAATTTTAATTTGACTCTAAAGCTCCCTATAGCCACTAGTACACAAGCCTGTTCCTGAACTGCCTTTCCGGGCACCTCTGTCACCACTGCACCGTCCACAATCCTTTTAATATGGTCCGCATAGAATGCCCTTGTGCCACTCTCATCAAGACCCTTGTATGGGTCTTAGATTTAAGGCCAAATTTTATTGACTATGCATGTATGAAGTAAACCACGAGGCTGGATTATATTTTAAATGCTGATTCCGGAATAGCTCCTTATAGCCAATCCAAAATGGCCAACCTAGTAATGATCCTGTTTCATGGACTGCTTTTCCGGGCACCTCTGGTTCCAGTTCACAGTGCACTATCCAGGCTAGCTTGAAATATGGGCGGCAGAGTATGTTCTCATGCAACCCGTATCCAGATCTCATTATGAATTATTGACTCTGTCTGATTATTGCTTACTACACCCTTAACGAGGTAAGCCACTTGCTTGTATATAATTATAGCAGAGACCGGGATCGGCATCGGTAGCACTGGAAGTTTTAATTTAGGATCATCCAACCATCTATTGTGGTATTAATCAGTTTGTGTTGTGTGTTTTTAGGTTGCATTTACTGAACAGGACCGCAAGGTATTTTTTATTACCAAACGTTATTAGTAAACACTTCAAATAATTGGTACCTGGTTTTTTTTTTACCACTATTTTCCTCCCCAACAGAATTATTCCTTTACAGATTACCTAGCCACTGTACACCATTCCAATTGTTATTCCAAATAACCTATTTTCAGTTAAATCTAATTGTTCAAATTATTTATATATTGGTCAGCTTATGGTACCAGTCTATTTTCTTTTTACCTAGTCATTCATGGCACTGAACTACTACTGTTAAAGAATTTACCTCACATTTGCTTTGGCACTTGAGTGGTCACCAACTAAGATGGCAATTTTATTTATTAAAACAATACTGTAAATAATGTAGAGAACAATAAAAACCTCAATTTAAGTCTTGAAAAATCCCTAGTCCTGTGAGCCCTCAAGGGGTGAAAATGTGTTGGCTGATCTTTCATCGGTGAACAACTATGAAGGGTTTCAATACGGAATACACAAGAGCCTTAATTCACAATTACTTAGATGAATCTTTTTCTCTAATTACCTACAAGCGTGTTGCTGCCTTTGCTAAACTTATGTACCAGTTAAATCTAATTATACGAAAGCATATCGAAACCCATACCGAACTATTTGTACCAAAACCACAATCTGTTTTTTATTTAATTGGTTCACATTAATGATATTCTAAATGATGCACCAATAGCAAACATAACAAAAGTGAATTTTAAATGTTGGCATCCCATTCCATTTTTTTCTGTTATTTATCCTCTGGGTTAGACAGAATATCCATTACGGGAGGAGGGGTGGGACCCTAAAGACACTACCAAATTAATTTCCATTACTTAGTTGGCCACTGGAGGTTCATCCGTGTGAGGTATATCCTCCAACCTATACATATGCATGCTTAGACCCTTGCACTCGTATCCTGTGTGTATATCGAGTGCATGCACCTGCTACATGTTTTGTTATGAAGTGTGTGTGTGTGTGTGTGTGTGTGTGTCTGTGTGTCTGTGTCAGTGTCAGTGTCAGTGTGTGTGTCAGTGTCAGTGTAAATGAGGTCTTTTGGATCCATTTTCGGTGCCGCTGGCCTGACACAGTGCAAGAAGGCGGTGGCAAAACTGTGCTTCCAGACTGTGGCAGTGTATTGCCTGCATTCCTGTACCTGGAAGGTGGAGATCAAGTGAGGAGACTGGGCTACTAATAGAAATTGCATGAAGCATTTTGTTTTCTCAAGAAGCAGCATATTACGCTTCCAGAACACTTTCTTTGAGTGAATGGTAGGGGTTTTGCAGCAGGTGAAGAAGTTTTTAGGTGAGCATTGCTCTTTTGCGTATCCCTCATTGCACTTATTTGTGCTGATGAGAATCCGGTTTAGAAACCTCACGCGTACGTGCCTCAGTTGTAGACACCCCCAGTACTGTCGTCTGTGAGAAGCATCACTCAATACAAAGGCTGTATCTGAAGAGCAGCTCAAGGAGGACACTTGAAAGAAGAACCACCCACATCAGTTACACAGTTGGTCAGTGGGTTCACATCTCCAGTCCAGACGTTGTTTAAAAGTGGCACCCAAAAACACCACTCTTTGTTCCAGTTGCAAGTACTTGATGACCATAGAAAGCAGTGTTAGAGTAATCAAAGGACTGCCGTGCAACCATGGCTGGTGTTTGCCTGACACAGTTTTTTTTTTTTTGTAAACTTGTTTTTATTGGCATTTAAAGCAATCACACAAGAGCAGATACAGGCAGTATTATCGGCGTTCTCCCACAGTGTTACAATACATCGCTTCAGCCATGTGACGAGATCCATTATACAGTATTGTCATATGCATTATTTAACTGAGGTAGTGTCCGAGGCATTGCATACAGTAAGAAATTATGATCTTAAGGGGGGACACAGTGTCAGAGTTGGGCCTATTATAGTGTTCGACCTCAGTGCGTTGATTATCGAGGGGTGACCACCTAATTACTGTACCTCAAATCGAAGCTCTGACAGAGCTGACGTTTGCCTGAGTGATGTACATTTCAAAGCTGCTCATTGGGATCACAGTTCCAGCTAAGACCAATACAAACAACATAGAGAACGGAGAAAGAGAGAGAAGGAGAAAGGAAACAAGAAACAGGGGAGATGGATAGAGAAGAATAGGAGAGGTAAGGCGGGGGGTGATCGGCAGTCGCTTGGCGCGGGAGGTGGTAAGGCGGGGACGCCATGGTCACTGATGTTCGCGGGTGGTGTACTGCCGAGGGCCGGGGCTGCCTATGCTAGAGAGGGGGGTGAAGTGCCTAGTGCCTGGCGGGAGTGCTCGGCCAGGGAAGAGGTTCGAGCAACATCAGTAGTAGGTCTCCAGAGGCTATCCGCCTCCGGGGGGTACACCGCGTCCTCAAAGAGGCGTAAAGCCCGTATCTTCGGAGGCTGGAGTCGGGCGTGTTCCAGCCTACAGAAGTAGTCCACAAGCGGTTGCCAGAGTTTGGTGAAGTTAGTGTCGCGAAGCTGCAGATGTGCCGTGAGTAACTCCATCGCCATCGTGTGCCACAGGCGGGTGAACCAAACGTTAATCGGAGGCGTTTCAGCTTTTTTCCAGTAGAGAGCAATGATTTGCTTGGCAGCGCCAAGCATGTGGAGGTTTAGATGCCAATCTCGGCGAGTTATGCCACGCAGGTTCACCAGCCGGAGGCCCAGGACAGTCGTGATCGGGTTGTCAGGCAGCGGGTAATTACCCATCTGATATGGCTAAGATCCTCATTCCAATAGATGGTCAAGAGCGGGCACGTCCACCAAATATGTATATAAAGTCTCCCGGGGCCCCTTCGCAGCGCCAGCATTGAGGTGGGGAACATTTTATGCAACCTGTGAGGAGTATAGTACCATTGCGTCATGACTTTATATGCGGTTTCCCGCTGGGGTATGCTACGGAAGACCTTCGGGATATCCCGCCACAGGTGTTCCCATTGAGTGGGGGTAATGTCGGTGTCGGAAGCCAACCGCCACCGTGACTGGTAAGCGTGCGGTGCGATCCGCTGAGAATGTTGGAGAACTTGATATGTACGAGAGACCATACCCCTGGAGTTGGGCCTGAAAGAGGTAAAGTATTTTTGGAAGGATCGACATTTTGACCGTGTTCAGTCGCCCTAACCAGGAGAGCGGAAGGGATTTCCACGCTCTCAGATCAGCTAATACGCCCTTTTTACACTCCTGCCAGTTCGCTTGCGTCCAGGTGGCAAGATCAGGAGTCCAGTTTAGCCCCAGGTACCTGATAGAGTGGGACGCCCATTGATAAGGGACCAGAGCCTGTAGTGTGGGGATCTCCTCTGCAGGTATCGTGAGATTTAGAGCCCACGATTTCGCATGGTTGATTTTAAGTCCCGAGACCAGTTCAAACGATTGGAGCAATCTATGTAGGGCAGGTAAAGAGGACAAAGCGATTTTATGACCCCCCCCCCCCCCAAGTGTAATGCTGTGAATGTCAGGGGACTGGCGTATCATGGTAGCAAGAGGTTCTGCTACAAGGGCAAATAATAGGGGGGACAAAGGACACCCCTGTCGGGTGCCCCTGTGGATAGAGATGGGTCTCGTAAGCTGGCCGTTAACCCGCACCTGCGCCAGTGGGGAGAGATAGGGAGCCATAACTCTAGCGATCAGCCGGGGGCCCAACCCTATTTTATGTAGGACAGCTCGGAGGAACACCCAATCTACTCGATCAAATGCTTTCTCAGCATCGAGCGATAACAAGCAAGAGGGTATCCTCCAATGCTGCGCCTTCCCGACTAAGTGTGCGATACGTCGTACGTTATCTGCACCTTGCCGTTGGCGGATAATGCCCACCTGGTCCGGCTCGATGAGCCCGGGAAGGTGCGGGTCTAGGCGCTTAGCTAGTATTTTAGTATAAAGCTTAAGATCTGTATTTAGAAGTGCAATGGAGCGAAAAGAGAGCAAAGCGTATGATCTTTTCCCGGCTCGGGAATTGAGGCGATTTCAGCCATGGCCATAGATGTGGAGGGCCCCACTGTGTCCGAAAAGGAATTGAAGAGGCGGAGTAAGTATGACTTGAGTTGCGGGTAAAAGGCTCGATAGAACGAGACCGGTAGGCCATCCGGCCCCGGGGATTTACCAAGGGGAAGGTCCTTTAAAGCGCCGATGAGCTCCTCTGGGGAGATAGGGTCCTCCAGTAGTTGAGCATGGTACCGGCCAATCGGGGACCACTCACAGGCCTCCAGGGCAGCCTGCACCTGGTCCAGGTCGGTCGGCTCCCTAGCGTAGAGGGACGAGTAATATTCCTGGAAAGCTTGCAGTTTAGCTGCTTCAGTAGTGGCCCAGGTACCGTCTCCTAGTTTAAGTTTAGCGATGTGTGCCTTGGCAGCCCGCGCCCGAAGCCGACGTGCCAGGACCGTGCCCACCTTATCCCCCCCCTCATAGTACCGTTGCTTCAAGGCTAAAAGAGCGTGTTCTTCCTTGTTGGTTCTATGCGCCCGTAGCTGGCCTCGAAGCATAGCGAGGCGTCTCTTATGCAGCGCCAGGGAGTGTTCCTGATCCAATCGTTCAAGCGCCTTTATGTCCCGAGAGAGTTTGTCTTCGAATAGACGGGTCTCCCGAACCCGAGCAATAGCAATGGACGTGATGCTGCCGCAAATCGTGGCCTTAAACGCGTCCCAGACCACGGGGAGTGGAGTCTCTGGGCGATCGTTGGTAGCAAAATAGGATGTGATAGCGTCCCGGAGTTCCGCCGCGTCCACGGGGTCCCTGAGGACGTGAGGGGGGAAGCGCCACCTGGGGGAACGGTGGGAGCGGGCAGAGCGATCCTGAATGAGAAGCTCCACATGAGCGTGATCCGAGACAGAGATATCAGATATGGTCGCCGAAAGAGTGTCTTTGATAAGAGAGTGGGAGATAAAAATTTAATCGATGCGCGAGTAGGAGCGATGAACATGAGAATAATAAGAATAGTCGCGGGAGTCTGGGGAGTGATAGCGCCAAATATCTATGAGGTCGAGTTCAGTAAGCTGCCTCTTTAAGGCGGAGGACATAGCCCCCGTCCCGTGGAATGTGCCGTCGCTATGGTCAAGTCCCGCCTCCCATACTAGATTGAAGTCGCCCCCCAGGATGAGGTTAGAGTCATCGCGTGTTATCGGTTCCCGCAATACACCCCTAAGAAACAAATCCTGAGCCTGGTTCGGTGCATAGATGTTGCATAAGGTGAGGATTTGTTGCCCGGCCTTGACCATCACTTTGAGGAGTCTGCCATCTTTGCTGCGGGTCACCCTGGAGTCCCCTTGGTGTATGCCTGCCCGACAAAGGATTGCCACCCCGCTGTTTTAGTGGGCGCTGACGCCCAGAATTGTAGAGGGTATCTAGGATGAGCCATGCGAGGGACATCGTCCCTCAGCAGGTGAGTTTCCTGCAGGAATATAATGTCTGGGTTGTGCAGTAGGATGTAACGCCATATCTGGCGGCGCTTATTGGGGGAGTTGAGACCCTTCACGTTAAGGGAGAGTAATTTCAGACAGGGAATAGAGGTCATGGTACAGGCGTATCGCACTCTAGCGCCATATTGAACAGAGGGGTTGGTATGAGACGCAGTGCAGCTCTACCCCCCCCCAGCGCATCTCGGAAGCAGGCGAAACAGATGAGGGTCATCGCAGGGCCTAGTGCAATGCTAAGAGAAGAGGGATCAACCCGCACTGAGAAGGAAACACCCACCATGATCAGGACCACCCTCCCGCCGGGGAAAAAGGAAGAGAGAAAGAAGAGAGAAGGAAAGAGACAAAAGAGAAGAGGCATGATATCCAACAGTAGCAATGACCAACGGGGCCAACAAGGCCTATTCCAGTCCAGGGGCAAGCCAGGCTCAGTGGCACAGGCCATCCCAGAGATGTCACTCTCCGAGGAATAGGAGGGGAAGCGGGTCTCAGAAGAGCGTTATCGCCGTCCAGGGGCACAATCCGGCACCGCCGCCGGTGTGCTGTCCAGGCGAAGGGCAATCATGGCGATAGGGGAGTGGGGAGCCATTCCCACTCCCGCAAGAGGCCGTCACGGGCGGCGAAAAAACAGGCAGCGTGTAGGGGCGCCTAGTGATTACTTTTCAGAGGGCTGGGAGCCTGAGGGTGAATGTCCACCTTCTAAGGATCGAATATGTTGTATAATGTCCTGTTTCTCCTGCGATGAGGTGCAGACTCCCCGAGGGGAAGGGCGTCTGGAGCGGTGCACCTTAGTCCATTGGGTTTTGCAGGCTCACGGGTCAGGGAAGGCAGATGCGAGGGGCTAGAGGGTGGCGTGTTTGGGATCTGGAGCAGCTGGGCAGCTTCTCTGAAGGACCGCAGCACCCGGCGTTTTGACTCCCACTGGAAGATAAGTGCAAACGAGTGTCCCCACTGGTAGCGGATGCCCAACTCCCGTAGCTTATCAGTAATGGATCGGAAGTCCCTGCGGCGGCGGAGCGTTGTGGGTGCGAGGTCCTGAAACAGTTGGACGGGGGTACCCTTGAAGGTGAGCTCTGCTTTGTCTCGTGCTGCCTTGAGGATGGGATCCTTCTCTGTGAAGAAATGAACCCGGGCCAAGATGTCGGGAATGAGGCCGGGGCGGCCAGGTGGACCAGTCACCCGGTGGGCGCGGTCCAGGGCCGGCGGGGATGCATCGTCGTCTCCCCTGATGTCGTGAAACAGGTCCGCTACAAAAGTCATAATGTCTGTGCCCTCTGCCCCAACCGGGACCCCCCCTTAGGCGCAGGTTATTTCGGCGTCCCCTGTTTTCCAAGTCCTCCTGCTTGATCTGCAGCTCGATGTTTTGATCCTCCAAGGTGGCCAGGCGCTGCCTCAAGTGCTCCTGATCCTCCGAGCGGGCGTCAACTGTCCTTTCGAGGTCGTCCACTCTCCCTCCGAGCTCCACGACATCCCTCCGGAGCTCCTTGACGCAGGCCTGAACCTCTGTTCTAAGAGAGCCAATCTCAGATTTGAGTTCGTGCATGAAGTTGGCCATGAAAGACTGGGTGACGGGTTCAGAAGACCCTCCCGCCGATGATGCCATATCCGCCGCAGGGGCTGGTCCCGATCTGTTCCACAGGGCCATGATTGGGTTGTCTTTAGGGGGTGCAGAGGAGTCCTTCCCGGTCCCTGAGCGAGTCATGTCCCCTCAGAGTCCCATGCAACGGGCAGGGGGTCCAGACAGGGAAGCGCAGTACAGGGTCAGGTGGCTGCCCGGTCCGGTTGAGAAGGGAGGCCCAGCCAACAGAGGCAAGAGACTGGTGAAGTAACGTGTGGGCGGCTCCACGAAGCCCCCAGGTGCTCCACCGGTCGTTTGGAAGAGTGCAAGGCACGGGTCAGGGCTGGTCCGCTGAAATATTAAGGGCCAGGCAAGTGTACGATATCGCCACCTCTCCGCCAGGGCACTCGGGGGTGGGCCGCTCGCGCAAACCGGGGAACAAGCTCAGGAGTCGAGACGGCTCTCAGCGGGGACACTCCCCTCCGGGGCTCCCCGGGGGGTCCGTCAAGGTCTGCAGGGACACTCGCGGTGCTGGGTGATGAGGTGTCCACCTCCCCCGGGGAACGGCCAGACAGCAGCACACAGCATGCACTCACCGGGGGGCTCCAGCGAAGTCACCGCAGCACAGCGGGGGCCCGAGACGGCAACGAGGGCGTGTGTTCTCAGAGAGGTCACCTGGAGGTGCCCGGGCCCCCGGGTTGTCGCCCCTGGCCCCCGACGAGGGAGCAAGCCCCCCAGTGCAGCGTTGGAGTGACGAAGAAGGCCCAAACCAAACCGGCGCCCCCCAGGGTCCGGAGAGGCCCAAGATGGCCGGCGCCGTGCCCCCGGCCGAGGCTCGATCCGGCGGCACCGAGCGCTCCGCAGTGTGCCGCCCAGTGTCTCCGGCAGCGTCAGCAAGGGGCCCTCGGAGCCCAGCCGTGGACGAGGCGGCCCGCCGGAGTGTTGGCAGCGTAGCGCAGGCCCCGCGAGGATCCAGGGCGTCAGGGGCCGAAGATGGCGGCCAGTCGAGTCGCCGGCAGAGAGTGCCCCCTGTGCAACCTTCGCAGTATGGCGCCCAGCGCCTCCGGCGGCGTCAGTGGGAGAGCTCTGGGACCCAACCGGGGGTGAGGCTTCCCCGCCGGAGCGCAGGCAGTGCAAGTCATGCCCCGTGTAAGTCCAACACGGTGGGGACCTAAGATGGCGGCCGGACGGGGCGGTGATAGAGAGAGCCCCCTTTGTGAGTCAGCGTCTGGGTATCCCGGCCCCCCGTACCTCCACTGTGGGTCCTGTCCCTCTCCGTCAAGGAACACCGGCTAGAGGTCGCAGATCGGCGCAGCAATCCATCCACCCCGGGGCTCACAAGGCCGAGAACTCCAAAATGGCGGCCGCACTCCTGACAGCCGGGGCGCCCCTCACTGGCTCTGCTCCCGCCGCCGTCAGCCGGTCCGAAGACATGCCGGGCCTCCAGATAGTCACCCAAGCTCTTCCGCAGGTCAGGCACCCCAAGTTGAGTCGCCCCCGAGGCTGCAGAGCCGCTTAAAATGCTTAAATCACCGGCAGTGGCCCGGAGCTCCCACGGCGTGCGTCTCACTCCATCAGTAGCGAGACCACGCCCCCACACTGTTTTATTTTTTTAAGAGAAGGGGACGTGGCCCGATGTCTGTACTTTCTGCTTGATGAGCTGTGGATCTGGCCTGAAGCCCCTAAATATCTGCTTGCCTGTTGAAAGAGGAGAATCATGTGGTCTGCCTGGAATGGAAACTGTCCAGGATTAGAGAGTCCCAGTACGCCCCTGGTGGGTTTGGGATGACCAGAGATAGCTGGCTGCACAAGACCAAGCTAGGATGCAACGGTGTCAACTGGTCCCCTCGGGTCTCTCATCCAGTTAACTGGCAGGAACAGCAACTGCCATAATCATCGTGAGCCCAGTTTGGGCTGTAACTGTGTGATGCTTGTAGGCCCGGACCAGGGCTACAACTGCATGATCACCATAGGAATGGTTCAGGGATGTAACTGCAGGGATCATGGGGGGGCCTGGTCTGGCTCTGAAACTGCATGATCATAAGAGGCTCTTTTAGGGCTGCAGACGCATGATTGGTGTACTTCCATTCAAAGCTTCAATTGCCTTATCGGAGGCCTGAATCAGCACGGCAACTGCTGTGATTATGGTAGACCCGAATAGGGGCACCAACTACCGCGATAAGTAGTGTGCCTGGTCAGGGCCTCATTTACACCTGGTCCAGTTTGGACCACAACTGCCCTGATCACCAGTAGTCCGATTTGGGCTGGGACAGTCTTCAGCACATGTAGGGCTACCTCACTACATTCATTGGAGACCACCATAGCTGTATCTGCACCTGTGCCAACTCTGTGCACTTAAAGACTGAGCTGGGCAGGCGTGCAAAGAGGCATGGCCTGCACCTGGCTTTCTCTTATGGCCCAGAAATCTTGTTAATCAGTATGGCCCCCACAGTAGACGTGGAGAAGTGCCGTCTGAGCCTACAAGGGACTACAAAGAACGTGAACACGCTATCCCAGTATCACAATTGAGTGAGATTGATCACTGACCGCGCAGTTGACTATGATCAAGAAGAGGCTGCATCTGTGCTTGGTTTATGCCATATGCTGATTTGCCAGCAATTTCGGGGGCAGGGTGGTGGGTGAGGAGGTCGTGTATGGGGGGATCTGAGCGAATGTAGCTCTCCAACGCCGAATTGCATCCATGAAGCCTATAGTCCTAAATGCACTGGATTGTGTAGTATGTTGTAGAGCTGTGAAATTACTTTATTTGTAAAGATGAACACTCCACTCATTATTGGAATTATTGTGTCTTCTTGTTGAATACTAGGCTTGATCACCCCACACACTATATCCCTTAGAAGCCTGTAACTGCTTGCCCTCAATACCCAAAGAGCCACGTGTAGGAACGGTTGTACTTGGGCCATTTTGTTTGCACAGCCATAGTAGGACTGGCCCCAGGACACCAGTGGCATGTTTAGGCCCTGGTGAACTCTGTCTGCCCTGTGGTCCCCCAATGAATACAAACAGAATGCATTTGCCAAAAGCATTAAAGTTAGGTTTCTTGGTCTTGCAGTCTGCTAGTGAACTTAAAATTGGACGTCCTGAATTGTAGAACAGTGGTTGAAGAGCCACTAAAGTACCACCGCCTAATATAAAAAAAAAAGACGCATGTTACTAAACTAACCTGCATGAACTTTTTAAAATGTTAGGATTACTGTTACAGTGGATAACACTATCTACAAACAATCTCAGATTTTTTCAAGAAACTAGTGATCGCAAGGGTAGTAAATTTCAGTATTGAGTAGACGTGTCAACATTCATAATACATTCCCTTAAACATTCATTCTCATGCATTGTCTAACTCATTTATAACTAACATGTAAAAGATCTACAAAACCCACTTTTGCTGCAGTGAGGATAGGGAGTCGTATCTCTAGTTTCACTCCTCAACAGGTATATGTATTAACAATGGGAGGATAAAGTGCCTTTCCTTAATTTGCCAAAGTAGCGCAAAGTAGCACAAGAAAAGACCAGTGCGATTGTGCAATATGGCAAGCCAGTGGTAAACAATTACATCAAAGCGTCTTTTAATTTACCCAGCATAGGGATTAGGCAAGTCCTCATTGGCCTGTTTTTGAGGGTATGTGTGACTGGTGGGATTTCGGCATTGGAGTAGAGGCGCAAAGCCAAAATGTTAATATGGTCTTTCACAAGGAACGTATTTATCTGAGAAGGGAAATTATTCTCTTGAATGCATCACAGAGGATTTAGAAACTGAAACCATTGGGAACTGCAGAAGAAACCACCTTTTTTGCTGGGGCACACCTGACACACACACTTGATTTCAGGAATAGTTGCTATGCCATCTTGCCATCAACAGTCCCAGCATACATACGGCCAAGACCAAACAACTTGGAGGTGCGTCTCCAGGTGTTTCTTGGAAGGGAGGAGAGGATTTTACAGATTGCATGTTAGGCTAATGGAAATAAGACGAGTGTGAACTGTGAGATCACAATACTCGAGTAAAAGAAAGCTATAGGATATAGAGAGAAGTGAGACTAAGTGTATCTCTTATGTATATGTCGGGAGACACGTGATATGTAAAGTAAAAAGTTAAGAATGGTGTGCGTATCAGTAGTACTCTGGTCATAGATGGTCTTAAGAGAGAACTGTTCATTGATGTATGTTGTAAGCGTATCACTTTAGTACCCTTATTAATGAAGTCTCTGAGAAATGTGAAAAGAAAAATGTGTGTTGTTGCTCTGATGCAAGTGTGCTGAGCAACACCAGGATATTTGTGTTGGGTTTCAGTAAGGGTTTTGTGGTGTCTAGCTTTTCACAGTAGCATAATATGTGGCCTAAATTCGGATTAAGGCCTGACCCGCCAGGGTGAAAAGGCTTAACATCAATGAAACTGAAGAATGTGGTGGCGGCAAAGTCAAGCTGCCAGAAGTTTCCTTGCATACAGCCTCTAAGAATGGAGAGTGAAGGACAAACGTCACTCAGCATTGAGGAGATGCAGGGATGCACAGGTTTGCACCTGTGAATGTTACCCGAAGATGATGGTACACTCACAAGCTTGTTGCTAGTGTTTTTATATAATTTTCTCCAATGATCAGGGTCTTGACTAATGGTTCAATTAATTTATTTGAAAAAAAGAGGAGCCAATCACCAGCTTACAGAGGTTACATAGTGCTCCTCAAGATATAGTCAATTTAAATTTTAATGTTTCAAAAGAAATATCAAAGGCTTGTGGCACAAAAACATTCCACTGGAAGACATGCAGGTGGGGTTATGAGTGGTAAAAACTGTAGGAAGAAAAAATGAAATGCTACAGGTTCGTACTAAACTGATCATCCAATGGTAATGGCCAATGACATCTTTGCTAATACAGGGTTTACGGTTGAACACGCACAGCAAATCAGTGTAAACCAATGAAAAAATGTGTAGTGTGCTTCAGAAGTAACACTCACTGATCAAAGAGTGTGAAAACTGAGTACGTGAAAGCGTCGCCCAACTAGGGGGACGACCTTCTGAGCACAACAATGACCCACACGAGTGCGGGATCTAAAAAGCTTGTAAATTGATACCAAAAAGTGTGAATAAAGTTTTTCAAAGTATCCAAGTGTTTGTTTATTCCAATTTCAATATTACGTAATCCATATCGATCTTTTTTACATCAAATTAAATCCATGGAAGTAAATCCTTCTTAACGTGTCTCCCGATGCATTTCGGGCATCGTAGTGCCCTTCGTCAGGGAAGAGTATCTAAAGAATAAGTAAGCGGAGATAGTATGAGCAAAACCACTATTCAGTACGAACCAATGATCACCAAATAGTAATGTGCCATGATAGTTACCAAAGTGCATGAGTGTCACGAAAAAATACCAAAGAGTGAAATAACGAGCGTGCGATGATGAAAATTCATAAGATAAAAAAGTGATAAGATATACCAAACCAAAATTTCCACATGTGGTTGAACCGTGGTACGATGAAACATCGACCGGTTATATACAGAGGTGAAAGAAGACGATGTGGTTCTGTTTAAAACATTATCGGTGAATGCAGTCCCGCGGTGAATCACCAACGTGAATGAAATCAACATTACATGCGGCGTGAATACCTAAAGTTCGGTCAACGCTAATATTTATCAATTAAAGAGTTTTAACAGTGACAAGTGAACGAGTACTTACTTCTACAAAGATGTGAACAGGATCACGTCCTCAGAAACCAGTGTGTAAAGCCAGTGTGGTTTAGACATGCATTTAAAGCGGTGATAAATGCAATATAGAGAAAGGACTAAAACCAAAATGCACCAAAAGAAAGACTGAAAAAGTGACGCCATATTGTAATATGTGAAAACGATGATGAATTAAGACAAATGCGTATGAACAACGGTGAGTGATGATGAAAAGTGAATCAAACATTAATATTAATAACACAGAAAAACATGCCAGTTGAATAAGTTGACCTCCAAAGAGGATAGAAGGAAAAAATTAACATATAGAGCAACATTAGAACGATGAAGTAAAACAATCATTGAAGATCAAATAATCACGAAGAGAGCAATGCGTCCATGAATAAAGTTAAAGGTAACACAAAAATTCCATTCGGTCATTAAGACCGTGTGGTTTCAAAGAGTTCAGAAATTTTATCCAGTAATTCTCGCGTTGTAAGAGATGTTTGTTATTATCTCTACCATCCATCTTCCTGACAGTTTCCAAGATAAGAAATTGTAGTTGACTGATGTTATGATGACTGTCCATGAAGTGAGCTGCAACAACTGATTTTGAGTTCTTGGTACGAATGTTGCTTTTATGTTCATGTATCCTGATTTTTATCTTCCTCTCAGTTTTTCCAACATATACCAAGCCACATGGGCATTTTAGCATATATATCACGTTGGTTGTATCGCAAGTGCCATTCACTTTGAGTTTGATATTGGTGCCTTTCATGGGATGATTAATTGTTGCCCCTTTGATCACGTTGTTGCAGTTACTGCAGTTGTGGCAAGGTTCTGTACCCTTAAAGTTAATATCCGTGTGGACACTTGATCTGTTTGTTATGATGTCTTTCAAATTTCTGCCCCTTGTATATGCAAAAATTGGTGCATCTTTGAAGATACCTTTGAAATCCGGTTCAAGAGCAAGAATAGGCCAGTGTTTCCTAATTGACCTTTTGTATTGTAAACTCAGTGTGGAAAATTTGGACACCACCACATTTCTTTTGATTTCTGTTTTTTTGGAGATGTTAAGTAGTTCGGTGCGAGCTCTTTTCGAACAGCGATCTTTAGCTTGTTCTAAAACATTGTCTGGATAACCTCTCTGTTTGAAACGGTCAAGCATGAGTTGAACTTGATCTTGAAGCACCACTGGGTTAGACACAATTCTTTTGACTCTCGAGTTGCGAGTATGGGAGATGATTTTTCAACGCGTTGTTATGAAAACTCTGGTAGTGCAATGTACTGTTCCGGTCTGTACTCTTTCTGTATATGTTGGTTTCAAGATGATCGTTGACCTTACTAATGGATACATCTAAAAAAGTTATGGCTTGTGCGTCTGTTTCATACGTGAATTGAATTCTATCATGAATTGTGTTCAGTGAAATCAAAGCGTTGTTAAGACTATCGAACGAGCCTTTCCATATGATGAAAATGTCATCAATGTACCTGTAAAATTTCATTGCATGATTTTTCCAAACTTCAGTATTGAGTATGTTGTTCTCTTCAAAGTTTTTCATGAAGATATTCGCGTACGTGGGGGCGGCACAATTGCCCATTGAAGTGCCAGTCAATTGGTCATTCCACTTAAAGTAACTCTGATACAAAGTGAATTGTAGCAGTTCCATAAGAAATAGTTGAAAGTTGTGCTCCAATTCTGAGTGAAGTAGAATTTCTTCTATGGATTCAATACCCAAGTTGTGTGGGATGGAGGTGTAGAGAGAATTGACATCCGCTGTACATAACCATATTTCATCATCATTATTGAATTTGATGTCTTGGATTTTGGTTAAGAAGTCTGAGGTGTCCCTGATATGTGTTCATCTTCATGACAAATGGTTGTAAATACTTGTCAAGGAATTTTCCAACAGATTCATGAATACTCCCTCTAGTTGATACAATAGGTCGAAACGGAGGATGTTTTAAGTTTTTGTGAACTTTGGGGAGCATATATAAATAAGGTGTTCTCGGATGATGCAGAGAAAGAAATCTGTACGTCTTTTCGTTGATCACTCCCTCATCTAATTTTTGTGGCACAAAAACATTCCACTAGAAGACATGCAGGTGGGGTTATGAGTGGTAAAAACTGTAGGAAGAAAAAATGAAATGCTACAGGTTCGTACTAAACTGATCATCCAATGGTAATGGCCAATGACCTCTTTGCTAATACGCCATTTTGGTTTGTGATGTCAGCGAGTCATCTGCCATAAGAGTTATCACCCAGTGATAATTATATTTGGCAGTGGTACAGTTAAATTGCCGAGCGTCCTTTCCACTGAACCCTTGTTACTTTTAAGGGATTGTTAAAGCCAAAAAGGATTTTATCTGCCATTGAGTTGAAATATTAATTTTCCAATGCAGCCTCACCAGGCTCCCACCAGTTTCTATGGAAGCTCAGGTGAGTCCTGGAGCCATGTTCAAATACTTCAGTGTAGTCCATCTGATTGGTCTGAGGGCAACAGTGGTTTACTTCTTATTCCCTTCCAGTGGGCTAAAGTGCAGATATAGCAGACATTCATGATTCCAAGCCTCCCTGCAGTTCGGTTATTCTGTTTTGGTGTACTTCGATATACAATGTCATGAAGAAGCCTCTTTCAAAAATCAGTCTCTTGACTTGAATTGCCACTGCCGCCACCTTGTTCAGTGTTTGGCTGGAGGCATGCAAGAGGTATTTGGTATCTACATGCTATATCCTGAGCACTACCAAAGATGAAACCTTTTAATTTAATTTCCCACCACCATTTCAACAATTCAAGTACTCGTGAGGGTCACTGCCACCCTGCAAAGAATCAAGTAGGCCAAAAGAAGCCATTGGTCTCCCAGAAAAATGATCAAAACAAATTTGATTCCTTTCTCTATGCTGATTCTTGCCTGAATGCTGTTGGACCAGTTTTCATTGGAGCGCTATAAATTACCTGCATCATTTCTCTGTCTTTAAGAGGTATCTGGAACAATATAGGCTGGGTTGCTCTTCAGCAACCTTTCCCCTTGTTGCTACCTAATGGATCTATACCTTCAGATCTTCCTCACTACGAATTTGCATCACATCTTCATTGTTTTAGCTGCTCCCCAGTGACCTTCCCAGCACCCTGATCAAAGACCTAAAAATGGGCATTGTGCCTCTGTCCACTCTACAACATTTATGATCCCCCTGTAGAGTGGCATAAGCTGAGCGTGAGGACACTTGAGTCTCCGCCATTGTAGGCTTCTTCCCTGCAGCTGTCTTGCAGTCATCAAGGAAAGAAAAAAGAAATATTGCTGCCCAACAAGAAACGTTGCAGGGGTTTGGTCTGGAAATGCAGGATGACACGAGCTGCTTGTACATTCCTAAATCTCCAAGCAAAGAGTATCTTTTACAATTGTATGATTGTTACGCTGCCTCAAAATAACAGCTTTCTGGCTGTCACCATTTGACAGATTCGCAGCTCCCTATTGTCAATGCACACAGATCCTGGCAGACTCCAGAGGCAGAGAGTAAAAGCAGAACCTAGGAGTAATAAATCTAGTTTATTTTTTAAATGACAAAAAAACTCCCAAGGAGGTTTACAATTTTTACACTGTCCATTGTTAATGATTAATATTTGTTGAGTAAAATCCACTAATATTAACACATTTAAAAGGGAATTAATACAAATCAAAACACATTTAAAAATCTTTACACATTGTAATTATCAGTTATTGTGGGTGAAACAAATAAATGATCTTGCTCTGGTGACAACGTTATGGAGGAACATTTCTTAAAAAGCTGTTGTAAAGTATCACAGACAAAACCTGATTAACTTGCAGTATGGCCAGTTAGTGCTGGAACAATTTTCAGAGCGGGGAGCTGTCATCAATGTTACATCACTGAAATCCAGAATTGTGAAAAATCCGAGCATCACCAAAAGAGCAACTGTAGCAAATGTATTCAGCAGGAAAGTGGTAAGGTGTAGTATGTAACGAGCGGTATATTTTGGATCACTGTTGCAAATACATCACCAATGCATGGTGGGGTGCACTGTCTTACAGACGGCAGATATTTCATTGAAATTACCACATTCGCACAGACATGCAGTTTTACTGAGAAAACATACAATGTTGAAATCAAATGTCAGCAATATTTCATTTATAACTCACCAAGTGTATTGATTTGTTTTGATCCTAATAAAATCTTTGTCCCCATCACACTTCAGAATTTCAAAAATGTTCCTGCATTTCCTTAGTTTGAAAAAAGTGCTTCAGTTCCTAACTGATGACATATTCTGAAATATTTCTACAGTTCATTTACAGGTATTTAAATTTTGTTGCAATCAATTTTTTATTGGGTTTTTGTACAATTGTAACCAGTAAATTTAACAGCAACAAAAGCAGCTAGCCTCCCTAGGCAGTATACGACATGTCAATATGCAACCTTCAGTACAAAGCGTCAAAAAGCAGACATGTCCAGGCCCAGCCCTTAGTATTCCCACCATTTGCCCCAGATTCTGGAATGCTTTTGTGGATAGACCCTCCCCAAATATATGGGTGCTCCCTGTTGTGCGTACCAGTCCACTCCTTTGCGCCACATTGCAGGTGGTTCCATACTCTAGCTGTGTCTCTTTGCCCCCAAGGTGGCCATGCCCACCATCCTCTTCTCCCCTCTAGTGTTAGAGGTCATCCAGGATACCCAGTAAGGCTATTTTTGGTGTCAGGGTAATTTGGTATTCTAGTATTCGGGACGGGGTGTTGCAATCCCATTCCAGAAGTTGGTGGTGATAGTACACTGCCACGTCATGTGGTAGAAGTCTGCTTTGGCTTGGTTGCAGGGTGGACAGATTGGTGTTGCCACTCTTTCTGCTTGCCAGAGGTGTTAGGGTGTAAGATATGTGGTGTGGAGAAAGTGAAGGTTGATCAACTGGATTTGGGGGTATTATGTTAATTCTCGGGGGGCCATGCATGCTTTGCGCCAGTGTACGTTTTCAAGGGGGCTTCCCAGTCTTCACATTTGTACCCAAGGGAGACAGGTGGTCAGGGACATTAAGTACTAGAGTGCGGTAAAGCTGGGAGACTCCTCCCTTTCCATTATTCCCCATGAGGACTTTGCCTCCAAGGGATAGTATTAAAGTAGGTCCTCCAGGCTTGTTTTGTATTCTGCTAGAGCGTGTCTGAGCTGGAGGTATTTATGCAATTGGGGTTGGGGGAGCATGAAACTATTTCTGTAACTCCTGGAAGGAGCTTAATCCTCCACTGCGCCACATGTTTCCTAGAGTGGAAATCCTTCCCTTGCGCAGTGATGCAGAGGCAGTCTCCATGCCCTAGGGTGGTCTGGCAAGTCAATTTATCAGAGCAGCCCATGGAGCGCAGTGTTGCTTTCCAGGTTAAGAACACCAGTTGTGTGATGCTAGGTAGGTCTTAGGGGATCGGGCCCCCATATAATAATCCCATTACTCTGTCCAGTCCTAATAGAGAAAGTTCTGTATGTTATGCCAGATCGCTCAAGCCCCCACGCACTATATGTTAATCACAGGAGGTGGACGGTTCGGTAGTTGTATGTTGGTATTCTAAGCCCCCACACCCCCATTGTATGTCGAGAGTCTACATTTAGTCATGGCCATCCAATAAGTTTGTTAGCCTATAGGTAGGAGCGAATGTCTGCGGTCAGATTTGTGAACCACGTGTTGGAGATCCTTAAGAGGAAGTTTTGGAGGGCGTAGAGAAACCAGGGAAGGATCATTTTAAGTAGGGCGACTCACCCAACGATGTTGAACTGGAGATATGCCCATTGCCAGAGGTCCGTTTTCATTCTGTCAACTAATAGGCCGAAGTTTAGGCTCGATGTGTGCTTCGACTCAGGAGCTATCATGACCCCCTTGATGTTTAAAGCTAGATCGTTGGGTTGGGTTATAACCTTGCCTGGCGGATGAAGCTGAATTGCCTCTTATCGGGACCAGTAGGGATTTAGTACTATATAGCCGAAGGCCAAGTGCCTCTTCCTAAAGGGTGAGTAGTCGCAGACAACAGGGCCCCGAATCTTGCGGATTCTTTAAGAACTGGGCGTCCTTGGCATACAGGGCAATTTTGTTCACTAAACCATTCCCCTTGTTCCAGCCCTCAATCTGGGCATCACAGCGACTCAGTCTAGCTAGCTGTTTGATGGAGAGTGTGAGTGTGTGTGGAAGGGCTCAGTCCTTACATGGTTCAAGGAAGGAAGGACGCTGCTGTCTCACGCAACCACACAATCTCTGCAAGAGGATACTGGGCAGAGTTGGGCCCGGGTCCCAGCCCCCCCGTGCCTAACCCGGCCCACATTCAGCTATCCCTGCAATTCGTGCTTGCCTCTGTCCCTGACCTTCAGTTTTGCCATTGGCGGAAACCCGGCTTCTCAGAAGAGCTGCTGCCGAGCACCTGGTGCCACTGCTTGGAGCCTGGTACCGGTGTGGCTGGGGAATGGGCTGGCGGGTGGAGTTTTGACTCTCACTCTCCTGCACCTGAAGAGCAACCTTGAAGCACCACACCCAGGTTCCTTACACCCGACTATACCAGTTCGAGCCAGGAAGCCTGGAGGTGAGCCCAATGGGTGGCACGTTTGTTTCTGCAGCAGTGGATATCGAGCGCAGCAGAGAGTGAGGGTTGGTGCCCGAAGCACTAGGTTTCAGCACATGCCCCGTTGTGCAGAAGCAGCCGGTGTTAGGCCGATGTGGCCTGCACTCGGTGTGGCGGTTGACGCCTACTCCCCAGTACCACAGTGTATACACTTCACAGTCTTTCAGCGCCTAGTATTTTTGCATCTCCCAACTCACGTCGGCAGCCATCTGGCCCTACAATCAAATGTTCAATGCGGACCCACTGAATCATGCTGAATTGTGCTTTTTCCTACAGCAAAGTAAAGCAACCGCAAGCATCTAAGCAGCTAGCAGGCAGTGAACAAGCGAATGAGTATCCCGTGTTTGAAGGAGCCTGGGGGATCTTTGTCTTCCTGCACTGCACCCTGCTCTACCGGTTCAAGGCAAAGGCAACCTGCAGTTTGTTTAACTTCATGTGCTCCTTCCTGTTACAGCCTGTTGTATATCGCACAACACTCTACTTACTGCAGTACTGCCATTAAGCCAACATTAGCGCTGCCACCCCGCAGCTTGCCCGTCTGCGCTAGCTGGTTCCTTCGCCTTTTCGCTCCACAGGCTTCCCTCCATAGCCATCTACTCGATTAACAGTTGCTGACTTTTTAACCAGTCACCAGATGCAATAGGCCCTGATGTGAATGGCAAGGTGCCGCCAGGAGTGAGCCTATAGTCCCCTTCCCTCTCACTGCAAAAGCTGGCATTCAACTACAGAATCTACAGCGGTAACCCCCACGCAGCGTGCTTGTGCCCCCCACCTGTATATCGTTGGAGGGCACATCATAGTGGGGGAGAGGTGGTGCTGGAAGAAGGGGAGAAAGGGCTCATATTTACCTGATACAAGCACTGGTGACTTCCCAACCGTGAACTAAAGCAGTGGCGAGGAGCTGAAGCTAAGTCCCTGTGCATTTGGCCTAGTCACAGCAAAACTTGTGGACCATCATCCCCCAGCAATTAGCCCTGAAATTAGTGTCCGCGCCTCCTTGTGTTCAGATTAAGCTTAAGAAGCTCGGATGAAACACCAAGCCGAGCAAGCAGAAAAAAAGAGGGCTGGCAGGACGAGGAGAGCACTACCAATTGCCTTGAAGCAATGGCAGAATAAGGCAGTCTGCCTGGCGAATCTGGTCTCGAAAGAGGAGTCTACGCCCCTTGACTCCGACCCTAGGTTGCAGCCTTTTGTTCTAACCTCAGCATCTGACCATGATCTAGGCAGCCCTAAGGGAAGGACAGGCTATTTGGGTCTACGCACACCCACGCTTCTTGACTTTTTCAAGAAATCAGCAACTGCCGTTAATACCGACACCCCTAAAAAAGGTGAGGGACAGTCCTTTATTTGCGACAGCCCGATGTCGGCCGAGATCAGACCCCGGAGTGTGAGAAGCTGGGTTTCTGTTGCAGTAACCCCCCCCCACTTTTTGCCAGACTACTGATGCACTTTGACTTGATGTGCCCTGGGTCCCTGCCAAACAGGTTCCAAGGGCCTGTGTTCTTTCCCCAAAACTAACCCAATTTGCATCTCTGGCCACAGGTCAGCCCCTGGTATATGGTACCACAGGTAACCAGGGCACTGTGACCAGGGAGGACCGCTAAGGGCTGCAGCACTTATTGTGCCACTTAGAGGCCCTGTACCTTTACACACACCTTTGCAGGATGCGTGTTTTGGTGCAGAAGAAAGTGAAGAGTCGACATGGCACACATCCCTGTGTGCCATGCCTACAACCCACTGCCCTGGCATAGATCAGTCACCCTTCTAGCTGGGTGCCCTATACCAGTGGTGAGGGTACAGGTTCATGAGCCCTGTACCCCTACAGTGTCTAAGTCCATTTTTAGACATTGTAAGTGCAGTGCTGCCATTAAGAGTATATGGTGCTGGGAGCTTGTCATTACAAACTCCACAGCACCATAATGGCTACACTGAAAACTGAGAAGTTTGGTATCAAACTTCTCAGCACATTAAACCCACACTGATTCCAGTGTGAGATTTAATGGAAAATGCACACAGAGGGCATCTTAGAGATGCCCCCTGAAAAACGACCAGCCTCTGGTGGGTTGCCTGACTGGTACACACCAGCCTGCCACCTCGAGACATGTTTCTGGACCCCTAGGGTGGGAGCCTTCGCTCCCTGAGCCCAGAAACAAAGCCTTTCCTGGGCAGAGGTGTTCACACCTCCTCTAGGCCAGAAGAGCCATCTGTGGCAGGGGAGCTTCAAAGGCCTGGCAGCCTTCGTAATGCGACCCCCAGCCTCTCCTGCTATCAGGAGCAGGCCCCTTTCCTGTCTCCCCTCCTTTTCGGCGGGAAGACAGGCGGGAAAAAACTAGCCAGCCCAGAAGGTGTGCCCACCTCTGCCAACTCCACCCCTCAGTTGGGGAGGCGAGGTGAAGCCCACTCTTCAGTGCCCGCCATCTTGCAGATGGCAGGCACGCCCCAATCAGGATTAGGGATTGTGCTCACTCCCCCACGTGGGGGTGAGCATACCAAGGGTGTAGTCACCCTAAGGTCAGTAGCCCATTGGCTATTGACCTAGAGACCCCTAAAACGACCCCTAAATACAGTATTTAGGGGGCAGCCCTGAACCAAGAAAGCAGACCAGAAGAAACTACAAGAAAAGAAGGACCAAACAGCCGTGCAGAACCTAACAAGAGGATGACGCCCACTGACTTGGCCCCAGCCCTACTGGCCTGTCTCCACCTCGAACCTGCTCCTGCGAAATCCCGGTGTGTCCTGCAGCCAGCAACCTCGAAAACCCCGGAGGACCTGCCTGCCTTCAACCTCAAAGACTGTATCTCCCGTGAACACCAGATTTGTTCATCTGCAACCTCTCATTCCGGCCGGACACGCGGATCCGCCCCACTCTGCACCCGCCGTCCACGGCCCGAGCTCGAGTGGGCAAACACCACAAGGAGGTCCCCCCGGTGATCCTAACCCGAGATCCGGCGACCCCTGACCAGCCTCAAGCCTCCAGCCGACGCCTGCAGCCTAAATCCGGAAGCTCCCCCCAACCGCGACCAGGAGCTGGTAAGAAGATCGGACCCCAAAAGGCACCCCTGCACCCGACGCCTCACGGCCTTGGGTGGCCAAACCGACGGTGCCTAACCAACCCCCAACTTCCCAACTTACCTCTCAAGTGGTGGTCGCACCCAGAAGACCTTCGTCCCCAAGCCTGCAGTGCCTTTGTAAACCGGAGGTTCCCCATTGCAAACAACAGGGCGCCCAACGTCGAAGCAGCACCCTGCACCCGGCCGCGCCAGTGCCGCTGAAGGTGCACCTTTGGTGCTTCTTTGTTTCCCCATTTGCCCTGAGCTAAAGTCTAGGAGCTTTGCTCTCACAACCAAGTGGCCTGCTCGTCAGCAGCCACCAACTGGAGGCCCCCTATCACCCATTTGATAACATTGGGCCTCAGCACTCTGCACCCGGCCGCCCTAGTGCCGCTGAGGGTGTAACTAGAGTGCATCCCTGACCCTGGGGGACCCCTGAGTCTACCCTCAGCACCTAAACTCCCACTACCAAATACTTACCTCAAAACCGATAACACTATTTTCCTCCATAGGATAACATTGACTGTTTTTCTTGGAAAAGATTAAGTGTGGAGTTTGAAAACCTAAAGAAATTCTTTAAAATTGTACTATTTAACCAAAACGATTTTACTTACCTGTTTACAGGAAATGTCCCAGAGTAGTATCCAGGTATACTACTCCCGAGTAAGAAAAGTAATCTAAAAAGTAACTTACCTGGTATTTTACTGAAAAGCCCATTCAAGTCTATGTACTGTATTTTCAAAGTATTGCATTTCTCTGCAACCATACTGTAAGTCAAAACAAAGTGCATATACAATTACAATTCAAACTGTTTACAAACTGCATTACTACTGTAAAGTATTTATTGCTTACCTGTGCCTGGCTTGCTTGGTTCTAGAAAATAAAATAACTAAAAGAATATTTTCATACAAAAACAATTGGTCTGAAGTTCAGTCTTTGAGTGTGTGAATTCATTTGCTGACTGAGTGTGTACAACAAATGCTTAACACTGTCCTCTGATACTGCCTTACTGCTCGCCCACACTGCCACAATTGGAGAGTGAGGTGCTATCTAACTTTACCTCTGCCTACCTTTGAGGTTCCACTGGACTCTGCACACTATACCTCACTTTGGTATAGTATATACAGAGCCAGCTTCCTACACGGAGGCTCGTAGTCCAAGTACAGTCCAAGCAGCCCCACCGTCATTGCACGACTTAGACATCAGCATTAATGCTGCCGAAGACCAGAAGTCCGGTCCTATGAAGTCACCTGCTCCAAGCCCTACAACAGGCCCTCATCACCTCTCCTCAGAGATTAACTCCCCTTGCAGACCCTTACAGGCCCTCCCAGCCCAGTCACCTTTCACCAGCGATAATCCTTCCTATTTCTGTACAGGAACGTGATCACACAACATCAACCCCATCTGCAAAGACGATCTGCCCAGTCGCTCAGGACCCTTAAACTTGTGCCCACGTACATGCAGCGGCTCATTCGTGACTGGAATTCACCTCGGAGTTAAGCACAGATTACCCCTACAGTCCACCATCTGCCCAATGGGCGTGAGCCCCTGCAGGAAATATACCCTTACTTTCTCCAGTGAAATCATTTAAACCGTACGCTCCCGGCAACCCTCCGCCAAGACACGTTTGCACGGAACTGAACGATCAATCTCTTCTAGATTTGCTGCTACTTCTCACAGAGTCACCCCATATCCCTGGCCAAACTGGCAATACTATTCCAGGCCTCCCCATGTTCTATCTGGTTACAGCTTTTGCAGACCCTCCAGTCCACTCTCAACCCTCAATTATCACTTCGATAAGCTGGATCTTCAATTTCTCTCCTGAACTCACTAGCTGTCTTTATGGCAGTGATTGATGGTAAGCTTGACAACCTAAACAAATTCACACTTAAAGCTCAATTTACCACCAGTCTTTACTCAATCTGCCACCAGTCTTGCTCAGGCTGTTGCTATTCCCCTATCATTGACAATTTGTCATCACTTCCAACTTTTCTTAACACTGTTTTAACAGAGATAAAAGGGTTCAGGGCAACGCCAAACACTGGTTAAAGCAACATTCCCCAAAGCCACAAACTCCCATTACTCAGCCTTCAGATGTGCACATCCTGTTAATTGGCTCCTGCCTGAGGCACACAGACGTACGGCCTTTGAACAGTTCGTTAGCACCGATAATTGCAACACGTCCCCATGTCTTTGAAAATGTTAACTTTCAATGTCATAATGCGCACATCTTGTGAATAAGCTCTAGCGCCAAGCATTGTGGCTCACTGCCCTTGCTCTGTCCGGCAGCCTTTGCCACGACGGTGCCTCAGCCTGCCCCGGATAACTAGATTCGGGCACTATCTATCCCCCACGACCTCTAAGCAAGAGGGAAAGGAAGCTCCACAAGCAACAAAATGAAACCAGTAGTAACTCCTCTTCAGCCACACACAATCTGTTCCCGTTGTTTACTAAAAAGAGCACAAGGAGCCCCGTGATCAACGAAGAAGAAAGCAGCTCTAACCATTTAAAAAAAAAAAAAAAAAACTTTATTCGGTTTTACAAACATATTCATTTACCACAGTTCGACACCAGAGTCATTAACTCAGGAGGTACAGTCCACTATTCCCTTCATGCCTCAATTATCTGAAAGGTGCCCCACTATCCAGGGTCAGAGTTCTCTCAAGCTCCTGCAATTAGCCAATAACATACAGGTCAAATCTTCCGTACTTCGAACTAATTAGTTCGCAAACTTAATACCCCATGTTACCCCACTCCACTTACCCCCAACCACCCCTCCCTCCAGGTGTGCCACTTCCCAGTGTGCGACTGCTCGGTGCAGTCAGGTATGCCCCCCACCCGTATGTCACATATTTCGGGACCGGTGCATCAAGCATAGTACCACAGCCGGTATACCCATGCATTACATTAAATAACTTGGAACCAGCCTAGTATCGTGCTTTAACATTCGTGCTTTACCCTGAAGCCTCGGGGGCTTCCTCTGCCTGGTCGTCAGCTCCCATATCCTCTAGGTTCCTTAGTGATACCACCAGTGTCTCCCACGCCCTCGCTGTCTCCTCTGCTCTCTCATTCCTAGCTCTTTTCGCTTCCTGCATTCTGGTTCTCCCCTCGCATTCTGCCCATTTAACAAGTTCCGCCTGCCATCTAGTTATACTCAGGCCCTTTTTGCCTTCCAGTACATTGCAATGTCTCTCTTAGCTAGTGAGAACCCCAGGTCTAAAAACGTGCTCGTTACTTTGTTGTTTGCGGTATGGGGAAACCAGTGCAATAGGCAGGCTTTCGGGGTTACCTCTATTTCCCTACCAGTTACATCAGTCAGTACCGCAGTGATCTCTCCCCAGAAATTCCCCATCTGTGGGCAGCTCCAGAACATATGGCAAAAGTCAGCGCCCTCCCTATTACAACGCGGACAGGCCCCCGATTGAGTCTCAAAGTATTCGTTAATCTATGCTGGGGTAAGATACGCTCTGTGTAGAATATAAAAGTTTACTAGCTGGAATCTGGCATTCCTGGTGCTTTTCCATGCCCTTTCCACTAGCTCCCCCCAAGTTTTTTCTGGGATGCCCTCCCCGAAGTCCGCCTCCCATTTTTGTCGCAATGCCGTCAGCCTGTATAAACATATGACCGCCTTAAATGTCCCCGCCGCCGTCACCACATATTGGCACCTGTTAGAAGGTGGTTCTGACACTCTGGGCCGCCGGATTTTTCGCTTTTTGAGCACCTAGTTGTTGAGCTTTTACTGTGGGAGAGCCTCATAAGTTGGGACTCACCCACAGTGAACTCATGATGAAAGAGACTGCATGTGGATTTTACTGGTGTCCCCCTAGCTTGACTAGGCCGCGCGAAGCAGCTGGAGTAAGGGGCACCGGGCTGGTTACATGCAGACACCTAAGTACATGCGTGTGCACACGTGTAGGGGCTGCGCAGGGGAGATTCCTGGCGTGCGCAGTCTAGGAGCAGCTACAAAGTGAATGGTGTGGCAGGACTTATGCAGAATTGGGTGGTGACATGGAATAGGCTTTATACACTGGGAAGGAACATGCCAGGGAAAGTCAGTGTGTTTTACTGTTTTTCACTGCATTATTCCCCTATGGGGATGTGGAGCCCATGTGCTAGATTAACTTTCATAAGGCCTACAGATTCCAGACACGCACTAAAGACCACTGTAGCGGATGTGAAAAGGAGTATTCTGCAGAGTCCAAATTCATATTTGTACTGCTTTTGGGTCATCCAGAAATGTCACATTTCTCTGAGTCAGTCATAACCAGGGCCAGGCTGAGGGCTGACCTCAGCTGGATGGATTGATGACCTTTCTTCCACAAGCTAAGGCCTCCTCTCCACGAGGAGAAGATGGGTGGGGCTACAGGCTCATCCATCAGCAGCTATCACTGGGTGCCAGGCACCAGGCTGCACCAAGGAGGGAAGGGCTCTTGTTTCAGAGACCATGTGGCCAGAGACCCTGGACGACGCCATTTTGAACAAACCCAGAGGCTAGACAAGGAGGGAGAAGGGGCAGGAAAGTGATGTCGTTGTTTGATAGGACCAACAGAGACTTCCTGCCAGCCCCCTACTCAACTTTTAAAAAGTGCTTGCACAGGAAGAGAAGCTCTCTCTGGGGTGTGGTCTGCTGAGGCGGAAGGTGCTGGAGCCTGGCAATGGGCAGTTGGAAGGAGGAACCCCCTGACTGCCCCCCAGGGCCCTAACAGCGCCAGAAGAAGAGCCAAGGACCAGTGCGCAGAAGCAGGGGCCTCTACGCAGGGAGAAGAGAGGCCCAGAAGGAGAGCCAGGCGAAAGGCTGGCGCAGGGAGCCAGTGACCACCCCCTGCAGAATGCACCCTCTTGGAGACCCGGAGGGCGAAGGAGAGTGCTCCCAGTGGCTGGGGGGCGCCACCAGGAGCAAGAAGACACGAAAATGGGGCAGATCGGACCCCCAGGGGCTGAGATATGGCCCCCGGAAGGTGAGCGACCTTTGACCCCTAAGAAGACCGACGAAGCACGTGGGGCTCCGCCGCCGGTCTCAGAGATGCCCCCGGGGTGGGTCAGGTCCCCGGGGGCTGCCCCCAGAAGAAGGGAAGCTGGGGAGCGCCGTTGCGCTCCCTGTAAAAGTGCCCTGCAGGGGGGCCAGGAGCCCACCCTGGCCCCCACCGAAGATGGAGGCGGGGGAGCGCCGTCGCGCCCCCCGCGAGGAGGTCTCGAGGGGCCCGGGACCCCACCCCCAGGTCCCGAAGCAAAGTCGGGTAGCGCCGTCGCGCCCCCGTGAAGATACCCCCGCCGAAGGTGGAGGAGGAGGGGGGAGCGCCGTCGCGCCCCCGCAAAATGGAGGAAGCGGGGAGCTCCGTCGCGCCCCCCGCGAAGAGGCCCCCAGGGGCCCGGGACCCCATCCCTGGGCCCCGAAGTAAAGCCGGGGGACGCCGTCGCGCCCCCCGTGAAGAGGAGGAGGGGCCCGGGACCCCATCCCCAGGCCCCGAAGCAAAGCCGGGGGGCGCCGTCGTGCCCCCCGTGAAGATGGGCCCGGGACCCCATCCCCGGGCCCCAGAAGGAATGAGGAGGCCGGGGGAATGCCGCCGCACTCCCCCGCGGTCCAGCTGGACTGGAGGGAGAAGACGCGTCTGCCCGGGCAGACCAGAAGTGCCCAGCCGGCTCCCGCGGCAGCACACGAGGGTGCTGGGAGCCGGCGGGGGCAGCCGGGGGTGGGCTCCCCAGGCTGCCCTCCAACCCGAAGGCAAGTGGGGGTCCCGGGTGGGACCGGGACCCCGATCCGACATGAGGAGCTGCACGGGGCCCGGGTGGGACCGGGCCCCTGAAAATCTGCAAAGCGGCCGGGGGTGGGCTCCCCGAGCCGCAGTCCCTTACCTGGGGGTCCGGGTGGGACCGGGCCCCCCAACGAGGCCTGAAGATGCAGCGAAGCCGCTAGCAGCTCAGCGCGGCTCTCCCGGCACAGCGGGAGAGCCGCTCATCTATTATTCATCAAAAGGAGCCTGAAGCGCCCCATAATGCCTTGCAAGGCATGGGGAAAACATCGTTTTTGGTGCCTGGTGGCCCCCAGAGGAGGGGGGGGGGGGGTCACCCTGAATTGTGAAAAGGTGCTGGGGGGAGCTGCTGGAGAAGCACATTCTCCCCCCTCCCCCCCCCAGCCCGAAGAGACGTCCCTCCCCAAGTCTCATGGGGACTTGAGAAGAATAAACCCTCAAGGGCTCAGCCAGCATTTTAACTCCTCTTGGGCTGGAACTTTTGTTCTACAGCTGGAGGAGGTTTGAGAAGTGCATCAAGGAGTGAAGGGCTGAGTTGGGGATGTCTGGAGCAGGGCATCCCCTGGAGGTGAAGAGGTGCAATTGCACCAGAAATGCATTTACTAACGGTTATTTGTTTTAGAGGGACTGAAGGTCACATGTGTAATGTGAAGTACCTGTGTAAGGTGAGGTCATAAGCAAAGTGAGGTTATGTTGCCAGACATTCCTGCTAGGGTGTCTGGCTGTATATGCGTAATCCTGTGATTTCATCTGTGATGCCTTTAGGGGCTGTAATTGCAATGCATTCTAATGATCCACAAATGTGATGAGTACTGTCATTCTAAGGTAATGCTTCAACATGTATTCTTGCTGCTGCGCTTAAGTGAGGAACAACCCAGACTGTTAGCCCTGAAGATGTAGGGGTGCATACTGTATGGTCAATATAAGATGCTCAGTCAGGGTTATGTGTCACTAGGGCAGGTGAGCCTATTTTTAATGCGTGTTGAGATAAGGGGTGGGTCGCCACTGGGATGGTGACAGTGCGCAGGGCCCTCGCTCCAGATTATGTTCAACTAACTGCATTGGGGGCAAGATGATGTGCATACACGGGAGTGGTGGTACTAGACCCACCCCCCTGCGGGAGGGGTGGAGATGTTCTGCAATGTCACAAAGTAATTCCAACAGCTTATGTATATTTGTAAATTGGTGCATAGTATTGAGTAGTGTGGGTGTTTAATAAATGTACTCTTACTTTTATAAAGCAAAGTACAGACTGGACAATCAATTATTGAGTGTTATTTCTGCGCACCTGCAAATGGCGATTACTAGCCCACACCACCTCCCTTGAGTAAGCCTCAGACTGCTCTGCAACGCTACCCACCGAGAGTCAGGCGCTACAATTGGGTGTTTGGTTCCCAGTGAAGGACAAATGTAGTCATGTTATTTGTGCAGGCCTCACAGATGCTGCCTCGTTTTCCAACAGCACCCCATTGACTACTGCGGTTCAGTCAACCCTTCCCCCCCCCCCGTGCTTTCGTACGGCCGCAGTGAGCACTGAGTGTAGTAAGAAATCTCCCTCGGGCAAGTCATCTCTCTCCTGAAGATAATGGAATCATGGCACCTTCTTCATATAAGTCCCCTAGTGTCGAGAGCCCCCTCTCTCCCAAAGTCTCCAGCCCCCTCCTGGTTCCTCCATGAGGTAATGCCTCGCAAAGTAGTAATGGGATTTCTGGGGCGTATGGACACTTAATCTGCACCCTTCTCAGACTTCTATTCCAACACATACGCGCCGTTCGTAATTCCAGAGGAAGAGTGTTAATTCGCATGGGGAGCTTTAGCACAATTTGGGATAGCAGTCTCAGTGGTGGGAAATAGTCTCGCAGCTCTTCCATCCCCCTAAGTCTGCCCGCCACCCATCTAGTGAGCCATTCCAGCTGTGCCGCCAGGTAATAGGTCTCAAAATCAGGTACGGCCAGTCCCCCCTGCGATCTTGGCCTCATAAGCACTCCCAGAGCTACTCTTCGCCTTCCAGCCCCCCATAGAAAGCCCGAGACCAGTGATTTGAGCTGGGTGAAAATTTTTGCTGGAATCCAGACCGGCAACGTCCCAAAATAATACAGTAGTCTCGGTAGTGTAATCATTTTAAGAAGAGCTACTCGGCCAATCACCGATAACGGGAGGGTTCCCCAAAAGTGAAAGCTACTTTTCGCCCCCCTTATGGCTCGCCCGATGTTACCCTCCAAAAAGTCTTCCTGGGTGTGGTAAATTTGCGTACCGAGGTACGTCAAGCAGCGGTCTTCCCACCTCACTCCGTCTGGCTCGTGCGGGCCCACTCTATGCCCCTTTGTAGGGAAAAGGCAGGACTTTGCCCAATTTACTTTGAGCCCCGCAATCTCACCGAGATCCTGCAGCAACCCCTTAGCTCCCGACAGTGCCACTCTCGAGTCTGCCCAGAAACATTAATAAGTCATCTGCATAAATCGCGATGTGATGGATTCGCCCATCTACTTTGAGGCCTTGATAGTGCTGTCCCGTTCTGGCTCGAGCCGCTAGCGGCTCCATGGCCAAGGCAAACAAAAGGGGGGAAAGCGGGCACCCCTGCCTCGTCCCTCGGCCAACTCTGCAGGCATCCGAAATTAGCCCCCTAGTTTTAACCCTGGCAGTGGAATCTGTGAAATGGACGGCTCTTTTGTACACTAATTCCTCTCCTATCCCAAATTTCCGCATCACTCGGAACAGATAAGGCCATTCAAGGCTGTCAAATGCCTTTTCAATATCCACCGAAAAGACGACCGCTTCCTCTTTCTAGTAGGAGTCTGCTTCCAGAACCCGGAGGAGCCGCCGAACATTTAGGGCCGTGTTTCTGGTGGGGATGAACCCCGCCTGATCTTTGTGGAATAAGGTTGTCATATAGGGGAGGAGGCGGTTGGCCAAAATACGACTCCGAATCTTGTAGTCTAAATTAAGCATGGAGAGCGGCCGGTAAGCCGAAATGTCCCAGGCCGGCTTCCCAGGCTTAAGGAGTGGGATTATAATTGCTTCCTGCGTCGTGACCGGGAGATACCTCACCCGTTTCGCTTCATTATATAGCTGCACAAGCCTTGGCGCTAAAAGCTCAATAAATGCTAAATAGAATTCTGACAGCAGCCCATCTGTTCCTGGCGTTTTATTTCTAGCCATACTTTTAATAGCCCCTCTCACCTCGCCCATCTCCACTTCCCAGCCCAGAATGTCCGCTATGTCCTCCTCCAATACTGGCAATTCTGCATCTCCCAGGAATGTATCTAGGGCTTCACCCTCCAATTCTGTCCTACTCCTATATAGCTCTGTGTAGAAATCATGGAACAAATTGTTAATTCCTTGCTGACCATAACATACTTCCCCCCCCATTCTGTTCTCTGAGTTCCTCTTCTAGCCGGATTAGCCAGCCAGGCCAATAGGGCCCCAGACTTGTCCCTCTCAGTATGGGCTCTAGTGATATATTGTTTGTAATCAAAGCAGCGTAGACACTCAACGTCTGCTGCAACTGCTTCCCTGGCCTCTAAGAGCTCCTCTTGCTTGTCTGCCCTTCCAGTTCTTTCCCGTTCTAACTCCCACAGTTTTTGATCCGCCCTTTGTATATCCTGCAACAGCACTTTGCGCACCTCCATCGTCTCCGAGATGCACCGCCCTCGGATGACCGACTTAAACGCATCCCACTCTCCTAGCGAGTTTGTTGCTGTATTGGCATTGGTCTGAAAGTACTGCTCAATAGCAGTGCCCACCGTCTCGCGGAAGACCTGATCTTCTTACACGTCGGGTTGCAAACGCCATGTGGGTATTTTGTAACCCTGGGCGTAGTTCGCGAAGTAACGCTTCGCGAAGCTACGCAAAGTGCAGTTCGCACTACGCGAGCTACGCGTAGCACTACGCGAACTGCGTAGTGCGTGTTCGCAATGATTACACAGTGCCGGATGCTTGTCCGCACTGTGCAATCATTGAAAACGGCATCTTGAACAGTGCGAGCTGTCTTTTACTGCCGCTCGAGTAGATTTTTACTCTAGCTGCAGCTTTCTCAACGCGGACTGGTAGTTTCTCATCGCGAGCGGTCGCGAGCAAGCAAAAAATGACCGCTGCACTACGCTACGCGTGTTCGCACTGTGCTACGTGCAATTCGCGTAGTGCGAAGTAGCGCAAACTTCGCAAACTACGCGAGCGTAGCGTAGTTTTCCGCCCAGGCCTAGTATTTTGGGCCTTGACCCGTGACCATCTAATTCCGAGTAATATTGGATTGTGGTCTGAGGTTGTTCTAGTGAGGTATTCACTGGAGTGTACTACCTCATGTATGTCGGGGGAGCACAGGATAGTATCCAGCCGGACATGTAAGTTGTGTAAAGCGGAGAAAAAGGAGTAATCTCTATCTGCCGGGTGCTGAGCTCTCCATGCGTCCACCAATCCCCACCTCTGCTGCCAATGCCGCCTCGCTTCTGCTGTCTTATGTATAGGTGCATCAGGAAGTGGTGGATGTGAGCGAACAAGTTCTACTTCAGTGATAGAATTAAAATCCCCCCCTAATATCACTGAACCCGTCAATATTGATGCCAATTTCCCAGACAGCTGCGACGGATAGGCGGTCTGTTCCGAATTAGGTGCATACAGATTCCTGATCACTATGTCTCTACCATCCAACCGCCCGGTCACCACCACATACCTCCCCTCCGGGTCTATAACCTGGCCCGTACATTGAAATGGCACACCCGCTCTCACCCATATCAATACTCCCCTGGCGAATGCTAAATAATTAGTGTAGAATACTTGCCCTCCAACGGCGCTGCAGTGCCGCCCCTTCCTTCCCCATTATGTGACTCTCCTGGAGCAATGCAATTTGAACCCCCCTCCGGATCATGTATGCATGAATTTTATGACGCCGCAACATGGAATGCATTCCCCGAATATTCCAGGATATACACTTTAAGTCTAGGGGGGGAGCCATTGCATGAAATGATTCTCTTTCCCTGCAAAGTTCCCTATTGTGGCACGCCTGATCCCCACTAACAACCCTTTAACCATGTTAAATCCCCAACTGCCCCTCCCCAGGACAGGCACTCTAAAACTAGTTCCCATCCAAACTTAATCTAAACTTTTAGAGTCCTCTAGTGTGTCCGAGGTGCGCGGCTTATCCTTCTAAGTCCGGGCCCCGTCCACCCGCCCCCCTGATAGTTTAAGTACGGAGCCCCGAAGCTGTCCTCCACAGATATACGACACCTCTGTGCCATTGACAGTTCCCATAACTCCTCAAACCAGGTTGCTGGCTCATAAGTTGGTTGCCCTCTTCAGGCACTCATTCCAACGCGTCTTCTCAGACAATGTCATCCGCCGTTTGTGGCGTAACTACCGGTAGTTCTGTGTCCGAGTCATCATTTCCACTATGTATTGATGATCCTTCAGCCCGACCTGTTTCTGTTCCACTTTTACTTGACTCGGGACTGTGAACATTTTGACTGTGTTCCGCCACAGCTTGCAGCACTCTGCATCGTTCTAAGCTGAGCTCTCTTGGGGAGGGGGCCCTGGACCAGAGTTTGCTATTGCTTGTGTCCTGCTGGGAAATCTCTGAAGAGGAGTCCCGGCGTTCCCGGGGTCGCCTGGTGTCTAACCATTCCCAGGCCTCTTGCGGCGTGGTGAAAAAACTTGCTCCCTTTGGATCAGCCACTCGGAGCCGCGCCGGGAAGAGCATGGCGTAAGGGAGTTGCATTTGGCGAAGCCTTTTTTTATCAGCCAGGAACGACGCTCTGTTACGTTGGACTTCCCTAGTAAAGTCCGGGAATATCATTACTTTGTTATTGTCAATCTGTAGATTTTGGTTCTTGCGAGCTTGCTGTAGAATGTGGTCCCTATCCTTGAAGTGCAGCAGGCGCGCCACTATCGGCCGGGGAGGCGCTTCCGGTCTGGGTGGTCGGGCCGGCACTCTGTGAGCTCTCTCCAGCACGTAGAAGGGTGATAAACCCTCTGGGGCCACTTCCGCCCGGAGCCAGCCCTCCATAAAAGACACCATGTTCCCTCCCGCCCTCTCCGGCACTCCAACGATACGTATGTTATTTCTGCGTGACCTCCCTTCACTGTATCCGCCCGGACTTCCAGTACTTTAACCTTAGCCTCCAACTCCATGAGTGATTTCTGTGGCACGGTCACTGTGACTGGGAGGTCAACCAATACTTTCTCAGAGGCTACAACTCGTTCCTTAAGCTTACAGTGATCGTCTTTCAATAGGCCCAGGTCCGTGCCTATGGCATCAATTTTCCCCTCCAGCACTTCCCTGGAGGTCGTGATAGCCTGCATTATGTCCGCTAGCGTAGGTTTTAAGGGAGCCAAGCCCCCTCCCGTCTCAACCAGCTCCTCTTCCTCATCTGTCCGATTCCCAGCGCCCCCTGCGACCTGGGCAACACTCCCCTTCTTCCTCTATTTTCCCCATAATTAGCCGTGTAGTCACTTCTCCTGCGCCCAGATGACCCACGTCAGGCGGGGGGGGGGGTCCCCGCTCCGGTGTGGGTACTAGCCGTGTGCTGTTTACAGTAGTAGTTGTGAGGGGTAACACTTCTCCCCGTGGTAGGGTGTCCGCAACCCGCGATCATCTGGCACCAGTGAGGCTCCTCTGACCTCCCAGTGAGTGCAGCTCTTCTCCGCCCCTCTGGAACTTGTGGGGCGGTTTCCGTTGGGTGGGCAGCGTTTATGGCTATATTTGCTCGTGTGTCCTCCTCTGTGATTTGGCTCAGGGGGTCGCCCAGGAACTGGGCCCCGGGGGTTATGACTGTGTGGCCCCTCGTAATCCCTTGTCCGGATGCCTATCACGGGCCTGCCCTGCCAATCCTGCTCACCATCAATGTCCCAGGACAAAAGTCACTCACCCAGCATCAATTTGCTATCGACCAGCTTTCACCTCTCCGATCCGATCACCGCGGGCTCCTCCGCTGGTTCCTGTTGGGCATCAAGGAGAGCTCTCAGCTCCCTCTCCCCTCGTTGCGCTTCGTTTTCGGGGCTAAGCTCCAGTATCTGATCGCTAGTTTAGTCAGCGATGATCACCCGCTGGGCCGCCCTTTCTTCCGACGCGACTCCTGTTTAGTGGAGAAATCCCCGTCCGCGGAGTCCGTCACCGCTTTCCAGGGACAGCTCGCCTGCACTCCTCCAGACGCCCGTCGGCCGCCCGGTCACTCTCCGCCGCGGCTCCCCCGGTAGTCGCTCCCTGGATCCTTCACTGCGGGGCCCGCTCAGAATCTCCCTGTGCTTCAGGTATGCTCCGGGGACCTCTTACTTGTTGCCTTCAGTGCGACGGCTCAGTTCCGCTCGGCTCAATATTTTATGGATGCCATCTTAGTTTCGCCGCGCCCGGTCCGTCCGCCAGGCCCTTTTCGATTTTACCCCCTTTGCAAGGGCAGCTTGAACCCGCCAGTCGGTTCCACGGAGAGCCGGGACCCCCCGGTTCCCAGTTTGGGGCAAATATCTGTGCCCGGGGCTCAGGATGGGTGTAGTTGGGGGATGAGGCCGACGGAGCTCCGCAGCTTGTGTCTGTTCACTTCGGCTTCATGCCACGCCCCCAAAAGCAGATCTAACCATTAAACAAACGTCAAACCACCAGTTCAATCTGCAGGCTCAAAGGTCGCCCGTTTAAATCTTCCTCCAAGCCCAGCTGCCAGTGAGTCAAGACAACTCATGAGCCAAACCGACTCGTGCCCTGAAGCTCCCACTATAAGGGCCACCCAGCTGGGGGGGAGCAGGGGCAGAGCAGAATTTAGGCTGTCTCGTCGACTCCCCTGGGCCTCGATCCCAGGCTAATAGAGAAAACATCCAAGTCGCAATCTCAAGGGCCCAGGGGATCCCCAATGCACAGCCCGGAAAAGCCCAAAATACCTAGCTCTGGTCACCAAGCCTGCTGGAGGATAAAACTCATGGAGCCTCCTTGGTCTTGCACTGGTCCACCAGTGTTCTACTAGAAGTCAAGGAACAACTAAACAAGCAGCTCTGCAACCTTCTAGTGCCAAATTATTGTTCATCCCTGAATACCACACACACACACGAGGCCCCCATGACATTTTAAACAGGGGAAATGAGGCTATTGAAGGTTATCTCTGAGCGTAGTTCCCTGAAGTCACAAGATATTGTTTCAATAGAGTTTCTAGCCCTAAGGGGGACTCAAATCTCCAAACCCAGATTGGTGACCCTTACCTCGATGGCCCTTATGCAAAAACATCTATCTAACACAGTCATTTAATGCTTGGGGCATTAAGATAAGACCCTTCAACGAAATTGGTTACCCTGCGGTTCTTGCAAAACATCAGACACCCCCAGAGGTGCCCAGACAAGAGACCTACTCGGTCTTAAATATGCCCTGGGCCGTACCTTCATAACGTCTAGTGATCGAAGAGGGGCGACACAGGATCTCTCAAGGGACAAGTGGAATTGGCTGCCATCAGCCCTGTCCCGCAGTTGCACCAATTGAATCAAGTAAACAGTGCCCTCACTTTCCGAGCAATTATCTCTTTCCTTTGCTCCTGGAATATCAGTGGTCTCGCCCAGAAACACTGGTCCCCAGAACTCATAGCCTTTCTGAATGACTTTGAAATTATTGCCCTGCAAGAAACATGGTAAGTGACAAGTCCCCCCCCATCATCGACCTGGAGTACAGTAAACCAGCTCTCAAAGGACACAAATATGGAAGATCAAAGGGAGGCCGGTCACTATGCATTTCCATAAAACTGCGGGTGAAAATCGATTCCTTAACTATGCAGGAGAATTGGCTACAAGCAATCAGAATCGCTCCTGCTGATTAACATCTACATTAATCCCAAGTTCAAGAGAGAAAAGGCCCAGACTCCACCACCTTATATCCGTCCTCTGTTACTTGGGCAGGGACCACCTTCTAGCAGACTATATGACAACAGGAGATTTTAATTTGCACCTCTTTCAAGATCACCACGAGGAAACCATAGAGACCTCCCCTAAGGGTGTCTGGAACATTGCAGAACAAATTAGGCCCATAGGCTTCCCACGAAGTTCGCTGGGGGAACGTGCGGTCCTGCAGCTTAGCAACCTGAGCTTCAAAGTTCTAAATGGCCAGTTCCCCCAGGATGTTCCTCCCAATTGTTCAAGAACAGATGGAAAAACACACTCCTACCTTGATTACTTCATATGTACTTCATATGCAATGTGGAAATGCTCACTCTAGATGGAAACTTATTGTATCCGAGCTATTGGGAAGAGGTGTGGTGCAGCGGCCAGGGCGGCTGACTCTGGAACACAGGTGCTCACGGTTCGATTTCCGGCGGCAGGTTAGCCCAGCACCATGTGACTCTGGGCAATAGCTCGCTTAATCTTCCCAACGGCCCCCAGCGCCGTGACACCTCGCCTGAGGTAGCTGCGCGCTTTACAAATGCTGGTTATTATATATTGCTCCGAGAGTGACGACCATCCCCAGGTTATAAGAATAAACTCTAACCTGGCTCACCACACCTCAGCCTGTCTCACCAGCAAGGAAATTTACACTGACAGCCTTAGGTGCCCTAAACAGAGAAGTGAAACCTCTCAACTGTAGCTACTACCCCACAGCATAGTTTTACAAAGTCATTCCCTCCTACGACTATGATTCAACGTTGAAAGAAAACCTTAAACATTGCCATGAGAGGAGCTCTAAAACCCCCCCGGCAATAACTTTCAAATTTTGGCTTTCAAGCAAGTGCAAAAACAATTTAGAAGCAAGTAGTCTGGGCTGAGAAGGCAAGCCGCTTTAATAATTTTTGGGCGATTCTCCAATGTGAAAGTAAGAAAACCAAGGAATTTCCGGGCCCTTGTAAACTGGCAGGTAAACGGGCACGGCAGATCTGTATGTGCAAACATCTCCGAACCAGAATCGCCATCCTTCCTTTCCAGGCACTTTACGTCAAGCGGTGACTTAGATTGTCAGATTGGCCACGCTCTCCAGCAAGGCAGTGACTGGTGCTCCACCAGCCCAAACAAAATCACTACCGCTACCACTTCTCAAAACTTTAATTGCTCATCCCTTTGCCTTGTGGATCCACCATTTGTCTAGCTGGTTGCTACTGGTTCTGGCCAAGGCTGAGTCAGATGGAGCCCCTCGGTCTAATGGCCTTTCCCGTGCACTCTTCAAGCAGGACATCCTCTTTTGGGCAGGCAAGCTCTCTTAGCTTTTTGACTACTGCTTGAGGTGCTCGGTAATCCCGAAGTCATCGCTCTGGATATTATTCAGCCCATCTACAGCGGAAGTTCTAAATCTGACCCCAGCATTATAGATCGCGCTTTTATGCCAGTCTCCTGCTGAAGGATCTGCAGCAATGGGTATAGTCGAGGGGGCTCATTTCGAAGGACCAAACTGAATTTACTGAAAAATCTGGCACGCTGACATATGGTCTATCTGATAAAGCAATCACCTTGCGTACATTGCTGCTTTGTAGACTTTAAGGCGGCTGTTGACCGTGTCCCAAGGGGGGCCCTCTGGTTAAAATTAAAGAAATGAGGCATTTCAGCTAAACTTCTGAGGGCCATCATCCAGTTGCACACTAACACCTGGATCCGCATCAAACTGGGCGACAGAAGAAGAATTACAACCATGTGGGGCATAAAGCCGGGGTGTGTGTTAACCCTACTCCTTTTCAATTTGTTCTTGTCCAGTGTCCTTGACACCATCAGCAGTCATTCCCCAAAGATAGGAGGGAAACGTATTAGCAACCTGCTAAATGCAGATGACCTTGCCCTGTTTAGCTTTAGCTACACAAGTTGGGTTGCAGTGCTTGTTAAACAGTGTGCACTCTTACACCTCGACCAACAGCATGGAGGTCAACCTAAAGAAAACAAAAATTGTGACTTTGGCAGGAAATCCTTCAAGGAGGGCTGTTGGTTCTACAGTGACAACAAGATAACGAAGGAACAATCTTACAAATACCTGGGAGTCCTTATTGATACAAGGGGTACTTTTGTTCGGCAAATGAAGGAAGTCGAAACAAAAGCTTTGGCCCCTCAGATGTCCTCGTCAAAACTATCCAGTACGCTCTGGGGGATAAGCCTTCTCCCCCTCTTGAACGTCATGAGGTCAAAAATGATCCCATCTCTGTCCTACAGCAGTGAAATTCCACTAGGAAGAGACTGGAAACTCTTGAACAAAGTCGTCACTAAGATATACAAATTGTCCTCTGCTTTCCTGCCGTTACGGCTGGAATTGGACCTTTGCGATCAGAGGGCTCCTAGAGCTGGAGCTTTCTTAGACCTGTGCTACAAAATTAAGTTTGCCAGAAGATGCTCAGAGGCCCTATTGTGGGATGAGATTCAGTCTGGTGGCCCAAGACCTACCTCACTACTTGCACCTTGATGGCTGTCTTAGCACCTTGAATGTGAAAGAGCTTTGGGCTTCTAACACAAGTCAATCTGCTTTCAAGCAGTGCATCAAAAAGTGTGTGCATGTTAGTTCACATCAGGCTGATATGGATGTGCTAGCAAAACGCTAGCATGCATGGGCTGTTAACTCTTATCGACCAGTGTCTCCCTCACCATAGTTGTCTTGCACTTATTCAAAACAACAGAAGACAAGACTCATGACCCTTAGGCTTGGGTAATGGTGTTTCCTCAAACATCTTGCCAGACGGCGCCAGCCTTCGGAAGCAATAACATACAGGGATTGCGAACTGTATGAGGAATCCTTTGACCATATTGTCTGCAGCTGCCCAGTTCTGCTTGAGGAACGTAAATCTGTCCTGATGCGGGAATGGAACAAACGGGGTATTCGCTGATGCCGGTGGGTCGTCATTGCCCCTCTCAAATCCGGACAACACCGCCCTAAATATTCTGTTGGCTAAGTTTGTCGCCTTAGCCGCTAAGAAGCTGTGCTCTTTGAGGGTTCTGTCGAATGGCTCGGTTCTGCCATCCTAGTGGACCCCTCGCCGGGGCCGTGATCATAAAAAACATACTCCTTTATTTCTGAGCCATCGAATGGTTAAAGTAAGCGCTGTGTACGCCCTTGAGCGGAGCGTTGTTCAATTATCATTGTGTGTACTTATGAAACCTTGGTCATTGGATTCTGCGAGGCTCTGCCTCTCATTCGATTACCTTAATGCCCACCAAAGGAATCTCATTGTATTAGTTTCATCAGTTTCGGTTTTTGCATTTAGCCTGGTTACTTTAACGCGGCACCTGCGCTGTGTTAAATGCCTCTGGCCAAAAATCTTTAATACTGGTGTTGCCTCTGTTCCCTCCTGCCCAGTTCCGTTCTTTACAATGCAGTTCTTCCTTGTCTTATTTTACTGCGGCTTGAACACTAGGCTACAGTGAGAATTAGCGGGACATGCCCCGACAGCCCATTGCTTGCAGACTGGTTTGTGATAAATTGTAGCTGCTATTTCACTACCGCACTTTGTCTTGAACTAATACACCCGTTTTTATCTCTCTTTAACCTGATACCTGCTCTAAATTATTTGCAAACTAGTAATAATGCCCCTGCTGTTTTTACTTTGATGTTTTACCTTATATGATGGATAGCTTCCTCAACTTCCTCAATAGTAGGGGTGGTGGTCTAGACATTCTCGCCTTCCTGGAGAAGGGTATGTATTTCATTGGGGGAACGAGGGCATTGGGTATATAGTCTCAATAGTATATTGCAAATGTCTGTGCTATTTTCACTCATTTGCGGACTGTCTTGCACTGTGAGTCTTGCAGTGCTGGGACCACCCGGGATGCCAGGTCCCTGGTGCCTGCCATTAAAGCAGTTTTTTTTTGTCCCTGTATTTGTAGACTTTATGGGTTGAAACCCTTCAGCAGTGGTGAGGCTCCTCCCCGGTCAGTTGTCGCAGAAAGACCCTGGCCTGTGCCAGCCTGCGCCTGGAGTTTTTCGAATCATCATTTCTCCATCAGGAGTATCTGGCCCTCTAGTTCCGTGATTGCTTGCTGCTTTGCGTTGTCACGCCTTCTAACATAGGATGTTACCAGTCCTCTTAGTGGCTTTACCCGCTGCCCAGAGTGTAAAAACATTTTTATTGCTCATTCACCTTCTGAACTCCAGCATGAATATTTTGAGGGTACTGCAGCAACCCCTGCACCCTTTTTTCCATCGCCTATAAATAAAATTGTGCTTTACCATCTCCCCAGATTTTTCTTAAATGGTAAACCATTAGTGCAGAGTTGTTTTTAAAAAAAAAGTTCTCATAGCATAATCTTTACGCATTATAAAATATGGTTGATGGTTATTCAAGACATGTGCAAAAGAAACAATTGATGGACGGAATGCTGGACAATGCAAACATTCACCCCCAGTCACAAGGATCTGGGTTTAATCCATCATTCTTTTGCTCACCACACCACCCCAGTTTGGACCCAGCCATGTGCAAATCAGTCTTGACCTTGTTCCTTGTGGGAACAGTCCAGCCCGAACTGCCAAGCCAGGTCCTCCCTGGACCGGAAACAAGCATCCTGGGACCGGTTTCAGGGCATCACCCTTCTTCAGCCAGGCTAGCTTGAATCCAGTGGTGTGGTGAGCACGGGACCCACGTCTGGGCATACCCTTCCCACTTAGGGCAACATATGCAAAAGAAACAATTGATGGACGGAATGCTGGACAATGCAAACATTCACCCCCAGTCACAAGGATCTGGGTTTAATCCATCATTCTTTTGCTCACCACACCACCCCAGTTTGGACCCAGCCATATGCAAATCAGTCTTGACCCTGTTCCTTGTGGGAACAGTCCAGCCCGAACTGCCAAGCCAGGTCCTCCCTGGACCGGAAACAAGCATCCTGGGACCGGTTTCAGGGCATCACCCTTCAGCCAGGCTAGCTTGAATCCAGTGGTGTGGTGAGCACGGGACCCACGTCTGGGCATACCCTTCCACTTAGGGCAACATATGCAAAGAAACAATTGATGGACGGAATGCTGGACAATGCAAACATTCACCCCCAGTCACAAGGATCTGGGTTTAATCCATCATTCTTTTGCTCACCACACCACCCCAGTTTGGACCCAGCCATATGCAAATCAGTCTTGACCCTGTTCCTTGTGGGAACAGTCCAGCCCGAACTGCCAAGCCAGGTCCTCCCTGGACCGGAAACAGCATCCTGGGACCGGTTTCAGGGCATCACCCTTCAGCCAGGCTAGCTTGAATCCAGTGGTGTGGTGAGCACGGGACCCACGTCTGGGCATACCCTTCCCACTTAGGGCGACAAATGCAAAAGAAACAATTGATGGACGGAATGCTGGACAATGCAAACATTCACCCCCAGTCACAAGGATCTGGGTTTAATCCATCATTCTTTTGCTCACCACACCACCCCATCAATTGTTTCTTTTGCATTTGTCGCCCTAAGTGGGAAGGGTATGCCCAGACGTGGGTCCCGTGCTCACTACACCACTGGATTCAAGCTAGCCTGGCTGAAGAAGGGTGATGCCCTGAAACCGGTCCCAGGATGCTTGTTTCCGGTCCAGGGAGGACCTGGCTTGGCAGTTCGGGCTGGACTGTTCCCACAAGGAACAGGGTCAAGACTGATTTGCATATGGCTGGGTCCAATCTGGGGTGGTGTGGTGAGCAAAAGAATGATGGATTTAACCCAGATCCTTGTGACTGGGGTGAATGTTTGCATTGTCCAGCATTCCGTCCATCAATTGTTTCTTTTGCATTTGTCGCCCTAAGTGGGAAGGGTATGCCCAGACGTGGGTCCCGTGCTCACTACACCACTGGATTCAAGCTAGCCTGGCTGAAGAAGGGTGATGCCCTGAAACCGGTCCCAGGATGCTTGTTTCCGGTCCAGGGAGGACCTGGCTTGGCAGTTCGGGCTGGACTGTTCCCACAAGGAACAGGGTCAAGACTGATTTGCATATGGCTGGGTCCAATCTGGGGTGGTGTGGTGAGCAAAAGAATGATGGATTTAACCCAGATCCTTGTGACTGGGGGTGAATGTTTGCATTGTCCAGCATTCCGTCCATCAATTGTTTCTTTGCATTTGTCGCCCTAAGTGGGAAGGGTATGCCCAGACGTGGGTCCCGTGCTCACTACACCACTGGATTCAAGCTAGCCTGGCTGAAGAAGGGTGATGCCCTGAAACCGGTCCCAGGATGCTTGTTTCCGGTCCAGGGAGGACCTGGCTTGGCAGTTCGGGCTGGACTGTTCCCACAAGGAACAGGGTCAAGACTGATTTGCATATGGCTGGGTCCAATCTGGGGTGGTGTGGTGAGCAAAAGAATGATGGATTTAACCCAGATCCTTGTGACTGGGGGTGAATGTTTGCATTGTCCAGCATTCCGTCCATCAATTGTTTCTTTTGCATTTGTCGCCCTAAGTGGGAAGGGTATGCCCAGACGTGGGTCCCGTGCTCACTACACCACTGGATTCAAGCTAGCCTGGCTGAAGAAGGGTGATGCCCTGAAACCGGTCCCAGGATGCTTGTTTCCCGGTCCAGGGAGGACCTGGCTTGGCAGTTCGGGCTGGACTGTTCCCACAAGGAACAGGGTCAAGACTGATTTGCATATGGCTGGGTCCAATCTGGGGTGGTGTGGTGAGCAAAAGAATGATGGATTTAACCCAGATCCTTGTGACTGGGGGTGAATGTTTGCATTGTCCAGCATTCCGTCCATCAATTGTTTCTTTTGCATTTGTCGCCCCTAAGTGGGAAGGGTATGCCCAGACGTGGGTCCCGTGCTCACTACACCACTGGATTCAAGCTAGCCTGGCTGAAGAAGGGTGATACCCTGAAACCGGTCCCAGGATGCTTGTTTCCGGTCCAGGGAGGACCTGGCTTGGCAGTTCGGGCTGGACTGTTCCCACAAGGAACAGGGTCAAGACTGATTTGCATATGGCTGGGTCCAATCTGGGGTGGTGTGGTGAGCAAAAGAATGATGGATTTAACCCAGATCCTTGTGACTGGGGGTGAATGTTTGCATTGTCCAGCATTCCGTCTATCAATTGTTTCTTTTGCGGTTATTCAAGACAGCAGTTTTTAAAACATTTTTTTTTTTTTAGTTTTGCAAAGAAACTGCTTACAACCAATGGTACAGATCCAGCATCATATAACATGGCATCTTCAGGAATTTCAAAAATATATAAAAGAGGTCCATGAACAGCAAGCATCAGTCCCCTTGCTGGCCCCAACTCTACCCTGACTTTTCTGGTGTATACCTCCCCTCTGTCCGCAAGTGTTGCCACCAGGGTACCAAACCACCTGCCCGTTAGACCTCCTGCTTTGTCGGCTCCATCTATTGGCCCCATTCTTTATCGAACGTCTTTGAGCATCTCCGCCTTTGATACAACGTCCGCGCTGCTAATATACACCAGTCCATGTTCTGTGCCCACCTAGTCCAACTCGGAGAGCTTTCTGTGCTCAGGCCTGAACAATACGTCTCCTAGCCACTGTCAGTGCAACATTGCAAAACAGGCGGGAGTACTGCTGTAGTACCTATTCACCCCCCAGAAACCCAGACATACTAGCTGTGCCGAGAGGTCCTCTGGTAATTTTCCCCACCCACCCGATTTCCTTGGTCGCCTTCTTCTATATTTGAACCACCACCGCTGTGGTTGCCATCCCTACTGGCCTCTCCATGTGGCCATATAGCGTTTGCAGATATCCCTGGTGCACGAGCTGGTCCGCATGCCCACTCGGCTACCAGCAGCTGCCAGTAGTAAAGCTTCAGATTGGGCTAAGCAATGCCTCCATCATAAGACCCCAGCATTAAGGTATCCAATGCTATCCTAGGGCAAACCCCCCATCCCACAGTAATGTCCTCGTAGTTGCTTTTACCACACGAAAGAAACATTCAGAGACCACACATGGGGTATTCTGCAGTATATAAAGAAATGTAGGTAAATCATTTTGTAGAGCTTCGCTCTACCCATCAAGAATAGCGACCGCTTCTTCCGATCTGGCTACATCCTTCCTGTACTGCCCTAGTATACTCTCCAACATCTGAGCATTAAAGATACCAGGGTCCTTAGTGATAAAGATACCGAGGTACTTAAATTCGGTCTCGTTCCACTGCAGGGGGCAATCCCAGTCTTTTGGCAGGCACCGTCCTGCTTGTGCCAATTAATATGGATCCTAGAGTATCTTGCAAAGAGACTGAGGAACTCTTAACACCCAGGGAATGGACTGTATCGGGTATAACAGTAAGTCATCGGCGTACAGGGAGATCACGTATTCCCAATCAGAATCCCAGCACATGTCCCACAACAGGGCGTCCTTCCATACCCAATGGTTTGATGGCCAGTGCAAACAGGGAAGACAATGGGCACCCCTGCCTTGTACCCCTCCCCTGCCGGAACTCCAGTGATTCCATCCCATTAACACGCACTCTGGCCAAAAGTGTTGTGTAAATCAGGCTAATCCAGGATGGAAAAGTCTTCCCAAAACCCATCTTTTTCAGCACTGCCTTTAGGTATGGCCATTCGAATGCCTTTTCAGCATCCAGGGTCAGGATCATAACTGGTTCTCCAGTATAGCGCGCTCTGCCGAGAGCGCTATAGAGGCATCTCAGGTTATGTCTCATGGCATGAAGCTGCATAACTCCGGATTGGTCCCAGTGAATCAGTTTATTTCACACCTCAAACAGACAGGAGGCTAGGACCCTTGCCAGCTGCTTTTCCCCATATTTAAAAGGGTGATCAGCTGATATGAGACAGTGTCCTGGTTTCTTTCCAGTTTTGTATATTAGGGCAATATGGGCTGTGCAGATGTCTGGTGGAGTTCTGTACTCCAATGACTTCTGATACATCCGGAGAAGTGGTTCCCCCAACTGACTCACCAGGCATTAAAAAAAATTCTGCCGGCAGGCCGTTTGAGCCTAGTGCTTTCCCCCCTTCGTGGTGCCTTATGGGATCGGCGATTTCTGTCACCTTCAGCGCCTTATCTGGTACATCTCTATCCTCCAATGGCGAGACCTGGGGGAGATAACCCACAAACCGCACAAGCTCTTCCAGTAGGCACTGCCGCTGGGGAGAGTACAAGGCCTCCAGGTGGTCTGGAAACTGCTCCGCTATTTCTGGGCTGTGTCGACTGTGTGGCCAGTTGTTGTGACCACTTCCTTCACCCATCACTGACCCTCCTCGTGGTCTGCCAGCCACACCAGGAGTTTCTCACACTTATTACCCACTTCATATAGGCTGTTTCCTTGCCTCCTCCTCCATCTGCCTGTATTCCTCCCGCAGAATCGAGAGGCGGTGCGCCAGAGCTACAGACGAGTTTGCCAGGTACTCCTCTTCTCGATGTCCCACAATTTACTTTACGCCTCCCTCCTAAGCCCTGAGGTCCTAGAGATTCGGTATCATTTATCTCCCTCCCACAGTGTGACCTCTTAGGTCACAGAGCCCCTGTTTTCTGCAAAGTAATTTTCCATAGTTGTCCCCGAGGTCTCCTTCGTGCCCCAGTCCCTGAGGTACCAAGCCTCCAGTCTCCATGGTGGATTTTGGACTGTGGTCTGTGTCATGAGCCGGGTATATAGTGGAGAATGATCTGAGATTCTCCTCGGTAGGAAGACTGTGTCCCAATATCTGTCCCAGACTGTGGGGAACCAAGAAATAATCGAACCGCGAGCCTGACTGGGAAGTGGAGGATGCATATAACAATTGTTGTTTGTTGGGATACCTAGCCCTCCATAGGTTGTGCAGCCTCAGTGCCCGGCTGCATTGGAGCCCTCTTAATCTGCCCAGTTCTGTGCTACTGTGAGGTGGAGAGATCTACGCACCAGGATACTCACTCCCTTGGTGTCTGACGTGAACCCAGAGTGGGCCACAGTTTTGTAACAGCCCTGACCCAAAAAAGCGCAATTGGTACCTCAGATGTGACCGATGACATCAGAACTCTCAGACCGAGGAGAAATGGTGGCCCTGATCCTCCTCGACCTCTGCTGCGTTTGACGGCGTCTCCCACCACACCCTCATCGACAGATTCTAGTCATCATCCTACAGCAAAACGCCCTCAAGTGGACCGCCTCCTTCCTCTCAGGGCTCACACAGAGCATCCGACTGCCTCCCTTCACCTCCGCACTCGAGGACCTCATATGGGGCGTACCACAAGGATCATCCCTCGGCCCCACCCTGTTCAACATCTACATGACTCCCTTCGCAGACGTAGTCAGATCCCATCGACTAAACATAATCTCCTATGCAGACGACACGCAACTAATCCTCTCGCTCACCGAGGACTCCTCCAACGCTGAAACCAACTTCTGCAATGCCATGACCATGTAGCTAAGTGGATGAGAGACAACTGCCTCAAACTCCACTCCGACAAAAAGCGAGTAATTTAGTCCCCGGATTGCGGCCCAGACCACGTGGTGCCGTACAGCAAGGTTGTTGGTCACACGCTTTTCACTGGTTCATGCTCTTATCTCCCGCAAAGGCTGCTCCCCTCTTGCAGCGGCTACCCAGGTGCTGCTCCTACTCCTGATGCGTCTACTCCCTGCACCGCATCTCTGACACCTCTTCTCAGGGCCTGGGGATTGCCACCCGCATTCCAGCATCCGACTCGAGCCCACACCGCGGCCCCGTTCACCATACGGCAACACCATCCGTCGAGCTCCAATCCTCTGGAGCGGACTGGGCATCTTGCACATCAGCTTTGGGCCCTCACGGTTGCGGGCATTGGCAGCCTCATCACCCTCCACGGCCCCTCCTGCCACCGCACAGGAGCTGGGCTGGCCACAATGGGCCCAGGTTCGGCACCCAGCGTGGCACCCAAAGTCTCTCTGCTGCCTTGCCCGATACGACCGGGTGCAGCCTACTGCGGCAGCGGTGTCTGGGCTTATCAAAGCAGCAATCCATTCCCCGAGTCCTTGGAAGTAGTTACTTCTTGGAAGTAGTTACTCGTCACGTCCCCCCTCCTACACTGGATCATGACAGATTAGGGAGGATTCGCCATCGTACGATGCAGCTCTGCTCTAGTGCGCCACTTTGCTTCAGTGCCTGGCCACTCCCCCAAGACAACCGTTTCACCAACTAATTTTAAACATTAACATTGTAAGCAATACTGTCTTTATTTATGACAACATTCATGGATTTGTAATCTTAAAAAGCTCTTAACTTGAACTATAGTTGATTTTGTTTAAATATAATCCATTTTGTAGAATTTATATTCTTTGGATTACAACAGTTCATTGCAAAAGCCAAATTACGTTTTAGGACGTAATTCAGTGACCAACAAAATTGCATTTCTCATGTAACCACTTCTCAGTGATTACTCCGAGTAGCACCACCATATTATTGCACCAAGTGCTTTTGGCAGATTACTGGTAATGCCCAAATCAAGATAAAGTTCCTGTATAGAAAGGCTATGCCTGGCAGAAGTAAGTAAGGGGCGTTACAAATGTTTTTCTTTTCTTTCTAAAAGGGATTGTTTTTTCAAAGGAAGCCATTCTATTATATAGATAAAAGTCGTGTATATTTTGGAATCAAACAATTTTTATTAGTTATGTAAACCAAATGTGGTGTAAAGACAAACATACACTATATCAATGATTAACACACTATTTGTATGTGTATGTCAAACAATAGTAGCATCCAAAGTGTAAAAATAGAAAGAACATCTCCCACTCCAGCTGGGAAAATCAAAAAGATACATCATTAGCATGCAGTTTGTAATGTGGGAGCCATCCGTTCATTGAACAATAATGTAGGCGGGCTGATATTCTCTGAGGTAAATAGTTTGGTATTTTTGCATTAAATACTTTCAATAGGGCCTCAGTCGGTTTCTTTCATTTTGCATTATGAAGTGTATATAAGCCTGCACTATGTGAATTTACTTTCCCATTGACCGGTTTAATGTGTTCATAGGACAAGTGATCTGTAAAACCATTTCTACGTAGGTGTCGTTTTTTTTTACTCTCTCCATGGTGCTTTGACCTGAAATCCATCTGTACGTTTGCTTTTTATGCTGGTTGGAAAAGCCTATAATTTTACCCTTTAGTTAAATTTTTTTATTCAGAAAATGTTTGTGAATAGATATGTAACTCATCAAGACCAGTCAAATTGGTGTTTTATCAAAAAGTAATCTGCAAACAGGAGGGTATTTAAACGATGGCCATACATTTCTGGAGAGAAATTCCTAATAATTTGAAAAATAGAAGGATGTGTAATGAAGAGAGTAGAAGAACATCACTTCTTGAGTTCGTTCTCAGAGCTAGGTTTTTTAATACACTTTAAAACTCAACAACTTAATGGTCAATGCAGAGAAATTATACGAATTAAGCCTTCTGGAATATTAAGGGAGCCAATTTCCACCACAGCCGTTAGTCTATTAACCAACTCACATGCTGGTGTATAATCTACGTACACTGCAAAAATAGGATGACTTTTTGGCTTTACGTATTGTGTAATGTAACTCTTAAAATTGAGAAATTGTCTAGGCATGGGATTGGAAACCTGCCTGTTCCAGAGGAACAATGTTATTGCTGGCGGTTCATTCCTGTAAGTATTGCAAATGTAATTTTGAATAAATGTTTACAGCAGCATCCAAATCGGCTATCTGTCTACAATTGGTGGGGTCGTCTTTTTGTCCATTTTTTATATAAAATGTGGCCTGATACCGCCACTCCAAGTGCTTGATATGAAAGCTTTTAGTGAATATTATTTAAACAAATTAGCAAAATGACAATTCTTTAATGTTTTGTTTTAATGGGTATCTCATTTTTGAGAGCCTTTTATATAGGTGGTCATTTTTTTTCAGATCCCTTTATGTTGCCACCTATAATCCTACAACTTAGAAACTTTTTGAAAGAACTGTGTGGACAAATGTTAGGCAAATTTTTTTAAATTAAAGTTTTATTGAAACAACAAAGGATCTGCGTATACAGTGTAAACATCATGATGTCATGCACATAGTCATTTGGTATACAGTTTCATAGAGACAACACCAATTATATGACCGCGGTAATGTTATATGTCCTCGTCCGAGTCATGATCCAACCCCGGAGGTGTACAGATGTTCCCCCTATATACGTTCCATTTGCCCCACACCCTTCCCCATTTCTTTGGGCATTTCCTGTGAATGAATGTGGCCTTCTCCGCTACCATGGCTATATCCATATCTCTACACCAGTCCATTAAAGTCTGTATACTTCCAGCTCCCCATTTTTGTGCTATGTTTCGTTTGGCTATCATCATGCCTGTCGTTGCCCACTGACGTTCAGCGTGATTAAGGTCTGTTGGTCCCCAAATGTTGAGGAGCCAGCATTTAGGCTTAGGCGGGGCTGTCTTCTCAGTGACCTCCGTGATGGTTCCCATCACTGCCGCCCAGTATGGTGTAAGCTTTGTGCATTCCCACAAGGTGTGATAAAAGGTACCTATGTCGCCACAGAGGCGCAAACAGTACGGATCAGGAGTTCTTCCCATCTTGTGCAGTGTTACCCGCGTATAGTATGTCCTGTGTAATATTTTAAACTGTACCAACCGCAGTATAGAGGAGATTGCCACCTCTTTAGGCGATGCTATCGCCTCTCGCCAGTCGGGGTCGTCCATGTCTCCAACCGCCGTCTGCCAGAGCGCCCCAAGTCGGTCAAGTGGATCTGTTCGGTTATTGATGATTTTTTTATAGGTGAGTGAGGTCGCTTTTTTGTGTAGATAATCGGTAAGCAGTCGGTCCTCTAAAGGGGATGATTCAGGGAGTGCTTCTGCTGTTGGGAGGGCTGCATCTATCGCATGTTTAATTTGCATATACTGGAATTGTTCGCCCGGAGCCATCGTGTATTGTTCTTGTAGGTGGGCAAAACTGACGACCTCTCCATTGCGCCAGAGGTCCCCCAGCCGGGAGATTCCTATCAGATCCCATTTTTGAAACCCTTTGCTTTTTCCCCAATGTTCCTAATTTGCCTGCGTCCCACAGTGGAGTGTGTTGTCAGTCTGTCTGTCCAGCCCAGGTGCTTAGTAACCGTGTGCCATATACGAATTGTGTGTGCCGTTGGGCCCATAAGGTCACGGACTTTCAAATGTTAGGCACATTTGACTATTTTAGTTTAACCAGATACCCTCTGGTATGGGTATGTTTGTTTGAAGATACTTTATGTCCAATTTACCCACTGTCAAAGGGCAATTTTTCTAAATCTTCTGGTTTTGATGCTTCATGCAAAGCATACCCACACTTATTTTCGTCTGATTTCAAAGTATTTTTATCGTGCATCTTTAATTCCTTTCTCAATAACTTTATTTCATTTAGTTGTTGGATTTACATAATGCAATCTAGTCTTTTTTTCAATTTAGTTTTAAACTCCTGTACCCTTTTCTTAACTTTGTGGACACTGAAATGTTTTCTTGAGGATACACCAGAAAAATATAATGTTTTTAGTCTTTTAATGAGATTTTCTTCACTGTAACTAGAATTAACCTTTATTTTGGTTACTTAATAATATTAATTGATGCCATGAAACTTCCTGAAGTTGCATGTGGCTTTGAAAGCTCCCTTCTAACGTTTTGTACAGAATAGCATTACAATTTCATTTCACTGTAATAAAGCGTTGAAGACTTAGCCTTTGTTCCTACATTGTGTAACTTCTGATTTTCACATCAGACTATCCTCCTTCCATCATTGCCTCGAAATTCTACCCTGCTGACCGATCATTTCACACCTTAGTTGCGAAGAATTCTCAGCATTACTATTTCGAAAGAGCCAAAGACCACTGGTCAAGACAAATAACTCTTAATAAACTATGTATGTATTCCTACAGGTCTAGGTTCTTCAAAACAGTTAATAGCCTGGTGGGTAGTTTTTTGCTGATTTTATAACTTATCAGAAAGCCAATAGACCCTTGACATGTAAACCAAGGACTCCCTTCACCAGGGTAAAAGCAACCAGTACTCTGTGGAGGAATGTCCCTACTCTAAACATTTGCAGATTACCGACTGGAAATCTGTCCAAATATTTCCTAAGCATTCCATCAACTACAATTCCAGAACTAATACAATAGGGGCTCACACTTCCCTGCTCATTATGTTTTGCATAATAGGACTTCCATTTGTTCCTTGTTTGCAAGGTTAGGTTATGTACACTATTCTATTTGACAATGTATGGCTATCAGATAGAAATTCATGATTGAGATGGGAGGAGCACTGGCTTTAATCTTAGTTCCATATCAGAAGTACTCTTTATACTTGTAAATGTGACGCATGCCTTCCAGTCTATGTAAGAATTTCATTGCATTGGGTCAGGAATCTTTCTCAATCCGAGCAACAAAAACAAATTTCTTAACTCCCTCCTTTGCATGATGGGATTGGTCCGCTTTCTGTAAAATGTACTTCATCTGAGTGATTTGGATGATCCGTTTTTATTGTAAAGGAGGCATGTTTGAAGTAGATTAAAATGTGAAAGTATAAAAGTGTTCTTGTATCTTGCTCGTTTGGATTTAAAAAGAATGCACACAAGTAAGTAACTTTGCCTTACTTGCCGTTCAACATTTTGGTCACTCTGCTGGTGGGAAGGGGTTTCTGAGATTATGCATGGGGTAAGATGTAGCTTGCTGATTGACACTTGCATTGTGTGAGCGTTATACTGATTTGCTTACAATAGCTTTGAGAGCCAGTTCTTGGTCCCTCTCCACCAGAGGTAGACACTGATAAGTTACCAAGAGATTTGAGCCTCTGAGTCAACGGTAGTGGTGTCAACAAGAATTTAATGTCCTTGCTGGTCTGTAATGATAAAGGTTCATGGTTGAAACACTGAGCAAGATTGGTTTCAGATGCTTTACTGTGTCCACATTTGGTGATGCATTGTTACTGTACCTAATTCCTCTTTAATAAACTTTCTTTGTTATCAGAGGCCCACCGGAAATTCTATCGACAGTATTATGTGGAGGCTTTGGATGACCCCTCACAGAGGAACTGGGTCAATGGAAGAGGTGTTCTTTCCTTTGAAGGAAAGCATCAGTTTCAGGATCTGCCAGATCTGCGAAGAAAAGGAAGACAGACCAGCAAGAGCTACCAACATCGGGTAATGCCTTTAGGTCTTACTTGTAGACTGAGCGATCAACCACTGGTAGCATAAAGAGCTGTATAACACTACTAATAGAATAGAAGGCTTTAGGCACCCATACAGGTCGCAAATAGTGAGTGCAAGTTGTGCACCAACTTATTGCAACCTGTCTGTAATTTTGCATTGCGTCCTGTGTATCAATAGATTGTGTTGCAAAAAGGCCAGTTGGAGACAGTCGCAAAGGGATGTGCCTACTGAATATTATTTAGGCAAGTCTGTTTGTGACCCCTCTGTGTGATTAGCTCCAACCATAGGAATGGTAGCTTGTCCCCAAAGGCCGCTCTCCACATTTCCCAAAGGGAAGCTGTTCAGAGGGGCCAGCTTCTCCTTTGCAAATGAGTTTCTGCCTCTTTTGCGGTGCCCGTAACTTGTCAATCGCTTGCAACTGCAGTTCCGGTCTCAAACCATTGGCATATCTCATTGCAGTTCTCAGTTAGGGGGGGGCTCGCCCCTCCCCCACCCCTGCTTCAAGTCCCCTCTTAGTGGTAATTCAGAATGCTTTACAAACACATTTTGCAATTCGGAAAGGGTTTTCTGATCACAAAATGAGCTTGGTACATAAAGAAATTTCATTTTGTGGTTGCAAACCCTGTGAGTTTTCATCTTGAAGTATTGGCAATGGCAAAATCTTTTTGTACATCTGCCTTCAAGCCTCTGTCTGAAAATGGTTCACATTAAAAAAGGAAGTTTGATGCAGTATTGATCACCTACTACTTTGTTTGTATGTTTCAATTGACTGGGGGAATGCAGGGGTACAAATAGGCACCCATTATAAAACATTTTTCCAATTTTGCTTCCATTTTCTCTTTCACATTCCTATTGGCTAGCCTCCTTCCCTTTCTTCTGAATCATTCTTGCGTCTCTGCATTTTCTTCTGTGCTCCCCTCTTTCTTTGTGTTAAAAACGATCATCTTGCTGCTCTTCTACTTTTCACTAAGTTGCTGTTTGTGATCCCCCCCCCTATGTGCGAGTTTCTTTTACACATTTGTAAATGCCTGACAATTTGCTCCTAAAGGATCAAGATTTGCTGTCCATTTTTCAAAATAGTCAATTAGAATTACATTTTAACACTAATACGTTTGGCTGAAAAGGCAACTAGAATTCACGCCCACAAAATAATACAAAATGAGGTGTGGTGGAGAAAACATCACCCTTTACATTGGGGAGTTTTGATAGTGCTTCTTTGCGGAATTCCAAGGGCTCCACTGTCCCGGAAATCATAGGAGCACTAAACAGCTAATGTTTGATTATTTTGCCCTGCGGAGCTAGGATGCATGAATATAGTTGTGTAGTTCTTATTTCTTTTAGAATTGTTCTGAAACATCTTCATTTGACTAAGGCATCGAAAATGTTTTATTTCTTGGTATTATACACTTTTTCCTCTCCTTTACAGAGTATAGTTTCTTTTCAAATTCCTTTTCATTACCTATACCAAATGGTTTTGATAAATGTACTTCATGTGGTACTAAAGAGTCTTGGAAGGATGATTCTACAGTTTACATGGTTTATCTTCTCGACTCTCACAACATTAAGGATTGCCACATTAATTAAGAAATGCCATATAGGAGTCTGAAATATTCTGGTGTCTTGTTTGAGACCAAACCTTGTCTGGCGGTTACCTCTGCCTTTTCAGAAAGAGGAAAGCAGCACCATCTGTTTTGGGATTGTATCCCAGCAAAAGCGTTGTTGAGTGATACTCACCTCAGAACTTAATAGCCCTGAATTTATAATGGGATTAACCAGATCTCTTCTACCACAATGCAGAAAAAAGTGGATTCTTCTCCCAGATTAAACAGGACAATCTTCACTTTTTCGAAGACTATCTTTGCATCCCAACACCCGAGTACTTACAGGCCCTTGTTTTAGAGAGGGGGTCAGGTAAGTATGCACAGTTTGGAGTGGTTAATTCGAAAAGAAAAAGTGCCAGGGCCCAACTCATTGGTCAGGAAGCCACGGGGGCTTACATCACCCACTGCCCATACTAGGTTTTCTAAACTCCAGTTCTGGTGCTACCCACTAAACATCACACTGATACACGTGTGCCATTTTGGACTATTCTAGGCACATCAAGCTCGAAGGACAGACTAGACATGCTAGTTCATTTTGGATTTTATGTATATGGAACTGTGAAACACTTTGCTGGTCTTAAAAAAAGACAGTGCCACTATGTGGTGGACTGGCTGAATTAAGTGCAGTTGTTTATAAATAGGAGCTATGCGTAGCACCTGCAAACACTTGCACAAATTAATAAGCTAGATTTTTAACTACATTTTCAAAAAATGTGTTCCATCTCAGTTGGGTCCTCTCTTGTTACACAATATAGCAAATTGAAGTTAAGAATGTTAGGATTCAAATCTGTTTTTCCCCCCTTCATTTTGTCACAAGTTTACATACTCTCTCCTACAACTAAAGGCCAGCAAGGAATTAAAAACCTGCCCAAGGCAACCACATCCTGTCCGTCCCTAATCCCAGCAATTCCCGACCCAACAACTCTACCAATTTACAGCTGTCTCTTCCCCTTCGAGGCTTATATTATGTTTAGTGGACATTCATGTTTTACAGGCTTCATTTGAATTCCTTCATTTATTCCTCTCCACTGTCACCGGCAGTCGTAATCCTAAGTTCCCCAAGATGACATGGGCATGTGAGTTGCTTGAATTCTTTGAAGAGTAATTTTAAGAATAGAGCCCAGTTTGTCTCATAGTCGTTTAGCTTTCTAGTTATTGTATTCGTGATTTTCTCCATTATGAACACCTCCATAAGTCTGTAGAGTCATTCTCTCAGGATTGTGGTCTGTCTTTACCCTATAGTGCGGTTATTGCTTTCCTTGCGGCACAGAGTACCAACAACAATTGCTTACCACATGGTGAGTGGAGGAGAAATGTTTGTTTGGCAGGCCTAATATGGCTGGATGCCTTGGTATGCTTGTGTGAAACATCTCTTTAATAGCGTCCAACATTGAGGACCAGTAAGCTTGAAGACGTGGGCAAAGCCATATCAAGTTTACAAGTGTGCTGCTGTGCCCGCGCTCCCTCCAGCATCTACTGGATCTGTTGTTATCCAATTCCAGAGTTTTACCGTGGTTTGGTACCAGTACGTATTTATTCGGTAAACGTCTCCGTAGCTACCGCCTATTGCATGAAGATAGAGATTTATTTAAATGTCTCTTCTCATTCTGCCGACATCCGGGGCGACTGAGTTTGGTTTCCTTCCTCTTTTGGTCTGGACACCTTCTCGCTGTTGCAGCACTTCACTAATTTTGGAGACCAGCTCTTTATTGATGTCCTTATTGATGACCCATTGTTCATACATTGTCATGGTCTGATAAGCCAGGGGTCTGATCATGGTATCATTTCCCAGTGTCCAATTTGTGTGTAGATGAAGCGCTTTGTTCCAGACAAAGTAAAATTGCTCATCAGATTTTCCAGACGTGATTCCCTCCATATCAAAGAACTCTCAAATTATTTTATAGTTGGGGACTCAGATTGGCGAATAAATATTCTTTCATGGCCAGAGTAACATCAGGGTTCCCCAATATGAGATCATTGGCAAGAAGAAAGTAATTAGCTTCTACTTGGTTTCAACTGTTTCCCACATCTACATTGTGGCCTTAGTCCCCTCCACCCCAGATATGTGTCTTGAAGTCATCTGATCCACACAAAGCACCAATGCTTCCACCGTTTAAGGGCATCTCATTCTACCATGTAGTGAAGGTAGGCCATCTGAAAGCAACACATAATGCATGGTCATCCAAGTCCGCACACCTTGGGGGCATGTGAATCCGATTCCTGGCGACGCTACGCTGTTTTATAGTGTGGAGGATTGTGTGCAGCACCTAAAGTGGGAGGGTTTGCTATAGGAACAGTATGCTGGGTAGTGTGGTGATCCTCACTGCAGTGATCCTTCCACACAATGAGATGACCACCCCCATGTGCCTTAATTTGAGCTCTTGGCTGGTCGTCTGCAGGAGCAACTAATAGTTTGCTGGAAGGTCCATTCTAGGTTGTGTGCTAACAAGATCCCCAGATATGTTATGGTCCTGTCTGCCAGTGAAATGGGAACCAACAGTGTATGTTGTTTACTTGTGCTCTGGATTAGAGCTGTCCAGTACTTCAGATTTAGACGGGTTAATTTTGAACTCTGAAACCGTTCCATACTTTGGCAGCTCTTTTATCAGAACAGTTACAGTTCTAGTTGGACCTTGAATATGATGTTGTCTTCTGTATGAGGCCTGTTTATAGGATCCCCCCACTCCAAGTTAATGCCAGAAACATTTGTGATTGCAAGTAACTCCACTAGTGAGCAAAAAGCAGCAGGAAGACTGGGTATTCCTTATGAGTTCTCCGTCCCACTGAAAACGGTCTAGATGAATGACCTTCGCCCCTAAAGGCAGACAGATTTTTCTTATAATCACAAATATACCATCCACTGAATATGTACTGAATGTACTAATGTGGGTTCCAGACAATGCCAGTACTCTAGTTTGAACACCTTTACATCATATGTGTATAGTCATTATATGAAGGAGCTGTTTCTTATTATCTCTGCACCCTCTTCTTGGTATGAAACCTGATTGGTTCTGCTCTGTCAGTCATAGCAGGACCCCTTTTAAACTATTTGCAAAGATACTTCTGAAAAGCTTGGCATCGACATTCCGCCTATACATGGTAGAGCAGTTTGTCCTTCCCTGGATTTAGAATGACTGAGATCATGGTCTAAGACATAGATGCAGTTATGCCTTTAGACTCCGAGAAGGAGTTGAAAAGTTTTGTCAGCAGGGGTTGCTAGAGACTTACAAAATGTTTTGTAGAAGAGAGAGCTGTAGTCATCAAGCATAGTGGGATTTGTTTTGTCTTAAGCTTAGATCTGCCTGTTATCACTCCGTCTATTTGAATAGGTCTCGCTGGATCTGTCTGCTCGTCCCTGAGCCTGTGTGTGGGAGATATCATTCAGATATTCACCTGTTTTCTTAGGCTGAACTGGTTTCGCTGTATACGTTTGATAAAATTTGTGAAAGGCCTGTGCTATACTGGAATCTTTGATGCAGCTTGTTCGAATAATTGATCCTGCTATTTTCAATGCTTTCTAAATGGCTTTGTCTACTTTATTTCTGAAGTTGGTCTAGCTTGTTTGCGCAAACACTCTCCCCATCTTCTCTTCACACACACACACTAAAGGATAAATGGACGGTGAGAGGATTGCACAAACAAATAAAATGGACGATAGGAGGATTGATTCAAAGTTTTTCCTTCACCTGTGACTGGCGTTCCCAAGTTGATCGGCAGGATCATTCTAGGATCTTTGGCATCAACTCTTTGAACATTTTAGATGTTGCTGGCTATCCAACCCCAAAAGCTTCAGAGACTTTCGTTAGTAATTGGTTCATTCTTTTGGAACATTTTTCCTCATTTGTGACTATATAAAAACGAATCTAAAGTTTCAGATCTAAATACTGTTCATTATCTTACATCTACTGTTTCTAAAATAAGTAGTGGAAAAACAAATTTCTCACCATTAAGTGGGTTACTTGCAATCGTTTTTACCAGTATAAAAGGCTTAAGACCCTAATTTATCTCTGTATTGTCAATAGCTTAATACTGTACTCATTTATAGACATTCCCATAACCCACTGTTCTTACTGATGCCCCTCTTTTACGTTTCCTCACTTTGTGCATATTCCTGCCTTTTTCTTTTCTTTTTTTCTTGTCTGTGTGTTCTTGATGTTTGTTCTCCGAGCCCACAATCTCACCTTGAGATTGCTTTGAGAGTGCCCCCTTTCTCACTTCTCTGCAAAGCACAGTTTGCATTAAAAAAACATGATGTTAGGGAGTGGCAGAGCATGGCATTATTAATCTGGCACTATTCTGTTTTGTTTTCCGTGTTCTCTCTCCACATAAGAGCTCATATTTTGTAGCACAGCAACTTTCACAGAGACTCGTCTCTTGGCAGAGAAATCAGTAGTTTGCAGCATCTACAGGCCCACTGCCATGGCTTGAATGTTCTCCTTTGAGACTGACACAGGCATAGAGGGTTGTCACTCCCTCAAAGGTGGCTCCAAACACTCTGAAAATGCCCAGGATGTGGTGTGCTTCTCCTTTGAGAAACCTGGCCCTAAAATCATATGCGGGCTCTCTGAACCTTGACACAGCCACCCTGTTTGGTGTTCACTGAGACATTTTACGTCAACCTTTAACACTGAATGCTGAAACAGCCCAGCCTAGTTGTTTAATGTAAAGAGCCTCTACGTTTGGGCATACAAGCCTAAGCAGTGTTGAGCAGCCAGTTCAAAACAATGTAATGAAGCTTACCTTTGCACTCGGAGGATCGCAATACTTCTAAGAGGATGCCTGGTGCAAAGGGGTGGCATTTTGGGACTCATATGAATATATGCTGTCAACAGTTGTTGAACGATATATCATCTTTTTAGATCCCATGTAGCGACCTCCAAACCACTTTAATGTTCCTAACCTAGATATTTGACTGTCATTTTTGTTTTTGTTTAACACTTGTGCTAGATTTCCAATATTTCATTAATTTTTCACTGGTCTATCTTTTTGAGGTTCCAGGCTTTTCAACATTTTACTTTGTGCAACATTCTCTGGTACTGGTAGTTCTGACAAAACAAAAAAGGTGTGGATGGAAGGCAGGTTTCGTATTTTGGAGTGGGGTGGTCCAGGCTCATGACTTACTGTTAATCATTAACACCATTTAATAACCTTGAAAATATTTCTGTTTACAGATTCTTTTGAGTTTACTAGTCTCTTTTTTTCCTATTCATACTTTTATAACGTGCCCTCTTTTGCTTTTTGTCCAGGTTCCTAAAAAATATAAGGCTGCATGGCAGAGGAGTGTTGTGCTTGCGGAAGAATTGATTTCCAAAGATCCAGATAAACAAAACTGTAGCATTGATCTCCTGAAAGGTAATCAGAACTGTGAGATGCTGGAACCGTCTGAAAGGAACTCCTTAACCGATGCACTTACCCTGATGAATGGTTGTCTAAGTCCTCCTGTGGGCATTTTCAAACATCCGGCTGAAGTAAAGTTAACCTGTCCCAAATCATCAAAAAAGATAAATTGTGGCAAGAGCGTTGGAGGAAAAGATAGTAATGTTCAAGACCCTGCCATTGGGATGAGTTGTGTGCTGTCCACAGAAGTTGTTGAAATTGCACTGAGTGCGATCCACCCATTCTTTACTCAAAGCTCCACTGAGCGCACACTCTTTGGGACCGAAGTTCAGTTTTTTGAAAATCCATTCTGCTCCCATACAACTGGAGTCCTGCCTGGCGTCTCGAAGAGAAAAAAAACAGCTGGGACAAGAAACCGAACTCGTTTGCCAACTGTTAAGAATCCTCAAAGTAAAATGGACCAAAGTTTTGTGCCTAAAATATTGGAACATGAGGGGGCTTGTGATAATATACCCAAGTACACCAACAGTACCAGCAAGAAGAGAAAATGCGACAAGCCGCTTACACATGTTGTTAGCTCAGCACATTGCAGCATAGAAGCAACTGCTTTGCAAGTGCCTGCTTCTGAAGCGGAAGCATCAATTATAGCCTCTGAAGGGGCATCACAGGATGTTTCTAAATGCAAACGACTTCCACTTCCTGGTGGTTCTCCTCATCTAGCAAAGGATGATCCAGATCAAAAAAGACTTAAAGTAAAAGACTTAAAAGAACCCAAGAGGCGATATGTTAGAAGCAAACGCAAAAATCAAGACGAAGCACAAGAGGGTGAAGGAAGTGTGTTTTCTGATACCAAAGGAGTGGCTCTTGGATCAAACTTTTCTGCCGAGCATGGCACACTTGCCCATCAGCTGCTCCTCAGCAACATGCATGAAAGATCACGAGATGCAGCTGAGATAGAAACTGCTGTGGTTAAGCATGTTCTCTCAGAGTTGAAAGAGTTATCATACAAATCGATAAAGGAAGAGACCTGTGATGGTTCATCCTCTAAACCCATGTTGCCCTTACTTTTTGCTTCTCCTGGACAGAGTTCTGTAGCTTTAGAACCAGACTACAAATTTAGCACCTTATTAATGATGTTGAAGGACATACATGATAACAAGACAAAGGAGAAGCAGGTAATGACTGGACAGAACACTGCCTCATGTACAAGCCCAGGAAGCACTTCTACAGTCAAACACTTCACGTTTTCCTCACCTGCATCAAGCAAAGAAGGGGAAGGTGGTCTCAGCCAGAGTACGAGTGACTCTTCCTTGATAGGTGGTATCAAGGAATCCACATCCCTTACTGATTCAGACACAGGCGGACTTATGAATACCACAGACTCCAGTGGAATGGACCCAAATTACAGTACTTCTGGCATTCTTGCAGAATCTGTGCGGCTGCTGAAACAATTTTCTAGCTTGTGTACAGAGGCAGATCTTATTAAAGCAGTTGGTAGACCTTTGAAATCAGAAAGCAATGACCACCGAGCCATTAGCACACCAGAACCCACATCGGACATTTACAGGCATGGAACTGACCCAGTAAATGATAATCATAACTATGCGATGAGAATCCCTAGAGTGACAGTTTCCCCTGGGTTACAAAAGTGCTTGGTCAATCATGAATTTCCACGTTTTGCTAGTAATGCTGTGGAGGAATCCCATGTAAAGACACCGGGTCAGCACATCACCCCTAAAAAAGAGAGGGACCTAGAACTGGACTCTGAGCTGAGCTGTGAAGGCTCTGGGGGTGACGAATTTAATGAGTTAAATCCTGTCACCCCCAAAAGGCAATATAAACGTAGGAACCAAAGCAGTGTTCAAGTCACCAAGCGGAACTATAGAGTTAGGAAAGGTTTGCAGTCTAAGAGTGCCTTTGGTCGAATAAATAATAGAGAGCCTTCTCTCAAGGGACGTGCAGTACCTAGGCCTCCCACACTCACTAAGAACCTTGAAGAACAGGGAACTGGTTTACCGTGTGCTGGTCTCTTGAATGGGGCAGAGAATCAATTGAATGCATCAGACAATTCAAATGGAGCTATACATGTGAAAAGTGAGCCTGTCAGTTCTCCTGAAGAATTAGAGCTCTTGGCACAAGGTAAGGCAACTGTATATCTTGATTTCTGGCTGCTAAATGTAGTTAATGGTTTTGTTTGCCCAGTGCTTTACAAATTCATAATTAGTTATTCATGAAATAGGTCTATTAGAAACAAGTTGGATCTGACATAATGTACATGAACTGTCATTGGTAGGGTGGTTGTGCAAGTTGATTTGGTCAAATGAGTATATGTTCTAATTTGAAAATAAGAAACTGAAGAGATGGTTCGAAAGAGGGTTGCTTCTATAACAACCATGTTAGGCTATTGTCCTGTTTCACTGTTTGAAAGGACTCTTGTTGTAAAAATAATTGCTTTACAGTTCCATTAAAATTCTTCCATGTTCCATCACTCCTTTGTACACTATTATGTTATGGAATGTATATCAAATATTTATTAGCAATCTATTTTAAAGTTTAGTAATTGCCATGGCATGTACATTCATGAAGGACCTTCTGCCAGAGGAGCTAAGATGAGCTAAAAGAGACCGATATTGTTTATTTGTTGCGTCCTGTTCTCCTTCGAAACAGCGGGTTTTGCAGCATGAATCTTTTCTGTATTCAATTCCTGTGCATTATTCCGCTATCCAGTAGTTGGGTTTGAAAATTACCCTACTTCGTTTATTGGGGGGGGGGGGGGGGGGAAGAGTCAAACAATAGGCCGGCATAGTCATCCCCCTATGAGGTTAGACGGACGCTCGCAATGCCCCAGTTCGTGGTCATCATCTTCAGATTCTTTTTTCTGCCATTGTGCAGAGAAGCAACGTTGTGAGCAGTGGTGGCTGGTGACATTTGAAAGTGGTGAGGCGTAAAATGATTGGCATACTGCACCGGAGCGAGCGCAGCGAGCGAGCCCGAACAACCTAAGGGGGGTTTGGGGGGGTTCTCCCCCCGAGAAAAGTTTGAAAAAAGAGTGGACAAATGGTGCATTTTCAAGCAAATTTGAGAAAGCAGGAAGGTTAATAAAGCAATTGGAATGTTACTTGTGTTTTTTAGAAATTTTGTTTCCCACAAAATGCATCCTCGTGCCTCCAAAAGCAAATTCCGCAAATTTCCTGCACTCCAATCTATTATATGTCTGCATCTGCACATATATCCCCAGAAGTGAGCGAGCCTGGTCAAAAACCCACCACCCACTTGCAACAGAGGTCCAACCATGCACAGAATAATTATAACCATTGCTATTCTGTTTAAATGAAGAGCTAAACACTGTTTAGCTCTTCATTTAGCACTTACAACAGTATGCAACATATCAACTAAATTCTAAGGAGACAAGCGGCAGTATAGCGAGTGAAATTCACCATGAGCAGTGCGACAATCACAGCAATAGTGAACTGTTAATAAACGGCTTGTAAGCAGCTTTGCAACTCAATCTCAGTGCGGGCTGAGGAAATTTAACTTTGAGCACCTCCAGCGTTATGACCCAGAGTCAAAAGGTGTGTGACATCAGTCCTGTACTCCGTCTCTAAACGAGTAAGATGCAGACCTGCCAATTAAAATAAATATATATTTTTATTTCACTGTGTGAATTTCTGTCAGAGGCATTAAACAAAGAAATGTGCAGTGCCGAGGCAGAGAAAAGCTCAATTAACATTTTCTAATACGAGAGTGGGGCCCGCTCACCGTCCCACGGCTTGGCCAGCCTAGTCAGTGTCAGGCAACACACCTGTGGGACTGTTAGCCTCAAGCAAGCCTACCCCAGCCTGTATAAAAACGTGAAGCGGCGCTGACTTGCCCTGCTGTTGAAAGTTAACTTGTTCGTGCAAATCTGCAAGCTCACCGAAGCTTGGTTAAATTCATGTTTTAAACTGCACACAATGCGTAATTACAGCACAGTACACTAAAACCCACTTCGTTTACTGTTAATAATAAGCAGAGATGTTACTGCTAAGCTCAATATAGCAAAGAAACGGGCGGCAAGAAGAGGTTTAGTGCAGATGACAGTGGCAAACCATAATGTAACAGTCTTCTTTGGGCTTTTTATTTACTAAGTACTGCCCGTATAAAAAAATATGTTTGGCCAGTTTACAAGGATTAGTTAATATTTTAAAACTGCCACCAGATTACTCTTCTCCTTGCTTGAGTAAGCACGCAGGTTACTTAAAAAAAAAAAAATTTGTGCAACAGGCGGAGGTTAATTGCAAATGCTGTCGAGGAACTGCGCACTCAATCTAGTTTTCCATTAAATGTGTGTAACTTAATATCAATGAGTGGCTGAACAAAGTGCTGCGCCTGACCTGCACAATGAAGCCGTCAGACCAGGCATCCTGTCTTCCGTGGTTTTACTGCCCCGATAAGAACAACATTTCAAGTGCTCAGTGACAAAGGCCTGCCAGAAATGCTCCACAGACTACTTACTGATCACCTCACAGCACAATGTGGTGAATACGCATTTTCAAGAAGCAATGCATAAACTCAACAGATTTGTCATCAAAAAAGCAGTTTGCAGAGACCACGCAACTGGTAATTTGTTTCGACAATAAGCTTAATCCAATTCCCAGAGTCAAGGAGCAATGTAAAATAGTCAGAAATTATACCTTTGTAGCTTTGAGCCTGAACACGTCTGAATTCTGAGCTCGCGAGCCTGACTTCCTTTTTTATCGAACGCAAGTACCTCTTTATAGGCTGATACTTTCGCCCCTACCGTATTCACCCTCATTTTTTTCTATAAAAGAACGGGACGGGAAATAATATTGAAATATTTAAAACTTACATTGCTCGATACAACCAGACTCCAGGCAGCCTTGCGTCGATGCGAAGCATAAAACTATAAGTTAAACATCCAGAGACCAAGACGGACTTCTTTTGAAAGTCTCGCAAAGTCTAGCTTCCTGCCAGCGAAGGACACTTGCACATTTAGAGTTGTGAACCTCACAACATGTCACTGGAGTGGTCCACCACCCTGAAGGTTTGCCACATTTGCCTCATAATTTATCACCTGCTGCCTAATCTGCAGATTGAAAAAAATGTTTCTAGCTCAAAAGGATCAAAAGTTACTAAAAAGGCTGCTCCATGTGTCCCCGCGCAGTGGAAGGCCCTAGTTATGTTTCTGCTGCTTGTTACTTTATTTGGGTGTTAACCTGGTACTAATAAAATGGAATTACGTATATTGTACACTTTGAAATTGGGGTGACAGCAGGATTTCGACTGACAAGTCGCCTCACTATTCACCTCCATTTTATGTGTCTTGCAAGCATCCACCTAGAGATAAACATGAACCGCGCACTGTACTTGCATTCGGTCTGCAGTGCACTAAAGGCGATTCGTGGGGTATGAGTGTGACAAGAGAATGGCTTTGTTTTCACTATATCTATTGCATTCCCAATAGAAAGACACGCAGGTCACCATCAAACACCAACGGACACACAAACATTTCAAGCAGCAATCATGGTCCTCATGTAGGGATGTGTGGAACAGTGAAAACGGGTGCACATAGCATTACTTGTAAACCGAACATAGAAATGTTAAATCAGATCCCAAATTAGCCCAACATTCGTACATAAGTGCCAGGGTCCTCAGCAGGAGACCACTGCAGTCTACACCACCCACTGCCCCTACTAGTGCTGCCAATGACAGCAGCAAACCAGCTACGAACCATCACACTCCTACAAGTGTGACAATTCAGACTATTCCAGGCCCCCAAAGGTATAAGGTTACCATGGGCGGCGGGTATTAGTCATTTTTAACGTATACTGAATTAGTAAACAACTGTTGTGCTCACTCTAAATCAGACAAACAGCGCCACCATGTGGCAGACTGCCATAAGCGCCGGTGCTGCCAATTAAGTGCTGAGCACCGGAAACCCCCGGCTCAAATTAAGCACTGGATGAGGGGGAGTTGCTGTAAATCTAAGCTTTAACATATTGCTTTAAAATGAATAAACTATATTTTTCCTATGGCTTTAGAAACAATACCCAACTGCGCTGCCTCTGTCCCAGCCACTTCAGTGCAGAGTTTCACAACTGCATCCGATGAAGTACTTTTCCGGTCAACATTGCCTTTGGGATCACCAAAGGGATGACCCTTCTTACCCTGCTAGGTTGCTGCAATCTGCTGTGTCTTATTTAATGCCAAATGTTAATTAGCATCTAACTTACTTTAACTAAAGTGTTTTACTGCAATCTTGGAGTTATAGAATGCAGTTAACAAATTGTTACTGTGTCCAAATGAAAAGTATTCATTTAAACAACCTTCAAAGGAGGAAAAACTGAGCCAGCACACTGGAAGTGAAAGCTGTGACTTCAGGCAGCACACAGAATATTGTAGCAGGCACGTTAACCCACAGAGCTGCACGGTGCACTTCTTGATGCCAGGAGGGCTCTGCTGGGATGCAAGTCAGTTATGATTTAAAATACGGAACAGACCGAAACGGTGCCGAGCTTTTTACACCTGCAGGAGCGCTCCTCGCGCACTTCGTTTTGCAGAAAATCCGCGCTGCTAAGAGGTAGCGCCTGAGACTGTTGCTTTCCATCGCCTGTTCGAGGCCCCAGACTTGGCAGACAGTTTTTTTTGTTTCTGAAGCAGATAGCACGGCAGGATAATTAGTATGTGGCGTGCCGCGCCGGTAATTTATATGAGCTGTTTGTAGGATGCGAGTGTGTATTCTGTGGCCCCAAAGCAAGCAGTGGAGATTAACAGCCTTTAACCCTTCATAAGAAGCCTTCTGGTAAGTATTGTTTTACTTGCACGATTAATAAAAACCATTGCAATCAACTACTAAAAAGAAGTAAAAAAAGCATCCCCAGCTCATTAGTTACGTCATAAACTGTGAAAGTAGAAAGTAAGAGAAGTTACAAGAGTTTAAGAAGGTCATAGTAGGGTCAAAACGAGCAAGTCTAAAACCAACTGAAGTAAAGTGCTAGAGTGCCGCGCTTCCTCTGAGATGATATACGACGGAGGGTGTATGCTGCGAGCAGTCGCGGCCCGCGGGGGGTGGGGTGTCGCGGTGGGGGGTAGTTTTAAAATAATAAAAATCCTACCTGACAAGGTCCGCGCCGCCTCGGGTCCGTTCTGGCGCCTACCCCTCTCAGCCAATCCTGGCGCTACTGGCAGCGCCAGGATTGACTGAGGGCACGGTTACTCTCCGCCCGCCTGCCCATTAGGAGAGCGAGGTTTGAGCCTTTGCTCAACCCTCGCTCTCTAATGGGCATGCACCAGCCACAGCAGACACCAGTGCGCATGACTGGGCACGGGCGAAAATTAGCTGACCTTCCCCACTCATGCGCACTTGTGCTGCTGCCCCTGGTCTGACAATCATGTCAGTCAACATGACACGGATCGCCCACCCCCTTCAGACTCTGAAGGGGGTGGGCGGTCCGACGTCATGCTGACTGACATGATTGTCAGTTCCTCTCGGCGTCTCTGAACTTAAGTAAACTGAGAGTTTACTTAAGTTCAGAGACGCCGAGGGAGCAGCTGCGGGCGGGGGGGCAACGCCCCAATGGACGCACCGCTCCTGGTTGTGAGAAGCTGGGTTTCTGTTGCAGTAACCCCCCCACTTTTTGCCAGACTACTGACGCACTTTTGACTTGATGTGCCCTGGGTCCCTGCCAATCAGGTTCCCAGGGCCTGTGTACTTTCTCCAAAACTGCACCCAAACCCAATTGGCATCTCTGGCAACAGGTCAGCCCCTGGTAAATGGTACCACAGGTACCCAGGGCACTGTGACCAGGGAAGACCTCTAAGGGCTCAGCACTTATTGTGCCACTCTTGGAGGCCCTGTGCCCTGACACTCACACTCTGCCTTTGCAGACTGCGTGTTTTGGTGCACAACAAAGTGAAGAGTCGACATGGCACACATCGCTGTGTGCTCTGCCTACAACCCACTGCCCTGGCATAGGTCAGCCACCCCTCTAGCTGGTTGCACTATACCAGTGGTGAGGGTACAGGTGCGTGAGTGTGTGTGAGACATTGTAAGTGCAGTGCTGCTATTAGGAGTATATGGTGCTGGGAGTTTGTCACTACAAACTCCACAGTACCATAATGGCTGCACTGAAAACTGAGCAGTTTGGTATCAAACTTCTCAGCACATTAAACCAACACTGATGCCAGTGTGGGATTTAATGAAAAATGCACACAGAGGGCATCTTAGAGATGCCCCCTGAAAAACGACCAGCCTCTGGTGGGTTGCCTGACTGGTACACACCAGCCTGCCACCACGAGACATGTTTCTGGATCCCTAGGGTGGGAGCTGCTCCCTGAGCCCAGAAATCGAAGCCTTTCCTGGGCGGAGGTGTTCACACCTCCCCAGGCCAGGAAGAGCCATCTGTGGCAGGGGAGCTTCAAATGCCTTGCAGCCTTTGTAATGCGATCCCAGCCTCTCCTGCTATCAGGAGCAGGCCCCCTTCCTGTCTCCCCTCCTTTTCGGCGGGAAGACAGGTGGGAAAAATTAGCCAGCCCAGAAGGTGTGCAACCTCTGCCAACCCCACCCCTCAGGTGGGGGAGGCGAGGTGAAGCCCCCTCTTCAGTGCTCGCCATCTTGCAGATGGCAGGCACTCCCCAATCAGGATTAGGGATTGTGCTCACTACCCCACGTGGGGTGAGCACACCCAGGGTGTAGTCACCCTAAGGTCAGTAGCCCATTGGCTACTGACCTTGAGACCCCTAAAACGCCCCCTAAATACAGTATTTAGGGGGCAGCCCTGAATCAAGAAGGCAGATTCCTGCAACCTAAGTAGAAAAAGGACGAAAGAAGACGCCCAGCAGAGGAGACTGCAGAGAACAACTGACTTGGCCCCTGCCCTACCGGCCCGTCTGCAGTTTCCAGGGACCCTGCGCCAAAAAATTGTCTTGTCCTGCAGCCAGCGATTCCAGAACCCCTGGGAGGACTGACTGCCTTCAACAAAGACCGGATCTCCTGTGAACAGCAGGTCTGTTCAGAAGAAACACCAAATAAAGACTCCGAGCCTGCTGAAGAAAAAGAAACCAGACGCCTGGAACCACCACTGCACCCGTCGCCTACGGCCCGATTAAGAGTGGCCCACCGGTCCCAGCGAGGTCCCCCAGCGCTCCAGAGTCCGAGTCCACTGTGGGTTGACCCCCCCCCACCCCCCCAACCGCGTGTGGCCCGGTAAGGTGAAATCCGACCAAAAGACACCCCTGCATCCAGCTGTCCTGCGCCCTGGAGAAGAGAACCCGAGGTGCACCTACATCCTCGAACCCTCCAACTTACCTGCCAAGCTGTTGGTTTTGCAGCGTGAATCTTTCTGGATTCACTATGCTGTGCATTATTCCGCCATCTAGTGGTTGGGTCTGGAATTGTTGTATTTCTTTTTTTTTTCGTGGCCCAGGTGGGCGTCGACCTCCCACCATTTGGTGTCTTTCGTGACGTCGACGCGCTTCCTCCGGAAGCTCCCACCTTTGGTCGCCATCTTCAGATTCTTTTTTCCGCCGTTGGGTCTGGATCATCAGTGAAGGAGCTCCACAACTTTGGAGAGAAGAATCATCGAAAATCTACAGGAAGATTGAAAATTCACCGGCGAACATACCGGATTACAAGTCAAGTAAGGGAAACGACGAAAGAGGAGAAGGAACATTGAGAACTTCGACGTTTCGACGGAGAATGCGCACACAGGGGGCTCCCTGGGCGCGGTGATTGACAAAACTCCCTTTAAATTCTGCGCCAACTGCCACCACAAGTACGCGCAAAAGGACCAACACCCGGTTTGGAATCTCTGCCTGCCGCTCGACCATCGAAGCGAGGACTGCAACGCCTTCGCGGCATTCACTCCGAAGACCCTCCGAGGAAGGGTGAGGCAAAGAAAAGCAAACTACAGCATGCAGGGGCAGGGGAAACCTCCATCGCTCCGAGACTTAGGACTCCAGTGGAGAAGACAACATCGCCGAAGGACCGGAGGACGCCATAGTCGTCTAGGTCGTATATAAAACGCCGAAGGAGGTAAGAGTAGTCGAACCCCAGGCACTCCACTGATACTCGCAGAAGTGAGTCAAAGTCCTCGAAAGGAGCATTGCCGTCGAAACACTCGACGTCCGCAACTGCATCCAAGGATAAACAGTCCGTCGGTTCCTTCGAAAAGGACTCCCAGACGGCGAAAACCCAAGAAAAGGGAAAGGCGTCGAAGAGCAGTCATGAAAAGGACGCTTCGACGTCGAAAAACGAAGGGCTGAAAGCGGCTACGACGTCGACGACCGCGAAGAGAAAAGCCGAAACCCTCGACGCCGAACACACCGCCGAGATGGAGAAGAAAAAGAAAAGGCTCGAGGCCGAGATGGCAAGCATCTTGCAACGCAGGAAGGATTTCGACGAAAAGATGAAAATGTACATTATACTGTCGAAACCCGCGCCCGAAGCCGAAGAGTCCGTCGTGGAAATCCAACCACTGGCCACACCAGAACCTGGTGAGGAACAGGAGGAGGAAGAGCTGTACTACGGCGACGCCGAAGGTGAGGAAGACGATCGAACTTACCAGGGCTCGACATCCTCGGAGGCGCAGGACTTGCAGTGGCAGGATCTCGACGCCGAATCACCGGAAGAAGGGGTAGAATCCTATCCTTCGAGGCCTTCGCCGCCGGACGACATTGGGATCTATAACCAGGTCATCAAAAGAGCTGCGGACACATATGGAGTGCAGCTAGAAGAGGAGAAACCCCAATCTTGCTTCCTCTTAGAGACTGTTGCCATCACAGACAAGAAGCCAGTTCCTACCCATGCTCCCAAGAGTGCTGGACCAGGGGAAGGAGGCCTTCAAGGAAACAGCTATGTGTAAAGCAGTTACCCCAAGAGCTGAGAAAAAATATAAGCACTCTTCTAAAGACCCTATGTATATTAAGGGATCAGTGCCAGCGGATTCAATTATAACATCCACGGCTAGGAAGAGGGCGAATATACCCACAAACACAGGACCAACTCCAGACAAGGAGAGCAGGAGAATGGACCTAACGGGAAGGAAGATGGAAAGAAGTGCGGCGATCCAATGGCGCATCGCCAATTCCAATGCTCTCATCAACAGGCACGCATACCAGCACTGGGAAGAAGTGAGCGAACTCCTAAAACACCTACCAGAGCAATACCAGAGAAGGGCGAGCCACCTGGTAGAGGAGGGAAAGAACATGGCAAATACATGCCTGAAGTCGGCCCTAGACGCAGCGGAGACATCAAGCAGGCAGATGATGCTGGGAATAACAGAGAGGAGGCATGCCTGGCTGAGAATTTCGGGCTTCAAGAATGAAGTTCAAAATAACATACTCAACACACCCTTCAACGGGGAACAGCTTTTCGGCGCTCCAGTTGATGAGAAACTGAACCAGCTCAAAAAAGACGAGACAGCTAGGTCCATGGGGGCACTACAGTTCAGAGGAATGAGAAGGGGAACACCTTCAAGGAGACCAACGGGTAGGGGAAATCACCAACCTGTAGCACAACACCAAGCCTTCCAGCAGGGTTACCAAGGAGGTAACCAAGGACAACAGCAGGGACAGCAGCAGCAGAACTGGCAGTACCAGCCCCGAGGACAATCCTTTAGAAGGCGCACCCGAGGAAGAGGAAACTGACAGAGAGGGGGTCAACAACCCTCATCCAAGTGACTCCTCAGTAGGACCAACGCACACCCAGCCTACATCTCTAGGGGTGCAGCAAGAGACAACACAAGGACAAAGACTATATCAAGACCAACAACAGTTCCTCCAACACAACACCAGTAGGAGGCAGGATAAAACACTTCCTCCAGGAGTGGAGGAAGATCACATCAGACAAATGGATACTAAACCTCATACAATACGGTTACTGTATAGAGCTAGAAAAACAACCTCCAAACAAAAGGCCAAAAGGCAGAGTACACTCAACAAAGGAGCGTTCTCATTTGCTACAAAAAGCACAAGAACTTCTAAAGAAAAGGGCCATAGAGATAGTACCATACAAGGAACGGAACAAGGGGGTATACTCCACCTACTTCCTCATACCAAAGCTGGATGAAGCCTTACGGCCAATTCTGGATCTAAGGTTCTTAAACAAGTTCATAAAGACTCAAAGACTCAAAGATTCAAAATGACATCACTCCAAGAGGTAATTCCCCAGTTACAAAGAGGACATTACATGGCAACTATCGACTTAAAGGATGCTTACTTGCACATCCCCATCAACAGCAAACACAAACATCTACTAAGGTTTATGATCAACAAGACTCACTACCAGTTCACAGTGCTAGCATTCGGACTCAAATCCGCACCAAGGGTTTTTACAAAATGCCTGGCAGCAGTAGCAGCACACTTAAGGAAGCAAGGGATACATGTATACCCGTACCTCGACGACTGGCTGGTAAGAGCAAGCGGCACATGGAAGAAGTCATACAAACACTAGCCCAACTAGGGTTTTCAATCCATTGGGGAAAGTCATCAATAGAGCCAGAACAAGTGAAGATATTCTTAGGTGCGGAGATCAACACCATACAGAGCAAGGGGTTTCCAAGTGCAAAGAGAACCTCGGCAATATTGAAGGAGACACGTCTTTACCAGAAGGGGCGAGCTCTGTCAGTGAGGACAGTGAGCAAACTGATGGGAATGATGGCGTCGTGCACACATTTGGTCCCAAACATCCGCCTACACATGAAGCCATTCCAAGAATGGATTCAACAACAATGGTCACAGGCAACAGGGAGTTGGGAAGATCTAGTGGTTGTTACGCAAACAATACAGAACGAGATAGCGTGGTGGAACAAGAGGAACATAACACAAGGGAAGCCTTTCACACAACCAACTCCAACAGTGACCATCACAACAGATGCCTCCCAGATGGGGTGGGGAGCACACACAGACACCCTCAAGGTAAGGGGATTGTGGTCACAACAGGATGCGATAAAACACATCAACTACCTAGAGCTAAAGACAGTGTTCCTAGCCTTAAAGGCCTTTCAGAAACAACTGTACGGACACAGGGTACTAATCCAAACGGACAATACAACCACCATGTTCTACATCAACAAACAAGGAGGGACACCATCAGTGACACTATCAGTACTGGCACAGGAAATATGGAGATGGGCAATTCCAAAACAAATAGACTTGTTAGCAATACATCTACCAGGGAAGGACAATGTGGAAACAGACAGGCTCAGCAGACAGATCGCCAGCATCCCACGAATGGGAGATCAATCAACAAGAAATCCAAAAGATATTCCACAAATGTGGGAACTCCGCAAATAGACCTATTTGCAACACACCAAAATGCCAAAACTTCGCATCCAGACTACCGTGCAAATGGTCCCTAGGGAATGCGCTATGGATAAGCTGGTCAGGGACATTTGCCTACGCTTTTCCACCGATACCACTGCTACACAGAGTACTAAACAAATGCAGATTCAGCAACATGACGCTAATACTGATAGACCCTCAGTGGGCCAGACAAACCTGGTTCTCACAGATTATGGAGATGGCACAAGCGCCCGCACACAGGTTCCCCACAAGAAAGGGCCTGTTAACGATGCAAAACGAAAGGGTGCTACACCCAGAGCCAGAGAGCCTCAGCCTGGCAGCATGGCTCCTGAAGACCTAGAGTTTGCACACCTCAAACTGCCAGAAAGCACAATAGCGGTGCTGAGAGAGGCAAGGAGACCTACCACAAGGAAGTGCTACGTAGCAAAGTGGAGAAGATTCTCAGAATGGTGCATTAAGGAGAAACTACAGAAAAAGATTACCAAGGAATCAACCGTACTGAAGTACTTAACACATCTACTGCAAAATAAACTAAGCTACACATCACTAAGGCTGCACTTAGCGGCGATAGTGGCTTACACAAGAGGAGAAACAGGGAAGAGTTTCTTCACCTCCCAAATAGTAAAAAGATTTCTAGAAGGGGCAAAGAGGATCGCACCGCCAAACAGAATGCCACCTCCAGCATGGAACCTCAACATAGTGCTAACCCAATTGATGAAGGCACCATTTGAGCCTATTCATAAAGCAACACTGCATATGCTCACGCTAAAGACAGCCTTCTTAGTAGCTATAACATCGCTACGAAGAGTGAGCGAATTACAAGCACTAACACTACAAGAGCCCTACCTGCAAATACACAATGACCGGATCGTAATGAGAACGGACTCGCATTTCATGCCAAAGGTGGTGTCATGGTTCCACATTAATCAAACAATACAAATACCAAGTTTTTTCCAAAAGCCATCCACAAAAACAGAAAAGGCGTTACACCCACTGGACGCCAGGAGAGCAGTGATGCACTACATAGAAAGGACAAAGGAGTGCAGGAAAACAAAGCAATTCTTTGTGTCATTTGCAAGCAGTTTTTTGGGACCACCAGTTACCAAAAATACCATCGCACGATAAATTGCACAAGCCATACAATTCTGCCACAAGCAAGCTGGGCAACAACTACAGGGAGCAATCCATGCTCACTCAACAAGGAAGAAAGGAGCAACAATTGCGTTTCTAGCAAATACACCTATTCAAGACATTTGCCAAGCAGCAACATGGTCCTCAGTGTACACGTTCACTAAGCACTACTGCGTAGATGTTCAAATGAACAAGGAAGCGCAAGTGGGACAGAAGGTCTTACAACACATATTCAGTAACCAATGCTCATCTTCCACCCAGCCACCACAAACCTGACAAACTGCTACAAAGTCTATGCACAGCATAGTGAATCCAGAAAGATTCACGCTGCAAAAGTATAGTTTCTTACCGGTCGGTGTAGTTTTGCAGCTTGAAGACTTTCTGGATTCACTAGCGATCCCACCCTCCTCCGCCAGAAAGATGAGACAGGAGGGAAACTATTAAAACAGGAGGACTATTAAAAAAGACGAAAAGAGAGAAAAAAAAAAAAATCCGAAGATGGCGACTAAAGGTGGGAGCTTCCGGAGGAAGCGCGTCGATGTCACGAAAGACACCAAATGGTGGGAGGTCAACGCCCACCTGGGCCACGAAAAAAAAAGAAAAAAAAAAGAGAAGAAATACAACTCCGAACCCAACCACTAGATGGCGGAATAATGCACAGCATAGTGAATCCAGAAAGTCTTCAAGCTGCAAAACTACACCGACAGGTAAGAAACTATACGTTCCTTCTGGAAGTCTTCCTGGACCGAGCCTGCAGCTGAAAACCAAAACAGAAAATCCCCATTGAAAACAGGGCACCTGACGCCAAACCAGCACCCTACACCCAGCCGCACCTGCGCCGCTGCGGGTGCACTTTTTGTGCTAAACAGGATCCCCTTTTGCCCTGAGCCTAACACCGGAGGCCCCCTATCCCCCATTGGATAACATTGGGCCTCAGGGCTCTGCACCCGGCCGCCCTAGTGCCGCTGAGGGTGTAACAAGAGTGCATCCTTGACTCTGGTGGACCCCTGAGTCTACCCCAGAACCTCAACTCCCAGTACAGAATACTTACCCTAAAACTGATAACACTATTTTCCTCCATAGGATAACATTGACTGTTTTTCTTGGAAAAGTTTCTAAGTGTGGAGTTTGAAAACCTAAAGAAATTCTTTAAAATTGTACTATTTAACAAAAACACTTTTACTTACCTTTTTACAGGAAATGTCCCCGTGTAGTATCCAGGTATACTACACTGAGTAAGAAACGTAATCTAAAAAGTAACTTACCTGGTATTTTACTGAAAAGCCCATTCAAGTCTATGTACTGTATTTACAAAGCATTGCATTTCTCTGCAACAATACTGCAAGTCAAAACAAAGTGCATATACCATTGCAATCCATACTGTATTTCAACTGTATATTTACTGCAAAGTACTTACCTGTGCCAGGCTTGCTTGGTTCTAGGAAATAAAATCACTAAAAGAATATTTTTATACAAAAACAATTGGTCTGAAGTTCAGTCTTTTTGAGTGTGTGAATTCATTTGCTGACGGAGTGTGTACAACAAATGCTTAACACTGTCCTCTGATACTGCCTTACTGCTCGACCACACTACCACAAATAGATAGTGAGGTGCTATCTAACTTTACCTCTGCCTATCTTTGGGGTTCCACTGGACTCTGTGCACACTATGCCTCACTTTGATATAGTATATACAGAGCCAAGATCCTACAAACGTCCATAGCTCTGATCCTGAGATCGTCGAAAGAGGTAGCCCGAAACCTGAATCAAAGCTGGAAAAGAGGAGCGGTCATCAACAGTAAGGCAACAGGCGTCAAAAAGAAAAGGCAAACGCCTAAAAAAAAAAAATACAGGAGAGAGGTTTGTTTTTATTTGGCCTCTGACCGTGTAGGTCTGCGAATGTATAATCAGTGGTGGAAGTAGTCCCAAGGCCTTCTAAAATCAGGAAGTGAAGGAAAATACTCCTTTTAGATTTTGCCCCAACTGCCACAACAATTTGGCCCAGAAAAAGAGGAAAAACAGGTGGACACACTACTTCATGACCCAATCATAGCAAGTGTCCCCTAAGGAAGGCTGTCGGATGACAAATAAATGGAGGAGGACCAGGGATAGCAGGTGTTTGATAGCGGAGATATGATGTTGAAATATTTGAAGAATGAAGTGCCACAAAAGATTTTGAAAGAAACGTATGCCCCCAGTGCCACATGGTTGCAGTTGAGCCAAACTAAGGATTTTAGACTTTAAAGATCCCGAAACAATCCTCAATTTCATTCAGTAGTTACAGGGACAATTAAACCAAAGGAGCTGCACATGTCAAAGTCAAAAGGAGACATGGCAGGACTTGGAAGCTGACACCCCAGACGGGGGCCATGACTCTCTGCCAGAACATTACAGTAAGAGAGGAAAGGCTGTAATACAGGAAGGCAAAACCATTTCTAATACATACTTAAAATCTTCCCTTGATACTGCTGACACAACCAGCAGATAGATGTGCATAGAGAGACAACCCCAAAACTCTGTGTGTGGCTCAGGTTATCGGGCATTAAGCTGGAAGTGCAGGGCTCAGTCATTAACATGCCCTTCACGGAGGAGAGCCTGTATGGAACGGCAATGAATGAGTCCTTGCAATAGATGAAGATGTGCAATGACGGCACTTAGGTTTTGGGAGCCCTGTTATTCAGAGGTTATTTCAAGAGTGGTGCTCCACAGAGCAGGAGACAAGGGGGGAAGAGCAAGTTTCCACCCAACGCAACCACAGAGAGTTCAGGGAGTGGACACACAAGACTTGAGTCCACGGTTGTAACACCCTGTGCAGGCACAGTATTCCTTTGAAGGCAGAACGAAAAGGAAATGCCAGATCACTAAAAGGTCAGGCAGATCCAGCAAATGACTCTGAAAGGGAAATCCCCTATATTATAACACCAGTAGGGAAGAGGCTGGGATGATTCCTACAAAAGTGAAGGGAGATTGGGTATTAAACACTATAGATCATGGTTATTGCCTAGACTGCACATTTACCCCTTAACATCAGATCAAAATGAAGTGCTTGGAAGAATTTAGACTTACAACAGGCAATTCAGAACCTCTTGCAAAAAAGGGCAATCAAGGAGGTGCCAAGAGAGGAACACAACCAGGGATTGTACTCTCTTTACTTCCGAATTCAAGAGCAAGATCTGACAATAATACCCATAATAGGCTTGAGATTCCTAAACAATTTTATCAGGACACAGAGATTTTAGATGACCACCCTGCAGGAAGTCATTCTATTACGGAAGAAGTTGGACTACATGGCAACCATAGACCTCAAAGACCCCTACTTTCACATCTCGAAGAGCAATCAGAAAAGTTACCTCAGGTTTGTGGTAGGCAGTTATTAGTTAAAAGTTCTACCATTTGATAAAGCCAGCACCAAAGGTGTTCCCAGAGTGCCTTGCAGTAGTGGCATTGTACTTGAGAAGTCGGGGGATACATGTATACCCCTACCTATATGATTGGTTAGTAAAGGTGAACTTTCAAGGTCCGTGCTAGAACAGTATATAACAAGTATTGGAAATGGTTTGTGCTCGGACGATATAAAACAAGTAATGGAAATGATGCACAAACTTAAGATTTTCAGTGAACATGGAGAAATCCTCACTCCCTCCCCATGAAGAAAAGGTCTGAAACAGGACAAGGGCACATTCTTTCCAAAAGAGAGCGTTGGCACTGATGCATCAATTTTGCCTCTAGCAGAAGGACCAGAGAGAATGGTGATGAAGTTACTAGCTATGATGTCTTCATCGTCCCCTTAATTCTATTTGCCAGATTTCCTTTGGGACCTATTTTTGAGTAGCTGTTTAGCCAGTGGTCACAGCTGAAGGGGGATTGGGAGGATCTAATTGTTAAAGCAAAATTGACCAGGCAGATACTGTGGAAGACAGCGAAAAACATGGCACTAGATACATCTTTCAAGGAACCATACGCCTCAGTGACCATTACCATGAAGCAATTCCACACAGGTTGGGGTGCCCGCATCACAAACTTGAAAATCAAGGGTCAATGGAATTCTTGAGAGGCAGTAAAATGCATAAATGTATTGCAACTGAAGTCTGTCGTCTTAGCACTGAACGACGATGTTTTACCTTTATAAACAGGGTGGCACCAAGTCATATGTTCTGTCCAGGTCAGCACAAGGTAATCTGCGGATGGGCAATCCAGATGCATCCAAGAGGGATAGCAATATATTTGCCAGGACTACAAAATGTAGCATTTGACAGATTAAGAAGGCAAGAAAGGGATCCTTTTTGAGTGGAAACTAAATCAAAAGGTGGTAGACACAATCTTCAAAGCCAGGGAACACCACAAATAGATCAGTTAGACACACATGCAAACACAAAATACCAAAGCTTTTCAGGGAAAGTCCTGTAAATAGAATGGACAGTGACATATGCATACACCTTTCCACTGATTCCCCCGATACCGGTGGTGGTAAACAAGTGCAAGCAAAAACATGATGGTGATACTAATCGCACCACAGTGGGCCAGGCAAACATGGTTTTCAAATCTTGTTGCGGTGGCAGAAGGTGGGATGATTAGCAACCCTAGTATTTCAGTACCTGTTAACACTACTGGAAGGGCAGGGGTGTTACCAAGAGCCAGCTAGCCTTGGTGTAGCAGCATTGCTCCTGAAAACTTTGTGTTCGAGGCATATGAGCTGTAGATTGTATACTTTAGCATAGATCGCCATCTGGTGTTGGGCTCGGATGTTTGCACTTTGTTTTTGTCGAAGAAGTCTTTGTAGTCACGGGATAGGTGACTCCTCCTTATGGTGATAGTGTGCATGGGCATCGACTCCATCTTCAGATTGTTTTTTTCCGGCATCAAGTTCGGACGTAAACTGCTGCGCTCCGGGTCGGTGTCGTTATCGATTCCCCTTCGACGCGCAATCCTTCACCGCTCGACGGTATTGTTTTCGATCGCGCTCCTCGAAGCGCATTCAACAAATCCTTCAGCACCTTCGATTCCGGTCGTCGACGCGGGCCGTTGGGCCTATCTGCGCCATCAGGCCCTACAGCTAATGGAAAGCACTCCATTAAAAAAATGCCCCCTGTGTGGTGCTAAATTCCCACACACTGATCTCCACGAGGTCTGTAACCTTTGCCTCTCTCCAGAACACGAGGACAAAGATTGCTCGGCCTGCGCTTCCTTCCGATCGAAGAAAACCATACGTGATCGCCGGGCTCGACGTCATGTAATGTCTCGATCCACTACCTCGGTGCCGGACGACATCTTCGATGCAGGCCCCCATGTTCCAGAGGAACAAGAACCGGACAATGAAGACATCGGCGTCTCCGAGGCCGACGATTCAGAGACCGAAGATCAGACGGTTACTCCAGGTCAACGGATTGTGAGTACCGACATCGAAACCCCTACCCCTTCTCAAAAACATAAGGCTCCGGTAACACCTTCACCTTCCGGCTCAGGTCGACACCGTGATAATCCTTCAGACGCCCCGCCCTTGGGCCCGGCTCCGAAGTCCAAACACAAGCCTTCAGGCGACTCGGGACAGAGCCAGCCACGCATCGGTACCGAAATACCATCCCCGGTACAAAAATCCAAACATTCGGCACCACAACACCATCAGGATAAACCCTCTGAGCCAAAATCAGACCATAAATCTTCGGAGCCGAAAAAGGACTATAAATCTTCGGAACCGAAAAAAGACAATAAATGCTCGGAGCCGAAAAAAGACCATAAGCCTTCAGAGCCAAAAAAGTCCTCGAACTCCACAGCTCCTCCAAAGCATAAGGACACCAAGACCCCTCCTAAAGCTTCGGAGTCTAAACCAAAACAACCAAAATCCTCGGTGCCGAAGAAGGATACTGGATTAAAAGACCTATTTCAACCAGATCCAGTGGATCCTAAACAAAAAACCCTTCACATTGACCCTAAAACTGGTCATATCAAGACACCTCCATCTAAAAAGAGACCTTTGGACTCCCCAGAGGAATCTATGGTACCCTTAAAAAAGAGAGACATGTGAACTTCTCCAGCCAGACCCTTCTCCCCTACAAATATTCCTACTACACCACTTTCTCCAGCACACTCCAATACTTCCATATTCACCTACACCACAAGATGATAATGATTACCTTGGGGGTGGGGGTGGGGATGAAAACCCACAGGAGGATAATGACGATGACTCTACTCTCCCACCACCTGATCCTTGGGAGGATTACGATAATCCTCCAGATGTCCCAGATGTTCCAGATCCAGACTCCTACCCATCTAGACCATCCCCCCCAGACGACAATATAGGTTTTGCACAGCTCATAAATAGGGCTGCACAATATCATGGGGTGGAATTACACTCAGACCCACTGGAGGAAGATTTTTTATTGGAGACTTTCACACAGTCACAAAAATCAACAAGCATTCTACCTATGTTAAAAGGTATGATCAAGCATGCACCCGACGTTTTTAAAGACCCTGTCAGGGCTAGAGTTCTCAATCCCAGAATTGACAAAAAATATAAGCCAGCTCCTAACGACCCAGCTTATATTAAAGCACAGCTACCTCTAGATTCCTTGGTTGTGTCAAATGCACGTAAACGAGCAAATTCCCAAACATCAGGGGATTCCCCACCTCCAGATAAGGAGTCTAAATTACTAGACTCATCTGGTAAACGAATTGCGTCACAAGCAGCGAATCACTGGTGTATTGCCAATACCCAAGCTTTACTGGCCAGGTACGATAGGGCTCATTACGATGAGCTTGAAAAGCTCATACAACATCTTCCCGATCAGTATAAGTCTAAGGCTAACGACCTCATACAGGAGGGAAAGTTAATTACAAAAACTTCTATAAAGTGTATTCTTGACGCAGCCGACACGGCGTCTCGTGCGGTTAACACAAGCATTCTATTACGCAGACACGCATGGCTACGCATATCTGGGTTTAAACAGGACGTGCAGTCAACAATTCTTAATCAACCCTTTGATCAATAACACTTATTTAGACCCACTGTAGACACATCTTTGGAAAAAATGAAAAAGGACTCAAACTGCTAAGTCCATGGGAGCCCTACAGGCAACAACCTCTAGAGGTTCCTTTCGTCGCTCCTTTTATAGGGGTGCCTCTAAAACTAGTGGGACGGACAACACCTCATCCTCCTACAAAAACACTACTCAAACCTCCCCTAACAGAGGATATTTCAGAGGGGGTTATAAAGGGAACAACAACAAAGGTAGAGGCCACGGTAATAACACCCGCACCTCTCCTACTACAAAACAGGGACTTTCCTCCACTTCCCACCGAACATTCCACTACAGTCGGGGGAAGACTATCACAGTTCCTACCTGTCTGGAATTCCATCACCACATACAAGTGGGTAAAGACAAATTATCCAGTATGGTTACTGCCTGGAACTCATTTCAACTCCCCCATTCATACCCCCCAAACAACGTCCAATGTCCATAGAACATCTGACACTGTTAAAACAAGAGGTTCTCTCTTTATTACAAAAACACGCAATAGAACCAGTTCCCTTACCTCATCAAGGAACAGGGGTTTACTCCCTTTACTTTCTAATCCCAAAGGAGGACGGTACTCTCAGGCCAATACTAGACCTCCGACCGTTAAATCTCTACATACAGTCGGACCACTTCCACATGGCCACTCTCCAACAGGTCCTCCAACAGGGCGATTTCCTTGCCACTCTGGATCTCAAGGACGCTTACTTTCATATTCCCATTCACAGAAAGTATCTACGGTTTGTAGTGGACGGTCAGCACTATCAATTCAAAGTCCTCCCATTCGGAGTAACTACAGCACCCCGAGGCTTCACAAAATGTCTCGCGGTAGTCGCAGCTCATTTGCGGAGACAACACATTCACGTGTTTCCTTATCTCGACGACTGGCTCATAAAAGCCAAGTCTCACACACACTGTGTGCACAATACACACAAAACAATCCAGCTGCTCTACGACTTGGGATTCACAATAAACCTACCCAAGTCACACCTTCAACCTTCCCACCTACTTCAGTATCTAGGTGCCACAATAGACACCTTGCATACCCCAATCCAGTCAGGATAGCCAGCATGCAAGCTCTCATATCAAGATTTCAACCTCAACACTCCCTTCCAGCTCGAGTGTTCATGCAGCTAATAGGGATGATGGCCTCTTGCATCCTCATCGTTCCTTATGCAAGACTTCAGATGCGTCCCTTACAAGAAAGTTTAGCACATCAGTGGAACCAAGCTCAAGGTCAGTTAACAGATCTGGTGTCGGTGGACAGCCGCACGCATCGCTCTCTGCAGTGGTGGAACACACAAAACCTATCCAAAGGGCGGCCGTTCCTCGACCCGGTCCCACAGATAGTGCTAACCACAGACTCATCGCTCACTGGCTGGGGAGCTCATCTCCAAAACAGAACCGTTCAGGGTTTATGGACCCATCACCAAAAACAACTCCACATAAATCACCTGGAGTTACTGGCAATCTTTCTAGCACTAAAGTCTTTTCAACTCTTGCTAGTAGGCAAAGCTGTCTTGATCCGTACAGACATGACAGCAATGTATTACATACAAAAACAGGGGGGGGGACACACTCTCTTCAGCTTTCACAACTAGCGCAAAGCATATGGAGATGGGCCATTCCTCAAAACATTTACCTCCTCGCAGAACATCTACCAGGAGTACACAATCAGATCGCAGATCTGCTCAGTCGTCAAACACAGCAGATTCACAAATGGGAACTTCATCCTCAAGTTCTTTTTCCATTCTTTCACATGTGGGGTCATCCAGACATAGATCTGTTCGCCACACACCAAAACGCGAAATGCCCAAGCTTCGTCTCCAGGTATCCACACCCATTGTCCAAAGGCAATGCGCTATGGATGAACTGGTCAGGCAGATTTGCATACGCTTTTCCGCCTCTCCCGCTCATTCCGTTACTGGTTCGGAAGCTCAAACAACACTCCCTCACAATGATCCTAGTTGCTCCAACATGGGCACGCCAACCATAGTTCACAACCCTGTTGGAGCTTTCAGTAGTGTCTCATCAAAAGCTCCACCTCTCCCCCAAGTTCCTCACTCAGAACCATGGAGAGATAAGGCACCCAGATCCCAATCAACTCAATCTTGCGATCTGGCTCCTGAAGTCATGGAGTTTGGCTACCTTAATCTCCTGCCAGACTGCATGAACATCATTAAAGAGGCTAGACGTCCTACTACTAGAGCATGCTATGCAGCAAAGTGGAAGCGATTTGTCATTTATTGTACAAATAACAAAATCGATCCGCTAGACGCTTCCATCCAAAATATTATCTGTTATCTTTTGCATCTTCAACAATGTAACCTAGCATATACATCTATATGGCTACATCTTGCTGCAATTGCTGCTTACCTCCAAAACAGACAACATTTGTCGTTGTTTCAAGTACCCGCTATCAAAGCGTTTATGGAAGGACTTAAAAGAATAATTCCACCTAGAGTTCCACCTTCTCCTGTATGGAATCTCAATATAGTCCTCACCAGACTCATGGGTCCCCCATTTGAACCTCTGCACAAATGCAAATATCTGAAAGAAACACATAGTGATAGATTCCTTACCTTAGAATATCCCCAGGCGTCCTACTGGATCCGGAAAGTTTTCGTCAGCAGTACCCCTGCGCGTCGGTAGGTGGCGTCGTGTGGCTCCGCGTCCGTCGTTGGCGTCGTGGTCGCCGAGATGACGTCGCGGGCGCTACTTAGACACCGCCCACACGCGCTGACGTCAGTTCTTTCTTTTTCCGCGCCAGCAAGCGCAGATCCGGGAAGAGCAGGAACCCCCAGTCCATTTTTGACTGACTTTTTGAGGCTTTTTGTCTCTGTTTTTCATCGAGTCTTCGGCTCCTGGTGCAGATAGGATGCCCGGTTTTAAGTCCTGCGGGGACTGTCACCGTATGATGTCGGTGGCGGACCCGCACCGTGTGTCTCTTTTCTGCCTGGGGCGCAACCACGACCCCAAGTCGTGCCATGGCGCCGAAGACTTTGCGGGAGCGGCCCCGAAAGTTGCTGGAAGCCCGGCAGTGGGCTCCGCGCCGTTCGAGGTCGAGGGACCGTGCGAGGAGTCATCACCATCGGTCTTCGGGATCCAAGTCTTTGCACTCTGGCTCAGGTAAGGCAAAGCACAAGAAGTGGAAGAAACGCCATCGTTCTCCGACTTCCCCTCGCCGGTCCCGCAACGCGGCTGAGGGTGCGGGTGGTGCCTCCGGCGGAGCCTATGCAGTCGCCGCCCGACTACCCGCCCTTCCCGGGTTCGTAGGCGACTCCGGCCCAAATACAGGACTTCCTGTCGGCCATGGCTCGCCTCTTTGGGCCGTCGGGTCCTGTTGGTGCGCCTTCGGGCCCCACGGTCCCGACTGGGGGTCCTTGCCTTTCCTCGCCGGCGGCTCCGGCGTCGCTGTCGGCTACGGCCTCGGCGCTGCAGGACCCCCTTGGATCCAGGCCTGGATCCCGGTCAACGCCGGTTGACCTTATAACACCTCCACCGACGTCGACCCCACCGGTACCACTTCTGACGCCGCCCAAGTCTCTGGACGACGTCGACCCCGGTTTCAGCCCCGAAGTGGACGCAGCGTCGAGCCGGCGTCTATCGATGCCGTTCTCTATGTTGCTCGGGGATTTCTATCCCCATGTCCCTGCTCCTTATTTTAGGCCTGTTGAACAGCCTCAGGAGCTAGGGGAGGACTCGGAGGGGTCTGAGGACCCTCTCGCAGCTGCTTGCGAGTCTGAACAGGACTGGGCTGAGGAGTTGGGGGACGCCTCACCAGACCTTGGCATGCTGGCTCCTCCTACCGTGGCTACGGAGGAGGGTGCTAGTTATGCTGTGGTGTTGCGTAGGGCGGCCGAGGCCCTACACCTTGAGCTCCCTACAGTGGCCGTCAGGACTAACCTCCTGACAGAGGTGCTTCAGCCAGCAGCTACTTCTGCGGAGCCACTGCTTCCCTTCAATGAAGCCCTTTCTGACGTTCTTTTGGGCACTTGGTCCAGGCCCACCACAGGGGCTCCTGTGGATAGGAAGGTGGCACGACGCCATCGCCCGGCTCCGGGTGACCCCATTTTCCTCTCCCAACATCCCACCCCCGAGAGCTTGGTTGTCCAAGCCTCTGCTTCCCCGACCGCCTTCCCTTCCGCACCACCGGATAGGGAATCCAAGAAACTGGATCAGTTTGGAAAGAAATTTTTTTCTTCCACCAGTTCTGCCCTGCGGTCCGTGAACACCGCATGCCTCTTGGGCCGTTATTCCCACTCTGTGGGATACGGTGGCGCAAGTGCTGCCCCAGTGTCCGGAGGAGGCTCGGCCAGCTCTCTCCCAGGCTGTTGCAGAGGGGAGAGACGCAGCTAAGTTCATGATTCGCTAGGCCTAGACACCGCCGACTCACTGGGCAGATCGACAGCAACGACGGTGGCGGTTCCGCCGCCACGCCTGGTTGAGGACCACTGGATTTTCGGGGATGTCCAAAACACACTTATGGACATGCCCTTTGATGGCCGTCGCCGCCTCGGCGACAAAGCAGACAGTGCGTTGGAGCGGTTTAAGGACTCACGGGCTACGGCCAAGTCCTTGGGACTCTCTGCAGTCCGCCCTCCTCCGCCTTCTGCTTTTCGCTCCTTTCGTGGCACCGGAAGGGGCGCCCCGCAGCATTCGCAACAGAGCCACAGGCCTGCGCAGCAAGCATCCCAGCGCGGACGCGGATTCCGCCGTGGCGGACCAAGGGGCCAGCGGGCGAGTCAGTCCACCACCACTCCGGCCACCACTGCCTCCAAACCTTCCTAGTCCGAACTTTCAGGCCCATCAAACGCCAGTGGGCGGCAGGCTTCGCCATCACCTCCCCACTGGCGCACCATCACTTCGGACAGGTGGGTTTTAGAGATAGTCCGGAGGGGCTACTCCCTCCCCTTCGAGACTACCCCTCCAGCCATGCCACCTCAGTACCACCGCATGTCGGGGGATCACTTGGGGCTTCTTCAGCAGGAAGTTGCTGCCCTCTTGGCCAAGGGGGCCAACAAGCGCGTTCCAACGCCAGAAGTAGGTTGTGGTTGTTATTCCCACTACTTTCCGGTACCCAAGAAGGACAAGGGCCTGCGTCCTATCTTAGACCTCCGGAACGTCAATCGCTTCCTCCGCAAAGAGAAGTTCAAGATGCTCACTCTGGATCAGGTCTTGTCTGCTCTCGATCCACAAGACTGGATGGTAGCGCTAGACTTGCAGGATGCCTATTTCCACATCCCAGTCCTGCAAGCCCACCGGCGTTACCTGCGCCTTCACGGCAGGCCACAAGCACTTTCAGTTCACTCGTGCTGCCTTTTGGCCTTACCAGCGCCCCTCGGGTGTTCACGAAGGTGATGGCGGTGGTCGCAGCTCATCTGCGCAGATCAGGGGTTTCAGTCTTCTCCTATCTCGACGACTGGTTGTTGAAAGCGGGCTCGCCCCAGGCAGTCGTCTCCCACCTCCAGACTACTGCCGACCTCCTGCACTTGCTGGGGTTCTCCATCAACGTGCCGAAGTCGCACCCGATTCCCTCTCAGAAGCTCCTCTTTATTGGAGCGGTTCTGGACACGGCGCAGTTTCGGGTCTATCCCTCCCGAACAGCGAGTCCGGGATATTCGGGCTCTGATTCCCATCTTTCAACCCTTGTCCCGGGTTTCGGTCAGAGTGACTCTGAGGCTGCTGGACCTCATGGCCTCCTGCATCCTGCTGATCGATCATGCCAGATGGCATATGCGGGCTCTGCAGTGGGACCTGAAGTTCCAGTGGGCACAGCATCAGGGGAACCTGTCCGATCACGTCCAGATCTCGGAGGGCACTGCACGACAGTTACAGTGGTGGCTCACGAACCGGCATTGGGTCGACGGCAGATCCCTCTCCCTTCCCCAACCGGAGTTTACAGTGGTGACGGATGCGTCCCTCCAAGCTCCATATCAACCTTCTGGAGCTTCGGGCGTGTCGCAAAGAGGGATCGGTGCCGGCCAAAAGGAAGGAATTGCGGGAGAGATGGTCGTGGTTTAGGATGCTTTATTTGCGCAAACACCAAAGGAATCAAAGCAAACGTCTCTTAGAGTTCAGGGCAGGCTTCCTGGTTGGGATGGTCCCGTCTTCACCAGGGCTTGTCCTGGGCTTGGGGCTTAGGCACGTGGCTGTCCTCTTCCCCGGAGTTGGTTATACCGTCGTAGGTGGGAAGGAAGGAAAATAAAGAACACCGGAGTCAGTGTTGAGGAACTGAGTGCTTCCTATATCAAGGGATAAGGAGTGAGGGTATAAGTCACCTCTAACCGGCACCAAGTGAGACCCAACGTAACCTCCCTCTAAACAATGCCCTTCCCCCTCCCGTGAACCCCTGGAGTTTCGCCCGTACCTTGGTGAGCCACCCCCCTCCTGGAGGGTGGCTGGGTGAGACGCGATCCCGTTGGCCTCCCGGCTTGACGTCGTCCTCTGCGGCAGCTGCTCTCGGCTCGGCGTCTTCCTCTGCTACCGTTCTGTAGGCTTTTCTGTCTCTGCCTTCTTCCACCGTCCACGCCACAAACTCTCCTCCTGGTTTGGGGAATACAGCTTCCGCTTCCCGAAAGAAGTCCGGCCTTCTTGTGTCGGCCGCCTGCTCTTGTGATAGGCCGGGTTCCGATGGTGTCATGGGCCACGCCCCCTGGGATTCCCCTTGAGGGTTTTCCTTAAAGGGCTCCAGCCGATCCTGTACAAGGGGCGAGATGACGGTTGTGAGGGGTTTATCGGTGTCAAAGGGCAACAGGGTCCGCAGTTCGTCACTGGACTCGTGACACACGTCCCCCCCTGGAATTCCCCGATCGGGGGAAATAGGAAACCGGGACAGGTAGTCCGCATTGCCTTGGTCCTTGCCCTAACGGTGTAAAACCTCGAAGCGGTAAGGCTGCAGGGCTAAAAACCATCGAAGGACTCTGTCATTGTTCCCTTTATTCCTCTGGAGCCAAGTGAGAGGGGCATGGTCAGTGTGTAGAAAAAAGGAACGTCCCTCCAAGTAATACCGGAGTTTTTCCACGCTCCATTTTAGGGCCAAACATTCCTTCTCTATTGTGGGATAGGCCTTTTCCCTGGGAAAGAGTTTCCTGCTGATATATAGTACGGGGCGCTCTAATCCCTCACTGTCCAGCTGTGAGAGTACGGCACCTATCCCCACCCCTGAACCGTCCGTTTGTAGGACAAATGTTTTCTGGAAGTCTGGAGTGAGGAGTACAGGGGAAGTGGTCCGCGACGTTTTCAGGGCCAAAAAGGCCTGGAGTTCCTGTTCAGAGGGGTTTTTGATACGATTAGCTGTAGTGGATTTTTTTAGCAATTCAGTGAGGGGTGCTGCTGTTTGGGGAAAAATGGGAATAAATCGTCTATAGTAACCGACCAATCCTAAAAAAGCCCTCATCTCTTTTTTTGTGTTGGGAAAGGGGGTGTCTTGAATGGCCCTTGCCTTCTCCGACTGTGGTTCAATCAGCCCTTCCCCCAACAGGTAACCCAGGTATTTGACTTTTTGGAAGGCGAATTTGGATTTTTTTGCGTTAATATGAAGGTTGGCTTCCCTCAGTTCTGTAAGAACGGCAGAAAGGTGCGATTGATGTTCCCCCACGTTCTGCTAAAGACAATGATATCGTCCAAATAGGCCGATGAATATCCCAGGTGATTTTTCAGTAGGGTGTCCATAAGCCTTTGAAAGCTAGCCGGGACACCATGAAGGCCGAAAGGCAACACTGTGAAGTGAAAGAGCCCATCCGGGGTAGAGAAAGCAGTCTTTTCTTGGTCCTCCGGGTGGAGAGGGATTTGCCAGTAGCCTTTGGTGAGGTCGATGGTGGATATGTAGCGAGCCTCACCCAGGCTCTGAATCAGCACATCCACCTGGGGAAGGGGATATCCGTCCTGTTTGGAAATGCGGTTCACCGCTCTGAAGTCTATACAGAAGCGGGTGCTTCCGTCTGGCTTCGGGACAAGAACAATCGGTGAACACCAATTGCTCCTTGAGGGTACCACTACTCCCAAAGCTAACATATCGGTCACTTCTTTTTGTAATGCAGCGCGACGTGCTTCGGGGACCCGATAGGGTTCTTGTTTAACCACAACGCCCTCAAGGGTAGGTATCGAATGGGTGGCTAAAGGTGTTTTACCGGGCTGGTTGGAAAAGATATCAGAAAACGAGAGGAGAAGGGCTTGTAACTCTTCTTTTTCTTTTGTACTAAGCTCTGGACCAAGAACGGTATCACTAACTGTGGTTTGTGCCGGAGTGGCGAATGAAACACTGAAGGGTTTCGGGGGAGGCGGACCCAACCATTTCTTTAGTATGTTCACGTGGTACATTTGGGTTTTGTTGGGGGAAAGACGGAGTATATAGGTAGTCTTTCCAACCTTCCTTATAACCTCAAAGGGACCCTGCCACTCCTTCCTTAGTTTCTGAGAGGAGGAAGGGAGAAGTATCAATACCCAGTCGCCGGCTCTAACCTCTCTCCACTTCGTCCCCTTGTCATATTGGAGCTTGTCGTGTCTGGGCCTTCTCTAGTTGGTCTTGTGCTACAGTTCTCAATTTGTGAAGCCTTACCTTCACCTGATTTGCATAATCTAGCAAGGCGTGTGCTTCAGTAACCCCATGTTCTTCCCATGTCTCTTTTGTAATTTCGAGGAGGGTCCGTGATCGCCTCCCGAATAGGAGTTCGAAAGGGGATACACCCAGGCTGGACTGTACTGTGCTCCGGATGACAAATAGCGCTAACGGAAGAACCTGGTCCCAGTTTCTTCCATCCCCTGACAGGAGTTTCTTTAATGTGAGCTTTAAATTACCATTGTATCGTTCCACGAGACCATCCGTTTGAGGGTGGTATACGGATGTTTTTATATGTTTGATGTCTAGCTGTTTACAGATTTCCTTCATGAGGCGGGATACAAAAGGCGTGCCCTGGTCCGTGAGTATTTCTTTTGGAAACCCCATTCTAGAAAATACCTTCAATAAGTTTCTGGGATATGGTTGTGGTAGTGGCTGTCATCAGGGGGTAGGCTTCGGGATAACGGGTGGCGTAGTCTACTATCATAAGGACATACTGATGACCTTTGGATTTAGGAAGGGGTCCTATCAGATCCATCCCTATACGCTCGAAAGGCCGCCCCAATATGGGAAGGGGCTGTAGGGGTACCTTCGGAGGGATGTAGGGGTTTCGTTTCTGGCATATTTCACACTCCTGCCAATACTTTTTGATTTGGAGATATATGCCAGGCCAGTAAAAGTTATCCAGGATCGCCTGGCTGGTTTTTTCAGCCCCCACGTGACCCGCTAACAAATGGGAGTGGCCAAAGTACAGGACTTGGTCCCTAAAACCCATTGGTACTAACAACTGAGGTGTAGCCCCCTCTTTAGCGACGCGATAAAGAAGCCCATGTTGTTCTAGAAAACAGGGATAGGTTTTGTTTTGGGTGTTCTTTGTCTCCTGCGCTCTCTGCCATGCATGTCTAAGGGATGCGTCGTTCAATTGGGCCCCCCTGAAATGTTTATCCATAGCCCAAGGTTCTGAGGTAAGGAGGGCGTCGTGTGAACTTTTTGGGATTGTCTCCGTTTTCAGGGCACTGGCAAGCAGGAGGGGGAAACAGGGATTGTCCACCCCTAGGATTAGTGGCTCAGGAAGAGAGGGGAGAACCCCTACAGTGATGGTTGTCTGGGTACCCGCCTTGGTGTGTACCGGCAACTGAGCTACAGGATAGACCCGGATATCCCCGTGCACACAGCGTATGCCGACAGCCTTCACTGTGGTAATCTGTGAACGAAGGACCATATCCCCCCGGGCCACCGAATGCTTACACCCCGAATCAAGAAGGGCTTTCACTTCCTGGTTGTTTACTGTGAGACTCACGTAGTACATATGTCCCATCTCCTGTGCATACAGAACCGATCTGGGGGCGTAGCTGATATCCATAGGGTCCTCCTCTGGTCTGTCTCTTTTTTTTCTACAGAAGCGAGCTATATGGCCCCACTCACCACATTCGAAGCACTGGGGGCTAGAGGTGAAGGGAGGGTCTGATCTCCCAGGTCTAACCCTTGGGGGCTCTGGGAAGGTTTTGGCGGGTCTTCTCTCTGGCCTTGACGTACCAGGACCTTTCTGGGGTTTTTCCGGTTCTTTGATAGGGCCACGGCCCTGTGCACGGGCGAATGAGGTGGCCATTTCGACGGCCTGTTCGATAGTCAGGTTTGCATGCTGTCGAAGCCACCTTTGGGTGCCATAAGGAAGGGCTTCTAAATACTGCTCGAGATAGATTTTATCCATCACATTCCTGAGATTGTCCTCTTGTGTTTTTTTTTTTTTTTAAATTTGTTTATTGAATTTCAAATAACAAATGCCAACAGCAAATAGGTCTCGTACAAGATATCGTGTAAAAAAGCAACAGGGCAAACCCCCCCCCCCCCATCCCCCCACCCCATCCCAGGCAGACAGCGGCAACATTTTCAAGGCACCCATAGATGACCTAAACACCAATTGAGAGGCATATGTAGACATATCAATATGAACAAGAGATGAAATATACAGGGTATTCATAATGCACATCAAGTAACAGGAGCATAAGGCATAAGCCCACAGTGACCTGCGGAAACCCAGGCGAAGAGCAGACCATCCCCCAGAAGACATGGACACACAGAAACCATCACTCCACATCCGTGCGGGACAGAAGATATGCAGACAATGGGGCCCAAAAGTCCTTCGGGCGGGAGGCCTCCGGCAATTCCTCCTCATACAGTAGAAGCTGGTCCCTGCAATACAACAGGTCCCGAAGCCACTTCTTTATCGTGGGGTTGTCTTAGCTCCCCAGCACTGTGCCACCGCCCTCTTTGCCAATAGTGTAGCCACAGCCACAATCCGTCTATTACAGGGTTTAAGACGCTGTACCATACCAAGAAGGCACAGCTCCGGGGTGCACGGCACAGGTTCCAATACAATGTCTGTTAGCATCTTCGCCACTTCATTCCAAAAGATACGTACACCTGCACACATCCATTCTATATGCAAAAAATCTGCCTCATTCATCCCACACCGCACACAAGCAGCCGTCTCTCGCAACCCATATCTGCATAGTTGAGACGGGGTATAATAAAGTTGGTGAAGGAATTTGAAATGAATTATTCGAAGATTGCAATTCGCCGTGAGGCGGCCCCGTGAGCCTGCAGCATGCAGCCCAATCCTCCAGCACAAGAGTATCGCCCAACATTGCCCTCCAACGCAAAAAGGAGGGGTGGTCCTCACAGTCCCGCTCACGCATGGAAGCGTTGTACAATTTAGTAACAAGACCCTTGCGCCCCGCTCCCGACAGCATCGCCTGCAATGCCCGTAGAGCAACGGGTTCCGTCGGAAAGTCCGGGTAGGCCGTCCGAATCGCCTGTCGAACCCGCACATAGGTAAAGTCAAACATAAACCCGCGCTTCTCGCCATTCTGCGCTTCCAACAAGGTCTTAAAGCGGCCATTTATATAAAGATCTCCCAGCCGGGAGATGCCCACCTTAGCCAATTCGCGCAGAGCCGGCCTCTCACGCGCCGCAGAAATATCAGGGTGCGAAGATAAGGGCAACGACGGGGCATAGAGACACGGCACCTGAGCCCGCTTAGCCAGCATTCGCCAAGCCCACGCCGTACAATGCACGGGATTGATCTCAGTCCGCGGGCCACCCGAGCCACCCATTAGGACCGCCGCTTGTAACGGCATTGGGGAGACCGCATCAGATTCAACAGCAACATGAGGCTGAAAGCGCTGGGGGAAATGCCAATAATGGGCGAATTGCGCCTGAGCGCACAGATAGTAGAGTCTGATATCGGGGCCTCAAAGCCTCCCCTTTCAAAAGGCTGAGTTAACACATCCCACCGGCAGCGTGGTTTCTTGCCCCCCACACAAACGAGAGAAGGGACGACTGGAGCGTCGTAAAAATGCCATGTTCAGTTTAATGGGGATATTATTAAAAAAGTAAAGCAGTTTAGGCAGAAAGGCCATCTTGACAACCGCAATTCTGTCAGCCAATGAAAGGGGAGATGCGCCCAGCGATCCGCCAATTCAGTAATGCGCGCAATCGTTCGGCCGTAATTTTCAGTAACTACTTTTTCTGGGTCCCTATGTAACCACACTCCCAAGTACTTCACCGGGTCCGACGTCCAGGCCAGAGGATAATCCAATGGCACCTCCATCGTGCGCTCTGTCAGAGGAAACACCACTGACTTAGACCAATTTATACCCAGACCAGAGAACCCTTCGAACCTCACATATTCCCGAAGCATTGCAGAAAGGTGTACCGCCGGGTCACGGACATAGAGCAACATATCGTCTGCGTATAACGAGACGATCAGCGGCCGCTGCTTAAATTGCAATGCCGCTTCCGCGTGTCGCTGGCGAAGTCGACAAGCAAGCGGCTCCAGTGCGAGCGAGAACAGCATTGGCGACAGGGGGCAACCCTGCCGCGTACCCCGCTCGATAGGGATCGTCGCGGACACCCACCCATTTACTCTCACCCGGGCAACCGGAGTGTCATAGAGAACCCTGAGCCATTGTAAGAAAAATGGTGGAAAACCCATCCTGGTCAGGACCACGAACATGTAGGGCCATTGCAAAGAGTCAAAGGCCTTGGCTGCGTCAAGCAGCACAGCGACGGCCTGGAAGTCAGCCCCAAAGTAGTGTAGGGTGGAAAAATCGTGCGTAAATTGTGAGTCGTGGATCGCGCCGCAACAAACCCCGATTGATCAGGCAGAACCAGGAGCGGAACCAGGGGCTGTATCCTGGTGGCGATCATCTTTGCTAGAATTTTAGCATCGATATTAATAATCGAGAGGGCCCTATACGACTCACAGTGAGTTGGAGGCTTGCCTGGCTTCAACAACGTCACAAGCAAGGCCTCCCGAAGGGTGGGTGGTAATGTGCCCGTGTCATATGTTTCCGCATATACAGCCAGTAGATGAGGCGCGAGATCCGTCGCATAAGCTTTATAAAATTCGCTGGGCAGCCCATCCAGACCCGCAACCTTACACGTGGGCAAGGCCATTATAGCCAACTTAACGTCTTCAACCGTGAACGGCTGTACCAGGTGTTCCCGATGTGTAGATGAAAGCCACCCCAGCGCCACATCATCCAAATATGTATCAATCTCCTCCGTAGACGGAGAGTCCCGGGCGGCATAGAGCCGGGTATAGAACCTCAATACAATATCACAAAGCTCAGCCGTCGAGCAGCGGGTAACCCCATCCATATCTTGCAGTGCTGTGATACGCTCCTGGCTTCGTGGCTCCGCCAACTTCTGTGCTAAAGAGCGACCAGGCCTGCCCCCCTCACCATAATATTGAGCAGTTTTCCGCCGAGAGCAGTGCAGTAATTCCTGATCAACCGTGGCATTATGTTCTGATATGAGATCCCGAATCCTCGCCAAGCCAGCTGGAGAGGAATCAGACTCATAGGCGCGCTCCAATACAGATATATCAGATGCCAGCTTCCCTATTCGGCGCCGAAGATCACGTAGCACCCCAGATTGCACCCCTATACAAACCCCTCGGATGGTAACCTTGAATGCTTCCCAAAGGACCCCCGCGCTATCCACCGACCCCTCATTTTCCCTAAAAAATGTGTAATTGCGTCACGCGACGGTCTGACGAAAGACTATATCCGTTAGTTCAGACGGCTGTAGCCGCCACGTGAAGGGCGGTCTCTCGCAGGTGGGGACCTGCAATTCCAGAGTGACCGGAGAGTGGTCCGACAATGTACGAGCCTCATGAGTCACCCCAACCACCCAGGGGCACACCTCCCCCGATAAAAGCCAGTAATCTATGCGGGACCAAGAACCGTGAACTGAAGACACAAAAGTGCTTTCCCGGCCCGCAGGATTTCGCATTCTCCAGATGTCATGTAGTTGTTCTGTGTCCAATAGTCCCTTAAGCAATTCCGCAGCTTGTCGAGCCCTCACCTCTCCGCTCCCAGCTCTATCCATAGTAGCATCCAGACAAACATTAAAATCCCCGCCCCATATAATCGCAGCCGGAGGGAAAGCAGAAATGCGACGCCATACATCAGAATAGAAGGATGGATCATCCTCATTGGGTCCATACACATTCACCAAGAGTACCCCCTGATCACCCAGCTGACCCTGGACAATCACCACTCGGCCATGCTCATCCGTGTCCATGCGAATCACCTTGAACGGAACACCCCTCTTCACCAAGATCAGCACACCTCTTGAGTAAGTAGAGTAGGAGGATGCCACCCTTACGTCTGCCCAACGGGCACCCACTGTTTTTCTGATTCCTTGGTCAAATGCGTTTCCTGTAAGAAAGCCACCTGTGTTCTCATGCGCTCCAAGTATGCAAAAACTGAACGTATTTTCTTGGGACTATTCAGCCCATGGACATTCCAAGTGAGAACCCTGATTGACTTATTCATAGTGTACATCCATTCAGAGCTAGCCACTCATACCATAAAACAAATACATCATGCCCCCTCTTCCAGAGTGCTCCAGAACCAGTACCAACCGATTCAATCACGCTGTCTGTCTGCCACCCCTGACCCAACCCCCGCACCCCCACCCACTTCAGCATCCCCAACCTGCCAAAGCCATCCCCTTTGAACACCCCCCCCAACAATCCCCTGAGAACAAAAAGAGTATTTTGGGGTACACCCAATCGGGGGCACCGAGTGCTACGAACCTCCCACTAGTAGGAGGTGGCCGGGCCGATCTGAGTATATGCCAAATTACCGAACTTTTCAATGTGCGTCACAGTACACCATGCATCCCGTCCCCACATCATGAACAATGATCAACATGTTGGCCAGACCCATCAAGGCCCGTGCCGAGCCAGAGAGCATGAAGAGCGAGAACCCACAAGCAACAATGGAGATAATGATAAGTTCTACCAGCAAAGAGAGATGAGCGCACCATACAGTGACCACAGTAGGAGCTGTATCCCCCACCCTGCGAAAAGTGTCCAACAGACACCACCAGGCCAATCAGTATCACAGTAGTCTGAAATCTACCCACACAGCAACCCATCCCTAAAGTACATATCAAGAGAAGAAGAGAAAAGAAAACAAGAATAAAGATTCAGGATGGATAGCCAGGTGGCCAGCGCACCAACCCCTAATCCCACCCCCCGCCTGATCTCACAGTCCGACTGCAGCAGAGACCCACACATTTTGAAAGCACGTGGGAGCTACAAGCTGCCACACATAAAAATCAAGCCATCTCATAGGGTACAGTACAGTGCACAGAGGGAAAAAAAGAAAGCACAGAAAACCCCTGAAAATCAACAACTATACACAGCTGCCAGATTGTCCAGTATAACTACGCGTTTCAGTCATTGTCATCAAGACGTGCGCTCCTCTCCCGCAGCTTGCGTTTGAGTTGTTTAGCGTGATCCATGGCAGCCTTAGGGTTCGCGAAAATTTTGAAGTCTCCCTCAGGTCCGATACGCAAGCGTGCGGGGTACAGCATAGCATAAGGCACTCCCTCAGCCTGCAGGAACTTCTTCACCGCGTGAAACTCCCTCCTGGCAGACTGCACCGCAACTGTGAAGTCGGGGAAAAACGCCAGTGTATTGCCCTGATGGACAATCGTCCCTTTGTCCCTGGCCAGGGGCAAGATAGTGTCGCGATCCCTATAGTTCAAAAGTCTCGCTATAATGGGGCGAGGGGCCGCACCAGGGGGCGGCCGTGCCGCGAGGGATCGATGGGCGCGTTCAACAATAAACATGGGGGACAAGTGTTCTGTGCCAAAGAGTTCTTTAATGAGGGTTTCCATGTAAATCTCCATTCTCCCCACATTGGTGGACTCCGGCAGCCCCGTCAGTCGGATGTTGTTGCGACGGGACCGCGCCTCCAAATCTTCATTCTTTGCCTGAATGAGGGAGAGCACCTTCTCCATGTTCAGCGTTTTCCCGGACATCGCGCTGAGGCCGTCCTCCGCAGCCGACACACGCTGTTCCACCTCCCCCATACGAGCATTCTGCTTCTCCAATTGACCAGACATAAGATCTAGGCGATGATTGACGGCTGCCATCATGCCTTCAATGGACTGAAGACTGCGCTGCATGGCCAACAACGTGGTTTCCAGCGAGGGGGAGCATCATTGTGGCCATCCGCTTCAGAGTCCGAAGCAGCGCACTGCGTGGATTTGGGGGTCTTGCGAGTATCGAATGTCAGGCGGGTCTGCGTTTTATCTGTGCGCCCCATATTGTTAGCAAACAATTTGTCCCGTATTCAGCAGGTAAATCACAGGCGGGAGGCCAGCACATACAATCCCGCACCCCCCGGAGTGGAACAGCACCACCAGAGGCCAAACACCAGCCAACGCAGAGACTCAGGCAGGGTTCTGTCAGCACCCAGAGCAGGGCGCTCAGCGCCAAGAAACCACCTATGGGGGTAGGCCGCAGGGAGTCCTCAGGCAATCCAGGACTTCAAATCATGCCAAAGTAGCTGCGCCACCAACAGCACGCCTTCTCGCGGTCAGCCAGCTCCGCAGCAATCTTAACCACCAGATGCAGTAGGGCACCGTCTCCTCACGCCAACAGCAGCAGTGATTATCTGCTCACACAGACCCCCCCACAGCCCGCCAGCAGCTCGCAGCGCGCCGCGCCAAGTCCGGGCCTCCACCCGCCTACGCAGCCACAAGCCCGGCCAGCGCCACACACTACTCACCGCCGCCGACCATAGGGAGGCCGCGATCCGCAGTCCGCCGGAACCCAGGTAGCCGCGGGGACAATCGTGGAGGCCAGCGGGAGCCCCCGCTCTCGATTTCCTCTCCACCAGCGATCCGGGTCACAGCACGGGAGCCAGCAGGCACGGGTGTTCCAAATCTTCTTGAGCGGGCACCCGTACTATCTGTATGCGGGATGGGATCCGGATTCCTCACCAACCAGCTATGCGCCGATTCTTCACCGCTCAGTGTTACGCGGTAGGCGCCATTTTCGCGCGCTCTCCAGGCAGCCAGAAAGTCCGCGTTTACAGCGGGCACAGCAGTCCTACACGATGTCGGACTCCCTCAGCCGCCTCAGGACCCCACCGCGGCAACACCCGGTCCGTTGTGGAGGGTGGATGTGCCGTTATTTGGCAAATAATGGATGGATAATAGCCCGGCCGGGCAGAGCAGCACTAGAGTGCGGCCATCTTGCCGTGCGCCCTCTAGCGCCCCCACCGTCCTCTTGTGGTTTTAACCAACGGTCGGCGGCATCCTTCAACTTGTAAAAGAGCGGTTTAGGAGTGTCCCCTACAGTTCCACGTTCTTGCCTAAACCTAAGGCGGTGGGCTTCGTCGTCGACTCCGAGGCGGTCCAGGATGTACTGCTTCACGACCCCATACACAGCAGTTCCATCCCGGTTGACAGTCTGGTATGCCGCCTGGGCCTCTGTTGTGAGCAACGGTGCCAAATAAAAGGGCCAACGATCAGAGGGCCACCCACTGGCCCTGGCAGCCCTTTCAAAATTAAGGAAGAACGCTACAGGGTCCTCCCCAGGCACGTACTTTTGTAGAGGAATAATGGTGCCAGGTGGTGCGGGAGTTCTCCCTTGTCCCAGCCCCAGGAGGAGCTGGTTCTGTCCTTCGGCCAATTTGACCAAGTTATCCGCCTGGGTCTGTAAGGCAGCGGTAAAAGCCGCCCTGTCCATCTCCGCCTGATTGGTACCGCGCTCGACGGCCCATTCTAGCTTGGTTTGGCCCTCCTTCAGCTGGTACAGTAAGTTCTCCATCCTGTAGCGACAGAGGCTATGCCCGCATTCTCAACCACTTTGTCGCAAAGAGGGATCGGTACCGGCCAAAAGGAAGGAATTGCGGGAGAGATGGTTGTCGTTTAGGATGCTTTATTTGCGCAAACACCAAAGGAATCAAGGCAAACGTCTCTTAGAGTTCAGGGCAGGCTTCCTGGTTGGGATGGTCCCGTCTTCACCAGGGCTTGTCCTGGGCTTGGGAGCTTAGGCACGTGGCTGTCCTCTTCCCGGAGTTGGTTATACCGTCGTAGGTGGGAAGGAAGGAAAATAAAGAACACCGGAGTCAGTGTTGAGGAACTGAGTGCTTCCTATATCAAGGGATAAGGAGTGAGGGTATAAGTCACCTCTAACCGGCACCAAGTGAGACCCAACGTGACCTCCCTCTAAACAACGCCCTTCCCCCTCCCGTGTCCCGTGAACCCCTGGAGTTTCGCCCGTACCTTGGTGAGCCACCCCCCTCCTGGAGGGTGGCTGGGCGAGACGCGATCCTGTTGGCCTCCCGGCTTGACGTCGTCCTCTGCGGCAGCTGCTCTCGGCTCGGCGTCTTCCTCTGCTACCGTTCTGTAGGCTTTTCTGTCTCTGCGTTCTTCCACCGTCCACGCCACGAACTCTCCTCCTGGTTTGGGGAATACAGCTTCCGCTTCCCGAAAGAAGTCCGGCCTTCTTGTGTCGGCCGCCTGCTCTTGTGATAGGCCGGGTTCCGATGGTGTCATGGGCCACGCCCCCTGGGATTCCCCTTGAGGGTTTTCCTTAAAGGGCTCCAGCCGATCCTGTACAAAGGGCGAGATGACGGTTGTGAGGGGTTTATCGGTGTCAAAGGGCAACAGGGTCCGCAGTTCGTCACTGGACTCGTGACAGGGCGATACGGCTTGCACTGAAGGCATTCCTTCCCTCCGTCAAGGGGAGAGTAGTGCAGGTGTTCACAGACCACACCATCGCCATGTGGTACTGCAGCAAGCAAGGCGGGGTGGGGTCGTGGACCCTCTGTCAGGAGGCTCTGCGTCTCTGGACATGGCTGGAACATCAGGGCATGTCCCTGGTGGTTCAACACCTGACAGGTTCTCTGAACGCCAGGGCGGACGAACTCAGCCGCAGGTGCATGCTCGATCACGAATGGCGTCTTCACTCGGAGGTGGTGCAAGGTCTCTTTCAACAGTGGGGAGAGCCTTGGTTAGATCTATTCGCCACCGAAGAGAACGCGCAATGTCATCAGTTCTGCGCGTTGGAATTTCCAAGGCGGCACTCGCTTGGTGACGCTTTTCGTCGCGAGTGGAGTTGCGGTCTGTTGTACGCCTTTCCGCCTATACCACTTCTGCCCAGAGTGCTGAAGATGATCAGGCGCGACCGGGCACAAGTCATCCTTGTGGCCCCGGACTGGGCTCGAAGAGTATGGTATCCCGAGCTACTCAGTATGAGCATCAATCCTCCGATCAGACTGCCTCTTCGGGAGGATCTTCTGTCGTAGCAGCAGGGGACGGTCCTCCACCCGAACCTGTCCAGCCTCCACCTCTTTGCGTGGAGATTGAGCGGCGGCAGTTGATTCCTTTCGACTTGCCTCCTGAAGTTTGTGATGTCATTCTGGCAGCCAGGCGTCCCTCTACTAAAGTGGTATACGCCTGCAGGTGGAACAAGTTTGTGGCATGGTGCACAACAAAGGGCTGTGGATCCCTTTCTGCCCCTCTTTCTGAAGTACTACTGTTCCTTATTTCTTTGGCCCAGCAGGGCTCTGCTCTGGGCACTATCAAGGGCTACCTTTGTTATTTCGGCCTTTCTCAGGCTCCCTGATCAGCCCTCTCTTTTCAAGTCCCCTGTTGTAAATAGATTTCTCAAAGGCATTACACACCTTTTTCCTCCTATCCCTTTCGTGATGCCTCAGTGGGACTTGAATTTGGTTCTTACATACTTGATGTGTGCTCCTTTGAGCCCCTTCACAACTGTCCTCTTCGTCTCTTGACCTTGAAGACTGCCTTCCTGGTGGCCATCACCTCCGCTAGGCGAGTGAGTGAGCTCCAGGCTCTTTCTTGTAAGCCTCCTTTCCTATCAGTCCATCCGGACAAGGTTGTGCTCAGGCCCCGTCCTTCCTTTTTGCCGAAAGTGGTTACGGCCTTTCACATTGGGCAGACTATTACCTTGCCCACCTTCTTTCCGCATCCTTCCAGAGAGGAAGAGAGGCTCCACCGTCTCGACCCAAAACGTGCGCTCTCATTTTATCTCAACCGCACACAGCAGTTCCGGGTGGATGACCAGCACTTTGTTGGCTACGTTGGCACCAAGAAAGGTCGGGCGGTACAACAAGAGAACTATCTCCCGCTGGGTTGTCTAGTGTATCAAAGCCTGTTACTCTTTGGCTAAAAAAGAACCTCCGGTGGGGCTGCGTGCTCATTCCACCAGAGCTACTGCGGCCACTACTGCATTAGGACGTGGTGTCCCCCTGCAAGACATCTGTCAGGCAGCCACGTGGGCCTCGCTGCACACGTTTACTAAGCATTATTGCCTGGACAGCCAAGTCCGGAGAGACGGCTTCTTTGGCCGTTCTGTTCTCCGTGACTTTCTGGTGTGATCTTGGTTCGCAGACCCACCACCGGGGTTGGTATTGCTGGGGTATCTATTCTAAGGTAAGGAATCTATCACTGTGTTTCTTTTAGATGAACAAGTTACTTACCTTCGGTAACGATATATCTGTAAGAAACATTAGTAGTGATATATTCCTTACCGCCCCACCCATCCTCCCTGTTCTGCGAACTGATTTCTAGGGTTAAGGTCATCCCTTTCAGGGCCCTAGTTTCAATGCACCAGTGGTCAGTATCTTGCATGGCTCTGCGTTCCTGGCGTGGAAAGTTGTGTACAGAACTGACCTCAGTGCGCGTGGGCGGCGTCTAAGTAGCGCCCGCGACGTCATCTCGGCGACCACGATGCCAACGACGGACGCGGAGCCGCACGACGCCACCTACCGACGCGCAGGGGTACTGCTGACAAAAACTTTCCGGATCCAGTCTGGCGCCTGGGGATATTCTAAGGTAAGGAATCTATCACTACTAATGTTTCTTACAGATATATCGTTACCGACGGTAAGTAACTTGTTCTACAGTTCCTTACTTGGAAAGTAGCCTTCCTGGTAGCTATCACATCACTTAGAAGAGTTAGTGAACTCCAGGCATTAACCATACAAGAACCATTTCTACAAATACACCATAGTAAAGTGGTTCTTAGACCTAATCCAAAATTTCTGACTAAAGTGGTATCTGCCTTTCACCTTAATCAGTTGGTTGAACTTCCAGTATTTTTCCCTCAACCAGACTCAGTGGCAGAACGCGCTCTCCACACGCTAGATGTTAAAAGAGCGATACTCTACTACATCGAAAGAACTAAAAGTTTTAGAAAAACAAAGCAACTTTTTGTAGCTTTCTCCCCACCTCACAAGGGCAATCCCATTTCAAAAACAGGAATTGCAAGGTGGATTGTTAAATGCATCCAAATATGCTATCTCAAAGCTAAACGCACATTAACTATTCCCCCTAGAGCTCATTCCACACGCAAACTAGGGGCTTCTATGGCATTCTTAGGGAACATTCCCTAGATGACATCTGCAAAGCAGCAACTTGGTCTACACTGCATACTTTCACTAAACACTATTGTGTAGATGTGCAAGCAAAGCAACAAGCTACTGTGGGCCAGGCTGTATTAAGAACACTTTTCAAACTACTGCAACGGATACAGGTTGCCACCGCTAGGGAGGAAAAACTGCTTTATAGTCTATGCTAAAGTATACAATCTACAGCTCATATGCCTCGAACGGAAAATGCTACTTACCAGTATGCATCTGTTCTTGGCATGTAGAGCTGTAGAGTTGTATACGCCCACCCACCTCCCCGGATACCTTTATCTGTTGCTGTATTATCTTATTTAGATACATCACATGGACATCCTTTTCTATTCTCTTACTAACTCCATCATCACCCTTTATGGCGAAAAACAATCCGAAGATGGAGTCGATGCCCATGCGCACTATCACCATAAGGAGGAGTCCCCTATCCCGTGACTACAAAGACTTCTTCGACAAAAACAAAGTGCAAACATCCGAGCCCAACACCAGATGGCGATATATGCTAAAGTATACAACTCTACAGCTCAACATGCCAAGAACAGATGCATACTGGTAAGTAGCATTTTCCTTTTGGCTCCCTGGGACCCCCAGACAGGTGCATGGAAGTATTAAGGGAGGCGAAGAGATCAACAACGTGCAAATGCTATGCCTCCAAGTGGACCAGGCTCATTCACTGGTGTAGGATGGAAAACCTTCAACATAATCTGACCGGGACACCACAACCACTGTCAGATACATTATGCAATTGCTAGATGCAAAGCATGCTTACATATCCATTGATACACTTATCCGATATAGTTGCATACACTAGAGGAAGCTCAGGAAAAAACTTATTGCCACGCCTGTCATTAAAAGATTCGTAGAGAAGGTGAAGAGAATTGCATCACCAAGGTCTTCACCCACACCAGTGTGGAACCTGTCTGGTTCTAACACAACTTCTAAAATAAAACAGGACCCTAATTTCTGACCATGAAAACTCCCTTCTTAGTTGTGATCACATCCTTGTACAGGTTGAGCAAATTGCAAGCTCCAACTTTCCTTGAGCCATGCATGCAGATAAGCAAGGATAGACTAGTTATGAGAACTAACCTCCTCTGCATCCCAAAGATAGTATCACATTTTCATGTAACTCAATCAATATAACCACTGACCTATTTTCACTAACCAAAACACAGGCAGAAAGAACATTACATACGCTAGACATGAGGAAAACAGTAATGTACTACTCAGTGGAAACAAAACCTTTAAGAAAAGTGATACATTTTTGTTTTATATGCACTGGGGAATAGAAGTCTACAGGTGTCAAAAATGTGCCATTCCAAAAAAAAGGGAGCCACAGTAGTGCCCGTAACAGATGTCTTTACTAATGACATATGCATGGTCGCAAGATGTTCATTAGTCCATACCTTCACAAAACATTACTTCACGGACATCCGCGCAAACAGTGAGTTTCAAGTGGAACAGAAAGTCTTGACACCTTTATGCAGTCGCACACACTTCAACCTATCCTCCCACAATGGGTGAATACCACTAAACAGTCTATGCATTGTATGTGAGCCTTGAAAAGATTCATGCTGTAAAAAGAAAATGTTACTTACCTGTAACAGTAGGTTTTCAGCTGGAAGACTTTTCTTGATTCACATGCGACTCACCTACTTCGCCCTTGAAGGTGTGTGAAAGACAAAAAGTTTCCAAACAATGGATTAAACACAGAATCACCCTAAAAGACATGTCACCGAAATATGATCCGTTGAGGACGACCATGCACTGGAACATTGCAGTCTTATGTTCAACGTCATAGTGGGCTGGCACTGCACTCCTCCCGGTCGAAGCTTTAAAGAATAAATGAGAACCGTTTCAAACCCAACTACTAAATGGAGGAGTAATTCACTGCATCTGAATCCACAAAAGTCTTCATGCTGTAAAACTGTTGTTATAGATAAGTAACCTTTTCTTTGCCTTAAATCATTTGCATGCTTTGTGTAACATAGGTGTTGCAACTGCAAAGTCTCACGCCATCAAAATGGCACCCCTGTTCTGCACACACGTTTGATCATCTTTGCAGCTGAGAAGTCGAAAGCCGTTGAAGCTTAGAGAATTATGATTCTGTGTACGCCTAGCATGCACATGCAGACTATAGATTCTGTCAGATATTGGAGCATTTTTCATCTAGTTCTGGGATCTGTACAGTAATCCTTTTTACTGATGGCTCTCAGATCATGCTAGTTTCCTGAAAGGTTTTGCTGTTAACTCCTCTAGCAGAGAAGACTGAGTTGCAAGCTTTGAGCTTCCTGAGGCTTAAATGAAAAATGACCCACACTGTGAACTTACTACTTGTTTCCCTTACTCCACCTCCTTCATAATTGGTCTGTATGGGCCTGCATCTGCAGGCAGTACCAGCAAAATGATTTACAAAGAAAAATATGTAAGCATCCAGCAGTGCCGAGGTCCTATGGTAATCGATTCATCACAATCCATTTCTGCCCAGTGCCTTCACACTTTTTCCGACATTTGCATTTGAAGCATGGCATACACCCAGGAATTGGTTGGGTGGATACTTTGCAGGATGTGGGTCAAGTGTTAAGAAGATCAAACATAATGATCAAGATAATGTTTTCTGAGACTCGCCCATATTTGACTCCTTCTCACATAGTTGAAAGTCTAATGCCAAAGCCAAACACTTCAGTGAGAAGTAAGGCGGCATATGCTGATCAGGTTTCAAGCATCTAGGCAGCATAGCACATCCTTAAAAACGTATTGCCCAAAAGCTTCAGTAGATCGGAAATGTGGAGTAACCTATGCTGGTGTTCTGCAAGTTTTCCCCAAGTTCTACACTTCCAGAGACATCACTCCACAAATGTTGTAGCATTATCAGTTACAGATAGTTGAGAATTTAGACATAATTTTTGACATCTATTGTGACGCCCTGTCCCAAGTTCGACTCTAACAGCTAATCAGAAGCAGTGGAAAAACATGTCTATTTGGTGTGGCAGGTGCGCCAAAGGCATGCCAATGACCAGCCCTTCAGTCCATGCGCACCACCAAAAATTGTCCATCGATTAACCTTCTCAACCCATCTCTTTTCAACCAATAGGTAAGCTATCTGAACTTTGCCCATTCTGTAATGGCAAGTCTAATTTATACTATTCTGCTAAACTGGAATTTGTATTCTTTACTGAATCCTGGTTCAGCCATTCACTTGGCCCACGCGTAACAGCTGCCATTCCCTTGGATTATAAAAATTATCTCGCATGACTGCTAAAATTGACCAGGTGATAGTATTGCTATTGTTCATAGTTCCAAGCTTAATTGCATAGTAATTGAAAGTGATTATTTTACTCACACTAAAAGCTTATTATTAAGCCTGAAACTGAACTTTGCTACCGTTGCTGGTACACTAATGTATTACTCTCCTGGCTTGAAACCACACTTCTGTGTTCCCTTAACTAATATTCTTGCTCCCTATATCTTAAATCGACTAATTTCAGCATCCGCAGCGAAGTAAACTACCATCTCAAATATCGCTCTTTATCTGACACCAGACACTTGCAAGATTTACTATCCACTGTAGGTTTTCAACAGTTGGTGTCTCGTCCTACTCCTCAAACCAGTTACAGCTTTGACCTGATCTTCACTAATCACTCATTTCATAGTGCAACCCCCTGTTCCTCTCGGGTTGACAGACTACTTTGCCATGCCTATTAGAATGGCAGACTATCACAATCAATTGCTTGGAGCCTTAACAAACCCTTCCCAAATATGTTGAACCTGGACATAGGACATTGCTAACCTGTCCACAGCGCTCAGTTGTGCACCAACACTTCACCTGATATGTCAACTATCTCTGCATAGTTTAACACTTGGTTAACCCTTGAAGTAGATTTGATCGCTCTTGGGGCTCTCTCACGCCCATCAAAGACATCCTGCCATCCCCTTCATCAACACGAGTTACGTGCTGCTAAAAGGATTTGCTAGCGCCTCAAGTGCTGCTGAAGAGTATCTTGCACAATAGAGACAAGTCGCTATACTGTTCCTTAATCAACAAATATTAAAAACATATAACTACAGCATGTGCTTCCATCTTTGAAATGAAAATCGAAACAACCAGAACCTTGACCCATGAAATATTCCTTTTGTGAAACAGCTTCTAAATCCCCCAAATTGCATCAACTCCATCACTCCTTCTGGGAAGGTTTGTACTTACCTTTCTACCTTATCTTCAGATAAAATTACCAAGTTCTACTGAATTTTTCTACCATTCCTCTCTGACGTATTAGACATTACTTCTTCAGAATCATAATCTCTACCTTGCCTGCAATTGCCCTACGTTTAATGAACAGGTACAGACTCTAATAACCTCTGTTAGATTAGGATCACCTTTAGATCCCTGTACGCCCTCCATCTTCTCTACAGCCAAAAAGATTATAGTTCCTGAATTACCTGATCTTTACAGTCCGTCTCTCTAGTCTGCTACAGTTCATGATCACTGGAAGGAAGCACGAGTGATTCCTCTGCTCAACCCTCTGTGGAACCTTGTGTCCTGGATAACTTGATACCTATTTTGTTACTACCCTTTCCCTCTAAAATATTTGAAAAATCAGTACAGTTGCATCTCTTGGAGTATTTGGAAAGTACGTATCTCTTGTCACAGTTCGGCTTTTGCCCCCCACACAACATGGAAACCGTACTGGTAGGAATCTCAAAGTCAGAAAGACGGTCGACCAGTTTGGCTCTGCTGCACTGGTCGTCCTTGACTTGTCTGATGCTTTTGACATGGTCTCACACTCCGTTTTGATCACTCGAATTTCCTAAATAAATGGTTGTCAAGGATCCCTAAAATGGCTTCAGTGCGTGAAACAATTCAGTCCTTTTTCTCTTCACCCTTTTAGAACTAAGTTTTTAGTAAGATATGGCATTCCTTAGGACTAAAAATCTTCTAATGCTTTCTTAGCTCAATTGACTGTTAGAAACTGCATGAAAGAAGTTGCTTAATGAAAGAGTTAGTTCCAGCTGCCTAAGGTACAAGACAAAAGGCCTCATATTTGGTAACAACACTTCACTTTGGTCCTCTGCATCATGGCCTTCCATACTTTGCTCAAGTCCAATTCCCACATCTTCATCCAAAAACCAAGTGGTCTTCCTGTGCAACCATTTATCCTTCCTCAAACAAACCAGTCGTGTTTTAGCTGCGTGTTTCTATTTCTTTTGCATGTTACGAAAAAATGAGCACCTGCTCCCTTTATCATCCTGACAAAACACCATTCAAGCCCTTATTTCTGCCTGACAGAACTACGGAAATGCTCTTTATCTAGGTTGTCCTCCGTATTTGCTACACCACTTTCAAATTGTTCACAACTCAGCTGCACGTCTTCTTTTAAATGTACCTGCCTCTAACTCCGTTAGTTCTCTCCTGGCTTTTTTCCACTGGCTACCCATCCATAAGCACATAGCCTTTAAAACTCTGTACATTACATATCAGGCCATCAACAGATACAGTCCCAGCTTTCTTAGAAACATAATTACTCTTTATCGACCTGTCCATCACCTTTAGTGAGCATCTGCAATCCGTTTAGTTGTGGCGCAAATGAACTGACAAAAACAGAAGTGCTGCTGCTTGTTCTAGCTAGCATCCAAAACTTTGAAACTTCCTTCCTACCAATATCAAGTACACCCCATCCATTGCGTCTTTCAGTAAAAGTTACTCATGTGCCTACTGCAGCATCTATGCCCCCCCTTACCCCCCCCCGCCCGCTGCATCTTCTAGCGCCAGGAAACCTTTTTGGCAAGTTGTGCCTAATAAGCTGTTTGTTCATCATCATCATCATTCCAAATCTCTTTTTGTAAGTCTTTTTTTTTTTTTTACCAGTCACTGAACTTGTTAATTTTGAATGTGCATTTAAAATAAGCCATAGTAGCATGTGGAGTGCTATGAAAATATGGTAGAGAAAAATGGCTTATTTTGCAAAGAGCAATCTGAGTTCTGGTCCATTAGCTATTGAATATTCCACGAATCTCAGGAATTTGTAATGGGGCATGCAAATGAAGCATCCTATTAACAGGTCTAGTCACTTGTCTTCCTTCAAAATGATCTGCAGCTGGTGTTAAATGCTATTGGATGGTAGAAACTTAAGTGGGGGTCTGTGTTCTTGTTTCCAGCGACGTGCTGTCAGCTGTTCGATTATCCCCATCACATAGAAGATGAGATTACAATTTGAGCCTACAGCATACATCCCTGTGCGTCTTTAGTGCTGCGTAGCAGAACCACAGTGGCATTCCGTTGGTTTCAAACTCACTGATCAGTTCCAGTATTTTCTCATAGAAGTCTCATCTAGGGGACATTATCCTCAAATATAGTTGATCAGATATTGCTTGTAATAAGTCTAATGAATGTTTTTCACTTTCAAAACTTGCAGATTATATGAGGTTCAATCAGTTGAAAAAATGTCATACTGAAGCTTAAGGTCAGGCAGAATTGTTTTTAGGTTAATGAAATACTCTTAAAATATGTAGTATAAAAGTAGGAATTGTCTGCAGAGCAACCTTGTCTTTGTGGGTGATGACTGGCTTGTTAAAGATCAGGCAGGTTTTCTCTTTCATTGTGACATAAGTAATGACCACTAAAATAATAGTCTTTCAGGTAATGTCTGCTGCAAGATGATTTTTTGTTTTGTTCAAAAGGCTTATACTTCATAGACGCTGGGATTAGAATTGCTTGCTGTTGTGGGTGGGGACTGCCGAGAGACTGTTTACGAATGGCTATTAAGGATTTTTCTTCCTGGAAAAAAGATCTAATTGTATAAAACCAGAGCTTTGGAAAAATACTTACTTCCATGTTACTTTTTCATTCCAAATGGTACAAAGTGGAGTTAATTTTCAGCATTGGATCATTCATTGGTTCACATGCTTCAATAATTCCCAGCCATCAAGCTTGGAACTCTCGGCAACCAATGTTCAGGAGCAGTGTACCTACACACCAAACAAGTTTGGAAAAACCCATAGCTCACATACAACCTATCGATCTGATTTTCTGACCTGAAATCTGGCCAGAGACAGGAACCCATCTCTACTGCCACCAGGTTTTTCAGCCCACATCGGTGTGAGGGTAATTGTGAGGAGTTGTGCTCCAGTTTCTTAAAAAATGTTAATCTTTTGATAGAATTTCTGACAGAACGTCCATTTGAATTCATTGTTTGATTGAGGGCGCGGTTTCCTTCCATTTATGGTTGAGAAGTTATCCAGGTATTTTCTCTTCAAGAAGTGAAAGACTGTTGAAGAGAGGAATATATAAAGTGATATATTTAGGTTCGTACTTCTGGATCATGACTGAATGCATTGAGAAATAAGACTTTGACCTGATAAAAAGACGAAGAGACAGATAGACATTTCGACCTTTTGCCACTACAGGAACAAGGCACGTCTATAGCAGCCATTCCTGCCCAGTCAAAGAAAAAGCCACTTCCTGAATTCCAGCATCTTCCAAGAAAGAAGATTGCACCCTCTGAGCCTGTCCTAAAGGTTTAGATTACTGGTCACCCCGAAAAAAGAGTATGAAAGGCAAAAGCAAAAAGATCCGGGCGCATGAGATAAAAAGGAACCTCATTCTTCACATAAGATTCATCAAGGAGCTTACAGTCCTAAAAAACGTTTCCAAAATACTGCGCATGTTTAGTATCAGAAATTCCAGTTGAAAAGGCTAAGATTTTAAAGTCTACAGAAGAGACAATGACTACTTGAAGAAATCTCAACAGACTGTGGTGTCCGCATCATCAGCACCTATGTCTATGATAAGTGCATTAAAATGTACAAGCTTTGTTGCACACATGAAACCCGCCTTGTCCGCAACAAGCACAGAGAGGGTAGAAGTCTCTTTGGTTGATCTGCCATTGATTGAAACCAGATTATTAAAATTGAGTTGTCCTTCAGTTATGGAAGTGTTTTTTCAGATCCTGTTGCTGCCAACTTAAACTCCCTCATTGATGACTAATCCTGTCTTGAGACATGTCAGTCTTGCTGTCAGCTGTTTCCACAACATCATCAAATGTTTTAGCACAGTTGATGACTTCCCAGAAGTGTGTCTCTGTTTTTCAGCTTTTGCCACATACTCCCTTTTGGCCACGGCCACGCTATAGTCGTTGCTGATGTCTCCAGTATTCTCTCACCCACCAAACAGGATTTTGCAATATTCTTTTGTCGGATGGAAGACAGTGCTCTGAAAAGCTCCCAGGAAGTGTGGCTTCATTCAGGCATGTAAGCTTCTTCTCTGAGGATTATGATCAGTAACAGTTTTAAAAATCTAGAACAGTATCAACCCCAGGAGGCTTGAAGATTAAGTAGATCACCCTGAATTCTGATGAGGGGTAGCTTCGTAGACTGTAGTATGAACCTCCATTTATGCCACTCTAACAGTGATGATCGGCACTTGAGCACCTCCCGTGGTAAATGTGCCTCTAGAAAATGCTTACATCACTGCAAAGCATGATCTATGACACTTATGACAGACTGTCAAATGCTAGTCTATCTGGCTATTCTTGTTATTTACAGAACCAGGTTCAATATCACTGCCTCCTCAATTGTTTCCTTCATTTTCGATGAACATGTCCTGTTCTAACACTGCCCTGTTTGTGCTTTTTGTGTTTTCCACTTCACCAGCTCCTATGCCTCAACCTCCGCTTCTACCACCACCACTGGAATCTTCAATTCTTCCAGTACCAGAGGATCAGGGCATTCCCAAGATAAGAATGATGGCTGTGCCAATGATGACTCTATTTCAGTTGATATGTCAACTGGTGTTGACATAAATGAAGACACTGATAGTATTTTCTCCCAGTAAAATAGAGACCATGATGAGGATCATCCTCAACAGGCCGAGAATGGGATGGTTATGTTGTTCCTGATGATTTAGGTACTGTTGCAGCGACTAAAAGCTTGTCAGTCGATAATAGCAGAAGGTTCCCTGTCCATATTGAAAAGGTGTCAAGCAAGTTTAGCCTTCCAGTGTCCATGTCCATTTCATTTTTTAGTTAATAAAACCCATAACAATCTATGTTTGTACAATAATAAAACATGTACATGTGGTGAAATTAAAAACCATGATTAACTATTATATTAAAATTCTCACTGCATCAGTTGCAAGGAGAGAGGAGAAGAGAACGTTTATTATTATGGACCGCTTAGGCTAAAGTGTGTAACCAGAAAAGAGGGGCAGAGGGGAGCAAAGGAGTTTTAAATTACGCCCTCCCCTTTGTCTCAATGTGGACCCTACCCCTCCCTGTGCCCCGGTGTGCGACGAGATCCCTTAAGCTAAAATGCATAAATGGCAAGAGTTAACAGAAACAAAGCGAAAGCTAGCATCTTGGCTTGTAGAGAGTTAAGCTAAAGTGTGTAAGCGGCAGGAGGCGCAGAAACAAATTGCTTAATATGGTGCAGAAAGATATTTCACCAAAAGCTAGCACCTTGGTGTGTAGAGGGTGCAAGGGAGAAAGCATGCTTTAGAAGCAGTCGGAGCCATAAACTGACCCAAACCAGTGTGTTTTAAGAGTAACAAAGGTGTGGAGGGCATAGTTGATGTGATGGAGTCATGAGGCTGTTGACTTACTAAGCTGGCCAACCAGATACATATCACAGTAATTAAACCCCAAGTCCCAACTGCATTGCCCTTATTGGTCCAAGCTAGTACGGTTCAGGATTTTCTATATACAGTAGTCCGTTATCTGCGTTTGGATAGAGGTGATGTCACGAAGCTCAGGAATTTGTAATCGAAGCTGGGCTCTAAATTCCTTAACAAATTTCCCGCACCTCGTTAAGGCTCTTTCACCCAATTGAGTAAACACAACAATAAAGTCTCCAGACCGGTATGGACCCCATGGGACCAGAAGGTTGGCTTCAACAGAGACCTTCTGAAGGCGTTCAGGTTAGGGCAGCAGCACAGAACATGCAGCCATGATTGACGCTTGAATAACCTGCACACCTCTTTCTCTGTCTGCTGGACCCATGCCGGATTGAATTCAGCCACTGTTAGGCCTAGTAAGTTCATATACAAGATCTCTCTTTGCTTCTGTTCGTTAATGGCTTCTGATAAGTATGGTTATGATTTCCTTACCAAGTACGAGTTGCTCAAGGGGAGTAGGATTGCAGAGGACTTTAGGGAGGATGTATCCCGGTGGTTGGAGATTAATTTCAATTGCCTGTTGATGACCTTTTTCGAAACTGTGTAAGAGACGTCACCTGGCTATAACACGGACTCTTCAATTTGGAAGGACATGATGGCTCTTTGCAATTGCTGATGCCAGGAATTGCCCGGAGTCTTGAATATCCCTTTCAGGTGGGCTTTAAGCGAGGTGGCTGGTGCTTTGTGGATCTGAATGTAGTATTTAAATATGTCTGACTCACAGGTTCACAACCTTAGTTTGTCTCAGCAACCCGGATTCAAAATGGAGTCTTCTGCGGATGCGATGGGGCAAGGTGGAGGGTCGCCTTATAACCCTAAGTATGGAAGTTGCAGAGGCACTTTTTAGTTCCAATTTCAGTCGGTTAACACTGTGTATAATGGCTACAGCTTTCTTTGTCAGGGAGTCTGTGAGAGGGGCGTTTAGTAAACTCTGAGAACCAGACCACGAAATAGTTGTACTTCCTGGCTGATTTGTTGGTCTTGCTGCCAATGTGCCATAGAAGATGTTTTTTTTATTTTTATAGTGGCCAAAAATCAGGACCTTAGACTTGTCCTGATTTATCGTGAGATAGTTTTCACGGTTGTATATGTGTGGGCACCTCAAGACTTGCTGTATCCTTGCTTTGGCGTGGCCCATTACCATTCTGTTGTCTTCATATTGCAGGATATGTTTTTTGGACAGGCCCAGTTTTGGGGGGAACTGGGCAGCCGTCCTTCATGGCTTTGCCCAGATCCGCTGTATACAAGTTGAAAAGGGGGGGGGGAGCGAGAACACCGCCCTGCTTCTGGTCACTGTGGATGATAATTTTGGAGTTGACAGTATGAGGACCAGTTCTCACTTGCTCCCACGTGCCGGTGTACAGGGCAAAATTGCCCTTAGTAATTTCGAGTAGACGCTCCACGCATTTAGTTCCTCCATAGGGTGGGGTGATCTACCCTATCAAACGCGGCGCTGTAGTCGATAAAGCAGCATAAAAGTGGCTGCTGATCTTTTTGTGCTGCTTGATGACTCAGTGCTGCAAGTGCAGTGATGTTCTCCATTGTTGACGCATTGTCCTTCAAATCTGTTTGGAAAAAAGGCAAAGCGTCAATTTCAATGATCCAAGCTTCTAGCTATGCTATGAGGCGGCAGTGTGATGGATTTGTCGGGTCCCCTTTCTTAAGTATTGGGCACAGAATGGACCCCCTCCATGCATCTGGGACTTGAACTGTCCGGAAGGCGTGATTGAAAAGAGGTGTTAGCACCCTTGACCTTTTTTCTCGGAGGCGCATTTGAATATACTTGCCTAGAGACCATTAGGGCCAGGAGCGCCATCTTTTTTATTGCCTTGATGAGTTTACAGACCTGGGGCGTAGAGGTTAATTCCTGGATGTTGTATGTAGTTGGTTCTACGATTACCCATTTGTCGGCATTGCCAGGTGGAAGGGACTGTTGTGTATATAGATTTTCTACGTGTCTCCATTTGAACAAAAGTCTGGATTCTCATTCAATTTTAAAGAAAAAGCAAGAAGGGCAATATTGAAACTTGACTGAATTAGGGAGGAAGGTCTTCTGACTTTAAGTCACCCAGCGATGGTTTCTTCACGCAGTTCCCATATTGACAAAAAAACCTAAAGCTCCTGATAATTTGCCAGCGTGGTATATAAATCAAGTGAAAATTGTCTTGTTAAATTCTGTTGCCTGTGGCCTCCAGTTTGTGCTTGTTCCAGCCTGATCCAGGGATACCGCCGCTGCCTGGGTTTTCCCGCTCAATGTGCTTTCTGCCAGCAGAAGAAGGACCTACATAATGCAGGCCACAGTGCAACCACAGTAGTAGGCATCTGGGCACCCTGCTTGCCACTTGCCTGGGGACTCCAGTTCCTGCTTGCTCCAGCCTAATACAGTGACAGCGCTGCTGCCTGGGTTTTCCCACTCACCGTTCATCCCGCCAACATAAGACCCGCCCACCCCATGTCCTACTTAATGCAGGCCACACAGCGACTGCGTGCAGCGGGCGTGCCGCTTGCGCTCTGCCTAGTCGCTGCCCAGCGCCACGACCCCTGGCACTCCCGCCCCGCAGATATACCATCGCCGAGCCTACACCCTTGACTCCGCAACAAACACTGCCATCTCGCTGACCGACACTCCACGGTAGGACCTTTCACCTACACCCATTGCCACTTAACCTACCACAGCACACACACCTACCCCCCAACCAGCCCCATCCCGAACACACCACAGACACCACCTGAACAAAAACACCAACTTGCATGCACCCTTCTCAACACATGCTCACTATGCAAACACAGGACCGAGATTTGGGACCTCATCTCCACCCTCACACCCGACGTCCTCTTCCTCACTGAGACCGAGCTCAACCCCACTTCTGCCCCTGACATCGCCACCGCAGTGCCCGAAGGATACAAGATCACCCACTGCGACTGCATCAACAAGCCTGGCGGAAGGATCGCCATCATACACAAAGCATCCCTCCAGTGCACTGCCACAAATGACATCATCAACACAACCATAGAAGACCTCAACTTCCGACTCCAACCAGACAGCGAAACCCCCACCGGGGGCACCCTCACCTACTGCCCTCCAGGACCACGTCCAGCTTCTGCAACTTCATCGCCGACTTCATCACCCCCTTCGCCATAGACTCCAACAACTGCATTTCCTTGGCGACCTCAACTTCCATCTTGATGACCACAAAGATATCAACACTATCAACTTCCTTAACAGCTTGAACAAAATCGGACCCACCCAACTCGTCCACGACCACACGCACACCCCAGGCCACACGCTAGACCCCATCTTCACCTCCAGTGACCACATCAGGTACAGCCACACCATGGAACATCAACAGCTCATAGACTTCCGCCCCCGTCTGCCCAACGCCCCCACTACAGCTGGAGCTAAGTCTCAGAGGACACCTGGATCAATGCCCTCAACACCACCCACTCCATCTCCTCCAACAGCCTGGACCAGAATGTCAGAAGCATCATCAATTTGATTGCCAACTGCCATCAATTGTGTCAACTGCCACAACCGCGTCACTCCCATCGGCAACAACTACAGAATGTCCACCAAGCAGGCTAGCTGGTACACTGAAGACCTCAGAACCTTTAAACGACACTGTAAACAATTGGAAAGGAGATGGCGCACCAGCAAGGACTCTATCGACAAGATCGCCTTCAAGACAGCCCACAACCTCTACCATAGACAGTTGAGCGAATCAAAGAAAAAAGTCTTAGCCTCGCGCATCGAATCAAGTTCCAATAACAGCAAAGAACTCTTCAACATCGTCAAAGAATTTTCCATCCCCTCAGCTGCAACAAACAACATTACTCCCTCTCAGGAACTCTGCCGCAACCTTCTTCCACGATATGATAGCCAACATCTACTGAAACTTCAAACCCCAGCCCAAGGCCACTGTTTTCTTCAAGCAACACAACGATGCTACTACCACCACAGACATCCGACTAACCAAATGGAGCAAGTTCTCCTCACAGGACACCACCTCCATCATAAACTCGGTCCGCTCTGGGGCCCCAAACGACCCATACCCTCCCCACATCTTCGACTGAGGCAAAGCCAGAATCAGCCACGTACTGATCACCTTGCTCAACACCTCAATTGCCACGACCACCTTCCCCGAGGACTGCAAACATGCAAAATGTCAATGCCCTACTAAAGAAACCATCAGGTTACTCAACAACTACAGACCGATCTCCTGGCCATAGTATTAAAAAAAAAAAGCCATCCACTAACAACTCTCCTCACACTTGGAATGGAGCCTCCTACTCGACTCCTCCCAATCCGGATTCCACAGCAACCACAGCCCTCATCGTGGCTACTGACCACGTCCATGCCCTATTCGACCGAGGAGAGACTTTGGCTCTGATCCTCCTAGACCTCTCAGCAGCCTTTGATACAATCTCCCACCACACACTCATCAGAAGGCTGCATAACATAGGCATCCAAGGAACCACTCTCAGATAGATCGCCTCGTTCCTCATTGGGAGAATGCAAAATGTCTGCCCCCCTTCCATCCCACTTACCTCTGAACCCAAGGAAATCCTATAGTGTACCCCAAGGATCCTCGCTCAGCCCCACCCGCTTCAACACTTATGACACCTCTGCCCAGCATCGCCAGAACCCACGGACTCAACATCATATTGTACACCTATGATACATAACTCATCCTCTCCCAAAACACCAGCAACACCAAGACCAACTTCCACAACTGCATGACAGACATCGCCAACTGGATGAAGGACAACTGCCTGAAGCTCAACTTGGACAAAACGGAGGTACTGATTTTTGGAAACAAAAGCTCCCCATGGGACACATCCTGGTGGCCCTCAGAACTCAGACCTATTCCTACCAACATTGACCATGCTAGGAACCTAGGTATCATTCTGTACAACAAGCTAACCATGACGACACAGCTCAACTCCTGTCTCCTCCTCCTGCTTCTTCATACTCCACAGGCTTCTTAAGATATTCAAATGGCCATCCCAAAGCTCAAGATGCACCATCACTCCGGCCCTCATCTTCAGCTGACTGGACGAAGGCAACGCTCTCAATGCAGGATCGCAGCTCACTTGCTCGGAAGACTACAGACCATACAGAATGCCACTGCCAGACTCGTCCTGGATCTCCCTAGACAAACCCACATCACCCCCTACCTCGGGCAACTCCACTGGCTCCCTGTATAGAAAAGATGCCAGTTCAAACTCCTGACCCATGTATACAAGGCCCTACACAACTGCGGACCCACCTTGAACCACTGCATGAACTTCCATCAGCCCACCAGATGCCTGCACTCTGCACCCCTTTGTCTAACCATCACCTCCTCCCTGCATCCGACGTAGTAGATGCGGAGGCCATTCCTTATCCTACCTTACAGCAAAGACATGGAACGAACTATCCTTTCATCTACGGACCTCCCCTTCTCTTTCAGAGTTCTGAAAGTCCCTGAAGACCCGGCTATTCGGCTAATCAACTGGAGCCTGCCAGCGCCTGGATACCCTCACGAGTGGCAAGAAGCGCTCTACAAATCTACTGATTGATTGATACCATTCCATGCACAGCTCCTCCTAACACAGAAAGCAGGCAAAGAGAGTCCAAGGTACGAGAAGGAAATGTGCTGGCTGCCAGCTCTATTAACAAATGCAGCATCAATTTTATCAAGATATGATTGCTAACTACGGCATCAAATCAGACTTTTTACTGAAACATTACCAGAAGAAAAGTGCCATGCCAATGTTATATTAAAAGGGAGAGATTGCATTGTGTGCCTCACTGATCCAACAATGGACTCAAAGTCTGTTTCAAATCATTGGGCAGTGCTACTGTCACAAGGCACTACGTTTGGTTGAAGAGCAGATCATTCTGGCTTGAAATTCAACTGCAGAGCATAGATATGCCATTTGATGGTGACAGTGTTGTCAGTTGAGAGATAAATGGTATGTTTCAAACAGACAAGGCAGAAATGGGCACTGCATTGTCTTTGGGGGCACTACAAAAAAAGAGAATGCTCAGAATAACGAAGAATGTACCATAAACCTAAATACAATCATTTTTGTCAGACTTGACAATATGGTTCCTTGTAAGATTATGCACAACAAACTCCAAGGCAAAAAGGACAATCCAGTAGATGAAGCCAAAGTTGCTGAGGAAGTGACTCTTCCAGCCAAGACTTTGCAAATGAACCTGACTTTAACAGCCTTTTCCCCCACCCAGCAGACCATTGCTGTGAGGGGGAGGATTCAGATTTTATGTTTTTTAAAGAATGGCTCAACTTAATTTCAAATAAAGGGGACTGGATGTTGTTAAAATGGCACACACTTTAGAATTTGTCCAGCTCCATTAGAATCTTCCCAAGAAAGGAGATATAGAAGCATCTGCCAGAATTAAAATAGGAAATACCAAATTTGTTCTGCAAATACACAGTAGGGTTTTTGCCACAAAGTCAGAAGTGGAAGGAATTTTATTCCAGATTTTTCTTATACTAAAAACATCAGAAAATTGGTGGCAAGTTTCCTGCTGCGGGGCGAATGGAATAAGCATGGAGTGCGATCATGTCGACAAGCCATCATAGCTGCTATGAATCCTGAAAACACTATGCTCAACATCCGGTTCACCAAATTTGTTACGAGCGGTCAAAATTTTAGGAACGTCCGGTCTGCAAGCACTCCCTCCTCAACCTGCACTCCAGTGAAGTCACTTGAGCCTCCAACGATTCTCTAAACACTCTGAGCCAATCCTCAAACGCTGTTTTTTCTACTGTTTCACTTCTCCCCATTTTACTTCTTCTAGTATGTCAACGTCCAGCCGTTCTTTATGTGCCTTCATTAACGATGATTTTGTTCTAGCTAGCCTATGATAAACACTAGATAAACCATGAATTCGGACAATTATGAACATATAACCACCAGGGATATTTCGCTCTAATGAACTTTTAGCAACATCACCGTTCTTTCTTAAACCATTTTGTATCCACAATCTGCTTTTTAACTCTTGGTAACATCACCGCCGCTTTTAAATCATCTTTATGTGTAACCTGTTTTTTAACTCTTTTGTATGTAAGAAGTACTCCTTTTAATTGTCATGATTTTAAGTAGTCAAACAATAAAGTCAAATTAAAATTGGTGGCAAGTTTTAGATTTGAGTAAGCTAAACAAATATATAAAGAAGCAAAGCTTTTGAAAGGTTTTTTTGCAAGACATCCTCCCTTTATCCTGGGAAGCAGTTTTCTGGCATCAATAGACTTAGGACGCTTACTTCAATATACCTATTCATCGCAGTCACAGTAAATTTCTACTCTTCAAGGTAGACTGCCTGCATTATCAGTTCAAAACACCCCGCTTGGCTTGAACCAAATACATGGCCCAAGTGACAGCCTGCTTATGACACCAGGGCTTTCCCCTATATGTGTATTTGGACAATTGCCTAATCAAGTATCCCTTTTACATCATACATGCTCACTGTACTAATGCAAAAACAACAATTGATGAACAGAATGCAGAACAATGTCATACATTCACCCCAGTACAGAGATCTGGGCCTAAATCCATCGTTTTTTTGCTCACCATGCCATTCCAGTTTGTTCGGGCTGGACTGTTCCCACAAGGAACAGGGTCAAGACTGATTTGCATATGGCTGGGTCCAAACTGGGGTGGTGTGGTGAGCAAAAGAATGATTGATTTAACCCAGATCCTTGTGACTGGGGGTGAATGTTTGCATTGTCCAGCATTCCATCCATCAATTGTTTCTTTTGCTCTGTACTAAGGCAACATCTCTTCGTCAATAAGGCTTGCAATAGATATAAAGAAATCTGGTCTAGCTGTCAAACACTCTGGTTTGGCTGGGAGCACACATCCACACCTGCAAAATGAAAGTGTTCCCAACAAAAGACATAAGTACAGAACTCCAGCAGTTAGTGTCTCATTTAAACTCAGAATATGGTGGTCCGAATCTATAGATGGTGCTGTCTTTATTCATCCTTTTGATGCCTCAATGCCAAATCAGGACAAGACCATTTCCAGAGGATTAAAGTGCTCATTGGTGGCTGGAAGGAGGGTAATGGGAAGCCAAAATATTTGTAACAAAAGTAATGAGACTTGCTCGTTCGATGGCTAATAAAGGAGAATTTATTAACAGGGTAAGCATTAGCTCGCACAAAGCCTCAAATAATTCTAACAATGGATGCTTTTCAAATGGGTTGAAATCGCATTTGACTGGGTTGTGTATAAGCGGAAAATGGTGAGTTAGGCCCTTTTTCCTCCATGTGAAATTCTAAAGGTTTGAAGCGAATGGGCAGCACCACAAGTGCTACATCTGTAAGCAAGGAAGAGTAGATCTCTCCTGTTAGCCCAGGATGCCCACAAATTCTTGTTTCAGGGCCATAGAAAGCAAGCTAGACCTTTAAAGAGAGCATGTTCAAGGGCTACAGAATGCCTTTTCAGGATGCTGTCGGTTATCAGGTTTCAGAGATGCAGGAACTGGGCAACATGCGGTTACCGCTCATCTCAGTCAGTGAATGACACTGCATTTGGACATGTTCCTAACAAATTGGAATTATTATTGTCTGTTTGTGAGTTGATGGCCCTATCCAGGAAACAAGGGAGAAATGTTCTTGATGGATTGGATAGGGAAATTCATTTGTGTCTTCCTCCTATTTCGAAGGTCCACCGAGTTTTTTGCAAGATAAAGAGAGCCCTGCAAGCGGAATGTTTTGGCATAAGCCTGGTTGATACAGCATTTTTTCTTAGAACTTTGGTACATGTTAATACAAACTCTTTCACCAGTTTTTCCTCACCTTCTAAGGCAGGCAGGATTGCATTACCCTTCCTTCAGGGTACATTTGGCAGCAATTTCTCATTATTTGAGAACAGCTGATCACCAATCCAATCTTCTTGGAGAGATTAAAAAGTTCATGAGAGTGTGATTTCGATCATTTCCACCAGCGGCAAAAAGATCTCCAACGTAGGTGCTAAATGTGGTTCTTGCTGCATTAATGAAGCCTCCCTTTGAGCCTATCCACTGATCCGCAGGCCAACACTGATCCTCAGGCCAACACTTGTCATGCAAAAGAGCCTTCTTATTTGCTATAATTTTGGCTTATTGAATTGTTAAAATGCATGCGCTATCAGTAAAAAAAAATCAATATTTGTGTTTTTATGAAGGCAGAGTGGTTCTTAGAATGAATTCTCATACCATTCAAAAGGTGTCTTTTTGTTTTCACTTAAACACATTGTGTTGCTGAAATTGTTTCCCTGAATTGAACAACTCCTACTGAAAGGTCTTTGTACTCTGTAGATGCTATGAGATGCCTTAAATTTTCTTAGAAACATACAGAATGCTTTTGAAGATTTTATCAGTTATTTATGAGCCTTGGATAAGTGAAAATAGGATGACTCCTGACTAAGCAGACTCTTGCTAGATGGATTGTTTCTTGCATTGTACTTTCTCATTAGTCCATGGCTTACCATTGACAACATTTGAGCTCCTTCTATGAGAGAGAAGGCAGCAATGGTGGCTCTGATCTCCGGAATTAGACTTAAAGACATATGTGGTGCTGCAATGTAGAATTCTGCTCATGTCTTCACCAAACATGAATGCATTGAGATAAAATATGAAATGAGTAGTTTGTTTTGTCTTACGTTTCCAATGTTGTTTTTTTTTGTACTGATCACTGCTATTAAGCATTGGTAAGTAATGTTTTTCTCCTCAGACTATCTATCTGAAGGCTTAATGATAATGTCTATGCTGTTGATGAGCCTGAATCGGCCAGCATACGTAGACTTTCTGCAGACAAAGATGTGTGCAGCAGTATTGAAAACACTCTGAGCAAAATGGATAATATTTGTACTTTTGGTGTTCATCTACTACTGTAACCCAAAAATGTCAGTATTCCACTGTTAATGGGATGTTGAAGTGAGTATTTTGACAGTTCAAAAAATTAGTCTACCTCCTGCATTATTTAAAATGTATTTCCTAGAATCAAGTTGCAAAAAGATTGCACTTAAAGGTATTTCAAGTCTACTGGTCCAATATTTGTCTTAGCCCATATTTGTTGAGAAGGTAACATGGTGTCTAAACCTTGACTTGTTGGGTTCTCGCATACTAGCTCAGTGGGAGACCTTTTTAAATCTTTTGCAGGATATCTGCTGCGTATCTCTGAAGTCTTGGTAGGTATAAGGGTGGCTCGGGAGTAGCATGCAGAGAATAGCTTTTCACAAAATATTTTTAGAATACTAAGTATAAGAACAAATGTCTTCCTGATGACTTGGAGCTGTGTTATGTACCTCTCACATTTATTTGTTCTCACTCAAATGAATTTGACAGTTTGATAGTCCCCTGAATGTGATCCTTCTTAACATTCTCATCTGTTACCACAGCTTAGGAGAGGACGAAAGACTAATCGACCTGACAAGGTGCTGCTGCTGCCTCCTCATCCCATGATATGCAGTGTCGGGTGGTGGTGGCAGCAGTGGGGGTTTGATTTCTTTCACGTGCACCTCAGAGAGACTGCTTATTGACCCCTCTCTGAAATCCATATCCTGGAAAGTGTGGTGGTTGCTTTAGTAAAAAGGGTATAGGCAAGGGTTTCCTGACCGGATTCATTCTTCAGTCCCTAAGATTACTAATTGTATCTTCTTCAGGACCATTGGACATGTCCTTGGATATTTGTGAGGCAACTGCTGTAACTCTAAAGGGTTTCCGACACCATCAAGTTCCTCCATATTGCCTGACCCTCTTCTCTGGCATGCTTTCCAGGTCAACCATTACAGTTGGTAATCTTCCATAGATTCATGTATAATAGTTACTATAATATGGTATTTGCAAAGATCAACATTTACCACTGTTGTGGCCTCCCTTAAGAAGTCACAATGACCTGTGGCTGAGCTTAGTGCCCTTTGCTCATTGACTGCTGATAAAAAGCACCCATTCTTCCCAGCCGGATGGATTGGCATGTGTCCTTTTGAATGATACCAATGCAGGAGACCTATAGCTTCATATAAGTTGCTTTCCCATCTCCAGCATGGGCTGTTTGATAGATTCACATGCTTGAATCATTCCCTATCGTTGAACTGGGAATCCCACTGTCACTTTCAATAGCAGGAGCAAAGAATTACATTGTAAAACAAGTATTGGCAAAACCAGTAGTTAATGCCTTTGAGAACTAATGGCTCTCCGATTGCCTTTTGTTCATGCTGTACAGCATTGGCAAAAATTCTGATATTGTACAGCATGAACAACCAGCATTGGCATAGCCAATAGGTCTCGCCTTTGGGACCTTATAAGTGTTTAGCCATGCAACAGTTGATGTTGTTGCACCAAGGATATTGTGCTGCATAACTAAATCCTTATAAGGTCCCAAAAGCGAGACCTATTGACTATGCCAATGCTTGCTATATATTTGTTCACAGTCCGCTCCAGGCAAACCATTGTTTTATATATTATATGCCCCGGTTCCTGATGGTGTAACGGCTGCTCTTGTTATGTGTAGCTTTCTAACAATTGAGAAATGATTGCTTCATAATGGAACCCCATGGCCTCCTGAAATCTCTGCATACTTCAGAGGCGCAACTAGAGTGAATTGTTTTTGGGGGGGGCAGGTGGGGGGGGGGGGTAATTCTTCCAGCAATCGGCAGAGTGAAGATGCAGGGGCTCTAAGAAGGGGTGAAAGAACAACAAAGCCTCGTTAACAAGTAAATGGTCTTTTAAAGACCTGTGAAGTACTTTGGTGCGGCTGTGTGTGTTCCCGGGAAGCTGTCTCAGCCAGGGCTGACACACAGGACGGAGGTGGGGGGGCTGGGGGCTGGAGCTCTTTGAGCCCAATGGGCGTTGCGCGCCTGGCATACGTGCAATACATTTCAAAACACTGACACGAGGAACCAGCAGAATAGCAAGAAGCATTTTTTCCTCAGTGTTCTCATTAAAGAAAGGTGGGACATGGAAAAATCTAAAGAAAGAAGCGTTATGAAAGTTTAAACCATCTGCTAAATTATATAACCGTTCTTGCTTTCCACACAGGAGACAAGTGAAACAGTGAGAGCTCAGCCGCTCGATTAATAAAGTCGAACAAATCGTGCACATAAAGAACAATCTTGGTGCCAAGTTCCTGCGGATTTCAAACAAGTGTTGCATTGAGTCACTAAGCAGACTACCGTGCCAAACGCCATGCACGTGTTACCAGTATGCTTGGCTAGCCTCAATGGGGAAGATCGGAGCCCATGAAAGGTGCGAGAGACATACCTTCACCAGAGGCACGCCAGGGTGCGAGGATGGCGTCAACTGCAGAGATTTGGGGGTTAGGAGATGGACTTGCAATCGGGATAATTGAACGCCTATTTGTAAAGTGCGCAAACATTGCCAGGTTGATTTTATGTTTTAATGCCTCACACCGGCTTGGTAAAGCACACGGAATGGTTGGGGGGAGGGAAACGCTGTTTGTGCGCGCAGAGGGTGGGGGTAGTGCTCCTAATGTAAATAAACAAGGAGGCACTGCAGCTGCTCCCCTGCGCGTCCCACGTCCCGCGAGTGGTGTGCGATGTGCGCGCGAAGTAACGGTGCCCGCGAGTGGTGCGCGCGCGCTGCAAGGAAGAAAAAAACGAGTCCGGCGTGAGCCACCATCCCGTGAATATGGGTAAATCAGTTAATCTCTACGTACCTTTAAAACAACATAAAAACCTGTCCACTCAAATGTAAGAAACGGAGCTATGCATGCCCGTGTACTTGAGGCGAAAGATCTGCGAGCTCAGATATCTACCAATTTGTAAGTGTTTTAAGAGCTGACAGGTCGGGATTCTTATAGCCAACTGGAAGGCTCCGTGTAAAACAGTGGCCGCAGTGGCAGGCCAGAGCCTGTCTGTCCGGAGCAGTGGGAAACTGGCCTATGTGGAAATCATGACCGTCATTGCCCCGGCCCTCCCGGCCTTTCAAAACCAAGCACAGTCTGCAGATCGAACTATTTTCTTGTAAGCCTGAGGCAATGTGGTAATGCTGATGTTGCAACAGAGGAACTAGGTTCGAGTCTGGCGTGAGCCACCATCCCGTGAATATGGGTAAATCAGTTAATCTCCACATACCTTTAAAACAACATAAAAACCTGTCCACTCAAATGTAAGAAAAGGAGCTATGCATGCCCGTCTACTTGAGGCGAAAGATCTGTGAGCTCAGATATCTACCGATTTGGAAGTGTCACAGAGAAGTGCGTCTCTCCTTTCAATTACATCAAAGCGATGAAGAGGATAAAAAAAACAGTAGCTCAAGACAAATGGTGGGGGCGGGCACAGGAATGCAGCTGCCTCCCTGCGCGCCGCTGCTCGCTCCCGAGAGCAAACCGCCGTGGGAGTGAACATTTGAAGAAGAGGTGGGACATGCACCCGCCTCTGGCCATTTGCGTGCTTTCATTACTGAAAGACACACGCAAAGGCCAATCAGATGTGTGGAGGAGTCTGACCCACACGGAGAAGTTTGGAGTGATTACATGAAGCCTCCCATAGCGCACCGCATGTGCGCTGCGCTAGGCTCGACCTAAAAAGGGGGTGGGGTGGCATGTGTCATACCATGTGGTTCGTCTTTTTGGGCGTTGCCCGCCCCCTTACAGGAAATTACCATGAGCTGCCATATTCGTAATTTAAAAATTACCTTTATAATTGTAAATCTGCTTTGCCCTTTGTCACAACCTCGTTACTGAAAGGGAATGATATGACTAGGGTGGGGCCAATCCTGTTGATAGACAGGACACAGACCTCGGTGATGGTTTGAATTATTTTAAGTCACATGCACATGTTGCGTTGGATGGGTCTTTTGCCAGCTTGATGTGCACTTCAGTTCTCTGTAACCTGCTTCTGTTTAGTTAGGGAGCAGGGAGGAACACAATAGAGCCCCACAGATTTCCATGGAGCGGCAGTTCCACCATTTCCAACCAATCCTTGTGGTGCTCTCATACTATTCAATATTATTTGGTCAAATGTAAAACATATACTGAAACCCGATTATTAACATATTAGGAAAATGTTTTGAGGAAATAAACCAAATTAATGTAGACACTTGGTTCCTAACAGCTAGTCACATTACTCTTGGAGGGTTGCCTTTATGAGCTCAGCGTTCTGGCTTTTGGTGTCAAGTTGAAGACATCCTCAGCATGGCCAAGAGCATCTTCCAAGAGTGGTAGTTGAATCAAGATCTGACAACCATGATCATTCCCCGAAGGGTCATTGGCTCCAGGCTTATTTGTAGCTGCATCAAACAGAATGTCAGTGCTCTGCCAGCTGGTAGTGGTATCCAGGGTCGACGAGAAATGCATTTATGTTGTCATTGTCCAGAGCCTTTGCTTACACTTTTCCATTACTTACTCTCTATCTGAGACTTCTCAGCGAAACCAAAAGAGAACTTTGCTGGCTAATCCTTATGGCCCTAGTCTGAGGTTACCAGCAATGATACACCGCTCTTTTCCATCTTTCAGAAGTTCCAACGATGCTTCCAGGGATGTGTATTAATCTTTTGTGGAAGAATGGACAGAATCTACTCCATGCTCCTGCATGATTTACATGGTTTCTGATCTACTCCATGCTTCTGCATGATTTACATGGTTTCTGAGCAGCTAAACGTTTGCTTAGGAAGTATGTGCAGAAATGTAGCTATGAGAAAGTGTTCCCGTACACAACTGATGAACATTATGAAAACCGAAGACTCGTCTACCCCGGAAACGTCAACCAAGATTTAGACCTACACCTTTCAATTGGACCTTCAGTTCGGGGGATGACAGGAGTAGAAGCAGTAGTGATAAGGGCAGATTGAGTGGCCTACCAAGACCATTCTACCCAGATGCAACTGGCAGTCTACCAATGATGCCCTCCAGATACTGGCTCCAACCCGTCCTACCAATGCAACAAGGGTTTCCTTTCCACCAAGGTCGTCCTTTTTTTATACAGAGGTCGAGGAAGAGGAAGACAAAAACCCCACAAGCAGACACCCAGGGTACACTGGGAGGACACAACCGACACAGATGGTCATGAGAAGCAAAGGGAAGGAACCAACTTCGTCTACGAGCAAGGATCCACCATTTTAGTGAACTTGAGCACAGCCACCCTCACCAACACTAAATTTGGGGTCCTATCAAAGGAACTGGGGGTTGTCCCCACCCGTAGAATTGACCTGTTTGCTTTACGTACTGATTTGGCACAGTTTTTCCGACTGATTCAGGTACAGGCCTTCTTTGGAGATCAGGATATCTCCTTAGAGGGAGATCAGAACACAGGGCTGAGGAGAACATCCACTTTTGTTTCCCCATCCCTGTGAAGTATTGGCATTTGAGCAGGCAGCTTCAGTGAGGTTCACAAGATTGAGTGCAATACCAATAAGACCTTCCACAACCTCAATAGAAATGAGACTCATGCCCTTGAAACCCTGAAAAATAACACTGAGCTGGTTAATAAATCAACCGACAAAGGGGGAACAATAGTGTTCATGGACAAAACCATGTACAACACTGAATGTCTTTGCCTCTTATCAGCCAGAGGAAGTTATGAAGTTCTAGAAATAGACCCCACTTTGAGATTGACCAACAAGATTAAATCTATAGTGGAAGAAGCACAAACCCAAGATTGGATCACTAACCATGAGGCGAAATTTCTGATTGCAGTAAAACCCAGAATCCCGAGGTTTTACACCTTTCCTAGAATACATAAACAAAGAGTATCGCCCCCGAGAGACCAAATGTTGCAGTGGTAGGGTCATTGCTGAAACCACTGTCTCAGTTTTGCGACTGGTTCCTGAAGCCAATTGTAAAAACATCTACCTCATACCTACGCGACACTAAAGATGTCTTATGTCTACTTCAAGCCATGGAGATCACGACTCCGGAAAATATGATAATAACTATGGTTATAGAAGCACTGTATACCAGCGTCCCCCAGAGGTAGACTCTGGAGGTGGTAGAAGGCATTCTAGCTGAAAAAGAGTGGAACATGACTCCAAAGCACTTAGTCATGGAATGTACGGAATTGGCACTAACAGAAATTTTCTTTGAATTTGAAGGAGTGATATACCACAGGGGACATCAATGGGGAGCACTTTCGCCCCTAGTATGGCCTGTCTGTACGTGCACCAATTTGAGGCAGATCTTATGTTCACCCAGGAGAACCCATACAAAGACAACATTAAGTTGTGGAGCAGATACATCGATGATCTATTGGTAATATGGCATGGCAGTGACCAGCAGGCTATGGATTTTGCCAATTGGACTAATTTTAGAGACAGACACTTAAGGTGCACCCATACAATATTCAAAGAAGAGGCAGTGTTTCTGGATCTGGTGATCACTATCGGACACGGGAACATCAAAACAAGGGTTCATAATAAAAATACAAACAAGAACAGTTTACTCTTGTATGAGAATTTCCATCCTAGGGCCCTACGTGAGAACTTTCCAGTTGGACAGTTCCTACGAGTAAGGCACAATTGCTCCTCCCTGGAAACGTGTGAGACACAAGCCATTATCCTAGGAAATCCGTGAGGAAGGCAAGAAAAAGGGTGAAGAAGAACAGAAAAGCAATGTTGGAGACCTACCAAAGGCCCGGCACGGATAGGATCACTTGTCACCACATATACCCCCATTTCTAATAAATTACAGCACATCATCAGAAAACATTGGAGGATACTGAATGGTGGAGGCAAGCAGTGGTCCCCCTCCACTGTTTGCATTCAAATAGAACTCTAATCTATGTGCTCTGTTGGTACACACAAAAACTCAAGCACAGATTAATACATCACAGACCACACTCTGGAACAACCAACCTCCAGTGGGTCATTATCCCTGTGGCAGCTGTGTAGCCTGCCAGTTTACAAAATCTACAAAGGAAGTAGACATAAAAACAAGGAGACCATGGCTATTAAAGGCCCTTACAAATTGCAATAGTGAGAATGTGGTGTATTTGATTAACTGCCCTGTTCTATGTCGGGATGATGACCCACAAGATAAAGGTGCGCATAAATGAACATCGGAGCGCTATACGCTGTAAGAACAACAACATCAAGCTGACACCTTACTATCTGTAATCTAATCATAAAGATGACACAACCTGGGTGGTTCTGGAGAAATTGGCCGCTTTTAGCCCTGACATCCGAAAGAAATTTGTCACACGCGAACAGAGATGTGTATACCGTCTGATAACCTAGGTAAGGGGTTTTAACGAGTACATACCATGTCTACAATTGTAGTAACACACTTGCAGTTTGCTCCGAGTAGTGGAAGCCCATCACCAGCTACCTCTGGTGCCTAATTACACATCACTAGCTACCTCAGGCGCCTCATTACACAATACACTGTTACTCTACACATCAATAGGGGCCTTGAAGAGTACACGAACTAGCATATTCTCTGCCGCCCCCGCTAATAGCATGGGAGGGATATACATAGTGGTTAGAGTGTAGCATACACATAGCAAGTGGCACGCTCTCTGAGCATTCTATGATGGGGCTTTTTCTGTTTTGGTACATAGGACCCGCCTTACCATTGGGTAAGTCCAAAAGTCAGTAACGCGGCGCTGTATACAGATTTATGACAGCTCTGGTCTGTTGACACGCAAATCAAGGGGCACTACATTTCCCATGATTCCAATGCACATGCGCCCATCCGGGATTGGTTCCCTGGGCTGTGTCTCGTGCTGACGATATACGGCGTGCCCCGTGGTGTTGAATGAACACGGAGGCTGATGCTCTCGGCTACGGGTTACCAGCATTCGTCTACCGCAGCTGTTGTAAATTCAAAGGGAGCTGCAATATATGACACGTAGGGAGGCCCGTTGAGTGGAACGTATAGCGTACCCTGGCATCCCAGCTGCATACAATTTGGAGAGGGGAATGTTCACCAACCAATGGGATGATGTGTTTGGGGTTTAAAAAAAACCCGACAGCACTCATTTGCTTGTTCGTCAGGAGGAAGGATCAGACGCCAGCAGGTTTACAGAGGGAAATGCACTTGATGAAGTAAGAGGGTGTCTGTGTGGAGGGGTTAGATCCCTGCTCTATATTACTAGTACCTGAAAATGGGGACGGGCAGATGATTGACTCTTTTCCTCACTTATCTATTTAGTGTGTGACTACAGGGGTTCCTGAGCCATTCCTCCTTGGGGCCCAGATGACCCTATATTGGGGTAAGACATTATGAGCTGGCCTCGCGATATGATGTGTATATATAGTTACAAAAAAAAAAACATTTCACGTCGATAGTGTCACTTACACATGGCATGCGAATGTTGCATTCTGATGTTGGTTACATATCCCTTGCCCATCTACCCGGATGGGTCAGTCATTCCAATCTGTGAGTTCAACTGGATTATTATTATTATTGTATTGCAGGTTCCTAGGGGCCTAATATCTGAAAGTGTCGACAAACGTCAGCCCTACACTGATAAGTGCAAAAAGAACAATTGATGGACAGAATGCAGAACAATGTCATACATTCACCCCAGTACAGAGATCTGGGCCTAAATCCATCGCTTTTTTGCTCACCATGCCATTCCAGTTTGGACCCAGCCATATACAAATCAGTCTTGACCCTGCACCCAATGGGAACAGTCCAGCCTGAACTGCCAGGCCAGGTCCTCCCTGGACTGGAAACAAGCATCCTAGGACCGGTTTCGGGCTTTCAGCCCTCATCAGCCAGGATAGCTTGACTCCATTGGCATGGAGAGCACGGGACCCACGACTGGGCATACCTGTCCCACTCGGGGTGACAAATGCAAAAAGAACAATTGATGGACAGAATGCAGAACAATGTCATACATTCACCCCAGTACAGAGATCTGGGCCTAAATCCATTGTTTTTTTGCTCACCATGCCATTCCAGTTTGGACCCAGCCATATGCAAATCAGTCTTGACCCTGCACCCAATGGGAACAGTCCAGCCCGAACTGCCAGGCCAGGTCCTCCCTGGACTGGAAACAAGCATCCTAGGGGTGAATGTTTTGATTTGTTCTGCATTCCCACCATCAATTGTGTCTCTTTTGCTTTCTCGCCCTAAGTGCGCCGGGTATGCCCAGACGTGGGTCCCGGGCTCACTGTACCACTGGATTCAAGCTATCCTGGCTGATGAGGGGTGAAACCCCGAAACCGGTCCTAGGATGCTTGTGTCCGGTCCAGGGAGGACCTGGCTTGGCAGTTCGGGATGGACTGTTCCCATGAGGCACAGGGTCAAGACTGATTTGCATATGGCCAGGTCTGAACTGGGGTGGCATGGTGAGCAAAAGAATGATGGATTTAACCCAGATCCCTTGACTGGGGGTGAATGTTTTGATTTGTTCTGCATTCCGTCCATCAATTGTGTGTCTTTTGCTTTCTCGCCCTAAGTGCGCCGGGTATGCCCAGACGTGGGTCCCGGGCTCACTGTGTCACTGGATTCAAGCTATCCTGGCTGATGAGGGGTGAAACCCCGAAACCGGTCCTAGGATGCTTGTGTCCGGTCCAGGGAGGACCTGGCTTGGCAGTTCGGGCTGGACTGTTCCCATGAGGCACTGGGTCAAGACTGATTTGCATATGGCCAGGTCTGAACTGGGGTGGCATGGTGAGCAAAAGAATGATGGATTTAACCCAGATCTCTTGACTGGGGGTGAATGTTTTGATTTGTTCTGCGTTCCGTCCCTCAATTGTGTGTCTTTTACACTGATAAGTGGCACACACTTGGGTGTTTGCCACACAGGGATCACGTGTTTCCATCTTGAAGAATGCCACGGACTCATATGAGCCACTAGGCAGAAACATGTTGACAGTGAGTGTTGATGGGGGTACTAGTTCCCCTTTTCCCCACGTTAGTTTTTAATACCAAGTGGTATTCCGTGTAATTATAATGGTCAATTTGGCATATCACATCGCATTGGTTTTTAATTGTTCTATTTCACGGTGCGTTCTTAGTTAGACGTTCCTCTCTGATTTCCGAGTGTAGGCCTGTTCTTCATTAAATCGGGTTTTTGAAGAGTGTGGGGGAGTCCTATGATGAAGCATGACACCTGGTGATGTGTGAGGATATCCCGTCACATTTTTGTGTATGTTCAGAAATAGGCTGATATGAGGTGGTCCATGGATTGGAATACAAAAATAAATTAAATCTCGGGTGGCTCCATTTTTTTACTGTTGCCTACAGAGTTTCACCATTCACTTCTGACTTCTTCTTTATGTTAACATCATGTCAGACAATGAGAAGAAAAGTCTCTTCAGGTCCTGCAATACCTGTGGTAAGAAGCTACTTCACTTGAAGATCCGCACCAAGATTGCATCTACTGCCTCTACCCATATCATTCTGCTAAAGACTAAGGTATATCGTTGCTTTTTATCCAAGATTAAATGATAGATAAGGAAGGCTGCTAATCAGGCTTCAGAAACTCAAAACAAGAAAGTTGCCAGTTTCAGAAATCAGTGAGGACTCTTCTTCATCCTCTAAAAATATCTCATAAAAGGGAGCGATCACCCCATTCTCAATCCTCCCTGAGCAGCCAAAGAAAGCCTAAAAAAAGACCACTCATGGGTCTTATAAAGGCCGCACTCCTGCAAAATTTCCTCACAGATCTAAATCTTCAAAAAAGAGCCCTCTGCCTCCTTACATAATGCTAAAAGGTCATCTTCTGAGCTGCCTACACCACCTCCTAAGGTCAGTCACACTTTTAAGAAATCTTCAACTCCGCCGGCGAATTAATCGTCGACAAGCGGTTTACCGTCGACTACGTCGTTGACGGCTAAAACTTATACGGCGGCATCATCGTCGAATTCAGATATGGTTACTTCGCTCTCCACAGCCTCCTCGACTGACATTCTCGTCGATGACTTCTTTGACTAGACCGTCGACGCTGAGGATTTCCCTGTGCTCGCTGACGAAGTCTCTGTCGACGTTGAAATCTTCGATGACGAGGGTGATACCGTTGATGACTACACCATCGACTGCAGAGAACTGTTTACCTACACCGTCCACGACCTTGTGGTCAACACAGTTGACAGAAAAAAGCGTAAAACGGAGGAAATTAAGCTTGTTAACACCAGCACTTACCTCTCCAAGCATAGTGACCTCCCTGATACCAGTACATCTATTGGAGGAAGAAGAATCTGATAACGGACTCTTGGGGGTCACCCGCAGCACCTCGGAGTTGCACGTTAAATACCAAGAAGAAGAGGAGGTCTATAAGGAAGAATATGAAGAATATTATTATTCATCCAATGTACAGTATCAACACCTATAACAGTAAGAGATGGTTTGTTTACCTGGCTCTCTAGTTTCAGATTTGCCGTTTATGATGGCAAGTTATTGAAAGAGGTTTCCACCTATTACAGCTGAAGCAGCACAGGCATCCACGCCTGCCAGATCACCCACTGTTCAACCATCCACTCCAGCACAAATACCTAAACAAAATGGGATAACTATCTCATCACTACACCATCATCTCTATCAGATGGACTGTTTATTTATATAATTTTAAGGAACCTTTCCAAAAAAGTGTGAGGTCCATGCCCATTGTCTGCTATATATGGGAAGAGGGCTTGAAAGTCATGAAAAATCCGGCTACAGCAACAGCGGTTCTCCCACGCCTTGACAAGAAATACAAAGCCCCCGAAGACACCCCAGCTTGTTTGACCTGCCAGCCTAAACCGGACTCTGTAATTACACAAGCAGTCCAGAGAAGATCAAAGAATCCTTTTGCTCTGATCTCTGCACTTTCGGACAAGGAGTGCAGAAGCTTGTATAATATTGGCAAGTGTCTCATCAATGTCAGGTCTGACGTTTAGAGCAGCAAATTCGCTGGCTGTGCTGGGGAGGTATGATCGCCAGCTATGGGCTGATCTTGCCCCATATATAGATCAGCTTCTGGAACAGGCACAGATCTGAGCATGAAAGATCTTGAAGGAGGGGGAGCGCTCATCGGCAGAGATCATAGATTGTGCCATGTATATCGCCACTACTGTGTTCAGGCAGCTGGCGGGCTCTGCAGTACTCGGAAGGAAAGGCTGGCTCAAGGCTGCCTCCTTTGGACCTTAGATACAAAATGAAATCCTAAATCTTCTCTCGAGGCTTCCTCCTTCCGGAGGTACAAACTAAAATCTTATCTTCCCTTTGATGGAGAGGCCTTGTTCGGCAAGCATGTCGGTGAAGCCCTTTAGGAAATAAAGACGGACACAGAGACCGCTAAATCGCCGGGGACTCTCCAATTTTAAAAGATGCCCGTTCGAGGCGCCAAAGGAAGAGGCATGCCTTCATATAGGGGAGGCTACCAGCAATACTGGTATCTTTCATACAGATCTACCTCCCAGCAGTTTTGTCCTGAGGCAACCACCTCAAGCGGCCTGCAGCAGTCCTCCACCTAGAGAAAGAGCAGCATGTCAGGGAAAGAACGCTGGTTGTCGCCAATGACTTGTCTCAGGTTCCGGCTACCCCTCACCTTTCAGACTAGGAGGAAGAATCCCAGTTCATTCGATGTTGGTGACCGATCACATCGGACCAATGGGTCCTAGAACTTGTTCAATTTGGCCACACCGTAGAATTCTTTCAGAAGCTACCATCATACCCACTGAACATCCACTCCCAACCACCTGCACCTGCTCAAATTGGAGGTCAAAACCATGCTTCAGAAGGGGGCAATAGAGGGTCCCTCTTTCGCTGCAAGAGAAATGATTATATTCCCGTTTCTTCCCGATTCGCAAAAAGTGGAAGGAATGGCAGCCTATCTCGACCTCCGGGATCAAAACAAGTATCTCAAAAACAAACATTCATCATGGTAACGTTGTAGAAAAGTAGGATAATTTATGGCATAGATACCCCCACTTTCTGCCTGGTGTCAGTGTGTTTTGACTGAAGTTTACTGGGTTCCTGCTAACTATGACTCCAGTGACTGTGCTCTTTCCTCTAAATTTGCTTGGTAAGTACTTTGTACACCCCACAAGTGGCGTACTGGGGTACCACTATAAGCCCCTAGTATGGTACACCAGGGGTCTCCCATGGGCTGCAGCATGTATTGTGCTACCCATGCAAACTGTGTCTGCAGAGCTGCCAGTGCAGTCTGCGTGACAGGGTGCATGCACCCTTCACTTCAGATATAAGTTTCTCTTATATCCTGGTCACTGCACTTAAAACCTATAAGTCACCCCTAAGTTAGGCCCTTCAGTTAAAGGGCAGGGTGCACGGTTCTAAGTGTGTGGGTACCCCTGCACGAGCAGAGATACCCCTACAAACCCCACTCTTCATTTTCTGGGCTTTATAAGTTCGGGACAGCCATTATAAAGTATGTAATGGACACTGGGAAGTCGAGATGTCTAACTACATAATGGCTGCCCCGAACCTAGTCATGTTTGGTATCAAACATGTTGGAATCGTGCATCTACACCAATGCTTGTGTTAGTTGCATGATACCATGTACTGGGGGCCTCCTTAGAGAACCCCCCCCCCCAACACCTACCTGTGTAGCCTTACTTGGTCTGACTGCCAGTCCGCGCAGCTGCCGACCCTAGGCCGTGTTCTGTCCCCTGCTGATGAGCTTCACTCCTACATGAGAAGCTGATCAAAGGATTACCTGCGAAGGAGAGGTGTGACCCCCTCTCCTTTAGAATTAGGGAGGGTGGGGGCACTTTTGAGCGCCACCAGACTGCATTGAAGGGCACATTTGGTGCCCTCCATGCATAAACCAGTTTTGCCCAGTTCATGAACCCTTCATCCTGGTTCCACCGGCCTGGTCCACGAGATGCCGTAGCTGCTGATCTTCCACGATCCTCCATTGGTGTTTACAGAGTTTTCCGACACCACTTCACCCCCAAGCACCTGGGCTCCGTGGTGCAGGTATCTGTATCTTCTAGGTATCCACGGGTGGGGTGACTCTTCAATCTTCCTTGATCCAAATTGTTCCTTCAGGGTCCTTTGCGAATTACCCTATGTGTCCTGTAGACGTCTGACTCTGCACCCGGGCCCCTTGGGTCCCTGGCTACTCACCTTGGGTGGTTCCTTGCTTCCCCTGGGGTCCTCCAACCTTAGGTACTAGTCCCGTTTTGGTAACCATTTAATATTCCACTATTCTAGTATGTGGTTGTGCCCCCTGGTGGGGCCCTATGTGTTTTCCTATGCTACTTACCTCTTTTCTAAGTATTCCTTGTGTTTAATTGATACCTCCGGGAGGTATACCAAGTTAGTGTCTAGTGTGTAGTAATAAATGTAAAGTGTTTTTCTACTCACCTGGTGTGGTTCTTTCTTGTGTGAAAAGCTTACTGATTGATTATGTTGGTACATGCAACTGCTTTACACCCCTCCTGGATAAGTCTTAGCTGCTCTCCACAGGTACCCCTTGAGAGCTTTTGGTTTTCAGGGACCTAAACAGTATCACAAAGGGTTGCTTGGACTCAGTGCACAGTGCCTCACCATAGGTGGATACCATATACTGAGCCAGCCTCCTACAAACGTTACAAGATATTCTCCTACATCTAAACCACAGAGATTATATGTCCACCCTCGACCTACAGGCTTCATATTTCCACATCCCTATTCATCCGTCCCACAGAAGATTCTGAAGATTCGCAGTAGCTGTAAGCTACTTTCAGTTCAGGGTTCTTCATTTTGGTCTGCCCAACTGGATATTTACAAAGTTTCTAGCTCCAGTAGCAGCTTTCTTAATGAGACAAAAACATAAAGTATTCCTGTACTTAGACGACTGGCTTATCAAAGCCCATTCCATTTAAGCAACTTAGACAGCAACAAACGCTTGCATAACTCTCTTCAACCAGCTAGGCCTCCCTCAATTGAAAAAAGCCTAGCCCACAACAATCAAAAAATACAATATTTTTGGGGGCAACACTAGATACTGTAACCAACAAGGCCTGCCCCACATCGCAAAAAGGCAAGCAAAACTAATGTTGTTGGCAACATCCATTTGGAGAAAAAAAGTCTTTTACTGCGCCTCTACAAATCATTTTTGGGGATGATGTCGTCATGTATTCCTCTAGTTCCGTTCTGCAGACTGAGGATGTTACCCCTAGGGGAAAAAACTGCACTCCAGCACACACCGTCCAGTTAATGGTGGTACGCTTCTTGTTAGTAGAATTATGTTGAAATTATCAAATTAAGTCCACAAGAGTCAGATTCTTCCACAGCGTTTTTATTTGAAGATAAAGTTCTCATACAATATGAATCCAAAATCAAGGACCAGGGGCCATTGTGAGAGTTAGACTGACGAGCACTTACCCCCAGTAAAATTTCTGGAGATCCAGGGGAAGTGTTGCGTGACCTTGATAAGTCTGCCGCTCCGCTGTGTCTGGAGTATGGAAAACGCCGTACTGGCCCCCGGTCCTTAATTACTGAGAGATGTGGCTAACTTCGTCCACACTCTTCTGCTAAGATTGTCAATCTGATAAACATAAATTGTGTTGTTCTTTCAGATTCCCATGCACAAGTTAGTCCACTATTGGGACAACTATCTCTCATACATCATTCCGGAAGGGACTCTAGATACAGTCTGTACCTTTACCTTTAGCCTTGAAAAAGTCCAGTAGGACGAAACATGTGTCTGCTGCGTTGTTTTGGATTCGTATTGTTTGAGAACTTTATCTTAAAGTAAAAACGCTGTTGAAGAATCTGACTCTTGTGTAGTTGATTTGATCATTTCAACATAATTCTACTGACAAGAGGCGTACCACCATTAACTGGACTGTGTGTGCTAAAGTGCAATTTCTTTCCCGTGGATACAACCTGTGCACCTTGGCTAATTTGCACCTAAGGTGGCACGGTGCGTAGCACGATAGCACCACCACATGCTGAAATCTGAAATACTGTTTTGTTTCAAGACACCCATGACTCTGTGATGGATGTGCAGCCACTAGGACTTAGTCACAGATAAGGATGTGACCCCTACAGGAAAAATTAGACCTCCAATGGGTCCAGTCTACCAGTTCATTTGAAGACATCCCAGTCACTCCAGCCATGGTCAAAGCCCTAGCTTCGTGGACTCAACAGATGCACCTCTCAGTCGGCCTTTCGTTCCTAGTTCAACCCTCTCTGTTGGAGCATATCTTCAAGACCTCCAAGTCATTGGTAAGTGGCAGAAGCCTCATCAGCTTTTTCACATCAATCTGCTTGTGCTCAAGGCAGTACAGCCTTGTAGTCTTTCCTCCGAAGGATACAGATCTCTCATGTCCTCATAAGAAAGGACAATACAACGGCGATGCACTACATAAACATGGAGGTACGAGATCACTTATTCTCTCTCGAAAGTCACAAGACCTCTGGAATTGGGCCGTCCAAAATACTTTTCAAAGCCCAAGTAGACAGTACTAATAAGACTTCTTCTCACAAGTGAAAGATATTTTGTTCATGGTGCCAACAGGAAAGAATGCATCCTCTTTCGTCCTCAGCTGACCAGATATTACCAGACCTGTTGCATTTGGAATGTTCAGGCTTAGCTCATGCATCCATCAGATTTCACCTAGTGGCAATTTCTCGATTTAGACGATTCTCAGAAACGCCATCATTATGGTCCTCTAGGACAATCAAACAGTTCCTTAAAGGATTATTTAGGGTCTTTCCCCAAGTCAGACCTCCTCCGTCATCCTGGATTCTGAACGCAGTGCTATCACAGCTCACGATCCACCCATTTGAGCCTATTCACAGAACACATTTAAAGCACCTATCCTTGAAAGTTGCTCTCCTTGTGGCCTTGTCGTCTGCCAGACGTGTCGGTGAGTTACAAACCCTCACTGTTCAGGAACCCTTCCTACAATTTAGAAGGGATAGGGTAATTCTACATACAAATCCTCCATCCTCTGACTTCCATCTCAATCAGCCACTGATTTAAAAAAAAACTTCTTTCCAAACCCTCAACACCAGCCGAAAGGGCTCTTCATTCTTTTGATAATAAGAGATGTATAAAATTCTACATAGACAGGACAAAGAACTTTCGTAAAACTAACCAGTTGTTCATGGCTTACAGTGCACCACAGAAGGGGCAACCGCTTTCCAAACAGAACATCGCTCGATGGATATCCACTGCAATTCACTTCTGTCACCAAGTAGCAGGAAAACTGTTACAAACTTCTGTGCATGCTCATTCTACAAAGAATATTTCAACCTCTACGGTACTCTTTGCGGGTGTGCAACTCCAGGACATTAGCAGAGCAGCTACCTGGAAGAATGTGCATACCTTTACGCAACACTACTGCCTTGATTCCACTCCTCAAGGGGATGTAGCAGTAGGACAAGCGGTTCTAAGACATCTTTTCCGGTAAAGGTGAGCTACCACTTGCTTCACACCAAACTCTTCTTAGTTCTGCACATTGCCTATATCTTATTGTGTTTTTTTGTTTGTCTTAATAGTATAAAGAAATGTTTTCACATATTGAACAAAATGGTATAAAATATGTTAATACCTATGTCTTCATTTACTCTATTACAGAGGGATATCTCTATAGCATTGTGTCCCTCACAACTCACAGTTCAATGTGCCTCACTACTGCTTTCTACTCTGATTCAAGCATGTGAATCTATCAAAGTTCCAATACTGAAGTAAGAAAAAAAGTTACTTGCCTGCAACTGTAGTTCTCCAGTATTGGAATCTTTCATAGATTCACATGTGACCCACCCTCCTCCCCTGAGAGGCTCACCTTTCCTCTCAGGGCCAGAGGGTGGGCACTCGTGCTATTGAAAATCTGAATCTGCGTACAAAGTGTGATGGATGTAACGTTGAAGAGAGCCTGACCCACCCGCATTTCACCAAATTGAAAATGGTACGAAAATGTTAAAGGGACACTCCCGCCTCTCAAGCAGTCATCTCTCTGTGAGTCCAGTGAACTTAAAGAGAGACGTCCGCTTGAGAGGCGGGAGAAGGCACGTATCAAGATGCCTCCCTCCCATCAATTCAGGAATTATGATGAGATTTGCTTGCCCTTAAACATATAGGGACCCGTTGAACTAAAGGTCAATATTTATACCGGGAATCTGTACTGTTCTAAAATGATGGATTGCGGCTCGCCCTTGGCTCCAATATCCTGAAAGTCAAAATCAATGCCCTGATGAAGTCCATATGTAGTGGACGTAATGCGTTTGTAGGTGATGCAGGAGTGGTAGAGTCCTTGTTACGGGTAAGAAGAATTTTCTTGCTTGTAGTTAGTAAGACCTGTAAAGAACCAAAAACTTATATTTTAGCCCAGGATCACTCTTTCAGCTAATTGCAGTGCTTCTCTTTCTTGCATAGTGCTCCAAAGGGCTCCACATCTAAATGGCACATTGCAAGTGACACAAAAAAACACATTTCAAGCTGTTTAGTCTGGGTAGGATGTGGCATACATATTTTTACAAAATAATTCGCCCATTTATGTCTCTTTTTGGAAAATATTTACTTATTTAAAATGCTTGCAACAAAGCTTACCGTTTCTTTTTTTAATAGATTCCTAGTGGCTCACTTTCCTAAATAATGTTTTGCCAGCCTCACTCCCGTCACAGTTCTCTAAAGATTGTATCTGTTGTTTTGCAGCACATTTTGAGAAGAAGCGCTACAGGAAGCCAAGCAAACGCATTTTACAGTACTCTGAAGATAAGGTTTCTCCACCCAAGAAACGAGCAAGGAGACCCAATGGCACTTTCTGTAAAATGAAAGTAAGTCCAGGTCAAGTGATGACTGAAACTTTCTGGCCCTGAAATGTAGCAGTTTTGAAACTACCTCTTATTTAAGTTGTTAATTGTTGACTAATGACCTTTTTCTTACAACTACGTTGTGAATATTTTCTATTTTGTAAAAAAGTCCATGTATTGAAGTTAGTTTCATGCTAACTAGTTTGACCCGTAATGCCATATCTTGCCGAACAGGTGCAGACAGCTGTACTTTAATTAAAAATGTGAACTGAATGGCACCATAAAGGACGTTTAATAGTCTTTTTGTGCCCAAAATAACTTTATGTAAAGTCACAAATTGATTTTTCATTTATTGTCTCTAGAAGTAATGTTTTAGGCCAAGTTTTTTAGACATCCCAAAGCAATACCTCCAGATTTCCTTATGTGGAGTGGAAATGCAAGTATCACATTTGGGTACCCAGTTAGGATTTACTCCTAACTGGAAAACTGTGGGGGTGAGGAGGCTGCTGTGCGCTGAATCTTAAAAATTAAAGATATGGCAATCATTGGGGTTTGCTATCTACGATACTAGTAAGCAGGGCTTCCAGAATGTAACTACTATCATCAAACGTTTCAAGTCTCTGGGGCTGCTTTTGTATCTTGCGTGAATGGGAAATTCTAGTTCCACTTCCTCAACCTGTTACAACACATACCACTTTTGAAAATCCATCTCTCAGATATCTTTCATGATTGCTCAGTACGACATCGATCTATGATATGTAATATATGTTAATTATATAATAAGGGTATATTTTAAACCTGTGATACTGACGCACAATTTTCTCTTAAATCGAGGATGGGTAAGGGCACTTATGTTTGGATTAATCCCATTTTTGTAAAGATTTCTCAGCATCACTGGACCCCCAGTGATCTGTACTTGATTGTGCATTGTAGCTTTTCAGGAGTCTAGTAGGGAAATATTATGGGACTGCAGATGTGTTTTAAAAATTGATAAAGGGACGTACAATACTTAATTCACCCAATCCTGAAAATGCGAAATTCCGTACTCTACCTAGGATATTTTATAGTTATGTTAAATTTTATACGTTTTAAAAATGTTTAAATTTGCGAGGAGTGAAACCAATGATATAATACGATTCGTCTCAGACCTAGCATATTTACTATTCCCATGACAACGGCAGCAAGAAATAAGTTCATACACATTCGGTTCTTCTTGTTGGATTCGTGGGTATCTGTAAATGCACTAAATAACTGTCGCTTGTGCAAAAAGGTGTAGAGAATTCTTGATTCAGATTTTGCTTTTGTCGGAAGGCCACTTTTTATGCAGTCATTGTCAAGACTGCCAAAACTGTTGCATGGGTTGTAAAATGTATGGCTTTTGCTTTGAATTCTGTATATTGTTACAAGAAATATTTTGACTATAAATATGATCATTTGCTAATGCTGTAAGTCATTCTGTTTGCATAAATGGGTTTTAATATTTTGATTTTGTTTGTGCATTGTATTTATATGCATAATTTTAATTAGTGACAAAATTGACATTGCAGAAGCGACACAACCTACTTCTTGTTTGGATTGCAAATGCAGATGAGAATCATTGACCCAGTAGCTCAGTGGCCTTTTTTTCTCAGATAAAGGCCTTTTTTTTTAACCTTGTCTTTATTCAGAGTTGTATGGAATAGGTACAGCATATGTTGCTACATCAGGAAAATATAAACAATAATACAATTGAAGGAACGTCCCTCAGTCCGAATCCCAGCTCAGCTGATGATGTCACTGCGGCTGGCGCAGCGACTAGCCCAGGAACAGCATACCAGAGTACAGTACCACATAGGCGCATAAAAAACAGACCGACAATCCCATTAGGAAAGAACCAAACTAAGAAGAAAACCGAACATTACAATATAACCTTGATTGTGGCAGCAGCAAAAATGAGACAGGGCGAGCTTCCACAGGAGCCTCACATCAGGGGAAGAAGAAAAAATGTCAGCAAGACTGGGCTCTCGTTGCTCCAAGACGGGGGAGGGGGGAGAGATACTCAACAACCCCATCAGTGGAGTCACCATGAGGGGACACTTAGAGCGTCAAACAAGGTATGGGACAACCCATCTGGGGGAAGGAGAGGCATATGAGCCAGTACATCCCCAGCAACACCAAGCCGCCACAGACAGGCTCCGTCGCACACAGGTCCACCAGACATCTACTCAGACCACTGCCAGCCTCACGTACAGTGCCACTAACACCCCTCCCTCCCATACATACTCCTCTCCTGCAGGGCTACTAAGTTAAGTGTCACCAGTGGACTGTAGCACTTGTTGTGCCACCACTGTTATGACAAAGTGAAAACATGGCTTTAGGTCTGCCATTGCAGACTAGTTGGACAGCTTCCAAACTGCCGACTCGATCTGGCAAAATAACCCTTTTGCCAAGTCCACACCGTCCTTTTTTTAATATCTTTAAATCTTCCCTAAGGAAGGCTTTTAAGCCCATAAGGCAGAGGGCTGATATTAAAAAAGACATGTTGAATTTATACCGTACATGTCCTGGCATTAAAATTCACAATTGATGTTTTGATTGTAGTAAGGCCGGTAGCCCTATTGGCTAGCATGGAGTTTTTCTAGCCCACATATTATTTGCTAACTTCCATATTGGACCACTGTATATAGGTACTTCAAGGTATCAAATTAATTGTTGCCTTAGACTCCTTAAGCCCGACTTATTGCTGAAGTCGGATTTAAAGTATCTTTTAAGGCAAAGGTGACTTTAGAAAGTCGCCACTTTGTATCCCCGAAACTCTGATAGCCATTTCTGAATATCCGCAGCTGTTGTCCCTGAGACAACAGGCTGCTCCCCTGCTAGAAAGTGTGAAGCGTTCCCAGAAGCATCTGTTAGGTTTCTGGTCTGAATGAATAACAGTCATCCATGTTGTAACTAGGTGATGCTGCTATTTGCTGGTTAAGAACGCCATACTCTTGAATATCTTCAAAGAAAGGAGTATAAATGGCATTGTCCTAAACTGTTTCACTTCCTACCTTGAAAAAGGAAGTTAATGCATCAAAACCTCAAACTCTTCACGAACTCTTAACTAATTTAACAGTTGTTCCCCTAGGATTACATTCTCTCTTCCTCATTCTTCAATCTGTAGATAGAATCTCTTAACTCCCTTAGAAAATCTAAAGTTTTGCACTGTTGCTACGCTGATGATACTTAGATCTACTTGAGAATTTCCTCTCCTGGTGACTTTTCTAGACACTGACTCTGAGATACTCGGTGTTGGATGACTATCAACCATTTTAAAATAAACCTCAATACTGATTTTTGTTTAATTGCCCCTCCAAAATGCAGCATCCCTGTACATGACTGGTTAAGCAATAATACAGTGCTAGACTCCAGCTATGGTGTTGTAGAATGCTCAAAATCATTGGTCTTCAAAATGGAGCTATGCCATCTCCTGGTTTATCTGACTTCCCTTGCTTCACCTAGAGCTCTCAATGCTGCTCTTTAGGGACCTGTCAGAGTGGCCCCTTGCGGATGGAAATATGATCACAACACTTCTTCTGATCTTCTCAAACTGTCTCCCTATCAAAACAAGATTTCTCAAACTTGCTCACATCTCCTATGAACTGCTGCATTCTGGAACACTAATTGATGTAGCCCACAAACTGACCATCTAGTTTATTGTGCTATAAATATCAACATTTAATCAAAGAAATTCACTAAAGCAATCTCTCTTTGGAAATAACTAGTGGGGCAATTGTGACTATGAAACCTTTAAGAAACAAATATATAATTTGTTGTTCCAGCAATACTTCCTCCTTTATGTGGCTCCTCATCCACAATCGATTTGCTGTATTCCAAGGTTAGAGTTTTAGGATGTATTCCATGGCTAGAGTGTGACCTAATCTCAACACCTAGGACATAAATGTTGAAGTTTAATTGGTGTACATTTGCGAAATATTGGTTTCCTTCCATCATTGTCTCTGATAGTATATAGTGTCCTTAGCTTTCAATGCTCGTTTTTCGCTATCCAAGTATGAGTGAGATTTCTGATATAGGCAAGGATTGTAGATAAATAATTCAGTGAGAAGTTTTTAGAACAGTTTTTACTAGAGTGAGAATCAGCAAAACACTAATTTTAAATCTTCTAAATCCTAATACAGTAGCTGCCTCATTTTTAATGATAGGTGGTTTTGGGTGTTGGGCACTTGTTTGTCAAAGGAGCCATTATAGTTCAGTGACATGTTGCAGAAGCAAACTGATACCACCATGTAATCAGATTTTTTTTTTTTAACATGTCCTTATTCAGTGATTTGATATAGCTTGTTGGATGATCTTGAGGAGGGTTCTTATAAATAAAAGCTTCTCATATTTGTATGATGTACCAAGTAGTCTGGCTTGTCACTTTAAGATGTCTCTCTGTAATTATTTAGACTTCTCTCCGGAGTTAACATGTCTAAAATATTAAGATCTTGTGTATTACTTCACATTGCTTAGTTAAGGTATCTAGCATTAACGAGTATATAACGGTGTGTGTGAAAAAGTGGGGAGGGACTGGATTGGATTAGCTGTGGTGCTTGTCTAATGGTAAATATGAAATATCCATGTTCTTTCTAATTTGGATATCTTCCTTAATCTACACTTGCCTTTACCACAAGTCAGGTCTCTGACAGTAAGGAAAGTTATGATTATGCTAAGGATGATGACATTGTGCATTCTCCTGATTCAATTAGCAAGATCACTCATGAGACCAATACAGGAATGGCTTGCCATTACTAGTCACAGTGGGAAAGGGAAATGGGAAGGGCTAGTGGTTGTTCGATAAAGATTGCAAAGCGAGTTTAAATGGTGGTCGCAGGATAATGACAAAAGGTATACTTTTGTCAGAGCCTATACACATCTGTGGGTGTACACATGGAGAAACTCAAAATCACAGGAAAGAGAACAAAGTAGGAGACTGTAAAACACATCGCTCACTTGGAGCTAAAGTTAGGGCTTCCTCATTTAAAAGCCTCCCATTCACAAATAGAAGGAAAGACTGTTCAGCTACAAACAAGTTACTCTGATATGTTGTACACCAACAAATTGGAGATTAAAATGCTATCAACCTTCAAAATTGGGCCAAGAAACATGAATGGTGGGGTCGTGGACTCTTTGTCAAGAGGCCATGTGTCTCTGGACATGGAACGTCGGGGCATTTCCCTGGTGGTTCAGCACCTGGCGGGCTCTCTGAACGCCAGGGCGGATAAACTCAGCCAAAGATGCCTAGCGGATCACGAATGGCGCCTCCAGCCGGATGTGGTACAAGGTCTCTTTCAGCAGTGGGGAGAGCTTTGGTTAGATCTGTTAGCCACAGCTGAGAACATGCAATGACAGCAGTTCTGCATGCTGGAGTTTCCATAGTGGCTCTCGCTTGGAAATGCTGTTCTTCTCGAGTGGGGCTCAGGCCTTCTGTACTACTTTCAGTCCATACCACTCCTGCTCAGAATTCTCAACAAGATCAGGAACGACCAGACCCAAGTCATCCATTTGGCTCCAGACTGGACTTGGAGAGTTTAGTATCCCGACCTATTGAGCATGGCCATGGGTCCTCCGATTAGGCTGCCCCTTCGGGAGGATCTTCTGTCGCAGAAGCAGGGGAGAGTTCTCAACTCGAACCGGTCGGCGCTCTGCCTTCTTGTGTGGAGATTGAGTGTTGGCAGTTGACAGGTTTTGGCCTGAAGTCTGCAATGTCATTGTGGTAGCCAGGCATCCCCCCACCAAAACGGTGTATGCCTGCCGTTTGGACAAGTTTGTGGTATGGTGTGCAGAAAAGTAGGTTGACCCCCTTTCTGCTCCTCTTTCTCAGGTTCGTTCTTCTCTTTATTCTTTCCCTTGCTCAGCAGGGCACTGCTCTGGGCACGTTAAAGAGTTCTCTTTCTGCTATCTTAGCCTTTGTGAAGTTGCCAGACCAGCCATCCCTCTTCAAATCCCCTATTGTACATAGGTTATTGACAGGTTTGCAATATATTTTCCTCCTTTTCCCTTTATCATGCCTCACGGGGACCTTAATCTGGTCCTGACTTCCCTGATCTGCGTCCCGTTTGAGCCTTTGCACAGCTGTCCTCTCAGACTCCTTACCATCAAGAAGGCCTTCCTGGTTGCTATTACATCTGCCCGGAGGGACAGTGAGCTTCAGGCTTCGTCATCCAAGCCTCCATATTTGAACATCTACAGAGACAAGCTGGTTCTATGAACTAAAGCTTCCTTTCTACCGAAAGCCGTCACTCCCTGTCATGTGCACCAGTCCATCACTCTGCCTACTTTTTACGCTCTGCCATATCCCTCTAAGGTAGTGGAGCGACTTCACCGGCTGGACCAAAAAAAGAGAGGAGTTGTTCTACCTTGATCGCACAAGAGAGTTCCAGGTGGATGACCAACTCTTCGTGGGGTATGTCGGAGCTCAGAAGGGGAAAGCCTGTGCAGAAGCGGACCATCTCCTGATGAATCATACTTTACAATAAAATCTGTTACGCATTGTCCAAGAAGCAACCCCCTGAGGGCTTGCGTGCTTGTTTCACCAGAGTCAAGGGTGCTACTACTGCATTACCACGTGGAGTCCCGGTCCTGGACATCTGCTAGGCAGCAACGTAGGCTTATTTGCACACGTTCACAAAACACTACTGCCTGGGCAGTCCCGTCCACCGGGTCAGGCACTTTGCCTGTTCGGTCCTGCAAGACTTGTTGGTGTCAAACTTTTTTGCAGACCCGCCTCCGGGGAGGTATTGCGTGGGTGTCTATTCTAAGGTAAGGAATCTACATCTAGAAGTCTCTAAAAAGATTCACAAGTTACTTACCTTCGGTAATGCCTTATGTGGTAGAGACTAGCCGCAGATTTCTTAGTGACCCAACATCCTCCCGCTCTGCGAATGGATTTCTAGGGAGAGGGTATTTCCCTTTCATGGCCCTAGTTTTCCACACTAGTGGTCAGTGTTCTTTATGGCTCCATACACCGAGCCTGGAAAGTCATGAAAAGAATGTCAGCGTGCTGGAGTGGCACCTACATAGGCACCACTCGCGTCACATCTAGCATGGATGATGGCACGTGGAGTTGATCAACACCACCTACCGGTGCGCAGGGGTGCTGCTCAGGAAAAAAAATCCAGCTCCAGTTTAATGCCTGGGGATAATTCTAAGGTAAGGAATCTGCGGCTAGATAGTCTCTACCAGATAAGGTGTTACTGAAGGTAAGTAACTTGTTCAATAAGACCTGTCTGACCTAGAACAGGACAGGTGCAGGACAATACCAGCACCATTCATGTGGTTCTAATGTGGAGGAGGTAGAACACTTGGGGCCAGCAACTGAACCAAGAGAAAAGGGTTCCCCGAGCACTCCCAAACCACCACCTATGTCAACTTACCGACCCTAAGGGTTTGACTCAAACACTGAGACTTGGAGGCCGATCTCTGCTCTCGAGGGAGTCGGACCCCAAGGCTCAGCCAACGAGACTCGGACACCTTGCTCCAGCTGCTGCCTGTGACACCGCAGCTCAGAAAACTGGCTTCAGCCCTTGAAATCCCTCTTAGCAGAAGTGGCATGATCCCTGAGCCCAGAAGACACCAGCTAAATCGCAGGGCACTGAATCCCCACCTTTGTCACCAAAATCAAACCAAGTTCAGCATCAAAAAAGCCCTTGGTGCCGGGTTCGATGTCGAGCGAGCCACTTGTGCTCATAGAACAGGAGGAGATCCCAGATGTAAAGCAATGGAGTCCCACCTCATTGATTATTCTTGCTCGCCCTTTAGCGTCACAGGAGCAAGAGGAGACTTGCCTTCGAGAGGCAGTCTGAGGAGCTTGAAGGATACGCGATACCTAAGAAATCCAGATAACCCAGGTTGTCCCAGATCTCAGCCACTACAGCCTCAGGCCCTATAGCCTCCACTACCTCCTCACAGTCCAATGCCGTTTTCACCACAGAGGTCCCCATCCCCACAGGGTTCGCTCCACACATTTTCTGGTGATCGGATGACATTCTGGACATTTTTTATCACAATACCACCACTACCCAAGAGGGTTATGACTCTAATGACTCGATGGAGGACTACAACGCTAATCCAGAGATGACTGTGTCTTGGATTCTTACCCTAATAAACCATCTTCCACATTAATGACTGTAGCATATCATGCCTTTATTCAGTGGGTAGCTGCACTTTATCAAGAGAAAAAGGAGGAATTCCTTGCGAAAACTCTATCGAAGATGGAACCTTTCGTCCAGTTATTGCCTATGCTTTGAAGCAAGACTCTGTGCACATCAGAAAATTTTAAGGAACTAATGAAGGCCAGTGTCTTCACTCTTTTAAATAGAAACAAATACAAAGAGGCCTCAGAGGACACTATGCACATCAGGGATCTTGTGCCTCATGTCTCTCTGGTGGTGCATATTGCTCAAAAGTGTGAAGAGCCACATTTCCTCTGGAGCAGTAACCTAAATATGCCCATCTCCTGGCATCACCGTAACATTAATATGCCCGTCTCCTGGCAGCAGCAACTCTGTGCTGATATTGACCAGATATTCAGAGTGGCCAAATGAGGAGAAGGAGTTTGGTGAGGGTACTGCGGGGAGGGAGACCTATAATGAGATGGAATCCTCTGTTACCCTATGCCCCTATTAAATTCAATGACCTCACCGATTGTTAGCAGAACTTACCCTCGGCATCAATTGGGTATCTGTACCTGAAAGGGAATGTGGTTAGCAGCTTTTTGCACAATAAGTTAACATATCGGTTTCAAAGTTCTTAGGAAAATGACTTGCCTCAGCTACTTAACTTTGAGTCTTTTTAAGTTTTTGTCACAACATGGCTTTTCATCTTTAGTCTTTCTTCTCTTGTAAAGCACATAAAGTATTTCCCATGGGGGGGAAATCCTTCTATATTTCAGGCGGTTGTTTATTATGTGAAAGAAACCCTTGTTGCGCCTATTGCCATCAAAGCATTTGGATCTATACTGAATTCAAGACTGCCTACTGCTCCAGGTCGGGCACCGGAGCACAAAAGGGATACATAGGACCGCTCCAGTCAGCTGAATCGTTGACGCCTGACACTGGGCGCGAGCGACTTATATACCTACAGATCCAAAATAACTGCAGAGATTTGAGTCATTCTCTGCAGACTTCTTTGTTCTTGCAAGATCTTACCAGACGGTGGGATCTGGACAAGTACATACTTAATGAACCAAACGTGTACAATCAATTTAAGCTCTACAAATGAGTCTTGTCAGTGGCTTTGTCTCTGACTCATTTTTGTAATGAACAGTGCTCAATCAGTTTCATGTAACTGCTCACTTACGTCATGAGCTGTGGAAAGCATTTAAAGGAGTGCCACAGTTTTCCTTTGAGTTTATACAGTTTCTTCTCCATGCTCATTTTACAACATGAGCCAGTATATACAGTTCCCTTAGGTTTCTTTACATTTTCTTCTCCACTGTCATTTCACATCATGAGCTGCGCGGAAAGAGGAATGCATACATGAAGCTTGAGATTATTTCCTTAGGACAATTGCTGTCTCAATGGTTCAATCATGAGATGGACTTTTAACATCAAGACGATTGGACAGAAGACCATGACGGGAACAAAGGTTTTTGCAAGGAACGGGTGACAGTGTGCCTCTAGACATGGAAAGCAGGAAGACCGACAACAATGGGAATCGGTGATAGTTGGGAGATGCAATACAATGACATATTGCCATCTCTGTGGAGGTACTATTGGTACCATTGGGAGGAGATGGAACAACTGGTGAAGCATCTTCTGGAAGTTTACAGGAAGTGCTGCTATGTAGGGTAGGATTCACAGTGATTGCTAAAAAGTTGCATCTTTGACTGGTTTTATTATTGGTATTAAACTCAATGAGAGGAAAAGCCTACCTAAGCTGAGAGAGGGTGATAGAATGTCAGAAGAAACATGACACTAAGAATTTGCCCACATGAATCCGAAGACAATCCGCCTAAAGCATAGTTGTTCATCTCAGAACACCGTGATAAATTGTTCAAGTTCCGCTCGTAGTCAAGGGCATGGACCCGCTCTTGGCGCTGTTCCTGCGACATGTCTTCATCGTGGTCCAAGTCTTCCAGTAAGTCGAAGCGAAAGCACAAGAAGGCTAAGCAAAATGTGTCACAGTCCTGCCACTCTCCTCCTGAGCAGTTGTGAGGGTGTCAGAGTTGCCTGTCAGTCAAGCTTCCAGTTCCCCGTCAAAAATCCGAATACGTAGCTGATCTTGATGTATCCCAAGATTCCCATGCCATCGGTGACATTGAAACAGATTAAGGCCTTTAAGGAGGCCATCTTCTGCACCCTTCTTGCTCCCTCTGACTCCTTTGGGCCACAAGGATACATGGAGGCCTCCAGTTGGGTTACCAACGGTGGATTTGTCCCTGTTGCTGTCTGTCTGTGTTTCCTCAACCCATTTCGGGTTCTGCACTGGCTTCGGTGCCAACTCGCTTTCTAAAATCTCAATCAGCCTTCCGAGATGATGATGTAGAGGATGGGGGAGTATTTATTACTCCCACTATGATGATTACAACTTTTATATGTACTTACAGAATGCTAGTGAGTTGGATACTACCTGTATACTGAGCTGGGTCTCCTCCCTCCTCCCCACAGACCATCGAAAAAGGAGGGTGCTTCCTTTGCTATGGTGAGAAGCTGTGTAGCTGAGGTTTTAGACTTGCATCTTCCTTGTATAGAAATAAAGATAAGCGTTATAACCAAAGTTCAGCCTCCTGGACAGCCTTCCGCTGAACCTTCACTGCCATTTAATGAAGCCCTGACCGATACATTACTGGGCAGTTGGGCTAAGTCTTGTTCTTGCGCGCTGGTGGAGACAGGTAACCAAATGCCGTAGACCTGCACAAGACAACCTTGCCTTTTTTAACGCAACACCCTTCACCAGAACGTCTGGTGATTCAAGCTTCTACCAGAATGGTAAACATTTTTTTTCACTTGCGTATAATGATCCTTCAGACAGAGAGTCAAAGAAAACCGAGGTGTTAAGAAAACAAATATTTTCATCGGCCAGCCTGGGCCTGCGGTCGATCAGTGCCAGCTGTTGGGGCAAATATTCACAAATACCCTGGGTCATGGTTAGTGAGATCTTAAGGCAGTCCCTGAAGAATGTCAAACCTCCCTGGCTCTAACCATCTAAGATGGTTAAGATACAGCCAATTGCTAGAAACGTTCCAGAACGGACCCTACTGACTGCTTGGGCAGAGCAGTTGGAGCTAGCATTGGCATCTTGTGTGGATGAGGTCCACTGGAGTCTCTGGAGACATGCAGTCATCGCTCATGGGTATGCCTTTCAATAGGTCCTGCTGGTTTTGTGAGAGGGCTGATTTGTCCCTAGAAACCTTTACAACAGGTTTCTCCAACAGGTAGCATGTGAGCTACTGGTAGTTCTCCGGCTATCTGTAAGTAGCTCTCCTGTGTGGAGACCAGTTTACTAAATTAGCATCTTTTGCTTGGTTGAATTAATATATATACCAAAATAGATAATGTATATTCGTAAGGAAAGTATGTTAATTTTTAGAACTCATAAGATGATATTTGGGGAAAAATGGCTGGATTTCCAAAATATATTTAAAGCTGATATTTGAGTGATGAATCAAGTGGCATTGGAGAGACTTTTTACAAATCGTATTACCTTGGTGCCAGAGGCACTGCAGCTAAGACTGTTCAGTATTACCCATGTACAGTCATTACATATTGACAAAGACTTTTTTACATTACTGATGCACTGAGGTGATTGTAAATAGTAATCTTGCATATGGTGGCCACTAATGTAATATTTGCGGTCAGTATTACAACACTAATAATATTAGTAGCTCTTTATGAGTTTCATTGAACGTAAGTAGCTCTTATTACAGAAAACGTTGGAGACCCCTGCTTTAGAGAGAGATGTACCACACCACTTTCCTTGGACCTTTTTACTCCTGCTAGGCAACTTCCTCAGCAGTTTCGCCCCATTCGGGGATACTCCAAAGGTTTGGCATACTGGCAGTGCCAAGGCCCATCGCCCCCACAGCAGTCCTTTTGGGGATCAAGCAGACAATGTCTAGGCCACCAGGAGAAACAAACCTCCCAGTCCACTCCCCTATGGCAGCAACCTCCAAACCTCCTAAGTGTACCCTTAGGGGTGCATTACCACCCTGTGGGAGGTAGGATCAGACAGTTCCTCCGCAGGAGGCAAAATATAACATCCGACAGATGGGTCCTTCAGGTCATTCAACAGGGCTATGCCCATGCCCTTCCTTTCCAACCAGCGGCATCTTCCGCCCGCATCAGAGAGGCTTTCAGAGCACCCCCTGCTCCAAGAGGTACAGGCTTGTTTGGGCAAAGGAGCCATAGAGAGGGTTGTGTTCTTGGAAATTAGGACTCACTGTGACTCCCATTATTTCCTCATGCCAAAGAAGGACGGATGCCTTCATCCTATTTTATATCAACAACCTCTGAATGCTTTCTTGTTTAAGTACAAATCCAAAATGCTCACTTTTGACCAGTTTCTGTCTACCCTAGATGAAGGTGACAGGAATGGTGACTTCGTATCTACAGGTAGCCTTCTTATCCTGCAGTCCTACAGACTCTACTTGTGGTTCTGAGAAGGTCAGGAACATTTTCAGTTTACTGTATCCAATGATATCAATTTTGCTTCAAAATTAGAATTTCGCATTTAGATAAATCACAAATAGTTCCATGGAGACGTGTTTTAAAATGTTCAAATCCTTTATTCTTTTCAAAGATTAAGTCTTCTGATATCGAACGCGGAGACAGCCCGTTTCTACTGATTACCGCAAGTACTAGATGCGGTGGCCGACATTGGCCTGAAAAACTCCTGACTAATCCCATTGAATTTCTTGGATTGACAACCATCATCTTTACCAAGAAGACTAATAAATTCCATGAATTGGTCTATAAGAGGCGACGCAACATAGATCAAGGACCTATTGTATGTGATCAAGCCCTGAAGAAGTCCCGAGCCGGGACGAAATGCGTTGGCTACTCTTGGAAGACTTCATCTTTGAAAAGAATAAAGGATTTGAAAATTTAAAAGCACGTCTCCATGGAACGATTTGTGATTTATCTAAATGCAAAATTATAATTTTGAAAAAAAATTAAATCATTGGGCATAGTGGGTGCTGATCATCTTGTTGGTAATGTATGTGTGAATTCTTTTCACTATTTGGGGAATAGGAGGCTTTTTCCCCTGATCTTTGCACCACTCAGATAATATCCCTACAGTGTAACAAGTGCGGTATTCTATGTCTAAGGCCTCTTTGTAAATCATTTTCAGTTTACTGTGCTTCTCTTTGCCCTCACCAGTGCTTCTTGGGTATCCACGAAAGTGATGGTGGTGGTTGCAGTACACTGTCGGAGGCTAAATCCCAATTTCCTCCTACCTCGATGACTGGCTGTTAAAAAGGTCCTGATATCCTTGGGGTTTATTATGAACTTGACAAAGTCACACATGACTCTTTCGCAGAGACTCCCTTTCATTGGAGCCATCCTGAATACAGTGCAGTTCTGTGCCTTCCCTTCGTCACGACGAGTCCAGGACATTCGGGCTGTGATGCCTTGTTCTCTTCCAGGGGATACTCATCAATAGTCATAAGCACTGAATGGTCCCGCCCACGCACGGGGACCCCGGAGCAATAACAAATATGCATAAACCTACATATATATATATGTGTGTGTGTGTATATATATATATATATATATATATATATATATATATATTCACTGAAAAAACCATAGGTTTCAGGCACGTTATAGTTAGAAATTAGCATTTAAAAAACCTTACAAATTCACTGAAAAAACCATAGGTTTTAGGGACAGTTATAGTTAGTTGGACATTGCACTCGTACAAAACCCGTGAAATTCCCCTGTTATAGTTAGTTCAGGTAACTATAACTCGCGCCCCCGCAATGCACTGCTGATGACGTCACATATTACATCACTCATGACATGGTCAGTGACATCACTGATGACATCACTGATGACATCAGCCTGAAAACATATTACTAGGCTCAAAACTGCCACAATTGCCTTGTAAAACTTTTACATTTGTAATAATAAAGAAAACATACACCATGATATTTTCATGATACAGACAAAGAAAAACTGTTTTCAGTTTTGCTTTGAAAAACACAGCCTTTATTTTCAAAGGTAAAAAGGCAAGATCATAGAGGCAGATTAGCCTAGAGAGGCTGCATATACGACAATTGGGAAAAACTGGCGCCGTGCCTTTAAGACCTCAAGGAACCCCGAGGCTCCCATCATGCACCACAGGTGACAGGTCAGTTCTTTTTCCGGCTCCTTCTGTGAGGATCCTGGAGCATTGAGCTCGCCAGTTAGTGGTATTTTATCACTAATTTCTGGTCTAAAGTGGAATTTTTTAGTTTCACTCTACGTCTTTAGTACTTGGTTACTAAATCCTGTTGTTTTTTCTGATTTTTGTCTATTTTTTCTCTCATAATGCCGCCCTTATTTAATAAGTGCCCGGCCTGTGGGGAAAAAAATGGCTAAATCGGACCCACACTCGGTCTGTATTGCTCGTCTACCTTCATCTCACAAGCCAGACCAGTGTTACTACTGCATCAAGTTTTCAAGAAGAACCCTTAGGGAAAGGGAGAGGATTAAATTGCACTCTATGCAGGAGAGAGGAAAGGGTGCAGCAAGCAGCAGAGAAGAACATCCCTTAAAGAAGCCCTCCTCTCAATCAAGGCTGGAGCGCAAAGATAAAGGTGAGCTAAGAAAACACCGGTCTCACACGCCGTCGAGGGACAAATCGACATCCAAAATACCTTTGTGCTCCGAGTCAGCGTCGAGGTCGGCGTCGAGGCGTCCTTCGCCGTCGAGCGGACGACTTCAGGTGAGAAGTCCCATCAGAAGCAGAAGTCGACACCAGCGCGTGGCGGTCCAGGTCTGGCTCACCTACGACGTCAGGCGGCCGTGGCTCGGCGTCGACACATCAACGTCGTAGCCCGCCGTCGAGTGTCCGTGGCGACGTCGAGAACACCACCGACGTCGAGAGGGCCACACGCATCGACGTCGAGCAGACCACCGAGGGCCTCGACGCCGGTAAGGCACAGTCGCTCGCCGACTAAGCATTCGCCGTCGAGACGAATGACATCGACGCATCCGTCACCGAGGAGGTCGACGGCGAGGAGGTCGCCGTCTAGGAGATCGACGTCGAGACCTCGCACATCACCCTCTGAATCTAGGACAGGAAGATCGCGGTCCAGATCGACGTCGAGGAGATCGACGTCGAGGAGATCGACGTCGAGGAGATCGACGTCGAGGAGATCGACGTCGAGGAGATCGACGTCGAGGAGATCGACGTCGAGGAGATCGCATTCCAGCCACAGGTCTCCTCCTGCCAAGAGACCTAGGGCGACTTCGAGAGACCGCTCGACACAGAAGGAAGTCCAGGTCGTGACATCCAGGAGTGTCTCTTCCTCCCCGGGACTTCAGATCGTGCAAGTCTCTCCTGAAACCTCACCAGTTCCGACGCCAGCTCCTTCAACTAACATCTCCCCGAGATGGCTGAGGGACATAAGGGAGTGGAAGATTCGTAAGATAACAACTCTGCCGTATACTCCTAGCAGATCCCGATCTCCTATAATACAATCAGTGCACTCTTCTGAAAGACATGAGACGTGCCATTCCACAAAGGTCTCCGTCTGTGAGAAGGCGCACATCACGTTCTAGGAGTCGGGCATCCAGATCTCGCCACCGCTCTCCTAGGAGACGAAGCCACAGATCTCCTTTGTGGTCCTCAGACTTCAGACCATCAAAGGCAGACTACTCTCCTACTCTTTCTTCATCTCCTCCGAGTAGAATATCGCCCATTGATGATATTGTTACCTTCAATGAGGTCTTGTGTAGAGGGGCTGCGAAGCTTAATATTGACATGCCTGTGTCTACTCCTGCAACGTCAGTCATCTTCGAAACACTTCATAACAGGCCTTCATCTAGACCTTTGCTTCCCCTGGTGCCTGGCCTGCTAGAGCCTGCTCTACAGAAATTCCTGACTCCAGCGTCGTTGGGGGCGGCCCTGTCGCGGATCACTAAGAAATACAAGGCCCCTGAGCAGGACCCGCTTTTTCTGAGAGCTGACCCTCCTCCGGACTCGGTTATTGTGTCAGCGGCACGAAAGAACCAGACGGGGGCAGCTTCATCTGCAGTACCCCGGATAAAGACAGTAAGGCCATGGATTCCAGTCTGCAAGAGGATGTGCAACACCTCAGCATCCTATATGAAGGTAGCCAGCGCCTCGGCCTTGCTGGGTGGTGCGACCGCTCTCTGTGGGACTCTCTCTCACTCTTCACGGAGAAGCTGCCAAAGGAGGACAGACAGGACTTCCTGGAGGCCTTACATGAAGGGAGTCTGGTGGCCAATCAGGTCATCAGTGCAGCAGCTGATGCCTCTGACTTAGCTGCCCATGGATATGCACATGGGATTTGTGCCCGTCGCTCGTCCTGGCTGAGATTGACGGGTTTGAAGCCAGAGGCTCAACATCGAATCCTCAATCTTCCTTTCAGTGGGACACCGCTCTTCGGCTCTCATGCCGATGACGAAATGTCCAGGATGAAGATCGAACTGGACACGGTGAAGGCGGTTGGGCTCGAAAAGAGGAAGGATTTCAGGCGACGCTTCCGCCCCTACGATCGACGCCAATACCAACAGAGGGTTCAAACCCCTCAGTGGTCCTCCCAGCAACATCAGGGAAGATCACAGTCCAACCAGCGGCGTCCTGGCAGAGGACGAGGAGGGAACTCCAGACAGTCTACACCTGCTGCCAAGCAACAACAGAAGCAGTGAGGGCTTGCTTCTCCTAACTCCGTTAGCCGCTCCGGTGGTGGTGGGGGGGAGGGGGGGGAAAAGTTCTTTTCTATCTGGAAGAGTGGACCAAAATCACACTAGACAAGTGGGTGCTCAATATTGTGAAGAATGGGTACTCCATCAGGTTCAAGTCCCCTCCACCCTCTATTCCTCCTCGAAAAACTGTCATTCATCGCCTAAATCTTCTGAGAGAAGAGGTATCCGCTCTACTCTAAAGGAGGCCATCGAGGAGGTTCCATACCACCGTCGACAGGGGATCTACTCCCGATATTTTTGGTCCCAAAGAAAGGTCCAAACAAGGAGTTCAGGCCTATACTAGATCTCAGGCTTCTCAACAAATTCATTCTGAGAGCGCGGTTCAGAATGCTGGCATTACATCAAATAATACCGCACTTACATCAAGGGGACTGGATGTGTTCTATAGATCTTCAAGATGCCTATTTCCACATCCCAATCGCTCGGAAGCATCGGAAGTTTCTAAGATTTCACATTCAGTCAGACCATTTCCAGTTCACGGTCCTGCCTTTCGGACTGAAGTCGGCTTCTCGCACTTTCTCAAAGTGCATGACAGTAGTAGCTGCATTCTTAAGGAGGAAACAAATCTTCGTCTACCCTTACCTAGACGACTGGCTTCTCAAAAGTGCGTCTCCAACTCTTCTGCAACAACACCTCACTTACTGCATTCAGCAACTGCATCGGCTGGGTCTGCACGTCAATTTAAAAAAATCCATCCTCAATCCAACACAGAGGATGCATTACCTGGGCGCGACTCTGGACACGGTAAACGCAAGAGCGTATCCTTCGGAGGAGAGACTATCATCCATTCTCCTCAAGTGTCAGACCCTCTTGAAGGGACCTCATCCCACGGCCCGACAGGTTTCATCTCTACTGGGGTCGATGGCCTCGTGCATTTTTCTAGTCCCAAACGCCAGACTTCACATGAGACCTCTACAGCAAACTCTGGAGGATCAATGGTCTCAGATCTCCAATCGCTGGGAAGACACAGTGACCATACCTCTATCTGTCCGGCTCTCCATCAGTTGGTGGATGCGGCGGTCTCATCTCCTGATAGGAACTCCTTTTCACGAGGAGCTTCCCAAACACTCTGGTGACGGACGCGTCCCTTCAGGGATGGGGCGCTCACATGGGGTCACTACAAATACAAGGACTGTGGTCCGAAAGAGAACAGCTATACCACATAAACATGCTGGAGCTCAGGGCAGTTCATCTGGCTCTCAAGGCGTTTTTTCCTTCCATCAAATCGACTGCTCTGCTTGTTCAGACGGACAATACAACAACGATGTATTACCTGAACAAGCAGGGGGCACCAGGTCCAGACCCTGTCTCTGGAAGCGCAAGCGATTTGGAAGTGGCTTCTGGCACGAGACATGAAGATCTCCGCAGTTCACCTACCAGGCGTCCTCAACATCCAGCGGATGTCCTAAGCAGGCATTTCGCAGAAGCGCACGACTGGGTGCTAAAACAGAAGTAGCGCAAGACATCTTTCGCAGCTGGGAACACCAGACATAGATCTCTTCGCGGACGCAGAAAGCGCAAAATGCCTCGCCTTCGCCTCCAGATACCCACAACCAGGATCCATGGGAATGCTCTGTTGATAGACTGGTCAGAGACATTACTCTCGCCTTTCCACCAGTCCCCCTCATTCCCCTGGTGATCAGGAAACTGTACAAATCCAAGACAAACATGATCCTGGTTGCGCCAGACTGGCCTCGCCAATGGTGGTACCCGGACATTCTTCATCTGTCCAAAGTACCACACAGGAGGTTACCATGTCATCCGGATCTGCTGACCAGGGCGGGCGGCAAGGTGTTCCATCCCAACCTGCCGTCCCTGAGGTTAGCAGTATGGCTCCTGAGTTCATCCAATATGGACATTTAGGTCTCTCTCAAGACTGCATGCAGATCTTGAAGGAGGCCCGGAGACCTTCTACGAGAAAGTCTTACGCTTTTAAGTGGAAGCGTTTTTACATGTGGTGTACTGCTGAGGGTCATGACCCTATTCGAGGTCAGGAACAGGTACTGTTACCATACTTACTGTATTTGGCCAAAGCAGGTTTGCAGTATTCCTCAATAAAGGTTCACCTGGCAGCGATAACAGCATATAGAAAGTCCCCCACTCAGGCTTCTTTCTTTCAGATGCCAGTTGTTAAGGACTTCCAGGAGGGTCTAAAAAAGGTCTACCCACCAGTTAGGTCTCCATCTCCTCCCTGGGAGCTTAATGTGGTCCTCTCTAAGTTAATGGGTCCCCCATTTGAGCCTATCCACAAAGCCTCCTTGCAACATTTTTCATGGAAGACTGCATTTCTCGTGGCAATCACATCTGCTCGCAGGGTGAGCGAGATACAAGCCTTGTGCTCTTCGGAGCCTTATCTCGTTTTCCATGCGAACAGAGTGGTACTTAGAACTCACCCGAGGTTCCTTCCTAAGGTGGTCTCGGAGTTTCACATCAACCAGTCAATCACTCTTCCTACTTTCTTTGTGAATCCTGTCACCCCTGCTGAGAGAGCTTTGCACGCTCTAGATCTTAAAAGAGTGCTGAAATTTTATCTAGATGAAACAAAGAGTGTACGAAAGGCTGACAGGTTGTTTGTTAATTATGGTCCATTGAACACTGGTATCTGAAAGAGACACGTTAGTGACAGATTCCTTACCTTAGAATATCCCCAGGCGTCAGGCTGGATCCGGAAAGTTTTTGCGTAGCAGTACCCTTGCGCGTCGGTAGGCGGCGTCGTGCGGCTCCGCGTCCGTCGGCGTCGTGATCGCCGGGATGACGTCGCGGGCAGTACCTAGACGCCGCCCCTGCGCGCTGACGTCAGTTCTTCTTTTCCGCGCCAGCAAGCGCAGATCCGGGAAGAGCAGTGCCCTAGTCATTTTTTGACTAACTTTTTTGGTGAATTTTTCACTGTTTTTCCAATCGACTTCAAGGTGTCGTAGGGGATGCCCGGGTTTAAACGTTGCGGTGACTGTGCTCGGATGATGTCCATCACAGACCCGCATCGGGAGTGTCTCTTCTGCCTCGGCCGAGGCCACGACACGGAGTCTTGTTCCGACTGCCGGGCCCTCAATCCCAAAGCTTTGCGAGGCGGTCTCGAAAGCTCCTCGAGGCCCGGCATTCGGCTCCGCGCAAGCCCCGGTCGCGTGAGAGGTCCAGGGGTCGATCGCGGAGTCCACACCGGTCGTCGGCATCGAAGTCTTCTTCGTCCGGTAAGTCCAAACACAAGAAGTCCAAAAGCATCCTCGCTCTGGGACTTCGCCTCGCCGGTCTCGCGACTCGGCTGAGGCCCCTCCCGGCACCGTCCCCGCGGCCCCGGACATGCCTGAGGAGCCGCACCCGCAATACCCGTCCTTCCCGGGTTCGGGTGCGGATCCGGCCCAAGTACAGGACTTCCTGTCGGCCATGGCCCGCCTCTTCGGGCCTCAAGGTCCCTCCGGTGCGCCTACGGGCCCCGCGGGTCCTGAGTGGGGTTGCTCCGGCATCGCCGGCGGCTCCGGCCCCGGCGTCGCCCGTGCCTCCTGCCTCGATCCCGGCCCCGGCCTCGATCCCGGCTCCACAACCCCCATCGACGCCCGGTCGACCCTAACGACACCTCCGCCGGCGCCGATGTCTCTGGTGCCGTTCTCGGCGCCGCCTGGGGCTCCGGGCGGCGTCGTCCCCAGTTCCTTCCGGCTCCGGACATGGACCCGGAACGACATCGCTCGGCGCCGGTTCCGGCGCCGATGGGATCTTGGGTCCCAAATGTCCCTCCTCCTCCTTATTTTGAACCAGAGGAGGACCAGGAGGACTGGGAGAGGTCTGATGACCCTCTGACACAACAGTGTCAGTACGAAGAGGACTGGACAGAGGGTCTAGGGATGCCAGTGGTCTAGATACTTCCCCTGACACTGGCATGCTGTCTCCTCCCGTGGCTACGGAGGAGGGGCCAATTTTGCAACGGTGTTGCGTAGGGCGGCTGGGGCCTTACGTCTCCAACTCCCTACTGTGGCGGTCAAGACTAATATCTTGACAGAGGTGCTTCAGCCGGCAGCCTCCTCTATGGAGACTGTGCTGCCGTTTAACGACGCCCTCACTGACGTTCTTTTGGGCGCCTGGTCCAAGCCCAACACAGGGGCTCCTGTGGATAGGAACGTGTCCCGACGCCATCGCCCAGCTCCGGGCGACCCCTGTTTCTCTCTGTCCACCCCACTCCTGAGAGCTTGGTTGTCCAAGCCTCCGCTTCCCAAACCGCCTTCCCTACCGCCCCACCGGATAGGGAATCCAAACGCCTGGATCAATTTGGGAAGAAGGGTTTTTCTTCCTCCAGTGCTGGCTTGCGGTCCATCAACACCGCTTGTCTTTTGGGCCTATATACCCACTCCTTGTGGGATTCGGTGGCGACTGTCTTGCCCCAGTGTTCTGAGGAGGTCCAGACACTGCTTTCCCGCGCCATTGCGGAAGGAAGGGATGCGGCCAAATACACCATACGATGTGGCCTTGATACCGCCGACTCGCTGGGCAGGTCTATTGCAACGACGGTGGCGCTCCGACGCCACGCCTGGCTGAGAACCACTGGTTTTTCAGGGGATGTCCAGAATACTCTCATGGACATGCCCTTTGATGGAGTCGGTCTTTTTGGGTCCAAAGCAGACCATGTGTTGGAGCGCTTTAAGGACTCACGGGCTACTGCCAAGTCCCTGGGCCTTTCTGCTACACGCCCTCCGCTGACTTCTGCTTTTCGCCCCTATCGTGGCCACGGTAGGAGCTCCCCGTCACGTCAGCAGCCCAGCCACCGGCCCGCGCAGCAGGCGTCTTCGCGTGGCCGAGGACGTGGATTCCGCCGTGGCGGATCGGGCAACCCACCACCTCCAACCCGTCCGCGGCCTCCAAGCCCTCCTAGTCCCTCCTTTCAGGTGCACAGCACGCCAGTAGGGGGCCGGGTCCGCCATCACCTTCCCCACTGGCGTACCATCACCTCGGACAGGTGGGTCTTGGACATTGTCCGAAGGGGCTACTCCCTCCCCTTCGAGACCACCCCCAGCCATGCCACCTCAATTCCACCGCATGTCAGGGGATCACTTGGTACTTCTGCAGAAGGAAGTCACGGCCCTCTTGGCCAAGAGGGCCGTCGAGCATGTTCCGACCCCAGAAGTAGGACGTGGTTGCTACTCCCACTACTTCCTGGTGCCCAAAAGGACAAGGAGGACATGCGTCCTATCTTGGACCTCCGGAACGTCAATCGCTTCCTCCGGAAGGGAGAAGTTCAAGATGCTCACCCTAGCTCAGGTCTTGACTGCCCTCGACCCTGGAGACTGGTTGGTAGCGTTGGACTTGCAGGACGCATATTTCCACATCCCCGTCCTGCCGGCCCACCGGCGTTACCTCCCGGTTCACGGTAGGCCCCGAGCATTTTCAGTTCACCGTGCTCCCCTTTGGCCTTACCAGTGCCCCTCGGGTGTTCACGAAAGTGTTGGCGGTGGTCGCAGCTCATCTGCGCCGGGCAGGGGTTTCAGTCTTCCCCTACCTCGACGACTGGCTGCTGAAGGCGGGCTCGTCCCAGGCAGTCGTCTCCCACCTCCAGACTACGGCCGAACTCCTGCACTCGCTGGGGTTCTCCATCAATGTGCCGAAGTCGCATCTGATTCCTTCTCCACAGCTCCTTTTCATCGGAGCAGTTCTGGACACGACGCAGTTTCGGGCCTATCCTCCCGAACGGCGAGTCCGGGATATTCAGGCTATGATTCCGATCTTTCAGCCTTTATCCTGGGTTTCGATACGGATGACCCTGAGGCTGCTGGGCCTCATGGCCTCCTGCATCCTGCTGGTCAATCATGCCAGATGGCATATGCGGCCTCTGCAGTGGGACCTGAAGTTCCAGTGGGCGCAGCACCAGGGCAACCTGTCCGATCACGTCCAGATCTCGGAGGGGACTGCAAAACAGTTGCAGTGGTGGCTCTCGAACCGGCAATGGGTCATGGGCAGATCCCTCTCCCTTCCCCAGCCAGAGCACACAGTTGTGACGGACACGTCCCTTCTGGGATGGGCGGTCACATGGGAGAGGCGGAGATCAGAGGCCTCTGGTCTCCGGCGGAGTCCCGGCTCCATATCAACATTCTGGAGCTCCGGGCGATCCGACTTGCACTCAAGGCATTCCTTCCCTCTGTCAAAGGGAAGGTAGTGCAGGTGTTCACCGACAACACCACCGCCATGTGGTACTGCAACAAACAGGGCGGGGTGGGGTCGTGGACCCTTTGTCCAGGAGGCTCTGCGCCTCTGGACATGGCTGGAACATCAGGGCATGTTCCTGATGGTTCAACACCTGGCAGGTTCCCTGAACGCCAGGGCGGACGAACTCAGCCGCAGGTGCATGATGGATCACGAATGGCGTCTTCACTCGGAAGTGGCGCAAGGACTCTTTCTACAGTGGGGAGAGCCTTGGTTAGATCTATTCGCCACCGAAGAGAACGCGCAATGTCATCAGTTCTGCGCGTTGGAATTTCAAAGGCGGCACTCGCTCGGCGACGCTTTTCGTCACGAGTGGAGTTGCGGTCTATTGTACGCCTTTCCGCCTATACCACTTCTACCCAGAGTGTTGAAGAAGATTCGGCACGACCGGGCCCAAGTCATTCTTGTGGCTCCGGACTGGGCTCGAAGAGTTTGGTATCCCGAGCTACTCAGTATGAGCGTAGATCCCCCGATCCGTCTGCCTCTTCGGGAGGATCTTCTGTCGCAGCAGCAGGGGACGGTCCTCCACCCGAGCCTGTCCAGTCTACACCTGCTTGCGTGGAGATTGAGCGGCGGCAGTTGATTCCTTTCGACTTGCCTCCCGAAGTTTGTGATGTGATTCTGGCAGCCAGGCGTCCCTCCACTAAGGTGGTATACGCCTGCAGGTGGAACAAATTTGTGGCATGGTGCACAGCAAAGGCTGTGAATCCCCTTTCTGCCCCTCTTTCTGAGGTCCTTCTGTTCCTTCTTTCTCTGGCCCAACAGGGTTCTGCCCTGGGTACCATCAAGGGTTATCTCTGTGCTATCTCGGCCTTCCTCAGGCTCCCTGATCAGCCCTCCTTTTCAAGTCCCCTGTTGTTAACAGGTTCTTAAAGAGCATTACACACCTCTTTCCTCCTGTTCCGTTTGTGATGCCTCAGTGGGACTTGAACTTGGTTCTTACCTTTTTAATGTGCGCTCCCTTTGAGCCTCTACATAACTGTCCTCTTCGTCTTCTGACTCTAAAGACAGCCTTTCTGGTAGCCATCACCTCCGCTCGGCGGGTGAGTGAGCTCCAGGCTCTATCTTGCAAACCTCCCTTTCTGTCTGTTCATCCAGACAAGGTTGTTCTTCGGACGCGTCCGTCCTTCTTGCCAAAGGTGGTTACTGCCTTCCACATTGGGCAGACCATCACTTTGCCTACCTTCTTTCCGCCTCCTTCCAGAGAGGAAGAGAGGCTCCACCGTCTGGACCCAAAACGTGCGCTCTCCTTCTATATCGACCGCACAAAACACTTCCGGGTGGATGACCAGCTCTTTGTTGGCTACGTGGGCGCCAAAAAGGTCGGGCGGTGCACAAGCGAACCATCTCCCGCTGGGTTACCTTGTGCATCAAGACCTGCTATTCTTTGGCTAAGAAGGAGCCTCCTGTTGGGCTGCGTGCCCATTCCACCAGGGCAACGGCTGCTACCACGGCCTTAGGCCGCGGTGTTCCGCTGCCAGTTATCTGTCAAGCAGCTACGTGGGCCTCGCTGCACACGTTTACAAAGCATTACTGCCTTGACAGTCCGGTCTGGAGGGACGGCTTCTTTGGCCCTTCTGTCCTCCAGGACTTCCTTGTCTGATCTTTGTTCGCAGACCCACCACCGGGGTTGGTATTGCTGGGGTATCTATTCTAAGGTAAGGAATCTGTCACTAACGTGTCTCTTTCAGATGCACAAGTTACTAGCTTGTGTAACGATATATCTGTAAGAGACAGTAGTTAGTGACAGATTCTACCGCCCACCCATCCTCCCGTTCTGCGAACTGATTTCTAGGGTTAAGGACATCCCTTTCAAGGCCCTAGTATTTTTCAGACACCTATGTCAGCTTCTTGCATGGCTCTGCGTTCCTGGCGCGGAAAGTCGTGTACAGAACTGACGTCAGCGCGCAGGGCGGCGTCTAAGTACTGCCCGCGACGTCATCCCGGCGATCACGACGCCGACGACGGACGCGGAGCCGCACGACGCCGCCTACCGACGCGCAAGGGTACTGCTACGCAAAAACTTTCCGGATCCAGCCTGACGCCTGGGGATATTCTAAGGTAAGGAATCTGTCACTAACTACTGTCTCTTACAGATATATCGTTACACAAGTTAGTAACTTGTGCTTTCCTGCCTCTAAAAGGTCCATTGCTAGATGGATAGTGTCTTGTATTATGTTATTCTATCAGCTGGCACACAAACAGCTCCCGGGCAAGCCGAGAGCTCATTCTACAAGGGGAAAAGCCGCTACGGTAGCGATGCTTAGTAATGTACCTATTCAGGAAATTTGTAAAGCGGCTACATGGCGTTCGGTGCACACTTTCGCACGCCATTATTGCCTTGATTCTGACACTCAAGCTGATGCTAGGTTTGGACAAGCATCCGTGAGAAACTTGTTTGGGTAATATATGTTTTGTTAACAGGTTATGATATGATGGTATTCGTCTGCAGGGTATGGGGATGGGCTTGCAACTCTATTCAGTGCTTATGACTATTGATGAGTATCCCCTGGAAGAGAAGGATAAGTTACTTACCTGTAATCCTAGTTCTCTTCCAGGGGTATACTCATCAGTCATAAGCAACCCTCCCTCCTCCCCGGACGAATGCCTTGGCCTTATATATGTATCTGTTACCCATGCTATGATTACACTGTTATACGCCGTCTAAAAGAACTGACCTGTCACCTGTGGTGCATGATGGGAGCCTTGGGGTTCCTTGAGGTCTTAAAGGCACGGCGCCAATTTTCCCCAATTGTCGTATATGCAGCCTCTCTAGGCTAATCTGCCTCTATGATCTTGCCTTTTTACCTTTGAAAATAAAGGCTGTGTTTTTCAAAGCAAACTGAAAACAGTTTTTCTTTGCTATCATAAAAATATCATGGTGTATGTTTTCTTTATTACAAATGTAAAAGTTTTACAAGGCAATTGTGGCAGTTTTGAGCCTAGTAATGTTTTCAGGCTGCATGTGTATGTAAGTGTATATATATATATATATACATATATATATATATAATATGCATTTACCTATATATATGGGTATTTATATATATATATATATATATATATATATATATACATATATATACACACATATATGTAGGTATATGCATATTATTTGTCATTGCTCCGGGGTCCCCGCGCGTGGGCGGGACCATTCAGTGCTTATGACTTTGAGTATCCCCTGGAAGAGAACTAGGATTACAGGTAAGTAATTTATCCTTTCAGCCTCAGTCCTAGGTGTCAGAGTGGCTGTGAGACTTCTTGGCCTTCTGGATCCTGCCTGTCAATTATGCCACATGCTGGCTCTGAAATGGAATCTCAAGTCTGTGTGTCTAGCACCAGGGAAATCTGACTGATTTATCCAGGTTTCGAAAGACTGCAAAAGATCTGCCGTAGTGACTGCTTGGCCACAATTGGATCGGGGACAGACCCCTCTTCCTACTACACCTAGAGCTTACTGTTGTGACTGTTGAGTTGCTGATGGGCTTGGAAGGTCATCTGAGAGTGGAGATCAGAGGATTGTGGTCTCTGACCGAGGTTCACCTCCACATCAACGGAGATGCAGTCCATTCCTTAAACTCACCACCCGGAGAGTTACTCATTTGGTATGTATTATAAAGGTGAGGAATTTGCAGTTAGAAGTTTTTATCAGGAGAACAAGTTACTTACAGTAACACTTTTTTCTGGTGGATACTCCATCTGCAGATTCCTTACTGCCCTCCCATCTCCCTATTCTGTGGGACTAGTTTCCAATTTAATAAAGTCCCAATTTAAAAATCAGCACACTAGTACCTCTGATTATTATCAGGCTTTGCGTCCGAGGGTGCAGACGGAGTCGAGAAAAAAAACTGACAACACGCAATGGTGGCATTTATGTGCAGCTTTGTTCAGCAATTCCGAGGCAGAACAAATTAAAGAGGAGCCGCATGATGCCACATACAGGCGTGTGGGAGCAATGCTGTTTCAGATCTTCACGATCCAGTCCGGCACTCGGGGATAGTCTAAAGGTGATGAATCTGCAGCTAGAGTATCCACGAGAAAGAGCATTCTGAAGGTAAGTGACATGTTCTTTGGGGTACCTGTATGCAAGATCAAAGATGTTACTTCATCAAATTCCTCAAATTGAGAGCAATACAATTGTCGATCATTGTGTTTTACATCCTCCTTCACAGCAAAGCAGTCCTGGTGAAAAGTGGTAATATGACCAACCTGCATTACAAATAAAAATACAGAGGTGCTCTCTTGCCACAGCTGTCAATCATGGCTCAAAAGATCTGGCACTAAGCCTTTCACAAAAAACCTTTCGAAGTATCTGCCAGTGGTGGACATTGATTTTGCAGTCCTCTTAAGCAGGACACGTCAACAAATACACAAATGCGAAATGAACCCCAAAATGCTTTGCCAGTACTTACAACAGTGAGGCACACCCAACATCAAGTTGTTTGCAACCACAGAAAATGCAAAATGCCCAAGCTTCACCTCCAGGTACCCACAACCTCAGTCCATTGTCAGTGCACTATGGATACGTTGGCTCAGATATTTGCCTATTCTTTTCCTCCTTTACCTCTGATTCCTTCTGTGGTGAGGAAGCTCAAACAAATGTCAGTGACTCTCATTCTAATAGCGCAAACCTGTGCAAGACAGTCCTGTTCTCAGTACTCCTGAAACTGTCGATACATCCTCACAAGAAGGTCCTACTCAAGACAGATCTTCTAACTCGACAACAGCTCAGACATCTAAAACTTAGGGAAACTAACCTTGTAATTTGGCACCCAAGTTGTCTCATATTACTTGAGGGATGTATGCAAATTCTGTGGGAGTCCCACAATCCCACTAAGTGGGCGTGTTATGCTGCAAAGTGGAAGGAATTTGTACATTACTGCTTCAGTGAAAACACACAGCTGATGAGGGCTTTGGTGCAAGAAATCTGATATCTCCTGCACCTTCAAAATGCAGGGTTAGTGTACACAACAATGTGACTGTTTTGTGACAATCACTATTCATATGCAAAATGGAGAACAAGCTTCTCTCGTCAATATTGTTGTCACTAAGGAATTCATGGAGGACTTAAAGAAAGTAAATCCTCCAAGAGCTCCACACATCTATTTGTGGAACCTTATTGTGATACTTGTATGGCTTTGGGCGGTCACCTTTTGAGCCACTTCACTCTTGTGCAATGTAACACCTTTAGTGGAGGGTGGCTTTTGAAATTATGTTCCCTTCACTTAGAAGAATCAGCAAATTGCAGTCTCTAACTATGGAAGAACATTTCATTCAATTCACAAGGATAGAGTTGTCTTGAGAAATAATCCCAGTTTTTTTCCCAAAGGTGGTTTTCCCTTTCCATATTTACCAAACTATAGAGTTACCAAGTTTTGTTCCACTCAGTCAGTGGTGGCTAGAGTACTATACACATTAGACATTAAGAGTGCTAATGTTCTACATTGAAAGATAACGTCCATGAACGCAACAAAACAGCTCTTTGTTGCCTTTACCGAACCCCACTTGGAAATCCCATTTCAAAGTCTAGTTTAAAATGTATTCTAATTTTCAGAACTGTGCTATCTGCTTCCCTGGTCTTCAAGAAGTACTTAATATGTCCTCCACCAGGATGCCCATCTTCTCCTTCGCCCCGGATAGGTAACGCCTCCTATTCTTTTGTCCTGCCAGCTGGAAATGAGGATGATATTTCCCTGATTTTTTTTTTTTTTCTTCTCACTCTTTCTGAACAAAAAGTCTCTCTTCTACAAGATCTCGAGTAGGAATACTGTTTGGAATCACGAGCAAGACGAAGGAGAGGATTTCAATTTGTACGACAGGGCATGTTTCCTGTCTTTGAACGATTTGGACACCATTTAGTCAGGATGCTCTCCAAACAGCTTTTCCCCAGAAAATGAATCTTTTAACTACACCATTTAGCTTATACCAAGGTACCAGAAGAAAGTGCGATCACCGTAATAGCATCACATGACCTATCTGAAATAAATCTAGCTTGTTCTGTGTGTACCAATAATTTGGAACAGTGTTCTTCTTCCTCCATGGCACTGGCCAAGCACTTAAAATCCTTTATTTGAGATTGCTCATTATATGCTGCATTACTGCCAGCTAGCAATGTCAAGTTGTTGGCGGCATAGAATTTTTTCAGTGTTCTCTATGATCTTATCTAGAGAATGAGGTGTACAGTTCTCCCTATTGACTGATGAGCGCCTAGTCAGTGTAGTCAGAACTGAATCAATTTTCATTGAATGTGGAAGCACCTCATCAGTATTGTCCAAAATATACATCCTTTGCAAGAAATGTGGGACAGTAATGTGCTCCAAGTCCTTCCAACCCTACTTAGTCTTTGATTTTGGCATGCATGGGAAGAGACCAATGCGATGATCTGTCACATTGCCGAATAAGCCCCAGTGATTCATCTATTTGTGGCACTTCGTAAACCCTACATTACCTTTGATATGATTCAGTACAATCACCTCCTCTCTTCCTTTATATTTGTTTGAACTGGAACTTCTAGGCTCAGGTTTTGAAGAGGTGAAGGTGTGCAAAATAACGATGGACTGGGAAGCAGGCCCGAGTAATTATCAGTGGCTGATAATTCTGTCAATCACCTTTTTGTATACTTCATTTGCAGGCATCGAAAAGATTGTGTTTTATGGAGCAAGAATTCTACTGTGAAGCCCTCAAACGTTCCGATATGTTTGTGAAGCCAAATATCTTGAAGACTCAACATTTCTATTATATCCCACTGAGAGAAGCCCTGCAGTCTTTCCCTATGGGTGAGCATGTACGTTGAACCGCAATTCCCATGACTCTTAAAGGCTGCATGACGTTTACGCTCCCAAACGAACACACGCTGACTCCCTATGCGTGATGACGCTCCCTACCAGAACAGCGAGGGGGAGGACGCATTAAGATTAAATGCCCTAAAACCAGGCGTCACAAGGCTAATGACTAATGCGTGAGAGAGAGCTGGGGACGGAATAGGAACAGCAGGGGCGCAGCACTCTTGGAGCGGTGAGCATTGAACAGAGCTACAGACGATGACCAGGTAACCCGTTTATGGGGCTGATGCTAACCTAAATACTTTATTTGCAGTGAAACACGGCACCCCTGAAATGTAAAGATTATTGCATAGTGACCACATCTTGATGGTGCATTTATGCAGTTCGTGCATGTGAGTGCGCAATATGCATTCCATGTTTATTAGTCAGCCACAGTATGAAATATAAACTACAGATATGTGATTAACAGTCCTCTGTTAGTGCATGAGTCAAGGAAAGGGAAGATCATTCTTATGGAATAGGAAGTCTCACGCATGTAATTGTGTCATGCTTCATCATCGGAAACCTCTCCCCACCCTGGTAGTACAATGCTGCCAGGGGGGGGACTCATCCTCCTGTTGAACTCAGATCAAGACGGAGTTCTTAGATAAGACTACTGGATAAAGACGGGATCCAGATCAGTGAGTTAAGAATACCTTGGAGTTCCCCGGTACAACCACTTTATTAAGTGGGGACTGTAGGTATGATTAAAAACCAAGATGAGATGGTCATTGATAGCAATGACTCAAACCGTCTGAATATTTAGGTCAACATGTTTCTGCCCTATTAATTAGCCCTAGCAGGTGTGAGGAATTCCTCTGGGTCAAGGATCCCTAGATACCTTCTAGTGGCCACTTCGCCGAAATTTGTGATTTTAAAAGAAGGGGGAAAAATATATATACCCAGGTGTGTCCCACCTTAGCTGAGGAGTAAATCTATTAACCTATTGGAAAAAATCAAACAAAAGGAAAACATTTGTTAAAACTTTCCCTAGGTAAGTACACTTCAATATTGTTATTGTGATATGGGCATTCAGGTGACACTGCATGGCACGTCACTGCAAAGTTAACACGTGATATGTGACAAACGTATGTAAGGACGACATTCATGCGCAGTGCACAGCAAAATGCTAATGTCAATAATATAAAAGGGTGTTTTATATACTACAACACTTCAATTTTAATTTTTTTTTAACCAGTGGAGATTATCCCTTATCCTAAATTTTAGGGGATACCGGCTTCGTGCTCAAAGAGGGGGACGATGTCCTTTGTCACACACTGGTAAACAAAACACAAGGTGAAATAAAATGGTGAAATACAAAGGTTTAGTTGTTATGGGTGTTCACAGGTTCACTTTATAATTGGGGGCAGGCTCAAAAATCAGATCTAATACCCCGGTAGGTAAAAGAATTCCCGTGGTAAATGTTCACCCCAGCGAGGAGCATAAGTAATAGTCGCTCCCTTACAACATGAGCTAAAGCTCCACTGCCACCTTGCGAAATTTCCAGAGAAAAGGGATTCAAGACAAGTGCGTCTTATACTGGTACATACTCACACTTGTACTTTGTGGCATTCACTGATGAACTTTATATGGAGGAGAGCCGCAACTCGGTAGTACTCCCAGCCCGCATTCTATTGTTTTCTTGTAGGAGAGTTTTTTCAAAGAAACATTCTAAGACCCAACGTGTGCATCAATGTCAGCCGCGATCGGTCCCTGTTTACGTGTACATTTTGTGAGTAGCATGCCCATTCAGAAGGCACAATTTATGTTTTCCATATGCCTACCACTACATTGCCTCCCGTGAAATGAGCAATATTTTGTCACATGGCCAGTCATCTGGCATAGGAGGAAGTCACCACCACAGATGGCGTAGTCATGCACAAAACATCTCTGTTTGCCAATATTGGATCCGTACGCCTCGTGAATTTAGGCAGTATAATCCTCACTAGTGACATTTTTTTTTTTTTTTTAAACAGGAAATGTAGTAAATAAAAGCACTCTTTGATATTGACATTAGCATTGTGATGTGCTCAGTGCATGCGCATCATCCTTGCATGTGTTTCTGTCACATCACGTGTGTTAAGTTTGCAGTGACGTGCAGTGTCACCTGAATGCTCGCATCACAATTGCAAGAGTGAAGTGTACTTACCTAGGGAAGGTTTTAACAAATTTGTTCTGTTTGATTTTTTTTTCTAGTAGGTTAATAGATTTTCTTCTCACCTCAGGTAGGACTTACTTGAGTATATGTATAAAAGATCTGCACCCAGCACTCACCAAGAAAGTCACTTAATCCAGGACATTAGTGGATACTTGTTCATATAGCAACGTGCTTTAAATTTTTCTTATACTGGCATAATATTGTTGGAACACAGTTGGTGCATATGAGTCCAGACAATGATCTGTTGTCACAAAGAACACAATCCTGTTTCCATTTAAAGTTGGTTTATTTTGAAGAAACAACGCCTCCAGAGAAAAATCAGCCAACACAGGTTTTGTCAGGCTTGACTTTTTCAAGGCAGGTAAATGGAATCGTCTATGGTGTAATACAATTTCTTCTAAAAAAAAGTCGTTGCACTAGATTCGCACTAGATTCGTATGAAAAGCATCACAGAGATGAGAGTATTGTCTCGAGTGAGAAAAACTGGGCCCTCCACGTATTTTAGTTACAACGATAAGCTTCCGAGTCACTTGCTAGTTAGAGTCCATACGTGGGGCCTTCAGTAGAAAGTAATCACTTTCTAAGAAAAGAGTCGGTTGCACTTGCCATGTGTTTAGAAGCCGGCCGCCTTAATAAGCGTTAAGAAAGGAGTCTGTGGTGAGCCCTGTAGCCCTACAGTGTGTAAGCCAATTCTTAGACCTTGTAAGTGCAGTAATGCCATTAAGAGTATATGGTACTGGGAGTTTGTCATTACGAACTCCCCAGCACCATATTGGCTTTACTGAAAACTGGGAAGTTTGGTATCAAACTTCTCAGCACATTAAACCCACACTGATGCCAGTGTGGGATTTAATGAAAAATGCACTCATAGGGCATCTTGGAGATGCCCCCTGAAAAATGACCTAACTCTAGTGTCCTGGCTGAGTGGCTGCTCGCCAGCTGCCCCCACCAGACATGTTTCTGGAACCCTGGGTCAAAAGCCTGCCGCTTTCCGGGGTCTGGAACAATGCACATCCTGGGACGAGGTGCCAAGCTTCCTCCTCCAGGATGGGCAGGATCAAGGAAGGGCAAGCTTCAAAGGCTTGCCGCCTTTGTGAGCTACCCCAGCCATTTGCAGCTTCCAGCAACTGGGCCCCACTGGTTCTGACCCCCACTTTGGGCGGGTGAATCGGCGGGAAAACCAAGTGAGGAAGGTAGGTGTGCCCACCTTTGCCAACCCCACCCCTCAGGTGGGGGAGGCGAGGTGAAGCACAACTCTCAGTCCCCGCACTCTGGCAGCTGGGGGACCCAGCAAACCAGAGAGATGCATATGCCCCCCTCCCACTGGAGGGTGGCATAATAGGGCGTGTACCACACCCCAATGAAGGGACCCTTACTTTACTTACCTGTAAAGCCCCTAAATCTAGTATTTAGGGGCAACCCCGAACCTTGCCTCTTCAGACAAGAACCGACCAGAAGAAAAGAAGCAGAAGGACCGAAGAAGCTGTGCTGAACTAAGAAGAGGAGGACGCCCACTGACTTGGCCCCAGCCCTACCAGCCTGTCCCCACCTCGAACCTGCTCCAGCGAAATCCCGGTGTGTCCTGCAGCCAGCAGCCCTCAAGAACCCGAAGAACCTGCCCTGCCTTCCAAAACCAAGACTGTATCTCCAGTGAGCACCGGATTTGCTCAACAACAGACTTTGGCTCTGGCCATATCCGTGAGTCTGCACCACTCTGCACCCCGACGCCCACGGCCTGAGTTCGAGTGGCCCAACACCACGAAGAGGTCTCCCTGGCGATCCTGACCTGAGATCTGGTGATCTCTGACCTGCCTCGAATCTCCGCCTGCAGCCCCTTTTGGAGGATCCCCCTGACCGCGACCGGAGCTGGTAAGAAAACCCGATGCCTAAAGATACCCCTGCACCAGACGTCCCACAGCCTTGGGTGGCCTAACTGACGGTGTTCCAGCATCCCCAGGCATCCCAACATACCTCTCTAACCGGTGGTCACCTCCAGAAGATCTTTGTCCCTGAGCCTGCAGTGTTTGTTGCAACCGGAGAATCCCCATTGAAATCAACAGGGCACCCGACGCCAAAGCAGCACCCTGCCGCCTCTATCCCGCTGCAGGTGTACTTTGGGTGCTAACTCTGATCCCCCCGAGCCTAACACCAGGAGCTTTGCTCCCATAACCTTGTGGCCTGCTCGTGAGCAGCCACCAACCGGAGGCCCCCTATCTCACATTGGATAACATTGGGCCTCAGTACTCTGCACCCGGCCGCCCTAGTGCTGCTGAGGGTTTTATGAGAGTGCATCCTCGACCCTGGGGGAACCCTGGTTTTAACCCCAGAAAACCAACTCCCAAACCCAAGTACTTACCTTTAGACAGATAACCTCATGTTCGAGGCATGTGAGCTGTAGATCACATGCCCATGCGCACTATCACCGAAAGGAGGAGCCACCTACCTCGTGAGTGGAAAGACTTCTTCGAAGAAAAAAAACTTGCAAACATCCAGACCCAACACTAGATGGCAGGAGTATGCAAAGCATGTGAATCTACAGCTCTACGTGACAAGAACATCTCTTTACTGGGTAAGTAACATTTTCCTTCTTCCCCTAGGACTGCATTGACTGCTTTCTTGTGAAAAGTGTGGAGTTGGTTTTGTATGAGTACTTGAAAAACTGCAAATATGTAAAAACTGCTTTAGTTAACTTTTCCTTAGGAAATGTCCCAGTGTGATATCTAGGCATATCACACTGAATAGAAAAAGTAATCCATAAAGTAATCTGAAAAGTAATCAAAAGTAATCTAACAGTAATTTCCACTGTATTGAAAGGATTTACAAACCTGTAACAAAGACGTTTTCATTCAGCTTGCTTGTATTGTTCAACCTGCCTTGAAAATTACCATTTACACTTACCTGTGCCAGGCTTGCTTGGTTCTGGAAAAATAAATATAACTAAATAATATTTTTATACAAATCAAATTGTTCTGAGTTCAGGCTTTGAGTGTGTGACATCATTTCACGTCTGAGTATGTACAACAAATGCTCAACACTACACTCTGATGAAGCTTTATCGCCCACCCACACTACCACAAATAGAGAGTAAGGTGCTATCTACTTTTACCTCTGCCTACCTTTGGGGTTTCACTTGACTCTGTGCACACTATACCTCATTTTGGTATAGTATATACAGAGCCAGCTTCCTACATTGGTGGACCAGCTGTGGGATATACAACTTTGCATTTGTTGGACTGACTTGGTCAACACCTGATCACGACAGAACTCCTAAAATTGTCTTTAGAAATTATTTTTTGAATTTGAACAATTCTCCCAAATGACAAAGTCTTGTTAGGGCCTTGGTTAAGTCCCTTTAGAATTTTAGAAAAATAAAAGCTCTAGGGGTAAGAGGGATTAGAAGTTTTTGTTTTACAATGTCTCTAACAAGAACCCAGCTGGTAGTGAAAATATAACTAGTGACATAGAGGATAGAGTTGAGGAGCTCGACCTCACCCCTTATCTCCACTTAATATTCAGGGAGTTGAGATCTCTATTTAAACTTAAAAATATTAACATGGGGTCACATCCCTCCAAACAAAAGCTCCAGGAGCTATTGGCAGGTTATGCTAAGGACCATCCCTCTGAGAATGGTGAAGACCTCTCAGAGGAAGAAGATGATGGGGGGGGGGGGATGAGGATAACTTCCAACCCCCCCTTAATAGGGAGAGAAGGTCCCCAGTGGCACTGACTACAAGAATACACCTCTCAGTACCTAGAGCCCAAACAGATGGGTCGGGTGCTTCTGAGGACGTTGAGGACAGCCTCAATGAGGAGACCGACATTTTAGAAAGGTTGTCAAAAAGATTGGATCTGGAAACCAGACTCCTGGCTCTAGAAAAAGAGAGAGAGCAGAGATGGGCCTAGCACCCACCAATGGTGGCAGCAACTTAAATAATATGGATAAAGAGCAATCTTATGATCCTAAAATCCCCAAAGGGATTGTCTCTAAATTTGAAGAGGGTGATGATATTACAAAGTGGTTCACACCCTTTGAGAGGGCCTGTGAAATGAGAAAAGTGAAGAAGTCACACTTTGGGGCACTCCTTTGAGAACTGTTCACTGGTAATTGGAGGGACAGACTCCTGACCCTTACAGGGGCAGATGCTGGGTCTTATGACCTCATGAGGAATACTCTGAGGGCTTTGGACTCACAACTGAGGAATATAGAGCAAGATTCAGGGGAGCTCACAAAACCCCAAGCCAGTCCTGTATTTACTTCGTTGACTACTCCGTTAAGACACTAGATGGATGGTTAACTGGCAACAGTCTGCATGATTTCAATGGACTTTACAATTTGTTTATGAAGGAACATATTTTGAGTAATTGCACTAATAAAAAGGTACATCAACATTTGGTAGACCTAGGTCTATTTTCTCCCCAAGAATTGAGAAAGAAGGCAGACCACTGTGTCAAGACTAGGGTAACAAAAACATCCACTGGGGGTGACCAAAATAAAGGGGTTACAAAACCTCCCCAGGGATAGGGGGTGAGAACCTCAAAGATAAAAAGCCCGAGTCTTCTAAAGGGCCCCCAAAACCTGCTCAGGGGGGTGGGTCCCAAAACTCTTCCCAGTCCACTAATAGGTATAAGGGAAAGAAATTTGATCCCCTAAAGGCCTGGTGTTTCAACTGTAAGAAGTTGGGACATTATACTGGAGATGCTACTTGTCCTAGCATGAAGCCCCCTAGTCCTCCTACAGCTACTACTGGTGTAGTCAGTCTCCAGGTGGGATCAACAGTGTGCCCAGAGCAAATCCGGGTTCACACTGAAGCAGTTCTAATCACTGAGGGTGAAGTGTAGTTTGCCACTTTAGCTGTGTGGCAACCCAACTTAAAGAAGTATTTACAATACCCCTGGATCAATGGGACTAGAATAGAGGCCCTGAGGGATACAGGTGCCAGTGTCACTATGGTGAGAGAGAGACTGGTTTCCCCAGATCAGTACCTGATTGGGAAAACCTACCCAGTCACCAACGCGGACAGTGTTACTACTAACCTTGCCATGGCTATGGTGACATTAGACTGGGGGGTGAGGTTACTGGCCTGAAACGGGTAGTGGTCTCTCCAAAGCTTCCAGCTGCCTGTCTGCTTGGATATGACCTGGAGACCTCAGCATGGGCTGAGGTAGAATATTATAAACCCATGCAGCAATGCTGGACATCCCTGAGATTGTGTGTGTCAAGACTAGAGCACAGAGCCGAAAGCAGGGTGAAAAAGAAGTGTTGGAGCCTGAAAGAGTGGCCCAACCTTCCAAGAGGAAAGGTAAGAAGACTGGGAAACCAGCGTCTGAACAACCAAAAACTCAGGACCCCTCTCCTCAGGGAGAGGACTTGGAAGCCCCAGAGGGAACTGAGCCCATGGAACTCGACCCTTACCAGGTTGAGCTCTTAGGCCCAGGGGGACCCACTAGGGAAGAGCTGTGCCTTGGCCAGCAAACCTGTCCAACTCTTGAGAGCCCGAGGCAGCAATCTGCTGCACAGGAAAAGGGAGATGTCAGTGGTACCCACAGAGCCTATTGGGAGGAGGGACTACTGTACACTGAGGCCAGAGACCCCAACCCTGGAGCCACTAGGATAGTGGTAGTACCTCAGAAGTACAGGGAGTTCTTACTCACTTTGGCTCATGACATCCCCCTAGTTGGGCATCTGGGCCAAACCAAAACTTGGCAGAGGCTAGTTAGCCACTTTTACTGGCCCCAGTTGTCTCAGAATGTAAAGGAGTTTGTCAGCTCCTGTGTCACCTGTCAAGCCGGTGGCAAAACAGGTGGACACCCAAAGGCCCCCTGACTTCCACTACCAGTGGTTGGGGTTCCCTTTGAAAGGGTAGGTGTGGACATAGTGGGTCCACTTGAACCGCCCACAGCATCAGGAAACAAATTCATACTAGTGGTAGTGGATCATGCCACTAGGTGTCCTGAGGCAATTCCCCTTAGTACTACTACAGCTCCTGCAGTAGCCAAGGCCCTCATTGGTGTCTTCCCCAGGGTAGGTTTCCTAAGGAGGTGGTTTCAGACCGAGGGTCAAACTTCATGTCTGCTTACCTAAAACATATGTTGTGAGTGTGGAGTGCAGTACAAGTTTACTACACCCTATCACCCACAAACCAGTGGTCTTGTTGAAATGTTTAACAAGACACTGAAGGGCATGATTATGGGGCTCCCTGAAAAGCTCAAAAGGAGTTGGGATGTCCTCTTACAATGCTTGCTTTTCACCTCAGATAGGTGCCTCAGAAGGGAGTAGGGTTTTCCCCCTTTGAACTTCTGTTTGGCCATCCTGTTAGGGGACCACTCTGTCTTGTAAAAGAGGGTTTAGAGACAGAATATCGAGTAAAAAATATCGAGTTGCACAAATATCGAGTCATTAATATTGTGGTTCAGAAACATTGACAGCAAGAATATTGTGGTCAAGAATATCCACTTAAGGTAATTATTATCGATTTTAAAAATATCGAAGTGTTTTATATCGTTTGCAAAAATATAGTTATAAATATCATTTTTTGTTAATGTTATGTATTTTAGTATATATTTGTGTTGTATGTTTTTTTGTATATGAATTGTTTTTATTTTTAATATATGTTAAATTTTTAGTAGTTATAAAAAAGAATTTAATTTGAAATTTGCGTTTTTAGTTCCGTAGCGGGTTGTGGGTTTATAGGGGAATAGGTTGGGAAGTAATTTAATTATAATAAATGTATTTATTATTTTTCATTTATTAATATTTGTTTAATTGAGATGTTATAGTGTTAAATGTGTAAAGTAATTTACTATTAATTAATGAATAATTGGTTGTTAATCTTAATTAATCAATTAGTAATTAATTATGGTAATTTTATTAATTTATTTTAGGTGTGTTGTGGTGTTTATAGGAGTAAAGGGTGGGAAGTAATTTGTATTTAATTAATATATAGTTAATGTTAATTATTTGATATTTATTTTGGGTAATTTATTTTTTTGTGTTTTTACTTTTAAATGGGTAAAGGGTGGGTATTAAATACATTGTAATTTATTATTAGTTAATATTTTTATTTTAAAAATAAGTTTTAATTGTTTCATTATTTTATAGTTTAATTTAGGTGTGTGTTGTGGATGTTATAGTGTTAAAGTGTGTCTAGTCAATGTTTATTTGTTTTCTTTATTAATATTTTTTAATTGATTATTAATTATGTTAATTATGGAAGTACATTTTATTAAAAAAAGTTGGTTTTGTTATTCGTGTGGTGTTATAGGGTAGGAAATAAAATAAATACATTTATGTATTTAATTTTTTTGTTTGTAAATATTTTCTAGTTTAAAAGAATTATTTTTTTATAAATGTATTTTATATATTTGAAGGTTTTTGTTCTATGTAATTAATATTATAATGTGTTCTTTTTATATATTTAATATATTTGATTTTTCATTTTTTAAATATTAATTTATTTGTATTTTATTTATTTTTAATATTTTTAACTGTTTGAGTGTGAATAGTAATTTTTGTCTGTCCAACACTTTTCCTATTGTTGCACTCATTTGAGTGGGAATAGTAATTTTTACCCCTCCGCTATCCAACAGTTTCCCTACTGTTGCACTCACTGGAGTGGGAATAGTAATTTTTAACCCTCCGCTATCCAGCACCTTCCCTACTGTTGCACTCACTGGAGTGGGAATAGTAATTTGTACCCCTCCGCTAATACTTATTCTACTTTTGCACTCACTGGAGTGGGTATAGTAATTTTTCCCCCTCCGCTATCCAACAGTTTCCCTACTGTTGCACTCACTGGAATGGAATAGTAAATTTAATTCCTCCGCTATCCAACACTTACCCTAGTTTTGCACTCACTGGAGTGGGAATAGTTATTTTTACCCCTTTGCTATCCAACACTTTCCCTACTTTTGCACTGACTGTATTGTGAAATTTAAGTTTAAAGTTTTATTAATCATTTAATGTTTAAATTTACTATAGATTTTTGTTTCTTTTATATTTTAAATCATGAATATATATTATTTTTTATGTTTGTTTATTTTTTATTAATTTTATTTGTTATATTTTATTAAAATGTATATTAAATTTATTTTGTTAAAATTATATTTAATATATATTTTATTTTATATTTATATAAGTCGATATTTTATACATCTAAATTTTTCTACATTGATATTTTTGTACTTACCTGTTTAAGTATAGGAGTCGATATTTTTGTTGTCTAAATTTTTAACTTGATATTTTTTACCTTGATATTTTTTACATCGATGTTGTGTCAGTGAACCGTAAAAGAGTGTTGGGAGAAGCCCCTCCAAGAACCCAAACAAGATGTTGTGGACTTTGTACTAGGCTGAAGGTCCAGAATGGTATAGTACATGGAAAAAGCTTCCAAAAATCTTGATGGCAGGCAGGAGCTCCAGAAGCACTGGTATGACCAAAAAGCTACACTGGTGGAATTCCAACTAGGGCAAAAGGTGTGGATTTTGGAGCCTGTGGCACCAACGGCTCTCCAGGACAAATGGAGTAGCCCTTACCCCATCTTAGAAAAGTGAGGTCACCTACTTGGTAGACCTTGGTACAAGCAGGACCCCCAAAAGGATGATCCATGTGAACCGCCTTAAGCTTTTCCATGACAGGGCTGACATCACCATGCTGATGGTGACCAATGAGGATCAGGAGACAGAGTGTGAACCTCTCCCTGACCTCCTCTCTTACATCCGCAAAGATGTGTCAGTGGATGGAGTTCTCTATTCATAAAACCTCTCTGCCCAACAGCAGGATGGCTGCAAGCAAGTCTTGCAGCAGTATGCTCAGCTCTTTTCCTTGACCCCTGGTCGGACAAACTGGTGTACCCATGATGTTGACACTAGGGGACAGTGTACCTGTCAAGAACAAAATCTATCGACAGTATGATCAAGTTAAGGAAAGCATCAGAGCTGAAAGAAAGACCGAAGAAGCCGTACTGAACTAAGAAGAGGACAACGCCCACTAACTTGGTCCCAGCCCAACCGGCCTGTCCCCACCTCGAACCTGCTCCAGCGACATCCCGGTGTGTCCTGTCCTGCACTATCTGGCATTTGGATGCCTTGATAGTTAGGCCTGCAGTTTGCAAGGCTTATAAAACCTTCCCCAGGTAGATCAGGTGATCCTGCCAGGTGGAGCTAAAGACAGCAATATCATCTAGATATGCTGCTCTAAAGGCTTCCAATCCAGCAAGGGCTTGATTCACCAGCCTTTGGAAGGTGGCAGGGGCATTCTTTAAACCAAAAGGCATAACAATAAGCTGATAATGCCCATCAGGTGTGGAGAATGCTGTCTTTTGTTTGTTGCTCCTGGTGCCATGCCAATCTGCCAGCACCCTGCAGTTAAGTCAAAGGTACTTAGAAATGTGGCTGACCCAATTCGTTTATCAACTCTTCAGCTCTTGGGATAGGGTGAGCATCTGTCTTGGTGACAGAGTTGAGCCCTCTATAGTCCATACAGAACCTCATTTCTCTTTCCACCCTGTGGATGAGGTTTGGGGACTAGAACCACTGGGCAGGCCCAGGGGCTCTCAGAGGGTTCAATAACCCCTAACTCCAGCATCTTGCTGACTTCAGCTCTGATGCTTTCCTTAAGTTGATCAGACTGTCAATAGATTTTGTTCTTGAGAGGTACACTGTCCCCAGTGTCCACATCATGGGTACACCAGTTTGTCTGACCAGGGGTCAAGGAAAAGAGCTTACCATACTGCTGCAAGACTTGATTGCAATCAGCCTGCTGTTGGGCAGAGAGGGTGTCTGAATAGACTTTCATCCACTGACCCATCTTTGGGGCTGTAAGAGAGGAGGTCATCAAGAGGTTCACACGCTTTCTACAGATCCTCATCAGTCACCATCAGCATGGTGTTGTCAGCCCTGTCATTGAAACGCTTAAGGCGGTTCACATGGATCACCCTTTTGGGGGTCCTTCTTGTGCCCAGGTCAAGCAAGTAGGTGACCTCACTTTTCTAAGATGGGGTAAGGGCTACTCCATTTGTCCTGGAGAGCCCTTGGTGTCACTGGCTCCAAATCCCACACCTTTTGCCCTGGTGGAAATTCTACCAGTGCAGGTTTTTGGTCATACCAGTGCTTCTGGAGCTCCTGGCTGGCCTCAAGATTTTTGGAAGCTTTTTCCATGTACTCTGCCATTCTGGACGTTAGGCCTAGTACATAGTCTACAATGTCTTGTTTGGGTTCTTAGAGAGGCTTCTCCCAACACTCCTTTACAAGACAGAGGTGTCCCCTAACAGGATGGCCAAACAGAAGTTCAAAGGGGGAAAACACTACTCCCTTTTGAGGCACACCTCTGTAGGCGAAAAGCAAGCATGGTAAGAGGACATCCCATCTCCTTTTGAGCTTTTCAGGGAGCCCCATAATCATGTCTGTCAATGTCTTGTTAAACCTCTCAACAAGACCATTGGTTTGTGGGTGATGGGGTGTAGTAAACTTGTACTGCACTCCACACTCTTTCCACATATGTTTTAGGTAAGCAGACATGAAGTTTGACCCTCTGTCTGAAACCACCTCCTTAGGAAACCCTACCCTGGTGAAGACACCAATGAGGGCCTTGGCTACTGCAGGAGCTGTAGTCTTCCTAAGGGGAATTTCCTCAGGATACCTAGTGGCATGATCCACTACCACTAGTATAAATTTGTTTCCTGATGCTGTGGGAAGTTCAAGTGGACCCACTATGTCCACACCTACCCTTTCAAAGGGAACCCCAACCACTGGTAGTTGGAATCAAGGTGGCCTTTGGGTGTCCACCTGTTTTGCCACTGGCTTGACAGGTGACCCAGCAGCTGACAAACTCCTTTACCTTCTGAGACATCTTGGGCCAGTAAAAGTGACTAACTAGCCTTTCCCAGGTTTTGGTTTGGCCCAGATGTCCAGTTAGGGGGATGTCATGAGCTAAAGTTAGTAAGAACTCCCTGTACTAATGAGGCACTACCACTCTCCTAGTGTCTCCAGGGTTGGGGTCTCTGGCCTCAGTTTACAGTAGTCCCTCCTCCCAATAGACTCTGTGGGTACTACTGACATCTCCCTTTTCCTGTGCAACAGCTTGCTGCCTCAGGCTCTCAGGAGTTGGACAGGTCTGCTGTCCAAGGCACAGCTCTTCCCTAGTGGGTCCCCTTGGGCATAAGAGCTTAACCTGGAAAGGGTCAAGTTCCATAGTCTCAGTTCCCCCTGGGGCTTCTAACTTCTCTCCCGGAGGAGAGGGTCCTGAGTTTTGAGCTGTTCAGAAGCTGGTTTCCCAGTCTTCTTACCTTTCCTCTTGGAAGGTTGGGCCATTCTTTCAGGCTCCAACACTTCTTTTTCACCCTGCTTTCGGCTCTGTGCTCTTGTCTTGATACTCACAATCTCAGGGATGTCCAGCATTGCTGCATGGGTTTTTAATTCTACGTCAGCCCATGCTGAGGTTTCCAGGTCATTACCAAGCAGACATGCAGCTGAAAGCTTTGGAGAAACCAGTACCTGTTTCAGGCCAGTAACCCCCCCCCCCCCATCTAATGTCACCATAGCATGGTCATTGGTAACACTGTCAGCGTTGGTGACTGGGTAAGTTTTCCCAATCAGGTATGGCTCTGGGGAAACCAGTGTATCTCTCACCATAGTTACACTGGCACCTGTATCCCGAAGGGCCTCTATTCTAGTCTCATTGATCCAGGGGTATTACAAATACTTCTTTAAGTTGGGTGGCCACACAGCTAAAGTGGCAAACTCAACTTCACCCTCTGTGACTAGAACTGCTTCAGTGTGACTCCTGATTTGCTCTCGGCACACTGTTGATCCCATCTGGAGACTGACTACACCAGGAGAAGCTGTAGGAGGACTAGGGGGCTTCTTGTTTGGACAAGTAGCAACTTAAGTTAAGTGTCCCAACTTCTTACAGTTGTGACACCAGGCCTTTAGGGGATAAAAGTTCTTTCCCTTGTACCTATTTGGGAAGAGTTTTGGGACCTACCCCCCTGAGCAGGTTTTTGGGGCCCTTTAGAAGACTCTGGCTTTTTATCTTTGGGGTTCTCACCCCCTTTCCCCTGGGGAGGTATTGTAACCACTTCCTTTTGGTCACCCCCAGTGGCTGTTTTTGTTACCCTGGACTTGACCCAGTGGTCTGCCTTCTTTCCTAATTCTTGTGGAGAAATTAGACCTAGGTCTTGAAAATGTTTATATAACTTTTCATTAGTGCAATTACTCAAAATATGTTCTTTCATAAACAAATTATAAAGTCCATTGAAATCATGCACATTGTTGTCAGTTAACCATCCATCTAGTGTCTTAACTGAGTAGTCAACGAAGCCAATCCAGGACTGGTTTTGGGTTTTGTGAGCCCCCCTGAATCTTATTCTATATTCCTCAGTTGTGAGTCCAAAGCCCTCAATCAGAGTATTCTTCATGAGGTCATAAGACCCAGCATCTGCCCCTGTAAGGGTCAGGAGTCTGTCCCTGCAGTTACCAGTGAACAGTTCCCAAAGGAGTGCCCCCAGTGTGACTTATTCTCTTTGTCATTTCACAGGCCCTCTCAAAGGCTGTGAACCATCTTGTGATATCATCACACTCTTCAAATTTAGGGACAATCCCTTTGGGGATTTTAGGATCATAAGATTGCTCTTTATCCTTATTATTTAAGTTGCTGCCACCATTGATGAGCTCTAGGCCCATCTCTGCTCTCTCTTTTTCTAGAGCCAGGAGTCTGGTTTCCAGATCCAATCTTTTTGTCAACCTTTCTAAAAGGTTGGTCTCCTCATTGAGGAGGTCCTCAGTGTCTTCTGAAGCACCTGGCCCACCTGTGTAGGCTCTAGGTACTAAGAGGTGTATTCTTGGAGTCCGGGCCACTGGGGCCCTTCTCTCCATATGAAGTGAGGGGGGGGGGGGTGGGTTGGAAGTTATCCTCATCCCCTCCATCATCATCATCATCTTCCTCTGAGAGGTCTTCCCCATTCTCAGAGGGATGGTCCTTAGCATACCCTGCCAATAGCTTCTGGAGCTTTTGTTTGGAGGGATGGGACCCCATGTTAATATTTTTAAGTTTTCATAGAGACCTTAACTCCCTGAATTCTAAGTGGGGGTAAGGGGGGAGGTCAAGCTCCTCAACTCTATCTTCTGTCATTAGTTATATTTTCACTAATAGCTGGGTTCTTGTTAAGAGACATTGTAAAAGAAAAACTTCTAACCCCTCTTACCCATAACTAAAGTGAGCTTTTATTTTTCTAAAATTCGAAAGAGACTTAACCAAGGCTCTAACAAGACATTTAGTGATTTGGAAACATTTGTCAAATTCAAAAATCACAATTTCTAAAGACAATTTTAGGAATTCTGTCGTGTGATCAGGTGTTGACCAAGTTAGTCAGTCCAACAAATGCAAAGTTGTATATCCCACCGCTGAGCCACCAATGTAGTAAGCTAGCTCTGTATATACTATACCAAAATGAGGTATAGTGTGCACGGAGTCCAGTGGAACCCCAAAGGTTGGCAGAGGTAAAAGTAGATAGCACCTTACTCACTATTTGTGGTAGTGTGGGCGAGTAGTAAAGCTTTATCAGAGTCTAGTGTTAAGCATTTGTTGTACACACAAATGAAATGATTTGTTGTACACACACATGAAATGTCACACACTCAAAGACTGAACTCAGACCAATTTGATGTGTATAAAAATATTATTTAGTTATATTTATTTTCCAGAACCAAGCAAGCCTGTCACAGGTAAGTGTTAATGGTACTTTTCAAGGCAGGTTGAATAATACAAGCAAGCTGAATGAAAATGTCTTTGTTACAGGTTTGTAAATCCTTTCAATACAGTGGAAATTACTGTTAGATTACTTTTGAGATTTCTTTATGGATTACTTTTTCTATTCAGTGTGATAGGGATATCACACTGGGACATTTCCTAGAGAAAAGGCAAGTAAAGCAGTTTTTAGATATTGCAGTTTTTCAAGTTCTCATACAAAGCCAACTCCACAGTAAACAATTTTCACAAGAAAGCAGTCAATGCCGTCCTATGCGAGGAAATGAGGTTATCGGTTTCAAGGTAAGTACTTGGGTTTGGGAGTTGGTTTTCTGGGGTTAGAACCAGCGTTTCCCCAGGGTCGAGGATGCACTCTCAGAACACCCTCAGCGGCACTAGGGTGGCCGGGTGCAGAGTGCTGAGGCCCAGTGTTATCCAATGGGGCATAGGGGGCCTCCGGTTGGTGGTTGCTCACGAGCAGGCCACAAGGTTGTGGGAGCAAAGCTCCTGTTATGCTCAGGGGAAAGGTAGTTTCGAGTTAGCACCAAAAGTACACCCGCAGCGGTACAGGGGCGGCTGGGTGCAGGGTGCCGTTTTGGCGTTGCGTGCCCTTTTGATTTCAATGGGGATTCTCCGGTTTCAACAAACACTGCAGGCTCAGGGACAAAGATCTTCTGGAGGTGACCACCGGTTGGAGAGGTAAGTTGGGATACCTGGGGATGCTGGGACACAGTCGGTTGGGCCACCCAAGGCCTTGGGACGTCGGGTGAAAGGGTGTCTTTAGGTGTTGGGATTTTTTACCAGCTCTGGTCGTTGTCAGGGGGATCCTCCAGAAAGGGACTGCAGGCGTCGATTGGAGATTCGAGGCAGGTCAGAGATCACCAGATCTCAGGTCAGGATCGCCAGGGAGACCTCCTCGTGGTGTTGGGTCACTTGAACTCGGGCCGTGGGCGTTGGGTGCAGAATGGTGCAGATTTGGCCAGAGTGTTGTTGAGCAAATCCGGTGCTCACGGGAGACAAAGTCTTGGTTTTGGAAGGCAGGGCAGGTCCTTCGGGTTCTGGAGGGCTGCTGGTTGCAGGACACACCGTGATTTAGCTGGAGCTGGTTTGAGGTGGAGGCAGGCCGGTAGGGCTGGGGCCAAGTCAGTGGGAGTTCTCCTTCTTAGTTCAGCACGGCTTCTTCGGTCCTTCTGCTTCTTTTCTTCTGGTCGGTTCGTCCGAGGACGCAAGGTTCGGGGTTGCTCCTAAATACTATATTTATGGTTTACAAGTAAGTAAAGGTCAGGACCAATGAGTCCCTTCCTTGGGGTGGGTGCACCCCCTATTATGCCACCCTCCAGTGGGAGCGGGTCATATGCCTCTCTGTTTGGCTGGGTCCATCCATCTGCAAGATGGCGGGGACTGAGAGTTGTGCTTCACCTCGCCTCCCCCACCTGAGGTGTGGGGGTTGGCATAGGTGGGCACACCTCCCTTCCTCACTTGGTTTTCCCGCCGATTCTCCCACCTAAAGTGGGGGTCAGAACCGGTGGGGGCCAGTTTCTGGAGGCAGCAAGTGGCTGCGGTAGCTCACAAAGACGGCAAGCCTTTGAAGCTTCCCCGTCGTGGACCCAGCCCATTCTGGGGGAGGAGGCTTGGCACCTCGTCCCAGGATGTGCATTGTTCCAGACGCTTAAGAGTGGTAGGCTCTCGATCCAGGGGTCCAGAAACATGTCTGGTGGTGGCAGCTGGCGAGCAGCCCCTCAGCCAGTGCACTAGTGTTAGGTGTTTTTTCAGGGGGCATCTCTAAGATGCCCTCTGAGTGCATTTTTCATTAAATTCCACACTGGCATCAGTGTGGGTTTAATGTACTACTGAGAAGTTTGATACCAAACTTCCCAGTATTCAGTGAAGCCATTATGGTGCTGGGTAGTTCGTAATGACAAACTCCCTGTACCATATACTCTTTATTGCAGTACTGTACTTACAATGTCTAAGAATTGGCTTGGCCACTTTAGTGGTACAGGGCTCATGCACCTGTACCCTCACCACTGGTATAGTGCACCCAGCTAGAGGGGGCTGACCTATGCCAGGGCAGTGGGTTGTAGGCATGGCACACAGGGATTTGTGCCATGTCGACTCTTCACTTTGTTCTGCACCAAAACACGCAGCCTGCAAGGGCAGTGTGTGTGTGTAAAAGTACAGAGCTTCTAAGGGTGGCACAATAAGTGCTGCAGCTCTTAGAGCACTTCCCTGGCCTCAGTTGCCTTGGTACCTATGGTACACTTTACAAGGGACTGACATGTAGTCGAAGAGTACCAAAGGGGTTTTGTTTTTAATGCAGTTTAAGTTAAGAACATAAGCCCTGGGTACCTGGTTGGCAAGAACCCAGGGCACACTCAGTCAAAGTGCATCAACAGTTTGGCAAAAAGTGGGGGTGACCATGCAAAATGTCGGCACTTTCTCACACACACTTCAAGATGGAATACCACTACTTCAAAAAGGCGACTTCATGACTGCATTAGACCTGAAGGAAGCTTACTTCCACATTCCAGTTCATCCAGCACACTAACAATTCAAGGATCCAATCCCGCAAATAATCCGAACCGATGCATCGCTTCTGGGATGGGGAGTTCATTTGAAGGACATTGTGGTTCAGGGGCACTGGACAACACGACAACATTTGTTACACATCAACATGTTGGAACTACTAGCCATTGCAATGACTCACAAAGCGTTTCTCACAAACATAGCAGGAAAGACTGTTCTTCTACGCACAGACAATATGACTGCAATGTATTACATACAGAAGCGTGGGGAACTCATTTTATACAGTTTTCCCAATTGGCACAAAAATTATGGAAATGGGCAAACAATCACAACATCCACCTCCTAGCACAATACATACCAGGGGAGGAGAACACAATTGTTGACCTCCTCAGCAGAACACACAAACAGGTTCACGAAAGGGAGATACAAAGTACGTTATTACAAACATACTTCCAAAGGTGGGGAACACCCACAATGGATCTGTTTGTAACAAAGAAAAACACAAAATGCAATAGCTTCACATCCTGACATTCACGCTTCTCACACACAGCAATGGCAGGGTGAGACATCCCAATCCTCAATAGTTCATTCTTGTGAACTGGCTCTTGAGTTCATAGAATTTGGATACCTCAATCTATCTGAAGAATGAATGACTATTCTAAAAGAAGCAAGACCTACAACAAGAACTTGCTATGCATCAAAATGGAAGCATTTTGTGCAATACTGTGCAACACAACACATTAACCCTTCTTCCCCAACAGAACAACAATTAATATAGTACCTTTTACATTTACAAAAGTCACAGTTCACATATACCTCAATATACCTATGTTTAGCAGCTATTGCAGCATATTTACAAAACAGGAAGCACCTGTCACTTTTCCGTATTCCTGTAATCAAAGCCTTCATGAAAGTATTAAAAAGTGATTCCACCACGTGCACCTCCAGCACCAGCGTGGAATTTAAACCTAGTCCTAACACGACTTAATGGGGCCACCATTTGAGCCGCTACATAATTGTCAAATGCAATTATTAACATGGAAAGTGGCTGTCCTCGTAGCAATAACATCTTTACGAAGGGTCCGTGAAATACATGCCCTCACAATTGAAGAACCTTTTTTCCAAGTCTTCTCAGACAAAGTGCGTTTACGCACTAACCTGAAACTTTTACCCAAGGTCATTTCACAATTTCATTTTAACCAAACCTTGGAATTGCCAGTTTTCTTTCCAAAGCCACAAATGGTCGCAGAACGTACATTACATACATTAGACGTTAACAGGGCGCACTTATCTACTATGTGGAACGTACTATACCCTTAAAAAAAAAAGAATCAGCTTTTTGTTTCTATTTCAAATCGAAAAAAAGCAAACACTATATCCAAAGCAGATATCGCAAAATGGATTGTTAAATGCATCCGAATATGTTATGCAAAAGAACACTACCAAATGTGTCTAAAGCTCATTCAACAAGGAAAAAAGGGAGCAACCATGGCTTTTATAGGAAATATCCCTCTCAATGATATTTGCAAAGCAGCAACATGGATAAACCCACACACTTTCACAAAGCATTATTGTGTGGATGTTCAATCAAGACAACCAGCTCTAATTGGACTAACAGTCCTTCAAACATTATTTCAAACAACTGCACCATCTCATGCCTTAAGCCACCGCGTGGAGGGGTACTGTTTTACAGTCTATGCATAGCATGTGTATCTGCAGACAATACATGCTACGAATGGATTCTGTTACCCTGTAAGCATCTATTTGTAGTGTGTAGTGCTGCAGATTCATATGCAACACCCTGCCTCCCTGGCAGGTATTGGATGGTGACAAAATACCAACAAACCAGCATGTCTAACAGAAAATGCTTACTAAGCAGACTATATCCTCACTCCTTTTATGGCAAAAAGAAAACTTTCTGAAGAACAAAGCGTTTGACATGCGCAATACCTCGAGGGGGAGGGGAAACGATGCACAACGCCAATCGTAAAGCTTCCTTGAGAAAAACAACTTGCAAAGTTCAGGCCCAACACTAGATTGCAGGAGTATGCATAGCATGTGATTCTGCAGCACTACACGCTACAAATAGATGCCTACAGGATAACATAATCATTTAATGTTTTGTGCCAGCACAGTGATTGCAGTCTGAATACTGAAGGTAGCGCACAGGGCACAGTTTCGCCATTAGCATGTTAAGTGCCCCAAGCCTGTCTAATGTATCCAGTTCTAGCCTGTGAAGTAGATCGCTTATTTTCCCAATTAGCCAAGCATTTGAGAGGTGCAGTAATGTAGCAGAACATATCCTGATCCCAACCCTGCCTCGTTTGGTGACTGGCAACATTTCACGAATAAAGCTCGCAGCACCCTAACCCCCATGACATTTTTTTTTATCTGGAACTGTAGCTCTACCAAAAAGTGCGAGGGAGTATGAATGGATAATTATGCAAGATGTATAGAAAACGAGATAGGGAGATCGTCTTGAATACCACCTCTCGCCTAGCATGGAGAGCCACAAGGAGGCACATGATTTAAAGTACTGTTACATTTTTGTGAAGAGAGGGAATACATTTAATTCTCAGCTTTTACTCTGTTGTCTTGCTATCTCCATTCCCAAATAATGTAAGTGTTCACCCGCCACTTGTAGTTTAGTGGTTGCTAGGGAAGATTGCATACTCCCCTTGTTATGGACGTACACAGACTTTTCCCAGTTAACCTTGAGACCAGATATTTCTCCATTCACCCTGAGAATTTCTAGGAGTCTTGAGATGGAACTTACTGCCCTATGAACTAGAAGGAGTTCTGGAGGGAAAGACATCAAGGGTGCCTTCCACTCAAACCATTCATTTATAATGAAAGCCCTTGATATATATATATATATATATATATATATATATATCTCACTGATTCTCAGTGTTGGGGGACCCCCAAATCGCATTAGGGACAGGAACAGGTCTAGTATCTATATAGGAACAGCCCCAGTATGTGTCATTTTTCATTAAGAAGGCAGGTCCTGCACCTAGGGAAACACCAAATGAGAGAAAAAGAAAATATAAATAAAAATGTATGAAGTGCCTCATGTAAGCAACCACCGGGAACCAATTGGCAGGTTCTCACCAATGTGCTCACTTTTTCATCATCAGCATCTTTCCTATATGTACGGATGAACCAATACAGATGGTTTCGACAAATCTAAGGAATCATGGCCAAAAATTCACCCTGCACAGTGCCTGAAACATGAATGGCCAGTGCACTGTCAAAGGCCTGCTCTTTCCATTACTATTAAGGCAGTATTTGTGTTCCGCTCATCCACACAGGATAGTATAACATGAAAGTATTGTAAGCGGTGCCGTGTGCTCCTATTTGTCATTAAGCTGTTTTGATTCACATCGACTAAAGAGCATACTATTTTGGCTAGGCTGGTTGCTAATATTTTTGTGAGTATTTTGAAGCTGTCAATTGAGGATATGGGACTTGTTATGTTTCAGGATAACAGAAATTGTTGCCCCTCGTAAATTATATGGCAGGATGCAATTCTTGTGTTCTTCCTCAAACATTGCCTTCAAATTTGAGATGAGCAATGAGTAGTATCGCTTGAAGATTTCCAATGGGAGGTCATTGGGTCCAGGACTTTTCCCAGAGTGCATTGATGGAATGGCCTGTTGAATCTCATCCTCTGTGATTGGGAGGTCTAAATCCCCATTGTCAGCCAAGGATATGGCACATATCAGGAGTTCTTTAAGATGGGGTTCTCTTTCTCAAGTGTAGAGGGGAGTTGTGTGCGTGTATAGTGTTACGTAGTAGTATGCAGCAAACACGTCTGAGATGTCTGATGGTTTCACCATTAATTGTCTGCTGTCATTCAGTATGGAGGGAACATATCTAGTGGCATGTTCCTCTGTATGGCGCCAATATAATAATATAATAATTGTTAACTTTTTCATAAATTCTGCTTTGGGAAATAGACCAACCCACCCATTCAGAGTCTTGCATTTTTTCTTGAATATGGTCCGGGCTAATTTAAACTGCCGGGTGGTATCTGCATTTTGGAAGTCCGTGTCTTCCTGCTTGAGTTCGCCGATTTGGTCTTCCAGGTCATATAATATCCTTTTCCCTAGTTCTAGCTTTACCTTTTTATGTAAGCCATTGCATGGCCCCCTAATAAGTTTTAAAGGCTTCCCATATGGTAGTCATGTAGGAAACAGAGCTCACATTAGGTTCAAAATAATCAGCAATTCTGTCTCTGAGTTGATGAGTAAATGTGTCATCTGTTAACCACCATGAATTCAATTCCCGCACTCCAAATGTTCCTCTCAGTGGGTGATGTATGGTCAACTCAGTGGGCGAGTAGTCAGGCAAACCTCTTGGCAGGATATAGGTAAATTCAACCTCGCTACCTTCTAAGGCCAGCATGGACAGGTAGTCTATTTGTGAATGTGAACCATGTGGGGGTGAGTAGTAAGAGAACTGGTTTTCCATTGTTTATCATCTGTGCCATGTGTTTGAGTCTGTGTATTGGCCCGCTGGAGAAGGTGAGTGAATCTGTGTATGGCTGAGGGTTACTGATGCCGATTCTGAGGTCCATCACTGCATTAAAGTCTTCTCCAACGATTGCCATCCCTATCGGGGGCCCAGCAGTACTTATGTCAATGAATGTAGTGTAGTTTCAATTTGAGTGAGAAGAAATAACTCTGCAAAACGCCTACAAGTACACAGTGGCAATTAGTTAGGTACTCTGTATTCCTGGGAGCACTGTAAGTCAGCCACTAGGATAACATTATTCAGTGTCTGCTCACTTGTTGGGTGATTCAGTTATATTCCACTGTGGGGGGCATAGCTCTAGTGCTCAGATGCTTAAAGTGTTGTTTTTATGCCACCTCTGTTTGGCTTGTCATAGGTAGCCGTTCTGTATCCTCAGGAACTTTTGAATCTAGATGTCAGTTGCTGACTTAGTCAGTGTGTCAGGTAGGGGTTATGACTTATAGAAGAATGTCTTAAATTGGTCCTACTTCCCCTTTCTACGTCTTCATCTGAAGAAGGAATAGAAGACAGATACTTGTGTTTTGCATATTATCCCTCCATGATCTCGAACTGAATGGTGAGGCTTACCTACTTACATGCAGAAGTTTAGGTTAGTAAAGCAGCAATGAGAGAAAATACACGAAGTCACTAGTCCGAGACAAGGTCACCACTACTCCTACTCTCGTTCATTCTAAAAATAGATTTTTTTTTTCCAAAGTGAAAAAGCAGAAGCTGAAGCTAATAAATAAAATAGGAAATATTGGGAATCAAACTCTTAATCTTCTCTCACCACCAGCTGTATTCCAAAACACTGACTTCCCGATTCAGAAATTGGCCCTAGGCAAGCATTTTCTTCAATAAACCGGCATCGGGCAAGAAAGTGCATACCAATTGACTACTGACCTCTTAAGTGGGTGCAAACGGTCACTTTAATGAAACCGGTACACATTGCATATGATTTTAACACTAATACATTGCGTTCCTGCAGAACTCTGCCCCTCCCCTAAAGTTCTCCTTCTTGTTTGTCAAATGCCTTCCACAAGGACCCTATTTTCTGTTTATTTCCTTCAACTGTTATGGCCAACGTGACCGGTTTCCCTGTAAATGACTGTAACCTCACTGGTCCTCCTACCCCCAAGCTGATCCGACCATACCGCAGCAAAGCAAACCCTGTTTCTACCGTTTGCCTACAATGCAACTCAGAAAGAGCCTCTCAAAGAATATTTCTGCCCCACCCCCTAACTTTGTTGGTTAAAGCATCTCAAACTGCCTTGAACTAATCAATTCTAACAAACCCTAATTCAAGATTTTCTCCTAACACATGCGCCAAACTCTACCTTAGTTGCAACAAATAAAGTTCTGTGCCCACTTTTGATAGGTGCACTCCTTAGTCTCAAACATGATTTTATCTCAAATTTATTATAGTCGTTGGCTATTCTGTGTATTCCTTCCTGTCAAAGGAAATGGTGCGACTTCCTATTTATCTTTCTCCTGGCCCTGTCAATTGTACTCGGTTTTCATTCTCCTCTCCATTCCCTTCAAGGCATCAACTTTAAACGTTACCACCGACCCTGACCAGCATGTTCTAATTTCCTTAAGGTCCTGTTTAATGTTTTTCAGCAAAGGTAAACTTTTTGTCTGAACTAACTTATTCCACCCAAATGTAGAATAAGAACATCCGAGTATCTCCAGCATTTTTGGAGTTTGTTGAATGTAAGTTACAGTTCTGACCAATGCATTCCCCCTTTACTAAAACATTTTACTTGGACTTTCAAATCATCAAAACTTAATTGCCGTCCAGAGCGCCTTTGCCAAGCCTGTCGTGCAGCCCATTTTACAGTACCGTATCCCCAGATCCATACTGAGATGAAACATCTTTGAGGCTCCACTATAAACCTGTAGGGGTCTCCAACCTTTGCTGTACTTGGAGCTACTTCTGCTCAATGAAACGCATTGAGAGCTACTAATATTAGTGTTGTATAATTTCAATTTTCTTATATGTATATTAATTCAACTAAGCAAAAGCTTGCTAATGCAATAAGCTGGGCTTCACACAGGTGACTCATAAGTACGTGCAGAACTACAGTAGCTCACGAGCTGCTGGTTTGAGACCCCTGCGTGTAATCAATCAGCAAAAAGATTTATTAACCACAACTTTGTTTATATCCACACCCATTCCGTGTGAATATATCTTTTAAAGCAGTCCTCCCTCCAATCTCGTTAACCTCCTTTCCATAACCCCATTAATCTGCTTCCGTGGCCATGCCTGCTCTAAATGAATGCGCCCCATACTCCTGTTCAGGCATGTTCCACCTCCTCAGCATTTACATGACTTGACCGCGCTTTAACCTAGACTTGTCACTATGCCAAAAAACTGCACTCCTCCTGCTCCTATTCTAGTCTTCAAGGCCCCTCATGTCCCCATGGGGCATATCTCTTACACTGGGTGTTTCCTCAATCTCACCTGTCTCACCACCCCTTCTGTTTTTCCCTTTGTAATCCTTAGGTCAAGCTTTCAGCCCTCTCGACCAACCCAAACCCCCCCCCCCCACCCCCCCACCCCCCAAGGAGTTCCAATATAACGAATGGCCCCAAAAAGCAACAATACCATCACACTCTGAAAGAAAGTCTAGTCCTCATTTGTATCGCCCTCCCAGCATTTGAACCACCTTCAATAAGTCAAGTGTAATTGGTCTCTACAACCACCGACCACCCACTAGTTCCTTGGCCCACCCTTCTAACATCCCTCTTCCAGTTCCCCCGCTGACTGCTCATAGCTCCAGAACCTTTTCCATAGATGGATACTCCAGACAAATTTCTCTGATGTGGATCTGATGACAACCCTCTATCAGACTGAAAATAAAGTTAACCACGCCATTTAAAATATCTTCTCTTTCCCATGTGCTTCCTCCTGATTTAATGGATTCCATCCGAGCTTGCTGGTAAGTGGTCCTCGTGGATGCAGCCAGCGAACCTCCAACCAGTTTTATCAATCTGCACCTCCAATCTCCCATAGCTCTTCTGGTGTATGTGTTTTTTCCTTCTCTGCCTCCGGTGCCAGTCCACGGAATTTCCTCCACAGCGAACTAGACAGGGCATCCGCAATGTCATTGTTGGCTCTGGAAATGTGCCTCGTCTGAATTAAGCAGCTCATGACCATGAACTGTAAAAGTTGAAGCAGTGTAATGTCCCTTGTGGGACTGCCTGTTAAGTATCCAGCACCGCTTTATTATGCACATTGAAAGTGGCCTTCTTGTTCTGAAATTGTCCACCCCACAAAATCACAGCAAATACCAGCGGAAAGAATTAAAAAGAAAATGATGCGTCTCCCCCATGTTTCCAACTGTCCAGCCAGTCCTCTGCGCACCAGTGCCCCTGCTAGTAGAAGCAAAAAACTCCAGCTCCAGCAGAAAACATTTGAATAGGTCGTTAACTTTTTTCTTCCATGACCTTCAATGGCACCCCATTGAATTGGTTAAGAAAACATTTACAAGCATGCTTTTACTCCTTTACACAGCCGTATTCTGTAGTGTAGTTACTGTTGCCCACTAAAGCCAGACCCAATCGTCTACAGAATATCAGTTCTGGTCATACAACATTGCAGGCAACGTTTGGGTTGCAGTGGAACTTGCAATTCCCTCACAGTTGCTTTCGGTCATTGCATCATGTCATCTATCAACTGCAGTAGTGTCGTTTTCTTGTCTTCTGGTAGTTTCCATTCCGTCTGTGCCATCCCAGTGCCCAGATATGGCAACCCCCTTTTGAAGCCCCACTGTCTTTTCTGGTGCCAGCGGTACCCCCAAATCGCTCATCACTGCCTGAAAGTCCGCCTACATAACGTCTGGCTCTTGTCCCTCTACCAACAAATAGTGTCACTGTCCTGCTCTATGAATAATGTTAGAATGTCCACTGCAATTAACAACTAAACTTCTCCAAAAAACTGCAAGAAACTGAACGGCTCATAGGCAATGCTTTATCAACAAAGAAAATGCTAATTTCATGTTCGACTTAGCCAGATAAGCATCCTCACCCTCCTGTGCCACCAATGTGAATGCAATATCAATACAAGCATACAAAACTGTTGTTAACTCCTCTGATATGTGGTTGTTGATAGAATTACCATCCGTCACAGAAGTGGGGACCCCCTCTCTAGGGAAAAATTGAATTGAGGCCAGGGAGAAGAGGGGAGAGAGCACACAATCAATAAGGAAGCTCCCTCAAGGCCTATATTTCTTTTATCATGAAACTAAGTTCAAATTGGGCTCAACAACCAGTTAAATCATTTCAATAAGCTAACATGATGGATTTTTCATCATTATTTTATTGTTTTCTTTTTATATATTTTATTACAATTCATTTTCTTTCTTAATTTGGCTTAAAACCTTTTTGTTTTGTTAAACATATATATCAGTAAAAATCAGCAATGCTTCCACAAAAAGATTTGACAATGCATACAAAATATTATCAAAAACAGAAATCCCCGGAAAATACCACATTCATTAAATACCAAAACAATAAACAGAACTCATTCCAACACACATAGATTCATACCACATTCACACAGAACACCTCTGAGGAAAGGGGAGACTACAAGAAACAAAGTCTCCACGACCAGATATAGTACATATGTTCAACAGGATCTGAACATTAGGTCGACGCGCGTTTCGGTGGCTTGCGAGGAGTAGTACGACCACCTTCTTCAGGACCTTTCCAGATACCCACAAAAATTCACACAACAACCAGGGGACCTAAAAAGCATAAATAACAAGTGTTATGAGCCCATAAGTACAGATTTGCTAGTCGATTGGACCAAAATTCACAGAATTATTAGGTTATTTGCACAGATCAAAAAATCATACTCCGTAATACCCACACCACAGAAAAGTGTGACTCCCCATACTTACCAGGGGGGATCTAGTTAATCCAATTTGTAAGTTAAAAGTCAAGACGAGGGGGAGAACATAGAGCACCCAGAGGGGATAGAAATTAAAATCGCCTAAGTTCCAGAAAGTAAAGCCTGATATATTTTAACCCAGAAGAGAGAAAAAAGGAACATCTCAAGTATTTATTTTCGTTTCTCGAGAGGGAGAGCATAAAACACCCAGGAGGGCTAGAAATTAAAATCGCCTAAGTTCCAGATAGTAAAGCCCAATATATTGTAACCCAAAAGAAAGAAAAAAGGAACATCTCAAGTGATTATTTTCGTGTCTTAAGCGTACCTGTTCGTATTGGCAAGGAGAGTAGTCAAAAAGAGTTTACTAGTACGGTTGAGCACCAGCCTCTTATAAGGATAAAGAATCTGTATAAAAAGTGTAACAAGACCGTTGGGGCTATAAAGTAATACTCAGGGCTATAGTGTTAACAGCAAATGTATGGCTGGTTGCACCTTACCTAAGATATTTGTCAAAGAGTGTCCTATCGGTAAGTGAAGTCGGTTTCTTCAAAGAAGACGTTCCAAAGTAGACTTAAATTTCTAAATACATTTTTTTTTTTTATAAATGTAAATGCTTTCGTGGGTCTCCTTGGGTGAATAGCCTGAAAATGCTATACATATGATAGAAGTATACGCACCTAATTTGGTAAAGTGAGACGCATGTAGAGGTACTCTTTTATCCACAATTATGTTATTACAAGTGGTATAAGATGCCACTGTTATCCATTATAAATTGGTATCCTCCTGCCAGAGAATAAACGCTCTAAATCTATACGGAAAAAAGGACCTATCACTGAAAGCAGTGACCAAAAATGTAATGCAACATGGCACAATACATATCTATTAGAAATTAAGGCAAAGACATGACATGAATTTTTAAAATATCGTAGGTTAAGCAAAGTTGTGGCCAGAAAATCAAATAACAAAAACAACTGATGTATACGGGCAGATCATATTCGTTTCTCCCTATACAAATATAATTATGGGAAGCCTAACTTGGCCGAAAATGGTTAGCTGTAATGACCCGTCATATATATAAGGAAGAGGCTCTACAGGGTCATGGTATTAAAGCAGGGCATGACGCAGTCAAAAAAAAAAAAACACAGCTTCCTAACGGTCAAAATAATCAAACTAGTTTAGCCGAGAATGATTTACTGCAGTAGCCCGTCACATTTAGAGAAAAAAGCTCTGCAATGTCATTGAACTTAAAGAAGGGCATAACATAATCAATGTGAAGAAAAGCTTACTGTCGGAAAAACGGTTCAAGACAGCTTTAACCCAGAATAGTAAGCTGCTGTAGCCCATCATGTGCGAAAGTTATAACAAAGCATGCGTGTTTCATATTCCTAAATTGAAACTTACCAATCGTAACTTTGAGACGCAAATGCACGGGCCATCATTCTGCTACCCGGACGGAAAACAATGACGTTAAGACAGCGTCCTATAAATAGGAAACACCTAAAAAAAACGCGCAAATAACTGATTTGACGTGACGTGCATGGAAATAGAAACAGGGTGAAAGGCCACATTTTAGGCGCCATCTTTGAAAGGAGAAAGGTACATATATCCGATAAAAACATAGGCATAGTCTATCATACGCCGCAAATAATGTACTGAGACTTATTTTTATAAGACAAAAAATAATAAGAAATGGTAAGGTTCCAAATAAGAACCACAGTGAAAAAATTATTAATTTAAAAAGATGTGCAAAGGCATAAAGACAGAGTGGAAGGACACAGCTAAAGGTGCCATATATAGTCAGAAATGGTACATATATCCGATAGAAACATAAGAATAGTCGATCATAAGCCGTATATAATATACTGAGACTTATTTAGATGAGACAAAGGATGACAAAAAATAATAAAGTTCCAAACAGGAACCACAGTGAAAAATTGATTATAATTAAAAAGACTGCAATACAGATGTGATTTCATGTCAACTACCCAGCCGGACAGTTGTACCAAGTTACCACAATAGCAGTACTTGCTGAATATGCAACGTCATATTGTAATGCATCCACCCGTATAAGTAGTAAGAATTTAAATAAGGTCCCAATGTATAAGAGAAATCAGTGGTATGATGGACTAAGTGAGTACATAACTACACTGAGACTCATCAAATGTTAGTGATGTTCCAAATTATCTCTTCATTAAGACCTTCCTTGACGCTATTAAAATGAAAGATCCAAAACGTTTCTCTTCTTTTACGTCTTGTTTCTGCAGGCAATCCTGCCTGAGATTGCACTTTTTCTATGATGCACCACTTGATATCTTTTTCGGAATGTTGTTTGTCTAGACAATGTTGCACCAATGGTGCCGTCATTCTGCGTGTTCGAATAGCTGATTTGTGCTCGCTAAATCTTGCGCGGAATTCACGGCTCGTTTCTCCGATATACGCTAGACCACAAGGACAATATAATATGTATATAACATTATGGCTCCTGCAGTTGGTGAGATATCTGAGCTTGATGTTCTTACCTTTATATTGCAAAGAATCTGTAACTAATGTAGTGTCACAGGCATGGCAGGACCCACATTTGTGGTTTCCTAAAACGAGAGGTAGTCCTGTGATGGTAGTTTGGTACTGAGTCTTTGGTAATTGAGATCTTGTATGTACCAAAAGATCTTTCAAGTTTCGATTTCTCCTATATGCCACCAATGGTGGAGGCATTTGGGGTTCATGCTCGTTGGTATTAAGGATCTTCCAGTTTTTATTAATCACATTTTTTATTTTGTAATTTAATGAGGAGTGATTGATAACGTATGTAACCTGTTCTCGCGGAGTACGATTAGTACCCTGTAAGAGGGCATCTCGATTGTAATATTTAGCCCTCTTGTATGCATGTCTCACTACCGATGTGGATAACCACGGTCCAATAAGCGTATCTTCAATGCATCTTCATATTTATGGAAATCCTCCATATTAGTGCAATTACGACTCACACGAAGAAATTCCCCAAAGGGGATTGAATCTTTCTGACATGTTGGATGGAAACTCTGATACTGTAATATGGTGTTCTTGGCTGTTGGTTACCTAAACAAGCTGACTTGTAATGTATCATCTGACCCGAAAATTACAATGTCCAAAACTTCCACCTGTTCTGAGCTGTATTTAACAGTAAACTTTAAGTTACTGTCGCTAGCATTGAGCCAGAGAATATACTCATGGAGAGTAGCAACATCTCCTTTCCAAATAAAGAAAATGTCATCTATGAAACGCTTCCATAAATGCACATTTTCAAAAAATGGAGCTGTTTCATTGAAGACATTTTTCAGCTCCCACTCGCCCATGTAGATGTTCGCCATGCTCGGCACACAGGATGCCCCCATGCTGGTGCCCTTGACTTGTTGGTAAATCAGTCCGTTAAAATCGAAGAAGTTGTTCATAAGAACTATTTCTAAACATTGTAGGATAAAACCATCCGGTCTATCTCCTGGGGATCGATGAAGTAAAGATGCCACTGCCTGTAACGCTTGACATTGAGGAATGTTGGTGTACAACGCCTCAATGTCAAGCGTCACCAGGATGTCAGTATTAGAATTGTAAGGCATACCTTCAATTTTGTTAATAATGTCCCCCGTGTCTCGTATAAAAGAGGTATAGTTCTGAGTCAAAGGACAAAGATAAGAATGCACATATTTGGAAAGGGGTTCTGTGCTTGAGCCAATAGTGGAAATGATAGGGCGTAGGGGGAGATCATCCACATTTTTGTGTGTTTTAGGTAACCCATATAGTGCTGGAACTATTGGGCATGATTTATTAAGAAAGGTGCATTCTTCTTGACAGATGAAGCCACGATCCAGAGCTCCATGAGTTATGTCTTGGATGTGGGCATTTAATTTTGAAAGCTCTCTAGGGTGTGATTTTTTTATAGTGCTCAGGGACTGCCAACATTTCCAAAATTTTATTGTTGTAATCAGTTTTATTCATGATGACATCTGGAACTTAGGTGATTTTAATTTCTAGCCCTCCTGGGTGTTTTATGCTCTCCCTCTCGAGAAACGAAAATAAATACTTGATGTTCCTTTTTTCTCTCTTCTGGGTTAAAATATATCGGGCTTTACTTTCTGGAACTTAGGCGATTTTAATTTCTAGCCCTTCTGGGTGCTCTATGTTCTCCCCCTCGTCTTGACTTTTAACTTACAAATTGGATTAACTAGATCCCCCCTGGTAAGTATGGGGAGTCACACTTTTCTGTGGTGTGGGTATTACTGAGTGATTTTTTGATCTGTGCAAATAACCTAATAATTCTGTGAATTTTGGTCCAATCGATTAGCAAATCTGTACTTATGGGCTCATAACACTTGTCATTCATGCTTTTTAGGTCCCCTGGTTGTTGTGTGAATTTTTGTGGGTATCTGGAAAGGTCCTGAAGAAGGTGGTCGTACTACTCCTCGCAAGCCACCGAAACGCGCGTCGACCTAATGTTCAGATCCTGTTGAACATATGTACTATATCTGGTCGTGGAGACTTTGTTTCTTGTAGTCTCCCCTTTCCTCAGAGGTGTTCTGTGTGAATGTGGTATGAATCTATGCGTGTTTGAATGAGTTCTGTTTATTGCTTTGGTATTTAATGAATGTGGTATTTTCCGGGAATTTCTGTTTTTGATAATATTTTGTATGCATTGTCAAATCTTTTTGTGGAAGCATTGCTGATTTTTACTGATATATATATGTTTAACAAAAAGTTTTTAAGCCAAATTAAGAAAGAAAATGAGTTGTAATAAAATATATAAAAAAGAAAACAATAAAATAATGATGAAAAATCCATCATGTTCGCTTATTGAAATGATTTAACTGGTTGTTGAGCCCAATTTGAACTTAGTTTCATGATAAAAGAAATATAGGCCTTGAGGGAGCTTCCTTATTGATAGAATTACCATCCGACTATGAAAGATGTGGTATTAACCTGTACTCCACTTTTTTTTAAATTTATTTTTTAGGTACCACCCCAATCTGGGAAATAAGATTTTGCATCAGACACTCCAAAAACTAGCCTGCCATCCTCTCCTCACCTACCTCTTTCATCAGTTTTGTCCAAACCACTTCAGGAAATGCCTTTGCGCAACACATTTTCTGCCCACCTAGTCTCCTTGGGTCCCTTATTAGGCTACTCTGAACCCCTGCCGCAACTTTTCTACTTCCTCTCTCTCCTTGTAGTGCTGCAACCACGTCCTTAGTCCGTCCAATTTAATTGGTGTATGAGCCATTCACTCCAGCCCTGGACCCCTTGGAAGCACTGGAGCATTCTGACTTTCTTGATTTTCTGTTTGGGAGCACTCCACACTGTGTGACTGAGTGTGTACCACTACAACGGGAACAGTCCTGTCTGAAACTGCAGTATTCCTGAATGCAGTAGTTTTTGTTGTAGCTCCAACAAACCCCTTGTGGCCTTGTACTACCTTGTTCTTAATGTGGAACTCACACCAGGGAGGGGACTTCCTTGAAAAGGCTGATAAGTCAAAGTTAATCCCCTTGCTGTATAAGTTGTGGTTGCGGGTCTACTAGAAGCCATTGTATGGAGTCATAGGTCATTGTCTGGTTCTCCCCATTTGCCCTTAGCATCCACTGACAACATGGCTCGGAATTCCTCCTCATAGCAAACCCACACCAAGCCTCCAAACATAATCTGTGCCTTCTGAATAACATCCATGTATTTGAAAAGCGCTATGCATCTCTCCAGGTACCTCTCACAGTAAAGACTGGCGTGTAATAAAAAAGGCGGCTCTCCGGTTTTCTTTAGCCACTGGTGCTCTAAGCCATTTTACCAGCTCATATTCCTTCTCTTTCGCCCATTCTTCTCTGTAGTAGCCTAAAACCCTCCATATTCTCTCCTTTCTCTATTCTCTCTTTGGTAGTCGGCATCAAATGCGCGCCCCTAATGTTTTTGTGATGCCCACATAGGGCAGGTTTTTATTCCTAGTTTTCTAACTTTCCAGTTTTACCATGTTCTTCCTCCCTCTCCTGACCTTTACCTTCCGTGTTGTCCCCTGACTCTTTTGCTACCTTTTTACTGCCAGCCTTATCTTCACCGTCTTTGTCTTTAGTAGTTTAAATAATCTGTCTTGTTCCACTGCGTATTTCACCTTCCACAGATGAGCCACCACGTGTCCCCCGTTACTATCGCACCCCACCACCACAGACCTCATTCCATTATCTGTTCTTTCCGCGCCTTTTTTCAGGATCGGGGCATTCACCAAAGCAGTCTGTCCAATCACGGTCTGGCTCGCCACCTCAACCCGAAGTCTTCTGCATCCTGGTTTTGCCCTCTAATACACCAGCTTTCTGCCTTGTTATCACTCTGCCCCCTCGTGGGCACCCAGTCCCCAGACCATCATTGGCGTTCCTGTTCATGCTAGGTCCCAGTTTCTTGACTTTCTACAATCTCACCTTCCTCTACTTCCTCATCCACTTCTTCATAGACCAGCATAGTATCCGCTAACATATTACCATCCATTCTCATACTGAAATGCACAGAACTAGTGATAGGCTGTTCCCCATCACCAACACCACCATCACCCCATGTGTCCAAGTTGCACATCTCCACCAGATAAGAGCTGTGCAGGGAGTGGGGGGGGAAAGGGGGGCGTTCTGAACCCACCCTTCTTCATGACGTTGGGATCCATAGATGATATCCGTCCGGCCACCTTAGACCGAGGCAGGATAAGGAAGCCGCATGCGACTTTCCCAGCTCAACAATCTAGACTCTCATTGACCCTACTTCTTTGCTGGCTGCACCACAGGCTCCCTTAACGGGTTGTCTTACTGCTGCTGCTCTCCAGCCCTCTTCTTGTACCCATATCCATTTTCCTCTCAGCGAGTCTGCCCTCCCTACCTGTCTCATATCACCACCATCCTGTGTACTGATGTATCCCGTCTGGGAGGCCACATCCTGCTCTCTATGGGGACTTTTCATACTGGCCCGCACCCAATGCAGTTTCCCTTTCTCCTCCACAGTGTCACCTCATATGCTCCTGTTTTTAAACATTGTTAACGTGGAAATCCTCCTCCATCTCAGTAACAGTTAAATTCTCCCCTCCATACCTTGCCTGTGTAGTAGAGCCCAAGGGAGCTCTACAATCGGTGCTGCTTCTCCACCGTCGGCGCACTTCCTGCTTCAACAATAGGGCTCCTGTTAGTTCTTTCTCTCTGTTGTGTATGCGAGCGGCAGGGCCATGCGTCCCAGATCAGTCGCGCTTGACGTCAAGCACTCTCCTTCCTGTGTTCTATGCTAGCAGTCCCTGCTGGGCTCCATGAGCCACCGCAGTTTTGGTGTCTTTGGTGGCTGCAACTGCTGGTAAGGAATCCTGTCTTTATTTAAAGATTTCTGGGCAAGCTACAGCCCCTGCCTGTTGCTTCTGAGCTGTGACTGCCCTGCGGGGCTTGTTGGCTCTCATCAGGCGATCCAACGCCCGCCTCCCCAACTCCTCCTCCTCTTACCCACCCGCCTCCTGGCACAGTACTGCCAAGGCTTTCCTTACCTTAGACTTTGGAGGCTAACGGGACAGGATAGCGGCTGACACCACTTCCACTACCCTCCTGGCTGGACACAGGGCCCTTGGGTCCCACGCCTGTGATAAAGCTCCAGGCTTCAATAAATCTGCCCTCACTTCCTCTTGGAGCACTTTCAGTACTCGATCATGCGACATAATGCCCACCAGAACCTGATATTAGACCTTCTTTGAAATTGACTAAACAAGTAACCTGCTCTAAAGACCGCCCCAGCCTTCTTACTCACCTGTGGCCAGTTATACTTACGCAAAAGGGGACCCACCCCTATCCAATTATCTATTTTCACCCCTCAGGCTCCGCCCATTCTGCCCTTCAACCAGCCCCTGCCCAGCAGACCATTTGGCCTGCACCACTCGCCCAAAGACCCGGGGGTTCAAGGCTCCCAGTGCCCTGCTCCCCCCACCCCAATACCCCCAACTACCTTGGATTTGTGCCACCGCCGACACTGTCATCCTCAGATGTGCATGCTTCTTTTTCGCATAGTGTCTCAGGCTGCCTCAGGACCATATCAGTCCCACAAAGGAGGAGTGCACATCAGTCCGTCAAGGGTGTCTCCATTCCTCCTACTTCTTGGAAGCCTCTTGACCACGGGCAAGTGTTGCATTAGACCCGGGAGATGAGCTTTGTTGCAGTTTGTCTACTGAGAGTTGTCATCACCTCTCGCAAGTAATGAGTTGAACAGGGAAGGGGATGAGGAGGTTATTATTGATATTAATTGAGGTACCAAAATGTAATCTCATACAGAACTAATAGTTGCTGGGAAATCAGTAGGTATGATGCCCACTGAAATAAATGGTGAAGGTTGAAGCATATTGACATATACACGGTAGGGGTGGGTGGAAGTCGCAGTTTCACTCCGCGGAATTTCTCGGAGTTGCATAAAAACTCTGAGATTCCACGGAGTTCCGCAAACGTCGGAATTCACCACCTTGCGCTAATTTTTAACGAAAGGAGCTTGTTCTGCACTGTCAAATCAGCATGAACTGCACCACGTGGCGTGCCAGAGGGTGCTGCTGCTTTCTGCTGCTCAAGTAGATTTTCTACTCGAGCGGCAGCTTTCTCAACAAATGGAGCACGGAGTGGGTAAAACTCAGCAAACTGCCGGCGTAGCAGAGTTTATCGCCCACCCCTAATATACGGGAGGCAATTATACTAAGAAAAAAATTGACAAAGAATACAGATATAATGGATGAAGCAGGAGAAATTATTGGATTTGCTTAATTCATTTGCGTAAATAAAGCACGTGGTATGATGCTGGTTAAAAAGGATTCAGGGAGTTTCTTTAACGTTGTCACCACGTTGTAATTGGTTAACTTTAAATCTCCATAAGGTGAATTGCTATGCATCAGTAACTTGAAATAATACATTCAATGTTTTGTGAATTATATTGAGGTGCAATCCAATTTGATGAAAAGTGCTACAGTGTTTACATAGAGAGAGATGTTATGATAAAGTTTGTGTATTAACAATGTCACCTGGTAAATAATAGATGGAATGCTAAATAATTTAGAACTGTCCTTTGCCTATGTCGAACACTGTAACTAAATAAAATAACACAGCCATTCAATTTCCATTCTGATTTCTTAGTTTGCAGATTTTCAGCATTGTCTCATCTCTTATCTTCTTCCCAGAGCATCATTGTGTATGACTTGGGCAACCTCACCATGTGGTGATGAAGGCTGTGCTGTCACCTTCAAAGTGGGCAAAAGTAGATTAGCTACTTAGTGGGCTACAGGCAAGCAATATTACAAATGCATGGAAATAAAGTATCTGGATCAAATGTGTGTACGCTTCACTCACGGGCACTACCGGCGTCAGGACTCCAGGGGAGACTACAGCTCCCAGACAGCACCTTGAGGGCAGACACAGCTGCCTTGCATCGCGCGCCAGGAGGCGCTTAAAGAGCCACGCGGACCCCGCTCCGCGGGACGCTTCACTCACCGGCACTACCGGCGTCAGGCCTCCAGGGGAGACTACAGCTCCCAGACAGCACCTTGAGGGCAGACACAGCTGCCTTGCATCGCGTGCCAGGAGGCGCTTAAAGAGCCACGCAGACCCCGCTCCGCGGGACGCGCGCGGGCTCGCCCGGGCAAAGCCCGGGCCAAGGGCGGGCCCGTCCTTGCCCGTCAGTGCCCGGAAGAGGCTGGGCTGGGCTACCCCTCGAACGTCCAATATGGGTAAGCGTAAGCAACTGTGTGGTCAGGACCAGGGAGGGGTAAAAGCTACAATACCAAGGAAATCGGAATCTATTATTTCCTATTTAACTTCGGCGGTGGGAGCGCTTAATAAGGAGATTGCCAATGCAGAAAAAGAACTGGGTATGGGTATTAGTCAAGAGCCAGAGGAGGGGAATGTTACATCTGATTCCGTAACTATAATACCTGTCCCCCTGGAACCCATGGTACTGATTTCAACACCGTTAGCTGCACAGGGCGCTCTAACGTGTATGGCTGTTCAGCCTGGGGATATGGCTGACGTTACTAAGGCCCCTTTGCTCAAGTCAGAAAAGGCACCAAAAAGGCTGTATCTGAAAGAGACACGTTAGTGATAGATTCCTTACCTTAGAATATCCCCAGGCGTCAGGCTGGATCCGGAAAGTTTTGCGTAGCAGTACCCTTGCGCGTCGGTAGGCGGCGTCGTGCGGCTCCGCGTCCGTCGTCGGCGTCGTGATCGCCGGGATGACGTCGCGGGCAGTACTTAGGCGCCGCCCCTGCGCGCTGACGTCAGTTCTTCTTTTCCGCGCCAGCAAGCGCAGATCCGGGAAGAGCAGTGCCCTGGTCAATTTTTGACCATACTTTTTGGTGATTTTTCACTGTTTTTTCCAACTTTAAGGTGTCGTAGGGATGCCCGGCTTCAAGCGATGCGGCGCCTGTGCGCGGATGATGTCCGTCACCGACCCGCATTGGGAGTGTCTCTTCTGCCTCGGCCGAGGCCACGACACCGGTTCTTGTCCCGAAAGCTTTGCGAGAGCGGTCTCGAAAGCTCCTCGAGGCCCGGCATTCGGCTCCACGGAGGCCCCGGTCGCGTGAGAGGTCCAGGGGTCGCTCGCGGAGTGCACACCGGTCGTCGGCGTCGAAGTCTTCTTCGTCCGGTAAGTCTAAGCACAAGAAGTCCAAGAAGCATTGTCGCTCTCGGACTTCGCCTCGCCGGTCTCGCGACTCGGCTGAGGCCCCTCCCGGCACCGTCCCCGCCCCGCGGCCCCGGACTTGCCTGTGGAGTCGCCCCCGCCATACCCGCCCTTCCCGGGTTCGGGGGCGGATCCGGCCAAGGTACAGGAGTTCCTGTCGGCCATGGCCCGCCTCTTCGGGCCTTCAGGCCCCTCCGGTGCGCCTTCGGGCCCCGCGGGCCCTGATGGGGTTGCTCGCGGCCGCCGGCGGCTCCGGCCCCGGCGTCGCCCATGCCTCCAGCCTCGATCCCGGCTCCGGCTTCGGCCCCGGCCTCGATCCCGGCTCCACAACCCCCATCGACGCCGGTCGACCTCACGACACCTCCGCCGGCGCCAATGTCTCCGGTGCCGTTCTCGACGCCGCCCTGGGCTCCGGGCGGCGTCGTCCCCCAGTTCCTTCCGGCTCCGGACATGGACCCGGAGCGACGTCGCTCGACGCCGACTCCGGCGCCGATGGGACCTTGGGTCCCAAATGTCCCTCCTCCTTATTTTGAACCAGAGGAGGACCAGGAGGACTGGGAGGGGTCTGATGACCCTCTGACGCGCAACTGTCAGTATGATGAGGACTGGACAGAGAGTCTAGGGGAGGCCAGTGGTCTGGATACTTCCCCTGACACTGGCATGCTGTCTCCTCCCGTGGCTACGGAGGAGGGGGCCAATTTTGGTACGGTGTTGCGTAGGGCTGCTGGGGCCTTACGTCTCCAGCTCCCTACTTTGACGGTCAAGCCTAACATCTTGACAGAGGTGCTTCAGCCGGCAGCCTCCTCTGCGGAGACTGTGCTGCCGTTTAACGACGCCCTCACTGACGTTCTTTTGGGCGCGTGGTCCAAGCCCAACACAGGGGCTCCTGTGGATCGGAACGTGTCACGACGCCATCGCCCGCTCCGGGCGACCCCGTTTCTTTCTGTCCACCCCACTCCTTAGAGCTTGGTTGTCCAAGCCTCCTCTTCCCAAACCGCCTTCCCTACCGCTCCTCCGGATAGGGAATCCAAACGCCTGGATCAGTTTGGGAAGAAAGGTTTTTCTTCCTCCAGTGCTGGCTTGCGGTCCGTTAACACCGCTTGTCTTTTGGGCCGATATACCCACTCCCTGTGGGATTCGGTGGCGGATGTTTTGCCCCAGTGCCCTGAGGAGGTCCAGGCACTGCTTTCCCGCGCCATTGCGGAAGGAAGGGATGCGGCCAAATACACTATCCGTTGTGGCCTTGACACCGCCGACTCGCTGGGCAGGTCGATTGCAACGACGGTGGCGCTCCGACGCCACGCCTGGCTGAGAACCACTGGTTTTTCAGGGGATGTCCAGAATACTCTCATGGACATGCCCTTTGATGGAGTCGGTCTTTTGGGTCCAAAGCAGACCATGCGTTGGAGCGCTTTAAGGACTCACGGGCTACTGCCAAGTCCCTGGGCCTTTCTGCTACACGCCCTCCGCTGCCTTCTGCTTTTCGCCCCTTCACGTCAGCAGCCCAGCCACCGGCCCGCGCAGCAGGCGTCTTCGCGTGGCCGAGGACGTGGATTCCGCCGTGGCGGATCGGGCAACCAGCGTGCGGGTCAGGCCACCACCTCCAACCCGTCCGCGGCCTCCAAGCCCTCCTAGTCCCTCCTTTCAGGTGCACGGCACGCCAGTAGGGGCAGGGTCCGCCATCACCTTCCCCACCGGCGCACCATCACCTCGGACAGGTGGGTCTTGGACTTTGTCCGAAGGGCTACTCCCTCCCCTTCGAGACCACCCCCCAGCCATGCCACCTCAATTCCACCGCATGTCAGGGGATCACTTGGTGCTTCTACAGAAGGAAGTCACGGCCCTCTTGACCAAGAGGGCCATCGAGCATGTTCCGACCCCAGAAGTAGGGCGTGGTTGCTACTCCCACTACTTTCTGGTGCCCAAAAGGACAAGGAGGACATGCGTCCTATCTTGGACCTCCGGAACGTCAATCGCTTCCTCCGGAAGGAGAAGTTCAAGATGCTCACCCTAGCTCAGGTCTTGACTGCCCTCGACCCTGGAGACTGGTTGGTAGCGTTGGACTTGCAGGACGCGTATTTCCACATCCCCGTCCTGCCGGCCCACCGGCGTTACCTTCGGTTCACGGTAGGCCCCGAGCATTTTCAGTTCACCGTGCTCCCCTTTGGCCTTACCAGTGCCCCTCGGGTGTTCACGAAAGTGATGGCGGTGGTCGCAGCTCATCTGCGCCGGGCAGGGATTTCAGTCTTCCCCTACCTCGACGACTGGCTGCTGAAGGCGGGCTCGTCCCAGGCAGTCGTCTCCCACCTCCAGACTACGGCCGAACTCCTGCACTCGCTGGGGTTCTCCATCAATGTGCCGAAGTCGCATCTAATTCCTTCTCCACAGCTCCTTTTCATCGGAGCAGTTCTGGACACGACGCAGTTTCGGGCCTATCCTCCCGAACGGCGAGTCCGGGATATTCAGGCTATGATTCCGATCTTTCGGCCTTTATCCTGGGTTTCGGTACGGATGACCCTGAGGCTGCTGGGCCTCATGGCCTCCTGCATCCTGCTGGTCAATCATGCCAGATGGCATATGCGGGCTCTGCAGTGGGACCTGAAGTTCCAGTGGGCGCAGCACCAGGGCAACCTGTCCGATCACGTCCAGATCTCGGAGGGGACTGCAAAACAGTTGCAGTGGTGGCTCTCGAACTGGCAATGGGTCATGGGCAGATCCCTCTCCCTTCCCCAGCCAGAGCATACAGTTGTGACGGACGCGTCCCTTCTGGGATGGGGCGGTCACATGGGAGAGGCGGAGTCCCGGCTCCATATCCACCTTCTGGAGCTCTGGGCGATCCGGCTTGCACTCAAGGCATTCCTTCCCTCTGTCAAAGGGAAGGTAGTGCAGGTGTTCACAGACAACACCACCGCCATGTGGTACTGCAACAAACAGGGCGGGGTGGGGTCTTGGACCCTTTGTCAGGAGGCTCTGCGCCTCTGGACATGGCTGGAACATCAGGGCATGTTCCTGATGGTTCAACACCTGGCAGGTTCTCTGAACGCCAGGGCGGACGAACTCAGCCGCAGGTGCATGATGGATCACGAATGGCGTCTTCACTCGGAAGTGGCGCAAGGACTCTTTCTACAGTGGGGAGAGCCTTGGTTAGATCTATTCGCCACCGAAGAGAACGCGCAATGTCATCAGTTCTGCGCGTTGGAATTTCCAAGGCGGCACTCGCTCGGCGACGCTTTTCGTCGCGAGTGGAGTTGCGGTCTGTTGTACGCCTTTCCGCCTATACCACTTCTACCCAGAGTGTTGAAGAAGATTCGGCACGACCGGGCCCAAGTCATTCTTGTGGCTCCGGACTGGGCTCGAAGAGTTTGGTATCCCGAGCTACTCAATATGAGCATAGATCCCCCGATCCGTCTGCCTCTTCGGGAGGATCTTCTGTCGCAGCAGCAGGGGACGGTCCTCCACCCGAACCTGTCCAGTCTACACCTGCTTGCGTGGAGATTGAGCGGCGGCAGTTGATTCCTTTCGACTTGCCTCCCGAAGTTTGTGATGTGATTCTGGCAGCCAGGCGTCCCTCCACTAAGGTGGTATACGCCTGCAGGTGGAACAAATTTGTGGCATGGTGCACAGCAAAGGCTGTGGATCCCCTTTCTGCCCCTCTTTCTGAGGTCCTTCTGTTCCTTCTCTCTCTGGCCCAACAGGGTTCTGCCCTGGGTACCATCAAGGGTTATCTTTGTGCTGTCTCGGCCTTCCTCAGGCTCCCTGATCAGCCCTCCCTTTTCAAGTCCCCTGTTGTTAACAGGTTCTTAAAAGGCATTACTCACCTCTTCCCTCCTGTTCCGTTTGTAATGCCTCAGTGGGACTTGAACTTGGTTCTTACCTTTTAATGTGCGCTCCCTTTGAGCCTCTGCAGAACTGTCCTCTTCGTCTTCTGACTCTGAAGACTGCCTTTCTGGTGGCCATCACCTCCGCTCGGCGGGTGAGTGAGCTCCAGGCTCTATCTTGCAAACCTCCCTTTCTGTCTGTTCATCCAGACAAGGTTGTTCTTCGGACGCGTCCGTCCTTCTTGCCAAAGGTGGTTACTGCTTTCCACATTGGGCAGACCATCACTTTGCCCACCTTCTTTCCGCCTCCGCATCCTTCCAGAGAGGAAGAGAGGCTCCACCGTCTGGACCCAAAACGTGCGCTCTCCTTCTATATCGACCGCACAAAACACTTCCGGGTGGATGACCAGCTCTTTGTTGGCTACGTGGGCGCCAAAAAGGTCGGGCGGTGCACAAGAGGACCGTCTCCCGCTGGGTTACCTTGTGCATCAAGACCTGCTATTCTTTGGCCAAGAAGGAGCCTCCTGTTGGGCTGCGTGCCCATTCCACCAGGGCAACGGCTGCTACCACGGCCTTGGGCCGCGGTGTTCCGCTGCCGGTTATCTGTCAGGCAGCTACGTGGGCCTCGCTGCACACGTTTACTAAGCATTACTGCCTTGACAGTCAGGTCCGGAGGGACGGCTTCTTTGGCCGTTCTGTCCTCCAGGACTTCCTTGTCTGATCTTTGTTCGCAGACCCACCACCGGGGTTGGTATTGCTGGGGTATCTATTCTAAGGTAAGGAATCTATCACTAACGTGTCTCTTTCAGATGCACAAGTTACTAACTTGTGTAACGATATATCTGTAAGAGACAGTAGTTAGTGATAGATTCCTTACCGCCCACCCATCCTCCCCGTTCTGCGAACTGATTTCTAGGGTTAAGGACATCCCTTTCAGGGCCCTAGTATTTTTCAGACACCTGTGTCAGCTTCTTGCATGGCTCTGCGTTCCTGGCGCGGAAAGTCGTGTACAGAACTGACGTCAGCGCGCAGGGGCGGCGCCTAAGTACTGCCCGCGACGTCATCCCGGCGATCACGACGCCGACGACGGACGCGGAGCCGCACGACGCCGCCTACCGACGCGCAAGGGTACTGCTACGCAAAACTTTCCGGATCCAGCCTGACGCCTGGGGATATTCTAAGGTAAGGAATCTATCACTAACTACTGTCTCTTACAGATATATCGTTACACAAGTTAGTAACTTGTGCCTCAGGGACTTGCTGGGAAAAAGAGACCTACTAGTAAATCCTGTAAACGGGATAGAGGTGCAAAAAGAAGTACGTCTATTCAAGGGAATGACATGTTTGAAAATATTGACTTGACAGTTCGGAACTTGGTGGAAGAGATTTTTACCTCAAGGTTGGAATCTGCTCTCGCTAGTATAGCAAAAGACATTATTGACACTTTGCAAACTTGTGTTGCTGGGATTTTGGAAAAATGTGAGCGTATTGACACTTTTTTAATGACCTCAAAACCCTTGCTTGCTTCTCCTAGTTCATTTATGCCTTCTAATGTCCAAGTAGAGACTAGGCCAAGTTCCGGATTAGTCAATTTGGGCGCTCATTCAGTTTCCCGTTACGGGTAAGGCCGGAATTTGGAGAGAGGAGAGAGCTGGGGCACACCAGGTCCGCCCGGTAAGGGGGGTCGTAGCCATAGAGATAGGAACCTTGAGGGACTGACAGACAATGCCCAGTCCCTGGTTACTAGGGAGCCTCTATTATCCCACGAGAGGCCAGTAAATCTTAATTGTGGTAGTATTAATCTCCCCCAGAAGCGACTCCTTTGGCCGCGGTTCTTGTAAGGGTCCCACCACTTAATCCTGATGAGAATGAACCCACCTCGACCCTTTTGCTAAAAGTAAAAAATGGTGTGATCAATATTGTACAGGAAGTACTGAAATTTCCTCTGCCATTATAATGGCAAGACGAGTGGGGTGGGTGGGTAACCACCCGAAGCAACTGGATGGCGATTGTATTATTGTTAATTTTAATACACGGAACGTAGCAGATAGACTGTTCTGGGATGCCTCGGACATTAATCGGGATCAGGGGAAGGGGGGTATCAGAGCCTTGCCATTGGGTTATTTTTATCCTCCAATTAGACGACTGAATGTACTTGCCAAATCTCATAGTGAGATATATTTGAGGAGGCCTTTTCAGCCTCTCAAATGCATTGAGGAAACTAAAAATGTGTAGATTTTTCCAGAAAGTCTTAATATTAGAGACACAATAGACTCGCAAATTCGTCCTGGGATATTAATCGGTGAAGGGCAGAGTATAGCCCTTTTAAATAGATTTTCTCCATTGTCCCAGTTAGATGAGAATGACTGACTAGAGTCATCTCATGATTGTCTATTTGATTTCGGCCAGAATCCCCAGTCTATGGACCTACAATCTGTGTCCAATTGTAAGATCATTAGTTGGAACATTGCGGGGCTTAGATCTAAAAGGGATGATCCTAGCTGGCTTGAGTTTGTAAAAAAATATGATATTATTGCTCTCCAGGAAACATGGGACAGGGAGAGCAATTTTTGGCTGGACGGGTTTAAATCTTTTTTCTCACCTGCACGTCCTACCCTGGCAGGTAGAGCCAAGGGGGGCTTAGTACTCCTTCTTTCTTTAAATTTGAAAGGGTCTGTAAAAATGTTGGAGGTAAGCTCCCATAATTGTATGATACTAGAACTGTGTATTCCAACTGGTCCCAAAATATTATTAATTAATTTTTATAATTCTGGCGAATGTGACACCTTGAATGAACATCTTTCTTATTTGAAATGTTTTTTAGAAGTTTATAGATCGAAGCAAGTCACTTTTTATTATATCATTCTTATGGGCGATTTTAACATTCATCTGTGTAATTTGAATTGTTATGGTGATGATTTTTGGGTCCTCAATATTCGGTCTCACCCCATTTTGAGCATACGCAAAAGGGGAGGCCCTGGAGGACCTGCTGGCAGGAGTTGATCTCTTTGAACCTGGTTTTTATGATCTATCTGAGAGGGTTCCGACATTTAAAGCTAAGGAAAGGGATACTATCATTGACTATATATTTTTGTCCCCCTTATTGTTAGCTAATGTAGTATCCTATAATGCTAAGTTGTCCCCCTTAGTGACCACAACCCAGTAATTCTTGAATTACATAAAGACTTGGGCCTTTTATGTTCATTGGGTGGGAACATAGGAGCTAATCACGTGACTACAAGTGATCAGGGAGGAGGCTCAAATGGGCTAAAGTAATTCCTGAATCTTTTTTGTTAATCTATGCATGAAGGCTAAAGATGATATTGCAAAGTGTGTTGATCATTCCACCCCAAAGGATGAGGTGATTAGAGGATTTGAAGGTATCTGTCATCAGGTAGCAACTGACCTGACTGTTAAATCCAAACCTAGACCTAAACTAGTGGAAAGGTGGTTTGACACAAACTGCTCTAGGGCCCATCGCATCTTAGCACAAGCTCTGAAGAAGAGACCAAGAGATAGGGAGCAGATAGTTAGCCTTAGGAGGTCTTATAAGCTAGCGATACATACCCGTAAAAGTGAAATTAAATCGGAGGCCTGCAATGCTCTGTCTGTTGAAGTTTTAAAGGATAGCTCAAAATTTTGGGCTATTGTTAATACACCTTTCTTTTCAGGTATAGAGAATGATACCATGGAAACTAACATATCAGAAGACCAGTGGCTGGTGCATTTTAAGACAATCTATAGTTCGAGTGAGGTGCAGGTTCCCTCCTCAGGATTGGATATTTATGGTGATTTTTCTCTGCTGGTTTTTAATGAGGTGGATATTGAAAAGGCAATAGTTGAGACCTCCAGTAATAAGGCCCCTGGCCCTGATTGTGTCCCTGCAGACCTGTATAAGAGTGAACCTAAATTTTGGGCCAAGATCCTGACCAATGTGTTTAATGCTTCTGTTGGGCAGGGTTCCCTGCGTCTTGGTCCCTGTCTACAATTATACCAGTTTTTAAAAAGGTCAAAGAGGTGACCCTCGATGTTATAGACCTATATCTTTGATTGATTCTGCCGTTAAAATCCTAGGTAAAGTAATTTTGGCTAAAGTCACTGACTGGGTAAATGATAACGGGGTTTTATCCAATCTTCAGTATGGTTTTAGACAGGGCAGAAGTACCATGGATCAGTGTCTTAATTTATATTTATTAATAGGCAAATACACCGTAGCCAAAAAAGGTCCCCTACAAATGGCTTTTATGGATCTTACCTCCGCCTTCGATCTGGTTAACAGATCGAAGCTTTGGTCCATTTTACTTGATATGGGTATCGATCCTTGTTTGGTTTATTTTTTAGCAGACTTACATCGGGATCTTTTAGCAGTAGTTAGGGTCACTCGGGAAGGTAAATGCACTAGTCACTTTAAATCAGGTAGAGGTGTCCGCCAGGGTTGTATATTGGCGCCATTACTTTTTACTCTTTATTTTAATGCTTTAGATAAAATCTTGGAACAGGCGAGTTTGGATATTCCGCGTGTAGGAACTAGGACTATTCCGGTCCTACTATACGCGGACGACGCCGTCTTATTATCCCGAACCGCTATTGGCCTTCAGAGACTGTTGGATGCATTCGGGGATTTTATGAAATCCCTGGATCTGGTTGTGAATATGTCCAAGTCACACGTTATGATAATGGGTCAAAGAAAAGAAAAGGAAAAATCTTCTCATGTAATGGAGCGGAGGTGTCCAGAGTGACCTCCTTTACATATCTAGGGGTCTTGTTTGATGATAGATGCTCCTGGGTCCCCCAATCTAGAGCAAAAAAACGCAGTAGTAAGATCAACATCAGCTTTATTAGGGTTTACACACCGACTGGGAGCAAAGCCTTTTGAAGCTATTCTCTCCATCTACAGATCTAAATGTTTGGCCATTGCTACATATGGCTCTGCTATTTGGGGCTATAAACAGCAGATGGGGATGCAGATGGCTGAAAATAAATTTTTACGAACCCTTCTGTCTGTGCCCCAATCAACCCCAACATTTGCTATTCATCAGGAATTGGGGTTGGGTTATGTAACTGACTCATTGAGACTGGCCCCCTTGGTCTGTTGGCTTAAAACCTGGCTTAACCCTGAGATAACCCTGAACCATCAAATTCTACGGGATGTTGTTGCCCTGGAGAAAGCTAACAGCATCCCGTGGCTGTCTTATGTTAGGTCTATGTTTTTTAAACTAGGGCGACATGATATTTATAATGCCCCAGAAGGGATCAAAAAGAGGATGTAATTTGGGTAAAAGCACAATTTTTAAATATACTGATGTTGGAACGAGAGGACCGGGAGATTCAAAAACCTTTGGTTAGGGCTCATTACTTAATTACTTCTTCCCCGTCAATGGAGCCTTATTTGAGAATTGTAACCAAGCCTTATCATCGTTGGTTACTGATAAGGTTCCGCTTCAACCTGATTCATTTCTCCCTGGGTAACCTTCTGGGATGGTGTAAGCCAGAGGATATAGGCCTGTGTCAGTGTGATAATTTTTCACTGCAGGATACATTGCATTTTATCATGTTTTGTGATTTTTATAATGAAATACGGAGGAGGTTTTTAGTCCCCCTCTTGAAGGGAAAAGGTTTTGTACAGGCAAGACCAGCTTTAATGTATCTTCAATTGTTAGATGATACCTGGAACATTTTTAATATTGCTAGTTTCCTTGTGGCTGCTGTTCGCCTTAGGAGAAGGAGAATTCTTATGATTAATGATGCATGAATTTTCAAAATTGCCCTAATGTAATTATTTTAGTTGATAAATTTCAAGCTCTGATGAATTATAGATTTTTGTAGGAATTTTAATGTTTTTTTATATCGCCCAATTGAATTGAATGATATTATTGTTGTTTTATGTTTTGTGTACTGTACTTTTATGATTTTAATTAATCGAATAAAGTGATTTGACTTGACTTGAAAATGTGTGTACAAATTAGGACTTCAGGCCAACCTCGCTGTAGGACTTCAGATTGATATATTTTTTCACCAAAAGTCTAAGTAGTGAGTGGGGCTTCTCTATTTTATTCACACACACATCCCTAATGCAGATGTTGCATGAGAGCTGTCAAATGCTTCTGGCTGAGAAATGCATCTTACAGATTTGCAAAAGGTACAAATGCAATATAAATGAAGACCTTTATTTTTTCTGTTGTACTACATTGGTGCGGTTATTAATATTTGTCCCAAACCCAGTGTAGGAACACATATTTACTTAGGCCATTGCCTGCCTTAGCAAGACTACACTGATCGAAATTAAAACATTGCTTAAAGAAAACACTTGTTTGTGAGACTTCGTGAGCTGGTTTCAGCTACAGTAGACATTTTTAAAAATGTTCTTCCCAATCAAACAGAACTAGGTGAACACACAGGACAAGTAGATTCTTTAGAACTACTTGAACTGTTGTGTTATAGCATTTATTCATTACAGCGGTTGACTCGTCCCAGGCAAAAGGGAGGCAAAAAAAGCCATTGCAAGACAGTCACTGCAATTCAAAGTTTTACAGATCGCAAGGGTTTTAAGGTTTCTGAGACCACATACTCCACCACAGCAATGGCAACATTGGTGGCTTTTCACTTACTTGCTGCAGACCTGGTGGTTTTGGTAAGCATCATTTGCTTTATACTGATAATTTTGTTAAAAAATGTTGAATTTTGGCTTGATAATTATAGTCTATTTGCTTTAAGTCCAGTGTGATCTCCATAGAGCTTTCAGGCAATTTAATCTGGTTCTCAGTAAGTTTTGAAGGTTAGTGTTTTTTGTGGAAAATTATGGTGATTCTGGTAGTATTTGTAAGTGCTTTCCTCCTTATCAACATCCATTCAACATCACTTTGGAGGAAAAGCTGTGCTTTCACTTAGCATGTTTGAAAGTACATGTGGTATGCCGGGCCTAGTCATGCCTGGGGCTCGATGCTGGTGGCCTTCAACAACTTTTTAAGGGTGATGTTTTTTGAGAAGATTTGTTTCTAATTCTTCTTTCGGCTGCTTACAGTTCCTAGCCAGTTGTGATGGAGTGGTAGATATCATATCGTAACCCTGCCAGAATCGTCATGAAGGTAATTTGTTTTATTGTTCACTCACAAGTTTTCAACTTGTATTATTTTGTAGGCACTAATATTGGTAAGCTACTTTATTAGGAGTTCGGCATTACGAAAGTAAGCATTCAACTAACTGAGAAATGACAGAGAATGCTTAAATGAGATGGAATTTGACCACACGGTTTGCAAACATACAGATTTGGAAGATTTGAAGTTAAGTACACTGACATTTTTAATTCCTTTTGTTAGGTTAAGCCTACGGTCAAGACCGAAATAACGGAGTCTGAATGTCTTCAAGACGAGAGTGGAACATTAGACCCATCTGTTTTGGTCAGCACAAACACTAAAGCAACTCCGGTCATAAAAATGGAGGCTACACCTGTGAAAGAGCCAAAATCACACTGCACAAAATCCGACCACTGCACAGAATCTGAAAATCGCACAGACTATGGCCATGCAGTTTCACCAGCGCGTTTGCTGTGTTCACCAACCTCATCTGATAAATCCAATTGTCATTCTTCAGGGACTGAAGACACTTTGCAGCCTGCACCACAGTTACCGGCGAGAGACCTTCTGCAGAAATCAGGTAAGCAGAAATTGACATTACTCTTGTTTTCTGCCTACCACTTCTACCATTTGTTTAAATATGGCATTTTACATGTTAATTGTTCATCCAATTCTGTAGTGAATTTGGAATGCTCAAGGCAAGCGTTTTCTTCCTGTTCTTGAAAAGTGAACACCATCAACATCCTCTATGGACTTCTTGTTAGATGAGTTTTCTAGTCTGTTTCTAACAGGTCATTTGTTGGGATTTGCTTTATGAAACAGTAAACTTAGCACAGTGTAGCCACTATCGTATTTAATGAGCTATATGGTAGTCTGGAAGCTGACCTCACCACCACCCATTCATTATCAATCCTTTCTTTAGTAGGAATGCCATCTTGTAGTGTTTTCGTTGCGCACACTTAAAAGGGTTATTTATTTGCTTGACAATCTGCTGTGTTGTGCTATCAGTGGGAATTCTTTGACTTGCACTCAGATTTTTCTTGTATGTGGCTGGTAAGTACTTGGTTTAAGTTTTTATGGGAAATTAGGTCCATTGCATACCAAATATGAAGGGTCACTTTATTTGCTACAGTTTAAAAAAACAAAACCTGAGCAGTGGAGAGGATCAGAAAACACGGAACAGGATGCAAATTTAGTGTCCAGGTGCCCGCTGACGAACGTGTGCTAATACTCAGGGGTGTGGAATTTAATAAAATATCTACTTGTCCATGGGGCAGGTTGCTTCATAAATCTATTTGTCCTGTAACAAAATCCACTTGTCCCTTTTGTGCCATGTAATGCGGCGACAAATTATGGCAGCAATCGCATTATATAAGAGCTCTGAAATAGCCTCTCTGATTATGCCAAGGCTCCTTCCATAGTAGAGTTTGAATACTAGCAATTCCCTTATGTTGCCACGTTTCCGCAGATCTACATACTGGGGCTGTAGGTAATGGCAAGCAAGAGTTCATCGGTTGGAATGCCCTTTTGAGTCTGTGCAAACCTACTAACTTGCATGTTTTAAGGGTTTTCACCAACTCTTCTTTAATCTTTTCCCGTACTGAGAAAGGTTGGATATTTACTCCTGACAAAGGCAGACATAAAACTTCTTCCAGGGTTGGGAAAAAAGTGGTTGGAGGGAAAGTAAACTTGCAAACACTCAGATTTTTGCATGACCAAATCTACACCTGCATATTTGCTCATACTAAAATGCAGTTAACAAATATTTTCTAGGAGTACTATTTCTTGGCCTACTTCTGTAAAGTCTTGTGAATTTACGAAAGTCCAATATCTGCACTTAATCCAAGGCCATGGGTTCACTTTATTTAATAATTGGGCCCCTAATTAGGTCTTGCGTTAACCATGACCTTTTGTGTTTATTTTCTCGCTCTCGCTATCTCTCTCTCTCTCTCTCTCTCTCTCTCTCTCTCCTAGCTTCACTGTGAGTGACAGCATTCTGTTCTTTCACAAGGAGCATATCGACAGTCGTTTTGTTCAGTGCCAGGAACTACTGTGCAATGTGTGTTTTTTGAGACCAAAACAATTTTTGCTTTTGCCAATGTTTGTTATAATGGTGAGGGCCCAGCAGCTCCCACACCAATAAGGTTTTACAAAAACCATGCCAAAACAAGTCACACATTGACAAAACCAAAAGGCTGACCAACAATTTCAGACCTACTGGCTTTACCAATGCTTGTTTATTTGTATGTTTCCCATAATCTTATTAAAACTGGTTACACTGATTTTCCATTATGAATATTTTTGGGAAATACTACCGTGCATCAACACATTTTACTAAATGATGCTGCAAAGAAATGGTACCTACATTTTTTCAGTAGTTTAGCTAAATGTTTTTGCATATTTTTTTGTGAACATTTTATTTTGAAAGCAAAGAATAATCAATCTTGCTTTCAAGCTTCTGAAAATATTTGCATCTAATCAGAGAGCATTATGGGAGCATTATACAGAGCCTCATATTGCTAAACATTGAAAACGTGCGTACACATTTTTACACACTAACCACTGTCAGTAGTACAGTCTGAGCTTACAACATTTAGTAAGAGCGCTCACTCTAATAATAAATCCTTTGCATTAATGAACCATAAATACAAGTTTGAAAAGCATTAACACATGGACACAAATATTACCTTAACTGCAGGCAATGCCTTTCCCTGATCCATAATGTAGTACTGTAAATTGGCAGCCAAAGGGTGTGTACTGTAGAGGGTTGGGCCTACTTATCCCAAGGACAAAATACACATGAAAACTTGTTGCTCTTGACCCCAAACAATATGTCCCGGGCGTCGGGCTATAGGAATGCCACATCCCTGATTTAATTCTTTCATTTGCTCATAACTACTCTCACTCAGTTTTAGAAATATACGTTTTATGGGAATAAAAGAGTAATGCACAACTTTCAAAACAAATGTCTTAATTTTTTAATATATCCGAATTAATGCAACATTAAAAGAAAAGAGGCAGTAGGATAAGGACGGTCAAAACAAATTCACTAAAAGTGCGCACGCAACAAGTAGTAATAATTATGACAGATATGCATGTGTTGAGATTTAGTCCTGGCCCCTTGATATACCTCCGTAAAAGAATTATTGTCCAGAGATTTTCATGTTTGATTTGTGTTTTTGTATCAGAGAAGTAATTTAGCTTGGGTAGATGTTGCTAATCCCGGACGAATTTTTCTGGACGACATTATTATAAATGGCAGATGTGTTCCGGTGATGATGTAATATTTCAGGAACAATGAGACCTATATACTTCATTTTGGTGTCAAAAAATATGTTTTGTGGGTCAAATAGTCCTATAGAGACAGAAAACTCCTCAGAGCAACCCTTCCGCCAATTTCCAAAATGGCGGCTCTATACTGTGTTTTAGTTATAATATTGTTAATTTAGTTTAATATTGTTTTTGTTTCAGGTTTTCCGTTGATTCAAATTCGTAAACATAAGCGAAGCAGGTGGTTGCAGAGGATCTTTATCTCCTGGCAGAGTGTTTCTAACTACAAAATTTGAGGACTTTAACACAGAAAAATGTGTTGTATGCCAAACTAATCCGAAAGAAAAGTGAACATCAACTGTGGCTGGACAAAAGAGAGTTTGAGATGCTCTAGAAATACGGCAAGAGGAAGTTCACTAAAGATTGAAACTAATGGGTGAAGAGGATCAAATATTTTTTAATTGTAACAAGTGCTACAAGTCGCATACATTGGAAAAAAGCCTGGAAAAAATTAGTCAAAAAATAATAGAAACCAGTGAATCACAACAAGAATCCGAGTCTTCTGAGAAAGCGATGACAACTGAACCCAGTGTTCATCCACTTAGTTTGAAGATCGATGGCTACCCCTCGTCCACCTCCAACAACTGATCAGAAAGCAGAGGTTCTTCACTGTGTTATCTTTGGTTTATCCAGAATAAGGGCCAAAGGGACTGACGAGAGAACAAAGTATGTGAGTCTCAAAGGGCAAACATGTTTTTATATGCGGCTAGTTTCTTCCAAGATGAAGTTTTCAGCCGAGTAGCTAATCTAAACAGCGAGGTGAATGTATTTGCAACGGATTTGTATGCCCACCCGAACTGCATGGAGTGTTTACATTGGAGAATATGAATGCACAATGAGCTCCCAGCAGCAACGTAACCGCCAGCCTTCATTTAAGTTTGAACTCTTTGAAAAGGCAAATTACGTTTTAAAGCCACTCTTCAGTGCTGGCTACGCTTTTAAACTCAGTGAGATCAGAGAAATAATGGTCAACATTAATGAAGCTGTATTGCTCCATAATAATGAAATTAAGATTTTTCTGGTGAGACTACAATGTCAGAATTCGTTTTTGTCATTCTAACAAAAAGAATGAGCCACTTGTGGTGTTCTCAGCTAATTTGACTCCTGAAGTTCTTGCTGCCAAAATAAGATCACAGGATGCAGTAAAATCAGCAGGAACTATTTTAAGAAACGTCCTCAAAGATTTAGATTTTGGACATAATGACAAATTTTATGATGTCCCAGAGCTCTGCAAATCATGGGATTCAAGAAGAGTGCTTGCTAAAGTTCTTGAGTTCGGAACAGAAACTAGAAGCTGTCAACATTGATGATGGCTTTGAAGACATAATCGAAGAAGTGGAAGACGATGCTTATGCTGTGCAAATGTACTGTAGAAAAATCTGCTACACATGATGACTGCCCAATCAAACTATGACAAGTGCAAAAGTAGAGAGCTAATCACTTCAATTAATAGGATTGGTATATCAACAAGTTATAATGACATAGTACGGAGTAGGAACTTGTGAATCCGACAGCACACCACTTCCAAGTCACTTTACCTCGAAAGGATTTACAATTGCTGCTCTTGATAATTTTGATTTTGAAGACAGCTCTTCTTTGTCTGGAACATCCACCACATGTGCCACCACATGTGATACTGCCATGGTGCTTTTTCAAAACTGTACCAATGAAGTAGCTGCTGGAAAACAAGTGGCGCCAGCTGTAGGCATAAACAAACGAAGCTTCAAACTTATAACCCAACAGCCATGTCAACGTTTGCAAAATCACTACAAGTCATCAACATGTCCCAGTCTACCAGAAAGTTTCAAAGTGGCTGAGGACATGGATCATCTTCTACCTGATGCTGCGGTCCACAAAGCTGATTTAACTGATCATCATATCGCTTATTCGGTGTAGACTGACGGATGAAGAAAGCCAGTTCCTCCTTGGGCTGAAATTCATGCCCTGATCTTCCAGAATACCGTCCCCCTGGAGAAGGTTGGATTTTTACCAGTATTACCATCTCCAGTCACAAACTATGCAACAGTATTCACAGCTCTAAACAATTTCCAAAATGTGCGTGCTCAACTTGAAGCCCAGCCTATCTTGCCAATGTTCTGCAATGGTGTTTTCCGTATTGTAGCTGACATTTTTATGAGCAATCCAGTTGAATTTGATGATCTATATCCAATGATTGGCGTTTTCCACATGACAAAAGTTGCGTTGCGGTGTGCAGGACGTTATCTTAGTGGATGTGGTATAGACGATGTACTTATCGAGGCTAAAATCTTTGGAAGCAAAACTGTCTTCAGTATTGAGTGGAACTCATTATGTTTGTTCATTACAAGGTATGCTCATCATATCTCAGGATGTAGAAACATTGAGTTGGAATGCTTTCTAGAACAAGAATGATAAATTAGGTTTTGCATATCTTATCTCAGAATTGAAAAAGGACAAGGTGCACTTCATTCAAAAGACATAATGCAAAGCCAGGCAATGTTCAGTACACTCAGTTCAAAATCAGAAAACCAATTTCGGAGAGTAGGTCAAGGAATGTGAAGAAAAATCAGAACTTTGCAAGTACTGGGGAAATGTTTTATATATCATAGATAGCTCTAGTGAAAAACCTGGTACATGCTAATCGGGAAGGTGATTGGGAGCTGCAGCTGAAGACTGTGGAGTCACTGATTACTGTTTCGCGGATTCTATTTCATAAACTACATGAGAAATGGATCCTGCTATTTGGAAAGAGTGAAGAAGCTGGAGGTGGAAAAACCATACCTCTACAGAAAATTCACCCAAAGAAATTTTTGGGTGAAAGAGAGAGGAAAGGTTTAATGCTGTGGCTCCAGATATGAAACTGAAGCAGACGATCCAGAGATCACAGAAAAGCTCCAAGGGAATTGTTGGTCCGACACGTAAAAGGGAATATGTAACTCAATGGCAGCTAGTTCACCGTGAAATCCTTTCTATTTGCATTGTTTTCAGAGAAATGACAAATTCAAAATTACTGGACCATCGTGAAACTGTTCCTCACCACAAACTTATGGGAAAAAGAGGGGAACGTTTTAATAAACATGTTGACTGCCTTCATTTCATGCAGCAGCAAGGAAACCCCTTTGAAATGACTGAGTGTGCGACTACATAACTTCGTGACCAAACAATATGTGGATAACGATATAAAGACGCGTCTACTAGATGTCTTGAACATGTTCGAAATTATATTCAGAACTGAAGCAGGAGAGGTTTGTATTGAAAGAGAAAAAGCTGTTTGACATCAGTAAAGCTAAACTTCCACGCTTTAATTGCCATAGTAAGGGTTTTGTCCAATCAGCCACTACAAAACAGGTTAGAAAAACAACTTTCGCAACCACATAAGAGAGATGGTTGTAGCAAAAGAATGGTGTGAATTTATCAAGGACATTCTCTTGCATGATCTTCTTCCAATATACGCATTAATTGATGGAGATGCTGCAACCAAACCAGTGAAGCACAAACTCGTTCAAGAGCTCGAAAAAAACTTTCACCTCAAGAATTTCAATTCAAAAAGGTGTCCTCTTTGCAAACTGCTGTTGTTGTGGACTATATGTCACAATTGTGAATGGCCAAGATTTTGTCAATGCAAAACTTCGGAAATGTCATTCAGACTATTCTAAAGATATCAGTCGTGCACCTTTCAAGAACTGCACATTGTCTTTGACAGTTATCTTGAACTATCTGTCAAAGAATGTGATCGAATCAGACGAATGTCTACAAGTGGAACAATTGACCTTGCCTGCATCAAAAATTCAACACCTGTGCAACTTGATAAATTCTGGTCATCAACATCGAACAAGATGAACTTGGAGATGTTAACTCGCCAAAACATTGTTGATGCTTCAGTGAACACTGAAATTCCAATTATTGCAAATCGAATGATTGTCAATGAGGAGTTGGTGCCTGCAGAGAGATATTCAAAAGGTATGGACCATATTGTTCAAGAACTTAACAGCAAATTGGTGGAAGCTGACCTTCATGGTGTGCAACATGTTGAGTGGGCTGTTTGAAAGGGTTCCAGTCAAGTCATTGTACTGTCAAATAATACAGATGTTATTATTGTGCTACTTAGATTTGTTGCAATGTTCATAAGTCAAGGATTGTCAGAGTTAAGGATACGTTATGGAACAGGCAAGAAAAGACACTGAATCCTGATTCATATTCTGTACAAGAAACTTGACCCAGAGATGCCGAGTGTTCTTATCAATGCAAAAACAACAGTTGATGGACAGAATGCAGAACAATGTCATACATTCACCCCAGTACAGAGATCTGGGCCTAAATCCATCGTTTTTTTGCTCACCATGCCATTCCGGTCCCAGGATGCTTGTTTCCGGTCCAGGGAGGGCCTGGCAGTTCGGTCTGGACTGTTCCCATGGGGCACAGGGTCAAGACTGATTTGCATATGGCTGGGTCCATACTGGGGTGGCATAGTGGGCAAAAGAACGATGGATTTAACCCAGATCTTTTGACTGGGGGAGAATGTTTGCATTGTCAGCATTCCGTCCATCATTTGTTTGCTGTAACACTTTTCGCCCTAAGTGGGATGGGTATGCCCAGACTTGGGTCCCTTGCTCACTGTGCCACTGGATTGAAGCTTGCCTGGCTGAAGAAGGGTGACATACCCTGAAACCGGTCCCAGGATGCTTGTTTCCGGTCCAGGGAGGGCCTGGCAGTTCGGTCTGGACTGTTCCCATGGGGCACAGGGTCAAGACTGATTTGCATATGGCTGGGTCCAAACTGGGGTGGCGTAGTGGGCAAAAGAATGATGGATTTAACCCAGAACTTTTGACTGGGGGAGAATGTTTGCATTGTCAGCATTCCGTCCATCATTTGTTTGCTGTAACACTTTTCGCCCTAGGTGGGATGGGTATGCCCAGACGTGGGTCCCTTGCTCACTGTGCCACTGGATTCAAGCTAGCCTGGCTGAAGAAGGGTGACATACCCTGAAACCGGTCCCAGGATGCTTGTTTCCGGTCCAGGGAGGACCTGGCCTGGCAGTTCGGTCTGGACTGTTCCCATGGGGCACAGGGTCAAGACTGATTTGCATATGGCTGGGTCCAAACTGGGGTGGCGTAGTGGGCAAAAGAACGATGGATTTAACCCAGATCTTTTGACTGGGGGAGAATGTTTGCATTGTCAGCATTCCGTCCATCATTTGTTTGCTGTAACACTTTTCGCCCTAAGTGGGATGGGTATGCCCAGACGTGGGTCCCTTGCTCACTGTGCCACTGGATTCAAGCTAGCCTGGCTGAAGAAGGGTGACATACCCTGAAACCGGTCCCAGGATGCTTGTTTCCGGTCCAGGGAGGACCTGGCCTGGCAGTTCGGTCTGGACTGTTCCCATGGGGCACAGGGTCAAGACTAATTTGCATATGGCTGGGTCCAAACTGGGGTGGCGTAGTGGGCAAAAGAACGATGGATTTAACCCAGATCTTTTGACTGGGGGAGAATGTTTGCATTGTCAGCATTCCGTCCATCATTTGTTTGCTGTAACACGAGTGTTCTTATCAAGGCACATATTCTTATGGGTGATGACACTATGAGCAAAATTGAAACAAAGCTTGGAGCTTTAACTGCTGAAACTGTGAAGTTTCTAAAAGGATTTGCTGAGACAGAAGAAGAATGAGACTTTAAAGATGTAGAAAAATACCTTGTGCGTGTGTGGAAAACAAGTTCTGACTTTCACACATTTGACGATCTTCGGTACAGTGAGTTCAAGAGATCAGTGTTACTAATTGACCTTCCACCGACATCATATTCTGTGAGTGGACACATTAAAAGAGTGTTCTACTTGATCAGAAGATGTGCAAATGTTTTGGATCATGTATATGTAGAGAAAGAGCTGTGTGAATTTAGTTGGGAAGATATTGATGGGGTGCTAAAACCTACGAAATTTCTAAAGACTCTACCCACAGTACTTGCAAAACCTGTGTTACAAAAAGATGTGCCTATCGGTATGCTCGTCTCAAAGGTTCAACATTCTGCAAATGTACCACAAGCGATCGCCGAAACAAAGTGAACTATGAAAATGTGTCTAAAACAGTAGTGATAAACATTATATTTCTTTCATATTCAGATCATAAATATTGTTTGGTGTATATATAAAAGGATTAAAATCCATCATTATTGGTATCATTTCTATATATGTCTCTTCTTCCTCTAATATAGCCGTCATTTTAGAAAATGGCGGAAAGGTTACACTGAGGAGATTTTTCGGTCTCTATAAGACTACATGTCCCCCAAAACCTATGTATTGACACCAAAATGAAGTGTATAGGTCCCGTGGTTCCTGAAATGTTACATCATCACTGAAACACATCCGCCATTTTTAAAAATGTCGTCCAGAAAAATTCGCCCGGATTAGTAATGTCTACACAGGCTAAATTACTTCTCTGATGATACAAAAACATGAATCAAAAGTGAAAATCTCTGGACAACAATTTTTTTACGGAGGTATATTAGGGGGCAGGGTTAATTCAGTACAAAATAAAAATAATTTGCTTGTTATTGAATGTACGTTTTCAGCAAATTTGGCAGTTAATTTTTGTCATGAGTGTTCAGGATTATATCTACAAAAATCTGATATAACAATATGAAGTGAGACAAGGAACTCTGACACTTTCTTTAATAATTTGACAACTGAAGGACTTATTTCCGCACGTGTGACTCACCTTCCCCTTTAGCCAGTAGAGGATTTTTCTCACTGGAGCATCCTGTGGCTTCCCTTTTTAAATCATTTTTAGGGCATTGGTGAATGAGTTTCTGGCATCAGTTCCCAGTGTTCATTTTTTGTCATCTTGGATAGAGGCATGGGAAATGATGCTCTTTGTTGGCTGTATCCACTGATATACCTAATTTCTTATATAGCAGAGGTGGGGTGACTTCAATCACTGCTCACTCTTTTGTAACTAAGTCAGCTCCTCACTGGTAATACTTGTGTCATCTACGTTCGGCTTCGCTGTTGCAAGACCTCAATTAGCTTAAATTTACTATTTAATGTGTTTGGGTTTAACGTGGAGCAAAACCCATTGATTTAGAGGTATCCAGAAACACCTGTTGGCAATGAATTGCCTATGAAATGAGGAGCTTTGGTCACATATTTTGAGAAATGTGATTGAATTAATCTTGTTTAGGATGCTCTTATCTGCACTGTTTTTTTTATAATTCTGTTTAAAATGTTTTACATAAATAAAGCTATTCGAACCATGCAGACAACACAGAGGGAGATCTGTATAAAGTGTGCACCCCAATACAGCCATATCTTTTACACATATTGTGAAATAACCGTGTACCTGGAATCTGCAAAGACCTCATATGTCATTTTGGTTGGCAAGCCATGGGCCCCACATCCTGCCATGTTTTGATGCACAGCCCTGTCATTTATACACCATTTTCTCTGCAGAAGCATAGTAGTCCATGCCTTGCCTCCAACAGTGAGCTTATGTCTATTTTGGTGACCAGGAAGCTGAGGCCCGCCAAAACCTTCTGGTTCTTGAATCGTGTATCCATTCATTATTCATAGCAATGCCACCTTGGAGTCTGGCATCACCAGAATGTTTAGGATTCTGGCCAAGGCACTGTATATTTTTTGTCAGTACCCCTGAATGAGATGACAGCCCCATGTCATATAATAGAAACCATCCCTTTGCTCTCCTCAGCGTGTACGTTTAGGGTTTTTGACCCTGCCCATCTTCCACAGCCTGTAGGGTTGCAGTAGAGCCTATGGAAGTAGTTCAATTGTATAAAACTGTGGATGTAGTGGATGGCCAGGACCCAGGCCGGCACCTTAGCCTCCTGCCATTCATTATTATAATCATCATCTGTTTCTCCCATGCCCCTTGTCCAGGTGGCTCTAAGTTCTTTGGGTCGATCTGGGATATTCATTGTTAAGGACCATCGTTAAGGACCTGTAAATCCTGTAAATCTATTTGCGCCCCAGGGGCTGTACTAATAACTTAGATTTGAGAGGATTAAACTACATCTCCCCCAGTTACCCAACATGCGTTGCCGGGGCATTGTGAAGGTGCAGGTACTTATAAAATTGTGATTTGTTTAATTGAAACTAGTCGCTTAGTTGCTGAAAGGACTATGTGATCAGAAACCCAGACATTCCAGAGACCTGTAAGGCCTAGAAGAATGTAGGGTCCAAACCCCAATAATTGTGCAATGTGCCTCAACCAAGTGCCAGTCCATAATGTTTTTGGATTAGTTAGTTTATTTAGCTAATTATTATTTTCCAAGGCTTCCCTTCAGCACATAAGGTAGATTCTAGTGACGTGTACTGCACGAGGGGGGGCCTGGCCATAAAATAGGCCCAGAGTCCCTTGGTTGTGTCAGTGTCCAGTTCCAACCTAAATGCAGAGTCATGGCTAGCCCCAAACAGCCAATGCTAAATTGGTATTAGTTGGGCTGCCCAGTAGTACGATCTGAGATCACTGACCCCAGTCCTCCTTCATAAATAGGTTCGGTGCATTTCTTGTACGAAACCCGGGGAATCTACCCAGCCAACAAATATCTTGTAAGCATGGATTGCATTTCAGTAAAAAAAAAAGTGAACGTGAGTACAAGTATGAAAATAGGGCAACCGTTTTGTAGAGCACTGCTCTCCTCATTATAGAGCGTGGCAGCTGGGCCCACACCTCCAAGTCTTTACAAGTATGCTGATTTAGGGAGGCAATATTTAGATCTCAAGCTTCTCACTGGTCTTGCATTATATATAGCCTAAGTATTTGTGAGCGTAGTGGCCATGCGAAGGTGAGAGAGGTAGATCTGCTTCGGGTAAGGGCCCATTATGGGTACGTATGTGAACTTGGGCCAATTAAACTTTAACCCAGAAGCATCCCCGTATACTCACAACTTCTAATCTTTGGACAGAAGTTTGGGCTATTGGGGGGAAGATAAGCATTCCTACCCTTGGCAGTTTCTCTTTAGGAAAGTAGCTTTCTTTATAGTCATTACATCGCTAAGGCACATAACTGAATTCCAAGCCCTCACTTTAAGAACCTTTTATGCAGGTTCATGCGGATAAGATTGTCCTGAGAAGTAACCCTAAATTCATTCCCATGGTGGTCTCTTCTTTCCACCTTAATCAAACAGTTGAGCTACCAGTCTTTTTCCCTCACCCAGACTCCTTAGCTGAAATAACTCTTCACATACTAGGTGCAAGAACTTTTTTATTGCTTTTGCTAACCCTCGTAAAGGCCACCCTATATTAAAAACTGGCATTGATGGATAGATCATGAAATGTATCCAAACATGTTATTTTATGGTTAAATCATGTTTATTGATGGAAGAGAGGATAGTGTCACACAATTGGCTGCCCACATCCGTGGGCCGGTAGAGCGCATAGTGATTGAACATACACAGCGTTTCCGCCACAACCCGGAGGTCGGCCGCGTGAGATTGTAACGTGTGATTATGAAATTTTATGTCTTCCATTTTTATCCCCCATATATGACCACCACAAATAAAAGAAAAATAGAAAAAACCTAAAACTACCCCAACGCCCCCCGAACCGATGTGCCAAGTTAGAGTTCTGGGTGGTGTCCCCTCCAGGGACTACGGCCCTTCCGTGTGGACCCTGAGTAGAGAAAGCAAGACCAGCATATTTCTCCTCCCTCATCCTCCCTTCTAGGTTCCCTAGTCCGTGTATATCAGCCTGTCTCTGGGACCTCCCTTGTAGATGGAGCTCGATGCCTTTCCCGTGGGGGTCTGCAACCTCCTCTGTGCTATCCGTGAGTCGGAGAATACGTAAGTATCTGGGGCATGTAAGCTCGGTCAGTTCTGTCGACAGTAGGGACAGTAGGGGTGTCCATAAGGTGCGGAAGGTAGCGGAAGAACCCGTGAGGGTAGCTTGGATTCGTTCCATTCCGGCTATATACCATAATTTGTGCAACCATCCTGTATGTGTCGGTCTGGACTGTTTGCCCCAAAGCGATAAGATGTGTTGCGCTGCTGCCCCCATCGCTAGCCCCATTTGCTTCCCCCGGATCGATTTCAGGGGGTATGTGAGTGCATTAGGTAGTCCCAATAGCGTGTATGCCGGGAAACGAGGTATCTCTGTCTCGAAGTGTTTATCAATGTCATCTAAGACTGCCCGCCAGTAGTCCGTTAATTCTGGGCAATCCCATAGGAGGTGTGTCGGGGTTCCCTCCGCGTCACAGCCCCGCCAGCATGTCGGACTTCTGTCTGGGTTCCCCTATGCAGTCGCGCTGGTGTTAAATACCAGTATGTAGTGACCTTAACCGCAGCCTCCCTACTGGCTGTGTTACGTGCCGTGTGGTTGGCTCTAAAGGATATATCCGTCCATTCTTTCTCTGTTAATCCTCTCCCAATCTCCCGCTCCCACCGTTTCTGTCCCGCCGACGGGGAAAAGGGAACCTGAGGTCTCAGCATGCGATATAGTTCAGATATCAGTCGTTTGTCCGATGTTCTAGTAATAAGCCAGCGTTCGTATGTCGTGAGTTTCCTGCTGGCCCCTGGACACGTCTCCGGGTGCAGGAGCCAGTGACGCAGTTGAAAATATTGGAACCTTTGTGGCGCCGCGATGTTGTACCACTGTATCGCCTCCGTGTAAGGCATGAACCCCTCGAGGGTAAATAAATGGCCCGCTGACTTACAATCTGTGTCCCTCCATTGTGGGAACGCCCGGTCCTCCATGCCGGGAGGGAACTCTGGGTTCTCGAATAATGGCGTCAACGGGGAGGGAAAGGATGTGAGTCCCCTCTTGGCCGCTACTGAATCCCACACTCGCAACAGCGTGCTCGTGGTCGGGGATCCCCTCAAATTCGGCGGTCGGTCTGTGCGTTATAAAAACGGGACTTTCCAGAGAGACATTTTCGCCAAGGCCCGGTCTTGGAACAACCATCGTTTTTCAGATGTCGGTCTGTTCCATTCCACTAGGTAGCGTAGTTGAGTTGCTTTAAAATAATCTAGGAAGTTAGGGATACCCAGCCCGCCTGCGTCGGGTGGTCTATGGGAGAGGTCTCTGCGCATCCTAGGTCGTGCCCCCACCCAAATAAAGTGTTGTACCGCTGCTTGTAGCTTTTGTAGGGCCCCTCCTGGTGGCCATATCGGTATGGTCTGGAAGACAAAGTGCTTTGGGCAGGATATTCATTTTAACAGCCGCTATCCGGCCCAGAAGTGACAGCTGATGTTTCTGCCATCGTCCAAGAGCCGTTTGTGTCTGAGAAAGCAGTTTAGTGTAGTTTGACGTTACCGTAGTTGCAACCGTGGGCGCCAAATCGATTCCTAAGTAGGGAAGTGTGTTGCAGATTTGGAGCCCCCCAATCACCAGTGTTCCCGCCGTGTGCTTTTCTGCACAGCTGCCCAGGGGTAGCACCATTGATTTCGGGACATTAATCTTAAAGCCAGAGACACGGCCAAAGGAGGCCAGCTCCTTTAGAAAGGCCGGGGCTGATCGGTCGGGAGACTCTAGGGTAGCTAAAAGATCGTCTGCATACAGACTAATTGCATGCCTTTCCCCTCCAAAGGGTATGCCGAGAATCTCAGGGTTATCCCGTATTCTTTGTGCAAGAGGCTCTATGTAGAGAGCGAATAGGAGGGGCGATAGAGGGCACCCTTGTCTTGTTCCTCGGATATCAAACGGTTTTGAGGCCATGCCGTTCACTCGTATCGTAGCGGTAGGTCCATTGTAGCAGCTCGCTACCCAGGCCTTGAAGCGATCACCGATTCCGAAATGGGTCAGTGTGGCTCCTAAAAAGTCCCAACTGACGCGGTCGAATGCTTTCTCCGCGTCAATCGCTATTAGCACTGCGTCCAGATTGGTGCGATGGGCTTTGTCGATCAGGTGGAGTATCCTCTTAGTGTGGTCGCTACTCTGACGGTTCGCGACAAAACCACACTGATCCGGCTCGATAATCCCGGGCATGCATGGACCTAGTCGGGCCGCCAGAACCCCTGTGAACAGTTTAAGATCAAGATTAAGCAGGGAGATCGGGCGATAAGCACCACAGTGAGTTGCATCTTTCCCGGGTTTCGGGATAACTACTATGTCGGCGGCTAACATGTCCGGGGGATTGTCCCGGGGCCCTGAAAGGAGTTAAAAGGCGCGTTAGTATTGGGGCCAGCTGTGGGCAGAAGGTCTTATAGAAACCTGCCGAAAATCCATCTGGACCCGGCGATTTCAGGGCCTTAAGTCGGGAAATGGCCCTGATCACTTCCTCCACTCGGATGGGTGCGTCCAGCGCATCCCGTTCCGTAAGATCTAGTTTTGTGATGGCAGCGTCCTGTAGGTAAGTTACTGCGTCCCTCGTTGTCTGCGAAGTCTCGCTATACAATGTGGAATAGAAGTTCCGAAAGGCCTCCGCAATATCCTCATCACGCTCCACTGTCTCTCCCGTATGAGTCTGAAGCCCCTTTACTCTGGCGCGTTCGTCCCGCGCCCTGAGTTTGTTCGCTAGGAGCCGCCCTGCCTTATCGCCCCCTATGTAATAAGTGTGCTTAAGTCGTAGGGCCGCGTACTCAGCCCTGTCAATATCGAGGTCGCTAATTGCGTTCTCGCCGCTTTGAGTTGGCGCCATATCCGTGGTGCGCAAGTGCGGCTATGTATTCGCTCTAGTTCCGTCACCTGGATCGTGAGGAGCGCCCTTTTCTCTTTCCGTTCCCTAGCCTCTGCTGCGCTGATAGCGATAATTTCACCTCGAATCGTGGCTTTAAGTGCTCCCCACAGTGCTGTCAGGGGAGTGTCTGGAGAGTCATTCAGATCCAGGTAGTCTGTAACCCGGTTTCGAAGTTGTTGTACTACCCCTGCTCTCTGTAACAGATTCTCCCTGAGACGCCATCTCCCGGGCGGTTTCCGTGTTGGGGGGATAGTCAACGTCAGCATCACAGCGTCATGGTCAGACAGTGGGGCCGGCATGATTGATACCGTCTCCACTATCGGCAGCAACTCCGCTGTCCCTAGAAAGTGATCTAGTCGGGCGTATGTATGATGGGCATGTGAGTAGAAAGAATATTGTGTGGTATTGGGGTGGGCCACCCTCCAAATATCCTCCAGCCCCCTCTCCTTGAGCCATTCCCTCCCGCTATGTGATAGGGCCCCTGTATGTCCGTATCTCTGACCCGATCTGTCTTTGTCCGTGTCCATAACTAAGTTCAGGTCACCTCCCACCATAATTCGCCTCCCAGGGGAGGCCAACACCTCCGACATAGCATTTTGAAGGAACAGTTCTTGTCCTGTATTGGGTGCGTATATAGAGCCCACCACTATGGGGGCGCCCCTATCCATAGCGTGTATGCTAGGAGTCGGCCTCGGATCTCTGCCACCTTATCTCCCACCGTGCCCGGGAATGTTTTAGCTAACAGTATAGCGACCCCAGCTGTCTTGGTTGTTGTGGAGGAAAAGAATTGTTGGGGGAAGGCCCGGGATTTCAGCCGATGCCAGTCTTTAGGGAGGAGATGAGTTTCTTGTAAGAGACATATTGATGCACCCGAGTTCTCTAAGTAAGAGAGGAAGGCTCGTCTCTTAATGGGGTTATTCAGCCCCTTTACATTCAGAGTGAGAATCTGCAGCTCTGATACCGTCATCGAGGAGAGAGGTAGCTGGCCGCTTGTGTATGGGTCTGTCCAGAGTGTGGAGCCTGGTGAGCCCCCATGGTTGATAGCACATCGGTTCCCCGGACCCTCCCTCCCTCTCGAACCCTTCCAACTCCCACCTAGCTACAACTCCCCCCACCCTTGTCGCCCCCCTTTCAAAACCCACCCTAATCCCATTTCCCCAATGCCCGTGCTCCCGCACCCCTCCCTCCCTAACCCCAACTTTGTGAACCTCCCCATGTAACATAGTCCATTGCCCATTGTCCAATGGCGTGGGCATCTGGAGTCCAGAAAATCGGGTTGTACTTGTGGCTCAAGTGGTCTCGGCTGCCCCCCCCCCCGGCCCCGCCCCCCGGCACAACCCGGTTCATTGCTTCTATGACCCCCGTGATTGCTTGTACTGTCATTCTTGGGTTGGTGGGGTAGTGTCCTTCGCCACCGCCGCCACGGCCTCTCGCCTCTCCTGGGACATAATGTCCGGATCAGGCTTTTGGACAGGAGGGGGCCTACGCCTGTGTTTTACTTTTCGCCAGCCGGTCTCGGAGGGCCCCCTGGGCGAGTAGGTGAGGCAGTCGGGCTCTCCTGCGTCAAGCCCAGAATCTCACAGGCTTCCTTGAGGGAGCGCAATTGGTGTATCCGGCCGTTCCACTTAAAGATCAATCGGAAGGGGTGTCCCCAAGAGTAGGCCACCCCTGCTCTCTCAAGTGAGTTGTCACCTCTTTAAATGCTCTCCGTCTCTGTAGGGTTATGGCGGCTAAGTCTTGAAAGAGAGCTATGGAGTGTCCTTGATGTGCGAGAGGTTGCTTGCGCCGGGCCTCCCTCAATATACGCTCTTTAAGGGGATAGTCCGGGAGAAAGGCCAGTATGTCGGTTGGAGGCGCTGGTGCTCGGCGCGGAGGGCCCACTCGATGCGCTCTGTCAATGCGTATTTCGAAGTCTTGGTCCTCCCCCAGGATGTCCCGAAAGAGCCCCCTTAGGTAGCCGGCCACATCGGTCCCCTCTTCTTGCGACGGAACCCCTCGGACTCGAATGTTATTGCGTCGGGACCTGTTTTCGAGGTCTTCGGTGTGGGTCTGGAGGTCCAGCTGCTGTTCTTGTAGGCGTATCATTTCCTGTTGTAGTTGCTCTATTTCTTCGCCTCTGGATAGTTTGAGTTCTTCGACTGCAGCCACCCTCTCTCCAATCCCGTCCACGTCCCGGTGGATCTCCCGTACCTCTCCCTTCACCTCCTGTTTAAGCATCTGGAAATCTTCCCGCAGGACATTGAACAGGGATTCCAGGAAGGTTCGTGTGATAGGCATGTCCCCTTCCTCCAGGTTCTCCCGTGGTGGAGGGGGGTCGGAGTCTTGCGTCCTTGTTCACCTAATGGGGAGCTCTTGGCCAGCATATCTTTAATGTTGCGGTCCCCTTTCTTCCTGAGCGTGGACATCGTGGAGGTCCGTTAATCCCGCCAAACTCTGTCCTATACCTCCGGTGTATCTTATCAGAGGGTCCCTCTTCTCCGCGTCGCTGCACCCGGGGTGGAGCTGTGACCCCTTCCGCCCCTCTGTGTGCCTGAGCAGGAGCCCCTGGGGTCCCCGGGCCTTCACACACGTCGTTGCCCCCACCTGTGGTGTCCACTCTGACTCTGCGTGTGTCTGCTGCGGAGCGCTGCCTCGAGTCAGCCCTTCCGCGGCTTCGGGGGCTTCGGATGAGGGCCCGCTCCTCCGCTGCCCAGGTCACTCCTAACTTGCGCCGGCGTGCGGGGGCACCGTGTTGGGGTAGTGTCGCCGATCTGTTGCCCCGGAGCCCTCCGCCAGCGAGCTGTTGACCCTGGGGGAGTATTCGGGAGCTCGCTCTCCTTCGTCCCTGCCTCGGTTCGTTGAGAGTGTTTCTGTGGGAGTCGCACTGCGCGTCGGGCCCGGGGTGGTCAGGATTTGGGCCCTACCTCTCTTTCTAGGCCTCCGGAGCCCGGTCTCAGGCGTCCACCCAGGGGGGCCTCTCCCCCGCCGGCGCTGCCGTCTCGTCCTCCCAGGGCCGCAGGCACTCACCCGGTTTCCCTGCAGGGGCGTCCGGCGCCGCAGTCCGCCCCCACCTCTCCCGTCGCTGGACCGATGTCGTGGCCACAGCAAGTGGCGAGGGCCAAGCTCACGAGGGTGCCCCTCCGGCGCCGTCTGCGGAATTCCTAGGCCTTCGAGCCTCGGCCTCTCGCGGCTGCCGCCGTCTCACCTGGGCCACCAGACGTCTCTTGTGCCCCTCCTCACCATCAGCCGCGTAGCTCTCAGCCGGGTCGCTAGTGTCGGGCACCTCACCGCCCCCGGCGGGCGTCGGCGACACCGCCGGTGCCTTCAGAGAGGCCGCGTTTCAGCGGCGCTCGGACCCCCCTCAGCTCCGGGAAGAGGCGCCATTTCGTCCGGCCTCCGTTCAGGGAAGTTACGATGGTATAAGGGGGTTCCGTGGAGCGTTCACCCTGCAGGTGCTCCTCGATGGGCGGCGACTCTTCCCCGCCGATTGCGGTGCCAGCGCCGTGCGCGAAAAGGGGGGGTTTGTGCTGTGTTACTCGGGAGATAGGGGCCAGGGGCGAGGAGCCGCCGAGCCACACGTCTGCTCAGGTCGCCATCTTGGCCACGCCCCCCAAACATGTTATTTTAAAGCCAAAAGTGTTCTCCACACTTCCCTTGGGCTGCATTCTCCTTGGACAAAAGGGGCAACCATGGCACTTCTCTGGAATATTTCCATAGCTGACATTTGCGAAGCAGCTACAAGGGCAACTCCATAGACTTGTACCAAGCATTATTGTGTGGATATCTTCACCCTTCAACAGGCTATATTTGGCCAAACAGTATTAAGAACTCTGTTTCAGACATCCACATCATCCACTGACTACTCACTGCTTTAAGGGAGTACTGCTTTGCACTCTATGTAGCGAATTTGTATCTACAGCCGCGCATGCTATGCATGGAATTTTTTACCCTGTAAGCATCAGTTTGTAGCTTGTAGTATTGTAGATTCACATGCACCCACCCTCTTACCTGGAATCAGTGTCTTGTTTGCACATCTCTGTAACATTAAGTATTTACTTTACTTTTATACACTATTTGCATAGTCACCACAGTCTCGCTGTTAACCTCTTTATATTTGCACTCACCTGCTGTACGTACTTCAATCCCACAATGGAGTCTGTGCCCATGTGCACTCCCTACTAAGGGAGACGTCACAGGAGACCTTGTGACTTGAAGAGACTTCTTTGAACAAAAACAACTTGCTTCATCTAAGCCTGACTCTAAATTGCAGAAATACGCAGAACATGTGAAACTACAGCACTACAACCTACGAACAGAGTTTACTGGGTAAGTAACATATTCCTTTCTGGCACTAATAGAAATTTTATTTTTAGCCATAGTTTAACATTTGCAAAGGCATGTATGAAATCAGACGGCCTCTCTTGATTCCCCTGGGACTCTAGTTTTTCGAAATGACTAGAACTGGTGGGATTTCCTTGTTTCCGGCTGACTCGAGGCCCAAATACTCCATTTCTTTGTCATGCCAAATTTCCGTTATTTCATTATGGCTATTGTTTTTAGAAATAGCTGCAGTTCGTAACGTACTTATAGGGCCAGGCCAGTCGGCCCTACGCCCAAATCTGCAGTCAATTGCTTTGCATGTTGCTTTTTAGGGATACACCTTGGCAAACTGGCTGAATAGTATAATCGGTCTTCGTTACTTGGCAGATAGATGTTCAGAGAATAAACTCTTCCACAACAGAAGGCCTCCTGTCGGCTGGCCTATCACTGTTGCATCAATTCACTTTGAGTCTTTTGCTTGAGGCCTTTGAGATGATGGAAAAAAGCTCTTGTTTTTTGGTTGTCCTGGGGGTTCAAATATTTTACAGTTTGATTGGTGGACCCTGAAAAGGAAAATGGAGAATTTGTGCTCCTTTTGCACCTTTTTCTTCACCAGTTCACTGAGGTCCTGTTCATATGTTACACCAGACCTCCGGCAATGCTTTGCAGTAGATGCCATTTAGGTTGCTCACCATTCGTTTTTTTTGTTCTTCAGTTTATTTATTTGACTGGTCATACCCTTTATTGAAACCAGCTGCATTTTAAATAGAAGGCTGGGAAACTTGAGGTTGTTTCACAGTACTCAGGGTGATTATGTTCTCCATCTCAGTTGACTTTTGGAAGGAAGTAAACAATAGTGTTTTGGAAATGGTGGTTGTTTCACCATCATTTATGAAACCCTGATATTGAGACAAAAAGAGGTGCAATTAAGACAGGCCATGTTGAAATGGGTGGCCTTTCTAAGGTCTGGCTTGGCAGCACAGGTGTCGCCAGAAAATTATGTGAGCACCACCAGAGAGAGGTTTGGCTCCACCCACATGTTGCGAGTCAGGAGTACATGTTTTGATTAAGCAGAAGTTGTGTGCTTTCACTAAAAAGTGCTTGCCCGCCACACAGCTGTGATCATTTTTTCTATTTATCCAGCTGCCTAAGCTTGAACTTTAAGGGGCACACACATGACATTGGGATGCTATTAAAGCATTTTATTAGACTAGATGATTGTTGTTTTGTTGTTTTTCTCTGGCAGCAGCACAGTGGGAGGAAGGCAATCATTAACCTGCATGGATGTTTAGGTCTGGATTTGAAAGTGCAACTAACACCTGACCTTTTAACCTACACCAACATTATCCTATAGTTATTTGCTTCCCCACAAATACATATCCATTCCCATACTATCTACATGTAATACTTCTCATTGCCATTCAACATTCCTTTAAGGCTAGGCCTGTTGGATTATCACTACTTGTTCCTTTTGAGACAAATTTCTCTTCTCACTTTTCAGTCCAATATTATTCCAGTCTTCTGTGGAATTTGGCCAGAGCCGCCTCCCCGTCGCTCTTCAGTATGTACCAACTTCGACTGTTTAAATTTCTGTGCTCATACATCATATTAGTTTTCATAACTAATGTGGTTAATCTCAGTTCATCTTAAATTGAAACTAGACGAATTACTGTAAACTACAAATTTTGGAGAATGTCTTTTGACTATTGATATATTAAAGCAGAACCTGAAAAACATAGACATAAGCTTGTGTAACTACAAACCTCGTACTCATTGCAGAAAATCTGCTTTGGCTCATTGTCCCCACCTTGTCACTGCCACAAAACATCTTAGACTCATTATGGATAGTAATATTTATCTTTGAGAATTACAATGTGCTCAAGACAGACGTCTACCATCTGAAGGTGCTAAGGAAAGTCCTCCAACTGTTAGCACATTCAGAAAAGATAGATGATTTTAGCCTGTATGATACCATGACTGGATTACACAAATGGTTGAGTCAGAGGCTTCCCTGGGTATTTGGTTCACCTTCTATGGAGTTTGTAAAAGGCCGCAGCTCACACCAACTGAATCTCCAAAAACTGAATTGCATGACATCAGTACTGGCCAAATTGCATTGGTTCCCAGTGAAGAAGTGGATTCCGTTCAGTGTGTTGTGACTAACACATAAGGTGGTTTTTAATTTTTTTGACGGACTTTTTGACAAGTATGCAGAAATCAAACCTCTCACTGGAGGCAGGATTAGATAAAGTGAATAAATTGTTCACTTATTGGTACAGACCACACCGGTCTGGAATGCCGTGACTGTGAAACTGTAAACATTAGGTAACGTTTCAGCATTTAGGAAAAAAACCGAGTCCTACTTATTTAGAATGAAGGGGCATGTGAAGATTTTTTCAGCACTAAAGTCCTGGTGGGCAATTGCATTCTTTATGAAAAAACCTTCACTGATTAATCATAACAAACTCTCAGTACAGTGGCTCACTATTAACTCTCAAGGTAAATGTATAATTTCAGTCTGACTAACAAATCCACCTATCAGATTGCCAAATTAACAGCATTGAGCAGGCATTACCCAATTATATCCACTAATGTTAGGAATCCAAAAGCACTAGTGCCTCGCTTTGGCAGATGCTCCATTGTAGCTTGTGGAACTCACTCCAAATTGGCATCACTATATCGGACTTCTTTTTATTAAACTACTGGACTTGCACTAGTTCAATCATGCCTTCAATTGTGCCTTCAATCTGCCTACTTTTCCATTGAATCACCACTACCCACACTGAACTGTTCGATGAAACTGAGTTTATCCTGCCCGTCAAGCACCTCAGAAGACACCCTGTGTATTATTTCTCCGGTTGTGTTTAATTTCTTTTGCCACCACATTCAAAATTAAATTTGCTATCTGGAAACACAAAAGCCAGCGTACACTGCCTTTTTCTGTTGGAAATAACCCTCTTACAAAAAGTGAAAAGCAACTACATTCAAATATCATTTTAAACATTTGTATAGACTAATGTATGGATATGGACTTGGCCTGACCTGGCACAAACGTTGCACTTTCTTATCTAAAAAACACATATGTTGAGGCAGCAGCATATCTGTCAGTGCCCGTGTTCCTATTAATGATCACAGTGTTGCACTATGTGGATGCAGGTGAGTTTATCTATAGCCCTTACTGTAGAAAGAACATTACTTACCGTTAACAAATTTCTCCTCTTTGGTTAGCTCTGGTAGATTAACATGTGAATCTGCTGTCTCTTTTTTCGTAACAGTAAGCTATGCTATCCTGTGCCTGCCCTAAATGGAGCCAAACGTGGTAACATGGCCTCATGCTTTTGGACTCCTTTAGTTTAAAAAGGACGTTAACAAGATGGCTGCTCTTAATACGAGGTTAGCATTCGTATTGTTGCTGTAGGTACAGTGAGCTTGTAGTTCTGTAATTTGAATTAAACTAGTGGTTATTTTCCAAGCCCAACATAAGATGTTAGAAGTATGCACATGTAACTCTACAACAAAACAAGCTGTGATTGAGTTAAGTAACCTATTCCTTAAAATTAGCAGATAATCAAAGGTTGCTACTGTGCAAAAGATATCTCTGCTGGAGAAGCCATGCTACAGGCAGTTTTCTTTCATAGGATGTTTGTGAGTTGATTTCTAATGCCTGGACATTTTTGCCAATTCACAGGAAGTTGCGACAGTAAAAGGCAGAGGAAACCAACAAAAAAGCTGCTAGAATCTATTGACCTGGGCACCACATTTATACCCCTGGACGAGGAGCTGTCACCTGTCAAAAAGGTATGTTTGACAAGAATTTGGTACAATTAACCCATTACCTATTAAATTATGTGTATTTGCATGGGCTTTAGTAGTTTTGGCCACGCTCTTGGTATCAAGATTATGCTAAACATTTAGAACTTGAGAGATTTAGATCAGAAATTTCTGAACACCAGTCGATTGAATTAGTCTGTCATGATTATTCTATTATTTCTATAGCATATTTTCAGTGGTGTCCAAGAAGACCTCTAGATTGTTTGTATGTGGTGCATACTGAATCACTTCTTACAAATGTCTGTTGCCCTACTAAACACTCTAGGAGCAGCAAAATGTTTACTTGAAATTTTATGCCTGACAAGGGGAACGTAAGTTCCTTTTTCAGATCCTGAAAGGAGTATGGGGAACTTAAGCATACTCCTCTCCATAAAAAAGTAAAAACTACTCTAAGAGTGAAGCTCACCATTGCTGGGAGGAAAAAATACACATTGTCACTAGAGATGGACAGTAATCCTTTTTCACGAATGTATTAGTTTCAGCATTGAAATTTCTAGAATTGAAAAATCTGACCTAGAAAATGCCTTTTGTGGGACGGTTAATACAGCCAGGAAAGCAGAGTGCACTTAATGTCTAAAAAGAATTATATATCAAGTTGGGATCTCAGTGGAAGCTTCTACTTGTGTGTGCTCGTTCTAGAGCCATAAGCATGTTACAGATACTAAGAGTCAACCATGCTCAGCTTTCCCAGTTCTTGATTTCCTGTTCTGGTGCTATATCTCTGCATGTTTCAAGAGCTGCACCATGATTGCCATCTATCCGTAACTGCTTCCTTTTAGTGACTGGCCATATCCCTTGATACTCTCCAGTACGCTCCTTTATGCCTTCCAGTGTCTCATGTCCCTGCCAGGTTTCTAGAAGTATGTTAAACAGAAAAAGGCTACCTAATATTCCCTTGTGGGCTTGGTAATTATCATCGGGTAGGTAAGGATACCAACAAGGGATTCACTTAAAACAATATTTCAGATAGACTTATTATTCATTAGTGATGTCTGGGAATGACATCTCAAATCAATTGAAGGGTATTTAACCTCTGTAGAGTAATTTGAAAAGTAAGAAATCAATATAAAATGCAGGAATGTGTATTTTCAAATTTGTATTAAAGAAACCAGTTAATTAAACAAATAATCACAGGGGTTCAGAATATAAATCTCATCGTACATTGACAATATTTGTTACAATGTGTTTCCAGAGTTAAATACCATATTTCGATGTACTTTATACCCACTTTCTGGCATACAGCTAGAGAATGTGTTTAGAAAATACAAGTCTGTTAGTAGGTGTTAACAATTTCTAAATGAAAGGTGGGTTATGCGTCGACGTTTCAGTCTTGGTTGTTTCACAATGGGAGACCATCTTCAGGACTGTATCTTTAAATGAAGATAAAGGACCCCCTATAGATATTTAAAAAGGGAACATAACTATCATAGAAGAATCTCATCAACTTTAACCATTAAAATATACACCTACAGTGTAACGAGCAGAGATTGCCCGAGAGAACTGGAGGATAGAAAACCGTCACCATATTTGTAGTCCATTAGTATTGAGTTATCATGTCTATACGCTTAACATGATAGATAATTGTGCTCAGCATGCAATAATTAACAGAGCAACATTTAAAAAAAGAATGGAAAAGGACGTCTTAGTTTGCAAAGCTGCAACCAAGGCAATGAATTAAAAGACCTTCACCATACTGCACCAGCCAAAATCTATTGCATATCATATTAATGGCAATGCATTATAAAAAAAAGTGCAATTATGCTTACTATGAGGCCAACAAGTTGATATTTGGCTGAGACCTATAAGGTATGATGCTAGAAAGTCACATAGTTTAGGAAAATGAGACAGGACTCTTTAAGAATAAAACTAGGGATTACAGAAGTGAAACAGAGAAAGGAATCCTGAAGTATCCCATCCCAGTGGGGCAACAGGTTAAGGGGTACTCGCATAGAAATTGTGGTCCCAGGACAAGCTTAATGATGTTCAGTAGTGTTTAGATGCACAGGGCAATTAATGCTGAAAATTCAACATATAGACAGAATCCTAAAGAAATAAATCATCATTAAGAAATGTAGTTCGGATTCTATGGGCAATATTTACTTGCTTAATTGGTATCTTATATAGTTAGGCGTCTGTATGTAACATAATTAGTTGGCTCTATCTGTGGAGTCTCAAGAACTCCAATAGATGTGGCGAAATGTCCTTTTCGGAAGAGCACAGTAATAGTTAATCAAAAATTATTCTGTCTTCTAAAAGTATCGAAACGTTGAAGACCGAGTTGGCACAGGAGGAAGAATCTGATGCTGAAGGGGATGCCATCAAGGGCAAACCAGAACAACTTCAGAAAAAAAGAAACTGTACGAACACAAGAAATCCACCCACCTGAGCCGAAGCATTATGACTAGAAGTCTCACAAGACTGCCTTGGTGCTGAAAAACACTTCGACTGAAGGAAAGTTGAGACAGAGAGCCTCACTGGTCCCAACAAAGGACACGCCTCAACGTCGAATGGTTATTGGGACTGACAGAGGATAAAGGCAAGAAAGCCCAAAGAAAAGCCTGCTCACCGCGTTCGATGCTGAATAATGAGTGCTTGAAGTCGAGCAAAAGAAGAGGCACCTCGAGGCTGAAATGGCAGCTGTCCTCCAGAAAAAGAGAAATTTTGACACATTCCTTAAAGAGTTTAGAATCCCTTCAAAGCCGCCGGGAGAGAGTACTTAAGGGGAGTGTAGGGAAAATACCCCTTTTTGACATGGTCACCCCCACTTTTTGCCTGGTACATGATGTGATTTGAGTGGAAGTGCACTGGGTTCCTGCTAACCAGGTCCCCAGTGCCATCTCTTTACCAAAATTGTACAGTTGTTCCCCCCCCGGCAATAATTCTAGCACTCTCTATAAGTCCCTAGTAAATGGTACCTCTGGTACCTAGGGACTGAGGTACTAAAGAGGGTCCCCCAAGGGCTGCAGCATGAATTGTGCCACCCTAAGGGACCCCTCACCAAACTCATGCAGGGCTGCCAGCGCAGGCTGTGTGTTTTGGTGCATACAAGAGTGAAAACATGGCCTGACACACACCCCTGTATGCCATGTCCCCTAACACTACGTGTAGCATTTGTAAGTCACCCCTACAGCAGGCCTTACAGCCCTAAGGCAGGGTGCTTGATATTACGTGTGAGGGCATACCTGAATGAGCAGATATGCCCCTGTGCTGGTCAGCTCCATTATTGCCAGTGCAAATGAACAGGGTTGCCATTTTAGAACATGTGCTGGACACTGGTGAAAGCGAGTTCCCCAGCTATATGATGGCTTCACTGAAAATAGTGATGTTTGGTATCAAACATCTCATATTCACAAACCCAGCCTGCCACCTGAGACAGATTTCTGACCTCCCAAGGTGAGGGCCTTTGCTCTCAGGAGGTCAGAAACAAAGTCTGCACGTGGAGAGGGTGTTCATACCCTCTCCCTCAGGGTGACCTACTAATTAGCACTCATAGGCCGGCGACCTTCAAATAAGCTTCCGCCTTTGAAATGTGAATCTGGCTTTATGACCGCAGAAACCCGGTTCCTGAAACACCACTACACCCATCGCTCCAAGCCAGAGTTGAAGTGGGCCAATGGTGTAATCGTAGTCTACCAGCCCTCCAGAGACCGAGTCCACCATGGGTTCCCCCCCAGAGAACTCTCCAAACATCGCCTGCAGCCTCGCACGCAGGTCTCCTTTACTGCGACTGCTCACGGTCAGAAAAACCTACCGCCTAAAGACACCTCTGCACTCGTCGCCCCTGGGCGGTAGAGAAGAGGACCAAAGGTGTCTCTGTCCTCTAGCATCGTGAGGCGTGAGCCCCCCTGTTGGTTCAGCCCGACTGGCCTCCCAGTCCGAGCCTGCAGCCTCTTTACGCAAAGACTGATCCCCATAGAGTAACATTGGGCACGAGACGCTGTTTTGCACTGCTGCACCCGGCTGCCCTAGTGCTTCTGGTGATGTTTTGCTGGTGCTGCCTTGGACTTTGCCCACCACTCACCTTAACTCCTGGAGATTGGTCCCGTAACTCGCTGTACTCTACCTGAATGCTGCATTGACTTTTCCTCCCATAGGATAACATTGCAGCTTCTAAAAATTGCACTGTTGACTTTTTGAACTGAAAAGAATTCCTGTTTAAAAATGTACTTACCTGAACAAATTGCTTCTGATGCCTAAACATATATAAAGATGCATGTTATTTTTATAAATTGGTGTGGCTGTCCTTATTGAGTTGTCTCATTTATTGACCAGTGAGTGTTTTTTCAAATATCTTGCACTCCTCTGTCATAAGCCTAAGGCTGCTCGACTCCACTACCCCCTAGAAGAGCACCTTGGGATTGCCATTGCATGCCCCCTGTCCACTCATAAGGGAACCCTTGGACTCTACACAATATATCTAATTTTTATATATCATATAAAGAGCCAGCTTCCTACAAGGAGGAAGATCAAGTTGAGCTTGAACCACCGTCCATGCCAGATCCTCAGGGCGCATGTTCTTCGAGGAAAAGGACCTATATGAGCAGTGGATGTTCTAGGATGTCAAAAGTTCTGACGAACAGTGGCAGGATTTTAACTCTGATTCAATGGAAGAGGGAGTTGGCTCATTCCCATTGAGGCCATCACCACCGGATGACATCCCAATGTATAACTAGGTGGTTAAGAGTTGCTGCAGACAGGTAGGAGGTCCAAAGGGAGGAGGAAAAGGTGCAGACATATTATCTACTGTAGACACCTTTGCCTTCACAAAGCAGGTATCAATATCTCCCTATGCTGCCAAGCACTTTGGATCAGGGAAGAGAGGCATTCAAAGAGCCAGCTGGTTGCAAACCAGTAATTCCTTGATGGGGAGAAATAATATAAGCTCTGATCAAAGGACCATTTGCTCATCAGAGGCAATGCATTGTCAGATTCCACAATATTGGCCACGACCAATAAAAGAGCCAGTGCCCCCATATCAATGGTACCACCGCCTGGTAAAGAGAGCAAGAGAATAGAGATTGTTGTGTAAAGTCGAAAGAGGAGAGCCAACGCAATGGAGAATTGTAAATTCATATACCGTACGGAACCACTATGTGCACCCACAATTGGATGAAATTTGGTAACTTATGAAACACCTCCCTGAACAATACCAAAAGAGGTTGGCCTTTGTGATTGAGGCTTGATGTCAACAATGGTCGTTGCAGATACGGCAAGCAGGAAACTGGCCACTGGGGTAACCCTCAGAAGGCATCCTTCCCTTCCGGTGTCAGGCTTCAAATACGAAGTGCAGGCCAACATGCAAAAACAGGCAATAAAAAAGTTACAATCTACCATGGAGTGTACTTGCCGTACTTCCGGGTACCAAAGCTGGACAGCACACACTACCCTGTTCAGCGATCTCCGCTTACTAAGCAATATCATAAAAACTCAGATTCAAAAAGATAACACTACACATAGTCATCCCTCAACTGTATAACGGAATATACGGCAACACTAGACCTCAAAGACTCCGATCTGCATGTGTGAATTAGCAGCAAGCACACAAAATGTCTTTGTAGCAAATCGGGTACATTATCAATTCAAGTTACTTTCATTTGGCATAGTCAGCACCCAGGGTGTTTACAAAATGTTTATCTGCGGTAGCAGCATGCCTGCGAAGGAAGGGGATATACATACACCTGTATCTAGACAACTAGCTAGTAAAAGTAAGCTCAGAAGTTGGGGTTTTCTATAAACCTAGAGAAATTCTCACAGGAGAGAGAATAGATTTTTCTGGAATCAAGACTCAATACTGTGAGGGCAATGGTCCTTCCCACAATGAAGAGAATCTAGGCATTAACATACCAAGCTTGCCTTACCAGAAGGGGCAGTCTCCGACAGTGAGGACAGTGGGAAAGATGTCAGGCATAACGGCCTCCTGCTTTCCACTGATTCCCAATGTCAGGTTACATATGAAACCAGTTCAAGAATGGATGCAAAACCTATGGCCAAAAGCCATGGGAAGTTGGGATGATCTAGTGGTTTAAATGAAAAATGTGCTAAAGGAAATGGCATGGTGGAACTTGAGCAACATAAGTGGGTAGTCCTTTCCTACAACAAACTCCAACAGTGACCATCATCACAGTGACATTTCACACAGGATGGAGGAATTCACGTGGGAAACCTCAACATCAGGAGACTATGCAAGACAAGGGAACCAGTCCAACACAAACATGTTAGAGCTGAAGTCAATCTTGTTAGCCTTAAAGGCCTTCAAAACTCAAGTATGGGAAAAGACTATTCAAATCCAAACAGACAACACAACAGTGTGTCACCTCAATAAGCAAGGAGGAACAAGATCATATACACTATCAAAGCTAGCCCAAAACATTTAGAGACTGGCTATACAGAGGCAGATAACCTTGATACAGTGCACCCACCAGGCCTAGAAAACGCAGCAGCAGACAGCTTAAGAAGTCAAGCAACTGTCTCTCCGGAATGAAAGTTTAAAACATCAAATGTTACAAAGGATGTTTCAAAAGTGCAGCACTTCAGAGATAGATCTGTTTACAACACCAAAAACACAAAATGCCAAAGCTTTGCATCAAGGTACCCACACCACCGATCTCTGGGGAATACCCTATCAGTAGCCTGGTCAAAACAATTTGCCTATGGTTTTGTGTCATTACCTCCTATACCACTAGTGATAAGCAAGTGAAAACTGTTGCGCATGATGCTAATCATGTTAGCTTCTCAGTTAGCAGACAAACATGTTTTTCAGATCTAATGGAAATAGCACTAGGAAACAATTTTACCGGTCAGACACGACTTACTCCCCATGCAAGAAAACAGAGTGCACCATTCGGAACCGGCTAGCTCAAGCCAAGCAGCCTAGCTTTTGAACACATACAGGTTTAACATCTATCTCTCTCAAAAATATATACGGACGGTCTTAAAGAAGATAAAAGGTCAAGTACAAGGAAATGTTACCCTGCAAAATGGGAAAGCGAAGTCCTGTGGTGCAAGGAAGAAAAACTCTTTCACAGTAGAATGAAGGACACCACAGTTATCAGATACCCAACATACCCGCTAGATGAGAAGATAACTTCTCATTTTCTAAAAGTTTTTTTTTTTTTTTTTTTAAAGAGTTTTATATAGCGCAAACTAGACCCGAGGATATCTGGTATCGGAGCGCTTTACATGAGCACCTGTTTCTTTACAGACGGACACATTCATTTTTGTTAGGCACGGGGAGATTAAGTGATTTGCCCAGACTCGCAGGATGTTGAGCGTCGTTGCCGAGACTCGAACCCGGTTCCCCATCTTCAAGGTCGACCGCTCTAGCCGTAAGGCTACATCATCTCCCCTAGTTCACTTGGCAGCAATAGTAGCCTGCACAAGAGGACACATAGGTAAATTAATTTTTACCACACTAGTCATTAAAAGATTCTTAGAGGGCGCAAAGAGAATAGTTCCACCCAGAGATTCACCAACACCTATGTAGAACTTTAACCTGGTGCTAACTCAGCTAATGAAAGAATGAATGAATGAGGTAGCACTTATAAAGCGCCTGGTTACCCGAAGGCATCCCAGCGCTGAGAGGTACACAGATTCAAGACATGTCAGGGGAAGAAAAAGGTTTTTAGCTGCTTGCGGAAGATCATGTAGTTTGGTTGTGAACGAGTGTGGAGGGGGATAAGATTCCAGGTTTTAGCAACATTATAAGAAAAAAGGCGACCTCCACTTCTCATTCGTTTAATTTTTGGAACTGTCAACAGATGTTTATTTTCTGATCTTAAAGCTCTTTTGGGATGGTAGGGATGGATCATTGCACAAATCATCGGAGATCCTTTTCCGGAGAGTGCTTTATGTGCAATACACATAGCCTTAAACTGAATCCTCTCCTGAATTGGAAGCCAATGCAGAGAGGCAAGAGCAGGTTTGGCCGAGAGCCATTTCGGAACATTTAGGAGCAGCCGAGCTGCACAATTTTGAACTGTCTGTAGTATTTTAATTGTAGAAAGGGGGGCTCCTAAGTATAAAGAGTTGGCATAATCGAGCCGAGACAGAATCAATGCTTGTACTAGCAGCCTTCTATCCATGAAAGGTAATGATGGAAGGATTTTCCTGATCATCCTCACAAGGCCGTAACAGGTGGCTGCCACTTTCCGAGCCTGTTCCTTAAAATCCAGGTTGGAATCCAGCACAACTCCTAGGCTTTTTATATGCTTTTTCGGGACAGGTGGAGGACCCAGACAGTTAGGCCAAAAGGAATCTATATTAAGCGGAGCGGCGTTGCCAAGGAGCATGACCTCAGTTTTTGCCCCATTAAGCTTCAAAAATGAGGTGTCCATCCATCTGGCCACTTTTTCCAGGCAAGAAGTTAGGCCTGATATGGAATTGTCATTTTTATTCAAGGAGACGACCAACTGAGTGTCGTCGGCATAAGTGACAATCTGCACCCCAGATGGAGTGACTATATGCGCCAAGGAGTCCATGTAAACATTAAATAAAGTGGGGCTCAACGCTGACCCCTGAGGAACTCCGCATATGAGGGGCACTTGTTTGGACAGGGTTTCATCCTCAAAAACTGAGAACTGTTTTCTAAAAAAGACTGTAACCATTTGAGTGCCATTCCTGTCACTCCTACATCTTTAAGTCTTCTAATCAACAGCTGGTGGTTGACTGTATCGAAAGAACCTTTCAAACCAATTCATAAAGCAGAACCAAAGTTTTTAGGTCTCGCCTACGCAGCGCGCATGCGTTGAGGACCTTTAGCCGTTGCTCTGCTCTTTTTGGAAGCACATACTCGTGCTTGTGGCGGCATCCAGCTTGCGGGAGCGAGCAGGGGCGCGCCACAAGCATGAGTGCAGTGCTTCCAAAAAGAGCAGACTGCGCGCACGCAGCACTCCCGGGCTCTCTCTCTCTCTCGCTCTTTCTCTCTCTCCTCTCTCTTTCTCTCTGTCTCTCCCGCTCTTTCTCTCTGGTTTTTTGTTTTCTTTTTCTTTTTTGAATGTATCTGTTTATTAAAGCTCATGTTTAACATACTTTTCTTATGTATAGTTGAGAAACATGTCCCATGTTATAAATTGTTTATAACGGACCAATTCAAACTATAACCCGGAACATTTGGCACTCGTCATGCGTCAATATGGGCATAGACTATTTTCCATACTGGGTTCCATTTCCTAGAAAAACACACCAGAATGTAGAACGTGCACTAGTACAGTGATGACGTAATAGCATATTTTCCCATTTGGGTTTGATCACTCGGAAGCAAATGTCCAGGAACATTGAATAAACAGTTGCAAAGTGATGACGTCGCATTTTGTCTTCCTATGTGTCTTTTTATTATTATTATTTAAAAAACGTTTTTATTAGGAAGTTCAGATGAAAAACACAGAAAAGGTAGTCAGCCCCTCGCCTCCTCGCAGTTGTTTTATTTGCTAAGTTAGTCTGTTCCAGTGTCAAGCGTTGCTATGTAATCTGCTTAAACTTTGAAATACAATAACGAAATTCAGTTCTGAGTTAGAAGGCGACCAGTCCTGAGCTGACCTGATGCCAGAAGGTAACCGAGGGGAGAAAAAAAACAAGTGTTTTATTTTTAATACCAGGACAACTGTTAGAAGTTGCGCGCACTTTGTAAGGGACATTTTTCCAGTTACTTTTGTTTCTGGGATTTCCCGCAGTGTGCAAAATAGTCAGGGCGCACTTCCTTGTTTCTGATTGTGTGGTCACATGCCCGGCCAGTCACGTGACTTGGCACCGAGTCCCTGTTCTGAGGTTTTATTCAAGGAGTCGCCGCTTGCGCTGGTGCTTGTTGATCCACAGAGAAGGTAAAATCGGCTTCTGTTTCTTATTTAGAATGTGTATTTGGCGGTCAGTTATGGGTCTCTACAGTTCTACCGCGGAGACCCTCTTAAGTGAGCACGATGCTGGTTGTTTAAAGACAAGGACGTGGGCCGTAAAATGTGCTGTGATCACAAGGCTTTTCTTGAATTAGTTCACCATAGCCCCTATGCCCCCCCCCCCTCCCCTTTCTGGGTCCGGTACCTATTTTAGCTAACATCCCGCTCGGTTGTATCTTTGAAAAAAAACAGTAGTAAGCAACTTAAACTTAAAGATCTTTTAATGGGAACTCCAAAGCCCAGGTAACCTAATACGAACAAAACGCGTCACCCTCTCTCGCTCTCTCTCTCCCCCTCTCTCTTTCTCACTCTTTCCCTCTCTCTCTCTCTCTCTCTCGGCTACGCCAATGCTTGTTAGCTGGTAGCGGCTGGGCAGAGCCAATAGGTTTCGCCTTTGGGACCTTATAAGTGTTTAGCCATGCAACAGTTAATGTTGTTGCAGTAAGGATATTGTGCTGCATAACTAAATACTTATAAGGTCCCAAAGGCGAGACCTATTGGCTATGCCAATGCTTGTTTCCATATTTTCAGTCTCCATCAAAGTGACTTAGTCTTACAAACTTGAATTATTCAGCTGTTGGAATGGGAAATCATTGGTAATCATGGATTTCCTTTCTTGGGAAGGGAAAATCCCCTATGTATGTTCTGTTTCCTGAACAGGCTATATGATATATCGTTGAGAGACATGCACATCCCAACTATAGTCTAAATGCAGCTTGCCAGTCAGAAAATGATGCTAGACTTTCATGTTTGCAAAGTCACAGGCAGCTGCCTCTCCTGTGTCTCTGCCAGGAGATGCTTTTACAACCTCTGCCCCTGCCTATTAACGCAGAGACTCTGCACTACCATGCCCAAAGAAAAAGGATAAGGAGGAATAACAGACATGATTGTGGAGATTAAAGATTCGCAAGGGAGCAACCCACGCCAAGTACGTCCAAGGTGGACACCTCAAGGGAAGCACAAGTGGGAGGACTACTTGGTCAAAATGAAGTCTGTTCCATGAGATTAACATAGGAAGATTCCACTGGCTCATAGACAGGGAATACATTACTATTAGTTTCATTTTTTTTTTCCTCCAGAATTATTTTTGTTTTCATTTTTCTAGTCGGGCAGTGCAGATTTGTAAGTGATCCTTTTTCTCAACCACCTATTGGAGGCGAGCACTTGGCAGATGTAAATCCAGCTACTATATGGGCTTCTAACTCGAGTGGAGAAAAATCTGAGCCCTCGTGGGAACAGTGCATCCTGAATTGCCAGATGTGGACCCATACCAAACGGAACCGAAGCACCTCCAGCCCAGTTTTCTCCTATTTGGATCTCAGCAGTGAGGTGTAGCTTGAGTCCTATGGCATAGCGTATCTTTGTGGTCTGTGTTCCTGATTTTCATATCCAGTGGTTGCGACGCTTGCCAAATGTCCTGCATTAGGTTGAGGTACAGGGAGGGTATCTACCTCCAATTCTAATTCTTTGGTAGAAGGGATGTCTCTTCTCCCTGAAGGGACCCAGTCTCAAACGTCTCGGGGAAACCGCTGGTTCTTGACGTTGCTGCTGCTCTTCCTCAGTTAGCCTTGATGCATCTCATTCCAGGCACTATTACCCCCCCCCCCCATCCCCCCTCATACTGGTCCTTTGAAATTTGACTCTTTTAGACTTCGTTGCTAGCCAGGACCACCACCCGAGACATCTAGTCATAAGACATACTAACAAGCATTGGCATAGCCAATAGGTCTCGCCTTTGGGACCTTATAAGTGTTTAGCCATGCAACAGTTGATGTTGTTGCACCAAGAATATTGTGCTGCATAACTAAATACTTATAAGGTCCCAAAAGCGAGACCTATTGGCTATGCCAATGCTTGTTCACTTTGAAACCAGCATTTCTGATTGCTATCACGTTGTCAGACAAGGTAAGTGAACTGCAAACGCTACCATTCAAGAGCCTTACCTGCAAATACACAAAGACAGGGTGGTCAAGCGAACCAACCCACACTTTCAAACGAAGGTCTTGTTAGTTTTTCCTCAACCAAACTATCCAGCCACTGGGGTTTGTCCAACAACCTTGCGCTTTACTTTTGACTATTTTTTAGCCATGTTGCACTGCAGCCACTCTGCTTTACAATATGGTGAAACACATTGACCAAACCAATAGCGCTTGGATAGCCAAGACCTATTGGCTTTGCGAATGCTTATTGTGTTATATAGGGCCAATAAAATGAGATGTTTGCAGCAGCGGAACTTTACAAACCAGGTGAGATGGTAAAATCCATGTGTAGCTGCAAAGAACTAATTTAAGAGCTAAAGGTGAGACAGGTCTCAAATGACGGAGGAAACGTGTTAAGAGTGCATACGCACCAGCAGTCTGTTTAGGAGCTTGACTCCAGATTTTCAAAGCAAAAAATGGCTTCGGCTTACTGTTATCCCACATAAAACACCCTCGCTTCAACATAGGTTAAAGAGAAATGAAATTCCCCCACTTTTTTCTGAAATTCCCCACTTTGCTGTTTATAAATCGTGACATGTAGCACAGTGAAAAAAGTAAAGTGTGTAAAGAACGCAAGTGGGCGAGGGCTGAATCTTCAGCCAAATATTGGATTAGAGTATTAAGAAGAGCTGGTGACTGACAGATGCGTCAACAAGTCCACGAGTGGGAACTCCACCCACAAGTCCTCCTCCCATACTTCCACAAATGTGGGTTTCCACAGATGGACCTCTTTGCAACAGCAGAGAACACAAAATGCCCAAACTTCGCCTCCCAGTTACCACACCCTCTATCCAAAGGCAATGACCTATGGATGAATTGGTCAGGAATATTTGCCTACGTTTTTCTGCCTCTCCCTATTCTTCATTTCTGGTTCGGAAGCTCAGGCAAATGTCTCTCACCCTCATTCTGGTAAATGTCACGTGGTCTCGTCAACCATGGTTCACCACACTACTGAAACTTTCAGTAGTTCATACGAGAAACTTCGCCTCAACCCAAACCACCTCACTCAGAACCATGGCAAAATCAGACATCCAGACCCAAAGGAGCTAAATCTTGCAATAGCTTGCCTGAAATTGTAGAATTTAAGTATCTAAATCTGCCAGCAGAATGAATGGCCATTCTTAAGGAAGTATGCAAACAATGTGGACGTACCCACTGAAGAAACAAAGAATCGGGACTCGCTGTGCTAGTAGCAGTGTCACACAACCCTTAGGTTTTATTAAAAGACCCCTCACACACCAACCTGGTTGGTGTCATGCTTCATCATTGGGGTCCCAACCGGGTGGCCTAATGCCGCCCGGTTGTGCTACAACACCTGATTACAGCGGAGCTGGTGTAGTGTGATAGTGTGATGTGTGATGTGAAATTTAAAAATATCTCTGGGAATCCTTGCCAAATGTATTTAATTGTGGCGGCCCAGGATATGTTAAAATCCAAGAGCGCAACTAATAAAGTTACTTGAACTCGTAGTTGTCTGTGGTAGGTCTACATGTTTCAGCCCCTACAAGAAAGTAGAGGGGGCTTTCATCAGGACCGGGTGAAGAAAAGTGAATGAGTGGCAAAATGTGGCCACGTGAATATTAAAAAATCACAACACACGCGCTAAGGTGAGTTGGAATTTTTTTTTGAAGGGAGTCGATACTTACGACCCCACTTGAAATAACACTCGATTAAAGTGTCTAGCAGGAAATCAGGGCCCGGGAGGGGAATCGTCTGTAGTCACACTTTCGTCAAGACCGATATCTTGCTACAACCTATTGCAGTCTCCCATGGTCCCGGCTGCTTAAGGAAGCACATAAACCTCCTACTAGAGCTTGTTATACAGGTAAATGAAAAAGATTTATTTACTGTAAGAACAAGAAAATGGATCCACTCAATGCATCTGTCCAAAACATTCTTTGTTACCTCTTACATTTACAACGCTCCGGCCTTGCTTACACCTCTATATGTCTAAATCTTGTGGCAGTGGCTGCCTATTTTCAAAACGGGCAACACTTATCCTTGTTCTAAGTGCCAGTTATTAAGGCTTTCATGGAAGGCCTTAAAAGAGCAATACCACCCAGGGTCCCATCTGCACCCTTGTGGAATCTCAATATTGTTCTAACAAGAGTTATGGCTCCACCCTTTGAACCGTTACACAATTGTCCCCTCCAATTTCTCTCTTAGAAGGTTGCTTTCTTAATTGCCATCACCTCAGTAAGGCGTGTCAGTGAGCTCCAGGCACTAACTTTGAAAGAACCATTCTTCCAGCTTCATAGGGATAGGGTGGTTCTGCATACCAGCCCAAAATTCCATCCAAAGGTAGTGGCCCCTTTCCACATTAACCAATCGGTTGAACTACCCGTTTTCTTTCCTCAACCAGATTCTGTGGCAGAAAGGGCTCTTCATACACTAGATATCAAAATCGCATTAATGCATTATATTGGCAGGAGAAAAGATTTTTGCAAAACAACTCGTTGTTGTCTTTGCTCCCCCTAATAAAGGGAAACCCATTTCAAAATCAGGCATTTCTAGATGGATTGTTAAATGCATCCAGACATACTATCTCATAGCCAAAATAACTTTGGCTATACCCCCTAGAGCACACTATACTCGTAAAATAGGGGCATCTATCACTTTCTTAGGCAACATTCCCATAGCAGACATTTGTAAAGCAACTACATGGTCTACACCACACACATTTACCAAGCACTATTGTGTGGATGTTTTAGCACTCCAACAAGCTAATGTAGGACAGGCAGTGCTATGTACACATTTTCAAACAACTGCAACATCCGCTGCTTAGCTACCTCTGTTGGAGGGCACTGCTTTACAGTCTATGCAAAGCATGTGTTTCTACAGCTATTCATGCCTCAAACGGATTATGTTACTTACCCTGTATGCATCTGTTCTTGGCATGTAGTGCTGTAGATTCACACTCACCCACTGTCTTCTCTGGAGACCTATGGTTGTTGCAGTTTATCTGTAATTTCTTATGCATGTCATAACTTTACTTACACTTACTTATACTCCATTCTCGCCCTCTTGCGGGAAAATAATCTAACAACTGGGTCCATGCCCATGTGCACTATTACCAAGAGGAGGAGTCACCATACCTTGTGACCCAAAAGACTTCTTCGAAAGAAATAAACCACATGTACACATCCGGACAAAACACTAGATGGCAGGAGTATGCAATGTATGTGTATCTACATCACTACATGGCAAGAACAGATGCTTACAGGGTAAGTAACATAATCTATTCAAAAAACAAAAATATAGGTTCGAGGCATATGAGCTGTAGATCATATGCTTGTGCATAGATCGCCATCTAGTGTTGGGTCCGGCTGTTTGCACTTTGTTTTTCTTCGAAGAAGTCTTTCCAGTCACGAGGTAGGTGACTCCTCCCTTAGGTGATAGTGCGCATGGACATCGACTCAATTGTTATTGTTTTTTTCCGCCATCGGGTTCGGATGTGAATTGTTGCGCTCCGGTTAGGCACCGTTCCTTCGGGCCCCCTTCGACGCGCAATCCACTACCCTCGACGGTATTGTTTATCGTTCGCGTTTCCCACTCTCCGCGTATAGTTTTGCTATCGAAAATCTTCGATCGGAACATTTGTGGAAGGCCGTTGGACATACCCGCGCCGGGATCGGTCGCAGCTGATGGAACGGACTCCATTCAAGTTATGTCCAGGGTGTCACGCTAAGTTCCCGCGCACCGACTTGCACGAAGTGTGCAACCTTTGCCTATCCCCGGAACATGACGAGAAAGACTGCGACGCGTGCCAGTCGTTTCGGTCGAAGAAAACCCTCCGTGATCGTCTGGCTCGACGTCCCGAAATGTACCAGCAAAGCGGTCCAGCGACGGACCTCCTCGCAGAAGAGTCCGATTATGACGAATCACAAGCGCAGGAAGCCGAGATGGAGGAGGAGTACGTCTCCATATCCGACGCTGACTCCGAAGACCCCACCCCGGCACAACGGACTGTGAGTAAAGAGCCTTCATTCCACTATCATCTCCTTTACAAGAAAAAGGCTCCGGTCCCTCCACTGCTTTCGGGCCAAGGTCGGCACCGAGAAAAAGTTTCGAGCACCCCGCCTTCAGGCTCAGCGCCGAAGCACAGACAACAGCCTTCCGGCTTGGGCTCGACCCGTCCCCACACCGGTGCCGACCCGAAACCTTCGGCGTTGAAACAGAAACACATTCTGGTCTCCGTTCCGCCGCTGCGGAAAGCTAAATCTTCGGAGCCGAAAACTTCGGAGCCGAAACTTTCGACGCCGAAACCGACTTCTAAAGACGGTACAGCAACTACAGAGTCTCAGACCGAAAATCCACCGGATCCGAAACAGAAAGAAATCGCAATCCACCCGGAAACTGGTCACATTCATGTCAAACTTCCGGAAAAGAGGAAATTGGGCTTATCAGAGAACCACCATATTCCTTTAAAAAAGAAAAATGTGGCTATTGACTCTTCTTCTCTTTACATTTCTGAAGACCCTCTTCTTTCACCTGCACATGCCCCTACACCACCATCACCTGACCCACACGATACAGATGATGATGATGATGATGATTTAGATGCCTATGCACCACATGTCCCACAGGATCCTGATCCATGGGATCATTATAATGTCCCTCAACCTGATAATGACCCTGATTTGTATCCGTCTAGACCTTCCCCTCCAGATGATAATATTGGGTACATTGAGCTCATTAATAGGGCTGCAGGATACCATGGGGTAGAGCTCCATAAGGAGAGTCTGGAGGAGGATTTTATATTGGAGACCCTTAGTTCAACTCAAAGGGCTACCCAAACCTTACCGATGTTAAAGGCCCTGCTTAAACATACTGAGGATATCTTTCAAGACCCTGTCAAAGCTAGGATCATCACTCCCAGGGTAGAGAAGAAATGTAGGTCTGCACCTAATGACCCAGTCTACATCAAAGGCCAGTTACCTTCAGACTCTTTGGTCGTTTCTAATGCTCGGAAGAGGGCTAACTCCCAAACCACAGGGGATGCCCCGCTTCCTGATAGAGTCCAAATTATTGGATGCTTCCGGTAAACGGATAGCATCACAAGCGGCTAATAGTTGGCGCATTGCCAATGCCCAGGCGTTATTGGCAAGATATGATTGGGCTCATTATGATGAACTCCAGAAGCTCATTGAGTTCCTTCCTGATGAGCATAAAGCTAAAGCCAAACCAACGTTAAAGAGCGGTGAGGGTCACAGAACTCGTGTGCACAGGTGAGTATTCTAGGTGTATCACTTATTGGCTAGATATTCAAAGATACCGCTCACTTCTGATGATCCACCGCCCAGAGGTCATCTAACAAAAGATTAAATCCACACAGAAGGAGCGTACAGTTATGAATTCATCCACAATTAATTATTGAAGTCCATAAATAATCCAAATTTCCAATGCAAGCTTCCTTGTCCACTTGTCTTTATTGACACTTGTTCCAAACTCTTCAAAACACAGATCAATCAATATTTCAATACAGCCAGCCTACGCGTTTCGTCCCCCATGGGACATCAGGGCTGTAAAAAGAAAGCAAAAATAAAAATCCATTCCAATTCAAGATTGTACATACAAATTAAAACAAAGTACCAAAAAGTTTAGAAAACATGTTCATTTCCACCTGCCTATAGAACAGTCTATACTCATCTGTAAAGGTATGCCCCACTATCTTTGACACATCAAAAATGCACTTGCAAATTATATTCCACCACATACCAAAATGTTTTGATAACTTATTCATTACAACCTTCCTATGGAACAGTCTATACTCATCTGATAAGTTATGCCCCACTATCATTGACTCATCCAAAATGTACTTATATCAAACAAAAGGCAGCCTGCCTATATGACATTCTTTTAGATCCACAATCCTATACAGTTTCCAACTTATATTCACCTATACATAGTGATTACCCATCTTTGTTCAAAATATTGTTGATCAGAATAGTACGTGTGCACTGATCCATAATGTATCATGACTAACCTGGCCTTCAATTATCAAACGTTTTTATCAGCTTGTATAATCAGTTAGCACCCATCCTCCTTCTAACTTTTGAAACCCTGAACACTCCACTTAGTCCTATTACATGTGTATTTATCAGGAAACACGGGCCTCTGACTTCAATTATCAAAAGTTTTTATCAGTTTTTATCATCAGTTAGCACCAATCCTCCTTCTAACTTTTGAGACCCTGAACACTCCACTTAGTCCTATTTAATGTGTATTTATCAAGAAACACGGGCCTCTGTCCCAATAATTTCCAGAAAAATCCTGAATATTTCCTCCCCATCATTCGATTCAAAGTGATCCCACCTGAATCATTTTCATGTTACTGTCCATTCTTATTCTTTTTCCAATTTTCCGATATTTCTATTTTATGATGCAAATTCTGTAAAAGAGAATTGCCACTATTTAGTGTTGGACCCCTTTCTTTTATATCTGTTCCTTCTCGTTCTTACTTATTGCTCACCTTTTTATAATGTCGTAACGAGTTCCTGTCAATTGCTCTTCCAGCCTTCCTAATCGATTTCCAAAATTTCTATTTTATGATGCTAATTCTGTAAAGAAAAAATTATAGCCGCTATTTAATATTATTCACCCGATCTCTCTTATCGCCCCTCTAGCTAGCCTTCTTCCCACTCATCTGCTCACCTTCTTATTATGTCCAAGCATCTCCATGAAGTTCTCTCCTTTGCAGCCAGGCCCGATCAATCCCGCTGCAATTTGCGACTATTCCCCACCTCTATTTAAAATTCTTTTGAACCAATCCGGAGTTGCGCATTCAAGCCTTGCGCTTTAAATAGAAGGAGGATGGGTGCTAACTGATTATACAAACTGATAAAAACGTTTGATAATTGAAAGCCAGGTTAGTCATGATACATTATGGATCAGTGCACACGTACTATTCTGATCAACAATATTTTGAACAAAGATGGGTAATCACTGTGTATAGGTGAATATAAGTTGGAAACTGTATAGGATTGTGGATTTAAAAGAATGTCATATAGGCAGGCTGCCTTTTGTTTGATATAAGTACATTTTGGATGAGTCAATGATAGTGGGGCATAACTTATCAGATGAGTATAGACTGTTCCATAGGAAGGTTGTAATGAATAATTTATCAAAACATTTTGGTATGTGCTTGAATATAATTTGCAAGTGCATTTTTGATGTGTCAAAGATAGTGGGGCATACCTTTACAGATGAGTATAGACTGTTCTATAGGCAGGTGGAAATGAATATGTTTTCTAAACATTTTGGTACTTTGTTTTAATTTGTATGTATAATCTTGAATTGGAATGGATTTTTATTTTTTGCTTTCTTTTTACAGCCCTGATGATGTCCCATGGGGGACAAAACGCGTAGGCTGGCTGTATTGAAATATTGATTGATCTGTGTTTTGAAGAGTTTGGAACAAGTGTCAATAAAGACAAGTGGACAAGGAAGCTTGCATTGGAAATTTGGATTATTTATGGACTTCAATAATTAATTGTGGATGAATTCATAATAACTGTACGCTCCTGTGTGGATTTAATATAAAGCTAGCGACCTTATTCAAGAGGGTAAATTAATAACCAATACCTCTATCAGATGTGCCTTAGATCAGGCAGATAATGCGGCTCGGGCAGTGAATACTAGTGTACTGCTCCGTAGGCATTCTTGGTTAAGGATTTCTGGGTTTAAACCTGAGGTACAAGCCTCTATCCTTAATCAACCTTTTGATGCGCAACATCTCTTTGGCCCAACGGTTGATGCATCTTTGGAAAAGATGAAAAACGACAAAGAGGTTGCTAAGTCCATGGGGGCCTTACAAGCACCTTCCAACAGAGGCTCCTTTCACCGCTCATTCTAGAGGGGCGGCTCCAAAAACATCTCTACAGACCATGCCTCCTCCTCTTACAAGGGCAACAATCAGTCTGCCTCTTCAAGAGGTTATTTTCGAGGAGTATATAGAGGAAATAACGGCAGGGGAAGAGGCAGAGGTAATTCAACACGCACCTCCCCCGCCAACAACAACAAACAATGACTTATTTCCTATACCCCCGATCATTCCACTCCTGTCGGGGGACGTCTCTCACAATTTCTACCCATTTGGAATACGATTACATCTGACAAATGGGTTCTACAAATTATCCAATCTGTTTTATTGCTTGGAACTTACAAGCATTCCACCCAATATTCCTCCAAGGTCACACCTCATGTCACAAGAACATCTTGCGCTTCTAAAGCAAGAAGTTCTTTCGTTATTGGTAAAAGGTGCAATAGAACCAGTCCCTTTCCAATATCAACGAACAGGAGTGTACTCCCTCTACTTTCTAATTCCCAAAAAGGACGGCTCTCTCAGGCCCATATTGGACCTCGGAGAACTCAATCTCTACATTCAATCAGACCATTTTCACATGGTGACACTACAACAAGTGCTTCCCCTCCTTCAGCACGGCGACTTTCTATCCACTCTGGATCTAAAGGACGCTTATTTTCATATAGCAATACACCCTGCCCACCGCAAATACCTCCGGTTTGTGGTAGCAGGCCAACATTATCAATTCAAGGTCCTACCCTTCGGAGTGACAACTGCTCCCAGGGTGTTCACAAAATGCTTGGCAGTAGTCGCAGCCCACCAGAGGAGACATGTTCACGTCTTCCCCTACTTAGACGACTGGCTTATAAAGGCCAGTTCACGCAACAGTTGCCTGCGACACACAGAGAAAACTGTGCAACTCCTTCACCAACTAGGGTTCACAGTAAACCAGGCCCAATCCCATCTCCAACCCTCCATGTCTCAAGACTATCTAGGAGCTACCATAGACACACACAAAGCTGTAGCATATCCAACTCCTCCCAGACTCAGGACGTTTCAGAACGTACTGTCTCAGTTTCAGCCTCAACACTCCTTACCAGCTCGAGTGTTCATGCAATTACTAGGAATGATGGCATCATACACTTTCATAGTTCCCTACGCAAGACTTCAGATGCGTCCACTGCAGGAATGCTTAGCACGTCAGTGGAACCAGGCTCAGGGTCAGTTATCAGATCTAGTGTTGGTAGATGGCCGCACCCATCGCTCTCTGCAGTGGTGGAGCACACAAAACCTGAAAAAAGGGCGGCCCTTCAGCAACCCGGTTCCACAGATAGTACTGACAACAGCCGCTTCACTAACAGGTTGGGGAGCACATCTCCAAACCCACACAATTCAAGGCATATGAAGCCCCTCAACAGAAACAATTTCACATCAATCACCTAGAGCTCCCAGCGATTTTTCTGGCTCTCAAAGCATTTCAAGTTCAGTTAGTACGCAAAACCGTACTGATTCGTACAGACAACATGACAGCCATGTACTACATTAAAAACAGGAGGGGACACACTCCCTTCAACTGTCCCAGCTAGCACAGGAAATCTGGAGATGGGCCATTCATCACAAAATCTATCTTCTGGCAGAACACCTCCCAGGAGTGGACAATCAGATGGGAGATCTGTTAAGTCGCCAGACACAACAGATCCACGAATGGGTGCTACATCCTTAAGTCCTCCTCCCATTCTTCCAAATGTGGGGCTTCCCAAACATAGACCTGTTCGCCACACATCTAAACGCAAAATGCCCAAACTTCGCGTCCAGGTATCTACACCCATTGTCCAAAGGCAATGCACTATGGATGAATTGGTCAGGGATATTTGCTTACACTTTTCCGCCTCTCCCACTCATTCCATTAGTGGTTCGGAAACTCAAACAAACGTCCCTGACGCTAATCCTAGTGGCTCCCACATGGGCACGTCAACCATGTTTCACAACCCTATTGGAACTCTCAGTACTTCCTCCTCAAAAACTACGTCTTTCACCCAGTCTCTTCACCCAGAGCCATGGCGAGATAAGACACCCAGATCCCAGCCAACTCAATCGAACGATCTGGCACCTGAAGTCATAGAGTTTGGCTATCTAAACCTACCGCCAGACTGTATGAATATCATCAAGGAAGCTAGGCGTCCCACCACAAGAGCCTGCTATGCAGCCAAGTGGAAGCGGTTTGTGATTTACTGTAACAACAACCACATCAACCCGCTTCATGCTCCGGTACAAAACATTATATGCTATTTGTTACATCTACAACGTTCCAATTTAGCATACACATCTATCCACTTACATCTTGCTGCAATGGCTGCATACCTCCAGAATAGACCGCATCTGTCTCTTTTTCGAGTACCTGTCATTAAAGCATTTATGGAGGGACTCAAAAGAGTTATTCCACCAAGACGTCCACCTGCCCCAGTGTGGAATATCAATATTGTTCTCACCAGACTGATGGGTCCACCCTTTGAACCATTGCACAGATGTGAACTTCAATTTCTTACATGGAAAGTGGCTTTTCTAGTTGCTATCACATCACTCAGAAGAGTCAGTGAAATACAGGCATTAACCATAGAAGAACCTTTTTTGCAGATGCACCAAAACAAAGTAGTTCTTCGGACCAACCCTAAATTCCTTCCTAAAGTCATTTCTGCCTTTCACATTAATCAATCGGTTGAGTTACCGGTTTTCTTCCCTCAGCCAGATTCAGTGGCAGACGTGCTCTGCAATCACTAGATGTCAAGCGAGCATTGCTGTATTACATTGAAAGGACAAAACATTTCCTTAACACCAATCAACTTTTTGTAGCCTTTGCTCCACCACACAAGGGCAATGCCATATCAAAATCAGGTATTGCAAGGTGGATTGTTGAATGTATTCAGATATGTTATGCAAAGGCTAAACGAACATTACCAGTTCCCCCTAGAGCACACTCTACACGTAAACTGGGGGCTTCTATGGCATTCCTAGGGAATATACCCATAGACGACATATGCAAAGCACACATTCACAAAACACTATTCAGTGGATGTGTTAGCAGCACAACAAGCTAGAGTAGGCCAGGCAGTTTTACGTACACTATTTCAAACTACTGCAACAGCTACAGGTTAACCACCGCTTTGGGAGATAACTGCTGTATAGTATATGCACAAGCATATGATATACAGCTCATATGCCTCAAACGGAAAATGCTACTTACCAGTATGCATCTGTTCTTGGCATGTAGAGCTGTAGAGTCATATGCGCCCACCCGCCTCCCCGGGTACCTATACCTGTTGCAGTCTTACTTGGATACATACATTCATGGACATCTCCTTTTAACTACTTTTACTGGCTCCATTATCACCCTCTGCGGGAAAACAATCTAACAATGGAGTCGATGTCCATGTGCACTATCACCTAAGGGAGGAGTCACCTACCTTGTGACTGGAAAGACTTCTTCGAAGAAAAACAAAGTGCAAACATCCGGACCCAACACTAGATGGCGATCTATGCACAAGCATATGACTCTACAGCTCTACATGCCAATAACGGATGCATTCTGGTAAGTAGCATTTTCCATTTAATTTTTTTGTAACAGATTCTGGTGGCAATGTAATTTTCACGGCAATGGTTATAAAGTGGATAAAAATTATGAGCTGCAGTTAGACGGAGCTACTGGCATCCTGCTTTGCCCACAGCTCTCAGCGTCAGAATCTTTTCAGGAGTAAGTTAAGACCAACCAACAGAAAACAACTACAAAAGACATATCCCACAACTATGCACTGATTGCAGAATATGTTCTTGTTTTTAAGAAAGAAAGAGCTTGAGATCAAAAGTACTGCACACACAACGGGCAAGCAGGTATGGGGCATGGAGCAAGCACAAACAATGGGAAAGCAAGTACGCAGGAGGGGGAACAAGCAACAAATAGCACGGTACGAGGATTACAGTGGAAGCATCAACAGCGGCGTAGAAGAAGAAAAAATATACTTCCATCTGTGTGCGAGTAGCTAAAAGACACCAATAAATACATTAATCATTTCTTGGCCCATGCTCTATTGAAGGGACAAACGCACAAAAAGGAAGTAAAACCTACTGCTGCTAACCAATGAGAAGCAAGGGAATGAGTAAGGATGAAGCAAGCCAATGGTAATTAATGGGTGAGTGTAAGAAAGTGCCCTCTTTTTGCATGGTTGCCCCCACTTGTTGCTAAACTGCTGATGTACTTTGACGTAGTGTGCCCTCGGCTCCTGCCAAACAGGTACCCAGGGCCTATGTTCTTTCCCTAAAACTGCATTGAAAACAAAACCCAATTGGCACTCTCTGGCCACAGCTTAGCCCCTTGTAAATGGTACCACAGGTACCAAGGGCACTGTGGCCAGGGTAGGCCTGTAAGGGCTGCAGCACTTATTGTGCCACCCTTAGAGGCCCTGTGTGTGTGTGTATGTGTGTGTATATGTGTGTGTGTGTGTGTGTATATATATATATATAATATACACCCCCCCCCTCTCAGGCTGCGCGTTTTGGTGCAGAACAAAGTGAAGAGTCGACATGGCACACATCCCTGTGTGCCATGCCTACAACCCACTGCCCTGGCATAGATCAGCCACCCCTCTAGCTAGGTGCACTATACTAGTGGTGAGGGTACAGGTGCATGAGCCTTATACCCCTACAGTGTCTAAGCCAATGCTTAGACATTGTAAGTGCAGTAATGCCATTAAGAGTATATGGTGCTGGGAGTTTGTCATTACGAACTCCACAGTACCATAATGGCTTTACTGAAAACTGGGAAGGTTGGTATCAAACTTCTCAGCATATTAAACGCACACTGATGCCAGTGTGGGATTTAATGAAAAATGTACACAGAGGGCATCTTAGAGATGCCCTCTGAAAAACGACCTAACACTAGTGTCCAGGCTGAGTGGCTGCTCACCAGCTGCCACCACCAGACATGTTTCTGGACCCCTGGGGTCTAAAACAATGCACATCCTGTGACGAGGTGCCAAGCCTCCCCCCCCCAGGATGGGCAGGGTCCACGAAGGGGAAGCTTCAAAGGCTTGCCGCCTTTGTGAGCTTCCCCAGGCCTTTTACTGCTTCCAGCAACTGGCCCCCACCGATTCTGACCCCCACTTTGGGTGGGAGAATCGGCAGGAAAACCAAGTGAGGAAGGGAGGTGTGCCCACCTTTGCCAACCCCACCCCTCAGGTGGGGGAGGCGAGGTGAAGCACAACTCTCAGCCCCCGCAATCTTGCAGATGGGGGACCCAGCCAACCAGAGTGAGGCATATGCCCCCCCCCTCCCACTGGAGGTTGGCATAATAGGGGGTGTACCCACCCCAAGGAAGGGACCCATTGGTCACAACCTTTACTTACCTGTAGCGCCCCATAATCTAGTATTTAGGGGCACCCCTGAACCTTCCTCCTCAGACAAGAACCGACTAAGAAGAAAAGAAGAAGGACCGAAGAAGCCGTGCCAAAGCTAGGAAGAGGACGTCGCCCACTGACTTGGCCCCAGCCCTAGCGGCCTGTCCCCACCTCGAACCTGCAGAAGCGAAATCCCGGTGTGTCCTGCAGCTAGCAACCTCGAGGACCTGCCCTGCCATCCACAGAAAAGAGACTGTCTCCCGTGAGCACCGGATTTGCTCACCCACAGACTCTGGCTCCGGCCAAATCCGTGAGTCTGCACCCGACGCCCAAGTTCGAGTGGCCCAACACTACGAGGAGGTCTCCCTGGCGATCCTGACCTGAGATCTGGTGATCTCTGACCTGCCTCGACCCTCTCCACGACGCCTGCAGTCTTTCTGGAGGATTCCCGCGACCGGAGCTGGTAAGAAAACCCGACGCCTAAAGACACCCCTGCACCCGAAGTCCCACAGCCTTGGGTGGCCCAACCGACGGTGTCCCAGCATCCCCAAGCATCCCAACTTACCTCTCCAACCAGTGGTCACCTCCAGAAGATCTTCGTCCCCGAGCCTGCAGTCTTTGTCAAAACCGGAGAATACCCATTGAAACCAACAGGGCACCCGACGCGAAAACAGCACCCTGCACCCAGCCGCCCCTGCGCCGCTATGGGGTTACTTTGGGTGCTAACTTGGTTCCCCCTTTGCCCTGAGCCTAACACCAGGAGCTTTGCTCCCACAACCCTGTGGCCTGCTCGTGAGCAGCCACCAACCGGAGGCCCCCCTAACTCCCTTTGGATAACATTGGGCCTCAGCACTCTGCACCCGGCCGCCCTAGTGTCCCTGAGGGTGCTTTGAGAGTGCATCATTGACCCTTGGGGAACCCTTGTTCTAACCCCTGAAACTCAACCCCAAAGACCGAGTACTTACCGGTTAACTGATAACTTCATTTCTCTCCATAGGAATACATTGAATGTTTTTCCTTGAAAAAACTCCTAAGTGTGGAGTTAATTTGTATGAAAACCTACAACTGTGCAGAATTGATTTTACTTACCTTTTCTCTAGGAAATGTCCCAGTGTGATATCTAGGCATATCACACTGAATAGAAAAAGTAACTTAAAAAGTAATCTGAAAAGTAATTTCGACATTTTGACTTACCTGTATTTCAATCAACTGCATTTGAACCTGCATTCAATTGTAAAACACTGCATAAGATTTTGCAAAGCATTTGTATCACTTACCTGTGCCAGGCTTGGCTTGGTTCTAGAAATAAAATAACTTAATATTTTTATACAAACAAAATTGGTCTGAGTTCAGTCTTTGTGTGTTACATCATTTGCTGATTGAGTGTGCACAACAAATGCTTAACACTACCCTCTGATAAAGCCTTACTGCTCGCCCACACTACCACAAATCGAGAGTAAGGTGCTATCTACGTTCACCTCTGCCTACCTTTGGGGTTCCACTGGACTTTGTGCACACAATACCTCATTTTGGTATAGTATATACAGAGCCAGCTTCCTACAGTGAGCTCTAAGCCCATTTAAGTTTTTTTTTTTTATGTTACCAAAAGATCTCTCCAGTGACAGCGCATGCGCTGTCTGAGGCAAGACCTAAAAAGGAGTCACCCTGGCTAATCTGCCGAATGTATCTGTCAATGATGTGTATGACATCCACCTGTTATTCATACATACATTCACATCAACAAGGAGGCACAGGTGGGACAAAAAGTACTGAGACATTTGTTTGCAAGTAGAAGCTCATTTCAACCCAACCTCCAACAACAGAAGGATACCACTACAAAGTCAATGCTCAGCATGTGAATTCAGAAAAGATTCACAGTACAAATTTAAATGGTTACTTATCAGGAGGCATAGTTTTGCAGCTTGAAGAATTTTCTGGATTCACAGGTGATCTTCAACCTCTCCGAGAAATGTGGTGCAACATAAGCAAATAAAGTTACGAATTCAAAGAATAGGAAGCCAAGAAAGTCACAGAGGGGAAAGAAGAATCTAAAGATGGCGACCACACATTAAATACGTTGGGCCTAGATAGTCTCCCAGCTGTATAGTACCAAGTATACATGGAACTGGCAAACAAACTGTTGCAGGTGTATCAAGAGGTACTTTGAGATGGTATCTTACCCCGCTCTGAGAGAGGCTCTAATTGTTGTACTATTGATACCAGGTAGAGACCCCTTGGACTTTAAAGTGTACTAACCTCTTTCCATGCTTAATGTGGATAATAAAGTACTTGTTAAGCTACTAGGTATGTTCCTGAAAGGAGTTAGTGGTCACTTGGTGCTCACGGTAAACCACTTTCGTACCTTACCAACCATTCTGGACTCTTGCAGCCTATCGAAAATGGTTGAGTGGAAGGAAGTGTCAAAAGCTGCAGAGGGGAACAAGACAGGGCTGTCCACTGTCTCGGTTGTTGTTTGCTCTAGCCATGGAGCCCTTGACAGTCTAACTTAAAGAAGAGCTATCAGACTTAGCAATAGAATACATGGAGACAATCACCCGGTCTTGCTTTATGCGGATGACCTGCTGGTTTATTTATCAGAGTAGGGAAACTGGATGCTGTGAATAATGAGGATAGTATGGAGCTTTGGGGAGCAGTTGAGTTTACGCATAAATAAACAGAGGTTTTGGCGTTTCCTTTGGGTGAGTTTTCAGGTCTATCCTTGCAGGAATTACCACCACTATGTACATCGTGGGAAACTGTTATTCCAATATCTGGGAATAATGGTGGCCCACATGAAGAGCACGGGGCATGAGCTCAACACTGTTAAAATGATTGCAAACATTTGAAAGTCTTTAGATCTGTGGGTCGCACTCTCTTAATTAATGGAAGGTCATATACCGATAGCAAAAATTGTAGCATTACCCAGATGCTTCTATTTATTCCAGTGTTGCATGCATGACATTAACCAAGAGCACTTAGATCTGCTTTAATTGTATTTATTTGGGGCCGCAAGAGGAGTAAAGATGGACACTTTACTATGCACTTGTGAAAAAATAGAGGCCGAGTACCTGATAAATCACAACCCAAGAACTCCACTTATGTATGTCCTTCCTAAAATCCATAAGGATGCAGTTAATCCCCCAGGAAGACCGATAATCTCGGGTGTCAATTCTATTTTGGAAAGACCCGCTAAGTACATTGACACTTTCTTAAAACCTCTAGTAAGTGAGACTACCAGTTTTGTAAGAGATACCATGCATGCCATCACATTAATAGGACAACCGTTTGATTGGGACAATGAGTACCTGGTCACATTGGATATTGTAAGTCTTTATACAAACATCCCGCAAGAGGCAGGACTAGAGGCCCTCGAGCATTTTCTGGATAAACGTGTCCGCCCGCATAACGTACCAACAACATTTCTATTACAACTGGCTGAAATCTGTCTCAAATACAATTTTTTCAGCTTCAATGGTAGCAAATTTGTACAAGTGAAAGGTATTGCGATGGGGTGTCCTTTCGCCCCAGAAATGGCCGTGATGTTCATGGCATTGTTTGAAGATAAATGGATATATAATGGCAATCCTTTCGATGGACACATACAAATTTTGCGTCGATATATCGACGATGTTTTTATGTTATGGAGAGGTACAGAAGATAAGCTACAGGAATTTGTATCCTGGTTGAACCGAAGACACCATGACATACAGTTTACTGTCAATTATAACAAAACAGAAATGAATTTCCTGGACCTCCTAATTAAACATGAAGACGGTTTCCTGTACACAACGTTGTATACAAAGAAAACAGATAGAAATACGTTATTGCATTTCACAAGTTTCCATCAACGTAACTTGCGAGAGAATTTGCCTTTCAGCCAGTTTTTAAGAATACGACGCAATTGCACAAAAGGGAGGACTACTTCAACAATGCCAAAGTACTCCTGGAAAACCTCGCAGAAAGAAATTACCCACGCAAATTGCTCAAACGATCAATGAAAAGAGCTTGGTATACTCCGAGGGAATCATTACTAACACCAAGAGCGAAATCAGAAAACATGCCGTTGGTGTGTGTAACAACGTTTTCTGGCAGCACTAATGAAGTTAAGAAAATCGTACGAAAAAACTGGCACACTGTGAATGCGTTGGAACCATTCAGAGACTTACCAATCTTTGCTCTAAAGAAAAACCGGAGCTTAAAGGATAAGCTAGTACGAGCAAATACTGCAGAAAAGAAGATAAATCCAACAATTCGCTCTTTATTGTCTTTACCTCCCATAAAAGGCCATAGGAGATGCGGTAACTGTATGTAATGTGACAGCACAATTGAAGGTACCATCTTCACGTATGGCAATAAATTTGTGAAGCACGAAGAATTCACAAATTGCAATACACACAATGTGATTTACTGTGTCACCTGTCCTTGTCCATTGGCCTACATTGGAAAGACGACTCAGCCCATAAAGAAGAGAATAACTCAGCATCGATCTCGAGTAAGATGCAAGATTGTAAATGCACCAATGGTCCCTCATTGCATTGAAAGAAACCATAGTCCAAACGATCTCAGATGGACAATTCTAAAACATATAACTGGCAATAACATCGACAGTCTACTCTCCAAATTCGAGGCTAAAACCATAATGTATTTCAACACAATTGAAAATGGTTTGAACGAAATGAGTGAGATTTGCCATTGTGGATGAACAGAAAATGTGGGCGGTCTTAACGTCTAGAACAGATCCTCTGTCTATACTCTGAGAAGCTATAATACAGAAAGTTTCAAGCATGTCCTACAAGTTGTCACTTCGAAAGAATTGGCAAATAAGAAACACACAGACATGACAAGTAAAGATATATATATATATATATATATATATAGTTTAAGCGACACTAGGAACTAATGGTTTGCATTACGACCGGGGTTGACCCCGTATATTCATGCACAACTATGAACGTGTGCCTGCCAGAGACGGGCTTTTTCTGATTCAACTAATTCCCGTCCCCGTATATGGAGACTAGTAGGAGTGTAATCACAGATAGCCATGGCAACAAAGGGGGAGGAAGTCAGGCAAGGGAAGTCAGAACGCCCACATCCGGTTTGGGCGATGACGCATGGGGGATGCGGAAGTATTAAGACGAGCAAATAGAATGCCGGCGAAAGGAGCCCGTAACTGCGCTTCCTGTCGCCTGGCGTTCTCGAAGAAGAAAGGGAAACAAGCCTGAAACGAACCAGGTATTTGTGATATGGATTTTATTAAACCCTCACAAGAGCTCATGCAGATGGGCTTTTAGCACACGTCGCATGAGCACCAATATATCAAGGGCACATAGGGTGATCAACTCAGAGGGGTTTCGTTTAGCGTGAAGATCACTCATGAATAGCGAATAGCACATTGGTTGGTAACGTGCACTGAAGTGTAAGTGCGAGATTACACTCATTAAGAGAGGTCGGGTATAAGGATGAGATGTGTCCCCTGTGTAAGCTTAAACTATGTTCTCGTGTAACACCATCGGGCCACAATTAGTTGGTTGACGCTTGAGGTGTCGCTAAATCCCGCTGTATCTAGCTCACAGTGGTCACACGGGTTAGGAATGAAACAGCATATACTCCCTTGCCACATATGAGGCTCCTTGTAGTAATGCAAACTAGTGTTTTCTTGTGCTTTCTAGAAAAAATTTAAAAAAGAAATACGCAGACATAAGTTTCCAGGAGGGAGAATATATAACCACGCATATGAAACAAACACGGTATGCCCTAATCTCTATTTAGGTCAACCAGATTTTACTACAACACATTCATTATTCAGTGTTTGATTAGCTGTTTTGATTGTTTACCCATGCAGGCATTTAAAGTCCTACATATCCGAAGTTCTGTCCTGATGAAGACCTTCTCATAAACTATTCTTTCTGGTCCAACTCTCCGAAGGTCGAAACGCGTTGGCTCTCTTACTTCAGAGCAACCTAGTTTAACATAACTTGCTTAGTAATAAGCATTTTTGAGTTGACCAAGAGCTGCTCTATAAATGAGTCTGTTAAATATTTTTCTGACCCCTTTTTGGACCCATTTAGTATAGTGAATTGAGGGTGACTTAGAGATCCCAGCCCCAATTCTATGTGTTAATCGGTAGGACATTCAATTTTTTGGAATAATAACTACGGCACAAATGATCACAAAAAAGAGTGATAAATGTTTTTGTATGTAATGTTTTTAAGGCCTGAAGTCATTTGTATGTCTTTGGTCACATGTATGTCTTTGTAAATAGTGCACAAGTCTTAGTGTGTTTTTTGGTTGTGTTAAAGTACATTTTGTTTAGTAATTCATTGTTTCATGTCTGCACATATTTAACAAAAGATAGGTGGATGTCATAAATGTGTAAAGTGATGGTAATCCCTCTCTTGACAATGAAAAAAATGAAGGATGCTTTTTCAAATAAATGGAGCCAATGGTGATTAAAAAACCATTGTTGTATAAGTAAAAATTGATCTATGGTGTTAGAGGTATTTGTTTTTTGTTTATGAAATTAACCAAGAGCACTTAGATCTGCTTTAATTGTATTTATTTGGGGCCGCAAGAGGAGTAAAGATGGACACTTTACTATGCACTTGTGAAAAAATAGAGCTGAGGGTCCAGACATTGAAGCATACTTCATAGCCATTCAACTACAGTTTGTATCAGGCGGCTTTGCCTAGAACAAAGTGTCAACACAGAACTACATGGGCGCGTTGCTGTCCAGTGATGACCTGTTAACATGTTTCTTTACGAAAACTAAATTGCTATTGATGGTACTTAATTTGTAAGAGATATGATGCAGTTATCGAAGCAGTTGTGTGTTTGATGGAGCAAATGAACGTCCTGCACAAGAGATTTGCCTCTTTGGTGATAGCCTGAGTTTGCCTTATTGTATGATATTTCTAAATGGAGGGCGAGAGGATGTGAGAACACATGGGCGTTGTTAGAAACGGAGGCCCTAAAGACCATAGACAGCGCAGTAGAGTACTTCAATTTAGATGTTGGGCACTTTCTCCACTACTGTGCTCTACACCAGATGATGAGACCAGTCCAGATTGTATATTGCCATCAGAGCTGACACGCTGCAACCGGCACAAAGTTAGAGGACACTGGGAAACTGATTGTGGTACCCTGTTTACAGACAAACAGTGGCAATGCCCTTGCACTAATGATCAGCCAGACCTATTTACCACTCTTTAAGTATGTTGTATTTCTTTTGTGATCTATGTCACTCGATGGGCTTGTTCTAATCTAAAAACCTTCAATAAAACATGTTTAGAAAAAGAAACCAAGGCGACCACGCACTGGGGCTTCTGGGGCACACTTCTCATGTCATAGGGGGGGACACATACCACCAAATGGGAACAGATCATGCCCTGCATAAAAATAAAAAGGCAACAAAAACAATGAAAAATCTACGGAAGTATTCTGGACTCAATAGATAGTGGAATAATGCACAATATGTGAATCCAGGAAATTCTTCAAGCTGCAAAATCATCCCTAGAGGTAAGTAACAATTTCGTTATCATTTAACTCTCCAGTCATCTTTCTATAAATCATACCCAACAGTCTCCTCCTCCTTCTGCATCTTCCACCACATTTATTCTCCAGTCCTCCTCTGTAACTTATTACTCATCACTGAAATATATGCTGGGTACAAAAGATTCTGTATCTTCATCCTTGTAATCATACTACAGTTATTCAAACTCCTCTAAAGGCAGTCTCAACTACAGATGTGCCATTTTGTTTTTTGAACCTTAAGTGTCCTTGCAACAAATTTTTATAACATTAGTATTGTACCTAGTTGTATGAAAAGTACCTTGGTTTTAGCTGAATGTGTAGGTAGCTTCAGTCAATTAGGCTTTAGCCCTGCAGTGCCTCACCTCAGACTCCTATCTCGTTACATGATGGGTCGCGGTCAGGAGCCTTACTACCCTTTTTACACCCTGTGACTTGCTGGTTGTAAGTGAAGTAAAAAAAAGAAGAGGGTGAAAGCTGAATCCCATGCAGGCTGCAACTTTCAGTTCTCTGTTTCAGGAGAGTTTTGTGGCTGCCCTAAGGGTCTGTCCAGCTGAAGGTAGGTTAAAACAATTCAAATGCAGATGCGTGTGTATGTGAGAGCATGCGTCTGTTTGAAAGTGGGTGAGGCTGAGTGACGGACTGAGAGTGTAACTGTGAGAATGAGTCAGAGTGAGAGCGTAAAGTGAATGTGAGTGAGCATGAGTTGAATATGCGTTTGTAATTTGCTTGGAAGTCTGCTGCTGGCCCAGGTTTATTAGAGAGAATTCTTGGCTTAAGGTGTAGCCAATGGGAAATTGCTGACACTGGCATATGGGACATAATTCTTGGCAAAAGGGGCAGCCATGGCAAATTGCTGGCATTGGGGTATTAGAAATAGTTCTTGGAATAAAAGGGCACCCATGACAATGCTGGCACACATGGAGGCAATATTGACATATGGAGGGCACCCACTGCACATTTTGAAGAACAACAAAGATGGTTCGAGGCATGGAGAGCACCAGACTTCATTGTCTTGAAACACCATAAAAGCACATGAATATGAGAGTCCATTTTCAACGGCTTATGGCTTTGAAAATTATACTTTAAAATATACTAGTAAACCCCATTTTTAAAAAGTTGTCTTGCAGGAGAACTCGCCCGATACTTCGGAGTACTGCTTTTCCTGTGGGCAGTCTCTACGAGATGCAAGAGCAGCTGGTTTCCGTTTTTCCTCCTTTGTACCAGCACAGCTTCCTAAACTGTGTTCAGTCGTATCCAATTATTTAAAGAGGTGCCCCTATCACAAACAGTTTAAAAATTAATCCTCCTAAAAACTCGTTTTTGATTTTTAGCAAAAGCCATCACTTGGTCTTCTCTTCAAACATGTTATCCTCTTCTTCAATAAACGAGTGAGCCACTCAGCACATAAAGTGAAGTTAGAGACACATTTTGAATAAAATTCACAAAGACCCAGGAAAGCGAGTAGTTGGTCTCTGTGGTAAGGTGTGGGGTTGTCCTATACAGCCAACATCAATCTTCTCTTGATTTTATGCCTCTGTTGAAATTACATGTTCTAGATGGTCTACTTCAGTTTTACAGAATTTAAATTTACTATGCAGAGGCTCAACCCCTTTTTGCTATAAACCTTCAATACCTCAGTCGGTCTTTCATTGAACTCTTCTCAGCGCTGCCAAAAAACCCCAAAAAGCTAAAAAGCCATCTTGAAATGTCAGAATACCATTTTTTACATTAACAATTTAATGTACTAAGTGCTAAAATACATCCTCTGCTGGTGCCGGCCAAAATGGCATCCGCTTAAACTGTTTAATATTCTCTGGTACTGCAAAGGACATAAACTTTTTTGATTCTTTGAAAAATCAAACCTGGTAATCTGCTCGCCATGCGGTCTTCCTCTGGTGTTTGGGTTCAGTGCACAACTCCAAGTCCTTCGAGGAGTGTGCCCTTATGAACAAAAGTCAATGCTGAAACGCAAAGCTGTATGTTGCGGAACACCAAAAGAAGCCTCGCAAGTCCTGCTCAAAGTCGAGGGCGTGACCTATTTCTGCAATAGGTCGTCATCGAGGTCAAAGTCTGTTTGTGAGTAGAAGTCTAAGCAGACCAAGCTGGATTTGTCCCAGCCCTGCAACTCTCATCCTGAGCAGTGGCAAGGGTGTCAACAATGCCTCGCGGTCTCGGTCCCCTGCCGGATAGGCAATAATGTAACTGATCCCGATGCATCCTGAGTTTCGCAGACGTTGCAACAGATTGAGCTCTGCGAAGAGTTCATGTTGTGAATTTTCACCACCCTTCAGGCTCCCTCTGACATGCCTTTATCCCCCAACGCTCAGCAGAGGCCACCAGTCGGGATAATTTTGGCAAGTTTGCCCTTGGCACCATCTGTGTCTTCAGAACCCACCTCTGGTTCTGCTCCGATGGCAAAGCTGTTTTGCAATCTGCCACCAAGTTCCACGCAGGTCCCTGTTATATCGTTGTTGGCACAGACTCCCATCGGCACCAGAGGACGACTCTGTTCCTATCATTCTCTCCATCTTTGAGATGGATCCATCTCTGCCTCAACTGAGGTCATGTCTCATCACTGTATTGATGCACCCGGCCCCAGTTAATTCTGATTCGGACAGAACTATGCCTATACCTCTGATTCGTACCCCAGCGCACCAACTTTTCGGTTGGGACACTGACCAGAGCCAACTAGCCTTTGAGGATGACAATGGTGATGCGAAGGGAGTATTTTCCCCAACATTATTAGAATGCAAATTTATACCTAGATTTACAAGATTCCAGTAGTTGATCACTTCCCCAGGCACTGTGTTGTGTGCTCCGCCTGGACCATCAACAGAAGAGTGCCTTCATTGCCATGGTGATGAGATGCGCGGCTGAGGCCTTAGACTAGCAATTGCGACCTATGGAAGTAAAAACCAGTGTTTTAACAAAGGTTTTACAACCTAGACAGACTTAATTGGAGTCTTTACTCCCATTTAATGAGGCCCTGACTGACACCATTATGGACACAGTCAGGCTATAGAACTCGTTTTAGAATGAAAACCGCTAGTGGTCAGTGAACTCGGGGAGAACCTGGACCCAGGAGGATAGGCAGCCTTGGTCCTTTTGGATCTCTCTGCAGCCTTTGACACTTTCTTCCACTCCACCATTTTCGATAGGCTGCATGAGTCCAGAATGGTTGGTAAGGTACGAAAGTGGTTTACCTCATTTTTGTAAAATCGAACCCAAGGTGTATCTTGACCTCAATTTGAGTTTTCCCCATACACTATTGGGTTTGGGGGCCACAAGGCTTTCACTCAGCCCTACCTTAGTCAACATATGTGTGGCTCTCTTAGTTAAAAGGTATGGCCTGACCGGATGATACTAAAATTGTGGTACTATACCACAGAATGTGGAGGCGCCCCAAATTAATTTTTCAGCATGTATGTTTTGATTCAGCGCCTGCAAACCATTCACAATGCCGCTGCTTGGCTGATTTTGAAAATCCCACCTTGAATTTTGTTGTCTGGTCTTCTTCTTGCACTTTACTGGCTTCCTGTTAGTAAGATAATCCAATTTAAAGCTCTGATCCTAGCCTTCAGGGCCTACCACTTTTGTATACTTTATTATTTCGCCCTAAGTGGAACGGGTATGCCCAGACATAGGTCCAGTGTACACTGTCACTGGAACCAAGCTATACCCTACTGATGAACCCACAAGGGCGAAACCGGTACTGGGTCGTTTGTGTTCTGGTTCAGGGAGGACCTGGCTTGGCAGTTCGGGCTGGACTTTTCCCATTGGAGCTGAGTCAAGAGTGATTTGCTTATAGCTGGCTCCAAACTGAGGTGGCATGATGTGCAAAATAACGGTGGATTGGGATGCGGCCCGAGTATTTCAGTGGCTGAGATTAATTCAAGCATTCCATTCATCACTTTTTGTATACTTTATTATGTCGCCCTAAGTGGGACGGGTATGCTTTGACGTGTGTCCCGTGCACACTGTATCACTAGAACCAAGCTGCATCCGCCTGATGAGCCCATAACAAAGGCGAAACCGGTCCCGGGTTTCTTGTGTTTAGGTTCAGGTAGTATCTGGCTTGGCAGTTCTTGCTGGACTATTCCCATTAGAGCAGGACCAAAACTCCTTTGCATAAAGCGGAGTCCAAACTGAGGTGGCATGGTGTGCAAAATAACGATGAATTGGGATGCAGCCCAATTAACGACCAGTGGATGAGATTAATTCAAGCTTTCAATCCATTACTTTTTGTATACTTTATCAAGCCTTCCTATCTCCGCTGTAAAATACACAGATATGTTCCTGAAAGATGCCTTGTAGGAAGGTAGGATCCTTCTGCTTGGTTACCCCCACTTTTTGCCTGGTACTGAGCTGTGTTTTTGACTAGTCTGACTGGGATCCTGCTAATCAGGACCCCAGTCTATCTGCTTTCTCCCTAAACGTTTGTGTTCAGTACTTGGGTACATCCCAAATTGGATACTGGGATATCCTAGTCAGTCCCTAGTATATGGTACCCATGTACCGAAGGCATAGGTACCCCAGAGGTCTCCCATGGGCTGCAGCATGCATTATGCCACCCATGAGAGACCATTCAAAATGGATCTACAGGCCTGCCATTGCAGCCTGTGTAAGTTGGTGCATGCACCACTTACAAAAGATAAAGGTTTACTATATCTAAGTGTCACTTCACTTAAAATCTATAAGTCACCCCTATAGCAGGCCTTTACAATCCTGAGGGCAGGGTGCTTGGTTCTAAGTGAGAGGGTGCCCCTGCATGAGCAGGGCACCCCTGCAGCCTATGGAGTCCATTCTCTCGGGTTGTCAGTGAAGCAGCCATGTACTATATAGAGGGGCACCGCGTAATCGCGCGATGACCATCTCGAAAACGGCTGCAACAAATCCTATCATGTTTGGTATCAAACATGTTGGAATCATACCCCCACACCGTAAATGGTGTTGGAGGTATGATTCCAAGCACTGGAAGAGCCCTCCGTTAGGCTCTGTGTTCCCGGTACCAGCCTTCTAGTCCCGAACAGCACGAAATGGTTGCTGCTGACCAGAGAGATATTTCTGCTCTCCTGCTGCTGAGCCAAGCTCGAGCAGGGGAAGGCAGAACAATAGGCATCCTGTCACAGGGAGTTGTGACCACCTCCCAGACAGGATTTAGTGTATTAGGGCTGAGTGGGTGTGCTTGCCAGTGCCCGAAAGGCTGCATGAAGGGCACAGTTGGTTTCCCTGTGCATAGTCCAGTCAAACCAGTCCTGGGAGCCATTGGCTCCTGCTCTGGCGTGAAACTGGACAAAGGACATAGGAGTAGCCTCCCCCCTGTTGAGACCCTCCCCTGGGAGAGTCCCCTGAATCTTCCCAACCCCTTCCTTAGGGTACTTAAGGGCTTCCCTGGGTGTAGGTCCCTAGATTCGACATGGGATAAGATTCAGAACTGAAACCACTGCACTTTTACCGTCTGGGCACTCTGGACTTCGTTGGGCCGGACTTCGCTCCCTTCCAGTCTGCTGCATCATCTGTGCATCATACAGGAACCTTCCAAGGCCTGTGAAGCATCAAGGACAACCGAAGTAATCTCCCTTGGAGTGAAGGAGTCACCCCCTGCATTTGCAGGCACCGCAACTAAGTCGACTGGTCTGCAGATCCCGAGCTCCTCCGGACTCCGTGGGCTCTGCAACACAGGTGGTGGTTTTCCTCAGTTCCTGAGGCCTGCTCTACCCTCTTACCAAGTTTGAGGCCAGTAGTCCTTGTGGGGGTTGCAATAACCGAACCCCTGGGTACCGCGTCCCCTTTGCAGTTGCAAAGGCTTGTTGACATCCTTGCAAGAAGATCTTTGGGCTCTAAGTAGACATAACCTCGCACCTCCAGTGACCAGAATCTACAGCTACTCCGCATCGTGTGCATCGTGGCCTGCATCTTGTGGTGAGCTGTTTGAGGTCCTCTTGCGACTCCTGTGCCTTTGGCCTGTGGGTCACCTTTGTTTTCCTTGGGCTCCCCTGATTGCTCAGGGCCTGCCCTGACTCCCCTGCTTGTGGTGAGTCTCCTGGACCTTGCTGGTCCCAACCGTGCACCTTCTTGACTTCCTGCATGGGTTGCATTTGCCAAGGCTTGTTGGTGCTTCCGCTGGACACCGTCCCCTCAGCACTCAACATCCTTCGTGGGACAGCTCGTATCCAGGACCTGGTCGTCCTCAGCGTCGCCTGGTCCTCTCAGCTGCAGAGTCAAGATACCATCATCTTTCCTGATGCACCTGACATCGGAAGTCATTCGTCTTCCAGGGCTCCTGGTCACTCCCGAGTGACATAGACTCTGCCACCTCTGCTTTCAGGTACTCCTCTTCAAGAATCCACGTTTGTATTCCTTCGGACACTTTCTCCTCTTCCAGCAGCGGCACTTTCTTTAAGTCCTCCATTGGGTTCCACAGTGGTTTCCGATGCCACTTCACATTTATGCACCTGGCTTCCCTGGGATAGGTGACTTGGGTACCATGTTATCCACGGGTGTGGTGGCTCTCCAACCTTCTGTCTTCCATGGTGTTTCTTCAGGGTCCACTCGGAAGTGCCCCTAATCTTTAAAAATCCAACTGCGACTTGCACATAGACTTGTACGGAGCCCGTGGTTGTGTTCACACACTGCACACTCCCTCCGTGGGGTCCCTATCTACTTACCTTGAGTGGTTCTGTGGGTCCCCAGCAATTCTGCATCCTCTCGACATTGTCCTGACTCGAGTCGTGGTTCTTATACCACTTTCTTAGTATATGGTTTGGTCCCTCCTGGGGCCCACTGTGTATTAGTGCTATTTACTGTGATTTCTTTGCTAAAGTATTGTGTGGTTTGTGTCTATCTCTGTGTAGGAGATACTGTAACGTACTAGATAGTGTTATCTAATAAATACATATTTTTATAAATACTTCGTGGTTCTTTTTCATTTAATCTATACTATAAGATTGCATTCTGGTAAAAAAAAGGTGCTTTACACTCCTTCAAGACTAAGCCTGAAGGCTGCTCTCCACAGCTACCACTTGGATAGCTTTCTAAGGTTGTCTGAGACCTCTTAAATCGCCATAAGGGTTGTCTGGACGGGTGCAAGGTGCCCACTTACATTAGTGGACATCATATACCAGGCCAGCTTCTCACATGCCTCAACTCAGCTGATGAATCTCTAGTAGTGATCTGAAAAACTAGTTTTGCTAGAGTTTTGTTCTCTTACAGGCCATCCACTTTTTAGAATCAATTACTGCTAGAGCTCCAGTTTAGTTTTAGGAAGTTTCTGAAAGCATGGCTCTTTTGTAAATGAAGCCTTTCTTTGGCTTTTTCAGCAGCTCTTGTGGGTTCTTTTAGTGCCAGGACACCCTTGGGTAGCTGGGTGGTCTAGAAATTGCCAAATTCATCAATCGAGCATCTGGCCTAAGCAGTGTTTTGCCCTCTAATAAATAGGTAGTTTGCCAGACGCCACAGGCCAGCACCGAGCATCCCTGATTTTTATTGACCCCCCTCACCCTGCACCATAGAGTTTGGTGGTTTAGCCTTCAACTCGAAGGATAAATTCCAATTGTATCCCCATGACGACTCCTGACAGAGGACACCTTGAGACCTTTGAGAAGAGGATTCTTTCCTCAGCCTGCCTTGCCGTTGGGTCGTTAATGCCAGCTGCTCCCTCGGGAGATATACCCATGCTTTATGGAACACTGTTGTTGCCGTCAGCCACGGTGAAATTTCAGGCCAATTTTCCTCATACTATTCAGGGTGGTCAGAATGCCGCAAACTACATTTTCCCATCTGGGCTAGACGCTACTGGATGCCTGGTGAGAGCTATTGGCACCAGCATTGTGCTTCAGCAGTACGCTTAGGGGCGATCCATGGCTTCTCTGGAGATGCCTGTTGGTGAGAAGGCTGATTAGATCTGGGAGTACTTTAAAGAAAGTGGGCCACAGCACGTTATTGATATTGGTAAGATAGCAACCTGGTTGTCAATTCCTAATTTTGCAGAGTATTATTCTGTTGCTTTTCATTTACGGCTGGAGACACCGGTAGGTCACTGTTAAAACATTGGCTTGCAGCTAAATAAGACTGACCTCTCCTTCTCTATGAGGACTACCTAAATACAGTTGTTGAGTAACATGTAAATCTAAAATTGGATCACAGCAAAAAAGAAACCAGCTACTTAGCAATGACAATACTATGTGCATCTAAAATAGCCTCAAGCTGAAGAGTCTCGAAGAACCTTTAGGGATACCCTCCCGCCTCTCCAGTGAAGATCTGCATTGCGCCATTTTTTTCAATGTACATGATGCAGATCACTAGCAGAGGTCTTGCGTGTCGCAGTTCAGGGGAAAATTGAATTTGAAGATCTGATAGAGACTTCTAGCGCATATTCTTTACCATAGAATTATCCCCAGGTGTCAGACTGGATCCAGGAATGATTTCATGATCACTACCCCTGCTCGCCGGTAGGTGGCTTCGTTCAGCTCCGCTTGCCATCGTCCGTCCTGGAAATGACGTTCACGGGGCCTATATAGGCGCCACCCAGGTGCGCTGATATCAGTTCTTTTCTTTCTGCACCGGTTCAGCGCAGGTCCGGGAAGAGCTACCCCATAGTCACATTTTGTCAAACCTTTTTTTTGACGTTTTGTCGAAGTCTTTTTGAGGTCTTATCGCCTGGTGTGGCAGAAATGTCATTCAAGAAGGCTGGCTTCAAGCCCTGTGACGCCTCTCACCGACAGATGTCGGTGATTGGACCCACACCTTGTTTGCCTGTGGTGCCTCGAACGAGACCATGACCCAATAGCCTATTCTGACTGTCCGCCATGCATCCAAAGGCCTTGATGGAGCGATCCTTCAAGCTCCTGATAGCTTGATAGATCATGAGGAAGGTCCCGGGAGCGGTTGCTGAGTACGAGGTCGTCATTGCACTTAATGTCGTTAAGCCATTCTGGTAAGTTCTGCTCCCACAAGAAGAAAAAAGTCGAAGCGTGCTTCTATTTTCACCTAGTCCATCAGCCGACGAGGGAGCGTCTGGCTCCGTGGTTGAGCCAGCACCTGGGCCGACTTTGCCCCTCCCTGTGTTTCCAGGAGCCAGAGCGACCCTAATTCAACTCCGAGCGTTGTGTAGCCATGTGCCTCATATTTGAGAGGCTCGTTCCTTCTGGTGCGCTTTGAGGTCCTGCAAGTTTGGGAGGAGGCCCTATTGGATCAACGACAGCGGTTCGGCCCCAGTCGTGCCCCAGGGATCCAAAGATGGATTTGTATTAGTGCAGGACGTAGCATGTCGACCTTCCCTGGCACCGGTGCTGAGGCCAATGGTGCCAGTGGCACCATCCCCATGTACATCTCGACTCCGACATTGAGTCGAAGAGGCATCATCCAACTCCGGCGCCAACTGGAGCCATGACTTTCGGGCCTGAGCCATATTCCTACGGGCTAGGACTCTGGGAAGAATAGGAGGGTCGCTGGATCCTGAAGACTACCAGCCTTATGAGTCCTTGGACTAGTGTGAGGATCTGATGGAGACATCTAGCCGCAGATTACTTACCTTTGAACGTCCAGGTGTCAGGCTGGATCCAGAAGATTTTTCTTAGCAGCACCCCTGCGTGCCGGTAGGTGGCGTCTGTCGACTCCGCGTGATGTCGGCGTCGTGTTTGTCGTGGTGGTGACGTCCGCGTTGTCAATATAACCGCCACTCCGGCGCGCTAACATCTTTTGTCGACTCCTTTTGGTGTGCTAGAGATGTCTAGCAAGAAGACCTCGGAGTTCAAGTGTTTCTCTGGTGCCTGGAGGGTGACCACCACACAAAGTTGTGCTCTAATTGCCGGGCCATGGCACCGAAAAACTTAAGGGATCGGTCCCTAAAGCTAATCGCGGCCCGGCGTCCGGCGCCTCGGAGGTCACCCCGTCGATCTCGATCCCGGTCGAGAGGAAGGTCCGAGCACCGCTCCGGAGAATCGAAGTCCTCTTCTTCTAAGTCATCAGGTAAGAGGCGTCACAAGAAACACAAGAAGTCGAAGCGTGCTTCGACTTTGCCACGTCTGTCGCGTGATGAGACGGAGGAACCTCGGCACTCGAGGCCCTGCTCCGCAGAGCGGGTGCCTAAGTCGGCTCCGCGTTTCCCTCCCTTCCCAGGGCCTAGAGTGACCCCTGCCCAACTGAAGGAGTTCTATGATGCCATGTGCGCCATAATTCGGTGGTCTGACCCTGCCAGCGCGCCTTCGGGCCCCGCAGGCTCAGATGATTGAGTACCCTTAGGTTCTGCGCCTTCGGCCACGGCCTCCTACTGTACCCGTTCCCGGGTCTGGACTGGTGCCGGTCGCACCTCCACAACGACCTTCCCCGGCGCCGCATCTGCAGCAGAGGTCCTCGCCTTCGCCTCCCCGATTCTCATTCCAGATGACACGGAGCCGGTCGGGCGTCCACCGACGCAGAGACCTGCGCCGACAGAGCTGTACGGCTCCAGTCCGTTTAACCTGCCTTATTCTGAAGGGTTAGAAATGGAAGAGGAGGATTGGGAGGGGGAGCAGGTCCCCTTAGAAATCCCTCAACCCCAGGACATGGGCTGTTATGAGGAACTAGGTGATGCCAGTGGCCTGGACACCTTCCCAGATTCTGGCATGCTGTCTCCCCCTAACCTGGCAAAGGAGGAGGGGGCATCATTCACTATGGTGGTGCGTAGGGTTGCGGCGGTTTTGGACCTGCAGCTCCCTACAGTGGCAGTGAAGACTAACGTCTTGACAGAGGTGATGCAGCTTGGTGTCTCTAGCTCGGAACCCTTGCTGCCTTTCAATGAGGCCTTGGCAGACGTTCTTCTGGGCACCTGGTCCAAGCCCAGCCCAGGGGTTCCTGTGAATAGAACGATTGCCAGCTGCCATCGCCCAGCACCGGGGGACCCAACTTTCCTCACTGCCCACCCCACAAAGCTTGGTGTTTCAAGTTTCCACTTCCCGTGGCGCATTCCCTAGCGCGCCCCCGGACAGGTAATCCAAGAGACTGGAAATCTTTTGGGACTGCATGCCTTTTGGGCCCTTATTCCCATTCGATATGGGACACGGTTGTGCAGGAGTCTCGGAGGAGGACCGGATTCTACTCTCCCAGGCCATTTCAGACGGGAGAGATGCAGCAAAGTTCGCCATCCGATGTGGCTTGGACACGACAGACTCGCTGGGCAGAGCGATTTCCATGATGGTGGCCATATGTTGCCACACCTGGCTGAAGACGTCTGTTTTTTTGGGGGATGTCCAAGCTAATCTAATGGACATGCCCTTTGATGGCTCTCATCTCTTCGGAGACAAAGCTGTTGCCGCCTTTGAGCGTTTGAAGGACTCACGGGCTACGACCAAGTCCTTGGGCCTCACCACCGCATCCCGGTCTGTCTACTTTTCGCTCCTTACGTGGCTTTGGAAGGGGCTACCAACCGCGCCAACCCTATTCAGGCCAGAGGGCCCCGCAAGTTCAGCAACCTATGCAGGGCCTTGGATGCTGTTCACCCCGACCCAGGGGTTTGGGAGGCCAGAAGTCGAGCCAAGTCACAATCCCCATCTCCACTGCAAAACCCTCCTAGTTTGAACCCCCAGGATCATTCAAGGCCAGTTGATGGCAGAGAACGCCATCATCTCCACCACTGGCAAAACATCACCTCAGACAGGTGGGTGTTGCAAATAGTCCTAAGGTTCTACTCCCTCCCCTTCAAGACTGCCCCTCCATCCATGCCTCCGGTGTACGATCAGGTGACAGAGTATCACCTTACCGTACTCCGCGAAGAAGTCAAGACTCTCTCTTGGCCAAGGGAGCTATAGAGAGGGTTCCCCGGCCAGAAATAGGCTGTGGTTGTTATTCCTGCTATTTTCTGGTCCCAGAGAAGGACGGAGGTCTTCGCCCTATCCTCGACCTCGGAGCACTCAACTACTTCCTTAAAAAGGAGAAGTTCAAGATGCTCACCCTAGCTCAAGTCCTGTCTGCCCTGGACCCGGGATACTGGAAGGTAGCGCTGGACTTGCAGGATGCCTATTTTCATAACCGCGTCCTACCTGCCCATCGTCGATAGCTGCGGTTTACTGTGGGCCACGAGCACCTTCAGAATGCCGGGCTCCCCTTCGGCCTCACCAGTGCCCCTCGGGTGTTCACAAAAGTGATGGCGGTGGTTGCAGCCCATCTGCCGAGATCAGGGGTTCCAGTCTTCCCCTATCTCGACGACTGGTTGTTGAAGGCGTGCTCGTTCCAGGCTGTCATCTTCCACCTCCAGACTAAAATGAACCTCCTTCATTGACTGGGGTTCACTATCAATGAGCTGAAGCCACACCTGACTCCCTCTCGGACGCTCCTTTTCATCAGAGCAGGTCAAGATATGGTGCAGTTTCAGGCCTTTCATCCAGAAGAGCGAGTCCAAGATATTCACGCTATGATACTGATGCTCTATCCTGGATTTCCGTGAGACTGACTCTGAGGGTGCTGGGCCTCATGGCCTCCTGAATCCTGCTGGTGACACATGCCCGTTGACATATGCGAGCTCTGCAGTTGGACCTGAAGTTCTAGTCTGCGCAGCATCAGGGGAATCTCTCCAACATGGTGCAGATCTCGGAGGGAACTGCGAAAGGTTTACAGTGATGGTTAACAAACAGTGATTGGGTCAGTGGCAGACCACTCTCCCTTCCCCATCCAGATCTGACAGTAATGATACATGTGTCACTCATGGGATGGGATGGCCATCTGAGAGAGGTGGAGATCAGAGGATTTTGATCTCCAGCCGAATCAGAACTCCACATCAAACTGTTGAAGGTCTGAGTGAACCGATTGCCATTGAAGGCCTTTCTGCCCTTCACCCAGGGAGGCTGGTGGAGGTGTTCACGGACAACACCACAGCCATGTGGTACTGCAACAAACCGGGTTGTGTGGGGTCGAGGACCCTTTGTCAAGAGGCCCTTCGGCTCTGGGCATGGCTGGAACAGCAGGACATATCCCTGGTGGTTCAACATCTGGCGGGTTGTCTAAATGCCAGAGTGGACAAACTCAACCAAAGATGCCTACCGGATCACTAATGGCGCCTCCTCCTGGAGGTGGTGAAGGTCTCTTTCAGCAGCGGGGAGAGCCTTAGTTAGATCTGTTAGTCACTGACCACAGTGTGCACTGTCTGCAGTTCTGCGAACTGGAGTTTCCAAGGCGACTCTCACTCAGAGGCGCTTTTTATTTAGAGTAGAGCTCAGGTCTCCTACACACCTTTCCGCCCATACCACTCCTGCCCAGAGTTCTCAAGAAGATCAGGAACGACTGTGCCCAAATCATCCTTGTAGCTCTGGATTGGGCACAGAGAATCTTAAGTATCCCGAGCTGTTAAGCATGGCCATCGGTCCTCCGATCAGGCTGCCCCTTCCGGTGGATCTTCTGCCGCAGCAGCTGTGGAGTGTTCTCTACCTAAACCTGTCAACGCTCTGCCTTCTTGCATGGAGCTTGAGCGGCAACAGTTGACAACTTTCTACTTTTTGCCCAAAGTCCGTCATGTTGTTCTTGGGAGCCAGGCGTCCCTTCACTAAGGCGATTTACACCTGCCATTGGGCAAAATTTGTGGCATGGTGTACAGAAAGATAAATTGATCCTCTTTCTGCCCTCCTTTCTCAGATTCTCCTTTTCATCCTTTCTCTTGCCCAGCAGGGCTCTATTCTGGGCGCGCTAAAGGGCTATCTCTCTGCTATATCTGTTTTTTTGCGGTTGCCTAACCAGCCATCCCTCTTCAAATACCCTATTGTAAATAGGTTTCTAAAAGATTTACATTTGTTTCCACCTTCTCCTTTTGTTATGCACCAGTGTGACCTCAATCTCGTCCTCACTGTCCTTATATCCGCTCCCTTTGAGCCTCTGCACAATTGTCCACTCGGGCGTCTTACCATCAAGATGGCCTTCCTGGGTGCTATAACATCTGCCCGGAGGGCCAGAGAGCTTCAGGCCTTGTCATTCAATCCTCCTTATCCTAATATCTATTCAGACAAACTGGTGCTTCGTACGAGAGTTTCCTTTCTTCTGAAAATCTCACTTTCCTGTAGGCCAAGCCATCGCTCTGCCTACTTTTTAAGCTCCACCTCATCCTTCCAAAGAAGAGGAGTGACTTTACTCTCTTGATCCAAAAAGATTGTTGTTGATTTGTCTTGATCGCACACGAGAGTTCCGGGTGGATGACCAACTCTTTGTGGGTTATGTCGGAGTGAAGAGGGGATGGTGGGCAGTACAGAAAAGGACCATCTCAGGATGGATCATACTCTGTATCAAAATCTGCTACGCATTGGCTAAAATGCAACCCTCTGAAGGTTTGCTTGCTCATTCCATCCGTACTAAAGCTGCAACAACTGCGTTAGCTTGCAGAGTTCCAGTCCTGGACATCTGCCAGGCAGCAACATGGGCTTCCCTGCACATGTTTACCAAACACTACTGTCTGGAAAGTCAGGTCCATTGGAATTGGCACTTCGTCCGTTGTCCTGCAGGATTTCCTCATGTGAAATTGGTCCGGAGACTCGCCTCCGGGAGGCATTGCTTGGATATCTATTCTCAGGTAAGGAATCTGCGGCTAGAAGTCTCTTATCAGATGAACAAGTGATTTCCCTTTGGTAAAGCCTCATCTGGTAGAGACTCTATCTAGCAGCAGATTCATAACCGACCCACCCATCCTCCCCGCTGTGTGGACAGGACTGGACTTTTCCCTTCAGGGGCCTAGTTTTCCACACCAGTGGTCCGTGTATTTCGTGGCTCCGCGTTTCTGGCGTGGAAAGTCGTGAAAAGTAACTGACATCAGCGCGCCTGAGTGGCGCCTTTATAGGTACTGGGAATTTCCCTTCCAGCACGGATGACACCAACGACACAACACGGAGCCTGACGATGCTACCTACTGGCACGCAGGGGTGCTTCTCACAAAACATTTCCGCATCCAGTCTGACGCCTGTGGATAATTCTACGGTAAAGAATCTGCGGCTAGATAGTTGCTTTACTAGATAAAATGTTCCCGAAAGTAAGCAACTTGTAGGAAAGTGCCCTTTTTGACATGCTCACCCCCACTTTTTGCCTGGTAATTGCTGCAATTTTGTCAGAAGTTCACTGGGTTCCTGCTGTCCAGGTTCCAGTGCCAGATCTTTCCCTAAAAACTGTAAAATTGTTCCCCCAATTGGCATTACCTTTAGCACCCCTGTAAGTCCCTAGTAAATGATACTCCAGGTACCTAGGGCATCTGTACTAAAGGGAGTCCCTAAGGGCTAGAGCATGTATTGTGCTACCCTGAGGGACCCTTCACCACACTTATTTAAACTGCAATTGCAGAGTGCGTGACATGGTGCAGACAAAAGTGAAGACATGACATGGAACACCTGTGTGCCATGCCTTCAGACACTGCATGCAATATATGTTAGTCACCCCTGCAGCAGGCCTTACAACTGTAAGGCAGGGTGTATTATATTACGTGTGAGGACCTATCTGCATGAGCAGATATGCCCTTGTGGTGTCCAAGTCTATTCTTGGACATTGCCAATGAACAGGGAAGCCATGTTGACAGTGAACAGGGAAGCCTTCTGGAGTATATGTACTGGGCACTGGTGATTGCGAGTTCCCCAGTTACATGATGGCTTCACTGAAACCAAAGATGTTTGGTATCAAACATCTCATATTAATAAGCTAACAGATGATGAATTTATTAATACATACACCCAGAGAGTACCTTAGAGGTGGCCCCTGAAAACCTACCAACATCTTGTGTGCTGGTTGACTGGTGTAGACCAGCCTGCCACCACAGACAGATTTCTGACCCCCTGCAGGTGAGTGCCCAGACTGTCTGAGGGTAGAAACCTCCTCCAAGCAGGATGGCTAATAATCAGCATATCGAGGCAGGAGGCTTCACAGCCCTCTGCCGCCTTTGATATGCGACCTCGGCTTCCCCAGACAGAGGGAAGTGCTACCCCGTGCCCAAGGCCCATTTGGCACCAGGACAGGTGGGAAAATTAGCTAGTCAGGAGGCGTGTTCACTATCAGGCTAGTTCTACCCCCAAGGTGGGCTACCTGATATGAACATGAAAACTAGAATTCTATCATCTTGGTTTTTGGTGGAATTAGGCTCACTGGGTCAGGGTTCTGCCCACTTCCCACAGGAAGTGGTCATATAGGGGGTGTAGTCACCCTAAAGGTGAGTAGCCCAATTGCTACTATCTTTCACTCCCCTTAACGCCCCTAAATTGAGTATTTATGTGGCACCCCTGATGCCAGGAACTCTGATTCGGCGTACCCAGAAAGAAAGGACAAAGAAGAGCCGCGAAAACAAGAACTGAAGACTTGTTGTTGACTTTTTTGGCGCCAAATCCTGTCTGCACCAGTCTTGACAATCGTGAAAAAAAACGCCTTGTCCAGCAGCTGAGCCTGTACCAGGAACCCCGTAGACTGCCAGTCCATCGCAAATTGCCAGCATTCTCCCTTGGAGTAGAAAAGCTACTCCACTGCAGACCGCAGGCACCAAAACAGCTAAGTCCTGTTTACTGTGCTGCTGCTTTCCAGTCATACTGACGCAGGAGCCGCACAGGAAGAGATCACCGTGCTCTTGATGGTCAGATCCGTCTCCCCACCAAGTGAGAGGACGCCAGGACCAACCAGAGCCACACAGCACCAAAACCCACAGTACCGGACCCCTTGCAGCACCCAAAGTGTGTTTGAGTCCAATCGGGACTCCAACATCACTGAGACCAAGTGGCGATCGAGGAACATCAGCACCGCAGAGACCCACTTCCAGAGTGGCCCAGCTGTCCTGAGTTTTGCCTGACGAGACAGACAGCCGGAAGCACCTGCGACGCACCAGCCCACCCTACCAAACACTTCTGCACCCGAGCGCCCCAGCCTATGTTCCTGAGAACTGACTGTGCTGCCTAGCTCCCAGGACCCTTGTGATCCGACCCCCTCCCCCCCCCACTCCCCTATCAGGAGCACAGGGGCTTGTCCTCAAGTCCCCCTCTCCTGCCTCTTTTTAGGTATTGCCCCCTCTCTTCTTCGGTGTAACGCAAAAGGCTACCAACCTGACCAGTACCTATGCACCCGGATCCCCCAGAGCAAGGAAACTCTAACTGCTGGTAGTACTTTGGACCTTGCCCCTCTACCACCTTCAGTCCTGAAGGGGATCCCCAGAAACCTACTGCAAGTACCCTGCAAGTGTGCCGTAAGTCTTTTTCTCACATAGGAAAGTATTATGTATAAAGAAGCATTTAAGTGAAAATTTTACTTACCTGTTGTGAGAAAGTGCCCTCTTTCTTGCATGGTATGCCCCCACTTTTTGCTGAATTGCTGATGTTCTTTGACTGAGTGTACCCTGGGCTCCTGCTAATCAGGTGCCCAGGGCCTATGTTCCTTCCCTAAACCTGCATTGAAGCCTAAACCCAATTGGCATCTCTGGCCACATGTCAGCCCCTGGTAAATGGTACCATAGGTACCCAGGGCACTGTGACCAGAGAAGGCCTCTAAGGGCTGCAGCACTTATTGTGCCACCCTTAGAGGCCCTGTACCCTGACACTCACACACTGCCCTTGCAGGCTGGGTGTCTTGGTGCAGAACAAAGTGAAGAGTCGACATGGCACACATCCCTGTGTGCCATGGCTACCAACCACTGCCCTGGCCTAGGTCAGTCACCCCTCTAGCTGGGTGCACTATGCCAGTGGTGAGGGCCCAGAGGCATGAGCCCTGTGCCCCTACAGTGTCTTGAGTCCATTCTCAGACATTGTAAGTGCAGTGTACCATTAAAGAATATATGGTGCTGGGAGTTTGTCATTACGAACTCCACAGTACCATGATGGATACACTGAAGTCTGGGAAGTTTGGTATCAAACTTCTCAGCACATTGTACCCACACTGATGCCAGTGTGGGTTTCAATGTAAAACGCACGACAGAGGGCATTTAAGAAATGCCCCCTGAACTCGACCCACAACCAGTGTCCCGACTGAGTGGCTGCTTAGGCTGCCACCCACCAGACATGTTGCTGGACCCCTGGGTCGAGAGCCATCCGCTCTCAAGGGCCTGCAACAGCGCACATCCTGGGACGATGTGCTAGGCCCCCTCCCCCAGGATGGGCAGGGGAAGCTTCAATGGCCTGCCGCCTTTGTGAGCTTCTCCAGACCACTTGCTGTACTCAGCAACTGGTCCCCACCGGTTCTGACCCCCACTTTGGGCGGGAGAATCGGCGGGAAAAACAAGTGAGGAAAGGAGGTGTGCCAGCCTTTGCCAACCCCACCCCTCAGGTGGGGGAGGCGAGGTGAAGCACAACTCCGGGCTCTCGCCATCTTGAAGATGGGGAGCCCTAGCCAACCAGGGACAGGATCCTGCCCCCCCTCCCGCTGGAGAGTGGCAGAGTAGGGGGTCTACTCACAACAAGAAAGGGACCCATTGGTCCCTGCCTTTGCTCTACCTGTAACGCCCCTAAATTTAGTATTTAGGGGCACCCTGAACCTGGATTCCTCAGATCCAGCAACTACAAGAAAAAGAAGAGAAGGACGAGAAGCCGTGCAGAGCTAACGAGAGGACGACGCCCACTGACTTGGCCCCAGCCCTACAGGCCTGTCTCCCCTCGAACTTGCTCTTGCAAAACCCCGGCGTGTCCAGCGGCCAGCAACCTCAAAAACCCCGGAGGACCTGCCTGCCTTCACTTTCCAAGCTGTTTCTCCCGTGAACACCGGACGTGTTTGAACTGCAGCTTCTGGTGCCAGCCAGAAACTGCGAATCCCGCACACTCTGCACCCGCCGAATCCGGCCCGAGCTTGAGTGGGCAAATACCCTGAGGAGGTCCCCCCGGCGATCCTGACCCGAGATCCGGCGACCCCTAACCTGCCTCAAACCTCCTGACGACGCCTGCAGCCTCAATCCAGAGGACCCCCCCTACCGCGACCAGAGCGGGTAAGAAAATCAGACGTTCCAAGGCACCCCTGCACCCGATGCCCCACGGCCTTGTGTGCCCAACCCAGCGGTGCCTAACCAACCCTCTACATCCCAACTTACCCCTCAAAGTGGTGGTAGCTCCTGGAAGATCCTCGTCCCCGAGCCTGCAGTGTTTCTTTGTCCCGGAGAATCTCCATTGAAATTAACAGGGCACCCGACCTCAAAACAGCACCCTGCACCCGGCCGCCCTAGAGCTGCTGAGGGTGCCCCTTTGGTGCTAACTTGGTCCCCAACGTGCCCTGAGCTTAACCCTAGGAGCTTTGCTCCCACAACCCCGTGGCCTGCTTGCCAGCAGCCACCAACCGGAGTCCCCCCTATCCTCCATAGGATAACATTGGGCCTCAACACTCTGCACCCGGCCGCCCTAGTGCCGCTGAGGGTGCAACAACAGTGCATCACTGACCCTGGGAGACCCCTGAGTCTAACCCCAGAACCCTAACTCAACAGACCGATTACTTACCTCAAAACCAATAACTCATTTTTCCTTATAGGATAACATTGACACTTTTTCTTCCAAAAAGTTTCAAAGTGTCGACTTTTGAAAACTACAAATATTCCTTAAAAATCAGCCGAATAACAAAAACGCATTTTCTCAACTGTTTTCAGGAAATGTCCCAGTGCTGAATCCAGGATCCAGCACTGAGTAAGAAAAAGTATCGATAACCTAACTTACCTGCTAAGTGAATTTCCTCCCATAGGATAACATTGGTGATTCTGTGTGAAAAAGTTTCCAAGTGTCGACTTTTGAAATGCAATAATATTCTTTAAAAATCGTACCTTTAACCAAAACGCATTTACTCACCTGTTTTCAGGAAATGTCCCAGGGCTGAATCTAGGATCCAGTCCTGTGTTAGCAAAAGTAATCTGAAAAGTAATTAACTGCATTTTACTTAAAAAGCCCATTCAATTGAATGTACCATACCTGCAATGTGTTGCAAACTGCTTACTTAAAACTGTAACCAAAACCAGTACAAGTTACACTGCAATTCTGAACTGTGTTCATACAAGTAATTTACTACTGAAAAGTATTTTTATGCTTACCTGTGCCAGGCTTGCTTGGTTCTAGAATTAAAACAACAGTATGTTTTTTTTTATACAAAACAATTGGCCTAGAGTTCAGTTCTTGAGTGTGTGGATTCATTTGCTGACTGAGTGTGTACATCAAATGCTTTACACTGTCCTCTGATACTGCCTTACTGCTCGACCAAGCTACCACTTTAGAAGTAAGGTTCTATCTAACTTTAACCTCTGCCAAACCTCTGGAGACCCTTGGACTCTATACACACTGTACCTCACTTTGGTGCAGTATATATAGAGCCAGTTTCTCACATTGGTGGATCAGCGGTGGGATACCAACTTGCATTTGTTGGACTACTTGGTTACCATCTGATCACACGACAGAACTCTTAAATTGCCTTTAGAATTCTGATTTTTTCAAATTGGCAACTTTTTACCAAACTACTAAAAATCTTGTTAGGGCCTTGCTTAGGTCCCTTTAGGATTTTAGAAAATAAAAAGTCACTATAGTCAAGGGTAGAGGGGTTAGAACTTTTTTTGTTAGAATGTCTCAAGAAAAGAACCCAGCTATTAGTGAAGATAATAATGACATGCAGGACATGGTTGAGGAGCTCGACCTCACCCCTTATCTTCACTTGTCTTTCAAAGAGATGAGGTCCTTATGTAAAATGAAAAATAGACCAATGGGCCAGCATCCAACCAAACAAGGGCTCCAGGAGCTCCTGGCTGAGTATGCCAAGGCCCACCCATCTGAAAATGGTGATGACCAATCCGAGGAGGAAAGGGATGAGGATGATCGGGCTGGTAACCCACCTCCAATAATCCCTAGGGAGGAAAGGGTCCCCATACCCTTAACTCCAAGAATCAACCTCTGGGGACCTGGAGACCACACAGGTGGTTCAGGTCCCAGGGAGGACATTGAGGACAGCCTCAATGAGGAGGACAACCTTTTAGCAAGGTTGGCCAAAAGACTACATCTAGAGTCCAGACTCCTGGCTCTAGAGAAAGAAAGAAAGGAGATGGGGTTAGCACCCATCAATGGTGGCAGCAATACAAATGACAAGGATAAAGAGCAATCGTATGATCCAAAAATCCCCAAAGGGATTGTCCCTAAATTTGAGGAGGGTGACGACATCACCAAATGGTTCACAGCCTTTGAGAAGGCCTGTGACATGAGAAAGGTGAAGAAACCTCTCTGGGGAGCACTCCTGTGGGAACTGTTCTCTGGTAACTGCAGAGACATGCTTCTGGCCCTCTCTGGGCCAGATGCAGGGTCCTATGATTTCATGAAGAGAACTCTGATTGAGGGATTTGGACTCACCACTGAGGAGTACAGAATTAGATTCAGGGGGGCTCACAAAACCCAGAACCAGTCCTGGATTGATTTTGTAGACTACTCAGTAAAGACACTGGATGGTTGGTTAACTGGACACAATGTGCATGACTTTACTGGACTTTACAATTTGTTTATGAAGGAACATATATTAAGTAATTGCACAAATGAAAAGTTACATCCGCATTTGGTAGACCTAGGTCTAATTTCTCCCCAAGAATTGGGAAAGAAGGCAGACCACTGGGTCAAGACTAGGGTGACAAGGACAACCACTGGGGGTGACCAGAAGAAGGTGGTTCTCTTCCAGGGGATCCTCATCAATAGTCATAAGCACTGAATATTCCCGCCCACGTGCGGGGACCCCGGAAATACAAAAATTATATATGGAAATCACATATATACAGCTCTACATATATGCATATACATATATCATTTTTTCTCATACCAATGCAGCTCTCAATAGGAGGCTAAACAATGTAATTACACACATAAAAAACTACTTTTGCCAATATATAAAAACACCAGAGGACAATTAGTACTTGAACTCGGTTTTTTAATGAGCAAAATACTCATAAATAGTAAAAACTGCAAAATAAGTAGACATTGTTAGCCTACAGGCTGCATTGTAAACCAATAGCATAGAAAATGAAAACATTTTCAACCAAAAACTGGCACCGTGCCTTTAAGGCAGCCATGACCCCTAGCTTCCCATCATGCCTCAGGGGTGACAGTTAGGTCAGTTGTTCTTTCCGGCTCCTTCAGTCAGGACCCTGGATTTTCAGCTCTTGCTTTTTTGACTTTCTGTCAAAAAATATCTATAAAGATCTAGTTTTTTCTACTTTCACTCGACGTCTTTTGGTCCTAGAGTGCAAGTAGCACCTTTTTTGTGTTTCAGAAAAGGTTTATTTTTGGAAATGCCTTCTTTATTCGATCCTTGCCCGTCATGCGGCAAGAAGAAGGCCAGAACAGATACACATCCTGTGTGTATTCTCTGCCTCCCTGAGTCCCACTCTTCTGACAACTGCCAGCATTGTAAGAAGTTATCAAGAAGGACTATCAAGGAGAGGGACAGGATCCGTCTCTATGGCCTCTCTGAAAGAGGTAGGTCTCCTGTGAGGCAGAAGAAGAGGAGAACTCGGTCGACGTCGAGAGGAAAAGTCCCGACCTGTTCTCCGTCGGCGTCGGTATCGACGTCGAAGAAATCGGCGACGAAGAAATCGGCGTTGAAGACTTCGGTGATGCCGGCGCATCATCATTCGACTACGAAATCTTCGTCGACGAAGGTAACAGGTCCTCCGTTGACGTCAACCAGGCGGCGCTCAACGTCGAGAGACAGGTCTCCGTCGGCGCCGGGTGGGCGTACGACGTCGAGGCACAGAGCTCCGTCGTCGCAGGCGCGATCGACGTCGAGGCACAGCGCTCCGTCGTCGCCTCATCAACGGCGATCGACGTCGAAGCACATCTCCCCGTCTCGTCAGCGGCGATCGACGTCGGCGCATCTCTCCGTCGTCGCCTCCTCATCGGCGATCGACGTCGAGACACAGATCTCCGCCGGGATCAAAGCAACGATCTTCGGCGTCGAGACACAGGACACCTCCTTCGGCGTCGAAGCAGACGATCCATCATTCCACGCCGTCGAGGCGGATGACTCCGCCGAGTGGATTTTCGGCGTCGAGACCAAGACCTCCGTCGCCGGCAGTCCAACGCCGGTCGACGTCGACACAGCAATCTCCTGAAAGGGTGCAGGGAGTGTCAAAGCAGGACACTGCACCAGTGTTGGAGAGACGTTCGTCGCCGAGAAGTCCACTTTCTAAGAGAAGAAAGTCAACGTCGAGACATACGTCTCCGTTGAGAGGGCAGTCGACGCTTAGACGCTCCAGGTCAACGTCAAAGCGCCCTTCTGGAAACACCTCACCTCCAGTGAGCCTGTCTTCGTCACCTTCAGGTTCGTCCAGATCCCCGGAGGTGGTTATCTCGACGTCCAACAGCCCAGTGTCAGGGGGTCACCAAGATTCCCCAACAAGGCATGAAGAGCTGAGCTTCACGCCTCCTGCTCAGTCTCCTAAGGAAAGAGAGAGCCGCAGATCGCCTTCCATCCATTTATCGCCACGATGGCACAGGCCTCTACATCACTGGGCTACGGACAGGAATTACTCGAGCCATCAGAACAGATCCCCGTTGGCTCGTTTAACTCAGGATAAAGAGCGATCTCCTTCAAGAACAAGAGCTCGCAGCCGCACACCGGTGCACTCACACAGGAGGAGGTCTAGATCAAGAAGCAGGAGGAGAGCACACAGATCGCCTACTCCGTCCTCTTCTTCCACTCATACATCCTATAGAGACTATTCACCTACTTTGACGAACAGTCCACCGTCGAGGGTCTCTCCGGTGGACGACATCTACACTTTTCAGGACATTCTTGGCAGAGGAGCTGTAAAGCTGGGTATCCCTATGCCAACTCGTCAAAGCAAGTCCTCGGTGATTTTTGAGACTCTACACCAAAGAGCAGCAACTAAACCTCTGCTTCCCTTGGTACCAGGCATCATAGAGCCAGTGATGGATATCTTTCTCACGCCAGCGAGTGTTAAGACCGCCCCAGCGAGGATCTTAAAAAGTATCGTTCACCAGAGGACGATCCGCTCTTCCTCAGGGCTGACCCTCCTCCGGATTCAGTCGTAATTGCGGCGGCAAAGAAGACTCATGCGGTGGCATCCTCCTCTACTGTCCCACCAGACAAGGAAAGCAAGGTGCAGGATTCCTGGGGAAGGAAGGTTTGTGGCACTTCGGCCTCCATGTTGAAGGTCTCCAATGCAGCGGCACTCCTGGGCCGCTACGACAGATCTCTGTGGGACTCACTACAGAGATTCACTGAAAAGTTGCCACAGGAAGACCGTAAAGATTTTGAAGAAATCTTAACAGAGGGCAGTCAGGTGTCTAACCAGGTCATCAGTGCTGCGGCGGATGGAGCTACCCTTTCGGCACATGCTTATGCTCATGGGGTATGCGCAAGGAGAACATCATGGCTACGTCTTACAGCACTCAGGCCAGAAGCGCAGTCACGCATCCTCAATCTTCCGTTCTCTGGTTCCTCTTTGTTCGGGACTCACACGGATGAAGAGATGACGCGGATGAAAACGGAACTGGACACGCTTAAAGCGGTGGGCCTGGAGAAAAGAAAGGAATTCCGTAGGAGATTCCGTCCTTACAATAGACGATCCTCCCAACAGAGGGTTCAAACCCCTCATTGGCAGAAAAATCAGGATCAGCAAGGCCAGCAAAAAACGCAGTATCGGGGCAGACGCTCCTCCAGAGGAGGAAGAAACCAGCAACAAGGCAACAATTCCGCCAAGACGCAGTCGAAACAATGAACACTCACTTCCCCTGTCGCCGTTCACCACTCCAGTGGGGGAAGTATCGCAGATCATCTCGAAGAGTGGCGAGCTATCACAAAGGATCGGTGGGTACTAGCCACGTTGCAGAATGGGTACTCTCTACGTTTTCAACATCGCCCACCATCAATCCCTCCAGTTCCTCCGTCGTGTCACCAGTTAAAACTCTTGCAGAAAGAGGTTGCCACCCTTCTCAGAAAGTCAGCCATCGAGAGGGTGCCAGTATCTCAAAGAGGAAAAGGGGTTTACTCAAGATATTTTTGGTGAAGAAAAAAGGCCAAAAAGCAGAGTACAGACCCATTCTGGACTTGCGGTCACTCAACCTATCCATAAAAAAGGAAAAGTTTCGCATGTTGGCTCTCCATCAAATATATCCACATCTCAGGCAGGGGGATTGGATGTGCTCGCTGGATCTGCAAGATGCATATTTTCACGTTCCGATCAATCAGTATCACAGACAGTACCTGCGATTCCTAGTGGGATCCGCTCATTACCAGTTCAAGGTTCTACCCTTCGGGTTGAAGTCAGCCCCCAGAGTGTTCACGAAGTGCATGGCGGTGGTGGCAGCCGCACTGCGCCGCAGGGGCGTCTTCGAAAACCCGTACTTGGACGACTGGCTGTTGAAAGGTCCTTCCCCAGACAGTGTGAGGATTCATTTCTTGAGCTGTCTCGAGCTGTGTCACCGGCTGGGCCTGCATGTGAATTTCGTCAAATCAACTTCACAGCCAACACAGAAAATACATTTTTAGGAGCTCTGCTAGACTCCACGGTAGGAAAAGTGTTTCCTTCGGAGGAGAGACAGTGTTCCCTCATACAGAAATGCCAGCTGGTTCTGCGCAACAGAAAACTACCTGTGCGTCGGATTGCCTCCCTGCTAGGGTCGATGGCATCCTGCATCTTCCTGGTTCCCAATGCCAGACTACGAATGCGTCCTCTTCAGCAGGATCTGGAGGACAAGTGGGACCAGCAGACCGCTCGTTGGGACGAAAAATAAGTCCATCAAACGCGGCTCGAGCTTCCATACCTTGGTGGATGAGAAAACAAAATTTGCAAGTCGGAGTTCCTTTCCATCAACCTCCGCCTGCTCAGACACTGATCACGGACGCCTCGCTGCAGGGTTGGGGAGCCCACATGGGTTCTCTCCAGACTCAAGGACTGTGCTCTCCAAAGGAGCGATCCTATCACATCAACATGCTAGAGCTGAGAGCAGTACACCTAGCCCTCAAAGCTTTCCTCCCCTCGATTCAGGCAACCTCAGTGTTAGTACAGACGGACAACACCACCACCATGTACTACCTGAACAAACAGGGGGAACTCGCTCACGCACACTTTCCCTGGAAGCTCAAGCACTCTGGCATTGGCTCTTGGCTCGGAATCTGGCAGTCACAGCAGTCCACCTGCCAGGAGAACAGAACGTGAGAGCGGATGCACTCAGCCGTCACTTCGAAGACAGAGAAGACTGGGTGCTCAACGACGAGGTCGTCGAAGACCTCTTCCAGACATGGGGTCGTCCCACCATCGACCTCTTCGCGGACGACGAAAATGCCAAATGCCGAAACTTCGCCTCACGGTTCTACCGACCAGGATCGAAAGGGAATGCCCTTTTGATAGACTGGTCAGGGGCATTTGTGTACGCCTTTCCACCCCTTCCGCTGATCCCGAAGGTGGTGACCAAGCTGTCCCATTCGTGCACGAGGATGATACTAATTGCCCCGGACTGGCCGAGACAATGGTGGTACCCGGACCTTCTGCACCTATCAGAGTGTCCTCACAAGAGGCTGCCGTGCAGACCGGACCTGCTGTCCAAGATGAACGGGAGGATTCATCATCCCAACCTTCCCTCACTGAACTTGGCGGCATGGCTCCTGAGGTCCTCCAGTATGGCCACTTAGGACTGCCGCAGGACTGCATGTCCATCTTGAAGGAAGCAAGAAGACCGTCCACGAGGCATTCGTATGCATGCAAGTGGAAACGGTTTTACATGTGGTGTATGCAGAACAATTGTAACCCAATCAAAGGTCAGGAAGAGGTCATCCTTCCTTACCTACTTTATCTGGCGAAAGCAGGTTTGAAGTTTTCTTCCATTAAGGTGCATTTAGCAGCTATAACTGCATATAGGCGTTCAGCTTCTCAACCTTCCTTCTTCCAGTTACAGGCTGTTAAGGATTTTTGCAGGGTTTAAAGAAGGTCTATCCTCGGTACGACCTCCTTCACCACCCTGGGAGCTTAACCTGGTGCTATCAAAATTGATGGGTCCGCCTTTTGAACCCATACACAAAGCAACCTTACAGCATCTTTCTTGGAAGGCGGCTTTCTTGGTAGCGATCACGTCAGCTCGCAGAGTGAGTGAAATACAGGCGCTCTGCTCCAAAGAACCCTATACAGTCTTCCATCTTAACAGGGTTGTGTTGAGGACGCACCCCTCTTTCCTTCCAAAGGTGGTGTCGGATTTTCATGTGAATCAGACCATCTCTCTACCCACCTTTTTCCCAATCCCTCCACTCCAGCTGAGAGGGCTTTGCATTCTCTGGACCTCAAAAGGGTTTTAAAATTCTATCTGGATCGGTCCAAATCTATAAGAAAATCTGATCAACTATTTGTTAACTATGGGTCGATCAGATCTGGGTTCGCAGCTTCAAAGCGCTCCATCTCCAGATGGATAGTTTCATGTATCAAGCTTGCTTATCAATTAGCGCAGAAGCTCCTGGGGTTTACTCCCAGAGCGCATTCTACTAGAGGAAAAGCGGCTACTACTGCTTTTCTTCAAAATGTGCCCATGTCTGAAATCTGTAAGGCGGCAACTTGGAGGTCCGTCCATACATTTACGAGGCACTACTGTCTGGAATCAGACACCAGAGCAGACACCCAAGTAGGCCAGGCCTCCTTGAGGAATCTGTTCAACAGCTGATTTCGGCTGTTATGTTTCTTTGTGTTGGGTCACTTTACTCTCATTTACCTGCAGGTGGTTGATGGGCTTGCTATTCTATTCAGTGCTTATGACTATTGATGAGGATCCCCTGGAAGAGAAGGATAAGTTACTTACCTGTAATCCTAGTTCTCTTCCAGGGGTATCCTCATCAAAGTCATAAGCAACCCACCCGCCTCCCCAGGTAAATGAGAGATTTCTAAAGTGTTAAAGGATATCTTTGTGCCCTGACCTTCAGGGTTATGCAAAGAACAACTGACCTAACTGTCACCCCTGAGGCATGATGGGAAGCTAGGGGTCATGGCTGCCTTAAAGGCACGGTGCCAGTTTTTGGTTGAAAATGTTTTCATTTTCTATGCTATTGGTTTACAATGCAGCCTGTAGGCTAACAATGTCTACTTATTTTGCAGTTTTTACTATTTATGAGTATTTTGCTCATTAAAAACCGAGTTCAAGTACTAATTGTCCTCTGGTGTTTTTATATATTGGCAAAAGTAGTTTTTTATGTGTGTAATTACATTGTTTAGCCTCCTATTGAGAGCTGCATTGGTATGAGAAAAAATGATATATGTATATGCATATATGTAGAGCTGTATATATGTGATTTCCATATATAATTTTTGTATTTCCGGGGTCCCCGCACGTGGGCGGGAATATTCAGTGCTTATGACTTTGATGAGGATACCCCTGGAAGAGAACTAGGATTACAGGTAAGTAACTTATCCTTACAAAACCTCCCCAGGGGAAAGGTGGTGAGAATCCCCAAGATAAAAAAGTCTGAGTCTTCCAAAGGGCCCCAAAAACCTGTACAGCGGGGTGGGTCCCAAACTACTCCCTATGTGCCACAGCCCTATAGGGGGAAGAACTGTGATCCCACAAAGGCCTGGTGTAACAACTGTAAGAAGTTGGGACACTTAACTGTACACAAGTCTTGCCCTCACAACAAGGCCCCTAGTTCCACAAGTACAGCTACTTCTAGGGTAGCAAGTCTACAGATGGGATCAACAGTGTGCCCAGAGCAAATCAGGATGCACACTGAAGCAGTTCTAGTTTCTGAAGGGGAGGTTGAGTTGGCCACTGTAGCTGTGTGGCCACCCAACCTGAAAAAGTATTTACAATATCCCTGGATAAATGGAACTAGGATAGAAGCTCTGAGGGATACAGGTGCCAGTGTCACTATGGTGAGAGACACACTGGTTTCCCCTGGGCAATACTTGATTGGGCGCACTTACCCAGTCACCAATGCTGACAGTGTTACCACTAACCATGCCATGGCTATTGTGACATTAGTCTGGGGGGGGGGCGGTTGCTGGCCTGAAACAGGTAGTGGTCTCTCCAAATTTACCAGCTGCATGTCTGCTTGGAAATTACCTGGATACCTCAGCCTGGGCTGAGGTTGAATTAAAAGCCCATGCAGCAATGCTGGACATCCCTGAAGTGGTGTGTGTGAAAACACGAGCACAAAGCAAAAAGCAGGGTGAAAAAGAGGTGTTTGAGTCTGAAAGTATGGCCCAACCATCCAAGAGAAAAGGAAAGAAGACTGGGGAACCAGCTTCACCACAGCAAAAGGAAAAGGACCCCTCTCCTCAGAGAGAGGACTTGGACACCCCAGAGGGAACTGAGCCCATGGAGCTTGACCCTTACCAGGTTGAACTCTTGGGCCCAGGGGGACCCTCTAGGGAAGAGCTGTGCCAGGGGCAGCAAGACTGTCCCACTCTTGAAAGCCTGAGGCAGCAAGCTGTTTCAGAAGCAAAGGGAGATGTCAGTGGTACCCACAGAGTTTATTGGGAAGAGGGATTACTGTACACTGAGGCAAGAGACCCCAATCCTGGAGCCACCAGGAGAGTGGTAGTGCCACAGAAGTACAGGGCGTTCCTCCTAACTTTAGCTCATGACATCCCCTAGCTGGACATCTGGGCCAAACCAAGACTTGGGAAAGGCTAGTTAGCCACTTTTACTGGCCCCAGATGCACCAAAAGGTGAAGGAGTTTGTCAGCTCCTGTGTTACCTGTCAAGCCAGTGGCAAGACAGGTGGCCACCCAAAGGCCCCCCTGATACCACTACCTGTGGTGGGGGTTCCCTTTGAAAGGGTAGGTGTGGACATAGTGGGTCCACTTGAACCTCCCACAGCCTCAGGGAACAAATTCATACTAGTGGTAGTGGATCATGCCACTAGGTAACCTGAAGCAATCCCACTTAGGACTACTACAGCTCCTGCAGTAGCCAAGGCCCTCATTGGTGTCTTCACCAGGGTAGGGTTTCCTAAGGAGGTGGTTTCAGACAGAGGTTCTAACTTTGTCTGCTTACCTGAAACACATGTGGAAGGAATGTGGAGTGCAGTACAAGTTTACTACACCCTATCATCCACAAACCAATGGCCTTGTTGAGAGATTTAACAAGACATTGAAAGGCATGATTATGGGGCTCCCTGAGAAACTCAAAAGGAGATGGGATGTCCTCTTACCATGTCTGCTTTTCGCTTACAGAGAAGTGCCACAGAAGGGAGTAGGTTTCTCACCCTTTGAACTTCTGTTTGGCCATCCTGTGAGGGGACCACTTTGTCTTGTCAAGGAGGGCTGGGAGAGGCCTCTCCAAGAACCCAAACAAGATATTGTGGACTATGTGCTTGGCCTAAGGTCCAGAATGGCTGAGTACATGGAAAAGGCATCCAAGAATCTTGAGGCCAGCCAGGAGCTTCAGAAGCACTGGTATGACCAAAAAGCTGCACTGGTTGAATTTCAACCTGGGCAACAGGTGTGGGTTTTGGAGCCAGTGGGAGCAAGGGCACTCCAGGACAGATGGAGTGGCCCTTACCCTATCCCAGAGAAAAAGAGTGAGGTCACCTACTTAGTTGACCTGGGCACAAGCAGGACAGCCAAAAGGGTTATCCATGTGAACCGCCTAAAGCTCTACAATGACAGGGCTGACATCACCATGTTGATGGTGACTGATGAGGAGTAGGAAGCAGAGAGTGAACCTCTCTCTGACCTCCTCTCATACAGCCCAAAAGATGGGTCAGTTGATGGAGTTGTCTTTTCAGACACCCTCTCTGCCCAACAGCAGACTGACTGCAAGCAAGTTTTGCAACAGTATGCTAAGCTCTTTTCCTTGTCCCCTGGTCTGACAAACTGGTGTACCCATGATGTGGACACGGGTGACAGTGCACCTGTCAAAAACAAGATCTATCGACAGTCAGACCAAGTTAAGGAAAGCTTCAGAGCTGAGGTCAGCAAGATGCTGGAGTTAGGGGTTATTGAACCCTCTGAGAGCCCCTGGGCTAGCCCAGCGGTTCTGGTCCCCATACCTCACCCACAGGATGGAAAGAGAGAAATGAGGTTTTGTGTGGATTACAGAGGGCTCAACTCTGTCACCAAGACAGATGCTCACCCTATCCCAAGAGCAGATGAGTTGATAGACAAATTGGGTGCAGCCAAATTCTTAAGTACCTTTGACTTAACTGCAGGGTACTGGCAGATTGGCATGGCACCAGGAGCAAAAGAGAAAACAGCATTCTCCACACCTGATGGGCACTATCAGTTCACTGTTATGCCCTTTGGTTTAAAGAATGCCCCTGCCACCTTCCAGAGGTTGGTGAATCAAGTCCTTGCTGGGTTGGAGTCCTTTAGTGCAGCTTATCTTGATGATATTGCTGTCTTTAGTTCCACCTGGCAGGATCACCTGATCCACCTTGGGAATGTTTTAAAAGCCCTGCAAACTGCAGGCCTAACTATCAAGGCATCCAAATGCCAGATAGGGCAGGGCACTGTGGTGTACTTGGGCCACCTTGTTTTGTGGAGGCCAGGTACAGCCCTTACAGCCCAAGATCCAGGCCATCCTGGACTGGGCAGCTCCAACAACCCAGACCCAAGTCAGGGCATTCCTTGGCTTGACTGGGTACTACAGGAGGTTTGTGAAGGGATAAGGGTCGATTGTGACTCCCCTCACAGAACTCACCTCCAAGAAAATGCCCAAGAAGGTTAACTGGACAGTTAGTTGCCAAAAGGCTTTTGACACCCTGAAAGAAGCAATGTGCTCAGCACCAATTCTGAAGGCTCCAGATTATGCCAAGCAGTTCATAGTGCAGACTGATGCCTCTGAGCTAGGGATAGGAGCGGTCTTATCCCAGACCAATGATGAAGGCCAAGACCAACCTGTTGCTTTTATAAGCAGAAGGCTTCTCCCCAGGGAGCAGCGTTGGAGTGCCATTGAGAGGGAGGCCTTTGCTGTGGTTTGGTCCCTGAAGAAGTTGAGGCCATACTTGTTTGGTACTCACTTCCTAGTTCAAACTGATCACAGACCTCTGAGATGGCTAATGCAAATGAAAGGAGAAAATCCTAAACTGTTGAGGTGGTCCATCTCCCTACAGGGAATGGACTTTGAAGTGGAACACAGACCTGGGACTGCCCATGCCAATGCAGATGGACTTTCCAGGTTCTTCCACTTAGACAATGAAGACTCTCTAGGGCAAGGTTAGTCTCATCATCTTTCGTTTGGGGGGGGGGGTTGTGTGAGAAAGTGCCCTCTTTCTTGCATGGTATGCCCCCACTTTTTGCTGAATTGCTGATGTTCTTTGACTGAGTGTACCCTGGGCTCCTGCTAATCAGGTGCCCAGGGCATATGTTCCTTCCCTAAACCTGCATTGAAGCCTAAACCCAATTGGCATCTCTGGCCACATGTCAGCCCCTGGTAAATGGTACCATAGGTACCCAGGGCACTGTGACCAGAGAATGCCTCTAAGGGCTGCAGCACTTATTGTGCCACCCTTGGAGGCCCTGTACCCTGACACTCACACACTGCCCTTGCAGGCTGCGTGTCTTGGTGCAGAACAAAGTGAAGAGTCGACATGGCACACATCCCTGTGTGCCATGGCTACCAACCACTGCCCTGGCCTAGGTCAGTCACCCCTCTAGCTGGGTGCACTATGCCAGTGGTGAGGGCACAGAGGCATGAGCCCTATGCCCCTACAGTGTCTTGAGTCCATTCTCAGACATTGTAAGTGCAGTGTACCATTAAAGAGTATATGGTGCTGGGAGTTTGTCATTACGAACTCCACAGTACCATGATGGATACACTGAAGTCTGGGAAGTTTGGTATCAAACTTCTCAGCACATTGTACCCACACTGATGCCAGTGTGGGTTTCAATGTAAAACGCACGACAGAGGGCATTTAAGAAATGCCCCCTGAACTCGACCCACAACCAGTGTCCCGACTGAGTGGCTGCTTAGGCTGCCACCCACCAGACATGTTGCTGGACCCCTGGGTCGAGAGCCATCCGCTCTCAAGGGCCTGCAACAGCGCACATCCTGGGACGAGGTGCTAGGCCCCCTCCCCCAGGATGGGCAGGGGAAGCTTCAAAGGCCTGCCGCCTTTGTGAGCTTCTCCAGACCACTTGCTGTACTCAGCAACTGGTCCCCACCGGTTCTGACCCCCACTTTGGGCGGGAGAATCGGCGGGAAAAACAAGTGAGGAAAGGAGGTGTGCCAGCCTTTGCCAACCCCACCCCTCAGGTGGGGGAGGCGAGTTGAAGCACAACTCCGGGCTCTCGCCATCTTGAAGATAGGGAGCCCTAGCCAACCAGGGACAGGATCCAGCCCCCCTCCCACTGGAGAGTGGCAGAGTAGGGGGTGTACTCACCCCAAGAAAGGGACCCATTGGTCCCTGCCTTTGCCCTACCTGTAACGCCCCTAAATTTAGTATTTAGGGGCACCCTAAACCTGGATTCCTCAGATCCAGCAACTACAAGAAAAAGAAGAGAAGAAGAAGGACGAGAAGCCGTGTAGAGCTAACAAGAGGACCACGCCCACTGACTTGGCCCCAGCCCTACAGGCCTGTCTCCCCTCGAACCTGCTCCTGCAAAACCCCGGCGTGTCCAGCGGCCAGCAACCTCAAAAACCCCGGAGGACCTGCCTGCCTTCACTTTCCAAGCTGTTTCTCCCGTGAACACCGGACGTGTTTGAACTGCAGCTTCTGGTGCCAGCCAGGAACCGCGAATCCCACACACACTGCACCCGCCGAATCCGGCCCGAGCTCGAGTGGGCAAATACCCTGAGGAGGTCCCCCCGGCGATCCTGACCCGAGATCCGGCGACCCCTGACCTGCCTCAAGCCTCTTGACGACGCCTGCAGCCTCAATTCAGAGGACCCCCCCTACCGCGACCAGAGCGGGTAAGAAATCCGACGTCCCAAGGCACCCCTGCACCCGACGCCCCACGGCCTTGTGTGCCCAACCCAGCGGTGCCTAACCAACCCTCTACATCCCAACTTACCCCTCGAAGTGGTGGTAGCTCCTGGAAGATCCTCGTCCCCGAGCCTGCAGTGTTTCTTTGTCCCGGAGAATGTCCATTGAAATTAACAGGGCACCCGATCTCAAAACAGCACCCTGCACCCGGCCGTCCTAGAGCCGCTGAGGGTGCCCCTTTGGTGCTGACTTGGTCCCGAACGTGCCCTGAGCTTAACCCTAGGAGCTTTGCTCCCACAACCCCGTGGCCTGCTTGCCAGCAGCCACCAACCGGAGTCCCCCTATCCTCCATTGGGCCTCAACACTCTGCACCCGGCCGCCCTAGTGCTGCTGAGGGTGCAACAACAGTGCATCACTGACCCTGGGAGACCCCTGAGTCTAACCCCAGAACCCTAACTCAACAGACCGATTACTTACCTCAAAACCGTTAACTCATTTTTCCTCATAGGATAACATTGACACTTTTTCTTCCAAAAAGTTTCAAAGTGTCGACTTTGAAAACTACAAATATTCCTTAAAAATCAGCCGAATAACAAAACGCATTTTCTCAACTGTTTTCAGGAAATGTCCCAGTGCTGAATCCAGGATCCAGCACTGAGTAAGAAAAAGTATCGATAACCTAACTTACCTGCTAAGTGAATTTCCTCCCAAAGGATAACATTGGTGATTCTATGTGAAAAAGTTTCAATGTGTCGACTTTTGAAATGCAATAATATTCTTTAAAAATCGTACCTTTAACCAAAACGCATTTACCCACCTGTTTTCAGGAAATGTCCCAGGGCTGAATCTAGGATCCAGTCCTGTTAGCAAAAGTAATCTGAAAAGTAATTAACTGCATTTTACTTAAAAAGCCCATTCAATTGAATGTACTATACCTGCAATGTGTTGCAAACTGCTTACTTAAAACTGTAACCAAAACCAGTATAAGTTACACTGCAATTCTGAACTGTGTTCATACAAGTAATTTACTACTGAAAAGTATTTTTATGCTTACCTGTGCCAGGCTTGCTTGGTTCTAGAAATAAAACAGTATGTTTTTTTATACAATTCAATTGGCCTAGAGTTCAGTTCTTGAGTGTGTGGATTCATTTGCTGACTGAGTGTGTACATCAAATGCTTTACACTGTCCTCTGATACTGCCTTACTGCTCGACCAAGCTTCCACTTTAGAGAGTAAGGTTCTAACTAACTTTAACCTCTGCCAAACCTCTGGAGACCCTTGGACTCTATACACACTGTACCTCACTTTGGTGCAGTATATATAGAGCCAGTTTCTCACACCTGTGAAATTCGATATTTTAAAAAGTACTTACTTGATTACGAAGTTCTTGCTATCAAAATGTATATAAAAATACGAGTTTTTTTTCTAAAGTGGTTCTGGGATCTATTCTTTGAGTGTGCGTCTCATTTATTGCCTCTGTGAGTACAACAAATGCTTAGCACTACCCTCTGCTAAGCCTAAACTACTTGGTCATGCTACTACAAAAGAGCATTAAGTTTTATCATTTTTGCCTCTGTAAACCAGTAAGGGTCACCTGGACTCTCTACACAGTGTACCTTGTTTTGGTGCACGTAGAGAGCCAGCTTCCTACACTTCTTGATCACATGTGGGTTGCTCGTCAACGTCATGAAACATATTACCTACATCTAGCCGATGCCGAAAATAAAAAGTTTTATTTATTAACATTTTTCTCCAGGTTCCAACAAATAGATCAAAGAATTGAGGACAGCATGTGAATTTAGATTAAGCTTAGACTCTCATTGCAGATAAGTAATACAGGGCCTGATGTACTATGATCCTTTTGCAAAATAGGACGTGCAGTTTGCACACTGACTTGTTTGCAGTTCAGTATTTAGTTTGTAACATGACCTATCTATTAATAGGTTGTTGTAGGAAAGTGCCCCTTTTTGCATGGTTACCCCCTAACTTTTTGCCTGATACCTGATGCTAACTTGACTGTGTGTGTGCTGGGGCCCTGCTAACCAGGCTCTAGCACCTGTGTTCTTTCCCAAAACCTGTACCATTGCTCCCACGATTAGCACACCTCTAGCCCACATATAAGTCCCTTGTATAGGGTACCAGTGGTACCAAGGGCCTTGTGACCAGAGAGGGTGCCTTAGGGCTGCAGCATGTATTATGCCACTCTAAATGACCCCACACCCAAACACATACACACTGCCATTGCAGGCTATGTGTTGTGGTGTGACTAAACGAAAAGAGTTGACATGGCACACCATCCTGGGTGCCATGCCTACACCCCACTGCCTGTGGCATAGGTAAGTCACCCCTAAGGCAGGGTGCACTTTACCGCAGGTGAGGGCATAACTGCATTAGCATTATGCCCCTACAGTGTCTGAGTCTGTTTTTGGACTCTGTAAGTGCAGTGAAGCCATTTTGATTATATGGGCTGGGAGTTTGTCAACACAAACTCCACAGCTCCATGATGGCTTTACTGAAGACTGAGAAGTTTGGTATCAAGCTTCTCAGCGTAATAAACCCACACCAATGCTTGTGATGGATTTGTTATAAAATGCATTCAGAGGGCATCTTAGAGCTGCCCCCTGAGTAGCGACCAGCTTCTAGTGTATTGCCTGACCGGTCCCTGCCAGCCACCACCAGACCGGTTTCTGACCTCATGGGGTGAGAGCCTTTGTGCTCACAGAGGTCAGAAACCAAGCCTGCTCTGGGTGGAGGTGCTTCCCACCAACCCCTTGTAGGAACAGCAGCACTTGGAGGTGAGCCTCAAAGGCTCTCACCTTGTGTTATGCTGATTTGGGCAGCTTCAACTAGTGGAGATGTCCGCCCTCCTGTCCCAGCCCCACCTTTTGGCGGCAGGACAGGTGGGAAAATTAGTAAGCAGAATAGGAGCTTAGCACACCCCTAAGGTGGCCAGGAGCTGAGGTGAACCCCTCTTGAGAATTCTCCATCTTGGTGTGGAGAATTAGGACCAATAGGGATAAGGATATGCCCCTCTCCCCAAAGGGAGGGGCACCAAAAGGATGTAGGCACCCTAGGGGACTGTAGCCATTGGCTACTGCCCCCCAACACGCCCTTAAATTTAGTATTTAAGGGTTTCCCCGAACCATGTTCCTCAGGTTATGACGACCTAAGAAGAGGGACCGAAGATCCGTGCAGCAGCGAAGGAGGAAGACTACAATTGACTTGGCTCCTGCCCTACCGGCCTGTCTCGCACTTCAAGGACCCTGATCACAGAAACCGGCGTGTCCCGCAGACAGCAACCTCTAGGAACCCTAGAGACCTGAGCAGCCTTCGACAAAGACTCTTTTCTCCCATGGACACCAGATTTGTCCAGAAAGAAACAACCCCAAAGACACCGGATCCAGGCAGATCCGCGACACCTGCACCACTCTGCACCCATCGCCTTTGGCCTGAGTCCAGGTGGCCCAACGATCCAGTGACGTCTACCTGGCGATCCTGACCTGGGATTCAGCGCTGGACTACCTCTCGTAAACTTCCCCATGAAGCCTGCAGCTTCATCTTGAAGGGTCCCCCTGACTGCGACCGGATCCAGTGATTTCTATAGGGCACCGGACGCCCCCTTTGCACCCTGCACCCGTCCACCGCTGTGCCGCTGGTGGTGCAGCTTTGGTGCTACTTGGTGGCCCTTACAGTCCTGACCTCAATCCCCAGGGCCTGTGTCCCTGAACCGCGGGTCCTTACCTGCAAACGGTGCCTCTTCGAGGTGCCCCCAGCTCCCATAGGCTTACATTGGCCCAGTGACCTCTGCACCCAGCTGTCTCAGTGCTGCTGGTGGTGCAGTACCTACCTTGGTCAGACACTTGCCCTGTGCTGGTAAAACCCCTGAAGACTGAACATGTAAGTCGAGTGCTTACCTGAAAATTACTTACCTGTCTTTCCTTCTTATAGGATTGCATTGGTTTTTCTCTGTATTGCGCTAAGTGTTGATTCTGAGAATAATAAAAAGTATCTCTTTGACACTGAAAAGTATTTCATGCGCCTGTAAAGTATTTGAATGCTTACACAAACCTTTGCCAACTGTATTTTGAAAGTATTGCATTTCTGAAAAGTCTACTTACCTGTAACTGAGTTCTACTAGGTCCCTAAAATAAAAAAAATTGAAATTGTTTAGGCATGTTGCACTTTGCAAATCCATGCAACTGGCTGCAAATGCAGGATTCAAGAATGGTGATCTGCAAGGGATACAGACCACCATCCTTACATTTGCTTTTCTCAGTAACCCATGTCTATTACAGTGCAACTGCTGTTTTAAATAATACACTGTTGGGAACAATTTGAGGGGGCAAGGCACTGATCCCTCCTAGACCACTACCTCTTCTCCCCAATTTGCCCAGCATAATTCCCAGAGGGAAAGTTGCCCCTTTGAGAATCAGTTACCACCCTCTTCGAGGTTTTGGTACCTTTTCAGTGGTTTACAGTTAGTATCGCAAACCATTGATGCATACCACCTCAACTTATAATTAAATTAGAACAGGGCACCCCTTTCAACTCAAAATTCTTAATGATTTGCAAATGGGGTTTACTAAATGGCTCAAAACCATTTAGCCGTTGAGTACCCTATGTTTGCGTATCGTGGGGTTTGTGACCGAGAAATTGTTTAGTTTATTGTTTCATAAAACTGTTGGCCCAGGGCCATCAATGCTGTTGCATTCCAGTTGGATTACCAGGTTACTCCCTTAGAGCATGTGATTTTCTCTGGGGAATTGAAGGTGCAGTCAATGCTTTCTCTAGAAGGAGTTAGGGCTTGAAGACTCAAATGCGTTTTCACAGTTAATAGCGCTTAATAGCTTCCGTTTCCAGACTGTCCTATAACGTCACAGAAGAATATGGCTTTTTATTTAAGCAGGTAAAATGAGCAGTTAAAGTAGAATATGCTGAGACAATCTAACAGTGCAAGCACTTTCTGGTGCACAACTACTGTTGGTAAAGATCCTAGGCTCTAGATTTTCTAAAGCAGTTGGCCGTGGCTCCATTGTTATATTTAGATAAACCTTAAGCCCAGACTATCATTACAGATGAGCAATACGGGGCCCGATGTATCTATCTCTCCCAGAGTTGGCCAGTCTGGTATAAATCCCTGTACTGGTTTACATGCTGAGTTTCCAGCACCAAAAATAATCACCCAAAAATTGTTAAGCCCAAAAAAACCACCACCCAAATAAGTATCCAAACAACAAGCCCATCACCCTAGTTTGATCATTCGTGCAGGTCTTGTCTTCCAAATTTAGGGATTCCAGTAATTGGTGACCAGTTTTCTCACTGTTCATTTCACTGGATTCCAGAAAACAATTTAGACCCCAGATTATGTTTACTATGGTGGTAGATTTAGAAGTCGGTCAGCAACAATATATGGAGTCCCAATTGTTCCTAAATTTAGGGGCCTTTATCTTGCCTCTTGTTCAGAATTTTCTTAGTAGGGTCACCCATTGAACCCAGAGGCTTTAGCAGTTTCGACCGGGACCTTGAATTAAAGTTCAACACTCATCTCCATTTTAAAATATTGATATCCAATGCACTGTACTGGCTATAAAGAAGGCTCAAATGATTCAGAAATTTGAAGACATATCCCTGAACTGACTCAAGGAGGTGTGAATTTGGACTTCATTGTGGTTCTTCTGGAAGATAGCAGGAGGCAGAGCAGATTCTCCACAATGATGTGATTGGTTAGGGGTAGCCCAGTCTCACCCTTGTTGAAGACAGATGATTTTGCAACTCCACAATCTAAATCTTGCAGTTATTGAATCATTCTTCTCCAGTCCTCCCTCACTCTTAGGACCCTGTGGCTTCTCAGTCACCTCAGTTTGTTGAGATATTTTCCACATTAATTCTCCAGTTAGCTAGCCTTGTGCAGGTTTCTTTTTGCCTGGGATTATGAGGACTCCTCCTAGCAGGTGCACTCCACTTATTTATTAAACAGGTTAACTGTCACTCTCTCCTTTGGTCATCTCATGCAAAGCTTCATGCTGGATCCTGTACTTATGCCTGTCTGGAGTGGAAGCATCAGTCTAGCAGAAATATTTATCTTCCTGAAGCTGCCCAGCACTTGTGTGCAAGTACTATTCATTGGCCAGACAGTGTACGAGGGGGCATTTGCGGAGCGTAGACACCAAAACCATTCGGTGGGCTACCTTTTTCAAATGTTAGTCTTCACCTTTGCAGGAGGAGTGCTTCTTCCAGTTGTGTTGGATGTTTTCAGATTCTGCAGCCTGAAATCACAGATCAAACTAATTTGGACTGGTGAAGTGTATTTTGTGGATTCCAGGTCAGAAGAAGCTTTGCATCTGTTATTGCTTGGAGACCAGCAGCAACACTTGAACAACTGGATGAGTAGGTTTCACTTGAACAGGAGGGAAGCTTACTCCAATAAAGGAATTAATTGATCTCATTATCCTGGACAGGTTTTGAATACTGGGAACTGGGAGGGAGTACTTGCCTGCAGGCTTGCATGTGCATCTGGACACCAGGTTTCGCTAATATGATCATATGATTATATATTATGTTGATATTATATTAATACTATTATTAATTAATCACACATAGTCTCCATTGAGGGTTTGAAAAGGGTATAGATATCTAGATTTGGTTTATTCGATTAGAAATTTGCAATGGTGATGTAGTATTTGTAAATACATATCACAAATATTTTACCTTTTTCAAACACCAACTAAAACCAGCCTGCTGAGATAGAGAATCCACTTTGTGCAGCACAACCTGGTGTTCAGATGGACCCACCATTGACCAATATCAGTACACCACACACACAGGCCCCATACATTTCCCACACATAAGCGCAAAATAGGAAATTAACTACCCTTTAACCATGGAGACTCAGTTGGTGGGGGTACAGGTAAAAAGACCTGTGCCCTTGGAATATTAACTGGAATGTGAGGACAGCTCAGATGACCGAAAATAAACAAATGGGTGAAGCACCTCCCGTAAATTAAAATAATTTGTGAGTGACTGGACTGGTAGAAAAACACAGATCTCCATTAAAAAAGGACTTGGCGGTAAGACTGCTTTTCCAAGCCATGCAGAGGACTTCTGTCCCATGGTCACCTCCGCCCATGTTGGACTGCTAAAGTTGCTCTTTGCCTGGAGACTTTTTGCCATTTCATTAGGAAATCATTCTAGAAAAGCCATCTGCATTTCCATAATTGATCTCTGCCTTATTCTCAACTGTGAAGTTGCAAATATTTTAGGACATGGACCACCTCCGAGGATTAAGGTTATTGCCTTCATTGCTATCCTGCACTTGAGAAGTTTGTGGCCTTTATGGACAGTAACTTTTGGTATATTTGACCAAATAAGTAAGGTCTGAAGCACCTTAAAGTCCACACTATGGCAAAAACACTTCTTGTTTTCAGTCTTCTTTCCCCAAGACAGGAGTCTGTGGCTGATGACTGCCACTCAGTGTGCTTTCTAGTATTCTCAATGTGCTGAGTGAGGTCCATTCTGACTAGCTTCTCGGAGGCATCATTCGGCATTCCGGAGAACTGACCACCATTGTCTGGAGCTTTCAGCACATGCTTTGCAGAGTGCTTGTTTGAGATTTGCAAAAGTCTTCTGCTGCCTTCAATGTGGGCTGTCATGCGGCAAATGTGATATTATACTTTGCTGCAAGGTTTCTACAGAACCTACCGAGATATCAGAAGGCTTTAACTGTCTGGATTTTGATACAGGCCATTACCCCTCCCCAGTTGCCCTCCATCCTATTTGTTATTTATCTGCGTACTTACTCTGATCCCCTTCTGTGATTGTATTTTGCACTTTTGCAGCGTGAATCTTTCTGGATTCACTATGCTGTGCATTATTCCGCCATCTCGTGGTTGGGCCCGGATTCGTAGTCTTTTCTTTGTTTTTGTGTTTTTTTTTTTTTTTTTTGTTGGCCCAGGTGGGCGGCGACGCCCCACCATTTGGTGTCTTCGGTGACGTCGTCGCGCTTCCTGCGGAAGCTCCCACCCTTGGTAGCCATCTTCAGATTCTTTTTTCCGCCGTGGGGTCTGGATCGTTGCAGAGAAGTTCCAGAAAATTTGGACGAGGAATCTCAAAGTCGAATATCACCACAGAAGATCGTTCCCGAGACACCGGACGACGACACAAGTAAACCGGAGACAACAAGAAGGACGACGAGGTAGAAGGTCCACGACCGAAATCTCGACGCCTACGGAGAATGCGCTCACCGGGGGCTCCCTGAGAGCGGTTATGGACAAGACACTGTTTAAGTTTTGCCAGAACTGTCACCACAAGTACGCACAGAAGGACCAGCACCCAGTCTGTAACCTCTGCTTGCCGCTCGAACACACCAGTGAAGACTGCAACGCGTGTTCGGCGTTCACCCCGAAGACCCTCCGAGTAAGAGAGAGACAGAGAAGGGCGAACTACAACATGCAGGGCCAGGGACCAGCACCATCGCTCCGAGACCTGGGCCTCTCGAGCGGAGAGGAAGACAACATCGCAGAGGGACCGGAGGACTGCTCTGTCGTCGAGGTCCATAAGAAAACGTCGAAGGAGGTAAGGGAGTCGTCGACCCCAAGACACCCAAGCGACGCTCGAAAGAGTGAAGCCAGAACCCCGAGCGACACTCTTAGAAGTGTAGAAAAGTCCTCAAAGGGAGCGTTGCCGCCGAAACCCTCGACGAAAGCAACAGCATCCAAGGACAAGCAACCGAGCGGATCCTTCGAGAAGGACTCCCAATCGGCGAAAGCCTCCGAAAAACAAAGGCGTCGAAGGTCACCTCCGAAAAGGAAGCCTCGACACCGAGAAAGGAAGGCCCGGCGTCATCTTCGACGACCGCGACCACAAAGAGAGGCGCTGCACCACTCGACGCCGAAAAGGCCCACGAGATGGCGAAAAAGAAGAGAAGGCTCGAGGCAGAGATGGCGAGCATCCTGCAACGTAAAAGAATTCGACGAGAAGATAAAGCAATACGCTATTCCGTCGAAGCCAGCGCACGAGGCACTCGAGGAGTTCGACGCCGAATACATCGAGCCCTCGAAAACACCCGAACCGCTCGAAGACCAGGACGAAGAAGACTACGACTTCGAAGCCGAAGGCGAAGAAGAGATGCAGTCTTACCGGGACTCAGAGCCCTCGGAGGCACAAGACTTGGACTGGCAAGACCTCGACGCAGAGTCACCAGAAGAGGGGGTAGACTCTTACCCCTCGAGGCCTTCGCCGCCGGACGACATCGGAGTCTACAATGGAGTCGTCCAGAAGGCTGCAAAGACATATGGGGTCGAAATGCAGGAGGAAAAGACAAAAGCAGGTTTCCTCTTCGAAACACTGCTCCCTCAACAAACAAAGAGCCAATTCCTACCCATGCTGTCCGGCGTCCTGGACCAGGGAAGGGAGGCCTTCAGAGAACCTGCAGTCTGCAAGGCGGTTACACCTAGAAGTGAAAAGAAATATAAGCATTCCACAAAAGACCCGGCGTACATCCAAGGGTCAGTGCCAGCAGACTCTATTATCGCAGCAACGGCCAGGAAAAGGGCCGGTGTGCCCACCAACACAGGCCCACCTCCAGACAAGGAGAGCAAGCGAATAGACCTCACAGGACGAAAGGTGGAGAGGAACGCAGCCATACACTGGCGCATCGCCAACTCCAACGCCCTCATCAGCAGGCATGCATACCAGCATTGGGATGAAATGAGCCAGCTCATTACACACCTGCCAGAAGAATACCAACAAAGGGCTAATTACCTAGCGGACGAGGGCAAGGCTATCGCGAACACTTGCCTAAAGTCAGCCTTGGACGCAGCAGAAAACTCCAGCAGGCAAATGATGATAGGGGTGACTGAAAGGAGACACGCATGGCTCAGGATCTCTGGCTTCAAGCCGGAGGTACAGAGTAACATCCTTAACACACCTTTCGACGGAGAGAAACTGTTTGGAGCACCGGTCGACGACAAGTTGACGCAACTAAAAGGACAACGAAACTGCGAGGTCCATGGGAGCACTGCAGTTCAGGGGAATGAGAAGAGGAAACCCCTCAAGGCGGCCCAATGGTAGAGGGGGCAATGCACCCACCACTTCACACCAGTCCCCCAGCAAGGATACCAGGGGAACAACCAGGGCCAAAGCCAACAGGGACAACAGCAGCAAAATTGGCAGTACCAACCCAGAGGGCGGTCCTTTCGAGGGCGTGGTTACGGACGGGGACAGGCCCGAAGAGGGGGGACAGCAGCCCACCTCAAAGTGACTCCACAAACAAACCAAACCCTCCCCTATTAACACCAAGGGAGAGGAGAAGTCAACAAAAGGACAAAATAAAAAACACACACAGCCAACAAATAACCACCGAGCATACAACCCCAGTTGGGGGCAGAATAGGAAAGTTCCTCACACAATGGAGGAACATTACCACGGACAAGTGGATACTGAACATCATACAGCACGGGTACTGCATAGAACTACAAAAACACCCCACAGGCAGAAAACCAAGACACCGGGCAATTCCCGCAAGGGAGCTCGCCCTCCTACGCCTAGAAGCAGAGGAGCTGCTACAAAAAGAGCAATAGAACCAGTTCCAATAAACGAAAGGAACAAGGGAGTATACTCAACGTACTTCCTAGTGCCAAAGGTAGACGAGACACTAAGACCAATACTGGACCTCAGATTCCTGAACAAATTCGTAAAAACTCAAAAATTCAAAATGACTTCACTTCAGGAAGTAATACCCCAAATCCAACAAGGGGATTACATGGCGACCATAGACTTGAAAGATGCATATCTGCACATACCCGTCAACCACAAACACAAACGTCTACTAAGATTTGTGATAGGCCACAATCACTACCAGTTCACAGTGCTAGCCTTCGGACTAAAGTCCGCACCAAGGGTGTTCACAAAATGCCTAGCAGCAGCTGCAGCGCACCTTCGGAGGAAGGGCATACATGTATACCCCTACCTCGACGACTGGCTGGTGAAAGCAGGATCATACGGACACTGCAAGGATCACATCAATCAAGTCATACAAACACTGTCCAGACTAGGTTTCTCAATACATTGGGAGAAGTCGTCAACAAAACCACAGCAAATCAAAATATTCTTAGGGGCACAGATAGACAGCACACAGTCCAAGGTGTTCCCCAGCAACAAGAGAACTATAGCGCTCCTGAAGGAAACACGTCATTACCGCAAGGGGCAAGTTCTGACAGTGAGGAAAGTGAGCAGAACAATGGGGATGATGGCATCGTGCATCCACCTAGTCCCACATATCAGGCTGCACATGAGACCGTTCCAAGAATGGATACAGCAGCAGTGGTCACAAGCGACAGGGAGTTGGGAAGATCTAGTGGTTGTCACACACGCAGTGCAGCAAGAAATAGCGTGGTGGAAGGAAGAGAACATATTACAAGGGAAGCCATTCACACAGCCAACTCCAACAGTGACCATCACAACAGACGCCTCACAGCAGGGCTGGGGCGCGCACATGCACAGACTCCGCGTCAGGGGGCTGTGGCCACAACAAGATGTAGTGAAACACATCAACTACCTAGAACTAAAAACTGTGTTCCTAGCCTTAAAAGCCTTTCAAAAGCAGCTTTACGGACAGAGAGTGCTGATACAAACAGACAACACAACCACCATGTTCTACATCAACAAACAAGGGGGTACACAGTCAGCACCGCTATCAAACCTAGCACAGGAAATTTGGAGATGGGCCATCCCTCTAAGGATAGACCTACTGGCAATACACCTCCCAGGAATAGACAATGTAGAGGCAGACCGACTCAGCAGACAGACGTCCGCATCCCACGAATGGGAGCTCAATCAACAGGAGGTGCAGCGGCTGTTCCAAAAGTGGGGTACACCACGGATAGACCTGTTTGCAACACTCCAGAATGCAAAATGCCAACATTACGCATCCAGACAACCGGACCAAAGGTCCCTAGGGAATGCGCTATGGATAAGTTGGTCGAACGAATTTGCATACGCTTTTCCCCCGATACCACTGTTACACAAGGTACTCAGCAAATGCAGGAGCAGCAGCATGACACTCATACTGGTGGCACCGCAGTGGGCCAGACAATCATGGTTCTCACAAATAATGGAAATGGCGCAGGAACCAGCACACAGGTTCAGCAGAAGGAAAGACCTCCTCACAATGCAAGACGGAAAAGTGCTCCACCCAGAACCAGAGAGCCTCAGCCTAGCAGCATGGCTCCTGAGGACCTAGAATTCGCACACCTCAAGCTACCACCAAGCACCATGGCAGTTCTCAGAGAAGCAAGGAGACCCACTACAAGAAAATGTTACATTGCAAAGTGGAAAAGGTTCTCGCAATGGTGCATTAAAGAGGGACTGCAACGAAAAGTCAGAAAAGAATCAACGGTACTACAATACTTAACGCACCTACTACACAGCGGGCTAAGTTACTCGTCACTAAGGGTTCACTTAGCAGCCATAGTGGCCTACACCAGGGGAGAAGCGGGGAAAAGCTTCTTCACCTCCCAGGTGGTCAAAAGATTCCTGGAAGGGGCTAAAAGAATAGCCCCCCCTAAAAGAATGCCAGCCCCAAGCTGGAACCTCAACACTGTGCTAACACAGTTGATGAAACCACCATTTGAGCCCATACACAAGATAACACTGCACATGCTCACACTAAAAACGGCATTCTTAGTGGCTATCACGTCACTGCGAAGGATCAGTGAACTGCAGGCTCTTACACTACAAGAGCCCTACTTGCAAATACACAAGGACAGAATTGTCTTGAGAACAGACCCACACTTCCTGCCAAAGGTGGTGTCGCGGTTCCATATTAACCAGACAATACAGATACCAAGTTTCTTCCAGAAACCATCAACGCCCACAGAAAGGGCGCTAAACACGCTGGGCGCCAGAAGGGCAGTGATGCACTACATAGAAATGACAAAGGAATGCAGGAAAACAAAACAACTCTTTGTTTCCTTAGCAAGCAGTTTCCTGGGACGGCCAGTAACAAAAAATACCATAGCACGATGGATTGCACAAGCAATACAACTCTGCCACAAGCAGGCAGGACAAGAGTTAGAGGGAGCCGCCCAGGCTCACTCAACAAGGAAGAAAGGAGCAACGGTTGCGTTCCTAGCAAACACACCTATACAAGACATTTGCCAAGCGGCAACATGGTCTTCCGTGCACACGTTCACCAAACACTACTGTGTGGATATCCAGTTGAACAAAGAGGCACAAGTAGGACAGAAGGTCTTACAGCACATTTTCAGCAACCAATGCTCATCTTCCACCGCAATAACAAAACCGCTACAAAGTCTATGCACAGCATAGTGAATCCAGAAAGATTCACGCTGCAAAACGAATAGTTTCTTACCTGTCGGTGTAGTTTTGCAGCTTGAAGACTTTCTGGATTCACTAGCGATCCCACCCGCCTCCGCCAGGAAGATAACATAGGAGGTTAAGGGTACAACTAGACTACATACAAAGTTTAGAGGGATCAAAAGGAAAATTGAAAAATAAAAGACAAAGACATAGACAACAAAACTGTAAGAGGAAAAAGAAAAAAGAATCGAAGATGGCTACCAAGGGTGGGAGCTTCCGCAGGAAGCGCGACGACGTCACCGAAGACACCAAATAGTGGGGCGTCGCCGCCCACCTGGGCCAACAACAAAAAAAAAAAAAAAAAAAACCAAAGAAAAGACTACGAATCCGGACCCAACCACGAGATGGCGGAATAATGCACAGCATAGTGAATCCAGAAAGTCTTCAAGCTGCAAAACTACACCGACAGGTAAGAAACTATTCGTTTTGCATATGGTGAGAACTTTTTGCTGCTCCAGACCTTACCTGATATTTGATATTTAGTCTGGTGTGGATTATTTTCATTTGCACTTTCTTCCCATTGACTATTCTCTTAACTGGAAAGGAATTGTCAGCATTATTTCAATTTAGAACTTTTTTTTCCAGACTCTGATGGTCCAGTCAGGATCACTCATGAACTAGAAAAAATATGGTATCCGCCAACCCAGTGATTTTTAGAAGGATAATATCCAAGTAAATAGTGTTCAGATTGATGGTGATGTATATCAACCTCTACTGTCAAAAGGCAAATTGGGCTTTTAGAGGACTCACTCTAGAAAAGGCAGTAATGGCAATAGTGGTGCCTTTAGCTTATGCCTGCAGACTACTACATTAACGTCAATCCACGGTTTTTGTACCCGGTGCTTTGATTTTGATTGGAGAACTGAAACCCTAATTTTTCAGAAATCTGTAAAATCTTATGTTGAACCATCCTTTGGGATATTCACTGCTTTGGAATCTGTTATGAAGAAGGACTATGTTGACATATTCTGCTAGTTAAAGAAAAGCTAAGTACCTGAAACAAAAGATCCCCACACTATGCTAGCATCCCTTGATTCATAACCAGTACAGCCACCCTCCTTTTGTTAAGGGCATACTATGCAAAACTAGATACTTTAAGCTGCAAATATGAATTGAATTGATTTGTCTTGAATGGAGGAAGCCCAACTGGCTGTAGACAAATTGAAAAGAAAAAATTGAAAAGAAAAAATTACCGCTTATACTGGTTAAGAGTTGTCTTACATAGAGTGCAAACAGTTTCTGTGGTTATTCCTGGCAACTGCAAATATTTCCAAAGGTTATATAGAATTCCCTTGCTGGAGAATTTAACTGTACCCAAAAATTATCAATGTAAATATTCTTAGGCAACTCATATCAATTTCAGAGATACCATACACAAATAATATAAATTCCATACATAATACTTCTTACAATGTGTGCCTCTATTTCGTAAATCTGCCTTTTCATGGTATAACTGATGTTACCCTGTAACCAATTATGACTCATTTGAGTAATAGTTTCTAATTTTCATTATTTCTTTGTTCTGCAGAATAGTGTTTCGGAGACAGACATGCAGCAGTCTCCTATTACTCCCAAGTCTTCAGGGTCCAGAGCAGGTATGTTATCCTACATATTTACTTTGCCACATGTGCTTAGAAGTCTCTGCCTTCCTGAAAATGTGGTGTGCTGATTATCCTGTTGGTCCCTTCTGTTCTCTCAGTTCCTAAACCTTTCCATTGCAATTTCCAGATTCAATCCACAGGCTGTAATAAGAAAATCCGAAGAAAGCTCTCATCTTTTTTGTTTAATAAGTTCTTAAATTGCTTTTGATGGAGTATGAAACTTGACACACGTGTTAACAGTACATTGAATAATCTGTTTTGCCCATCTCTCATTTATCTTGTGTACAGCCCCTTTAAAAGGGCAGCAAGCTGTTCGTTTGTCTTCCAGGAATGATATAAACATCCAGTATATCTGGCCCATTGTTTCCTTTAATGGCTTTAATATTTGTGCTGTAAACATAGCCAGGCTAAAACATTACTCCTCTTCAATTGGCATCCATTATTGTATTACTGCTCCTTAAACTATTGCATTCATTCATTCATCTTTTTTTACTGCTCCTAAATATCAGTCTTAGCCATTATCTTGTAGGATGTACACAATAACAAAAAATGTACATTTTCCATGGACGTAGGTGAAACTCCTCAAAGGGACATATTAATCCTTGACCATTTCGCAGAAACATAAGGACAAACATTGGATAAAGTGGTCCCAAATCTTTTTCTTTTAAACTCATTTAAAGTCTTCTATCCTGTAACACCCCAATATCTTGACTGCAATGTGTGAATGACCAAACGGTCAATTTTAGTGGCGCTGGCCAAATATAATTGAGGCCTAGGATTAGCAGAATGTTTTATGTACTTGAGCTAGCCATGGCAGTTTCTGAGCTTAATTCCATGGCAACTAAGAAAAAAGAATATTTTGATATAGCAGCACTGTCGGATTTGTCCAGAAGTGAATTCAATATAGGACTGGCATAATAGTTGCTTGCCTGGTTATGTGATGTATGCCTACCTCATAATGTTTTTTTAAACCATCTTTGAGTTTTGTAGCAGTAGATAGCATAAAATACGCAATAGCCGTCCAGGACTAAGTATATTACATTATACTTGCAGCGTATAATATATTAGCTACTCAATGCGGAGGATAGACTCAAGATGGTACAATAATTTCTAGAGCAACAACAGGAAATAAAAGGACCAACATTTTAAACTATGAGCCTTCATCACTGATATAAGGTATCCCAGAATTAGGTTTTGAATATTGGATGGTGTCTTTGGCAAGCCAGCTGCACGCATAGTAAGTACACTAACATAATGCCTGTATTTTGTAACTTGACTTGCTATATACCTCCATATGGGGTTTCACTATTCCACTATGGTCGGGGATCATCATTGGGATTAGTCTGGAGTACGTGCATGAGCTCATCCCATGCTGCTGCTATGGTACGTGTACGTAGTCCACGGACCTCCTCCCGCTACAGACTCCACACCTGATCAGTGTGGTTTGCCAGTATGGGACCCCTGGGAGCGACGCTTCCTTTCAGTTCACCGCTATCACAGTCTAGCCAGCAACATCGCTAAATCGATGAAGGCGTGGTGGCCACCTGCCCATTTTCATCTCTATAGGCCCTAGAAACAACTGCCTATGTTGTTCAGCTCATGTCGACCCATTATGTGCAGTAGCCTAGTTCAAATGTCATTCTAGAAGGTTCTTGCCAGCGGACAGTCCCAGAACATGTGTATGATGATAGCTTGAGGAGCTGGTCAGCAAGGACAAGTTGGAGATGCAATAGGGTATATTCTGTGGAGTCAACTATGTGAAATAGGCCCTCTGGAGGACGTTGTGCTGTATATATTGGAAGTGGGCATTGTGAGAGACCTTGTGTTGATAAATGAGTGTTCTTTGCCATTCTTCGGGGTACATGGGGCACCCTAAATCTTGCTCCCATTGCTGACGCAAAGCAGCAAGGGGGCAAATGGTTCTATCTGGAATGGCTTGTGTGATCCATGATATGAGCTTCTTAACAATGCCAGATGAAAAGAGTGTTTAAGCGAGCAGGTGAGTGGTCAGATGAAAGGTCCAATCCCGTCTGTCATTAATGAATTAGATTTTTACGGCAGGACAGGAGATTCAATCTGCGACCCAGACAGCAAGTACAAAAGCCCAAGCCTCCAAGAGGAAGAGGCAGAGGAGCAAGAGGAGGAAAGGCGCAAAGCAAAGAAGAGCCACTCGAGAAAAAGAAATGGAGCAAGAAATAGAAGAAATGGACTTTGCAAATGAAAACTCCATTGTTAATTTAACAAATATTGTTCTTTCAGAACAAGACAAGAGGACTTTTAAATTAGGATTATCCTTTTGCCTGGAAATAGATATGGATTATGTGCAAACAAGAATTGATTTGTTCAAGTTCACCAGAATGTTAAAGCTGAAGAAATATTTTCTGCTTCAGCAGAAACCAAGACAAACGGAAAGGACAATGAGTGAAACATGATATGGAGGTCTCTCTCTACTTAATTAACTCTCCCCTCTCTATCTTTTTTAGCCTTTCATTCTCTCTCACCCCTTTATCTGTTTCTCTTTCAAACTCCTTCATTCACTCTCTCTCCCCTTCTTTCTCTCTCTCTATCCCGCTCCACTCTTTATTCTATGTACACCCTTTCTCTCTCTTTCTCTCGCACCACCCTCTCTAATTGGGCATTATATCTTCACTCTATCTCTCACTCGGCAACACCACAGCATCACTCAGCGCGACCACAGCATCAATCAGAGCCAGCACAGCATCAATCAGAGCCAGCACAGCATCACTCAGCACCAACACAACATCTCTCAACGCCATCACAGCATCACTCAACGCCATCACAGCATCACTCAACGCCATCACAGCATCACTCAACGCCATCACAGCATCACTCAACGCCATCACAGCATCACTCAACGCCATCACAGCATCACTCAACGCCATCACAGCATCACTCAACGCCATCACAGCATCACTCAACGCCATCACAGCATCACTCAACGCCATCACAGCATCACTCAACGCCATCACAGCATCACTCAACGCCATCACAGCATCACTCAACGCCATCACAGCATCACTCAACGCCATCACAGCATCACTCAACGCCATCACAGCATCACTCAACGCCATCACAGCATCACTCAACGCCATCACAGCATCACTCAACGCCATCACAGCATCACTCAACGCCATCACAGCATCACTCAACGCCATCACAGCATCACTCAACGCCATCACAGCATCACTCAGTGCAATCACAGCATCACTCAGTGCAATCACAGCATCACTCAGTGCAATCACAGCATCACTCAGTGCAATCACAGCATCACTCAGTGCAATCACAGCATCACTCAGTGCAATCACAGCATCACTCAGTGCAATCACAGCATCACTCAGTGCAACCACAGCATCACTCAGCGCAACCACAGCATCACTCAGCGCAACCACAGCATCACTCAGCGCCACCACAGCATCACTCAGCGCCACCACAGCATCACTCAGCGCCACCACAGCATCACTCAGCGCTACCACAGCATTACTCAGCAGCACCACAACATCACTCCGCGCCACCACAGCATCACTCAGCACCACCATAGCTTCACTCAGCGACACCACATCATCACTCAGGGCCAACACTGCGTCACTCAGCATCACCACAGGATGACTCAGCACCACCACAGGATGACTCAGCACCACCACAGGATGACTCAGCACCACCACAGGATGACTCAGCACCACCACAGGATGACTCAGCACCACCACAGGATGACTCAGCACCACCACAGGATGACTCAGCACCACCACAGGATGACTCAGCACCACCACAGGATGACTCAGCACCACCACAGGATGACTCAGCACCACCACAGCATCGCTCGGCGCCACCACAGCATCGCTCGGCGCCACCACAGCATCGCTCGGCGCCACCACAGCATCGCTCGGCGCCACCACAGCATCGCTCGGCGCCACCACAGCATCGCTCGGCGCCACCACAGCATCGCTCGGCGCCACCACAGCATCGCTCGGCGCCACCACAGCATCGCTCGGCGCCACCACAGCATCGCTCGGCGCCACCACAGCATCGCTCGGCGCCACCACAGCATCGCTCGGCGCCACCACAGCATCGCTCGGCGCCACCACAGCATCGCTCGGCGCCACCACAGCATCGCTCGGCGCCACCACAGCATCGCTCGGCGCCACCACAGCATCGCTCGGGCGCCACCACAGCATCGCTCGGGCGCCACCACAGCATCGCTCGGCGCCACCACAGCATCGCTCGGGGCCACCACAGCATCGCTCGGGGCCACCACCCAGCATCGCTCGGGGCCACCACAGCATCGCTCGGGGCCACCACAGCATCGCTCGGGGCCACCACAGCATCGCTCGGGGCCACCACAGCATCGCTCGGGGCCACCACAGCATCGCTCGGGGCCACCACAGCATCGCTCGGGGCCACCACAGCATCGCTCGGGGCCACCACAGCATCACTCGGGGCCACCACAGCATCACTCGGGGCCACCACAGCATCACTCGGGGCCACCACAGCATCACTCGGGGCCACCACAGCATCACTCGGGGCCACCACAGCATCACTCGGGGCCACCACAGCATCACTCGGGGCCACCACAGCATCACTCGGGGCCACCACAGCATCACTCAGCGCTACCACAGCATCACTCAGCACCACCATAGCTTCACTCAGCGACACCACATCATCACTCGGGGCCAACACTGCGTCACTCAGCATCACCACAGGATGACTCGGCACCACCACAGGATGACTCTGCACCACCACAGGATGACTCAGCACCACCACAGCATCGCTCGGCGCCACCACAGCATCGCTCGGCGCCACCACAGCATCGCTCGGCGCCACCACAGCATCGCTCGGCGCCACCACAGCATCGCTCGGCGCCACCACAGCATCGCTCGGGCGCCACCACAGCATCGCTCGGCGCCACCACAGCATCGCTCGGCGCCACCACAGCATCGCTCGGCGCCACCACAGCATCGCTCGGCGCCACCACAGCATCGCTCGGCGCCACCACAGCATCGCTCGGGGCCACCACAGCATCGCTCGGGGCCACCACAGCATCGCTCGGGGCCACCACAGCATCGCTCGGGGCCACCACAGCATCGCTCGGGGCCACCACAGCATCGCTCGGGGCCACCACAGCATCGCTCGGGGCCACCACAGCATCGCTCGGGGCCACCACAGCATCGCTCGGGGCCACCACAGCATCGCTCGGGGCCACCACAGCATCACTCGGGGCCACCACAGCATCACTCGGGGCCACCACAGCATCACTCGGGGCCACCACAGCATCACTCGGGGCCACCACAGCATCACTCGGGGCCACCACAGCATCACTCGGGGCCACCACAGCATCACTCGGGGCCACCACAGCATCACTCGGCGCTACCACAGCATCACTCAGCACCACCATAGCTTCACTCAGCGACACCACATCATTACTCGGGGCCAACACTGCGTCACTCAGCATCACCACAGGATGACTCGGCACCACCACAGGATGACTCGGCACCACCATAGGATGACTCAGCACCACCACAGCATCGCTCGGCGCCACCACAGCATCGCTCGGCGCCACCACAGCATCGCTCGGCGCCACCACAGCATCGCTCGGCGCCACCACAGCATCGCTCGGCGCCACCACAGCATCGCTCGGCGCCACCACAGCATCGCTCGGCGCCACCACAGCATCGCTCGGGGCCACCACAGCATCTCTCGGCGCCACCACAGCATCTCTCGGCGCCACCACAGCATCTCTCGACGCCACCACAGCATCGCTCGACGCCACCACAGCATCGCTCGGCGCCACCACAGCATCGCTCGGCGCCACCACAGCATCGCTCGGGGCCACCACAGCATCGCTCGGGGCCACCACAGCATCGCTCGGGGCCACCACAGCATCGCTCGGGGCCACCACAGCATCGCTCGGGGCCACCACAGCATCGCTCGGGGCCACCACAGCATCGCTCGGGGCCACCACAGCATCGCTCGGGGCCACCACAGCATCGCTCGGGGCCACCACAGCATCGCTCGGAGGCCACCACAGCATCGCTCGGGGCCACCACAGCATCGCTCGGGGCCACCACAGCATCGCTCGGGGCCACCACAGCATCGCTCGGGGCCACCACAGCATCGCTCGGGGCCACCACAGCATCGCTCGGGGCCACCACAGCATCGCTCGGGGCCACCACAGCATCGCTCGGGGCCACCACAGCATCGCTCGGGGCCACCACAGCATCGCTCGGGGCCACCACAGCATCGCTCGGGGCCACCACAGCATCGCTCGGGGCCACCACAGCATCGCTCGGGGCCACCACAGCATCGCTCGGGGCCACCACTGCATCGCTCGGGGCCACCACTGCATCGCTCGGGGCCACCACTGCATCGCTCGGGGCCACCACTGCATCGCTCGGGGCCACCACTGCATCGCTCGGGGCCACCACTGCATCGCTCGGGGCCACCACTGCATCGCTCGGGGCCACCACTGCATCGCTCGGGGCCACCACTGCATCACTCGGGGCCACCACTGCATCACTCGGGGCCACCACTGCAGTATCACTCAGCAAGACCGGAGTATCATTCAGCATCACCTCAGCATCGTCTCCGCAACAGTCACCACCACTACCACCTCAGCACCACCTCAGCCTGCTCTCGGAATCTGGCATCTGTTGATTCTCCCCTAGCGTCTGGCCGCTGCTAGTGTTATAATACAGGTACTAGTTCCCAACCTTCACCCTCCGATTGTTTATGCCCCCTCAAAAAAAAAGCTTTAACAAACAACCATTGCAATAGGCAGAAACAAGTTGCCAGCATTGCAAGAACAAAAGAAAACTGAGGAATTTTTTTATTGTAAATACTTTTTTTAATATGGTCGTTCAGTTTTACATAATGCCTTCTTGGTCATATATAAAGTAACAAAAATGCTTCTGACACTTTTTTATTATAACTTTTCAGCATGCTGCACAGCAGCCACACTTCTCTACAGCACAGCTTGAAGACATTGGCAAAGTCAATAGCTCTGGCTAAACACTTATAAGGCCCCAAAGGCGAGACCTATTGGCTATGCCAATGCTTGTCTCTATTTCCTTCCCTGATGTTAGAAGCCACTGCATTTATTACAAAATAAGTCAGACCTTTTGTGTCCTTATTATGAAATGCTTCAAAATGGCGTGCCACTGGGTAGGTTTTATCTCCATTTTTAATGCCACGTAATTGCTGTAATATACGCTTATGCACCTCAAGAATAGTGCTGCCCACGTCGCGTAAACCACATGGGCACTGCAATACATAAATAGCAAATTCCGTCTTGCAAGTGAATCTTCCTTTTATCTTTTTTGTCTTGTTGGACAAGCTTGATTTGTATGTCTCCGAATTCTTCTCATAAAGGCAAGCTTTACATTTAGAACATTTTAAAAATCCCTGAATGAACTTAATGTTTTAAAATTGTAGAAAACTACCAGTCTGTTTTCACTATTGTTTATCACAGAGTACTGCATGTGGTAAGAAAAATAGTCAAAAGACTGCTTGTAACTCAGCCCCGGCATTGGTGAACAAGGCTGGTTACAGCCGAAATGCGTACAATGGTGGCTGGACAATAAAAATTCAAAAGTATTTACATGCAGCGTCGTCATCCTTGTGCTAAGGGAGAGGTGAAATTACTACGGACCCTCTCCTGTGAGGTCCGCTGAGGCGATGCGCCTTTCGGTCAGGAGAAGCGGCGGCAATTCACGGGAGAACAAATGATGGAATTTCTGAAGTCGCCTCCCCGCCCCGTCATGCCGTAGGGTAGAAAGCAAAGCAGCAGCACTGTGCTGTAAAGCGGTGTCTGGTGAGTCGGAGGACCCCCGGAGAGCGCTGCCGCACCCAGGTAAGACTACGCATGAAGTTAACGGGGAGAAGAGAAAGTCACTGCAGTACTTCCAAGCTGTTGCGATTTCGCAGAGGCCAGTGGCGGTTGTAAATACATAGTACTTACGAGCGAAAAGTGGAATACAGTCATGTCGGCCTCAGAGGTAAAGGAACGGGAGGATGCAGCATTGAGAATATTTGATGACAACATTACAAGTGAGAGGGGAGCTCCTGCTAGTGCCAGGAAGTCTGAGCAAATGAATGATATTACATCACGACTATAGAGATTGGAGAAGCTTAAGCGGATGGAATTATCCAAACTGTGGGAATCCAAATCGCTCCAAAGGTACCTGGAAGTAAAGCTTATCCCACGAGGACTAAGAATTCTGGTAGCCCCCAGCTATGAAGACCCCAACCCTGATATGCTGCACGAACGGGCTGAGAACAATAGTGAATCTTCTCGAAGAATAATGGCAATCTTGATAAAATGTGCGGATAATATAGACAGGAAGAATATCCTTGAAGAAATTGAGAAAATACACACATCCCTAACTAAAGAATCTGATCAAGAACAAATCAGCAAATATATAGGGATGAAAGAACGTATGTGCAAACTGGAAGAATCGATAAAAGAAAGAAAAGCACATAAGTTTGCACGTGACAAAATCGACTGACAATGGGAGGATCTATACCTTTGCTAAAAGATTCGATAACATACGCAGGCAGAAATTAACAGCAAGCAGTAAGCCAAACCCTGAAATACATTCAGAAGAGAGTAGTTTGGTTAGTTCTGAAGCTGACAGATGCTGCTTCAAAAGCACTGTTTGCTGGTGTGTCGCTTCAGGACATCTGTCGGGCAGCTACCTGGAAAACACACACACATTTACCAGACATCTGAGAGGAATCTGCGGTTCACAGTGATACGGCAGTGGGTCAGACAGTACTGCAGCATCTTTTTCAATAACTGTGAGCTTGCCTCTCTTCCCACCATCCTTAACTGATTCTGCACATTTGCCTCATATTCTTGTTTATACAAATGGATGTGCGTGTGTATATATATGTGTATATATATATATATATATATATATATATATATATATATATATAGTATTTATGGGACTTTTGGGTCTTCATTTCTTTGTACAATATGTCTGTATAGCTAAATATATCTGCAGCTGTATATTTTGCATTTCTATTTTTAAATGTGCCTCATAACTGCTTTATAATCTGATTCAAGCATGTAAATCTATGAAAGTTACAATGCTGGAGTAAGAAAATGTTACTTAATTGTAACTGTAGTTCTCCAATATTGGAATCTTACATAGATTCACATGCAACCCGCCCCTCTCTCGTGAGACAGCTCACCCTTCTCTCTTGTTTTTTCGGGGCGTATCTCTTACACTCGTGCTTTGAAAATCTGAGGGAATCGAGCTTCTCACAGGGGTGTTCTAGAGGGCTGGGCAAACTGATTGGATGAAATCCATCTTTGGTCTCTCTTAAAAAAAACATTATCATATGTTACAAAATGAAAAGGCCTAGGGCCTTTCTGGTCTATGTTTAACATTGCATTGCTATTTTAGTATACTGTTGGACTCCCATCTTGACAACTGGGAATGATTCAAGCATGTGAATCTATGAAAGATTCCAATACTGGAGAACTAGAGTTCCCGGTAAGTAATTTATTTTCTTCCGTTCAGCTGATCCTAGACCCTTAGCCCATCAATCACATCATCTTGTCGGAGGACTTCCACATGACCTCCCTCCAGGACATCATTCCGCTGCTCTGAGAAGGGAACTTTGTAAAGCAGCAGGACCTAAAAGACATCCATTTTTATATCCCCATCCACCCAGCTCACCACTGGTACCTTCAATTTGTGATAAGACCAGTGTGTCAATTCAAAGTTCTGCTGTATAAAGTCACTATGATGCCAGTGGTGTTAACAAAAGAGGTGGTGGCTGCAAAGCTCCACAGAAACGCTATTGGCATCCTTCAGTACTTAGACAACTGACTTATAAAGAACAGCAGCAGGCAGCAGTGCCTTGCGCACACTCAAATTGTGGTGCCCCTACTCCAATGTCTAGTGTACACTATCGGTGTCAAACTTGCAATTCCAATCCCAGCAAAACCAGTCCTTCCTATGCTTCATCCTAATGTTGTTATGCGGAAAACATACCCCAACGAGGAATGAGTGATGGCATTCCAACAGCTAATGGTTCATTTTCAGACAGGATGTTCCTCTTGGGATAAGCACTTTAATGAAACTGTTGGAAATGATGGCTACGTACATCGCAATAGTGCTGCATGTGAGGTTGTTGTAGGAAAGTGGGTTTCTGTTGCAGTAAACCCTCCCCCACACACACATATTTTGGAAGATTTCTGATGCACTTTGATTGAATGTGCACTGGGTCCCTGCTAATCAGGTTCCCAGTTCCTGTGTTCTTTGCCAAAACTGTACCGTTGTTTCCACAATTGGCACACCTATAAGTCCGTGGTAAAAAGGATCACTGGTACTGAGAACTGTTTGACCAGAGAGGGTCTCTAAGGGCTGCAGCATGTATTGTGCCACCCTCAGAGACCCCTCACTTAACATATACACACTGCCATTGCAGACTGCGTTTTGGTGCAAACAAAACTGAAGAGTCGACATGGCACCTATCCCTGTGTGCCATGCCCACAAACACTGCCTTTGGCATAGGTAAGTCATCCCTCTTGCAGGCCTCACAGCCCTCAGGCAGGGTGCACTATACCACAGGTGAGGGCATAGCTGCATGAGCAATATACCCCTAGAGTGTCTAAGTCAATTCTTGTAAGTGCAGTGAAGCCATATTGGGCTGGGCGTTTGTCATTACGAACTCCACAGCTCCATGATGGCATTACTGTAATTGGTCTTTAAGGGGTCCATCAGTACTTCAGTGTGCAGTGGCGCAACTGATTGTAACCCTAGGCATAGATCCAAAACGCATTTGTGGCTGCAAAGCAGGCAATGGAATACAGGTTGTATGCAGTGAAGCCAAACAGGCCTGAAGGACAAGAACCAGTGCTCATTTAGTTCTCGAAGTCGAGATGTGCCGAAGCAGTGTACCATGCGCTCACGGCATCGCAGCACAAGCAGTGCTGCCTCCATTCCGGGTTGAACTGGGACGTCCATTGCGGAGCAGAAAGATTGAAATCCGGATTCCCGCCACAAGTAGCAGGACAAGCGGGAGCCCTCCAAAAACGCTTCCCAGGATGGAGTGTATGAAAGATGGTATAACTCCAAAAATCGTCTGAAAGGTTCTAACCATTCCAGAGCCGATGCATTTAAAAAAGTGCTCTATTCCTTTCTTATCGGACATATTAAAGGACCAGCTCCCCAAAATGCAGCGGGAAGATAGTGTGGAGTAGTGTCTGTATCTCATATGGGGAGCTTGCAACCTGGAGATCAAACGTCTCTCTGTCTGAAATTAAGGCCACATCCTTTTGAAAAAGCATGGCTTTCAGTTTGCTCAGAGAAGCAAAGCGTATGTTGGAAACATTTATCGATGGCCATAGCGTTGCCTCTCTAACTGTGCGGGCAGGTGGAAACAATACTTGTGTGCAACAAGTGACTATGGAATTACCCGACACCAGATAAGCTATGCCCGGTTCCATTCCACAGCAACCTTGATCATTCAGCATCAAATAGCTCCCATTTGAGAGCAGCTTGAAAACCGAATGAATCACGGCGCCAGGGAACCCTTCGGATAACAGGACAAATTCGCCACTGAATCATTGCATGCCCGATGAAGAGAAATGTCGTTGTGAAATAGGGACCCACTTAAGGCATCCTCTCAGTCGGAACCACTAAGAAAAACTTCTGTGTCCCTATTCCTCCATCTAAATCTGAATGGTAACTCCCAGTACTCATGCACATAACCTTCCCATAGCGCTATATATCTCCCTACCTGCTGATATTGGAGACCACATTGGAATTGAAAGTCGTAATTGGTAGGGTGATGTAATCATGGATTGTCCAGTCTATAGATGATGTCTCGGCCACGGCAAAAGGTAATTTGTCTAATTTTTTAATGTGCAACATGGTATATTTTGCATCTCCACGTGCCATTACGATCTGTCTTTCCGTTAGATTGTATGCCGAAAACAGACTCGTACTATTGATGTAACGCCATAACACGCGGCCAGAACGTAGTGTTTGCAACGTCCAGATTAGTATTACAATGGATCTTAACTGTGACTGTCTATGCTGTAAAATAGACATGTCTTGCTGTATTCTATCAATCGCTGAAGACACTGTTGCCCAGTGAATAAATTCTGGATGATAATGTGGTCATACCGTTGTCAACTACAGCCAAAGCCTTTTCTAAATCAACCCTGTCGATCTCACGCAGTCTCTCAGCAGCTTAGTGTTGAGAAATTTTCCACAGCTCGTTGTATATTCCATACAAGAAGCGCATCGAAAAGAAGGGACAAGTGTTGCTTCACTTGAGAGAGTGTTGAGGTTTTTAGCCAATCAAGGCCCAACTTCCCAATGCTCTATGATGTTACCAACCCAGAGTGTTCTGTTTGTACATATCGTTGATCAGGCCTATTGATCCTAAACCCTTCAGTGTTGCCCAGGAATCTAGATTGACACCCATTAGTGTCCACAGGCCAGACCAACCATCCCTTCCAATTGGGGTCTGAAGAATTAAAAGAACCATTATGTATCATGATGTCTAATGTATCCTCACTGAAGTATGTTAAGTGCTGCCAATTCTCAAAGCGGGAATACGAGGTGTGTTCAAATCCTTCATTTTGGCTATTCCAAAACCAGAAGTTTGTTGCACTGTTTTATTCAGTAAAATCGTTTGATGTGGCAGGAGGCATGCTCTAAATAAAGCCTCCTTTCCCTGAACCTGCCAATCTTTTTTCCCCAGACAGATTTTGTCTATGGTATCTTTCCAGAAGTTGAAACCCTGTACAGACAGTTGGGAAATAAAGGAAGGAGAGTATATCAGCTTGGTGTTCGTTAGCATATTTTTCTTTGCTGGTTTGGGAGCAAGTCTATAATAAGAAGAGGCTGGATCTGATGTGTCAAAACTAGAAAAATAATCAAACTTTTGTGCAAATGTTTTTGAACTACCTTTTGGCGGTGTTGGGCAGTGTTCCCATTGAGTGTAATTGTAAACAGCGCGTGATATACTAGCTTTGTTTTAAAAATGGTGACCATAATGTTGAGAACAGAACATGTCGCCAAAATTAGATGTACCATCATACAATTCATCATTTGAAAATGCAGCTGATTGCTCTAGATCTGCAAGCAAAATATGCAATTTCAATGTCATCAGAGAAAGTACTAGAGATGATGATATAATTTAAGGAAATTTTAAACAAATAAGGAATTTGTAGAAGTTCAGTAGGCGCATATACATCATACGATACCCTATCCCATATTATTCCTTCCGGAAAAGAAACTGCTGTAATGTTTACCAGGTACAGGTCCTTAGTTCATGGTGCGATGATGCATGTGGTTTCAGAAACAAGTTCAACAAGTTGTACTTCAGAGCGTCCTGGGAGATAGTGTCTGTTCAGGAGCAGAAAAAAAGACAGTTACCAACCCAATCCAGAGAACCAGGAAAAGTAATCCAATTGTAATCCAGAGATGTATCCAAGGAGCAACAAAGTACGTGTTTTTCAGCCAAAGATAGAGAGTATGCATTCGTAGTTTGAAAGGGAGAGGCTGTGGTGACTGCTCAGGTTCACTTGAATCCAATGAGAAGTCGCCATAATGCACAAAGTAGCCAGATGCCGTCCAATCTATTTTTAGCAGCTCAGCAGGCTTTGTAGAACTGGGAGATGACTCGATCTGTGGCATATTCACATAAACATCATCAATTTTTCGAATTGAGATTTCTGTACTTGTTGACTGTACAGTTGTAGTTGTTTTAACAGGAAGAAGTACAACTTCATTCTTGTTCACAGCTTCTCTTTGCAGAGGGAATCTTCTGTGGTTATTAAAGCTTCCATCTGAACTTCCTGAACGATAGTGAGTGGAGTGCAGTGGCTACTCAGGAGCCCACACAGCATACTGTTGAGAATCGGCCACATAGTATGGTTAAATCAGATCAATGGAAACAAACCTTTTTTCTCTGCGACCTGCAAGGGGCGGAAGAAGTACAGTTCTGGTACCTTTGACAGCCAGGACAGGCGCTTTGTAAGGTGGCCCAAATTCCTTCTTGTCCACAATTTTCTCTCTGACTAGGTCCCCAATCTTCGGTACCCAGGCTGGTCTTGCCGGTACAACCTTCACTTCTCTAATGGCGGTGCGTTTTACTTGGACGTTGCTTTATGCGCCCCGGAATTAATTGAGGTCCTGTAAAACAGCCAAACGTTCATTGATGTCAAATTGTGTTTCCACTGCCACTGTGCTGACATTGTCGGTCTGGTACCCACATTCTCACACCAAACAGGAGTTCGTAAGGAGTACGACCCCTAGGGATTTTCTTGGTATGTTATTGAGTTCCCTCTGGACCCCATATAGGTGATTGACCCAACTGCCACCGAGCCTAATACCCTTGCTGTTAAGGACTGCTTTAAGTCAAGTTTTTTTCCTCTCAACTACAGAATTTCTCTCATGATGGTAGGGGGAGGAGTACTGCAAGGGCACACCCAAACCTCTCATGGCTTCTTTGTAACCCCAGAGCTAACCGCTGGACCTTGGTCGGAATGTAGTATGCCAATTGCGTATGTCCCGATGAAGACTCGCAAATCCTTTATAACAGTTCGAGCGTCAGCCAAGCGCTGTTGCCAAACCCACAGGAATCTGGAGCCTGAAGCCACTGCCACCAAGATGTATTTGTAAGCTCCGTTCGAGTGTAAGAATCCACAGTGATCAAAATAAACAACCTCTAGAGGCCTGTCTGAGATCAATAGGGGTGTCTGAGGTGGACGTGCTATGGTGGAGCCCTTCATCTGCTGGCAGATGTCAGATTTGAAGACAAAGTCCTTGTTCTGTTTTGTAAGACCAGGCCACCAATAGCGATGCTTCAGTAAGGAAACTGTAACAGTGCCCCCTGTGTGTGCTGACGCCAGACCCTCATGTGCAGCTAGGATTAAACCCAATCTATGATCAGTGTTTGGTATTACTCTATCCCCCACTCCTGGAATCTGAGCATACAGATTTTGTGCATCAAACTTGTGAGAGTACTTGAGTGGAAAACCTTTCAGCAGGTGGGTGTCGTTGCGAGCAGCATTGACGGCCACCATGATTTGTCTGTCTATTCTCGTACTTGAACGAGTGATTGCAGCAACGGCAGCAGTGTGAACTGTTGCCTTAGCGGCCACATCGGCCTTGTAATTCCCTTCAACGTGAACGCCAACACGCTGATGACTCAGTGTGTGAATAACATGAGCCCGCGGCAAGCATTCTTTCAGCTTTGCCACCTGTTCCCAAAGCAGCTTGTGCTTGATTGTGCAACCCTTGGAATCTCGAAATCCATTCTGGCCCCAATAGTGAGGATATTTATTGTTGGACTGGACACAGTACTATGAATCACACACTATTAGTGTGGGGAATTCATGATTCGTACTTTGTAGTGCCATTATCCGGGCTTTAAGCTCTGCCAGCTGCACTGTACAGTCCCCTAGGGACTGTGTGTGTGTTTTTTCAGGACGGAACTTTCCGTCATGCATGCGCCCCTTTACGATTGTGCATGTTGTGGCATATTGGTGTCGTGTCCCTGCGGCAGGTTGAGCAGATCCATCAGTATAAATGATGTATTCATGTCTATCTAGAGGCATTATTTCATTCTGCAGAGGATATTCTTGTTCGTAATGCAGGAATGCTTGTGCCTGTAATGTAGAATCGAATCTGTAATCTACATATGTTGCAGTGAGAGAGTTAGCTCATTGAATCCATCATGGATGTAATGCTGTGGCATTTGGAACGCTTGGCTTAGTAACGGCCTCTAAGGTCGGTACTGGGGTAACGACAATTATTCGCTTACCCTGAGCTAATTCGCTGTACTGCTGAGAGAATCTTCTCAGTGGGTGCAAAATGCATTTCTGCGTTCGTGTACAAATGTGATTTTTACGCAATAGGTACAGTATCACCTTCATGAAAATTGATATAGGTGTACCTGGTTGGTCCAGCGACTATGAAGATCACCAGGTTGGTTGTGTTTACACGTGTGTGTAAATGTTTGGAAGCTATCATATCAGCTTGTACAGAACGTAAAATGTTTGTGTTCCTGTGTTCAATGGTAGATTGAAAAATCAGGTCTAATTAAATCGTAGAAAGGTTTTACCCGTTAAGCGTAATCCAAAATGTATGTTCTGCCAAAATTGAAAAATCCTAAAATGGATTGTAGTCTTTTCAGAGTCGAGGGACGTTGTAGCATGGCACATTTTTCTAAATAATGTGCCGCCAGGCACTTGCTTTCACTTGACAGCTCATATCCCAGAAACAGTACATTGAGATGGGCAATTTTTTATTTTTTGAAATTTAATTTGTATCTCAGGTGAGCGAACCCAAGAATTATGTGGTTCACTCTAGCCAGAAAAATCAATTCGAGATATCTAGTGGTGTTTTCTATTTCTTCCGCACAATGTTATTCATTAGTGCAGCACTATGTGCATTTTGTACTGCAAATGTGCGTGTGGAAGTGTTCAAATGTCTGTAGTCTAAGACTAAACGATATGAATTGTCCGGTTATATTACTGGAAACAAGGGATTATTCATGGACGATGTGCAATTTTCTATTACACCCTGGTACTCAAATTGTTCTAGGATTTCCCGAACTTGTTTTTTAACTTCAAGTTTGGGTACTGTCATTGGGGTCGAGGAGTTGATTTTAATGGGAGTTCGTGATGAGGTGACTCCTCATCCCACCCAACATGATTGCAGTAAAGTGCTGGAGCTAGCGCTAACACCCACTCCTGCGCAAATGAATGTTTAACTGATTCTGGTACAAGGTCAGAGAAAGCAGATAAAATTACTGTTTCTCCCAGTTATCATTCCATTACGAACTCAGGTGGCCAATCCTTTTCAGCCAAAACAATATCGTAACCGTATGTCAGGTTCACCCAAAAGAGAGCCTTGATGTTCCTGAATATGTCCCCCTCCAACCGCTAATTCATCAGGTTCCGGCGGGCTATTGTGACTTCTGCTGCGCTGTCCAGCATCGTCACTACCCACTCCCCATTCAGAAGCAGAGTCCTCAGTAGTCTGGGCATGTCTTATTTTAATTCCAGCAAACTTCTTCTTTTTTAATTGAGGTTTAGCAGTCTTTTGTTTGTCCTCTTTAAGGATGTAGTCTCAAGTGCGATGTATTTCCATTTTTGGCTTCACGTGCTCTTCTGATCTTCGCTCTGACCGTCCACCTCTCTCCGAGCGTGTATCAGATGAATCCTTAAAGGAACGAGAGGAACGTCTATCAGGCTTTCTAATATTATCACAGTTTCTTAAGTTATATGTTCGAGGCATATGAGCTGCAGATCGTATACTTTTGCATAGATCGCCATCTGGTGTTGGGCTTGGATGTTTGCACTTTGTTTTTGTCTTGGAAGAAGTCTTTGTAGTCACGAGGTAGGTGACTCCTCCCTAGGACGATAGTGCGCATGGGCATCGACTCCATCCTTGGATTGGTTTTTTTTTCGCCATCGGGTTCGGATGTACATTGCTGCGCTCCGGGTCGATATCGGTTTCGAATCCCCCTTCGAAGCGCAATCCTCTCCACTCGACGGTATTGTCTCGATCGCGTTTCCCTTTTCGACGCGCATCTTTAAAACAAACTTCTCGACATCCATCTTCGACGCGGGCCGTTGGGCCTCTCCGTGCCGACCACGCCTGCAGTCAATGGAAAGGACTCCTTTCAAAAAATGCACCGGGTGTGGTGCTAAGTTCCCACACACAGACTTGCACCAGGTTTGCAATCTCTGCCTCTCCCCGGAGCACGAAGATAAAAACTGCAAGGCCTGTGCATCGTTCAGGTCGAAGAAAACCATCCGTGATCGTCTGGCTCGACGTCACGAAATGTCTCGCGGAAGCAGCTCCATTCCGGACATCTTAGGAGCAGACCCTAATCTCCAGCCGGAACAATCTGGCGATGAGGAAGATGTCTACGTCTCCGAGGCCGACGACTCCGACGCCGAAGAGGAGACAGTCACCTCGGCTCAGCGGTCCGTGAGTACCGAAACCCCTCTCCCGAAAAACAAACCGAAGGCCCCGGTAACACCCTCTCCCTCCGGCTCGGGTCGACACCGGCAACATATTTCAGACGCCCCGCCCTCGGGCCCGGCTATGAAGCCCAAACATAAGCCTTCCGACTCTGGCTCGAGTCAACCCCATTCCGGCACCGGAAAGTCCTCGTCGGCACTGAAGCAACAAGTCAAAAAGTCTTCGTCGACGCCAAAGACAGCCTCGACGCCGAAGCCCTCGGTGTCGAAGCATAGTGAGGACAAACATTCAAACCCGAAGAAATCTTCGGAGCAGAAAAAGGCTTCTGACTGAAAAAAAGTTTAGGAACCGCAAAAACCTAAAGAGTCTAAGACCCCACAGAAAGCCTCACAGACTCCGTCCAAACAAGGTTCGGACCCAAAATCTTCGGAAAAATCTTCGGCATCGAACAAAGACATTTTGCCCACGCAGCCTACACTTGATTTTGAAGATCCAAAACAGAAAACTTTGTGTTCGAGGCATATGAGCTGCAGATCACACACTATGCATAGATCGCCATCTGGTGTTGGGCCCGGATGTTTGCACTTTGTTGTTGTATTGGAATAAGTCTTTGGAAGTCACAAGATGGGTGACTCCTCCCTTGGACAATAGTGCGCATGGGCATCGACTGCATCTTCAGATTGTTATTTTCCGCCATTGGACTCGGATGTGTTCGTCGTGCTCCAGTTCGGTGTCGCTACCGTTCTAACTTTTGACGCGCAATCCTTCACCCTTTCTTCGGTATTGTTTTCGATCGCGTTTCCCTTCTCGACGCGCATCTCTACCAACTCGAATTCTTTGATTCCGGTCGTCGATGCAGGCCTTCGGGCCTTGCTGCGCCATCAGGCCTTTTGGCTCATGGAAAGGACTCCTTTCAAAAAGTGTCCTCAATGTGGATCCAAGTTTTCCCACGCCGATCTTCACGAGGTTTGTAACCTCTGCCTTTCGCCCGAGCACGAGGCCAAAGACTGTCCAGCTTGTGCCTCTTTCTGCTCCAAGAAAACCATACGGGATCGTCGAGCTCGAAGAAGCATGGCTCGATCTTCCACATCCATACCGGACGATATCTTCCAGGAAGGCATCAACGTACCGGAGCAGGAACAACTCGAAGAGGGCATCATCAGCGCCTCCGAAGCCGACGATTCCGACGTCGAAGACATCACTCCGGGGCAACAGGTCGTAAGTACTGAGCGTCGACCCCTTCCCCCCCCCCCTCCATTCCTACAAAGGCTTTGGTAACACCTTCACCTTCGGGCCTAGGTACACACCGGGACAAAACTTCCCACGCCCCGCCTTCCGGCTCGGCAAAGAAGTCAACACACAAGCCTTCAGGCCACTCGGGCTCGAGCCAGCCTAGCCTCGGTACCGAAACCCCATCCGGCACCAAGGCCAAAAGACAAACCTAGAGCCAAACCACTGTCTTCGCCCGCACTGAGACCGGGCTCCACATCGGCCCATTCGGCACTAAAACCCACAGGCACCGAACCTTCGGATCCGAAAAAACCATCGGAACCGAACAAACAACCGGTTCCGAAAACTGCGGGTGCTCAACCTTCGGAGCCGAGAAAATTATCGGAACCGATTCCAAAGACCCCAGTGGAACCAAAGAAAACTCCAGTTTCCAGACCTAAGGAGCATAAAACTACTCCAAAATCGGTGCCACAAAAATACTCGGACCCGAAAAAATCGGCGCCGAAACCACACCCTACAGAGGAGGAGCTTTTCCAACCTGATCCAACCCAAAAAACTCTGGAAATAGACCCAAATACAGGTCGGCTTATAGTTAGCCCTTCCAGGAAAAGGAAATTGGACAGACCTGCACCAGCTCCACTCCCTCTAAAGAAAAGAGACATTGCCACTTCTCCTTTCAGAATTCCTTCTCCACCTCCTCCTCCACACCACATCTCCCCTATTCCATCTCCAATACCCTCACAATCTCCTCCACCTCAAGATGATGAGGACCCTTCTGAGTACGAAGGCGATGATCAACCTTTAGGAGAACCTAGCCCTCCTAATATCCCAACTGACCCATGGGACAATTATGGCACACCAGATGTTCCTGACACACCACAGGATGATGTCTACCCATCTAGACCATCCCCTCCAGAGGACACTATAGGGTTCACTCAGCTCATACACAGAGCCACAGAATACCACGGTGTAGATTTACACACAGACCCTATAGAAGAAGACTTCCTTATGGACACTTTCGCACCATCTCAAAGGTCCACTTCTATTCTCCCAATGTTGAAAGGGGTAATCAAACACGCTCCTGAAGTCTTTAAAGATCCTGTAAGGGCTAGAGTCATTAACCCCAGGGTAGAAAAGAAATATGTCTGCCCCAGCTGACCCTGTTTACATTAAAGGGCAACTTCCCTTAGATTCCTTGGTAGTTTCTAACGCCAGGAAAAGGGCTAACTCCCAAACCTCAGGCGATGCTCCACCTCCTGATAAGGAGTCAAAACCGTTGGACGCATCTGGTAAAAGAACAGCGTCCCAGGCAGCTAACATTTGGAGAGTTGCCAACACACAGGCTTTGCTGGCTAGGTACGATAGGGCACACTATGACGAACTAGAGACCCTACTACAACACCTTCCAGATCAATACAAAACAAGAGCCAATGATCTTATCCAGGAAGGCAAGATTATAACAAATACGTCCATTCGATGTGCTCTGGATGCTGCAGACACAGCCTCACGAGCGATTAATACCAGTGTCCTTTTGCGTAGACATGCATGGCTCCGTATTTCAGGGTTCAAACCCGAGGTTCAAACTGCCATACTAAATCAGCCGTTTGACCAAGAACATTTATTTGGACCTAGTGTGGATTCATCTTTAGAAAAGATGAAAAAAGACACTGACACAGCCAAATCAATGGGAGCTTTGCAATCGCAAACTCCCAGAAGTTCCTTTCGTCGCTCCTCTTATAGGGGCGCCTCTAGAGGTTTTACCACGGATAACTCCTCCACGTCCTATAAAAGTCCCACCCAGACCTCATCTACCAGAGGTTATTACAGAGGAGGCTACAGGGGCAATAACAACAAGGGTAGAGGCAAAACCATCAGTACTCGTACTGCCTCCACCTCCAAACAATGACTTCCCTCCACTCCCCCCAGACCATTACACTCCAGTCGGGGGAAGATTACTACAGTTCCTACCTGTCTGGAACACCATTACCACGGACAGGTGGGTGAGACAAATTATCCAATCCGGTTATTGCCTGGAACTCACTTCAATTCCCCCAAACATACCACCCAAACAGCGTCCAATGTCAACAGACCATTTAACGCTTCTCAAACAAGAGGTACTTTCCCTCCTACAAAAACATGCAATAGAACCAGTTCCCCTGCATCAGCAAAACACAGGGGTCTACTCACTGTATTTTCTCATTCCAAAGAAGGACGGAACCCTGAGGCCCATCCTCGACCTCAGACCATTAAACCTCTACATACAATCAGACCATTTTCATATGGTCACTCTTCAACAACTCCTTCCTCTACTCAAACAAGGCGATTTCCTTGCCACCTTAGATCTCAAGGACGCCTACTTCCACATTCACCCTGCTCACTAAAAATATCTTCGATTTGTAGTGGACGGTCAACATTATCAGTTCAAGGTTCTCCCATTCGTTGTCACCACAGCACCCAGAGTCTTCACAAAATGTCTGGCAGTCGTAGCAGCCCACTTAAGAAGACAACAAATTCACGTCTTCCCATACTTGGACGACTGGCTCATAAAAGCCAGGTCGCATACCCAGTGTGTATCACACACACACACCATAATCCAACTGCTTCACGACTTAGGGTTCACAATAAACCTCACAAAGTCTCACCTCCAACCGTCCCACATCCAACAATATCTAGGTGCCACAATAGACACCTCAAAAGGCCTTGCATACCCCAATCCAGCCAGGATAGCAAGCATGCAAGCCCTTATAACAAAATTCCAGCCGCAACATCACTTCCAGCTCGATTGTTTATGCAGCTAATGGGGATGATGGCCTCTTGCATATTCATAGTGCCGCATGCAAGACTCCAGATGCGCCCCTTACAGGAATGCTTAGCACGTCAGTGGAACCAAGCTCTAGGTCAGCTAACAGATCTGGTGTTGGTGGACGGCCGCACACATCGCTCTCTGCAGTGGTGGAACACCCAAAAGCTTTCCAAAGGGCTACCGTTCCTAGAGCCGGTTCCACAGATTGTGCTAACAGACGCATTGCTCACCGGATGGGGAGCTCATCTACTACATCACACCATACAGGGCACGTGGACACCTCAGCAAAAGCTACTCCACATCAATCATTTGGAGTTACTAGCAATCTTTCTGGCATTAAAATCATTCCAGAAACAAATATCAGGCAAAACTTTCTTAGTCCGGACGGACAATATCACAGCAATGTATTATTTACAAAAACAGGGGGGGACGCACTCTCTGCAGCTCTCTCAACTAGCTCAGAGCATATGGAGGTGGGCTATTCCTCAAAACATATTCCTTTTAGCCCAACATCTTCCAGGAATTCAGAATCAGATGGCAGATCTGTTAAGTCGCCAAACACAACAAATTCACGAGTGGGAACTTCACCCACAAGTTCTTCAACCATTTTTCCAAATGTGGGGGCATCCAGAGATAGATCTCTTCGCCACACATTACAACACAAAATGCCCAAGCTTCGCCGCCAGATATCCACACCCATTGTCCAAAGGCAATGCGATATGGATGAATTGGTCAGGCAGATTTGCGTACGCTTTTCCGACTCTCCCACTCATTCCATTAGTGGTGCGCAAGCTGCAACAACAGTCACTAACACTAATTCTAGTTGCTCCAACATGGGCCAGACAACCATGGTACACAACATTGCTGGAACTATCCGTAGTCCCGCACCAAAAACTACACCTCTCCCCACAACTCAACACAGAACCGTGGAGAGATCAGACATCCAGATCCAGCACAGCTCAATCTAGCGATCTAGCTCCTGAAGTCCTAGAATTTGGTTACCTCAATCTTCCACCTGATTGTATGAACGTTATCAAAGAGGCTAGGCGCCCCACCACTAGAGCCTGCTATGCAGCCAAGTGGAAAAGATTTGTTATATACTGTACCAATAACGCAATCAATTCTCTAGATGCGTCCATTCAACACATCATATGTTACCTGCTGCATCTTCAAAGATGTAATCTAGCATACACATCCATTAGATTGCATCTCGCTGCCATAGCAGCTTACCTACAAAATAGACAACATTTGTCATTGTTCAGGGTACCAGCCATTAAAGCATTTATGGAAGGCCTCAAAAGAATAATTCCTCCCAGGGTACCACCCTCTCCAGTGTGGAATCTAAACATCGTCCTCACTAGATTAATGGGCCCTCCATTCGAACCTCTACATAAATGTGAGCTCCAATTTCTGACATGGAAAGTTGCTTTCCTTGTAGCCATCACATCTCTCAGAAGAGTCAGTGAGTTACAGGCACTAACTATTCAAGAACCATTTTTACAACTCCATCATACAAGTGGTTCTCAGGACAAATCCCAAATTCCTTCCTAAAGTTATTTCTCCCTTCCATCTCAACCAATCTGTGGAGTTACCAGTGTTCTTCTACGCAACCACAAACAGTAGCAGAAAGAGCTCTTCATACACTAGGCGTGAAAAGAGCCCTCCTTTACTACATTGACAGAACAAAACCTTTTGCAAAACAAAACAACTTTTTGTATCCTTCTCACCACCACATAAAGGCAATCCTATATCAAAATCTGGGATTGCAAGGTGGATTGTCAAATGTATACAAATTTGCTACCACAAAGCAAAACGTACACTATCTATTCCCCGAAAGCCCACTCTACCCGTAAAATAGGGGCTTCCATGGCATTTTAGGGAACATTCCCTTAGATGACATCTGCAAAGCAGCTACATGGTCTACACCGCACACATTCACAAAACACTATTGTGTAGATGTGCAGGAAAAACAACAAGCTAGTGTGGGCCAGGCTGTACTCAAAACACTATTTCAGACTACTGCAACAGATACTGGTGGTCTCCGCTAAAGGGAAGTACTGCTATGCAATCTATGCATAGTGTGTGATCTGCAGCTCATATGCCTCGAACGGAAAATGCTACTTACCAGTATGCATCTGTTCTTGGCATGTAGAGCTGCAGATCCACACACGCCCACCCACCTCCCCGGCTACCTTTATCTGTTCCAGTATTATCTTAATTAGATACAACATACATGGACATCTCTTTCTGTTTCTCACAAAACTCCACCAATTCCCTTCTTGGCGAAAAAACAATCTGAAGATGGAGTCGATGCCCATGCGCACTATTGTCCAAGGGAGGAGTCACCTATCTCGTGACTTCCAAAGACTTATTCCAATACAACAACAAAGTGCAAACATCCGGGCCCAACACCAGATGGCGATCTATGCATAGTGTGTGGATCTGCAGCTCTACATGCCAAGAACAGATGCATACTGGTAAGTAGCATTTTCCTTATTGATCCAAACACGGGCAAATTAGTCGCCAAGCCTCCAAAAAAGAGAAAACTGGACACTGCAGAGGAACCTGCAATACCTCTGAAAAGACAGGACATGGGCACTAACACTTCCCCACCTCCTTCTCCTCCTCCAGTTAATCCACATTTGTTGATTTCTCCACCACACTCCCCACAACCTATAGTTTCACCTCAAACATCAGATACTGACGATGACACGGGTGGGGATATAGATCCACAGTGGGATTATGATGATTCACATACCATCCCACATGACGTAGACCCTTGGGGTGACTACAATACAGATCCCGACACACATAATGACCCGGATCTCTATCCATCCAAGCCGTCACCACCAGATGACAACACTGGGTTCGCGCAACTAATCAACAGGGCTGCTCAATACCATGGGGTCCCCTTACATTCTGACCCCTTAGAGGAAGATTTTTTGCTGGAAACCTTCGCACCCTCGCAAAAGTCAACATGCACCCTGCCAATGTTAAAAGGCTTGCTAAAACATGCCCCAGAAGTTTTTAAAGACCCAGTCAGAGCCAGGGTTCTCAACGCCAGGGTGAATAAAAAAATACAAAGCGGCTCCCAATGACCCAATTTATATTAAAGGTCAGATTCCCTTGAATTCCCTGGTGGTAACTAATGCACGCAAGCGGGCAAACTCACAGGGTACAGGCAACACCCCCCTCTCCTGATAAGGAATCCAAATTAATTGACGCATTCGGGAAACTTATTGTGTCGCAGGCTGCAAACCATTGGCGGATCGCCAATGCCCAAGCTTTGTTGGCCAGGTACGACAGGGCTCACTACGACGAGCTTCAAAAGCTCATGGAACACCTTCCTGACCAATACAAACAAAAGCCAACGACCTTATCCAAGAGGGCAAATTAATTACAAACACCTCAATAAAATGTGCGTTTGATACCGCATCTCGCGCAATGATACCGCATCTCGCGCAATTAACACTAGCGTCTTGTTGCGCAGACACGCTTGGCTCCGGGTTTCCGGATTCAAGCAGGAGGTTCAAACTGCTATTTTAAATCAACCATTTGATCAGGAACATCTTTTCGGACCCGCAGTTGACACATCCCTAGAAAAGATGAAGAAGGATACCGACACTGCTAAGTCTATGGGGGCCTTACAGTTTCCTTCCCCTAGAGGCTCTTTTCGCCGCTCCTTCTACATAGCCAGCTTCAAAACCATGGGTTCAGAACATCCCTCTTCCTCCTACAAGAGCCCCACTCAAACATCCTCCAAAGGATACTTTCGCGGAGGCTACAGAGGCAACAATAATAAGGGAAGAGGTCGTGGCAACAATAGCCGCACCTCCCCTACCACTAAACAGTGACTTCCCTGCACTTCCCCCCGATCATCCCACTCCTGTCGGGGGACATCTCTTACAGTTCCTACCTGTCTGGAATTCCATCACAACAGACAAGTGGGTAAGACAAATTATCCAGTATGGTTACTGCATGGAACTCACCTCTACTCCCCCAAATATTCCTCCCAGACAACGTCCAATGTCCTCGGAACATCTGACACTTCTCAAACAAGAGGTTCTCTCTCTATTACAAAAGCATGCAATAGAACCAGTCCCCTTACCTCATCAAGGCACAGCAGGGGTTTACTCCCTCTATTTCCTAATTCCAAAAAAGGACGGCTCTCTCAGGCCCATACTGGACCTCAGACCGCTAAACCTCTACATTCAGTCACCCACTTCCACATGGTCACTCTCCAACAGGTGCTCCCACTACTTCAACAGGGCGACTTCCTCTCCACCCTGGATCTAAAGGACGCCTACTTCCATATTCCCATTCACCCCGCTCACAGGAAATATCTCAGGTTTGTGGTAGATGGTCAACACTACCAATTCAAAGTCCTCCCGTTCGGGGTCACTACAGTGCCCAGAGTTTTCACCAAGTGCCTCGCAGTAGTTGCAGCCCACTTAAGGAGACAGCACATTCATGTCTTCCCTTATCTGGACGACTGGCTCATAAAAGCCAAATCACACAGCAGCTGTGTGCAACACACACACAAGACAATTCAACTGCTTCACAGCTTGGGATTCACAGTAAAACTGGCAAAATCCCATCTCCAACCGTCCAGCATACAACAATACCTAGGGGCTACAATAGACACTTCAAAAGCTCCAGCATATCCCAATTCAGTCAGGATAAGGGCCATACAGACTCTAATCCCAAAATTTCAGCCTCAACACTCACTACCAGCTCGAGTGTTCATGCAGCTAATCGGGATGATGGCCTCCTGCATTCTCCTCGTCCCTTATGCAAGACTCCAGATGCGTCCCTTACAGGAATGTTTGGCACGTCAGTGGAGCCAGGCTCAAGGTCAGCTGACAGATCTGGTGTTGGTGGACGACCGCACCCATCGCTCTCTGCAGTGGTGGAATACACAAAACCTTTCCAAAGGGCGGCCGTTCCTCGACCCGGTTCCACAGACAGTGCTAACAGCAGACGCATCGCTCACCAGCTGGGGAGCTCATCTTCAAACCCATACCATCCAGGGCATATGGACCCCCCAACAAAGACAATTCCACATAAACTACCTGGAATTGTTAGCAATCTTCCTAGCGTTAAAATCTTTTCAACTCCACCTCCTAGACAAAACTGTCCTAGTCCGTACAGACAACATGACAGCAATGTACTACATACAGAAACAGGGGGGAACACACTCTTTGCAGCTTTCACACCTAGGTCAGAGCATATGGAGATGGGCCATTCTGCAAAAAATATATCTCCTTGCAGAACACCTCCCAGGGGTACACAATCAATTCGCAGATCTGCTCAGTCGTCAAACAGCACATTCACAAATGGGGACTTCATCCTCAAGTTCTTCTTCCATTCTTTCATATGTGGGGCCACCCAGAAATAGATCTGTTCGCTACACACCAAAACGCAAAATGCCCAACCTTCGCGTCCAGGTATCCACACCTATTGTCCAAAGGCAATGCGCTATGGATGAACTGGTCAGACAAATTTGCTTACGCTTTTCCGCCTCTCCCACTCATTCCGTTAGTGGTTCGGAAACTCAAACAGCATTCCTTCACAATGATCCTGGTTGCTCCAACATGGGCCCGACAACCATGGTTCACAACCCTATTGGAACTATCAGTAGTTCCTCATCAAAAGCTACGCCTCTCACCCAAGCTTCTCACTCAGAACCATGGAGAGATAAGACATCCAGATCGCAATCAACTCAACCATGCGATTTGGCACCTGAGGTCTTAGAGTTTGGCTACCTCAAACTCCCGCCAGACTGTATGAAAGTCATTAAAGAAGCTAGACGTCCTACCACCAGGGCATGCTATGCAGCAAAATGGAAACGATTTGTCATTTATTGCACAAACAACAAAATGAATCCACTAGATGCTTCTATTCAGAACATTATCTGCTATCTCTTGCATCTACAACAATGTAACCTAGCATATACATCTATTAGGCTACATCTAGCTGCCATAGCAGCCTATCTCCAAAACAGACAACACTTGTCTTTGTTTCGAGTGCCCGCTATCAAAGCTTTTATGGAAGGACTTAACAGAATAATGCCACCCAGAGTTCCGCCCTCTCCAGTGTGGAACCTAAACGTGGTCCTTACCAGACTCGTGGGTCCCTCTTTTGAACCTCTCCACAAATGCGAACTACAGTTCCTCACTTGGAAAGTAGCTTTTCTGGTCGCTATCACATCTCTCAGAAGAGTTGGTGAACTCCAGGCATTAACCATACAAGAACCATTTTTACAAATCCATCATAACAAAGTGGTTCTTAGGACTAACCCTAAATTTTTACCCAAAGTCGTATCTGCCTTCCATCTCAACCAGTCTGTTGAACTCCCAGTGTTTTTCCTCAACCAGACTCAGTGGCAGAGCAGAGCTCTTCACACGTTAGACGTTAAAAGAGCATTACTTTACTATATTGAAAGGACAAAATCCTTTAGAAAGACCAAACAACTCTTTGTGGCTTTCTCCCCACCTCACAAAGGCAGTCCCATCTCAAAAACAGGAATTGCGAGGTGGATTGTCAAATGCATCCAAATATGCTATATCAAAACCAAACGCACATTAACCATTCCCCCTAGAGCTCATTCCACACGCAAACTAGGGCTTCTATGGCTTTCTTGGGCAACATTCCCCTAGATGACATCTGCAAAGCAGCAACTTGGGCTACACCACACACCTTCACAAAACACTATTGTGTAGATGTGCAGGCAAAACAACAAGCTAGTGTGGGCCAGGCTGTATTAAGAACACTTTTTCAAACCACTGCAACAGATACATGTAGCCACCGCTAAGGAGGTAACTGCTGTATAGTCTATGCAAAAGTATACGATCTGCAGCTCATATGCCTCGAACGGAAAATGCTACTTACCAGTATGCATCTGTTCTTGGCATGTAGAGCTGCAGATTCGTATACGCCCACCCACCTCCCTGGATACCTCTATCTGTTCCAGTACTATCTTACTTAGATACATTACACATGGACATCTTTCTACTTCTTACTACTCCATCGTAACCCTTCGTGGCAAAAACAATCTAAGGATGGAGTCGATGCCCATGCGCACTATCGTCCTAGGGATGAGTCACCTACCTTGTGACAACAAAGACTTCTTCCAAGACAAAAACAAAGTGCAAACATCCGAGCCCAACACCAGATGGCGATCTATGCAAAAGTATACGAATCTGCAGCTCTACATGCCAAGAACAGATGCATACTGGTAAGTAGCATTTTCCTTCTTGTCAGTGGATTCCTGCTGAGGAGACCCACCCCTTGATTGTGTTTTATTTTTACTTTTTTTTGTTTATTGTCCCATTTCTTCTTAGAAGAATCGGGTGCTTGCTTAGAGTTATCTTTTTCAGAATTACTCTTAACCTGTGGTTTCCCAATTCTGGCTCCCAAATTATCTCTACCTAGCGTAGCATAGGTTTCTTTGGTAATTCTTGGTAATTCTCGCTCCTGCTGTGCAGGAGTGAACTCCCTCAGTCGTTGGTGTATAGCCAATGCTGCTGCTGCTTCCCCTTTTATGTTACTTAACATAATCAATCGGGGAGTTTTAAGCGCGCTACTCACCTGTGAGGGTTTCAAGGCGCTGGGGGGGGAGGGGGGCAGCTCCGGTCAGTCGAAGAGCCAGGTCTTGAGGGTCTTCCTGAAGATGTGCAGGGTGGGGGCGCGTCTGATGATCGGGAGCTCGTTCCAGGTCTTGGCTGCGATGTAGGAGAAGGTACTTCCACCCGTTCTTGCTCTGCGGATGTGCGGGGGTTTGGCGAGGTCGGCGGATCGGAGGTTCCTCTTGGGTACGTGGAAGGAGATTCTATCGTTGAGATATTGGGGTCTGGTGTTGTGGAGGCATTTGTAGGCGTGGGTGAGTATCTTGAAAGTTACTCTCTTCTCTACAGGGAGCCAGTGGAGGTTACGCAGGTGTTGGGAGATGTGTTCGTGTCAAGGGATGCCGAGGTCGAGTCTGGCTGCGTTGTTCTGGAGTTTGCGGAGCAGAGACTTGTTGATCTCTGCGTAGAGGGCGTTTCCGTAGTCCAGTCTGCTGGGTATGAGTGCGTGGGTGACGGTCTTCCTTGATTTGGGGGGGATCCATTTGTGGGTCTTTCGGAGTATGCGGAGGGTGTTGAAGCAGGTGGAGGCGACAGCGTTGACCTGTCGGGTCATGCAGAGGGAGGAGTCGAGTACGATGCCGAGGTTTCGGGCGTGGTCCGTGGGGGACAGGGGGGCTGCTGAGGGTGGTGGGCCACCAGGTGCTGTCCCATGCAGAGGGGGAGGATCCGAGGAAGAGGACCTCTGTCTTCTCCGAGTTGAGCTTCAGGCAGCTGCTGCTCATCCAGGATGCGACATCCTTCATTCCATCCTGGAAGTTGAGTCTGGTGGTGAGGGGGTCCTTGGAGAGGATGAGCTGGGTGACGTCGGCGTAAGATACTATGCTGAGTCCGTGCTGTCTCATGATGGCGGCGAGGGGGGTCATGTAGATGTTGAAGAGCGATGATCCTTGGGGTACTCCGCAGTTGATCTCTGTGGATTCGGAGAGGAAGGGTGGAAGTCTGATTCTTTGGGTTCTGCCGGTGAGGAAGGAGCGGAGCCAGTTGATGGCGGTTCTCTGTATGCCGGCGTCGTGGAGTCTGGCGGTGAGTGTGCGGTGGGAGACTGTGTCGAAGGCTGCAGAGAGGTCGAGAAGGATCAGGGCTGCGGTGTGTCCTTGGTCGAGGAGGGTGCGGATGTCGTCTATAGCGGCGAGTAGAGCAGTCTCAGTGCTGTGGTTGCTGCGGAATCCGGATTGGGAGGGGTCGAGGATGGAGTTTTCTTCGATGAATTTCGTTAGTTGGACTTTGACAGTCTTCTCTGTGACTTTGGCCGCAAAGGGGAGGAGGGAGATGGGTTGGTAGTTCTTGCGGTCCGTGGGACCTGCTGAGGGCTTCTTGAGTAGGGGTCTGACTTCTGCGCATTTCCAGTCGTTGAGAAAGATGCCGGTTTCGAAGGTGGCGTTGATGGTGTGTCGTAGTTCCGGTGCGATGGCGCCGGCAGCTCTATGGAAGATGTGCGGGGGGCAGGGGTCCGTGGGGGCTCCTGTGTGGATGCCTTTCATGGTCGATGTGGTATCTTCGGTGGTGACTGGGGTCCAGGAGGAGATGGTGGGCTGGCTGGCGTTGCTGGAGGAGGTAGTGGTTTCAGAGTCAGGTGTCTGGTTGTTGAAGTTGTCGTAGAGGCCCTTGATTTTCAGATGGAAGTAGGAGCCGAGCTTGTTGCAGAGGTCCTGGGAAGGGATGATGTCTGTGGTTTCGCTGTGGGGTTTGGTGAATTCTTAGAGGTCGGCAGTGAACCAGGTGGCCTTTCTGGGGCGCTGTCTGTCGGGGTTACGTAGGGGTGCGAGCTCGTCTGCGCAGTTGGTGATCCATCTGTGGAGTTATTTGTCTGCGAGGTTGGCATTGGTCGCAGTGGAGGGGGCAGCGCGGTTGAGGTTGTAGTTGAGCTGCTCCTCGGAGATCTTGCTCCAGTTCCTTCATGGAGGGCGGGGTGCAGGTTTGGGTGCGGTGGGTTTGTCGACGTGGAAGTGTACGCAGTGGTGGTCCGTCCAGGGGGGTTGCATGGTGTGGCTGAAGTGGGTGTTGTAACCTCCTGCGAAGATGGGGTCGAGGGTGTGTCCTGCCTTGTGGGTGGGGGTAGTGACGAGTTGTTTCAGTCCGAGGTTGGCTAGGTTGTCCAGGAGGGTGGCGGAGTTGGGGTCGCTGAGGTTGTCGAGGTGGAAGTTGAGGTCTCCGATGAGCATGTAGTCCATGGAAGCAATGGGGTGGTATGAGGTCGGCGATGGTAGTGGTGAACGCAGTTCAAAGTCCGGGAGGTCTGTAGGCGAGGGTGCCTCGTAGGGTCGTTCTGGGGCTGGTCTGGATCTGGAAATGGAGGTGTTAGGTGGCGGGCGGGCTGTCGCTCGAGCTGAAGGTCGTGAGTCAGAGGGAGCACTTGTGTGCAATAGGAAGTCCTCCTCCTGGGCGGTTGGGGCGGTCCTTCCTCTGGATCTTGTATCCGTGGGGGATGGCGGTGGCGATGTCCGGGGCGGAGGTGGAGTTGGTCCAAGTTTCTGTGAACAAGGCGACGTCTGGCGAGAGGGTGTTGAGGAGGTCCCAGATTTCTACAGTGTGCCTGTGCAGGGAGCACACGTTGAGGAGCTTGCACCTCAGGGCTTCGGTGGTGTTTGCATCCGGCGTGGGGGCAGCAGCCGTGGTGGTGCGGAGGGTGGTGAAGGTTTGGTGGCAGTGACGGCAGGAGAACTGTCAGTGGGTGGTGTTAGGCGTGGACAACTGACAGTTGTTGTTCCTTCCGGGGTTGAGTGCGAGGAGGGCAGCTGAGTCGTAGCGGTGGGTGGTCGGAGATCCAGGGTGCCTGGCGCTGGTCGCGGTCGGGTCACGGACGGCGCAGACGGGCTTGCTGTGCAGCGGCCGCCATTAAATAGGGAAGGGGAGAGGGAAGTGCAGACGGGAGGCAAGGGGGAGGGGCCGCTCGGGCAGCCGCGGTGGGAAAGGGAAACAGACAGAAAATAACAAAACAAAAACAGAGAATGACAAGGCAACAAATTACAGATCACAAATAAAAATACAGAGGCACAATAACAGTAGGACAGAAAAATGGGCACAATAACAACAGACAGAAAAACGGGCACAACACCATACAGACAGCAGCGAAACCTGCAGAAGAGCAAGGCTCTCCCACTGGACCATCCGGGATGAGGCGCAGGCAGGAGCCTACGGATGGAGGAGGGCCTTGAACACCTACCTGCACAGGGCACTGCACAGGGCAGTGGCATCGGCACAACAGCGGAGCTGCAGGGAGAGAGAGCAGGTCTTTGACCAGGAGGTCAGAGGTCTTGAGGTCTTGCTCCATTAATCGTTGATACCGTGGCAAAATTGCCCATCAGTTTCATCCCCAAGTCCAGGGCAGGTCCTGCCCCGCACTCATTCTGTACTTGTTTCAGTACATCAGGTAGCACTGCTATTGAAGGGGTACCATGAGTTCTGGTGTAGGCTGCAGTGAAGACTGTACCCCAAGTGGCACAATCTTCCACCGAGGGGGCCATCCCCATTGGCAAGCATATTGTTAATATTGTTTATCCTGCGGTCCCATATGGAGAAAAACCGCTTCAAGCTGGCTTGTTTTCTGTGCTATCCAGAACGAAACTTTCCCCAGACTGGTGGGAACCTTTCCCATAACAGCATTTGCATAACGTATTTCGTTCGGTTTCTGTAAAGTTTTACAAAATCTCTGTATAGTGTTGTTATTTCTGCTACATCTAAATTATGTAAAAGGAACAATTGATGGACGGAATGCTGGACAATGCAAACATTCACCCCCAGTCACAAGGATCTGGGTTAAATCCATCATTCTTTTGCTCACCACACCACCCCAGTTTGGACCCAGCCATATGCAAATCAGTCTTGACCCTGTTCCTTGTGGGAACAGTCCAGCCCGAACTGCCAAGCCAGGTCCTCCCTGGACCGGAAACAAGCATCCTGGGACCGGTTTCAGGGCATCACCCTTCTTCAGCCAGGCTAGCTTGAATCCAGTGGTGTAGTGAGCACGGGACCCACGTCTGGGCATACCCTTCCCACTTAGGGCGACAAATGCAAAAGAAACAATTGATGGACGGAATGCTGGACAATGCAAACATTCACCCCCAGTCACAAGGATCTGGGTTAAATCCATCATTCTTTTGCTCACCACACCACCCCAGTTTGGACCCAGCCATATGCAAATCAGTCTTGACCCTGTTCCTTGTGGGAACAGTCCAGCCCGAGACTGCCAAGCCAGGTCCTCCCTGGACCGGAAACAAGCATCCTGGGACCGGTTTCAGGGCATCACCCTTCTTCAGCCAGGCTAGCTTGAATCCAGTGGTGTAGTGAGCACGGGACCCACGTCTGGGCATACCCTTCCCACTTAGGGCGACAAATGCAAAAGAAACAATTGATGGACGGAATGCTGGACAATGCAAACATTCACCCCCAGTCACAAGGATCTGGGTTAAATCCATCATTCTTTTGCTCACCACACCACCCCAGTTTGGACCCAGCCATATGCAAATCAGTCTTGACCCTGTTCCTTGTGGGAACAGTCCAGCCCGAACTGCCAAGCCAGGTCCTCCCTGGACCGGAAACAAGCATCCTGGGACCGGTTTCAGGGCATCACCCTTCTTCAGCCAGGCTAGCTTGAATCCAGTGGTGTAGTGAGCACGGGACCCACGTCTGGGCATACCCTTCCCACTTAGGGCGACAAATGCAAAAGAAACAATTGATGGACGGAATGCTGGACAATGCAAACATTCACCCCCAGTCACAAAGATCTGGGTTAAATCCAGCATTCCGTCCATCAATGGACTGTTCCCACAAGGAACAGGGTCAAGACTGATTTGCATATGGCTGGGTCCAAACTGGGGTGGTGTGGTGAGCAAAAGAATGATGGATTTAACCCAGATCTTTGTGACTGGGGGTGAATGTTTGCATTGTCCAGCATTCCGTCCATCAATTGTTTCTTTTGCATTTGTCGCCCTAAGTGGGAAGGGTATGCCCAGACGTGGGTCCCGTGCTCACTACACCACTGGATTCAAGCTAGATTGTCCAGCATTCCGTCCATCAATGGTTTCTTTTGCATTACATCTAAATTAGCCAGATGAGGATGCGGTGTATAAACAGCTAGGACCGGCCATGTCGCTCCTTCTTTGATGAGTCTCACATTTTCTACTGTATGGGGGAGGGAGCCTATAAAACAATTTGTGTTCATGTCTGCAGTTTTCTGTAATATGTAGTCTAACTGCTTGTTCTTCAACTTCCTCTCCGTTTACGGACATTGTGAAGAAAAAAGGTAATTGATTAAATTAATTTATGGAGATGGGACTTACACAATTTGGGTAAATGTTATCCTACAAGCTTGAATAACCTACAGCCAATACATAGGGTATACCTACTCAATTGAGGCAGATTTTCCTTCCCACCACGGACGTCTAATGTTTGAAGGTAAGTAGGGTTCACTGAGAAAAACACAACCAAACTACTCAGACTGTTAAATAAGAGCCCAACCAATGTTGGGTGCCATGTCGTGTAGTTCCCACTAATCTGTAGGACCTGTGCGTTTCTTGGACAACATAAACTTTGAGTGAGGTGCCTAGACTGATTCCATACACACCCGCAGGATATGTTGGCTTAGAGACCAGCTAGCTCACAGTGCCACCTCAAGACCCCCAAATCTTACCAGGGAGCAAATGCTTTCTGGCAACCACTGAACATGTCCACTCGGGGATCGTGGAAACAGATCAGATACCTTTCGTTCAGTCACTCGTGCTTACTTGTACTCCGAGAAATATACAGAATACACAGTGGGCCGTTTTCAATATGTTTTTTGAACCAACGTAATTCTGGTATAGAATACATGTGCTGCGAAAATCAGTAGACAGAAGCAGATGAAGGTGATTGCAAGCACCAAAAGCGTAAATACTAGATATAGTTCTACCATGGTGCTAAAACAGTGTATATATGCAGGCTTATAAACCAGGCAGTAATCAGGCATACTCCTACTATGCGAACCCTACTCTAAGTGTTCCTAGAGAGTGTTTGTGGGTGTGTGGGTGTAGAGCTAATAATCTCCCCAAGGGACAATCCAACCCCATTACCTGGCGGGAGAGAATGAAAGACCCCGTCTTGGTCACGAACTGGACACCCCTCTCGAGATGTCAGACCACTGCATGGTGAAGTCTCCGCATACAGAGACCCTCCATGTCCGCTGAAGTGCCTCCTCTGCTAACCTACTGGGATGCTCATTATTTATAATAGAAAGCAGGCTTGCGATGTATGTTGTCGATTAGCAAAGTTATGGATATGTAGATAGCTCTGTCGTCCCGTGGATGAAGATAGAACGACATTTGTACCTAGTGCGTAAAGGGGCCTTGTACATAATGATAATGTTGTGCGAAACTAGATATGTAAACAAACCAGTTTCAGGGAAACAAATCCAACATTGTTGTGTATGGAAATATGTCCAAAAGTTCACGGCAGAAATGTTATTGTGAAAAACAGGACAATGTAAGAAATGAGCAGCTTCGCTACATGGGCCTAGCCCAAGAACATAACGCCACTTTTGACGGTAAGGTCGGAGGGAAAATTAGTAATCAGGAGAGGTTTGTCTCCCCTCTGCCAGGACCACCCCTAAGGTGCCATGGACTGAGGTAACCCCTCTTTAGAAAATCCTCCATCTTGAATGCAAGGATTCTAGCCAGTTGGGTTAGGGGATGCCCCCTCTACAAAAGGAGGAGACATACTAAGGGTGTAGATAATCTAAAGGGCAAGTAGCCCATTGGCTACCAGCTGCCAGTCCCTGTAACGCCCCTAAATTCAGTATTTAGGAGTCCTCTTGAGCCTCAGATTCCTGCAACCTGCGAAGAAGACGCTGTGCAGCAAACCTTGAATACGACGACTGACTTGGCCCCAGCCCTAACGGCCTGTCTCCAGCTGAAAGAGCCTGCGAAGAAGACAGCGCCTGTCCTGTGGCCAACGACTTCCAATAACTCCAGGAAGACTGCCACTCTTCAACAAAGGCCAGATCTCCCGATGACAGCGGTCCGGTCCAACAAACTCCAACTTATAGGACTCTGTATCCGCAATCCCTGCCCACTCTGCACCCGACTGCCATGGCACAAGTCCGAATGGCTCACCGGTCCATTGAAGTCTCCCCAGCGATCCAGACTTCGACTCCATCAGTGGATGACCTCTCCTGGACCCCACAAATTTGTCTGCAGCCTTTACACAAAGGGTCCCCTTGACCGCGACCGGCTCTGGTAAAGAAAATCTGACACCAAAGGGGTACCCCTGCATCCTCAGCCCCCCCGACCTTGAGGAGCCCAGCCAACGGTGCCCAGCCCTCCTTCAACATCTCAACTTACCTGCCTTGCCAGAGGTCACCTTCAGCCAACCTCCTGGTCTGCTTCTGCAGCCTCTTTGTGCGACCGAGATTCCCTACTGAAAAGCATTGGGCGCCCGATGCTGTTTGCACTCTGCGCCTGACTGCCCCTGTGCTGCTGGTTGTGTAAGTTTGGTGCTGATTTGTGTCCCCCTCTTGCTTGCTTTATCGCCAGGGCCTGTTCCCTGAAATCGTGGATACCTACCGGCAATCTGCACCTTGTTCAGTGCCCCCAGTTTCCATTGACTAACAGTGGGCCCAGGGACCTCTGCACTCGGCCGCAATAGTGCCGCTGGTGAAACTGACCCTTGCCCAGTGTTGGTCTAAACCCCCGAAGACTGGAAGAGTAAGATGTGTGCTTACTTGTTAATGCATATAACTGTTTTCCTCCCATAGGATTGCATTGCATTTCTCCTATGGCATTTGACTGTCTATCTTTTACAACTGCTAAGTTTGCTACTGTTATTGATTGAGAACACAAAATATTTTTCATACTGTAAAGTATTTCTATTGCCTTTGAAAGACAATTCCTACTGCATTATTTAAAGTAGTACTACTGCAACTGAGTTCCTCTTGTTTCTAAAAAATAAAATAAAGTAATATCTTTTTATACAAAACTGTTGGTCTTGGATTTAGTCGTTGAGTTTTGTGTAATCATTTCTTGCCTGAGTGTGCACAACAAATGCTTAACACAGCCCTCTGATAAGCCTAACTGTTCGACCACACTACCACAAATAGAGCTTTTAGTATTATCTACTTACGCCTCTGGGGATCTTCTGGACTCTGTGCACACTATACCTTACTTTGGTATAGTATATACAGAGCCAGCTTCCTACATTGGTGGATCAGCGGAGGGGGTTACAACTTAGCATTTGCTGGACCACTTTGATAATTAGTGAACATACGACTACAATCCATAAATTTCCTTTAGAATCACTATTTTTTTAACTGAAAGTTTTTACAAATTTTTAAAAGTCTTGTTATGGCCTTGGTTAAGTCCCTTTAGAATAAAAAAAAAAAAAAAAAGTTAAAAAGTCCACTTTAGTTAGGGGAAAAGTACCTAGATGTTTGTTTTAATACTTTTAAAAGGGCCCCAACTTTAGTAAAATAATGGATGCAGATCATATGGTGGTGGAGCTCGACCTGACCCCGTACCTCCAGCTTAGCATGCAGGATCTAAGGAGTCTCTGTAGACTTAAGAAAATAAAAACTGGTTCCAAGGTTAAGGCACAAGTTACTAACTTGTGTAACGATATATCTGTAAGAGACAGTAGTTAGTGACAGATTCCTTACCTTAGAATATCCCCAGGCGTCAGGCTGGATCCGGAAAGTTTTGCGTAGCACTACCCTTGCGCGTCCGTCGTCGGCGTCGGGATCGCCGGGATGACGTCGTGGCCAGTACTTAGACGCCGCCCATGCGCGCTGACGTCAGTTCTGTACACGACTTTCCGCACCAGGAACGCAGAGCCATGCAAGAGCTGACATTGGTGTCTGAAAAATACTAGGGCCTTGAAAGGGATGTCCTTAACCCTAGAAATCAGTTCGCAGAACGGGAGGATGGGTGGGGCGGTAAGGAATCTGTCACTAACTACTGTCTCTTACAGATATATCGTTACACAAGTTAGTAACTTGTGCATCTGAAAGAGACACGTTAGTGACAGATTCCTTACCTTAGAATAGATACCCCAGCAATACCAACCCCGGTGGTGGGTCTGCGAACAGATTCAGACAAGGAAGTCACGGAGGACAGAGCGGCCAAAGAAGCCGTCCCTTCCGGACCTGGCTGTCACGGCAGTAATGCTTGGTAAACGTGTGCAGCGAGGCCCACGTAGCTGCCTGACATATATCCTGTAGCGGAACACCACGGCCTAAAGCCGTGGTAGCAGCTGTTGCCCTGGTAGAATGGGCACGTAGTCCAACAGGGGGCTCCTTCTTAGCCAAAGAATAGCAGGCTTTGATACACAAGATTACCCAGCGGGAGATGGTCCTCTTGTGTACCGCCCAACCTTTTTTGGCGCCCACTTAGCCAACAAAGAGCTGGTCATCCACCCGGAACTGTTGTGTGCGGTTGAGGTAAAAGGAAAGCGCACGTTTTGGGTCCAGACGGTGGAGCCTCTCCCTCTCTGGAAGGATGCGGAGGCGGAAAGAAGGTGGGCAAAGTGATGGTCTGCCCAATGTGGAAGGCAGTAACCACCTTTGGCAAGAAGGACGGACGCGTCCTAAGAACAACCTTGTCTGGATGGACAGACAGAAAGGGAGGTTTGCACGAAAGAGCCTGGAGCTCACTCACCCGCCGAGCGGAGGTGAGGGCCACCAGAAAGGCTGTCTTCAGAGTGAGAAGACGAAGAGGACAGTTATGTAGAGGCTCAAAGGGAGCGCACATTAAAAAGGTAAGAACCAAGTTCAAGTCCCACTGAGGCATTACAAACGGAACAGGAGGGAAGAGGTGTGTAATGCCTTTAAGAAACCTGTTAACAACAGGGGACTTGAAAAGGGAGGGCTGATCAGGAAGCCTGAGGAAGGCCGATATTGCACAAAGATAGCCCTTGATGGTACCCAGGGCAGAACCCTGTCGGGCCAGAGAAAGAAGGAACAGAAGAACCTCAGAAAGAGGGGCAGAAAGGGGATTCACAGCCTTTGCTGTGCACCATGCCACAAACTTGTTCCACCTGCAGGCGTATACCACCTTAGTGGAGGGACGCCTAGCTGCCAGAATCACATCACAAACTTCGGGAGGCAAGTCGAAAGGAATCAACTACCGCCGCTTAATCTCCACGCAAGGAGGTGGAGACTGGACAGGTTCGGGTGGAGGACCGTCCCCTGCTGCTGTGACAGAAGATCCTCCCGAAGAGGCAGACGGATCGGGGATCGACGCTCATACTGAGGTAGCTCGGGATACCAAACTCTTCGAGCCCAGTCCGGAGCCACAAGAATGACTTGGGCCCGGTCGCGCCGAATCTTCTTCAACACTCTGGGTAGAAGTGGTATAGGCGGAAAAGCGTACAACAGACCGCAACTCCACTCGCGACGAAAAGCGTCGCCGAGCGAGTGCCACCTTGGAAATTCCAACGCGCAGAACTGATGACATTGCGCGTTCTCTTCGGTGGCGAATAGATCTAACCAAGGCTCTCCCCACTGTAGAAAGAGTCCTTGCGCCACCTCCGAGTGAAGACGCCTTTCGTGATCCATAATGCACCTGCGGCTGAGTTCGTCCGCCCTGGCGTTCAGGGAACCTGCCAGGTGTTGAACCATCAGGAATATGCCCTGATGTTCCAGCCATGTCCAGAGACGCAGAGCCTCCTGACAGAGGGTCCACGACCCCACCCCGTTTGTTGCAGTACCACATGGCGGTGGTGTTGTCTGTGAACACCTGCACTACCTTCCCTTTGACAGAGGGAAGGAATGCCTTCAGTGCAAGTCGGATCGCCCGGAGCTCCAGAAGGTTGATATGGAGCCGGGACTCCGCCGGAGACCAGAGGCCTCTGATCTCCGCCTCTCCCATGTGACCGCCTCATCCCAGAAGGGACGCGTCCGTCACAACTGTGTGCTCAGGCTGGGGAAGGGAGAGGGATCTGCCCATGACCCATTGCCGGTTCGAGAGCCACCACTGCAACTGTCTTGCAGTCCCCTCCGAGATCTGGATGTAATCGGACAGGTTCCCCTGATGCTGCGCCCACTGGAACTTCAGGTCCCACTGCAGAGCCCGCATATGCCATCTGGCATGATCGACCAGCAGGATGCAGGAGGCCATGAGGCCCAGCAGCCTCAGGGTCATCCGTACCGAAACCCAGGATAGAGGCTGAAAGATCGGAATCATAGCCTGAATATCCCGGACTCGCCGTTCGGGAGGATAGGCCCGAAACTGCGTATTGTCCAGAACTGCTCCGATGAAAAGGAGCTGTGGAGAAGGAATCAGGTGCGACTTCGGCACGTTGATGGAGAACCCCAGCGAGTGCAGGAGTTCGGCCGTAGTCTGGAGGTGGGAGACGACTGCCTGGGACGAGCCTGCCTTCAGCAACCAGTCGTCGAGGTAGGGGAAGACCGGAACCCCTGCCCGGCGCAGATGAGCTGCGACCACCGCCATCACTTTCGTGAACACCCGAGGGGCGCTGGTAAGGCCAAAGGGGAGCACGGTGAACTGAAAATGCTCGAGGCCTACCGTTAACCGCAGGTAACGCCGGTGGGCCGGCAGGACGGGGATGTGAAAATATGCGTCCTGCAAGTCCAACGCTACCATCCAGTCTCCAGGGTCGAGGGCAGTCAAGACCTGAGCTAGGGTGAGCATCTTGAACTTCTCCTTCCGGATGAAGCGATTGACGTTCCGAAGGTCCAAGATAGGACGCATGTCCTCCTTGTCCTTTTTGGGCACCAGAAAGTAGTGGGAGTAACAACCACGCCCTACTTCTGGGGTCGAAACGCGCTCGATGGTCCCCTTGGCGAAGAGGGCCGCAACTTGCTTTTGAAGAAGTACTAAATGATCCCCCGACATGCGGTGGTATGGAGGTGGCATGGCTGGGGGGGCAGTCTCGAAGGGGAGGGAGTAGCCCCTTCGGACAATGTCCAAGACCCACTTGTCCGATGTGATGGCACGCCAGTGGTGAAGGTGATGGTGAACCCTGCCCCCCACTGGCGTGCTGTGGTCCTGAAAGGATGGACTAGGAGGGCTTGGAGGCCGCGGACGGGGCGGAGGTGGTGGCCTGACCCGCACGCTGAGCTACCCGGCCCGCCTCGGCGGGAGCCACGTCCTCGGCCACGCTGTAGGCGCCAGCTGCGCGGGCCGGTGGTTGGGCAGCGGACGGATTGGGCGCCCCTTCCGTGGCCACGAAAGGGGCGAAAAGCAGACTGTTGCGGAGGGCGCACAGCAGAAAGGCCCAGGGACTTGGCTGTAGCCCGCGAGTCCTTAAAGCGCTCCAGCGCATGGTTTGCTTTGTTGCCGAAAAGGCCGACACCATCAAAGGGCATGTCCATAAGTGTGTTTTGGACATCACCCGAGAAACCAGTGGTCCTCAGCCAGGCGTGACGGCGCAGCGCCACTGTCGTCGCAAGCGATCTGCCTAGCGAGTCGGCGGTATCAAGGACACATCGGATCGTATATTTCGCCGCATCTCTTCCTTCCGCAATGGCGCGGGAAAGCAGTGCCTGGGCCTCCTCAGGACACAGGGGCAGGACCTGCGCCACCGAATCCCACAAGGAGTGGGTATATCGGCCCAAAAGGCAAGTGGTGTTGACAGACCTCAAGCCAGCCCTGGTGGAAGAAAAACCTTTCTTCCCAAATTGATCCAGTTTTTGGATTCCTCATCCGAGGGAGCGGTAGGGAAGGCGCTTGAGAGGCAGAGGCTTGGACAACCAAGCTCTCAGGGGTGGGGTGTTGGGAAAGGAACAGGGGTCGCCCGGAGCAGGGCGATGGCGTGCGGGCTACGCTCCTATACACAGGAGCCCCTGTGGTGGGCTTGGACCAGGTGCCCAAAGAACGTCCAAAAGTGCGTCGTTGAACGGCAGCAGTGGCTCCGAGGAGGTAGCCGCCGGCTGAAGCACTTCCGTCAGGATGTTAGTCCTGACAGCCACAGTAGGTAACTTGAGGTGCAGAACCTCAGCTGCCCTACGCAACACCGTAGCAAAGTTTGCTCCCTCCTCCGTTGCCACGGAAGGAGGAGACAGCATGCCAATGTCAGGAGAGGTGTCCAGACCACTGGCATCCCCAAGTTCCTCAGCCCAGTCCTGATCATACTCACATTGGGCAGTGAGAGGGTCCTCAGACCCCTCCCAGTTCTCTTCGTCATCCAAATCAGGGTCAATGTAAGGAGGAGGGACATGTGGGACCCAAGGTCCCAGCGGCACCGGAGCCGGCGTCGGTCCGGCGCCGAGTCCCGATCCGGAGAGAACCTGGGGACGCCGCCGCCCGGAGCCCCGGGCGGCGTCGCGAACGGCACCGGGGAAGGCGACGCCGGTGGAGGTGTTGTCAGGTCAACCGGCGTCGACCGGGGTTGCGGCAGCACCGGAGCCGGGACAGGGGCCGAGGCTGGGGCTGGGGTCGGGGCTGGTGTTGCTGGCGGCGTCGGGCCGGAGCCGCCGGCGGAGCCGCAGGAGGAACCCCACTAGGGCCCGCGGGGCCCAAAAGCGCACCGGGTGGGGACCTTGAGGCCCGAAGAGGCGGGCCATGGCCGACAGGAACTCCTGTATTTCGGCCGGAGTCGCCGCCGAACCCGGGTAGGGCGGGTAATGCGGCGGCGGCTCCACAGGCACTCCCGGAGCCGCGGGGACGGTGCCGTCGGAACCCTGAGCCGAGTCGCGCGACCGGCGAGGGGAAGTCGTCGAGCGATGACGCTTCTTCGACTTCTTGTGCTTCGACTTACCGGAGGAGTGCGAAGACTTGGACCCCGAAGAACGATGAGGACTCCGCAACCGGCCCCTCAACCTCTCTCGTGACCGGGGCTTGGATTGGCTCTCGTGACCGGGGCTTGGATTGGCGCGGAGCCGACTGCCGGACCTCGAACAGCTTTCGAGACCACTCTCGCAAAGCCTTCGGATGCAAGGCCCGACAGTCGGGGCACGACTTGGGGTCGTGGTCGCGCCCGAGGCAGTAGACAATCCTGATGCGGGTCCGTGATCGACATCATTCGACCACAGGCGTCGCATGGCTTGAAGCCGGGCATCCCTACTGACACCGTCGGAGTCAAACGACTCGAGAAAACAGTGACAAAAAGTCACAAAAAGTTCAGTCAAAAAATGGCTGGGGCACTGCTCTCTCCGGATCTGCGCTTACAGGCGCGGAAAAAGAAAGAACTGACGTCAGCGCGCATGGGCGGCGTCTAAGTACTGGCCGCGACGTCATCCTGGCGATGCCGACAACGGACGCGGAGCCGCACGACGCCGCCTACCGACGCGCAAGGGTACTGCTACGCAAAACTTTCCGGATCCAGCCTGACGCCTGGGGATATTCTAAGGTAAGGAATCTGTCACTAACGTGTCTTTCAGATATCCAAGAACTCTTGGTAGGATATGCAAAGGAACACCCTTCTGAAGGAGATGACCTCCCTGACAAAGGAGAGAGTAGTGATGATGGGTACAATTCCTATCCTCCTCACCTACATAGAGAAGATGTGGTTCCTGCAGCCATCTTCCGAAAAGTAACAGGGTACCTTGAGCTCACACAGGTGGGATAGGCACCCCTCACAGCACTGAAGACAGCCTCAGTGAAGAAGACAACCTGCTAGCCATGTTGACTAAGAGACTAGCCCTGGAGGCTGAGTTCCTAGAACTAGAGAAAGAGCAGAGATGGGTCTAGCACCCATAAATGGAGGCAGCAATTTAATACGTCAGGACAGAGAGAATTCTTAAGACCCTAAAATCCCCAAAGGGATTGTCCCCTAATATGAGGAAGATGATTATATCACAAACTGGTTTACATCCTTTGAGAGTGCCTGTGGAATGAGAAACGTGAAGAAGTCACACTGGGGAGCATTCTGTAGCAAGCTGGCTCTGTATATACTATACCAAAATGATGTATAGTGTGCACAGAGTCCAGTGGAACCCCAAAATTAGGCAGAGGTAAAAGTAGATAGCACCTTACTCTCTATTTGTGGAAGTATGGGCAAGCAGTAAGGCTTTATTAGAGGGTAGTGTTAAGCATTTGTTGTACACACTTAGACAGCAAATGATGTCACACACTCAAAGACTGAACTCAGACCAATTTGTATCAAAAATATTATTTAGTTATTTTATTTTTAGAACCAAGCCAAGCCTGGTTCAGGTAAATGAAATAATACTTTGCAAAATCTTGTGCAATGATTTACAGTTGAATGCAGGTTCAAATGCAGTTGGTTGAATCACAGGTGTCAAAAGTTCAAAATTACTTTTCGGTTACTTTACATTTTACCTCGCACGTTACTTTTTAGATTACTTTTTAGCTAATCAGTGTGATATGCTTAGATATCACACTGAGACATTTCTAGACAAAATGGAAGTAATTCACTTTTAGTACAGTTGCAGTTTTTCAAGTTTTCATGCAAACCAACTCCACACTTAGAACAATTTTCAAGAAAAGCAGTCAATGTAATCCCATTGGAGGAAATGGAGTTATCGGTTTTCAGGTAAGTAGTTAAAGACTGTACTCTGACCAATTTGTTTTTTATAAAAATATTTAGTTGTATTTTATTTCTAGAACCAAGCCAGGCCTGGTACAGGTAAGTGTAATAGTACTTTGCAAGAATAATGCAGTTAAATACAGTTTGAATGCAGTTGAATGCAATTGGATTGGTTACAGGTAAGTCACGTATTCTTAAACAGTTGGAATTACTTTTCAGTTACTATTGAGATGACTTTGTAAGTTACTTTCCCGATTACTTTTAAGTTACTTTTTCTACTCAGTGTGTTATGCCTAGATATCACACTGGGACATTCCCTAGATAAAAGGTGAGTAAATCAGTTTTTGTAAGTATACCGTTTCTTAAGGTTTCATCCAATTTTCCAACTCCACACTTGGTATATTTTTCACAGGAAAGCAGTCAGTGCAATCCTATGGGAGGAAATGAAGTTATCGGTTTACAGGTAAGTAGTTATTTGTGGGAGTTGGGATTCTAGGGTTAGAACCAGGGTTCCCCCAGGGTCAAGAATGCACAAGGACGGCTGGGTGCAGAGTCCTGAGGCCCAATGGTATCCAATGGGGGTTAGGGGACCTCCGGATGGTGGCTGCTTACGAGCAGGCCACAAGGTTGTAGGAGCAAAGCTCCTGGTGTTAGGCTCACGGCAAAGGAGGATGCGAGTTAGCACCCAAAGTACACCTGCAGGGGCAGCTGGGTGCTGTTTTGGCATCGGGTGCCCTGTTTTCAATGGGGATTCTCCAGTTGCAACAGAGACTGCAGGCTCAGGGTCAACGATCTTCTGTAGGTGACCACCAGTTGGAGTGGTAAGTTGGGATGCCTGGGGATGCTGGGACACCGTCGGTTGGGCCGCCCAAGGCTGTGGGACGTTTGGTGCAGGGGTGTCTCTGGGCGTTGGGTTTTCTTACCAGCTCCGGTCGTGGGGGTCCTCCAGAAAGACTGCAGGCGTCGTTTGGAGAGTCGAGGCAGGTCAGAGATCACCAGATCTCAGGTCAGGATCGCTGGGGAGACCTCCTTGTGGTGTTGGGCCACTCTGGCCGTGGGCGACAGGTACAGAGTGGTGCAGATTTGCGGATTTGGCTGGGGCCAGAGTCTCTGGGTGAGCAAATCCGATGCTCATGGGAGACAAAGTCTTGGTTTTGGAAGGCAGGGCAGGTCCTTCGGGTTGTTGACGCCTGCTGGCTACAGGATCCACCGGGACTTCGCTGGAGCAGGTTCGAGGTGTGGACAGGCCGGTAGGGCTGGGGCAAAGTCAATGGGCGCCCTCCTCTTCTTAGTTCAGCACGGCTTCTTCGGTCCTTCTTCTCTTCTTCTGGTCGGTATTTGTCTGAGTAGGCAAGGTTCAGGGTTTGCCCCTAAATACTAGATTTAGGGGCGTTACAGATAAGTAAAGTTTGGGACCAATGGGCCCCTTCCTTGGGGGTGGGTACACCCCCTATTATGCCACCCTCCAGTGGGAGGGGTGCATATGCCTCACTTTGGTTGGCTGGCTCCCCCCATCATGCAAGATGGCGGGGACTGAGAGTTGTGCTTCACCTCGCCTCCCGCACCTGAGGGTTGGGGTTGGCAAAGGTTGGCACACCTCCCTTCCTCACTTGGTTTTCCAACCGATCCTACCGCCTAAAGTGGGGGTCAGAACCGGTGGGAGCCAGTTGCTGGAAGCAGCAAAGGGTTATGGCAGCTCACAAAGCCGGCAAGCCTTTGAAGCTTCCCCTTCGTGGACCCTGCCCATCCTGGGAGAGAAGGCTTGGCACCTCGTGCCAGAATGTGCATTGTTTCAGACCCGCGAGAGCAGCAGGCTCTCGACCCAAGGGTCCAGAAACATGTTTGGTGGTGGCAGCTGGTGAGCAGCCACTCAGCCAGGACACTAAAGTTAGGTCTTTTTTCAGGGGGCATCACTAAGATGCCCTCTGAGTGCATTTTTCATTAAATCCCACACTGACATCAGTTTGGGTTTAATGTGCTGAAAAGTTTGATACCAAACTTCCCAGTTTTCAGTAATGCCATTATGGTGCTGTAGAGTTCGTAATGACAAACTCCCAGCACCATATACTCTTAATGGCATTACTGCACTTACAATATCTAAGAATTGGTTTAGACACTGTAGGGGTACAGGGCTCATGCACCCTTTACCCTCACCACTGGTATAGTGCATCCAGCTAGAGGGGTGGCTGACCTATGCCAGGGCTGTGGGTTGTAAGCATGGTGTGCCATGTCAACTCTTCACTTTGTTCTGCACCAAAAGTGTGTGTGTGTGTGTGTAGGTGTGTGTGTGTAGGTGTGTGTGTGTAGGTGTGTGTGTGTAGGTGTGTGTGTGTAGGTGTGTGTGTGTAGGTGTGTGTGTGTGTAGGTGTGTGTGTGATGGTGTGTGTAGGTGTGTGTGTAGGTGTGTGTGTAGGTGTGTGTGTAGGTGGGTAGGTACAGGGCCTCTAAGGTTGGCGCAATAAGTGCTGCAGCCCTTAGACGCCTTCCCTGGCCACAGTACCTGTGGTACCATTTACAAGGGACTGACATGTGGCCAAAGAGTGGCAATTGGGTTTTTTCTCAATGCAGTTTAGGGGAAGAACATAGGCCCTGGGTACCTGTTTGGCAGGAACCCAGGGCACACACAAAGTACATCAGCAGTTTGGCAAAAAGTGGGGCAACCATGCAAAAAGAGGGCACTTTCTTACACATTGCTTTGGGAATTGTTCACTGGTAACTGCAAGGGCAGACTCCTGACGCTTACTGGGGCAGATGCTGAGTCCTATGACCCCATGAAGGGCACACTGATTAAGGGCTTTGGATTCCCCACTGAGGAATATAGAATTAGATTCAGCAGGGGGGCTCAGAAACCTTTAGTCAGTCCTGGGTTGACTTCATAGACTACTCAGAAAAAACACTAGGTAGCTGGTTAACTGGAAGTGAAGTGCATGATTATGATAGGCTTTATAATCTGTTTATGAAAGAATACATATTAAGTAATTGCATTAATTAGAAGTTCCATCAGTATCTGGTAGACCTAGGTCCAGTATCTCCCCAAGCATTGGTAAAGAAGTCAATTGTGAAAAAGGTGAATGCGTCCTTCTGTTTATTTGAGGTCTTTTCTTATTCCATTCTCCAAGTGTAATACACTGAAATGAATCTGAATACTGCTTCTTGTGTGTTATCTCTTATTTTATTCGCCATCAAAGATTTCCATCATTTCAACATGTCATAGCAACTTTCACAAGTTGACAGATGTTAGAGCATCCAACACGTGTTTCGCCCCCTTGTGTCCCATTAGCCTGGGGCTTTCTCAAGGCTGCAAAAATATGATGGGGTATCAGAAGTCCTAGGGTTCTAATAGAATCAGATGGAACCGCAACCAAGTGGAAACTAAAACAGACTTAAGTCATATGCAAAGTGGATGACCCTTTTCCTACTTCCTAGGTGTCTATCCCGAAAGATGCTTTGCACTTGGCAGTAAATTGCAAGGTGTACCCGTGCCTGATAGGTGTAACTAGTAGATTGTGAACTATTATCACACATGAGCAATTGGTTATTTGCTCAGGGTAGAAGGGTGGTGGGAAGGTGGTACTGGCAAGCTCGATACTATCATGACGTTGGTGTTGGTTGCAGGTAAGGTCTAATACGGTCAGAGCATCCCCTAATCGATGGTTATCATGCTTGTCTTGGTGCAGGGGACAGTGCAATGACAAGTGCCCGTACTATCACACCTTGGTGATTCTTAATGAGAGAATTGGGTTGGATATTTGTGGAGCATGCTAGTGTTAGTGAAGATGTTGTCTAGGAATGTAATTAAACACTGTACCTCTTATATTAGAACATCAGTAATGCAATAATCTTTGTGATCGAAGTCCCACGAGGGACATAAATAACGATGTCATTGAGCCAGGTTACGGCACGTCTACTCGGAGACAAAAATAGCGTACATTGCAGGTATTCTTAAGATAAAGCCTTAATAAAGGCAGCATAATTATGTCAAGATAGTGAGAGACCTTGAAACATTTGCAAAAGTCTATATTAAATGAGGTGCCTCCCAATATTGCTGTACTAATGAGATAGTAGGACACTGATGCTAGTTAGCAGGAAAAATCAGGGTATCGTTTCCAAAGATTACGTAGATGTAAGAAGAGCTTCTGTGAATGAGGGGAGAAAGTGGTATTTAACGGGTGCCAAGGTTTTTTACCCAATAGGCTTTGCCAAATATTTAACATTCACATAGGCCATCATGGTGCCTACTGCACGATATTAATACGTTTTAAGTCGATGGCCTTGTGTAGCTGTAGCCAGCGCTAGCGGACACAGCCGAGGTAAGCTGAGATGGGAAAATTATTTGGTAGAGTACAGCGTCACGTTAACTGGTTGGATGTTGTCTCTACAGAGAAAAAACTTTCTGTGCATAAAATCCAGTTGCAAGGGACAGTCGAGGTATCAGCAGTAAGGTAAGGCTATAACGATAATCATAATGTATATAGCATAATTGGTATCCCAGCTCGGGTGAGATCTACCAATGTAGCGACAAGCAGGGTCACAGTGTGACGTCATAAGGGGATCTCAAATGAGTCACTGATTAACTAAGTGTTATCGCCGGCTGAGATACTCGCCGGTTTTCTTATCTGGCCATTTAACATCCAGGGTCAAATCCCTAGCGTCATTGTGCGCCGGTAGTTAGCTGCGTGATTTCCTAGCGTCATCTATATACTGTAGAGGAAGGACAAGAGGGGAGGACCCTTATCCACGTAACTTCTAGTAGCGCTCCACCTACTAACAAGAAGGGACATTGTCCTTCAGGGAGAGAGAATTGGACCTTGTAACTCAATACTACAATGGGTAAATAAGGCAGACCAGTGGTTCAAGACTAAGGTGGCCAAGACTATCACGGGGAGGTAACCAAAAGAAAGGGGCTACAAAACCTCCCCAGGGGAAAGCGGGTGAACATCCTAAAGATAAAAATGAGTCCCAGGTAGCCCCCCAAAAACCTGTCCAGGAAGATGGGCCCAAAGACTCCTCACACACTAAAACTGGGTACCAAAGTAAGAATTGGGATCCCAATAGGGCATGGTGTCACAACTGTCTAAAGATAGGACACCACACCAAGGATCCTAGCTGCCCTAAGAAACAAACCCCTAGTGTAGCTCCAGTGGTTACCAGTGTAACCTACAGGGGCAGTTCTCCAGATGAGGAGGTCCTACTGGCCTTTAACTGGAAATTGGTGCCAAAAGGCGAGTTGGAGATTCCAGAGGGCAGTAGACACTTCCACCCACCACCTACTGGTGAATGGAATCCCAGCCACTGCCCTGGGAGATACCTGTGCCTGTGGTGAATGACGGTTTGGTACTCTCAAACCAGTATGTCCAAGGGGAGACAAAAAGAGTAAGGGCTATCCCAGGGGAGGTCACTGTCAGGCCTGTGAAAATATTCCTATTGCCTTTGAAAGACAATTCCTACTGCATTTTTTAAAGTATTACTACTCTTGAAACTGTTACTTACCTGCAACTGAGCTCCTCTTGGTTCTAAAACTAAACTAACAAAGTAATTACCTTTTATACAAAACTGTTGGACTTGGATTCAGTCTTTGAGTGTGTGTAATCATTTCTTGCCTGTGTGTACACAACAAATGCTTAACACTGCCTTCTGATGAGCCTGACTGTTCAACCACACTACCACAAAAGAGAGTATTATCTACTTTAGCCTCTATAAAGCCTCTGGGGATCCACTGGACTCTGTGCACACAATACCTTACTTTGTGCACACTATATCTTACTTTGGTATAGTATCTACAGAGCCAGCTTCCTACATGTGTGCATGCACCTCCACCAAAAATGCCTTGCATAGCAATGGTTACAAATGAAGGTCCAGTGGGAAGATCTATTCTTGGCTGATTCCCCTACCCTGTTCTCATTGCATTGGTGGTAAACGAAAAACCTATGGCTTGGCAGGCCTTTCCTCGACCCTCTTCCACGAGTCACCATTACCACGGAAACCCAATTTTCGTGGTTGTGGGAGGGGGTGTGCACCTGAATGACATCTTCATTCAGAGCACCTGGATATCACAGGTTCGCTACATCTTTTACCTTGACCTCCTGTATGCCCATCTAGCCAAGAGAACCTTCTTCAAGCTCATGAGGGGGGAACACCTCCTCATAAAGACAGACCAGATGACCATCATGTATTAAATTCAGAAGCATGTCAAACTCGCTCCTCACAGCTGTCAGTACTGGTTCAGGAGAGCTGGCATTGGGCTATCTGCAACAAGATCCATTTGTTAGTGGGGCACATGCTGGGGATGAACAACAACTTTGCAACCTACTGAGCAGGACGAATCAACAAGTTCACAAGTAGGAACTCCACCTCCAAAGTCCTCCAATAGTAGTTTCATTGAAGGTCACCCCTACCATTAACCTCTTCACCACCTCTGCAAATGTAAGTTGGTAAAACTTCACCTCCAGGTACCCACACCTATAATCCATTGACGGTGCACTATGGATGAATTGGTCAAGTATATTTGCCTACGTTTTTCCTTCTCTTCCTCTCATGCAATACATTGTGAAGAAGATGAGGCAGGTGTCCATTACATTCGTCCTATTGGCCCTAACTTGGCTAGGCAACTCTGATCCTTCATATAGATGGAGATGTCAGTCAGTCCCACTAGAAGCTGTCACTGAGGTCATACCTTCTCACTCAACATCAAGGTCAACTCAGACACCCAGACGCTAAACAGCTCTCCCAGGCATCAGATTGGATCTAGAATATCGTTGGCAGTATTTCTGCGCATTGGTAGGTGGCTTTGATCAGCTCTGCGTCACCATATCGGAAATGAAGTGCACAGTGCCTATATTGGCGCAACCCCAGCGCGCTGATCTCAGTTCTTTTCTTTCTGCACCAAAGCGCGGGTCGAGTTACCTCTGTAATTTTTTTTAGAACTTTTTTCAACCTTTCTGCTGAACTGGTTTTTGTTTTTGAGCTTTTTGCTCTGTGTGCAAGTGGTATGTCCCCTAGCAAACCCACAGGGTTTAAATCTTGAAGAATGTTAGACAGATGTCAGTCTCTGACCCACACTTGGTTTGCCTGGGGTTGAGCCACGATTCCAAGGTCTGCGCTGACTGCAAGTCAATGCACCCCAGAGCAATTCTTGAGTGGGCGATTAATCTTCTAGTGGTGCGGCAGAAGGAGGCTCAACTCTGATCTTGGCCTCAATCCTGAGGGACGTCTCGGGCCTGCTCTCGGAGTTGATCCAGCGGACGATCGTCATACCACTGCAAGTCGTAATTGTCGAAGTTGTGTAGGTCAACGAAGCACAAGAAGTCGAAGCGCTCTTCGAACTCCTCTAGTCAATGGTGTGCTTCCAGGCCCCACTCTCGGTCTCCACCGACAGAGCCGGCGGCCGGGTCCGCTCCACGCTTCCCCGAGTTCCTTGGAGCTGGAGCTACCCCAGCCCAACTCAGGAGTTCTGTGATGCCATGCATTCAATCTTTAGGCCACCGGCTCCCTCTAGTGTGCCTTCAAGCCCCATGGTAATGAGTTCGCCTCTGACACCAGCCTGGCCCTCTGGATCTGCCCCCAGATTCAGACTGATGGGTACACCACCACCTCTGCCAGTCCTGGTTTCCTCGTTGCCGTTTCCGGCACCACCGATGCCTCTTGAGGAGAACCCCATCATCCTGTCTGACTGTGAGACGGCACTGCCTCGATGCCACTCGATGTAGACACTGACTTCACCCGGACCGCATCAACCCATCCTGGACTTGCCATCCTTGGGCAGTCCCACCTTCACAGAGGGGTGGTGGTGATGATGAGGGCTATGGCCCCCTGGAGGAAGACCACTACCAGGAGGAAAATTGGTATGAGGAGCTGGACGATGCCATTAGTCTAGTAGAGGAAGCTGGGTTTCTGTTGCAGTAACCCCCCCACTTTTTGCCAGACTACTGATGCACTTTGACTTGATGTGCCCTGGTTCCCTGCCAATCAGGTTCCCAGGGCCTGTGTTCTTTCCCCAAAACTGTACCTTGTACCCCCAATTGGGACCTCTCTGGCCACATGTCAGTCCCTGGTAAAAGGTACCATGGGTACCAAGGGCACTGTGGCCAGGGAAGTCTCCTAAGGGCTGCAGCACCTATTGTGCCACCCTTAGAGGCCCTGTACCTTTACACACACACACACACACACTGCTATTTCAGGCTGCGTGTTTTGGTGCAGAACAAAGGGAAGAGTAAACATGGCACACATCCCTGTGTTCCATGCCTACAACCCAGTGCCCTGGCATAGGTCAGCCACCCCTCTAGCTGGGTGCTCTATATCAGTGGTGAGGGTACAAGTGCATGAGCCCTGTACCCCTACAGTGTCTAAGCCAATTCTTAGACATTGTAAGTGCAGTAATGCCATTAAGAGTATATTGTGCTGGGAGTTTGTCATTACGAACTCCACAGAACCATAATGGCTTTACTGAAAACTGGGAAGTTTGGTATCAAACTTCTCAGCACATTAAACCCACACTGATGCCAGTGTGGGATTTTTTTTTTTTAAATTTTTTTATTGAGGAAAAGAAATGAGAAACATAAAGCAGCAATAAAACAGTAGATGAGTCCACAGTATACATTTACATAGATCAATGCAGTTGGCATCTGGGAAACACAGTACAAACCCCCACTTGCAACCACATTGAAAATGTCAGACATGTCTACCAAATAATTCACGCATATAAGACCAAGTTTGCGAAACAGAGATGTGCGCCATTTAGAACTTGATATGCAAGTGATCACCTTATTCGTTTCCAGGTAAGGGTACACTATCAATATCAGATACATCCATTAATTTATGCCGTTCACAGCGCAATTCAATTGTAGGGGATGGGCAGATGTCGCCTCTGTATTTATTCCACCACCCCCATTTGCGGTCCCATTTCTTAGGGCATCCCCTGTGTTTAAAAACGTCTTTCTCGGCAATCATTGGCCTGTCCATGTCAACCGCCCAGTCGCGTACAGTCGGGGCCGCCCCCACCTCCCATTTTTGTGCAATATACGTTTTGCAATGGCCCTTCCCAGTGAGGCCCACGTTTTCTCTGTTTGTGTTAGGTCCGTGGCCTCCCAAATATTTAGAAGACATAGTTGTGGGGAGGCCTTCAGAGTCTTACCACCCGCCCTCCATCTGCTTTGTGACATTGCCCCAGTATCGTTGCACTATGGAGCAATCCCAGAGGATATGAAAAAAGGTTCCCGATTGGTGGCATTGTCGAAGGCACAAGGGGTCAGCCCTCCTACCCATTTTGACCAAGATCCCTGCGTCTATGTATACGCGATGAAGGATCTTCAATTGGACCAGACGTAATCTCATTGGGATAGCCACTTCTCTGGGAGAGGCCAGAGCGTCTCGCCAATCATCATCTTCTAATTCCCCCAGGTCCGTCTCCCAGTATTGCCGCAGGCGCAGTAAGGGGTCTGGGCGATTGTTTAGTAGCTTTTTATATGTGAGGGATATGGCCTTTTTATGCATAGGGTCAAGTATCAGTCTGTTCCCAAGCGGAGAGGCCTTAGGTAGTGGAGCATCCTTAGGTAAAGCCGCTTTGACTGCGTGGCTAATATGCAGGTATCGAAATGCCTCAGTCCGTGTGAGTTGGTATTTATTCTGCAGGTCTGCAAAGGTGGCCAGTTTCCCCCGATCCACATATCACCCACTGTCGAGATGCCTATAAGATACCATTTGTCAAACCCAGGGCATTTGCTGAGCCGACCTAGAAGGTCTGGTTCCCAGAGTGGTGTGGCTCTTGTGAGTTTATTATGCCAGCCCCATTGTCTATTCACTCTATGCCATATATCCACTGTGCGTGCAGTGGGTCCCGTGAGATTGAGCTTACGAGGGTTCGTGTAGAGTGCCCTATTGTATCCCCCCTGTCCCAGAAGCCATCGGTCTGTACGGAAATTTGGGTCGTCATATTCCCCATGTACCCACTTGTTGATTGCAACCAATTGAGATGCCTGATAATAAAGCCTCATGTCGGGTAGTGCAATACCCCCATCATACCACCCCATCGTCAATTTTTTCATGGCAATTCGTGGAGCACGACCATCCCACAGCAGTCCTCTCACAACACTTTCGATACTGGCAAAGTAGGTGTCAGGGATCGTGTTAGGGGTGTTGTGCAATGCATAGAGAAAACGCGGCAGTGCCAACATCTTAAAGAGGGCTGCACGTCCCAAGAGAGTAAGGGGAAGGGATCGCCAATATTTAGCGTCGGATCGAAGACGTGCCAGTGGTGCGAGCAAGTTTGACTCATAGAATAAAGTCGAATCTGGTGTGATATATATGCCGAGATACTTGAAGCCCTTTGACGTCACTGGGATGTCATACCCTCTGGGGTTGTATGGCGGTGTACCCCACAGCAGGTAGAGTTGGGACTTAGTCCAGTTAATGGTATACCCCGAGTGGGCGCCAAAGATATGGAATATATGGAGGACCCGGCGGAGAGACTGTGAGGGCGAGACTAAATACAAGAGAATATCATCCACATACAGTGAGATGTGGTCCTCCGTCCACTTCAGGCCCCGAATCAGCGGGTCCCCCCTGATCCAGACTGCCAGTGGCTCAAGTACGAGCACAAACAGCAAGGGCGACAGAGGGCACCCCTGTCTAGTACCCCTCCCCAACGGGAATTGTCTAGAGATATGGTTGTTAACTGACACGTGCGGTTGGGTTGGCATAGAGCAATTGGATCCACTTTATATAGTTCGGGCCAAATCCCATCCTCACCAGCACTGCGAAAAGGAAGTCCCACTCGATGGTGTCGAACGCCATTGACGCATCCAACGATAGTAAAGCTGCGTCCTCTCTGATCGTGTCTCGTCTGCCCAGGACTCCATGTAATCGCCTTAGGTTCAAGGCTGTATTCCTCCCTGGCATAAACCCGGATTGATCCGGGTGCACTAGCCCAGTTATACAGGGGATGAGCCTGTTGGCCAACAGTTTAGCCAATATTTTCGCCTCAACTGTGAGGAGTGAGATAGGTCGAGAGGCCCTACAATCATCTGGTGGTTTGCCTTGTTTGTGGATGACCACAATGGAGGCCGTCCTGATATCCGCTGGTAGTGCCCCTTTATCAAAACTCTCGGTATACATTTGTAGCAGGTGGGGAGAGAGTTTGGAAGCCATTGGTTTAAAGAATTCGATGGGGAGCCCGTTGGGTCCCATGGCTTTACCCGAGCGAACATCCTGAATAGCCTTTTGAATTTCTTCCTCTGTGATCTTGCCCTCTAGGGAGTCCCTGTCTTGTGTGGACAGACAGGCAACTTTAATAGTCGAAAGCAGGTCCGCAACCGTTGATGGCTGGGATGTCCCAGAGGGCGTGTATACCGATGAGAAGTAGGAAGCGAACGTATCAGCGATTTGCTGGGGATCAATAATGGTATCTCCATTGGCCCCACGCACTGAGTGAACCCACCTTGACAATTGCTCTTTTTTCTCTAACCAGGCAAGAAGTTTACCCGTCCGTTCGCCATGTTCATATATCTTATGGCATGTGGTGCTATATCTCGCCTTGGCCGCTTCCGTCAGAAGCTGTTGGTAATCAAGTCCCACCATCGCAAGCGAGTGTTGCGCCTCTTGATCAGGGGTGAGTGCCAGGGCTTTTTCCCTAGTTAGAATATCCTCCTCGAGTTCTGTTATGCGTTTCTTGAGTTCCCTTTTGTGACCAACCATCAATGCCAAGGCTCTGCCTTTCATGACAGCACCGAACGCTCCCCACACGATGTGGGCTGAGGAGACGGACCCCATATTTTCTTTAAAGTAACAGTCAGCTTCTTTAAGTAGTGTTTCCTTAATGTGGGGTACCTTGAGCGCCCAAGGATTTATAGTGTGGCGCTTGGGTGAGCCGAGTGTGATCGTTGTAAGGATAGGGGAATGATCAGAGATTCCGCGCGCGAGGCACCTGGATTCAGTGAATTCATGTATACCCTGAGCGTGAGTGAACACGTGGTCAATGCGTGATTGGCTATTGTGGGCTCCAGATTGAAATGTGAACTGCACGGCAGTCGGGTTAAGTCGTCTCCAGATATCAACCAGGCCCATTGCGGACAGAAACTCTGCCAATTGAGATCCCCTCGGTGGGGCCCTACGGGGCGGGAGGCGGTCCTTGGCGCCGTCTATTGCAAGGTTAAAGTCCCCCCCTAGCACCAGTAGCCCCAGTGGTAGATCAAGCAGAAGCGTTCCAAGGTCTCGCAGCGTGGGACGTTGTAGCCCAGGGGGGACATACGCAGATACAACATTAAGAGTCTGTCCCTCCCAGGTGCCAGAGAGCGCTACGTATCTACTCCTGGTCATCCGACCAGGACCTGTGTATCATATATGGACAACCTCTGCATAGGAGCACTCCGGCCCCACAAGATCCAGACATAAACCCTGAGTGAGCGACTAGACGATATCCCCATCTATTTAACGCACCGCAAGAGTTGCCAATTAAATGCGTCTCTTGGAGAAGGACACTGTCCGGCGCCTGCCGCTTCAGATATTGGAGAACTATTCCCCGCTTGATTTTATCTCCCAGGCCATTAACGTTCCATGTAAGGAGTTTGAGTACTAAGCGCAATCCCATATATAGATAGGTAGGTGGTCAATGTAGAGTCGTGAGACAGAGGTCATGTCTATGTTCGTATCTCGAGGGTAGTGGACGCAGGAGAGCATGCAGTGTGTCAGTAGGTCAAACCAAGTACTCATAAAATTTGGAAGTGGTCCAATGCTCACATCCATGCGTACTTCCTGTGTTCCCCATAATGGTGCAGGAGGAACATATATGTGGACATACGGTATAATAGGTGAAGAAAATTGCTGCAAGAAATAACATGATCCAACAATGAGAGATAAAACAAATGAAAACCCTCCCACCCCCAGAAAACCCCCTTCCACCCCCTCCCTGCATCCCTGCATGACGGGCAAGAAACCACCCGCCACCCCAAACTTGCAGAGCGCCTTTCGCCCACCCTAGAAAACTTGTAGGTGCGTGTACCAAACCCACTCCCCGTAACAGCATTTTGTGGCGAACTTATGCCCCAGCACTTGCCCCCAGAGAAGAGGTAAAGTCGCGAAATAGTACCATTCAGTATGTAACCTCAACACCCCACTTTGTATACATAGTTACGTCTCTGTTGTCTTCATCCTCCGCAGCAGGCGAACCCAAGCTACCGACACATAGTAGGCGTAGCACATAGAATATAGTGTCCACAATGAGCTCTCCAGTTCGGACCGCATCTGAAAGAGTTCCAGGGCCTCACTGCTCCTCCGTTGGACTATGACCCGGTGAGGCATCCGCAACAGCGACATCATCCTTTGTGAGTCCTTGACGACTGCCCGTCCGATGCTGACGTCCGTCCCACAGCGATCCTTGTTATTCCCCTTCTCGACTGTGCGCCATCCCTCAAGCCAGTTCCACGTGTCCTCAGGGCTGGAGAAGAACCAGGTTTTTCCTTCCGCTTCGACACGGAGCTTTGCGGGGAACAGCATTGCGTACTTAATCTCTTGCTGACGCAGAGCTCGTTTCACCTCTAGGAAACTGCGGCGCTGTTTCTGCACCCGTAGTGTTAAGTCAGGAAAGAAAGTGATCGTGCTCTTATCAATTGCGACTGGCGGGCCTACTCTTGCTGCGTGTAAGATGACGTCTCGATCTCTAAAGTTAAACACCCGCACTAGGAGAGGACGGGGCGGTGATCCTGCTTTCGGTCTGCCACCTGGCACCCTGTGCGTCCTTTCCATCAAGAGGTAGTTGGATAGCCCCTTAGGTTGGAGGCGCTGTAACACAAGATTCTCAACGAAGAGATCGGCCGCTTGCTCCTCCGCCTGTTCGGGCACACCCAAAATGCGCACGTTGTTGCGGCGCATGCGGCCCTCATAGTCATCGAGTTGATGTACTAACAGTTCCTGGTGGACCTGCAGGTCCGCAACTTGGCGCTTGAGAAGAGCAGAGTCAGTCACTAGTTCCTTGGTCGTAGATTCCACCTCAGAGAGACGCTCATTAGTTTACGCATATCCGCCCTGATCAAGGAGACTTCAGCCGTGACGGTGTCAATGCGGCCCTCTAGGGATGTGCGCACCGTGGTGATAGCTGCTAGTATATCTTGCAACGTAGGCTCTGGTGGGTTTCTTACTTCCTTGGGAGAAGTCTGTGTCCCTCCTTGCCCCTTCTGCCAGGCAAATTTTTCCAGCTTGGTCTGGAGCGCGTTACGGCCGCCACGGCCACTCGCCATGTTGAATTTGGCGCTTCAATCACAGCAGGCCGAAAAGGAGGGGTCTAATTAGTTACTCACTGCCGCCTGCGTACGGGACCAACCCCGGACCGGCCTGCCGGGTTTCGCCAGCTAGGTTGCGCCGGGGGCAACGGTCAGAGAGATGTAGGGCTGGATTGCGACCCCGGTATCCCAGTTGTTCAGTTTAGTTATGCCCTGCGTGCATGCTGCGATGCTGGCAGCGATTGTGGCCCTTGGTAGTGGCACCGGTGCTTCGCCACTGTGGCTGTCTGCGGAAGGTGAGTCATGAGTATGCCCCAGCCACTTATCTTTTAGTCCAGGAGGCGATTCAGGTTCGCTGTCCGTCTCCCAGTAAAGGCGGGGAACACTGATGGGCACCGTGCACACCGGGTTCCTTTATTTCAGGGGCTCTACCCCTCTGCTGCGTGTTTCGTAGCTGGCGGATGGTGGGAGGGTAGCAGGTGGCAGTCGAGCGCTCCGTGGGCGTCCGGCCACGCCAATCGGGGCCAAAATTGGTCAGGAGCTGGAATCGGCCCCCACAGGCGCCACGTTGGGTCCGGGACCGCCGCGGCCCCCAGCGCCGTCACCGCTAGGAAATCTCAGCAGCGATACGCCCTCCACGGCGCAGCAGTCGTTCTGGGGGCCAGCGCTGGCTTGGAGATAGTGCAGGCGGTGTGTATGCTCCCGTGCCCGCTCCACTAGGCACCCTCAGGCCATCGGTGCAATTTTCTGGGTCGACCGCAAATGGGCCCCGAGGCGCACCACCCGCCCGACACCCAAACCGCCGGGGACTCTTCCGCCGTCGGTCCGGCAGGATCGGGGCAGCTCCGGATGCACAAATGCGGCCCCCCCAGGAAGCAGCAAGCGGGTGCCGCACCCCAGATCAGCGAAGTCAGGCGGCGCGTGCCCTGCAGGCCGCACTCCGGTCCTCCACGCACACAGTCCGGGCCCGGCTCAGGATCAGCAGTTGTGCCCAGCGGACGCGGACCAGAATCGGTCGGGCGACTCTCCTCCCCTCCGGGAACAATCGATAGTTTCGGGTGATTTTATTCGGGGCAACACTGGAGTTTACGGATGATTTAGGAGTGGCGTGAGGGAGCTCCGCTAGTGTGCGGCCATTTCCCTCGGCAGTTGGCCACGCCCCCTCGCCAGTGTGGGATTTGATGAAAAACGCACTCAGAGGGCATCTTAGAGATGCCCCCTGAAAAACGACCAACCTCTGGTGGGTTCCCTGACTGGTACACCCCAGCCTGCCACCATGAGACATGTTTCTGGACCCCTAGGGTGGGATCCTTCGCTCCCTTAGCCCAGAAACAAAGCCTTTCCTGGCGGAGGTGTTCACACCTCCCCCAGGCCAGGAAGAGCCATCTGTGGCAGGGGAGCTTCAAAGGCCTAGCAGCCTTTGTAATGCGACCCCCAGCCTCTCCTGCTGTCAGGAGCAGGCCCCCTTCCTGTCTCCCCTCCTTTTCGGCTGGACAACAGGCGGGAAAAATTAGCCAGCCCAGAAGGTGTGCCCACCTCTGCCAACCCCACCCCTCAGGTGGGGGAGGCGGGGTGAAGCCCACTCTTCAGTGCCCGCCATCTTGAGGATGGCAGGCACTCCCCAATCAGGATTAGGGATTGTGCTCACTCCCCACCTGGGGTGAGCACACCAAGGGTGTAGTCACCCTAAGGTCAATAGCCCATTGGCTACTGACCTCGAGACCCCTAAAACGCCCCATTAATACAGTATTTAGGGGGCAGCCCTGAACCAAGAAGGCAGACAAGAAACCAGAAGAAGAAAAGAAGAAGGACCTGTTGCGGGGATTCTGCTCATACACAGAACTATGCACAAGAAAACAGGACCTCAGTAAATAGGGGTGTACCTCCTATCACCTTAGTACCCAAAATCCTAACCGACTAGCAATAGTGTCTCATTCGGTCTCCTACAAATATCAAGAAGCTACGAGTGTTTAGACAACCCAGAACACGAGCACTCCCGACTCACCTCAGAGTCGCGGGAACAAGACACTCTTTCGCTCTCACGTACTTGTCCACAATAAAAATAATTAAAGTCACTAAATAAGTTCAAAATGTTTATTTTGACTATAGTGATTCATAAAACAGTATGCGAACCACAACTAGCAGCAAAATGCATAATGCAAGAATCATTAGCATTGTTACAATACCATAGAATATAAAAGGAGTCGTCATTTTATAAAGACTGTGAAAAAGGCAAAATAACTGGGCCTAATCACCATCCCCAAGGCAATAAGAAGTTATTTTATATAACAGAAGATCTCTAGGCATTATTAGCAGACCCCTACCTCAAAGCTTAGTCGCAAAGGTTCACATCATATGAACAGCAGAGCTCAGCTCCATGTAACGGCTTTCTTCAAGTGTGTTTCAAAAACATGCAACAACGTTATATCAAAGCACGATTCTTCCACATTGCAGCTGTTGGTAACATGTTTTGTCTAGGTAATAGGGACTGACCAGAACAGAATAACAAGAGACGCATTGTTGACCGACCTTGCACATTATGTTCAGACAGAATTGAAGGGAAGGCTGAGAACGTGAAAAACAATCTGTTATCATGTACAGGGCAGAGGCAAAGTGTCGCGAAAACAAACTCCTAGCAGAGGCGTGCGCAAAAGCAGCTGCATAGGGCAAGCAAAACTCATGCTAACTTAGCAATGTCGACAATGTGTCTTGGGACCACATAACCCCATATAACACCCTCCCCCTGGTAAGTCAATAGGACATAGACAGAAAAATGAATACAGAGTTCAAAAGTCAGGCATCGTGTAAAATATTGGTGAGGAACTTTAAAAAAAAAACAGATCGTGGAAAAAAAGCGAAAGTTCGATGAAAAGCTAAAAATACTTTGAGCTTGAAAGAGTCTGTATTTCAGACAGTGAAGTAGGGACGACCCAAGCAGTCAATCCATGAAGGTTTGGGTGCAAAGGAATGCAATTCCCTCCAATAAGTCATCTTTGTTATTGGTAGAAAAAAGCAATGACATCCAATTAAGCAAATCGAAGGAACATTCATGTTCCGCACAAGCAGGAGCTTCGAGAGTTAGAAACTGCAAACTTGTGTCATATTAAAAAAAACTACGTTGTGGGAAGGTCTGTGCAGCCGCACAGATATCCCATTGATCCAAGATTCCAAGTAAAGCTGCACGCGCCATTTGACCATCCACAGAACATGCCTCGTCATGTGTTTCTAAGAGACCCATCAACCGGCTGAAATCAGGGATAGGACACCACGTGTTCGATAAGCAAAGTTCCATCACCCAGGAGAAATGACATCTTTTGCAATGAAGCACTGGCTGAACGCAAGTAAAATAGGCAAAGCGGAAAGTCAAGTCGTAACTCACGCTAAGCGTCGCTAAAGGCAAGCATCCAAAAGCCTCATACAGGCGATTACGGTACAGTTGAAGCTGGTCCGGCCTGTGCAGAGCCACAAAGTGAGCAGCCATTGCGAAGCACAAGGAGAAGATGCAGGACACCAGCTGCCAGCGCCAATATTAAGGGGAACCCTCCGAAGACGCTGGAAAATATAGAATGAATAAAAGCCGGTATTACCCCAAATATAGTTTGAGAGGAAGAAACCAGGCCAGATCCCACACATTTAAAAAAATGGGCAAGGCCTGTCGTATCAGATGCATTAAATACTTGGTGAATTAGTTCCCCCAAATGAAGTGGGAGGTTAGTGTTAAGAAGCGACTGTATCTCACTCGAGGTCCGAGCCACCTGCAATCTGAATGTCTCACGGGCGGAAGTGAGGGCCACCTCCTGTTGGAATAAAAGGGCTTTGAGCCTGCTCAACTTGTTGAACTCTGTTTTCAAAGTCGGAATAGAAGGCCAAAGCTGAGAATCTAAACTCCCTTGCGGGGGCGGGAAAAGGACATTGCTACAGCAAGTTACGCTCTGGGAAACAGTTACCAAGTATGGGATACCTGCCCGCAAACCACAGCAGTCTTGATTGTTTAAAATGAGATAGCTGCCGTTAGTAAGCAATGTAAAGACGGGCGTGATGGATGGTACTGGTGTCCCTTTTAAAAAGGAAACTAGATTGGGTGCTGACACATTACATTCGCCGTGCAACTTAACGTTTTTGCACACAAGAGAGTGACCCACTACCGAATCACACTCCTCCCCTGTGAGGAAAACTTCTTTATCCTCCCTCAAACACCGATAAGCAAAGGGCAGGACCCATAATTCATGCAGAAAAGCAGTGCCAAGCGGTTCAAAGCGGCCAACAGGAAAATATTGCATACATGATTTAAATTGAAAAAGCGAAAAGGTCAAAGTGATAACGCCATGAATTAACCAAACAGCAGAGTCCGTTTCCGCTACGGAGAACGGCAAAGGCTCCAATTGTTCAATATGTAATAGCGTGTATACAGCATCTTTCATGGACATAAACCTCTGTTTATCAGTCAGGTTAAAAGGCAAAAATAAAGCAGTGGCATTTAAATAATCCCAAGGCACTTTACCCATTTTAAGTGTCTGCAACGTCCAAGCAAATTGCATGACCGACCGTAACTGATTCTGACCATGATATAACACAGAAACATCACTTTGCACAATATCTATTATAGAAGAAACAATATTATCTAAGGTGTAAATGCGTGAAGAAAGTGTGTTAATGCTGTTATCCACTACAGCAAGTACTTTTTCCAAGTTTACCTGGTCAATTTGACGCAGACGGAAGGCGGCTTCCATCTGTGAAAGTTTTCAAATTTAATTATAAGAGGCATAAAGAAATCTCTAGGACCTTGGATTACGCGGGCCTAGTAGAAAATCAGCCAAATCTATATCATTGGATATAGGACTGAAAGGTGCTGTTTGACAGATGCAAGGGTAGAGTGTTCTAGCCACTGCTGGCACAATTTACCCACCGAGTATGTAGTCACAGAATGATGAGGTGAATAACGAGGGTCAGGCTTAGTCAGAATGAAACCAGGTGTAACATTATAGAAACGCAATTGGCATGCATTTGCATTAGTTTGCCATAACAACCATCCTAATGAATCAACTTCAGACACATTAAAGGAGGCATTTTGAAGGAGAGCCTGCAAAGCCTCAATGGTGTAGTTATTATGTAACCGCCAATTGTTATATTCAGCTAATGAGGGAATGGAGGGGGTATTGAGGTTTTTGACAGTTCCAAGGCCATAACAGGATGTTTGGTAAATTGTTCTATTTAAAAACAGCAATTGAGTCGAAATTAGGCAGGCACGATGTAAAGCCTCAGTGCCCTGAACCTGCCATGGCTTTGTGCCCCAGATTGATTTTAAATCTATAGTCTGTTTCCAATGGTCATAACCATGTGTGGCCAACCGTGTTCTGAACGAGTTGGCGTAAATTAATTTAGTGTGTGATAACAGGTATTTAGATGTAGGGGATTTCTGAAGCCGAAAAAAATAGGATTCAGGATTGGTCAAATCATAATCCGAGAAATATGTGAACTTATTTCTAAGAGTTTTAGAACTCCCTTCTAAGGGAGTCGGACAATGTTCCCATTGGGTGAAATTAAAAACCGGTCTCATCGTGTTTGTTTTGTGTAAAAAAATGATGTCCATAATGTTGATAACAAAAGAGATCACCATAATTAGCAGAATTTAAATACAAATCTTCAGCATCAAAGGCAGCATAATATTTTAAATCTGAAAATAATGCATGAACTGCCTGTACATCCCAATCATACGAATGTATGTCCCGTGTCACCACATCTCCTAATGAGACAAGAAATACGTACGGAACTCTAAGGACCTGTCGGGCCATGGATTTCGTAAGCTACTTTGCCCCAAACAGTGCCATCATGAACAGGAAAAGCTGAAATATTCACAAACGATTTGGCACGTTTCATGATATGGGAGGATGTGTGAGGAGCCAAAGTTCCATCGACCATTTTTACTGCAGAGCGTTCTGGGAGATAATGGCCATTTATAAGTAAAAAGAACACTGTCACAAATCCAATTGACATGAAGAGAAATAACAAAATAAGCACCAACCAAATGTAGGTCCATGGGGGAACGAAGTATGTCTTTGTGAACCAGGAGTAAAAAATACGCAACTTGGACTTAGGTGCACCAGACAAACTTGATGATGAGGAGGACGAGGCAGAAGAAAGGTGTGCCGGTTCCCCATCACAGGCACTCACTGGACTCTCAAGCAAAGGTGAAAGTGTTGAATCGTCCATCTGCACTCGTGGGCTAGATGGCATCTCACTCACGGATTCAATTCCCGAAAAAGGTCACACAATATCCATTGCATATGAAGTTTGTCGCATAGGCTGAAGATCAATTACAGTGTCCATCATATGAGTAGACATTCTTGTGGCAGCAGGTGACGACAAAGTTAACGGTGCTAAGGATATTGCATTGCACGAAACTGCAGGTGTCACACTATTCAGAATCGACATTGTCCACTGAGATGTACCTGTTGTCTTTGCGACCTGGCAATGGTGGTAGAATGACAGTACGAGTACCCTTCAGTCCAAGTACGGAAACCGGAGCACGGTAAGATGGACCAAATTCTTTTTTGTTTTCAATCTTCTCTCGCACCAGATCACCAACTTTAGGAAGCCAACCGGTAACAGGAATCAGTTGTGCATCAGCAGGCGAAGATGGTAAATGCTCAGTTGCCGGAGTATCACAAGACTTTTGCAGATCCTGTAACATAGCAGAATGATTATCTACGTCAAACTTAGAGGCAGCCGCCACAATGTCCAGACCATCAAGGTCGGGAACAAACGTGAAAGCCAAAGAGCATTTCGTAAGGGGTCCGCCCACCCAGAGATCTTCTAGGGAGATTTAGCGCACGTTGGACCCCATACAAGTGGGACAGCCAGTCCCTGCCAGTAGCTAAGACTCTAGCTGTCAAGGATTGCTTTAAGTCACGGTTCATTCGATCCACAACTGAATTGCCCTCAGGCCTGTATGGAGACGAAAACTGCACCTGTACCCCCAACGACTATTAGAAATACAACGCTGTGTTTGTGGCGGACGTGTCACTGTAGAAGGCTCGATTTGTTGACAAACATCACAGCAAAGAACATAGTTACGAGTCTGTTTATATAAACCACGCCACCGGTAACGTTGCTGAAGAATAGTGACTGTTGCCGACACACCAGCATGTGCCGAAGCAATGCCTTTGTGTGCGGCCTTGATCAAAGCTTGTCTGTGGTCAGAGTTGGGAATCGGCCGATCCCCAACCGAAGGAATGGTAGCATAAGGAACCTGTTCGGGAGTTACATGATAAGAGTATTTAGAAGGGAAACCAGCAGGATAATTACATCCCTCCCTAGTTGCAGCGACCGCTGCCAGAATATTATCAACCTTAGACTTTGATCTTGTAACTGCTGCTACGGAACTCGTGGCTACTGCAGACTTGGCTGCTTCATCAGCCAGAGAATTACCAACCGCGTGTGTTTCGACACGTTGGTAGCCAAGGGTGTGAATAACATGTGTGAGAGGCAGACGTTGTTTAAGATCTGCGACTCGAACCCAAAGCGTTTTATGCTTAATTGCGCTGCCTTTAAAATCGCGGTAATCATTTTGAGACCAAAAGAATAAGTTGTCATTGAACGACTGGACACAATAGTAAGAATCGCACACAGCAAGAGTATTCACAAGAGGATCAGCAAACTCTAGAGCTAGAACAAGAGCACACAGCTCGGCCAATTGCGCCGTGCAGTCACCTAGTGCCTGTGTGCGCACAATGGATGACTTAAACTCTCCATCTACAATGGAGCCAGCTACAATAGCGCAAGCCGCTGAATAAGCAGGTTTGGAACCCGTGGTCGGTTGCGCCGAGCCATCGGTGTAAATGATGCATTTGTATTCACTCAGAGGAAGAAGCGACAAAGGAGGAGGATGAACAAATTCATACTGTAAAAATTCCTGAGTCTGAAGAGATGGATCAAAGACAAATGTGACATCCGAAGAAGTCAAAGAAGTAGCCCACTGAATCCAATGAGGGTGCAATGCTATAGAGTTTGGCACACTAGCTTTAGTCACAACTTCCAAAGCAGGGAAGGGAGTGACCATAAGAATGCGTTTGCCCTGCGCCAGTGAGCGTTCCTTTAGAATCGCCATCTGCACTGCAGTTAAGATTTTCTCGACAGAGGAAAAATGCATTTCAGCCGCAGTGTAAAAGTGTGATTTGTATGCAATAGGTATTGTCTCCTTCATTAAATGTTAAGTACGTGAAACCCACTGCCCCAGAAACGATACGTATTACCAGGTTGGTGGTGTTATCACGAGTCATTAAGAAGTTAGTCGCAAGCAAATCCGCCTGCAAAGACTGCAGAACGGAAGTATGTTCCGGAAGCCAGCTGGCAGAAGAAAACTTAGGTTGTATCAATGCATAAAACGGTTTGATACGCTGGGCATAATCGGGAATGTAAGTCCTCCCAAAGTTTAAAAAACCAAGTAGAGATTGTAACTTTTTCACAGAAGAAGGAGGTTGCAAACGTGCACATTTCTCTAGGAAGTGAGGTGCTAGACCTTTTCCCTGATTATTGAGTTCATAGCCCAAAAAGAGCACTGCCAAATGGGCAATGTGTGACTTTGCAAAATTAAATTTATAACCGTAGTCGGCAAACGACAATATTATGTGGTTGACTCGGTCAAGATGCGGCGTGAGGTCATCGTCAGTCAAATAGATGTCATCAACATACGACAAGGCCTCGGGGTCAATGTCATGCAACAAAGACACAATGCGTGCCGCAAATGCCCCCGGGCTATTCTTGTAGCCCATTGGCAATCTTGTAAATTTTTTCTGATTTCCGATGGCACTGAATGCTGTCAGGTCACCACTCGCACGGTCTAGATTGTGACTGTAGAAACCATTGGAAATGTCAAGTGTCGTTTTGTATTTTTTACGAACAATATTACTCACCAGCGCTGAACTGTGTGTTTTGTACCACAAAGGTGCGGCAATGGCTGTTCAAATATCTATAATCCAATACAATCCGAAAAGAACCATCAGGTTTAGGGACAGTAAAGAGAGGATTATTCATAGGTGATACACATGACTCAATGACCCCCTGATACTCCAATTGTCTTAGAGTGTCACAAACCGAAGCTTTCGCTTCTCGTTTGATGGGATATTGAGGTTGAGGATGTGGCATGGAACGCAATGGTATTTCATGAGCTGGCGAATCAACGTCCCAACCCACCTGATTGCGATACACCGCTGAGGCCAAATCCCATTCCTCCGCGAGAGCCTGCGCTCTTTCCTCAGGGACACAACGTGAAAAACTCGGAAGTATCACATCTTCCCCTCCAGAAGAGGCTAATACAAAGGGTGGCGGACAATCTTTTTCCGCCAATAAAATGTCATATGTAGCGGTTAGATTCTCTCAGAAAACAACCTTAATGGGTTGCAGTATATCACCTTCAATTAGGAAAAGGTCTTCGTATAGTCTATCCGGGGGGGCAACCCGGGTATCTGCAGTCTCAATTATAACAAATGTGTCAGTTGCTGTCACATCCAGACGGGGACGTAGAGCCTCCCTGACTAGGGTAACTTCCGCCGCGCTATCGAGCAGAGTCACTGCCCAAGTCCAATCCAGGAGTCGTGTCCTCACCGTCTGTGGCATATCTCGGTGTTAAAGCAGCAACTTTTTTTCTTTTGAAAAGGCGGTCGGGTACGTGCGGAATCACCCTGCTTGTCCTTGACTTCAAAATGCCGAGGCTGTTAACGAAGTTGTGACGCAGGTTGACTTCTACCCCAATCCTGGCGATCCCTTCCACCGGCTTGTGAGCCTGATGTTCCCTGTAAAGAACGAGGAGAACGCTGGTCAGGAATCTGAAATTTTTCAGGAGACTTAATTTTAGCGCGATCGCGCAAGTCATAAGTACGTTCAGAAGCCTCTGGGGTCGGCGAACTGGCACGCGAACCCTGCTTCTGCTGTTGGGAACCCTGTTTTTTATTTCTTTGCCAATTCTTTTTAGGAAAGAAAGGGCGCCCATCCTTCTCAGGTTGGGCTTTTTGTGGAGTTTGAGACTGCGTTGGTGTCTGAATTGTAGGCTTATTTCCCTGACTATCGCGGCCTATGGTTTTATAAGCCTTAGCAATAATCTTTGGCAATTCTCGTGGTCTGTCAGCCTCCGCGACCGCTTCTAAGCGGTTTGCTACTTGAAAGCTAACGGCATCGCCCTTGACATTCGCAAGGATCATATCAGCAACCACGTCGAATACTCCCACCAGCCGCTTCTGCACCGTGTTCATCTTGACCGCTTTTAATCACAGAGGGGAGTATGGTCATGGAGGCGGTTCCGAAACACATAGAATATACCGCTGCAAACACCCTGCCCCAGGTGTTACAATCAGCCAATTCGGGAATTAAGTCTTTGGGTAAACTAATAGTTAAAATCCTGTGTTTATCTACAGGAGTGGTTTTAGGAAAGACAGCTTCTATCTGTCCAAATTTTTCGGCACGCCAATAAGGAAATTCATCTTTATTTTGTGGGCGCTTGCCCATTACAGCATTAACCATAAGGGCACTGATGGTTACGCCACCAGGACCCGCAGGTTGTACTGCAGCACCAGGTGGTCCCACCTGGACGGTGCGTGTTACGTACTGTATTACAGCTCTATATACTCGTACCAAAGAATTATGTAAGACGCGGAGCTCTGCCAAAGTTGCAGTTGTAAAAGCACGTGGGTGTGGGGTAAACCCAGCCAAAACGGGCCATGTGGCCCCATCTATAGATAAAGGGCCTAAACGGACAGCCGTCAATGGGTGAGGAAGGGGCGCCATTAAACCAAATACGGTGTTGCCAAGCTGTAAGCGGAATCTCAAGAGCTCTATAAGGCTGATACCGCTGAGGAACGGCAGTGGCAGTATATGTGTGAAACATATCATTCCCATCCACCGCCGGAAAGGTGACCCAAGAGTAAAAAACTTCAAACTGGTAAGCCGGATCGGCTTCCACCACAAAAATAAGTGCGGCCCCAGCATCAGGGACTGCATAATGAGTCAAGTGCGCCCTCAGCGCGGCTCTGCTATGAGCCGGAATATCAACTGCAGCCATTATAGAGAAGGACAGTAGACAGTAGAACAACTCAGAGAGGCAGCGCAAACTCGGGTTATATGAAAAGACAGACTTTTAAAACTTCAAGCTTGAATAAACCTATAAAAATGTCAGTATAGGAGGTTTCTCCGTCACAACTGTCTCCGGAAACAGAAGTGAGGGTATTGTGGACCAGCACGATTACTAAAGCGTCTCGCAGATAAGAACCAGACCAAACGTTGGCGCCATGTTGCGGGGATTCTGCTCATACACAGAACTATGCGCAAGAAAACAGGACCTCAGTAAATAGGGGTGTACCTACCATCACCTTGGTACCCAAAATCCCAACCGACTAGCAATAGTGTCTCATTCGGTCTCCTACAAATATCAAGAAGCTACGAATGTTTAGACAACCCAGAACACGAGCACTCCCGACTCACCTCAGAGTCGCGGGAACAAGACACTCTTTCGCTCTTACGTACTTGTCCACAATAAAAATAATTAAAGTCACTAAATAAGTTCAAAATGTTTATTTTGACTATAGTGATTCATAAAACAGTATGCGAACCACAACTAGCAGCAAAATGCATAATGCAAGAATCATTAGCATTGTTACAATACCATAGAATATAAAAGGAGTCGTCATTTTATAAAGACTGTGAAAAAGGCAAAATAACTGGGCCTAATCACCCTCCCCAAGGCAGTAAGAAGTTATTTTATATAACAGAAGATCTCTAGGCGTTATTAGCAGACCCCTACCTCAAAGCTTAGTCGCAAAGGTTCACATCATATGAACAGCAGAGCTCAGCTCCATGTAGCGGCTTTCTTCGAGTGCGTTTCAAAAACATGCAACAACGTTATATCAAAGCATGATTCTTCCACATTGCAGCTGTTGGTAACATGTTTTGTCTAGGTAATAGGGACTGACCAGAACAGAATAACAAGAGACACATTGTTGACCGACCTTGCACATTATGTTCAGACAGAATTGAAGGGAAGGCTGAGAACGTGAAAAACAATCTGTTATCATGTACAGGGCAGAGGCAAAGTGTTGCGAAAACAAACTCCTAGCAGAGGCGTGCGCAAAAGCAGCAGCATAGGGCAAGCAAAACTCATGCTAACTTAGCAATGTCGACAATGTGTCTTGGGACCACATAACCCCATATAACAGACCAAACAGCCGTGCCGAAGCTAACAAGAGGAGGACGCCCACTGACTTGGCCCCAGCTCTACCGGCCTGTCCCCACCTCGAACCTGCAAAAGCGAAACTCCGGTGTGTCTTGCAGCCAGCAGCCTGAAGAACCCCGAGGACCGGCCCTGCCTTCAAAAGAAAAGACTCTGTCTCCTGTGAACACTGGATTTTTTCACCAACAGACCACCAGGTCTGGCAAAGTCAGCGAGTCTGCACCCGACGCCCACGGCCCAACACCAAGAGGTCTCCCCGGCGATCCTGATTCGAGACCTGGTGACCCCTGACCTCCCTCAAGCCTCCAGCCGACGCCTGCAACCTCAAACCGGAAGCTCCCCCCAACCGTGACCAGGAGCTGGTAAGAAGATCTGACCCTTAAAGGCACCCCTGCACCCGACGCCCCACGGCCTTGGGTGGCCCAACCGACGGTGCCTAACCAACTTTCAGTATCCCAACTTACCTCTCCAAGTGGTGGTCGCACCCAGAAGACCTTCGTCCCCGAGCCTGCAGTGTGTTTGCAAACCGGAGACTCCCCATTGAAAGCTACAGGGCGCCCGACGCCAAAACAGCACTCTGCACCTGGCCGCCCCAGTGCCACTGAGGGTGCACCTTTTGTGCTGGCTTGAACCCCCATTTGCCCTGAGCTTAAGTCCAGGAGCCTTGCTCCCACAACCCAGTGGCCTGCTAGTCAGCAGCCACCAACCAGAGGCCCCCTATCCCCCATTGGATAACATTGGGCCTCAGCACTCTGCACCCGGCCGCCCTAGTGCCGCTGAGGGTGTAACAAGAGTGCCTCCTTGACCCTCGGGGACCCCCGAGTCTACCCCCAGAATACCAACTCCCACAGCCGAATACTTACCTTTGAACCAATAACTCTATTTTCCTCCGTAGGATAACATTGACTGTTTTTCTGTGAAAACTTTCTAAGTGTGGAGTTGGAAAATCTAAGAAACCCTTTAAAACTGTAACTTAATAACAAAAACGCTTTTACTTACCAGTTTACAGGAAATGTCCCAGTGCAGTATCCAGGTATACTGCACTGTGTAAGAAAAGTAATCTGTAAAGTAATCTACTTGACATTCTACTAAAAAGCCAATACAGAGTATATGCACAGTATATCAAAAGCATTGCATTACTAGTAGCTCTACTGTAATCAAATCAACGTGCATATACAATTTCAATTCAAACTGTTTACAAACTGCATTACTACTGTAAAGTATTTATTGCTTACCTGTGCCAGGCTTGCTTGGTTCTAGAAAATAAAATAACTAAAAGAATATTTTTATACAAAACCAATTGTTCTGAAGTTCAGGCTTTAAGTGTGTGAAATCATTTGCTGATTGAGTGTGTACAACAGATGCTTAACACTACCCTCTGATACAGCCTTACTGCTCGACCACACTACCACAAATGGAGAGTAAGGTGCTATCTACTTTTACCTCTGCCTACCTTTGGGGTTCCACTGGACTCTGTGCACACTATACCTCACTTTGGTATAGTATATACAGAGCCAGCTTCTTAAATCTAGACAACTCAACAGGCCTTGTTTCTCGTCCAGACCTTGCCACAGAGAAAGGAGCGTCTTTCGGCATGTAATGCGCAGAGCAGCAGAGTTCTTCGACCTACAGACGCCCTCCATCAAGGTCAAGACCAACATTTTGACGAGGGTGCTTCAATGGAGGGTCAGCTGTGTGGAGCCCCTACTCCCATTTAATGAGGCCTTCACGTCTTTCTCACGGGAGCCTGGGCCAAACCTTGCACCAGTACTCCTGTGCACAGGATGATTGCCCATCGCCATCCCCCCTGAAACCTTGCCTTCCTCACTCAACATCTTTCTCTTGAGAGCCTGGTGGTGCAGGCCTTGACAGCCAAACTCAACCTGAGTGCATTCTCTACCACTCCACTGCATAGGGAATCAAAGACGCTGGATACCTTCGGCGGGAGGATCTTTTCTTCCACAAGCCTGGCATTGCTCTTGGTGAACATCGCATGCGTCTTGGGCCAATATACCCATGCATTGTGGGACTCTGTTCTGAAGCTGCTGACCTTGCTAAGAGGGACTGGCCATATAGAACCAGACACTGATAGATGGCCTGAATGTATTGAAGTCCACCATTCGGTGTGGACTGGACACCACTGACTCACTAGGTAGTGCCATTGCATTAACTGTGGCACTACGCTGCCGCACTTGGCTGCGGTCGACTGGATATTCTGATGATGTCCAATCTTCCCTTATAGACATCCCTTTTTCTGGCCCCCACCTATTTAAGGGAAACGGCCTTTACAACGCGGCCTTAAGCACGCGTGCCATTTACCCACAAGCTGAACAACGCTTGCCATAAGCACGCATGTGCCTTAACCAATATATATGCGTGGTTAAGGCAGTCGCCGTTCTAGCGGTCTAAGCGGGCGGGGAGAGTAACCTGAAGGATTGGTGCAGGAAGAACCGGGACGCGGTGAGGTAAGTTGGGCTGGGGTGGGGGTGGGGGGGTAGGTTTTAGGGGAGTAGACGGCTTTAGGGCTCAGGGCAGGGGGCTGGGGACGGGGTAGGTTTTAGGGCAGATGGCTGGGTTTTAGGGCTCAGGGCTTGGGGGGGGGGGGGGCAGTTTTCAGGGCAGGGGGCAGTTTTTAGGGCTCAGGGCAGGGCGGGGGGGTCAGGGTAGTTTATTTAATGAGGCAGGGTTTTAGGCCTCAGGGCAATGGTAGGGGTAGTTTTAAGGACTGCGCAGGGATAAGTTTTAGGGCTCAAGACAGGGGGGCTGGGGTTGGGGTAGTTTTTGGTAAGGGACAGGCCTCAGGGCGGGGAGAGGAAAGGGTAGTTTTAAGGGCAAGGCGGTGTAGGTTTTAGGCCTCAGGGCGGGGGGTGCGAGGTAGTGAGATAGGAGCTTATGGTGAGGAGGGGGATCGGGGTAGTGGTAAACTTTATCACGCATATCCCTTTACCAATCATGCCGGTACCACAAAAATGCGTGGTGAAGGCATGCTTTTTAAACGAATGCTTGGTTTAGTTGCATTTGTGGTTAGACCGGCGTTGTAGAAGCACGCGTGGTTCAACCATGCGTGCCTCTGTCATAGAACCCCTATTCGATGATAAGGGTGACATGGCGCTCGAGCACTATAAGTAGAGTTGAGTCACTGCCAGATCCCTAGGCCTCTCATTGGGTTCCTGACAAGAGCAACAGTCTTCCTCTCACTCCTTCCGTGGCCACGGCTAGGGCTTCCATGTGCATCCACAATTCCAACCTTAAAACCTCCCCCTCCACCTCCCCACCAGGCTTCTCAGTCTGTTCGTGGCCGGGTACGTGGATCCCAGGGAGGACATAAAGCCCACGCCCAGCGTACTGCCGCAGCCTTCAAACCTCTTTAATTTGTCCTCAACACTGCACACCTACCCTGTTGGCAGCAGGATCATCCACCATCTGCCCCTATGGTGCGATAACCTCCAACAAGTGGGTACTCCAAATTGTGCAGTGGCGTTATGCTGTTCTATTTCTGGAAACCCTCCTACCTTTCCATACAAAAACAGCTGATTAAGGACCATCTTGGTTTGCTCCATCAGGAATTGCAGGCTTTGCTGGCCAGAGTGAGCCATTGAGAGGATGCCAGCATCAGAAGCAAGACATGGTTGTTATACCCACTACCTCCTGGTGCCAAAAAAGGTTGGCGGTCTCTGCCCCATACTAGATGTTCACCCTCAATGCTTTTCTACGGAAAGAGAAATTTCAAGATGCTCACCTTGGCTCAGGTTCTGTCTGCCGTGGACCCCAGAGACTGGATGGTGGTGTTAGACCTGCAGGATGCATATTTCCACATTCCCGTCCTGCAGGCCCTCAGGTGTTACTTGCAGTTCGTGGAGGCCACAAAGAATTCATGAAAGTGATGGCGGTGGTTGCAGCACACATGCTGAGATAAGGGGTCCTAGTCTTCCCGTACCTCAACAACTGGCTGTTGAAGACTGACTTACCCCTGGCAGTCTTCACTAACCTCCAGACCATAGGGTCACTATCAACTTGGCGAAGTCACAACAGACTCCTTCTCAGATGCTCCCTTTCATCAAAGCCGTTCTGGACACTTTGCGCCTATGCTCTGGAGCGGAGAGTTCATGATATTCATACTATGATCCCAATGTTTCAACCTCAGTCCTGGATTTCTGTGAGAGTGACTGAGGCTGTTAGGTCTTATGGCCTCCTGTTGGTGAAGTATTCTTAATGGCATATGTGGGCCCTGCAGTGGGATCGGATGTCCCAGTGAGCACAACACCAGGGGAATCTCTCCGACCTGGTCCAGATTTCGAGGTAGACTGCAAAAGATCTGCAGTGGTGGTTGACGAACCTCAATTGGACCCCTCTCCCTTCCCCACCAGGAGATGACAAGTGTGACCAATGCTTGACTGGTAGGTTGGGCAGCCACTAGGGAGAGGTTGAAATCAGTGGACTCTGGTCTTCAGCTGAATCCCAGCTGAATATCAATCTCCTAGAGCTGCATGCTGTCTAGTTGGCATTGAGGCTTTTCTTCCATACAACAAGGAATGGCTGGTTCAGGTGTTCATGAACATCACCACCACCATGTGGTATTGTAGCAAGCAGGGCGGAGTGGGATCGTTGACAATCTGCTAGAAGGCTTGGCACCTCTGCACTTGGCTGGAGCGCCAGGACATATTTCCTGGTCGTGCAGTGCCTGGCGGAATCGCTAAACCCCAGGGCAAATTACCTCAGCCGTTGATACCTTGCGAATCATGAATGGAGTCTACATCCCTAGGTGGTGCAAGGTCTCTGTTGAGAATGGGGCGAACCTTGGCTCGACCCATTTGCCACCGACGTGAAAGCGCAGTTGCTGTACTTCTGTAGGTTGGAACTTCCAAAGCAGCTGTCACTCAGATATGTGTTCCACTTGGATTGAAACCTGTACGCCTTTCCGCCGATACCGCTACTGCCCCTGGTTCTCAAGAAGATCAGGACCGACCTGGCCCAAGTCATCTTAGTGGCTCTGGACTGGCCAAGGAGAGTCTGATATCCTGAACTCCTGAGCATGAGCATCTGTCCTCCGATCAGGCTGGCCCTCCAGGAAGACCTCCTGTTGCAGCAGCAGGGCAGGACCCTTCATCCAAATCTGGACACAAGCCACCTTCATGTGTGGAGATTGAGCGGCGACAGTTGAATGCTTTGATCTACCTCCCGAGATTTGTGATGTCATCGTGCCAGCCAGACGTCCCTCAACAAAATCTGTATACACATGCTGTTGGGACAAATGTGTGGCTTCGTGTTCTTCACATCATGTTTTTCAGCATTCTGCCTCCTTGTTGGAGGTGGTGGTGTTTGTGCTGTTGTTAGCTTGGTAAAGCCTTGCCTTGTGCACCGTCAAGGGTTATCTTTCTGCTGTATTGGCTTTTTTGTGGTTACTGGATCAGCTTCATTGTTTAAGTCACCTGTTGTCACATGTTTCCATAAGGTTTTGCAACATTTGTTCCCTCCTACTCCTTTTATCGTGCCCCAATGGAACCTTAATTTGGTCCAGACGTTTCTTACCCATTCGAGCCCCTACGTAGTTGTTCTCTGAGACTTCTGATTCTTAGGACTGTCTTTTTAGTGGCCATTACATCTACCAGGTAGGTCATTGAGCTTCAAGCTCTTTCATTTAATCCTCCTTACACCAGCTTCTACCGGAGAAACTGTTTCATTAAACTTGCACCTCCTTCCTACCAAAGATGGTGACCCCATTCTACATCTGCCATAACATCACATTACCAATATTTGTTGCTCATCCCAGTCCTTCTAAGGAATAGGAGAGCTTGCACTGGTTGAATCCAAAAAGAATTGAGACTTTTTACATTGATCATACCAAAGACCACTGGGTGGACGATCGGCTCTTTCTCGGTTTCACAACATTGAAAATAGGCAGGGCCGTGCAGAAGAGAACCATCTCTCGATGGATTGTACTTTGCAGCAGGATCTGCTACGCATTAGCTAAGAAGCAGTCTCCCGAGGGCTTGCGGGCCCATTCCACCAGGGTCAAGTCTGCTACTATTGCATTTCTGAGTGGAGTACCTGTCCTGGACATCTGCCAAGCTGCTATATGGACATCACTCTACTCTACTGATCGGACTGTCAGGTCTGTCGAGATGGGCCAGGATTTCCTGGTTTGCGCCAGTTCAAAGACACATCTACGTTGAGGTATTTCTTGGGGATCTATTTTAAGGTGAGGAATCTGCAGTCAGACGTCTGTCAGAAGAACAAGTTACTTACCTTCAGTAGCGCCTTTTCTAGTAGGGACTCTAACCGCACATTCTTCACCGCCCCTCCCATCCTCCCCGATCTGTGAAATGGGCTCTTCACCCTAAAGCTCCTGTTAGATTCTGGACACTGCTCCTAACATCATTTAGTCGTGGCTCTGTGTTTTTGGTGCGGCAATAGTCCTGAAAGGAACTGTAGTCAGCGCACTGGGGTGGTACCCATATAGGCACTGCGCACGTCACTTCCAACACTGACACCAAGCCGATCAACGCCACCTACTGGCGCGCAGCGGTACTGCTCAAGATATTCCAGATCAAGTCTGGTGCCTGGGGATTATTCTAAGGTGAGATGAGGAATCTGCGGTTAGATGGAATCTCTAACAGAACTGGTCCCTCTGGTCCACAGTATTATCTATATTTTTAAAAACCAGTCATCATAATTCAGTTTCTTTGTGAGCATTGTTTTCCTGTAATTATGTTTGTGTTCCACTCAAATATTGTCTTTATATGTACATGTGTAATGTGTTGTGTTAAAGCACAGCGAAGCCTTGTCCAAGTGTAGGAAACCTTCCACCTGCATAACAGAATGTTAAGTTAGAGTCCTCCTGCTAGCCTGTTTTTTTGCAATGTGAGAAAAAGACAGGAATCCCACTTGCTCAATATGGCTGGTTCTCTAAGTGATGGGAACTACTCTTTGAGGGAGAGCACCCACAATGCTCAATAAGTTTGCCTCCCCTAATTGGCACAAGCACACCCTGTTGCTCGCATCGCCCTGATGTGAAAGGCAATCCCTCTGGTATCCTTCTAAGCAGATTTTTCAACTTTCCTCCTTTTGTCTCTCACCACAAGGGACTTCCACTTGCCTCTTATGCCCTCGGGCATTTGCCCATTCTCTCAGACTCTTTCACTTTCTTCCTGTCTGAGACGCTCTCCTAATCCCTTCTATTCTCAGGCAGGATACAGTTATACAACGTTTATGATTTAAAAATACCCATGATAGAGAAGTAAAATTACAGGAAAGTACATTTCTGATGAATACTTCTAACCACAGATTCCTCAAATTTCCCACTTGCCAGACTAAATCCCGAAGATTTGCATATCAGTGCTCCTGCGTGCCACTAGGTGTTGCCATGCTTTTTAGCATAGCCTTTGTTTTGCCCCCCACCCCCGCAGAAACCACCCAGCCTCCGAAGTGACGGAGCAGAGATGCACATTAGCTCCACCCTCACGAGGTGTGTCTTTGGTTGGAATTGGCGCATGACTCAAGTTGTGCGGAGTGCGCCCTCATGAACCTGGTGGTGTTCCAAGAATGAGAAACAAAGCTGTACGTCGCCGAACACAGGAAGAAATCACGAGACTTCTAGAAGTCCTGCTCTTGCTCCAAGTTGAGAGCACGGACCCAGTCCTGCTCCCAAGATCGCTCCTGGGAAAAAGTCTGCTTCACATTCAAAGATCTCCGATAAGTCAAAGTCCAAGCGAAAACGTAAGAAAGCAAAGTGGGACTTGACCCCATTTTGCCACTCTATCGCAAAAGCACTCGTTAGGGCATAAAAGTGTTAATCGACCTTGTTCCCAATCTCCAGTTGATCCTAATGTGCCCCAGTTCCTTGGGCCATCTGCAATGCCACAGTAAGTTGGGGCCTTTAAGGAGGCCATACTATGTATCTTTGGCACTTTCTAGCTCCCACTGGCATTTCTTAGGGCTTCAAGGATCCGCAGGCAACCTCAGTCGGATAGCGCCTGTGGATCCTTCCTCTGTGCCGTCCGAACCCCTTGGAACTGTCACTGATTATGGTGCAGACTTATTCTCTGGCTCCATGACCCATGTCATTCCCTCCTTCCATCAACATGACTCCTTAAGTGCTGATGCTGGAGAAGAATTTGGTACCAAATTCAGATATCTGACCCCGAACAAGCGTCTGCTTGACCCCGACCGATCTTACGCTCTGAATCTGCTACTGTGCTCCAGGTTCCTGTAAAAACCAGAGCCTGGTCATATGCTTCCACTACTGCAGAGGCTTCATTATGTTTTTGACTCTGATCAGAGCTTGCCGCTTGCCACCACCCGGAGAGGACGATAGTGGGGGCTGCATCCCCCCCCCACCTCAATCCATCTCCCCAGGCCTCACCAGTTTTGATGATGACAGCCTTTACATGGATACTTCCCCAGATACAAGGTTAATTTCACCTCCTGGACTTCAATCGAAAGAGATTGCTTCCTTAGCTGTAGTAATTCGAAAAGGTGCTGAAGTCCTGGACCTACAACGGCCTTGAGTTGAATTCAAGACAAATGTCCTTATATGTTGCAATCTGGGCCAGCCTCACCTGAGCTCTTGCCCAGTTCAACGAAAAACCTTTACTGACACTATAACGAGTGCTTGTTCCAAGCCCTGTTCTTGCCCACCGGTGAGTGGGCAGGTGACCAGATGCCATAGACCTGCTCTTTTCTACCCTAATTTCCTTACATAGCATCCCAGCCCAGAGAGCCTGGTAGTCCAGGCTTCCACCACCAAGATGAACCCAATTCATTCCCTATGTTTGGCTAGTCGAATAGAACATTCGTTTTCCAGTCAGTCAGCCAATACTGTTTGTTTATTGGGCCGGTGTATATACATTCACTGAGACATCGCTAGCGAGATCTTGCCTCTGTTCCTAGAAGAACGTAGGGCTCTGTCTATTAAAGTTGGTTGAGTTACGGCCAAATACGTGATATGTGCTGGCCTTGATACAACTGATCGTCTGGGCAAGCGATTGCCATCATTGTGGTGCTCCTTCACCATGCGTGGATGCGATCCACAGTTTTCTCAGGAGATGTATAGGCCTCCCTTATGGATATGTATTTAGATGGATCACGTCGATTCGGTGAAGAAGCTGTTTCTGCCTTAGAACACTTTTAGAAGAGAAGGGCCTCTGCACACTCAAGTCTTTTGACACTGTCAAACACCACCAGTTCCGGAAATTTCGAGGCTACTCCAGGGGCAGACGTACTGGCACTGCCAGTCTCTCCTGCCCACTCTGTAATCACCCTTGTTTTTTATGGCCATAGTCTTTGATCTGGCAGGCAACATGCAGGTCACCACTAGCAATAGTCCTCCCATTCCCACTCCTCTGTGGCAACAGCCTCGATGCTGCTTAAGCTTGCGATTAGTGGTACACAACCACCCTGTGGAATGCAGAATCCTGTACCTTCTTCCATGGTGGAGAATCCATCACATGCTACAGATGGGTCCTCCAAATCTTTCAACACTGCTATGCCCTACCATCTCTTTCTCCCCTGTTGCACCGTCCTGCCACAGCAGAAGGGCTCTCATAGAATCACCTGTCGATTCTCATGCAAGAGGTGTGATCTTTACACTACAGATTAGCCACTGAGAGGGTTCCAGACTCAGAAGGATTGTTACTATCGCTATTTCCTCATGCTGAATGATGGAGGAATTCAACCTACTTTAGATCTTTGGCCTCTGAATGCCTTCCTACTAAAAGACAAATGTAAAATGCTCACTCTGACCCATGTTCTGTTTGCCCTGTATCCGGATGACTGGATGTTAGCCTTGGACCTGCAGAATGCATATTTTCATATATGCATCCAGCAGTCCCACAGACATTAACTGTGGTTCATGGTAGGCTAAGAACAGTTACAGTATGCTGTTCTCCTCTAAGGCCTCACCAGGGCCCCTTGGGTGTTCACGAAAGTGATGGCAGTGTTCGCCGCTCATCTTAGGAGGTTGAGGATATCAGTTTTGCCCTACCTCTACTATTGGCTTCTGAAGGTAGACTTGCCACAGTCACGCAGGGACAATCTGTAGACAATCGTGATTAAGTCGCACCTGACTCCTTAGTAGAGGTGTCTTTTTCTTGTGCACAGTGCAGTTCAGGGCCCTTCCTCAGTTGCAACAAGTCCAGGACATTTGGGGTAGGATCTTAATGTTTCAACCTCAGTCCTGCATCTCAACGAGAGCAAGTCTAAGGCTACTTAGCTTGTTAGCCTCCTGCATGTCAAATTCACCAGATGACACAAACAGGCTCTGAAGCGGAAAAGTCCCAGTGAGCCCAGCACCAAGGGAACCTGTCAGATGCCATCCAGGTTTCAGAGGTGACAGCCCATGATCTACTGTAGTAGCTGCTTGGCTGCAATTGGACCAGCGGCAGACCACTCTCCCTTCCCCATTGAGAACTGAGGCGGTGAAGGATGCAAGTCATACTAGTAGCTCCAGATTAGTCCTGGAGAGTTTGGCACCTGGAACTTGTTGGCATTGTCTGCCCCCCTGATCATGGTACCACTTTAGGAGTATCTTCTGTCATAGCATCAGGGCAGGATGCTGCACATGAACGTGCACAATCTACACTTCCGTGCATGGAGATTGAATGCCTGCATTTGTTTTCCATTTACCACCTGAAGTTGTGGAGATCATCCTTGATACCAGGCATCTGTATACGAAGTACGTCTACGCCAGGTGCTGGGATAAATTTGTGACCTGGTGTGGAGTCCAAATGACAAACCTTTTACAGGCCAAACTGGAATATTTTAATGTTGTTTTGTATTTGGCCCAGCAAGGCCTTGCAGTGGACAAAATTGAAGGTTATTTGTTGGCCCTTCTGGCCTTTTTATGGTTACCACCTAGCAGCGCCCAGGAACACTGCTATAAAAAGTTTCTTGATCCAGATTGACACCTAGGGAGTATTCTAAAGGTGATGAATGTGTGGTTAGATAGATTATCCGCCAGAAAGTGTTACCGAAGGTAAGTAACTTGTTAATTTCTTCTGAGATACCACGTATGCTACTAATGAATTTCCACTCTGGATCAATTTTTGCTTATGAAGGGACAGTGGGCCAGATGCATGACCATGTCATTTAGCGACTCGTAAATTGCGCTCAATTGCGAGTCGCAATTTGCGAGTCGCTAAATGCCATGTACAACAGTGTCTGAGACACTGTTCATGATTCCTAATGGGATCGCAAATTGCATGCCTCATGCATATTAATGAGGCACTCGCAATTTGCGACCCCATTAGGAATGGCTGGCCCTCCCAGGTATGGTGGCCTTCTGGGCTCAGCAGACCTTCATGTCTGGGACTGCTTTTAAATAAAGCAGTTTTTTTTAGATGCAGCCCGTTTTCCATAAAAGAAAACAGGATGCATTTAAAACATTTTAAAAAATGAAACGTTTTAATTTCATTTTTTAAGGGCAGGTAGTGGTCCCTGGGACTACTGCCTGCCCCTAAAAAATATTTTCCCCTGCATTCGCAAAGGGGAAGTGGTCCCTTGGGGACCCCTTCCCATTTGCGAGTGCTTTACCACCCTCTTGAAGAGGGCGGTAAATTGCGAGTGTTTTGCGACCACAATTGTGGTCGCAAAACATTCTTACATAGGCCTCTGACTCGCTATTAGGAAGGGACGCCCTTGGAATGCCCCTTCCTAATAGCGACTGCAATTCCTATTTAGCGAGTCGCAAAAAAATTGTGACTCGCTAAATAGGGATTGTACATGGCCCTATTAGATTTTGCATGTGCAAACGGGTCGCAAACCCGTTTGCGCATGCAAAATAGGGTCGTACATCTGGCCCAGAGTGTGCTGTTTATGACGGAGTGAGAGTGGTGCTTCTCTATATGGGACCTACAGTTGTGGAATGTTCTTCCTGCAGTGCAAGTGCTACCATCCTCAGCCCAGGTGAACAGAAAAGCAAGTGACACTGTACTCCTGATAAACACTGGCTTTGTCCTTTACATATTGAAGTCTTTAACAAATCTGGAGTGAGTTATGTGAACTAATGCATATATTCACTGCAGAAATAAGTGTAATCTGCAAATTCTGGTGGTCGCATGTAGCTGGCTATGTTTCTGAGGTTGACTTTAAATAAATACTATTGTCAATTTATCCTGCACCCAGACACACACTGTACACCACACACACACATGTAGAGAATCCAGGAGTTTACCAATAAAAATAGAGGGCAATATATATATATATATATATATATATATATATATATATATATATATATATATATATACACATATATACATATATACATACTGTGTTCAACATCTGTTTTTTCTGCCATCATAGTCTTTGCCCCTATTGGACTTTTTGCCATTTTTTAAAAATAATTTTCAGGTTTGTCTGAATCATTAACCTTAAATTTCGTTTTCTCAGACCTTGTGCATTGGTAATGCAAAGTATGTTTGACCTGGTTTTAATGTTAATTGGAAAGCGGTCTTCTAAGCTGGCTCCTTGAGGTTGATATACTTTCAAGATTACCTGCTACATTCTCCTGCGTTGAATCATTCCCAGATGCTCATGCTTTTAAATTGTTAGTTGCCATAAGGTTTGTAATATTCTTCATTCCACGGTATTCAAACACACATTTAATTATTATTCTTTGTAACCTATCTAGAAGTTCATTTAATTTTGGATTCAGCACTTGGCTGTTCCTGGGGCCTGTGTGTGGACTGGGAGGCCAGAGGACAGGTTTTAGCTTTGCCTTCCAAGTTACTTGCATGTTATCTTTTGATGCCGGATTTGCCTCCTAAATAATGCTTGCAGGGTATCTAAGACCTGTGCTCTGAAAACAATATTTTCAGATTACCTGCACAAAGGGTGGATTTATTGACTTGTCCCAACTTACGTCCAAGATGAGAACTGCAAATTGTTTTCTATCTAATTCATCTTTGAAGGAAAGTCAAAACTTTCATTATTCTTAAATGGGGGTGCCTTGTTTCCCTCTGTGGCGAAATTCACCAGGAGAAAAGGTGAAAAGAAAACATGAGCGCGGAGAGATAAATGCTTGTGGCTGAGTTTTTTTTGTTATTTTAAGGTCACATATTTAGCTGGCAACGTCAATTAAGCCTTCCATCCTTCGGTGGTCAGTAAATTGATTACCGTTAAATTCGACAACAGTAAAATTAATCAGTAGAGCCTCTGAAAATTGCAAAAACGCATCATGAATAACAATCAAGCCCTTATAATTACTACAGTGGGATTCCAGGCAAAAAGGGTAAATTCAACCAACCATAATCAGTCTACTCTTGATTATACCCCTCCACTTTGAAAAGGCTCCTGCCTCCTGTTAATAAGAAACACATTAAGGCCTCAGGAAAAGTGTTGACTACCCTGTATCCACTTACTGTTTTGCTGAGCACTGTCTCATTCACCACTCTCTTTGGCCACTGCCCTGCCAATTGAGGAACCTTTCACCTCCTTGATAACTTACTTGTTGATGATGCCTTTGTCTATCATACATATCTCAACAGGACCCTGTCTTTGAAAGTAATACCCTTCCACTTACAGCCACTTCCTGATACCTCTTATGATAGTGGTAGTGCTACATGCCGGTGGACTGCCCCGTTTATTGTAGGAAAGTCCCCCTTTTTGCATGGTTGCCTCACTTTTTGCCTGATTTTGATGCTCGTTGACTAAGTGCGCCCTGGGTTCCTTCCAACCAGGTACCCAGGGCCTATGTTCTTTTCCTAAATATGTACTGTTGCACACCCAAATTGGCAACTCTCTGGCCACATGTAAGTGCCTTGTAAAAGATACCATAGGTACTGTGACCAGGGAAGGCATCTAAGGGTTGCAGCACTTATTGTGCCACCCTTAGAGGTCCTGTACCTTTATTTATATATATATATATATATATATATATATATACACACACACACCTACACACACACACCTACACACACACACCTACACACACACACCTACACACACCTACACACACACCTTCTCTCTCTCTCTCTCTCTCTCTCTCTCTCTCTCTCTCTCTCTCTCTCTCTCTCTCTCTCTCTCTCTCTCTCTCTCTCTCTCTCTCTCTCTCTCTCTCTCTCTCTCTCTCTCTCTCTCTCTCTCGGCTGAGTGTTTTGGTGCAGGACAAAGTGAAGTCGACATGCACACATCCCTGTGTGCCATGCCTACAACCCACTGCCTATGGCATAGGTCAGCCACGGCTCTAGCTGGGTGCACTATGCCACTGGTGAGGTTACAGGTGCATGAGCCCTGTACCCCTACAGTATCGAAGTCCATTCTTAGATATTGTGAGTGCAGTAATGCCATAAAGAGTATATGGTTTGGGAGTTTGTCATTACGAAGTCCACTGCACCATAATGGCTTTACTGAAAACTAGGAAGGTTGGTATCAAACTTCTCAGCACATTAAACCCACACTGATGCCAGTGTGAGATGTAATGAAAAATGCACTCAGAGAGCATCTTAGAGATGCCCCCTGAAAAACTACCTAACTCTAGTGTCCTGGCTGAGTGCCTGCTCGCCAGCTGCCACCACCAGACATGTTTCTGGACCCCTGGGTCGAGAGCCTGCTGCTCTCTAGGTCCTGAAACAAAGCACATCCAAGGTGCCAAGCCTCCTCCCCCAGGATGGGCAGGGTCCACGAAGGTGAAGCTTCAGCGGCTTGCCGCCTTTGTAAGCTGACCCAGCCCTTTGCTGCTCCCAGCAACTGGCCCCCACCGGTTCTGACCCCCACTTTGGGATGGAGAATCGGCTGGAAAACCAAGATAGGAGGAGAGGTATGCCCACCTTTGCCAACCCCACCCCTCAGGCGGGGGAGGCGAGGCGAAGCACAACTCTCAGTCCCCGCCATCTTGAATATAGGGGGACCCATCCAACCAGAGTGAGGCTTATGCCCCCCTCCCCCTGGAGGGTGGCAAAATAGGGGGTGTACCCACCCCAAGGAAGGGACCCATTGGTCCCAATCTTTACCTACCTGAAACAACCCTAAATTTAGTATTTAGGGGCAACCCTGAACCTTGCCTCCTCAGGCAAGAAGATAGATGAAGGACCGAAGAGCTGTGCTGAAAGAAGAGGAGGAGGACACCAACTGACTTGGCCCCAGCCCTACTGCCTGTCCCGACCTCGACCTGCTCCAGCGAAATCCTGGTGTGTCCTGCAGCCAGCAGCCCCCCAGAACCCAGAGGACCAGCCCTTCCTTCCCCAACCCGACTTTGTCTCCCATGAGCACCGGATTTGTTCACCAACAGACTCTGGCCAAATCCGTGAGTTTGCACCCGACGCCCACAGCCCGAGTTTGAGTTTCCCAACACCACGAGGAGGCCTCCCCGGCGATCCTGACCTTGATTTGGTGATCCCTGACCTGCCTCAAGTCTCCCGACGCCGCCTGCAGCAACTTTCTGGAGAACCCCCGACCACGAACAGAGCCGCTAAGGAAATCCCAATGGCAAAAGACACCCCTGCACCCCATGGCCTTGGGTGGCCCAACCGATGGTGTCCCGGCATCCCACGACATCCCAACTTACCTCTCCAGCCGGTGGTCGCCTCCAGAAGATCTTCGAGCCCGAGCCTGCAGTGCTTTTTCAAACTGGAGAATCCCCATTGAAAGTAACAGGGCACCCGATGCCAAAGCAGCACCCCGCACCTGGCTGCCCCTATGCCGTTTTGGGTGCACTTTGTGTGCTAACTCGGATCCCCCTTTGCCCTGAGCTTAAGTCCATGATCTTTGCTCACCCAACCTTGTGGCCTGCTCGTGAGCAGGCACCAACCGGAGGCCCCCCATCCCCCATTGGGCCTCAGCACGCTGCACCCGGCCGCCCTAGTGCCGCTGAGGGTGCTTTGAGAGTGCATCCTTGGCCCTGGGGGAACCCTTGTTCTAACCCCAGAAAACCAACTCCCAAAAGTAAGCACTTACCTGTAAACTGATGACTTCATTTCCTCCCATAGGATTGCATTGACTGCTTTTCTGTGAAAAATGTTCTAAGTGTGGAGTTGGAAAATTGGATGAAACCTTAAGAAACTGTATACTTACAAAAACTGATTTACTCACCTTTTATCGAGGAAATGTCTAAGTGTGATAGCTAGCCATATCACACTGAGTAGAAAAAGTAACTTGAAAAGTAATCTGAAAAGTAACTTACTAAGTCATCTCAATAGTAACTGAAAAGTAATTCCAACAGTTTATGAATAAGTGTCTTGCCTGTAACCAATCCAATTGCATCCAACTGCATTCAAACTGTATTTAACTGCATTATTCTTGCAAAGTAGTATTACACTTACCTGTACCGGGCCTGGCTTGTTTTCTAGAAATAAAATACAACTAAATAATATTTTTATACAAAACAAATTGGTCAGAGTTCAGTCTTTGGGTGTGTGAAATCATTTCTTGCCTGAGTGTGTACAATAAATGCTTAACACTACCCTCTGATAAAGCCTTACTGCTCGCCCACACTACCACAAATAGAGAGTAAGGTATTATCTAGTTTAGCCTCTGCCTACCTTTGGGGGATCCACTGAACTCTGTGCACACTATACCTTACTTCTGTATAGTATATACAGAGCCAGCTTCCTACATTTATCCATCAAGATTCCTCATGAGATCCTAGAGCTGATTTTGGGTGAACAAATGGATGCGCACACAGACCTTGGAGAGGACCCTGAGCTAGATCTAGGTAGACCGTCTTGTTATATACATCGAAAAGCAGGATGAGTAAGAACTGGCTAATTTGCCAGTTAGGGGATGGGCGCATATTATATCAGTTGCCACAGTTGCCATTTCCAAACAGGGTATCTTTAGTAGCGATATCTACACCAACCCCTCTACTTCTTTCACCCTCTTTCTATACTGTCAGTTGTTCCGGCAGAATTGTGGCCTGCTTGCCTATTGTGCGGACTCCTTGGATCCCTCAGATTTCCCTGACACCTTAATGGCTTCTTTGTCTCTGGTGTCAAAACCTTTGAGATGTCAACCTCATCTTAATTAACTCAACAGGAACAAGAGGTGACTCAATGTGATTGAGAAGGACTCAGCTATGACAGTGAATGTGGAGGAGTGTAATGTATTTGCACTTTTAACACACTGTGATAGGAAAATGTGGAACACTTCGACATTTAGCCATTTTAACATGAAGTGATGCAGCTGTGGACTTAGCCAATGCGGCTTCAAGTAGCCTGCAGTCGGCAGGGTACTGAGACGACACGGCTGATTTTGTAGTCCCAATTTTCAAACTTATATATAAACATGAGAGCTAGAAATGCCTTTCAGTAGTGATTTTCTTGGGAATCATTGACTATCAAAATTAGTATGAAGATTGCAAAATTCAAACAAGATTGGTTTATTCCGTTAGCAGAACTCATGGAAGAACACAACCCACTAATGTGGGTGGATCTTAATCATACCAGACATATGGGCGCTATTCTAACTTTGCCATCTATCAGCAAAGGCACCAGTCATTCAGCAACAGTAAAGGTAGCCAGTGCGAAACAGGTCTGGCTACTTCTTTCTTAACACCATTTCATCATCCTAGTTGCAAACTTAGGGATCCTTAAATATGGACATGTTGGTTCATCCATTCTCGGAACGAGACTAGGAGCCTCAGACCACATCGGAGCTGGGTCTGCAAGGGCCAAAACTGGTCGGAGAACCAAACACCAGTAAATCTAAGTAGAGCCAGATAGCTCCTACTTAAAGCTGGACTGACCTGGCCAAGATTTCGTTTCTGGTACAAATATAAAGGTTTTCCATGCACAGAGACCCCAAGTTAGGTCAGCGAGTTGCTTTGCCAATTACTTCATCATATTTTACTACTTTGGCTACATATGCCCCCTGGCTGGTTTTTGGATATTCCTCCACTTTGTTTAATTTTGCTGCAGTCTCAAAATATGAGGAATCAATATATACTTAGTATTTGGTGGAAAGGCTACGTAGATTGATTTAATAAATGCATATCTGCAATAATCGTGTTGTAAATATGCTGAGAATTCACATCCAGAGTAATTTAAACACACATAAATCTATGACTGGTACTAAGGGTGCTAAACCGTAGTTAAAGGTAAGCAACTTTTCAAAATCCTGGCCTCATTCCACAAGAGAAGACGCTTCTATGATTGCACGATAGTCAGATTTTAAGCTCTCAAGACAGAAATTATTTTACTACTATTTGTGCATACATTGTAAAACATACTGCAGAGTAGTTGAATCTTGTTTTTAGCTTTATTTTCAGTTGTATCAGGCACAGCCGTAACCCAAAGGTATCAGAGCAGTATACAAAACTCTATTCATCTGAAAGTGAATCCTTTCCAACTCTCCTCCCAAAGTCTCTTCCGGGCATGGTCCATGTTGAGTTGTGTAGTTCCTACCAATCTGTAGGATCTGCGCATTGTTTGGACAACATAAACTAAGGGCTTGGTGTCTAGACTCATTCCGGACACCTCCGCAGGATATGTTGGCCTAGAGACCAGCTAGCTCACAGTGCCACCGTAAGCCCCCTAACCTACCAGGTAGCGAATGGTTTTCTGGCAACCACTGAACATGACAACCCTGACCCCTCAGGGATCGTGGATACTGTACAGAACCTTTCGCTCAGTCACTCATGCTCAATTATTGTCAGAGAAATATACAGAGAATACACGGTGGGATGTTTTCAATAATATTTATTGAACCAAAGTTATTCTTGCATGAAATAGGTGTGCTGCAATGATTAGTAGACCGAAGCAGATAAACGTGATTACAAGCACCAAAAGTGTAATTAGTGCTGAAACAATGTATATATGCAGGCATATAAAACAAGACCGTAATCAAGCGTACTCCCACAATGCGAACTCTACTCTAAGTATACCTAGAGTGTGTGTAGGTGTAAAGCCAAGAATCCCCCCACGGGACGAATCACCTGATGGGATAGAGTGAAGGACCCCGTCTTGGTCACGAACCGGACACCCCTCACGAGATGTCAGGCCGCTGCGTGGCGATTTCTCGGCATGCAAGGACATCAGTGTCAGCAGAGGTGCCTCCTCTGCTAATCTATCAGGGATGCTTATGTTTTATAATAGAAACCAGCCTTGCGATGTGCGTATAGGTTAGCGATGTTATGGATATGTAGATAGCCCTGTCGCCCCATGGATAAAGATAGTGATGACCTTTGTACATAGTATGAAACGAGACCTTGTACATGATATTCAGGGCGTTGTGATAATGTTGTGTGAAGCTAGATGTGAAAACAAGTTTACTTTCAGGGAAACTAATTCAACATTGTCGTGCATGCAAATATATGCAAAAGGTCACAGCTGAAAATGTTATTTGTGAGGACAATGTAAGAAATAAGCTGCTTCACTAAATGGGCCTAACTTGGGAATATAACAGTTGGAGATGAGAAAGATTTTTGTGTTAATTTTGTAATACTATTTGATATCCTTTCTGAATTGAGGTGTCTCAAGTTCCTGTTATTGTTCCCAGAGGAAAGTTGGATGTCTCCAGCTTACTACTTTTTATAGACTTTGTATGTATTGGGACTTGAGAGCAATTGTTTCTTTGTACTGGGAAAAATATGCTAAAAATGAAGAGGTTCCAGAAGTGCTCCCCTAGTAACAAAGTGAGGCTATACATGTGACTCAGGAGAATACAATTTCTGGAGAACCCATTCTTGCTTATTATAAAGTTTCTTTTCTAGACTAATTTTACCACCCCTTCATTTTTGCCTTAGTGGTCATCCGTTTCAACTCGCAGCGAAGGAGGAGGAGATTTAAATCTTCCAAAGCCGCACTACCACGAGAAAGGAAGTTCAAGACAACAGTTGATGAGACTTCTTATCTAGAGGTAAATTTATTTGTGGCAAGACAAAGGTTTATTTTAATGCTATAAAAATGTGGGTTTGTTGTGTCTTCTCTGGAGCTAAAGTTGTGCCAGCTAAAGCAAGACTGTGGCAGTCTTATTGACAATTCCTCACTTCGAGGTTGTGCCAAGTGTGGCAGTTCCTCTCTTCATGTTCATGAAATATGAACTGGAAACCGAGCGATCAAGTTCAGTTCGCAAAACACAGGCATAATTTAAAAAAAAAAAAAAAAAAGTCTGTGACCGATAGGAACGACAGCTGATCGTGACAAATAGTTTGACTGTTTTATTGCTTTAGTTGCTTAAAATATGAAGATTTTTATTATTTAAATCCAAAAGCATTGATAACATAGAGCTAACGTGGACTGGTTGAAGGACTCCCTGCCTGTCATTTAACTTAATAGTTTTTCTAATTCTGTTCTCGCATTTCTCTTAAAATTCACAAATATTCTGGTGGTGAGATAAAAACGTAGGACCCAGTTCAGAAAGAATTTATAAACATGCACCTGCAGGTCTCGAACCTAGTATGGGTACATATTTAAACTTTTAAGTAATTCACAAAGCTGGTTGACTTATGAGTTCCTTTTTCTGACAATGCTGAGGTATTTCCGGATGGGCAATTTTACGTGCAGTTGCGCATGGTGAAGCACCTTCATCGACTTTGTGCAGGAACACACTATTTTTCTCTCTTTTTTTTTTTTTTATTATGCCCAACCGTAGGGAATATATTTTTCCAGCACCCCAAAAACTTTGAGTGCGTCCGATTTTTTTTTTTTTTTTTTCCCCATCTTGGAAAAGTTTTAGCTCCTGCTAAATGGTGTCCATTTCCAGGGCTGCAATGTTTGGGAATAGACTCAAACTTAAAAGTTTGTGGGTATTTCCAAACTTTCCAGTGAGAACTTCCAGAGTGTTTATGGAATGGCGACTCACAGAGTGGATTTTTACTCTTTATCCTTCGGACAATATTCTAGATGAGTGAAATGATTTATAACCATAAGGCCACCTTTTGTGAAACCTTTTCCTGCTTTTTCCATTCCTAGTTTTCATTCTTTGTGAGGCCATAGAGTGTTCTCCTTAGTCTGGGTCTTAATTTGTAAGTAAACCGCTAATTTTACTTAAAGAATCTTGACCTATCTTGTAAGAAGTACGAGTGCTAGGCGTGTTTGAATGGAGGAAGAGAAGAAAAAGATATCTATCTCAGTCAAGTGAAATTCCTGACTATTAAGTAAGGTAAAATTTAACAAAGCTTAAGGGGTTTTGAGTTTTAAAAAGAAATCTCAATGCTGATGAGGAACTCTTGGAAAATTCTCTGAAGTTTGTCAAAGGGGCCTTCTGTACTTTAGTGTAGGGAAGTAATTTATGAACATTTTCTCTGCTGTCATAGTAAATTTTTTACATTTGATTTCAGACATGGTCTGATATAAAACTTTAAAATCGTTACTGTCTGTATTTTCGGAATTTATTTGGGTTCACACTCTTTGCCTTTTGGGCATTGACTGTGGATTGACCCATCTGTCATGAGACACGAATATGAATTTAGCATTTGCTCCACAATACACACCTTAGCCCTATGTTCACATTTTTTTTTCATTGGTTTGGTTGCCGAGCTGAGTGTGGAAGGTCCTGAAAACTGGACCTCGTCGTTTTGATGTTGCACTTGTTTTTGAGGAATAGACAGTGAACTACTATTCTATTATTTATTGATTTTGGAAATACTCTTATTTCCTGGTTTTCTTGTGATACCTAGTGGCTGGAATGTAAATTGCCTCTAAGCTCTGTCCACCAGTATTGCTTGTGTTTGTGTTGGCTGTAGGTGGGCACTTGTTCCTTACATGTGTGCCCAAAATGGCCAGATCCCTTTTTTCACCCACCCTGGATTTGGACTCAGATCATTGTACTCGGGTTGAAGTAACACAGTAGGCAAGTGAGTACCAGATCTTGGGTCAGAAAGCTCTTCAGTTCTGAGGATTAGCATGGCCCTCTGAAGCCACACCAGGGTCTTTAGGGAAATCGGCAGTGCCCGACAGGCTGGTCTGACCGTTCAGTGCTTTGGCCATTTTTTTAGGCTGTTTATGGCCTATTTTATGGTCTCCTTAGCTGGTTTTTACTGTTGATTTTCCTGATATTAAAACAAACATTGCCTGCAGCAAGCTCAAACAGTGTGTCTCTACAAGTTCAAAGCTGCCCCAATTTGCAAGAATGGGCAACCTTTAAGCTGTCTTATACAATGATGGGGGGCATTTTTATTTTAGTGCGACCTTAAGCCACACCTCCAAAAACACACCACACAGTGTAGGGCAAGTCCTGAAAGTCACAAACAAAAGATGTATTTCTTCATAGGTCGTCTTGTAAAATATCAAGGGAACCAATAAAAACAAAATCCAGTCCCTGCAACTTAAAAATGTCTAACTCCCCTTTAACACAGGCAAACTGTAGTGATTATTTCAAAAATCCTGTTTTTGCTCATTCCTTTTCCCCGTGCATCTTCTTCCTGCTCCCTCTTTGTCTTTCCTGTTCTTCATTTCCTTACTCCGGGTATCATAAATATCATCTATTTAAACAAACTAGCGAATGAGCAATTTCTTTTAAAGGTGTACAGACTAGCATGGTGAGGAATCTGCCTGTATTACATGAATACATTCAAGGCATAGAGGAAATCCCAAAAAATTGTGATGTTTGAAAATAACAAGGAATTAGGCAAGTTTGGCAAACGGATTGTTTAACAAATTCATATGTTACAAGAGCACAGTAAGTCTGTTACAAATCAGTTGAAACGCAAACGCCTCAATCGACTACAATTCTTTTTATGCAACCAAGACTTTGAAAGGTAAACTAATTTCCAGGTCTTACTGTATTTACAGAGATATGAGGCAAGATATGCAAGTGGATCAAGCAATTCTGAGGAGTTTATTTCACACTTCCCTTACTTGAATATCTCCTCTTATAATAATAATAATATATATATATATTTATTTATTTATTTATGGTGCTTGTTTGTTAAGAATAGATCCACATTCACAGTTGACTAATTTTACCTCCCAGGAAGGGCACAGTTGTCAAATATCGAATCTTTCATAAAATTACATGTTTGAAGTATTCCCATCATCGCACAGAAAGACTTTAACATAATCTCAACCGTGGCCTAATCACATCATTATAAATGATCCAAAACTCAGCCAGTTAGAACAAAGCACACCTCTCCCTACCCAGCTCACCATAGTTTGCGATCTACTGCTTATTGTGTGTGTAGATAGTCCCCATGAGCTCTGCTCAGTCAGATAAGTGGATTTATTCATATCCCTTCTCTACATTTTGGAATAAATTGACATTTTCTTATCCGCTTTCTAAGCATAATACCCGAGGCCATGTCTGAATCATTCAAAAATTTGTTTTTAGGCCTTGTGGAACTTTTGGGGGGTGGGGGGAATGTGCCAATTTTTCATAAGCGCTGTTGGGTGAAGTATGAAGCTTGTAAATATTTTAATTGAACCAGGCTTAAGTTGGAGGGAGTGACTAGCTCTAGTGGAGCCATCCTGGCATCTCTCCAGTCACTGTCATCTACCTCACCCACCCCTCCCACTTTGTCCAAATGGCACCAAAGCATTCCGGAGAGTTAAGGACTAATCTGTATATCCATGAAATGCCTCCTTGGTAGCGGTGCAGACAGGACCTGGGTCTCGAGAGGGCTATAATCCAGTAGGTCCTGCAGTTGCAGCTGATAACAGCCAATGTATGACATAATTGAGGATATCTGTAGAGCTGGGTTTTGTGGAGATGAAATTCGTCCTGGAGAGACTGGAAAAGTTTCATCTTTGAGCCCTCCTAGATATCCCCAAGGTGGGAAATGACTATAAGGTCCAGTTTGTGAAAACCATCCAGACTGGACACCTGAGGCATCCAGTTACCCTGTCATAAAGTTGTCATCCGTGTAAGCCGCTCGTCCCAGCCAACCCAACCGAGGGCCCGCCACCAGTACAGAAGAGTTGCCCTAGTAACCTCCGGCAGAGAATGAGAGATTGGGTTGCCATATAATAAATGGAGCATATACTGTCGGCCCATAAGTGAAATCTCCACACGGAATGAGGGGTCATCGTAGTCGCAGAATATCCAATCATTGCTTGGAGCATCTGAAAAAGATAATTAGTTTTGCAGCGTGAATCCTTTTCTGGATTCACATGCTGTGCATTATTCTGCCATCTAGTGGTTGGGTTCGGAATTGTCTTTTTTTTTTTTTTTTTTCTTCTTGTTTTGGTCACTGTCGACCACCATTTGGTGCCAGGTAGTCCCCTGAGTGACGTCAGATGGTATCCTGGAGGTCGACGTGCGTGGTGGCCATCTTCAGATTCTTTTTCCCGCCGTTGGGTCTGGAAGCAAGACGGGAAGCTCCGAAGAAAGTTTTTCGTTTTCCCGGAAAGAACTTAAAAAGAAGACTAGCATCGAAGGATCATCGAAGGAAAACCAAACGATCGATGCCGCACCCGAAGACAGGAGCAGGGCGTCCGTTTAAACACCAAAGGACCACTCCGGTCCACAAATGGCGAGGTAGGGGTCATGGAGAATACCCCTTTCAAATTCTGCCCCAAGTGCCACCACAAGTACGCACAGCGCGACCCACACGACGTGTACAATCTGTGCCTGCCGAAGGACCATCAAGACAAGGATTGCGAGGCCTGCGCAGCGTTCCAGCCGAAAACGCTCAGGACACGTCGAAACCAAAGACAGGCCCACTACGCCATAATGTCTCAACCGTTGAAGAAACCTTCCATGAGGGACATGGGTTTCTCCAGCGATGAAGAGGAGCATGGGGCTCCAGCGGAATCGACAAACGAAGGATCGGACGTCGAAATACTGGAAAAGAACTCTAAAAAAATCCACGCCGAAAAGAAGGCGCAGGAGTTGAAAAAGAAGACGGACAAGGTAAGACACAAAGATCCGTCGGAACCGAAGGGCCACGAACATAAAATGCCCAAGGCAGCCCCGACGCCGAGCAAGAAGGCGATCGAGGGTCAGCAGCGATCAAAAGAATCCCACGGAACCCATCCAAAGGTTACCAAAGAGGAAAGATCGCAAAAGGCACCGAAGCCAAGGGTCGACACCGAACCCACAAAAAAGGGCTCGGCATCGCCGAAAAGTAACGTCGATGCCGAAAAGAAGAAAAAGTCCCCGGCCTCCGATGCCGAGAGGGGCCTCGAGGTCAAAAAGAAGAGGAGAAAACTCGAGGAGGAAATGGCTCTGCTCTTACAAAAGAAAAAAGAATTCGACGCATCATTAAAGGATTTTCGAATTCCAAAAGCACCTGCCGTCGAACCAGAGCCGGAAAACGTCGACGCCGAAGAGGCAGGAGACGCCGAGGGTGAGAAAGAAGGGATCTTTGACTCCCCAGCAACGCCGGAACCTCGAAGCGAAGACCCCGAGGAATACGCAGATGTCCCAGAGGAAGAGGAAAACTTCGAGGACACATGGAACGATCTCGACACCGAGAGCCCAGAAGAAGAGATCTGCAGCTACCCTTCGAAAGCATCACCCCCAGATGACATTGCTTTCTACAATGAGGTAGTAAAAAGGGCAGCTAACCAATTTGGGGTTCCTCTGGAGGAAGAAAAAGGGGACACATGTTTCCTGCTGGAAACACTAGCACCTGCTACTAAAGGAACACAATACCTACCCATGTTACCAAGTATCCTGGATCAGGGCAAAGAAGCCTTTGAAGAGCCATCCTCAAACAAACAAAGGAGTAACTCCCAGAGTAGAGAAAAAATATAAGCCCTCTTCAAAGGACCCAAAATGCATACAAGGAAGTACTATACCTGACTCCATCATTGTAACCACGGCCAGAAGGAGAGCAAACGCAGTCTCCAACACAGGGCCTCCACCAGAGAAAGAAAGTAAAAGGATGGATATGGTGGGGAGAAGGATGGAAAAAGAAGCTGCAACTCAGTGGCGCATTGCCAACTCAAACGCCCTGTTAAACAGATATGGCCACCAACAGTGGGATGAAATTGAAGAGCTTCTAAACAAACTCCCAGAAGAGGACAGAAAGAGCGCAAAATCTATCGTCCAGAAAGGATAAAATGTGGCTAACACATGCCTAAAGTCAGCCCTAGATGCAGCAGACACTGCAAGCAGGCAAATGTGCACTGGAACAATCCTCAGACGGCATGCCTGGCTCAGAATATCTGGCTTTAAACAAGAGGTCCAAACATCAATCATCAACAGACCTTTTAACGGAGAAGCTCTGTTTGGGAAGGAAGTAGGCGATTCCCTTCAACAAATTAAAAAGGACAATGAAACAGCAAGGGCAATGGGGGCCCTACAACAAAGAGGTTCTTTTAAAAGAGGAGGCTTCTCTAACAGGACGACCACAGGTAGAGGGGGCTTTGGCCAAGGACAAAACCAACAGTTGGGACAACAGTATAGCTACCAAGGGTGGCAGCAACAGCAGAAGCAGCCCTTTCGAGGGAGAGGGAATGGCAGAGAAAGAGGCAACTCCTCTAGAGGCAGAGGAAATGGCACAAACTGACAATCACAGGGAAAGACCCACACAAAACACCAGTGGGGGGAAGAATATCCTTTTTCAACAGAGAATGGGAAGGGATTACAACAGACAATTGGATTTTAAATTTAGTAAAATACGGATATTGCATAGAACTCACAAGAACTCCACCTGCAAATCCACCAAAGAAGAGAAAATTAACCAAATCAGAACAAACACTACTAAACGCAGAAATCAAGGATCTATACCTCAAACAGGCAATAGAAAAGGTACCAACACATCAGTGTTTCAAAGGCAACTACTCCCCTTACTTTCTAGTACCAAAACAGGATCTAACTCTAAGTCCATGGACTTAAGATTCATTAACAAATTCATACTAACACAACACTTCAAAATGTGTACACTTCAAGAAATACTCCCGCAAATCCAAAAGGGGGATTATTTGGCAACAATAGTTCGAAAGGACGCCGATTTACATATCCCTATGAACAAAAAGCACAGAAAATACCTGCGGTTCCTGCACAACAAGACACACTACCAATTCAAAGTACTTCCGTTCGGCATAAAATCAGCCCCACAGGTGTTCACAAAGTGTCTAGCCGCAGTGTCGGCACACCTGAGAAGAAGCAAGATCCAAGTCTACCCATACCTAGACTATTGGCTAATAAGGGGACGCACAAGACAAACATGTCTCAATCATGTTCAAAAGACAATTCAAACTCTACAAAGACTGGGTTTTTCAATAAACCACAAGAAATCATCAACAACACCAGAAAGAGAGAAAACCTTCCTGGGAGCAAAACTAAACACATTGAATGCCAAGGCTTATCCCACACAGGCCAGGATACAAGCTATCCACCACGAAACAGCCCTCTACCAGAGGGGACAGTCTCTGACAGTGAGGAGGGTTATGAAACTAATGGGCATGATGGCATCATGTATCCCACTTATCCCTCACGCTCGCCTACACATGCGCCCGTTTCAGGAATGGCTCAACAACAGCTGGTCACAGGCCACAGGAAGTTGGGAGGATCTAGTGGTTGTTACACAAAGGGTGCAAGCACAGACACAATGGTGGGCATCCAACAACATAGCACAGGGGAGACCTTTCAGGGACCCAACTCCATCTGTGACAGTCACTACAGATGCATCCCTCAACGGATGGGGAGCACATCTCAACCAGCTAAAAGTACATGGCCAATGGAGCGAAGAGGACTCCACCAAACACATCAATTTCCTGGAGATCAAAACAGTTTTTCTGGCCCTCAAGGCATTCCAGAAACATATTCAGAGGAAAACAATTCTAATACAAACAGACAATCCAACTACAATGTTCTACCTCAACAAACAAGGTGGAACAAGGTATTTTCCACTGAGCAAACTGGCACAGGAGATTTGGCATTGGGCAGTACCCCAAAAGATCCATCTACAGTCAGTACATCTACCAGGAGTAGACAACATCACAGCAGACCAACTGAGCAGACAGAACAATTGCTCTCATGAATGGGAGATGAAACAGACAACAATTCAGTACCTATTCAACATCTGGGGAACACCAGTGTTGGATCTGTTTGCGACAATACAGAACAAGAAATGCCAATACTTTGCCTCCAGGTTTCCACACCACCTGTCAAGGGGAAATGCACTTTCACTGAATTGGTCTCAGACATTTGTTTACGCCTTTCCACCAATACCCCTGATGCAAAGGGTGTTACAAAAGGTAAAGGAGCCAGGAACAAATATTCTCATTGCCCCTCATTGGCCAAGGCAAACATGGTACTCGACTCTCCTAGAACTATCCAAGGGAGAAATGATCAGGATCAAAACAGAAAAAGACCTGCTGACAATGCAACAGGGCCAAATTTGTCACCCGGAACCAGCAACACTGCAACTAGCAGCTTGGCGCCTGAATACATAGAATTTGGTCATCTCAATCTACCGTTAAGAACCATGGAGGTACTCAAAGAGGCAAGGAAACAATCCACAAGGAAATGCTATACAGCTAAATGGAAACGATACACCACATGGTGCATCGCAAACAACAGGACCAGTTCCATAAAGACACAAGAATCCTGTTATCACATATCTTACTTACCTCTTGGACAGAAAAATCAATTTATCAAGCCGTAAGGTGCACCTTGCTGCCATAGCGGCATACACAAGAGGAAAATCATGCAAAAGATTTTTTACTAGACCAGTCATAAAGATTCCTAGAAGGAGCCAAAAGAATGGCTCCACCAAGAGCTGCACCGGTACCAACATGGAGCTTAAATACAGTACTCTCTCAAATGATGAAGAAACCCTTTGAGCCCAAGCATGCAGCAGACATCAAACATATTACCCTAAAGACAGCCTTTCTCATTGCTATAACATCACTAAGCAGAGTAAGTGAATTACAGGCTTTGACAATACAAGAACCCTATTTACAGATCCACAAGGATAAAGTGATCTTAAAAACTAACCCACAATTCTTGCCAAAGGTGGTATCTAAGTACCACTTAAATCAAAACATCCTGCTACCGGTTTTCTTTCAAAACCCAGAAACTAAAGCAGAAAAAAGCCTCCTTACCCTGGATGTTAGGAGAGCTTTACTGTATTACTTGCAGAAAACAGAAAAAATAAGAAAAACAAAACAACTGTTTGTTGCACACTCGCATACCAACACAGGATCTGCTGTCACAAAAGCAACTATTGCAAGATGGATAGTACAAGCTATCCAGGTATGTTATGACAAGGCCAAGAAGGAACTAACAATGCGACCAACAGCACACTCCACTAGAAAGAAGGGAGCAACGCTAGCATTTATGACCAATGTACCCATTGATTCCATCTGCGCAGCAGCAACATGGGCATCACCACACACCTTCACAAAGCATTACTGTGTGGACATACAGATGAATAAGGAAGCTCAAATTGGACAGAGGGTGCTTCAACACCTGTTTGCAAAGTCTTCCTTTCACCACAGCCTCCCCAAGACGGGAGAAACCGCTACATAATCTAATGCACAGCATGTGAATCCAGAAAAGGATTCACGCTGCAAAACGAAATGGTTACTTACCAGTAGGAGTAGTTTTGCAGCTTGAAGAATTTTCTGGATTCACATGCGACCCACCCAACCTCCCCTACAAGGACAACAAACAGGTGGGGAAGTAAAGGACTACATCACTGTTTATTAAAACCATCTCAAGGATTACAAACCAAAGAAAGAAACAGAAAAAAGAATCCGAAGATGGCCACCACGCATGTTGACCTCCAGGATACCGACTGACGTCACTCAGGGGACGTACCAGGCACCAAATGGTGGTCGACAGCGACCAAAACAAGAAGAAAAAAGAAAGAAAGACAATTCCGGACCCAACCACTAGATGGCTGAATAATGCACAGCATGTGAATCCAGAAAATTCTTCAAGCTGCAAAACTACTCCTACTGGTAAGTAACCATTTCGTTATAGATTCCTTACCTTGTGAATTACCCCCAGGCGTCAGACTGGATCCGGAGAATTTTTTCGTCAGCAGTACCCCTGCGCGTCGAAAGGTGGCGTCGGTCGGCTCCACGTTAGTCGTTGGCGTCCTGGTCGCCAGGATGACATCGTGGCAGCTACTTAGACGCCGCCCTCGCGCGCTGACGTCAGTTCTTTTTCCGCGCAGATCCGGAGAGAGCGGTACCTCCAGCCATTTTTTGACTGACTTTTTTGATCCACTTTTGTCGACACCGTTTTGAGTCCTCGACTCCTGGTGCATGTAGGGATGCCCGGTTTCAAGGCTTGCGGCTCCTGCCGACGGTTGATGTCGGTGACGGATCCGCACCGCGTGTACCTGTTTTGCCTGGAACACGACCACGACTCCAAGTCGTGTTCCGACTGCCGGACCATGAATTCGAAGTCTTTGCGGGAGCGGTCCCAAAAGCTTCTCGAGGGCTGGCAGTCGGCTCCGCGCCGTTCAAGGTCCCGGTCGCGCGGGAGGTCGAGGGACCGGTTGCGGAGCCACCACCACCAGTCCTCTTCGAAGTCTTCGCACTCCTCAGGTAAGTCGAAGCACAAGAAGAAGTCGAAGAAGCATCGTCGCTCTTCGACTTCTGCCCGTCCATCGGCCGACGCGACGAGGGATGCGGGTGGTGCCCCTCCGGCGGCTCAGCGTGCGGAGCCTGAAGGGTCGACTCTGAGTTTCCCTCCCTTTCTGGGACCCGGAGCGACCCCTGCCCAGCTTCGGAGTTTCTATGAAGCGATACATGCCATCTTTGGGCAGCCCAACTCCGCCGGAGTGCCTTTTGGCCCCGCGGACTCGGCTGGGGGCCCTGGGCCTTCAATGCCAGCGACTTCGGCCCCAACGCCGCAGGGTCCCCTTGGATCCAGGCCTGGATCCTCCACCGGCGCCGATTCCAGCGGCTGCCCCATCTGAGAAGTGATGCATCGGTCACCACTGTGAACTCTGGTAGGGGAAGGGAGAGGGATCTGCCATTGACCCAATCCCGGTTCGTTAGCCACCACTACCGTTTCGAAAGGCTATTCTTGAAGTGTTTTTGCCCAGAGGAAGGAATGTACAACACTGTGTAAGCCTGCAAACCAAGTTTGGGGAAAAAGAGAGGAAAGTTCTGCAGGGCGTACACTAGCCGCAAGAGGGCGATCATTTTGAAAAGTGCGATCTGGCCCAAGACATTAAGCGGGAGAGTGGACCATCTGCTTAAGTCCTGATATGTCTAGTGTAGCAACTGCCAGTGGCGGCTGGTGAAGGTAAAATGAGGTAGGGCGTAAAAGTTGGGGAGGAATGTTGACAGACCCGACCATCATAAGGAGGGTTGGGGGGAGGGTTCTCCCTCAGGAAAGTTTTGAAAAAAGAGGGAGCAAATGGTGCATTTTAAAGTAAATTTGAGATAGCAAGAAGGTTTATAAAGCATTGTGAAAGTGTCGACTTTAAATATGTAAAAAAGTTGCACTTAACTATGCAACTAGTACATATATATTGCATGGTCTTTATAAAAACCTGACATTTTCTTCATACAGTTTAGTTATGACATCAGTAAAGACACATTGAGACTCGATTTTGGTTCCCTAGATGCAAAGTCGACATCTCTGGCCATTATCCCAAATCTTCCCCCTTCTCTTCTCCAAACTTGTCCCTTGTATGACCTTAATGCCTTGATCTTTGCTCACGTGTGATTGGCGAGGCTGATTTCCTGCCTAACCTCTGCCAGTACAGTCATAAACAAGCATTTAAAGACAAATTGAAAAACTAAGGCAAAAGGTCTGCATGTTTAATTCGATCCTGGGCAGCGCATGCGCTGCTGTGCGAGGCATGCTCTATTCAGGTATGGACTTGAAGCTCCGCCCACTCTTTGCCCATATTTTTTATTGGCTTGTGTCATTGTCCTTTGGAAACTGTGGCTTTTTATTTGTCAGTAGACTTAGTAGTCCCTCCTTAGTACCGCCTTGTCTCATTTTGTGGTCTCCCTTGGCTACACCCCCTGTTACGTGTGTTGTTACTCGGCAAGCTTTAATTACAGCCTCCGAGCACTATTTTGTTAAATGGCAGGAAACGCTTTTTTTTTTCCCATAGAACGTGGCGGCCGCGCCTCTGGTTTATTTGCGGCGCCGAACGCGGCCGCATGTTTTATTTTTTCCATTTGTTCACTTTTTTTTTTTAAACTTCCCAATGCCGCACTTTCTCTTTAACGGCGGCCGCACCTCTTTCCTTAGATGAGCCACGTCTAAGGAAAGGGGCACGGCTGCCATTAAAGAAAAAGCGCGGCATTGAACGCTTTTAGAAAAAAAATTAATTTGTCAACTTGACAAATGATTTTTTTTGTAAAAGCAATCCGTGCCGCGCTTTCACTTTAATAGTGGCCGTGCCCCTTTCCTTAGACTGGGCTCATCTTAGGAAAGGGGCGTGGCCGACATTAAAGTGAAAGCGCAGCATGGGGTGCTTTTGCAAAGAAGCATTTGTATTGCAATAGGTATCGCATTTATGAGAGTTTCGTAATGCGAGACCTATTGCATTGCAAATGCTTGTTTTTTAATCTAATCTGTGCTAACCATTTTTTTTTTATTGCTGTGAAGGTCCACTTTAGTATTTAGGAAGGGCCTTATATGGGGAATAGCTGCAGGACATTCGCTTCTCACAGTGCAGTAAAAGCCTTTATTGAAATCAGAAGTTGGGATCGCCCTCTTGTTTGATATGTGCTTGGCAGGCATGATTCCTGGGCATATTTACTTACCATAAAGTTTAATGGTTTAAAAAACATTGCATAGAAATGATTATACAGGACAAATGTGCTGCGGCCTCAACAAATTTCACCCAGGCACGTTTCTGGTCTGATCATTGTTAATATTTGTGAAACAATTTAACTTTATGATGCATGAAAATAGCATGGTGAGCAGTTGTACCTTTTGTCACACTTTCTTGCAGTCGCTAATTAGTTGCTCAACTGAAATGGATGGAACAGGTTGATAGTGCACCCCCCCCCCGCTTATCTCTGTGCTGAAGCAGTTAAGGTGTATTCACAATGCACCCTCCCTGGCCTCTGCCCCATAACAGTATTAGTAGGGGCGCAGGGCCATGTTTTAGTCACCTCCCTAAGCGTCGTGTAAGATTGCAGTAGGGTTGAGAGGGGGCAGGGCAACGAGCATGACAAAAGGTGCTGCACCCATATGGTGCTGCTTGCGGTACACTATCCCGGACTCCGTCTGCAAGCAGGCCATGAGGAAGTGACTGAAGGCAAAACTCCCAAGTTTTTGACACACATGCCCGATTAACTCATACATATCGGGTTTCTAGTCTGCATTCTTGATATTGTAGTCCTAAAATTTAGCCTGTTATAAAACGGGGACAACAAGTCCCAGAATGCAAAAGAATAATCTGATCTGGAGATACTACTCATGCATGGACCTGGGATAGTTTAGGACTCCCACCTGTGAGCTGGACTTGCTGATTACCGCAGGACCAGTGCCTTATGTAAACAAAATACTCCCAGGTATGATTAATAAACAAGCATACTGAATATGGGGGGGGGAAAAACACACAAACAAAACCTATGCTGTTAGTGGCCTGGTCAAGTGAATTCCCCAGGTCATAAAGTATGCACAGCTCTTAAAGTGCAGTAGTCTTAAGCTTTCATTAAAATTTGGCCATGCCCAGCACAAAAATGGGGAAAATTAGATCCTTTTTGGCTTTGATTACAGCAATGCATCACTACACTGCTGCTCATGAGATAACTGGTTCTACATGGAGATTTCTGCGCAGAGTGCGGTTTCTTAGCAGTCTGTGGTTTCATGAATCTAAAATGCACTGCAGACAGAAACAGGGTGTGTCAAACTAGTCTGTACATCCAGAGGGGACTGCCCCTTTGCATTCTGATGCCTGGAACGATGCCGTTGAAAAAAGGGGTACATAATATAAAAGCAAGACTTACAACATTTGGGGTTAATGCTTTTGTTAATTATTGTTGTTTAACATTTGTAAAGTGCATAGTTGTCCATTGGTAAGGCTTTGCAAGTGCTATTTCCTTATCCGTTGATACAGATTCCCATTTGGCTATTTAGTATGATTTCGGAGAATAATTACACTTGAAATTGGTAGTACGTCTGCAGAATATTCTGGACAATCTCTCGCCGAAATATATGCTTTTGCTGCTGTAAAAAGCAGCAACAGAGCTTGTAAAGTATGTATTGATTATGATATATAAATATGTTGGTCCTTTCCAATTTCATTTATTCTTTGTCGACTAAGACTCTTTACTAAATTTGCTAAGCACAGGATACTCCTTCAAAAGTCTTCAGCCAAGCCCTTTGTTCTGTATGCCACACTTCTTGTAAAAGATTTCTAGTTGCTCTGTTTGGCTACATCCCTTTTAGAGTCTGGCACTCTTTTTCATACTGCTTAGTGCCCTAGTCTAGCGGGAAGGCCTTCTTAGAGCTTTTACATTTCCCTGTTCATTAAGCCAGTTTTCCTCCCTATGCATTCTTAAAGCTGTAGTCATGACTTTATAATCTATCAGTAGGACTACAAATCCAGAAAGCAAAAGAGGAAACCTGGATTCAATGGGCTGCTCATAAATAGAACTGGGAAACTTGAGAGCTTTGCCTCCCTCTAAATCATCCAGCCTCAGTCGCAGTGAAGTCCGTACATGTGTTCTTTCAAAGACTGCTATGCCACTTAATTCGGTATTTATTAGGAGTTCATCCTTTCCCCCCCCCCCTAACTTACAGACCCTTAAGATTTTTGTGGAAAAAAGTTTTTGCATGCTACTGATCTGTTCACTCCATATGACTCCTCAGCACAGACTCGGTATGTCTCAGACTCACAGAGAGCCTCTCTTGGTGTCTCAGTCTGAGTGCTTGGGATGTGTCGGACACATTCACCAGGTTATGTAGAAAAACTGTACAAAGTATTCCAAGCGCGGTTCTATGAAAGACTGTCTGGAAGTGAGAAACCCAGAAAATAACTCCCTTCCAGCTGGGCACTCACTCTCAGCCTCTCACACTCTCAGGCACTGTCTTCTGAATGTTTTGGACACAGTTTCTGTCCTATTCTGAGTACTCGGGTTGTTCCAAACAAAGTCACCAGTTTGTCTTGGAAACAGTACTTGGTGTCTGAGGCACAGTCATCTATTGGATGTCTCTCGTCCATGTAAAGTTCTCTGGATGTCTCTCTTAGACACAGCCCTCAAAGTGTCTCAGACTCTGAGACTGTCTCTAGGGTTGTCTCAGTCTGAGTCTTCGGGAATGCCTCAGGTACAGTCACCATGGTGTTTTGGAAACTGTTTTTGATATCTCCTCCAGATTTCTCCAACCCAGGGACAGACCTGCAGCTATCTCATGTCTTAGTCGGAGTTCTCGGGGCATCTGACAGCTACCATGGTGTCTCAGGTACAGTCATATATGGTTATTCCATTCTAAGTCTTGGGAGTGTCCCAGACCCAAGCACCCGCATATTTTGGAAACAGTCATTGGTAGTTCAGGCTCATTTGTCTTCTGGATGTCTCACTCCTAGGCACAGGCCTCTGAAAGTCATACTTTCAGCCTCAGGCACTGTCTGTTTCACTTGCACTCATTGTGGGTGGGTCTCTATAAGAGGTCTTGGGGTGTCTTATTCATAATTTTCAGAGTGACTCAGAAACTATGATGGGTTTCTCAGGCACATTCATCTCCTGTGTCTCTTACTCTCTGGGTAACTGTCATGCTTACCTTTGTCTGTAATGGCAAGGGAGAGAGCCTAGTGAATCTATAAAAGATGTATTCAACATCTCTGGCAACCTCTTTCTTTCCTTCCAAAGCCCCTTGGCACAACTGTGCTCACTTCAGGCAAATTTAGGAGTTTCACTTCTGCATACCAACTTCAAAGTTCACCAGCCGCCACTGATGTAATACAATGCTGTCTTCTGGGCAGTTCAGCCACTGGAAAACCAAGATTGTGGTATCACAGCGAACCCAAACTGCCAAGGGCTCATTCTATAGGGTGAATAACGGTGGAGAGAGAGGGCATCCCTGCTCTGGTCTCCCTGTGTACTGAGAAGGGGGATAAAAAATGCCATTGACTCAACTGCACAAGGGGGCAAGTGTAAAGCACTTTGACAAAGGCCAGGAACTGGGGTCCGAATCCCATACAAGAGAGCACCTGAAAAAGAAATCCCCAATCCAGGGATCCAAATGCCTTTTCGAAGTCTAGAAGCATGAGTGCAACAGGGTCCCAGAAGTACCAGTGGTACTCTAAGGCAATGTGCACTCAGCGAATGCAATGGCGGGTGCTGAGGCGAATGTAATGGCGGGTGCTGCGACGAGGCATGAAGCTGCATTGATACAGGTGAATAAGAGAGGACAGCAGCGACCGGAGGCGGTTTGCAAGGATCTTTGCAAAAACCTTTGTCAGCATTGATGAGCGAGATCGGGCAGTATGACTAACAAGCCTCGGGCCGACCTGATTTGTGGAGAGCAACAATTGTGTCAAGGTCTAGCTCGGAAAGAAAATCACCTCTGTCCACAGCCTCCATATAGAAAATGAGAAGATTTGGGGGGAAAGGGGGTGATGAGAATTTCTTATAATATTCGATCTGGAAGCTGTCCAACATGGGCTTTTTGCCTGACTGTAGAGTGCCAACCGTGTCAGTCAACTCCTCAAACATCCGGGCTTGATCAAGGTGCTTCCCTGCCCCCGCCGTCAAAGTTACCAGAGGGAGATCGGTAATCAAAAGGTGAGTGTCCTCTCGTTCGTGGTGGAGACGACAATTGTAAAGGGAGCTGTAGGAGGCAAACTCGGCCACGGTGTCCGAAGAGGCAGTAAGGCCTTGTTCCGTCGAAATCAGGAGAATTCACCTGGTTGCGGTGTCACGTAACGCCAGCCAATATAAGTGCTTCCCAGGTTTATCCCCCCACTCATAGACACGCCTAGTAGAGACTATCTAACATGGCTTGGCCTCCTCCAGGGACACCTGGTGGAGAGAGGCCCTGCAAACCTCCAATTGCTGCAAGGAGTCACCGAAAGTTTTTAAGATTACAAGTGGCCAATCACCATTATCAACTCAGTCCTCCCCTTAGGTCTCAAATCTGCACCAAGAATTTTCACGAAGTTGATGCCGACAGTAGCTACTCATCACAGTAGACAGGCTCCTCAGGTATTTACCTATATAGACGACTGGCTAGTCAAAGGTCAAATTCTCAAGACAGCTAATTAATCTACCACAGACTGTCTGCAGGGCTTCAACAGTGTATAGGTTACGTTGAACAGAGACAACTCCTCTGTTCGAGGCATGTGAGCTATAGATCACATGCTTTGCATAGCCTGCCATCTAGTGTTTGGTCCGGATGTTTGCACTTTGTTTTTCTTCGAAGAAGTCTTTCCAGTCACGAGGTCGGTGACTCCTTCTTTTGGTGATAGTGCGCATGATCATCGACTCCATTGTTAGATTGTTTTTTTCCGCCATCGGGTTCGGATGTGAATTGTGGCGCTCCGGTTCGACACCGTTCTCTGGTTCCCCTTGACGCGCAATCCACTTCCCTCAACGGTATTGTTTCTCGATCGCGTTTCCCATCTTCGCATATCGTTTCGGGCTCGCTAGCAGTCGATGGAACGGACTCCATTCAAATTTCCGCGCACCGACTTGCACGAAGTGTGCAATCTCTGTCTAACCCCGGAACACGACGAGCGAGACTGCGACACGTGCCAATCGTTTCGATCAAAGAAGACGCTCTGTGACCGTCGGGCTCGACTTCACGAAATGCATCAGCAAAGTGGCTCCGCACCGGATATCTTCGGAGAAGACTCCGACCGTGAAGAATCCCAAGCTCAGGAAGCCGAAGTAGAGGAAGAACACATTTCCGTGTCCGAAGCAGATTCTGACGCGGAAGACCAAGTAACACTGGGTCAACGTATCGTGAGTACTGAAACTCCCTTCCCCTACCACTTATTAAAGAAAAAGGCTCCGATCTTTCCTCTGCCCTCAGACCATGGTCGGCACCGAGAAAAAGTTTCGGACGCCCCGCCCTCCGGCCCGGCACCGAAACATAAATCAAAGCCTTCCGGCTTGGGATCGAGTCGGCCATATACCGATGTCAAACCGAAATCTTCGGCATCGAAATCCAAGCATACCGATGTCGAACCGAAATCTTCAGCATCGAAATCCAAGCATGTTGTTGTGGCTATTCCCACGTTACCAAAACTAAATCTTTGGAACCGAAAGCTTCGGAGCCGAAACTTTCGACGCCGAAAATTGCGGCGTCTAAAGAGAAGACAACTGTTCCACCTAAAGGGCCTCATGTCGACGTTACACCTGCAAACACAGATCCAAAACAAGAAACTGGTTATCCATCCAGATACAGGACATATTCATGTAAAAATGCCAGTGAAAAGAAAATTGGGCATAGAAGAGGACTACCACATTCCTTTAAAACGCAAAAATATGGGTACTAACCCTTCTCCTCCTCCTTCACCCTCTGATCCGAATTTGCTCATCACACCCACAAATTCCCCACAACCTCAATCACCTAATCCAGAAGATGAAAGGGATGGGGATGAAGATAGGCCACAGGACATAAATGACCCCTGGGATGACTATAATACAGATCGGATCACAGACAACGATCCGGACCTATACCCCTCCGAACCCTCACCACCTGATGACAACATAGGGTATATAGAGCTACTTAATAGGGCTGCTCAATACCATGGGGTGGAATTACACAAAGAGGCTCTTGAAGAGGATTTTCTGTTTGAAACTTTAAGTTCCTCTCAGAGATCAACACAGACGCTACCTATGCTTAAGGAAATGCTTAAACATACTGATGAAATTTTTAAAGACCCTGTGTGAGCAAGAATAATTACGCCCAGAATTGAGAAAAAGTATAAGCCAGCACCTACTGACCCCACTTACATCAAGGGTCAACTTCCATTAGACTCACTTGTAGTTTCCAATGCTCTTAAACGGGCAAATTCTCAAACTACAGGTGATGCCCCTCCTCCGGGTAAGAAGTTAATTGATGCCTCAGGCAAAAGAATAGCATCGCAAGCAACCAATCACTGGTGCATTGCAAATGCACAAGCCTTGTTAGCTCGTTACGATAGAGCTCACTATGACGAGCTAGAGAAATTAATACAGTTTTTACCTGATGAGCACGAAACGAGAGCCAGTGACCTAATTCAGGAGGGCAAATTAATCACTAACACTTCTATTAGGTGCGCCTTAGATGCAGCAGACACAGCAGCCCGCGCAGTCAACACCAGTGTATTACTACGCAGACATGCTTGGCTCAGAATTTCAGGGTTCAAACCTGAAGTTCAAACCTCTACTTTAAATCAACCATTTGACAAAGAACACCTCTTCGGTCCTACAGTGGACACTTCTCTAGAGAAGATGAGAAAAGATACTGAGGTCGCAAAATCCATGGGGGCTTTGCAACTCCCTTCCAATAGGGGATCCTTACGTTGCTCCTTTTACAGGGGTGGCTCCAAAACTACTTTCTCGGAAAATCCCTCCTCCTCTTACAAGGGCAATAATCAATCACCCTCCTCAAGAGGTTACTTAAGGGGAGGATTTAGAGGAAACAACGGCAAGGGAAGAGGCAGAGGCAACTAAAACGCACTTCCCCTGCAAACACTAAGTAGTGACTTCCCTCCTCTACCCCCTGATCATTCCACTCCTGTCGGAGGACGTCTCTCCCAATTTCTACCCATCTGGAATACAATCACCTCAGACAGATGGGTTGTACAAATTATCCAATATGGTTATTGCCTGGAACTAACAGCCACTCCCCCAAACATTCCTCCAAGACCACACACTATGTCTCAAGAACATCTAAACCTTCTCAAACAAGAAGTTCTCTCTCGGTTAGAAAAAGGAGCTATAGAGACAGTCCCATTTCAATATCAAGGGACCGGAGTATACTCCCTATACTTCCTAATTCCCAAAAAGGAGGGCTCTCTAGGCCTATATTAGACCTGCGAGATCTTAATCTATACATCCAATCATATCACTTTCACATGGTAACACTCCATCAAGTGCTCCCATTCCTTCAGCAAGGCGCCTTTATGTCAACCGTAGATTTAAGACGCCTACTTCCATATTCCAATCCACCGAGGCTCATCGCAAATACCTAAGGTTTGTGATAGCGGGACATCACTACCAATTCAAAGTGCTTCCTTTTGGAGTCACCACTGCTCCCAGGGTTTTCACCAAATGCCTGGCAGTAGTCGCAGCTCATCTACGAAGACAACACATTCACGTCTTCCCATACTTAGACGACTAGCTCATAAAAGCCAGCTCGCAAGCATACTGTCTACAACATACTCACAAACCAGTGAAGCTGCTCCACGATCTGGGATTCACAGTAAATCTGTCCAAATCCCATCTCCAACCCTCCAACAGGCATGTGTATTTGGGAGCTACTCTAGATACACAAAAGGCTCTGGCCTATCCCAATCCGGCCAGAATCCGCAACATTCAAACTCCACTTTGCCAATTCCAGCCTCAACACTCATTACCAGCTCGAGTGTTCATGAAGTTACTAAGAATGATGGCGTCTTGCATCCTAATAGTCCCCTACGCAAGACTTCAAATGCGTCCCCTTCAGGAATGCTTAGCACGCCAGTGGAATCAGTCTCGGGGTCACTTATCAGATCTAGTGTTGGTGGACAGCCGCACTCATCGCTCTCTGCAGTGGTGGAATCCACAAAACCTCCTTCATCGACCCAATTCCACAGACAGTAGTAACAGCAGACTCGTCGCTCACTGTTTGGGGAGCTCATCTCCAAACTCACACAATTCAGGGCATGCGGAGCCTGCAGCAAAAACAGCTTCACATAAATCATCTAGAGCTTCTAGCGATATTTCTAGCGCTCAAAGCCTTTCAAGTTCTCTTGGTAGGCAAAGCTGTCCTGATACGCACAGACAACATGACAGCAATGTATTACATACAAAAACAGGGGGCGCGCACACTCTCCAGCTGTCACAACTAGCACAGACCATCTGGAGGTGGGCCATACGTCACAAAATGTATCCCCTTGCAGAACATCTTCCAGGAGTAGACAATCAAATCACAGATCTGCTCAGCAGACAGAGACAGCAGATCCACGAGTGGGAACTCCACCCTCGAGTTCTCCTGCCATTCTTTCAGATGTGGGGCTTCCCAGACATAGATCTGTTCGCCACACGCCAAAACGCAAAATGCCCAAGCTTCGCCTCCAGGTATCCACACGCATTGTCCAGAGGCAATGCACTATGGATGAATTGGTCAGGAATATTTGCCTATGCTTTTCCGCCTCCCACTTATTCCACTAGTGGTTCGGAAGCTCAGGCAGGCGTCCCTGACACTAATCCTAGTTGCTCCCACATGGGCCCGTCAACCGTGGTTCACCACCCTGTTGGAGCTCTCAGTAGTCCCTCACCGCAAACTACATCTTACACCCAATCTCCTCACGCAGAGCCGTGGAGAGATAAGACATCCAGATCCCGGTCATCTCAACCTTGTGATCTGGCACCTGAAGTCATAGAGTTTGGCTACCTTAATCTTCTGCCAGACTGCATGATCATTATCAAAGAGACTGGACGTCCTACTACGAGAGCTTGCTATGCAGCAAAATGGAAACGGTTTGTTATTTATTGTAATAACAATCAAATCAACCCGCTTGATGCTTCAGTTCAGAACATCATCTGCTATTTACTGCATCTACAGCGTTCAAATTTAGCGTACACATCCATATGTTTGCATCTTGCTGCAATAGCCGCATACCTTCAAAATAGACAACATCTGTATCTCTTCAGAGTGCCTGTTAATAAGGCATTTATGGAAGGACTCAAGAGTCATTCCCCCAACACTTCCACCTGCCCCAGTGTGGAATCTCAATATTGTCCTCACCAGACTCATGGGTCCACCCTTTGAGCCATTGCACAAATATGAGCTGCAATTTCTCACTTGGAAGGTCGCTTTCCTCATAGCTATTGCATCACTGAGGAGAGCAGATGAGCTTCAGGCACTAACCATAGAGGAACTATTTTTACAAGTACACCAAAACAAAGTGGTTCTTTGGACTAATCCTAAATTTCTACCCAAAGTGATTTCTGCCTTCCATATCAACCAATCTGTTGAGTTTCCTGTGTTCTTCCCTCAACCAGATTGTGGCAGAACGTGCTCTATACACCTTAGACGTTAAAAGAGCATTACTCTATTACATAGAAAGGACAAAACCTTTTCGTAAGACAAAACAACTTTGTTGCTTTTGCTCCACCTCATAAAGGCAATCCCATCTCAAAATCAGGTATTGCACGGGGGATAGTCAAATGCATTCAAACATGCTATGCAAAAGATAAAACAAACATTAACAATTCCCCCTAGAGGGCACTCCACTCGTAAAATAGGGGCTTCTATGGCTTTTTTAGGAAACATTCCCATAGATGACATCTGCAAAGCTGCAACATGGTCTACACCTACACATTCACAAATCACTATTGTGTAGATGTGTTAGCAAGACAGCAAGCTAGTGTGGGCCAGGCAGTTCTACGTACACTCTTTCAAACCTCTGAAACAGCTACAGATTAGCCACCGCTTTGGGAGATTACTGCTTTCTAGTCCATGCAAAGCATGTGATCTACAGCTCACATGCCTCGAACGGAAAATGCTACTTACACAGTATGCATCTGTTCTTGGCATGTAGAGCTGGAGATTAACATGCGCCCACCCGCCTCCCCGGGTACCTATACCTGTTGCAATGATATCTTACTTAGATACATAAACATGGACATCTCTATTCTACTACTCTTACTAACTCCATTATCACCCTCTGCGGGAAAACAATCTAACAATGGAGTCGATGCCCATGCGCACTATCCCCAAAAGGAGGAGTCACCGACCTCGTGACTCGAAAGACTTCTTCGAAGAAAAACAAAGTGCAAACATCCGGACCCAACACTAGATGGCAGGCTATGCAAAGCATGTGAATCTACAGCTCTACATGCCAAGAACAGATGCATACTGTGTGCTCTCCATGCCACTGGAGTCAAGCTATCCTGCCTGAAGAGGGGTGAAACCCCGAAACCGGTCCTAGGATGCTTGTTTCCAGTCTAGGGAGGGCCTGGCAGTTCGAGCTGGACTGTTCCCATTGGGCGCAGGGTCAAGACTGATTTGCATATGGCTGGGTCCAAACTGGAATGGCATGGTGAGCAAAAAAACGATGGATTTAGGCCCAGATCTCTGTATTGGGGTGAATGTATGACATTGTTCTGCATTCTGTCCATCAATTGTTCTTTTTGCATTTGTCACCCCGAGTGGGATGGGTATGCCCAGACGTGGGTCCCTTGCTCTCCATGCCACTGGAGTCAAGCTATCCTGGCTGAAGAGGGGTGAAACCCCGAAACCGGTCCTAGGATGCTTGTTTCCAGTCTAGGGAGGACCTGGCCTTGCAGTTCGGGCTGGACTGTTCCCATTGGGCGCATGGTCAAGACTGATTTGCATATGGCTGGGTTCCAACTGGAATGGCATGGTGAGCAAAAAAACGATTGATTTAGGCCCAGATCTCTGTACTGGGGTGAATGTATGACATTGTTCTGCATTCTGTCCATCAATTGTTCTTTTTGCATTTGTCCCCCTGGAGCGCCTTCAGGCCCCCAGGAGGTAGGGGGTACTCCGACCGGAAACACGCCGGTGGGTTCTCCCTCGGCGTCGGTCGAAGACCTCGACTCCGTACCTGGGGTCATCATGGCATTGGTGCACATCCCGGTGTTGCTTCCAGTTTGACGTCGGCATCGTCAGATGAGGTTTAACTGGAGGTAGATACGACTCTGCCCGACGTCGGTTGACACTGGAGACGCCGCTCATAGCCGTTGCAGTTCCCGTGTCTTCTCCTTTGCATTCTGAGGACGAAGCTGGCTCTGTTGCTGTTTCTCCAGCATTGCAAGGTGGCTCAGGTGACACCTGTGACGTCGACTGCTTGGTGGGTCTTGTTCAGCCTCTTGTGGGAGATTCTTGGGCTGCATTGAGTCTACAACCCTCTCCTATGTCTGATCTGCTTTCTCCGCCATGAATGGCGATTGAGGCTAGTGCAGCTTTTGCTGAAGTTATTAAGAGAGCTGCTGATGTCTTGAAATTGCAGCTTCCTTCGGTGACTTTGTCATCTGATCCCTTGTTGGATCTGCTTCACCAAGGTGTGACAGGTGTTGAACCCTTACTGTCCTATGGAGAGTCTCTGTATGATATTCTCTTTGGAACTTGGGCGATGCCAGTGACTCTGTTAATCATGCCATTTCCCATCGCCATCGTCTTGCTCCGGACGACCCGGTCTGTCTTTCTCGACACCCTACTGCTAAGGGATTCGTCGTGCATGCTGCTAAGACTTCACAGAATCCAGATGTGTCTCCTTTACTTTCACCAGGTTGAGAATCTAGGTGGTTGGATCTATGTGGGCGGAATATCTTTGCTTCAGCTAGTTCGGCCTTGAGGTCGTTAAACACGTCTTGTGTCTTAGGCAGGGCTTCATATGCTTTATGGAACTCTCACCCATCTGCTTCCTTCGCTTCCTGAAAGGGTCAGGGCTGCACTCTTTCAGCTTGCGCAAGATGCCCGTGAGATGGCAAAGTTTAATATTAGGTCGGCAGTGGACACCACCGATTATATTGGCAGAGCTATGGCTTGGTCTGTTGCTCTTTGTAGACACGCTTGGTTGTGTGAGTCGATATTCCCCAATAATGTTCAGGAGAGTTTGAAAGATATGGCCTTTGACTGTGTTTGTTTATTTGACAGTCATGCAGTTTCAGCGTTACAACGCCCCATGGCTGGTCACTTATAGTTTTGCGTTATCAGGTCTTTTGCTTATCTTTTATATAGCCACAGTCGTGGAATCTTTAGGTTTAAGGATTTAAATCCTGCCTCTGCTGCTGTTGCACTTTGTGGTGTTGAAGTATTAAGCACAACTTCTTTCTTACTGCGAGAGTGTTTGACTCCGGATTTGACAATTTTATTCTCCGGATTGTCTTTGCAGCTGTCTAGCTGGTTTGTTCTTTTATTTTACTCTGATGAGAAGCTTGGTCTCAAGAGTTAATTCCATTTTTTGGGTATACATCTTGTTCTACGTGGAGTATTGGTTTGCTGTTGTATAGCTCAGTGTATAGCTCCCAAACTTTTTCGACCCGCGGCTCCCTTGACCCATTGGCCATTGCCCGTGGCTCCCCACTGTTACTTTTTTTGGATGGTGGGGTGGATGTAAGCCCCGCCTCGGGAGTACTTGCATTTTTCTCCCTGAAAATAATTGGGATGAAGCTGATGAAGATATAATCATATACGCAGGGTTTTTCATATTGCTAAGGTGACGCTTCTAATAAAATATTCCTAGTTACAAGTCTTTGCCCATGTCTTTTTTTAGAGTACCCTCTCAAACTTTTTTATCCCACTTGCAGTGCTAGATAGCACCCTCTGCATGTAGGCCCCATTGCCAAAGTGTTTCTGTGCTTGAAGAATATTTGCATGCACTTCCATTTCTACCCATGTCATACGTGCCAACACACCTCTCTCAGCAGAGTGACTCACAATTCTTTTTTTTTTGTCAAAATCTGTTTATTGAATGTTTTTTCACAGATTACAAACATAGCATAAAGAGCAAGAACCACAGTGCGTTCAGATTTGCTCTACAGGTGCACGTACCAGTCCTTAGATAGCTAAAAGAAAATAATTCACACAGTTTCACATTACAATGGTGAACAGCTCCTGCATCGTATCCCCTCGAGGAGATTTGAACTATTCCGATAAGTAGTCTTATTATCTCCCATGCAGTACAAGCGCAAACCCCCTATATACCTTCTGGAGAGATGAACTCCTTCGTTGGGTGAACAACTAACACCCAAGTGGGTAATTAAGGTTTTGCAGCGTGAATCTTTCTGGATTCACTATGCTGTGCATTATTCCGCGGTCTAGTGGTTGGGTCTGGAATCGTAATCTCTTTTCTCTTTTTTTTTTTTTTGTGTGGCCCAGGTGGGCGTCGATGCCCCACCATTTGGTGTCCTCCCGTGACGTCGGCACGCTTCCTCCGGAAGCTCCCACCCCTGGGCGCCATCTTCAGATTCTTTTTTCCGCCGTTGGGTTTGGATCGTCACGAGGAGCTCCAGAGTTTTTGAAGAGGAGAAAAGAGGAAAAAAAGCAGAAAAACACAGAGGAATTGGAGTTTCTTCATCACACGACAAAACATAGAACCGGGTCGACGAAGTAGGTGAGAAGGAGGAAAAACTTCGACGTCCGACGGAGAATGCGCACACAGGGGGCTCCCTGAGCGCGGGAATGGACAAGGCACCATTCAAATTTTGCCGTAACTGCCACCACAAGTTCGCGCAGAAGGACCAGCATCCAGTCTGCAACCTCTGCCTGCCGATCGACCATCAAAGTAACGACTGCAACGCCTGCTCGGCATTCGCCCCCAAGACCCTCAGAGTGAGGGACAGACAGAGGAGAGCAAACTACAGCATGCAGGGGCAAGGACAACCTCCGTCGCTTCGGGACCTGGGCCTCTCCAGCGGAGAAGAGGACAACATCGCCGAGGGACCAGAAGACTGCACGGTCGTAGAGACCGATAAGTCGAGGAAGGAGGTAAGAGAGACGTCAACCCATAAAACCCCGACAGACTCTCGAAAAACCGAGCCAAAGTCCTCGAAAGGAGCACTGGCGGCGAAGCAATCGACGACCACAGATGCGTCCACGGACAAACAGCCCAGCGGATCCTTCAATAAGGACTCCCGGCCGGCGAAAGCTCTAGACACACCCCGGTTGTCGAAGCACGGTTCCGAAAAGCCGCAATCGACGCCGAAGGGAAAAGAGCAGAAGGCAACTTCGACGTAAACATCCACGACCTCGAAGAGAAACGCCGAAACTCTCGACGCCGAACAAGCGGCCGAGATGGAGAGGAAGAAAAGAAGGCTCGAGGCCGAAATGAACAGTATCCTCCAGAGGAAGAATGACTTCGACGAACGGATGAGTACATACTCCATCCCCTCGAAGCCCTCGACGGTTGTCGAAGCAGAAGTCCAGGAAGAGTTCGCCGCCGACCCGCCGAAAACTCCCGAACCGGCGGAGCAACAGGACAAAGAGGGCCTGTATTATTACACTGAGGGCGATGACGACCAGCAGACGCACTTGGGTTCGACACCCTCGGAGGCTCAGGACCTGGAATGGCAGACGACATTGGCGTATACAATATGGTCGTCAGGAACGCTGCAGCAACCTAGAGGGTGGAAATGGAGGAAGAAAAACCAAAGGCTTGTTTTCTCTTGGAGACATTGCTGCCAACCCAAACTAGGAGCTAATTCCTTCCTATGCTCCCAAGTGTGCTGGACCAAGGCAGGGAAGCTTTCAAGGAGCCATCAACCTGCAGATCTGTCACCCCCAGAACAGAGAAAGTACAAGCACTCTTCTAAAGATCCAGCATATATCCAAGGATCCGTACCAGCTGACTCTATTATGACAGCCAGGAAGAGGGCCAACGTTCCCACGAACTCAGGGCCACCTCCAGACAAGGAGAGCAAGAGAATAGACCTCACAGGGAGGAAAATTGAGAGGAATGCGGCAAATCACTGGCGCATCGCCAACTCCAATGCCCTAACAAATAGACATGCCTACCAGCATTGGGACGAAGTAGGGCAGCTGCTCAAACATCTCCCAACCGAAGACCAGCAAAGAGCAGCGCACCTGGTGGAGGAAGGCAAGAACATGGCCAACACCTGCCTGAAGTCGGCCTTGGACGCAGCAGACACATCAAGCAGGCTTATGATGATCGGAGTAACAGAAAGAAGGCATGCCTGGCTGAGGATCTCGGGGTTCAAGCCCGAAGTACAGAACAATATCCTGAACATACCCTTCAACGGGGAAAAGCTGTTCGGCACACCAGTGGACGAAACGCTGACACAGCTGAAAAAGGATAACGAGACTGCAAGGTCCATGGGAGCACTGCAGTTCAGAGGGATGAGAAGGGGCACCCCCTCATGAAGACCAAATGGCAGAGGAGGGAGCCAACCGGGAACATCGCACCAGGCCTTCCAGCAAACCTATCAGGGAAGCAACCAGGCGCAACAAGGTCAGCAACAACAAGGCTGGCAGAACCAACAGAGGGGCCAGTCCTTTCGAGGTCGACCGAACGGACGAGGCCAGATGAGGAGAGGGGGACAGCAACCCGCCCCCAAGTGACTCCACAGTACCAAACGTGCCCACACACACAACATCCCTAGTGGCGCGGCACAACAAAAGACCCAAAGAACAATTAAAAATCAACGATCATGTTACACCAGTAGGAGGCAGACTAAAACACTTCTTCCAGGAGTGGAAGAAAATAACGGACAAATTGATACTCAACATCATACAGTTCGGCTACTGTATAGAACTGGTAAAAAAGCCGCCAAACAGGAGGCCAACCAACAAAACACGCTCAGCAGAAGAGCTATCACTCCTTTGGCAGGAAGCATAAGAACTCATCCACAAGGAGGCTATAGAAAGAGTACCATTCAAGGAAAGAAACAGGGGAGTGTACTCCAACTACTTCCTTGTACCAAAAGTAGACGAAACGTTAAGGCCCATACTGGACCTACGGTTCCTAAACAAATACATAAAAACTCAAAAGTTCAAAATGACGTCCTTGCAGAAGGTGATACCTCAGATAAGGCACAGGGATTTTATATCCACAATAGACCTCAAGGATGCCTACCTGCACATTCCCATGAACCAAAAACACAAACATCTACTGAGATTTACCATCAGCAAGACACACTACCAGTTCACGGCCCTAGCCTTCGGCCTAAAATCCGCACCAAGGGTCTTCACAAAATGCCTAGCTGCCGTAGCAGCACACCTGCGGAGACAGGGAATACATGTATACCCCTACCTCGACGACTGGTTGGTAAAGGCGAACTCCTACAACCAATGCAAACTACATGCTCAGCGGGTCACACATACGCTGACAGAACTAGGCTTCTCGATACACAACGGGAAGTCCTCGCTAGAACCAGAACAGGTGAAGATCTTCCTGGGTGCACAAATCGACACCATTCAGGGCAGGGTGTTCCCCAGCGAAAAGAGAACCTTTGCAATGCTGAAGGAGACTCCTCAATACCAGAAGGGGCAACGTCTGACAGTGAGGACGGTGAGCAAGCTCATGGGGTTGATGGCGTCCTGCATACACCTAGTCCCCAATATTCGAATACACATGAGACCATTCCAGGAATGGCTCCAACAACAGTGGTCACAGGCAACAGGGAGTTGGGAAGATCTAGTGGTTGTAACGCACGCAGTGCAGGAAGAGATAGCATGGTGGAACAAGGACAACATAACGAGGCGAAAACCATTTACACCACCAACTCCGACAGTGACCATCACAACAGACGCATCCCAAATGGGGTGGGGAGCGCACATGAACCTGCTCAAAGTAAGGGGTTTATGGACACAAACAGATGCGGTCAAACACATCACCTACCTAGAACTAAAGACCGTGTTCCTTGCACTAAAAGCGTTCCAGAAACAGCTGTACGGGCAAAGAGTGTTAGTACAAACAGACAACACCACAACGATGTTCTACATCAACAAGCAGGGAGGAACACAATCAGTGGCGCTGTCAAATCTAGCGCAAGAGATATGGAAATGGGCAATCCCATTACAAATAGACCTCCTGGTGATACATCTACCAGGGAAGGACAATGTGGAAGCGGACAGACTCAGCAGACAGACATCAATCTCACACGAGTGGGAGCTCAACCCGCAAGAGACGCAAAGGCTATTCAAGAAGTGGGGGACCCCACAAATAGACCTGTTTGCAACACACCAGAATGCAAAATGCCAATACTTCGCATCCAGACAGCCAGGCCAACAATCCCAAGGAAATGCCCTATGGATGAGCTGGTCAAAGATATTTGCCTACGCTTTTCCGCCGATACCGCTGATACACAAGGTGCTCAGCAAGTGCAGAACAAGCAACATGACGCTAATTCTGGTGGCACCACAGTGGGCCAGGCAGTCCTGGTTCTCACAGATAGTGGAAATGGCACAAGGGCCACCACACAAGTTCCCAAGAAGAAGAGACCTGCTCTCGATGCAAAACGAAAGGGTGCTCCACCCAGAACCAGAGAGCCTCAGCCTAGCAGCGTGGCTCCTGAAGACTTGGAGTTCGCTCACCTCAAGCTTCCCCAAAGCACGCTGGCGGTGCTGCGAGAAGCAAGGAGACCCACTACACGGAAATGCTACGCAGCAAAATGGAAAAGATTCACTCAATGGTGCACCAAGGAAAAGCTCCACAGGAGAATCACCAGGGAATCAACAGTGCTAAAATACTTAACACACTTGCTAAAGCTGCACCTCGCTAAGAGTACACCTGGCAGCAATAGTAGCCTATACAAGAGGAGAAACAGGGAAAAGTTTCTTTACATCTCAGGTGGTAAAAAGATTCCTAGAGGGGGTCAAGAGAATAGCCCACCAAAGAGGATGCCACCGCCTGCATGGAACCTCAATGTAGTTCTAACACAGCTTATGAAAGCACCTTTCGAACCCATTCACAAGGCCTCTCTACATATGCTCACAATAAAGACGGCCTTTCTGGTAGCAATTTCCTCACTACGCAGGGTGAGCGAATTGCAGGCGCTCACACTACAAGAACCCTACATTCAGATTCACAATGACAGGGTGGTAATGAGGACGGACCCACACTTCATGCCAAAGGTGGTGTCCAAGTTCCATATAAGTCAAACAATACAAATTCCAAGTTTCTTCCAAAACCATCCACCAGCGCAGAGAGGGCACTGCACACTCTGGACGCCAGAAGAGCAGTAATGCATTACATCGAAAGGACTAAAGATTGTAGGAAGACAAAGCAATTCTTTGTGTCCTTCGCAAGCAGTTTCCTGGGCAGACCAGTGACTAAAAACACTATCGCACGATGGATCGCACAGACAATTCAATACTGCCACAAACAGGCAGGCCAAGAACTACAAGGAGCAGCACAAGCTCACTCTACCAGGAAAAAGGGAGCAACGATCGCCTTCCTGGCAAACACGCCCATCCAAGACATTTGCCTGGCGGCAACATGGGCTTCAGTGCACACGTTCACTAAGCACTACTGCGTGGATAGACAGATGAACAAGGAAGCACAAGTAGGTCAAAAAGTGCTTCAACATATATTCAACAACCAACGCTCATCTTCCACCCAGCCGCCACACGCATAGCAAACCGCTACAAAGTCTATGCACAGCATAGTGAATCCAGAAAGATTCACACTGCAAAACAAATAGTTTCTTACCTGTCGGTGTAGTTTTGCAGCTTGAAGTCTTTCTGGATTCACTAGCGAACCCACCCGCCTCCGCCAGAAAGATGAGACGGGAGGAAAGGGGGACTAAGATATGGAAAACACCTTCAAAAGGTAAAAGGATAAACAGGAAAAGCACAAGACAAGAAAATAAGAATCCGAAGATGGCGCCCAGGGTTGGGAGCTTCCGGAGGAAGCGCGCCAACGTCACGGGAGGACACCAAATGGTGGGGCGTCGACGCCCACCTGGGCCACAAAAAAAAAAAAAAAGAGAAAAGAGACTACGATTCCGGACCCAACCACTAGACCGCGGAATAATGCACAGCATAGTGAATCCAGAAAGTCTTCAAGCTGCAAAACTACACCGACAGGTAAGAAACTATTCGTTGCCTACTCTCGGCAACAAAGAAAGGAAAGGAAAAAGAAGTCAAAGTAACAATTGAAAACCAAGAACAACTATACCCAGGGAGGTTCGTGGGGCAATGTTATGAGCCAGAGAGCCGGGTAGGAAGCCAGACCTGCGCGGGGGCCCTCCCGCGACCAGCATGGGGTACAACTGCAATCGGGGCCACATACAGCTTTATTTTTGCTGTCTCCTCCCTAAAATTGCCTCCAAATCAATGCAAGCCAAATAAATTCCTCAGATTTTTTTTTTAAACGTCCCTCTCTCTTGCTTCCAAATGCTAGCATTATGCCGTATATGGTGTTTTACTTCCCTGTGCTCAAGGAGAGAGCAGGCCTGTCTGGAAATGTGTGTGTACTGAAAGAAATGTGTGGTGGAAGTACCTATGATTCAAGTACAAATGTCAATACTTAATAATACTTAGGGGCCGATTATGATGTTGGTCGGAAAGGCTCCGAACGGGATTCGGATTCTCCGAATCCAATTCGGAACCTATGTTTCCGACCGAATCGGATATATTTCCGATCGACTGATTACGATGCAAGGAAACCGTTCGGCTGTCCGATTTGGTTCCGATCAGCATTTGGACAGCCCAAGCCGTTTGGAGCCAAATCGTACAGCTCTATGGATACGGTTTCCGACCGAGCGATTACGATGTCCCGTTCTGACAGCCGTTCCGAATCGGTCTGCTCGATGCAAAATGGCTGTCGGAATCTGACTTTGGGGGCCCGTAGTAGGCCCCCCTTCACCCGTAGGCTTGCGGTTGGGGCCCATGGGGGTACCCAAGAGACCCCTCTTTCCAACCATGCACAGTGTGGCAGGCACCATGAGGTGCCCGCCACAGGGTGCAAGGTTTTCCCCAACCACCCCTTTTTTCAATGGGATCCTGTGTTCTCGTTCGGAACACAGGCTCCCATTGAAGTCAATGCGAGTCCAACCAAACGTTGTTCTGAAGCATAATAATCGGTCGGTCGGACTCGCAGAACCCGATTCGGTCAGAAACGATTCCGGAACCGATTCGGTCGGAAGAGTTTCCGATTGACATCGTAATCAGCCCATTAGTGTGTTTAATAGACAGGACAACTGTACTTTCCTGATAACTTTCATTGGTGTAAAATGCATTTGGAAAAAACCAAACTATTAACGAGTCTAACAAAATACATCAGGCGTCTTCCGCTTACTTTGGGAGTGTTGGAACGTGGGGATCCAGTGAAATATGGAGGTCATCTCCCTCGACATGCCATCAATTAACCACTACATTTACAGCTTTAGGCATGTCACTTACAAATCATCGACATCATGCGTTTCAGTCTAATTAGTTTAACTGAAGCCAACAGACCCTTCAACATTAAATGCATTAAAGTGCTTGGTGCATGGCTCCCCTGGCTAGGTTTGACGGCTCCCCAGGGAGCCACGGCGCACAGTTTTGAAACCACTGGTATAGCTTTTTAAGTTGACTACTTACGTAGTCTATTTGTTTACTATTAAATAGTTTTCTGTGAGTACCCTATCTTGTGTGGGCATCACTCTGCTATACAGCTTAGTCCTTCTTGGTCTTCGTTATATGCTCTTTTAAGGGCTATTGTGCGCTAATAGACGTTCTTTTCCTCTTGTGATAACCTTTTTGGGGTTCTGTTACATTTACACACCCCTCTGGTTTTTCTTAGCCAGAGTAATCAAGCGTTTCCCTTATTGAGCGGACTGCATATTTATTATAAGTGCTTCACTTTTTGAAGAAGTAGTGCGGGTAAATTCAGAGTTTATGGTGTATTATTTGGGAGGGTATAGGTAATTCCTTTGTTCAAATTTGGAAAATGGCGGTGTGAACTCCTGTGTGTTACACTGCCTGATAGGCAGTGTCTGAAACAGTTAATGCTGTTTTCGGTCATGCATTTCATGGTAGGAGGTTTTAAGGCTTTATGGAAAGCTCTTCTTGTTATTCTCCTACAATGTTTTTTGGCATATGTTATTTCTGCCTGAAGATTAGGTATTACCGGTCTTCTTGAGGTATGTATCTAATTTTCTCAGTGCTAACAGTCCTTGAGAAATCATGATGATGTTTATATAGTCAATACCAATGCAGCAAAACGGTTATGGCTTAAGATTCGCCTGCACACCGAGTGTCTAAATTGTGCTCACTCTTCAGGTCAACCGTCAAGAAACCCGATTTTACCAATACATATAATCACACAAGTTGAGGAGCACAAAATTCATAAACATGAGAGTTTAACTTCCGAAATTTATATAATATTCAAAACATGCACGTGACAGCAAAACCAATACTTTAGAGTAGAATGTAGATTCTTTTTTCCTTCACATTCTGATTGTTTTTCTGTTTTCTTTATTCAAAAAAGTCTTCAAAGTGATTGGATTAAACAGAGTGACATGTCCAAACAAACAGCCTACGCGTTTCGTCCCTATTCACATGGGACTTCTTCAGGACAATAATTCATACTGGGGTAATCCTAGCTTCCAAGACAACATATGTATTAAGTTCTCCACGTAGAGCCTCTGTCAAATATTATATTCTCACGTGTTTCCACTGTGAGTTCATTGCATGCTTAAAGTACCGGAGTAGCCATCTATTTTGGTCGCAGTGTCCTGTTACCTCTCACGCTTTCGTTATAGTTCCACACTCAAGCAGTCCATAAACTTCATATATTACTTTCCATGAGGCCTAAATTTTAATGGCCCCTTCCTGCTCAAATATGCGCTTAAAGAAGCGTGCAATACCTCCCATTTTTCACGGAGAGTAGCCATCATGGACCATGATGTTAAGCGACTCAGAGTAAAATAAAAGAACAAACCAGCTAGAAAGCTGCAAAGACAATCCGGAGAATAAAATTGTAACAAAGCGTGAGAGGTAACAGGACACTGCGACCAAAATAGATGGCTACTCTGGTACTTTAAGCATGCAATGAACTCACAGTGGAAACTAAGATTCAATTGGCTCGTGCAGCAGGAAGAAACATAGAAAAAAATCTAAGCGAAAAGCTATGGTCTTAGCACACATCTCCCAATACCATTTCAGGTGTTTATTCTTTTCTTGCCCTAAAGGGTACGAAGCCATGATCTAAACTATATCTCAATTGGTTAACAGGGGTGGACCTGTATGGGGAGTAAAGCATCAAAAAGAACACAAACAGAAGTATGACAGCAACTGTGGATTATGATTAAAAAAAAAAAAACTGTGAACACCAGGAACAAGTTCAATAAGTAATCGAAGCCATTGAGAATTAAACAAATAAAAGCTAATGTGGTAATATTGGAAGATGGACATAGCTGGAGCATGAACGGACTGGTTAAATGCCCTTTTGTGTGCATTCTAAAGGACCAGTAGTTATCTCGTCTTAAGTTGATAATTTTTTTTACATATCTCGTTTCTTCTGCTCTTTAACACATTTTTATGATATTGTTTTCCTTTCCGTTGTCCTTTTTGTGGGAAGAAAATGTGTTGTAATTTTAACCTCTATTAGATATCCTTTATATTCTTGTTTATCTAAAGCATCACATCTTTTATCAAACATGTATGTAAATATATTTATATAAAGGGTATTGTGGTGTCTTCCATTTCCCCTTCTCTGGTATGGTGTATTCCAACTACCTGGAAGCCTGGTTTAGAATGTCGGGGCGAGGAGGCAGTGAGAGAGGGAGAGTTGTGAGGAGTTGTGAGGAGAGCGGTTGGGCAGAGCTTAGAAGAATCACCTAATGAAGGACATTACGTCTTCTATTTCCTCTGGTCCTTCCTTGTGGAAACTACAACATGACCTCAACACTATTCTTAATTTCAACCTAGACAGATCTAAACAAAAAAAAAACCACATACACCAAACTACACTATACTAGACACTATTACTAGACGCTATTAGACACTGCAAGACAAATCTGCAAAATCACTGTTCAGGACAGTCTGATAGGTCATTTGCCAGCTTAGGCATTCTGTGTCTTCTGACTGTACATTCTACTCATAAGCCCCGAAGGGGCTATTCCAGAATAGATTACTGGTTGATGATGCTGGATGTCGCCCCTTGCATTCATTTGCAGCAACCAGGCATGGGAAATATGTGGCCATGTGCCAGACCCTGTAGAACTGGCACTCCCCACATAAGCCCACTGAGTACTCAGATGACAATTCCCATCGAAGGCTCGCCTATGCTCAGTTTTAGGAACAGAGGAAGAAATAACAGAGTTATTAAGTGTTAACCATGGATTGTTTGATAAAAGGCAAACCCTCTGGTAGGCTTTCAATGTCTCTATCTGTATTGCAAAACAGTTAGGGGGTTCTTAAATCACTGCATAGTAGTCTGTTCGAATCTATGATCTAAAGAAACTTCATGGACACAATGAAAGTGTTGAGACACTGCAAGAAATAAACTTGAAACTGAGGACGTTTGGGGCCTGCTGATGGAAAGTTAAAACCCTTAGGGAAATATGTTGTGGCTAGATCATATGGAGAGTGACAGAGACCAGGAAGAACATTAGCTAGGCTAATTCACCGGGTATGGGCAAATTAATCTCATAGAAGCGTCGGACAAGCACATTCTCTGTGGTACTCCACATATTATATCTGATAGAGACATCGAGCCACAGATTCCTTATCTTAGAATCCTCCCCAGGCAGTAGACTGGATCTGGAAAAAATTTCAGCAGTACCTCTGGGTGTGGGTAGAGGGCGTCTAGCGACTCCGTAGCGACTTTGTCGCTCGAATGTGACGTCAACAGAGTCCATATAAGCCCACCCCTGATGAGCTGAATTCAGTTTCTTCTGCACGAACGCGGATCCGTACTGCAGTGCCTCCAGCGTAGCAGTGTTCCCCTTTTTTCTACCCTTCATCAATGTCCTTGGGGTTCAAAGCTTGTGAGTACTGTGCATGACAAATGTCCACCACAGACCCTCGCTCGGTGTGCATGTGGTGCCTGGGTGAGCACCACGACTCCAAAGAGTGACTCCTGTCGCCAGCTCCGACCGAAAGTGCGCAGGGAATGCTGCATGAAGCTCCTTGTGGCGCGGATGTCAGTCATCAAAGTCTTCTTGTTGTGCTTGGTCCTGTACGCGCTCTACAGACAGACCGCGCGTCCACGCTATGAGCCGTTCCCGCAGGCGTCATTCTCCTTCGACGTCCGGGGGTAAGTCTCGGCGTCTGCGGTCTAAGTCACGGTGCTTCCCGCTTTCGTCGCCTACCACGGGTCCCCGCTCTCCTGTTGAAGTGTTGAGGCAGGGGTCCGTCCCGCATCTCCCCACCTCTCTTGGAGCCGGGGCGTCTTTGACCCAGACGAGACAATATTCTCCAACTCTTCATTCTATTCTTGGGTCATCACCTCCCTCTGGTGTGCCCTTGGGCCCCACGGAAGTGCATGAAGTTGTGCATGTGACCCCGCCGGCGGGTTCTCCGCGGGCTTCAGGTCGGTCTCCTGTTTCTGACACCTTAGCGATGCTGGTACACAGCCCGTCGAGGCTCCTACCTTCAGCTCTTGCTTCTGGTCTGTCTACTCCAATGTCTGTGTCTGGCTCTTGTCTGCCAGCTCCCATAGTGGTGCTGTTGATGCCGATCGACGCTTCTTCCGACGTCAAGGCGGTGGCGACCGGCTTCAGTTACGGCGTCGGATGCAGTGCCGATTGAGCTGACTGTCTCTGACTCCCTCTGGTTTTTCCTTCTGAGGACCGTGGTTGTGGAAGTACTACAGACAGTGTGGTGTGTCCCCTTCCCATTACAGATATGGTTCCACCCCCTATGCAGTCTAACTGGTTACTTGACTTGGGTTACGCCAGTGGCTTAGAATCTTATCTAGTCTCCTGCCTCCTCCTGGTTTGGCTACGGAGGTGAGTTCCACTCTGGCGGACATGATCAATCGAGTTTCTGTCGTCCTGGATTTACAACTTCCTTCTGTGGAATTGTCAACGGACCCTTTAATTGTCATTCTACATCCTAACCAGTTTAATGTTGAGCCTGTACTTCCTTATAGTGGCTGTATATTCGATATCCTGCTAAGTGGCTGGGCTAAACCTGAAATAGGGCTCCCTGTGGATCGCTGTATTTCTCACAGGCATCGCCCAGCCCTGGGGGATCCCTCCTGTCTCCTTAGGCATCCCTCTACTAGGAGCTTTGTGGCTCAGGCTGCTTTGGCCACCCAAAATAATGATTTTCTCCCTCCTATCCCTCTGGGGAGAGTGTCCAGGAAATTTGATGCTTATGGTAGACATATTTTCTCCTCTTCTAGCTCTGCGCTGCGCTCTGAACACTTCTTGTGTCCTCGCCCGCTTCTCACACGCCTTGTGGGACTCCGTGGAACGCCTCTTGCCCTCCCTTCCAGAAGACACCCGGAATGCTCTTGTTCCTCTGGTACGAGATGGGCAGCAAGCTGCCACTCTTAGCATCCACTGTGGTTTAGATTCCACCGATTCTGTTGGTCGGGCTATGGCCTTTTCCATAGCTCTGTGGGTGTGCATGGTTGCGGCCTTCCAGGGTTGAGGAGACTGTGCAAACTGCTTTATTTGACATGCCTTTTGATGGCATCTCTCTTTTTGGTGTGCATGCCGACTCAGCCTTATGCCGGTTCAGAGATAGTAATGGTGGTGCAGAGTCTTGTTGTACTAGGGTTATCGGGAACAGTTTTTTTTTCCTTTGACTCTTGTCCGCCTTCTCTATGAATGGTCACACCTGGTGTGGTGTTCCTGCTTTCTGCAGGTACTTTTCTTCTCATTTATGCTGTCAGTGACAGATTTCATTTCTAGCCATCTGGAACACATCTTGCTTTGCGGTCTCACTGGAGTATTTTCTTACATCTTCTTTCTGCCACTTGGTTTAAACTACCCAAAAACATACTCTGTGGTAGGTATTCTGTTATGTTGTGATGTGATGATGCACTATACCCTTATTCTCAGAATTCGGGGACCTTATTTTGTACGCCTTAGAGGCATTTGTAAGCTTATCTATGCACTTAGTATCCCTTATGGGGACTATCATTTCATATTTTCTCTGCCCCCCCCTCCATATGGGTGACACTGGTACCACAGGCAGGCACACACTTGACCTGGTTAACTTTTGTTCTGGTCTTTGGCCCACTTCGATGGGGCCCCTTCTCTTAGCTCTGTTTTACACTGTGGGACACATCGATTTTCTCCTACACATTTTCTGATTGTCATAATCAAGTATTTGTTGCCATTAGTCTCTGCCAGCCCTTCGTTTCCCCTGGCGGTCTTCTGCTCTTTCATGGTGGACTTTCCACATGCTACTTATTCTTTGCTTCTCTTGCTACCGCCTGCTGGCATCCTTCCACAGCCTGTGGTGTTGGTTCTTGGACGATTGCCCTTGTTTTCCTGTAGTGGGTGATGTCTTCCACTTCCTACTCTTATATGGCATTGTGTTCCGGTTTCCCAGCATTGTTTTTCTACCTCCACCTCAGTTACTGTCATAACCTCTTCATTTCCAACGGAAGGATGTATTATCTCTGTTCTTCCTTGGTTACCTCTATTCTTGAAGTGTCCCTCTTTCCTCCACTTTTTGTCCTCCCGCTCACTAGTGGGGGGCGTGGGTTACCTTTGGAGGAGTGTATATACTTTTGCTGTACCCTGTATGACTTGTGTGTCTACGGGAATTTCTATGTTTTTTTTTATAAGCATGGATATAACTATCTCTTGAATGGGTCTCTTGTAGATGTTCTTTACTTCAGGTATATATGTGTGTGTATCTCATAGAGACATCTAGCCGCAGATTTCTTACCTTAGAACTTCCAGGCATTTGTCAGGATCCGGAAGATTTTTCTTAGCAATACCCCTACGCGCCGGAAGGTGGTGTCGGTTGACTCTGCGGGTCGAGTTTGTCGTTGTGGCGTCTGCGTAGTCTATATAGGCGCCACCTCGTCGCGCTGACATCCGTTCTTTTCTCGCCAGCCAGTGCAGATCCGTCTAAGGGAGCTACCCCCTGTCATTTTTTGACAGACTTTTGTCAAGTTTTTTTCCGGTTTGTAGGATGTCCAAAAAGACCTCGGGGCTCAAACCGTGGGGTGCATGTCACTGTGCCATGTTGGTTACGGGTCCCCACCTCGTGTGCCTTTGGTGCCTGGAGCGCGACCACGACCCAAAGACATGCTCCAACTGCCGGGCCATTGTGCCGAAAGCTTTGAGGGAGCGACTCGGAGATCCCCCTTGGAGATCTTCCTGCTTCCGGTCTCGGTCGAGAGGAAGGTCCGAGCTCCGCTCTAGGGGATCCAAGTCTTTGTCCTCCCATTCGAAACCTCCGAAATGGTCAGGTAAGAAGCATTATAAAAAAACACAAGAAGTCTAAGCATGCTTTGTCTTTGCCCCGTCCGTCATCCAACGAGACGGAGGAGTTTCGGCGTTCGAGGCCCGCTCTGTGGAGCAGGTGCCTGGATCGGCTATCTGTTTCCCTCCCTTCCCGTGGACAGGAGCAAACCCCGCCCAGGTAAATGAGTTTTATGACGCCATGTGTTCCGGCCGCAGCGGAAGGAGCGTCCTTGGGTTCTGCACTGTCTGCTCCGGCCCCAGCACCCAGGGCTCATCACGGATCCGTTCGCGGATTCGGAGCAGTCCCTGTTGTACCCACTCCACCTTCCCCCACACTGTGTCCGATGCTGAGACCTACCGGCGGCGCCACCCCCATTCTAATTCCAAATGACACGGAGCCCTTGGACTCTGTCATATCCTCAGCCTTATTCAGAGGGGTTAGGATTGGATGAGGATTGGGCGGGCAGCAGGACCCCTTAGAAGTCCCGCTTAAATACAGAGGAAATGGACTGCTAGGAGGAACTAGGTGATGCCAGTGGCTTGAATACCTCTCCAGAGCCTGGCATACATTCTCCTAACCTGGCTACGGAGGAAGGGGCTTACTTCGCTATGGTGATGCATAGGGCCGCAGAAGTCTTGGACCTGCTGCTTCCTACTGTGTCAGTCAAGACCAATGTCTTGATAGAGGTCCTGCAACCTGGTGTCTCCACTACGGAACCCATATTGCCATTTAATGAGGCCTTAACAGACGTTCTTCTGGTCACCTGGTCCAAGCCCAGCACAGGGGCTCCTGTGAATAGAACTATCGCCAGCCGCCACCACCCTGCACCGGGTGACCCAGCTTTCCTCTCCTCTCATCCAACCCTCGAGAGCTTGGTGGTCCAAGCCTCTATTTCCCGTTCTGCATTCCCTTCCACACCGCCTCATAGGAAATCCAAAAGGCTGGATAGCTTTAGCAAGAAAATCTTCTCTTCCACCAGTCTAGCATTGCGGTCGGTAAACACCGCATGCCTCTTGGGCCGTTACTCCCATTCATTGTGGGAGACGGTTGCGCAGGTGCTGCCGCAAGCCCTGAAGGAGGCCTGGGTTGTCCTCTCCCAAGCTGTTGTAGATGTAAGGGATGCAGCAAAGTTTGCCATACGCTGTGGCCTTGACACGACGGACTCGCTAGGCAGAGCGATTTCCTCAATGGTGGCTGTAAGGCGCCACGCCTGGCTGAGAACGTCTGGCTTCTTTGGGGATGTCTAAGCTAACCTTCTGGGCATGCCCTTTGATGACTCTCAATTCTTCAGAGACAGGGCGCACTCATCGCTACAGCGTTTCAAGGAGTCGTGGGCTACGGCCAAGTCCTTGGGCCTCTCCGTTTCATTCCGTCCCTTTCTGCTATTCTATGTTTGCCAGACCAACCGTCACTATTCAAGTCCCCCATTGTTCATAGACTCCTTAAAGGGCTTATGCATTTGTTTCCCTCTTCACCTTCATCAAGCCCCAGGGGGACTTTAACTTGGTTCTCACTTATCTTATGTGTGCACCATTTGAGCCACTGCACAATTGCCCCCTCCAGCTGCTTAATATCAAAACAGCCTTTTTAGTGGCAGTAACTTCTGCCAGGAGGGTGAGCGAATTGCAAGCTTTCGTCTCTGCCTCCTTTCCTGATCGTCTTTCCAGACCAGATAGTTTTCCGGACTAGGGCTTCTTTTTTGCCTTTAGTGATGCCCTTCCATCTGGGGCAATCTGTCACCTTGCCCACCTTCTATGCTTCTCTGCATCCTTCTACGTAAGAAGGTCTCCATCGTCTGGATCTAAAAAGAGCGTTATCGTTCTACATTAACCCTACTAGAGAGTTCCGGGTGGACGACCAACTATTTGTTGGGTACGTTAGAGCAAAATAGGGACGTGCTGTACAAAAGAGGATACTCGGTATTAAAATCTGTTACTCTTTGGCCAAGAAACAATCTGAGTCTCAGAGCTCACTCAACCAGAGCTAAGGCAGCCACCACACCCTCCAGCGTGGTGTCCCTGTTCTTGACATCTGCCAGGCGGCCACATGGGCATCCCTGCACATGCTTGCCAGGCATTATTGTCTGGATAATCTTCTCTGTAGAGAAGGCCTCTTCAGCCGCTCAGTCCTTCAGGACTTTCTGGTTTAGACTTTTTCGCAGTCCTTCCGCCAGGGATGGTATTGCTTGGGTATCTGTACTAAGGTAAGGAATCTGCGGCTAGCTGTCTCTATCAGATGGACAAGTTACTTACCTTCAGTAATTCCTTATCTGGTAGAGACATGATCTAGCTGCAGATTCCTTACCGATCCTCCCCGCACTGCGGATAAGTTCATGTCGGGGCTGATCCCTTTCAGGGCCCTAGTTGTCTTTTAATACACCACGGTCCGTTAACTTCATGGCTTTGCGCTTCTGGCGTGGAAAGTCGTGAAAAGTACTGGCAGCACGCCGAGGTCACGCCTGTATAGACGACGTGGATGCCACAACGACGAACTCACCGCCTACGACGTCATGCGGAGTCGGCCGACGCCACCCACTGCCGCACGGGGGGAATTGCTAAGAAAAATCTTGTGGATCCAGCCGGATGCCTGGAACTTCTAAGGTAAGGAATCTGCGACTAGACCATGTCTCTACCAGATAAGGCGTTACCGAAGGTAAGTAACTTGTCCATTTTGCACATATGGTCGTCTGGCCTTCTATACGGTGTACGTCGCTGCATTTTGCCTACACCCTTCTTGGGACATGCTTCACCTTCTTGGTTGTACTTGCTTTTTCCTTCCTTCTCTTCAATGAGTGCCTCTGTTTCATATTTTCGGAGGATGGCCTGTATAGCTCTTCAAGGTTCTGAATGTAAGAGCGGTTTCCTTACCATTCTTGTAGTTTTCCTAGCCGTGCTTTTCCACATTCATTGTTCTCTTTCTCCATCGTTCTATCATTGAAGGTATATTTTTTTTCAACTGTTTCTCAGGATGGTTTCCTCGCAGATTGGTGGGTGCTCTTGATTCGTTGTATGTGTTGCTGCTGCTGAGCACGTGTGTATGCTCCTTCCATTGGTTTTGATCCTGGACTCTATGGACTATTGCCCTTGGTCCCTTTGCATTCCCTGGTCTTAGGTTGCACCCTCCCCCCCCCCCCTTTTAGTGCTGCCCTTTTTAATGGTTCTGTACCGTTTTTAGGCAAGCAGAAACGGTATGCAGTTCCTTGGAGAGAAAAGAAGAGGAAGAGGCTGGGTCGGTCTACTACCCTGACCCTGTGGTAGAGACAGAGTGTCTCCCAATTTGGGAAATGGGGTCTTCACACACCAGGCTGGGTGTCATGCTTCATCATAGGGCATGCTCCTCGTCAGGCTGGCGCTGCAATGCCTGACAGGCACCCTATGAGGGGCTCTTTGTCGGAGATCTTTTTATCGCAGTCCGTTGGGTGCAGCGTGGGTATAGGGCCTTGTGGTGTAGATGTGAGTGACAAGTGTGAAGGAATAATGTGGGGAAGGCTAAAATGGGGCTCAGTGGTGCTCCAAATCCAATTTAATCGGTGAGCCCACTGGTCCCAATTAAAAACATCAAAGGTGAGCCACCGCTGAGATAATGTCCAGTAGTGGCTACGAAGTGGTGGTCAACATGTTTCTTGCCTAGTGTGTCTGGGGGATCATATGGCAATTCTTCAGGACCAATATATGTATAATATCTACACAGTGCTTGGTTCAATATTAGTATCACCTGTGAACCAAGCACTTCAAGCAATGAGGTACCTTATTAGTAGGCCAACCCCATTAGGGCGATTACCTAGCTCCTTTCGAAACACAGGCGGAGGGTATGTTAATACTATTAACATCGGTTCAGCAGTGGCTGTCTCGCCCGGAACTTACCCCGCACTCTGCCAGATCGGAAGAGTCTCACGGTCTTCTAGCTTCCTACTTCCCATGGGCTTTCCATACTCCTGCTTGGAGATCAGTCCTTTCTGTGAGCATCTACTTCACCTATCATTCTCAGATAGTCTGGCCCCTTTCTATCTTTGGACTGGCTTCTCCTATTCGGGGATCTTTGGTGAGGTCAGTTTGCAGCCCCTCCTCCAAGGAAGTTATTGCTTGGGTATTTAATTCTAAGATAAGGAATCTGCAGTTAGATGTCTCTATCAGATGGACAAGTTAACTACCTTCGGCAACGCCTTATCTGGTAGAGACAGGATCTAGGCACAGATTCCTTATCGACCCACCTATCCTCCCCGCTCAGCGAACTGAGGGCCCTGTTGTCTCGAAGATCCCCTCCTTGCATACTACTACAGTTCTTTCAATCTGCACTTATTGCTTCAAGATTTTTCCCTTTTTAATCAGTGTCTAGAGACAATTTCTCCAAGTGGCTCCGCGTTGTTAGTGCGAAAATAGTCACAAAAAGAAACTGACAGCGCGTCGTGGCAGGGCTTATATGGACTCCGTTGACGTCACATTCGAGAAAAGATGCCCTCTACCGACGTACAGAGGTACTGCTGAAAAAAGTTCTGGATCCAGTCTGGCGCATGGGGAGGTTTCTAAGATCAGGAATCTGCGGCTAGACCCGGTCTCTACCAGATGAGGCGTTAACAAGGGTAATAAACAGGTCCAACTATTTTAAAGAGTACTACAATAAGTTGTACACCTCCTTAAAAAACCCTATTAACTCTCTAATATCGGATTACCTAGATAGACTCAAAAATTGCATGGGTAGAAAAATTTGAAGAGAACCCTTAATGCAGCCACATCACTCAACTTTTATCAAGCATATGTATGGATCCTGGCCCCCCACGTCTTAGCCCGTGCTGGACGAGACATTCAATTGCGGATTCCTACCACAGTCCCTAAGGGAATCGGTGATAATCACATTATTCAAACCTGACAAGCCTGAGGAGTCCCGCTTCTCTTACAACCAGTATTGCTTCTGAAAACAGACACTAAAATACTAGAGGAGAAACTTCTCCTATTGATGCCGGGACTGCTGTTCCAGGATCAGCTTGGATTTGTCCTGGGCATATCTAGAATAAGCAATTTATGAACCTACTTCGCAACTATGAACCAACTAGACCCAGACCTAAATACAACCAAAATATTTTTGGATACGAAAAGACATTCAACTCTCTTGAGTGGGGATTTTGGATGAGAGTGCTTGCGAGACTGGGAAATAGATTCCCTCATGAGTCTCGCTCCTTTCTCCACTCGGCCTGGGTCAGCTTAAGCAGGGCATTATCATACTAGGTTCAAGACCGGAATGCCCTCTGTACTCTCTTCTTTACTCATTAGCGATGGAGCCCTTGACCTGAACAATATGTGAGCACCTCTCGCATTTGCTGATAAACAATTGATATTATGATCAGCAGACATTATTTTATTGTATATTCATGACCGAGCGATAAATCTCCCTTCTCTAAAAGGTAAAATCCTAAAAATATGGAGAGATCGCTAGTCTTAAAATCAAATCGGACACTTCTGTAATCTTCTTCCTAACAAGTAAGATGACCTAGGCAGCAGTGGAGTTTAATCTGAAATGGACAGTAGGTTCTGTCAAGTGTCTTTGGATTACAGTACACTGGATAATTAGGGGTGATTTGCGACCAGATAATAGACTGTATAGATAAATGTATTAAACTCCTGTTATCCTTAATGGACCACTTTGCCTTTTAAAAATGCCCTTTCTTCCCAAGTTGCTTTCTTTTTCTCAATATACCAGTAGTCCCTTTTATGGTGTTTAAGATGTTACTATCACTGATGATTAGGCTGCTATGGGCAGGTAAGACTCCCAGAGTAGCCTGGAACACAGTCGCATTACCAAATGGAACGAGGGAGGGGGGTGGTTTTGTCTGCTCCTGATTGAAAATTATTCTGCAGGGGGGGTGGAGCAAGTTGGCCAAGATGGCAGACATCCCCTTCTGTGCTCCACGTTTCCGCTGTTAAACTCTTACAAAATCCAAGCTCAGCAACAGACATCATGCCATGGAGACAGCAGGCGTACAAGGTGACGCCGGAAAGGACAACTATGGTGCAATAATCTTGAGCAGGAAGGCCACAGGAAGAGATGAAAGGCAAGCGAGCCTCTTAGACCAGAGCACAGCGGCATGGCCGACCAAACCTAGTAACGCAAGCCCGCAGGAAGCTCCAAAGAGCGAAAAGACTGGGAGTTAGCACAGTGAACAGGTGAGAAGAAGAGCTCTGCACAGTAGCTGACAGCAAGGAGGCTTCATTCTTGTAAAATTGTGATGAACTGAGGGGAAGTGGGCCTGAATGCACAAAGCTGTAGAGTGAATCTCTGGGTCTCCATCCCATACCGCAGCCGCCCTCTACCTCCCCCACCTGTGAGAAAATGCACATCCAAGTGGTGAGCTAGTAGCACAGAGGTGAGCACCAGGGAGGAAGAAGCCCTGTGGCGATAGGAGGGCCATATCCGCCCCAGACACTGTGGGGGTGAACCGAGCATATCCCTGGAGTGGCCTACATGCTGAGGGCTAGGCCCTTTGAAAGGAGATGGACAATGACGCTCTAAATTGAACAAGCAACCAGCAGCAGATAGATGCCAGTGGACAACCAGGCCCTGAATTAAACCAACAGGAAATATACACTGGAAAGAAAAGTGAAGATCGATCCTGCTTTTGAACTCCCTTGGGGGGCAACAGGGCTAACACTGAGCTTTGTGCTTCAAATTAGAGATGTTAGGAAAGACCATAGGAGAATATAGTGCCTGAAGCACTGTTCTAGAGATCAAGGTAGACCTGGGATATCCCTGCTACAAAACACTCCTGAAAGGCCTCACAGAGAGTTGGGTAAGCAGTGTGGAAATTGAGGGGGATCACACTTGGAAAATCGGATGGCCGACAAAGAGAATCGCAAAGGACATATGGAAAAAGTGAATTCCCTCACATCTCCCTACCAGAGGCATATCGATAAATATGCCAGAACACTGCAGCAAGACAGAGTTATGGCGAAGGGAAGAGATCTGCTGAACACCATGGAGAATGAACTAAGAGCAGATGTGCCCTCATCGATGGACACAATATAAGATACTAATCAGGCATGATCGACTGAAGTAAAAGAGGGTTGGGATGGATGTGGGCCTGATACGCCAAGATCTAAGACTAGTGGTAGAAAGAGTCATGAAGCACCCAAACAAAAGACAATACTGCCATTACGTGGGGGCACACCACAGATACTCCCGATTGACTATGTTTTTCCCGGGAATGGAACTAACAAGGATAGTAGAAGCAGACGGAGCGGAGGGGGAATTCAGACCATTCTGGCCCAGTATGTATGATAGAGAGTAAATCCCACAGACTGAAGGGAATTTGGAGATCGAGTTCAAGGGACCTCCTGGATGAGTAAATAGTAGCTTCACTCAAACGCCAAAAAACACTACTTTGAGGAATACATGGAACAGCAGACCTAGCAGAGACTCTCTTAGAAGATTAAGAAGCTGTGTTCTGAGAACAGGCAATGTCACAAACATACTGCAGACTTGCTTAACTGGGAGAAAGTGAAGGGGTTGAAGGAAGAGATTATCAGGAAAGAAAGATAGCAGTAAGTCAGAGACAGCTGCACTGCAGGTGTGCCGAATACAAAGCCTTTTTAGTTAAGGGGAGGAGGCCTCCAACCCCATTACACAGGACGTACTATAACAGATCACAAAATTAATGGAAGTAATGACAGCAAACTTAGACAGCTCCATAGCCCTAGAATAACTGGAAGAGGCAATTAAACAGCTACAAGTGGGCAAAACTCTGGGCCCAAGTGCCTGCTGGGTGAAATGTTAAAGAAATTCTCTTCATTATTGAGGACACGCCTCCTAGATATGTTAACTGAAGCTAAAGAAATTGGGCAACTACCTGCCGATCTCAGTAAAGCAACAGTCATTGTGATCTGTAAAGAGGAGAAGCTGTGGAAAAGTTCTCTTCGTACCAGCCGGTATCTTTGCTAAATACAGAGGTTAAACTCCTAGGCAACATCCTCCTGAACAGACCTCTCTGAGTAATACCACATCTGATACACCCGGGTCATGTGGGATTTTTTCTGAATCGATCTAACAGACTAAGCCCAAGAAGGGTGCAGTCAGATTGTTCAAATAACAATGCAGAGGTGCACCACTTTTACAACAATTACAAATCCAAGAGATATTTCAGCAATATTCAGTATTCAGTATAAATCTCTTAATTCTCTTTTTCTTTTAAAGTGCTTCATATATATATATATATATATATATTTTTTTTTTTTAAGGGCACAATAGTAGTAGAGAATTCAATTGAGTAAGCCGTCAAACAACAACCGATTATTTGTAAATGATTCGACCGTCATTCCAATTGGAAGTTCTTCCATGAATCTTATGTCAGAATGTAACAGAACCAGATCCTCCAATCCATTTACTAGTCCATTTTTCATATATAACTTCTATTCAGATTTGGACAATTGGAAGACAAAGGGCAAATCTGCCCATCGTCAAGCACTACAGTTGGTGCCAAGGGGGAACCAAACCACTCCTCTCAGCCTGCACGCCAAGTGATAAAGATGGTTATTCACAGTTCCAATAGTAGAGGTCTGGGTGAACATCCCAAAGCCTCAAACTTCAAAGGTGAAAATGGTAAGGGTGCCACTTATCACTGCTCCTGATTGCTCTTACTGTCAAACGCCTAGCATAGTGGATCGAAGTGAGCCGGTGGGTGGTTGGGTTGACAAAGCAATCCGGTAGAGAAAATAAGATATCACTCTATATGGATGATATTCTGTTGGAAGTGACCTGTCCAAGCTGCTGGATTCCAGTACTGATGGAAATCTTTGAGAAGTTCCGACAGCGCTAGGGCTATAAGATAAACTGGCCGAAGTCCATTGTGTTAAGTATATGTGGATGGCAAGAAGAGAAATCGATCACTGCCAGATTGAAGGTCAGAGAGGATGGGTTTAGATGCTTTGGTATCAAATTAACAAGAGACTAGCCCTCTTTCCTATCAAATATAGCTACATTTAAAGACGAGGTTAAGTACTGGCGAACAATACTGCTGTCAATTCGGGGGAGTTTGGCACTCTTTAAGTTGATTTCCTTACTGTGCTGCATGTATATTATGCCAAATGCCCCATCCTTCCTGATAGTCATTCTTTAAACAATTGGGTAATTGAAGCGTATTATGGAACGGGAAAAGCACACACTTTTGATTTTGCATTTTCTGCGCTGGCAGACAGATCAGCTGTGGTTTTTACCAATTTCTGAAAGTATCACTTAACTACCTGAGTATTCATCTCCCACTCAGGTAGCATTCTACTAAAATGTAGAGCACAACTCTGGCCGCCTTATTGAAAATTCCAGTGTTCGATATCTGCAAAGCTGCTACATCCTTTCACTAAGCACTGTTGTGTGGACATTCAAATCCATTAAGAGGCTTTAGTTGGCCAGACAGCATTGAAAACTTTATTCCAATCAGCTATGTCATCTGCTCACTAGACACCACTTTAAGCAAGTATACTGCTTTTCAATCTGTGCAGAGCATGTGATCTACATCCGCACCTCTTACAAACTGAAACTATTATTTACCCTAGAACCATCTGTTTGTAACTTGTAGGGCTGTGGAGTCGCATGCAGCCTCCTGCCTCCCCAGAAGCAAGATATGATTGTAGGAAGCTAGCTCTGTATATACTATACCAAAGTAAGGTATAGTGTGCAAAGAGTCCAGTGGAACCCCAAAGGTAGGCAGAGATAAAAGTAGATAATACCTTACTCTCTATTTGTGGTAGTGTGGGCGAGCAGTAAGGCTTTATCAGAGGGTAGTGTTAAGCATTTATTGTACACACTTAGACAAGAAATGATGTCACACACTCAAAGACTGAACTCAGACCAATTTGTTTGTATAAAAATATTATTTAGTTATATTTTATTTTATAGAGCCAGGCCTGGTACAGGTAAGGATAATAATACTTTGCAATATTTAAGCACTGAAATACAAGTTGAATGCCGGTTAAATGCAGTTGGTTGGTTTACAGGTGAGTCAGCAGTCAAAATTACTTTTCAGTTACTTTGTAGATTACTGTGTAGGTTACTTCTTGGATTACTTTTCAAGTTACTTTTGCTACTCAGTAGATATCACACTGGGACATTTCCTAGACAAAAGGTAAGTAATTCAGTTTTTATACCTATGCAGTTTCTTATGGTTTTCATACAAACAAACTCCACACTTTTATGTGAATGTTTCACAGAAAAGCAGTCAGTGCAGTCCTATGGGAGGAAACTGGGTTATCGGTTTACGGGTAAGTATTTGGTTTTGGGAGTTGGTTTCCTGGGGTTAGAATGCACATGTACCCTCACCACTGGTATAGTGCACCCAGGTAGAGGGGTGACTTACCAATGCACTCAGAGGGCATCTTAGAGATGCCCCCTGAAAAACGACCTAACTCTAATGTCCTGTCTGAGTGTCTGCTTGCCAGCTGCCACCACCAGACATGTTTCTGAACCCCTGGGTCGAGAGCCTGCTGCTCTGGGGGTCTGAAACAATGCACATCCTGGGACGAGGTGCCAAGTGTCCTCCCCCTGGATGGGCAAGGTCCACGAAGGGGAAGCTTCAAAGGCTTGCCGCCTTTGTGAGCTACCCCAGCCATTTGCTGCTTCCAGCAACTGGCCCCCACCGGGTCTGACCCCCACTTTGGGCAGGAGAATCGGTGGGAAAACCAAGTGAGGAAGGGAGGTGTGCCCCACCTTTGCCAACCCCACCCCTCAGGTGGGGGAGGCGAGGTGAAGCACAACTCAGTCCCCGCCATCCTGCAGATGGGGGGACATATGCCCACCTCCCACTGGAAGGTGGCATAATAGGGGGTGTATTGCAAAACACACAAGATGATGGACGGAATGTTGCACAATGGCAAGCATTCACCCCCAGTCACAGATCTGGGTTTAATCCATCGTTATTTTGCTTCACCACGCCACCCCAGTTCAGACATGGCCATATGCAAATCAGTCTTGACCCTGTGCCTCATGGGAACAGTCCAGACCGAACTGCCAAGCCATGTCTTCCCTGGACCGGAATCAAGCATCCTAGGACTGTTCCCATGAGGCACAGGGTCAAGACTGATTTGCATATGGCCATGTCTGAACTGGGGTGGCGTGGTGAAGCAAAATAACGATGGATTAAACCCAGATCTGTGACTGGGGGTGAATGTTTGCCATTGTGCAACATTCCGTCCATCATCTTGTGTGTTTTGCATAATAGTGGGTGTACCCACCCCAAGGAAGGGACCCATTGGTCCCGACCTGTACCTACCTGTAACACCCCTAAATTTAGTATTTAGGGGCAACCCTGAATCTTTCCTCCTCAGACAAGAACCGACCAGAAGAAGAACAACCGAAGAACATAACATGTGTATTTGTAAAGCGCACGTATCACCCAAGGGTCTTAAGGCGCTGAATAACAGATGTATATTGTTACCCAACTCAATGGTACTCATTTTATCGACCTCAGATGGATGAAAGGCTGAGTGGACCCGCCGGGATTAGAACCTGTGACCATGAGGTCGAACACAGGCCCCTACAGTGGATGCATTAGTCCACTGTGCCACCAGACCCGGCCTTGCTGAACTAAGAAGAGAAGGACGCCCACTGACTTGGCTCCAGCCCTACCGGCCTGTCCCTACCTCGAACCTGCTCCAGCGAAATCCCGGTGTGTCCTGCAGCCAGCAGCCCCCAAGAACCCGGAGGACCTGCCCTGCCTTCCCAAACCAAGACTTTGTCTCCCGTGAGCACCGGGTTCGCTCATCCATAAACTTTGGCTCCGGCCAAATCCGCAAGTCTGCACCAGACGCCCACGGCCCGAGTTCGAGTGGCACAACAGCACGAGGAGGTCTCCCTGGCGATCCTGACCTGAGATCTATTGATCTCTGACCTGCCTCGAATCTCCAATCAACATCTGCAGCCCCTTTCTGGAGGATCCCCCGACCGAGACCGGAGCTGGTAAGAAAAACCTGTTGCCTAAAGACACCCCTGCACCTGACATCCCACGGCCTTGGGTGGCCCAACCAATGGTGTCCCAGCATCCCCAGGCATCCTAACTTACCTCTCCAACCGGTGGTCACCTCCAGAAGATCTTCGTCCCTGAGCCTGCTGTGTTTGTTGCAACCGGAGAATCCCCATTGAAATCAACAGGGCACCCGACGCCAAATCAGCACCTTGTACCCAGCCACCCCTGTGCCGCTGTGGGTGCACCCTGTGTGCTAAATTGGACCTCCCTTTGCCCTGAGCCTAACACCAGCAGCTTTGCTCCCACAACCTTGTGGCCTGCTCGTGAGCAGCCACCAACCGGAGGCCCCCTATACCCCATTGGATAATTTTGGGCCTCAGCCCTCTGCACCCGGCCGCCCTAGTGCAGCTGAGGGTGCTTTGAGAGTGCATTCTTGACCCTGGTGGAACCCTGGTTCTAACCCCAGAAACCCCACTTCCACAACCAAGTACTTACTTGTAAACCGATAACTCAATTTTTCCTCCCATAGGATTACATTGACTGCTTTTCTTTGAAAATTGTTCTAAGTGTGGAGTTGGTTTGTATGGAACTCTAAGAAACTGCAAATATACAAAAACTGCTTTACTTACCTTTTCACTAGGAAATGTCCCAGTGTGATATCTAGGCATATCACACTGAGTAGAAAAAAGTAATCCATAAAGTAATCTGTAAATTAATCTAACAGTAATTTCAACTGAATTCTAAGCATTTACGTACCTGTAACAATCCTTTTCATTCAGCATGCTTGCATTGTTCAACCTGCCTTGAAAAGTACCATTTACACTTACCTGTGCCAGGATTGCTTGGTTCTAGGAAATAAATACAACTAAATAATATTTTTATACAAACAAATTGGTCTGAGTTCAGTCTTCGAGTGCGTGACATCATTTCTTACCTGAGTGTGTACAATAAATGCTTAGCACTACGCTTTGATAAAGCCTTACTGCTCGCCTACACTACCACAAATAGAGAGTAAGCTATTATCTACTTTTACCTCTGCCTACCTTTGGGGTTCCACTGGACTCTGGGCACACTATACCTTACATTGGTATAGTATATACATAGCCAGCTTCCTACACCATTTTCTTGGCCTGTTCCTGAGCTGTGATTTTTAGCAAGAGTGTTTGTCCAGCTGCAGAATGTGGGCAAATATATATAGTAGTGAGCAAGAATAGTGTTGATACAGGTAAAGGAGAGCATCCTAAATAAAATATTTCTGTTTATGTTAAAGGGGGATATGTCTGTGAATGAAAATACCACAAGCCCCAAGGAGCCCTCCGATGAAGGGATTGAGCTAGATAATGAAATGCCGCCTTCAAGAAAAATCAACCCTGAAAAAGGAGGAGGAGCAGCCATGAAGGAGAATGTTTGTCAGGTAGAGCATCCTGGTCTATTATTCTCATAGATATTGGCATCTGAGGCAATATAATAATGTCTGTTTCTAAGCTTTTGCATCTTAGATCATCTTATGCTGTTATGATAATGCATGACTTAGCCTACATTGTTTTTAGATTGTTTTCTAGGCATTGTCTCTAAGGACTTCTGTGCAATTCCATAAATAAATCGCTGCTTATGCTCCAAGAAGACAGTGACTATGAAATGCTTAAAAAGACTTTGGTGGCTGAAGAAAAGTGCTTCTTTGTTTGGGGGTGGGGGAAGGAGTGGACTTGTGGCTGGATGCTCATGCTCACCTGGGGATCTCCTAAATATTTAGATGTAGTGGGGTGTGAAGAAAGGTAAGGTGAGATATCATGCCCCGAGTTCCAAGGGCTGTTGTCGACACCCAGCAGATTGCAGACTTCATGGAGGCCATGCTATAAATTTTCAGTGGGATACTAGTCCCCAATGGAGTGCCTTAAAGCTTCAACGTTACTGCGGTCAGGTCCTCCCTAAAGCCATCTGTCCCTTGGGGATCTGTTCCTGGGCTTGTGCTGGTTCTGATAGTCTTTTACACTGGCTCTAAGATCTACACTTGTTCCCGCCGCACTAATGCCGATGGACTACTGGTGCCGACACCCATGTCATATTGCGATCCTACCTGTGCCTAAGCCCATCCTGTGACACGATACAAGGTTACACAAGTGCATTCAGTTGTCATTCAGACTGATTGCAACCCAACGCTTCCGCAATTACTCTGTTGGCAACAATAGTATTCTCTTTTTGGCTCTGACCCTGTGTAGGATTCAGGTAGGGTCCCTTTGAATACTGATACTGAAGAGAAGGGAGATTCTCTGCTCCCTCCTCATTATACTGGAGATGCATTATTCCTAGACCTACAAAATGCCAGTTGGTTTGACACATCCTGTGAATCTGAGCTTCACTCACCACGTGGACCATCAGTGGAAGAAAGTGCTTTGTTTGCTCAGATGGTTAGGAGGGCGACTGATGTGCTAGAATTGCAGTTGCCTTTGTCGAAGCAAAATGTTCTCTGAGAGATTCATCAGCCAGTTCCTACAATCTGTACGTTTTTGTTGCATTCGAATTAAGCCTTAAACAACACTATGATGCCCACATAGTCAAAACCCTGTTCCTGCCCACTAGTTAGCAGGCTAAGAGCCCCGTATCCTCGTAGTCCTGTGCCTGGTAACTCAGGTTTTCTGACTACACAATGAGGCTCTCTGGTGTGGTATGTTTAGTCTTTCCACTATCCAGGTGAACCCTCTTTCCTGAACAAGCCCCCGGACTTGGAGTCAAAACAGATTGACATGTTTGGCAAAAGGATGTTTTCATCTACGAGTTTGGCCTTGAGGTCCTTAAATGCCATATGCCTACTTGATAGATATTCACATACTCTCTGGGACAGAAGATCTCAACTTCTTTTTGTCACAAACATTACAAGATGCAGCACAGTTTGTGATTCATGCTGGTATGGATTCTATGGATTACATTGGTAGGGCTCTTGGGCCATTTGTCTTAGGGGGACATTCATGTAAGAAGTCTAGTGGATTTTCGGGCGCATCCTTAATAGACATGCCCATTGATGGGGCAAAGCTTTTGTTGAAAAAGGCATACTTTGTTCAAAGACAGCCATAACACTGCACTGTTGACATCAGTGGAACAATTTCCCCACCTGTTCCATAAATTTAGAGGTTACTCTAGGGGGGCTGAATAATAGCGAGGCAGCTATCCCACTCGGTGGTCCAGCAATCAGTTCAGTCCTTTTTGGGCAGCAGATGCAGCGCCAGCAGGCATCCTGCAGGACAGGAGAGATAGCAGTCCTTCAACACCTCCTGCCCTGTTGTTGCAGCAGCTACTGCGCTGCTTACGTTTGGCCTTGGTGGCCCATGCCTGGCTAGTGGGGTGCAGGATCCAACATTTCCTCCCTGACTGGCTATCTCGTTACATCTGAGAAATGGTCTTACAGATAGTCCAGTGGGGCTACGCGCTGTCATTTATTTCCTCCCCACTTCACGCTGCTTAATTTGAGCCAGTGGTTTCCAGTGCTCGGCATCAGCAATTAATTGTCAACATTGGCACTTATGACAGTCTGCCACATGGTGGCGCTGTTTGTCTAATTTAGAATTCAGCATGACAACAGTTGATTATTGATTCAAAATACTTTAAAATTACTAATAACTGCTGCTCAAGCCATTCTTATAGCTTTGGTGGACTGGAATAGTCTAAAATATCAAACATTTAGGTGTATAATGGTTAGTATTTGTGTTGGTACTGTCATTGGCAGTGCTGATAAGGGCAATAGGTGGTGCAAGCTGCATTGGCCACCTGACTAGGACCCTGGCACATATTTACTTAAAAATTAAGCACTTCCTCCTCCCACCCATTTATCTCCCACACCAGAACAAACTTTGAAGAAACACTTGCAAATCCTGATGCAGGGTGGTACTTATTTTGCTCTCCTGAGTGTGCCATTGAGCGGTACCATACTTCGAGTAAGGTGAGGAATATTATTCCTGCAATTTCCTTATCCCGAAAAAGAATAGGGGCCTCAGGCCCATTCTGGACTTTTGTCCTCTGAATGCCTTCCTATGGAAGGACAATTCAGAATGCTCACGTTAGCTCAGATTCTGTCTGCTGTGGACCCAGGAGACTTGGAGTTTGTGTATTTTCATATACTGTCCTGCAGTCCCACAAGCGCTACCTGCAGTTCAATGTAGGCCAAGAATACTTTCAGTTCGCCGTCCAAATAACTGCCAGTCATCTGACATGTTTGGGGTTCTCCATCAACGAGCCAAAGTTACACATAGCCCCCTCACAGAGGATGACGTTCATTGGGGCGATATTGGACAAAGCCTCTCCCCTCACTTCATTGAGTTTGATATGATCCCAGATGTCTCCGGATCAGTCCTGGTTCTCAGTGAGGATGGCTCTGTGGCTTCTTGGTCTCCTTGCCTCTTAAATCATCCTAATCCCGTTAGTCAGATGGCACATAAAGACACTACTGTAGAACCTCTGGTCCCAGCGGTCCCTGACCCAGGGCTGACTCGGTTACCATTTTAATCTTGTAGGAAATGGGTTGAGATCTGCAGTGGTGGCTGACGGATGTCCAACTGACCTGCGTCAGATCACTTTCTGTCCCCTACCCACAGCTCATGATGGTGACAAATGCATCCCTGCTAGGCTGTAGGGGTCACCAAGGGGATATGGCAATCAGAGGTCTCTGATCTCCTGTGGAATGCCAGCTCCACATCAACCTGCTAGAGCTGTGAGCGATCCATTTAGCCCTAAAAATCCTTCCTGATGCCAGTCAAGGGGATGCTATGTGGTTCTGCAACAAGGAGATGGAGTGGGGTCTTGAGCCTTGTCTCAGGAGGCTCTACATCTCTGGAAGTGGCTTGAACAACAGGACGTCTTCCTGGTTACCAACCACGTAGCGGAGTTCTTGAATTCCAGAGCGATCTGGCATTCCACGAGTGGCGTTTCCAACTAGAAGTGGTGCAGGGCATTTTAAATGAAGGGGAGAGCCCTGGTTGGATCTATTCTCCACTGCTGAGAATGCACAGTCAACTGTTTTGCACACTGAACTTAATCCAAGGCTTTAACTGGTGGACGCATTCGTCTGGAATGGAGCACAGGATTTCTGTATGCACCGCATTTCCATCTATACCTCTTCCGTCACAAGTACTGAAGAAGGTCAGGAAAGTGCACTCCCAGTCGTTGCAGTTGCCCCGAACAGCGCCAGAAGAATGTGGTACCTTGACCTTCTGAGCTCTCTAATGAGGCTTTTGCCTCAGTATATCCTCCAGTTTCAGCAACAGGACAGGATCCTTCATTTGAGTCTCCGGAACCTACTCCTAAATTCCTGGAGATAAAGCAGCAGCAGTTAAATGCTTTTGACCCATGTGCTGAATTGATGGATATCATTCTTGCTACCAGATGCGTTTTGACTAAGTCCATCCACTCTGGATGCTATGAAACGTTTGTTGCCTAGTTAGGTTCCTGGAATATCAATCCCTTGCAGGCTGTACTTTGAGTCCTTTTGTTTACGCTTTGGTTGGGCCAGCTGAGCCTTTTGGTTATGATGTTAAAAAGTTGCTCCTCCTTCAGTGAATGTCCATTGATACTCATAAGCACTGAATAGGCACTCCCACGTGTGAGGATCCTGGATCACCATTTCCAAAATCACATTAAGTTCAGTATCTTCTCTTTACTTCAGAAAGCCCTAGAAGTACATGTGACAAAGATGTATAATTTGGCAGCCTAAAAACAGGCTATAGTGCCAATTCCATTCATTTACTTTCAAAGATGAAAGAAATTACATAAAGCCTTAAAAGGTCACTAAGAGGAAAAAAAGTGATAATTTAAAAACATCCTTCACAAACCCTTTTCAATATCTTTTAATGTGAATTATAGGGAAGGCTAGGGCAGTATAACTGTAAAGGCTGCATCTATGGTAAAGTGAAAATGGCACACAGCAGCTTTAAGGGTACCCTCATTTCCAGTGTCCCATCACAACCTGTAGGCAGCGTTTTACTCAATTGATTTTGTAGCTCTTGCAGACAGAATCTTGGAGCACTGTGCTTGTCCATTCTCAGGCTTTTTTCTACAGAAACTCTTCAGTGCCTTTTAAAATTGATTCAATCAATGTCTTTTAGCACTGAGAGTATTTTTCGGAATTTTTCTGACTGGAAATATTTTTATTTTTCGCAAAATTTAGTTTTTTATCCGAACTGCCAGATTGTAGCAGAAAAATAGCTAAAGCAGAACTTCATGGAATCTGTATCCTATGTTTCCCAGATTCTCATGACCCCCAAAAGGTGCCCTCATTGCATCAGCATCTCCTTGTGCACCGTGAAAACATTTGCCTAGATGAACGAGAAGAAAGTCGGAAAAAGGCAGGAATCCTAGAGACACATTGGAGGGACAAAGAGAGGCAGCTCCATCTACCTGTGCCCCTCTCACTCGCTCAGGATCTTGCAGTGGAAGATCCAAAAAGAGATGGCTAAGTGAGAAACGATGTCCCCATTCGATGTCAAGAAGAGGACAGCTCCTACATGCTTGCCATCACAGACACATACGACATTGAGGAGGAGACCATCAACATCAAGGGAATCATAGATGTCAAATCATGATTTGGCGTTGAGACATTCCTGTGCTGCAGAAAAGATGGAGTCAGAGTGGCTTTCGAGGATGAAAGAACGCAAGCTACTCTCAGAATCAGGCAGACTTTCAAGATCGGCTTATCCAATCATCATTCCGAATTTCTATTCTCGTTCACCATCAATGCCGCTGCCTCCTTCACTTATCCAGTATTGGGGTATCTTTCATAGATTCACATGCCTGAATCATTCCCCGTCGTCGAGGCGGGAGTCCCACGGTAAATTACAAAAGTAGTGCCAAAAGTAAATAACAGTAGAAGGCTAAAAGAAAAGGCCTAAGGCCTAAAACTTAGTAGCCTATCTACATCATTATAATGAAAAAGAACCAAAGGTTAGCTCCAACCAATCAGCTACCAGCACCCTCTAGAACACTCCCAACAGAGGTAGTTCTCCTCAGATTTTCACCGCACGTCGTGTGAAAGGGAGTCTCCCTGAGTGCCAACTCAGTTTCTTCTCAACTTTCTTCAGCATGTCTGACAAGAAGGCCCTTTTTAGACCCTGTAGGACCTGTGATAAGAAGAGGGTCCATGTTGATGATCAACATAAGGATTGCATTTATTGCCTCCATCCTAAGCATGAGGCAAAAAATTGTAAAATCTGCCGTACCTTCCCTGCCAAAACTCTGAGGGATAGGGAGGCAAGGCTTCTTTGTGGCTTAAATCCTCTTCGGCTGAGGAGGATGACAGAGCCTCTACGTCTAGCAAGAGGGCTAGATCCCAGGACAGCTCTTCAAGTGAAGGACGAAAACATCACAAGTCTTCCCATGCTGTTCCTGACCCTTCACAAGGGTCACCTAAAGCTGTCACAAAAACTGTGAGTAAGACCATTATTGTGACCTCTTCGGCCTCATCGTCGACAGCTACTATCTCGACGACGGCCATAACCTCTCCTATTTTATCTACCAGAATTTCTATGTCATCTAAGAAATCTGGTATTGAGGACTCTTCTGTGAGGAAACCTTCGTTGAAGGCCCCGTCGACGACCGCATCGATAACGAGTCCGTCGACGACGGTACCGTCGACGAAAACATCGCCGACGAAGAGTCCGTCTATGATAGCCCCGTCGACGAAGAGCCCGTCGACGAAGAGCCCGTCGACGACCCCGTCGACGACGACCCCGTCGACGGTGAAAATTGTGCCTTCGCAATTGACGCCTTTATTATCGGAGTCTTTCCAACTTAAGACATTCCAAAAACAGCAGGACTATACAAAAATTTCTCCGCTTCTTCCCTCACATCTCCTATCTTATGTGGAAGATGATGAAGATGACGATGAGGATGGACCATTTGGCATAGCTCACCATCCCTCTGAACTTAATATAAAATGTCAGGAGGAAGATGATGATGATTACCAAGAACATTATTATCAACACCACCTTACGGTCCCGCAGCATAGGTTTCATCAAAGGGAGTCGTATCAGAGGGAAACCAGTCATCTCCCTTCGACGCTCATTCAAGATCTCCAGGCCATGCTGGCGGATTATCGGCAAAGGTTTCCACCGCAGCAAGAGGTACCAGAACAACCATCAGTGGTCCCTGAACCCTTGCCACAGGTTCCAGTCATACCGCTTCCTCCGCCTGCTCCCTCCGAGCATGTGCAACAGGATGTGACTTCCTCGGAAGATGAAGTTGAAGAGGGAGAATTACCTGAGAATATCCCTCACCAGGATCCGTGGGATAATTACATCATACCGGTACCTTCTCCGCCCATACCTTTACCATCCGACTCCCCCCCCCGGAGGATATCGGGGGTTTTCATAACTTGATGCAACGGGCGGCAGCCAGGTTTCAATTGCCTGTTACAATTGAACAAACAGAATGTTTCCTACATGATTTTAAGGAGGAGTCCAGAAAAATCACTAGAGCGATCCCAATCATAGACTATATCTGGAAGGAGGGGATAAAAATTATGAAGACGCCTGCTTCCATTCCAGCGGTGCTTCCTCGTATAGAAAAAAGTATCGAGCGCCTGCTAATAGTCCATCTTCTCTGATTGGTCATCCTCGCCCGGACTCAGTCATCTCCCAAGCCGCTCAACAGCGTTCTAAAAATCCTGCAACGCCTATCACCACACCGCCCGACAAAGAAGGACGTCGGCTGGATCTCATTGGGAAAAAATTTTCCACCATGGCGGCGGCCTCCATTAGAGCGGCAAATTCATTAGCAATAATCGGCCGGTATGACCGTCAAATGTGGTCAGATATGGCTGCCCTTATTGATCTAATCCCTGAAGACCACAGGCAGGACGCACGAAAGATTCTGCTTGAGGGAGAAAGAGCCGCATCTGAGACTATAGATTGCGCGCTGGATATCGTTAATACCAATTTTTGTCAGCTTGCCGGGGCTGCCGTACTTAGACGCCAGGGCTGGCTTAAGGCCACTACTTTCCGACCGGAAGTACAAATGAAGATCCTAGATATGGCCTATGATGGAGAGTCTTTGTTTGGAAAACATATTGACGACGCTCTTCTTGCCATTAAAACGGACACGGACACCGCCAAATCTTTCGGCGTCCTTCAATACAGGCGCGGATCTTTTAGGGGCGCAAGAGGACGTAGTTTCACATCATGAGGAGGATATCAAAATCAACAGAATAGGCAATATCAGCCACAATATAGACAACAGTATAACCAGTCTTCATATCACCAATCCTCTTCGGCTGGTTTCTCCCGTCAGGGCGGACGCAGAAGATCCCAGAATCAAGGCCGAGACACCAACAAGAAACAATGATCTCAGCAGGGCGCCAACCACATTATCTTCTATTCCCGTGGGTGCGAAAATTTCAGCCTTTGTTCTCAAGTGGCAGGACATTACATCAGACCGATGGGTTCTAGACCTGGTATCCAGCGGTCACACGCTAGAATTCGTCAAACAGCCACCCACTACTCCACCCAGGGGTCCCCCTCGTCTTCACTTATTGTTCAAAGAAGCCTTACTAATGCTCCTCAAGAATGCAATAGAGAAAGTTCCCTCTTCTCAAAGGGGAACAGGTTTCTATTCTCGTTTCTTCCTAATCAGAAAGAAGTCAGGAGAATGGCGACCTATTCTGGACCTCAGAAAACTAAACAAATTTCTCAAAAAACAGAGTTTCCGGATGGTCACACTTTCAGAGATTCTAAGCTGTTTAAACAAAGGAGATTTTATGGCTTCTCTGGATATGGAGGACGCGTACTTCCACATCCCAATTCACCCAAAACATCGAAAATATCTTCGCTTCACAGTGGCTGGCGCTCATTATCAGTTCAAAGTGCTCCCGTTTGGACTAAAATCGGCACCAAGAATCTTCACGAAGTGCTTGGCACCTGTAGCAGCAGCATTGAGATCTCAAGGAATCCAAGTATTCCCTTACCTCGACGATTGGCTTATCAAGGGTCCTTCAGCACAGAAAGCCAAAGTGGCCACAGAGACGTGTCTCCATCTCTTCTCTTCACTGGGGCTGACTATCAACGAGAGCAAGTCACAATTCCGTCCGATTCAAGTCATTCCTTTTCTCGGAGCAATGCTGGACACGATCCAGTGCAAGGCATTCTTGTCAGAAGATCGGCAATTGCGTCTCCGAAAACTAGCAACATCAATTTCAAGAAGAAAGTCAGTTTCTGTCCGGATGTTTGCTTCACTCCTAGGAATGTGTTCTTCTGCAATAAACTTGATACCCCTAGCGCGGCTCAAAATGAGGCCTCTTCAAAAGGAATTACATCTTCAATGGCAGCAAGCCGTGGGTTCCTTCGACGACTCCATAAAGGTTACACCTCGCATGATACAGGCTCTGCGCTGGTGGTCCAAGGCAACGAATTTAACCCAGGGACTAACATTTTTACAAGCCATCCCAGATTTCGTGTTGACTACCGATGCCTCCATGGAGGGATGGGGAGGCCATCTACAAGATTTAAGAATACAAGGAAAATGGTCTCAAATTCACAAACAACAACATATCAACAGTCTGGAGCTCCGCGCAATTTTTCTGTCCCTACAAGCGTTCCTGCCAAGGATTGCGGGTTCCTCAGTGCTGGTCCGTACGGACAATACGACCAGCATGTATTACATCAACAAACGGGGAGGAACGAAATCTGCCACACTCTCACAAGAGGCCCAGGAACTGTGGGAATGGGTCACTCTTCACGGGATAACCCTCAGAGCAGAACACGTCAGGGGTTTACACAATACTCTGGCGGACACGTTGAGCAGGTCTCTGTCGGACTGTCACGAGTGGGAACTGGAACAGGAACAGTTGAACAGAGTGTTTCAAACCTGGGGCAAACCTGCACTGGATTTGTTTGCAACAAGGGACAACAAGAAATGCCGGTACTATGCCAGCAGATTCCCTCAACAGGGGTCAAGGGGGAATGCCCTGTCCATGCGATGGTCAGGGATTTGTGCTTACGCTTTTCCCCCGATCCCGTTGGTCCCGAGAGTGCTCCGGAAAATGAAGCTAGAGGGTTGCCGAATAATTCTGATTGCACCCCGTTGGCCAAGACAATATCGGTTCCAGGAACTTCTACTGTTGATTCAGGACAAGCCCATTCGCCTGTGTCCGACTCCTACGATGTTGTCCAGGAACAGCGGCCAAGTGGTCCACCCGGACCCACAGTCCTTACACTTGCACGCATGGCTCCTGATTTCTTAGAGTTCAAAGACTTCAACATCTCACAAGACTGTCGTGAAATTTTGACCAAAGCTCGTGCTCAAAGCACAATAAAGACTTCTCGTTCAAAATGGAAACGATTTTGTTATTGGTGCGAAGCGAATAATACTCACCCAGTTCAAGCTCCTGCGGAACAGATTCTCCCTTACTTGCTGTCTCTAGCCAAGTCTGGTCTTACCTTTTCATCAGTCAAGGTCCACCTTGCTGCTCTGTCTAGATTCAGAAAAAGTGCTGATCGGCCGTCTCTCTGTTCATACTCACTTGTCAAGCAATTCATGAAGGGACTTTTCAGAGCTTTCCTCCAGTGCAAGCACCCCTCCAGAGTGGGAGCTCAATACTGTGCTAGCGCAGCTGATGAAGCGTCCATTTGAACCAATCCACAAGGCGGACCTCAAATTCCTCACGTGGAAGGTCGCACTTTTACTGGCGCTAACTTCGGCAAGAAGGGTTAGTGAAATCCAAGCATTCACTATCACTGAGCCTTTTCTACATTTCACTCGAGATTATGTAACCCTTCGCACAAATCCTAAATTCATCCCCAAGGTACCGTCACAATTTCATTTGAACGAACCGGTAAGGTTAGGAACTTTTTTCCGGATCCATCCTCTCCAGCTGAGAGAGCGTTACACTCTCTGGATGTCAAACGCTGTTTAAAATTCTACTTACAGAAAACTAAAGACATCAGGCGTTCCAACCAACTGTTCGTGGCCTATGGCCAAACAACTATTGGAACTGCAGTAACAAAAGCAACAATCGCCAGATGGCTGGCTTCCGCTATCCGCTTCTGCCATGACAAGGCCAACAAGCCTTTACAGAGGAAGGTCAAGGCTCACTCTACAAGGACTATGGCGGCTTCTGCAGCTTTGTTTGCCGGAGTAACTCTAGAGAATATCTGTCGTGCTGCGACATGGAAAAATGTCCACACGTTCACGAAGCACTACTGTCTTCAATCTGCTCAGCGAGAAGATGCAGCAGTTGGACAGGCGGTTCTACGACATCTCTTTCATTAAGTCGGACCAGGTATTTTCTCTTTTATATGCTGTTTGTTCCTGCGATCAGTATTCATATAAAATTGATATTTAAATATCTATATAAAGTATAGTTGTACAAATATACATATATGATAATTCTTATGTATTCTTGTTCTTAGTAGTAGATTGCATTTTACATAACTTTGATGTCTTGAAGACTTGTGTAAAAAAAAAAAAAAAAAAAAATCTGTCATTGTGGATACAGTTTGGGGGTTTAGTAATACTTGTCTCCCACCATCCGCAAACGACATTACGTTTGATATACTGCTGACTACTCTGATTCAGGCATGTGAATCTATGAAAGATACCCCAATACTGGATAAGAAAACAAGTTACTTACCTGTAACTACAGTTATCCAGTATTGGTATCTTTCATAGATTCACATGCACCCACCCTCCTCCCCGGCAGGTCAGTTCTCTAGGATTTGGGACTCTTACTCCCACTTGTGCTAAGAAAATCTGAGGAGAACTGCCTCTGTTGGGAGTGTTCTAGAGGGTGCTGGTAGCTGATTGGTTGGAGCTAACCTTTGGTTCTTTTTCATTATAATGATGTAGATAGGCTACTAAGTTTTAGGCCTTTTCTTTTAGCCTTCTACTGTTATTTACTTTTGGCACTACTTTTGTAATTTACCGTGGGACTCCCGCCTCGACGACGGGGAATGATTCAGGCATGTGAATCTATGAAAGATACCAATACTGGATAACTGTAGTTACAGGTAAGTAACTTGTTTTCTTCTTCAGCCTCCTGTGAATTCTCATCCTCCCACCACCACCGGTAATTCCTGCGGAAATTGCTCCATCCACTCCTAGACCTCCACAACTACCTACACCAAGGCATTCCAGGTCGTGATCCAGACATACCTGATCTCACCATAGGTCTAGGTCAAAGTCTTATATCAATATTAATTTCTAAAGAAATAAGAGCATGATCCCAAAAACCTTTTGCACTAGTCGAAGACTTTTTTTCTAGCCAGGTTCTGTGTTCTAGTTGCTGAATTAAACCTTCCTAAGAAACGTGAAATTAATAGTTAGAAAATCCTGCCTCCATGGGCAAGCAGGCCTTAATCTGATTTTAAACTAGAGATTACGGTGGTTGCTCTTGGCTTACTCTGTTTTTTTAGCCCTTTGTGAAGCGTGTAGCTCACAAACCTGTATAAACAAATCAAAATCTTCCTCTCTAATTATAGAGCCATCGAAGTTCATTGCCATACTATACATTTACTATAAGGTCTAAGTTTGGTCTTCAGTGGGGCCATAATAGTTGTTAAAATGTTTCACTTCAATAGTGGCCAAAGCCAGCTCCTTAAAGGATCATCCTCAGATTGAACCCATTGCCAATTTACTGTTTGTCTTAACAAAAATTGCTACCTACCTATGTGCTGCATTGGCCGAAGTAAAGATTTAATATGACACCCAATTTGGAATAACTATTTTGTGTTATTAGTTTTTAGGTGGGTTTCTTGCAAAGCAAAACTTCTGGTTTACAAATATTCATCCAGTTCAAAACTGTATTATAATTCCACATATTGTTACTGTAATTAACCCCAGTGAGCCTCAAAAAAGACCTTGAAAATAAAAATGAGAGCAGACCATCATCGAAACTCACTTCTTACTACCACCTCTTTTCTTTGCCACCCTGGTGACAAAACCAACCACCCTGTGTCGATGCACCAACCTCCCTCCACCGTATGTGCAGCTAGTGTAGTGTCCCCCTGAATCCTCACGCTGCTCCCTATACCCCCGTTATATGATATCATGAAATTGCACTGTTGAGCGTCTGCTTATGAGGGTGGAGTTACCCCATCCCAAAAAAACAACCCCTTCTCAAACTCCCTTTTCAAACATTTAAAAAGGCTACACTATAACGTAGCATGATATTACCACCATACATTAATATGCAGTCCAAGTAAAATATAGCAAAACTGAAAACGTATATCAATCAATTAGTCAATATCGAGACCTCAAGTCCCTGTACCTTATCACTAATGGATGCTTTAAAACTTGTTAATTTTTTTAAATTCTTAAAAAACTGTACTGATTAATCTCAGGGGTCAACTACTTCACTTGGTCCCCCAAATATTTTTGTAGTTCTTTTAGAAACTCTTGAGCTGGAGAAACTGCTGAAAAGGTCTGGAATGTGTCCTTGTGCAGTACTTTCATTCTCAGTTGTTGTTGTAACAATGTTACTAGGCCCAACGGCTTTAAATGGATCTAGCAAATTTTTAAACTCCTTCCTACGCCTGGCAGAAGAAATAGTCATATCCTATGTTCCCTCCAGGGAAGCGCCCAGAGTCTTTCATACAGCACGCACGCCAATCCATGAACATTAAGGAGTATTTCATATCTAAAACATGCACACCTTTTAAAAAAGTGTGCATGTGACAGGCAGTATACCAGTTGCTGAATGGCACACCAAGAAAAATAAAGGAGCCGAGCTGGGAAGGGGTCAGACATGTCCTGCACTGTGATGGGAGCAAGCTGTGGGATTGAGGAACATGCAGGGGAGGGGGAGATTTTCTGAGAGAATTGAAAGGCCGCTCTGCCCTTTTATTCACAGTTAGAGGTGCAAGAGCCAATAAATTAAGTAGAAGAGCCATGGTCTCACTTGACTGCCTAGAAAAAGTTATAGGTGAATGTAAATCAAGCAATAAACACCATTTAGAAATATGATAAGTCTTTTCAAAATTCAAGAAAGTGTATTATTTTACGTTTTACCATACTACATCACGGGGCAGAGCAGCGCTTCTGCCCCGTGGCTATCAAGAATTACAGCGCACCATGCCACAGCTCGAAGGTTGAGGCAGGCTGCTCGTGGCAGGCTGCTCTTTGGCGTGTCTCCAGTGTTATGATTTGCCATCTATGCTATGGGGAATGAAGGGAGGAGCTCCACCTGGAAGCCGAGATAGAGGCTGGTTATCACAGGGCAAGCCTCCTCCTGTCTTAAATAGTCTGGCTTGCACAAAAGCCACTATAAAGGTGTTTAAAATAGTTTTTCCTGAATTAGTCACACTTTTTAATATTATGCACAAAGAGAAGAAAGCTCTTGCTTCTTTTTTGGAGGTTGTTAGTATATTAAAAAGTGGGAAGCCAGGTAGAGATCCCAGTTCATACCATCCGATAAGTTTAATAAATGCGGACTACACATTTTTCACGAAAAAGTTGGCAAATCGGATCCTGCCATTTGCCTCTGTCCTAATATGTCATGACCAGAATGGTTTCTTACCAAACAAATCTATTTCCGCTAATACAAACTATTTGGTTCAAGTTTTTATTTTTCTCAAAATAATTGTGCATACACATTCATTATTTTGATGCTGAGAAAGCTTTTGTCCTGATCAATTGGGCAGCTCAGTTCCGAATTCTTGTAGCATATATATTCCTGATACAATTGATTTAAAGTCTAAATACATTTTTATGTAGATTCTTCTGTAGTGATCATAATTCTGTAGAAGTAGGTCAGATCAAAGTCTCTCAGGGGACACTCCTAGGATGTGCCCCCATCTTATTTGCTCTGTTCATTGATGCTTAGTTGATTTTTTTTAATTCTCAGGTGATTTTAATTTGCAGTAGTACTTGTATCCACACTCTTATACTGGGTATGGCCCTATTGAAACTTTATGCTGACCACTTAATATTATATTTAAAACCAGAAGAATCTAATTCACAACATTTATTAGATCGAATTAAGGCTTTTAAACAGATTGGTGAATATAAAATTAATGAGGGAAAATTGGAGTTTTTATTTAATGCGTCTAGTAATACTCTTCCCTTGGGGTCTTTGAAGTAGATATAATGAAATAACCCCTGCTTTGTAATGTGATATTTAGGAATATGTCACTACCAATTATTCTCACCTGTTCACATTGAATTATACGACCACTTTTGAAAAAGTAAAGGCCCTTTTCTATAAATGGATGTCTGCCTATATCCATTATAGGGAAGTTGGCTCTAGTGAAAGTGTCAGTATTACAGCTTTTATTTATTTTTTTCCCAATGTTTCGATCATAGTTCCTAAAAAAGAATTGTATTCAAGTGGACTGAAATTTTTATTAAAAAATCAACAAACTTGTAGTCTCTATAGCTCGTAAGAGAGCAAATTCACAAACTTATGCAGATGCACCTCCCCCAGACAAAGAGTCTGAATTGATCGATGCATCTGGTAAGAGTAGCTGCTCAAGTAGCTTACCACTGGCATATTGCCAACATGCAGGGCCTACTAGCCAGGTATGAGAGAGCCCACTGGGACGAAATGGAAGATCTACTTCAATACCTCCCAGAGGAGCTTAAGAAAAAAGCACAGGAATTAGTACAGGAAGGTAAACTCCATATCTAATTCCTCCATCAGATGTGCTTTAGATGCTGCTGACACGGCAGCAAGGGGAATAAACACCAGCATTCTCCTACGGCGACATACATGGCTTAGGATTTCAGGTTTTAAACCAGAAGTTCAGCTGTCTATTCTGAATACCCCTTTTAACAAACACCTTTTTGAGCCTCGAATAGATGAGGCCCTAGAAAAAATGAAAAAAAGTCACTGACGTGACGAAGTCTATGGGAGCGCTTCAGTCCCCATCAAACAGAGGCTCCTTTCGCTGCTCATTTTATAGAGGAGGGTCCAAACGTACATCCTCAGACCCTAATGCTTCCTCCTATAAATTGAACACACAACCCTCTCCCTTTAGAGGTTTCTATAGAGGAGGGTAAAGAGGAAACAACTTCAAAGGTAGGGGTAAGAGCACTCCAACGTGTAACTCCCCTTCCCCCAATAAGCAGTGACTTGCCTACATTTCCCACCGATCATTTAACACCTGTCGGGGGGAAACTTCAACAATTTTTCCCCATTTGGCAGTCGATGACATCAGACAAGTGGGTACTAGACATTATCCAACATGGTTATTGCCTAGAGCTCACCAGCAATCCTCCCAATATTCCACCTCACACTTACAAACTCTCATCAGAGCACCTATAGCTCCTCAAACAAGAAGTACAAGCTCTTTTAACAAAGGGAGCCATAGAACCAGTTCCATGACAGTACCAAGGTTCAGGGGTTTACTCTCTGTACTTTCTAATTCCCAAAAAGGAAGGCTCCTTAAGACCAATTTTGGACCTGAGAATGTTAAACCTGTACATACTGTCAGAACATTTCCATATGGTTACACTCCAACAAGTGCTTCCACTTCTACAGCAAAGCAATTTTATGTCCACACTAGATTTAAAAGACTCATACCTTCACATTCCGGTTCACCTAGCACATCGCAAATATCTCAGATTTGTGATAGCAGGAAAACACTATCAGTTCAAAGTACTCCCATTCGGAGTAACTACTGCTCCCAGAGTGTTAACAAAATGTCTAGCAGTAGTGGCAACTCATCTCAGACAACAGATTCCTGTCTTCCCATACCTAGACGATTGGCTCGTCAAAGCCAGCACACACCAAAAGTGTTTGCAACACACTCCGACTACGTTAGAACTACTCCACCAATTGGGTTTGACGGTCAATACGCAAAAGTCTCATCTTCAGCCTTCACAAATGCAGTCCTATCTGGGAGTGACTCTAAACACTCACACAGCTCTAGCCTCTCCCAGTGCAGCCAAAATTCAAAATATTCAAACTCTGTTACTACAGTTTCATACCAACCAATACTTAGGAGTCAGGACTTTCATGCAACTGCTAGGAATGATGGCATCATGCATTGCAATAGTGCCTCATGCAAGATTATACATGCGTCCCCTACAAGAATGTTTAGCACGTCATTGGAATCAGTCACAGGGTAAATTAACAGATCTAGTGTTGGTAGACAGCCACACCCATCGCTCTCTGCAGTGGTGGAACACACAAAACTTATCAAAAGGGCAGCCCTTCACCAACCCTGTTCTACAGATTGTGCTAACGGCAGACTCATCTCTCACAGGTTGGGGTGCCTATCTACAGAACTTGACAATTCAGTGTCTGTGGGACAACAAGCACAAAAGTCCCCACATCAGCTATCTAGAGCTTTTAGCTGTGTATCTAGCACTGAAAGCTTTTCAGCCTCACCTCATAGGGAAAGTTGTCTTAGTCCGCAGGAACAATATGGCAGCTATGTACTATGTACAAAAACGGGGGGGGGGGGGAGACTCTGCAACTATCCCGCCTCTCTCAGACCATTTGGTGTTGAGCAATCCATCACAGAATTCATCTTCTGGCAGAACATCTCCCAGGAGTGAACAATCAAATTGCCGACCTCCTCAGCTGGATGCGGCAACAAATACACGAGTGGGAACTTCATCCCCAGGTTCTCCTTCCATTCTTTCAAAAATTGGGGATTCCCACAAATCTGTTCGCCACAGTGGACAACTCAAAATGCCCAAACTTCGCCTCCAGTTTCCCACACCCTCTATCCAAAGGTAATTCCCTATGGATGAATTGGACAGGGATATTTGCCTACGCTTTTCCGCCTCTCCCTCTCCTTCCGTTTCTCGTTCGGAAGCTCGGGCAAACATTCCTCACACTGATTTTGGTGGCTCCCACATGGGCCTGTCAACCGTGGTTCACCACACTCTTGGAACTATCAGTGGTTCCACATAAAAAGCTGCATCTCAATTCCAGCCTTCTCAGAACCATGGAGAAATCAGACACCCAAACCCCAAGGAGCTCAATCTAGCGATTTGGCTCCTGAAGTCATAGTTTGGATACTCAAATTTGCCGCTATATTGTATGACTATTCTTTAAGAAGCAAGAAAGCCTAGCACCAGAGCATGTTATGCGGCAAAATGGAAGAGATTTGTTGTATATTGTAACAACAACTACTATTGATCCGCTAGATGCCTCTATTCAAAATAGTATTTATCTTTTGCATCTGCAGTAAGCTGGTCTAGCCTACACAGCCATTCGATTGCACCTTGCAGCAGTAGCCGCATATTTGCAAAACAGACATTTATATTTGTTCAAGGTTTCAGTAATTAAAGCTTTTATGGAGGGCCTGAAAAGAGTAATACCACCCAGAGTACCTCCTGCACCAGTTTGGAATCTGAACATTGTGCATACAAGACTCATGGGTCCACCTTTTGAGCCATTGCACAATTGTCCATTACAGTTTCTTTCATGAAAGATTGCCTTCCTCATTGCTATCACTTCATGAAGGAGAGTTGGTGAGCTACAGGCATTAATCTAAGAAGAACCCTTCTTTCAGCTTCATAAAGATAGAGTAGTTCTTCGCACCAACCCAAAATTCCTTCCAAAAGTGATTTCTGCTTTTCATATTAATCAATCACTTGGGCTACCTGTGCTCTTCCCTCAACCTGATTCAGTAGCAGAAAGAGCTCTTCACACACTTGATGTCAGAAGAGCGTTATTGTACTATGTTGGAAGGACAAAAGATTTTCGGAAGACAAAGCAACTGTTTGTTGCATTTCCTACACCTCACAAAGGCAATCCTATCTCTAAAACTGGTATTTCCAGATTGTTAAATGCATTCAAACTTGTTATGCTAAAGCCAAAAGAACTTTATCTATACCTCCTAGAACACATTCCACTCGTAAAATAGGAGCATCAATGGCATTTTAGGTAACATTCCCATAGCTGACATTTGTAAGGCAGGAACATGGTCCACACCACACACATTTACTAAACACTATTATGTGGATGTGTTAGCACGTCAACAAGCCAATGCAGGGCAAGCAGTGCTAAAGACACTTTTTCAAACCACTGCAACACCTACCGGTTAGCCACCGCTTTGGGAGAATACTGCTATATAGTCTATGCAAAGCATGTGTATCTACAGCACACATGCCTCAAACGGATTATGTTACCCTGTAAGCATCTGTTCCTGGCATGTAGAGCTGTAGATTCACATGCACCCGGGCACCTGTAGTTGTTGGTTATAATTTACTTTACATATGCATGGACATCTCTATTTTCGGTTACTTACTCCGGTCTCTCCCTCTTGCGGGAAAGCAATGCAACAATGGAGTCGATGCCCATGCGCAAAATCACTGAAAGGAGTCACCTTACCCCGTGACTGGAAAAGACTTCTTCGAAGAAAAACAGCTTGCAAACATCCAGACCCAACACTAGATGGCAGGGGCATGCAAAGCATGTAAATGTACAGCTCTACATGCCAAGAACAGATGCTTACAGGGAAGTAACATAATCCTCCTGTTACTTTCTAGTGAAGAAAAAAGGAGCAAAGGACGAGTTCAGACCTATTCTAGATCTGAAGAAGGCGATCAAGTGGATTTGCAAAGAAAAATTCAGAATGATGGCTCCATATCAGATCTATCCCCAACTCCTTCAGGGGTGTGGGATTTGTTCTATAGATGTACTAGATGCATATTTTCACGAACTGAGAAACCTCACAAATTTCTCAGACTTACAGTGAGAAGCAACCATTACAAAATTGTTACGCTTAGTCTGAAGCCTGCTCCCAGGACTTTAAGATTCATGGTGGTCGTTGAAGCACATTTAAGGAAGTTGAAGATACTCATCTATGCCTACCTAAACGATTGGCTGATCAATGCTTCAATGTACAAGCAAGCTTGCCTACATAACCAGATTGCACAGCCACCTGCAACAAATTGGGCCTGAATGTAAATCATGAAAAATCCATTTCCATCCCAGTGCAATCTCTTCATTCCCTGGGAGCAGTTTTGGATACTGTAAACACAAAAGTGTTTCCTTTGGAAGAGAGATGATTATCTATCCTTCAGAAATGTCACTATCTGAAGAAAACAGCCCATCCAGCATTAATGCAAATATCGTCTCTCTTAGGCTCGATGGTATCCTGCATCTTTCTTGTGCAAAATTTGCTCTTCAGCTTGAGAACTCTACAACAATGACTTGGAGGATAAGTGGGACAAGTTCTCAGGCAAATGGGAGGACAAATTAACTCTAACAAATGCAAAGCAATCGCTCCGTTGGTGGTGTCTTGCTGAAAATCTATTCAAGGTAATGAGTTCTCATCAAGGCATCCCAACACAGTCTGTAGTAATGGTTGCCTCCCTTTCAGGTTCACCTTTAGATGCAAGGCTCTTGGATTCTGAAGGAACAGACATGCCACATTAGCCTCTTAGAACTGATAGGGGTGCATCTGGGCTCTGAAGGCATTTCTTCCATCCTTCAAGATGAACTCCCTCCTTGTCCAGTCCGAAAATGCAACAATAGTGCATTATCTGAACAAACAGTGAGGAACAACAGTCAAAACATTGTCCCTGGAAACTCAAACAATCTGGAAATGGCTAGTATCCTGAAATCCCAGGATTACAGCTGTCCATCTACCAGGTATCCAGAATATTCAATTGGACACTCTGAGCAGAACCATTGAAGAGAACCGTGATGAGAGCTACCCTCCGTAAATTTTTGATAGGCTTTTTTGTCGAAAATTTTTGGTGTGTAGGTTTTTCCTCAATGTCGAAGAAGACTTATGGATTCAAACCGTGCGGCGCCTACCATCACGCCATGTCGGTGATGGATCCACACTAAATTTGTCTCTGGTGCCTGGAGCGCGACCACTGCTCGAAGTCGTGCGCCGACTGTCGGGCCATGGCTCTGAAGGCTTTGAGGGAGCAGTCCCTAAAGCTGCTTGCGAGCCAGCGTTCAAATCCACGCCTTTCGCCCCAGAGATCTTGTTCCCGGTCAAGAGGAACGTCCGGGCACCGCTCTGGGAGTCTTAGTCCTCGTCCTTCCACTTCAAGTCGTCGGGACGGTCAGGTAAGAGGCATAGGAAACACAAGAAGCCTAAGTGCGCTTTAACTTCTCCCCGTCTGTTGGCTGACGTGACAGAGGAGACTCGACGCTCCAGGCCTCATTCTGCTGAACCTGCTCCTAGGTCGGCTTTGCGCTTCCCTGCCTTTCCAGGGGACGAAGCAACCCCTGCCCAGCTTAAAGAATTCTATGATGCCATGTGCCTCATATGTGGGTGACCTGACCCTCCCGACGCGCCTTTGGGCTACAGAGGCTCAGAGGGGGCTCCTTCGGGTTCTGTGCCGGCACCTTCGGTCACTGCGCCCCCTCCCCCCCATGGATCCGGTGGTGGATCCGGACCAGTGCCAATGATGCCCCTGCAATCTTCCCAGTGCAGAGACTCCCGACGCCACAGGCTTCCCCCGGTGGCACCAGCCCCATACTTATCCTCGATGAGCCGGATTGGCGCCGACGGCACCCGTGGGTCAAAGGTCGGTACCTCAGCCTTATTTTGAGGGACTAGGAATGGAGGAAGATTGGGAGGGGTCGCTGGACCCTTTACAAGACCAGCCTGATTACGAAATGGGCTGGTATAAGGAATTGGGTGAAGCCAGTGGGCTGGATACCTCCCATGGAGCCTCATAAGCTTTGGTGGTAAGGGCAGTTGAGGTCCTGGACCTTCAGCTCCCTTCGGTGGAAGTCAAAGCTAACATCTTAAAAGAGGTCCTGCAACCAGGTGTCTCCTCCTCGGAAACCCTCCTGCCTTATAACAGAGGCTTGATTGATGTCCTTCTGAAAACCTGGTCCAAGCCCAGCACAGGGGCCCCTGTGATTAGGACAGTCGTCCGCCACCATCGTCCTGCACAGGGCGACCCAAAATTCCTCACCAACCACCCTACCCCAAAGAGGTCGGTGGTTCAGGCCTCTACCTCACAAGGTGCGTTCCCTTCTACACTCCAGGACAGGGAATCCAAGAGGCTGGATAGTTGGGGGCCAGAAGATTTTTTTCTTCTCCCAGCCTTGCACTCCATTCAGTGAACACTGCATGCCTATTGGGCAGTTACACCCATTCCTTGTGGGAAACGGTGGCGCAAGTGCTGCCACAGGTCCCGGATGAGGCCCAGAACATTCTCTACCAAACGGTATCAGACGATAGAGATGCAGCAAAGTTGACCAGTTGTGGGTTTGACACCGACTCACTGGGCAGAACAATGTCTTAGACGGTGGCTGTTAAAGACCACGCCTGGCTGAGAACTTATGTTTCTTCTGGGGATGTCCAAGCTTCCTTTATGGACATGCCCTTTGATGGCACCCGTCACTTTGGAGACTAGGCAGGCATGGCACTGGAGCGCTTCAAGGACTAGCGGGCTATGGCCAAGTCCTTGGGCCTCTCGGCGACCACCCACCCGTCTGCTTTTTGCCCCTTTAGGTTTAAGCTGTGCCAGCCATATCCCAGCCACAAGACTGCGCAAGTTTAGCAACCTCTGCGTGGCTCCTTTCGACCCGTGGGTAAGGTGGCCAGAGGTCGAGTCAGTCCACTCCTCCCCCTGCAGCCTCTAAACCTTCCTAGGCCACCCCTTTATGATCATGGGCGGCCGCTCGGTGGCAGGATCAGCCATCACCTCCATCACTGGCAAAACATCACACTGGAAAAGTGGGTTCTTCGGATTGTCCGAAAGGGCTACTCCCTCATCTTTGTGACTACCCCTCCCTCCATCCGACTACCCCTCCCTCCATGCCTCCGACTTACGACCGGCTGACGGAGGTCCACCTAAACATGCTTCAGGAGGATGTTAGGACTCTCTTTGCCAAAAGAGCCAGAGAAAGGGTTCCGACGCCAGAAGTAGGTTGTGGTTGCTATTTCCGCTATGTTCTGGTCCCAAAAAAGGACAAGGGCCTTCGTCCTATTCTTGATGTATGAACCCTCAACTACTTCCTCAAAAAGGAAAAGTTCTAAATGCTCTTTCTGACTCGTGTCTTGTATGCCCTATACCCTGGAGAGTGGATGGTAGCGTTGGACTTGCAGGATGCCTATTTTCACATTCCCGTCCTGCCTGCCCATCTCCCCCCTACCTGCGGTTCACGGTAGGCCATGAGTGCTTTCAGTTCATAGTGCTCCCCTTTGGCCTTAACAGTGCCCCTCGAGTGTTCACCTTCAAGGTGATGGCGGTGGTCGCAGCTCATCTGTGCAGATCAGGGGGGCCTGTCTTCCCCTATATCGACGACTGGCTGTTGAATGCGAGCTCACCCCAGACGCTCCTCTCCCACATCCAGACTACGGCGAATCACCTACTTTCGTTTGGGTTCGCTATCAACGTGCCAAAGTCACAACTGACTCCCTCTCAGATGCTCCCTTTCATTGTAGCTGTTCTGGACACAGTTCAGTTTCGGGCCTGTCCTCCCGAGTGACGAGTCCAGGATATTCAGGCTATGATACCAATGTTTCAGCCCCTATCCTGGATTTCGATGAAACTGACTCTGAGGCTGCTGGGACTCATGGCCTCCTGCATCCTGCTAGTGACACATGCCAGATAGCATATGCGAGATATGCAGTGGGACCTGAAGCTTCAGTGGGCTCAACATCCGGGGAATATCTCCGACACGATTCGGCAGATCTCGGAGGGCACTGCACAGAATCTGCACTGGTGGCAGACCACCTGCGAAAGAGTCAGAGGCAGATCCTTCTCCTTTCCCCAGCCAGATCACTCAGTAGAGACAGATGCTTCACTCCTGGGATGGGGCCGCTATCTGGGAAAGGTGGCGATCAGAGGACGCTGGTCTCTTGGGGAATCTGGACTCCACATCAACTTGCAGGATCTTTGAGCGATGTGCTTGGCATTGACAGCGTTTCTTCCTTCAATCAAGACAAAGCTGGTTCAGGTGCGTGGAGATTGAGTGGCAGCAGTTGACAGCGTTCGATTTTCTTCCTGAAGTCTGTTATGTGATTGTGGCAGTCAGGCGTCCTTCTACCAAGACTGTGTATGCCGGCCGGTGGCAGAAATTTGCAAAATGGTGTACAGAACGGTCTATTGATGTAAGGGATTTGTACATATGTTCCCGCCCGCCCCATTCATCATGCCTCAGTGGGACCTTATTTTGGTTCTCACCTTCCTGATGTGCGCTCCTTTCGAGCCACTGCACAACTGTCCCCTCCTGGTGCTTTCCATCAGAACAACCTTTTTAGTGGCAATAACTTCTGCTAGGAGGGTGAGCGAATTGCAGACTCTGTCATCCAAGCCTCCTTACCTGACCATCTTCCCTGATCAGTTGGTGCTTCGTACTAGGGCCTCTTTCTTACCAAAAGTGGTAACACCATTCCACGTGGGGCAATCAGTCACCGTGCCCACTTTCTATGCTGCTCCGCACCCCTCTAAATAGGACGAGCGACTCCACCGCCTAGACTCAGAGAGCGGCGTTGTTCTACCTTGACCGCACTAAAGAGTTCCGGGCGGACGACCAACTCTTCGTGGGGTACGTTGGATCAAAGAAAGGGCGTGCGGTGCAGAAGAGGACTATCTCAAGATGGGTCGTCCTCTGCATCAAGGTTTGCTACGCTGTGGCAAAGAAGCAGCCTCCTGAATGCTTAAGGGCTCATTTCACCAGAGGTAAGGCTGCTACCACTGCGTTGCAGCGTGGAGTCCCAGTCTTGGACATCTGTCAGGCGACAACATAAGCATAATACACACACACTCATCAAGAAGAAATGGGCAATCTTGAATAGCGGAAATCGGAAGTGGGAACCCCCTCTTTTTGCGTTCAAACGGAGTAGAAACTTGAGAGATGAATTGGTACATTCAAAGATCACCAATGATGACATAGAAAACCAGATGACCTTATGGAGTCAACCAAAACCAATAGGGCATTATCCGTGCGGTAACTGTGTGTGCTGCCCCCTGACTACCACTACTAAGGAAGTAGACATTGGCACAGACCATCCCTGGAGACTCAAGAATTTCAGTAACTGTAATACTGAAAATGTGGTTTATCTACTGACCTGCCCATGTAATCTGAAATACGTGGGTATGACGTCAAGGAGGGTAAAAATAAGGATTAATGAACACCGCAGCACCATCAGGTGCAAAAAACAAACACCAAATTGACTAAACATTTTACCGAAAAACATCACAGTGACTCTGATTTACAGTGGACAATCCTTGAAGTAATGAAAAAGAGAAAAACGATATTGTTAGACAGTTGCACATCCGGGAACAACGATGGGTGTACAGGTTACGTACATGGGAGCGAGGCCTAAATGATGATATACCATGGCTACAGCTGGCAAAGTGACCAAGCTAACCTCAAGGCATAGATCAATCACCTATGGAGACAGTTATACACCACAACAGAGAGGGACCTGAGCCTGTGTAATTTAAGTGTATATGGCTATGTCTGAACTGGGGTGGCGTGGTGAAGCAAAATAACGATGGATTGAACCCAGATCTGTGACTGGGGGTGAATGTTTGCCAATGTGCAGCATTCCGTCCATCATCTTGTGTGTTTTGCAAGACTAATCTCTTGACAGAGGTGCTTCAGCCGGCAGCCTCCTCTACGGAGACTGTGCTGCCGTTTAACGATGCCCTCACTGACGTTCTTTGGGCGCCTGGTCCAAGCCCAACACAGGGGCTCCTGTGGATAGGAACGTGTCCCGACGCCATCGCCCAGCTCCGGGCGACCCCTATTTCTCTCTGTCCACCCCACTCCTGAGAGCTTGGTTGTCCAGGCCTCCGCTTCCCAAACCGCCTTCCCTACCGCCCCTCCGGATAGGGAATCCAAACGCCTGGATCAATTTGGGAAGAAGGGTTTTCTTCCTCCAGTGCAGGCTTGCGGTCCATCAACACCGCTTGCCTTTTGGGCCGATATACCCACTCCTTGTGGGATTCGGTGGCGAATGTCTTGCCCCAGTGTTCTGAGGAGGTCCAGACACTGCTTTCCCGCGCCATTGCGGAAGGAAGGGATGCGGCCAAATACACAATTCGATGTGGCCTTGATACCGCCGACTCGCTGGGCAGGTCTATTGCAACGACGGTGGCGCTGCGTCGCCACGCCTGGCTGAGAACCACTGGTTTTTCAGGGGATGTCCAGAATTCTCTCATGGACATGCCCTTTGATGGAGTCGGTCTTTTTGGGTCCAAAGCAGACCATGCGTTGGAGCGCTTTAAGGACTCACGGGCTACTGCCAAGTCCCTGGGCCTTTCTGCTACACGCCCTCCGCTAACTTCTGCTTTTCGCCCCTATCGTGGCCACGGAAGGGGCGCCCAGTCACGTCAGCAGGCCAGCCACCGGCCCGCGCAGCAGGCGTCTTCGCGTGGCCGAGGACGTGGATACCGCCGTGGCGGTTCGGGCAACCAGCGTGCGGGTCAGGCCACCACCTCCAACCCGTCCGCGGCCTCCAAGCCCTCCTAGTCCCTCCTTTCAGGTGCACAGCACGCCAGTCGGGGGCAGGGTCCGCCATCACCTTCACCACTGGCGTCCCATCACCTCGGACAGGTGGGTCTTGGACATTGTCCGAAGGGGCTACTCCCTCCCCTTCGAGACCACCCCCCCAGCCATGCCACCTCAATTCCACTGCATGTCAGGGGATCACTTGGTGCTTCTACAGAAGGAAGTCACGGCCCTCTTGGCCAAGCGGGCCATCGAGCATGTTCCGACCCCACAAGTAGGGCGTGGTTGCTACTCCCACTAATTTCTGGTGCCCAAAAAGGACAAGGAGGACATGCGTCCTATCTTGGACCTCCGGAACGTCAATCGCTTCCTCCGGAAGGAGAAGTTCAAGATGCTCACCCTAGATCAGGTCTTGACTGCCCTCGACCCCGGAGACTGGTTGGTAGCGTTGGACTTGCAGGACGCCTATTTCCACATCCCCGTCCTGCCGGCCCACCGGCGTTACCTTCGGTTCACGGTAGGCCTCGAGCATTTTCAGTTCACCGTGCTCCCCTTTGGCCTTACCAGTGCCCCTCAGGTGTTCACGAAAGTGATGGCGGTGGTCGCAGCTCATCTGCGCCGGGCAGGGGTTTCAGTCTTCCCCTACCTCGACGACTGGCTGCTGAAGGCGGGTTCGTCCCAGGCAGTCGTCTCCCACCTCCAGACTACGGCCGAACTCCTGCACTCGCTGGGGTTCTCCATCAATGTGCCGAAGTCGCATCTGATTCCTTCTCCACAGCTCCTTTTCATCGGAGCAGTTCTGGACACGACGCAGTTTCGGGCCTATCCTCCCGAACGGCGAGTCCGGGATATTCAGGCTATGATTCCGATCTTTCAGCCTTTATCCTGGGTTTCGGTACGGATGACCCTGAGGCTGCTGGGCCTCATGGCCTCCTGCATCCTGCTGGTCAATCATGCCAGATGGCATATGCGGGCTCTGCAGTGGGACCTGAAGTTCCAGTGGGCGCAGCACCAGGGCAACCTGTCCGATCACGTCCAGATCTCGGAGGGGACTGCAAAACAGTTGCAGTGGTGGCTCTCGAACCGGCAATGGGTCATGGGCAGATCCCTCTCCCTTCCCCAGCCAGAGCACACAGTTGTGACGGACGCGTCCCTTCTGAGATGGGGCGGTCACATGGGAGAGGCGGAGATCAGAGGCCTCTGGTCTCCGGGCGGAGTCCAGGCTCCATATCAACCTTCTGGAGCTCCGGGCGATCCGACTTGCACTCAAGGCATTCCTTCCCTCTGTCAAAGGGAAGGTAGTGCAGGTGTTCACCGACAACACCACCGCCATGTGGTACTGCAACAAACAGGGCGGGGTGGGGTCGTGGACCCTTTGTCAGGAGGCTCTGCGCCTCTGGACATGGCTGGAACATCAGGGCATGTTCCTGATGGTTCAACACCTGGCAGGTTCCCTGAATGCCAGGGCGGACGAACTCAGCCGCAGGTGCATGATGGATCACGAATGGCGTCTTCACTCGGAAGTGGCGCAAGGACTCTTTCTACAGTGGGGAGAGCCTTGGTTAGATCTATTCGCCACCGAAGAGAACGCGCAATGTCATCAGTTCTGCGCGTTGGAATTTCCAAGGCGGCACTCGCTCGGCGACGCTTTTCGTCACGAGTGGAGTTGCGGTCTATTGTACGCCTTTCCGCCTATACCACTTCTACCCAGAGTGTTGAAGAAGATTCGGCACGACCGGGCCCAAGTCATTCTTGTGGCTCCGTACTGGGCTCGAAGAGTTTGGTATCCCGAGCTACTCAGTATGAGCGTAGATCCCCGATCCGTCTGCCTCTTCGGGAGGATCTTCTGTCGCAGCAGCAGGGGACGGTCCTCCACCCGAACCTGTCCAGTCTACACCTGCTTGCGTGGAGATTGAGCGGCGGCAGTTGATTCCTTTCGACTTGCCTCCCGAAGTTTGTGATGTGATTCTGGCAGCCAGGCGTCCCTCCACTAAGGTGGTATACGCCTGCAGGTGGAACAAATTTGTGGCATGGTGCACAGCAAAGGCTGTAAACCCCCTTTCTGCCCCTCTTTCTGAGGTCCTTCTGTTCCTTCTTTCTCTGGCCCAACAGGGTTCTGCCCTGGGTACCATCAAGGGTTATCTCTGTGCTATCTCGGCCTTCCTCTGGCTCCCTGATCAGCCCTCCCTTTTCAAGTCCCCTGTTGTTAACAGGTTCTTAAAAGGCATTACACACCTCTTTCCTCCTGTTCCATTTGTGATGCCTCAGTGGGACTTGAACTTGGTTCTTACCTTTTAATGTGCGCTCCCTTTGAGCCTCTGCATAACTGTCCTCTTCGTCTTCTGACTCTAAAGACAGCCTTTCTGGTGGCCATCACCTCCGCTCGGCGGGTGAGTGAGCTTCAGGCTTTATCTTGCAAACCTCCCTTTCTGTCTGTTCATCCAGACAAGGTTGTTCTTCGGACGCGTCCGTCCTTCTTGCCAAAGGTGGTTACTGCCTTCCACATTGGGCAGACCATCACTTTGCCTACCTTCTTTCCGCCTCCGCATCCTTCCAGAGAGGAAGAGAGGCTCCACCGTCTGGACCCAAAACGTGCGCTCTCCTTCTATATCGACCGCACAAAACACTTCCGGGTGGATGACCAGCTCTTTGTTGGCTACGTGGGCGCCAAAAAGGTCGGGCGGTGCACAAACGAACCATCTCCCGCTGGGTTACCTTGTGCATCAAGACCTGCTATTCTTTGGCTAAGAAGGAGCCTCCTGTTGGGCTGCGTGCCCATTCCACCAGGGCAACGGCTGCTACCACGGCCTTGGGCCGCGGTGTTCCGCTGCCGGTTATCTGTCAGGCAGCTACGTGGGCCTCGCTGCACACGTTTACAAAACATTACTGCCTTGACAGTCCGGTCCGGAGGGACGGCTTCTTTGGCCGTTCTGTCCTCCAGGACTTCCTTGTCTGATCTTTGTTCGCAGACCCACCACCGGGGTTGGTATTGCTGGGGTATCTATTCTAAGGTAAGGAATCTGTCACTAACGTGTCTCTTTCAGATGCACAAGTTACTAACTTGTGTAACGATATATCTGTAAGAGACAGTAGTTAGTGACAGATTCCTTACCGCCCCACCCATCCTCCCCGTTCTGCGAACTGATTTCTAGGGTTAAGGACATCCCTTTCAGGGCCCTAGTATTTTTCAGACACCTATGTCAGCTTCTTGCATGGCTCTGCGTTCCTGGCGCGGAAAGTCGTGTACAGAACTGACGTCAGCGCGCAGGGGCGGCGTCTAAGTACTGCCCGCGACGTCATCCCGGCGATCACGACGCCGACGACGGATGCGGAGCCGCACGACGCCGCCTACCGACGCGCAAGGGTACTGCTACGCAAAAACTTTCCGGATCCAGCCTGACGCCTGGGGATATTCTAAGGTAAGGAATATGTCACTAACTACTGTCTCTCACAGATATATCGTTACACAAGTTAGTAACTTGTGCATTAGTAATCATAGTTCTACTCCTGTAAATTACCCATGCCTTGTGTCCCATCCCTGCCTTGTGTGTCTTCCCCAGAGTCAGTGGGTATGTCTTCGGTCGTGGAATATTCCAGGAGGTAATTGTGAAGGGGACCCCAGATATCCCGGGGGCGAGAGGAGGGCGGTAGTAACTCAGCATAGATATGTAACTGTTCTTGGCAGTATATGAGATCCTGGAGCCATTCCTTGAATTTAGGAGCTCTACCCCTGCCCCATTTACAAGCAATTCGTCGTTTAGCAAGGAGAAGTGCCAGAGAGACAAACCTCCTCATCTTTGCAGGGATTGGCGCAGTGTATCCCAAGAGTGCAGTGAGGGGGTCTTCCGGAATGTGTGCCCCTGTCATGTGATCCAAGGCTAAGAAAACTTCACCCCAGTATCGGCGGACTTGTGTGCAGTCCCAGGCCAGGTGTTTGAAATCAGCTTCAGATTCCCCACATCGCTCGCAGCGATCGTTATCCCGCAGGTGGAGGCGATGTAAGCGTGCCGGTGAATAGTATAACCGATGTAGATATTTGTAGTGTATGATACGCAATCTGCTACTGGCGGAGATTTCCCCAGTTTGCCTGCAACAAAAGGACCATTGGTCCTCTGTAAGGGGATGTCCTAGTTCCTTTTCCCATTTACTCTGTGTTGGGGAGGGATTGTGTTCACTATCTTTTTGGGTGGTGCGGTATAGAAGGGACACCACATGTGTTGGAGTGGTTGGATTCAGAAGGGCATGCAGGGGGGGCATAATAGCAGGCTCCTGTGGAAAGCATGGGGTGAGGGTCCGCATATCTTGTCGGAGCCGAATATAATAGAACCGGTCTAATGGGGTGGGGGATGAGGTGCCAAAGAATTCATTGCTAGAACGGAAAGACCCATTCACATATAGTTGTCCCCAGGTGTGCATAGATAATTTGCGCAGCAGGCGACGGCAACCTCCTTCTGTGACCGGGAGATCGTGTCTCCCCTGTAGTGGAAGGAGGGGTGAATACAGTAGGGGACATTGAGTTCGGCTGGCCAAGTCTTTCCAGGCACTTGTTGTGCATTGAACAGTGGTGGAAGCGTGACGCCGCGGAACCGCCGGGGTGCTCAAATATGCCGAATATGGTGTGGGAATCATGTATCCGTCCTCTATCGCTAGGTGAGGCATATAAGGAGGGGGATTTATCCAATAAGCCGCGTAGTGGGCCTGGGCGCAAACAAAATAAAGCTCTAGATCTGGTATCTCAAAGCCTCCGGCCGTGAAGGGCCGCGTCAGGGTATTCCAATTTAATCTAGCTTGCTTTCCACCCTACGTAAGACGAATCATCTGGGTTCTGAGGTCTTTAAAAAAGTGGCGACTGGGGGCATAGGGAATGTTCGTGAAGAGATGAAGCAGTTTGGGCAGGACCACCATCTTGATCAGGGATGTTCTGCCAGCCATGGAGAGGGGCAGTGCTATCCATCTGGTGATTTTGTCTGTGAGGAGATCGAGCGCACTTCCATAATTTGTTAGCATCAGTTCGTCTCGGTTCCGGGAGATGACTATTCCGAGGTAAGTCAAGGTATCTGCACACCATGTGAGAGGGTAGTCCGGTTCAAAACGCGGGGTGGCGTCTGTAAGGGGGAATAGATGGGACTTCCCCCAGTTAATATTAACTCCGGAGAGGTGGCCAAATTGGATGAGCAACCGGAGAATGGGGTTAAGGCTTTCGCCTGGATTGCGTAAGTATAATGTAATATCGTCAGCGTATAGTGAAATTAAAATCTGCCTCTCTGGATATATCAGCGCATGGTCCCGGAAATGTTGCCGGACCTTGGCAGCCAGGGGTTCAATCGCTATAGCGAAAAGGAGGGGCGATGGGGGACACCCCTGGCGGGTGCCCCTGGTGATATTGAAGGGGGCGGAATGTACTCCATTGACCATGACTCTAGCCTGTACTCCAGTATACAATAAGTTTATCCACGCCAGGAATGGCGCAGGGAATCCCATGCGTTGCAGGACGAAGGCAAGGTAGTCCCATTCTAATGAATCGAATGCTTTTGTGGCATCCAGGAATACCGCCGCAGCGTTCAAGTCAGGCTCAATATCCTGAAGGATCGCGAACAGAGTGCGCAGATTGTGAGACGTGCCTCTACTAGGTACGAAGCCCGACTGGTCTGGAAGCACCAGGGCAGTCATAAGAGGGCTAATGCGATTAGCAATCAGTTTTGCCAAAATTTTGGCATCGACGTTGATTAATGATAAAGGTCTATACGAGTCACATTGCGAAGATGGTTTACCTGGCTTGGGCAGGGAGATTATGCACGCCTCACGCATTGTCGGGGGTAATATGCCTGTTTCCCGGGCTTCTTCATAGACATGTCGTAGGGCTGGAATGAGTAAGTGGCGGAACGTTTTGTAAAATTCAGCCGGGAGGCCGTCCGGCCCCGGGGCTTTCCCTGATTACAATTGCATTATGGCGGAGATGATTTCTTCATCCTCATGGTGTGCTAGTAGGAATTCTCTCTGCCCATCTCCCAGCCACGCTATAGCGGTGTCCTCAAAATAGGGGGCGAAGTCAGTCGGTTGGGTTCTGTGTGTCTTGTATAGGGTTTTATAAAAGCTGCGAAAGGCAGCTACTATATCCGAGGTGCTCCTGTGCACTTGTCCGTCCGCATCTTCAATCTCCAAAACTATATTGGAGAATCTGGAGGGGCGAATCAGAGATGCGAGTGCCTTCCCCGGTCTGTCTCCCTCCCCATAGCAGCGCGCTTGGTGGTATTTCCCTCTAAACTTGCATTCTGTTTCGGCTGCTTCTTGGTATGCAGTAATTAAGCTTCTTAGCCGTGCCTGTAATTCTGGGGTGGGGGTTGTCTGTACAGTATGTTCCGTTTGTTTAAGCTCAGTTTCCAGTTTACGAAGTGTGGAGCGGAGATCTTTTAAAATTCCCCCACTCTTTGCGATGCATACCCCGCGGATGGTGACTTTAAAAGCCTCCCATATTGTGGAGTATTGGTCAACCGTGTCATCGTTGCGGGGGAAAAAATCCGATATTTCTTGTTCCAATTCGTGGCGAAACACCGGATCTAATAGATTTTGTGGATTTAGGCGCCAGGACCGGAAGGGTGAGGCGATCTGGGGGGGGGGGTAATGGTGACTAGTGCTGGGGAGTGGTCAGAATATGTGCAGGGGAGATAAGACGCATGTGTCAGCCAGGGGATGAGGCCTTTGGTGATGAGCCAGCCGTCAATTCGTGACCAAGAAGAGCGGGCGGTCGTGTAGCAGGATCCCTCTCGGCGCTGCGGGTGGAGGTGACGCCAAGCGTCAAGCAATTCGTGTTCTTCTACAATCGCCTTGAGAGTATAGTGTGTATTGGAATAGTGATGTGGTTGTGGGTGTGAGCGGTTCATAGCAGGCTCCAAGGTCACATTGAAATCCCCTCCCCAGAGCAGGTGTGTGGATCCAATGTCTAAGATCTTACCCCAGAGTATCCGAAAGAATTCTGGGTCATCGGTGTTTGGGCCGTAGCAGGAGACCAGGGTTATGGACTGAGCTTCTAGTCGACCCCAAATGATGGTGTAGCGGCCTTGGGGGTCTTCGTGTGAGCCAATGGGGGTGTAGGGGAGAGATTGGTTGATCAGAATGGCTGTTCCCCTTGCGTAGGAGGAGTATGAGGAGAAATAGGAGTGGGTTGCCCACCGGGATGCGAACGAGACCATGGCATTAGGGCTGAAGTGTGTTTCTTGTAGAAGCGCACAATGAATATTATGGCGGTCTAGATATGAAAGGAAATGTCGGCGCTTGCGTGGGGTACCCAGGCCGCGAACATTCCAAGTTAGAAAGTTATATGCAATGGGTTAGGGTGGTCTTCCATGTGGTGGCCTTAAAATGTATGGTCTAGGATGCAGACATTGGCTATTTAAGTTGTGCTGGTGAGGCATGTGTCGACATAGTAGTGTATTGAAAGTGGCATTACATAAACAATCCCTGTATCTGTAAAAGCACGGATCAGGGTCACCCTCCCCCTCCCACATCAGCAGCCCAATCCTGCCGTGGCCCAGTCCCCACCCCCCCTCCCTATTTGCCCTTTGCGCCAGATTCCCAACTGGGGAAGGTGGCCTAAACATAAACAAATGCATAAGAAATAGTACGTAGGGTTCACCTGTCGGGTGGAATCTAGAGGGCAACCAGTCTCTCCTCGCGTGAGCGAGGGTGCTCGGGTAGGATTATGTAGATTCATCTCGTCGCAGTGTCTGTTACGATTCTTCAGCTGAAGGAGTCTGTCCGAGGGTTAGTACGGATCGTCCTTGGGTGTCATAAGTGGCTGAGGGAATTGTGGGACAGAGTGCGTGAAGGTAGCCGTGTGAATTAGATATTAGTCTGTGGTCTGCCCCGGGCATCCTTAGGGGGAAGACCGAGAGTCCCAGCAGGGCATCAGTGCTGGCAGAGTTCCAGGGGGGCGTTCTTCCCCATTTCGCTATGCAGGTGTCAGCATGACCATGCGGGCTCTTCAGTGACATATGCTCTCGAGCCCTCGCATGAGCTGCAGTCCATCCTTGAGAGGCCGAGCCATGCATGCCCGTTCAATGTTCGCCGCATCACCAAATGCTTGAGGCCATGCATGGGAACGCAACGCGTGTCTTCTCCCTGTCAGTATTTATTTATTTTTTGTTCTTTTCCCCCCTCCCCCGAGGGTTCATTCTATGTCTGGTGTAGTGCCATTCCCTTCCGGACAGTGCAATGGGGATGACCGTTCTATAGTTTCCTTGGGTAGGGTCTTTAGGAAGTCCTGGACGTGCTGCGGATTGGTAAAGAAATGTTGCTTGTGTTGATGTGTTACTTTGAGACGGGCAGGAAACAACATGGCATAAGGTATGTTAAGTTGTTGTAATTTTTTCTTAACCTGGAGAAATTTCCGCCTTTGCTCCTGGACTGCCATGGTGAAGTCGGGGTACACTGAGATCTCCATCCCTTTTTCTCTGGAAAGGCGGAGAGCAGTGTCCCGGTCCCGGTAGTTAAGCAGTCTAGCTATTATGGGACGGGGAGGGGTGCCTGGAGCAGGTCGGTTAGCCAATGACCGATGCGCCCGTTCAACAACGAAGACTGGCGAAAAGTCCTCTCTGTCAAAAAGCGATATGAGTAGGCGCTCAATGTATTCTTCCATCCTGCCCGTGGCTGTCGACTCTGCCACTCCAAGAATACGTAAGTTGTTTCTCCTCGAGCGGGATTCTAAATCTTCATTCTTGGCAGCTATCACCTTCAGGACCTTTTCCATCTCGAGTGTACAGCTTGTGGTGGCGTTGGAGGTGTCCTCCAGGTCAGATATTCTACGCTCCGCCTCAGTTAAGCGATCGTCCTGTTTCTCTACTCTGTGGGTGAGGCCATCCAACCTAGCGTTCATAGAGTCCATTTTTGACTCAATAGATGTCAGGCTCGACTGCATTACTAGGAAGAGTTCCTTCAAGTCCGCAGTGGATGTGGTCGGAGCGTCAGACTGGTCATCCTCAGGCCCCGTGTGGGATCGGGGAGTCTTACGCCTGTCAAAATTCAGCTTCGGCTGGCGGCCATCCGGTTTCCCCATGGTGACGAGGCGAGAGACACGGCGGCGCGGTTGTAGTCGACTAGGGTCCGTATCGTGCTCTTGTTGTTTTCTCCTACTGCCACCTGACGTGGATCCCAAGCTCGGTGTGCAGGGGGGGCTGGCGGCAGGGGAGCCAGTGCGTGTTACAGATGAATGCGCTCCCAATGACATCAGTGTATGTGCCTCTCAAGCGGTGTCAATAGAGCTTCAGGGCCTCGTATGTGCGTCCGGGCCTTGGTTTGGTCCCACTCGTGGCGTGGGGTCAAAGGCTTGTGCGGTAGGCCCCAGGGTCTCCCGGAGCCTGTTCACTTTCCAGGGCACGTGTCTAAGCCCGTGATTAGGGTCTGTAGGGGGCAGCCTCTCGTGATCGCTCCCTGGAGTTTCGTAAAGGCCCCAAACGGCCAGGATCTCCCAGGCACAGAGCACACCAGCCCCTATCTTGAGGAGTGTGCTGAAGGGTAGCGCCGGAGGCCTCGCCGCAGCTCTCCGACAGTCACAGCAGAGTCAGGGGATCCCCCCTCGGCGCCACAGCTCAATCTCCGGCCTCCCGAGTGAAGGAGAGGGGTGGAGTTCCCCTCGGCAGTTCAGGCAGCCCGTAGCAGCCTCACCAGACGCTGCCACCCAGCGCTGCCGTCCCCGGGGCGGTAGCGCGGCCCAGTCCCGAGCAGCGCCGACGCTCACTCCCCACAATCAAGGCGCCGCGGGGATAAAGTCCGTAGGGGTCCGCAGCAGCATCGCAGACTCAGGTAATGTTGCTCTGTGGGGGAGGACCAGGGCTCCGCTATGGGGGCCGAACGCTTCAGGCAGCTCTTCTTCCGGACCTCAGTGGGCCCGTTCCCGCTGCCACCCGGGCCGCCCACGAGGGCCGCGCCGAGCCTCCGTCGTCTGTCCTAGAGGGGGAGGCGTAGCGCCGGAGCAGGCGGGGGACGCCGGCAATCCGACCCCGGCAGTGCCGCAGGCGTCACAGCGGCCGCTTCATGGGGACATAAGGCATCGCAGCGCACTCACCGCCTCCGAGGTCCACGGCGTCCCAGCAACCCCGCCCGCCCGACACCAGGCAGGCCCGGTCGGCCGCAGCGGCGCCCCGGGGGGGGGGGGGTCGCGGGTCAAGCCTCGGCGGGGGCAGTCAGCAGGACGGCAGCACAGCCGATGAGGAGAGCCGCAGGTACGTGTGTAGGTGTGGCGGGCCCTCGTCGTTCGGTATGTCCCCAGCTCAGGACGCTCACCAGCAGGCCGCCGCCGCCATGTTCGGGTGTTCCTCCCGGGAGAGACTGATCCCCTAGTGCTCCGGTACAGGGTGGCTGTGCAATCAGCAGGGCGGCTCGCCGAATTCTCCTGCACTGTGGCGTTCAGTTAGAACCATTTACCAGCTATTTAATCGGGAGATGGTGAGGATATTAGCCGGATATAGTTCCGAGCAGCAATAGCCTCACGTATGTGCGGCCATCTTGCTTGGCGCCCTCTAGCGCCCCCCCAACTAATAGAAGATCATTAAAACTTTACTTTACCATAGCACACCTGTCGAAATAAAAGACATAATAGACCAAGAGACTAAGTCATAAGTCCCGCTTGTGCAACACGGCTACTGTTGCATTTCTGAGAAATGTTCCAATTGCTGAGAAATGCAAGGCAGCAACCTGAAGATCCGCTCACTTTTGCATGACACTTGTCTTGATTCAGATTCTAGATTGGAGACCCAGGTAGGGCAACCCTTTTTGCTTAGTGTTATTATTTCTCTTCTCTCACAACTTAGGGGATGAGCTAGCCATTCTATTTAGTGCTTATGATGATCAATGGAGATCCTCTAAATAAGAATAAATGGTTTTTCATCTGAAATCCTAGTTCTCTTTCAGGGCAGTCTCCAATTAAATCATAATCAAACCACTGTCCTTCACAATGGAAGAGATAAAATTCAAGTATTAACTGTGTGAAAAAGAACAGTTAACTCACAGCTACAAGGCATGATGGTACAGAGGAGATCAGGGTGTCCTTAAAGGTGCAGAGTTCCATTATCATTCTAACATAGCTGCCGTCTATACAGTTCCATTTCTCTATCCTTCCCTATCATTCACTTTAAAAGGTCATGAAAATGGTTTGTGAAATGTTTTTCAGTCAACTTTTAAGGCTTTATGTAGTTTCTTCCATCTTTTGAAGTACAATTATGAAATTGACAATATAACCTGTTTCTAGGCTACTAAATTATACATTTTTGTCACCTGCACGGTGCTGAGAAACAGTGTGGCTTTCTTTCGAACATTGTGTCACCATTCCACGTAGGGCAGTCATTCACATTGCTGGCTTTCTTTGCACTGCCTGAGAGGCTCCATCTCCTTGACCCGAAAAGAGCGTTGAGTTTTTACTTGGATCACACCAAAGACCAGCTGCTTCTTTCAAGAGCAAAAATTGGTAAGATGGTGCAAAAGAAGACCATGTCAATTTGGTTAGTCCTCTGTATTGAAATTTGCTATGTCCTTCGGCTGCAACAGGTCCTTGTCAAGGTTAGGGTCTTCTGCTAAATCCAAGTCCTAGTCGAAATGGAAACACAATAAGGCCAAGCTAGACTCGTTCACATCCCACCACACTCTATCTCCAGAGAATATGTGAGGGCATCTTCCCAACACTCTGACTCTTTCAATATTCCATCAAGGAGCTGATTCCACAGTTGGTCTCGATGAGCCCTGGAATTCCCTGGGTCATTGGCGACAGCTTAGCAGATGGAGACCATTGCAGACTGTGTGTTTTGGTGCAGGCAAAACTTCAGAGTTCATCAACAAAAAAAGGGGGCGGAGAGAGAGGATATGGGCTGGGGCCGCCCTCCAATTAGAATTATATGTAGAAATAAAGGACCCAGTCTATTTTTCTAGCAAGAAAAAGTGAAGGGATGTACTTTTTCTTCGGAAAAAACCTTAGGTTTTTCGTAAAACCCTCACCCACCAGGGTTACCCCTTGGTGGCACGCTTCATCATAGGGTCCTTCCCGTTCCGCTGCGGAACAGGGCGTGCTACGACCAAACGACTACGCAGGAGCACTGATTACACAGACTATGAGAGGCAGATGTAGTGTCGTGGAGGAGTGAAGATACAGGGGGAGTGTACTTAAAATTACCTGGCTAGTGGGAAAAGTGCTTTATTTTGACCCCTAGTCGGCAAGGTTAAAAAACAGGGAAAAGAAATAGGGTGTTCTGGGAAATCAATGTTCACACACCCTATGGGTCGACATGTTTCTAGCCTATCCTTATCGGCTATTCTTCAGGACCTAGTTTATGAAAGTAGTTTTATCTCCAGGACTAGTTCCACTCCTTAGGTTGTATAGCTAAACACAACTCAATATTGAAAAAACGTGCAACAATCGCACATTCATGCACAGGTGTATAATATTGCCATATCACCTTATCCTTTGTAACGTAAATACCTGTAAGGAAAAAGGGGACAAAGCAACAGAATGAGAAATATCTCTATTGCGAATAAATCAATCACTGTGTAATGTACCATTGAGTTCAAATTAATAGGTGTGCACCATCTAAGTGAAAAAGAAATCATTATTCCATTAATGACTTCTCCGCTCATTCGTCTGTTTTGTCCCGTGTTACTTCTAGTGTGAAAAGTATGTGGTTAATTGTTAAAAACACTCGACATACTCGTGTTACTCATAATAGAGTAAGTCCCTTGTTCCGGGCTCTAAAGCAAATGGAAACTGTAAGCATTGTGTAAAAACACATAACATATACACAAAACATACACATACACCACTGAGTCACATACATGTATTTAAAGAAGCTCGTGCTTCATGGTTGCCCCGGCGGGGAGTCCAGCCTCTAGTGAAATCACTGTTGCGGGGGAAACGATTGCAAAAGTTACTAGTGTTGCGGGTAACAGGACGTTTCTCGCTAGTATCCGAGAAAGTAAGTGCCAAAAAAGGCACCCTTTATTTGGCCAATATTTGTCTGGGCTTATGGAGGACTCACCTTAGCTCAGCCGGACCCCTCTGAAAAACACCTACTAGTATCTGCCGCACGGGAACCGCATGTTACTGGGACCCGGTGCGGAAGTGTTTTTAATAGGCCGGCGTGCATGTACAGTACGCGGCCTGGAGGTCTTGCACGCTGACCTCCACAAAATGGCCGCCCTGTATGGGCCAATGTTGCCAGGGAGACGGAAGTGAGTTTTCTAAGACGTTACTTTCAACTTCTATTCTTAGAATTTAAAGGTGAAAATAATTATTAAAAAGAAACCTAGTCGTGGATCAGACTTATTGAGAACCAAACAGTGACAAGTCTTAAGAAAAGACTCGAGGAGCTAAACAAGACCATGAGTGATTTTGAATTGACACTCAGACTAAATATCAGAAGTTCAAAAAAGACTCGGCAAACTTCACCCATGAACGAGCATACCCATACATTAGGGGAGACTACGTAATGTCCGGCAGAAACCCCGGGTACAATACAGATACCGACGGTTCGGATACTGGATCAAACAGCTCAGACTCCAACCAGGGACCACAGGAATACCGCCGAGGCAGAAGGAACTACAGGAGAAACAGAGGGCGAAACTACGGACAGAACTGGGGACAGCACAATGGTCCACCGACATACCCAATGCCATATTACTATGGACCACCACCCCCACATATGCATCCACAAGGACCGGACTTCTGAGGACCACCACCGCCAACCAACTACCCAGGACCCTACCAGAATTACCCACAAAACCAACGAGGGCCTTTTTTAGGGCAGGGCCAAGGACGTCCTCGGGGCAGGATGAAGAAGAATACACAGGTCCACTGGGCATCAGCGGCAGAACAACTCAGGATGACAACTCGCAGCATGAGCACAGAAAACCTGAATGCAGCAGGAACAAGCAACAGGATAACCTAGTAGTGAATTTATCAGGCATAACACTCACTGATACTCAACAAACAGTACTCGAGAGAGGTCTTGGTTTCGTCCCCACAGCAAACCTCGACAAATTCCAAGTCTGCTGTGAGGTTAACGAATTCATTCGAAAACTGAAACTACGGGCTTTCTTTGAAGGCAAACCCACCCAGGAGGAAAGGATGGGGGACACAGGACTGAAGAATAAGTCATCCTTCACACCACCGCAGAACATGCTGCCGGTAGAGATCTTAGCGTTCGAGAAGGCCGTCTTGAAAGACATTGGAGAAATAGACCCAAGAACAATACGAGTATTTCATAATACCTCGAAAGAACAAGAACAGGCAATACAGGAACTGGGAAATGATGACAGCATTGTGATAAAACCTGCGGACAAAGAGTGTGCTACTGTAAAACAGACTACACAAGCATACAGAGAGGAATGCCTACGCCTCTTGGGTGACAGTCGCAACTACGTCCCTTTGGAAACTGATCCAACAGAGTTTCTGAGGATAAGAATGCTGAGCATGATTGAAGAGGCAGTAACCCACCATTGGATCACCAGAAAGGAGGGGGATTTCCTGTACAATAAAAAACCAATTACCCCGTACTTCTACACAATACCGAAGATCCATAAATCAATGGTAAATACACCAGGAAGACCAATAGTGTCAGGTATTGGTTCCATTCTAGAACCCCTCTCAAAATTTGCGGATGCCTTTCTGAGACCCATAATACAAAAGACCGAAACATACTTAAAGGACACAAAAGCAGTGCTGAACCTCCTGAAGGATCTAGCTTTCAACCCAGAAATACATCTCCTCATGGGTTTGGATGTGGAGAGTTTATATACAAGCCTCCCACACAGTGAGACCCTCAATATTATAGAGGAAGTATTGTTCGAAGAAGAATGGACCTACCAAACACCAAGGGGTTTGGTGATGGAGTGCTGTAAGTGGAAGTCAGCGTGCTAGACCTCCAGAACGCGTACTGTACGTGCACGCCGGCCTATTAAAAACACTTCCGCACCGGGTCCCAGTAACATGCGGTTCCCGTGCGGCAGATACTAGTAGGTGTTTTCCAGAGGGGTCCGGCTGAGCTAAGGTGAGTCCTCCATAAGTCCAGACAAATATTGGCCAAATAACGGGTGCCTTTTTTGGCACTTACTTTCCCGGATACTAGCGTGAAACGTCCTGTTACCCGCAACACCAGTAACTTTTGCAATTGTTTCCCCTGCAACAGTGATTTCACTAGAGGCTGGACTCCCCGCCGGGGCAACCATGAAGCACAAGCTTCTTTAAATACATGTATGTGACTCAGTGGTGTATGTTTTGTGTATGTTATGTGTTTTTTCACAGTGCTTACAGTTTCCATTTGCTTTAGAGCCCGGAACAAGGGACTTACTCTATTATGAGTAACACGAGTATGTCGAGTGTTTTTAACAATTAACCACATACTTTTCACACTAGAAGTGACACGGGACAACACAGACGAATGAGCGGAGAAGTCACTAATGGAATAATGATTTCTTTTTCACTTAGATGGTGCACACCTATTAATTTGAGCTCAATGGTACATTACACAGTGATTGATTTATTCGCAATAGAGATATTTCTCATTCTGTTGCTTTGTCCCCTTTTTCCTTACAGGTATTTACGTTACAAAGGATAAGGTGATATGGCAATATTATACACCTGTGCATGAATGTGCGATTGTTGCACGTTTTTTCAATATTGAGTTGTGTTTAGCTATACAACCTAAGGAGTGAAACTAGTCCTGGAGATAAAATTACTTTCATAAACTAGGTCCTGAAGAATAGCCGATAGGGATAGGCTAGAAACATGTCGACCCACAGGGTGTGTGAACATTGATTTCCCAGAACACCCTATTTCTTTTCCCTGTTTCTTAACCTTGCCGACTTGGTGTCAAAATAAAGCACTTTTCCCACTAGCCAGGTAATTTTAAGTACACTCCCCCTGTAACTTCACTCCTCCACGACACTACATCTGCCTCTTATAGTCTGTGTAATCAGTGCTCCCGCGTAGTCGTTTGGTCGTAGCACGCCCCATTCCGCAGCGGAACGGGAAGGACCCTATGATGAAGCATGCCACCAAGGGGTAACCCTGGTGGGTGAGGGTTTTACGAAAAACCTAAGGTTTTTTCCAAAGAAAAAGTACATCCCTTCACTTTTTCTTGCTAGAAAAATAGACTGGGTCCTTTATTTCTACGTATAAAACTTCAGAGTTGACATGCCATGCCCACCAACCACTGCTTGTGGCATAGGTAAGTCACCCCTCTAGCAGGCCTCACAGCCCTAAAGGCAGAGTGCACTATCCCACAGGTGAGGGCACAACTGCATGAGAAATGTGCCCTTACTATGTCTGTGAATGACACAGACACTAAGTGCAGTGGAGCCATATTGAGTACATGGGCTGTGAGTTTGTTATTACGAACTCCACAGCTCCATGACGGCTTTACTGAATGCTAAGGATTTAGGTATCAAACTCCTCAGCACAATAAACTCACAATGATGCCAGTGTTGGATTATCACTAATTGCACTCGGAGGGCATCTTAGAGATGCCCCCTGAAAAACAACCAACTCCCTTGTGTCCAGCTGACTGGTCTGCACCAGCCTGCCACACACACACATGTTTCTGACCCCCTGAGGTGGGAGCCCTTGTGCTCTTGTGGGTCAGGACAAAGGCTGCTTGGGGTGGAGGTGCTTCACACCTACCCCTGAGCAGGAACAGCACTCAGGACAGGGAGCCTTAAAGGCTTCCTGTCCTTTGAAATGCTAGCCAGGGCCTCGCCAGATAGTGGAGATGCCTGCACCCCCTTGACCAAGCCCCACTTTTGGCGGCAAGGTTGGTGGCAAAATTAGTAGTCAGGAGAGGTGTCCCCTCTCTGCCAGGATACCCCTAAGGTGCCCTGGACCGAGGTGACCCCTTCCTTTGAAAATCCTCCATCTTAAATAGAAGGATTCAGCCCAATCAGGTTAGGGGAATGCCCCCTCCCCAAAGGGAGGGGACACTCTAAGGGTGTAGTCACCCTAAAGGCAAGTAGCCCATTGGCTACCATCTGCCTGCCCCGTAACACCCCTAAATTCAGTATTCTGGGGCACCCCTGAACCTTGATCCTCAGATTCCTGCAACCTAAGAAAAAGACGGACAAAGAGGACGCTGTGCAGCAAAGCAAGACGACACCTACTGCCTTGGCCCCAGCCCTACCGGCCTGCCTCCTGCTTCTCGAGCCTGCGAAGTCGACGCCTGTCCTGTGGCCAGCGACTTCCAAGAACCCCAGGAAGAGTGTTGAGATGGGAGTCCCCAGTACATCAAAATAGCAATGCAAAGCTAATACAAAGCAGAAAGTAGGCCTAGGCCTGTTTCCGTTTTGTAACTTATCTCCATTGTTTTGTAAAAGAGACAAAAAGACAATCCTGAACCAATCAGGACCTCACACCCTCTAGAACACTCCTGAGAGAACCTTAAACCCTCAGACTTTCTACCACATGTTGTGCTAGGGAGTCTCCACTGAGCTCTGCTCAGCTTCTTCTACTTAGTAGCCCATCCCAACTGTATGTTAAGTGCCAAGACTATTTTGAGGAGGAATGTGGAGAGCATCAATATTACATTCCTCAGCAGGAATACTACCGGGACTGTCAAGAAGAGGTAGTCTGCATGCCATCATCGTTGCTAACAGACCTGCAATTCGTGTTGGCTGACTATAGAAAGAGATTTCCGCCAACACCTGCGCCTCCTGAACAGTCTACATTGGCTCCTCGGCCACGATCTATCCCATCTACTCCTAAAAGGGTTCAATATTTACAGTCGTAACCTCTCCAGAAAATCACCATAATCAGTTCCTTAACAAGATCCAGGAACTACAGATGATGACCAGGAAGAGGGGGAACTCTGAGATCCACATCGAGAATGGGATGTCTATCTCATTCCCACACCGCCTTCTCCCTCTCCTGTACCCATTAACTTGCCACCAGAGGATATTGGTGGTTTTCACAACATATTGGAAAGGGCAGCCAAGAGGTTTGATCTACCAATGCCAGCATCTCAAACTGACTGTTTTTTATATGACTTTAAAGAGCCCTTTAGAAAATCGGTGAGTGCTATCCCTGTTGTAAGTCATATATGGGAGGAAGGACTCAAGGTCATGAAAGCGACAGTGACGCAGGTGCTATCCAGATTGGAGAAAAAAATTCAAGGTTCCGGGGGATGCTCCTGCCTGCCTGGTGGGTCATCCCAAACTGGACTCTGTAATCTCTCAGGCAGCGCAGAGAAAGTCCAATAACCCTTCTGCGCCCATCACCACACCTTCGGATAGAGGAGGCAGGCACTTCGCTAACGCTGGTAAGCGTTTTTCGTCGATGTCAGCTCTAATAGTCAGAGCAGCCAATGCTCTTGCCTTTTTAGGTCGATATGATCGACAAATGTGGTGTGACCTGGCTCCGTATGTGGATCAACTTCCTGAAGACAGTAAATCGGAGGTGAGGAAACTCTCCAGGAAGGAGAGAGAGCATCTGCGGAGTTGATAAATTGTGCGATGGATATCGCCACTACAGCATTTAGGTCGCTGGGAGGTGCGGCAGTGTTGCACCGTCAAGGACGGCTCAGGGCCACTTCATTTAGGCCGGAAATATAAAATAAGATTCTTGACCTTCCATTCGATTGAGAAGCGTTATTTGGTAAGCACATCAACGATGCGCTGCAGGATATAAAGAAAGACACCGACACCGCGAAGGTGTTGGGGATCCTTAAATATCGAAAAGTACCCTGTAGGGGAGCGAGAGGAAGGGGCTTTCCTTCCTATAGAGGTAGATATTAGCAGTGCAGGTATCCCTCCTACACTACCTCTTCCCAACCATATCGACCGCAGTATGTTCAACGACAGCCAAAGTCAGGGGCGTATTCAAAATCTACCCCCAGAGGAAGAGCAGGGCATCAGGCAAAAGATACCTCACAATGCCAATGATGGATGTCCGGCTGTTTTTTTTCCCAACTTATCCACAGATTTCCTGGGGGGGGGCACATTTCTTTACACCTTCATCAGTGAAAGAATAACTTCCAAACCGATGGGTCCTTAACCTGATACAAATCAGCCATACCTTAGAGTTCCTTCATATCCCACCTTGTACTCCTCCAGGTCGACAAGAAGTAAAACACCAACATGTCCTGCTTTTGGAAATTCTGCCAATGCTCTGAAAAGGGGCAATGGAACCAGTGCCAAACTCCCAGAGAGGGAAGGGGTTCTATTCCCGTTTCTTTTTGGTACAGAAAAACTTCAGATAATGGCGTCCGATCCTGGATTTAAGGACTCTCAGCACCTACCTCAAAAAGCAGTCCTTTCGCATGGTTACTCTTCAGGACATTTTAATACTCCTAAACCCAGGGGATCACATGACCACCTTAGGGGATCACATGAGCACCTTAGACTTACAAGATGCATATTTTCACGTCCCCATCCATCCCTCCCACAGGCAATACTTTCGATTTGCCATAGCCAGAAGCCATTCAAGGTGCTGCAGCTTGGCCTAAAATCTGTTCCTAGAATTTTCACCAAATGTCTGGCTCCAGTAGCAGCCTTTCTAACCAAGCACAGCATCAAGTGTTTCCTTACCTGGACGACTGGCTAATCAAGGCACCCTCACACTCCGCAGTCCAGTCGTCCACAGAGGCATGTACAAGACTGTTCGCCGAGCTAGGCCTAAACCGGAACGAAGCAAAGTCGACCCTGTGCCCATCCACAAGCATCACCTTCTTAGATGCAATGTTGGACACCACAAAAACAAAGCATTTCCCTCTCTCGAGAGGCAGGCAAAACTACTATCACCGGCTCGGTCATTCACAAGAAGAAAGTCACTTTCAGTTCACCGTTACAAGTCTCTCCTGGGAACAATGTCACCTTGCATCCCTCTTATTCCTTTCTGCCGATTGAGAATGCGTACATTACAGGAAGAGCTGAATTTGCAATGACGACAGGCAGTAGGTTCTCTCGAGGATGTCATTACAGTCGCACCAGGTATGATCAACAACATCTTTTGTTGGACCCGGCGTCAGAATATTTTAGTCGGTCTCTCTTTTCTCACCACGCCAGTTCCACATCTGATCACCACCGATGCCTCCCTGGAAGGATGGGGAGCTTTCCTGCAAGACCTCCAGGTCAGTGGCCGTTGGCAGCATCAAGACTAGCATCTTCACATCAATTTGCTGGAGCTCAGGGCAGTGAGATTGGCATTTCAGGCATTCCTGTCAAAGATTAGGAACACTGCTGTATTGGTCAGAACGGATAACACAATGGCGATGCATTATCTCAAAAAGCAAGGCAACACCATATCCTTCCCCCTCTCTCAGGAGGCTCAGTGCATCTGGAAGTGGGCGATGCAGAACGGAATCTCCCTGAAGGCGGAACATCTTCCAGGAGATCAGAACACAACAGCAGACACATTAAGCGGGCTCAAATCGACCTGCCATGAATGGGAGAGCCATCAAGAGACGCTCAACAGCATTTTTCTCAGATGGGGCAGGCCAACGGTGGATGTTGCAGAACAAGAAATGCTGGTACTTCGCCAGTTGGCATCAACAAACTGGATCCTGGGGGAATGCATTTTTGATGGCATAGTCGGGCATCTTTGCCTATGCTTATACGCCGATTCCCCTCCTGCCACGGCTGCTCATGAAGATCAAGGCAGAGCCCTGCAGGATGATCCTAATAGACCCATCATGGCCACGTCAACATTGGTTTACAGAACTTCTCCTTATTTCAGAGAGACAATCTATTCTTCTGCGTCCTATTCCATCTCTTCTGACGATGTCCCAGGGACAAGTGCTACATCCAGATCCCAAATCGCTTTGATTAGCGGCATGGCTCCTGAACACAGTGAATTTCAGCATCTACTAATCCCATCTGAGTGTAGAGATGTTCTTTCCAATGCACAAGGCACTAATAGAACGTACAAGATGAAATGGAAAAGATTCTGTATATGGTGTCAGGATTCAAATGTCCATCCTCTGCGGTCCTCACCCTATGAGATCCTTCCGTACATTCTGCTGTTAGCAAAATCCGGATTAGCACACGCCTTGATTAAAGTCCATCTAGCTGCTATATCCCTATTTAGGAGGACATCGTCAGCACCATCATTGTCAGAAAGGATCATTAAACAGTTCATGAGAGGCTTATTCCGCACCTTTCCACCTGTCAAGCCTCCGCCACCTCTCTGGCATCTTAATATAGTATTGTCACAACTCATGAAACATCTTTTTGAACCTATACATAAGGCGGACCTTAAATTCCTATCATGGAAGGTTGCCCTTCTTCTGGCGCTGACATCTGCCAGAATAGTTGGCGAAATTCAGGCTCTGACAATACAGGAACCGTTTCTTCTGTTTAGGGATGACCGAGTAGTCCTTCGTACTAATCCCAGGTTCATCCCCAAAGTTCTGTCGGACTTTCATCGAAAAAGCCTCTTATTCTTAAAACCTTCTTTCCACGTCCAACAACTGCTGCAGAAAGAGCTCTTCATTCACTAGATGTTCAGCACTGTCAGAAATTTTGTCTACAAAGAATCAAGACATTTAGCAAATCAACCCAGCTATTTGTATCCTCTACCCAAAAGGGAGATTGCGCGTTGGATCTTGAGTACAATCCAGTATTGCCACCAAGCGGCAGGAAAACCTCTGCAGGCACAAGTGCGTGCTCACTCTACAAGAACGATCTCTACATCTACTGCTCTTTTTGCCAGAGTACCTATCCAGAACATCTGCAGAGCTTCACCCTGGAAGAGTACCCACACCTTGACCAGACATTACTGCTTGAATGCCACAGCTCACAGTGATGTAGCAGTAGGCCAGGCAGTGCTGAGGAACCTTTTCCAGTGACTGGGAGCTCTCCTTCCTTTCTGCTGTAAGACTGCACACTGTATATATATATATGTATATATTTTCATGGTCTTTATCTTTTACCCTTATAAGGTCTTATTTATAGTATGTTTAATGTATACAAATGTTTATGTATGCAATCATTATTAGTTTTAAGAGTGATAGTTTAAGGTAGATCTGCTTCTCTCCAGATTGACATTTTGGATTTGACACACTTGCAGAGAGATACAAGAAAAAATGTGCTACTGACTGCTAGCTACTCTGATTCAAGCATGTGAATCTATGAAAGTTCCAATACTGAAGTAAGAAAATAAGTTACTTACCTGTAACAGTAGTTCTCCAGTATTGGAATCTTTCATAGATTCACATGCAACACCCCCCCCCCCCCCGAGAGGCTCACCTTTGGATTTTTTACAGGTGTATCTTTTGTACGTGTGCTGTGAAAATCTGAGGGTCTAAGGTTCTCTCAGGAGTGTTCTAGAGAGTGAGTGGTCCCGATTGGTTCAGGATTGTCTTTTGGTCTCTTTTACAAAACAATGGAGATAAGTTACAAAACGGAAATGGGCCTAGGCCCCTTTTCTGCTTTATATTCACTTTGCATTGCAATTTTGATGTTCTGGGGACTCACATCTCGATGACGGGGAATGATTCAAGCATGTGAATCTATGAAAGATTCCAATACGGGAGAACTACAGTTACAGGTAAGTAACTTATTTTATTCAAGGATTCCGGATCCGGGCGAATCCGCGACCCCTGTCCACTCTGCACCAGACGCCTAGGGCCCGAGTTAGAGTGGCTCACCTGTCCTGTGACGTCTCCCCAGCGATCCTGACCTAGTCTCAATCGGTGGCTGATCTCTCCTGGCCCCCACGAAGGCACCTGTAGTCTCTACATGAAGGGTCCTCCTGACTGCGGCTGGCTCCAACCCAGAAGATCCGACACCAAAAGGTAACCCTAAATCCTCAGCCCTCCGGCCTTGGGGAGCTGAACTGATGGTACCTCGACCTCCCCCAGCCCTCCAACTTACCTGTCCAGCCGGTGGTCACCTTCAACCAGCCTCCTGGTCCGAGCCTGCAGCCTCTTTGTGCGAACAACAACCTCCATTAAAAAAAAACACATTGGGTGCCCGACGCTGACTTTTGCACCCGGCTGCCCCTGTGCCGCTGGTGATGTAGCTTTGGTGCTGCCTCTGAACCTTGCCCAGTGTTGGTCAAAACCCCCGAAGGCTGGGATTGTAAGTCGATTACTTACCTGAAAATCCATAACACTGTTTTCCTTCAATAGGATTGCATTACCTTTACAAACCTATTGCATACAAATTCTGTCTGTTTCTATTACAAAGTTCTACTGTACTAAACTGATTTTACAAAAGTATTACAATTACTGTAAAGTATTTTCTACTGCCTTGCAAAACAATTCCAAACTGCATTTGAAAATTATTGCTACTTTTAAACTGTTACCTGCAACTGAGTTCCTCTTGGTTCTAGAAATAAAATAACAAAGTAATAACTTTTTGTACAAAATAATTAGACTGGATTCAGTCTTTGAGTGTGTGTTACCATTTCTTGCCTGAGTGTGTACAATAAATGCTTAACACTGATAAGCTTAACTGCTCGACCACACTACCACAAATAGAGCGGTTCGTATTATCTACTTAAGCCTTCGTAAGCCTCTGGGGACCCACTGGACTCTGTGCAAACTATACCTTACTTTGGTATATTATATACAGAGCACAAAAGAATACGAGGTTCCTCAATCAAAAACAAAAAGGATCTAAATAGATTCTGTTGGATTTGTAGGAGTGGAGTGACAAGTGCAGGTGGAGTACCAAAGGGGAATTCCTCCTTTTGGAACTAGGGCCCTCACACACCCAGCAAGCTAGGTGTCATGCTTCATCATTTGGGCCTGCTCCTCGTCGGGTCGGCGCTGCAATACCCGACGGGCTCCCGTGACGGGGCTCTTTAACGGAGTTCTTTTGTTCCGGGCGTATGGGTGTTGTGCAAGTGAGGGGCCAGGTAGGTGTAGATGTGAAAGGAATTTAAAACAGATACAGGAATCCTTTGAACAATTTTATTCTGGTAGGTTCCCTGTTCTGGTTAAAATTATAGGAGTGGGCGATAAATAAGCTTGAAATGAAGCTGAGAACGCTCACCTCCTAGGTGGTCGACATGTTTCATGCCTAATCAGTCGAAGGGATCTGCCGGCGATTCATCAGGACCTAAATTTGCAAGCTATCTACACATGTGGTGTGGTGTAACCTACCTACCACTTGGTGATGTAGTACCGATTGAGTTTGTGTACTAGATGAAACAACCTGCAAAGGAATAATATAAAATAAAGAGGCATTATTGCAGAATTAATAGCCCCCCAAATGAAAAACGAGGATCACTCCACGAGGTGGACTGTTTATAAGGCAGTATTCATTGCTGCAAGTAGTAAGTAAAGATGCTATAAAGGATATAAAAACTATAAAAACACTGTGATTTATACAATGTGACTTTGTGGATATGTGTCAGGGCTCATAGTGAAGAACAAGTAGGTGAAGAGACAGACCAATAGTTTCAGGGTTGGGCTCGATTTTGGAACCACTTTCACAACTCTGTGACCACTATCTTCAACCATTGGTGAAACTGACCCCCTCTTATGTCAAAGACACCACTGATGTCTTACGCATAATAGGCGAGATAACTGATTTCCATGACATTGACTTCCTTGTAACTCTGGACATGGAACAACTATACACGAATATCCCCCAGAGAGTCACATTAACTGTTCTTGACACAGCCCTGAACCAGGTGGAGTGGACTTCTCCCACACCCATTTCCTTCATAATGGAATGCGCGAGACTTGCGTTGACAGAAAATTTCTTTGAATTCAAAACCCAACTCTTCCACCAGTCTCAGGGGACTTCGATGGGGAGTACATTTGCCCCTAGTGTGGCTTGCCTCTACATGGCGGCCTTTGAGGAGGAGGTCATCTACCATCACAGCAACCCCTTCCTGGGTAACCTGAGACTGTGGAAGAGATTTATCGACGACATCCTTATCTTCTGGAAAGGAGACTTGGAACACCTGCAAAAACTTTTGCAAATGGGTAAATTCCAAAAATGATCATCTGAAATTTCTCACACAATCTCTGCTACCAGCATTCCCTTCCTAGACCTTACAATTAGCAGAAACAGTACACAGCTCACTACGACACTCTATAAAAAGCCCACGGATAGGAACAGCCTGCTGCTATATAGCAGCCACCATCCCCAAGCTTTGAGAGACAACTTGCCCTTTGGACAATTTCTCCGTATCAGGAGGAATTGTAGCTCTATCGATGACTTCAAAACTGAGGCACAGATCCTTTCCAAGAATCTAATAAGGAGACAATATCCCCCCCGAGGAGTAGCAAGATCACTCAAACGCGCAAGGAATAACAATCGAGAGGCCTTACTAGAAATTCAGCAAAAGGAACCCAGTGATATCCTGACCTGTGTAACGTCTTTTACACCTAGATCCAATCGATTGACAAAAATCATTAATAAACATTGGAATATCTTAAATACAGGCTCACTGGTGATCCCCAGACCGAGATTTGCTTTCAAATGCACTTAAAACCTGAAAGATTTACTCATCCACACCAGACCGAAAAAAAGTGGCCCCAACACACAAAGACAACTATGGAACCTCCCTCCTGTGCAGGGACACTACCCCTGCGGTTCCTGCGCAGCATGCCCACAAACCAAACCCACCAAAGAATTAAGCCTCACACAGTCATTCACATGGAAAATCATGTCTCATACCAATTGCAATACTACTCACTGCATATATCTGTTGATATGCCCATGTGACAAAAAATATGTGGGGATGACCATGAGAGCGATCAAAATAAGGATATCTGAACATAAGAGCAATATTCGTTGCCAGAAAGTCACCACCAAAGTTTACACTCACTGTAAGGACCATCAACACACCCCTGAAAGCATTAGATGGCTTGTTCTTGAAACACATCCGAGAATAACTCAGTCAGCATTGTTCCGGATTGAACAGAGGTGGGTCCACCGGCTTGGCCTAGACCGCCATGGATTGAATGACGAAATACAGTGGGGTTCTTTGACTTAAACCTTTATAATCATAGTTGAGCCACAATCACTCTGATTACCCTGTATATGATAAGCTATGGCAGCAACCAGTATAACATATTTGGAAGTTCCTTGGAGGGCCGCTTGGAAAGAGCGCTATCCACTCCAAGATGGCCGACACGTTCCAACGAATCACTATGCCCCTGCGGTGATCACTCACCTGAGCACAATTGCTGCCCGCTTGATAGGCCATTAGTATAACATACGAATTAGGACGAATATGACACATTAGTCTATACTTGCCGCTTTTTACCGTTAAGATAATAACCATTTGGTAGCTCCCTTGAGGGCTCTTTGGGCAGAACGTTGTCTACTCCAAGATGGCCGACACGTTCCGTACAAATCACTCTGGTCCTGTGGTAACCACTCACCTGAGCACAATTACTGCCCGCTTCCCGCCCCCAACGCTCGTTAGGCGGTGTATAAAGAGTGCAGTCAGATCTGCACCAAACACCATCCCGGCAGCAGCGGAACGGGGTAGGTGCTACGCGGCACTTCTATGAGAAGCTGGTAAGTTTTGCACGCCATCCAACTCGGAACCAGATCTATGGGCCTTCCTGGTATGTATCAGTAGGGAACGTGGGGCTTGGCGGGTTGGCTGTTCAATTGGTGACCTCCTCCCACGGTGACCGGCTACTCAACCAGGGAAATGTCTGGCTTTTTTTTTTTGTTTTTTTTTTTTTTTATTGAGAGTTCATAGATATTACAAACATACAATTATATCATATATAAATACATATTCCAAAATATTAAGGAGAGAAGATGACAACATTAATCAAAAGTGCAAGCTATTTAAAATTTATAAATACTTGATTCAAAGTGTTCAACAGTACAAACATGGTATTCCTGTAATACAGAAAAAGATCAAAGCTAAAGTGCAAAGTGCTACATACCTATAAATTCTATCATTTAATACCAAATATTACAGAAGTAAAAAAAAAAAAAATAATAATAAAAAAAAAAAAGATCACCCTAAGATAGAATGCAGACAGAATATCAGAATTATTACACACCTATCTGATCCAACCTATTATGTCAACTGCGATGTATTATCCTATCATTCAAACATACTCCAATATTTCTCATACTTTCTTATGGCTCCTGATCTTATAGCATATTTCCTTTCTAATTCTTGTATTTTAGATAATTTAGCTCTCCATGCATTAAAGGTAGGTACTTTCTCAGATTTCCAAAGTTGCAAGATTAAAGATCTTGCTATTAATGCTGCAATAAACAAAGACTCCTCATGCGAAGAAATAGTAGGAGAGCAGCCCAAAACTGCAATGGATTCATCGAATGATATGAGGGGATCTATTGTAATTCTAAGATATTTCTCGATCTCCTCCCATAGACTCTGAATTTTTGGGCACTTCCAGATGATATGCGCCCAGGTGCCTTTCTCAGCGCAGCGGAAGCATTTATCTTCTATATGAGGGTATATATTATGAAGAAAGGAGGGTGTTCTATATATCAACCATTTCGAATAGTATTGCATGCGTTTAAAATTTGCCCCTCTGAATATAGCTTTGTTAAGCTTGTTAAGCCTATTCCAAGTTGGTTTAAAAATCTGTATATCTTCCATCTATCTCTAATTTTTTCATATAGTAAGAAGGAATTATTTTCCTCAAAGATTTTAATCCAGATACTAATCTTCCGACTAATGGGGCAATTTAATGCATCGCTAACGCTAGTTTTATAGCGCAGATTTTCCATATCTAATTTTTCCAATATAGGTTTTAATCTGATAAATGACCACTTTAAGATTGTGTTAGAATGTTGAAGTCCCGTTTCAATCTCCGCCCAGGTTTTCCAACAATTCCCCTTAATAAAATCCTGAATCTGGACATACCCATTTTCGTCCCACAACCTTAGTATATTCTTCTCCAAAATACCTATATCCCCCATATATATATTCGAGAGCCTGGTTGAATTATTAATTCTTGGAATATCATAGTGTGTTAAAAGCTGAGTTTTTTGTTTAAAAAACCATTGTAGGATCTTATAACGTACTTTCTTAGGGTACTTAGTAACTCTTGTAGGATCGATAATATTGTATTCCCTTAAGATCTTTTTCATAAAAAAATTATCTGCCTCTTGGGGATCTAAAAAGAAAAATCTAAAACTGTGATGTGCAAATGTCGCATAATAATAATTTCTAATATTCGGAAGAGATAATCCCCCTTCCGATACAGGATATGTTAAAGTGCTAAGTGCCAATCTTGGTACCTTATTTGCCCATAGAAAAGAAGAGAACATACTATCTATCTCTTTAAAAAAGAGGTCTGTATTGCACAAGGGGCTGCACTGAATAGAAAGTTAAACAATGGAAGAATAGACATTCGAATTAACGCAATTCGTCCTATTATTGATAGCGGGAGCTGGTTCCATCGTAATAGCTGTGAGTTCACCTTTTTCATCAGTGGGATATAATTTAAAGAAAAAAGGTCTTCTACTTTCTCCGTTACCTGAATCCCTAGATATCTCTTGGGGCGGGTGTTGTATATCTGTCTAAACTCAGGTGATAAAGAATTCACACCACAATTGCATAATATAATTTCTGTTTTGGTCTTATTGATTTTATAACCACCTATTTCTTCGAAATCTGCAAATACCCTCATAACTTCCACCTGGGTGTCTATCTTTGAGTCCAAAAAAAGAGCAATGTCGTCAGCATAGAGTTTTATGTTGGTCATGCCTTGAACTGGGACTGTACAGGCTCTTTTTTCCCTGATTGTAATTGCCAGTGGCTCTATAAATAGAGCAAATAAAATCGGGGAGAGGGGGCAGCCTTGTCTAGTGCCTCTATTTATTTGACATGTCCCAATATTAGTGGAGTTGATTAAAATTTGCGCATGGGAGTTCGAATAAAGTTGTTTTAATAAAAATATAAACTCAGTTGGGAAGCCGAATTTTTCTAAGATCGTAAAAAGACAATTCCAAGAAACAAAATCAAATGCTTTTTCAGCATCTAAAAACCAGATCTGAGCCTCAACCTTATTAATATTAAAAAAATCCAATGCCTCTAATAAAAAATTTGTGTTAGTATAGAGGTGTCTCCCTGCTACAAAGCCGCACTGATCCGTCCCAATGAGTGAACCCACCATCTTATTTAGTCTATTGGTTAAAAGTTTAGTGAAAATGTTATAGTCAGTATTTAAAAGACTTATTGGCCTGTAAGAATTCACATTTTCGCTATCTTTGTCTTTTTTAAAATGCTGACCACTACTGCGGTATGAAAAGATGCTGGCGGATCACCCCTTGTAATAAATAATTCGCAAGTCTTAAAAGTTCGGGGCGGAGTATTATAGCAAATGTTTTAAAAATTCCGCGGGAATACCATCTTCCCCGGTTGCTTTACAGTTTGGCAGGGAGCTGATAACTACATCTAATTCTTCTTTAGTGAATTCAGCAAGTAACAGCTCTTTAGAATTATCTCCCAAATTTGGAATTGGCAAATGCTGTAGGAATTCATTAATTGAATCTAAGGAGACCTGGTGAGATGTCTGATAGATGTCTTTATAATGTTTAAGAAAGACCTCACCTATTAATGGTGTAGTCGTTACACGCGTTTTAGTTACATTATCCTTAATGCATACGACTCTATTGCGAACTTGCTTCTCCTTTGCTTGCCAGGCTAGCAATCTTCCCGTATACTCACTATTTTCATAGCTTGACTGAAGGTATAATCTACTTGCCATATCACCTAATTCATAGTAAAATTCCCTCATTCTTGTTTTTGCATTCAGTACTTCTTGTCTAGTATCTAGGGTCCTATTTCTAAAATAAGCTTGATTTGCATGGGCCAATCTGTTTTCTATCGCCACTCTCTCCTTTTTAGCCTTCTGTTTTGGTATCTCTTTTGAGGTAACTATGCCTCTCAATGTTGCCTTAAATGCATCCCATATTACGTTAATTGGGGCAGAATCCTTGTTTATATTAAAAAAGAAGGTAATCTCCTTTTCTATTTCTGCACACCATTGTTTCTCAGCTAAATTAAGTCTATTGAAATACCACCTTCTTGATACTTCTACATCTATCTTTCCTAAAATAATTTCAAGTTTAATAAGGGCATGATCTGAAAAGGGATTTACTATATGCTCATATTTACTAATTTGAAGATTATAAGAAGTTAGAAAAAAGTCTAGCCTAGATGCTGAGTCGTATTTTGCCGAATAACACGAATACTCGCGTTTTACCGGATTATTGAGACGCCAGCTATCCAGGATATCTAGATCTGACTTACAGCTCAGCAAGGCAATAGCAAATTGTGGTTTATTTTGTCTTAGATCATTTTTGGTTGAATCAACCGCGGGATTTTGTAGAAAATTAAAATCACCTCCCCATATGATCTGACCCGGTATACCAGAAAGTGCTTGCTTTAGCTGTATGATAGAAAGCGGGTCATCAATGACTGGTGCGTAAAATGTGGCAAATATAAGATTTGTCTGATTTATTTTTCCATGCACGAATGTCCATCTACCGTTCGTGTCTGAATGTGATGCTTCAACATGAAATTGGACATGCTTACCTATAAAAATGCTCACACCTCTCTGAGCTGCCCCCAACACAGATGAGCAATAGAAACCCGCCCAATTTCTAAACATTTTGCTAGCATTTGATAAAGCACGAAAATGTGTCTCTTGTATAAAGATCACATCTGGGCGGTAGCCCTTTAGCCAACTCTCTATTGCGCACATTTTACGTCTATTATTTGAACCATTGGCGTTTAAAGACAATATCGACAATTTATTCCTATTCATATGTAGAATATCTTTCTAAAATACAAACTGTACGAAAAACACCAAATGCACCTATGAGCCATAGCTTTCAATTTGACTCTTTTCTTCCTAGTAAAAAGGTGGCTGACTATTTTATACGCTAAAATGCAAGCCCTATCTGTTATGCAGACTGCACAGATGTTAGACCAATAGGATGTCATACATATGATAACAATTATACAAATATGCATTAAAATAGAAATCAGACAACTACCAAACAAATAAACTGCAATGCCTATTATGTCAAATGTATATAAAATGTGATAAAAAACGATCGTGCAGCTATTGGACCAATACATTACAGTACAGATAGAATAAAAACAATACAGATAATATCAATTGTGCAAAATGTGCATTAAAGTGCAAATTGCGCAGCTGTTAAACCGATATAGTACAGTACCAATTATGACCATTGTGCAAAATATGCATTAAAGTGCAAAGTTCCATGTGCAATATATATGCAATGTATATTTTCTATTATGCGGTACCACAACTTACTCCTAGACCTCAAAGTACTCATTACTTGGTCTCCTCTTCTTGGATTTATTCAAGCAAATATTTCCATCTATGAACTCTCTTTTTCTAACTGCTTCACCCCCACCACCACCCCCCCACCCTCTCCAGAAGGAGGGAAAACCCAACCTCCCCCACTATCCTTCCCTCCTTCTCCCTCCTTTTACTGAATGCCATCTTGTTGCATCCTGTTACGTCCCCTGATTCACCTCGCAACCGCCCTAAAAACCACTACTGAAATACAGCTGCTTGTTATTCCACACAGACTTTATAAACAGAGAGTCTCCTTCTCCTTCTCCCTTTCCTTATGTGGCGTTAAGGCCCTCCAAAAGGTTTTGGGCTTCTAATATGTCCGTCAAGATAAAGAATTTTCCTTTGGCTAAGACTTTTAATTTAGATTGTTGCACAATCATTGCCTGTGCCCCTTTGGCCTTGAAAGAGTCAATCATTTTAATAAAGTTCTTGCGTCTGAGGGCAGAGGCTGCTGACATATCAGAGAAGATTTTAAATTTTTTAATTTCATCCGTTGTAAATGATCTCCTTGCTATTGCAGCGTTTAGAATTCGCTCCTTAATTCTATAGTCTAAGAAATTTATTAAGATTGTTCGTGGGTACTTAAGGTTGGCAGGCTTGTATGCGGGTACCCTATGCGCTCTTGTGATTGTGAGATCCCCTTGTAATTCAGGTATTACTTTTTTCAACAGAGACTCAGTCCATTTTACCATTTTTGCACTCTCCAGTCCCTCCGATATTCCCACAAGGCGTAAATTAGATCTCCTATTATAATTCTCGAGATCTTGTAACTTCGATTCCATCTGGCACTTACTTTTATTCAACACCTGTAAATCCTTCTGCATAGTGACAATATTATCCTCCAGAACTAAGACACGAGTTTCCAGCTCTGTGACCCTTGTGGGTAGGTTACCTAATTTTTCCTCCATCTTAGTTAGTCTATCATGTAGTTGTGATATTTCGTATATTTGTGACGCCTTCAGATCTCTTACCTCTTGCAGAATGATTGTAAGCATTTCTTGTACTGAGGTATCAAGTTCAGCATTTTTTTCTTTTTTTTCTTTTAGTCCCAATGTTTCGCCGACTTTCATAGAGTTAGGGAATATTTCCTTTTCTCCTTCCTTTTTCCTTTCCCCCTGCTCTGGTTCTGATTCTAAATCGGATATGGACACAGAATCCAGCTTGTCTGACTTGTCTACTGACGCCCGACTCCCATTCTCCTTTTGCGAGATCCGTGGAGGTATCTGAACGTCTTGAGACGGTGGCTGGTTAATCAGAGATCCTTCCCCCTGGATAGCTATAGTTATTTCTGCAGAATCTAACACAGCGTGTGATTTCGCTTGCAGCTGTGAGTGCATTGTTTGAACTGAGAGGGTATGTGCCGGGGTGGGGGGTGGTAGCGTTTTTTGACCTTGGGTATCCTGTGGATCTACCTGACCTGTTAGATCTTCCGGCCTTTGCTCCTCCCTGTTCACAAGAGGGGTGCTGGTCGGTATACTCCGTGTTGCAAGGGTGCTACCAAAAAGGGGATACATTGAAAAGGATGGAGGATAATGTGGGGAATGTCAATGTATCCCCTACTTCACCCCCCTTTCTTACTTCTTCTTCACCCCCCACAGCCAACATACTTAACTCAGCTGAAATTTCAGATAAGGTCTCCTCTCCCTCCAAAGTTTTATCAGAGGCATTTGGACCGATCTGTAAGTTTTTCTCAGCCAGTGCCAGTGTTTTGGCTTTAAAATCCAATCTCTGCTGAGCGTTTCTTTTCCCTCTTCTGACATCCTTGGGTGCTAGCACGGGTGTCGGTGGTGATTGACCAGGTTTTAGGAACTCTTTCCCAGACCCAGTTTTAGGCTGTTTATTTCGCATTTTGAACTCGAAAAAGTTGACACTCCTTAACCCTCCTGGCACTCGACTGCTACAATCAAACGCTGCAGTGATTGCTTACCGCTGCGCCAGGTCTGCTGTAAAAAGTCTTGCGTCCCTTTCCGTGTCCGGCACCCCCCTCGGGTCTCCCGCCTTTCTCAACAAATTAGAAGAATACAGGAGGGCCGGGCACGCGCAACAAGAAGCCAGCAGTCTCTCACGATCGTACAGGGAAGGGCGACCGATTCAGACCGATTTAAAGGTTTCCAGCGGTTCGGAGAAATCTCACAGAAGCGGAGAAGGAGACGGCAACCATTCCAGCGCAGCTCCTCTCACGGGGCAGGGCGGGGCATCGATGAATCAGGAGACGTTACGGCAACGTGCGTGGGTCACGTTCGCCGCATCCATGTCTGGCTTTTGTCATCTTTATGGCGAGGTCTTTCAATGCACACCCGCACACGGGGTTTATTGCCAGCCTGCGAGACTACTAATGCCAGTAGACCCGACCCACAAGTGGTGAGACACCCGCCTCGGGGCAGGACACTAATTAGACGCCAGACACCGACTCTGGGTCCACCTGAGTCGCCGGAACTACCCTACGATACTGGCACCACGTTAGAGATACCTGTAAATTACCGATCTGAAAGAGACACGTTAGTGACAGATTCCTTACCTTAGAATATCCCCAGGCGTCAGGCTGGATCCGGAAAGTTTTTTGCGTAGCAGTACCCTTGCGCGTCGGTAGGCGGCGTCGTGCGGCTCCGCGTCCGTCGTCGGCGTCGTGATCGCCGGGATGACGTCGCGGGCAGTACTTAGGCGCCGCCCCTGCGCGCTGACGTCAGTTCTTCTTTTTCCGCGCCAGTAAGCGCAGATCCGGGAAGAGCAGTGCCCTAGTCACTTTTTGACTATCTTTTTTGTGAAATTTTTCACTGTTCTCTTCAACGAGTCTTCACGACTCCTAAGGTGTCGTAGGGATGCCCGGCTTTAAGCCCTGCGAGGAATGTGGTCGTATGATGTCCATCACGGACCCCCACCTCGAGTGTCTCTTCTGTCTCGGCCGAGGCCACGACACGAAGTCGTGCCCTGACTGCCGGAAACTTCATCCGAAGGCTTTGCGAGAGCGGTCTCGAAAGCTCCTTGAAGTCCGGCAGTCGGCTCCGCGCCGCAGCAAGCCCCGGTCCCGGGAGAGGTCGAGGGGCCGGACGCGGAGTCCCCGCCGTTCGTCGGAATCCAAGTCTTCGCGCTCCTCCGGTAAGTCGAAGCACAAGAAGTCTAAGCGGCGTCATCGCTCTAAGACTTCGCCTCGCCGGTCGCGCGACTCGGCTGAGGTCCCTGTCGGCACCGTCCCCGCCCCGCGGCCCCGGACGTGCCTGTCGAGTTGCCCCCGCATTACCCGTCCTACCCGGGTTCGGGGGCGACTCCGGCCGAAATACAGAAATTCCTGTCGGCCATGGCCCGCCTCTTCGGGCCTCAAGGTCCCTCCGGTGCGCCTTCGGGCCCCGCGGGCCCTGATGGGGTTGCTCCGGCGTCGCCGTCGACTCCGGTCCCGGCGTCGCCTGTCCCACCAGCCTTCGTCCCGGCCTCGGCTCCGGCCCCGGCCTCGACCCCGGTTCCGGTGGTGCCGCAACCCCCATCGACGCCGGTTGACCTAACCACGCCTCCGCCGACGCCGATGTCCCCGGTGCCGTTTCAGACGCCCGTCCGGGGCTCCGGGCGGCGTCGTTCCCCGGTTCTCCCCGGGTCCGGACATGGAGCCGGACCGGCGTCGCCCGACGCCGGTTCCGGCGCCGATGAGGCCTTGGGTCCCTTATGTCCCTCCTCCTCCATCTTTTCAACCTGAGGAGGACCAGGAGAGGTGGGAGGGGTCTGACGACCCTCTCACACAACAGTGCGAGTTTGACCCGGACTGGGTTGAGGAACTTGGGGATGCCAGTGGGCTGGATACCTCCCCGACTCTGGCATGCTGTCTCCTCCCGTGGCAACGGAGGAGGGGGCTAATTTTGCAACGGTGTTGCGTAGAGCTGCTGGAGCCTTAAATCTCCAGTTGCCTACAGTGGCCGTCAGGACTAACCTCCTGACTGAAGTGCTTCAGCCGGCGGCCTCCTCTTCGGAGCCTGTGCTGCCGTTCAACGATGCACTCACTGACGTTCTTTTGGGTGCCTGGTCCAAACCCACCACAGGGGCTCCTGTGGATAGGAACGTGGCCCGACGCCATCGCCCGGCTCCGGGCGACCCCCTGTTTCTCTCCCAACACCCCAACCCTGAGAGCTTGGTTGTTCAAGCCTCTGCCTCCCAAACAGCCTTCCCTACCGCCCCTCCGGATAGGGAATCCAAGCGCCTGGATCACTTTGGGAAGAAGGCTTTCTCTTCCTCCAGTGCTGGCTTGCGATCTGTTAATACCGCTTGCCTCTTGGGCCGATACACCCACTCCCTGTGGGATTCGGTGGCTGATGTTTTTCCGCAGTGTTCTGAGGAGGTCCAGACACTGCTTACCCGCGCTATTGCGGAAGGGCGTGATGCGGCTAAATATACCATCCGCTGTGGCCTTGATACCGCCGACTCGCTGGGCAGATCGCTTGCAACGACGGTGGCGCTGCGTCGCCACGCCTGGCTGAGAACCACTGGTTTTTCAGGGGATGTCCAGAATACTCTCATGGACATGCCCTTTGATGGAGTCGGTCTTTTTGGTTCGAAGGCAGACCATGCGCTGGAGCGTTTCAAGGACTCACGGGCTACTGCTAAGTCCCTGGGCCTTGCTGTTGTGCGCCCTCCGCAAACGTCTGCTTTTCGCCCCTTTCGTGGCCACGGAAGGGGCGCCCAGTCACGTCCACAGCCCGGCCAACGGCCCGCGCAGCAAGCGCCTTCGCGTGGCCGAGGACGTGGATACCGCCGTGGCGGTTCGGGCAACCAGCGTGCGGGTCAGGCCACCACCTCCAACCCGTCTGCGGCCTCCAAGCCCTCCTAGTCCCTCCTTTCAGGTGCACAGCACGCCAGTCGGGGGCAGGGTCCGCCATCACCTTCACCACTGGCGTCCCATCACCTCGGACAAGTGGGTCTTGGACATTGTCCGAAGGGGCTACTCCCTCCCCTTCGAGACCACCCCCAGCCATGCCACCTCAATTCCACCGCATGTCAGGGGATCACTTGGTGCTTCTACAGAAGGAAGTCACGGCCCTCTTGGCCAAGAGGGCCATCGAGCATGTTCCGACCCCAGAAGTAGGGCGTGGTTGCTACTCCCACTACTTTCTGGTGCCCAAAAAGGACAAGGAGGACATGCGTCCTATCTTGGACCTCCGGAACGTCAATCGCTTCCTCCGGAAGGAGAAGTTCAAGATGCTCACCCTAGCTCAGGTCTTGACTGCCCTCGACCCCGGAGACTGGTTGGTAGCGTTGGACTTGCAGGACGCCTATTTCCACATCCTCGTCCTGCCGGCCCACCGGCGTTACCTTCGGTTCACGGTAGGCCTCGAGCATTTTCAGTTCACCGTGCTCCCCTTTGGCCTTACCAGTGCCCCTCGGGTGTTCACGAAAGTGATGGCGGTGGTCGCAGCTCATCTGCGCCGGGCAGGGGTTTCAGTCTTCCCCTACCTCGACGACTGGCTGCTGAAGGCGGGCTCGTCCCAGGCAGTTGTCTCCCACCTCCAGACTACGGCCGAACTCCTGCACTCGCTGGGGTTCTCCATCAATGTGCCAAAGTCGCATCTGATTCCTTCTCCACAGCTCCTTTTCATCGGAGCAGTTCTGGACACGACGCAGTTTCGGGCCTATCCTCCCGAACGGCGAGTCCGGGATATTCAGGCTATGATTCCGATCTTTCAGCCCTTATCCTGGGTTTCGGCACGGATGACCCTGAGGCTGCTGGGCCTCATGGCCTCCTGCATCCTGCTGGTCACTCATGCCAGATGGCATATGCGGGCTCTGCAGTGGGACCTGAAGTTCCAGTGGGCGCAGCACCAGGGCGACCTGTCCGATCACGTCCAGATCTCGGAGGGGACTGCAAAACAGTTGCAGTGGTGGCTCTCGAACCGGCAATGGGTGATGGGCAGATCCCTCTCCCTTCCCCAGCCAGAGCACACAGTTGTGACGGACGCGTCCCTTCTGGGATGGGGCGGTCACATGGGAGAGGCGGAGATCAGAGGCCTCTGGTCTCCGGCGGAGTCCCGGCTCCATATCAACCTTCTGGAGCTCCGGGCGATCCGACTTGCACTCAAGGCATTCCTTCCTCTGTCAAAGGGAAGGTAGTGCAGGTGTTCACAGACAACACCACCGCCATGTGGTACTGCAACAAACAAGGCGGGGTGGGGTCGTGGACCCTTTGTCAGGAGGCTCTGCGCCTCTGGACATGGCTGGAACATCAGGGCATGTTCCTGGTGGTTCAACACCTGGCAGGTTCCCTGAACGCCAGGGCGGACGAACCTCAGCCGCAGGTGCATGATGGATCACGAATGGCGTCTTCACTCGGAAGTGGCGCAAGGACTCTTTCTACAGTGGGGAGAGCCTTGGTTAGATCTATTCGCCACCGAAGAGAACGCGCAATGTCATCAGTTCTGCGCGTTGGAATTTCCAAGGCGGCACTCGCTCGGCGACGCTTTTCGTCACGAGTGGAGTTGCGGTCTATTGTACGCCTTTCCGCCTATACCACTTCTACCCAGAGTGTTGAAGAAGATTCGGCACGACCGGGCCCAAGTCATTCTTGTGGCTCCGGACTGGGCTCGAAGAGTTTGGTATCCCGAGCTACTCAATATGAGCGTAGATCCCCCGATCCGTCTGCCTCTTCGGGAGGATCTTCTGTCGCAGCAGCAGGGGACGGTCCTCCACCCGAACCTGTCCAGTCTACACCTGCTTGCGTGGAGATTGAGCGGCGGCAGTTGATTCCTTTCGACTTGCCTCCCGAAGTTTGTGATGTGATTCTGGCAGCCAGGCGTCCCTCCACTAAGGTGGTATACGCCTGCAGGTGGAACAAATTTGTGGCATGGTGCACAGCAAAGGCTGTGAATCCCCTTTCTGCCCCTCTTTCTGAGGTCCTTCTGTTCCTTCTCTCTTTGGCCCAACAGGGTTCTGCCCTGGGTACCATCAAGGGTTATCTTTGTGCTATCTCGGCCTTCCTCAGGCTCCCTGATCAGCCCTCCTTTTCAAGTCCCCTGTTGTTAACAGGTTCTTAAAAGGCATTACTCACCTCTTCCCTCCTGTTCCGTTTGTGATGCCTCAGTGGGACTTGAACTTGGTTCTTACCTTTTAATGTGCGCTCCCTTTGAGCCTCTACATAACTGTCCTCTTCGTCTTCTGACTCTGAAGACAGCCTTTCTGGTGGCCATCACCTCCGCTCGGCGGGTGAGTGAGCTCCAGGCTCTATCTTGCAAACCTCCCTTTCTGTCTGTTCATCCAGACAAGGTTGTTCTTCGGACGCGTCCGTCCTTCTTGCCAAAGGTGGTTACTGCTTTCCACATTGGGCAGACCATCACTTTGCCCACCTTCTTTCCGCCTCCGCATCCTTCCAGAGAGGAAGAGAGGCTCCACCGTCTGGACCCAAAACGTGCGCTCTCTTTCTATATTGACCGCACAAAACACTTCCGGGTGGATGACCAGCTCTTTGTTGGCTACGTGGGCGCCAAAAAGGTCGGGCGGTGCACAAGAGGACCATCTCCCGCTGGGTTACCTTGTGCATCAAGACCTGCTATTCTTTGGCTAAGAAGGAGCCTCCTGTTGGGCTGCGTGCCCATTCCACCAGGGCAACGGCTGCTACCACGGCCTTGGGCCGCGGTGTTCCGCTGCCGGTTATCTGTCAGGCAGCTACGTGGGCCTCGCTGCACACGTTTACAAAGCATTACTGCCTTGACAGTCAGGTCCGGAGGGACGGCTTCTTTGGCCGTTCTGTCCTCCAGGACTTCCTTGTCTGATCTTTGTTCGCAGACCCACCACCGGGGTTGGTATTGCTGGGGTATCTATTCTAAGGTAAGGAATCTGTCACTAACGTGTCTCTTTCAGATGCACAAGTTACTAACTTGTGTAACGATATATCTGTAAGAGACAGTAGTTAGTGACAGATTCCTACCGCCCACCCATCCTCCCCGTTCTGCGAACTGATTTCTAGGGTTAAGGACATCCCTTTCAGGGCCCTAGTATTTTTCAGACACCTATGTCAGCTTCTTGCATGGCTCTGCGTTCCTGGCGCGGAAAGTCGTGTACAGAACTGACGTCAGCGCGCAGGGGCGGCGCTAAGTACTGCCCGCGACGTCATCCCGGCGATCACGACGCCGACGACGGACGCGGAGCCGCACGACGCCGCCTACCGACGCGCAAGGGTACTGCTACGCAAAAACTTTTCCGGATCCAGCCTGACGCCTGGGGATATTCTAAGGTAAGGAATCTGTCACTAACTACTGTCTCTTACAGATATATCGTTACACAAGTTAGTAACTTGTGCTTTACTCTCATTATTTGCAATACCACTAACACCGATGGTGATTTGTCCTTTTACCCCCTCTTAAGACATCGCAGTTCTGATGTCTTTAGTCTACTGCTGCTGATGAAGCCATATACTATACCTAGATAGGTGAGTCACAGTGTGTGTTCAATTGTGTGACATCTCTTCACCTACTTGTTCTTCACTATGAGCCCTGACACAAATCCACAAAGTCACATTGTATTAATCACAGTGTTTTTATAGTTTTTATATCCTTTATAGCATCTTTACTTACTACTTGCAGCAATGAATACTGCCTTATAAACAGTCCACCTCGTGGAGTGATCCTCGTTTTTCATTTGGGGGCTATTAATTCTGCAATAATGCCTCTTTATTTTATATTATTCCTTTGCAGGTTGTTTCATCTAGTACACAAACTCAATCGGTACTACATCACCAAGTGGTAGGTAGGTTACACCACACCACATGTGTAGATAGCTTGCAAATTTAGGTCCTGATGAATCGCCGGCAGATCCCTTCGACTGATTAGGCGTGAAACATGTCGACCACCTAGGAGGTGAGCGTTCTCAGCTTCATTTCAAGCTTATTTATCGCCCACTCCTATAATTTTAACCAGAACAGGGAACCTACCAGAATAAAATTGTTCAAAGGATTCCTGTATCTGTTTTAAATTCCTTTCACATCTACACCCACCTGGCCCCTCACTTGCACAACACCCATACGGCCGGAACAAAAGAACTCCGTTAAAGAGCCCCGTCACGGGAGCCCGTCGGGTATTGCAGCGCCGACCCGACGAGGAGCAGGCCCAAATGATGAAGCATGACACCTAGCTTGCTGGGTGTGTGAGGGCCCTAGTTCCAAAAGGAGGAATTCCCCTTTGGTACTCCACCTGCACTTATCACTCCACTCCTACAAATCCAACAGAATCTATTTAGATCCTTTTTGTTTTTGATTGAGGAACCTCGTATTCTTTTGTGCTTAGTATCAACTGGGGCAATTACGTTGGACCTCACATAAAAAATCCCCCAGTCCCTCTTGATTGTACTAATATTATATACAGAACTAGCTTCCTATAATTGGTATGGGATGACGTACTCTACATTATTATGATGACAATCTTATCGTGTAGTTCCTATAGTACCCCTGCAGGACCTGCGCGTTTGGATAACATAAACTGTGGGCTTGGTGTTAGACTGGCTCTGTGCACCCCCACCGCGTATGTTAGCCTGTTTTGCATTAGCTAGCTCACAGTGCCACTAGAATCTCCTCTTATCGGGGAGAGAGTAGTTTCTGGCAACCTTAGATCATGACAACCCTGATCCCTCAGAATCATGGAAACAATGTACTACTTTTCGCTCAGTCACTCGTGCTTATTTGTTCGGTTTGTCTCGGAGAGTTACACGGAATAAACAGTCTGGGCGTTTCAATAAGTATTTATTGAACAGTTGTTATACTAGTGTAGAATATATGTGCTGCAACAACCAGCAGACAATAGCAGAGCTATATTATCAGCAGTACGATAAAAGTGAAAGGATAGTACAGTTCTACCATATTGCAATAATGATGGTTACATACATGGATATATGAAATGCATTATAAAAGTGCACGTACTCCTACGATGCCTAACTAGATGTACCGAAGTGTACCTAGCATGTGTGTAGGTCTAAAAGCCTAAGAGCCAAGAATCCCTCTAGGATTTTAGTCGAACCCCATTACCTGAATAGAGAGAGTGTGGGACCCCGTCCTGGTCTCGAGTTGGACACCCCGCATGGGCTGTGTTAGACCGCTGTCAGCTGGAGCGACTGCATGCAGGAGCCTCAGCGTCTCTGGTCAGTGTGTCAGCATGGAAGTCTCGGTTCCCTCTGTCTTACCGTGGCAAGATGTGGTGTATTTATTCCCTAAAGTGTCTCGTCCCTTAGTATGGTTTGTATTGGTCTTTGTTAGACATGAGGAAGACGTCAGGAGTGAACTTTGTACATACATATTATGCAGGAGATGTAGCTGGTAAATGCTCATGCATAATTTATGAGTACATTGTAGGCCTGTGTTCGGGAAAAACCCTGCAGTGTCCAAACCACAGACTAGATAACGTTCAACTCTCAGAGCTCGTTCTGTACTGTAGGGAACTAATGTAGGTGAAAGATCATGCCTATATTAGGGCATAGAAGATCATGACCATAATAGGGCATAGACGATTATGGCCATAATAGAGCATATGCGAATATGACCATATACGGCATATATGAACGTGTCTATATTAGGGCCTCTATACGAAACATAACACCCACTCCACTTTCGAATTGGATGACAATGACCATACTTAAAATCTGGACAATTTAAATTTGTTTCTTAAAAACTGTTAAAAACATGGTTTTAAAAAGACATTTAAAAATGTTAAAAGTCAGCTATTCTTTAGTTGCCACTTGAAAAAGTCAATTCTGTCTCACTTATAAAAAATTGTGTTACCATAAGCAGACAAAAGCCATTCTTTCTCAAGTGAAAGTGTCAATTTAGGAAATGTTCCAAATTTAGTTCGGTTATTTATGAAACGAAGTGGAGAAGTCGAATTCTTTCTCAGGACGCGATGAGCCAATTCAAGATTAAGTGTCCTAGCCGGGAGATAGAGCATTATCGGTGTTAGCTACTGCAGACGACAAATCCAGCGCCTCACAGAGAACGTCAATTCCACATAGATGGAATTCAGCCCTGCCAACAGTCGGTGCTGCAGCAGCTTGTGCGGCAGTTGTTACCTGAGTGCCTGTGGAGGAGCCACCTAACCCAGCAGGAGCAAACGGCACCTGTGGATTCTCAAGGAATGCGTTCATCAGAATTGGAAGACGCTGGGGACAACGCAGAGCATGGGCCTTTAGGGGGTCAGCATAACATCCATGTCCGGAGGCGTATCTGATGGAAACGTTAAACCGAGATCCAACGTGCATTCTGCTCCGCAAAACAGGCATCGAAGAACAGGTAAGATGCAGTCCACCCAGACTGGTCTAAACGATGGAAACCAAGAGGCGTTCAGTTCTCTTAGGCAAGGTATACCCAGAAGCTGCACCATGCGTTCACGGTACTTCCGCTCCATAAGTACGTTCGCCATTTCCTCGGAAATTGGGCCGTCCATTGCGTAGCAGTAAGATTACAATCAGGACTCCTGCAATTAGGAACAGGATGAGCGGGAGACCTCCAAAGACGCTTCCCAATACGGAGTGTATAAAATTTGGGATTACTCCGAGGACTCTCTGAAAGGTGCTTAATAGTCCTAACCCTATGGTCTTAAATAGGTGTACAATACCGCTGGTATCAGACATGTTAAAGATACGACCCACCAATTCTGCGAAATGAAAGGGACAGTTCGTACGTATAAGCGCTTGTATCTCAGTCGAGGTCCTTGCAACTTGAAGTTCAAAGGTTTCTCGGGCGGAGGTTAAGGGCACGGGTTGCTGTAAAAGCATGGCTTTCAGCCTGCTCAAAGTATCAAATTGTATGAAGGAAACATTCAACGAAGGCCATAACGGCGCCTCCCTGACTGTGTTCAGTGGCGGAAACAATACTTGCATACAGCAAGTAACCCTGGAGTTAACAGTGACCAGATAGGCGACGCCCGGAAGCATCGCACAGCAACCTTGATCCTTGAGCATCAAGTAACTCCCATTTGAGAGCAGCTGGAAAACCGGCGTGATCATGGCCGCTGGGGTCCCTGACATGTGACAAGATAGATTCGCTACCGAACCACTACATGCTCCGTGCAGAGAAATATCCTGACACATGAGAGAACCGCTTAAAGCGTTCTTGCAGTTTGTACCACTCAGAAACACTTCTCGATCCCCGCTCCGGCATCGATATCGATAGGGTAACTCCCAAGTTTCCTTAATGTATCCCTTACCCATTTTTTCATATTTGCCTGCCTTTGCTCAAGGCAATATTGAAACTGAAACGTAGTGACCGGCAGAGTGATTTGGCCATGAATTAGCCATTCAGTTGATGGTGATTCGGCTACAGTGAATGGTAACCTTTCCAGTTTCTCAATACGCAGCATTGTATATTTGGCCCCCCTCTGTGCCATTTCTGTCTGTTTATCGGTTAGATTATATCCCGAAAACAGAGACGTGGTGTTTATGAAACGCCAGGGCACGTAGCCTGCACGCAAAGATTGCAGCGTCCAGCTTAACATTATAATAGAACGTAACTGAGATTGCCCGTGTTGTAACAAGGCCAAGTCTTGTTCTAATATCTCAATTGCTGAAGATACAATGTTGCCTAAGGAGTAAATCCTGGAGGTCAAAGTTGTTAACCCATTATCCACTACAGCTAATGCCTTCTCTAAGTTAATACGGTCTATTTCCCGTATTCTTTCTGCGGCCTCCTGTTGGGATATTTTCCAGTTTTCATTATAATAGGCATAAATGCCAGCATATATGAAACGTTTCTGACGTGTTTTCCTTGGGCCTAGCAGGAAATCCCTAAGGTCTACATCAGGTGTGAGTAAGGTCAAGTTATGTTTTACTTCTGTGAGTGTCGAGGTCTCTAGCCAATCAAGGCACAACTTCCCAACACTATAGGATGTCACCACCCCTGGGTGTTGTCTCTGTACATAGCGTGTATCTGGCCTACTGATACTAAACCCCTCGGTTATACCTAGGAATCTCTGTTGACATGTGTTTGTGTCAATGGGCCAAATCAGCCATTCTGTCCAATTGGGATCTGACCTGTGTACTGGAGAATGTCATCTAATCCTACCCCGTGTGTAGTTGAATTCTGCCCCCCACCCATCTGTGATGGTGCTGGAAACCCCGGTGTGCATTTCCTTGTTCTTGGCTAGTCCAAGACAGGATGTCTGTTGCACAGTTTCATTTAGAAATATCATCTGCTGTGGAATGAGGCATGCTCTAAAAAGCGCTTCTGTTCCCTGGACCTGCCAGTCCCTAGAACCCCAGATCGATTTTAAATCTATAGTGTCCTTCCATAGGTCGAAACCCTGTGTAGACAACTGGGCCATAAAGGAAGCAGAGTAAATCTGTTTGGTATTAGTCAACATAATTTTCTGTGCTGATGTTGTTGCCACTTTGTAATAAAATGACTTCGGGTCAGATGTATTAAACCCTGAAAATATGTGAATTTCTGTGCAAAAGTTTGCGAACTACCTTTTGGAGGTGTTGGGCAGTGTTCCCACTGGTGGTATTCAAATACATTTCTAGGTGTTATAGATGATATCACTTAAAGAAATTTTAAATACATGATTAAGCTTTAAAAGTTCAGTCGGACCGAATATATCGAAATCAATCTTGTCCCATACTATACCGTCCGTTATAGGAACTGCTGTGATGTTCACTGAAGACAAGTCTCTTTGTTCACGATGTGAAGACTGGTGTGGCTTTAAAATCAAATTGACTCTTTTGGCTGTAGAACTCTGCTGGAGATATCGTCCATTAATAAGCATACTAAAAGTTATAATTAAACCTAGCCAAAAAAGAAAAAATAGAATCCCAGTGATATACCATCGTTCTATCCAAGGTGACACCAGGTAAGTCTTTCTAAAAAAAAAAGTGCAAAAAGTCAATGAGTTAGTTTGTGTGATTTTTGGGCTGGCGTCGCTTCCGGCTCGCTTGGATCCAGTGAAAACGTATCAAAGTTTATGAAGTAGCCAGAAGCAGTTCGATCAATTGTTGGAATTGTATCGGAATTTGTTGAAATTGGATTTTGTTCTTGACGAGGGATGTTGACGTAGATGTCTGTAGTCGGTCTTATTGCAACTTGGTTAAGTTGATTTTCTTTTTGAAGTTGAACTTCTTGTTGAAGTGGAACTAGTTCCATAGCATTGTTGCTTAGTCCATTCCATACAGGTGGCTCTTCAAACGTGATGAGTCTTTCTGTTTGAACTTCTTGGATTGTAGCGAGAGGAGGGGGTTTGCTACTGTGGAGTCCACGAGGCCTACTGTTTAGTATCGGCCACATAGTGTGGTTTGATTAAGTTGATTGAGACAAATCTTTTCTCCTTTTTCCCGGCAAGAGGCAGCAGAAGTACAGTTCTTGTGCCTTGGATTGCTAGGATCGGTACAGCTGTTCTGTAGGATGGTCCGAATTCTTTTTTGTCTGCAATCTTTTCTCGGACTAGATCCCCGACTTTTGGGATCCAGACAGGTCTTGCCGTTACTGCCTTGACTTCCTCAGTGGCGGTCTGTTTTAAGTGGACGTTGCTTTGTTGTGTCCTGGATTCATTTAGATCCTGTAAAACAGCCAAACGATCATGGATATCAAATGGTTTTTCATCCGCCACTGTGCCTTCACAATCAAGATCAGGTACCCACATTCTTGTCCCAAATAGGACCTCGTAAGGAGTTACACCCCCTAGAGAGCTTCTTGGCTGGTTGTTAATTGCTCTTTGGACCCCATAAAGGTGACTGACCCAACTACCGCCCTTGCCTAATACCCTAGCTGTTAAAGATTGCTTTAAGTCACGTTTTTTCCTCTCCACAACAGAATTTCCCTCAAGATGGTACGGAGAGGAGTACCGCAATGCTACACCCATTCCTTCCATGGCCTCTTTGTAAGCCCGAGAGCTAAACGCCGGGCCACGGTCAGAATGTAACGTGCCAACTGCGTATGTGCCGATAAAGACTCGCAAATATTTTATAACAGTTCGAGCGTCAGCCGAGCGCTGAGGCCAGACCCATAGGAATCTAGAGCAGGAATCCACTGCAACCATGATATATTTCTTGGCCCCATCCGATTGTAGGGGTCCGCAGTGGTCCAAATACACACATGCGAGAGGTTTGTCGGATTTTAGTAATGGTGTTTGCGGTGGGCGTGCTACGGTGGAGCATTTCATCTGCTGGCAGATGTCGCACTTTAAGACGTAGTCTTTGGTCTGCTTTGTTAACCCTGGCCACCAGTAGCGCTGTTACAGTAAAGAAATAGTCGCTGTAACGCCTGTATGCGCAGAACCCAAACCCTCGTGTGCTGCTAGAATTAAGCCTTGCCTACGATCCATATTTGGTTTTACTCTATCCCCCACTCCAGGAATCTGAGCATATGGAATGTTTTGTGCATCTAACTTGTAGGAGTACTTGAGTGGAATTTTTTTTAGGTACTGCTGTGCTGCCTTTGCGTGAAGCATTGACAGCTACCAAAATCTCGCTGTCTATTCTCGTTTTTGAACAAGTGATTGCAGCTACGGAAGCCGTGCGAACAGCCCCCTTTGCGGCTTCGTCAGCCAATGAATTCCCTTCAACGTGAACGCCATCACGCTGATGACTCAGTGTATGTATCACGTGAGCCCTTGGTAGTTCCCATAGCATTTTATGCTTAATTGTGCCACCTCTTGCGTCTTTAAACCCGTTTTGTTCCCAATGATGTAAGTATTCATTGTACGACTGTACACAGTAAAAGGAATCGCACACAATTAGTGTGGGGAATTCGTGTTCCGTATTTACAAGTGCCAGTATCAGTGCTTTTAATTCTGCCAACTGAGCCGTGCAGTCTCCTAGAGATTGCGTTTTAGTGCAACTTGGATGGAACTTTCCATCGCGCATGCGACCTTTAACGATTGCACACGCTGCGCTGTAAGCTTGCTTACTCCCTATGGCCAGTTGAGCAGATCCGTCAGTGTAAATAATATATTCATACTGATCTAGAGGCAAAATGTCATTAGGTAGAGGATATTCTTGTTCGTATTGCAGAAATACTTGTGTTTTTAAACTTGGATCAAATCTGTATTCAACATCTGTTGCAGTAAGAGAATTAGCCCATTGTATCCATCTGGGATGTAAGGCTTTCGCATTTGGAATGCTATCCTTTGTAACAGCCTCTAAGGCTGGTACTGGGGTCACGACTATTATGCGTTTTCCCTCAGCCAGGGCTCTTTCTCTTGCTACAGCGGTCTGCACTGCTGTCAGGATTTTTTCTGTTGAAGTAAAACGCATCTCTGCGTTTGTGTACAGGTGTGATTTATATGCGATTGGTATCGTTTCGCCTTCATTGAAGGTCCAGTAAGTGTACCCGCATTGACCCGCTATTACTCGGATCACTAAGTTGCGTATGTTTACGCGTGTCTATAAGTGTTTTGAAGCTATCAAGTCTTCTTGTAGTGAACGTAGGATGTTTGTATGTTCCTGTGTCCATTGTCTGACTGAAAAATCAGGTTTTATTAAGTTGTAGAAAGGTTTTACTCTTTCTGCGTAATCCAAAATATAAGTTAGACCAAAATTTAGGAATCCCAGAATTGATTGTAAATTCTTTAACGATTTTGGAGGTTGGAGCAGCGCACGCTTTTCTAAAAAGTTAGCTGCTAGGCTTTTCCCTTCACTTGACAGCTCATACCCTAAGAACAGGACATTGAGATGGGCAATTTTTGATTTTTTTAAATTAAACTTATAGCCCTCAGAGGCGAATCCCATAATAATGGTGCTCACCCTGGTCAAGTGCCTCGGTAAGTCATCGTCCGTCAGATAAATATCATCCACATAGGACAATGCTTCTTCATCCAAATTTTGGAGTAACTCTGTTACCCTTGCTGAAAACAAACCTGGGCTATTCTTATACTATACCCTTGGGCGAGTCGACAAAATTGCCGTTGGGACCCTAGCGCTGAGAATGCGGTCAAATACCTGCTTTCAGGCGCTATATTTTGGCAGAAAAATCCATTTGAGATATAAAGTGTAGTTTTGTATTTTTTTCGCACAATGTTATTCATTAATGCGCACTGTGTGCATTTTGAACTGTAAATGTCTTTGTGCAAGTGTTTAAATGTCTGTAATCCAAAACTAAACGATGTGTTGTCAGGTTTCATTACGGGAAACAAAGGATTGTTCGTTGGTGAAGTGCAATTTTCAATCACCCCCTGGTATTCTAGTTGATCTAGGATCTCCCTGACTTGTTTCTTAGCTTCCTGCTTTATAGGGTATTGCCTTTGAGCATTTGGGGAAACTTTTAACGGGATCACGTGGTGGGTTGAATCCTCATCCCAACCAACATGATTTTTGTACAATGCTGGAGCTAGGTCAACCGCCCACTCCTGCGCATATGCATGTTTTAAATGTATGGGAACGAGGTCGGAAAATGCTGGAAAAATTACCGTTTCTCCGTTTGGGCACTCCATGACAAATGCTGGCGGCCAGTCTTGCTCTGCTAATAGGATGTCATATCCAGATGACAGCTTTTTCCAAAATAGACCTTTAATTTTCCTGGGCTTGTCCCCCTCCATCCGGAGTGTTATCTCATGTAACTTATGTGGGACACTTACCCGAGTATCAGGTGTTTCCACCGTAATATACTCACTCAACTCCGCGGTCACCAGAAATTCCTTCAGGTTCTGGCGAGCTATTGTTACTTCTGCCGCGCTGTCTAGCATCGTCAGAGCCCATTCCCCGTTCAGAAGCTGTGTCCTCAGAATTCTGGGCATGTCTGATCTTAAGACCTGCTACCTTCTTCTTTTTGAACTGAGGTTTTTGTTTTTGTTTATCTTCTTTTTTAGGTGCATAGTCCGCAGCGCGTTGCGTGTCTCTGGACTTTGTACGCTCCTCTTGTCTGTGTTCTGACCGTCCTTCCCTCTTGGAGTTTTTTGATGAACCCTGAAAGGAACGAGAGGAACGTGTATCAGTATCCTGATACCTGTCAGGTTTCCTAATATTATCCATATTCCGGAGGTTATACCTCCTTTCAGAGGGCTCCTGTTAAGGAGACCTGCCTCGGGATTGAGATCTGCTGTCTTTAGACTTTTGTTGTTTTTTATTTTCCCACTTCTTTTTAGAAGAAGTAGGTGTCTGCTCTGTAGTGTCCTTTTCAGAACTGCCCACCAGTTGTGGTTTTAATGCTTTCCCACCTAAATTGTCTCTGCCTAGTTCTGCATACGCAGTTTCAATTATTTTGGGTAGTTCGTGTTGTTGATCTCCTGGACTGAACTCTTTTAGGCGTTGGCGGATCGCCACTGAAGCTGCCTCCCCCTTAATGTTAGATAGTATTATGGCCGATACCTGTTCGTAGTTACCTAGTAACTTCATCCCTAAGTTAAGGGCAGGCTCTGCTCCGTACTCATTTTGTATCTGTCTCAATACGTCAGGTACTACTGCTAATGACGGGATACCATGTGTTCTGGTATATATGGCAGCAAAGACTGTACCCCAAGAGACGCAGTCCTCTATTTGTGGTGTGATCCCCATGGGCAAGCAGATTGTTAGTATTCTGTGTTTATCACAGGTGGTAGTATTCGGGAATACCGCCTCAAGCTGAGTTATTTTCTGAGCAATCCAGAATGGTATTTGTTCGCATTTTGCGGGCATTTTGCCCATTACCGCGAGTAATGTTTGAGGAGTAATTTTATTTCCTGTACCTTGAGCTGGAGTACTGTTTGCTGCACCTGGTGCAGGTTGTATTGTTAAAGTCCTCATGACAAATTGTGTCCGGTTTCTGTAGATTTTAATTAAATCTTTGTTGTACGAGTAAGTCTCCTGGTGGCATTGTGTTAATGTCAGGATGTGGTGTGTATGCCGCTAATATTGGCCATGTGGCTCCTTCTCCGAGTGGGCCTAACCTTACTCTTTCTCGTACGTAGGGTAGGGCGCCATTAAACCAGTAATATTGTTCCTGGTAAGTGAGTGGAATCTCTATGTTCTCAAACGGACAATATTCCTGTGGTGCATCTCCTTCTATATAGTAGTGAAATGTATTTGTTACTGCATTTGCTGCTGGGAGTGTAACCCATGAATAGAATACCTCTGTTTTGTTTGATTCGTGTGCCTCAATCACGAAAACTACCACGCCACCCCTAGCTTGTAAACCATTTTCCAATAGTCTTAGGGTGACTGTCCTGAATTTTGGTGCAATCTGTATTGCATCCGCAGGATCTTCTCCTTCTTCTGAAAAATTCAGTTCAACTCTCTCTGCCATTACCTCGGTATCAGACCTGTTTAGAGGAAGAAGTGTTCCAAGGGAACTAAGATAAGGTGTTATGCACAATTTTTAGGAACCCTATGTCCTTTCAAACTTGAATAACCAACAGCCAATAAATAGTATTTTCGTACTACTCGGCTGCGGCGGATTTTGTGCCCACCCACTCCAGACGTCTCTGGGGTTTTGTGAGTAGGTTCTCTGAGAATAGCACGACTGAACTACTCAGATTCTACTGTTAAATAAGTACCCAACCACGGTTGGGAGCCTTGTCGTGTAGTTTCTATAGTACCCCTGCAGGACCTGCGCGTTTGAATAACATAAACTGTGGGCTTGGTGTTAGACTGGCTCTGTGCCCCCCACCGCGTATGTTAGCCTGTTTTGCCTTAGCTATCTCACAGTGCCACTAGAATCTCCTCTTATCGGGGAGAGATTAGTTTCTGGCAACCTTAGATCATGACAACCCTGATCCCTCAGAATCGTGGAAACAATGTACTACTTTTCGCTCAGTCACTCGTGCTTACTTGTTCGGTTTGTCGCAGAGAGTTACACAGAATAAACAGTCTAGGCGTTTCAATAAGTATTTATTGAACAGTTATTCTAGTGTAGAATATATGTGCTGCAGACAATAGCAGAGATATATTATCAGCAGTACAATAAAAGTGAAAGGATAGTACAGTTCTACCATATTGCAATAATGATGGTTACATACATCGATATATGAAATGCATAATAAAAGTGCACGTACTCCTACGATGCCTAACTAGATGTACCTAAGTGTACCTAGCATGTGTGTAGGTCTAAAAGCCTAAGAGCCAAGAATCCCTCTAGGATTTTAGTCGAACCCCATTACCTGAATAGAGAGAGTGTGGGACCCCGTCCTGGTCTCGAGTTGGACACCCCGCAAGGGCTGTGTTAGACCGCTGTCAGCTGGAGCGACTGCATGCAGGAGCATCAGCGTCTCTGGTCAGCATGGAAGTCTCGGTTCCCTCTGTCTTACCGTGGCAAGATGTGGTGTATTTATACCCTAAAGTGTCTCGTCCCTTAGTATGGTTTGTATTGGTCTTTGTTAGACATGAGGAAGACGTCAGGGGTGAACTTTGTACATACATATTATGCGCGAGATGTAGCTGGTAAATGCTCATGCATAATTTATGAGTACATTGTAGGCCTGTGTTCGGGAAAAACCCTGCAGTGTCCAAACCACAAACTAGATAACGTTCAACCCTCAGAGCTCGTTGTGTACTGTAGGGAACTAATTTAGGTGAAAGATCATGCCTATATTAGGGCATAGAAGATCATGACCATAATGGGGCATAGACGATTATGACCAAAATAGGGCATATACGATTATGACCATAATAGGGCATATGCGAATATGACCATATACGGCATATATGAACGTGTCTATATTAGGGCTTCTATACGAAACATAACCATCTATACCTGGAGTTACAGGAGGCCATTGGGCTTGATACTTACCCTGAAACTGGGTTGAGTTCCTCCCCTGAACCACCAAAGGAAGAAAATACTTAATTTGATGCAGCATACGTTTTGGACTTACAAATCGTTGCTGTGGAAGTTAAATCTAATGTACTCACAAAAATGTTACTGCTTGCGAAGTATTCCTCTGAGCCCTTGCTAACATTCAATGAAGCCTCTACTGACACATTAATGTGCACCTGGGCTAAACCTTGTTCTTGCCCACTGGTATTGAGGCAGGTAGCCAGATGCCACAGACCGGCGCCATGCGACCCTGATTTTTTTGACTCAACATCCGAATCAAGAGTGTGTGATGGTCCAGGCTTCCACCTGCAGGGTGATCCCTAGTTCATTCTCTAATGACATCCTTTGGAAGGACAAATTCAAAATGCCCACACGAGCCCAGGTTCTGTCTGCCCAGGAGACTGGATGATAGCCATGGACCTGCTTGGCACGTACTTTCTGTACCTGTCCTGCAGTCCCACAGCCATTACCTGTTTTTCAATGTCGGCCAAGAGCATTTTCAATTTGCTGGGCTACCCCTTGACCTTTCCAGCACTCCTCGGGTGTTCACAAAAGTGATGCTGATGTTCCCTGTCTATCTTTAGAGGTTGTGGATACCAGTTTTCCCTAAATCGACACCTGGCTTTTGAAGGCTGACTCCGCACAGTCAGTTCTAGACCACCTGCAGAAAACTGTGAACCTCCTGATATTTTTGGGGTTCTCAGTCAATGAGCCAAAGTCATACTAGAGTCCTTCACAAAGACTTCCTTTTATAGGAACTGCCTTGGACACTGCAGTTAAGGACTTTTCCTTAGCCACAACTAGTACAGGACATTTGGGCTATCATCCCGATGTTTCTGCCTCGGTCCTGGATCTCTGTGAGAGCAACGTTGAGACTTTTTGACCTGTTGGCCCCATGCATCCTCCTGGGCAACTTTGCCAGGTGGCATATGTGGGCTGTGCAGTGGGATGTGAATTATGTGGGCTCAGCAGCAAGTGATCCTGGCAGACACCATCCAGGTTTCGAAGGAGACTGCACAAGATGTGCAGTGGTGGCTACTGGACCACAACCTGGCCAGTGGCTGTCCCCTCTCCCATCCCCACTCACAGTTGATGATGGTGATCGATGCGTCATTGCTGGGTTGGGGAGGCCATAGAGAGAGGTGAAGATAAGAGGGCTCTGGTGGAAACCTGGCTCCACATTAATCAGGTGCAGCTGTGGACCATCTGCCTGAAGTTGGAGGCCTCCATGCCCTCCAACAAGGAAAGACTGGTGCAGGTTCTCATGGACAACACCATCATGGCTGAGCATCAGGGCATCTCCCTGATCGTGAACCACCTGGTGAGATCTTTAAACGACAGGGCAGAGGAACACAGCCGCCAATGCTGGTGAACCACGAATGGCGATTGCGCCTTGAGGTGGCGCAGAGCATTTTCCAACAGACGGAGAACCTTGGCTGTATCTTCTTGCCACAGTCAAGAGTGCACAGTTTCAAAGCTTCTGTGCATTAGAGTTCCCAAGAACGCTATATCCAGGAGGCAATTCAGGCTAGAGTGGAACCTGTACCCCTTTCTGCCTCTTCTGCCCGAGTTCTGAAGATCAGGGAGTGGGCCAAAATCACCCTAGTGGCTTTGGATTGGACCAGGAGTGTGTGGTACCTGATAAGTCTGGGCATGAATATCTGTCCTCTGATCAGGCTACCCCTTCGAAAGGATCTTCTGTTGCAGAAGCATGGCAGGGTTCTGCACCTGAACTTATGCAATGTGTGGAGGTTGAGGAGTTGAAGTTGACTGCATTTGATCTACCATTGGAGGTCATGGATGTCATCCTTGTTACCAGGCGCCTATCTACGAAGTCTATTTAAACCTGGACGCTGGGACAAGTTTGTGGCCTGGTGTGGAATTTGAAAAACAATCAGTTTGCAAGCCACACCGTTAGATAATTTTTTTGTTTTGTGTTTTGCCCAGCAAGGTCTTGAAGTGAATACTATTAAAGGTTATTTATCCACCCTTTCGGCTTTTTTGCCTTTGCCAGACCAACCTACCTTGTATAAATGACCCGCTGTGATGCGATTTATTATGTTCCCTCCAAAACTATTTGTGATGCTACAGTGAGAACTTAATTTGGTCCTGATGTTTCACAAGTGCCTGCCCTTCGAGGCATTGCTTAGCTGCTCTTCGCATCTCTTGACTTTCAATACTCTTTCTCACAGAGATTGCTTCCGCTCGTTGTGTAAGTGAGCTCCAGGCTTTAATGTGCAGCTGCTCTACACCTCCTTTTTCCCCAAAGTAGTGTTGAGGACCAGGGAGATTTCTTTTGAAAAGTTGTAACTCCTTTTCTTGTTGGTTAATCCATCACCCTCCCATCATTCTTTGCTTCGCCTCACCTTGTGAAAGAGGAGGAGAGACTCAATTGAGGGGACCGCAGAAGAAACTTAAGATTTTACATCTATCACACTAAAAACCATTGGGTCGACGATCTGCTCCTTGTCGGGTTCTCAAGGACAAAGAAAGGTAAGAGTGCTGAAATGAACTTTGTCAAGACACAGAGCCCTCTGCATTAAGATCTGGCCAAGAAGCAGCCTCCAGATGGAGTCAGGGCTTATTCCACCAGGGCCAAGATTGCCGCCAGGCCAATGGAGTGTCTGTTCTCGATATCTGTCAGGCTGCAACATTGACATCAGTGCACACATTCATAAAGCACCTTTGCCTTGACAGTCGGGTCCAACAGGAAGCGTATTTTCTCCGTTAGGTCCTGCAGGACATTTTGGTCCGAGTCTACTCCACAGATCTCCCAGGTTGGGGAAGGCTTTGGTAGCCATTTTACAGGTGTGGTATCTGTGGTTAGAAGTATCAATCAGAAGAACAAGTTAAATAACTTTAGTAACTCTCCTTCTGGTGGTTATCTTTGTATCTGCAAATTCCTCACTGCCCCTTCCACCTCGCTGTTCTGTGGAGCGGCCTCTCTTTACCATCTGAAAAGGTCCCACTTTGGTTCCTCAAGTTGTTTTGTGCTCCATGTCCAAGGGCGCAGAAGGAGACGAGCAAGAAACTGACATCAGTGCACAGGGTGTGGTTACGCCTATTTGTGCCTCTGTTCTGTCACTTCTGCGGCAAAATGCCAAAGTGGAGCCGCATGGCACTACCTAGCTGTGTGCGTTAGCACTGCTGTGAAATCTTTCAATCCTGTCTGGTGCCTGGGGAATATTCTACAGATCAGGAATCTGCAGTTAGAGTATCCACCAGAAATAACTTAACTGAAGGCAAGTAACTTATTATTTTAGCACTTCCTCCATTGTTCGAGAACTCAGTGATATTTGTTCCTGGTTTCTAAATCTAGACCTGTGGTGGCTGTACCTCAAAAGTTAATGGAACCTAAGAAGCAGACCTTCCTGACACCATTCTCCATTACACCAGCGGAAAGTTATATGGAGAAGTAATACAAGCCTAAGTTGTCTATCAGCTTTATTGTAGAAACTCTTCCACCAGACTTTTCATTTGTCTTGGCAAATAATGCGGATTAGAATGTTTCGGGTTCCACTTGTTACACCCCTCCTGAAGAAGAAAGGAAGAAAATGAACTCTGGTGAAAAAATTGTGCGAGTTCCCTACCAACTCCATGTAGCCAGCTATCGCCTCTGCCCTCCTCATTTAAAATGTAATGAACATCTTCAATAACTGCTAGTGTAGCTGTTTTGGTTATGTAACATGATTGAGATCTGAACTGGCTGGCATGTCCAACGCAAAATACTTTACCACTTCATCTGAGAATCAAACATTGTCCACTGATATACAATCCTCTCTAATTACCATGCCATCCTCCTCTGTCCAAACTGTTGGGACTCGTTTGTCCAAATGAGCTATTGAATAATCCTCTGTTTAGGCACTGTTTAAATTTCTAGAGAACCTCCCCAGCCTCTCAGCTGATCCTTGGTGAAACTATTTGTTTTGGGAAAGTGACAGATGTATGTTTTGCAAATCAAGGGCCAAATAGCATAGTATTGTCATGTTGGTTGATTGTTGGTAACAGACTTTCAAAATGTGAAAAATGAATGGATTAAATCTTTCCAGGTGTGCTGAAAATCAAGACATTTTCCTGTGAAGAGAAAGGGTTAATTCTCAGGTCTTAAGCATGTTGTGTGTTGATCCTACTGTAGATGTGTGAGAAGCCCGGGGAGCTGCTACTGTGCGAGTCTCAGTGCTGTGGGGCCTTCCACCTGGAGTGCTTGGGAATGACAGAAGTGCCATCTGGCAAGTTTGTCTGCAATGAGTGTTCTACGGGTAAGTCAAAAACATATTACCCACTAACTGCTTCCAGGCTTTTTTTGTTACCAGGTATACAGTCTAAAAGTTTAACTCTTGGGCTCAGAAACATTTTGGGGACATTAAAGTTATTAATAGGTTTTTTTCTGAAACTTATGTGAATAATTAAAGTTGTTGCCAGATGTGGGTTTTTGTGGATTTGCCAGATGTGGATTTTGAGAGTTTAAAGTAGGTCAAGATGGTCATTTAAGAGGATCATCTCTATGAAGCTCCTTTCCATACTTCAGGCATTATTTCCTCACATCCTCCAACTCAAAGAGTTGTACGGTAATGGGGAGTAATGTTTGCTCCATAACAAATCATAAAGTATATGGAAGACCATTTCATCTCACAAATGGAACATTATAGTTCATAAATGTAAGTGGTTTACTGATTGTATCCTGCAGTGACCATCATCTTCCTACAGCTACCTTTCTAGTACCTGTGCTAAACCTCCCCTCAGTCTCTTTTAAGAGCTTTAACACATGGCATGCTTCTAGCTTTCCCAGAGCTCTTACCTGGATAATGAAGAGGCATCGGGGTGATTAAACAGATGCCCTTCAAGAGATGCCACCAGTGTGATTTGCAGTGCCCCTCGGCCTACCTCCACAGCGTCTGTAACCTGTGCCTCTCCCCAGAGCAGAACGATACTCGCTGCGACTCCTGCTCAGCCTTCAGGAGCAAGGAGACTCTTGGGCTTCAGAGAGAAAGCCGCTGGGCCCACAACAAAATGTACTGAGACACAGGAAATCTTCGGCGAAGGGGACCTGTTCGGCGCTGAACAGGAGGAATACAACACGCCTTCTGTCAGACCAGCCCAGAGGTCATTGGCTTCCCCTGTTCGGTACCAGAAAGAGGAGGAAATCCTACAGTAAGATGAGAAAGTCGGTCTACCTCAGGCGACAGTGTCTCAAACCAAGTCATGCCGAGACGAGAAAGTATAGTCAACACCCAGACACTAAAGAGACGTAAGCAGCCGCGTGGCGAGGCCGGGCGCTGCCCCCATGGGGGTTGGGCGTTGAACCCCGGTCACAAACCACAGCCTCCTTCAGGTCTGCCACCCTCACACTCTGGTCAGTGGCAAGGCTTAGGAGTGTAGGCAGGATCCAGCCAGAAGACTCAACCTCCATCGGTCTTCAAGGCTGAAAGCACACATTGGCACAGACCTGTCGAAGCCTAAAGCGGCATAGACTCCGAAATCAGTGACTGCTCTGAGACGATCCATGGCCGACTCAGAAGAAAGGCCCATCCTCGAGAAGCTCCAACAGGAGCTCAAGGATAGGCAAGACAACAATGCATTATTATCCATCCCCGCACTGGCAAGATCTCTTCACCTCTGGAAAGACTTTGCCTAAAAAGCGGAGACTTGCTTTTTAGGACACTCTACAACCAAATGGTTCTCTACAGGCTGCGCCTGCAAAAAGGACATGGCGGCCAACTCTTCACCCCCTCTCCACCTCCGCCACCCCTTCTCTTCTGTGGCTTCCGCACACGGGTTACCAGGATTTCACTCAGACTCATGTAGCCATAGTTCCTATTCTTCGGAGGACTTTAAATCACCCGTCTACCTTCATCCCACAGACCGTCCTTGGGTGGACTATGATGTGGAGCCCTCAGGGGAACCCTGACCTCGAGCATGGCTCTGTTAAGGCTCTCTTCCCCAGACAATACCACGGCATACCACTGTGTCATCCAGTGTGCAGCTGCATATCAAATGGTTGATGTGTATGTTACACCAGAGGATGATGATTTCCTAGTGGAGACACTGTCAAGATTAATATATTCTCTGCAGTTTCTCCCTATGGGAAAGGGTATGGACAGATCTGCACCAGACATTTTCAGGGAGCCTGACCAATCCCAATTGTTAACACCCAGGATTGAGAAAAAGTTTAAGCTTACAGTATCTGAGCCCATATACATCACAGGGCATGCCCCCCCTACCCCTAGACTCCCTGGCAGTTTCCACCACCCTTGAATAACTTTATTCGGTTTGTTTTGAAACCATCAAAGTATACAAATGCAAGTACGAATACTACTAATTTTTAAAAATATTTTAACAATTAAAAAAAGGTCATCAAACATATCTAAAATCCATAAAAAAGTACATAACTAAAAGTTCTAAAAACATTTGTCAACACATTTATCAACTAGTGACATATAAAACAACATACAATTGAAGAGCACGACACTAGGGTAACAATGATAAAAGGTTTTTGCTTACAGCGTACAATTCATTTGAGCCGGCAAATCAATTTAAATCATGGGGTTTTAATTTTTAGAATTACGAATCGGCACCATCGGTATGCAAAAGCATTTCCCGTGTGATCCAGATCTGAAAGAAACACATAGTGATAGATTCCTTACCTTGGAATATCCCCAGGCGTCAGACTGGATCCAGAAAGTTTTCGTCAGCAGTACCCCTGCGTGTCGGTAGGGGCGTCGTGCGGCTCCGCGTCCGTCGTTGGCGTCGTGGTCGCCGAGATGACGTCGCGGGCGCTACTTGGACGCCGCCCACGCGCGCTGACGTCAGTACTTTCTTTTCCGCGCCAGCAAGCGCAGATCCGGAGAGAGCGGTACCCATAGTCTTTTTGACTAAGTTTTTGAGATCTTTTCTCACCTTTTTTCGAGTCGATATCGACTCCTGGTGCAGTTAGGGATGCCCGGGTTTAAATCCTGCGAGGACTGTCATCGGATGATGTCGATGACGGACCCGCACCGCGTGTGTCTCTTCTGCCTGGGGCGCGACCACGACCCCAAGTCGTGCCCCGACTGCTGGTCCATGGCTCCGAAGTCTTTGCGGGAGCGGTCCCAAAAGCTGCTTGAAGCCCGGCAGTCGGCTCCACGCTGTGACAGGTCCCGGTCTAGAGAGAGGTCGAGGGCCCACGCGAGGAGTCACCATCGGCGATCGTTGGGATCGAAGTCTTCGCACTCTGGGTCAGGTAAGACGAAGCACAAGAAGTCGAAGAAACGTCATCGTTCTCCGACTTCCGGTCGCGCGACGTGGCTGAGGGTACGGGTGGTGCCACCCCGCGGCTCCGGCGGAGTCCATAGTCGCCGCCCGACTACCCCCCCTTCCCGGGGTCGGCGGCGACTCCGGCCCAGATACAGGACTTCCTGTCGGCCATGGCACGCCTCTTTGGGCCGTCGGGTCCCGCCGGTGCGCCTTTGGGCCCCGCGGTCCCGCATGGGTGTCCTCGCGTTACATCGCCGGCGGCTCCGGCCCCGGTGTCGCTGTCTGCCCCGGCGCCGCAGTACACCCTTGGATCCAGGCCTGGATCCCGGTCGACGCCGGTTGACCTCGTTACGCCTCCACCGACGTCGACCCCACCGGCACCGATTCTGATGCCACCCGCTCCTCGGGACGACGTCGACCTCAGGTTCAGCCCCGAAGTGGACGCGGCGTCGGTCGATGCCGTTCTTGACGCCGTTTGGGGATTTCTATCCCCATGTCCCTGCTCCTTATTTTCGGCCTGTTGAACAGCCTGAGGAGCAAGGGGAGGACTGGGAGGGGTCGGACGACCCTCTCTCTGCAGCCTGCGAGTCTGAATAGGACTGGGCTGAGGAACTGGGGGAAGCCAGTGGTCTGGATACCTCACCAGACCTTGGCATGCTGTCTCCTCCTACTGTGGCTACGGAGGAGGGAGCCAGTTATGAAGTGGTGTTGCGTAGGGCGGCGGAGGCCCTACACCTCCAGCTCCCTACTGTGGCCGTCAGGACTAACCTCCTGACAGAGGTGCTTCAGCCAGCAGCTACTTCTGCGGAGCCGCTGCTGCCCTTTAATGAAGCCCTTTCGGACGTTCTTTTGGGCACTTGGTCCAGGCCCACCACAAGGGCTCCTGTGGATAGGAACGTGGCCCGACGCCATCGCCCGGCTCCGGGTGACCCTCTTTTCCTCTCCCAACATCCCACCCCCGAGAGCTTGGTTGTCCAAGCCTCTGCTTCCTCAACCGCCTTCCCTTCCGCCCCACCGGATAGGGAATCCAAGAAGCTGGATCAGTTTGGGAAGAAGATTTTCTCTTCCACCAGCTCTGCGCTGCGGTCCGTGAACACCGCATGCCTCTTGGGCCGTTATTCCCACTGCCTGTGGGATACGGTGGCGAACGTGCTGTCTCAGTGTCCGGAGGAGGCCCGGCCTGCTCTCGCCCAGGCTGTTGCAGAGGGGAGAGACGCAGCCAAGTTCATGATCCGTTGTGGTCTAGACACCGCCGACTCACTGGGCAGATCCATTGCAACGACGGTGGCGGTTCGTCGCCACGCCTGGTTGAGAACCACTGAATTTTCCGGGGATGTGCAAAGCACCCTTATGGACATGCCCTTTGATGGCCGTCGCCTCTTCGGCGACAAAGCGGACAGCGCGTTGGAGCGGTTTAAGGACTCACGGGCTACGGCCAAGTCCTTGGGACTCTCGGCAGTCCGCCCTCCTCCGCCTTCCGCTTTTCGCTCCTTTCGTGGCACAGGAAGGGGCGCCCCGCAGCGTTCGCAACAGAGCCACGGGCCAGCGCAACAGTCATCCCGGCGCGGACGCGGTTTCTGCCGTGGCGGACAAAGGGGCCAGCGGGCGGGTCAGACCACTACCACCACCCCGCCACCTCTGCCTCCAAACCCTCCTAGTCCGAACTTTCAGGTCCATCACACGCCAGTGGGCGGCAGGCTCCGCCATCACCTCCCTCACTGGCGCTCCATCACTTCGGACAGGTGGGTTTTAGAGATAGTCCGAAGGGGCTACTCCCTCCCCTTCGAGACTACCCCCCCAGCCATGCCACCCCAATACCACTGCATGTCAGGGGATCACTTGGTGCTTCTTCAGCAGGAAGTTGCGGCCCTCTTGGCCAAGGGAGCCATCGAGCGCGTTCCGACGCCCGAAGTAGGTCGTGGTTGTTATTCCCACTACTTTGTGGTGCCCAAGAAGGACAAAGGCCTGCGTCTTATCTTGGATCTCCGGAACGTCAACCGCTTCCTCCGCAAAGAGAAGTTCAAGATGCTCACTCTAGCTCAGGTCTTGTCTGCTCTCGACCCACAAGACTGGCTTGTGGCGTTGGACTTGCAGGACGCCTATTTCCACATCCCCGTCCTGCCAGCCCACAGGCGTTACCTACGGTTCATGGTAGGCCACGAGCACTTTCAGTTTACCGTGCTCCCCTTTGGTCTTACCAGCGCCCCTCGGGTGTTCACCAAGGTGATGGCGGTGGTCGCATCTCATCTGCGCAGATCAGGGGTGTCAGTCTATCTCGACGACTGGTTGTTGAAGGCGGGCTTGCCCCAGACAGTTGTCTCCCACCTCCAGACTACGGCCGACCTCCTGCACTTGCTGGGGTTCTCCATCAATGTGCCGAAGTCGCACCTGATTCCCTCCCAGAAGCTCCTCTTTATCGGAGCGGTTCTGGACACGGCGCAGTTTCGGGTCTATCCTCCCGAACAGCGAGTCCGGGACATTCGGGCTCTGATTCCCATCTTTCAGCCCTTGTCCTGGGTTTTGGTCAGGGTGACTCTGAGGCTGATGGGCCTCATGGCCTCATGGCCTCCTGCATCCTGCTGGTCAATCATGCCAGGTGGCGTATGCGGGCTCTGCAGTGGGACCTGAAGTTCCAGTGGGCGCAGCATCAGGGAAACCTGTCCGATCACGTCCAGATCTCGGAGGGCACTGCACACCAATTGCAGTGGTGGCTCACTGACCGGCATTGGGTCGACGGCAGATCCCTCTCCCTTCCCCAACCGGAGTTCACAGTGGTGACGGATGCGTCCCTCCTGGGATGGGGAGGCCACATGGGAGAGGCGGAGATCAGAGGCCTCTGGTCTCCGGCGTAGTCCCGGCTCCATATCAACCTTTTGGAGCTGCGGGCGATCAGGCTTGCACTGAAAGCATTCCTTCCCTCTGTCAAGGGAAGAGTAGTGCAGGTGTTCACAGACGACACCACCGCCATGTGGTACTGCAACAAACAAGGCGGGGTGGGGTCGTGGACCCTCTGTCTCTGGACATGGCTGGAACATCAGGGCATGTCTCTGGTGGTTCAACACCTGGCAGGTTCTCTGAACACCAGGGCGGACGAACTCAGCCGCAGGTGGATGCTCGATCACGAATGGCGTCTTCACTCGGAGGTGGCGCAAGGTCTCTTTCAGCAGTGGGGAGAGCCTTGGTTAGATCTATTCGCCACCGAAGAGAACGCGCAATGTCATCAGTTCTGCGCATTGGAATTTCCAAGGCGGCACTCGCTCGGCGACGCTTTTCGTCGCGAGTGGAGTTGCGGTCTGTTGTACGCCTTTCCGCCTATACCACTTCTGCCCAGAGTGCTGAAGAAGATCAGGCGCGACCGGGCCCAAGTCATTCTTGTGGCTCCGGACTGGGCTCGAAGAGTATGGTATCCCGAGCTACTCAGTATGAGCATCGATCCCCGATCCGACTGCCTCTTCGGGAGGATCTTCTGTTGCAGCAGCAGGGGACGGTCCTCCACCCGAACCTGTCCAGCCTCCACCTCTTTGCGTGGAGATTGAGCTGCGGCAGTTGATTCCCTTCGACTTGCCTCCTGAAGTTTGTGACGTTATTCTGGCAGCCAGGCGTCCCTCTACTAAAGTGGTATACGCCTGCAGGTGGAACAAATTTGTGGCATGGTGCACAGCAAAGGCTGTGGATCCCCTTTCTGCCCCTCTTTCTGAGGTTCTACTGTTCCTTCTTTCTTTGGCCCAGCAGGGCTCTGCTCTGGGCACTATCAAGGGCTACCTTTCTGCTATTTCGGCCTTTCTCAGGCTCCCTGATCAGCCCTCTCTTTTCAAGTCCCCTGTTGTAAATAGGTTTCTTAAAGGCATTACTCACCTTTTTCGTCCTATTCCTTTCGTGATGCCTCAGTGGGACTTGAATCTAGTTCTGACGTACTTGATGTGCGCTCCCTTTGAGCCACTTCACAACTGTCCTCTTCGTCTTCTGACGTTAAAGACTGCTTTCCTGGGGGCCATCACTTCCGCCAGGCGGGTGAGTGAGCTCCAGGCTCTTTCCTGTAAGCCTCCTTTCCTTTCAGTCCATCCGGACAAGGTTGTGCTCAGGCCCCGTCCTTCCTTTTTGCCAAAAGTGGTTACGGCCTTTCACATTGGGCAGACTATTACCTTGCCCACTTTTTTTCCGCCTCTGCATCCTTCCAGAGAGGAAGAGCGGCTCCACCGTCTGGACCCAAAACGTGCGCTTTCTTTTTATCTTAACCGCACACAGCAGTTCCGGGTGGATGACCAGCTTTTTGTTGGCTACGTTGGCACCAAGAAAGGTCGGGCGGTCCATAAGAGAACCATCTCCCGCTGGGTTGCCTTGTGTATCAAAGCCTGTTACTCTTTGGCTAAAAAAGAACCTCCGGTGGGGCTGCCTGCTCATTCCACCCGAGCTACTGCAGCCTCTACTGCATTGGGACGTGGTGTCCCCCTGCAAGACATATGTCAGGCAACCACGTGGGCCTCGCTGCACACGTTTACCAAACATTACTGCCTGGACAGCCAAGTCCGGAGAGACGGCTTCTTTGGCCGTTCTGTTCTCCGTGACTTTCTGGTGTGATCTTTGTTCGCAGACCCACCACCGGGGTTGGTATTGGTGGGGTATCTATTCTAAGGTAAGGAATCTATCACTATGTGTTTCTTTCAGATGCACAAGTTACTTACCTTCGGTAACGATATATCTGTAAGAAACATTAGTAGTGATAGATTCCTTACCGCCCCACCCATCCTCCCCGTTCTGCGAACTGATTTCTAGGGTTAAGGTCATCCCTTTCAGGGCCCTAGTTTCAATGCACCAGTGGTCAGTATCTTGCATGGCTCTGCGTTCCTGGCGCGGAAAGTCGTGTACAGAACTGACGTCAGCGCGCGTGGGCGACGTCCAAGTAGCGCCCGCGACGTCATCTCGGCGACCACGACGCCAATGACGGTTGCGGAGCCGCACGACGCCCCTACCAAAGCGCAGGGGTACTGCTGACGAAAACTTTCCGGATCCAGTCTGACGCCTGGGGATATTCTAAGGTAAGGAATCTCACTACTAATGTTTCTTACAGATATATCGTCACCGAAGGTAAGTAACTTGTGCAACGAGAATAGGAAACGACTGACCACGTAAACTATTGGTCCTGTGGTATCAGTTTTCAGGATTCTGTAGGCAACCTGATGTTGCCTAACTCCAATGTTTAAGCAGGTTGGTCGTATTCATCTCTTACGGATCTTTTTGTATTTTGTACAGAAGAAAAGAATGTGCACTTCTGTCTCTAAAGTTTTAGCACATGCAGGGCAAAGTTCTAAAGATAATCCCGCAGTCTGATCGCTAGAGAACCGTAGTAGAAGGGTACCATACCTAGATCCAACATATAGGCTTTTTGCAAGCGGTGGCGTAATTAAATCCAGAAAGGTTTCAAAGGAGTGGCTTGGCTTGACACATAAAAACTGAGAAGTTAGTTGGCCATTTGCTGGCCTGTTGACATAACGTTCATCCACAGCCGCCCAATACCTGATCTTCAGCTTTGAGCAATCCTCTCTATTTGCCTTCTCTGGGTGTTCCCATAGTTCAGTCATACCAAGAGTTGTAAACCAACTCGCAACATGCTTGAACCAGGGGAGGCTTTTAGCACCACCAATGTTTAAAACCTCCTTTAGGGAGTTGCAATAATCAGAAAGCTGCGGCGTTGTCCATAAGCGGAGCCAGTGCAATAAAGGTTTCAGTGATGCCATGTCACCGATTCTTTTAATCCCAAGATCAAAAAACAGTTGGATTAAGGGGGTAGTTATGGGTACTGAAACGAGTGTCCTGACAAAGATATTTTCGATATCGTCAATTTATTTATATTGATATGCCCCCATATCTCTGCTCCGTACAAAGCACCACTCTGAGCTTTTGCTCGGTACACTTCAAGAGCTGGATACAATGATCGAGTATAGGACTGCTTAAAGTGTCTCAATATTGATTTTGACCTATGGACAAGAGTTAAGTAGCTCTTTTCCAACTGTTGCTCCCAGCCTAGTGTATCACTCAATCTTATGCCCAGATAATCAAAACATTTCACCCGCTCTAAGGGTTCCAATGGAATTCTGACCTCTCTTGATTTACCCTTAGTTTTCCCAAACACCATAAATTTGGTCTTAGTAACATTTAGTTCCAAACTCCTGCTCCAGCCGAAATCCAAAAACTCATCCACAAGAACTTGCAACCCCATTGGGGTTGTGGAAATAAGTAAGGAATCATCTGCAAAGAGCAGGATTGGAACCTTAATACCATTCAGGGCAGGAGAATCATTCTTACAGTTCATTAACCTGCCAGCCACATCATTGATAAACAAGGAGAAAAGTGTTGGGGCTAGCACGCATCCTTGGCGCACCCCACGCTGTATTGGTATTTTATCAGTTAATTCGCCTTGTGTGCCCCATCTGACCTGAGCATAATTATTCTCGTGGAGTCTAGCGATCAAAGTCACCAGTTCAATTGGAGCCCCTAAATCGAGCATTACTTTCCACAACATTTCACGTGGCACCAAGTCGAACGCGGCTCTTAAGTCGACAAATGCCACGTAAAGTTTTTGTTTTCTCAGTAGCACATATTTCCAAGTCAGGAGAGTAAATCTAAAAGCCTGGTCACATGTGCTAATTTTGGAGCGGAAGCCCGCTTGATAAGGGGACAGCACTTTCTTCTCGTCCATCCAGCTCTGGAGTTTATCCAGAACTTGACGGGCACATTTTTTTTGCAAGTTATCTATTAAACTGATTGGTCTGTAGTTGGATGGGACAGAAATATCACCCTTCTTGTGTATAGTGATTATCTCAGCTCCCCGCCAAGTTGAAGGGATAGCCCCTCCAGCCGATATGCAATTTGTTAAGGTGTTTATATAGGGAGCCCAAACCATAGATTCAGATTTATAAAGATCACCCGGTATTTGATCAGGACCAGGGGCCTTTCCTGCCTTAAGTCTATTAATTGCTAATGCAGTCTCTTCCAAACTAAAGACCAATACTGTGTTGGTCTTTGGCATATCAGGGAAAGTATTCAAATCAATTTGTTCAATATTTGCACTATGAATGCAATCATCATCTGGGGTCTTAGAATATAAAGTGGTAAAGTGCTCAACCCAGACCTCTTGCTGGATGTGATAGCTAGGGGTGTTTAAAATATCTATGTTGCCCTTTACGAGGGTGTGCCAAAACAAACGTGTATCTTTGCAATTAGCTGCTAGTACAAGTTCCTGCCAGTTCTTATCTGAGAATTCTCTTTTTGCTTTTGATATTGCAATTCTATATTTGTTACGTGCTTGAACGACCCTGGATTGGTTATGGGTCTTTATAGCTAGCTGGAGAGCACTCTTTGCAGATTTACATTCGGGATTAAACCAACAATTAGTTCTTTTACTGGCAGGTCTACCACCGAACCTTCCTTTGTAAACACTAATTGGAGTGCGTCAAAAAAATCATTATGTATGGAGAGTATCGGGGTTGGTCCACCTAGCTGTTCGCCGTCCTGACTGCTTAAAAACCTCGAAATAAACTGTACAAATAATTCATAAATCCTGGTATATAAAGAGCAATTGGTAAGTACATTGGGCCAGGTCACTGTTCTGTGATTGTTAGTTACAAGGGGTTCATCCACCCTGGACAGGCAGCCAGATGGTTGTCTGCCCAGTTCGGAGCCCCTCATTTTTAGCAACAAGGGATTATGGTCACTATCTGACCTTGGAGCTATTAGCATATCCTCGATCAGTGACCAAATTCTAACATCAATGAGAAACTAATCGATGACACTTGAGCTATTACCACGTTTAAAGGTGGGTTTCCTGTTCTTATCGGAGGGGGTCCTCCCATTACAAGCCCTCATGCTCCTGCCTACAACCAGGGATGCAATCTGCAGAGACACAGCCGTTGCTCTATAGCCATTTTTAACTGGTCCCAAATTTGGTATGCCCCAAATCTCATTCTCCTCCTCCAGTAAAATACTCAATAGGGGTGAGGGTTCAAAGGTAGTATTAAAATCCCCTGCAACTATGGTCTTGGAGGTGAGTTGGTGCACCCCCAACAACTCATCTAGCTGTAAAAATACAGCAGATTCATTGTTATGTGATTCTGACCTGGCGTAGATAATGAATATGGTTAAATTAAAACCTGTCGGAAAAGTGAGCTGAATCCCCAGTATATCAAGAGATTCTATTAGCAGCTGTTTATATTTGCAAGCTATAGTATTCTTTACAAATATTATTAATCCCCCACTCTCTCTGCCGGATTTTTGGGGAGCTTTTGCTTCCACACTGTAGGTAGTATAACCATTTATATGAATCTTAGCCACTGCCCATGTTTCTTGAAATATACAGATATCATTAGGTTCAACAAATGTGTGCCAGTCTGGGTCTTGCAATTTAGAATGTATCCCCGCCAGGTTCCAAGATATTATGTTTAGACCTTCATTTGCCTTATTTTTAGCTATAGTTAAACCATTGCAAAATCCTATGCTGGTAGGATGACCATTGTCAATGGTTGGAATAGGCAACCCAGACGACGGATGAATTAATGAAGGATACACACTCAGCCACATCAGAGATACTAGCAGAGGGTATATTAGAATGAAAAGCATTATTAGTTGTAGGGAGTGCAGGGTGAATGTCTGCAATAATTGGTGGAGGTCCCTGCTTATTAATGCCGGGTACAAAATAAACCTCAGATGTTCCTCTATCAGGTTGGGCATTGCCAGGTGACCCCGTACAATAAGGAGTGGAATTCTCCCCCAAGACTTCAATGTTGATTTTGACAATATAGTTAGGCACCTTTGGGTCCACAAAAGCCAATTTTAAACTGGGCAATTTAGTTTCTATTAAACTACGTTGAACAGCGGGATTGGGTGTGAGAAAGAGTCAATCTATATCTTCCAAGGACGGGAGTATGTCAAATCTATTATGTAACGGTAGGCTGAATTGGTGTTGAGTATTAGTGGTTATAGATCTCTGGTGAGGGGGCTGGTAGAGGTGGGTCCCTGGAGGATAGAAATATCCTAAAGGCAGAACATTTATTCCTCTTGGTAGCAAATAGTCGCTACCGAGTCTGAATAAGATCTCGCGTACCAATTTTGGAGATTTAAAGGTAAGAACAATGCAATCCCCAGGGAGTGTTTTCTCCCTTCTCCCCACCCAGCCTACTCTTCTCACCATTTTAAACTCACTAAACAAGGCCTCTGTTCGTCCAGTTTTTGTCCTGAGCCACCAGAGAGCCTTGTTTCTCAATGCCTCCCATGATTCGTTTACCTGTGGTGTAAGAAGCTGTACATTTGCCAAAATTATGGTTAATGGGGTAGCTTCAGGGGGCAGACTCAACCCAAACTCCTCCCTATCCCTGTGAACTGCAGGCGAGGTAGATGACAAAGCGATATCACAGGGCTTTGCATAAGCAGGAGCTGAGTTATGTATTAGACCAGTAGTAGTCTTAGAACCCGTGGGCACTATGTATTGTATGTGGGGGGCTTAGCCTGAGGAACTGGAGCTGAAAGATCACCATCCGATACTAAGGGATTGAAAGAACGGTTAGTAGCGCATGCTCCATTATTAATATTTTTTAACATATCCTCAATAACCGTTAACCTAGCCAGTACTTGTTCTAAAGGAACTATTGCTTGGGTATGAGGTGCTGCAGGGCCCAAACTCTCCCCAACAGAATGTAAAGGCCCGTTACGGCTAATCATTTTGCTAAAAATGGAGTCCAAATGGGCTAGACGACCCCTAAGAGGGGCAAGGCTATTCTCAATCAGTTCTTTCAATTGAGCGCAAACTCCATAGTAGCCCCCCCCACCCCCCAAATCCAACGCAGTATGCACAGAAGCGTTACATACAGGAGGAGCGACATCAGTTTGTGTGCCAATAGTGCGATTTTGGGGCACCTCGGGATTATGTCTGCGAATCCGCTTCAGCTGTTTGGATTTTAGGATGCCTGCCCCTCTCCTTCGCTTCCCTGCAGGCTCTCTCGGATTATCTTCACTATCCTCAGTGTCCTTGGTAAGAACAGTAATAGTCCGCGACCTTGTTGCTATCATCGATCCAGATTGCAAGTCCATAAAGGTAGTATCAGGTCAGATTTCGGAGGGGGCTGGTGCTGGCTATGGGCGATGGGGGCGAACGGATTAAAGATGCATCTCCCAGGCCAATGGGGCCTACAGATAAGCGCCTCTGCAGAGATACAGGGTCTAACGATAGGCGCCTCTCAGTTAGTTCAATCTCGTGGCAAATCATAGATTCCGCCCTCACGATAAAAGCGTCCAATGTGCCTTCCGCTCCCTTGCGTTTACTCATTATGGGTAGCACCTCAGAGCATCGTCATATAACGCAATTCGCTAGTGTAATGAAAGAAAAAAAAAAGAGAGATAACTGCGCAGGGGAACAAGCAGTAAAACAACGGAATTAGTTCCAGGGGAGAAAAGCTGAATATTGAACAACCGGAGTATAGCACAGTTAGTGAGGAAAAAAAGTAAAAACAAAAGGTAATTTAAAATTCGTAACAGTACTTTGTGTCTACGAACCGGTATCAGGTACTACAGGGGTTAAAGGGATTGCCCAGCCCAGTCTCTTCCGGGCGATGACTGGCAAGGACGGGCGCGCCCTTGGCCCGGGCACGTCCCGCGCCACGGAGATACTGACAGCGCTTAAGGCGCAAGCAATGATGACTCCTCACCCTAGCAATCAGCTACAGATGGTAACGAGCGTTGCACCCTGGGACATGGAGTCCTTCCCAGGGTGTTGCCGTGCTTGGGGTCTAAAAATGCAGGTGCTGGTCGGGCTGGGGTGATTTTCCTGGAGCTCTGGGACGACGGTCCCACCAGAGCAAGCCTGACACGATGCCCGTCCCTTCTTTGCTTGATTTGCGCGTCCCGCGCCGCGGAGATACTGACAGCGTTTAAGGTGCCAGCAATGATGACTCCTCCCCCTAGCAATCAGCTACAGATGGTGACGAGCGTTGCACCCTGGGACATGGAGTCCTTCCCAGGGTGTTGCCGTGTTTGGGGTCTAAAAATGCAGGTGCTGGTCGGGCTGGGGTGATTTCCCTGGAGCTCTGGGACGACGGTCCCACCAGAGCAAGCCTGACACGATGCCTCTCCCTTCTTTGCTTGATTTTCCACCACCCATAAGAGAGCAACAGCCCAAGCCACAGATGACGCTCCGCCTACTGGCAAGGAGAATAAGCGTATTGATGTGGCTTGTTAAAAAGGTGGCGGTTGGCGCTGCTACACACTGACACATCTACCATTCTGTGGGTCTCTTGTCATGGTACGACAGGGCTCAATAGGGGAAAATAGATGGCTTGCTCCAACAGGTCCCTGATCAATATAAGAAGAGGGAGGAGGAGATTGTGGAGGAGGGCAAAGCCATCTCTAATGCCACCATACGGTGTGCGTTAGGGTCGGCCGATACAGCTGCCAGAGGGGTAAACTCCTCTGTCATCCTCACCCACCGCTCCTGGCTTTGTATTTCTGGCTTTAAGCATCAAACGTCAGCAGCACCACATCAACCTTCCCTTTCACAGAGAGCACCTCTTCGGTACTCAGGTTGATGAGATGTTGGATAAAATAAAAGACACAGACTGCTAAGGCTATGTCAAACAGGAGGAGGGTGGGAGCACACTGCCTCTTATCCCAGCACTCTATTTGCCCCAATGGATTATGGTAAATGCAGTACATAGTAATACTTGCATCTGAAAGAGACACGTTAGTGACAGATTCCTTACCTTAGAATATCCCCAGGCGTCGGGCTGGATCCGGAAAGTTTTTGCGTAGCAGTACCCTTGCGCGTCGGTAGGCGGCGTCGTGCGGCTCCGCATCCGTCGTCGGGATCGCCGGGATGACGTCGCGGCCAGTACTTAGACGCCGCCCATGCGCGCTGACGTCAGTTCTTTCTTTTTCCGCGCCAGTAAGCGCAGATCCGGAGAGAGCAGTGTTGCAGTCATTTTTTGACTGAACTTTTTGTGACTTTTTGTCACTGTTTTCTCGAGTTGTTCGACTCAGACAGTGTCAGTAGGGATGCCCGGCTTCAAGCCATGCGACGCCTGTGGTCGAATGATGTCGATCACGGACCCGCATCAGGATTGTCTCTACTGCCTCGGGCGCGACCACGACCCCAAGTCGTGCCCCGACTGTCGGGCCTTGCATCCGAAGGCTTTGCGAGAGCGGTCTCGAAAGCTCCTCGAGGTCCGGCAGTCGGCTCCGCGCCAATCCAAGCTCCGGTCACGAGAGAGGTCGAGGGGCCGGTTGCGGAGTCCTCATCGTTCTTCGGGGTTCAGGTCTTCGCACTCCTCCGGTAAGTCGAAGCATAAGAAGTCTAAGAAGCGTCATCGCTCGACGACTTCCCCTCGCCGGTCGCGAGACTCGGCTCAGGGTCCCAACGGCACCGTCCCCGCGGCTCCGGGAGTGCCTGTGGAGCCGCCGCATTACCCGCCCTACCCGGGTTCGGCGGCGACTCCGGCCGAAATACAGGAGTTCCTGTCGGCCATGGCCCGCCTCTTCGGGCATAAAGGTCCCCCCGGTGCGCCTTCGGGCCCCGCGGGCCCTAGTGGGGTTCCTCCTGCGGTTCCGCCGGTGGCTCCGGCCCCGACGCCAGCACCGTCTCCGGCCCGCAACACCAGCCCCGTCTCCGGTGCTGCCGCAACCCCGGTCGACGCCGGTTAACCTCACGACACCTCCACCGGCGTCGCCTTCTCCGGTGCCGTTTGCGACGCCGCCCGGGGCTCCGGATGGCGTCGTCCCCAGGTTCTCTCCGGCTCTGGACTCGACGCCGGACCGACGTCGCTCGGCTCCGGCGCCGCTGGGACCTTGGGTCCCTCATGTCCCTCCTCCTTACGTTAAACCTGATATGGAGGACGGAGACGCCTGGGAGGAGTCTGAGGACCCTCACACTGCCCAACGTGAGTATGATCAGGACTGGGCTGAGGAACATGGGGATGCCAGTGGTCTGGACACCTCTCCTGACATTGGCATGCTGTCTCCTCCTTCCGTGGCAACGGAGGAGGGTGCAAACTTTGCAACGGTGTTGCGTAGGGCAGCTGAGGTTCTGCGCCTCAAGTTACCTACCGTGGCTGTCAGGACTAACATCCTGACGGAAGTGCTTCAGCCGGCGGCTACCTCTTCGGAGCCACTGCTGCCGTTCAACGACGCACTTTCGGACGTTCTTTTGGGCACCTGGTCCAAGCCCACCACAGGGGCTCCTGTGGATAGGAACGTAGCCCGACCCCCTGTTCCTTTCCCAACACCCCACCCCTGAGAGCTTGGTGGTCCAAGCCTCTGCCTCTCAGAGCGCCTTCCCTACCGCTCCCCCGGATAGGGAATCCAAAAAACTGGATCAATTTGGGAAGAAAGTTTTTTCTTCCACCAGTGCTGGCTTGCGGTCTGTCAACACCACTTGCCTTTTGGGCCGATATTCCCACTCCTTGTGGGATTCGGTGGCGCAGGTCCTGCCCCAGTGTCCTGAGGAGGTCCAGGCACTGCTTTCCTGCGCCATTGCGGAAGGAAGGGATGCGGCAAAGTATACCATCCGATGTGGCCTTGATACCGCCGACTCGCTAGGCAGATCGCTTGCAACGACAGTGGCGCTGCGCCGTCACGCCTGGCTGAGGACCACTGGTTTCTCGGGTGATGTCCAAAGCACGCTTATGGACATGCCCTTTGATGGTGTAGGCCTTTTCGGCACCAAAGCAGACCATGCGCTGGAGCGCTTTAAGGACTCGCGGGCTACAGCTAAGTCCCTGGGCCTTTCTACTGTGCGCCCTCCGCAACAGTCTGCTTTTCGCCCCTTTCGTGGCCACGGAAGGGGCACCCAGTCACGTCCGCTGCCCAGCCACCGACCCGCGCAGCAGGCGCCTACGCGTGGCCGAGGAAGTGGCTCCCGGCGAGGCGGGTCGGGTAACCAGCGTGAGGGTCAGGCCACCACCTCCGCCCCGTCCACGGCCTCCAAGCCCTCCTAGTCCCTCCTTTCAGGTCCACAGCACGCCAGTGGGGGGCAGGGTTTGCCATCACCTTCACCACTGGCGTGCCATCACATCGGACAAGTGGGTCTTGGACATTGTCCGAAGGGGCTACTCCCTCCCCTTCGAGACTACCCCCCCAGCCATGCCACCTCAATACCACCGCATGTCGGGGGATCACTTAGTACTTCTTTAAAAGGAAGTTGCGGCCCTCTTGGCCAAGGGGGCCATCGAGCGTGTTTCGACCCCAGAAGTAGGGCTTGGTTGTTATTCCCACTACTTTCTGGTGCCCAAAAAAACAAGGAGGACATGTGTCCTATCTTGGACCTCCAGAACGTCAATCGATTTCTCCGGAAGGAGAAGTTCAAGATGCTCACCCTAGCTCAGGTCTTGACTGCCCTCGACCCTGGAGACTGGATGGTAGCGTTGGACTTGCAGGACGCGTATTTTCACATCCCCGTCCTGCCGGCCCACCGGCGTTACCTGCGGTTCACGGTAGGCCTCGAGCATTTTCAGTTCACCGTGCTCCCCTTTGGCCTTACCAGCGCCCCTTGGGTGTTCACGAAAGTGATGGCGGTGGTCGCAGCTCATCTGCGCCGGGCAGGGGTTCCGGTCTTCCCCTACCTCGACGACTGGTTGCTGAAGGCGGGCTCGTCCCAGGCAGTCGTCTCCCACCTCCAGACTACGGCCGAACTCCTGCACTCGCTGGGGTTCTCCATCAACGTGCCGAAGTCGCACCTGATTCCTTCTACACAGCTCCTTTTCATCGGAGCAGTTCTGGACACGACGCAGTTTCGGGCTTATCCTCCCGAACGGCGGGTCCAGGATATTCAGGCTATGATTCCGATCTTTCAGCCTCTATCCTGGGTTTCGGTACGGATGACCCTGAGGCTGCTGGCCCTCATGGCCTCCTGCATCCTGCTGGTCGATCATGCCAGATGGCATATGCGGGCTCTGCAGTGGGACCTGAAGTTCCAGTGGGCGCAGCATCAGGGGAACCTGTCCGATTACGTCCAGATCTCGGAGGGGACTGCAAGACAGTTGCAGTGGTGGCTCTCGAACCGGCAATGGGTCATGGGCAGATCCCTCTCCCTTCCCCAGCCAGAGCACACAGTTGTGACGGACGCGTCCCTTCTGGGATGGGGCGGTCACATGGGAGAGGCGGAGATCAGAGGCCTCTGGTCTCTGGCGGAGTCCCGGCTCCATATCAACCTTCTGGAGCTCCGGGCGATCCGACTTGCACTCAAGGCATTCCTTCCCTCTGTCAAAGGGAAGGTAGTACAGGTGTTCAGACAACACCACCGCCATGTGGTACTGCAACAAACAAGGCGGGGTGGGGTCGTGGACCCTATGTCAGGAGGCTCTGCGTCTCTGGACATGGCTGGAACATCAGGGCATATTCCTGATGGTTCAACACCTGGCAGGTTCCCTGAACGCCAGGGCGGACGAACTCAGCCGCAGGTGCATGATGGATCACGAATGGCGTCTTCACTCGGAGGTGGCGCAAGGACTCTTTCTACATTGGTGAGAGCCTTGGTTAGATCGATTCGCCACCGAAGAGAACGCGCAATGTCATCAGTTCTGCGTGTTGGAATTTCCAAGGCGGCACTCGCTCGGCGACGCTTTTCGTCGCGAGTGGAGTTGCGGTCTGTTGTACGCTTTTCCGCCTATACCACTTCTATCCCAGAGTGTTGAAGAAGATTCGGCGCGACCGGGCCCAAGTCATTCTTGTGGCTCCGGACTGGGCTCGAAGAGTTTGGTATCCCGAGCTACTCAGTATGAGCGTCGATCCCCCGATCCGTCTGCCTCTTCGGGAGGATCTTCTGTCGCAGCAGCAGGGGACGGTCCTCCACCCGAACCTGTCCAGTCTCCACCTCCTTGCGTGGAGATTGAGCGGCGGCAGTTGATTCCTTTCGACTTGCCTCCCGAAGTTTGTGATGTGATTCTGGCAGCCAGGCGTCCCTCCACTAAGGTGGTATACGCCTGCAGGTGGAACAAGTTTGTGGCATGGTGCACAGCAAAGGCTGTGAATCCCCTTTCTGCCCCTCTTTCTGAGGTTCTTCTGTTCCTTCTTTCTCTGGTCCGACAGGGTTCTGCCCTGGGTACCATCACGGGCTATCTTTGTGCAATATTGGCCTTCCTCAGGCTTCCTGATCAGCCCTCCCTTTTCAAGTCCCCTGTTGTTAACAGGTTTCTTAAAGGCATTACACACCTCTTTCCTCCTGTTCCGTTTATAATGCCTCAGTGGGACTTGAATTTGGTTCTTACCTTTTTAATGTGCGCTCCCTTGAGCCTCTACATAACTGTCCTCTTCGTCTTCTCACTCTGAAGACTGCCTTTCTGGTGGCCATCACCTCCGCTCGGCGGGTGAGTGAGCTCCAGGCTCTTTCGTGCAAACCTCCCTTTCTGTCTGTCCATCCAGACAAGGTTGTTCTTAGGACGCGTCCGTCCTTCTTGCCAAAGGTGGTTACTGCCTTCCACATTGGGCAGACCATCACTTTGCCCACCTTCTTTCCGCATCCTTCCAGAGAGGAAGAGAGGCTCCACCGTCTGGACCCAAAACGTGCGCTTTCCTTTTACCTCAACCGCACACAACAGTTCCGGGTGGATGACCAGCTCTTTGTTGGCTATCTGGGTAATCTTGTGTATCAAGGCCTGCTATTCTTTGGCTAAGAAGGAGCCCCCTGTTGGACTACGTGCCCATTCTACCAGGGCAACAGCTGCTACCACGGCTTTAGGCCGTGGTGTTCCGCTACAGGATATGTCAGGCAGCTACGTGGGCCTCGCTGCACACGTTTACCAAGCATTACTGCCTTGACAGCCAGGTCCGGAGGGACGGCTTCTTTGGCCGCTCTGTCCTCCGTGACTTCCTTGTCTGAATCTGTTCGCAGACCCACCACCGGGGTTGGTATTGCTGGGGTATCTATTCTAAGGTAAGGAATCTGTCACTAACGTGTCTCTTTCAGATGCACAAGTTACTAACTTGTGTAACGATATATCTGTAAGAGACAGTAGTTAGTGACAGATTCCTTACCGCCCCACCCATCCTCCCCGCTCTGCGAAATGATTTCTAGGGTTAAGGACATCCCTTTCAGGGCCCTAGTATTTTTTCAGGCACCAATGTCAGCTTCTTGCATGGCTCTGCGTTCCTGGCGCGGAAAGTCGTGTACAGAACTGACGTCGGCGCGCATGGGCGGCGTCCAAGTACTGGCCGCGACGTCATCCCGGCGATCCCGACGACGGACGCGGAGCCGCACGACACCGCCTACCGACGCGCAAGGGTACTGCTACGCAAAAACTTTCCGGATCCAGCCTGACGCCTGGGGATATTCTAAGGTAAGGAATCTGTCACTAACTACTGTCTCTTACAGATATATCGTTACACAAGTTAGTAACTTGTTCTTCAGTAGTAGTCTCTAATTTTTCACCCTTGTTGGTGCAGCCTGTGCCGAGTAACTCTAAGCACGTGTTTCTGGATTTATTCCTTCATCAGTAGAGAGCAGCAAGTCAATTTGGGGTGCTGGAAATTCTGCCCAAAGTCTTCTTAGGTCTCTGTACCACTCAAGCGCAGCTGCATCAACACAAGCTCGTCGGCTCAGTAGTTCAAGGGAGCCTTTTCAAATAGATGGAGGGTAGGAGCACACTGCCTCGCATCCCAGCTCTCAATTTCCCCAATGCACTATGGTAAATGCAGTGCATGATAATACATCTGATAGAGACATCTAGCCACAGATTCCTTACCATAGAATTTTCCAGGAGTAAGCTGGATCCGGAAGACTTTTGCTCGAGCAATACCCTTGTGCGCCGGTAGGTGGCGTCAGTTGGCTCCAGGTGACGTTGTCGTCCGTGCCAAGAGTGACGTCTGCATCACCTATATAGAAGCCACCTCGGAGCGCAGACGTCACTTCTTTTCTTTCTGAGCCACCTAGCTACCCTCTGTCACTTTGTGACAGGTTTTGTCAATGATTTCGGTGTATAGGTTTTTCCACAATGTCGAAGAAGACTTCTGGATTCAAACCGTGCAGCGCCTGCCATCGCCCCATGTCAGTGACAGATTTACACTTAATTTGTCTCTGGTGCCTGGAGCGTGACCACGACTCAGTCGTGCCACAACTGCTGGGCCATGGCTTGGAGGGAGCGGTCCCTAAAGCTGCTTGCGGCCCGTCGCTTAGCTGCACGCCCTTTGCCCCGGAGGTCTCAATCTCGGTCCTGATTTAGAGGAAGGTCCGGGCACCGCTCCAAAGGTCGTAAGTACTCGTACTCCCCGCTCAAAGTCATTGAGTTAGTTAGGTAAGAGGCATTTGAAACAGAAGAAGTCGAAGCATGCCTAAACTTCTCCCCGTCCATCGGTCGATGTGACGGATGAATCTCAACGCTCTAGGCCTCGTTCTGTGGAACCTGCGCCTGGGTCAGCTCTGCGCTTCCCTGCCTTTCCAGGAGCCGGAGCAACCCTTGCCCAGTTTAAGGAATTCTATGACACCATGTGCCTCATATTTGGGTGACCTGACCCTTCCGGTGTGTTTTTGGCCCCCGGAGGGGGCCAAAAACCCATTTCCATGCTGGCAGCCCTGACGCCGATGCCCCCCAATGGATCCGGTGGTGGATCCGGAACGGCGGCGGTCATGCCCCTGTGACCTTCCCCGGTGCCGGCCCCCCATGCAGAGACTCCCGACACCGCCGGTGCCCCGCGGTAGTGCCAGCCCCATTCTTACCACCGACTACCCGGAGCTGGATCGGCGCCTATTGACGATGATTCTGGTGCTGACGGCACCCTTCAGTCCTAGGTTGGTTCCTCAGCCTTATTTGGAAGGGCTAGGAATGGAGGAAGATTGGGAGGGGTTGCTGGACCCTTAATAAGAACAGTCTCAGCATGAAATGGACTGGTATGAGGAACTGGGTGGGGCCAGTGAACTAGATACCTCTCCAGATTCTGACCTGCTTTCTCCCCCTACCGTGGCTATGGAGGAGGGAGCTTCATATGTTATGGTGGTGAGAAGGGCAGCTGAGGTCCTGAATCTTCAGTTCCCTTCAGTTGAAGTCAAGATGTACATCTTGACAGAGGTCCTGCAGCCGGGTGTCTCGTCCTTGGAACCTCTTCTGCCTTTCAACGAGGCCTTGACTGATGTCCTTCTGGAAACCTGGTCCAAGTTCAGCACAGTGCCTCCTGTGGATAGGAAAATCACCCGCCACCATCGCCCTACACCGGGTGCCCCAAAATTCCTCACCAGCTACCCTACCCCCGAGAGCTTGGTGGTCCAAGCCTCTACCTCACAAGGCGCGTTCCCTCCTGCACCCCTGGATAGGGAGTCCAAGAGGCTGGATAGTTGGGGCAAGAAAATGTTTCCTTCCACCAGCCTTGCATTGCGGTCGGTGAACACTGCATGCCTATTGGGCTGTTACGCCTGCTCTTTGTGGGAAACTGTTGCACAAGTGCTGCCTCGGGTCCTGGGCCATTCTCTCTCAAGCAGGATCAGAGGGAGAGATGCGGCAAAGTTCACCATTCGTTGTGGGCTTGACACCACCGACTCGCTAGGCAGAGCGATGTCCTCAACGGTAGTTGTTCGATGCCATGCCTGGCTTAGAATTTCTGGCTTATGTGGGGAGGGCCAGGCTTCTCTTATGGACATGCCCTTTGATGGCACGCATCTCTTCTGAGACCAGGCAAACATGGCCCTGGAGTGCTTTAAGGACTCACGGGCTACAGCGAAGTCCTTTGGCCTCTCAGTAACAACCCATCCCCTGTCTGCCTTTTGCCACTTTCGTGGCTATGGATGGGGCTTCCAGGCGCGCCAGCCATATCCTAGCCAGAAGACCACGCAAGTTCAGTACCTTCTGCGCGGCTCCTTTCCACCCCATGGATTGGGCGGCCAGAGGTAGTCAATCCGCTCCTCCTCTGCAGCCTCCAAACTTTCCTAGTCTTTAGGATAATGGGCAGCCAGTTGGTGGCAGGATCAGCCATCACCTCCACCACTGGCAAAACATCCCATCAGACAGGTGGGTTCTTCAGATAGTCTGAAAGGGCTACTCCCTCCCCTTCGAGACTACCCCTCCCTCCATGCCTCCGACTTATGACCGGCTGAAGGAGGACCATCTGAACTTGCTTCAGGAGGAAGTCAGGACTCTCTTGTCCAAGGGAGCCATAGAGGGAGAGTTCCGGTGCCAGAAGTAGGCTGTGGTTGCTATTCCCGCTACTTTCTGGTCCTAAAAAAGGACAAGGGCCATCGTCCTATACTAGACCTGCGAGCCCTCAACTACTTTCTCAAAAAGGAAAAGTTCTAAATGGTCTTTCTGGCTCAGGTCTCGTCTGCCCTAGACCCTGGAACCGGACAGTAGCATTGAACTGGCAGGACGGCTATTTTCACATTTCCGTCCTGCCTGCCCATCTGGGTTACCTGCGGTTCATGGTAGGCCATGAGCACTTTAAGTTCACAGTTCTACCCTTTGGCCTTACCATCACCTCTCGGGTGTTCACCAAGGTGATGGCGGTGGTCGCAGCTCATCTGCGCAGATCAGATGTGCCAGTCTTCCCCTATTTCGAACACTGGCTGTTGAAGGCGAACTCGCCCCAGACTGTCCTCTCCCACCTCAAGACTATGGCGAACCTCCTGCTTTCGCTGGGGTTCACTATCAACGTGCCGAAGTCACACCTGAGACTCTCTCAGATGCTCCCTTTTATCAGAGCTGTTCTGGACACAGTGCAGTTTCGGGCCCATCCTGAACGGCGAGTCTAGGATATTCAGGCTATGATACCTATGTTTCAGCCTCTATCCTGGATTTCGGTGAGAGTAACTCTGAGGCTTCTGGGCCTCACGGCCTCCTCCATCCTGCTAGTGACACATGCCAGATGGCATATGCGGGCTCTGTAGTGGAACCTGAAGTTCCAGTGGGCTCAGCATCAGAGGAATCTCTCAGACATGGTCCAGATCGCAGAGAGAACTGCACAGGACCTGCAGTGGTGGCTGACCAATCACAATTGGATCGGAGGCAGACCACTTTCCCTTCTCCACCAGATCATACAGTAGTGACCGATGCGTCACTCCTGAGATGGGGCGGCCATCTGGGAGAGGTGGAGGTCGGAGGTCTCTGGCGGAATAGACTCCACATCAACTTGCTGGAGCTCCGAGCGATTCGCTTGGCATCAGAGGCTTTTTTTCCTTCCATCACGGGATTGCTGGTTCAGGTGTTTGCGGGCAACACCACCTCCGTGTGGTACTGTAACAAACAGGACGGGGTGGGGTTGTGGACCCTTTGTCAAGAGACCCTGTGTTTCTGGACATGGCTGGAACAGCAGGGCATATCCCTGGTGGTTCAACACCTGGCAGGTTCCTTGAATGCCAGGGTGGGCAAACTCCACCATCATTGCTTAGCGGATCACAGATGGCGTCTTTATCCGGAGCTGGCACAAGGTATCATTCAGAAGTGGGGAGAGCCTTGGTTAGATCTGTTCACCTCTGATGAGAACGCAATGTCAGCAGTTTTGTGCGCTGTAGTTTCCAAGGCGGCACTAATTCGGTGACGCTTTTTGTCTCGAGTAGAGCCCAGGTCTCCTGTACGCTTTCCCCCAATACCACTCCTGTCCTGTGTTTAACCGCTTAACCGCGGCGGCAATTCCGCGGCGGTGCGGCCGTTTAGCTGAGTGGGCGGGGCCGCGTCGGCCAACGGACGTGTGCAGCACTACGGAGGTAGTGCTCGCGACGGCCGTTGGCCGACGAACGCAGCGAAGGGGTTAAGAAGATCAGGAGCGACTGGGCCCAAGTCATTCTTGTGGCTCTGGACTGGGCACATAGTCTTGTATCCCAAGCTTCTCCAACGGAGCATCGATCCCCCGATCAGGCTGCCCCTTCGGTAGGATCTTCTGTCGCAACAGCAGGGGAGGGTCCTCCACCCGAACCTGTCAACTCTACTCCTCCTTGCGTGGAGATTGAGCGGTGGCAGTTGATAGCATTCAACCTTCCTCCTGAGGCCTGCAATGTTATTTTGGCAGCCAGTCGTCTCTCTACCAAGATCGTGTACACCTGCCGGTAGGACATATTTGTAAGATATTGAACAGAAAGGTCTATTGATCTTCTTTCTGCTTCCCTCTCTCAAGTCCTTCTCTTTATTTTGACTCTTGCCCAGCAGGGCTGCGCTCTGGGCACTCTTAAAGGGTATCTTTCGGCCCTGTCTGCCTTCTAGAGGCTGCCAGACCAACACTCTTTATTTAAATGCCCTATTGCAATTAATTTCTTAAGAGGGTTGTACATATGTTCCCACCTGCCCCATTCATCATGCCGACCTTAATTTGATTCTCACCTTCCTCATGTGTGCTCTGTTCGAACCTCTGCACAACTGCCTCCTCCGACTTACCATCAAAACAGCCTTTTTGGAAGCTATAAAGAGGGTGAGCGAATTAGAGCAGGCTCTGTCATCCATTCCTCCTTACCTGACTATCTTCCCTGATAAGTTGGTGCTTCCCACTAGGCCCTCTTACTTACCAAAAGTAGTAACATCATTCCACGTGGGGCAATCCGTCACCTTGCCCACTCTCTATGCTCCTCCGCACCCCTCTAAAGAGGAGTAGCGACTCCACCACCTGGACACAAAAAGAGCATTGTTGTTCTACCTTAACCGCACTAAAGAGTAAGGATCAATGAAAGTTTGTACGGTGCAGAAGAGGACCATCTCGCAATGGGCAGTCCTCTGCATCAAAATTTACTATGCTATGGCCAAGAAACAGCCTCCTGAAGGCTTAGCAGCTCATTCTACCAGAGCTAAGGCTGCTACCGTAGCATTGCAACGTGGTGTTCCAGGCCTTGACATTTGTCAGGTAGCAATGTGGGCATCACTGCGCACGTTCACTAAGCACTAGTGCCTGGACAGTCAAGTCCGCAGAGATGGCCTTTTTGGCCGTTCTGTCAGTCAGGACTTCCTGGTCTAAACTTGTTCTTAGTCCCTCCTCATGGGATGGTATTGCTGGGGTATATATTCTAAGGTAAGGAATCTACGACTAGATGTGGCTATCAGATGGACAAGCTACTTACCTTCAGTAATGCCTTATCTGGTAGAGACATGATCTAGTCGCAGATTGCTTACTGACCCACCCATTTTCCCTGCACTGCAGACAGGTTTTTAGAGTCAGGGCTGTAGTTGTTCTAAAGACACCACTGTCAGTGCACTTCATGGCTCTGCGCTCCTGGCGTGGAAAGTCGTTAAAAGTAACTGAATTCAGCGCGCCGAGGTGGCGCCTATATAGGTTATGCAGACACCACATCTGGTGCAGACGACACCAACGACGTCACGTGGAGTTGACTGAGGCCACCTACCGGCACGCAAGGGTACTGCTCGATCAAAAGTCTTCCGGATCCAGCCTGACACCTAGGAAATTCTAAGGTAATGAATCTGCGGCTAGATCATGTCTCTACCAGATAAGGCATTACCAAAGGTAAGTAACTTGTCCATTACCACCGGACTCCTTGGTAGTTGCCACTGCAAGAAAGAGGGCAAATTCCCAACAATCTGGGGAGGCACCCCGCAGACAAGAGAAGCAGGAAAATAGACTCAGCAGGAAAAAGGCTTGCAGTGCAATCCGCAAACCAGTGGAAAATTGCTAACTCCTTTGGGCTCCTCTCCCGCAACAGTATGGTACATTGGGACGAGATGGAGGGGCTTCTTCAACATCTCCCAGAACAATATGAAAAGAGGGGCTTTGAAACTGCCTCGGAAGGGAAATTAATCGGCAACACATCAATCCGATGCGATTGACACTACTGCCAGGGGAATTAACACTAGTGTGTTAATCAGACACCATGCTTGGCTTAAAATTTTAGGGTTCAAGCCGGAGGTGTAACAAAACATAATTGCACTTCCATTTGATGGAGAGAACCTTTTTGGTCCAAAAGAAGACTCCCTACTTGAAAAGATCAAAAAGTAAAACGAAACAGCTAAAGCCATGGGGTCATTACAAACCTCAATACAAAGAGGTACTTTTCGTCGCTCACCATACCGTGGAGCAGCACAACCCTCCACCACAGACACAGCTATATCTTTCCAGCGCCCACAATCTCAAACATCACCACCTAGGGGATTTTATAGGGAATCCTATAACTACAGAGGTAGAGGAAGAGGTGGCTTCCCCAAGCCCCCTGCCACCACCACAAAGCCATGACCTGCCAACCATTCCCCCCTAGTCACACAACACCTGTCAGGACGACTTTAACATTTTCTTCCCGCCTGGCGGACCATCACCATCGACCAGTGGGTCGAAGCTTGCCACTCTCTGCAGCGGTGGAATTCCCACAATCTCCTAAAGGGATGGCTTGTTCTAGACCCAGTTCCGCAGAGGACCATAACAACTCATGCATCACTTACTGGTTGGGGTGCACACTCACAGGATTTAACTGTCCAGGGATACTGGACACCCAATCGAACTCTTTTCCACATCAATCACCTAGAGCTGCTAGTTGTTCATCTAGCGCTGAAAGCGTTCCTCCCTCACCTCATAGGCAAGGTGATTCTGATCAAAAGAGACAGCATGACTAGCATGTATTATCTGCGAATACGGGGGCACCAAATCACTTCAACTATGTCATCTAGCCCAAAACATTTGGACATATATTTTCCGGCACAACATTCACCTTTTAGCGGAGTACATACCGGTAGTGGACAACCAACTTGCAGATCTCCTCAGCAGAAGACAACAACAAGTTCACGAGTGGGAGATCAACCCACGTGTACCAATCCCATTCTTCCAACATTGGGATCACCCATACATAGACCTGTTCGCAGCCACAGAAAACGCAAAATGCCTAAATTTCACCTCCAGGTTCCAACACCCTCATTCCAAGGGCAATGCACTATGGGTTAGTTTGTCGGGGATATTTGCATACGCTTTTCTACCTCTCCCACTGCTTCCGTTTGTGGTTCTGAAACTTCGACAGACGTCTCTAACTCTCATCCTGGTTGCTCACAATTGGGCCTGACAACCATGGTTCACCACACTACTAGAGCGATCAGTAGTCCCACATCTGGTACTTCTCAACTGGCTGGACCTTCTAACACAAAACCAGGGAGTGGTAAGATCCAAATCCCAGGCCTCTCAGTCTGGCTCCTGAGGTCTTAGAATTGGGATACTTCTACTTACCTCAACCATGTAAGGATATTCTAAAAGAATCCAGTAGACCTGCTACTAGAGGCTGCTATGCAGCAAAGTGGAAACGTTTTGTCCACTATTGTAATTAAAGGAATATTGACACATTAACAGTACCATATCAAGACATTGTTTGTTACCGGTTACATTTACAAACATCAGGGTTAGCTTTCACTTCCATAAAAATACATCTCACTGCAGTTGCTGCATATCTACAAAATAAAGAGCACACCTCTATATTCAGGATTCCTGTAATCAGAGCTTTTCTGCAGGGTCTCGAAAGAGTTATTCTGCCTAGAGTCTCACCGACTCCAGCTTGAAATCTCAACATTGTTTTAACAAGGTTAATGGGTCCCCCATTTGAGTCTCTACATAAATGCCCCCTCCACTACCTCTCATGCAAGTTTGCATTCTTCCTTGCATTTATGTCACTCAGACGTATTAGTGAGCTTCAGGCATTGATTCTAGAAGAACCATTCTTTCAGCTTCATAAGGACAAAGTTGTACTACGTAACAACCCAAAATTCCTTTCAAATGTGGTTTCCCAGTTTCATCTAAATCAATCTATTGAGTTGCCCCTATTCTTCCCTCAACCAGATTCAGTTGCAGAAAGAGCGTTTTATACACACACACACACACACTAGATGTGAATAGGGCACTCGTACTATATTCATAGAATTCAACCATTCAGAAAAACGCAACTTTTTTCTGGCATTCAACAAACCACACAAAGGAAGAGCAATTTCCAAATTCAGGCATCTCAAGATGGATTGTAAAATGTATCTAGACATGTAATGCAAAAGTTTTAAAAAACTCTCCCGTTTCCTCCAAAAGCTCATTCTACTCGCGAAAAAGGAGCTACTATGGCTTTCTCAGGAAACCTACCCATGGCTGACATATGTAAGGCAGCTGCATGGAATACAATGCAGAAATTTACAAAACATTACTGTGTAGATGTCATGGCCCATCAGCCTAGGTGTTTTATGCACATTATTTCAAGCAAATACACCCCTCACAGATTAGCCACCACTTTGGGAGGAGAACTGCTTTACAGTCTGTTAAGCATGTGTATCCACAGCCATACATGCCATCATGCGGTGAATGTTACCCTGTAAGCATCTGTTTGTGGCATGTAGTGCTGTAGATTCACATGTGCCCACCTTCTCCTCAGAAATTTGTGAGGGTTGCAATTGACTGCATTATACTTGCATGGTCATCTCACTATGATACATCATCCTTTACACTCCATCTTCACTCCCCAAGCAGAAAAACAATCTAACAGTGGAGTCGAGGACCATATGCACTGTAAGCAAGAATAGGAGTCACCATACCTCGTGACTCTAAAGACTTCTGTAAGAAAAACAACTTGCACACTTCTGATCCCAGCACTAGATGGCGAACTTATGCTAAGTGTAGAAAAGCGACCCTTTTTGCATGGTTACCCCCTAACTTTTTGCCAGATACCTAATGTCAACATTAACTGAGTGTGTCCTGGGATCCTGCTAACCAGGCCCCAGCACCTCTATTCTTTCCTAAAACTCTACCTTTCTACCCACAATTGGCACCCCTCTCGGCCACCTGTAAGGCCCTTGTAATAGGTATCCCTGGCACAAAGGGCCTTGTGAACAGAGAGGGCCTCTGAGGGCTGCAGCATGTATTATGCCATCCCCAGAGACACCGCACCTTAACACCCCCACCCTGTCAATGCAGACTGGGTGTTTTAGTGCAGACCAAACTAAAGAGTCGAAATGGCAAACATCCCTGTGTGCCAGGCCCACCAACACTGCCTGTGGTATGGGTAAATCACCCCTCTAGCAGGCCTTAGAGCCCTAAAGGCAGGGTGCAATACCCAGATGAGGGCATAGCTGCAAGAGCATTATGCCCCTACAGTGTCTGTGCCATTCAAAGACGTAAGTGCAGTGAAGCCATTTTGAATGCATGGGCTGGGAGTTTGACCACACGAACTCCACACCTCCATGATGGCTTTACTGAAGTCTGAGAAGTTTGGTATCAAACTTGCCAGCACATTAAGCCCACACTGATGCCAGTGTGGGATTTAATGAAAAATGCACTCAGAGGTCATCTTAGAGATGCCACCTGAAAAACTACCAACCCTGGTGTTGTTCCTGACTGGCTCCTATCCATCTGCCACCACCAGACAGGTTTCTGGACCCCTGGGTAGAGAGTCTCCGCTCTCTGGGTCTGAAAACAAAGCACATCCTGGGCAGAGGTGTCATGCCTCCTCCCCCAGGATGGGCAGGGTCCTCGAAGAGGGAGCTTTAAAGGCCTGCCGCCTTTGTCAGCTACCCCCAGCCTTTTGCTGTTATCAGCAGTTGGCTCCCACCGGTTCTGGCCCCCATTTTGGGTGGGAGAACCGGTGGGAGAACCTAGCCGGGAAAGGCGGTGTGCCCACCTTTGCCAACCCCACCCCTCAGGTTCATGAGGCGAAGTGAAGGCCACCTCTAAGTCCCCGCCATCTTCTAGATGGGGGAACCCCACCAATCAGGAAGAGGCCTATGCTCCCCTCCCACTGGAAGGTGGCATACTAGGGGGTGTAGACACCACAGGGAAGGGACCATTGGTCCCAACCTGCTCACCCCTGTAACGCCCCTAAATCTAGTATTTAGGGGCAGCCCTGAACCTTTTCTTCTTCAGATTCAACGTGACGAGAAGAAGGACCGAAGAGCTGTGCTGCAGAAGAAGTGGAGGACGACAATGCTTTGGCCCCAGCCCTCCCGGTCTCTTGCTCTGAAACCCTGTGAGCTAAATCTGCCGTGTCCTGCAGCCAGCAGCCTCCTAGAACCTCGGGGGCCTGCCCTGCCTTCCTAAAGAACTCTCAACTCCTGTGGATATCGGATTTGTCCAACCCAAGCCAGTGCTCCAGATCCAGTCTTATCCCCAAGTCCTCACCACTCTGCACCTGACGCCCACGGCCCAGTGGCCCAACACCCCAGCGAGGTCCCCCCGGCGATCCTGACCTGAGTGCCAGCGTTGGACGACCTCCATCAACCTTCTCCTCTATGCCTGCAGCCTAATCCTGAAGGGTTCCCCCAACAGCGACCGGAACTGCTGAGAAGTATCCAACTCAAAAGGACACCCCTGCACCTGCAGCTCTTGAGTCCTAATGTGCCCGACCGATGGTGTCCTGGTGTCCAGCAACTCTTCATCTTCATCCTCCAGTCGTTGGTTCCCTTCATCCAGTCTTCTGGCTCCAGCCTGCAGTCTTTTTCCGCGACCGACGCCCTCCATTGAAAAGCATTGCGCTCCCGACACTTCCTGAGCACCCTTCACCCGGCCGTGCCTGCGCCACTGGTGGCGTGGACTTGGTGCCAACCTGGGACCCCCTTTGCCCTTACCTTAACCCTAGGAGCTTGGCTCCCGAGACTGAGTGGCCTGCCTGTGAGCAGCCCCCAACGAGGTGTCCCATTGGCTAACAATGGCACTCTGCACCCGGCTGCCCTAATGCTGCTGGTGGTGCCCCTTGAGTGCCAACCTGAAACTTGGGGAACCTTGGTTCTACCCTCCAAAACACCAACCCCAAAACCGTTTACTTACCCCTCAAACTGAACACTTCGTTTTCTCCATAGGACTGAATGGTGGGTTTTCTCTTAAAGTTCTTCTCAGTGTTGAACTGTCTTGTACTGCAACAAAAGCAACTTAGTGCCTCCACCAGAGTTAACCTGTTTACCAATGCCTGTGTTGCTTAAACTGTTAGGAGTGTGTTTCATGCCAAACTAGAAAAGTAATCTCGAAGTAATCTAAAAGTACTCTAAATGTAATTTCAAGTGTTTTTTTAACAGCTTATCAATTGTTTTCTCAGCTGCAAAAGTAATCTGAATGTTCCTACCAAACCAGTATTCACTGTCGTTTGAAAAGTAACATTGTATAAAGAGTTTAACTTACCTGCTACTAAGTCAATCTTGGTCTAAAAATAAAACAACAAAATAACTTTTTATACAAACAATTGCCCTGGATTCATTCTTTGAGTGTGTGACATCATTTATTACCCGTGTGTGTACCACAAATGCTCAAAACTACCCTCTGATAAGCCTGACTTCTCAACCACACTACCACAAAAGAGAGTAAGGTATTATCTACTTTAGCCTCTGCTATACCTCTAGGGATCCACCAGACTCTGTGCACACTATACCTTACTTTGGTATAGTATATTCAGAGGGAGCTCACTACACTAAGCATGTGAATCTACAGCGCTAAATGCCACAAACAGATGCTTACAGGGTAAGTAACATTCACTATATACATATATATATATATCCTGCAGGACTATGTGGGACCCTTGATAAACAAGGGGGAAAAAAAGTACCTTTCCTTCTGTGAGCACAGCTCTTTAGAGAGTAACACCCACCTCCCTGGGCAGACAATCAAGTCCCATTAGGGGACTGAACCCGCACTGTGCACGGCCTTCATCCTATGCCGAACGCTATGCAGACACTAACTCATTGTGGGCAACCAAAAGCAATACAAGTTGGGCAAGGCCCTGCTGGGCATGATCTTTGCCATCTGCACAAGACCTTAGGGAGAGTACGCTCCTTGCAGACTACCAAGCCTTTTAGGTGGGCAAGCCTCTACTACGCACACCCTTTACCATGTACCAAACTGTTTGTGAATAGCTGACCTCTCGTGGGCAGCCAACTTAACACGGGTGGGACATCCCCTACTGGTCTTCTCGGTGTGCACACACCCCTTGGAGAGCACACTTTCTCCAGACACTCAGCCATAGGTAGGTGGTCAAACTTCTACTACGCACAGCTTTCGCTTTGTTTCAAACCCTTGGTGGAAAGCCAGCCCCATATGTACAACGAACTGCACACAGATGGGCAAACTGCTGCTGCACGCAGTCTTTGCCTTATGCATGACCCCTCATGGGGAGCCCAATCTCTTCCGACACTCAAGCGTTCTTAAGTAGGCAAACCTCTACTATGCACAGCTTTCGCTTTGCTTTGAACCCTTCACCGACAGCCAACCCCTTGTCAGTAACTAGCCACACATAGGTGGACAAACTCAGGCCGTGTACAGGCTGCACCCTATGCATAGCCTCTCATGGAGAGTCAACTCAGTCTAAACACTGAATTATCCTTACTCAGGCAAACCTCTAGTACTCATGATTGTCGCTCTATTCCAAATCCTTAAGGGAGAGCCGAACCCTAGTGGTTAGCCAACAGCACATGGATCAGCAAGGCCCTGCTGTGCACAGTCTTTGCCCTTTGCACAAGCCCTCATAGAGACCCCTCTCCCTTCAGACATCTAAGCCCCTTTAGGTGGCCTAACCCCTACTATGCACAGCTTTCACCCTGTCCTGAAGCCTTTGTCGACATCCAACCCTCTGTAGACAATGAACCACACACAGGTAGGCAAGGCCCTGGTCCATGTGGTGTACGTCCTGTACACAAGCCCTCATTGAGAGCCCACTCTTTTCAGACATTCGACAAACCACACTTGGTTGGGCACGGCTCTGCTCCACATGGTTTTTGCCCTGTGCACAATCCGTCGTGGAAACCTACTCCTAGACTCAAGCCGTAATAGGTGGGGGAACCCCAACTAGCACGACTATTGACCTGCTCCAAACTCATTGTGGAAAGCCAGCTGTAGGAAACTGGCTCTATATATACTACACAAAAATGAGGTATAGTGTGTATAGAGTCCAGGTGACCCCAGAGGTAGGCAGAGGTTAAAGTTAGATAGAACCATGCTCTCTATTTGTGGTAGAGTGGTCGAGCAGTAAGGCAGTATCAGAGGACAGTGTTAAGCATTTGATATACCCACTCAGTCAGCAAATGAATTCACACACTCCAGAACTGAACTCTAGGCCAATTGTTTTGTATAACAATATATACTGTTTTATTTTTAGAACCAAGCAAGCCTGGCACAGGTAAGAATTAAATACTTTACAGTAATAAGTTGCTGAATGTAGAACAGTTTGAAAATGCAATAGGAATTGTACTTTGTTTGATTTACAGGGGTTGCAGTAGGTTGCAATGCTTAGCAAATACAGTACATTGAAATGCATAGGCTTTTTCAGTAAATTACAGGTAAGTTACTTTTACGTTACTTTTCTAACTCAGTGCTGGATACCTAGATTCAGCACTGGGACATTTCCTGCAAACAGGTAAGTAAATACGTTTTGGTTATTCGTGCGATTTTTAAAGAATATTTTTAGATTTCAAAACTCCACACTTAGAAACTTTTTGGAAGAAAAAGTGTCAATGTTATCCTATGGAGGAAAAACAGGTCATCGGTTCACAGGTAAGTTATCGACTGTGGGAGTTAAGGTTCTGGGGTAAGACTCAGGGGTCCCCTATGGTCAGTGATGCACTCTTGTTACACCCTCAGCAGCACTAGGGCGGCCGGGTGCAGAGTGTTGAGGCCCAATGTGGGGGATAGGGGGCCTCCGGTTGGTGGCTGCTGGCAAGCAGGCCACTGGGTTGTGGGAGCAAAGCTCCTAGGGTTTAGGTCAGGGCAAATGGGGAAACAAAGTAGCACAAAAGGTGCACCCTCAGCGGCACTGAGGCGGCCGGGTGCAGAGTGCTGTTTCGACGTCGGGCGCCCTGTTGTTTTCAATGGAGAACCTCCGGTTTGAAGAAGCACTGCAGGCAGGGAGACTAAGGACTTCTGGGTGCGACCACCACTTCGAGAGGTAAGTTGGGAAGGTAAGGGTTGGTTAGGCACCGTCGGTTTGGGCACACAAGGCCGTGGGGCGTCGGGTGCAGGGGTGCCTTTTGGGGTCGGATCTTCTTACCAGCTCCGGGTCGCGGTTAGGGGGGCCTTCTTTATTTAGGCTGCAGGCGTCGACTGGAGGCTTGAGGCAGGTCAGGAGTCGCCAGATCTCGGGTCAGGATCGCCGGGGTGACCTCCTCGTGGTGTTTGCCCACCCGAGCTCGGGCCGTGGACGGCGAGTGCAGAGTGGGGCGGAATCGCGGTCTCTGGCTGCTGCCAGAGGCTGCAGTTGAACAAATCCGGTGTTCACGGGAGAAGCAGTCTTTGGAAGTGAAGGCAGGCAGGTCCGCCGGGGTTTTCGAGGTTGCTGGCTGCAGGACACACCGGGATTTCGCAGGAGCAGGTTCGAGGGGAGACAGGCCGGTTGGGCTGGGGCCAAGTCAGTGGGCGTCTTCCTCTTGTTAGCTGGCTACACGGCTGTTCGGTCCTTCTTCTTTTCTTCTTGTTGTCAGGCTGGATCTGAGGAAGCAAGGTTCAGGGTGCCCCCTAAATACTAGATTATGGGGCGTTACAGGTAGGTAAAGGGCAGGGACCAATGGGTCCCTTCCCTGGGGTGGGTACACCCCCCTATCGTGCCACCCTTCAGTGGGAGGGGGACAGGAGCCTGTCCCTGGTTGGTTCGGTCCCCCCATCCTCAAGATGGCTGGGACTCAGAGTTGTGCTTCACCTCGCCTCCCCCACCTGAGGGGTGGAGTTGGCAGAGGTGGGCACACCTCTTTCCCTCACTTGTTTTTCCCGCCCGTTCTCCCGCCCAAAGTGGGGGGTAGAACCAGTGGGGACCAGTTGCTGAAAGCAGCAAATGGTCTGGGGAGGCTCACAAAGGCGGTATGCCTTTGAAGCTTCCCCTTCGTGAACCCTTACCCATCCTGGGGGAGGAGGCTTGGCACCTCGTCCCAGGATGTGCATTGTTTCATGCCCCCGAGAGCAGCAGGCTCTCGACCCAGGGGTCCAGAAACAGGTCTGTTGGTGGCAGCCTAAGCAGCCACTCAGTCAGGTCACTAGAAGTTGGTCGAGTTTCAGGGGGCATCTCCAAGATGCCCTCTGTTGTGCATTTTACATTAAATCCCACACTGGCATCAGTGTGGGTTTAATGTGCTGAGAAGTTTGATACCAAACTTCCCAGTTTTCAGTGTAGCCATTATGGTGCTGTGGAGTTCGTAATGACAAACTCCCAGCACCATATACTCTTAATGGCAGCACTGCACTTACAGTGCCCAGGAATGGACTTGGGCACTGTAGGGGTACAGGGCTCATGCACCTGTACCCTCACCACTGGCATAGTGCACCCAGCTAGAGGGGTGACTGATCTAGTCCAGGGCAGTGGTTTGTAGGCATGGCACACAGGGATGTGTGCCATGTCGACTCTTCACTTTGTTCTGCACCAAGACACGCAGCCTGCAAAGGCAGTGTGTGTGTGTGTGTGTGTGTGAAAAGGTGCAGGGCCTCCAAGGGTGGCACAATAAGTGCTGCAGCCCTTAGGGGCCTTCCCTGGTCACAGTGCCCTGGGTACCTGTGGTACCATTTACCAGGGGCCTACCTGTGGCCAGGAATGCCAATTGGGTTTAGGCTTCAATGCAGTTTTAGGGAAGGAACATAGGCCCTGGGTACCTGATTAGCAGGAGCCCAGGGCACACTCAGTCAAAGAACATCAGCAATTCAGCAAAAAGTGGGGGCATACCATGCAGAAGAAAGAGGGCACTTTCTCACACAATTCCCCCCCCCCCCCAAACGGAAGATGATGAGACTAACCTTTCCCTAGAGAGTCTTCATTGTCTAAGTGGAAGAACCTGGAAAGTCCATCTGCATTGGCATGGGCAGTCCCAGGTCTGTGCTCCACTTCAAAGTCCATTCCCTGTAGGGAGATGGACCACCTCAACAGTTTAGGATTTTCTCCTTTCATTTGCATTAGCCATCTCAGAGGTCTGTGATCAGTTTGAACTAGGAAGTGAGTACCAAACAGGTATGGTCTCAACTTCTTCAGGGACCAAACCACAGCAAAGGCCTCCCTTTCAATGGCACTCCAACGCTACTCCCTGGGGAGAAACCTTCTGCTTATAAAAGCAACAGGTTGGTCTTGGCCTTCATCATTGGTCTGGGATAGGACCGCTCCTATCCCTAGCTCAGAGGCAATCAGTCTGCACTATGAACTGCTTGGCATAATCTGGAGCCTTCAGAATTGGTGCTGAGCACATTGCTTCTTTCAGGGTGTCAAAAGCCTTTTGGCAACTAACTGTCCGGTTAACCTTCTTGGGCATTTTCTTGGAGGTGAGTTCTGTGAGGGGAGTCACAGTGGACCCATATCCCTTCACAAACCTCCTGTAGTACCCAGTCAAGCCAAGGAATGCCCTGACTTGGGTCTGGGTGGTTGGAGCTGCCCAGTCCAGGATGGCCTGGATCTTGGGCTGTAAGGGCTGTACCTGGCCTCCACCAACAAGGTGGCCCAAGTACACCACCGTTCCCTGCCCTATCTGGCATTTGGATGCCTTGATAGTTAGGCCTGCAGTTTGCAGGGCTTTTAAAACCTTCCCAAGGTGGATCAGGTGATCCTGCCAGGTGGAACTAAAGACAGCAATATCATCAAGATAAGCTGCACTAAAGGACTCCAATCCAGCAAGGACTTGATTCACCAACCTCTGGAAGGTGGCAGGGGCATTCTTTAAACCAAAGGGCATAACAGTGAACTGATAATGCCCATCAGGTGTGGAGAATGCTGTTTTATCTTTTGCTCCAGGAGCCATGCCAATTTGCCAGTACCCTGCAGTTAAGTCAAAGGTACTTAGAAATTTGGCTGCACCCAATTTGTCTATCAACTCATCTGCTCTTGGGATAGGGTGAGCATCTGTCTTGGTGACAGAGTTGAGCCCTCTGTAATCCACACAAAACCTAATTTCTCTCTTTCCATCCTGTGGGTGAGGTATGGGGACCAGAACCACTGGGCTAGCCCAGTGGCTCTGAGGGTTCAATAACCCCCAACTCCAGCATCTTGCTGACTTCAGCTCTGATGCTTTCCTTGACTTGGTCTGACTGTCGATAGATTTTGTTTTTGACAGGTGCACTGTCACCAGTGTCCACATCATGGGTACACCAGTTTGTCAGCCCAGGGGACAAGGAAAAGAGCTTAGCAAACTGTTGCAAGACTTGCTTGCAGTCAGTCTGCTGTTGGGCAGAGAGGGTGTCTGAGAAGACAACTCCATCTACTGACCCATCTTTTGGGCTGCATGAGAGGAGGTCAGGGAGAGGTTCACTCTCTGCTTCCTGCTCCTCATCAGTCACCATCAGCATGGTGATGTCAGCCCTGTCATTGTAAAGCTTTAAGCGGTTCACATGGATAACCCTTTTGGGTGTCCTGCTTGTGCCCAGGTCAACTAAGTAGGTGACCTCACTCTTTTTTTTCTAGGATAGGGTAAGGGCCACTCCATCTGTCCTGGAGTGCCCTTGGTGCCACTGGCTCCAAAGCCCACACCTTTTGCCCAGGTTGAAATTCAACCAGTGCAGCCTTTTGGTCATACCAGTGCTTCTGAAGCTCCTGGCTAGCCTCAAGATTTTTGGATGCCTTTTCCATGTACTCAGCCATTCTGGACCTTAGGCCAAGCACATAGTCCACAATATCTTGTTTGGGTTCTTGGAGAGGTTTCTCCCAACCCTCTTTTACAAGACAGAGTGGTCCCCTCACAGGATGGCCAAACAGAAGTTCAAAGGGGGAAAACCCTACTCCCTTCTGTGGCACTTCCCTGTAAGCGAAAAGCAGGCATGGTAAGAGGACATCCCATCTCCTTTTGAGTTTCTCAGGGAGCCCCATAATCATGCCTTTCAATGTCTTGTTGAATCTCTCAACAAGGCCATTGGTTTGTGGGTGATAGGGTGTAGTAAACTTGTACTGCACTCCACACTCTTTCCACATGTGTTTTAGGTAAGCAGACAAAGTTAAAACCTCTGTCTGAAACCACCTCCTTAGGAAACCCTACCCTGGTGAAGACACCAATGGGGGTCTTGGCTACTGCAGGAGCTGTAGTAGTCCTAAGTGGAATTGCTTCAGGGTACCTAGTGGCATGATCCACTACCACTAGTATGAATTTGTTCCCTGGGGCTGTGGGAGGTTCAAGTGGACCCACTATGTCCACACCTACCCTTTCAAAGGGAACCCCCACCACAGGCAGTGGTATCAGGGGGGCCTTTGGGTGGCCACCTGTCTTGCCACTGGCTTGACAGGTAACACAGGAGCTGACAAACTCCTTCACCTTTTGGTGCATCTGGGGCCAGTAAAAGTGGCTAACTAGCCTTTCCCAAGTCTTGGTTTGGCCCGATGTCCAGCTAGGGGATGTCATAAGCTAAAGTTAGGAGGAACTCCCTGTACCTCTGTGGCACTACCACTCTCCTGGTGGCTCCAGGGTTGGGGTCTCTTGCCTCAGTGTACAGTAATCCCTCTTCCCAATAAACTCTATGGGTACCACTGACATCTCCCTTTGCTTCTTAAACAGCTTGCTGCCTCAGGCTTTCAAGAGTGGGACAGTCCTGCTGCCCCTGGCACAGCTCTTCCCTAGAGGGTCCCCCTGGGCCCAAGAGTTCAACCTGGTAAGGGTCAAGCTCCATAGGCTCAGTTCCCTCTGGGGTGTCCAAGTCCTCTCCCTGAGGAGAGGGGTCCTGATCCTTTTGCTGAATAGAAGCTGGTTCCCCAGTCTTCTTACCTTTTCTCTTGGAAGGTTGGGCCATTCTTCCAGGCTCCAACACTTCTTTTTCACCCTGCCTTTTGCTCTGTGCTCTTGTTTCTACACACACCAATTCAGGGATATCCATCATTGCTGCATGGGTTTTTAGTTCAACCTCAGCCCAGGCTGAGGTTTCCAGGTCATTGCCAAGCAGACATGCAGCTGGTAGCTTTGGAGAGACCACTACCTGTTTCAGGCCAGTAATCCCCCCCCTCCCTCCCCCCCAGTCTAATGTCACCATAGCTATTGCATGGTTAGTGGGAACACTGTCAGCATTGGTGACTGGGTAAGTACGCCCAATCAAGTATTGCTCAGGGGGAACCAGTGTGTCTCTCACCATAGTGACACTGGCACCTGTATCCCTCAGAGCCTCTATCCTAGTTCCATTAATCCAAGGGTATTGTAAATACTTCTTTAAGTTGGGTGGCCACACAGCTACAGTGGCAAACTCAACTTCCCCCTCTGAAACTAGAACTGCTTCAGTGTGCAACCTGATTTGCTCTGGGCACACTGTTGATCCCATCTGGAGACTTGCTACACCAGGAGTAGCTGTAGCTGTAGGACTAGGGGCCTTTTTGCAAGGGCAAGCATTGTCTCCAGTTAAGTGTCCCAACTTCTTACAGTTGTTACACCAGGCCTTTGCAGGATCAAAGTTCTTCCCCCTGTATCTAGGACCAGTTTGGGAAGAGTTTTGGGACCCCCCCCTCCCGTGCAGGTTTTTGGGGACCTTTGGAAGACTCAGACTTTTTATCTTGGGGATTCTCACCACCTTTCCCCTGGGGAGGTTTTGTAACCCCTTTCTTTTGGTCATCCCCAGTGGTTGTCTTAGTCACCCTTGTCTTGACCCAGTGGTCTGCCTTCTTTCCCAATTCTTGGGGAGAAATTAGACCTAGGTCTACCAAATGCTGATGTAACTTTTCATTTGTGCAAATACTTAAAACATGTTCCTTCAGAAACAAGTTGTAAATTCCAGTAAAGTCATGCACATTGTGTCCAGTTAACCAACCATCTAGTGTCTTTACTGAGTAGTCTACAAAATCAATCCAGGACTGGTTTTGGGTTTTGTGAGCCCCCCTGAATCTAATTCTGTACTCCTCAGTTTTGAGTCCAAATCCCTCAATCAGAGTTCTCTTCATGAGGTCATAAGACCCAGCATCTGGCCCAGAAAGGGTCAGGAGTCTGTCTCTGCAGTTACCAGAGAACAGTTCCCACAGGAGTGCCCCCCAGAGAGGTTTCTTCACCTTTCTCATGTCACAAGCCCTCTCAAAGGCTGTGAACCATTTAGTGATGTCATCACCCTCCTCAAATTTAGGGACAATCCCTTTGGGGATTTTAGGATCATAAGATTGCTCTTTATCCTTATTATTTTGATTGCTTCCACCATTGATGGGTGCTAACCCCATCTCCTTTCTTTCTTTCTCTAGAGCCAGGAGTCTGGTCTCTAGGTCGTCTTTTGGTCAGCCTTGCTAAAAGGCTGTCCTCCTCATTGAGGCTGTCCTCAATGTCCTCACCAGAGCCTGAGCCACCTGTGTGGCCTCTAGGTCCCCAGAGGTTGATTCTTGGAAGTAAGGGAACAGGGTTCCTTTCTTCCCTAGGAAGTGATGGGGGTGGACACCTTTCTCCATCCTCCTCACCTCCTTCTCCCTCTGACTGGTCATCACCATTTTCAGAGGGGTGGGCCTTTGAATACTCAGCCAACAGCTCCTGGAGCTTTTGTTTGGTTGGGTGAGGGCCCATTGGTATATTTTTAACTTTACAGAAGGACCTTACTTCCTTGAAAGACAAGTGAAGGTAAGGGGTGAGGTCGAGCTCCTCAACCATGTCCTGTATGTCATTATTATCTTCACTAATAGCTGGGTTCTGTTTTTGAGACATTCTAACAAAAAAAGTTCTAACCCCTCTACCCTTGACTACAGTGACATTTTATTTTCAAAAATTCTAAAGGGACTTAAGCAAGGCCCTAACAAGACTTTTAGTAGTTTGGCAAAAATGGCAATTTGAAAAAAACAGAATTTTAAAGGCAATTTAAGAGTTCTGTCGTGTGATCAGGTGGTAACCAAGTAGTCCAACAAATGCAAGTTGTATATCCCACCGCTAATCCACCAATGTAAGAAACTGGCTCTATATATACTACACCAAAATGAGGTGTTCGAGGCATAATAGCTGCAGAATACATACTTGTGCATAGATCGCCATCTGGTGGTGGGGTCGGATGTTTGCAGTTTGTTGTTGTCTTGGAAGAAGTCTTTGTAGTCACGAGATAGGTGACTCCTCCCTTGGACGATAGTGCGCATGGGCATCGACTCCATCCTCAGATTGTTTTTTTCCCGCCAACGCGTTCGGATGTGACTTGCTGCGCTCCTGTTCGGTACCGTGTTTCCAACCCTTTTCGACGCGCAACCCATCACCACTCGACGGTATAGTTTCGTTCGCATGCCCTTCGACGTGCTAACTTCAAAATCCTCGATTCCGGTCGTCGACGTGGGCTGCTGGGCCTATCGGTGCCATTCGGGCCTACGGCTAATGGAAAGGACTCCATTTAAAAAATGCCCCCAGTGTGGAGCTAAATTTCCACACAGTGACCACCACAAGGTCTGCAACCTTTGCATCTCGCCAGAACACGAAGAAAAGGATTGCCAGGCCTGTACCTCTTTTCGCTCCAAAAAGACTATCCATGATCGCCGGGCTCGACGACACGTTATGGCTCAACAGGCTACACCGGCGCCACACGACATCTTCGACGAAGGCCCCGATGTTGCAGAGGATTCAGAGGAGCTCGACATAGTCTCCGAAGCTGACGACTCCGATGACCACATCACTCCAGGTCAACGAGTGAGTACAAACGTCCATGCCCCTGCCCCACCAGATAAACAGAAGGCTCCGCTCAAAACTTCGCCTGAAGGCCTTAGTCGAGACCGAGGAAAAACTTCAGAAGCCCCGCCTCCAGGCCCGGCTCCGAAGACAAAGGAAAAGCCTACCGGCAGCTCGGGACCAAGCAAGCCGCATATCAGTACCCATAAGACACCTTCGGTACCGAAATCAGGGATACACCCTATTCCCGTTACGTCCAAAAAGGCCTCGGGATCGAACCCTTCGGCACCGAAAGACCATAAGGCCTTGGAACCGAACAAACACCGAAAACCTTCGGATCCAAAGAAAATTCCCGACTCGGCACCGACGTCGAAGCCAAAGGAGCACAAGACCCCACCGAAAGGAGACAAGCAGGAAGAGCTTTTTCGACCAGATCCTATCGATCCAAAACAAAAGACTTTACAGGTGGATCCTAAAACAGGCCATATTGTCAGTCTCCCAACAAAGAAGAGGAAATCCGATACCTCACACCCTCCTGAGGTACCTGTAAAGAAAAGAGACTTTGCAACTTCACCCCTAAGACCCTCTTCTCCTATTCTTCCTACCAAACCTTTGTCTCCTATACACTCTCCTAGACTCTCTCCAATACTTCCATACTCACCCTTACCACCACAGGATGAGGATGATCTAGGGGACGGGGGTGGACACGATAAGGACCCTTTAGATGACCCTGATGATGACACTACTCCACCACAGGATACATGGGACGATTACAACAATCCCACAGATCCTCCAGACCTTCCTGATCCAGATGTATACCCATCTAGGCCATCCCCCCCAGATGACAATATAGGATTTAGTCAGCTCATTAATAGGGCTGCGCAATATCATGGCGTTGAACTCCATTCAGACCCCATGGACGAAGACTTCCTACTTGACACATTTCCTCAGTCACAAAAAACAATACATACATTGCCCATGCTTAAAGGTGTCATTAAACATGCACCAGACATATTTAAAGACCCTGTTAGGACCATGATCCTCTATCCTCGGATTGATAAAAAGTACAAGCCTGCCCCTAACGATCCAATTTACATTAAAGGACAACTCCCTTTAGATTCTTTGGTAGTCTCCAATGCAAGAAAACGTGCTAAATTCCCAAACCTCTGGTGATGCTCCACCTCCAGACAAATAGTCTAAACTGCTAGATGCATCAGGAAAACGAGTTGCCTCCCAAGCAGCCAATCACTGGAGAATAGAAAGGCCCCGCACACTAATGGTTACATATATAAATCATTATTAAACCATATTCATAAGTTTACATTCAATAATTGTTTTCCCAAAAGAAAAAGTCAGCAAGATCTTCAGTTAGTAAAATTCATTCTTTTATTCATTTTCTTAAAATTTCGAAACTGCCAACGCGTTTCGTCCTCAATCGGACTTCTTCAGGGCTTAGAATGTGAGAGGGAATTCATTCATAGATTTACGATCAAAGTATGTAACCCAAAAAATTTGCAGACTATGAAAAGATCTTTTCGGACCAGACGACGGTATGGAGACTAGAGCTACACTTGCTGATACATCGATTTAAAATCATGAACTTTTTGATTGATATAATACCCAGATTTGAATATACATAGTCTGCAAATTTTTTGGGTTACATACTTTGATCGTAAATCTATGAATGAATTCCCTCTCACATTCTAAGCCCTGAAGAAGTCCGATTGAGGACGAAACGCGTTGGCAGTTTCGAAATTTTAAGAAAATGAATAAAAGAATGAATTTTACTAACTGAAGATCTTGCTGACTTTTTCTTTTGGGAAAACAATTATTGAATGTAAACTTATGAATATGGTTTAATAATGATTTATATATCTAACCATTAGTGTGCGGGGCCTTTCTGCTCTTAGTGTATTAGAGTGACTAGAAGTTCTTTCTTGTCTCTCTGTTTTGGGACCTAGGGGATTGTGTCCTAAGCCCGTCGCACCTCTTCTATTTGTGGTAATTATCAGGGACGTTAAGACTAGTGCGGGTGTCGATGCTTTGATCCCCAATTTTTGTGCCAATCACTGGAGAATAGCTAATGCACAAGCATTGCTTGCCAGATACGACAGGGCTCACTACGATGAGCTCGAAGATCTTATTCAACATTTACCTGACCAATACAAAGCCAAGGCCAACGATCTGGTCCAAGAGGGCAAATTAATTACCAATGCATCCATCAAATGTGCCCTCGATGCAGCAGACACCGCATCTAGATCTCTCAACACCAGTGTCTTACTTCGCAGACATGCATGGTTGCGCATTTCTGGTTTTAAACAAGAAGTGCAAACAACTATCTTAAATCAGCCGTTCGATCAAGAGCACCTCTTTGGCCCAGCTGTGGATACAGCTTTGGAGAAAATGAAAAAAGACACAGACACTGCAAAATCTATAGGAGCATTACAGTCTCAAACACCACGAGGTTCCTTTCGTCGCTCCTTTTATAGGGGCGCATCCAAAAAAATTAGCACAGACACTTCGTCCACCTACAAGAGTCCCACACAAACAACACCTAACGAGGCATATTTCAGAGGTGGGTACAGAGGAAAAAATTACACGGGTAGAGGTTGAGGTAACAATAACCGAACCTCCCCTACTACCAAACAATGACTTCCCTCCTCTCCCTCCAGACCATCCCACTCCGGTCGGAGGAAGGCTCTCACAGTTCCTACCTGTCTGGAACTCCATCACTACAGACAGGTGGGTAAGACAAATTATCCAGTATGGTTACTGCCTGGAACTTACCGCAACTCCCCCAACCATACCGCCCAAACAACGTCCAATGTCCACGGAACATCTAACGCTCCTCAAACAAGAAGTTCTCTCACTTCTTCAAAAGCATGCAATAGAACCAGTTCCCCTCCAGCATCAAGGCACAGGGGTTTACTCCCTTTATTTTCTCATCCCCAAAAAAGACGGTACTCTCAGACCAATATTGGACTTCAGACCTTTGAATATCTACATACAATCAGACCATTTTCACATGGTCACCCTTCAACAGGTCCTCCCACTGCTCCAGCAAGGCGATTTCCTTGCCACTCTAGAGCTCAAGGACGCCTACTTCCATATTCCTATACACCCTGCTCACAGGAAATATCTAAGGTTCATAGTGGACGGTCAGCACTATCAATTCAAAGTCCTCCCATTCAGAGTGACCACAGCACCCAGAGTCTTCACAAAGTGTCTGGAAGTAGTAGCCGCCCACTTGCGAAGACAACAAATTCATGTATTCCCATACCTGGACGACTGGCTCATAAAAGCCAAGTCATACAGCCAGTGTTTACCACACTCTCCAAACAATTCACTTGCTTCACGACTTGTGGTTCACAATAAACCTCACCAAGTCACATCTTCAGCCGTCCCACATACATCAGTATCTAGAGGCCACAATAGATACTTCCAAAGCCCTGGCATACCCCAATCCAGTCAGAATAGCCAGTATGCAAACCCTCATAACAAAATTTCAACCTCAACACTCACTACCAGCTCGAGTGTTTATGCAGCTAATAGGAATGATGGCCTCTTGCATTTTCATAGTACCACATGCAAGGCTTCAGATGCGCCCTTTACAAGAATGTTTAGCACCTCAGTGGAACCAGGCTCAAGGGCAAATTTCAGATCTGGTGTTGGTGGACAGCTGCACTCATCGCTCTGCAGTGGTGGAACACACAAAACCTTTCCAAAGGGCGGCCGTTCCTAGACCCAGTTCCACAGATAGTGCTAACAGCGGACGCATCGCTCACCGGCTGGGGAGCCCATCTCCTAAACCATACAATTCAGGGCAAGTGGACTCCTCAACAAAAAGTGCTCCACATCAATCACCTGGAGTTACTGGCAATCTTTCTAGCATTAAAATCATTCCAAACACATCTCATCAACAAAACTGTCCTTGTCCGAACAGACAATATGACAGCAATGTATTATATACAAAAACAAGGGGAACACATTCGTTGCAGCTTTCTCAACTAGCGCAAAGCATATGGAAATGGGCCATCCCACAAAAGATATACCTTCTAGCAGAACATCTTCCAGGGGTACACAATCAGATTGCGGATCTGTCAGTCGTCAGACAACAAATCCACGAATGGGAACTTCATCCACAAGAAGTTCTTCCGTTTTTTTCAAATGTGGGGCCACCCAGACATAGATCTGTTCGCCACACATGCAAACGCAAAATGCCCAACCTTCGCCGCCAGGTATCCACACCCATTGTCCAAAGGCAATGCGATATGGATGAACTGGTCAGGCAGATTTGCGTACGCTTTTCCGCCACTCCCGCTCATTCCGTTAGTAGTGCGCAAGGTCAAACAACAGTCTCTCAAGATGATCCTGGTTGCTCCAACATGGGCCCGGCAACCTTGGTTCACAACACTCCTGGAACTCTCAGTAGTTCCACACCAAAAGCTACACCTCTCCCCAAAGCTTCTGACACAGAACCATGGAGAGATAAGACATCCAGATCCAGCTCAACTAAACCTAGCAATCTGGCTCCTAAAGTCCTATAGTTCGGTTATCTCAACCTTCCACCGGACTGTATGAACATTATTAAGGAAGCTAGACGCCCTACTACTAGAGCTTGCTATGCAGCCAAATGGAAAAGATTTGTCATTTACTGCAATAACAACAAAATTGACCCACTAGATGCTTCAATTCAGAACATAATTTATTTACTGCATCTACAAAGATGTAATCTGGCATACACATCCATAAGACTACAACTTGCTGCCCTTGCCGCTTACCTACAAAACAGACAACATTTGTCATTGTTTAGGGTACCTGCCATCAAAGCGTTTATGGAAGGCCTTAAAAGGATAATTCCTCCCACAATCCCACCATCTCCAGTGTGGAATTTAAACATTGTCCTTACTAGGCTCATGGGTCCCCCATTTGAACCTCTACACAAATGCGAACTGCAGTTCCTTACATGGAAAGTAGCTTTCCTTGTCGCAGTCACCTCTCTCAGAAGAGCAAGTGAGATCCAGGCCTTAACCATACAAAAACCATTCTTACAAATACATCATAACAAGGTGGTTCTTAGAACAAATCCAAAATTCCTTCCCAAAGTAATCTCTGCTTTCCATCTTAATCAATCTGTGGAATTACCCGTTTTCTTCCCAAAACCAGATTCCTTAGCAGAGAGAGCTCTTCACACACTTGATGTCAAAAGAGCTATACTTTATTACATTGACAGAACTAAACCTTTTAGAAAGACAAACCAACTGTTTGTAGCTTTCTCTCCACCTCATAAAGGAAACCCAATTTCCAAAGCTGGAATTGCCAGGTGGATAGTCCAATGTATTCAAATATGCTACCACAAACCAAAACGCACATTAACAATTCCCCCAAGAGCGCATTCAACACGCAAACTAGGGGCTTCCATGGCATTCTTAGGGAACATTCCCTTAGATGACATTTGAATTGCAGCAACATGGTCTACACCACACACGTTCACCAAACACTATTGTGTAGATGTGCAGGCAAAACAACAAGCTTCTGTGGGCCAGGCTGTTCTTAAAACACTTTTTCAGACCACTGCAACAGATACAGGTAACCACCGCTAAGGGAGAGCACTGCTATACAGTCTATGCACAAGTATGTATTCTGCAGCTCATATGCCTCGAACGGAAAATGCTACTTACCAGTATGCATCTGTTCTTGGCATGTAGAGCTGCAGAATCACATAAGCCCACCCGCCTCCCCGGTACCCCTATCTGTTCCAGCGTTATCTTACTTAGATACATTACACATGGACATCTTTTCTGTGTCTTACAAACTCCATCATTTCCCTTCATGGCGAAAAACAATCTGAGGATGGAGTCGATGCCCATGCGCACTATCGTCCAAGGGAGGAGTCACCTATCTCGTGACTACAAAGACTTCTTCCAAGACAACAACAAACTGCAAACATCTGAGCCCACCACCAGATGGCGATCTATGCACAAGTATGTGATTCTGCAGCTCTACATGCCAAGAACAGATGCATACTGGTAAGTAGCATTTTCCATAGTGTGTATAGAGTCCAGGTGACCCCAGAGGTAGGCAGAGGTTAAAGTTAGATAGAACCTTACTCTCTATTTGTGGTAGAGTGGTCGAGCAGTAAGGCAGTATCAGAGGACAGTGTTAAGCATTTGATGTACACACTCAGTCAGCAAATGAATTCACACACTCAAGAACTGAACTCTAGGCCAATTGTTTTGTATAAAAATATATACGGTTGTTTTATTTTTAGAACCAAGCAAGCCTGGCACAGGTAAGCATTAAATACTTTACAGTAATAAGTTGCTGAATGTAGAACAGTTTGAAAATGCAATAGGAATTGTACTTTGTTTGATTTACAGGGGTTGCAGTAGGTTGCAATGCTTAGCAAATACAGTACATTGAAATGCATAGGCTTTTTCAGTAAATTACAGGTAAGTTACTTTTTACGTTACTTTTCTAACTTAGTGCTGGATACCTAGATTCAGCACTGGGACATTTCCTGCAAACAGGTAAGTAAATACGTTTCGGTTATTCGTGCGATTTTTAAAGAATATTTTTAGATTTCAAAACTCCACACTTCGAAACTTTTTGGAAGAAAAAGTGTCAATGTTATCCTATGGAGGAAAAACAAGTTATCGGTTCACAGGTAAGTTATCGACTGTGGGAGTTAAGGTTCTGGGGTAAGACTCAGGGGTCCCCCAGGGTCAGTGATGCACTCTCGTTACACCCTCAGCGGCACTAGGGCGGCCGGGTGCAGAGTGTTGAGGCCCAATGTTATCCAATGGGGGATAGGGGGCCTCAGGTTAGTGGCTGCTGGCAAGCAGGCCACTGGGTTGTGGGAGCAAAGCTCCTAGGGTTTAGTTCAGGGCAAATGGGGAAACAAAGTAGCACAAAAGGTGCACCCTCAGCGGCACTGAGGCGGCCGGGTGCAGAGTGCTGTTTCGACGTCGGGCACCCTGTTGTTTTCAATGGAGAACCTCCAGTTTGAAGAAGCACTGCAGGCAGGGTGACGAAGGACTTCTGGGTGCGACCACCACTTCGAGAGGTAAGTTGGGAAGGTAAGGGTTGGTTAGGCACCGTCGGTTTGGGCACACAAGGCCGTGGGGCGTTGGGTGCAGGGGTGCCTTTTGGGGTCGGATCTTCTTACCAGCTCCGGGTCGCGGTTAGGGGGGCCTTCTGGATTTAGGCTGCAGGCGTTGACTGGAGGCTTGAGGCAGGTCAGGAGTCGCCAGATCTCGGGTCAGGATTGCCGGGGTGACCTCCTCGTGGTGTTTGCCCACTCGAGCTTGGGCCGTGGACGGCGGGTGCAGAGTGGGGCGGATTCGCAGTCTCTGGCTGCTGCCAGAGGGTGCAGTTGAACACATCCGGTGTTCACTGGAGAAGCAGTCTTTGGAAGTGAAGGCAGGCAGGTCCTCCGTGGTTTTCGAGGTTCCTGGCTGCAGGACACACCGGGATTTCGCAGGAGCAGGTTCGAGGGGAGACAGGCCTGTAGGGCTGGGGCCAAGTCAGTGGGCGTCTTCCTCTTGTTAGCTGGCTGCACGGCTGTTCGGTCCTTCTTCTTTTCTTGTTGTCAGGCTGGATCTGAGGAAGCAAGGTTCAGGGTGCCCCCTAAATCTAGATTTAGGGGCGTTACAGGTAGGTAAAGGGCAGGGACCAATGGGTCCCTTCCCTGGGGTGGGTACACCCCCTATCGTGCCACCCTCCAGTGGAAGGGGGGCAGGAGCCTGTCTCTGGTTGGTTGGGTCCCCCCCATCCTCAAGATGGCGGGGACTCAGAGTTGTGCTTCACCTCGCCTCCCCCACCTGAGGGGGTGGAGTTGGCAGAGGTGGTCATACCTCTTTCCCTCACTTGTTTTTCCCGCCGGTTCTCCCACCCAAAGTGGGGGGTAGAACCAGTGGGGACCAGTTGCTGAAAGCAGCAAATGGTCTGGGGAGAATCACAAAGGCGGTATGCCTTTGAAGCTTCCCCTTCGTGAACCCTGCCCATCCTGGGGGAGGAGGCTTGGCACCTCGTCCCAGGATGTGCATTGTTTCAGGCCCCCGAGAGCAGCAGGCTCTCGACCCAGGGGTCCAGAAACATGTCTGTTGGTGGCAGCCTAAGCAGCCACTCAGTCAGGTCACTAGAAGTTGGTCGAGTTTCAGGGGGCATCTGTAAGATGCCCTCTGTTGTGCATTTTACATTAAATCCCACACTGGCATCAGTGTGGGTTTAATGTGCTGAGAAGTTTGATACCAAACTTCCCAGTTTTCAGTGTAGCGATTATGGTGCTGGGGAGTTCGTAATGACAAACTCCCAGCACCATATACTCTTAATGGCAGCACTGCACTTACAGTCCCCAGGAATGGACTTGGGCACTGTAGGGGTCAGGGCTCATGCACCTGTACCCTCACCACTGGCATAGTGCACCCAGCTAGAGGGGTGACTGATCTATGCCAGGGCAGTGGTTTGTAGGCATGGCACATAGGGATGTGTGCCATGTCGACTCTTCACTTTGTTCTGCACCAAGACACGCAGCCTGCAAAGGCAGTGTGTGTGAGAAAAGGTGCAGGGCCTCTAAGGGTGGCACAATAAGTGCTGCAGCCCTTAGGGGCCTGCCCTGGTCAGTGCCCTGGGTACCTGTGGTACCATTTACCAGGGGCCTACCTGTGGCCAGGGATGCCAATTGGGTTTAGGCTTCAATGCAGTTTTAGGGAAGGAACATAGGCCCTGGGTACCTGATTAGCAGGAGCCCAGGGCACACTCGGTCAAAGAACATCAGCAATTCAGCAAAAAGTGGGGGCATACCATGCAGAAAGAGGGCACTTTCTCACACCAGCTCCCTGTGGCAGGCTACCACATAAAAGTAAGAAAGCCCCTACTGCACACTCCTTTGCCCGGTTTGCAATCCCTCACAGAGCCCACTCCCTCCATTCACCGAAATGCCCTTATGTGGTCAAGCCTTTACTACACATGCGTTTTGCCCTTTTCCGCACCCTTTTACAGACATCAACCCCTTGTAGGCAACTAACCGCACACAGGTGAGCAAGCCCCTACAACGCCGTCTTTACCACGTGTACAACTGCTGCTGGTCAGCCACTCCCTCCCCTTTTAGGTGGCTAAACCTCTACTATGCAAGGCTTTCATTTTGTTTTGAATCCTTTGTGCACAAATCACCATCTGTGGGTAACCAAGCACTTACAGGTGGGCAAGCCCCTGCTATGCAAGGACTTCACTCTGTGCCCAAACTCTCACGGAGGGCCCACTCCCTGTAGATATTCAAGCCCTATTTGGTGGCCGAACCCCTACTACACATCGCTTTTGTCCTGTTCAGGAAGGACCCTTTGCGGCCAGCCAACCCAGTGTGGTCAACCCATCCGCACATAGGTGGTCAAGCCCCTGCTGATCATGGTCTTCTCCCTGTGAACAAGCTCTCATAGAGAGCCCACACTCTCCAGACATCCAAGCCCCATTAGTTGGCCAAGCTCCTTCTATGTACAGCCTTTGCTTTATTCCAACCAGTTTGAGGAGAAACATCACCCTTGTGGACAACCAACTGCACACTGGTGGGTAGTGCACTGCTGCACTCAGTCTTTGCAGTGTGCACATCCCTTCTTGGAAAGCGCCCTCCCTTCAGACCCCTTAGGTGCTCCAAACCATTCTATTTACAGCTTTCACCCTATTCTGAATCCTTTGTTTACAGCCAATCCTCTGTGGGCAACCAACCACAAACAGGTGGACAAGCCCCTCCTGCAGGAGCTGCTGGTAACATAAGAGGTGGGGCGAGCAAAGTGCCCCACCGCATCCCAAAACACATTTCCATTAAAAAAGAATGCATGCATTAAAATTACATAAAAAATAAAATAAATCCACTTATCTGTGCTGTGTCCTCTGTGTCCTTGCAGTCCGTGGCTCTGACTGGCTCCAGTGGAAGCAGAAACTTCCCTAACCAATCCAGACGCTGCTCTCATGCTGCATGAGAGCAGCGCCTGGATTGGATGGAGCATCCTGGCTGGATGCTCCTTTAGGCCCTGTAGGCTTGTGCTTGGTCTCAACCAAGCTGTCTAAGACAGCTTGGTGGAGACCTGCAAAGAGCGGATGTCACTTTGGCCGGCTCAAGACAGTTCGCCAAACTGACTTGCGCACTTTTGCAGTGTCAGGCCATCCACGTCATCAGTCCTCCAAACAGCAGAGAACACGCCCCTCTTTCATCCCGGCTCCTGGGCAGGCTGCCGACTCCGTGGTGCTTTGTGAAGAATAAAATGGCAATGATGAAATCATTTAATTTCATTTTATTGTTTACATTGCTTTAGCGGGCGGGGGGGGGGACGATGTTCTCCCGCCCTCACGAAGACACCGCCTTTGCCTTGGTGGGCTCAGACTTCGCTGTGTGCCCAACCTTTCATGGAGGGCTCACACCCTCCAGACTCTCAAGCCAACTTAGGTGGTCAAACCCCTACTACACACAGTTTCCAACACGTTACAAATCCTTTGCAGACAGCCAACCTTTTGTGGGCAACCAACTGCACACGGATGGGCAAGCTCCTGTTGTACGCAGTGTACGCCCTATGCGCAAGCCCTGAGAATCCACACCTTTCAGACATACAATGAATCCCACACGTGTGGGCAAGCATCTGTTACACATGGTCTTTGCATTTTGCGCAACCTGCCTTGGAGACCCACTCCCTTTAGACACTTGAGTCCCTTTAGGTGGCTGAACCCCTACTACAAACGGGTTTTGCCTTGTTCCAACCCCTTTGCAGACAGCAGCCTTCCTGTGGGCAAGCAACCACACACAAGCCCGCAAGCCCCTACTGCACACTGTCTTTGCCCTGAGCAGAGCCCTTCACGGACTGCTCACTCTCTCTGGGACACCTGAGCCCCCTTGGGTGGCTAAACCCCTACTACACATGGCTTTCTCCCTATTTTTAACCCCTTGTGGACAGCCAACCAACCTTGGGCAACTAACTGCACAAACCCCTGCTGCTCTCTTCACAACCTGAGCCCATTCGCTTCCGACACCGAAGCCCCCTTAGGTGACCTAACCCCAACTACAAACTGGTTTCACCAGTTCTGAATCCTTTGCAGCTAACCCTCTGTTGGCAGCCAACCACACCTAGGTGGGAAAGCCCCTGCTCAGCATGGCTTTCGCTGTGTGCCCAACCTTTCATCAAGAGCTCCCTCTTTGTAGACACTCAAGCCCCCTTAGCTGCTCAAACCTCTACTACGCACTGCTTTCGCTCTGTTCCAAACCCCTTGCAGACAGCCAACCCCCTGTGGGCAACCAAATGCTCATGGGTGGGCAAGTCCCTGGTGTGCTTCGTGTTTGCCCTGTGCACAAGATCTCACAGAGGACCCACTCATTCCAGACACCATAGCCTTTCTTTATGTATATGACTGCTAGTTTCACAAACACACAGACATCCCTGCAAAAAAAGTGAAACCTACTCAAACCTCGGTGGTGCAAAGGGCTAGAAACCTTGTACATGTCCCTTAAGTCTGTTTTGTTGTCTATTAGAACATTTCACACTTATTGAGCGGAATGTGCTAATAGTTTTATATACTATCATGGTAGCACACACCAGATATTAAAGGGCCATTCACTTGTTTTAAACACTTGTTTTTCACGTATGCCAATTACTCTGCAGATGGCTTTTTATGGTGTTGATATCCTATTATAGTATACCACAAAGAGATATGAGTACTTTCAGTCATCATACAACCGAATGATCTTTAATATTTATAGATTGCTGTAGTATGCTATTGTAGTTATTAAAGTGCAAATCTATTGTTAAAAGCCTTAGCCTGCTGCTTACATTTATAACAGTAGATTACCTTTTTATTGTTAGTATAGCCTGCTATACTTGACTATAAGGATATACCAAATTGAATAGACAGATAAACATTGTTGTTTGTCCTGTCTATTTTTAAACCAGAAAAGGTGGTTTTGAACTGTTTTAAACTATTTTTTTAAACTTTAAGTTGAACAAAAAATGGGCTATGATAATGTGGAATCAAAAGAAATTGATAATACTATTTTCTGCAGATTTTCTCATGCACAGCTAATAGTTTGTCTCTGCCTGAAGTACTCTACTATGTCACGAACTTCCTACAGTCCTTGCAATACAACACAACATGTTGATACAGAGGTTTACGATTGTGTGCCAAAGCAGCAGCACTAGAAGCGCTGTCCCCAACTTGAACTGTGGGAAGAGGAGCTGTTGATGTAAAGGATCCTTCTTTGGCATCTCTCTTCCTCTTTGCAACAACTAGCTACCTGCTTTGCTCGCATATGTTTCAACATGCCTGATGCTCCGAAGACATTTTTATTTGACGGCCCTCTACAGAGGTCCGGTTGCAGATATTGCTGGTGATTGTTTGGGCAGAGACCCTTTTCGACCCTCCAGGATGGTCAAAAATTCCCACAAAAGGGACTTGTGTGTGGTCTGTGGTTATGTCTCCTGCTGTTCCTTATGCGACTCTTGTTCTCTGTCCTCTCGTTTTTGTTCAATTCCCAAACATTTTTTGAAAAACCAAAAAAAACTAACACAGTGTGGAGGGTGTGAACCTTCCCTAAAAACAGAAACAGGGTGGCCACCTCTTGTCTACACATCACGACATTAGCCAATGAAATGGTGTTTCATTGTGAGTCATAGATACCGCAGTAACCTTTATAGGTACCACAATACAGCGACATCTAAAAACACAGAAATGTAACAAAACGCATCAATACATAAAATAAAACAAATTCTCTTTTCTCCTTGATAGAGAAGAAAGAACACACGTTGTAGAATAATACTACCTAAATGGATCATGTATTATGGGCACTTTGTATGAGATCTCTAACATAGACTAGGTATTGAATCCAACCTACCACATTTGAAATAAGGAACAGAATGTATACATTTATAAAATACTATGTGACATTAAACAGTACTTATTTGTGAACAAGAAAATGTAAATGAAACCGACTGTGTAGTGTGAATATTATAAAAACATTTTATTATTAAAAAGTCTTTTAGTTAACCCCTTCGCTGCTAGGCCTTTTCCCCCCATGTGCTAAGCCTTTTTTTTGGCTATTTGGGGTAGTTCGCGCTTAGGCCCCTGTAACTTTTTGACCACAAAGTATCCACACCAAATTTGCGTCCTTTTTTTCCAACATCATGGGGATTCTAAAGGTACCCAGGGTTTGTGGATTCCCCTGGACAAGACCCAGAAATTAGCCAAAATGCAGCTAAAGTTTTTTTGGGGGAAAAATGGGAAAAAAGGGCTCCAGATGAAAGCGTCTGTTTTTTTTCCCCTGCAAATGGTATCAAAAAAGGGGTTGTGGTGCTGAAATCACCATCTTCCCAGCTTTCAGGGACAAGCAGACTTTTGTCAGAAAACCAAATTTTTTACAGTTTTGGCATTTTTCTGGGACATAGCCTATTTTTGCTATTTTTTGTGCTTTCAACCTCCTTCCAGTTAATGGTAGAAATGGGTATGAAAGCAATAATGGATCCTGAAGAGCTATACATTTTAGAAAAGTAGACAAAATTCTGAATTCAGCAAGGGGTCATTTGTGTAGATCCTTCAAGGTTTCTTCATAGAAACTAACAGTTAAACATAGGAAAAATTGAAAATTAGTTAAAAAAACAGCCATTTGTGTCAACGTTTTCATCTGTAACTTCTTCTAATTATGACAGCTGTTTGAAAGCAATATACCGTTACATTCGCTGGACCTTTCTGGTTGTGGGGATATATAGGACTTGTAGGTTCACCAATAACCCGACGAACCCAGAGCCAATAACTGAGCAGCGTCTTCCAATGGTTTTTTATTATGTACCGGGTATATAGCAATTATTTTGGGAAAATGTATACATGGAAAAATCGGTATGAAAGACACCTATGTATTTCTGAAATGGGAACAAAAAATAGAGTTTAGAAACAGTAGATATTTGCACATTTCCAAAATTGGGAGTACCCATACTAGCATGAGAATTATAGGTCATTTTTCAAAATGACTTCTTTTTACACATTGTCTTTCATTTGGAAGGCAGAAATGCATTGAAAGTCAATAGGTAATAACAGTTGCTCTACAATTCTGTGTTACCCTAAGTCTCCCGATAAAAATGGTACCTCACTTGTGTGGGTAGGCCTTGTGCCCACGACAGGAAACGGCTCAAAACGCAAAGTGGACACACCACATTTTCACAATGAAAAATGACCCTTTTTTTGCAAAGTGCCTAGCTGTTGTTTTTGACCCCTAGCTCTGCTGGCACCTAGCAGGGCTCGAAAAATCCCAAAAATGTTACTAGTCCTGCAGGTCTAGTACCTTGAAAAATCTCCTCGACCTAACTTCAACCTACTTGACCTCGGTCTCTGAAAGCGGAGCAAATGTGACAAGATAACAAGATTTAAAGGCATCTTTATTGCTCATTCACTTTGTGAGCAATAAAAATGCCTTTAAATCTTGTTATCTTGTCACATTTGCTCCGTTTTCAAAGACAGAGGACAAAAGTTAGTTTATCTTCCTACTCGCCAGAAAGGGCGAGTAGGACCTAAAAATAGCTTGTCCTGGTTAAATCTAGCTCGCAAATGCGAGCGGTCGAGTGGATTTTTCGAGCCCTGCCTAGGGAAACCTAGCAAACCTATACATTTTTGAAAACTAGACACCCAGGGGAATCCAGGATGGGGTGACTTGACTGGCTCTCACCAGGTTCTGTTACCCAGAATCCCTTGCAAACCTAAAAATTGTCCAAAAAACACATTTTCCTCACATTTCTGTGGTGGAAAGTTCTGGAATCTGCGTGGATCCACAAAATTCCACCCACCCCGCGTTCCCCAAAGTCTTCCGAGAAAAATGGTACCTCACTTGTGTGGGTAGGCCTAGTGCCCGCGACAGGAAACGGCCCAAAACTCAAGGTGGACACACCACATTTTCACAGTGAAAAATGACCCTTTTTTTGCAAAGTGCCTAGCTGTAGTTTTTTAACCCTAGCTCTGCCGGCACCTAGGGAAACCTAGCAAACCTTTACATTTTTGAAAACTAGACACCCGGGGGATGCTAGGGAGGTATGGCTTGCGTGGATCCCCCAACATTTTCTTACCCAGAATCCCCTGCAAACCTCAAAGTTAGCTGAAAAAAATCACTTTTTTCACACATTTTGTGTGGAAAAGTTGTGGCATCACCGGGCTGACACAAATTTCCTACCACCCAGCGTTCCCCCGGGTCTCCCGATAAAAATTGTGCCTCACTCGTGTGGGAGGCCCATGTACCGTGACAGGCAAGGGCCCAAAACGTATTGAGGCGACATCAAAATTGCCTATCGCGAAACAACCTGGTTTTGCAAGGGGGGTCACCTGGGTTTTTTGCCCCGTGCTCGGCGGCCAGCTAGGGAAACCTACCAAACCCACACATTTCTGAAAACTAGACACCCGGAGGATTCCAGGGAGGTATGGCTTGCATGGATCCCCCAACGTTTTCTTACCCAGAATCCCCTGCAAACCTCACATTTAGCTGAAAAAAATCACTTTTTCCACACATTTTTGTGTGGGAAAGTTGTGGCATCACCGGGCTGACACAAATTTCCTACCACCCAGTGTTCCCCCAGGTCTCCCGATAAAAATGGTGCCTCACTCGTGTGGGAGACCCAAGTACCCGCAACACAAAATGTTTTGGGCCCTTGCCTGTCGGGGGATTCTGGGTAAGAAAACGTTGGGGGATCCACGCAAGCCATACCTCCCTGGAATCCCCCGGGTGTCTACTTTTCAGAAATGTGTGGGCTTAGTAGGTTTCCCTAGCTGGCTGCCGAGCACGGGGCCAAAAACCCAGGTGACCCCCCTTGCAAAACCAGGTTGTTTTGTGATAGGCAATTTTGATGTTGCCTCAATACGTTTTGGGCTCTTGCCTGTGGCGGGTACTTGGGCCTCCCACACGAGTGAGGCACCATTTTTATCGGGAGACCTGGGGGAACACTGGGTGGTAGGAAATTAGTTGTTTCTTTCTGCAGAGTGAAAATTTTGGCACAATAATGCAAGGAAAATGTGACAGTCACATTTTGAGGTTTGCAGGACATTGTGGGTAAGATAACTTGTTGGGATCCACAAGAGAGACATCACCATGTACTCCCAAGGGTGTTTAGTTTACAACAATATCTACAGTTGGTAGGTTTTTCTTAGATGAAATGTACACCTTGGCAGAGAGACAAAAAAGCAAAGATTACTGCACAGCCATGTATTCCTCAAGAACACACACACCTACTGGTTGGATTTGGCACGAGGGCGAGTGATGGTTCAGTATATAAAATTTTATTAACAAGAGATTTCACAAAAATGAAATGCACTGTTAATAATTGAAAGGACGAGAAACTGAACCATTGACTCACAGCTCGTGAGCTGTAAAGCCACGACAAGGCACCAACCGCTTTACAGGCCATTCACACACCTTTCATACGTGATACACGCAAGACCATTCACACCACCAGGCACAAAACCAACACATTACAACATTCACAAAAAGGGACAAGGTACACCCTGCTTGAGAAAGATAGAAAAGAAAAATATTTCTGCACAACCACCTATTCCTCAAGCACACATACATACCGGTTGGATTTGGCACGAGGGTGAGTGATGGTTCAGTATATACAGTTGTATTAACCAGAGATTTCACAAAAATGAAATGCACTGTTAATAATTGAAAGGACGAGAAACTGAACCATTGACTCACAGCTCGTGAGCTGTAAAGCCACGACAAGGCACCAACCTCTTTACAGGCCATTCATACACCTTTCATACGTGACACACATACAAAACCATTCACACCGCCAGCCGCGGGCCCAGCACATTACAACACTTACACCAGCAGACAGCGCCATTCAAGGGCCCATCACTTTCACACGCCCACATTCCTGACACAGCAACCACACCAGCTCACGGATTGCGTGGAGTGGCGTTTAGCTAGCAGTGTGTGTAGTGACCAGCAGCAAGTCACTACTCACACACCGCCAGCCAAGCGCCAGTCCATGCACACCAGCCAAGCGCCAGTCCACGCACACCGCCAGCCAAGCGCCAATCCACGCACACCGCCAGCCAAGCGCCAATCCACGCACACCGCCAGCCAAGCGCCAGTCCCCACACACCGCCAACCAAGCGCCAGTCCACGCACACCTCCAACCAAGCGCCAGTCCACGCACACCGCCAACCAAGCGCCAGTCCACGCACACCGCCAACCAAGCGCCAGTCCACGCACACCGCCAGCTAAGCGCCAGTCCACGCACACCGCCAGCCAAGCGCCAATCCACGCACACCGCCAGCCAAGCGCCAATCCACGCACACCGCCAGCCAAGCGCCAGTCCACGCACACCGCCAGCCAAGAGCCAGTCCACGCACACCGTCATAAATTTTTTTTTAACAAGAAAGAAAACACAAACCAATTGCAACTAAATACAAAACTATAACTACAAAAACAACAGCAGTAACTAAAGACATCATTCTATTGCCAAACGTGAAACTGAACAACTATATAAAACCATACAGACCAGGCAGTACACTATTAGACTCACGGTTGCTCCCAAAAACTCTTTTGTGTGATACAATCTGAAACATGTGGGCACACACAGCCCAGGATTAGAAGGACAATCGGCACAGTGCATACGACTCTCCTTCCGCACACCTCTTCTCAAGCAGACTCTACATCTCTTACAGGGATTGTTTTTTTTGGGCGTGGGAGGAATTAAATCAGGAAAGTGGCGCTCTTTCAATGTAGCCACATCCTCCACCACTCCAACTCTAGGAACACTTGCCTGTTCCACAACAAGGCGGCTGCCTAACACAGACTCCTGAAACGGAACAAAAGTCATCTTTGACGCAGGAGAACACTCCTTGTACACAACAAAAGCATTGAAAGTTGCTAAATTGAAGAGATGGATGGCCAACTTCTTATACCAAATGTAAGCCTTACGAATAGCAGTGTAAGGTTCCAACCTCTGATCTACTCTATCGACGCCACCCATGTGCTTATTGTAGTCTACAATGCACACAGGTTTGCGCACTTCAGCAACCTGACCCCAAACAGTCACAGGTGAAGTACTCTCATCATGAATGGTAGTCAGCATGTACACATCCCTCCTGTCCACAAATTTCACAGCTAGTAGTTCCTCACTACGCAAGGCACTGCACTGTCCCCTCTGAAGCTTTTTGCAAACAAGCTTGCTTTACGGTTAGAGCGGATTGTGCCACAAGCAAAAGTGTCCACTTTGAACAATTCCTTAAACAATTGCACAGCAGTGTAGAAGTTATCAAGGTACAAATGGTGGCCTCTGTTAAACAGTCCTTTAGCAAGATCCCACACAATTTTCTCTGAAACTCCAAAAGTGGACGGACAACCAGGGGGGTCAATAGTGGAATCCCTACCAGTGTACACCCGGAAATTACAGACATATCCTGTCCTACTTTCACACAACATATACATCTTAATTCCATAACGTGCCCTCTTGCTAGGAATGTACTGCCTAAAAACCAAACGGCCCTTGAACAGGATCAAAGACTCATCAACAGATATTTCTTTGCCTGGAGTATAGCTCTCTGAAAATCGATCTACAAAGTGATCAAGAACAGGCCGAATCTTAAAAAGACGGTCACAGTCAGGGTTATCTCGTGTCAACGCCAAAGCATTATCAACAAAATGCAGCATCCGAAGCAAAAGTAAATACCGATCACGACTCATAATTGCAGGAAATATGGCCGTTGCCATCAAGGGACTGGTAGACCAATATGAAGCCAGGGACGGCTTCCTTATCAAGCCCATCAAAGAAGTCAAACCCAAAAGCTTCATCTCATCCAGATTTGTGGGAGTCCACCGGGTAGCTCTAGAGTGGGGCCTAAGTCTGGCACTGTTGTCCCTCAAAAACTGTTCAGCATACAAATTAGTCTGCTCAACAATCTCACCCAAAAATACATCATCCATGAACAACTGAAAAAACTGTATAGGCAAAAAAAATTCACAATCCACTCTACATCACCACTAAAGGCAGGCAACACCGGCTGCACCATGTTTGGATCAACCCAGAGTCTAGCACTTCCAATGGGAAGCCTTAAAGCCCCAGGCTGCAATCCAGATGCCTCTTGCACCATCGGCACATCAGTGTCCTCCTCTAAAACAGGCACTTCATCCGCACTGAGAGTAGCTTCATCATCCGATGATCCCATATGGAGAGAAAACTCACTGCCTGAATCTTCTTTCTCCCTCAGACGCACTGTCAGTCTCATAATCCTGCTCAGAGGAAGATTCAAGAAGCATACCAACCACCTGCTGAGCAGTAATTCTACGGCTAGCCATAATGCTTACTAATAAAGGTAACTTGTCAAACAAATCAACAACAACAAACCCTTTGTAAAAAAAGAAATAAACAAAATGTAGCTTTAGCACAAAGACCTATATACTCCAACACTATACCACTCACTTGCCAGAAGCAGCTAGACTCACCACCACCTACTCTGCACAGACACAGTAAGGACCAACAGTATCCCACTAAAAAAGCAAAAAAGAAAATTACACAAGACAACGCAAAACACACCGACAACCACCTTATCTTCAGAAAACTACTCCAGAATTGGCTCTTCCCCACATAAGCACCATACGCAAACAGAAATTTACAGCATATCTCTCTGTATATAAGCATTTGTTCTCACTATAGACATGTACCTATCTTTGTGTATTGCTTTGTATAAACATGTAGAATAATTATGTTGTTGAGAGGGGAAAAATAATAATAAATAAATAATAAATAAATAATAAAAATCATCCTTGGTCTACATGTACTTACTTCCATTGTGCATCTATGTACCTTCCATGTACTTGGATCTGTGTCTCTGTTACTTTTCTCCTGAAAAAGCATATCCAATGCACTACCCTATTTCTCATCCTGTGCCTCTATCAATATCTTTAATCTACATATACTTACCTCCTTTATGTATCTATATACTTTCAATGTACTTATGGATCTATATATTTATCACTTTCTTCTAATTTAGCATTTCCAAGGCACTACCCTATTTCTCAGCCTATATTTCTCTCAATATATCTTCTAGCCCAACCTTCTGACTCATCTCAAACTTCTCTCTACTACTCTACTCTACTCTCTCTACTACACTAATACTTATGGGTTCCAGAGTAGCGTGCTACTTGCGCTTCAAAACCCCATCAGGGGTAGCAAGCGCTATATAAATGCAAACCTCTTTCCCTCTTCTATCCCGCCACCTACCCTTCTCTACCCAAATAACTGAATAACATATCCACTACTCAAATTACTTCATATTTTACTATACTAATTTTCAACACTAATCCTAATGGGTTCCGGAGTGGCGTGCTACTTGCCAGAAAACCGCTTCAACACCCATCAGGGGTAACAAGTGCTATATGAATGCAAACCTTTCTTCCCTTTTTATCCCTCCGCTATCCTTCTCACTCCAAATAACTGACTAATATCCACCACTTAAATTACTTTCATATTTCACCATATTAATTCACCACTAATCCTTTATAGGCTTCCGGAGTAGCGTGCTTCAACACCCCATCAGGGGTAACAAGCGCTATATAAATACAAACCTTTTTTCCTCCTCTATCCTTCTGCTATCATTCCAAATCCAAATAACTGACTAACCTATCCACCACTTAAAATGTACTTGCATGTTTCACTATACTAATTCAACACTAATCCTCTATGGGTCCCGGAGTAGCGTGCTACTCGCCGAAAAAGCGCTTCGACGCCTCGTCAGGGGTAGTAAGCGCTATATAAATGCAATTACAATACAATACATTAATACTCAATTGGAGTAAACACAACGAAAATGTTTTTCTTACCAAAAAAATGCAACTACGCAAAACTGCAGATCAACCACTGCCGAAACCGCAAACAAGAATCAAAAGCTTTCCACTAGAATAAAAAGGAGAAAAAACACATTACAATCACATATGCAAATATGTCCACACACTATCCACCAGCCAAGCAAAGGTGGTAGGTGGGCCTAAAAGCATGAGGTCGATCTGCCCCCACAGGGAGCAGAAACAGCCAAAAAATTCACCCTCATTCGCCCAAAGGGTCACTCCCCAACACCAACATTTAAAAAGCCCTGGTGTCTAGTGGCTTCTGCCCCCCTAGGGGACAGATGGGCCTGAAAACATATGGCCGATCTGCCCCCAAAGGGGGCAGAAACGACCACAATAAATACCCCATAAAGGGGAGCGACCCTTGCCCAAGGGGCCGCTCCCAAACAACTTAAACAATCCCTGGTGTCTAAGGGCTTCTGCCCCCCTTGGGGGCAGATGGGCCTAGAATAACAAGGCCGATCTGCCCCCAAGGGGGGCAGAAACGGCCAAAATAAATGATCCCCCAAGGGGAGCAACCCTTGCCCAAGGGGCCGCTCCCCAACAACACAAACAAACAATCCCTGGTGTCTAATGGCTTCTGCCCCCCTTGTGAGCAGCCCTTGCCTAAGGGGCCGCTCCCAAAACATATTTAAAAAAAAAAAAAATCCCTGGTGGCCTAGTGGGCTCACAGCGACTCTTTTATTAATTCAATCTGCCCCCACAAGGGGGGCAGACCACTACTAAAAAAATTATCCCCCAAGGGGCCGCTCCCCGACACAAAGGCACTTTTGTAAATAAATAAAAAAAATTCCCTGGTGGCCTAGTGGTCACATAATGCCTTTTTTTAATTAAATTTATTTATAGGGGGGCAGATCCATCCACAAAATTTGCACCCCCAAGGGGAGCGACCCTTGCCCAGGGGGCCGCTCCCCGACACAAAAGACCCTTAAAAAAAAAAAAGCATTCCTGCTGCACGATCGCGCCCCATGCGCGATCGTGCAGCAGGAATGCTTGAAAAAGACATCGGAGGAAAGAAAACACTTTCCTTTCCTCCGATGCCTTTTTAAAATGCCCCCCCACCCTCCCCAAGGCCAAACTCGCCTCTTACCTGCTGGACGCGCTGGAAGCAAATGGCTTCCAGCGCGTCCGGTATCATGTAATGAAGGCAGCGCGCGAGGCGCGCTGATGTCATTACATGATGGGGCGGGGGGGTGAAGCGGAAGGGCTTCCCCTTTCATTGCGGGTGGGGGCAGGATGATGGGCAGCCCACGGGGGGAGCGCCAGCGCTTCCCCCGTGGGTGGGTGCCAGGACGACCGGGAGCTGTCGTGAGCACACGCTCACCGTGTCTCAGGACGGCTCCCGGCCGTCCTGAGCACTGAAGGGGTTAAAAACTTAATTGTCATGTATTTACAAACATATGAAAGAATCATAGAGACAATTTTTACATTGAAGCATTAATATATCAATACATAACAAATTAAAATTCGTGAACCAATTTATCAAGGGTTCTGGGAACACTGTCGACGCGGCGTTTCGGTGACACTTCACCTTCTTCAGGAGAAACAGATTTTTCAAAAAAGTTATCTAAATAGATAAAAAAAAAAACATCAAAATGAGACCCTACATACATAGTCGGTGTTTATAACATGTAATACGCAACTAATAATACACAAATAGTACTAATGTCTGTGTCGCAAACATGCCAATCTATATATCCCAACAATGTGCTCATATTACATGATCACTAAAGATATACCTAAGTGATATCTAAAATAGAGATAAGTAAAGGATAAAAACATACCTAATAATACAAATGGAGACACAACGTCTTATCTCCTGTTTTCAATCATCAAGGTCCCAAAGCAAGTGACCAGATATTTTGCATAAAATACTGTTAAAAGGAAAAGTATTCATACAATGAATAAATCTAGAAGGTTTAACATTAACTCCGTTTTATGAAAATCGTCAAAGGAAACCACCTATATCGCTCGTTTTTAATTTTTAATTTAGCTTGATCTCAAGGTTTGGTCCATGTGTTGCACTTCAAATTTTCACTATTAAAAAGGGTCTATAATACAAAAAATGAAGCATCCATTACAATGGCTCTCCTCCCTCTTGTCTCTTTTTAATTCACAATGGGGGTTTGGAACAAAGGCAAACTTCAGCCCAAAAACTTTATATTTATATATATATATATATATATATATATTATCTACTGGCGGTCGCCAGTAGATAGTTATAGTTAGGACCTATTTTCCATAGGAAATCCGCAACATTCTATTTGAAATAACTCTGGCGCCTGTTGACGAATCTTCGCGAAATTTTCAAAACTTATGGCCCGCTCCGGTCCGCTCCTATCTTGAGTTTCGGGGTGATGCGGCAAGCGGGGGCCGAGAAAAAAGGGGGGGTCCCAAAACGTGTTTTCCCCATGCAATTTTCCATAGGAAACTTTAGACACGGCTACAGCCCGAACTGCTGAACGGAATTGCACCAAATTTGGCAAAGAGGTAGTTCTTGGTTCAGAAAGAACCCTTTTTGTTAAATGGTGTAAATCCGTTCAGTAGTTGCTGGGAAAATCAAAAGTAAAATCAAATATATATCTATGGCCGCGGAGGGTCCGCGCACCTTCCCGATCACGAGCTGCATGCTAATTGGCTGTCAACACTCCAAATCAGGAAGTGTTGGCAGCCATTTTGTCCCTCTGTAGAACCGAGGCACAGAAACAAGTGCGCAAAACGCACAAAGGGGGCAGGGTAGAAACACCCTGACCCCCTAGGTCTGCTCAGGGGGTCCCACAAGGACCCCCTGGCCAGAAAAAAGCATTTTTTTTTTTAAATCGGCGGGATGCGCTTAGGGTGCGCGGATCCCGTCAATTTAAAAAAAAAAAAAAAAACGAAGCGCGGTCTCCCGCGCTTTGAGGCTATTTTGCCCCCGGGTGGGCCAAGTCCCGGGGGCATGCGGGGTTTAATTTATATTTTACCCAAGCCCCGGGGACCGCCACCTCCCCGGGGCACTTAGAAAAAGAAATGTGGGGGTCCGTTTCGGACCTCGAAGCCCCGGGGACCACCACCTCCCGGGGCTGTGCAATTGAAGGGAGGGGGCCGCGCGGCCCCCTCCTGGAGCCTGTGGTGGCCCTGGGGACCTCCACCCCCAGGGCCGGCTCCTGCAGTGTCCCGGGTGCCTACCCCCGGGACACTGCTGTTTGCAATGGCAGGACGGAGCCTCGCGGCTCCCGACCTGTCATTGCAAACTTGCTTGCTTCATTGAAGCGAGAGCAGGAAACCTGCTCTCGCTTCAATGAAGCAAAGCAGATTGCTTTTCCATAAGGGGAGCTGCATGTCAGCAGCTCCCCTTATGGAAAAGCAATGCCGGCTCCTGCAGGACGCGGGGAGTCGGAGGGACCGTGCGGCGATTGGGGACCCCCCCACGGTCCCCAACTAGTGGCCAGGCCCCGGGGGATGGGGTCCCCGGGGCCATTAGTGGCCCGGGAGGGGGGCCACGCAGCCCCCCTCCCCAAAATTGAATAAAAAAAAAAAAAGGACAGAAAGGCCGGCCCCGGGGGATGGGGTCCCTGGGGCCTTAAATGGCCTGAGGAGGGGGGCCACGCAGCCCCCCTCCAAATATATATATTTTTTTTAAAGAGGGCATGCCCTGGGGGATGGGGTCCCCGGGGCCAAAAGTGGCCGAGGGAAGGGGGGCCACGCAGCCCCCCTCCCATAGAAAAAATATTGAGAAAAAAAAAAAAGACCGGCATCGTGCCGGAGGTCCCGCCCCTCCCTGCAGCACTCTGCAAACGCGCCCCCTGGCGCGTTTTAAGAAGGGAAGTAATTCCCCTTGACTACTGGGGTCCCTGGGGCCAACTAGCCCACCAGGAACCTCCAGTATGCGCCAGAGAGCTGCGTTGCAGAGAGGTGTACAGAGGCCACGCCCCTTTTAACACCTCTCTGCAACGCAGCTCTGTGGTGCTTTTGGAGGTACATGGTGGGCTAGTTGGACTCCAGGGACCCTCAGGATTCAAGGAGACTTAATCCCCCAACTTAAAACGCGCCACGGGGCGCGTTTGCACAGTGGTGAAGGGAGGGGGCGGGGCTTCAGGTGACATGTGTGCAAACAGGCCCCGTGGCGCGTTTTAAGATGGGGACCCATACAGATACTCAGACAACCAATCAATAACCCATATAGACACTCATGTAGCTATTCGCAAATCCATGCTTCCACTTACACACCAACAGACAGACGGATACAGATATTCACACAGTTTTGTCACTTACCCATGCATTCAGTAAGATACGTTTAATCACTCACTTATAGACTCAGTCACGCACCTACTAAATCATCCATTCAGACACTTATACACCCACTCGTTCTTCAATACGCCTTTTTCCTATATATATTAAATATATTTAAGCTTTACAGAAACAGTCACTGGATGATGTCATCAGTGATGTCATTTGAGATGTCATCAGTGATGTCATCAGTGATGTCACTGACCATGTCATGAGTGATGTAATATGTGACGTCATCAGCAGTGCATTACGGGGCGCGAGTTATAGTTAGCTGAACTAACTATAACGGGAGAATTTCTATGGTTTTGTACGAGTGAAATGTCCAACTAACTAGAACTGTCCCTAAAACCTATGGTTTTTTCAGTGAATTTCTAAGGTTTTTTAAATGCTAATTTCTAACTATAGCGTGCCTGAAACCTATGGTTTTTTCAGTGAATATATATATATACATTATATATTTGCTTAAGCTAAAAAGCTTTATGGTTGCCCTTAACCAAATTTATACTGGAATGGTGAACCTCAGAGCAAAATTTTAATCAAAAATATTTCAAAATTTATATTACTGGGCAACAGGTGGCGGAGCGTCATTCAAACATGCCCCCTACTTGCACCCCGTATCTTACCTGGCAACCCGAACGGTGTTGCCTGTATGTATCCTGCTTTTTCAATTTGCAGTGTACGACGCTGCCTTAATCAGTTGGGGCTAGTGCACGATATTATGGACTGCAACATAATGTCAACATTTATAGTTAAAGATATTTCTTATTCCATCTATTAGTTGTTATTAAATCTACTGATGCTCTCAACTCAAAAGCTTGTGGTTATCATTTTATAATTTCGGAGCGTTTTAAAATTAGTCGCATCCGTTTCTATTTCAACTCACAGGCTGTTTATTTTATGTTACGCTGTGCCTTGTTAACTCCATTGTTTCAATTTAAACACAATATCACGAGGTGGCATGAGTTATGCGAAGGTCTCAATAGTTATAAGGACCATAGGAAAACTTATAGTGTTGTATTCCGTATTATGATGCTGAACTGCACAATACTTATTAGTTACTACTTGTAATGCAGCCAGTCTTGGAAAGAAGCTGCTATAAGGTTTTAACTCCTAAAGTTTAAAACACTACTAAACGAAATTACAGGCCTGTATTTTATAAAAAATTAAATGTGGGTTGAGCAGAGTCGAATATTAGATATTCCCTTCCGCCTACCGTTAAAATGATGCGTAATCATCACCGCATGCTCTGTTTTTGGATATGCATAAACAGAATGCTTGTCGGGAGTCCTACTTTTATGGCGCCTAAACAGGAAGTTACGTCATGAAAGGTAGTTAGATATGCTAGAATCGGCCAAAAAACACGGCGGCCATATTTGAAGTGATATTCCAATAGCAAACATATGGGTGATACATTACATGACGTACTATTGAGGCAAGTGGGGTTGAAAATCCCACTGTTATTAACAATAAATGCTCAATCACATTGGCCAAACGAAAAAGTGTTTAAAAGGGACTTGCATGTACGTTTGTGAAAAAATTAATATCACCATTACTATCAGAAAAAGTGGTGGCCATATTGGAATGGATACAAGTCAATGCCCATAGAGTGCCAAAAACAATCCTAAGCAATATGAATTATAAATCCTACACAATTCCCGAAATATTAGTATGGATTGCTTGTTATTTACAGTGCTTGTTAAATTTAAATAATGAAATGGCATTCATTACCAAATGGCAGAGAGGATAGAGAGTGGTTAAATCAACCTTTCCCATTCCTCTTTGCTATTCAAGCCATTTTTGAACGTATTAAATTTAGACATAAAGAATTGTTCTCTCTTTTTCCGTTTTATGTCTTTATCTCCGCCACATATGTTGACCTGAATTACTTACACAATGCACCATTGTGGGTCATTGATTGTATTATTTTTCTCCAACCAGTGGTCTACAAGTGGTGCATTCTTCTTTTTGGTCCTTATTGCAGATTTATGTTCGTTTAGTCTTGTTCTAATCTCTCGTGACGTCTCTCCTATGTATCCCTTTTAAACGCATCAAGACATCCTCCTTAATTGTGCCTGAGAGAAAACCTCTAGGCTCAAAGTTGAATTAAAATTACCCCTTTTTACGAAATACAACTTAAAGAAAAAAGGTTTTACGGGTCCAGCTGTACTCTTTTGGTTCCTGCAGTAGGAAATCAACCCTACACTGGACTCCTGTGGGACCCTTCCATTGGAAGTACCGCAGTGCCTATGGGAGGTTTGAAAAAATAATTCACTGACGTTTTACTTAAGTATGTTAATAAAATCCTAGTTTACATTCAAACCTCAAAATTCACTAAAAAAGAACAGGATAAAGTGACGTTATAGTAAGAATGAAAATAAGAACTTTCACAGAAAACTTCACTGGTAGGTAAAGTGTGCACAATATAACTTTTTCCGTATGGAATCAGTTGTTTCTATTACTACACCGTTTCTATTTCGTACATGTACATAGTCACTCTGCGCTCTATATGTTTATAGGCCTTTTACCACCTACTTTGTTTTCGTTTACAAAAATAGTGGTTTATAGAGCAATTTCAACATTAGTAGCTTGGATGTTGTGATCAATGATGTAATTTGCTATATCATTAGTGATATCATCAAAGATGTCATTTAACGTGTCATGAATATGTGAGGTCCTATGCAGTGCATGGTTGGGGGGGGCACGTTAGTTAGCTCGCTGAACTATAACTGACTAATTTCAGTGGTTTTTCAAGTTTGAAATGTTAATTTATATCTGACATTGCCACCTAACTACAACGTCTTTTTCACTTTTGGGTTTTTTCCAGTGAATTTCAAAGGATTTTTTATTTTTTAACATAAAGGAGGATCTTATTACCATACCTAACTAGAACGTCTCTTTAGCCTTGTTTCTTTGAGTGAATATATATATATGTGCACAGTGTAATATGCTATTTATTACCATTGTTGAGTGTAAGGAGGGGCATTGACTCATGAGGTGAAGCCTCAAGTGGATCATGTCACTCCCCTAGCAATATATAGTATACTACCCTCTGTGTATCAGCAACTATGGTTTATACCATGGCAAAGTTGGATTCAAGGGATTACATTTGTGCAGTAAGGTTAATTAACATTGAAGAGGCCTTGTGACTGTTATGAGAGTTGTTTGCCTGTTTAAAGCTATTGTGACACGCAATCTGTGTAGCAGTACACAGCTTTTTTCTAATAGCAATTTTGCGGTACTGTGGTAAGTTACTCGAATTTTACCTTTGCACTGTAATAATAAATGTATAAATATTTATTTGTACATTTGCTCTAGAAAATGTTATTGGCCATATTTATTATCACTGCCATATCTTAAATATATATATATCTATATTTAACAGAAAAACACAGTTAAAGTTTTGCTGTTATTCAGCGAAGACAAACCTGAAAAAACCCAGAAATTCTCCAATTATAGTATGCAGTAAACAACTTGCACTATAACTCATGCTGCCTATAATGTTTTGCTGTTGCTAGACAGGCTGTTTTTTTTCCATCACATGCCATCGGCAAAGTAGTGTACTGAGCCTGGAGCTTGTCACGAGTTGTAGTTTCCATTGTCCGTTGGATATCATAAAAGGCAAATATCAGAGCTTTTTCAGGTATGCGTTTATTGAACCATAACTAACTTATATCTGTGTTTTTTCCATTTAATTTTGTTTTTATTTTAAATGAACATTTCCATTAGTTATTTGATGTTTGATGTATTATAGTAGATGTATTCCTCTATGATGGTGAGTGAGCGAGTATATGAGAGCATGCATGTGTGAATGGTGATTGTGTGGAGATTTATGGGGGCTGTGTTGACTTAGGATTGTTGGTGTGTGGACGTATGAAGGTAGGTGTGTAGTTGTATATATTGGTGAGCATGCCCCCTTGTCCAATCTGAAAACTTGCCATCCCCTTGCTAGGTGTAACTTTCTAACTTACTGCCAGATTTCATGCAGATTCAGTGAACTGTGCCTAAGGAAAGTATTTTGTTTTGCCCACCCATTCTTCGGCAACAACAGCAACACTTGGAATGATTCCTGGTGGCCATCAGACCTAGCACCCGCACCCACTCCCTCTGACCACGCCATGAACCTCGGAATCATCATTGACAACAAGCTCACCATCAAATCACAGGTCAACGCCGTCTTCTCCGCCTGCTTCCTCACTCTGCGTATGCTAAGCAAGGTCTTCTAGTGGCCACCCCTGCATATGAGACGCACCGTAAAACAGGCCCTCATCACCACTCGACTGGATTACTGCAACACTCTCTACGTAGGTATCGCCGCACACCTCCTACCGAGACTTCAAACCATACAGAACGCCGCAGATGGACTCATCCTCAACGAACCCGCATCACACCCCACCTCAGGCAACTCAACTGGTTCCCCGTACAGAAAAGATGCCAATTCAAGCTACTGACCCATGCACACAACTCTACACAACCAAGGACCTGCCTACATTAACCACCGTCTGAACTTCCACCAACTGTCTATAAAGTTTTGCTCCGCTTCCTTGTCACTTGCCCACGCTTCCTGCTAATACCGAAGCTGAAGTTGAGGACGCTCCTTCTCCCACATCACAGCAAAGACCTGGAACAGCCTCCCCACACAACTCCAGACCATCACCTCACTTGCGAAATTCTGAAGGGCCCTTAAGACCTGGCTGTTCGAATGAGCCTCAGGGACCTGCCAGCTCCTGGGTACCATGTTGGATGATTAGCCTGATGGATTAATCAAATAGAGCCAAATTATTAGAAAGTAAATACCTTTCTGGGCCTTCCCATGCCCCTCTTTTCATCTGTGTCCTATGTTGATAAATGTGTATGTAACCCAACAAACCAATAACAAGCTAAACATGCTTTCTGTGTGTCACATTTCAGACCGACCCCTAAAATGCTGCCAACAATTATAGAATGAATGACTTTTTCACCCACCACTTGTAACAGCCGCTCTTGTCTGAAGTGCGGGACAGCTGATATTCTTGCACTAGGCTTAATGCACAAGTTACTAACTTGTGTAACGATATATCTGTAAGAGACAGTAGTTAGTGACAGATTCCTTACCTTAGAATATCCCCAGGCGTCAGGCTGGATCCGGAAAGTTTTTTGCGTAGCAGTACCCTTGCGCGTCCGTCGTCGGGCGTCGTGATCGCCGGGATGACGTCGCGGGCAGTACTTAGGCGCCGCCCTGCGCGCTGATGTCAGTTCTGTACACGACTTTCCGCGCCAGGAACGCAGAGCCATGCAAGAAGCTGACATAGGTGTCTGCAAAATACTAGGGCCCTGAAAGGGATGTCCTTAACTCCTAGAAATCAGTTCGCAGAACGGGGAGGATGGGTGGGCGGTAGGAATCTGTCACTAACTACTGTCTCTTACAGATATATCGTTACACAAGTTAGTAACTTGTGCATCTGAAAGAGACACGTTAGTGACAGATTCCTTACCTTAGAATAGATACCCCAGCAATACCAACCCCGGTGGTGGGTCTGCGAACAAAGATCAGACAAGGAAGTCCTGGAGGACAGAACGGCCAAAGAAGCCGTCCCTCCGGACCTGACTGTCAAGGCAGTAATGCTTTGTAAACGTGTGCAGCGAGGCCCACGTAGCTGCCTGACAGATAACCGGCAGCGGAACACCGCGGCCCAAGGCCGTGGTAGCAGCCGTTGCCCTGGTGGAATGGGCACGCAGCCCAACAGGAGGCTCCTTCTTAGCCAAAGAATAGCAGGTCTTGATGCACAAGGTAACCCAGCGGGAGATGGTCCTCTTGTGCACCGCCCGACCTTTTTGGCGCCCACGTAGCCAACAAAGAGCTGGTCATCCACCCGGAAGTGTTTTGTGCGGTCAATATAGAAAGAGAGCGCACGTTTTGGGTCCAGACGGTGGAGCCTCTCTTCCTCTCTGGAAGGATGCGGAGGCGGAAAGAAGGTGGGCAAGGTGATGGTCTGCCCAATGTGGAAAGCAGTAACCACCTTTGGCAAGAAGGACGGACGCGTCCGAAGAACAACCTTGTCTGGATGAACAGACAGAAAGGGAGGTTTGCAAGATAGAGCCTGGAGCTCACTCACCCGCCGAGCGGAGGTGATGGCCACCAGAAAGGCTGTCTTCAGAGTCAGAAGACGAAGAGGACAGTTATGTAGAGGCTCAAAGGGAGCGCACATTAAAAAGGTAAGAACCAAGTTCAAGTCCCACTGAGGCATCACAAACGGAACAGGAGGGAAGAGGTGAGTAATGCTCTTTAAGAACCTGTTAACAACAGGGGACTTGAAAAGGGAGGGCTGATCAGGGAGCCTGAGGAAGGCCGAGATAGCACAAAGATAACCCTTGATGGTACCCAGGGCAGAACCCTGTTGGGCCAAAGAGAGAAGGAACAGAAGGACCTCAGAAAGAGGGGCAGAAAGGGGATTCACAGCCTTTGCTGTGCACCATGCCACAAATTTGTTCCACCTGCAGGCGTATACCACCTTAGTGGAGGGACGCCTGGCTGCCAGAATCACATCACAAACTTCGGGAGGCAAGTCGAAAGGAATCAACTGCCGCCGCTCAATCTCCACGCAAGCAGGTGTAGACTGGACAGGTTCGGGTGGAGGACCGTCCCCTGCTGCTGCGACAGAAGATCCTCCCGAAGAGGCAGACGGATCGGGGGATCTACGCTCATATTGAGTAGCTCGGGATACCAAACTCTTCGAGCCCAGTCCGGAGCCACAAGAATGACTTGGGCCCGGTCGTGCCGAATCTTCTTCAACACTCTGGGTAGAAGTGGTATAGGCGGAAAGGCGTACAATAGACCGCAACTCCACTCGTGACGAAAAGCGCCGCCGAGCGAGTGCCGCCTTGGAAATTCCAACGCGCAGAACTGATGACATTGCGCGTTCTCTTCGGTGGCGAATAGATCTAACCAAGGCTCTCCCCACTGTAGAAAGAGTCCTTGCGCCACTTCCGAGTGAAGACGCCATTCGTGATCCATCATGCACCTGCGGCTGAGTTCGTCCGCCCTGGCGTTCAGGGAACCTGCCAGGTGTTGAACCACCAGGAACATGCCCTGATGTTCCAGCCATGTCCAGAGGCGCAGAGCCTCCTGACAAAGGGTCCACGACCCCACCCCGCCTTGTTTGTTGCAGTACCACATGGCGGTGGTGTTGTCTGTGAACACCTGCACTACCTTCCCTTTGACAGAGGGAAGGAATGCCTTGAGTGCAAGTCGGATCGCCCGGAGCTCCAGAAGGTTGATATGGAGCCGGGACTCCGCCGGAGACCAGAGGCCTCTGATCTCCGCCTCTCCCATGTGACCGCCCCATCCCAGAAGGGACGCGTCCGTCACAACTGTGTGCTCTGGCTGGGGAAGGGAGAGGGATCTGCCCATGACCCATTGCCGGTTCGAGAGCCACCACTGCAACTGTTTTGCAGTCCCCTCCGAGATCTGGACGTGATCGGACAGGTCGCCCTGGTGCTGCGCCCACTGGAACTTCAGGTCCCACTGCAGAGCCCGCATATGCCATCTGGCATGAGTGACCAGCAGGATGCAGGAGGCCATGAGGCCCAGCAGCCTCAGGGTCATCTGTACCGAAACCCAGGATAAGGGCTGAAAGATCGGAATCATAGCCTGAATATCCCGGACTCGCCGTTCGGGAGGATAGGCCCGAAACTGCGTCGTGTCCAGAACTGCTCCGATGAAAAGGAGCTGTGGAGAAGGAATCAGATGCGACTTTGGCACATTGATGGAGAACCCCAGCGAGTGCAGGAGTTCGGCCGTAGTCTGGAGGTGGGAGACAACTGCCTGGGACGAGCCCGCCTTCAGCAGCCAGTCGCCGAGGTAGGGGAAGACTGAAACCCCTGCCCGGCGCAGATGAGCTGCGACCACCGCCATCACTTTCGTGAACACCCGAGGGGCACTGGTAAGGCCAAAGGGGAGCACGGTGAACTGAAAATGCTCGAGGCCTACCGTGAACCGAAGGTAACGCCGGTGGGCCGGCAGGACGGGGATGTGGAAATAGGCGTCCTGCAAGTCCAACGCTACCAACCAGTCTCCGGGGTCGAGGGCAGTCAAGACCTGAGCTAGGGTGAGCATCTTGAACTTCTCCTTCCGGAGGAAGCGATTGACGTTCCGGAGGTCCAAGATAGGACGCATGTCCTCCTTGTCCTTTTTGGGCACCAGAAAGTAGTGGGAGTAGCAACCACGCCCTACTTCTGGGGTCGGAACATGCTCGATGGCCCTCTTGGCCAAGAGGGCCGTGACTTCCTTCTGTAGAAGCACCAAGTGATCCCCTGACATGCGGTGGAATTGAGGTGGCATGGCTGGGGGGTGGTCTCGAAGGGGAGGGAGTAGCCCCTTCGGACAATGTCCAAGACCCACTTGTCCGAGGTGATGGGACGCCAGTGGTGAAGGTGATGGCGGACCCTGCCCTCGACTGGCGTGCTGTGCACCTGAAAGGAGGGACTAGGAGGGCTTGGAGGCCGCGGACGGGTTGGAGGTGGTGGCCTGACCCGCACGCTGGTTGCCCGAACCGCCACGGCGGTATCCACGTCCTCGGCCACGCGAAGGCGCTTGCTGCGCGGGCCGTTGGCCGGGCTGTGGACGTGACTGGGCGCCCCTTCCGTGGCCACGAAAGGGGCGAAAAGCAGACGTTTGCGGAGGGCGCACAACAGCAAGGCCCAGGGACTTAGCAGTAGCCCGTGAGTCCTTGAAACGCTCCAGCGCATGGTCTGCCTTCGAACCAAAAAGACCGACTCCATCAAAGGGCATGTCCATGAGAGTATTCTGGACATCCCCTGAAAACCAGTGGTTCTCAGCCAGGCGTGGCGACGCAGCGCCACCGTCGTTGCAAGCGATCTGCCCAGCGAGTCGGCGGTATCAAGGCCACAGCGGATGGTATATTTAGCCGCATCACGCCCTTCCGCAATAGCGCGGGTAAGCAGTGTCTGGACCTCCTCAGAACACTGCGGCAAAACATCAGCCACCGAATCCCACAGGGAGTGGGTGTATCGGCCCAAGAGGCAAGCGGTATTAACAGACCGCAAGCCAGCACTGGAGGAAGAGAAAGCCTTCTTCCCAAAGTGATCCAGGCGCTTGGATTCCCTATCCGGAGGGGCGGTAGGGAAGGCTGTTTGGGAGGCAGAGGCTTGGACAACCAAGCTCTCAGGGGTGGGGTGTTGGGAGAGAAACAGGGGGTCGCCCGGAGCCGGGCGATGGCGTCGGGCCACGTTCCTATCCACAGGAGCCCCTGTGGTGGGTTTGGACCAGGCACCCAAAAGAACGTCAGTGAGTGCATCGTTGAACGGCAGCACAGGCTCCGAAGAGGAGGCCGCCGGCTGAAGCACTTCAGTCAGGAGGTTAGTCCTGACGGCCACTGTAGGCAACTGGAGATTTAAGGCTCCAGCAGCTCTACGCAACACCGTTGCAAAATTAGCCCCCTCCTCCGTTGCCACGGGAGGAGACAGCATGCCAGAGTCGGGGGAGGTATCCAGCCCACTGGCATCCCCAAGTTCCTCAACCCAGTCCGGGTCAAACTCGCACTGTTGTGTGAGAGGGTCGCCAGACCCTCCCAGCTCTCCTGGTCCTCCTCAGGTTGAAAAGATGGAGGAGGAGGGACATAAGGGACCCAAGGCCTCATCGGCGCCGGAACCGGCGTCGGGCGACGCCGGTCCGGCTCCATGTCCGGACCCGGGGAGAACCGGGAACGACGCCGCCCGGAGCCCCGGACGGCGTCGGAAACGGCACCGGGGACATCGGCGTCGGCGGAGGCGTGGTTAGGTCAACCGGCGTCGATGGGGGTTGCGGCACCACCGGAACCGGGTCGAGGCCGGGGCCGGAGCCGAGGCCGGGACGAAGGCTGGTGGGACAGGCGACGCCGGGACCGGAGTCGACGGCGACGCCGGAGCAACCCCATCAGGCCCGCGGGGCCCGAAGGCGCACCGGAGGGACCTTGAGGCCCGAAGAGGCGGGCCATGGCCGACAGGAATTTCTGTATTTCGGCCGGAGTCGCCCCGAACCCGGGTAGGACGGGTAATGCGGGAGCAACTCGACAGGCACGTCCGGGGCCGCGGGGACGGTGCCGACAGGGACCTCAGCCGAGTCGCGCGACCGGCGAGGCGAAGTCTTAGAGCGATGACGCCGCTTAGACTTCTTGTGCTTCGACTTACCGGAGGAGCGCGAAGACTTGGATTCCGACGAACGGCGGGGACTCCGCGTCCGGCCCTCGACCTCTCCCGGGACCGGGGCTTGCTGCGGCGCGGAGCCGACTGCCGGACTTCAAGGAGCTTTCGAGACCGCTCTCGCAAAGCCTTCGGATGAAGTTTCCGGCAGTCAGGGCACGACTTCGTGTCGTGGCCTCGGCCGAGACAGAAGAGACACTCGAGGTGGGGGTCCGTGATGGACATCATACGACCACATTCCTCGCAGGGCTTAAAGCCGGGCATCCCTACGACACCTTAGGAGTCGTGAAGACTCGTTGAAGAGAACAGTGAAAAATTTCACAAAAAAGATAGTCAAAAAGTGACTAGGGCACTGCTCTTCCCGGATCTGCGCTTACTGGCGCGGAAAAAGAAGAACTGACGTCAGCGCGCAGGGGCGGCGCCTAAGTACTGCCCACGACGTCATCCCGGCGATCACGACGCCGACGACGGACGCGGAGCCGCACGACGCCGCCTACCGACGCGCAAGGGTACTGCTACGCAAAAAACTTTCCGGATCCAGCCTGACGCCTGGGGATATTCTAAGGTAAGGAATCTGTCACTAACGTGTCTCTTTCAGATTTACTATCTTCTATATGTAATGCTTGTTTCTCAACAATGCCAAAGTTATTAGCAGACTTTATTGTCTCACCACCCATTTTTAACTTTGCCCCTCCCACCCCGATGGATTGACACACAACTAGTAGTAATAGAAATCTAATATTTACTAAAGTCGTCCCACAGTGTCAAAGTTATTACCAAGTGAACAATTGTGTGCCTCTCTTTTTTACTATATCTCCCCTCTCCTGTACAGTACCGCCCTGTCTGCTCCGAAGAAGGTTAGTAGCTTGGATTTGGATTCGTGCATTAGTGCAAAATTCCGAGCCACAGGATAAGTTTTATCTTTATTTTTTATGCCTCGCATGTGTACCAGCACATGCTTCTTTATCTGAAAAATGGTGCTGCCCTCATATTGCAGTCCACAGGAGCCTCTCCAGACATAAATGCAGAAATTTGATGTACAAGTGATACATTTACTTATCATTCTGGTACGTCCTAACACATCAGTTTATTAACATGTATGCCCACTGTTTCTGCAGACTTCACATTGGCCACATTTGCTGAAGCCATTCATCTCAGTCATCTATCTCCCTAGTGTTGCTAACCAGTTGATCTTTTTTGCTGGTGTGCATTATTTTTTTTCCTTGGATAGCCTCTTACTCGGGACCTGTCAAAGATGACTTGTTTCTCCATTTGCTTCAGTGGTGAAGTTATTTTTGGCTCCGATTAATTTGCCAAAAGGGATGCTCCATTTTAGAGGGATCAATCAGGGAGTTTAAAGCGCGCTACTCACCCGTGAGGGTCTCAAGGCACTGGGGGGGAGGGGGGGAGGGGGAGAGGGGGGCGACGTGCAGCTCAGATTCAGCTGAAAAGCCAGGACTTCCTGAGGGTGTGCAGAGTAGGGGAACGTCTGATGTTGACTGGGAGCTCGTTCCAGGCTTTGGCTGCGATTTAGAAGGCTCTTCCACCCGCTCTGGTTCTGTGGATGCGCGGTGTTTCTGCTATGGCGAGGTCGGCGGAGCGGAGGTTCCTTTTGGGTACGTCGAAGGAGACCCTTTCGTTGAGGTATTTGGGTCCGGTGTTGTGGAGGGATTTGTAGGCGTGGGTGAGTAGCTTGAAGGTTATTCTCTTCTCGACAGGTAGCCAGTGGAGGTCTCGCAGGCGTTGGGTGATGTGCTCATGTTGTGGGATGCCGAGGACAAGTCTGGCCGCCGTGTTCTAGATGGTCTGGAGTTTGCGTAGCAGGGATTTATTAATTCCAGAGTAAAGGGCGATTCCGTAGTCCAGTCTGCTTGTTATGAGTGCGTGGGTGTCGGTCTTTCTGGCTTCAGGGGGATCCACTTGAAGGTCTTGTGGAGGGTGTTGAAACAGGTGGAGGTGACAGCGTTGATCTGTCGGGTCATGGTGAGAGAGGAGTCAAGTATGATGCCGAGGTTCCGGGCGTGGTCCGTGGGGGTGGGGGAGTTGCCGAGGGCGGTGGGCCACCAGGAGTTGTCCCAGGCTGAGGGGGTGGGTCAGAGGACGAGGACTTCTGTCTTCTCCGAGTTGAGCTTCAGACAGCTGCTGCTCATCCAATCTGCGACGTCTTTTATTCCTTCTTGGAAGCTGAGTCTGGTGGCTTCGGGGTCCTTCGTGAGGGAGAGGATGAGCTGGGTGTTGGTGTAGGATACTATGCTGAGTCCATGCTGTCTGACGATGGCAGCGAGGGGGGCCATGTAGATGTTGAAGAACGTGGGACTAAGCGATGATCCTTGGGGTACTTCACAGTTGATCCCTGAGGGTTCGGAGAGGAAAGGTGGGAGTCTGATCCTTTGGGTTCTGCCGGCGAGGATACTGGCTGCGAGGGTGCGGTGGGAGACGGTGTCGAAGGCTGCGGAGAGGTCCAGTAGGATGAGGGCTGCGGTGTGGCCTTGGTCAAGGAGCGTGCGGAGTAGTCTGTGGCGGCAAGGAGGGCGGTCTCGGTGCTGTGGTTACTGCGGAATCAGGATTGGGAGGAGTCGAGGATGGCGTTCTCTTCGATGAAGTTTGTCAGCGGGGCGTTGACGATCTTCTCGGTGACTTTGGCTCCGAAGGGAAGGAGGGAGATGGGTCGTAGCTCTTCAGGTCAGTTGGGTCTGCAGCGGGTTTCTTGAGGCTTCACTTCTACGCGTTTCCAGTCGTCGGGGAAAGTGCTGGATTCGAAGGAGGCGTTGCTGGTGCGTTGTAGCTCGGGCGCTATGCGGCAGCGGCTCTGTGGAAGATGTTCGGCGGGCAGGGGTCCATGGGGGCTCCTGAGTGATTGTTCATGGTCGTGGTGGTCTCTTCGGTGGTGAACAGGGTCTAGGCGGTGATGGTGGTCTGGCTGTCGTCGCTGGAGGGAGGGTGGTGTCTGTTCGCTGAAGTTGTCATAGAGGGCCTTGATTTTCAGATGGAAGTAGGAGCCGAGCTTGTTGCAGAGGGCCTGGGAGGGGGTGATGTCCGTGGTTTCGCTGGGGGGTTTGGTGAATTCCTGGATGATGCTGAAGAGTTCCTTAGAGTTGCTGGAGTTGGTGAGTATCTTGCTCTGGATGAAGGTCCTCTTGGTGGATCTGATGCGTTGGTGGTATTCTGTCATGGCGTTCTTGTAGGTGGTGCGGTCTTCTGAGGATTTGCTGCTTCTCCAGTTCTTCTCGAGGCGTCTGCAGGTACGTCTGGATTCTTGGAGGTCGGCGGTGAACCAGGTGGCCTTCCTAGGGCGCTGTCTTTCGGTGTTGCGTAGGGGTGCGAGCTCGTCTGTGCAGTTGGTTATCCATATTTGGAGTTCTTTGCCTGCGAGGTTGGTGTCTGTCGGGGTGGGGCGGCATCGCGGTTGAGAGTGGAGTTGAGCTGCTTCTCGGTGACCTTGCTCCAGTTTCTTCGCGGCTGGCGGGGTGCAGGTTTGGGGGCGGTGGGTTTGTTGACGTGGAAGTGTACGCAGTGGTGGTCCGTACGGGGGGGGTTGTGTGGTGTGGCTGAAGTGGACGTTGTTACCTCCTGCGAAGATGGGGTCGAGGGTGTGTCCTGCCTTGTGGGTGGGTGTGGTGACGAGTTGTTTCAGTCAGAGGTTGGCAAGGTTGTCCAGGAGGGTGGCGGATTTGGGGTCGCTGAGGTTGTCGAGGTGGAAGTTGAGGTCTCCGATGAGCATGTAGTTCATGGAGGCGATGGCGTGGGGCGCGATGAGGTCGGCGATGGTAGTGGTGAACGCGGTTCGAGGTCCGGGAGGTCTGTAGGTGAGGGTGCCTCGTAGGGTTGTTCTGGGGCTGATCTGGATCTGGAAGTGGAGGTGTTCGGTGGTGGGCGGGCTGTCGCTCGAGCTGGAGGTGGTGAGTTGGAGGGAGCTTTTGTGTGCGATGGCAAGTCCTCCTCCTGGGCAGATCAGGCGGTCCTTCCTCTGAATCTTGTATCCGTCAGGGATGACTGTGGCGGAGGTGGAGTTGGTACAAGTTTCTGTGAAGAATGCGGCGTCTGGCGAGAGGGTGTCGAGGAGGTCCCAGATCTCTACGGCGTGTCTGTGCAGGGAGCGTACGTTGAGGATGCACCTCAGGGCTTCGGTGGTGTTGGCGTCCGGTGTGTGGGGTTGCGGAGGGTGGTGACGTTTTGGCGGCAGTGTCGGCAGGAGAACTGGCTGTGGTTGGTGTTTGGTGTGGACCGCTGGCAGTTGTTCGTTTATGGGCTTGAGATGTTGGCTAGCTGGATGGAGCACACTTTTCCCAGCTGTATCTTTTTGTTAATTTGGCCCTTTCTACCTCATCGTGTATGTCTAATAAGTAAATATGACATGAATGGATGCAGCTGGTGAATTTAAGATTGAGGGTATTGTTTAGATATGCAATATACCTTGCTGCCTCCTCTTTTTTCCCATTCCAAATCAAAAATAGGTTGTCTATCTGGGTCATAGCACTTTCTGTTTCGTGTGGTATTTAGTTTCAGATGCCCAGGCCACCTGCTCCTTCCACCAGCCCATGAATAGATTTGCATAGCTGGGGGCAAAAAAGGTGCCGATCCCGGTTCCAGTTTTTTGTATGAATTAACTAGCCACAAACAAAAAGATGTTATTACTGAGGATGATCTTTATCTTAGCATAACATTATGATCATGCAAGGCTAATGACCTGCTTCTAAATAAGTATTCACATGCTTTGAGCCCATCCCGATGTTCAATGCAGGTGTAAAGAGATAATACATCCAAAGTTACCAAAAGTTACGTTTGTTCCCAATTTATCCCAGTTATTTTACTTATGAAGTCAGTACTATCTCTACAATATGATTGAATATTCAGGACAAATAGCATGAAGTGATTTAGGTACTTTGAGTTCTCCAGAAGGCTACCGATTGATGCTGCAGTGGGTTACCTGGTGGTTTTAGTGCACCTTTATGTACCGTCGGCAAAAGATAGAACACCGGGGTGATGACTGGTTTGTCATTTCTTAAATATTCGTATTCCTTATGGTCGATTATTCTCCTGTCTCTCCATTCTCCCAGCACATCAACATACCTACATATTGTCTCCCAATAATCCATGATGGATACTTTTTCATAGCATGCTGTGTCCTTTAGTTGCCAATATGACTCCTCTCTGTAGTCCTCGATGTCCCACAGTACAACATTGCCCCTCTTATCAGAGGGTTTTATGATTATGCTGTGGTCATTCCGTAATTTCCCTCTGTTGGGACTAACATATTGTGTTGTCTATACTCTTGGTACCCATATTCTTTTTAATATCATGTACAAGCATATCATGAAACAAGTCAATGTTATCTTTAGTGGAATTCAGGTTATATTTGAATTTAGGCTTAAGTCCACTGTGGCTGGTTGAATCGGTTTCAGTGCCCATATTCATGAAACTTTCCTCTGGTAATTCCTCACAATCCGTTTCTAACATATATTACGTTTTTAACTCTTCAATGTCTTCGATCTTAAGACCGCCTGGGTCCAATGTTCATGTCTCTTGCCTCTAAGGAGATGTTTCAATTTATGAATAAACAGAAAGATATCAGCATGTGACGTTGAGTCTGGTCCAAAAGACAGCACTATGTCAAGGAGTGATCGTTCAACATCTGTTAAGATGTATTTAGGTAAGTTAATAACAGTTATGTTGTTCTCACTATCTGTTCTTCATTGTGGATCCTTCCTTTGCACCTGCCTTTTCCCACAGTGTTGTGTTCTTGCCTATCACACACCCTCACCACCACCTTGACCGTTTCCTCTTTCGTCCCCTCCCCTTGGTCTTCCTCTTAGTTTTCTCACAGTAGTTTGTCTTTCCTGGTAGGTGAGGTGGAGCTAGTCTAAAAAAGTTGTCGGTGTTCTTGTTTCTGTGTATGTCCCTCCTGTGTCTGAGCTGAAACACTGTTGTTTTGGGTTGTCTCCCACACTTGCTTCTTTCCTAATGGAGTCAGATTTTCTTCTCTGCATAGTCCTTTTTGTCTCTAAGGAATTTGCCTCTTTCTCTGTTTTATTTCTTCCTTGAAGTAGGCCAAAGTCTGCCACCTCCGTTATGTCCTTGGTTGCAAGTTCTGTTGTCTTTGTCGTGGTTGGCATAGATCTCAGTTTTTAATTGTTATTTCAGAACATATCTGCACTAGGTCAGTATCTACAAATTTGATCAAGAGCTCCATTCATTCCTCTCCTCGAGTCTGCGGTCAGATCCCCCCATTCCTCTAGCAATTTGGGATTAGGGTGCTGATAAGTGGGGGTGAAGATCCTAAATCCTCTTCGGACCGTCTTGAGTTGTAAATAATTCTTCAGTGACAATATCTCCCACCATTTACTGATCTCTTTTTTTGTTAATTTTTCTAAAGCTGTAAGTTTCTGTTTAAAAGTCCTGTTTGCCTGTATTGCGGGCTCCCCGTTGCTTTGTGCTTGTGTTTCTCTGGTTTCTCCCTATATACATCTTTGGCTGCTTTCTCCCATTCCGTATTTTTTTCTCTCATGGTGTATGTCTTAGCACCACCATGTGAGTGTTTCACCTGAGCAGCTATGCTCGCTGCACTACGCCCTCTCCTGTCATAGTTTCGCCATGGCTCCGGTTTGCCATAAAATGCCTGCCCAATTGCCTCTTTTTCTTCTCGTTTTGATGAAGTGATTTAGCAGGAGACTGTGTCTTTTAGCGGGTCCTCCAACTCGCTATTAAGCCTCGCTCAACCAGCACAATAATACTTTATCCTCTTGCAATGCCGCTTCTAGGCACGCTTCTCCTTGTCTGTTGGTGGGCCATGGGAGTCCCGTAAATTACTCAATCAAGTTCACTCATTCGGCACAGTGGGGCTCTACCACCGCTGACGTTTTTGTGGGTAGGCATATGCCGGTCCTACCATGTCTGCGTGCTATTGAATATAACACGTGGAATGACTCATCTAACATATATATATATACTGTATAAAGCTGTAATACTGTGCCTGGAGTGGTAAAAGGCTTTTGTCATTTTACAGCTCGGCATGGGCAGCACTGTGCTAGTCCTATGCTTAAAGACTTTGCTGTAGAAATTGTATTTGTATTTATATAGCGCTTACTACCCCTGACGAGGCGTCAAAGCGCTTTTTTGGCGAGTAGCACGCTACTCCGGAACCCATAAGGATTAGTATGACAAAAGACTTTGTCCCCTTCTATCTCGGCGTGGATGGCACTGTGCTAATCCTATGCTTAAAGACTTTGACAGAAAAGCAGACATTTGAGGTGAGCAGATCTAGAGTGTTGCTGGTGTTGAGGGTGCTCTATACAGGAGCCTAACTTTGAGAGCAACCTAGAGTTCACTGATATATATATATATATATATATATATCCAACAATTCCTTCGTTTTGAAGAAAAAGGGTCGCACTCCAGCAGTGATAGTACAAGTGATTAATTTATTCTTAAATCATTTCCAGCAAGCACAGACCACCCAACGCGTTTCGGTATTTCAAATAGAGCCGTGAGCAAGGTATTTGAAATACCGAAACGCGTTGGTTATATATATATATATATATATATATATATATATATATTTGGGTTGGTGGGCACCCTGCCATAATGCAAGGAAATAAAGCACATTCTATGCAAGCGGATTCTATGCATCAGCATCGGGCGTACAGTCGTTTCTCTGCTGGTGGAAGAACAATGTGTGTTCGAGATATCAGCGGGTGTCTGTTCCCGCACGCCAAGGCCACCCGTTGAGAGTTGTAAGACCTCATGATGGTGTTTGGAAGAAAAAACAAGCATTTACAATGCAATAGGTCTCGCTATGACATTATTTTGAGCTATTGACATTGTAAATGGCAATGCCTTTAAAAAAATTAAAAGGCATTGTTATTTACAATACCAAAAGCAACACCTATTGCATTGCATAGCGCGGTGTCCGTGAAGAAGGCGCCGCGCTTATTAAAGTAACAATTGAGTAAACAGTACCAATGCTTTCCAGGACTTCAAGTATTAGCAGGAAACAGCCAGGAAACTGTCGAAAGTGAGCGGCCTCTTACTGAAACTTGGAGTGATGCGCCTATTGTCATAGTTTGAATTCCTATAGCGCTACATACCGACTTTAGCCAACTCTATGCGCTGTAAATAACTGATGTTAATATTACTTAATATATATATATATATATATGCTATTAAAATTACCGGGCTCGGAAGAAGAGAAGGGCGAGTCTTACGGTAGCCTGAATTCCAACTCCTGATTTTCAGATCGCTGCATTTGTCTTCGGCAGTCGTTCAACTCACTGAGCCATCCGGCCCAGTCAACCATTCAAAATCTTCTACACAACTGATTATCGGGTCTTTTGTAGAGTAAAGGGGCAAGGTAGAAGGTGTAAAAATAAGTCTGGCTGACTCTTCTCCAATTCTACCAGCATTTGACAGGCATCAGCCTGTCAGGAAGGCTTCGAATTTGACAACAGACTAGTTAGCCCCAGGTGAAGGAGCTGAATTTATCTGAAATATCAATTTCCGACAATGTACTCCGAATGTGCGAGGCCCTCCCCAGGAAGCGGGCGGGAGGTAATGCAGACATATTTGTGCAGTGAGGCAATGAGCAAAACCTTGTGACGTGGTATTTAATAAGTGAAGCACTTCCGACATCCATATTTCTCCTTCATGAAAAATAAATGTTAAATAGGCTTTGGTCGTCGCTGAGGAGATCCAGATGCAAGAAAGGGCAGCCTGGCAAGACTGCTCAGAAGCTTGACTGCCTGCTGCCGAGATCTGTGAGAGTCCTGGGGGCGGCCAATTCAGCGTTTCTTCTTTACAGAGCAGATAAAAGACTTGTCAATGCCTTGCCTAACAGTAGCCCCTTTCCTAGAAGCACAAATTAATCATTCCCGTGTCATTCGCTATATAGTGGGAAACATTTTCAATATACTGGCGGCCAGAGGTGACCTGTCCTATATGTTAATATGCATATTATGACAGGACGATGCACCTGAGAGGACTACATGCGTGCGGCACAGCGTGTGGGTGACCGGTCAGTGGCGGAGGCCTCCCTGCAAGGGATGGGGCCCCTGGCAATTCCCATCCACTCGAGCTGACAAGCTGAGGAGGCCCCCTTAGTGCATAGAAGTCCGCAAACGCTGCCTGGCGGGGGCTCCGGCGCGTCCGTTAGGCCCCTGTGACTGAATGTACCCCACCCCTAACTATTGGCCTTATAAAAGCACTGTCCTATCACGATATAGCTCGATATTCGTTCACGGGAGAGCACTCTGTAGCACTGATCGTGGCCATAGCGTGCATCCATCCCTCTGTGGTTTCTTCCCCTCAGTAAAACCCCCTTCCGTGTGGGGTCCTGAATTCTCTGGCACGGGGCAGCGGGCCGTGTTTACACCGCCCGGCTCCTCTCGGTGGACCGTGGTTGGCCAGCAATGCCTGGCGAGGACCGCCTGTCCTTCTCCCGCCTGAAGCGGGGAGCTATGGGCAGCAGGACAACGCACTGACAGGTCTGGCATCTACTTCCGGCGCTTCGAGGCTGGACATGCTCGACATTAAGCGCTATGCCAGCAAACATAGTTATTCAACCCAATGGTAGTTAAGGTGGTCTGGCTGCAATGATTATATTACTCTTTCATACTACTAATAGTTCTAAAATACGCTAGCGATTATTAATTATTAATAATAATGCCAACAATATACTGATTAATAATGAAAATGATAATGAACTGCCCTATGTGGGAAGCTTTGATGAAGTCGACATGCGATTTGTGGAGAGCGGTTTTGTTTTTCCTCACGCACTGCACGCACTGCTCTATAGTAGTTTAATGGCTCTTACGGCACCCTGGAAAAGATTCGAAGGACTGACTGCAGCTTTTACATCGAGGTGTCTGTGGAGGTCGGGAGGGGATGGGATGGGGCATGTAATTTTTTGCAACATTATGCCATGCTGGAACCTGAGCGTGTCATCGTGGCATCAAGGCGCCTTAACAGCACATGTAACGAACTAGTCACTGTGATTGTCGGATCTAGCCAACTGTGATACCTAAATAAATATATACACACGTATGTACAAGATGAAGAGACAGACACCTAAGTACATGAATGAAAGAGTAGATGCGTCAATGAGTTAATTGATGTATACATATGATCGACAGACACGATCCAACATTCGGTATAAATACATAAATAAGCGAATGAATGAATGGATGGGTGAACACACAAACTACCTAAAAAGAGCCTTGCTCAGCTTAATGAACATATAGATGAACACATAATAAGTAGGTGAATGGGTGACCGGCTAGTTGAGTAAACAAGCATCGATCTCTTGTCTTTATGGGGCCATGTGTTTCTAATTAGAAACACATCGCCCCATAAAGATGAGAAAGTGCTTTGCGACAGCCGCAAAGCAGACGACCCAGTCCGGACGAAAAGGCGAAAGGGCGTCACCAAAAAACCCTCATTTCCAATGGCAGGCCACCGTTTAGCATAAACGGTGACGCCAGCCAATGAAAATGAGGGGCGGGGCTTCAAGTCCCCTTCTCAAATCTACTCTCCTACAAAATCTCTTGCCCAGCGAGCAGCGCTTTGCGCTGCAACGCCAGGCGAGACCTAAAAATATATTAGTAATATTGAGCATCCAATCTGAAAGAGACACGTTAGTGACAGATTCCTTACCTTAGAATATCCCCAGGCGTCAGGCTGGATCCGGAAAGTTTTTGCGTAGCAGTACCCTTGCGCGTCGGTAGGCGGCGTCGTGCGGCTCCGCGTCCGCGTCGTGATCGCCGGGATGACGTCGCGGGCAGTACTTAGACGCCGCCCCTGCGCGCTGACGTCAGTTCTTCTTTTTCCGCGCCAGCAAGCGCAGATCCGGGAAGAGCAGTGCCCTGGTCATTTTTTGACCATACTTTTGGTGAATTTTTCACTGTTTTTTCATCTTTCAAGGTGTCGTAGGGATGCCCGGCTTCAAGCGATGCGGCGCCTGTGCGCGGATGATGTCCGTCACCGACCCGCACTGGGAGTGTCTCTTCTGCCTCGGCCGAGGCCACGACACGGAGTCTTGTACCGACTGCCAGGCCCTCCACCCGAAAGCTTTGCGAGAGCGGTCTCGAAAGCTCCTCGAGGCCCGGCATTCGGCTCCACGGAAGCCCCGGTCGCGTGAGAGGTCCAGGGGTCGATCGCGGAGTCCACACCGGTCGTCGGCGTCGAAGTCTTCTTCGTCCGGTAAGCTCGAAACACAAAAAGTCCAAAAAGCATCATCGCTCTAGGACTTCGCCTCGCCGGTCTCGCGACTCGGCTGAGGCCCCTCCCGGCACCGTCCCGCCCCGCGGCCCCGGACATGCCTGTGGAGCGCCCCCGCCATACCCGCCCTTCCCGGGTTCGGGGGCGGATCCGGCCAAAGTGCAGGAATTCCTGTCGGCCATGGCCCGCCTCTTCGGGCCTTCAGGCCCCTCCGGTGCGCCTTCGGGCCCTGCGGGCCCTGATGGGGTTGCTCCGGCGTCGCCGGCGGCTCCGGCCCCGGCGTCGCCCGTGCCTCCAGCCTCGATCCCGGCTCCGGCCCCGGCCTCGATCCCGGCCCCACAACCCCCATCGACGCCGGTCGACCTACGCGACACCTCCGCCGGCGCCGATGTCTCCGGTGCCGTTCTCGGCGCCGCCCTGGGCTCCGGGCGGCGTCGTCCCCTGTTCCTTCCGGCTCCGGACATGGATCCGGACCGACGTCGCTCGACGCCCGGCTCCGGCGCCGATGGGACCTTGGGTCCCAACTGTCCCTCCTCCTCCTTATTTTGAACCAGAGGAGGACCAGTTGGACTGGGAGGGGTCTGATGACCCTCTGACACGACACTGTCAGTATGATCAGGACTGGACAGACAGTCTAGGGGAGGCCACTGGTCTTGATACTTCCCCTGACACTGGCATGCTGTCTCCTCCCGTGGCTACGGAGGAGGGAGCCAATTTTGGTACGGTGTTGCGTACGGCAGCTGGGGCCTTACGTCTCCAACTTCCTACTTTAACGGTCAAGCCTAACATCTTGACAGAGGTGCTTCAGCCGGCAGCCTCCTCTGCGGAGACTGTGCTGCCGTTTAACGACGCCCTCACTGACGTTCTTTTGGGCGCCTGGTCCAAGCCCAACACAGGGGCTCCTGTGGATCGGAACGTGTCACGACGCCATCGCCCAGCTCCGGGCGACCCCCTGTTTCTCTCTGTCCACCCCACTCCTGAGAGCTTGGTTGTCCAAGCCTCCGCTTCCCAAACCGCCTTCCCTACCGCTCCTCCGGATAGGGAATCCAAACGCCTGGATCAGTTTGGGAAGAAGGGTTTTCTTCCTCCAGTGCTGGCTTGCGGTCCGTTAACACCGCTTGTCTTTTGGGCCGATATACCCACTCCCTGTGGGATTCGGTGGCGGATGTTTTGCCCCAGTGTCCTGAGGAGGTCCAGACACTGCTTTCCCGCGCCATTGCGGAAGGAAGGGATGCGGCTAAATACACAATACGTTGTGGCCTTGACACCGCCGACTCGCTGGGCAGGTCTATTGCAACGACGGTGGCGCTCTGACGCCACGCCTGGCTGAGAACCACTGGTTTTTCAGGGGATGTCCAGAATACTCTCATGGACATGCCCTTTGATGGAGTCGGTCTTTTTGGGTCCAAAGCAGACCATGCGTTGGAGCGCTTTAAGGACTCACGGGCTACTGCCAAGTCCCTGGGCCTTTCTGCTACACGCCCTCCGCTGACTTCTGCTTTTCGCCCCTATCGTGGCCACGGTAGGGGCGCCCTTCACGTCAGCAGCCCAGCCACCGGCCCGCGCAGCAGGCGTCTTCGCGTGGCCGAGGACGTGGATTCCGCCGTGGCGGATCGGGCAACCAGCGTGCGGGTCAGGCCACCACCTCCAACCCGTCCGCGGCCTCCAAGCCCTCCTAGTCCCTCCTTTCAGGTGCACAGCACGCCAGTAGGGGGCAGGGTCCGCCATCACCTTCCCCACTGGCGTACCATCACCTCGGACAGGTGGGTCTTGGACATTGTCCGAAGGGGCTACTCCCTCCCTTCGAGACCACCCCCCAGCCATGCCACCTCAATTCCACCGCATGTCAGGGGATCACTTGGTGCTTCTACAGAAGGAAGTCGCGGCCCTCTTGACCAAGAGGGCCATCGAGCGTGTTCCGACCCCAGAAGTAGGGCGTGGTTGCTACTCCCACTACTTTCTGGTGCCCAAAAAGGACAAGGAGGACATGTGTCCTATCTTGGACCTCCGGAACGTCAATCGCTTCCTCCCGGAAGGAGAAGTTCAAGATGCTCACCCTAGCTCAGGTCTTGACTGCCCTCGACCCTGGAGACTGGTTGGTAGCGTTGGACTTGCAGGACGCATATTTCCACATCCCCGTCCTGCCGGCCCACCGGCATTACCTTCGGTTCACGGTAGGCCCCGAGCATTTTCAGTTCACCGTGCTCCCCTTTGGCCTTACAAGTGCCCCTCGGGTGTTCACGAAAGTGATGGCGGTGGTCGCAGCTCATCTGCGCCGGGCAGGGGTTTCAGTCTTCCCCTACCTCGACGACTGGCTGCTGAAGGCGGGCTCGTCCCAGGCAGTCGTCTCCCACCTCCAGACTACGGCCGAACTCCTGCACTCGCTGGGGTTCTCCATCAATGTGCCGAAGTCGCATCTGATTCCTTCTCCACAGCTCCTTTTCATCGGAGCGGTTCTGGACACGACGCAGTTTCGGGCCTATCCTCCCGAACGGCGAGTCCGGGATATTCAGGCTATGATTCCGATCTTTCAGCCTTTATCCTGGGTTTCGGTACGGATGACCCTGAGGCTGCTGGGCCTCATGGCCTCCTGCATCCTGCTGGTCAATCATGCCAGATGGCATATGCGGGCTCTGCAGTGGGACCTGAAGTTCCAGTGGGCGCAGCACCAGGGCAACCTGTCCGATCACGTCCAGATCTCGGAGGGGACTGCAAGACAGTTGCAGTGGTGGCTCTCGAACCGGCAATGGGTCATGGGCAGATCCCTCTCCCTTCCCCAGCCAGAGCACACAGTTGTGACGGACGCGTCCCTTCTGGGTTGGGGCGGTCACATGGGAGAGGCGGAGATCAGAGGCCTCTGGTCTCCGGCGGAGTCCCGGCTCCATATCAACCTTCTGGAGCTCCGGGCGATCCAACTTGCACTCAAGGCATTCCTTCCCTCTGTCAAAGGGAAGGTAGTGCAGGTGTTCACAGACAACACCACCGCCATGTGGTACTGCAACAAACAGGGCGGGGTGGGGTCTTGGACCCTTTGTCAGGAAGCTCTGTGCCTCTGGACATGGCTGGAACATCAGGGCATGTTCCTGATGGTTCAACACCTGGCAGGTTCCCTGAACGCCAGGGCGGACGAACTCAGCCGCAGGTGCATGATGGATCACGAATGGCGTCTTCACTCGGAAGTGGCGCAAGGACTCTTTCTACAATGGGGAGAGCCTTGGTTAGATCTATTCGCCACCGAAGAGAACGCGCAATGTCATCAGTTCTGCGCGTTAGAATTTCCAAGGCGGCACTCGCTCGGAGACGCTTTTCGTCACGAGTGGAGTTGCGGTCTGTTGTACGCCTTTCCGCCTATACCACTTCTACCCAGAGTGTTGAAGAAGATTCGGCACGACCGGGCCCAAGTCATTCTTGTGGCTCCGGACTGGGCTCGAAGAGTTTGGTACCCCGAGCTACTCAATATGAGCGTAGATCCCCCGATCCGTCTGCCTCTTCGGGAGGATCTTCTGTCGCAGCAGCAGGGGACGGTCCTCCACCCGAACCTGTCCAGTCTACACCTGCTTGCGTGGAGATTGAGCGGCGGCAGTTGATTCCTTTCGACTTGCCTCCCGAAGTTTGTGATGTGATTCTGGCAGCCAGGCGTCCCTCCACTAAGGTGGTATACGCCTGCAGGTGGAACAAATTTGTGGCATGGTGCACAGCAAAGGCTGTGAATCCCCTTTCTGCCCCTCTTTCTGAGGTCCTTCTGTTCCTTCTCTCTCTGGCCCAACAGGGTTCTGCCCTGGGTACCATCAAGGGTTATCTTTGTGCTATCTCGGCCTTCCTCAGGCTCCCTGATCAGCCCTCCCTTTTCAAGTCCCCTGTTGTTAACAGGTTCTTAAAAGGCATTACTCACCTCTTTCCTCCTGTTCCGTTTGTGATGCCTCAGTGGGACTTGAACTTGGTTCTTACCTTTTTAATGTGCGCTCCCTTTGAGCCTCTACATAACTGTCCTCTTCGTCTTCTGACTCTGAAGACAGCCTTTCTGGTGGCCATCACCTCCGCTCGGCGGGTGAGTGAGCTCCAGGCTCTATCTTGCAAACCTCCCTTTCTGTCTGTTCATCCAGACAAGGTTGTTCTTCGGACCGCGTCCGTCCTTCTTGCCAAAGGTGGTTACTGCTTTCCATATTGGGCAGACCATCACTTTGCCCACCTTCTTTCCGCCTCCGCATCCTTCCAGAGAGGAAGAGAGGCTCCACCGTCTGGACCCAAAACGTGCGCTCTCCTTCTATATTGACCGCACAAAACACTTCCGGGTGGATGACCAGCTCTTTGTTGGCTACGTGGGCGCCAAAAAGGTCGGGCGGTGCACAAGAGGACCATCTCCCGCTGGGTTACCTTGTGCATCAAGACCTGCTATTCTTTGGCGAAGAAGGAGCCTCCTGTTGGGCTGCGTGCCCATTCCACAAGGGCAACGGCTGCTACCACGGCCTTGGGCCGCGGTGTTCCGCTGCCGGTTATTTGTCAGGCAGCTACGTGGGCCTCGCTGCACACGTTTACAAAGCATTACTGCCTTGACAGTCGGGTCCGGAGGGACGGCTTCTTTGGCCGTTCTGTCCTCCAGGACTTCCTTGTCTGATCTTTGTTCGCAGACCCACCACCGGGGTTGGTATTGCTGGGGTATCTATTCTAAGGTAAGGAATCTGTCACTAACGTGTCTCTTTCAGATGCACAAGTTACTAACTTGTGTAACGATATATCTGTAAGAGACAGTAGTTAGTGACAGATTCCCTACCGCCCCACCCATCCTCCCCGTTCTGCGAACTGATTTCTAGGGTTAAGGACATCCCTTTCAGGGCCCTAGTATTTTTCAGACACCTATGTCAGCTTCTTGCATGGCTCTGCGTTCCTGGCGCGGAAAGTCGTGTACAGAACTGACGTCAGCGCGCAGGGGCGGCGTCTAAGTACTGCCCGCGACGTCATCCCGGCGATCACAACGCCGACGACGGACGCGGAGCCGCACGACGCCGCCTACCGACGCGCAGAAGGTACTGCTACGCAAAAACTTTTCCGGATCCAGCCTGACGCCTGGGGATATTCTAAGGTAAGGAATCTGTCACTAACTACTGTCTCTTACAGATATATCGTTACACAAGTTAGTAACTTGTGCATTACGTCTACTATTTACTTTTTACTCAAACTGCACAAGAGCCTAAAAATTCCCTTGGCAATCCGATTGTTAGCTCCATTGGATTGCTACCAGAGAACACTTCAAGATTCATAGATACCTTCCTTGCTCAGTATGTAACATCACTACCTTCTTACTTGCGAGATTCTATTGACTTCTTGAATAAAGTTCAGGGAATCACCTGGAAAGAGAACTATCTAATGGTTACGATAGATGTGACTAATCTCTACACTTCTATTCAACATGAAGATGGTGTTACAGTTGTAAAATAGTTCCTTCGAGCAAGATCGATCAGCTACATGGAACATACTAGCATGCTCATGGAAATGTTAAATTTCTGCCTAACCCATAATGTGTTTATGGTAAATGAAGACTACTATCTACAAAAGCAAGGGACAGCTATGGGGAATTTTTTTTCGCCCCAACATATGATAACCTTTTGATGGTAACAGATATTTCAGAGGAACTGGAAAATACTGAAACTGGACGAAACATAGTAACACATATCAGTTTGCAATCCAGAACAAAAGACAAACATATTAGCAGATATCAGTTGACAGACTATAACACCAGGCACAAATACACTATGCAATAGGTCTCGCATCTGTGAGAGTTTGAGCTATTGGCATTGTAATTTACAATGTCTTTTATTTTTGTGTTTTTAAAACCTGCAAGCAGTGCGTAAACCTACTTTGTACTTATAGTCCTTGCTTATGAGATGCATGTCTGGCATTAAAAGAGGCGCGGTTACTGCCAGCCTTGCTTCTCGTAAGCAACAACTAGAAGTACAACGTGCATGTTTCTGCACCGCTTGCAGATTGTCAACACACAAATAAAAGGTATTGTCATTTACAATGCCAATAGCTCAAACTCTCACAAATGCGAGACATAATTGCATTGCAAATGCTTGTTTCCTTTGTGGTGTTGGTGAGAAAATAAAGAAAAATAGGTAAATTACCTGTGACTATGGTGCCGCTTATTCCCCGACCAAGGAGGAGAACGGGAAGATGTATATATATATGTGTGTGTATATATATATATATATTTTCCAGTAATCCGGTCTCAGTCAATCAGCGCGCTTTACAGCTGGCGTTTGGGCTAGACCGCTCGCCCTTCAACATTCATTTTAACCAAGGAGACGCCACACTCTGTGAACTGGATTTGAAAGATTTATTGCAGCTTTACAAATGCTCCACCAACGCGTTTCGACCATTCGGGGTCATTGTCAGAATAAATAACTTTGTTCTCTTGATGTCAAATCACAAGAGGCTGAGCAATTTGTAAAGGTCACCACCACCCTGAGATGGCATTATTAAAATATATTTACACGTTGGGTTAGGTGTTGACTTTCATTTTTGTCTTTTTTATTACATGTTTTGGACCAGTTAGATTGAAAACAGGGAACTGTTTATTGAAAATATTAAAATACTGAACTATACAGCTTGGTTATCTTTGTAAAAAAAATGACGAAAAAACTGCCTTTTTTACCTACTTGAGACTACAGAATTTTTTAAATAGTCAGTTTGCTTTGTCAACAAAACACATTCTGTGTGTAGACAGGAAAAGTTATTATATCAGAAAATAATGGCACTGATTAGAATTAGAATGTTCTGGAATGGGTTATCTTTGATTAAAGTAATAGAATATTTAACAGTGGACACTGCTAAACCTGACCAGGGTTGATTATGGGTTTCATTATGATGTTGAAATCCATACTTGACAGGCACCTGTGAAACATTTCATGTGTCACTCTGAAATATGGGTTTTATACTATGCATTATGTGCAATAAAACCACAAATACAATGTGACCTCAGATTGGCATATTACATATTTCAGAAGAAAAAGTTATACTTTTTTTTGTTTGTTTTTTAAAGGGTTCTGGGTTGCACCACATGGAAAGATATTCTTCTATGTATGAATTTAGTGACAATAATTGTGGTGTAATTAGTTTGTTATTGTCTGTTTTTATAAAAGGAGGTGTCTAGCAGAATGTCTGTAGGGCTGACATTCTTGACGTGTATTAGGCTGGACAACTGAACATGGTTTTTAAAAACCGCTTTTGATAATGCATTGGTTTGTATGGTCACCTCTCTTTATATTCCTCCCTAAAATGAGTTGTATACGTTTGTGTGTGCTTCTTTCTATAAGAGTTTCACCTCTGTATATTTAAGTCTTTTGTAGCCTTTTCCAATTTGTGCTCAGCATATTGATAATCTAGTTGCAAAGCGTTTCATGAAGTGGTCGACTGACAGGTAATCTACCCGGCTGATAGAGTGTAGTGCAAACCAATCGAAGTAGATTCTTTGAGCAACTAAACATGGTATGCTCATAATTGAAACCACTCCGGCTTCCGCAAAACGGTCTGCTGGTCTTGTTAGATGCCCTGTTTAATTTTCCATCCGAAAGAGAGTTGTTACACACTGCAGCATCTTAGCAAAAATATTGTAGTTAAGACGCAAGCGATGGTGCACCATTACTGATCACGCTAATGGCAGCACAGCGTTCTGTTGAGTTGGTGTCTTTTAATTTGTTCATAGCAAACAACCTCAGTGATCACCCAAAAAAGGAAAGTATTAGGTAAAAATCTACTAGAATAGAAAATAAAGCATGTGTTCTCAAATGAGCATCACTTACCCACTGCTTTTATTTGTTTTGATTTAGTCCAGACAGATTCTGTGGAGGGAGCCATTGGATGGTTAGGAAGTTGGCAATGTAATTTGTAGATTGAATGCATGTTTTCTTTTGAAGGCTTTGTTAGAAAACTAAAGTAAAAATATGCTAAAGCAAAGTAACTCTCACAATATGCTGATTGTACATCTCACCCCCAGGACTTCATACCTGCTTTGTGTGCAAGGAGGCTGATCCAGCTGTGAAACGCTGCACAGTTACGTTATGTGGGAAATACTATCATGAAGCATGCGTGACAAAGTACCCACCAGCCTTGATCCAGAACAGAGGCTTCCGCTGCTCCTTACATATTTGCATTACCTGCCATGCCACTAACCCCACCAATCTTTCTTCCTCGAAAGGTAACTCCTATGAATCCACTGTGTACGCCTGCAGATCGTTGAATGTTTTGATATATTTGTCATTGCATTTTGGATGCTTATCTTTTGTTAGGTCGTTTGATGCGCTGTGTGCGATGTCCAGTTGCGTATCATGCCAATGACTTCTGCCTAGCTGCAGGCACAGTGATCCTTGCCTCCAACAGCATGATTTGCCCCAACCATTTTACACCAAGAAGGGGTTGCAAGAACCACGAACACATCAACGTCAGCTGGTGCTTTGTCTGTTCAGAAGGTAAAGCTTTGGACGTCTGCTTAATGCTAAATATGTCTTTGCAGGATATGGGTGGTTTTGTCTGCTCCTTATGATACAGAGGGGGCAAATTGTATTACTTTTACTGAGGGGCAATACATTGCTATTGTCTCAGTGTGCTTGCGAAAAATTGTGCGTCTGGGTGCAGTGACCCAGAATGTTTTGACGTGCAGTGTTCCATATTGTTACAAACTTATCTTTCAAATCTGCCCTCTATTGGCAAAACAAAAAAGTTTTTAAAAAAAATGGTGAGGCTTAGTTTTATGCATGTGCTATATTGTTAGTAAGAGGGAGGGGTCCAGATTAACACACCTTTCCTTTTTGAGGGGTCAACAGAGGTCCTTGAGTTCACTTCTCACAAGTAGTGGGGTGCTATTCTGAGATGCCATGTCCTTGGACTAAAGGGTCTGTGTTTTAATATTTAGGGTTTAAGGCAACCTTGCGCTTAGGCTGCAAGCAACTCTGTCACATTGACTGTGCTTGGCCTTGAGAATCTTGCAGGTGTACAGTGAGCGATCCTGAATCTTGCACACAGGCAGCTTGGGTGTTTCTAATATTATCCATGATGGTATCTTTACTAGTGTTCATAAACACAGAATATCTCAAAATGTTGTTGCAACCTGGAATGCTTCCTTACCGAATAGGAAGAGACACCTCTGCAGTATCTCCTCCATTTGGCGAAATCAGATTTATAATTCTCTTCAAGTGAATTAAATCTTGAATTTATTTTCCAATTGTTTCTGTCTTCTTTGATAAAGTAATTCTAAAATGATAACTCGGATGTCTATTTCCACTTAAGTAGCTTTTCCAATTCTAATTAGTTTCTTTTGAAAAAAATAATTAACTTGGTTTTGTTTCTGTGGCCACACAGTGGTGTGTCAGCACCCTCACAGTCTAGCATGATATTCATTGCTTTTTGGTGATGAGTTCAGAATTTTTTCTGTTTTATTTTTCATTTCGTTGTAAATCTGCACCTATATTTGTGTGTGCAGATTTAGTAATCTCTTTCACCACTATCCCCACTAGTACATCTGGAAAGCAGTGCAGATTTTCAGGCAGACAACTGGGAATGTCGGTTGACGCTTCCCTCAGTCTCTTGTTCTTGCTGTAAGGCGTTTTGCATAGAGAGAAACTATGCACTGGAGAAACTGAACACCCATAGCCCCCACACCAAGTGTAAACACTCTCTTTATTGCCCTGAAGAAAGGCCTTTCTCGTTTACCCCCAAAACTCATGGTGATCTGTTCACCTTTTCATCCTGGAATCGTTGACCAGTTACAGGATGGGAAGAGACGTTAGTGGAGATTGGGAATTCTCACAAACTTCCAGTGAAAGCCATGCCTGGGAAAGCCTACTTTAAACTCCATGAGTGGGATTTATGAGCACAGATTTATGCTCACTCGTGGCAGACATGAATACAGTTGTAAATGCATTTACACCAGCCACAATTCCTTGTGTAAAATCCTGGCAGACGTAAAATAGTTACATTCTGTTGTACATTTAGGATTATGGCTGAATTTTCCTTGGTGAATTGGGCTCTGTGTATCTTGAGAATTCTATTGAAACCAATTGGAGTTTGCAATCTGGACTACCCAACAAAAATGTGTATTTTTTCCTTTGCCAAGTAAAGAAAAATTGTGAACAGAAAAATACACAAATTACAGCAGTAACTATATTGGACTGGAACCACATTAGTGACCAAAAGCTGATGAATATTGTCTTGCTTACACTTACCACTATTTCTTCTCTCTCTCTCTCTCTCTCTCGTGTGTGTGTGTGTGTGTGTGTATATGTGTGTATATGTGTGTATATATATATATATATATATATATATATATATTCCTTCCATCTGATAGAGACATCTAGCCGCAGATTCCTTAACTGAGAATATCCCCAGGCGTCAGACTGGATCCGGAAAATTTTGCGCAGCAGCACCTCTGCGCGCCGGGGGGCGGCGCCACTTGGCTCTGCCCTGACGTCGTTCCCGGACATGTCAGTGGAGCCATATAGGACCCGCCTGGCGCGCTGACGTCAGTTTCCTTCTTTTCCGCGTCCCAACGCGGATCCGGGATTCAGCTGTTCCTCTGGCCTGTTTTCTTCAGGCCTTTTCGACGCCTTCTGCGTCTGGGAACGGTGTGCGATGCCTTTGGGCTTTAAGGTGTGTGAGACCTGTTCGCGACAGATGTCGGCGTCGGACCCCCACACCATTTGCATGTGGTGTCTTAGGTCGCACCACGACTCCGTGGAGTGTGGCGCCTGCCGGCAGATGCGTCCGAAGTCCCTGCGGGAGCGCCGAATGAAGCTCCTGGCCGCCCGGAATCCCGCACGGCGTCTCCCCGCCGCTCTCTGGCTGGCTCTTCTGTCCGCGTCCGCTCCCGGAGTCGTTCCTGCGACCGTCGTTCACCTAAAGGTAAGTCCAAGCACAAGTCACGGAGGTCATCCACATCGCTTCAACGTGACCAGGGGGGGTCATGGTTCCCGTTCCACCACGGAGCCGTACCCCCCAGAGTCGGCCTCTATTTACCCGCCCTTTCCGGGTGATGGTGCGACTCGACCCCAGATGGAAGCCTACTACAAGGCTCTGCACTCCATCTTCGGGTCACCTCCTCTCCCTGGCGCGCCTTCGGGTCCCACAGAGGAGGTAGGCGTTCAGGTCGGATCTTCGCCAGCGGGTTTACACTTGCACACTCCGTCTGTCTCCTTGTCCTCCGATCCATTATTGGATCTCCTCCACCAGGGTGAGGTGGACCTGGAGCTCTTGCTGCCTTTTAGCGGCTTGTTGTTCAACGCGCTTCTTGGAAAGTGGACATGGCCCTCTTCAGGAGATCCTGTCGACCAGGCCATTGCGCATCGGCATCGTCCGGCCCCTGGGGGCCCAGCCTGTTTGTCCCTTCAGCCTGGGGCTCAGGGACAAGTAGTCCAGGTGGCTTTTGCCACGCAGCCTTCCTCTCCGCCTCTATTGCTGCCTCCCACTAGGGAGTCTCGTTGGTTGGAGACATGTGGACGCAGCATTTTTGCGTCCACTAGTTCAGCCTTACGTGCTCTGAACACGGCTTGCGTCTTTGCCTGGGCTTCTTCTGCCCTTTGGGACTCTGTGGAGTGTCTTTTACCTTCTCTCCCTGAGAGTCCTCGTGCTGACATAGCTCGTCTCCTTCATGAAGGCCGAGAGATGGCACGCTTTACCATTCGGTCGGCCATTGACTCCACCGATTCGGTGGGTCGGGCAATGACCAGGTCCGTTGCTCTGCGTCGCCATGCTTGGCTGCGCGACGGGGTTTCCCCAAAATGTTCGTGACAGTCTCCGGGATTTGCCATTTGATGGTGTGTCCCTGTTTAACGAACATGCGGACTCTGCGGTTCACCGCCTTCTCTCTAACCTTCCATAGTTTTTTTTCTGTTCTTGTCCGTTTGCGGACTTTGTCCTCACCCTCTGCAGTGTTGTCTCTGCTTCATATCGACCCTGGGTTCATGCTGTAATACCTGAACGGCCTGGGCGGCTTTTCGCCGCAATTTCTTTTCTTTCATGCAGCTGGTCAGCTGCTTATATTTCTGTTGATCCTCTGTGTATGAGCTCACGCTCAAGAGGTGCCCCTTGTTGGGGTTGATACTTAGCCTATGTGGGGTATTCGTTGGCTATTATATAGCTGCCTCCTTCACACAGAGGTCTTGGTAGGCTCCTGTGGGGTGTTTTTTCACGAGGTTGTCCTGCAGCAGCGCCTGTAAACTTTCACTGCTGCTGCGGTCCCTCCCGGGGCCTTCTTGCGGTCCATTTGTTGGTCTCGCCCTATCGCCTCTCTCATGGTGTCTGCTGCTGGTCTGTGGCACACCCCTGCATCTCACTGCTCCATTTCTTGAGGCCCAGGAGGGCTTTCAAGTCCTCGTGTGCCCACATCCGGAGGACTACATCATGTCACCTCTTCCAGGAGGGTTTTTTCAGGTTAGCCCTCCTTGGGTGGTTTGTACTGCCTTTTCTCGTGAGCCACTTTCCTTGCGGCCAGCTGGTTCCTAACCGTCTCGTCGTGGTTCTTTCGCTGCGGCCGTCCCATCTGTGGACTGCCTCCCAGCGGGACCCTGTCGCTGTCCCCGAGCACGCACAGCTAGCTCGGCACTATTAGTCTGTGTTCTATAAGCGTCCGGTGGCTGCTCCGTGGTATGTTCGCTGTCACGGGCTGCTGCGCTTTCCTGCAACTTTACGTTGCCTAGTTCTACTCTCGTCTATCCATGCTGCGTAGTCCTTTCATGGTTGGACTTCGCTCTCCATGGTGGCGTTCTGGCCCCAGACGCTGATACTTTACATTGTCTTGTGCCTTGCTTTTCTGGCCACTTCCCCAGCCAGAGCTTCCCATTTCCCTGCTGCCTTCCGCGCAGGTGTTCTCGTGCTTTCCTTCGGGCTGCTGTTGCTGCTCTCAGCGGGAGTGTTCCCTCACAACATTGTTTGCCTTGTGGGTTATTGTACGTACATCCACTTTTGTTCCTCCTGTAACGTTTCGTACTGACTCCTTCCAGTACTGCTCGGCCTCCCTGTCTGTCTCGCGGTAGACAGTGGATCTTCCCCTACCGCCTGTGGCTGTTGCGTCTGGCTCTGGGCATTGCTCTGTCCGGTACCGCTAGCAACATGGCTGTTGGTGCCTATGGTGCCTTTTCTTTTCTTTTCTTTCTCAACGCATCCTCCGGGCTGCATCCTGTCTTCTTTTCTCCTGTCTGGCGTACTACACACACCCAGACCTCCCACATGCATGGTCCTTCTTACGGTGGCCGTGGTCTTGTTCCTCACTTTCGTGAGCGCAAGTCTTCTACGTGTGTTAGTTTTGCCGGATCTCTTTCACGCGGTACACCCTGGTGATGCGTCTATCTGAAAGAGACACGTTAGTGACAGATTCCTTACCTTAGAATATCCCCAGGCGTCAGGCTGGATCCGGAAAGTTTTTGCGTAGCAGTACCCTTGCGCGTCGGTAGGCGGCGTCGTGCGGCTCCGCGTCCGTCGTCGTGATCGCCGGGATGACGTCGCGGGCAGTACTTAGACGCCGCCCCTGCGCGCTGACGTCAGTTCTTCTTTTTCCGCGCCAGCAAGCGCAGATCCGGGAAGAGCAGTGCCCTGGTCATTTTTTGACCATACTTTTGGTGAATTTTTTCACTGTTTTTTCATCTTTCAAGGTGTCGTAGGGATGCCCGGCTTCAAGCGATGCGGCGCCTGTGCGCGGATGATGTCCGGCCACCGACCCGCATTGGGAGTGTCTCTTCTGCCTCGGCCGAGGCCACGACACGGAGTCTTGTACCGACTGCCAGGCCCTCCACCCGAAAGCTTTGCGAGAGCGGTCTCGAAAGCTCCTCGAGGCCCGGCATTCGGCTCCGCGGAAGCCCCGGTCGCGTGGAGAGGTCCAGGGGTCGATCGCGGAGTCCACACCGGTCGCCGGCGTCGAAGTCTTCTTCGTCCGGTAAGTCGAAACACAAAAGTCCAAAAAGCATCATCGCTCTAGGACTTCGCCTCGCCGGTCTCGCGACTCGGCTGAGGCCCCTCCCGGCACCGCCCCGCGGCCCCGGACATGCCTGTGGAGTCGCCCCCGCCATACCCGCCCTTCCCGGGTTCGGGGGCGGATCCGGCCAAAGTGCAGGAATTCCTGTCGGCCGTGGGCCCTGATGGGGTTGCTCCGGCGTCGCCGACGGCTCCGGCCCCGGCGTCGCCCGTGCCGCCAGCCTCGATCCCGGCTCCGGCTTCGGCCCCGGACTCGATCCCGGCTCCACAACCCCCATCGACGCCGGTCGACCTAACGACACCTCCGCCGGCGCCGATGTCTCCGGTGCCGCTCTCGGCGCCGCCTCTGGGCTCCGGGCGGCGTCGTCCCCCAGTTCCTTCCGGCTCCGGACATGGATCCGGACCGACGTCGCTCGACGCCGGCTCCGGCGCCGATGGGACCTTGGGTCCCAACTGCTCTCCTCCTCCTTATTTTGAACCAGAGGAGGACCAGTTGGACTGGGAGGGGTCTGATGACCCTCTGACACGACACTGTCAGTACGATCAGGACTGGACAGAGAGTCTAGGGGAGGCCAGTGGTCTGGATACTTCCCTGACACTGGCATACTGTCTCCTCCCGTGGCTACGGAGGAGGGAGCCAATTTTGGTACGGTGTTGCGTAGGGCAGCTGGGGCCTTACGTCTCCAACTTCCTACTTTGACGGTCAAGCCTAACATCTTGACAGAGGTGCTTCAGCCGGCAGCCTCCTCTGCGGAGACTGTGCTGCCGCTTAACGACGCCCTCACTGACGTTCTTTTGGGCGCCTGGTCCAAGCCCAACACAGGGGCTCCTGTGGATCGGAACGTGTCATGACGCCATCGCCCAGCTCCGGGCGACCCTCTTTTCTCTCTGTCCACCCCACTCCTGAGAGCTTGGCTGTCCAAGCCTCTGCTTCCCAAAACCGCCTTCCCTACCGCTCCTCCGGATAGGGAATCCAAACGCCTGGATCAGTTTGGGAAGAAAGGTTTTCTTCCTCCAGTGCTGGCTTGCGGTCCGTTAACACCGCTTGTCTTTTGGGCCGATATACCCACTCCCTGTGGGATTCGGTGGCGGATGTTTTGCCCCAGTGTCCTGAGGAGGTCCAGACACTGCTTTCCCGCGCCATTGCGGAAGGAAGGGATGCGGCTAAATACACAATACGTTGTGGCCTTGACACCGCCGACTCGCTGGGCAGGTCTATTGCAACGACGGTGGCGCTCAGACGCCACGCCTGGCTGAGAACCACTGGTTTTTCAGGGGATGTCCAGAATACTCTCATGGACATGCCCTTTGATGGAGTCGGTCTTTTGGGTCCAAAGCAGACCATGCGTTGGAGCGCTTTAAGGACTCACGGGCTACTGCCAAGTCCCTGGGCCTTTCTGCTACACGCTCCGCTGACTTCTGCTTTTCGCCCCTATCGTGGCCACGGTAGGGGCGCCCCTTCACGTCAGCAGCCCAGCCACCGGCCCGCGCAGCAGGCGTCTTCGCGTGGCCGAGGACGTGATTCCGCCGTGGCAGATCGGGCAACCAGCGTGCGGGTCAGGCCACCACCTCCAACCCGTCCGCGGCCTCCAAGCCCTCCTAGTCCCTCCTTTCAGGTGCACAGCACGCCAGTAGGGGGCAGGGTCCGCCATCACCTTCCCCACTGGCGTACCATCACCTCGGACAGGTGGGTCTTGGACATTGTCCGAAGGGGCTACTCCCTCCCCTTCGAGACCACCCCCCAGCCATGCCACCTCAATTCCACCGCATGTCAGGGGATCACTTGGTGCTTCTACAGAAGGGAAGTCACAGCCCTCTTGACCAAGAGGGCCATCGAGCGTGTTCCGACCCCAGAAGTAGGGCGTGGTTGCTACTCCCACTACTTTCTGGTGCCCAAAAAGGACAAGGAGGACATGCGTCCTATCTTGGACCTCCAGAACGCTCAATCGCTTCTCCGGAAGGAGAAGTTCAAGATGCTCACCCTAGCTCAGGTCTTGACTGCCCTCGACCCTGGAGACTGGTTGGTAGCGTTGGACTTGCAGGACGCATATTTCCACATCCTCGTCCTGCCGGCCCACCGGCGTTACCTTCGGTTCACGGTAGGCCCGAGCATTTTCAGTTCACCGTGCTCCCCTTTGGCCTTACCAGTGCCCCTCGGGTGTTCACGAAAGTGATGGCGGTGGTCGCAGCTCATCTGCGCCGGGCAGGGGTTCTCAGTCTTCCCCTACCTCGACGACTGGCTGCTGAAGGCGGGCTCGTCCCCAGGCAGTCGTCTCCCACCTCCAGACTACGGCCGAACTCCTGCACTCGCTGGGGTTCTCCATCAATGTGCCGAAGTCGCATCTGACTCCTTCTCCACAGCTCCTTTTCATCGGAGCGGTTCTGGACACGACGCAGTTTCGGGCCTATCCTCCCGAACGGCGAGTCCGGGATATTCAGGCTATGATTCCGATCTTTCAGCCTTTATCCTGGGTTTCGGCACGGATGACCCTGAGGCTGCTGGGCCTCATGGCCTCCTGCATCCTGCTGGTCAATCATGCCAGGTGGCATATGCGGGCTCTGCAGTGGGACCTGAAGTTCCAGTGGGCGCAGCACCAGGGCAACCTGTCCGATCACGTCCAGATCTCGGAGGGGACTGCAAGACAGTTGCAGTGGTGGCTCTCGAACCGGCAATGGGTCATGGGCAGATCCCTCTCCCTTCCCCAGCCAGAGCACACAGTTGTGACGGACGCGTCCCTTCTGGGATGGGGCGGTCACATGGGAGAGGCGGAGATCAGAGGCCTCTGGTCTCCGGCGGAGTCCCGGCTCCATATCAACATTCTGGAGCTCCGGGCGATCCGACTTGCACTCAAGGCATTCCTTCCCTCTGTCAAAGGGAAGGTAGTGCAGGTGTTCACAGACAACACCACCGCCATGTGGTACTGCAACAAACAGGGCGGGGTGGGGTCTTGGACCCTTTGTCAGGAGGCTCTGCGCCTCTGGACATGGCTGGAACATCAGGCATGTTCCTGATGGTTCAACACCTGGCAGGTTCCCTGAACGCCTAGGGCGGACGAACCCGAGCCGCAGGTGCATGATGGATCACGAATGGCGTCTTCACTCGGAAGTGGCGCAGGGACTCTTTCTACAGTGGGGAGAGCCTTGGTTAGATCTATTCGCCACCGAAGAGAACGCGCAATGTCATCAGTTCTGCGCGTTGGAATTTGCAAGGCGGCACTCGCCGGCGACGCTTGTCGCGAGTGGAGTTGCGGTCTGTTGTCCGCCTTTCCGCCTATACCACTTCTACCCAGAGTGTTGAAGAAGATTCGGCACGACCGGGCCCAAGTCATTCTTGTGGCTCCGGACTGGGCTCGAAGAGTTTGGTATCCCGAGCTACTCAATATGAGCGTAGATCCCCCAATCCGTCTGCCTCTTCGGGAGGATCTTCTGTCGCAGCAGCAGGGGACGGTCCTCCACCCGAACCTGTCCAGTCTACACCTGCTTGCGTGGAGATTGAGCGGCGGCAGTTGATTCCTTTCGACTCTGCCTCCCGAAGTTTGTGATGTGATTATGGCAGCCAGGCGTCCCTCCACTAAGGTGGTATACGCCTGCAGGTGGAACAAATTTGTGGCATGGTGCACAGCAAAGGCTGTGAATCCCCTTTCTGCCCCTCTTTCTGAGGTCCTTCTGTTCCTTCTCTCTCTGGCCCAACAGGGTTCTGCCCTGGGTACCATCAAGGGTTATCTTTGTGCTATCTCGGCCTTCCTCAGGCTCCCTGATCAGCCCTCCTTTTCAAGTCCCCTGTTGTTAACAGGTTCTTAAAAGGCATTACTCACTTCTTTCCTCCTGTTCCGTTTGTAGATGCCTCAGTGGGACTTGAACTTGGTTCTTACCTTTTAATGTGCGCTCCCTTTGAGCCTCTACATAACTGTCCTCTTCGTCTTCTGACTCTGAAGACAGCCTTTCTGGTGTCCATCACCTCCGCTCGGCGGGTCAGTGAGCTCCAGGCTCTATCTTGCAAACCTCCCTTTCTGTCTGTTCATCCAGACAAGGTTGTTCTTCGGACGCGTCCGTCCTTCTTGCCAAAGGTGGTTACTGCTTTCCATATTGGGCAGACCATCACTTTGCCCACCTTCTTTCCGCCTCCGCATCCTTCCAGAGAGGAAGAGAGGCTCCACCGTCTGGACCCAAAACGTGCGCTCTCCTTCTATATTGACCGCACAAAACACTTCCGGGTGGATGACCAACTCTTTGTTGGCTACGTGGGCGCCAAAAAAGGTCGGGCGGTGCACAAGAGGACCATCTCCCGCTGGGTTACCTTGTGCATCAAGACCTGCTATTCTTTGGCGAAGAAGGAGCATCCTGTTGGGCTGCGTGCCCATTCCACAAGGGCAACGGCTGCTACCATCGGCCTTGGGCCGCGGTGTTCCGCTGCCGGTTATTTGTCAGGCAGCTACGTGGGCCTCGCTGCACACGTTTACAAAGCATTACTGCCTTGACAGTCAGGTCCGGAGGGACGGCTTCTTTGGCCGTTCTGTCCTCCAGGACTTCCTTGTCTGATCTTTGTTCGCAGACCCACCACCGGGGTTGGTATTGCTGGGGTATCTATTCTAAGGTAAGGAATCTGTCACTAACTTGTCTCTTTCAGATGCACAAGTTACTAACTTGTGTAACGATATATCTGTAAGAGACAGTAGTTAGTGACAGATTCCCACCGCCCCACCCATCCTCCCCGTTCTGCGAACTGATTTCTAGGGTTAAGGACATCCCTTTCAGGGCCCTAGTATTTTTCAGACACCTATGTCAGCTTCTTGCAAGGCTCTGCGTTCCTGGCGCGGAAAGTCGTGTACAGAACTGACGTCAGCGCGCAGGGCGGCGTCTAAGTACTGCCCGCGACGTCATCCCGGCGATCACGACGCCGACGACGGACGCGGAGCCGCACGACGCCGCCTACCGACGCGCAAGGGGTACTGCTACGCAAAAATCTTTCCGGATCCAGCCTGACGCCTGGGGATATTCTAAGGTAAGGAATCTGTCACTAACTACTGTCTCTTACAGATATATCGTTACACAAGTTAGTAACTTGTGCCTCGCATCTCAGCTTTTGCTCGTGGCGCTTTATTGTGCCTTTCCCTGGTGTGGTTCTGGCGGTACACACAGTGTCTATTGTGTACTTCTGTTCCCCACGTGCGTGGCACTGGTTATTGCCTCATTCTCTGCCATTCTGCTTTTTGATGCCCGCCCTTTCACATGTCCGGTGCATGGGCGCGATGGTGCATTGGCAGGTCTTGTGTTTCCAGTAACACCGAGTCATCCTGGGCGTCGTCAGCATCCTTCCGCTGCTGTTCCCAGTTTCCCAGTGCTTCTTTCACTGTCATGCATATCTGTCCTGCATGCTCCTACTCGGTCCATTCTTGTACCCTAGCTGGACCTTTCTCTTTTGCAGGTCCATGGATCCTGCGGATCCCTCACATCCTACATTTAGTTCCTCTTCTTTTACAGAAGATATCCACTGTCATTCCACACTGACCTTCTGGTTCTGTGCTCCCTTTCAACTCTGTTTAACCGAAAGGGCTTTCCTGCCGCCCTTGGCAGTTCTTGATGCCTTTGCCTCTCATTGTTTGCCACTCCCTACGGAGTATCCTAGTCTGGTGTTGGCCACTCTGGCAGTGCTGCCCCCACTGTGTTTCGTCACCTGGTTGACACTTCTGTCCCCTTGGGAACTTAGTGGGGTTTAGTCGCAGACCCGCCTCCTATGGGGTATGGCTTTGGTATCTATTCTCAGTTAAGGAATCTGCGGCTAGATGTCTCTATCAGATGTACGAGTTACTTACCTTCGGTAACGATGTGAAGCTGGTAGAGACGTTGTTCAGCCGCAGATTCCTTAACGCCCACCCATCCCTCCCGATCTGCGAGGACCTTTTCAGGTGTGGTTTTCTGCATTCGCCTCCCTCGGGGTGGCTTTGTCTTTCTACGGGGTGGATCTCTCACCTCCTCCCCCGTCAGGCTTATTCCCTTGGTTTACTTGTTCTGCTCCTCCCAATCTCATGCTTGGACGGTGAGTTCAGGTGTCCTTCATGCGTTTTCACATGGGTTTCCTCCAGTATGGGGCCTACTGGTGTTCTCTACCCTCCCACCCACCTTCTCCATTGACACTCCTCCAGTCAATTGGTTTTTAGGTCTTTGGCCTGTGCCTCAGTCCAATGGTTCTCTCACAGGGGACAGAGTCTCCCTATTTCTTTCTTTTCTCTTCTTTAATCCTGTGGTTTGGGGCTTTCTTGCCTGTCGCTGTTGGCTCTTCTCATTGCCGTTTTGCCTCAGGAGAGGGCATTCTCTCGCTTTGCGGATTGCTTCTCAGTGTACTGTCTCCTGCTCTTTTCATTCGCTTCATCTGGTGCAGGCCTTCTGTCGTCTGCCTTGGTCTTCCTTTTATAGATCGATTTGCTTCAGGGGTGGCATTCACTTCGCTTTTGCGAAACTGCTTCCTCAGAGTATTGCTCTGCTCTTTCCTTTTCACCAACTTTCAGTCTGCAGTGCTTCTCACTGTCGTTCATGGTGCTTTCTCACCCTTTGGTTCTTTCTCTCTCACCAATTTTCTTTTTTATTCGCACACTGTTCCCATACTCTCACAGTTTCACTGGGGGCTCCGCGTTGTGGCGCAGAAAAGTTCCTCCGGAGAAAACTGATGTCAGCGCGGCGGGAGGGTCCTATATGGCTCCACTGACGTCATGTCCGGGGACGATGTCAGGGCGGAGTCCAGCGGCGCTGCCCCCCGGCGCGCAGAGGTGCTGCTGCGCAAAATTTTCCGGATCCAGTCTGATGCCTGGGGATATTCTCAGTTAAGGAATCTGCGGCTAGACAACGTCTCTACCAGATACATAGTTACCGAAGGTAAGTAACTCGTACTTCATCATTGGATCTTTCATAGATTCACAGGCTTGAACATTCAGTTCCAAGACTTCGAGTGATAGACAGTCGCCTCCTCAGAGCAATAGATGCTGTATACCCTGGTAAAGCTGCAATTCGAGGTGCCTCTTCTGTCACACCTGTGAAGGAAAGGCAAATAATGCAAAGTGGATAGGCATGGAATCGTATTCTTCTGCAGATGACCCCTGCTAAAAAGCCCTCTGAGTCTGCCTTGAATAATCTGACTGATGGCTCAGATGCAAAAAAAAAAAAGAAATGCACTTCGACTGTGGTTTCTACCCCTTCAAAGCATGTGGAAAAACTGCCTTCATCAACAGCATCACTGACCAAGGGAAATGGCAACCTTTATTTGAGTAAATCATCAAAAACGACTCCAGTGGCGAGCTCCTTGATGCTGATGTCCTTATTGACCGACACACTGTATAGGACCAAGGCTATGCCCCCATCGAAGGTTATGCTGGTGAAATCATCTGCAACATCAACTAAATTTACGCTGAACATGTCCAAACCTCATTCAGTGAAAACGTCATCTCTGTCTGTGAGAAAAACTCACTCAACTGCATCATTGTCGACGAAGAAACAGTCTACAAACCCACAGACACTTATGGCACGTGTTCCACTGAATGTTTTAGTTGCCATGAGAAACATAATGAAGGATTTCTATGAAAGCATGCCACTGTCTCCTCCCATTGGACCACCACCGGTACCATCAACACAACCTTTCCACCCCCAAAGAAGCTCCGCTTTCAAAAATGTAATTTCGACTTGGTCACGGTTTTCGTACTCTCAGATCAGATGGTGGATCATCCACCACCAATACTTGTGCCGCAAAAGGAGTAGATAGATACAACTTTTCCCCCCATAGCACGTCTGCGCGACTCCATATCGACGTCGTCCACCGGATGTAACGTTGACAGAGTCCATATAACTCCCTCGCGACGTCAGTTCCTTCTTTTCCGCGCTTGCAGCGCGGATCTGGAGCAGTTAGGAGGTAGTTTTTCGGCCCATCTCGACGTTTTGTCGAGGCAACAGTGTGCTTTTTGCGATGTCTTCAGGGTTTAAACGCTGTGGATCTTGTGACAGATGTCGATCACAGATCCTCAGACCAACTGTTTGTGGTGCCTTAGAGAACACCATGACTCTGAGGAGTGCGGTTCCTGTCGGTGTCTTCGGCCAAAGGTGTTGAGAGAGCATTGTATGAAACTTCAGGCTGCGCGATTATCTGAGGCACTGCAACAGCATCAGTTGTCGTCAAAGTCCAGAGACTGGTCGAGGTTAGTTCGGGTGTGGGACGTCGAGGGAGGCTCGAAAACGCAGTAGGTACTTCAGTATGTCTCCCAGCCTTCGGTTGCGGAGCATTCACAGGAGTCCACCCCACGCCTCCCTAAATATCCTGGGGCAACTCTAGCCCAAATGCAGGAATATTACTTTTCTCTGCAAAGATTTTTGGGCCTCAGTCTCCCTCTGGTGCGCTTTCTGGCCCCAAGAATGTGGGAGGTGCCCTGACGGGATCCTCGCCAGCGGGTTCGCCCACAGTGACAGTTGGGCCCCCTGATTCAGTTATTGGGGTTCACACCTTTGGCGTCGGGTCAGCCAATGACATTGTAGACACTGATTGACGTAGATCCCATTACTCTTTCCGACTTCGATATGATACCACAACTGCCGCAACGGCGCCCTAATGGTGCCAGATGCGGTGCCGATGGAGCCGTCTGCTTTGGGCAACTCTCCATCTGGCCTGATTCTACCAGTTCCTGCTTTTCCTACAGGAATGCACAGTTTGACAGGTGAAGGGCTAAATATAGGGTGTCAAAACCCTTTGGCCAATACTGTCCAGCCTCCATTGGAGGAAAATTGTCTGACTGAACTGGGGGAGGCTAGTGCACTAGAGTCCTCTCCAGTTTCAGATTTACTTTCTCCACCTGGTATGGAAACAGAGGAGAGTTCTTCTTATGCTGCAGTATTGAGGAGGGCAGCTGCAGTCTTAGGTTGCCAACTTCCCTCAGTGGAATTATCCACAGACTGTGAGAAAGTGCCTCTGTTTTTTTACATGGTTATCCCCCACTTTTTTTACCTGGTTTTGATGTGGTTTCAATTGTAGTGCACAGGGTCCCTGCCAACCAGGCCCACTGTGCCAGTGCTTCTTCTCTAAAACATACCCACAATTGCTACTTCTGCCCTGTAAGTCTCTAGTAAGTGGTACCCTGGGTACCTAGGTCCTGGGAGCTGATGGGGGTCCTTGGACCCCCTCACTGTGACCATGCTACTGCCCTTGCAGCATGCATGCCCCTGTGAGCTGAAAAACAACAAAGTTGACATGGCACACTGCCTCCATAATGGCTTTACTGAAACCTGGTGTAGGAGTCTGCCTTAATATATGGTGCACACTTATTTAAATGGAGCACCTTGCACTAATCCAGGCAACCCTTATGGTGATTTTAGTGGTCTTGGACAACCTTAGAAAGCTCTCTAAGTGGTAGCTGTGCAGAGCAGGCTTAGTCCAGAAGGAGTGTGAAGCAACTTTTTTTACCAGTACTAATCATATAGGGTCGGTGAAGTGAAAAAGAACTACACAGTGCAGTTATAAAAATATGTATTATAAACACTCACTAACGCATTGCAATATCTCCTCCCCAGCGATAAAATCACAATACACACAATGCTTCAGTAATAGAACAGGTAAGTAGCACAAATACACAGTGGTCTCCAGGGGGAGACCAAACCATATACTAATAAAGTGGAATGCGACCCTCGACCAAAGTAGAGACTGGACCCAGAAGACTTAGAAGAGCCGGGGACCCTAGGAACCACTCAAGGTAAGTACCCAGGAACCCCACAGAGGCCGTGTGCAGAGTGGAAACACGACCATGTGCTCAATACCAGTCAATGGGGACGTCGCAGTTTTCAAGAAGGATCCTTCCCAGAGGACCCTGAAGAAACCCAGTGGAAGATGGAAGGTTGGAGAGTCACCCCACACGTGGATACCCCAGGAACCAGGATACCTACACCAGGGAAGATAGGTGCGAAGTGACGTCGGGAACCGCCGTAGACCACAATGGAGGACTTCAGAAAAGATGCCCCTGACGAAGAAGGTGAAAGAGTCAAGTGGAATCCAAGGGTGGATTTGGGAAAAGAGGTACCTGCAAGCAGAGGGGACAGAGTCTATGCCACTCAGGAGTGACCAGGAGGCACGGAAGACGAATGTCCACTGATGTCGGAAGATGCAGGAGAGTTGACGGTGAAGGCAAAGGAGTCGCAAGAGGACCTCGAGCAGCTCACCAATGATGCAGGCCTATGGTGCAGAGGATGCGGTGAGGACGAAGATCTTGGTAGCAAGAGATGCTGGAGGCTGTAGCTTCTTGAAGCCCGAAGATCTCTGGAGAAGAGAGTCAGCAAGCCTTGGTACTGGCAAGTCGACGCAGTGCACAGGGGTACTGCTCCAGCGGTTCCGACGAGGGATACTGACTTCAAACTTGCTGAGAAGACAGTGCAGGCCTCGAGGGAGTTAGAGAACCACTACCTGTGTTGCTGAACCTTTCGGAGTCCTTGGGAGCTCAGGAACAGCAGACCGGTCAGCTTTGTTGCGGTGCCTGCAGACGCAGGGGAGTGACTCCCTTACTCCAAGAGAGATTCCTTCGGGTGTCTTGGGTGCAGACAGGCCTGGAGAAGAGCCTGTATGGAGCACAGGCACAATACGACAAGACCAGGAGCAGCAGGAGTCTTCCAGATGCAGTCTCGGTCCAATGTGCCCAGACGGTTGAAGATGAAGTGGTTTCCGATCTGAATCTTGTCCCACGACAAATCTAAAGAGCCACCCACAGGTAAACCCTTAAGTACCCTAAGGAAAGGGTTGGGAAAATGTAGGGGTTCCTCCCAGAGGAGGGGCTGGGCAGTGGGGAGGATACTCCTGTGTCCTCTGTCCAGTTTTGTGCCAGAGCGGGAGCCAACGGCTCCCTGAACTGGTTCCAACTGGAGTATGCAAGGAGGGCACCAAATGTGCCCTTCACAGCAGTCTAGTGGCGCTGGCAAGCGCCCCCACCCCAGCCTAATACACTAAGTCCTGTCTGGGAGGTGGTCACACCTCCGTGTCACAGGAAACCTATTGGCCTACCTTCCCCTGCTTGAGCTTGGCTCAGCAGCAGGAGGGCAGAATAGTGTCTGTGGTCAGCAGCAGTCCTAGCTTTCTGTCAGACTCTGGCAGACTGGTACCGGAAGCATGCGGGGCTTCCCGGAGGAGCCCCACAGTGCATGGAATCATACTGTCAACACCGTTTACGGTGTTGGGATATGATTCCAAAATGTTTGATACCAAACATGCCAGGGTTCGTTACAGCCTGCTTATAGTTAGCCATTGCGTAATGATGCATGGCCACTATATGTATCGTAATGGCTGACACAACGCCTGGAAAATAGACTCGGGGGGGGATTGTAGGGGTGTCCTGCTCATGCAGGGGCACTCTCACACTTGTAACCAAGCACCCTGCCTTCAGGATTGAAAGGTCTGCCTTTGGGGTGACTTGTAGGTTTTAAGTGTAGTGACCTCCGATATAAGAAACTTATATCTGTCGTAAGTGGTGCTAGCACCAGTTTACACAGGCTGCAATGGCAGCCTGTAATCCGAATTTAAGTGGTCTCCGATGGGTGGCATAATACATGCCTCAGCCCATGGGGGACCCCTGGTGTACCTAATCCCTGGGTACCTTAGCACCATATACTAGGGACTCACAAGGGTACACCAGTAGCCAATCTGGGGGGTACCTAAGTACCCACCATGCTCCAATTAAGGGAGGAAGCACAGAGACTGGGTTACTCATTAGCAGGATCCCAGTCAGACTAGTCAAAAAACTGAATGACACCAGCAAAAAGTGGGGGTAACCATGAAAGCAGATTCTACTTCCCTACACCTGGTAAGCTTGGTAGAAACTTCTCAACACATTAAACCCACACTGATGCCAGTGTGGGATTTAATGTAAAAAAGAGTCCGAGGGCATCTTAGAGTGACCCCCTGAAAAACGACCAGCCCTGGTGTGGTTTCTGAATGACTACCTGCCATTTGCCACCACCAGACAGGTTTCTGGACCCCTGGGTAGAGGGTCTCCGCTCTCCGGGTCAAGAAACAAAGCCCATCCTGGGCAGAGGTGTCATGCCTCCTCTCCCAGGACGGGCTGGGTCCACGAAGCGGAAGCTTCAAAGGCCTGCCGCCTTTGCTAGCTGAACTTGCCTTTTGCTGCCCCCAGTAACTGGCTCCCACCAGTTCTGACCCCGACTTTGGGCGGGAGTATCGGCGGGAAAGCCAAGTGGCCCGGTAAGGTGAAATCTGACCTCAAAAGGCACCCCTGCATCCGGCCGCCCTTCACCCTGGAGAAGAGGACCTGAGGTGCACCTACGTCCTGAGCCCTCCAACCTACCTGCCCATCTGTTGGTTCCTCCCGGAAGACTTCCTGGACCGAGCCTGCAGCCCAAATCCAAAACCGGCAACTTCCATAGGATTGCATTGGGCTCTTGACAACTCCTAAGCACCCTGTGCCCGGCCGCCCCTGCTCCGCTGGTGGTCTGGACTTGGTGCCAACCAGGGACCCCCTTTGCCCTGATCTTAACCATAGGAGCTTGGCTCCCAAGACCGAGTGGCCTGCCCGTGAGCAGCCCCCAACCGATGTGTCCCCTAGCCCCATTGGCTAACATTGGGCCTCTGCACCCGGCCGCCCCAGTGCCACTGGTTGTGCAATTTGAGTGCCTAAGTGAACCATGGGGAACCTTGGTCCTAATCCCCAAAAGCCATACTTACAGGTGGTTTACTTACCTGTAAATCATTAACACTCTTTTTCCATAGGAAACAATGTTACAAGCTTTTGTTCCTAAAATGTTCTGTGTTGAACTGTGTTTTGTATGAAAGAAAAGTAACTGTTCTTTAAACAAAAAAGTGTCTTACCTACCTTTGTATTGTAGAATCCACAGTATGATATCTAGGCATATCACCCCGAGTAGGCAGTGTAATCTAAAAGTATTCCAAAGTAATCTCTGTATTTTAAACTGTTTTAGAAGCTAATAAAACCAGTAACAATTGCAAATTCAACCACAACTGCATTTCCTTGTAAAGTTTTGCATTTGGAAGTATATTTCACTTACCTGTACCAAGTCTTGCTTGGTTCTAGAAATAAAACATAAGTATATATTTTTTATTCTTACCTAATTTGTCTGGATTCTGTTTCTGAGTGTGGGCCATCAGTTTTGATTGAGTATATCAATAAATGCTTAACACACCCTCCTGATAAGCCTAACTGCTCGACCACACTACCACAAAGAGAGCTGTTAGTGATTATCTAATTTAGCCTCTGCTGTACCTCTGGGGATCCCCTGGACTCTGTGCACACTATACCTCACTTTGGTATAGTATATACAGAGCCAGCTTCGTACAATATTTGAAGTACAAACTTTAAATAAATGTGCTCGGTTCACCTACTGTTCCTCAGTGTGGCTACTAAGCAGTCGTAACTGACAAAGCATCTTCTTAGTTACCACCCAAGAGAAGGTTGGCCCTATTTGTAAGGGGTTGCACGGCTACGAATGTAGGAATTAATACTGTGACTAACTTCAACATGGAAGATTCTGCTGGCACTTAGCCTTGATGATTTTGAAGATATTCACCTCTGCTTGTTCTTTGTGTGTCACTTTTTTTAACGCTTCCCTCTGCTAACACTGGACAATTCTCTCTTCAGTCACCTCTGATCCCTGCTTGGTTCTCATTGTATTCATGCCTGCTGATCTATGTTAATTCTTATGAAGACGTGCTGTTTCTGACTGGTTATACTGGTGGGTGAGATTTCTGCAGCACGCCATTCCTCAAAGCCAGATGTGCTTTGAGGCGATTTAGTTTCCAAAACTAAGCATATCTATTAATTTGTTTAAATTAATTCAAAGTTGATGTTACACAATAGGTAGTTTAACCTGTAGAGAATATAGGTTACTTTTGGAGTTGAAAGTTGAGGGCTTCTTTTTGTACTTACTACAGAAATTAATGGCTGTGGAGAGCTGAATTTGTTTAATAGCTTTGTCATTATTTTTTTTTTCTTCAGGAGGCAGTCTCATATGCTGTGATTCTTGCCCTGCTGCCTTTCATCGCGAGTGTCTAAACATCGACATACCAGAGGGAAACTGGTTCTGCAATGATTGTAGGGCTGGTAAAAAGCCACACTATAAAGAGGTGGTTTGGGTGAAAGTGGGTCGCTACAGGTAGGTAGAAGCTGTGCAGATCTGTAGTGTTGTTGAATGCAAATCATAATTTACCTAACAAGCGAAACCTGCCTCTGTGATGCTTACTTGTATAATACACCAATAAGGAAGCTTCTTGCTGCTGGCTAAGATAACGTAAGGAGCTTCTAAGTCTCCACTTCTCTCTGACGTTTACCTTAACGTCTCTAAAAACAGCATATCCCAGATACGGCCCTCACTGTACCATGTATCAGTAGTAGAAGGCTGTCATGGTGACTCTGTTGTATTCACTGTATTAGATTCTGGATTTTATTACTGTTACAAATGCTAATGGGTCTGGTCTATCAGCATAAAGCTTAATCCAGCAGCAACTAAATTGCTTTCAATCTCAACTCTGAAAAGGGTGGTGTCATCACTCTTTTCAACTTAATGGGCATTTTGAGTCCTCCCTTAGTAACAAAGGTGGGCTATTTTGTAGTTGCAAGGCATTTTAGTTGCTCCAGTAACTCTTCATTATAGTATCTTAATTAACTTTTGTTAACAATATAATATCTGCGTATGTGTAGGGATCCTAGGTCACATTTCAGAAATGATGTTTTCCATTTTATGATTCTTGGATTGCTCCACAAGTTCGTGGGTACTCATGTTGACCAGAAAACGGTATTAATGAATGCTTCATTTACTGCCTTGTTATTAAACTAATCAGTCAAATCATTAGATAATATCCACGTGGTAGCTTGCCAGATATACTCCCAACCTCTGTCTGACCCCCTTCTCAGTCTTCTGATCTCGGTGGCGGTCAGTTTGCTGACCCTACCCATACTTGTTGCCTTGATTGTGATAAATTTGCTTTCGCGCAGTTCTTTAAACCATGGGTGGCCATCCAATCTCTGCTTTTCATTATTAAGTAACATTTCCAGTAATTGGCTTGTATAGATTATTGGTGACCAAACAGTGTTTCTCCTCTTGAAATGGTCAAAATAATCTACTTTCTAATTATCCTGAAAAATATATGTACCATTGTATCTACTACCGTCTGCTGGTGAATTTGGACCTGGTATTTTAATTACAGTACATGTATGTAAGTATCCACTAAACTGTCAAGAGAATGTGAATTGACCTCTTTTGTTTAATGTCACCACAAATGGATACATCCAGTAAATAATTTCCAAATTTTTTACAAAATTTCTTTGACTACATGTATCTGCCATTGTTACAAAGTTATAAGGAGAATATTTTGAATCATAACCGTAAATTAATGAATTCTTTTGTCTTTCCTTTAAAGCTCTTTTGCATTATTCTTAAGCAAATGTTTAAATTGGCTACTCTGCAAACTCTCCTTTTTTTATTTTTGGTCTTTGAAGCTACCTTCTTGCCTGATGGTGATTGTGTCGAATTCCTGTTCAGTAAAATTTCTGCCTAAGTAACTCCATTTCCTTTTTTTTATTTTTATTTATCTATCTCTGATAGAGACATCTAGCCACAGATTCCTCATCTTAGAATTCTCCCCAGGCGACCGACTGGATCCAAAAATGTTTTACAGAAGTACCCTCTGCGCAATTAGAGGGCGTTGAGCAGCTCGTAGAGACGTCGTCCTCCGGATGTGACGTGAACGGAGTCCATATAAACCGTCCCCATATGTGCTGACTGCAGTTTCTTCTTTTCAGCGCTTTCAATGCGGATCCGGTAGCGGTTCCTCAGGCTGTTTCGGCCTACTTCGACGTTTTCGTCGATGGAACAGTGTGCCTTTTACCTTGTCTTCAGGTTTCAAACCATGTGGGTCTTGTGGACGGCAAATGTCAGCCACAGACCCTCACTATATTTGTATGTGGTGCCTGGAGGAGCACCATGACTCAGAGGAGTGCTACTCCTTTCGTCAACTTCGACCGAAGGCGCTGCTGGAACATCGTATAGGGCTCCTAGCAGCGCGGCTGTTGCAACCTTCCAAGACTCCAGTCAACCTCGGTCTTCTTCTCATGTCCGTCTGCAGGCCCACTTCAGGAGCCGTGCCCGTGGACGTCGCTCTCCATCGACGTACAGAGGTCTTAGATGCAGGAAGTGGAAGTCGCAGCATCTCCCGACTTCACCGCGTGTAAAGGCTCTTCCCTTACCTCCATCCAATCTAGGGTGGAGGAGTCGATATGCGAATCCTTCCCATGCCTCCCTACTTTCCCTGAGCCTAGGCCACTCTGACCCAGATGTGAGAATATTATAATTCTCTTCATGCTATCTTTGGGTCTTCACCTTCCCCTGGAGTGCCTTTTGGGCCCAAGGAGGTATGAAGTGCCTTGACTGTGTCCACTCTGGCGCTTGGCTTCAGTTAGACCTTCTCATTCCATTGTCTAATCCGTTTCGGCGTCGTTGCACAGCCCTTCGGCTTTCGCAACTTCGGCGCCTGTATCCGATCAGCTGAGGACGCCAGCGGCGCCGATCGACACCACTTTCCTCACCTGACGCTGCTTCGGCGCCGCTTAGCGTCGGGTGTGATGCTGATGGTACTGCCTAGCTCGGACAGCCTCCCTCCTGTTTTTCCTTCGGAGAACATGGTTTTGGAGGTGATAGGAAAGAGTTTGGGTTTCTCCACCCCATGTCTGACGCTGCCCAGCCTTCCTAACAGGAAAGCTGGCTGACTGAACTGGGTGAAGCTAGTGGCTTAGAGTCTTCCTCTGGCTTCTTTTCCTGGCCTGGCCTGGCTTGGAGGCGAGCTCTGCCTTGGCTGACATGCTGAGGCATTTTTCTGTGGCTTTGGATTTAATACTTCCTTCTGTGGAAATGACTACTGATCCCTCCAACAGGGCCAAACAGGGGTGGAGCAGATGCTCCCTTATAGTTAAGCTCTTTACGACATTTTGTTGCGGGCTTGGGCTAAACCTGATACGGGAGCCTCTGTTGATCTGTCTGTCGCACAGACACCATCCTTCCCCCGATGATTCAACCTGTCTCTTCTGGCTCCCTACTCATAGTTTGGTGGTACAGGCCGCTTCAGCCTCCCACAATTCCAACTCTGTTCCAAATGTCCCTCAAAACAGAGATTCTAGGAGACTAGACACTTGTGGCAGGCATATTTTCTCCTCCACCAGTCCTGCACTATGATCCATCAATATCTCTTGCATTCTCTGACGTTCTTCCCATGCATTGTGGGAGTCATTGATTCATCTGGTGCCTTCCGTTCCGGATAATACACGGGACAAACTTGCCTAATTAATCCGAGATGGGCAGCAAGCAGCTACATTTATCATCCATTGTGGTATTGATACCACTGATTCAGTGGGTCGTCCCATTGCCTCTTCTGTGGCATTACATCGTCGCTCCTGGCTGCGCACATCTGTTTTTTTCAGAGGCTCTTCAAGTTGCCTTGATTGATATGCCCTTTTGATGGGGCCCGTCTATTCAATGCGCATGCCGTCTCTGCTTTTCGTCAATATCGAGATAGTCTAGGTGGAGCAGACTCTTAACTCTGTCTGCTTTCCTAGTTCTCCTGTACTAGGTTTGTATGGAGAAAGTCCCTTTTAGATTCACATATGAGCCCTTCCAGGGCGGAGCCCATGGACTTTTCATTTCAAATCTCCTTTCCGTCTACGAGTGACTCCTGATGTCGTATTCCTGCCTTCTGCAGGTACATTTATTCTTATACTGTCGATGACAGGTGATGGTTCCCATATTCTTTTGTAGCTCTATAGTTGCCTGTTTTTACAGGCTTCTTTCTGCCAAGTTCTTATTTTATAGAGTGTATTTTGCTTGTATTGTGTGGATGTACTTTTTCCTTGTTCCCTGTTCTACGGGGATCATCTTTTGTATGCCTTATAGGCATTTTACAATCTGTTTCTGGCACTTAGTATCCCTTATAGGGACTTCAGTTTATCTGCCTCTGAAAACATAGTGCTTGGACGTTCCTCCTTGCACCAGCTCCCGATATAATCCTCCCACAAAATCTTAGGGGTTATCTCTCATCCCCATAGGGCTTTTCTCGCCTTTAACTGGTGTCCTTCTTTCCTTATCGGAAGCAGTGGAACGGGTGGCATGTTCTTTGGCCTGGGTAGGTTTTCCGCTCTGGCCTAAGACAGTGTTCCCACTTAGGTCCTTTCTTAGGGCGATGGCACGTTTTGTTGTTCTGCGCATTGGCAAGAAGGCTTCCTGCCACTGATCTTTCAGGTTCCTTGTTAGTATAAAGCTTGGTGATGTATTGGGTATCAGAGGCCCCTCTAATGCAATGGTTCATATCCTACCACTTCCGCAAGGTTGTTTAGGCCTGTGTCACCGACCTTGGCTGCCTTTTCTCTGCTTAAATCCCTGGACAGGATGGTATTGCTCGTCGCATTCTGGAATGCCTTGTACCTTTGTTCCCATAGGCATTATTTATTTGCCAATTCAGATCACAGCTGGTTTGCTTACCATATTGGTTGTTCTTCAGATGTCACCATCTCACCCCTTTGGTCGGTGTTGTGACTAATTTTCCTCTTCAGTTTTCCTTCTGAAACATGTGTCCCTTCAACATTATGGTTCCGTCTCTTTGAGGATTGGTTTCCAAGGGGGCTGGGGTCTCCCTTAGTAACCTTTTCCTGAAGGTTTTTCTTCCTCCTTATAGAATGTGATAAGGTTTCTAGCCCTCAAATGTCTGTTATACCACTTCCACCTTATTTTGAGAATTCCTTCAGCTTGAAGGAATTTATTCTTTCTCGTCCTCTCTTCCTTTGGAAGATGTGGGTTTTTTCGCTTTTTTGCTTGTGGTATATTGATGGTTTTGTTTTGTATAGATCCTGTCTCCTGTAGAGACATTCTTTATAGGCCTCAATCCTTGTTGTGCTTGTATGCTCTGCCATCCATTGTGGCTTTTCCATTTCGTGGGGCTTGATCCCCACACGACTATGCACTCCATCTTTTTTCTGATGCTAGTCAGGTCTTGCTCTGCCTGATATCTCTTTCTGTTGGATTTGAAATTGGTTATCTGTCAGCCTTCCGTGTGTTGGCCTTTATTTCAACTATACCTTTTTATGGACCCCGTTTATGGTCGTCACTCCCTTCATAGCAGATCAAACCTGCTGCTTTATTTTGATTTCCTGCTAACCGCCTGGTGGTAGTTTTGTCCGTCAATAGTGTTGTTTCATGGGCGATTGCCAATATTTTTCTGGGGTGCGTGGTACCCTCCAATCCCTCTCTCCTCTTATACGGAACCATGTTGCTGATTATCCAGCTCGGTACAATTATCTTTATATCTATAATTTTCACTCCGTTGTCCAAACTTCGGACTATAGCCAAGTATGTGGGTAATTATATGCATCTTTCGATGGATACCTCTATTCTATTGGTGTTCCTCTTTCCTACACTAGTCAGTATCCCCTCTTATCGTGGGAGAGCTGGGTTCACTTCCACGATGGAGAGGATTGTACTTTTAGTATATTCTGATAGACCTATTTGTATATTTGTTCGCTTATATATGGGTATATATTGCAAGTATGGTTGTGCTGAACTTCTTCCATACGTCGCATGAATCTGCTTTTATAACTACGCCTTTCTTAGTGCTCTAGTTCGACCATAACTTGGTCGTAAGCATTTGTTTTTCCTTTCTCCTCTGATTTTCTCATTTACATAGTCCTGGAGGGTTACCTTCTCTCTAGGAGGGTTTTATCCGACTGGGAGTGGTTTCTACCAAACGCTGTTGTTCTTCTCACAATGCTTTTGTTCAGCATTGATTTGATTTCTCTCTCTTTCTCCATTGTGGATGTTTTCTGAGATTCTTTTTTCTCTGTGTTTCACAGGGTAGGGTTAGCTCACATACTAGTTTCCACGACAAGGAGCCAGAGCTCTAATTCAGTGGCTTGGTCCTTAATCCTTGTCCAGTCATGGGTTGAATACCTTCGGCAGGGCTACATAGTATTTTTGTTTCTATGAAGTGTTTTCTCCAGCACTTTCTTATCCCTTTGCTGTGAGTAGTGTTTTCCACATGGGTTTCGCGATCTTGCAGCCTTCAGCTCCCTACCGGCTTTCCACAGTCCTTCCAGTGGAGCGTCATAATTTCCTCTCCTATATTCTTAAGACAGCCTGGTCACTTTATCCCACTACGGACCTGCTAGTCCTGTTCAGGGATCTTTCATGCGTGCAGTTTGCAGACCCTCCTCCTTGGATGGTGTTGCTTGGGTATCTAATTCTAAGATAATTGGGGGATTTCAATCTGCACTGGAACGATACAACTGATCCCTCATTGTGTACCTTCAAGGCTTTCTTCGCAGACCTTAACCTCACCCAGATTTGCAATGAACCCACCCACAACAAGGGTTCCACCCTCGATTTAATCATAGCCAAGGATAACCGGATTCAACTGGAAAGCATCTTACCGTGTGACTGGTCGGATCACTACATAATCTCCTTTCGCATTCTCGAAAAGGTAACGTCTAGACAAGGTCAACCGCATAAGAATAAACAGTGGTCTAGGAATCTAAATGACATTCAAGTAATGGACCTCTCTTAGCAACAACCTACTGTGAGAAAGTGCCCTCTTTCTGCATGGTTGCCCCCACGTTTTGCTGCATTGCTGATGTACTTTGACTGAGTGTGCCCGAGGGCTCCTGCTAATCAGGTACCCAGGGCCTATGTTCTTTCCCTAAAACTGCATTGAAGCCTAAACCCAATTGGCATTTCTGGCCACAGGTCAGCCCCTGGTAAATGGTACCACAGGTACCCAGGGCACTGTGACCAGAGAAGGCCTCTAAGGGCTGCAGCACTTATTGTGCCACCCTTAGAGGTCCTGTACCCTGACACTCACACGCTGCCTTTGCAGGCTTCGTGTCTTGGTGCAGAACTAAGTGAAGAGTCGACATGGCACACATCCCTGTGTGCCATGCCTACAACCCACTGCCCTGGCATAGATCAGTCACCCTCTAGCTGGGTGCACTATACCAGTGGTGAGGGTACAGGTGCATGAGCCCTGTGCCCCTACAGTGTCTAAGTCCATTCTTAGACATTGTAAGTGCAGTGCTGCCATTAAGAGTATATGGTGCTGGGAGTTTGTCATTACGAACTCCACAGCACCATAATGGCTACACTGAAAACTGAGAAGTTTGGTATCAAACTTCTCAGCACATTAAACCCACACTGATGCCAGTGTGGGATTTAATGAAAAATGCACACAGAGTGCATCTCCGAGATGCCCCCTGAAAACTAACCCACCTCTAGTGTCCCGACTGAGTGGCTGCTTAGGCTGCCATCAACAGACATGTTTCTGGACCCCTGGGTCGAGAGCCTGCTGCTCTCGGGGGCCTGAAACAATGCACATCCTGGGACGAGGTGCCAAGTCTTCTCCCCCAGGATGGGCAGGGTTCACGAAGGGGAAGCTTCAAAGGCATGCCGCCTTTGTGAGCTTCCCCAGACCACTTGCTGCTTTCAGCAACTGGTCCCCACTGGTTCTGCCCCCCACTTTGGGCGGGAGAACCGGCGGGAAAAACAAGTGAGGGAGAGAGGTGTGCCCACCTCTGCCAACTCCACCCTTCAGTTGGGGAAGGCGAGGTGAAGCACAACTCCGAGTCCCCGCCATCTTGAGGATGGGGGACCCAACCAACCAGGGACAGCCTCATGCCCCCCTCCCACTGGAGGGTGGCATAATAGGGGGTGTATCCACCCCAGGGAAGGGACCCATTGGTCCCTGCCCTCTACCCACCTGAAATGCCCCTAAATCTAGTATTTAGGGGGCAGCCTGAACCTTGCTTCCTCAGATCCAGCCTGACAACAAGAAGAAAAGAAGGACCGAACAGCCGTGCAGCCAGCTAACAAGAGGAAGACGCCCACTGACTTGGCCCCAGCCCTACCGGCCTGTCTCCCCTCGAACCTGCTCCTGCGAAATCCCGGTGTGTCCTGCAGCCAGCAACCTCAAAAACCCTGGAGGACCTGCCTGCCTTCACTTCCAAAGACTGCTTCTCCCGTGAACACCGGATTTGTTCAACTGCAACCTCTGGCAGCAGCCGGAGACCGCAAATCCGCCCCACTCTGCACCCGCCGTCCACGGCCCGAGCTCGAGTGGGCAAACGCCACGAGGAGGTCACCCCGGCGATCCTGAACCGAGATCCGTCGACCCCTGACCTGCCACAAGCCTCCAGCCGACGCCTGCAGTCTAAAACCAGAAGGCCCCCCTAACCGCGACCCGGAGCTGGTAAGAAGATCCAACCCCAAAAGGCACCCGACGCCCCACGGCCTTGTGTGCCCAAACCGACTGTGCCTAACCAACCCCTAACTTCCCAACTTACCTCTTGAAGTGGTGGTCGCACCCAGAAGTCCTTCGTCTCCCTGCCTGCAGTGCTTTTGCAAACCGGAGGTACTCCATTGGAAACAACAGGGCGCCTGGCGTCGAAACAGCACTCTGCACCCGGCCGCCTCCGTGCCGCTGAGGGTGCACCTTTTGTGCTACTTTGTTTCCCCATTTGCCCTGAACTAAACCCTAGGAGCTTTGCTCCCACAACCCAGTGGCCTGCTTGCCAGCAGCCACCAACCGGAGGCCCCTATCCAACATTGGGCCTCAACACTCTGCACCCGGCCGCCCTAGTGCCGCTGAGGGTATAACAAGAGTGCATCACTGACCCTGGGGGACCCCTGAGTCTAACCCCAGAACCTTAACTCCCAGTCGATAACTTACCTGTGAACCGATAACCTGTTTTTCCTCCATAGGATAACATTGACAATTTTCTTCCAAAAAGTTTCTAAGTGTGGAGTTTTGAAATCTAAAAATATTCTTTAAAATTCGCACGAATAACCAAAACGTATTTACTTACCTGTTTGCAGGAAATGTCCCAGTGCTGAATCCAGGTATCCAGCACGGAGTTAGAAAAGTAACGTAAAAAGTAACTTACCTGTAATTTCCTGAAAAAGCCTATTCATTTCAATGTACTGTATTTGCTAAGTATTGCAACCTACTGCATCCCCTGTAAATCAAACAAAGTACAATTCCTATTGCATTTTCAAACTGTTCTACATTCAGCAACTTATTACTGTAAAGTATTTAATGCTTACCTGTGCCAGGCTTGCTTGGTTCTAAAAATAAAACAGTATATTTTTTATACAAAAACAATTGGTCTAGAGTTCAGTCCTTGAGTGTGTGAATTCATTTGCTGACTGAGTGTGTACATCAAATGCTTAACACTGTCCTCTGATACTGCCTTACTGCTCGACCACTCTACCACAAATAGAGAGTAAGGTTCTATCTAACTTTAACCTCTGCCTACCTCTGGGGTCACCTGGACTCTATACACACTATACCTCATTTTGGTGTAGTATATATAGAGCCAGTTTCCTACACACACTCTCTCCAACACTCTTCAGCTTATTCATGGAACCCCCTCACTGAAATCCTGAAATGTTCAAACATACAATACCACATGTACGCTGATGATGCGCAACATAGCGCAAAAACTGGGGGAGCCAACTACCATCTCAACACGCTTAGGAAAATCAAGCTGTTCCTACCTCCTGTGGACCTGCAACTTGCAGTCCAGTCTCTAGTGATCTCCTGTGTGGAATATGGAATTGTGACCTTGGCTGGGCTGCCCAAAGCTAGTCTGACCCCCCTAAGGGCCACTCTGAACTCTGCTGCCAGACTTGTCACGGGCTCGCGTAAACATGATCATATCACACCAGACTTAATTCAGCTCAACTGGCTATCGCTCGATGATCGGATTAGGTTCAAGATTGCTTGCCTGACGCACAAAGCGCTCCACCATAATACTCCCTCTTACTTGGCAAATAAGCTCGAACTCTCTGGTATGTCTTGGTTCCTAAGAAGCTCCAGCACTCTCCTGCTGAAACCGCACACATTTAAAAAGAAAAGAACTTACAACCGCGCCTTCTCGGGTCTGGCCCCAAGAATTTGGAACGCTCTTCCTCCTGATATCCTTTCGAACCCTTCGACCTCCTTGTTAAGTACAAATACACATAAGCAAGTTAGTGTAAGAACACAACACTCCTCCTTCAAAATTCAAGTCAAATAACTTCTCTTGAATAACCAGTTGGATCAATCCTCCTGAAGTCAATATAACTAGTCTTTTTATACCCTAGAGAAATCATGGTTATCTCCTTTGTTTGAGACATTTTCGGGATGCAACGTATGTTCTCACTACATGTTTTCTCTTGTTTGTTTTCGCTCTTCTTGTATGGGGGTTGGTTTCTCTACAAATGTTTAGGATGTTTACTTTCTTAGTGACTAACCGTATCCTCTCTTTTCTGATGTACAGCGCTCTGATACCCGTTTCGGGTCATGTTCGCGCTTTATAAAACTTTTTAAATAAATAAGGAATCTGCGACTAGATGTCTCTATCAGATGAACAAGTTACTTACCTTCAGTAACGCCTTATCTTGTAGAGACCAGATCTAGCCGCAGATTCCTTAATGACCCACCCATCCTCCACGGTCTGCTTGTCTTGTTACCTACAAGATCCCTTTCTTGGCATTCTGATGCTTTTCTTTAGTTTTCTTTAGGACGTCGTAATTGTTTGACACAAAGATGTCTCTTTTTTTTGGCACACTGTTTCCATAGACGGTTTCTAGAAGTGGCTCCGCGTTTTTGCGGAAGAAACTTGCGTCAGGGGAGGGCTTATATGGACTCTGTTGACGTCGCGCCCAGAGGACGGCTTTGCTACGGAGTCGCTCAAGGTAAGTAACCTATTCTTTGTTTTTTAAGAGAAAGATTTAAAATGTAAAGATTGAAACATCCATTCTGCCTGTTAAAATTAGTTTTGAGATGTAATGTAATTTTCACATAGGCATTGTTTAAAAGTACTTTTCTGAAGAAATATTTCCCTTCAGAAGAGGCAGCCTGTGATCACGGAGAGAGGTATGCTTGTGTTTATGAATTAAATTAATATAGTCACAATGGAACACTGGCATGGTAACACAAGTAACTTTTCCTTATAGCATCTCATGGATAGCTTACTGACCATGCGTGAATTAGCACCTTCACCTTGATTTGCTAAGAATTCAGAGAAGTTCGCTCTCAAATGTTAATCTCAACTCACTCAGTTTTCAGCATGGCTCCAAATGACTTGGACCTTGGTCACTTGCAGCATGAATATAAATGCATATTCTTAAGATAATTTGCAATCAAACACCACAAACTTGCTATTCGGCTGTTAGGACAACATGACTGTGATATGGTACTGCAACAAGCAGAGTGGGGCCCTGGATCATGTGCTACAAGGTGCTACGCCTTTGGAGGTGGCTGAACCTGCAGAATGTCTCCCTGGTCACCCTCCACCTAGTGGGGGCCGTGAATACCAGAGCTGACAAACTGAGCAGGTATTGTGTGCTGGAGCACATGTGACATCTCCATCTCAAAGTGGCACAGGACATCTTCGATCAGTGAGGTACGCCCTGAGTCGATCTATTCTCTACCGTTGAGAACAGGCAGTGTCAACCATTCTGCACATTGCAGTTTCCTCCAAGCCTTTTGGTATGCGATCCATTCTGTCTGGAATGGAAGAAAGAACTCATGTGCACCTTTCCTGTGCTACCTCTTGTGTCTCGATTTCTGAGGAAGGTGAGACCAGGACAAAGTCATTATCTTTGCCACGGACTGGGCTAGGAGAGTGTGGTACCCAATCCTTCTGGACCTGAGAATTTCTTCTCTGATTAGACTTCCACTTCAGGTGGATCTACTGTCACAGCAATAGGGCGGGGTCACACATTCTGAATGTCCACAACTTACACTTCTGTCTGTGGAGGCTGCTAAATGCTTTTGACTTGCCAGCTGAGGTGGCCAGTGTCATCCTTGCAGCCAGATGACCTTCCACAAAGTCTATTTATACTGAGAGCTGGAACCATTTTGTCACTTGGTGTGGTGTCTGAAACCCAGACCCCTTGAAAGCTAATCTTTGTGATGCCATTTTGTTTGCTCTTTCGTTAGCCCAGCAAGGCCCTGCAATGGGCACATATTTGTTAGCCATTTTAGCCTTCTAAGCAGCCATTGTAGTTTAAATCACTAGTTGTGATGTGATTTCTATACAATATAATGCCCATGTTTCCCCTACTCATCCCACCCCCACTCACCAAGCCATTTGTGATGTCCCTGTGGGATATTAATCTGGTCTCGACATTACTCATGTGCACGCCCTTTGAGCTGATGCACAGCTGTTCATTGAAACTAGTTATCCTGAAAAACGTCTTTATTATTGCCAACCCATCAGCGCAAAGTGTGAGTAAAATGCAGGCGCTGTCGTTCAGCTGCCTTACACTACCTTTTTCCTGGATAATTTGGTGTTGAGAAAAGGGGCAGCCTTCTTTCCGAAAGTTGAGACACTCATTCACGTTGGCCAATCAGTCACTCTGCCAGTGTTAATTGCTGTGCATCGTCTCTCGGAGGAGGAACAGAAACTTCATCGTCTGGGCTTGAAGAGAGCGCTGAGCTTTTACATTGACCTTACAAAGGAATATCTGGCAAACAATCAGCTCTTTGTGGGGGTTTGAAGTGCGAAAAAAGGCAATGCAGTGCAAAAGGAAGACCTTGTAAAGGTTAGATAGTCTTCGGCAATAAAAGGCCACCTTAAAGGCTGAAGGTCTTTGCGCCCATTCCACCAGGGCCAAGGAGGCTACAACAGCATTTGGGAGGGGGTTGCCTATTTTAGATATTTGGCAGTCTTCAAATTGGGTGTAGGTGCATACTTTTACAAAGCACTACTGCCCTGATAGCCAGGTTTGAAGGGAAGTTCAATTCTGCAGAATGTTTTGGTCTGAGTTCCTCTCCAGGAGTATTGCTGAAGAATTCTCCTGATCTAGTCTGACACCTGAAGAAATTCTAAAGGTGAGGAATCTGCAGTTAGGTAATTTATCCACAAAAAAGCACTTCACCAAAGGTACGCAACTTATTATTTTTCATATTGAACAGCCCCCTCTTATGGTGTCTGGTGTTAATAGTACCTGCCATAAAAGGAAAACATTCCTTGATACACATGAGCAAGAATACTTCCTCTGGAAAACAATGATTTGAATATTAACTAATACGGAATCTTGGCCATGGGTTGACCAATACAATTGCCATATTGGACATTTTTGGGGTGAGTTGTGATCGTTTTGAATTTGATTGTCATGATCTCTGTAAGAAAGTGCACACTTTTTTTGCATGGTTGCCCCCATTTTTTGCCAAACTGGTGATGTACTTTGACTGAGTGTGCCCTGGATTCTTGCCAAACAGGTACCCAGGGCCTATGTTCTCTCCCTAAAACTGCATTAAAACAAAACCCAATTGGCACTCTTTGGCCACTGGTCAGTCCCTTGTAAATGGTACCATTGGTACCAAGGGCACTGTGGCCAGGGAATTCCTCTAAGGGCTGCAGCACTTATTGTGCCACCCTTAGAGGCCTTGTACCTTTACACACACACACACACACACACTGCCATTGCAGGCTGCATGTTTTGGTGCAGAACGAAGTGAAGAGTCGACATGGCACACATCCCCGTTTGCCATGCCAACAACCCACTGCCCTGGCATAGGTCAGCCACCCCTCTAGCTGGGTGCCCTATACCAGTGGTGAGGGTACAGGTGCATGAGCCCTGTACCCCTACAGTGTCTATACCAATTCTTAGACATTGTAAGTGCATTAATGCAATTAAGAGTATATGGTGCTGGGAGTTTGTCATTACAAATGCCACTGCACCATAATGGCATTACTGAAAACTGGGAAGTTTGGTATCCAACTTCTCAGCACATTAAACCCACAATGATTCCAGTGTGGGATTTAATGAAAAATGCACTCAGAGGGCATCTTGGAGATGCCCCATGAAAAACGACCTAACTCTAGTGTCCTGGCTGATTGGCTGCTCGCCAGCTGCCACAACCAGACAGGTTTCTGGACCCCTGGGTCAAAAGCCTGCTGCTCTCGGGGGTCTGAAACAATGCACATCCTGGAACGAGGTGCCATGCCTCCTCCCCCAGGATGGGCATCGTCCACGAAGGGGAATCTTCAAAGGCTTGCCACCTTTGTGAGCTACCCCAGCCCTTTGCTGCTTCCAGCAACTGGCTCCCACCGGTTCTGACCCCCACCTTGGGCGGGAGAATCGGCGGGAAAACCAAGTGAGGAAGGGAGGTGTGCCCACCTTTGCCACCCCACCCCTCAGGTTGGGGAGGGGAGGTGAAGCACAACTCTGTCCCTGCCATCTTGCAGATGGACGGTCCAGCCAACCAGAGAGGGGCATATGCCCCCCTCCCGCTGGAGGGTGGCATAATAGGGGGTGTACCCACCCCAAGGAAGGGACCCATTGGTCCCATCCTTTACTTACCTGCAACGCCCCTAAATCTAGTATTTAGGGGCAACCCTGAACCTTCCCTCCTCAGACAAGAACCGACCAGAAGGAGGACCGCAGAAGCCGTGCTGAACTAAGAAGAGGAAGACGCCCACTGACTTGGCCCCAGCCTTACCGGCCGGTCCGCACCTCGAACCTGCTCCAGCGAAATCCCGGTGTGTCCTGCAGCCAGCAGCCCTCAAGAGCCTGAATGGCCTGCCCTGCCTTCCAAATCCAAGACTTTGTCTCCCGACTCCTAAAGACACCCCTGCATCCGACGTCCCACGGCCTTGGGTGGCCCAATCGACGGTGTCCCAGCATCCCCAGGCATCCCAACTTACCTCTCCAACTGGTGGTCACCTCCAGAAGATCTTCGTCCCTGAGCCTGCAGTCTTTCTTGCAACCGGAGAATCCCCATTGAAATCAACAGGGCACCCCCTGCCAAAACAGCACCCTGCCGCCACTGCGGGTATCCTTTGGGTGCTAACTCGGACCCCCCTTTACCCTGAGCCTAACACCAGGAGCTTTGCTCCCACAACCCAGTGGGCTGCTCATAAGCAGTCACCAACCGGAGGCCCCCTCTCCCCCATTGGATAACATTGGGCCTCAGCCCTCTGCACCTGGCCGCCCTAGTGCCGCTGAGGGTGTTTTGAGAGTGCATCTTAGACCCTGGGGGAACACTTGTTCTAACCCCAGAAACTCAACCCAAAAGGCTGAGTACTTACCTGGTAACCGATAACTTAATTTCTCTCCACAGGAATACATGGACTGTTTTTCTCTGAAAAATGTTCTGTGTGGAGTTGATTTGTATGGAAAGCTGAAAAATTACAACTGTGCAAAACTGATTTTACTTACCTTTTCTCTAGGAAAAATGTCCCAGTGGGATATCTAGGCATATCACACGGAGTAGAAAAAGTAACTTAAAAAGTAATCTAAAAAGTAACTGAAAAGTAATCTGTACAGTAATTTCAATAGCTTGACTTACCTATATTTCAAACAACTGCATTTGAACTTGCATTCACTTGTAAACACTGCATAATATTTTGCAAAGCATTTATTTCACTTACCTGTGCCAAGCTTGGCTTGGTTCTTGAAATAAAATAACTTAACAATATTTTTATATAAACAAAATTGCTCTGAGTTCAGTCTTTGAGTGTGTGACATCATTTGCTGACTGAGTGTATAAAACAAATGCTTAACACTACCCTCTGATAAAGCCTTACTGCTCGCCCACACTACAACAAATAGAGAGTAAGGTGCTATCTACTTTTACCTCTGCCTACCTTTGGGGTTCCACTGGACTCTGTGCACACTATACCTCATTTTGGTATAGTATATACAGAGCGAGCTTCCTACAATCTCCTTTCATGCTCGGTTTGTTCAAAGTAGCTGAAAAAATGTTTGATATCGGGGGTGTAATTTGCGCTATGAACAAAGAGCTCTTCATGCAAAGCCAGGCGTTGTGATGGTCATTACTCCTGAAGTAGGAGGCCCAACATATTGTGGATGAACCTTTTTGAGTCCCTGATGGAATAATGTGAATTACTGTCTAAGGCAGATACTGTCAAGGCTGGGTAAGTGAACTGAACCTATTCAGTACTGGCCAGACCCTAGATGTCTTCCGGTGTGCCATGAGCCTTTTAATCCTTCAAAGACAGATAACTTACTCAAAATTGGCATAATTCTCTCTTTCCCTTTTCTGTATCTACTTTAGTGAAGAAGAGCGCTACAAGGGGAAACCTTCAGCTTCATTCCCAGTCAAGCCCAATTAATTCCATTTCAGCTAGCGTTCATTTTTCTATTACGACTTACAAGATGTATAGAACTAATATCTGAAAGAGACACGTTAGTGACAGATTCCTTACCTTAGAATATCCCCAGGCGTCAGGCTGGATCCGGAAAGTTTTTGCGTAGCAGTACCCTTGCGCGTCGGTAGGCGGCGTCGTGCGGCTCCGCGTCCGTCGTCGGCGTCGTGATCGCCGGGATGACGTCGCGGGCAGTACTTAGACGCCGCCCCTGCGCGCTGACGTCAGTTCTTCTTTTTCCGCGCCAGCAAGCGCAGATCCGGGAAGAGCAGTGCCCTGGTCATTTTTGACCATACTTTTTGGTGAATTTTTCACTGTTTTTTCATCTTTCAAGGTGTCGTAGGGATGCCCGGCTTCAAGCGATGCGGCGCCTGTGCGCGGATGATGTCCGTCACCGACCCGCATTGGGAGTGTCTCTTCTGCCTCGGCCGAGGCCACGACACGGAGTCTTGTACCGACTGCCAGGCCCTCCACCCGAAAGCTTAGCGAGAGCGGTCTCGAAAGCTCCTCGAGGCCCGGCATCTCGGCTCCGCGGAAGCCCCGGTCGCGTGAGAGGTCCAGGGGTCGATCGCGGAGTCCACACCGGTCGTCGGCGTCGAAGTCTTCTTCGTCCGGTAAGTCGAAACACAAAAAGTCCAAAATGCATCATCGCTCTAGGACTTCGCCTCGCCGGTCTCGCGACTCGGCTGAGGCCCCTCCCGGCACCGTCCCCGCCCCGCGGCCCCGGACATGCCTGTGGAGTCGCCCCGCCATACCCGCCCTTCCCGGGTTCGGGGCGGATCCGGCCAAAGTGCAGGAATTCCTGTCGGCCATGGCCCGCCTCTTCGGGCCTTCAGGCCCCTCCGGTGCGCCTTCGGGCCCCGCGGGCCCTGATGGGGTTGCTCCGGCGTCGCCGGCGGCTCCGGCCCCGGCGCCGCCCTTGCCTCCAGCCTCGATCCCGGCTCCGGCCCCGGCCTCGATCCCGGCTCCACAACCCCCATCGACGCCGGTCGACCTAACGACACCTCCGCTGGCGCCGATGTCTCCGGTGCCGTTCTCGGCGCCGCCCTGGGCTCCGGGCGGCGTCGTCCCCCAGTTCCTTCCGGCTCCGGACATGGATCCGGACCGACGTCGCTCGATGCCGGCTCCGGCGCCGATGGGACCTTGGGTCCCAACTGTCCCTCCTCCTCCTTATTTTGAACCAGAGGAGGACCAGTTGGACTGGGAGGGGTCTGATGACCCTCTGACACGCCACTGTCAGTACGATCAGGACTGGACAGAGAGTCTAGGGGAGGCCAGTGGTCTGGATACTTCCCCTGACACTGGCATGCTGTCTCCTCCCGTGGCTACGGAGGAGGGAGCCAATTTTGGTACGGTGTTGCGTAGGGCAGCTGGGGCCTTACGTCTCCAACTTCCCTACTTTGACGGTCAAGCCTAACATCTTGACAGAGGTGCTTCAGCCGGCAGCCTCCTCTGCGGAGACTGTGCTGCCGTTTAACGACGCCCTCACTGACGTTCTTTTGGGCGCCTGGTCCAAGCCCAACACAGGGGCTCCTGTGGATCGGAACGTGTCACGACGCCATCGCCCAGCTCCGGGCGACCCCCTGTTTCTCTCTGTCCACCCCACTCCTGAGAGCTTGGTTGTCCAAGCCTCCGCTTCCCAAACCGCCTTCCCTACCGCTCCTCCGGATAGGGAATCCAAACGCCTGGATCAGTTTGGGAAGAAAGGTTTTTCTTCCTCCAGTGCTGGCTTGCGGTCCGTTAACACCGCTTGTCTTTTGGGCCGATATACCCACTCCCTGTGGGATTCGGTGGCGGATGTTTTGCCCCAGTGTCCTGAGGAGGTCCAGACACTGCTTTCCGCGCCATTGCGGAAGGAAGGGATGCGGCTAAATACACAATACGTTGTGGCCTTGACACCGCCGACTCGCTGGGCAGGTCTATTGCAACGACGGTGGCGCTCAGACGCCACGCCTGGCTGAGAACCACTGGTTTTTCAGGGGATGTCCAGAATACTCTCATGGACATGCCCTTTGATGGAGTCGGTCTTTTTGGGTCCAAAGCAGACCATGCGTTGGAGCGCTTTAAGGACTCACGGGCTACTGCCAAGTCCCTGGGCCTTTCTGCTACACGCCCTCCGCTGACTTCTGCTTTTCGCCCCTATCGTGGCCACGGTAGGGGCGCCCCTTCACGTCAGCAGCCCAGCCACCGGCCCGCGCAGCAGGCGTCTTCGCGTGGCCGAGGACGTGGATTCCGCCGTGGCGGATCGGGCAACCAGCGTGCGGGTCAGGCCACCACCTCCAACCCGTCCGCGGCCTCCAAGCCCTCCTAGTCCCTCCTTTCAGGTGCACAGCACGCCAGTAGGGGCAGGGTCCGCCATCACCTTCCCCACTGGCGTACCATCACCTCGGACAGGTGGGTCTTGGACATTGTCCGAAGGGGCTACTCCCTCCCCTTCGAGACCACCCCCCAGCCATGCCACCTCAATTCCACCGCATGTCAGGGGATCACTTGGTGCTTCTACAGAAGGAAGTCACAACCCTCTTGACCAAGAGGGCCATCGAGCGTGTTCCGACCCCAGAAGTAGGGCGTGGTTGCTACTCCCACTACTTTCTGGTGCCCAAAAAGGACAAGGAGGACATGCGTCCTATCTTGGACCTCCGGAACGTCAATCGCTTCCTCCGGAAGGAGAAGTTCAAGATGCTCACCCTAGCTCAGGTCTTGACTGCCCTCGACCCTGGAGACTGGTTGGTAGCGTTGGACTTGCAGGACGCATATTTCCACATCCCCGTCCTGCCGGCCCACCGGCGTTACCTTCGGTTCACGGTAGGCCCCGAGCATTTTCAGTTCACCGTGCTCCCCTTTGGCCTTACCCCAGTGCCCCTCGGGTGTTCACGAAAGTGATGGCGGTGGGCGCAGCTCATCTGCGCCGGGCAGGGGTTTCAGTCTTCCCCTACCTCGACGACTGGCTGCTGAAGGCGGGCTCGTCCCAGGCAGTCGTCTCCCACCTCCAGACTACGGCCGAACTCCTGCACTCGCTGGGGTTCTCCATCAATGTGCCGAAGTCGCATCTGATTCCTTCTCCACAGCTCCTTTCATCGGAGCGGTTCTGGACACGACGCAGTTTCGGGCCTATCCTCCCGAACGGCAAGTCCGGGATATTCAGGCTATGATTCCGATCTTTCAGCCTTTATCCTGGGTTTCGGTACGGATGACCCTGAGGCTGCTGGGCCTCATGGCCTCCTGCATCCTGCTGGTCAATCATGCCAGGTGGCATATGCGGGCTCTGCAGTGGGACCTGAAGTTCCAGTGGGCGCAGCACCAGGGCAACCTGTCCGATCACGTCCAGATCTCGGAGGGGACTGCAAGACAGTTGCAGTGGTGGCTCTCGAACCGGCAATGGGTCATGGGCAGATCCCTCTCCCTTCCCCAGCCAGAGCACACAGTTGTGACGGACGCGTCCCTTCTGGGATGGGGCGGTCACATGGGAGAGGCGGAGATCAGAGGCCTCTGGTCTCCAGGCGGAGTCCCGGCTCCATATCAACATTCTGGAGCTCCGGGCGATCCGACTTGCACTCAAGGCATTCCTTCCCTCTGTCAAAGGGAAGGTAGTGCAGGTGTTCACAGACAACACCACCGCCATGTGGTACTGCAACAAACAGGGCGGGGTGGGGTCTTGGACCCTTTGTCAGGAGGCTCTGCGCCTCTGGACATGGCTGGAACATCAGGGCATGTTCCTGATGGTTCAACACCTGGCAGGTTCCCTGAACGCCAGGGCGGACGAACTCAGCGGCAGGTGCATGATGGATCACGAATGGCGTCTTCACTCGGAAGTGGCGCAAGGACTCTTTCTACAGTGGGGAGAGCCTTGGTTAGATCTATTCGCCACCGAAGAGAACGCGCAATGTCATCAGTTCTGCGCGTTGGAATTTCCAAGGCGGCACTCGCTCGGCGACGCTTTTTGTCGCGAGTGGAGTTGCGGTCTGTTGTCCGCCTTTCCGCCTATACCACTTCTACCCAGAGTGTTGAAGAAGATTCGGCACGACCGGGCCCAAGTCATTCTTGTGGCTCCGGACTGGGCTCGAAGAGTTTGGTATCCCGAGCTACTCAATATGAGCGTAGATCCCCCAATCCGTCTGCCTCTTCGGGAGGATCTTCTGTCGCAGCAGCAGGGGACGGTCCTCCACCCGAACCTGTCCAGTCTACACCTGCTTGCGTGGAGATTGAGCGACGGCAGTTCATTCCTTTCGACTTGCCTCCCGAAGTTTGTGATGTGATTCTGGCAGCCAGGCGTCCCTCCACTAAGGTGGTATACGCCTGCAGGTGGAACAAATTTGTGGCATGGTGCACAGCAAAGGCTGTGAATCCCCTTTCTGCCCCTCTTTCTGAGGTCCTTCTGTTCCTTCTCTCTCTGGCCCAACAGGGTTCTGCCCTGGGTACCATCAAGGGTTATCTTTGTGCTATCTCGGCCTTCCTCAGGCTCCCTGATCAGCCCTCCTTTTCAAGTCCCCTGTTGTTAACAGGTTCTTAAAAGGCATTACTCACCTCTTTCCTCCTGTTCCGTTTGTGATGCCTCAGTGGGACTTGAACTTGGTTCTTACCTTTTAATGTGCGCTCCCTTTGAGCCTTCTACATAACTGTCCTCTTCGTCTTCTGACTCTGAAGACAGCCTTTCTGGTGGCCATCACCTCCGCTCGGCGGGTGAGTGAGCTCCAGGCTCTATCTTGCAAACCTCCCTTTCTGTCTGTTCATCCAGACAAGGTTGTTCTTCGGACGCGTCCGTCCTTCTTGCCAAAGGTGGTTACTGCTTTCCATATTGGGCAGACCATCACTTTGCCCACCTTCTTTCCGCCTCCGCATCCTTCCAGAGAGGAAGAGAGGCTCCACCGTCTGGACCCAAAACGTGCGCTCTCCTTCTATATTGACCGCACAAAACACTTCCGGGTGGATGACCAGCTCTTTGTTGGCTACGTGGGCGCCAAAAAGGTCGGGCGGTGCACAAGAGGACCATCTCCCGCTGGGTTACCTTGTGCATCAAGACCTGCTATTCTTTGGCGAGGAAGGAGCCTCCTGTTGGGCTGCGTGCCCATTCCACAAGGGCAACGGCTGCTACCACGGCCTTGGGCCGCGGTGTTCCGCTGCCGGTTATTTGTCAGGCAGCTACGTGGGCCTCGCTGCACACGTTTACAAAGCATTACTGCCTTGACAGTCAGGTCCGGAGGGACGGCTTCTTTGGCCGTTCTGTCCTCCAGGACTTCCTTGTCTGATCTTTGTTCGCAGACCCACCACCGGGGTTGGTATTGCTGGTGTATCTATTCTAAGGTAAGGAATCTGTCACTAACGTGTCTCTTTCAGATGCACAAGTTACTAACTTGTGTAACGATATATCTGTAAGAGACAGTAGTTAGTGACAGATTCCTACCGCCCACCCATCCTCCCCGTTCTGCGAACTGATTTCTAGGGTTAAGGACATCCCTTTCAGGGCCCTAGTATTTTTCAGACACCTATGTCCGCTTCTTGCATGGCTCTGCGTTCCTGGCGCGGAAAGTCGTGTACAGAACTGACGTCAGCTCGCAGGGGCGGCGTCTAAGTACTGCCCGCGACGTCATCCAGGCGATCACGACGCCGACGACGGACACGGAGCCGCACGACGCCGCCTACCGACGCGCAAGGGTACTGCTACGCAAAAACTTTCCGGATCCAGCCTGACGCCTGGGGATATTCTAAGGTAAGGAATCTGTCACTAACTACTGTCTCTTACAGATATATCGTTACACAAGTTAGTAACTTGTGCATCAAGTATAGGGGGTAACTGGTGTGGTGTTTCATCAACTCTCACTAATTGGTCACTATCGGAGATTTGTGAAATGTGTATTCGCTTTTTGAGGAGAATTGCGAACAAATTGCACAAATGTTAACAGTCTTGTGAAAGTTGCATAACAATGGTAAAACAAAAAATTAAAATCTTTCAGGTGCACAATCTTAGTCAAGTGCTCAGATGGACTTCCATCACTTTCTTTCTGACTGCCTTTGTTTTGCAACGCTCTGCTTCTTTCTTCCACTTCCAGACCATTCAGTTTGATCAACACAAGCAAGCATCTTCAGTTTCATTTGTTTGATCTGCTTGATTTTCGTTTGCTTCTTGATGTGAACTGTTTGCAACTAGTGGAGTCTTGTTTGCTCTCTCACTTGTATTTGGGGATTTCTGAGTTCGATTTTCTTATTGTTGATTTTGAAAATTGTGATTTTCTTCTTGAACTCTTTTTTCTCCCCCTCTGGATCCGCGTAATGAATTTGCGCTTGACTTAGTGAATCAACGGTTTGTGTCACTGTTTCTTCATCAGCAGTACACTCACCTTAAGTGTTGACGCTCCAATTAACTAATTAAGACGGTCGATGCACAAGATCTGAGCTGTCTGAACCTTCATAAGACTTTGAGTTATAAACACAAAAAAGCGCGGGCCAGAATTCCAGGTTAAAACGTCATGGGTTTATTTTAAAAAAAATAATGCAGAAAGCAAAAAGTAATTAGTTAATTAAGAATCAGCTGAATTCCATTTCCTATAAAATCTCAAATGTCTCTTTTTACAGTATGTCTTAAACCTGGAGGTAAGTCCTCAGTTTTAAGAATCCGAAACGTGCCAACTTTGTTTCTTGAGATTTTAATTTAAAGTCTGCATCATCATCTTTCGTCTGAATGGAAACACTGTGCAGTTGGCAATAAATTGTGCAATTTAACTGACACAAAAGATCACGAACCAGCAGATTTACTAGACTTGTCTCATTAATTATAAACTCATGATTATTTATAGTTGATTCAATTTTTACAGGAACATTTGGTGACCACTTACTAGCCATTCGCTTATTTGAAAAGCCTACAACTTGGACTTCTTTAACTGAGAGGGCTTGGTCTGGAACTTTCTCTGGTCTAACCGTGGATCGGGTAGCACCTGTATCAATCAAAAATTATACGGGCTGGTCTTTAACCTCTCCTTCCTGATGTGGCTCATATTGGTCTACCTCTAGGACTGCACCAAGCATGCAATCCTCCTATCCCTCAGGCACTGTCCAGAAGGAACTCCAAGTGTTACTGCAAATTGTGGAAAATTAGCATTATTGCTGAATGTTTTTACTGAAATTTCAAATTTAGTTGAAATCCTGATGTATTATTCTCCATAGATTATTGTTGGACTGAGGCTGAAGGCATATTCCCATTGAACTGCCTTGTATTCTGCTGCATGTGATTCATTTCAGGGACCGTTTGCGTCATATTTTGAAATGTATTCACATTACATTTACAATCTGGGTCTCAAAGCCCGAGTCTGTGCTACCATAAACTATTCCTTTGTTTTCTTTCTTGCATCACAATAATCACTACAATACTTTGCATAGGCAAGGATATTATCTAATGATTTTGCTTGCCAGCATATCACACTCTGCTAAAGATGTGTACTAATCTCCCGACTCACACCCAACACACAAGCAGGAGCAAATCTTGACATTCCTTCCCTTAAAGGATCTTTAACTCAACTATGCTGCCTGTAAATCTACATCAATCTCTCTTAATATGCATCTGCATTTTGTGTTACTCTCATTTTTTGACCAATTAACCTGCTTTTGTTGAACTTTTTCTTTCAAAAGTCAATAACCTAAGTATACTTTTGCATGACAGACAGTGAAGGCTTAAAACTAGGACTTTCTCTTTGTGGTTCTTTATCAGGCAATTGTACCATTATCTTACACTCAATCCACACATTTTTATCCACAATAATTTAAAAGAACGAATCCAGATCTTCCCAAAGTACCTTTGAAATGGTGACCGATCTTTCTTCCTCGATGTACCACCTGTCTTGTTCCTCTCTAAGCTTCAGCAAATTCTTTGTAATTGTCCAAAGGTTGTGACCGATCCAAAGGAAATGCACATATGTCCCTCCAGGCGCTTTGCGCAAGTGGAACTCTACTTCAGCAGTCACTCCACATTCAGAATCACTTGCATTCGCAACTCTCTTCGACTTATTCTTTTGTGGCTTTTCAAAAGTCTAAGCCCATTCATTTTTATACATTTTTCATTCTATCAGTGTCTGATCTAATCAGTTAATTCCCTGAAATGTGCTGTCTAGGTTACAGTGCATTCTTTCCACAATTCAGATTTTGTCAGTCTCATTCTATATGTTCCACAAATTAACTTATTTTTCAAAATTACATCAGTCTAAAGCCAAATTCTCAAGTTTTTCATGTGCAAGCAACTTCCATATTCAAAAAATACCAATTCTTCTTTTCAATTTTAGAATGTATTTCCTCTTAAATGTACAAGTACACAATTTGATCTAAATCTTCTTTCACTCTGAACGTAGGATCATTCTGGCCAGCCTGCCTCGGCCCTGTCCCCATCCCTAAGGACCGGATTAAGAGCCTTGGCATTTGGCTTGACCGGAATCTCGACTTTAAGGAGCAAGCACACAAGGTTGCTGCTACTTGTTTCTGCATCCTTAGGATGCTGCGGAAAGTCCTTCCTCTCCTACCTTTTCAAGCCAGAAGACTTTTGGTACAGGCACTGATTCTCTCGCGGCTGGATTACGCCAATGCCCTTTATCTAGGCGCTCCACGCTTTACCACCACGAAACTCCAGATCATTCAAAATTGTGCTGCGCGCATGCTCCTGAGAATCCCTCACCGCCAATCGGCGAAGTTCGCCTTGGCCACCCTGCATTGGCTCCCTATTCAGGAAAGTTTAAGGCTTTGTGCGTGGCACACAAGGCCCTAACAAGCAGGGGACTGCCTATTATCCGCACCATCCTGCTCCCCTACCGTGCTAATAGGGCCCTACGGTCGGATAATCAACATCTGGTGGTAGTCCCTAAAATACGGAAATCCAAAAGTGGAGGACGGCTTTTTTCATATAATGCTGCCAAGCTGTGGAACTCCCTCCCCCTTTAGGTTCGTCGGGAGGCTAACCATCTGACCTTCCGGAAACTCCTTAAAACCTCACTGTTTCCCTAGGCTGCTCGGTGTTCTTGAATGTCCTGCTTCTAGCGCTGGGATGCCCTCGGGTAGCCATGCGCTTAAGAAATGTTGATTCATTCATTCACTTGTAATGTGTTAATTTCCACAACTTTTGCCTCACATGACTGTCCAGCCTCCAAGGTTGGTTCAGAATGCCTCTCACTCAACTAACTCATCCTAGTTTCTTGCCCTTCTTAATGAGTCTCATTATATGAAGGTGGTCTTGCCATGGTTACCAAACCCTCTATAAATGTATCCTCTTCATCGGAATCACTCTTGCTCTCACTCACTCTTTTTCTCACCCTTCTCATTTTTGTTTTACATTTTATGCTCTGTTGTTTTGGTTTTGTCTGAGTCAGTAGCAAACTCTGGAAATACACCCACAGTTTCTAACACGTTCTCATGTCACTTTTTCCATAAGCTCAATCTTGCTTACAGCCAATTATTCATAGCTTACCAACTTGACCCTTTAGCATTTTATGATGTCTTTTCTCATTGGCCACTTAAACTTATTCATTCAATGCCTCAAACTGTGCAGGTCTCAGTTGCCGCCTCATATCAAACATGACACGTCTCAAATACTCAAGTTTCCTCACATCAATGTACCATTTTTAGGAAATGAAAGCTTTTTGTCACTCTTGATAGCCTTATTCCAATCTTTAGGCCACAGATACGTATGTAATTCATGATTCAGCAGCATCTAATATGCAGCATTTCTCATTGGAAGCAGAATTCCCCACCATAGAACGTGTTTTTTAGATTTTGCTATATGTGCACCCATTGCCAGTTCAACCAAGCATTCACAATTCATGTAGTGAATCACAAAATTTCAAAACAACAACCATTAAGGATCGCATAAACTTCAATTTAAACTTAACCTGACTCTACACCTTATTTAGCAGACAACTTTATAGCTAACTCGAGTTCTCTATAATAATTGCTTTATATAAATTGATGCATTACAGTAGCATATGCCACGTTACAATATGTTACACCGTAGCTTATTGTGTACAAATATAGAATAGCAAGAACACTATCACCAAATCAGTATGTTATCACGCATATTATGACATCTCATACCTCCTTAATTCTCCCCAAAATCCACTCATTAGACGGAGTATTGGATCTAATGTGAGTTGTGGCAATAGCCCCCGGCTTACCTAAAGCTAGCAGTTGTTCTCTGGTGTACTCCAGGAGGCCTGGCTTCTTGGGAGCTCTCTTTGAACCGTCAGCAAGGCTGGAGCGGTGCGTGGACGGGCACAGACGGGCTTTCCTTTGGTGCGCCGCTGGCGCATCCGCGCTTGCCTTTGGTGCGCCGCTGGCGCATCCGCGCTTGCACTGGCCTCAAGTAGTGAGGGGTTTTCTCCTATTTCTGGTCGACTAGACTGCTACCAAAGATGGCGTTCGTTCGGTGACCCACTCTTACATACAGAGTGGAGGACCTGGTGGATGTAAATCTAGGGCCCAAATTCCAAAAAGGAAAGATAATTTCGGGAAGCACCCCATTGTTACTGATATGACAGCAACCTATGTCCTTCTTTAAAGAAGGAGTGTGCAGCTTATGGGATTATAGGACAGTTTAAATGAGGAGAGTAGAGCAGACAGTGATACACAGTGTCAGGCGAAGATATCTAATGTGTGTGATTATATTTCTCATGGGAAATTGGTTCCGAACAATTAAGGAATTTGTGCTTTGGAGGATAAGCCAGAATGCATGATGTCAGTTTGCTCCTACAAATTCTGTCAGCCCTAACAGTTTTTTTATAACACAAAATATTTTTTCCAGTGTGCAAGCGACATGTCCTTTCAATGCAACATGTTTTAGGCCATGTAAGAATTGCCACAAACAGATGTCTGTGACACACCCCCACGAGGTCTGTCTCTAGTGTCTGAGCTCCAAACATGACTCTACGTTTTGCGATAAGTCCGTAAAGATGAACCCAAAGGCCACTCGAGACCCTGGAGCTAAACTATATCACAGAACATCGGCAAAAAACAAGGAAGGCCTGATCTCACTCGAAGTGAGAAGTGAAGATCTGTCTAAAAGGTCAAAGAAGTTGAAGCTCGGCTCCCCATCGTCCCACCACTCACACCGTGAGGAGTCACGCAGCTCGCTGGGTACCTCGTAGCCGTAAACTCTGTCTCCGTCCTCGGAACCAGCTCTCATCGTGATGTGCCCAGACTTCCTGAGCCATCAACTACGCCACAAGAACTCTGCAATTTCAAGGAGGCCATAGACAGAATATTTAGTACCTGGCTGGATCCCTCAGGAGTGTCTTTGGGTCCTAAGGATCTGAGGTGGCCTCCAGTTGGTTTACAGCTGGCGGATTCATCCCTGTCGCATACTGTGCCACTCGATCCAATTTCGAAGCCACCCAACTCTAGGCACGGTGCCAAGCCTAATGCCATTTACTGTGTCGCGAAGGACACCGCAACCCCGAGACTCAACGCCTGAAGGGGAACACATAGTCCTTTCGGACTCAGAGGGTCATCCACCATGAGGTCGCAACCGAGGTCACAACCACTTCAACAACACCCACATTCTGATGCCAAGACACTACCACACGACCCTGATGATGACGATGAAAGCCATGTATGTGACGAAGAGAGCACATTTTTTGACCTACAGTATGTAGGAAGCTAGATCTGTATATACTATACCAAAGTAAGGTATAGTGTGCACATAGTCCAGTGGATCCCCAGAGGCTTTACAAAGGCTAAAGTAGATATCTGAAAGAAACAGTTAGTTATAGATTCCTTACCTTAGAATTACCCCCAGGCGTCAGACTGGATCCGGAAAGTTTTTCGACAGCAGCCTGCGCGTTGGAAGGTGGCGTCGGTCGACTCCGCGTCCATCATCGGCGTCGTGGTCACCGGGATGACGTCGCGGTACCCACATAGACGCCGCCCTCGCTCACGTCAGTTCTTTCTTTTTCCGCGCCAGCAAGCGCAGATCCGGAGAGAGAGGTACCCCCAGTCACTTTTTGACTGAGTTTTTTGCGACTTTTGTCGACTTAATTTTTGAGTCTTCAACCGACTCCTGGTGCACGAGGGATGCCCGGTTTCAAGGCATGCGGTTCCTGTACCCGACTGATGTCGATGACTGATCTGCACCCCGTGTGCCTCTTCTGCCTGGAACGCAACCATGACCCCCAAGTCGTGCTCCGACTGTCGAACCATGGCCCGAAGTCTTTGCGGGAGCGGTGCCGAAAGCTCCTCGAGGCCCGGCAGTCAGCGCAAGGTCCCGGTAGCGTGGGAGGTCGAGGGACCGATCACGGAGTCATCACTCCTCTTCTAAGTCTTCGCACTCTGGGTCAGGTAAGTCAAAGCACAAGAAGAAGTCGAAGAAGCATCGTCGCTCTTCGACTCCCCCTCGTCCATCGGCCGACGGCTGGGGGCCCTAGGCCTTCGACGCCGGTGGCTTCAACCTCGGCACCGCAAGGCCCCCTTGGATCCAGGCCTGGATCCGGATCGGCGTAGGTCGACTCCACCGGCACCACGTCCGACGCCGGCTGGACCCCCAGCTGGCGTCGACCCCGGCTTCCACCCCGATGTGGACACGGAACCGGACCGGCGTCGGCCGACGCCAGATCCGGCGCCGATGGGTACCTTTGTCCCTGTGTTCCACCCTGGCCATTTTCAGCCAGATTGGCAGCCAGAGGAGGGTGAGGAAGACTGGGAGGGGTCTGGTGACCATTTGTCAGACTAGTTGGAGTACGATCCGGACTGGAAAAGGGAACTGGGGGATGCCCGTGGTCTGGATACCTCCCCAGACCTAGGCATGTTGTCTCCTCCTACCGTGGCTACGGAGGAGGGAGCGTCATACGCAGTGGTGTTGCGAAGGGCGGCCGAGGCTCTCCACCTCGAGCTACCTACGGTGGCAGTCAGGACTAACTTCCTGACAGAGGTGCTTCAGCTGGCAGTGAGCTCTTCGGTGCCCCTGCTCATGTTTAATGAAGCCCTCACGGACATCTTTTTGGGCACTTGGTCCAGGCCCAACACAGGGGCTCCTGTGGACATGATGATTGCCCGACGCCACCACCCGGCTCCGGGAGACCCCACTTTCCTCTCCCAACATCCCACCCCTGAGAGCTTGGTAGTTCAAGCCTCCACTTCTAAAGGCGCCTTCCCTACCGCACCACCGGAAAGGGAATCCAAAAAGCTGGACCACCTTGGGAAGAAAATGTTTTCTTCCGCCAGCTTGGGACTGCGGTCGGTAAACACTGCATGTCTGTTGGGCCGTTACACCCACTCTGTGTGGGATACGGTGGCGCAGGTGCTGCCTCAGTGCCCGGAGGAGGCCCGGGCCATACTCTCCTGTGCAGTTGCTGAGGGGAGAGACGCAGCGAAGTTTACCATCCGCTGTGGGCTGGATACCGCCGACGCACTTGGCAGGACGATTTCAACGTCAGTAGCCCTTCGACGCTACGCCTGGTTGTGTTCGACTGGTTTTTCCGGGGATGTCCAATCCACCCTTATGGACATGCCCTTTGATGGCCGTCGCCTTTTCAGGGACAAGGCAGACAACGCGCTGGAGCGCTTTAAGGACTCTCGGGCCTACGGCCAGGTCCTTGGGCCTCTCCACCACCCGCCCTGCGCAGTCTGCCTTTCGCCCCTTTCGTGGCTACGGAAGGGGTGCCCCACTAAGTCCCGCCCAGAGCCACAGGCCGGCGCAAGCTGTTTAGCCCCAGCGCGGCCAGGGACGTGGGAACCACTGCCGTGATTCTGGGGGCCAGCGGGTGGGCCAGTCCACCACAGCCCCCTCTGCAGCAGCCTCCAAACCTTCCTAGTCCGACCTTTCAGGGCCACCAAACGCCAGTGGGCGGCAGGATCCGCCATCACCTCCCCCACTGGCGCACCATCACATCGGACAGGTGGGTTTTGCAAATAATCCGAAGGGGCTACTCCCTCCCCTTCGAGACTACCCTCCATCTATGCCACCTCAGTACCATCGCATGTCAGAGGATCACCTCGCCCTTCTCCAACAGGAAGTTTCGGCACTCTTGGCCAAGGGTGCCATCGAGCGCGTTCCTGCCCCAGAAGTAGGTTGTGGTTGCTTTTCCCGCTACTTTCTGGTACCCAAGAAGGACAAAGGCCTGCGTCCTATCTTGGATCTCAGGAACGTCAACCGCTTCATCCGGAAGGAGAAGTTCAAGATGCTGACGCTCGCTCAGGTCTTGTCTGCCCTCGACCCTGGAGACTGGATGGTAGCGTTGGACTTGCAGGATGCTTACTTTCATATCCCCGTCCTGAAGGCCCACCGGCGTTACCTGCGGTTCACGGTAGGCCACGAGCACTTTCAGTTTACCATGCTCCCCTTTGGCCTTACCAGCGCCCCTCGGGTGTTAACGAAAGTGATGGCGGTGCTCGCAGCTCATCTGCGCAGATCAGGGGTTCCAGTCTTCCCTTATCTCGACGACTGGCTGTTGAAGGCAGGCTCGCCCCAGGCTGTCGTCTCCCACCTCCAGACTACGGCCGACCTCCTGCATTCGCTGGGGTTCTCCATCAACATGCCGAAGTCACACCTGACCCCCTCTCAGAAGTCCTCTTCATCGGAGCGGTTCTGGACACGATGCAGTTTCGGGTTTATCCTCCCGAACAGCGAGTCCGGGATATTCGGGCTATGATTCCGATCTTTCAGCCCCTATCCCGGGTTTCGGTCAGGATGACCCTGAGGCTGCTGGGCATCCTGCTGGTCGATCATGCCAGGTGGCATATGCCGGCTCTGCAGTGGGACCTGAAGTTCCAGTGTGCGCAGCATCAGGGGAATCTGTCCAATTGCGTCCAGATCTCGGAGGGCACTGCACGACAATTGCAGTGGTGGCTCACGGACCAGGATTGGGTCAACGGCAGATCCCTCTCCCTTCCCCAACCAGAGTTCACAGTGGTGACCGATACATCACTTCTGGGATGGGGCGGCACATGGGGGAGGTGGAGATCAGAGGCCTCTGGTCTCCGGTGGAGTCCGGGCTTCACATCAACCTTCTGGAGCTTCGGGCGATTCGTCTTGCACTCAAAGCATTCCTTCCCTCTGTCCGGGAAAGAGTAGTGCAGGTGTTCACGGACAACACCACCGCCATGTGGTACTGCAACAAGCGGGGTGGGGTCGTGGACCCTATGTCAGGAGGCCTTCCGCCTCTGGACATAGCTGGAACATCCGGGCATATCTCTGGTGGTTCAACACCTGGCAGGTTCCCTGAACGCCAGGGCGGACGAACTCAGCCTCAGGTGCATGATGGATCACAAATGGCGTCTTCACTCTGAGGTGGTGCAAGGTCTCTTTCAGCAGTGGGGAGTGCCTTGGTTAGATCTATTCGCCACCGAAGAGAACTCGCAATGTCAGCAATTCTGCGCGTTGGAATTTCCAAGACGGCACTCGCTAGGCGATGCTTTTCGTCGCGAGTGGAGTTGCAGTCTTCTATACGCCTTTCCACCATACCACTTCTGCCCAGAGTGCTGAAGATCAAGCGCGACCGGGCCCAAGTCATTCTTGTGGCTCGGGATTGGGCACGAAGAGTCTGGTATCCCGAGCTGCTCAACATGGCCATTGATCCTCCGACCAGACTGCCTCTTCGGGAGGATCGTCTGTCGCAGCAGCAGGGGAAACATAGGTTAGTTATAGATTCCTTACCGCCCTAGTTTTGTGCACCAGTGGTCAGTGTCTTGCATGGCTCTGCGCTTCTGGCGTGGAAAGTCGTGTACAGAACTGACGTCAGCGCGCGAGGGCGGCGTCATCCCGGTGACCACGACACTGACGATGGACGCGGAGTCGACCGACACCTCCTTCCGACGCGCAGGGGTACTGCTGACGAAAAACTTTCCGGATCCAGTCTGAGGCCTGCGGGTAATTCTAAGGTAAGGAATCTATAACCTATGTTTCTTACAGATATATCGTTACCGAAGGTAAGTAACTTGTTCGATACTAATACTCTCTTTTGTGGTAGTGTGGGTGAGCAGTTAGGCTTATCTCAGTGGGCAGTGCTAAGCTTTTGTTGTATACACTCAGGCAAGAAATGATTACACACTCAATGACTAAATTCGAGACCAATGGTCTATAAAAATATTACTTTTAGTATATTTATTTTATAGAACCAAAGATACTTTGTTGCAATAAAATACGTTTTGCAGCGTGAATCTTTTCTGGATTCACTATGCTGTGCATTATTCCGCCATCTAGTGGTTGGGTCCAGAATTGTAGTATTTCTTCTTTTTTTTTCTTTTTTTTTTTTCTTGGCCTGGTGGGCGTTGACATACCACCATTTGGTGTCCTTCTGTGACGTCGACGTGCTTCCTCCGGAAGCTCCCACCTTTGGTCGCCATCTTCAGATTCTTTTTTTCCGCCGTTTGGTCTGGATCGAGACGGAAGGAGCTCCAGAACTTTGGAGAGAAGAATCCACGAGAATCCGCTACAAGGACAAGAAAACAACTCATCGACACACCGGCCTTCGAGGCGGTGAACCGGGACGCAGAGAAGGGGAAAAACCATCGAAACTTTGACGTCCTACGGAGAATGCGCACACAGGGGGCTCCCTGGGCGCTGTAATGGACAAGACACCATTCAAGTTCTGCGACAATTGCCACCACAAGTACGCACAGAAGGACCAGCACCCGGTCTGTAACCTTTGCCTGCTGCTCGACCACCGCTCCGAAGATTGCAACGCGTGCTCGGCGTTCACCCCAAAGACCTTGAGGGAGAGGCAAAAAAGAGCAAATTACAATATGCGGGGTCAAGGGCCACCACCATTGCTTCGAGACCTGGGCCTCTCCAGTGAGGAAGAGGACAACGTTGCCGAAGGGCCCGAGGGCGAGAAGGACGCGCACGTCCAAGTCGTCGACGCCGAAAAGAGAACGTCGAAGGAGGTAAGAGAGACCGCGACCTCTAAACAGTCGACCGAGCCCCGAAAGAGTGACTCTAAGTCCTCAAAAACAGCCCCGGCGTCGAAACATTCGGCGACCGCAAGCTCGTCTAAGGACAAACAGTCCGTCGGTTCCTTTGACAAGGACTCCCAGACGGCGAAAACCCTCGATAAGACAAAGTCGTCGAAGAGTAGTCAAGAAAAGGACTCCTCGACGACTAAGAAAGAGAGGAAAAAGCAAGTTTCGACGTCATTGTCTACAAGCGCCAAGAGAAAGCACGAAAATCTCGATGCCGAAGAACAAGCGTCGGAGCTCGAGAAGAAAAGGAAGAGGCTCGAGGCCGAAATGGCAAGCTTCTTGCAATGCAAGAAAGATTTCAACGAGACAATGAGGCAATTCAAGATCCCGCCGAAGACCTCGACACTACCCGAAAAAGACCTCGAGGAACTACAGGTTCCTACGACCCCCGGAGCCGGCAGACGAAGAGGAGGAAGAAGAATACGACTTCGAAGCCGATGGGGAAGAAGAGGACCAAACCTATCACGGTTCGGCAACCTCGGAGACACAAGACATGCGGTGGGAAGATCTCGACGCCAACTCGCCAGAGTAAGGGATAGACTCATACCCTTCGAGGACTTAACCCCCCGACAACATCGGGATGTACAATCAGGTGATAAAAAGGGCTGCAGACACCTATGGAGTGCAGCTAGAGGAGGAAAAGCCACAGTCCTGCTTCCTCCTTGAGACCTTGCTGCCCACACAGACAAGAAGCCAATTCCTACCCATGCTCCCAAGTGTGCTGGACCAGGGAAAGGAAGCCTTTAAGGAGCCTGCCACATGTAAGGCAGTAACACCAAGGGGAGAGAAAAAATACAAACACTCCTCCAAGGACCCAATGTATATCAGAGGTTCAGTGCCTGCTGACTCTATAATAGCTTCCACAGCCAGAAAAAGGGCGAATGTACCCACTAACGTGGGCCCACCACCAGACAAGGAGAGCAAGAGAATGGATCTCACAGGAAGGAAGATGAAACAAAGTGCCGCCATTCAGTGGCGCATAGCAAATTCTAATGCACTAATCAATAGGCATCAATACCAACACTGGGAGGAAGTAAGCAAACTGCTGAAACATCTGCCAGACCAGTTCCAGAGAAGGGAAGCTCACTTGGTGGAAGAGGGGAAGAACATGGCCAATACATGTTTGAAATCAGCCCTAGATGCTGCAGAGACATCAAGCAGGCAAATGATGATCAGGGTTACGGAGAGAAGACACGCCTGGCTAAGGATCTCAGGGTTCAAACCAGAAGTGCAGAGTAATATCTTGAACACACCGTTCAATGGGGAACAAATGTTTGGAACAGTGGTGGACGACAAGCTAACGCAGCTGAAGAAGGAAAATGAAACGGCCAGGTCCATGGGGGCGCTACAATTCAGAGGTATGCGTAGGGGGACACCCTCACGGAGACCAGCAGGTAGGGGAAACCAACAGCCAGTAGCCTCACACCAGACCTTTCAGCAGGGTTACCAAGGAGGGAACCAGGGCCAGCAGCAGGGCCAACAACAACAAAGTTGGCAATACCAACAGGGGAGGCAATCCTTTCGAGGGCGCACTCGAGGAAGAGGCCAACCGCAAAGAGGGGGGCAGCAACCCACCTCCAAGTGACTGCACTACAACCTTGGCGCACACTCGAACAAGATCTCAGAGGGCGCAACCACAAATAGACATACAAAAACATCAGGTCACAAACAACAAAAAATACCTCCAACATGCAACACCAGTGGGAGGCAGAATAGCAAACTTCTTCCAGGAGTGGAAGAAGATTACATCCAAAAAATGGATACTAAACATAATACAATACGGATACTGCCTAGAACTGGCAAAACAACCGCCATGCAGAAGACCAAAGAACAAGGTTCATTCAAAGAGAGAACTGTCTCATTTGCTCGAAGAAGCACAAGAACTTCTACACAAAAGGCCCATAGAGACGGTGCCTTACAAGAAAAGGAACAAGGGAGTGTATTCAACGTACTTCCTCATACAAAAGGTGGACGGAACATTAAGACCTATACTAGACTTAAGGTTCCTAAACAAGTTCATAAAGTCTCAAAGATTCAAAATGACTTCCTTACAAGAAGTAATACTGCAGATACAGGTAGGGGGACTACATGGCAACTATAGATCTAAAGGACGCTTACTTGCACATTCCCATGAACAGCAGACACAAAAACCTACTCAGATTCGTAATCAACAAAACGCACTACCAATTCACGGTGCTAGCGTTCGGACTCAAGTCCGCACCAAGAGTCTTCACAAAATGCCTAGCAGCAGTAGCAGCCCACCTAAGAAGGCAGGGAATCCACGTCTATCCATACCTAGACGACTGGTTAGTAAGAGCAAACACGTACAACCTTTGCAAACAACACATACAAAGGGTCATAGAGACTTTGGTCCAACTCGTTTTCTCAATACACTGGGAGAAATCATCAATAACACCAGAGCAGGTAAAGATATTCTTAGGGGCAGAAATCGACACAACAGTAGGGAAGGTGTTCCCGAGCACAAAGAGGACAGTAGCAATACTGAAGGAGACACATCTATACCGCAAGGGGCAAGCTCTGACAGTGGAAACTGCTAGGGATGATGGCTTCATGCATTCATCTAGTCCCAAACATTCGACTGCACATGAGACCGTTCCAAGAATGGATTCAACAACAATGGTCACAGGCGACAGGGAGTTGGGAGGATCTAGTGGTTGTCACACAAACAGTTCTTCAGGAGATGACATGGTGGAACAGGAAGAACGTAACACAGGGGAGACCTTTCACACAACCAACTCCTACAGTGACCATTACAACAGACGCTGCCCAACTGGGGTGGGGGGCCCACATGAACAACCTCAAGGTAAGGGGTTCATGGACACAGCAGGATGCGATAAAGCACATCAACTTCCTGAAGTTAAAAACAGTGTTCCTAGCCTTAAAAGCCTTTCAGAAGGAGCTCTACGGGAAGAGGGTGTTGATTCAAACAGACAATACAACCACAATGTTTTACATCAACAAACAAGGAGGAACACAATCATTAACACTGTCAACCCAAGCCCAGGAGCTATGGAAATGGGCTATCCCAAGGAACATAGACTTACTGGCAATTCATCTTCCAGGGAAGGACAATATAGAAGCAGACAGGCTGAGCAGACAAACATCAGCATCCCACAAATGGGAGATGAATCAATCAGAGATTCTAAAAATCTTCAAGAAATGGGGGACGCCGCAAATCGAACTGTTTGCAACACCCCAGAATGCAAAATGCCAACGCTTCGCATCCAGACAACCGTGCGCACAGTCCCTAGGGAATGCGCTATGGATAGACTGGTCAGGGACATTTGCTTACGCTTTTCCCCCGATACCACTGCTACACAGGGTACTCAACAAGTGCAAAATCAGCCGCATGGCACTAATCCTCATAGCACCACAGTGGGCCAGGCAAACCTGGTTCTCACTGATAATGGAAATGTCGCAAGGAACAAGACACGAGTTCCCCAACAGGAAGGACCTCCTAACTCTGCAAAACAGAAAGGTCCTACATCCCGAACCAGAGAGCCTAAGCCTGGCAGCGTGGCTCCTGAGGACTTAGAATTCTCTCACCTCAAACTACCAGAGAGCACTATGGCAGTTCTCAGGGAGGCGAGAAGACCTACAACAAGAAAGTGTTACACAGCAAAATGGAAACGTTTCTCGCTTTGGTGCCGTAGGGAAAAACTTTCAAGGAAGATCACAAGGGAATCAACAGTGCTAAAATATTTAACATATTTGCTACAGGAGAAACTAAGCTACGCATCTGTAAGGGTACACTTGTCAGCAATAATGGCTTACACAAGGGGAGAAACAGGGAAGAGTTTCTTCACATTACAAGTGGTCAAAAGATTCCTGGAAGGAGCAAAGAGGATAGCACCTCCAAAGAGGGTGCCACCACCCACATGGAACCTCAACGTGGTACTCGCACAAATGATGAAGGCGCCATTCGAGCCAATCCACAAAGCAACCTTACAGATGCTCACGCTAAAGACCGCGTTCTTAGTGGCAATCACATCACTACGTAGAGTAAGTGAATTGCAGGCGCTAACACTACAAGAGCCCTCCTTCCAAATACATAATGACAGAATCGTCATGAGAACTGATCCACATTTTATGCCAAAGGTGGTATCTAAGTTCCACATTAATCAAACAATTCAAATACCAAGTTTTTTTCCAAAACCCAAAAACACAAGCAGAAAAAGCACTGCACACCCTGGACGCCAGAAGGGCAGCCATGTACTACATTGAGAGAACAAAGGAATGCAGGAAGACAAAGCAGTTCTTTGTTTCATTTGCAAAAAGTTTTCTGGGACGACCAGTCACAAAAAATACCATTGCAAGATGGATCGCACAAGTCATACAGTTGTGCCACAAGCAGTCAGGTCAAACCTTGCAAGGAGCACCGCCTGCTCACTCAACAAGGAAAAAAGGAGCAACAGTGGCTTTCCTAGCAAACACACCTATTCAGGACATTTGCCAAGCAGCAACATGGTCTTCAGTGCACACCTTCACGAAGCAGTACTGCGTGGACATTCAGATGAACAAAGAAGCACAAGTAGGACAGAAGGTCTTACAACATATATTCACAAACCAGCGTTCATCTTCCACCCAGCCACCACAAGACTAGCAAACCGCTACAAAGTCTATGCACAGCATAGTGAATCCAGAAAAGATTCACGCTGCAAAACGTATAGTTTACCTGTCGTTGTAGTTTTGCAGCTTGAAGACTTTTCTGGATTCACTAGCGAACCCACCCGCTTCCGCCAGGAAGATGACACAGGAGGAATAAATAAAGGGAAACTGGAACGAACAAATAAAAAGAATCCGAAGATGGCGACCAAAGGTGGGAGCTTCCGGAGGAAGCACTTCGCCGTCACAGAAGGACACCAAATGGTGGTATGTCGACGCCCACCAGGACACGAAAAAAAAAAAAAAAGAAGAAATACTACATTCCGGACCCAACCACTAGATGGCGGAATAATGCACAGCATAGTGAATCCAGAAAAGTCTTCAAGCTGCAAAACTACACCGACAGGTAAGAAACTATACGTTTTGAAATATCACTGTTTTTCAATGTAAAAAGTGGACACAGTGCATTTTTCAATCAGTACAATGTTATCCTGTGGGAGAAAACACAATCAGCAATATGCAGGTAAGTAAGCGATTTACAGTATATAGCTTTTGGATGAAGGATCAGTACCAGGCAAGGTTCAGGTAAGTGACCTCACTGTACCATCAGCGGCACTGGGTCGGCCGGGTGCAGAGGTCAAACTCACGATCTGGTGCCAATGTTATCCAATAGAGAAAGGGGACAATCAAAGTGGTACTACTTGCAGGTGAGTAGCACAGTTTTGCAACCGAGTCTCCAGGGTTTAAGATAAGCACAGAGGGGGGCCACAAAGCAGCACCAAACTTACACCTCCAGCAGTACAGGGGCGGCTGGGTGCAGAGTGCCAACACAGCATCAGGTGCCCATTGCAAACCAATGGGGAATCACAAACTTGGAAAAAGGCTGCAGGCTCTGGCCAGGAGGCTGAACGAAAGAAACCTACTGCTGCATACGTAAGTTGGGATGTGCTGGAGCGTCATGACACTGTCAGTAAATTTCTCCAAGGGGCTCCGGGTGCAGGGGGGTCCTTTGGCATCGGAAGTCGGCTTACTAGTGCGGTTAGGGGGGTCGTCGTGCAGAGGCTGCAGGCATAAACGTGGAGTCCAGCAGGGGTCAACCCACGGGGGATTCTTGCTCAGGATCGCTGGGGAACCTTTTCTGTACCGGTGGGCCTCGTGGACTCGAGCCATGGGCGTCAAGTGCAGAGGCGGTCGATTTTGCGGTTCCACAGGCAGAGCTTTGAACTTGATTTTCTTCTGGACAGGTCCACTGTCCACGGCAGATCAGGAGCCTTTTTAGAAGGCAGGTAGTCTTCCCAGGGTTCTGGAGGTCGCTGATTGTGAGACGAGTTGTTCTTCTGTAGCAGGGGCTTTGAGGGCTGCAGACAGGGCTGGGGCCAAGTCAGTTGGTGTCTTCGCTGCTGCATGGCTCATCTTTGTCCTCTTCTTCTTAGGTCGTTGGTAATCTGAGGATTAAGGTTCAGGGGTGCCCCTAAATACTCAATTTAGGGGCGTTACGGGGGTTAAAAGGTAGTAGCCAATGGGCTACTTACCTTTAGGGTGACTGCACCCTTTTTATGTCCACTCCGTCTGGGGAGGGGGCATACCTCTAACCCTATTGGCTAGAAGCCTCCAAAACAATATCGAGGATTTTTCAAAGGAGGGGGGTCACTTCAGTTCAGGGCACCTTAGGGGTGGTCCAGGCTGAGAGGGTACACATCTCTCTTGTTTACCAATTTTCCCGCCGATCTTGTCGCCAAATGTGGGGCTTGGTCAGGGGGGGCAGGCATCTCCACTAGCTGGAGAGGCCCTGGTCAGCATAACAAAGGGCAGGAAGCCTTTGACGCTCACCGCCGTTCTATGCTGTTCCTGCTTGGGGGGTAGGTGTGAAGCGCCTCCACCCAGAGCAGGCTTAGGTTCTGACCCACGAGCAAAAGGCTCTCACCTCAGGGGGTCAGAAACTTGTCTAGAGATGGCAGGTTGGTGCAGACTAGTGAGGCACATACTAGTGGTTTGGTAGGTTTGCAGAGGGCATTTATAATGATCAAACACTGGTATCAGTGTGGGCTCATTAATCTGAGATGTTTGGTACCAAACATCTTGGAATTTGGTGAGGCTGTCATGGAGCTGTGGAACTCGTAGTGGCAAGCTCCCAGCCCACGTACTCAGTATGGCTTTACCTTGCACTTATGTCTAAGAATGGACTTTGACACTATAGGTGCATATCTGCTCATGCAATTATGCCCTCACATTAGGTATAGTGCACCCTGCCTTGGGGCTGTAAGGCCTGCTGTAGGGGTGACTTACCTATGCCTCTTGTAGTGCTGGTAGGCCTGGCGCACAGGGATGTGTGCTAGGTCGACTCTTCACACTTTTATCTGCATCAAAACACGCAGGTTGCAGTGGCAATGTGCATGTGTTTGGTGAGGGATCTCTTAGGGTGGCATAATACATGCTGCAGCCCTTAAAAGACCCTCTCTGGTCCCAATGCCCTTGGTACCACTGGTACCTTTTACAAGGGACTTATGTGTAGGCCAGAGGTGTGCCAATTGTGGAAACAAATGTACAGTTTTGGGAAAGAACACAGGCATTGGGAACCTGGTTAACAGGAACCCAGTGCCCAATCAGTCAAAGATGCATCAGAGTCAGGCAAAAAGTGGAGAGTAACCATGCCAAAAGGAGTACTTTCCTACACAGGACTCCAGTGGGCTTCACACATCCTCTGACGCTGACCTCAGTTCACCCACACCACCTACAGCCTCCTTTGTCAGAGTTATAAGGAGAGCAGCAGAGGCACTAGACCTACCCTACCAACTACTGAGGTAAAGGCAAACTTCTACACAGAGGGCTTTCACCCAGGATAGACATCTCAGGAGCCTCTCCTGCTGTTTAACGAACCTTTGATAGATACATTGCTGGCCACCTGGGCAAGTCCAGGATATTACCGCCCATTTAATAGGTAGATTGCAGAGCTGCATATACTACAGAACCCATAGGCAACTGTCATGATGGTTGCATTGTTGCTGGGTTCGGAAGGTCGTTTGATAGAGGTGTAGATCAGAGGACTCTGATCTCTCGTGGAAGCTAATCTCCACATCAATATGCTGTCGCTGAGGGCGATATGCTTACCACTGAAATCGTTAAGCGGTAATGGGTGCAGGTTCTTATAGACAGCAATACCACTAAGTGGTACTCCCACAAGCTGGGTGGAGTGGGTTTGTTGGTCCCATGCCAGGAAGCTTTGTGCCTTTGAAAGTGGATGAATCTTCAGTGCATCTCCCTGGTCATACAACACCTAGCAGGATCTTTAAACACTAGGGTGGTCGAACTCAGACGACGTTGCCTAGAGCATCACGAATGGTGCCTGCACTAGGAGGTGGCACAGGGCGTCTCCCAGCATTTTGGAGAACCCTGGCGTGATCTTTTCACCACAGCAGAGAGCATGCAGTGTCCAAGCTTCTGCATGTTGGCGTTCCCAAGGCTGCTCTTGTTCAGAGGCGCCTTTCACTTAGATTGGAGCTTGGAATTCCTCTGTGCCTTCACTCTGTCTTCTGCCCAGAGTTCTGAAGAAGACAAGAAAAAAACTGGCCAAGTCATCTTAGTGGCTCTGGACAGGGCGAGGAGAGTGAAGTACCAAGGACTTCTGCCGATGAGAATCTGTTCTCCGATCTTGCTACCCCTTTGTCCAGGACCTCCTGTCATAGTAGCAGGGCACGGTACTTCACCCAAGCTTGCACAATCTCCATCTCACTGCATGTAAATTGAGCGAGGATAGTTGATGGTGTTTGATCTTCCACTTGAAATAGTAGGTGTCATCTTTTTTAGGGAGGCGTCCCTCCACTAAAACAGTTTATGTGCGATGCTGGAAGAAGTTTGTTGTCTGGTGTTCCTCTCAACATATCCAGTGTCTACAGACACAGTTGTCTGACATCCTGTTGTTTTGTTAGCTCAGCAAGGCCTTGCTGTGGCTACAATTAAAGTTTACCCATCTGCCCTTTTAGCCTTTCTAACTTTATCTAATCAATCAGATTTATTCAAATCATCTGTTGTGAATTGTTTTTTGAAAGGGTTAGCCCATATGTTCCTGACAACGCCACTTGTGATGCCTCAGTGGAACTTCAATTTGGTTCACATTTCCCTCGTGTACCTTGTTTGAACCATAACACAGCTATTCACTGTGCCTACTTACGCTGAAGACGACATTCCTTATAGCGATCACATCAGCTTGTCAGATGAGTGGACTACAGGCACTGTATTTTCATCAGTCATACATCACCTTCTTCCCGGACAAGCAAGTCTCAGGAAGAAAGTAGCATTTCTCCCAAAGCTTGTCACGCTTTCCGCATCAGGCAGTCTATCATCTTGTCTGCCTGCTTCACTCGATTCACCACTGGCTTCTGGTGAACACTGGTTGTGATTTTTACTTTGTTTTCCAAGTCTCTGGTCTTGTTTGGTGCGGCAACCCTAAGCATCTTCTGGTGTAGTAAAAAAGTATGACCTGTTATTTTGGAGTATCTCTAACTTGGGTGGAACAAACATCATGTAGTTGAGATTAAGGTCTCTTCATCGTTTTTTGACGGTTTCACATGTTCGTCCCAGTTTTTGTATCTGATTATTACAATCAGGGAATAGCTTTACCTCTGCGCTTCCAATTCAATTCAGTTCACTTTTCTTTTGCATGCTTCTTGCAGCTGGGAATCCCTGTCTCTGTAGTTGAATAGCCGAAATACGATTATCCGGTGAGGCACTTCAGGAGGTGGAGGCCAAGCCTGCAAACTATGAGTATGTTCAAAAGAAAATAAATTTGATAAGCCCACAGGTTTCAATTCAGTGGTGATCCATTCTTCCAGTAACAGCTATAGGAGACTCCTTCTTCCAGTCGGATGTTGTTCCTGCGCAACCTTCTTTCTGCATCCTCCCTACAATTTTTAAGTAGTTTAGTCCTGTGCGCTGGTACCTCCATTTTACACTGGATGTCTGCCATTGCCTGTCAAGTTTCTGTAGATTGGATTTCGATCTATCACTCTGTCCATCAAATTGCGAAGATCTCTCTGACACCGCCCAAGTCCATTGCAACCGCATCAACTTTTGACTCCACTGAGACTCTTGTGTCCTTTATAGCTTTCATAACATCCATTAGCGTAGGTTCGCCCTGTCCAGGTTCCATCTCTTGTTGTGTTGCTGTGGTTGTGAGGTCTTTAGTGTATTTTTCTAGATAGTATTGTAGTTTTATTGGTTTTTGTACCTGGTTGCTCGTGCCACAGAAAGATGCAGGGTCATGCCCCATCTCCAACTTGTGCTTTCTGAACAAGTTGTTGAGGAACAATTGATTCCACATGGCAACTCTAGTTCACTTTTCCCAGGCTCTACAGGTAAACAACAAGATGTAACTGCCTGATTTTCCTATCCCAATTGCTGCCAAGTCCCTATAATTTCCATGCTTTGTTGTTGTAAACCTGTTTGCGGTGCTGATCTTTTGTCTTTTTTACCGCCCTGTGGGTTTTTACCATGGTGATGGTGATTGCGGTCCCAACCTCTGTCGTCCGAGAATCCATCTCTCCCTATATCTCTGACTGGAGGAAGAAGACATCCTCGCCAGAGCTTGCCTTTCAATTCAACCTCATCAGTACAGTTACCCTTTTGCACTAATTGAGTATTCAATAAACGTGGAGAAATCAAACCAGATTCCAAAAGAAAGGATAAGTAATTGTGGACTGGTCAGCGTTTGTATCACACTTTTTCAAGGGTTACCATTTCATCAGTCATGGCCTCGTACAACACTTGTGATGGATGTCTCTCTAGTAGGGTGAGAAGGAGGGGACTAGTGAATGTGACAATCTACAGGTTATAGTCTCCACAAAAGCAGAGGCTTTCACCTCTGTTTACTGGAGCTTAAGATTGTGTTCAAATTGCATTTTGTCGCTAGTTTTCCAAAGGGACTCGTGAATATACCCTCCAACTCCTTTTGTGGCCTATTATTGTGATCTGAGCAAGAAATGCGTTTGTGCTCATTGAAGTTTGAAACATAGCCTTAAAGCGATCAATGGGCCATATGTGGTTAGAGGCTTGCATTCTTTCACCCTCCACTCTAGTTAAAAATGTTATCTGAAAGGCAGGTTATATATGACTGTGAAGGCATTTCTCTTGGAAAAGGTGGCCTTCAAGTTTTTCACCTGTCTCAGACTATATCCTTAGCACCTTTCAGCCCTCGTCCACATCCCTGTACAGATGAGGAGGGGTTGCATATGTTAAACCCTAGACAAGCTTTATGTCATTAAGTTGATAGGTCTGTGATTTCAGGCTAAACAACTGCCTCATTACATTTGCCAGTTCCTGTTAGGCAACATACTATCTAGATGGTTTTCCTTGTACATATATGAGCTAGCGATGTAAGTATCTCCACATTGCCATCTTTTAAAAGGTTTTGTGTTTTATATTAGTGTTCTTTATATTCGAATAGCCTTGTATGGTTTAGTCATCTCTATGGAGTGGGGAGAATTGGCCCACCGGTTTTAGCAGTGTCTATGTAAGTCACTACATCACATTAAGCGATGTCGCAGACTGGTTGAAGCTGCTCTGGTTCCAGAGAAGTATAGTTCTGAAAACATTTGGGAACCAGGCTTACACCTCGGGAACATTTTTAAGATGAGGAATCTGCTGTAAGATCAAGTGATCACTAGAATGAACATTACCAAAGGTGAATAACTTTTACTTTTTGTGAAATTACTTCTGCCAGGTGCAGAAACATGCTTCTGTCTTAGCACACTTACACTGACTACAATATGGTAAGGTAGTCCTGCAATCTTTAATTCTAAGGTGTTCACTGATTTTTGCTCGAGTGACAAGTCTGCTCGCCCTTCAACCAATTCTACCTGGTCCCTTGCCACAGGACACTGCACAACATTGTTTTAATTTGGTGTCTGTTTTGACTCACGTGAACTTAAAGCTTTACACTCCTCTGAGACATTAACATGCATTAATCCCAAACTGAAATAATTTGTGTAGTCATTGGTTAATCTGACAGGCTCTAGCTCCAACGGATCAACCATCCTGCAATGAACTGTTTAAAATTAGTAAAATGTCTAAGACTATAGAAATAAAAATATAAAATAAAAATGCTGCACACTAAACAGTCTTCCAAGCATGAAGCCTACACACACACAGTGCATTTGAAAAGAACTGCCACAGTCAGTGATGACTACATGGCATCCTATACACAATGTACCTGTGTTGCTACAGAGGGTTAACTAGTACTAAGGGGGCACAGTAACATAGAGGGATACATAAAGGTGCCACCTATGTGCGCTAGCACATCAACTTTGCTATCCATTTAGTCCATAGTTTGGTCAGTTTAGAATGCTGTAGTAGCAAAATGAAAAGTGTATCTGAAAGAGACAATTAGTTATGGATTCCTCACCTTAGAATTACCCCCAGGCGTCAGACTGGATCCGGAGAATTTGTCTTCAGCAGTACCCCTGCGCGTCAGTAGGTAGCTTCGGTCGGGTCCGTGGTCGCCGGAATGACGTCGCGGTATCTACTTGGACGCCGTCCCTGCGCGCTGACGTCAGTTCTTTCTTTTTCCACGCCAGCCAGCGCAGATCCGGAGAGATCGGTACCTCAAGTCACTGTTTGACTCTCTTTTTGCGACTTTTTGTCGACATCTTTTCAAGTCGTTCGACTCCTGGTGCACGTAGGGATGTCCCGTCCTCGAACCGGATTCAAGGCTTGCGACTCCTGTCGCAAATTGATGTTGATTACGGACCAGCACCTCGTGTGCCTTTGGTGTTTGGAGCGCGACCACGACCCGAAGTCATGCTCCGACTGCCGGGCCATGAACCCGAAGTCTTTGCGGGAGCGGTCCCGAAAGCTTCTCGAGGCCCGGCAGTCCGCTCCGCGCCCTCGAGGTCCCGGTCGAGAGGGAGGTCGCGAGACCTGTCGCGGAGCCATCACCACCATTCATAGTCGAATTCTTCGTCTTCGGGTAAGTGGAAGCACAAAAAGAAGGCGAAGAAGCATTGTTGCCCTTCGCGTTCTCCACGTCCGTCGGCCGACGCGATGCGGGTTGCAGAAGGTAGTCATCCGGCACCGCCCGCGGAGCCTGCTGGGTCGACCCCGAGCTTCCCTCCTTTTCTGGGAGCCGGGGCAACCCCTGCCCAACTTCTAGCTTTTACGAAGCCCTCCACTCGATCTTTGGGCAGCCCGACTCCGCCGCCGCGCCTTCGGGCCCCGCAGACTCTGCTGAAGGCTCTAGGCCTTCGATGCCGGCAGCTTCGGCTCCGGCACCGCAGGGCCCCCAGGGATCCAGGCCTGGATCTGGATCGGCGCCGGTCGACCTTGTGACATCTCCTCCAGCGCCGAATCCAGTGGCGACACCTCCTCCGACGCCGGTTGTGTCCCCAGCCGACGTCGACCCCAGCCTCCCCCTCGATGTGGACACGGAGCCGGACCAGCGTCGACCGACGTCAGGACCGGCGCCGACCGGTACTTTTGTACCACTGTTCTTCCCTGGTGTTCCCTATCGCCATGAGTGGCTACCAGAGGAGGGTGAGGAGGACTGGTTGGGGTCTGTGGACCCTCTAGCAGACCAGTTAGAAGAACCGGACTGGAGAGAGGAGTTGGGTGAGGCCAGTGGTCTGGACACCTCCCCAGACCTTGGCATGCTATCTCCCCCTACCGTGGCTACGGAGGAGGGTGCATCATACGCAGTGGTGTTGCGTAGTGCGGCTGAGGCCTTAAACCTTGAGCTTCCTACGGTGGCGGTCAGGACTAACCTCCTGACCGAGGTGCTTCAACTGGCAGCGGCCTCCTCAGAGCCCCTGCTGCCGTTCAATGAGGCCCTCACGGACATCTTTTTGGGCACTTGGTCCAAGCCCAACACAGGGGCTCCTGTGGATAGGATGATTGCCTGACGCCACCGCCCGGCCCCGGGCGACCCCATTTTCCTCTCCCAACACCCCACCCCTGAGAGCTTGGTGGTCCAAGTCTCGACTTCCAAGGGCGTATTCCCTACCGCACCACCTGATAGGGAATTCTAGAAGCTGGACCACATTGGGAAGAAGATGTTTTCTTCCTCCAGCTTAGGACTGCAGTCAGTGAACACTGCATGTCTCTTGGACCGTTACTCCCTCTCGGTGGGGACACGGTCACGCAGGTGCTACCATACTGCCCGGAGGAGGCCCGGGCCGTGCTCTCCCGTGCAGTTGCCGAAGGGAGAGACGCAGCAAAGTTCGCCATAAGTTGTGGGCTGGACACCGCCGACTCTCTAGGCAGGACGATTTCAACGTCAGTATCCCTGAGACGCTACGCCTGGCTGAGGTCCACTGGCTTTTCGGGTGATGTCCAAGCTACACTTTTGGACATGCCCTTTGATAGGCGTCGCATGTTTGGCGACAAGGCAGACAACGCGCTCGAGCGCTTTAAGGACTCCAGGGCTACGGCCAGATCCTTGGGCGTCGCTTCCACCTCCCGCCCAGCGCAGTCTGCTTTTCGCCCCTTTTGTGGCTACGGAAGGGGTGCCCACCACGTTTTGCCCAGAGCCACAGGCCTGCGCAAGCTGTCCAGCCTCTGCGCGTCCGGGGACGTGGGTCCCACAGTTGTGGGTCTGGGGGCCAGCGGGCGGGCCAGTCCACCAGCGCCACCTTCTGCAGCAGCCTCCAAGCCCACCTAGTCCGACCTTTCAGGGCCACCATACGCCAGTGAGCGGCAGGATTCGCCATCACCTCCCCACTGGCTCAACATCACGTCGGACAGGTGGGTTTTGTAGATAGTCCGAAGGGGCTACTCCCTCCCCTTCGAGACTACCCCTCCATCCATGCCGCCTCAATTCCATCGCATGTTGGAGGATCACTTGGCCCTTCTCCAACAGGAAGTTACGGCTCTCTTGGCCAAGTGAGCCATCGGGACAAGGGCCTGAGTCATATCTTGGATCTCAGGAATGTCAACCGCTTCCTCCGGAAGGAGAAGTTCAAAATGTTGACACTGGCTCAAGTTCTATTGGCCCTCGACCCTGGAGACTGGATGGTAGCGTTGGACTTGCAGGACGCTTATTTTCACATCCCCATCCTGCTGGCCCATCGGCGTTACCTACGGTTCACGGTAGGCCACGGTCACTTTCAGTTTACCGTGCTCCCATTTGGCCTTACCAGCGCCCCTCGGGTGTTCACGAAAGTGATGGCGGTGGTCGCAGCTCATCTGCGCAGATCAGGGGTTCCAGTCTTCCCCTATCTTGACGACTGGTTGTTGAAGGCGAGCTCGCCCCAGGCTGTCGTCTCCCACCTCCAGACTACGACCGACCTCCTGCATTCGCCGGGGTTCACCATCAACATGCCGAAGTCACACCTGATTCCCTCTCAGAAGCTTCTTTTCATCGGAGCGGTTCTGGACACAGTGCAGTTTCGGGCTTACCCTCCCAAGCAGCGAGTCCGGGATATTGGAGCTATGATTCCGATCTTTCAGCCTCTATCCCGGGTTTCGGTCAGAATGAGCTTGAGGCTACTAGGCCTCATGGCCTCCTGCATCCTGCTGGTGGACTATGCCAGGTGGCATATGCGGGCTCAGCAGTGGGACCTAAAGATCCAGTGGGCACAGCATCAGTGTAATCTTTCCGATTGCGTCCTTATCTCGGAGGGCACTGCACATCAATTGCAGTGGTGGCTAACGAACCAAGATTGGGTCAACGGCCGGTCCCTCTCTCTTCCCCAGCCAGAGTTCACAGTGGTGACAGATGCATCACTTCTGGGGTGGGGTGGCCACATGGGAGAGGCGGAGATCAGAGGCCTCTGGTCTCCGGCGGAGTCCCGGCTCCACATCAACCTTCTGGAGCTTCGGGCGATCCGTCTTGTACTGAAGGCATTCCTTCCTTCTGTCAAAGGGAGAGTAGTGCAGGTGTACACGGACAACACCACCGCCATGTGGTACTGCAACAAACAGGGCGGGGTGGGGTCATGGACCCTATGTCAGGAGGCACTTCGTCTCTGGAAGTGGCTGGAACATCAGGGCATGTCCCTGGTGGTTCAACACCTGGCAGGTTCTCTGAACGCCAGGGTGGACGAACTCGGCCGCTGGTGCTTGATGGATCACGAATGGTGTCTTCACTCGGAGGTGGTGCAAGGTCTCTTTCAGTGGTGGTGAGAGCCTTGGTTTGATCTATTCGCCACCAAATAGAACGCGCAATGTCAGCAGTTCTGCACGTTGGAATTTCCAAGGCGGCACTCGCTCGGCGACGCTTTTCGTCGCGAGTGGCGTTGCGGTCTTCCATATGCCTTTCCGCCTATACCACTTCTACCCAGAGTGCTGAAGAAGATCAAGCGCGACCGGGCCCAAGTCATTCTTGTGGCCCCGGACTGGGCACGAAGAGTCTGGTATCCCGAGCTCTTGCACATGGCCATCGATCCTCCGATCACATTGCCCCTTCGGGAGGATCTTCTGTCGCAGCAGCAGGGGACGGTCCTCCACCCGAACCTGTCCAACCTTCACCTCCTTGCGTGGAGATTGAGCGGCGACAGTTGACAGCTTTCGACCTTCCTCCCAAAATCTGTAACATTACCTTATCAGCCAGGTGTCCCTCCACCAAAACGGTATACGCCTGTAGATGGAACAAGTTTGTGGCATGGTGCGCAGCAAAGGCTGTGGATCCCCTTTCTGCTCCCCTTTCAGAGGTTCTCGTCTTCATTATTTCTCTGGCCCAGCAGGGCTCTACACTGGGCACTCTAAAAGGCTATCTTTCTGCCATGTCGGCCTTTATTCGGCTTTCTGATTAGCCTTCTCTTTTCAAGTCCCCTATTGTAAATCGCTTCCTTAAGGGCATTACTCACTTGTTTCCTCCAATTCCTTTCGTAATGCCCCAGTGGGACTTGAACCTGGTTCTGACCTACCTTATGTGCGCTCCTTTCGACCCGCTACATAACTGTCCTCTCAGACTTCTGACACTTAAAACTGCCTTTCTGGTCGCCATCACCTCTGCTCGCAGGGTGAGTGAGCTTCAGGCTTTTTCTTCAAAACCTCCTTTCCTGGCTGTTCATCCAGACAAAGTTGTCCTTCGCACTAGGCCTTCTTTCCTTCCCAAAGTGGTTACCTCTTTCCACATAGGACAGACCATCACTTTGCCCACCTTCTTCCCGCCCCCGTACCCTTCTAAAGAGGAGGAGAGGCTCCACCGTCTGGATCCAAAACTTGTGCTTTCATTCTATCTGGATCGCATAAAACAATTCCGGGTGGATGACCAGCTCTTCGTTGACTATATGGGCGCCAAGAATGGTCAGGCCGTGCAAAAACGGACCCTCTCTCGATTGGTCATTCTTTGCATCAAAATCTGCTATTCCTTAGCGAAAAAGGAACCTCCAGTGGGGTTGCGTGCACATTCCACCAGGGCGACGGCAGCCACTACTGCTTTGGGACGTGGAGTCCCCCTTCATGACATCTGCCAGGCAGCCATGTGGGCTTCATTGCACACTTTTACCAAACACTACTGCCTGGACAGCCAAGTCCGGAGAGACGGCTTCTTTGGCCGTTCAGTTCTCCAAGACTTTCTGGTGTGAACTTAGTTTGCAGACCCACCTCCAGGGTTGGTATTGCTGGGGTATCTATTCGAATGTGAGGAATCCATAACTGTCTCTTTCAGATGAACAAGTTACTTACCTTCGGTAACGATATATCTGTAAGAGACATAAATTAGTTATGGATTCCTCACCCCCCCACCTATCCTCCCCATTCTGCAAACTGACTTCTAGGGTAAGGGACTTTCCTTCAGGGCCCTAGTTTTGTGCACCAGTGGTCAGTGTCTTGCATGGCTCAGCGCTTCTGGCGTGGAATGTTGTGTAAAGAACTGACGTCAGCGCGTAGGGACGGCGTCTGAGTAGATACTGCGACGTCATTCTGGCGACCACGAACGCAGAGTCGACGGACGCCACCTACCGATGCGCAGGGGTACTGCTGAAGAAATTTTTTCCGGATCCAGTCTGACGCCTGGGGGCAATTCTAAGGTGAGGAATCCATAACTAATCTATGTCTCTTACAGATATATCGTTACCGAAGGTAAGTAACTTGTTCATTGTGCCTAAAACCAACCAACTGGCTAAATTGCAGTAGGTTCCTTGTCATCCATTGTTATTTAATCCATTCCTCAATTCCCGCAACCATGTTCAGAGGAGTGATCGATTTGAGCCAAGGGATTTAATAAAAAATAAGCTCCTGTTTCCCTATGGATGCTGACTGGGATGACTCAAGTAGTTCTGTGAACAACTTCCCAATGCAACCAGTTCTACTATGCATCTTGCAACTCCTAAAGTCTACTAGTGATATCCCTATATTCATTCTTCTTAACTAAAATTTCCTCAATGTGATGCAGATAATTGCCATACAATGAAATTCTGCACCTGCATCCTGCGCTCTAGGATCATTCAAGAAACTATAGATCTGCACAGCTCAAATTCATAAGCGCAGCTTTAGGTACTGAGCACTGACTCTCAAATAGCTGATCAAGACTTCTAGCTGCAGATTCCTTATCATTGAATTTCCCAGACGTCAGACTGGATCTGGAAACTTTTTACGTGAGCAGTACCCCTTTGCGCCTTCGGATGGCTTAGTTTGGTTCCGTGTGGCGTCTTTGGCGCCGGATGTGACGTCACGGTCACCTATATAGGCACCCCCGAGGTGCGCGGACATTAGTTCTTTTCTTTCTACACCACTTAGCGCTGATCCGGAGAAGAGCTACCCCTCTATCTCTTTTTGACAGACTTTTTTCAATGTTTTGTCGAAGATTTTTTCCTTGTGGATCGAAGGATTACCTCTAGAAAGGTAGGGTTTAAGCTGTGTGGGGCCTGTCACTATGCCATGTCTGTTACCGACCTGCACCTTGTGTGCTTATGGTGTCTTGAGCGCGACCATGACTCGAAGTCGTGCTCAGACTGCCGGGCCATGGCTCCGAAGGCTTTGAGAGAGTGGTCCCTAAAGGTGCTTGCGGCCTAGCAGTCAGCGGCATCTAGTGCGTCTCATAGGAGATCTCGGTCCTGATCAAGGAAGAGAAGGTCGTGGGATCGCTCCAGGAGCCCCAAGTCGTCGTCTTCGCACTTGAGGTCCTCGGGACACTCTGGGAAGAAGCACAAGAAGTCGTCGTCCAGACTGACTTCGACTTCACCTCGTCCACTGAGGATTGACTAGACGATTGAGGAACATCGACGTTCCAGGCACGGGTCTGTGGAGCAGTTGCCAGGTCTGACTCCACATCCCCCACTAACCCCCCCCCCCCTCCGTTTCTGGGAGTGACCCCATCTCAAATAAGAGTTTTTTGAGGCCATGCGCAAAGTATTTGAGCGGGCCGACCCCTCTGGTCCGCTTCTGGACCCTGCTGGGTCAAAAGAGGCCCTATCCGGTTCCACGCCGACAGCTCCGACCTCGGCTGTGGTGTGGTTTCATGGACCCTATCCCCGATCCGGATCGATGGTGGTCATGCCAACGCAACTTTCAGTGGCACCAGCCCATTTCTAATTCCCGACGAATAGGGAGTCGGAACGGCTTCAATCGACACTGATTACGGTGCCAATGGAGCCCAGGGCCTCCAAGTCGTTGTCTGAACATTTTTAGGAGGATACAGGCGTGGGAGAAGAGTGGGAGGAGTCACTGGACCCTATGGAACACTAGTTAGGCACTCCTGGTGAGGAATTGGACTGGTAGGAGGAGCTTGCAGAAGCCAATAGACTGGACACCTCTTCAGATGCTGGTATGCTCTCTCCACCTACTGTGGCTATGGAGGAGAGAGCATCTTATGCTATGGTGGTGAAGAGAGCAAACACAAGGAGATGATGGACGGAGTGCTGAAACTTTTCAGACACTCACCCCCAGTCACAGATCTGGGTTGAATCCATCATCGTTCTTTAGCTCACTTCGCCACCCCAGTTCAGACACAGCTATAGGCAAATCAGTCTTGACCCTGTGCCTCATGGGAACAGTCCAGCCCGAACTGCCAAGCCATGTCTTCCCTGGACCGGAAACAAGCATCCTGGGACCGGTTTCGGGCTAACAGCCCTCATCAGCCAGGCTAGCTTGAATCCAGTGGCAAAGTGAGCAAGGGACCCACGTCTGGGCATACCCTGCCAACTTAGGGTGAACAAAGCAAACAAACAGGATCCCAGGATGCTTGTTTCCGGTCCAGGGAAAACATGGCTTGGCAGTTCGGGCTGGACTGTTCCCATGAGGCACAGTGTCAAGACTGATTTGCATATAGCTGTGTCTGAACTGGGGAGGCGAAGTGAGCTAAAGAACGATGATGGATTCAACCCAGTTCTGTGACTGGGGGTGAGTGTCTGAAAGGTTTCAGCGCTCCGTCCATCATCTCCTTGTGTTTGCCATGGTGGTGAAGAGGGCAGCAGAGGTCCTTGACATGCCCTCGGTGCAGGTCAAGACTAACCTCTTGACCAAAGTACTTCAGACTGGGGCTTCCTCATCCGAAACCCTTTTGCCCTTCAATGAAGCACTGACGGATGTCCTTGTAGGCACTTAGTTCAAGGCTAGCACAGGGGCTCCTGTGAACAGGACAATAGCACGCTCCCATTGCCCTGCCCGGGTGATCCAGGTTTCCTCAGCCAACATCCTACCCCTGATAGCTTGGTAGTTCAAGCTTCAATACCCCATGACGTATTCCCTTCCACTCCCCCGAACAGGGAATCCAGGAGGCTGGAAGCACTTGGGAAGATGATGTTTTCTTCCGCCAGCCTAGCATTGTGGTTGGTGAACACCTCATGCCGTTTGGGCCGTTTCTCGCATTCCTTGTGGAAAACAGTTGCGCAAGTGCTGCCACAGATCCCAGAGGAGGCCCCAGCCGTGCACTCCCAAGCAGTAAGAGATGGGAGCGATGCAGCTAAGTTTACCATTAGGTGTGGTCTGGATATAACTGACTTGCTGAGCAAAGCGGTTTCGTTGACGGTGGCCTTGCGGCGCCACGCCTGACTGAAAACATCTGGATTTTTGGGGGATGTCCAGGCCAACCTCATGGACATGCCCTTTGATGGGACTTGTCTCTTCGGAGAGAAGGCAGACTTGAATCTGGAGTGCTTCAAGGACCTGCAGGCTACGGCCAGGTCCTGGGGCCTCTCAGTGACACCTCGCCCATAGTCTGCCTTACGCCACTTTCGTGGCAATGGAAGTGGGTTTCAACCGCGTCAGCCATACCCCAGCCACCGTCCTGCACAGACTGCCCAAGTTGTGCGAGGACGTGGCCACAGTACATTCTGACATTGTGGAAATGGTAGCCAGGAAGTCGTCCGCCACCAACCCCCCAGCAGTTGCAGGCTCTAAGTCTTCCTAGTTAGGTTCTGCAATCCCATGGGTGCCCAGTTGGAGGAAGAATCCAACATCTCTCCTCCACTGACGGTCCATAACATCGGACTGATGAATCTTGCAGATCATTCGGAGGGGTTGGTTACTCCATCCATTTCCAGTGTTTCCCTCCCCCTTTACTGCCATCTGAAGAATGGCTGGCGGAGATCTGTAGGAAGCTGGCTCTGTATATACTATACCAAAGTAAGGTATACGGTGCACAGTCTAGTGAATCCCCAGAGGCTTTACAGAGGCTGAAGTAGATAATACCTTACTCTCTTTTGTGGTGGTGTGGGTGAGCAATTAGGCATATCAGAGGGCTGTGTTAAGAATGTGTTGTACACACTCAGACAAGAAATGATTGCACACACTCAGACTTAATTCTAGACCAATTATTTTGTATAAAAATATTACTTTGTTACTTTTACTTTAGAGCCAATGCAAACTCAGTTGCAGGTAAGTACAAGTTAAAAATGGCAATACTTTTCAGGTACAATATGAATGTGTTTGCAAAAGTAATAAGTAAAAATACTTTGTGGTGTCAATCAACAGTAGCAGTAACTTAGCAATGTAAAAGATAGACACTTAGTGCAAATATCAAGAACTGCAATTCAATCCTATGGGAGGAAAAGAGGTATGCACATTTACAGGTAGGTACTCGATTTACATATCCCGTCTTTGGGGTTCTAGACCAACACTGGGCAAGGGTCAGATCAAGGTAGGTAATGCACCGCCAGCGGCACTGGGGCGACCTGGTGCAGAGGTCACTCAGCCCAGTGTTAGTCAATGGAGACGGGGGGCGCCCACAGAGGTGCTGGTTACAGGTAGATGCCCGCGGTTTCAGGGCAAAGGCCCTGGGAGTTTAGGCAAGCACGGGGGGGGCACAATTCAGCACCGACCATACACCACCAGCGCCGTCTGTGTGCAGGGTGCAAATCAATGTAGGGCGCCCAATGCAAGTGAATGACCAATCTCGGTTGCACAAAGAGGCTGCAGGCTCGGAGCAGGATGCTGGACGAAGGTGACCAACAGCTGGGCAGTTAAGTAGAGGTGTCAATGGATGCCTAGGCGCCGCCGGCTGGGCTCCCCAAAGTCAAGGAGCTGAGGATGCATGGGTGCCTTTGGACGTCGGAACTTCTATACCGGGGTTGGTCGCGGTCAGGGGGACCCTTCGAGATGAGGCTGCAGGCGTCTTTGTGGAGTCCAGGAGAGGTCAGCCACCAATGGTTTCGAGGTCAGGATCATTGGGAAGACTTCACTGGGCAGGTGTGCCACTCGGGCTGTGGGTGTTGATGCAGAGTGGGCAGGTGTCGCGGTTCCAGCTGGATCCGGAGTCCTTGGAGTGGGAACCTAATTAGCAGGTGCATCAGATATCGGGCAAAGAGTGGCGGGTAACCATGAAAAAAGCGGAACCATCCCACAGGATCATCTTATCTTGCTCTAGAGGAAGTTACAGCACTCCTGGTGAAGGGGGCTATAGAAAGTGTTCCGATAACAGAAGTAGGCAGTAGTTGCTATTCCCGCTACTTTCTGATACCCAAAAAGAACAAAGGTCTTCGTCCTATTACAGACCTCCGAACTGTCTGTCTCTTCCTCAAAAAGCAGAAATTCAAGATGCTCACGTTGGCTTAGGTCTTGTCTGCCTTTGACCAAGGAGACTGGCTGGTAACGTTGGACTAGCAGGATGCTTATTTTCATGTCCCCATCCTGCCTGCCCACAGGCGTTGCCTGCAGTTCAAGGTAAGGCACAAGCACTTTCAATTCACTGTGCTTCCCTTTGGCCTTACTAGCACCCCTCGGGTGTTCATCAAGGTGATGGCGGTGGTTGCAGCTCATCTGCGCAGGTTAGGGGTTTCAGTCTCCCCCTACCTCGAAAACTGGCTGTTGAAGGTGTCCTCGCCCCAGACTGTCGTTTCCTACCTCCAGACTACGGCGGACCTCCTGCATTCATTGGGGTTCACTATACCAGTGCCGAAGTCGCACCTGACGACGCCTCAGATGCTCCCCATCATCGGAGCTTTTCTGGACACAGTGCAGTTTTGGGCTTATCCTCCTGAGCAGCAAGTCCACAATATTCAGGTTATGATACCAATATTTCAGCCTCTATCCTGGATTTCGGTGAGAATGACTCTGAGACTGTTGGTAAATCATAACAGATGGAGTATGCGGGCTCTGCAGTGGGACCTGAAGTTCCAGTGTGCTCAGCATATGGGGAAATCTCTCCGACGTGGTCCACATCTCGGAAGGAACTGCAAAGGACGTGCAGTGGTGGCTTACGAACTGCGATTGGGTCAGAGCAGACCGCTCTCCATTCCCCAACCAGATCTCACAGTAGTGACAGATGCGTCACTCTTGGGATAGGGCGACCATTTGGGAGAGGTAGAGATCAGACGACTCTGGTCTCTGGTGGAATCAGGGCTCCACCTCATCTTATTGGAGCTCTGGGCGATCTGTCTAGCATTGAAAGCATTTCTTCCCTCTGTCAAGGGGAAGTTAGTGCAGGTGTTCACAGACAACACCACCGCAATGTGGTACTGCAGTAAGCAGGGCGGGGTGGGGTCGTGCACTCTTTGTCAAGAGGCCCTGTATCTCTGGACATGGCTGAAACAGCAGGGCTTAACCCTGATGGTTCAACACCCCGAAGTTTCTCTGAATGCCAGGGCAGACCAACTCAGCCGTCAATGCCTAGCGAATCACAATTGCTGTCTCCAGCTAGAGGTGGTGCAAGGTCTCTTTCAGCAGTGGGGAGAGCCTTGGTTAGATCTGTTAGTCTCCGAAGAGAGCGCACAATATCAGCAGTATTACGCGTTGGCATTTCCAAGGTGGCTATCGCTCTGCGCCGCTTTTCATCGGAAGTAGAGCTCAGGCCTCATGTACGCCTTCCCGCCCATACCACTGCTGCCCAGAGTTCTCAAGAAGATCAGGAACGACCTGGCCCAAGTAATTCTTGTGGCTCCGGACTGGTCGCGGGGAGTTTGGTAACCCGAGCTTCTGAAACTGAGCATTGATCCTCCGACCAGGTTGCCCCTTCGGGATGATATTCTTTCGCAGCAGCAGAGGAGGTTTCTCCATCCGAACCTGTCAACTTTCCACCTCCTTAAGTGGAGGTTGAGCAGTGACAGTTGATAGCTTTTGACCTTCCTCCCGAAGTTTGTACAGTTATTCTGGCGGCCAGGTGGCCCTCCACCAAAATGTTATACACCTGCCATTGGCAATTTTTTTTTAAATATTGTACAGAAAAGTCTATCGACCCTCTTTCTGATATTATTATCTTTATTCTTACCCTTGTCCAGCAGGGCTCTGCTCTGGGCACCCTCGAGGGTTATCTTTCTGCCCTGTCCGCTTTCATGTGGCTGCCTGACCAACCCTCTTTATTCTAGTCCCCTATTGTAAATAGGTTCCGGAAAGGGCTTGTACATATGTTTTCCCCCTACGCCCTTCATTATGCCTCATTGGGATCCGAACATGGTTCTCACTTCTCATGTGTTCTCCCTTTGAGCTTCTACGTAATTGTTCCCTCTGGTTGCCTACCATCAAGACAGCATTTCTAGTGGCAGTATCATCTGCCCGGAGGGTGAGTGAGCTGCAGGCTTTATCATCCAAGCCTCCCTATCTTATGATATTTCCAGATAAGGTGGTGCTTCGCACGTGGGCCTCTTTCCTACCTAAAGTGGTGACCCCATTCCGTTTGGGTCAATCAGTCACTCTGCCCACCTTTTATGCTCCTCCACATCCCTCTAAGGAAGTGGAGCGACTCCATTGTCTGGACCCTAAAAGAGCTTCGTTCTACCATGACCGCATAAAAGAGTTCCTGGTGGACTACCAACCCTTCGTGGGCTATGTGGGAGCTAACAAAGGTTGGGCAGTATAGAACCGGTCCATTTCGCGCTGTGTCGTTCTCTGTATAAAAATCTGCTGTTCCCTGGCTAAAAAAACAGCTTCCTGAGGACTTAAGGGCACATTTCACCAGATGGAAGGCTGTGACGATGGCGTTCGCTCATGGGATGCCAGTCCTTAACCTCTATCAGGCAGCAATGTGCGCTGCACACTTATGCTAAACACTACTGCCTGGACAGTCAGGTCCGCAGGGATGAGCCTCTCACCCGTTCAGTCCTGCAGGATTTTTTAATCTAGTAATTTGTCCGCAGCCCACCACCAAGGTTCTTTGACTCTGCGCTTCTGGCGTGAAAGATCATGAAAAGTAACTAATGTCCGTATGCCTGGGTGACGCCTATATAGGTGACCGCGATGTCTCATCACCATGCGGAACCGAACAGAGCCACCCGATGGCTCGCAGGGGTACTGCTCACACAAAATGTTTCCGGATCCAGTCTGACGCTTGGGAAACTCAAAGGTAAGGAATCTGCAGCTAGATATTGTGTCTACCAGTTAATGCGTTACCGAAGGTAACGTGTTCACCAGGTATAGTTGAACGGAGAGTACACCAGGGTCTCTGCCTAATATAAGTCACATGCACAGATTTCATTTACAAGCACAGTCTTTGGCTACTGTACTGAGCATCTCAAAAGTTTTGCAAATTACTCCTGGTCCAAATAAGGTGCAACACAAAAAGAATGAAAAGTAAGAAAAGGGGTAAATTGGTTCAGGTATTCTTATTCACCTAAACACGGTCTTTGGGTACCAAATTGTTAATCTGGTACGAAAAGCTTAAACCAGTCCTCATTTTTTCAGAACCGTTTCATATTTTTATTTCTTAGGTGTACTTAGTGATTCTTATTTTTGTCTATGAATAAATTAAAAGCTTTTTTTTGGCACTCTTGTGAAAGAGGTTCGAACTCCAAACCCTCATGTTTCTTTCATTGATTTGCACTCACCTGCTGTGTTCCAGATTTTTAATTTTACTCAATAGCCCACTCCAACATTTGGAAGGGACCACCCATTCTCTTTGATTAACATCTGGTGTTCAGTTTAGTGGTCTTTATGTGCACTTCCTTGCCTTCCTTGTTTCTTAGGCAGTATAAATAATAATCCCCTAGTAGTACCATTAATTACAGGATTCACACATTTATCATTGTCGTTTACTCTTATAGGTATATATGTGTATACAGTATATTACTTATTCAGTCAGGACACACACTGTTTTCTTGTATTTTCATTATAGCGTTTTAGAAATAAAAGGTTTGCTGTAAATGTAGTGGACTAAGTAAGGGCAATAAGATAGTGAAAGAATCGATTCTGCATCAAAGCTAAAAAGATAATGATGGGTTCAGTAGGTCAACCCAGGGAAAGGACACATAGCTGGTTTGACAATGCATATTTTGCTGCTTGTAAAAAGCTTAGATCTGTCTTAAAAATAAAACCACACATCCTGTTGTAGATCCGAAAATGTATGCAAGCATATAAAAAGGCATTAGAACACAGAAAAGTGAAAATAAGTGAAGAAGCATCAACATCACTGATGCTTGCTAGCGAGCTTAGAGATACCAGTGCTTTTTGGAGGTTTGTAAAACCCCCTTATTTCAAGGTCATTTTAGCCTCTAGCTTGACAATGTTTATTCCCTCCTACACAGTTGCTAGTGCATTTTAGTAAAATCTATTCAAATACAACAACAATCCCTTCGGGTAATAACACGGATGAAGTAGCAATCGTAAGACCACTTGGTGAGATGGAATTTGAACTAGCAGAAGTTAAGTTGGCTATGATAAAGAGCTTGTCAGCAAATGCACCCAGCACTGACGGACGTCCTGCTTACCTTTACAAAGATAATCTAGATCTTTGGGCTCCATTAGTTACAGACTTTCTCAGGGCCCCTGCAAAGACAAATCTGCCTAGACCTTGGTCTCAGACAGTTATTGTTCCAATCTATAGGAAGGGAGAAGGAGCTGACCCTGCATGTTACCGACGGATCTTATTATTGGATTCAGTAGCTAATTTTGCTGGTAGAGTTCTATTAGAGAAACAAGAATTGTGGTCCCATGGAAACTATATTATCAAGTGGCAATATGGTTGGTGCTAGGGCTTAGGCACAATTGAACATTGTCTCAACCTGTTTCTGATGACTTTGAAATATGATTGTCAAAAACTGTGCCATACTCTTGACATTTATGGATCTTTCAAGTGTATTTGATTGTGTCCATCACATAAAACTATGGGATGAAATAGTGGCAATGGGTGTTCATCCCCCCTATTGTTCATTTTGTGCTACAGTTACATAAAGACACTATGGCCTGTATACTCTTATGGTGCTAATGGTGAGTGCACAAACTCATTTAAAAAAGGCTGGGGAGATTAGCCAGCTGTTCCTTGGCCCCCTTTCTCTTTCCAATCTACATTAACAATTTGGAGAGGTATTTTAAAGCAATGGGACAGGATATGCCACAGATAGCGTCTCACCCTTTACCCTTCTCTATGCAGGTGATGCGGTTTTAATGACCCGCAGGTCCAATGATTTACAAAAATTATTAGACTCTTTCACCCAATTCATGGGGGAAGGGGGGGAATCTGGATCGATCTTATTCTTGACTCAAACGTTTCCAAATTGTTTGTGATGATCAGCGGTCCCTGCTCTGTGAAAATTAAAACTCACTATTTCCGACAACCCCAATACACAGAATTAAAACAGTTCAGTATTGAGGGGTTCCCTTTGATTCTGGGCTGAGATGGGATCATTTAAGTTCTTCAGTAAATTGGAATCTGATAGAGACATCTAGCCACAGATTCCTTACCTTTGAATTTCCAGGCGTCAGAATGGATCCAGAAGATTTTTTCTTCAAGCAATACCCCTGCACGCCGGCAGGTGGCTTCGGTTGACTTCACCTGACATCGGCATCCGCGCCAAAAGTGATGTCTGTGTCACCTATATAGGCGCCACCTTGGCGCGCAGACGTCAGTACTTTTCTTTCCGTGCCAGTCAAGCAGTGATTCGAGAAGAGAGCTACCCTCTGTCACTTTTTGACAGGATTTTTCAACATTTTGTCATCCCCTTTTTTTTGGTGTGTAGGAAGTCCTGTCTAGGAAGACTTCAGGGTTCAAACCACAAGGCGCCTGTCACCTCATCATGTCGGTGACGGACCCATATTTGGCTTGTCTGTGGTGTCTGGAGCGCAACCACACTCGAAGTCGTGCTCCGACTGCCTGGCCATGGCTATGAAGGCTTTGAGGGAGTAGTCCCTAAAGCTGTTTGTGGCCCGGCGGGCGACACTTTGTCGCTCTACTCCTCCGAGGTCCCGGTCGAGAGGAAGGTCCTGGCACCGCTCCAGGAGTCGCTAGTCCTCTTCCTCCCACTCGAAATCGTCTGGACATTCAGGTAAGAGGCACAAAAAACACTAGAAGTCGAAGCATGCTTTGACTTCTCCTCGACCGTCAGCCGACGTGATGGAGGAGCCTCGGCTTTCAAGCCCTCGCTCTCTGGAACGTGCGCCTGAGTCTGCTCTGCACCTCCCTGCTTATCCGGGAGCCGGAGTGACACCCGCTCAACGTAAAGAATTTTGCAACGCCATGCGCCTCATTTTTGAGTGGCCTGACCCCTCCGGCTCACCTTCATGCCCCGAGGGGGGGTCCATCAGGTTTCACGCCGGCGGCTCTGGTCCCAGTGCCGAGGGCCCCCCATGGATCCTGACCCACACCAGTCATGACATTGTGACCTTCCCCGGCGCTGGCTCCGACGCCGATGCTCCAAACGCTACTGGTGCCCACCGGCAGCATCAGCCCCATTCTGATTTCAGACGACCCGAACACTGTTGATTTTCGCTGATTCCAGCGCCGACAGGACCTCCATGTCCTAGGTCAGTTCCTGAGCCTTATTCTGAAGGGCTAGAAGTGGGAAAAGAATGGGAGGGGTCGCTGGACCCTTTAGAAGACCAGCCTTACGAGGAAATGGACTGGCATGAGGAATTGGATGAGGCCAGTGTAGGAAAGTGCCCTTTCTGCATGGTTGCCCCTAACTTTTTGCCAGATACTTTATGCAGTTTGACTGAGTGTACACTGGGTCCTTGCCAATCAGGTTCCCAGGGCCTGTGTTCTTTCCCTAAACTGTACCATTGTTTTCACAATTGGCACAACTCTGGTCTACCTATAAGTCCCTTGTAAGGGGTACCTATGGTACCAAGGGCATGGCAGCCAGGGAAAGGCTGAGGCCTGCTTTATGTATTATGCCACCCTCAGAGACCTCTCACCACAAACATGCACCACTACCATTGCAGCCTGCTTGTTTTGGTGCTGCTAAAAGGGGAGAGGATGTGACCTAACAGCTAGAGCCGTCGACCTCGACCTGGGGAACTGGGTTCGAGTCTCGGCAGGGATGCTCAGCATCCTGTGATTCTGGGCAAATCACTTAATCTCCCCGTGCCTGACAAAATGATTGTGTCCGTCTAGAATGCAACTGGTGCTCATCTAAAGCGCTCTGATACCTTTGCGCTATATATAAAACTCCCCAAACAATAAAGAATCAAAAAAAAAATTGAAGAGTCGGCATGACACCTATCCCTGTGTGCCATGCCTGCCCAGCACTGCATGAGGCCTAGGTAAATCACCCTTAAGGTAGGGTGCACTATGTCTCATGTGAGGGCCTATCTGCATGAGCAGACAGGCCCCTATAATATATAAGGCCATTTTTAGATATAAGTGCTCAGTAAAGCCATCCTGAGTATATGGTCTGGAAACTGGTCATTACGAGTTTCCTAGCACCATGATGGCTTTACGGAATCCTGGGATGTTTGGTATCAAACGTCTCTGAATAATAAACCTGCACTGATGCCAGTGTTAGATTTATTGTTCCCTGCACTCAGGGGTCCCTTCTAGAGGGGACCCCTGAACTAAACCAGCTTCTGGTGGGTTTCTTACTGGTGACCACCAGCCTGCCACCACGAGACAAGTTTCCGGACCCCTGTGGTGGGAGCCTTGGCTCCCTGGACGCAGAATCAAAGCCTTTCCTGGGCTGAGGTGCTCCCACCTCCCCCAGGTCAGGAATAGCCATCTGTGGCAGGGGAGCTTCAAAGGCCTTGCCGCCTTTGCAAAGCGACCCCCAGTCTCTCCTGCTATCAGGAGCAGGCCCCCTTCCTGTCTCACCCTTTTTTTGGCAGGAAGACGGGCAGAAAAAAGTAGACCAGTCCAGAAGGTGTGCCCACCTCTGCCAACCCCACCCCTCAGGTTGGGGGGGGGGGGGGGCAAGGTGAAGCCCACTCTTCAGTGCCTGCCATCTTGCAGGCACCCTCCATTCAGGGATAGGGATGGTGACCCCCCGTGGGGTTAGCACCCTAAGAACAGTAGCCCATTGCCTACTAACTCGAGATACCTAAAAATGCCCCCCTAAATACAGTATTTAGGGGCAGCCCTGAACCCAGCAGCTAGATTCGACATGACCAGAAGGACTGTAGAGCCGTTCTGCAGAAGACAACGATGACAACTGCCTTGACCGCAGCCCTACCCACCTGCCTCCTGCTTCGGAACCCCTGCAAGCTGAAGCAATCGTGTCCTGCCGCCAGCAGCCTCCGAGAACCCCAGGGACCTGCCCTGCCCGCCCAAAGAGCTCTGATCTCCCATGGACACCGAATTCGTCTAACAGCAAGCCAAACCAGGACTCCAGATACATCCGGATCCGCGAGTCCTCACCCCTCTGCACCCGATGCCCTCGGCCCGAGTGGCCCAACAACCCAGCGAGATCCCCTCGACGATCCTGGCCTGTGAGCCAGCGTTGGACGATCTCCACCAACCTTCTCATCAGCGCCTGCAGCCTCATCCTAAAGGGTCCCCCTGACCACGACCGGAACCAGTGAGAAGAACCCGACACGAAAAGACATTCTTGCACCCACAGGCCCGAGTCCTGAGGTACCTGACCGACTGTGTCTTGGTGTCCAGCAACTCTTCAATTTTATCCTCTAGTCGTTGGTTCCCTTCGTCCAGTCTTTTGGCTCCAGCCTGCAGTCCTTTGCTGCGACCTGCAACCTCCATAGGAAAGCATTGGGCTCCCAACACCACCTAAGCACCCGGCCTCCCCTGCGCCGCTGGTGGTGTGGTCTTGGTGCCAACCTGGGACCCCCTTTTCCCTCACCTTAACCCCAGGAGCTTCCCTCCCAAGATCGAGTGGCCTGCCTGTGAGCAGTCCCCAACAGAGGTGCCCCATTGGCCAACATTGGCACCCTGCACCCGGCTGCCCTAGTGCAGCTGGTGGTGCCTCTTGAGTGTCGACCTGAACCTTGGGGAACCTTGGTTCTACCCCCCAAAACTCCATTCCTTAAACTGTATACTCTGTAAACCGAACACTTCGTTTTTCTCTATAGGATTTTATTGTGGGTTTTCTCTGATAAATCTTCTGTGTTGAACTGTCTTGTAGTGCAACAAAAGTAACTCGGTGTCTTTAGAAGAGTTAACCTGTTTATTGATGTCCTGTGTTACTTAAACTGTCAGTGGTTTATTTCATACCAAACTAGAAAAGTAATTACAAAGTAATCTGAAAGTAATTTCAAGTGTTCTGAACAGTTTACAACCCGATTTCAAAAGTAATCTGAATGTTCCTTCAAAACCAGTGCACACTGTATTTTGAAAAGTAAAATTGTATGAAAAGTATCACTAAATAAATCAGATATTTGAAAAGCGTGAACTACTCACCCCTAAGGGTCTCAATGCGCTCCGGGCCGTCACGGAGATTAAGTGAGCTATTGCCCAGGGTCGCATGATGCTGAGCTGAGCTGCTGCTGGAGCCGGGGAGAGAACTGTGAGCCCCACGCTTCGGAGTCAGCCGCTCTGGCTGCTGCGCCATACCGCCATCACTTACTGCTACTTGGTTCTAGTAATAAAAAAATAACAAAGTAACAACTTTTTATACAAACAATTGGTCTGGATTCAGCCGTTGAGTGTGTGACACAATTTCTTGCCTGAGTGTGTACAACAAATGCTCAACTCTACCCTCTGATAAGCCCGACTGCTCAACCACACTAACACCAAAGAGAGTAAGGTATTGTCTACTTTATCCTCTGATATACCTCTGGGCATCCACTGTACTCTGTGCACACTATACCTTACTTTGGTGTAGTATATACAGAGCGAGCTTCCTACTGCCAGCGGACTGGCTACTTCACCAGATACTGGCATGCTTTCTCCCCCTACCGTGGCTACGGCAGAGGGAGCGTCTTATCCTATAGTGGTGCAGAGGGCGGCTGAGGTACTTGAACTTCGGCTTCCTTCAGTGGCTGTCAAGACTACCATCTTGACAGAGGTGCTTCAGCCGGGAGTTTCCTTCTCGGAACCTTTGCTCCCTTCTAATGAGGCCCCCACAGACGTACTACTGGGAACCTGGTCAAGCCCAGCACAGGGGCTCCTGTGAATAGGGTGGTTTTCTGCCGCCACTGCCCTCCTCCGGGCGACCCAAACTTCCTCACTACCTGCCCCACCCCGGAGAGCTTGGTAGTCCAAGCCTCTACTTCCCATGTTGCATTCCCTTCCGCTCCCCCGAACAGGGAATCCAAAAGGCTGGACATTTGGGGCAAGAAAATGTTTTCTTCCGCTAGTCTTGCGGTCGGCGAAAACCGAATGCTTGTTGGGTCATTATTCCCGCTCTCTGTTGGAAACGGTGCAAGTTCTGTCGCATTGGAGGAGGCCCGACCGTCCTTTCTCGGGCGGTATCTTATGGGAGGGATGCAGCAAAGTTCGCCATTAGGTGTGGTTTAGACACGACTGACTCACTGGGCAGAGCGATCAACGGAGGCTGTTAGATGCCACGCCTGGCTGAGAACATCTGGCTTTTTGGGGGATGTCCAGGCCTCGCTCATGGACATGCCCTTTGATGGCACCTTTCTCTTTGGAGACAAGGCAGACACAGCGTTGGAGTGCTTTAAGGACTCAAGTGCTGCGGCCAAGTCCTTGGGCCTCTCAGTGGCTGCACATCCCCAGTTCATGGCTAGTGAAGGGGCTTTCAGCCACACCAGCTGTATCCCAGCCACAAAGCCGCGTAAGTTCCACAACTCCTGCGCAGCCGAGGGCACGGCTCGTTCCATCCACGTGGGTCAGGCAGCCAGAGGTCCAGTCAAACCACCCCCTGGCAGCTTCAGCTCCAAAACCTCCTAGTCTCGCCCTTCCAGAGCATGGGCGGCCAGTTGGTGGCAGGATCCGCCACCACCTCCACCACTGAGAAAATATTACATCGGCCAGGTGGGTGCTCCAGATAGTCTGAAGGGGCTACTCCCTCCCTTCAAAACCACCCCTCCTTCCATGCCTCCATCCTACGACTGGCTGACGTAGGATCATTTGATTTTGCTCCAGGAGAAAGTCATGACTCTTGGCCAAGGGAGCCATAGAGAGTGTTCCGGAGCCAGAAGTAGGCTGTGGTGGTTATTCCCGCTACTTTCTGGTCCCGAATAAAGGCAAAGCCCTTAGCCCTATACTATCATATCCTATCCTAGACCTACAAGCCCTCAACTACTTTGTCAAAATGGAAAAATTCAAGATGCTCTCATTAGCTCAGGTCCTGTCTGCCCTGGGCTGTAGCGTTGCATTGTGGCCCAACCGATAGTGTCCAGGCATCCCCCAAGAATCTAACTTACCTCTCCAACCGGTGGTCGCCTTCAGGAAGTCTCCCTGCCAGAGCCTGCATCAACTTTGCCGAGCCGAAGGTCTCCATTGAGAATCACAGGGTCCCCGACGTCTCCTTGGCACCCTGAACTCAGCCGCCCCTGTGCCGCTGGTGGTGCAGCTCCTGTGCTGATTGTTGGTCCCTGCAGTGCTGACCTTAACCCCAGGAGCTTTGCTCCCACACCAGAGTGGCCTGCTCGTAAGCAGTCCCTAACTGAGAGCCCCCTTAGCCCCATTGTCTAACATTGGGCCCCTGCACTTTGCAACTGGCCGCCCCAGTGCCGCTGGTGGTGTGATTCGAGTGCCCATCTAGACCTTGGGGAAACCTTGGTCCTAAACCCCAAAACTCCGACTCGTAAGTCATGTACTTACCAGAGAAACCGCTAACACTTTTTCCCTAAGTGTTGAACTGATGTTTGTATGAAAAGGAAGTAACTCTGCTTTAACTTAAGAATTGTCGTACTTACCTGTAAGTGACCAATCTTAGTGTATAGTATCTTGGCATTCCACCTCAAGTACTCAAAGTAACTAAAAAGTAATCCAAGAGTAATGTAAAGCAATTTCTATGTGATTTAAACTATTTATAAAGCATACACAAACCTGTAACCATTGCAAATTCAACCGCAACTGCATTTCCTTGAAACGTCTTCCATTTGAGAGTATATTTTACTTACCTGTGCCAAGTCCTGCTTGGTTCTAAAATAAAATTTAAGTCTACCTTTTTTATACTTACCTAATTGGTCTAAATTCTGTCTCTGAGTGTGTGCCATCAGTCTTGATTGAATGAATACAATAAATGCTTAACACACCCTCTGGATAAGCCTAATTGCTCGCACACACTACTATAGAGAGAGCTGTTAGTACTTGCCTAATTTAGCCTCTGCTATACCTCTGGGGGACTCCTGGACTCTGTGCACACTATACCTTACTTTGGTATAGTATATACAGAGCCAGCTTCCTACATACCTTAAGCTTTATCTGCCCCAATGAACTATTACTAACTTGGAAGATCATATAAAGTTAAGTGTGCTTACCCTCTGGTTCTATGGTCCAAACAAGAAATGTAACTCAATTGTAAAATTATAGTGGACTGTTTGGGTCTAGAGAACATTTTTCAAATCCCCTGGTTTAAAGTTATAAAAGAAGGGTTTAAGTTAATACGGTAACCTGAGATATTTTGTTCACCTGGCCAAGGCAATCCTTGTTCTAAATGCATGTTCAAAATATTATTAGAAAAGCATAGGGAGATGAGATTGAAAGTTGAGAATATGAAGAGCACGGTGTGCACTTATTCAATGATCCCAACGGCAAACATGATTGAGCCATAACTGGTTTTTGTGATGGATGTCCACCATAGATTTCTTCTTACTAGGTTCAGGTTGAACATACTACATGTCTTACTGACCTTTCTACAAAAAGATCTATAAATAAGACTTTGCCCCCGTGTCCCTGTGATAATCGCTCTGTCCAATGCTATATGCACTTTATTGTATTCTGTAATTTCTATAAGTACCAAGGAAATGGTTTTTTATTACACTTGGTCCACTCCCATAATTATAGATTTTATAGACCTGCTTTTTTATATTTACAGGAATGGTCTATTCATTTTTTTGGTATTTCTTTAGTTCGGTATATACAATGTCATGCACTTGAATTGCACTACACTCAGATACATATAACTACTTTCTCTAGATGAAATCACTTTTAGCTGTTTCTATTTTAATGCATAGTTGTTTTTTGGTATGCTTGTTTTATTTCAGGTTTTGCCGAATAAAGATTTCTTGACTGATTGAAGGGCAGTGATTTTGACCTCAACTTTATGCCTTGAATCACTCCTTTCATTAGGCCCTCAAAATTTGTGTTTTCCTAACTTGGAAATGTTTTGGCCTACACCAGTCATACTATGTGGTGTTTCTAAGTAGCACAACACAGGATCGGAGAATAAGTGTCTAGGAATTGTTTTGTAACTGTTTGACTTAGAGCACAAGAAACGGTGCACTATATTTAGATGCATATTAGAGAATGAAACATTTTAATGAAACAGTTAAAACAAAAAAGTTTAATTAAGCAGTGTTGGCTTTATAGTCACGTCCATCTTAATAAACTCAGCTCCTGCATTTTTCAATCATTTTAACCATGTACTGTATATGTTACAAAGCAGTAGATTGCTTCAGGAGCCGTATTACACATATGGCGCATTTTCCTTGATTTTGCCTGGCGCTCCTTTGAAACGTGTGCCCGGCGCAAGGAAGGAAAACATGCCGTATTATGATGAATGTGCTGCCTCCAGGGCAGCCGCGAACTCGCGCTGGCGCATTTATGTGAAAAACGAAGCTGCTGCTTTGAAGCCGCTCCTGTGGTTTTTAAGTGCAGGCGGCACCTGCCTGCACTTTGAAGGGGGAATAGAAATCCCCTTGCAGGCGGGTGCAGTGAGTGACTTCACCCGCCTGCAAGGGGATTTCTGGAGGGTCCATGGGTCCCCCTTTCTCCCCTCCAGAGGGCTGCCATCAGGGGACGTACTGACAGTGTGCCTCCTGAGAGCTTCTTTGCCTCTGCACCCACTTTAGTAATATGGCGCGGGCGCAGAATCAAAGGGATTCCCTCATTTGCATGGGGCACGCTTCCATGCAAATGAGGAAATGGCCTCTGAAGATAGCGCTGGCACTTTATATGCGCTATCGGTATTACAGAAGGGACCGCACAAGTGTCTGCAGCCCCTTCTGTAATACCAAAGTGCCCCGGGGGCGCGCAAAGCTGGTGCAAACGCCTGCTGCCCCCAAATCCCCACCCGGCCACTTGTATAATACGGCTGCAGATGTCCAAATATTTTCTTTGCTAGGTTTTAATTTGCAAATATAGGGACAACAAAATGGTATCTTAGTTTAGAATGCCACCTTCAGATTTAAAGAACAATGTTTATGGAGGCTTTCCGAAAAATCTTACAGTAGCCCATTTTAAATGTTAGAAAATACCTTCCGCCTTGTTTAGTGGTCAATTTGTTTCAAAAGCAGAACAAGCACAAAGCAGTCAACTGTAAATTCAATAAGTAAAAACAATTCAATTTTATCCCTAAAAAAATTAGGAGTGTAAAATTCCTTTCACCAAAATAGTAAAAATGTGATTTTTATGTATGACAGCAGGAGTAAGGTCATTTGTGGTGGATTGTTCCTACGATTGCAGTTTTTTCCAACCTTTGGTGTGTGGATAGTGATGCACTGGCAATCTTTATTAACAGATGGTGGCCAGCCGAAGTTTGTCATCCTAAGAGCATTCCTGTTAACATCCAGAATATGAAGCACAATATTGGCGAGTTTCCGGTCATGTTCTTTGGTTCTAATGATTATCTCTGGACTCATCAGGCCAGAGTCTTCCACTACATGGAAGGTGATGCCAGCAATAAGGAAAAGATGGGCAAGGGCGTGGATGGGATCTATAAAAAAGGTAAATGTGTTTCTTCTATGGAGTAATAGTATTATATGATCTAGATAAATATGTTGTGAAAAGAAGAGTGGTTGAAGCATTGTGCTGTATGCCCTGCGTTATTGGCATATTTAAGTTCCTTGATACTTGAGAGGTGGCGGCATGAGGAAATATATCAGACCTTCCTGCTGATTCAAAAAGTGCCGATTGCCAAGGATCAACTTCGTAAATTGCCTTGTCTCTCACTAATCATATACAGATATGTCTGCCTGTTTTTTTCCCTTTTGCTATCTTTTAGGTTTAAATCTGTTTCACTGGAATCAACAGTGGAAACAGTTAAGAAAAATCATCAAAACAGAGATGCCCAAATTGGGAATTTCACAATTCCACATGACAACTTGCCATTGAAACCACCGTATACATCCCATCTGCTCCCTTGGAAGAAATAGGAGGATCAAAGGAGCTGGGTTAGAAGGGGAGGGCAAAATGGAGCACTAAACAAGGGGAAGCCCACAATATTACAAATATATTGAAAATAAACAGTATTTATTCATTTGAGTCCCACTTGCTACAACTTGATGAAAATTATATTGGTAGTTTGCCACTGACACTCCAGTACAAGAGTAATCATGCTCTCTTCTTGGATAACAAAGCTACTTCTTCTGGACACTTGACTGCGACATGGTAGTAGGCTGAGCAATCTAGGATTAGTCCAGGACTTGGAGGGGGCGTTCAGGCTTGCAGTTTCATTAGCATACTGTAAATAGCATTCAGTGAAGTAAATAGTGCAATTAAAAAACAGATCTGCATAAGATAAGACCCCAAACTTTATGTTCGAGGCATGTGTGACTAGATACACATGCTGTGCATCATCCTGCCATGCATTGTTGGGCTCGGATGTGTGCAAGTTGTTTTTCTTCTAAGAAAGTCTTTTGAGTCACAAGGTAATGTGACTTCTCCTCTTGCTGGCAATGTGCATGGTCATCGACTCCATTGTCAAACTGTTTTCTTCGGCTGTCTGGTTCGTACCTTTGTTCTAGTTCGACATTGTGCTCTCTTCTCGATTTACACATTTCCTGCTTCGGTCGGTGTTAACGATCAAGTTCATATTTCCCTTCCATTCGGTTAGTCTACTCCTGAATCGACCGGGTGTTTTTCTATCGCCTTCGGACCCACTTGTGCCTACTGTCTTCAGGGCCTTATTCGATCCTCAGATGCATCTACCCCACCATGTTCACATGGTGATGGAGCGGGCACCTTTCCACTACTGTCCTCGTTGTCAGGCAAAATACCCTTTGACCGATCTCCATCAGGTCTGCAATCTGTCTCTCCCCCCCAAGCCTTGCTTTTTATTGGTAGCTGCCAGATGCAAAAAGGCCAACTCTCCGACTTGTAGTAAGCGAACAGCATTACCAATCGTAGGAAGCTATCTCTGTATATGCTATGGCAAAAAGAGGTATAGCGTGCTCCGAGTCCAGTGGGTCCCCAAAGGTATAGCAGAGGATGAAATAGATAATACCTTACTGTAAGAAACTGGCTCTATATATACTGCACCAAAGTGAGGTACAGTGTGTATAGAGTCCAAGGGTCTCCAGAGGTTTGACAGAGGTTAAAGTTAGATAGAACCTTACTCTCTAAAGTGGTAGCTTGGTCGAGCAGTAAGGCAGTATCAGAGGACAGTGTAAAGCATTTGATGTACACACTCAGTCAGCAAATGAATCCACACACTCAAGAACTGAACTCTAGGCCAATTGTTTTGTATAAAAAAATATACTGTTTTATTATAGAACCACAGGTTAGCATAAAATACTTTCTCAAGGTAAGATGCTGTTTGTTGAATACATTCAATGAACAATAGACTTTAAATGCAATGTAGTACAGGGGTTGCAATAGGCAACACAATACTTGGTATACTATAACATTGAACTCAATGGGATTTTTAAGTAAACCGTAATAGAATTACTTTACAAACGTTTTTCTTACTCAGGGCTGGATCCTGGATTCAGCCATGGTGCATTTCCTGTAAACAGTTGAAAGAAATCGTTTTTGTTACACAGGCGATTTTTAAGGAATATTTGTATGTTGCAAAAATCGACACTTAGAAGAATTTCTGGCAAAAACCAGGCAATGTTATCCTATGGAGGGAAAATCAAGTTACCGGAAAATCACAGTTGTAATCACTTTTTCTAGTCCGTGCTGGGTACCTAAATCCAGCACTGGGATCTCTCCTGAGAACAGGTGAGTAATTTCGATTTTGGTATTCGGACGATTTTTAGTGAATATTTCGAAGTTCCAAAACTCGACACTTAGAAGAATTTCCAAGTGAAAACCAGTCAATGTTACCCTATGGAGAAAATGCAAGTTATCGGCTTTCAGGTAAGTACTCGGCTGGCAGAGTTAAGGTTCTGGGGCAAGACTCGGGGGGTCTCCCAGGTTCAGGTTTGTACTGTTGTTACACCCTCAGCGGCACAGGGCGGCCGGGTGCAGAGAGAGTAGGCCCAACGTTAGCCTATGGCGGGCGGGGGGCCTTTGGTTGGTGGCTGCTGGCAGGCAGGCCACTCGGCTGTGGGAGCAAAGCTCCTGGTCACTTACTCAGGGCAAGTGGGGAAGCCGAACAGGGTAGTTGGTGCACCCTCAGCGGCACTGGGGCGGCCGGGTGCAGTGGGCTTTGGGCCGTCGGGCGCCCAATGGATTTCAATGGGAAAGCTGCAAGACGAACAAAGGCTGCAAACTCTGGGACGGTGATTCTTCAGGTGCGACCACCACTTCGAGAGGTAAGTTGGGATGCTGTAGGAGGGGTAGACACCCAGGAGTTGGGCACAGGGGGCCGTGGGGCGCCGGGTGCAGGGGTATCTTTAGGCGTCGGGAAATCTTACCCTCTGCTGGTCGCGGTTGGAGGGGTCCCTGGTGTTGAGGCTGCAGGCGTCGTCAGGAGCGTCGAGGTGGGTCCTTGGGTGCTGGATTCTTGGTCACAGTCGCCGGGGGGACGTCCTCGTGGTCTTTGTCTACTTTGGCTCGGGCCGGGCTCGGTGGGTGCAGAGTGGGCAGGATCCGCGGTCTCAGGCCGGGGCCTGGGGTTACAGATGTTTGAGCAGAACCACTGCTCGTGGGAGTCCCAGTCTTTTAGTTGAGCAAGGCAGTCCGGTCCTCCGGGGTTTTCGAGGTTGCTGACCACTGGAGAGGCCGGGGTTTAGCAGGAGCAGGTTCGAGGTTCGACAGGCCGGTAGGGCTGGGGCCAAGTCAGTTGGTGTCGTCCTCTTGTTAGCAGCTGCACGGCTGGTCTTCTTTCTTCTTGTTCTTCTTGTTGTTTCGGAATCGGGATCTGAGGAAGGAAGGCTCAGGGTGCCCCTAAATACTGAATTTAGGGGCGTTACAGGTAGGTAAGGGCAGGGACCAATGGGTCCCTTCCCTGGGGTGGGTACACCCCTACTCTGCCACTCTCCAGTGGGAGGGGGCAGGAGCCTGTCCTTGGTTGGCTGGGTCCCCCATCGTCAAGATGGCGGGGACTCGAGGTTGTGCTTCACCTCGCCTCCCCACCCTAGGGGTTGAGTTGGCAGAGGTGGGCACACCTCTCTTCCTCACTCTGTTTTTCCCGCCGGGTCTCCCGCCCAAATGGGGGGGGTGGAACCAGTGGGGACCAGTTGCTGAGTACAGCAAGTGGTCTGGAGAGGCTCACAAAGGCGGAATGCCTTTGAAGCTTCTCCTTCGTGAACCCTGCCCATCCTGGGGGAGGAGGCTTGGCACCTCGTCCCAGGATGTGCATTGTTTCAGGACCCCGAGAGCAGCAAGCTCTCGACCCAGGGGTCCAGAAACATGTCTGGGAGTGGCAGCCTCGGCAGCCACTCAGTCAGGTCACTGGGAGTTGGTCGAGTTTCAGGGGGCATCTCTAAGATGCCCTCTGTTGTGCATTTTACATTAAATCCCACACTGGCATCAGTGTGGGTTTAATGTGCTGAGAAGTTTGATACCAAACTTCCCAGTCTTCAGTGTAGCCATTATGGTGCTGTGGAGTTCGTAATGACTAACTCCCAGCACCATATACTCTTAATGGCAGCACTGCACTTACAATGCCCAGGAATGGACCTGGGTACTGTAGGGGTACAGGGCTCATGCACCTGTACCCTCACCACTGGCATAGGGCACCCAGCTAGAGGGGTGACTGATGTATGCCAGGGCAGTGGTTTAGTGGGCATGGCACACAGGGATGTGTGCCATGTCGACTCTTCACTTTGTTCTGCACCAAGACACGCAGCCTGCAAAGGCAGTGGGTGTGTGTCAGGGTACAGGGCCTCTAAGGGTGGCACAATAAGTGCTGCAGTCCTTGGAGGTCTTCTCTGGTCACAGTGCCCTGGGTACCAGTGGTACCATTTACCAGGGGCTTACCTGTGGCCAGAGATGCCAATTGGGTTTAGGCTTCAATGCAGTTTAAGGGAAGGAACACAGGCCCTGGGTACCTGATTGGCAGGAGCCCAGGGCACACTCAGTCAAAGCACATCAGCAATTCAGCAAAAAGTGGGGGCATACCATGCAAGAAAGAGGGCACTTTCTCACACTTACTCTCAATTTAGTGGTAGCTGGGCTGAGCACTTAGGCTTATCAGAGGGTACTGTGAATGCATTTGGTGTACATACTCATACAAGGCGGGAACACACACTCAATGACTAACTCCAGGCCAATGTTTGTAAAAATATTACATCTGAAAGAGACACGTTAGTGACAGATTCCTTACCTTAGAATATCCCCAGGCGTCAGGCTGGATCCGGAAAGTTTTTGCGTAGCAGTACCCTTGCGCGTCGGTAGGCGGCGTCGTGGGGCTCCGTCGTCGGCGTCGGGACCGCCGGGATGACGTCGCGGGCAGTACTTAGACGCCGCCCCTGCGCGCTGACGTCAGTTCTTTCTTTTTCCGCGCCAGTAAGCGCAGATCCGGGAAGAGCAGTGCCCTAGTCATTTTTTGACTAACTTTTTGGTGTTTTTTCACTGTTTTCTCCAAGTGTCTCGACTCCGTAGGTGTCGGTAGGGATGCCCGGCTTCAAGCCATGCGACGCCTGTGGTCGAATGATGTCGATCACAGACCCGCATCAGGAGTGACTTTACTGCCTCGGCCGCGACCACGACACGAAGTCGTGCCCCGACTGCCGGGCCTTGCACCCGAAGGCTTTGCGAGAGCGGTCTCGAAAGCTCCTCGAGGTACGGCAGTCGACTCCGCGCCACGCCAAGCTCCGGTCACGTGAGAGGTCGAGGGGCCGGTCGCGGAGTCCTCATCGGTCGTCGGGATCCAAGTCTTCGCACTCCTCCGATAAGTCGAAGCATAAGAAGTCTAAGAAGCGTCATCGCTCGACGACGTCCCCTCGCCGGTCTCGCGACTCGGCTGAGGGTCCTGTCGGCACCGCCCCCGCGGTGCTGGGAGTGCCTATGGAGCCGCCCCCGCATTACCCGTCCTTCCCGGGTTCGGGGGCAACTCCGGGCGAGATACAGGAGTTCCTGTCGGCCATGGCCTGCCTCTTCGGGCCTCAAGGTCCCCCCGGTGCGCCTTCGGGCCCCGCGGGCCCTAGTGGGGTTCCTACGGCGCCGCCAGCGACACCAGCCCCGGTCCCGGCCTCGACCCCGGCTCCGGTGCTGCCACAACCCCGATCGACGCCGGTTGGCCTGACGACACCTCCACCGGCGCCGATCTCTCCGGTGCCGTTCACGACGCCGCCCGGGGCTCCGGGTGGCGTCGTTCCCCGGTTCTCTCCGGATCCGGACATGGATTTTGAACAAGAATTGGAGGACGCAGAGGACTGGGAGGGGTCTGATGACCCTCTCACACAGCAGTGTGAGTTTGATCAGGACTGGGCTGAGGAGCTTGGGGATGCCAGTGGTTTGGACACCTCCCCTGACCCTGGCATGCTGTCTCCTCCTTCCGTGGCAACTGAGGAAGGAGCAAACTTTGCAACGGGTTTGCTTAGAGCAGCTGGGGCCTTACACCTCAAGTTGCCTACAGTGGCTGTCAGGACTAACATCCTGACGGAAGTGCTTCAGCCGGCGGCTACCTCCTCGGAGCCACTGCTGCCGTTTAACGAGGCGCTTTCCGACGTTCTTTTGGGCACCTGGTCCAAGCCCACCACAGGGGCTCCTGTGGATAGGAACGTGGCCCGACGCCATCGCCCTGCTCCGGGCGACCCCCTGTTCCTCTCCCAACACCCCACCCCTGAGAGCTTGGTGGTCCAAGCCTCTGCTTCCCAAAGCGCCTTCCCTACCGTTCCCCCGGATAGGGAATCCAAACGCCTGGATCAATTTGGGAAGAAGGTCTTTTCTTCCTCCAGTGCTGGCTTGCGGTCCGTCAACACCACTTGCCTCTTGGGCCGATATTCCCACTCCTTGTGGGACTCGGTGGCGCAAGTTCTGCCCTAGTGTTCTGAGGAGGTCCAGACACTGCTTACCCGCGTCATTGCTGAGGGAAGAGATGCGGCAAAGTACACCATTAGATGTGACCTTGATACCGCCGACTCGCTAGGTAGATCGCGTGCGACGACAGTGGCGCTGCGCCGTCACGCCTGGCTGAGAACCACTGGTTTTTCGGGTGATGTCCAAAACACTCTTATGGACATGCCCTTTGATGGGATCGGTCTTTTTGGGAACAAGGCAGACCATGCGCTGGAGCGTTTTAAGGACTCGCGGGCTACGGCTAAGTCCCTGGGCCTTTCTGCTGTACGCCCTCCACAGCCAGCTGCTTTTCGCCCCTTTCGTGGACACGGAAGCTCACGTCCGCTGCCCAGCCACCGGCCCGCGCAGCAAGCGTCTTCGCGTGGCCGAGGACGTGGCTCCCGCCGTGGCGGGTCAGGCAACCAGCGTGCGGGTCAGGCCACTCACCCCGCCCGCGGCCTCCCAGCCCTCCTAGTCCTTCCTTTCAGGTGCACAGCACGCCAGTAGGGGGCAGGGTCCGCCATCACCTTCACCACTGGCGTGCCATCACCTCGGACAGGTGGGTCTTGGACATTGTCCGAAGGGGCTACTCCCTCCCTTCGTGACCATCCCCCAGCCATGCCACCTCAATTCCACCGCATGTCAGGGGATCACTTGGTGCTTCTTCAAAAGGAAGTTGCGGCCCTCTTGGCCAAGAGGGCCATCGAGCGCGTTCCGACCCCAGAAGTAGGACGTGGTTGCTACTCCCACTACTTTCTGGTGCCCAAAAAGGACAAGGAGGACATGCGTCCTATCTTGGACCTCCGGAACGTCAATCGCTTCCTCCGGAAGGAGAAGTTCAAGATGCTCACCCTAGCTCAGGTCTTCACTGCCCTCGACCCTGGAGACTGGCTGGTAGCGTTGGACTTGCAGGACGCATATTTCCACATCCCCGTCCTGCCGGCCCACCGGCGTTACCTACGGTTCACGGTAGGCCTCGAGCACTTTCAGTTCACCGTGCTCCCCTTTGGCCTTACCAGTGCCCCTCGGGTGTTCACGAAAGTGATGGTGGTGGTCGCAGCTCATCTGCGCCGGGCAGGGGTTTCAGTCTTCCCCTACCTCGACGACTGGCTGCTGAAGGCCGGCTCGTCCCAGGCAGTCGTCTCCCACCTCCAGACTACAGCCGAACTCCTGCACTCGCTGGGGTTCTCCATCAATGTGCCGAAGTCGCATCTGGTTCCTTCTCCACAGCTCCTTTTCATCGGAGCAGTTCTGGACACGACGCAGTTTCGGGCCTATCCTCCCGAACGGCGAGTCCGGGATATTCAGGCTATGATTCCGATCTTTCAGCCTTTATCCTGGGTTTCGGTACAGATGACCCTGAGGCTGCTAGGCCTCATGGCCTCCTGCATCCTGCTGGTCGATCATGCCAGATGGCATATGCGGGCTCTGCAGTGGGACCTGAAGTTCCAGTGGGCGCAGCACCAGGGCAACCTGTCCAATCACGTCCAGATCTCGGTGGGGACTGCAAAACAGTTGCAGTGGTGGCTCTCGAACCGGCAATGGGTCATGGGCAGATCCCTCTCCCTTCCCCAGCCAGAGCACACAGTTGTGACGGACGCGTCCCTTCTGGGATGGGGCGGTCACATGGGAGAGGCGGAGATCAGAGGCCTCTGGTCTCCGGCGGAGTCCCGGCTCCATATCAACCTTCTGGAGCTCCGGGCGATCCGACTTGCACTCAAGGCATTCCTTCCCTCTGTCAAAGGGAAGGTAGTGCAGGTGTTCACAGACAACACCACCGCCATGTGGTACTGCAACAAACAAGGCGGGGTGGGGTCGTGGACCTCTTGTCAGGAGGCTCTGCGCCTCTGGACATGGCTGGAACATCAGGGCATGTTCCTGATGGTTCAACACCTGGCAGGTTCTCTGAACGCCAGGGTCGGACGAACCTGCAGCCGCAGGTGCATGATGGATCACGAATGGCGTCTTCACTCGGAAGTGGCGCAAGGACTCTTTCTACAGTGGGGAGAGCCTTGGTTAGATCTATTCGCCACCGAAGAGAACGCGCAATGTCATCAGTTCTGCGCGTTGGAGTTTCCAAGGCGGCACTCGCTCGGCGACGCTTTTCGTCGCGAGTGGAGTTGCGGTCTATTGTACGCCTTTCCGCCTATACCACTTCTACCCAGAGTGTTGAAGAGATTCGGCACGACCGGGCCCAAGTCATTCTTGTGGCTCCGGACTGGGCTCGAAGTGTTTGGTATCCCGAGCTACTCAGTATGAGCGTAGATCCCCCGATCCGTCTGCCTCTTCGGGAGGATCTTCTGTCGCAGCAGCAGGGGACGGTCCTCCACCCGAACCTGTCCAGCCTCCACCTGCTTGCGTGGAGATTGAGCGGCGGCAGTTGATTCCTTTCGACTTGCCTCCCGAAGTTTGTGATGTGATTCTGGCAGCCAGGCGTCCCTCCACTAAGGTGGTATACGCCTGCAGGTAGAACAAATTTGTGGCATGGTGCACAGCAAAGGCTGTGAACCCCCTTTCTGCCCCTCTTTCTGAGGTCCTTCTGTTCCTTCTTTCTCTGGCCCAACAGGGTTCTGCCCTGGGTACCATCAAGGGTTATCTCTGTGCTATCTCGGCCTTCCTCAGGCTCCCTGATCAGCCCTCCCTTTTCATGTCCCCTGTTGTTAACAGGTTCTTAAAAGGCATTACACACCTCTTCCCTCCTGTTCCGTTTGTGATGCCTCAGTGGGACTTGAACTTGGTTCTTACCTTTTAATGTGCGCTCCCTTTGAGCCTCTACATAACTGTCCTCTTCGTCTTCTGACTCTGAAGACAGCCTTTCTGGTGGCCATCACCTCCGCTCGGCGGGTGAGTGAGCTCCAGGCTCTATCATGCAAACCTCCCTTTCTGTCTGTCCATCCAGACAAGGTTGTTCTTAGGACGCGTCCGTCCTTCTTGCCAAAGGTGGTTACTGCCTTCCACATTGGGCAGACCATCACTTTGCCTACCTTCTTTCCGCCTCCGCATCCTTCCAGAGAGGAAGAGAGGCTCCACCGTCTGGACCCAAAACGTGCGCTCTCCTTCTATATCGACCGCACCAAACACTTCCGGGTGGATGACCAGCTCTTTGTTGGCTACGTGGGCGCCAAAAAAGGTCGGGCAGTGCACAAACGAACCATCTCCCGCTGGGTTACCTTGTGCATCAAGGCCTGCTATTCTTTGGCTAAGAAGGAGCCTCCTGTTGGGCTGTGTGCCCATTCCACCAGGGCAACGGCTGCTACCACGGCTTTGGGCCGCGGTGTTCCTCTGCAGGATATCTGTCAGGCAGCTACGTGGGCCTCGCTGCACACGTTTACAAAGCATTACTGCCTTGACAGTCAGGTCCGGAGGGACGGCTTCTTTGGCTGTTCTGTCCTCCGGGACTTCCTTGTCTGATCTTTGTTCGCAGACCCACCACCGGGGTTGGTATTGCTGGGGTATCTATTCTAAGGTAAGGAATCTGTCACTAACGTGTCTCTTTCAGATGCACAAGTTACTAACTTGTGTAACGATATATCTGTAAGAGACAGTAGTTAGTGACAAATTCCTTACCGCCCTACCCATCCTTCCCGTTCTGCAAACTGATTTCTAGGGTTAAGGACATCCCTTTCAGGGCCCTAGTATTTTTCAGACACCTATGTCAGCTTCTTGCATGGCTCTGCGTTCCTGGCGCGGAAAGTCGTGTACAGAACTGACGTCAGCGCGCAGGGGCGGCGTCTAAGTACTGCCCGCGACGTCATCCCGGCGATCACGACGCCGACGACTGACGCGGAGCCGCACGACGCCGCCTACCGACGCGCAAGGGTACTGCTACGCAAAAACTTTCCAGATCCAGCCTGACGCCTGGGGATATTCTAAGGTAAGGAATCTGTCACTAACTACTGTCTCTTACAGATATATCGTTACACAAGTTAGTAACTTGTGCGACTGTTATGAACAACGGGAGAAAACGGCAATTAATAAGACAGAAAATAAAACAGGGCCCAAAGACCACACTTAACTGAACCCGCTAAAAGATATAATCACTCTACACCAGTAACCCTTAGTCCATAAAGTTTGCTGTTGCCAAAATCGGGGGAAAAAAAGACATGTCCCGACAAAAATACACACGGTACCTAATCACCAACTCCTACTAATGGCAACAGATCCAAGACCAAAAATGAACGAATAATGGCCCAGCCTCCTCCTGACTGACGGGCTCAGACGGGCCCGCCCTTGGCCCGGGCTTCGCCCACGCGCGTCCCGCGCTGCGGGATGCCTGCCGGATCTTTATCGCGCCGCCTGCGCGAGATTGCAGCGTCACGGCATGTGCGCGAGCCAGGCTGCGTGGCTACTGGTTCCTGTAGTCCTCCTGCTGGCCGTTGCCCTCACGGCGGAATCCAGGCGGGATGAAGAGCCGCTGGTCGTTCCCCTCACGGCACCCTGGTGAGCCAGACAAGCGCGGGTTTCTCCATCAACGTGCCGAAGTCGCACCTGATTCCCTCTCAGAAGCTCCTCTTTATTGGAGCGGTTCTGGACATGGCGCAGTTTCGGGTCTATCCTCCCGAACAGCGAGTTCGGGATATTCGGGCTCTGATTCCCATCTTTTAGCCCTTGTCCCGGGTTTCGGTCAGAGTGACTCTGAGCTGCTGGGCCTCATGGCCTCCTGCATCCTGCTGATCGATCATGCCAGATGGCATATGCGGGCTCTGCAGTGGGACCTGAAGTTCCAGTGGGCGCAGCATCAGGGGAACCTGTCCGATCACGTCCAGATCTCGGAGGGCACTGCACGTCAGTTGCAGTGGTGGCTCACGAACCGGCATTGGGTCGACGGCAGATCCCTCTCCCTTCCCCAACTGGAGTTTACAGTGGTGACGGATGCGTCCCTCCTGGGTTGGGGCGGCCACATGGGAGAGGCGGAGATCAGAGGCCTCTGGTCTCCGGCGGAATCCCGGCTCCATATCAACCTTCTGGAGCTTCGGGCGATCCGGCTTGCACTGAAGGCATTCCTTCTCTCTGTCAAGGGGAGAGTAGTGCAGGTGTTCACAGACAACACCACCGCCATGTGGTACTGCAACAAACAAGGCGGGGTGGGGTCGTGGACCCTCTGTCAGGAGGCTCTGCGTCTCTGGACATGGCTGGAACATCAGGGCATGTCCCTGGTGGTTCAACACCTGGCAGGTTCTCTGAACGCCAGGGCGGACGAACTCAGCCGCAGGTGCATGCTCGATCACGAATGGCGTCTTCACTCGGAGGTGGCGCAAGGTCTCTTTCAGCAGTGGGGAGAGCCTTGGTTAGATCTATTCGCCACCGAAGAGAACGCGCAATGTCATCAGTTCTGCGCGTTGGAATTTCCAAGGCAGCACTCGCTTGGCGACGCTTTTCGTCGCGAGTGGAGTTGCGGTCTGTTGTACGCCTTTCCGCCTATACCACTTCTGCCCAGAGTGCTGAAGAAGATCAGGCGCGACCGGGCACAAGTCATCCTTGTGGCCCCGGACTGGGCTCGAAGAGTATGGTATCCCGAGCTACTCAGTATGAGCATCGATCCTCCGATCAGACTGCTTCTTCGGGAGGATCTTCTGTCGCAGCAGCAGGGGACGGTCCTCCACCCGAACCTGTCCAGCCTCCACCTCTTTTCGTGGAGATTGAGCGGCGGCAGTTGATTCCTTTCGATTTGCCTCCTGAAGTTTGTGATGTCATTCTGGCAGCCAGGCGTCCCTCTACTAAAGTGGTATACGCCTGCAGGTGGAACAAGTTTGTGGCATGGTGCACAGCAATGGCTGTGGATCCCCTTTCTGCCCCTCTTTCAGAGGTCCTACTGTTCCTTCTCTCTTTGGCCCGGCAGGGCTCTGCTCTGGGCACTATCAAGGGCTACCTTTCTGCAATTTCAGCCTTTCTCAGGCAACCAGATCAGCCCTCTCTTTTCAAGTCCCCTGTTGTAAATAGATTTCTCAAAGGCATTACACACCTTTTTCCTCCTATTCCTTTCATGATGCCTCAGTGGGACTTGAATCTGGTTCTTACATACTTGATGTGCGCTCCCTTTGAGCCTCTTCACAACTGTCCTCTTCTTCTCTTGACATTGAAGACTGCCTTCCTGGTGGCCATCACCTCCGCTAGGCGGGTGAGTGAGCTCCAGGCTCTTTCTTGTAAGCCTACTTTCCTCTCAGTCCATCCGGACAAAGGTGTGCTCAGGCCCCGTCCTTCCTTTTTGCCAAAAGTGGTTACGGCCTTTCACATTGGGCAGACTATTACCTTGCCCACCTTCTTTCCGCCTCCGCATCCTCCCAGAGAGGAAGAGAGGCTCCACCGGCTGTTACGCTGCTCAATGGAAGATATTTGTTCATTATTGTTGTTCCAAACATTTTGATCCTTTAGCAGCCAAAGTGCAGGACATTGTCTGCTACTTACTACACTTACAAACTTCTGGTTGAGCTTTCACATCCATAAGACTACACTTACAGGCTGTAGCCGCTTACCTTCAAAACCGGCTACACATTTCCCTATTCCAAATTCCTGTCATTAAAACCTTCATAGAAGGTCTTGAGTCATTCTTCCTCTGTTCCTACCAGCCCGACATGGAATCTTAACTGTTTGATGGCATGTGTTGCTGTAGATACACATGATCTGCATACTCCTTCCATCTAGTGTTGGATTCGGAGTTGTGCAAGTTGTTTTTCTTCGAAGAAGATTTTTGAGTCACAAGATCGAGTGACTCCTCCTTCTCGGTGATACTGCGCATGGGCATCGACTCCTTTTGTTAGATTTTCTCTCCGCCGTCGGGTTCGGACGTGTCTGCCTATCCTCTATGTTTAATTCTGTTCAGTGCGAGTCTTCGGTCCTGTCCTTTCTTTGATGGTATAGTTTTCTCTCCGCTGTTGGGTTCGGCTGTGTCAGCCTATCCTCTGTGTTTAACTCTGTTCAGTGCGAGTCTTCGATCCTGTCCTTTCTTTGATGGTATAGTTTGTCTCAATAGCGCTTTTCCATCACTGCGCTGCTGGAAAACTTCGTCGCTTCGGGCACTGACCGATCGCCCTTCGGGGTGCCGCCCGTCTTGGTCCTACTTGTCACCTGCACATTCAGTGCTGAAGATGTGTTTCTAATGGAAAGAACACATTTTCGATTTTGCCTGCAGTGCCATTCCAAATATCTCCACACTGATTTAACACCGTTGCCTCTCGCCCGATCACCGTGATGCCGCTTATGATGCATGCAAGTCGTTGCGTTCGAAAAAAAACTCTCCAGGATCAAGGGGCGTCTCGGTTGGCGATGTCTTGTCAAAGTGAAGACGACACTTCCGATATTTTCGGGGAGGAGCGCACCCAGGAAGAGCCTGCTGCTGAGGAAGAACAAGGGACTTTCTCAGTCAAAGAAATCTCTGGCTCCAACGTGGAGGAGTACTATCGCCCCAGACCCTGCTCGAAAACCCAAGCAGACCTTAAAACATTCACCCTTACTCCTACTAGAGGTTGCCGGACCGCCACTGCCATTTGGCCATGGTTGAATACGAAAAGGCACTTTCGGATGCCCTGCCCCCCGCGGGCCCGGCACAGAAAATTTCCACCAAGGTTAAGACCTCTGTGTTGACCTCCTCGGATCGAACGCAATGTTCGGGGCCGACTCGGCAACCAACCCCAGCTACCTAGGTGCTGAACAAAAAACACTCCTCAGTTCTGAAAGCACCAATTCCGAAATTGTCTGAGACTAAAACCTGAAAGCATTCCTTGATTTCCATGTCATCGGTCGAGCCTTTCCTTGAAATAATGGACATGAGACAACAGAAAATCCAGATTCAAGAAGGTACTGGGCGAACAATGACCTCTCCTCCACCAAAGAAGCAATTAACTTTTGAGGATATATTGGACGTTCCGGTTCCTCTCAAAAAGAGCCCTACTCCTCATCATCATCCTCCCCCCTCCACCACTTCCTCCTCCACCTCCACCACCTTCCTCCTCCACCTCCACCACCTTCCTCGTCACCTCCTCCATCCCCTCCTTCTCCTACATCTCCACATCACAACCCTCTCGATGTTACACCTCCAGGGTCACCATGGTCAAACACTGGGGGTATGGGAGAGCCATTAGGGGATCCAGATCCATGGGACACATATGATACAGATTCTATAACACCCAATGATCCAGATCTTAATCCAGTCCGCCCTGCTCTCCTGAAGATGCTAATGCTTGCTAACAGGTCATTGCTAGAGCGACTACTTACAATGGGGTTGAGCTACACAAGGAGACTTTGGAACAAGACTTTCTCTTTGATCCCCTCTCATCCACCCACAAAGACACACAGTTCTTACATATTCTTCCTGGTATGCTACGACATGCTGACAACATCTTCAGAGAGCCAGTATGTGCCTGAGTTATTACCCCACGGGCGACGGAGCAGTCTTGCAGCACAGGCTGCCTAATCACTTGCACTGCTTGATTGCCATCGTGCACTGTAGCTTGGGTGGGACTCGGTCCCCCAGCATATCTCAGGGCAGGAAGGAGGGACCAGTAGAGGCCCGGTGCGAACAAAGGCGCTGGAGCAGTCCCACAGCACAGATCTTGCCCGGATGAAGACTGGCCCTGTCTTTGCCTGTCATCGGCCAGAAGAGGCCGGGCTTAACCTCTTTTGTCCGTCTCTTTTTGGATCTGAACCAAGTAAGCCTCTTTGTTTCCCTTCAATTTGCAGCTTCTTTGTTTGGCGGTTTGAAACTTTATCTGGCTGTGGGCAAAACAAACGGAAAGCTGAGGACCCAGCTGCAGGAAAGTGGGTTTCTGTTGCAGTAACCCCCCCACTTTTTGCCTGATAACTGATGCACTTTTCCTTGGTGTGCCCTGGGTCCCTGCCAATCAGGTACCCAGGGCCTGTGTTCCTTCCCTAAAAACTGTACTAAAGCCTAAACCCAATTGGCAACTCTGGCCACAGGTAAGCCCCTGGTAAATGGTACCCTAGGTACCCAGGGCACTGTTGTGAGAAAGTGCCATCTTTCTTACATGGTATGCCCCCACTTTTTGCTGAATGGCTGATGTACTTTGACTGAGTGTGCCCTGGGCTCCTGCCAACCAGGTACCCAGGGCCTGTGTTCCTTCCCTAAAATTGCATTGATACCTACACCCAATTGACATCCCTGGCCACAGGTCAGCCCCTGGTAAATGGTACCATGGGTACCCAGGGCACTGTGACCAGGGAAGGCCCCTAAGGGCTGCAGCACTTGTTGTGCCACCCTTAGGGACCCTGCACCTTTACACACACACACTGCCTTTGCAGGCTGCGTGTCTTGGTGCAGGACAAAAGTGAAGAGTCGACATGGCTCACATCCCTGTGTGCCATGCCTACAAGCCACTGCCCTGGCCTAGGTCAGCCACCCCTCTAGCTGGGTGCACTATGCCAGTGGTGAGGGCATAGAGGCATGAGCCCTGTGCCTCTACAGTGCCCAAGTCCATTCTTGGGCATTGTAAGTGCAGTGCTGCCATTAAGAGTATATGGTGCTGGGAGTCTGTCATTACGAACTCCACCGCACCATAATGGCCCCACTGAAGACTAAGAAGTTTGGTATCAAACTTCTCAGCACATTAAACCCCCACTGATGCCAGTGTGGGATTTAATGTAAAACGCACTCCAGAGGGCATCTTAGAGATGCCCCCTGAAACCAACCCGACCTCCAGTGTCCGGACTGAGTGGCTGCCCAGGCTACCACCACCAGACATGTTTCTGGACCCCTGGGTCGAGAGCCTCTGCTCTCAGGGGCCTGAAACAATGCACATCCCGGGACGAGGTGCCAAAGCCTCCTCCCCCAGGATGGGCAGGGGGAGCTTCAAAGGCCTGCCGCCTTTGGAGTTTCCCCAGACCATTTGCTGCTTCCAGCAAACTGGTCCCCACTGGTTCTACCCCCACTCCTGGCGGGAGAACCGGCGGGAAAACCAGAAGCAGGAAATGGGTTGTGCCCACCTCTGCCAACTCCACCCCTAAGGTGGGGAGGCGAGGTGAAGCACAAACTCGAGTCCCCGCCATCTTGAGGATGGGGGACCTGGCCAACCAGGGACAGGCTCCTGCCCCCTCCCACTGGAGAGGAACAGAATAGGGGGTGTACCCACCCCAGGGAAGGGACCCATTGGTCCCTGCCCTTACCTACCTGTAACCACCCCTAAATTTAGTATTTAGGGGCTCCCTGAACCTTCCTTCGGGAGTTCCCAAATCCGAAAACAAGAAGAGAAGACGAAGCAAGAAGACCAGCCGTGCAGCTGCTAAAAAGGAGGCGACAACAACTGACTTGGCCCCAGCCCTACCGGCCTGTCGACCTCTGAACCTGCTCCTGCGGAATCCCGGCCTCAGCAACCTCACAAACCCCGGAGGACCTGACTTCTGTGCTACAGCCTTCGACCCAGGGACTCCCACGAGCAGTGGTACTGCTCAAAAGAAAACCTACCAAAGACCCGGCCCTGGCACGGAGCCGCGAAACCTGCACACTCTGCACCCGCCGAGTCCAGCCTGTGCCTGAGTGACCAAAGACCTCGAGGACGTCCCCCGGCGATTCTGACCTGGAATCCAGTGGCCAAGGACCCTCCTCGACGACCCAGACGACGCCTGCAGCCTCAGGACAAGGGACCCCTCCAACCGCGACCAGCAGGGGGTAAGATTTCCCGACCTCAAAAGACACCCCTGCACCCGGCGCCCCACGGCCCCCTGTGCCCAACTCCTGGGTGTCTACCTATCCTCCAAGACCCCAACTTACCTCCTGAAGTGTTGGTCGTCCCTGAAGAATCACCGTCCCCGAGCCTGCAGCCTTTCTTCACCTTTCACGACCTCTATTGTTTAACATTGAGCGCCCGACGGCTCAAAGCACCCTGCACCCAGCCGCCCGAGTGCCCCTGGAAGTGCAACCTCTATCCTAACCTACTTCCCTACTTGCCCTGAGCAAGTGACCAGGAGCCCAGCTCCCACAGTCGCGTGGCCTGCTTGCCAGCAGCCACCAACCCGGGCCCCCGCCTGCCATAGGATAACATTGGGCCTTCTCACTCTGCACCCGGCCGCCCCTGTGCCGCTGAGGGTGTAAAACTGTACTTACCTGATCCTGGGGGACCCCTGAGTCTTACCCAGAACCTTAACCCTGCCAGCCAAGTATTTACCCGAAATCCGATAACTCACTTTTCTTCCATAGGGTTCCATTGACTGGTTTTCTGCGAAATTTCTTCTAAGTGTGGAGTTCTGAAACTTTAGAATATTCACCAAAAATCAACCGAGTCACGAAAACGAAAATACTCACCTAGTATTAGGAGGGGCCTCAGTGCTGGACCCGAGTGCCCAACACTGGCCCTAAAAAGTAATCGCAACGTTACTTACCGTTAACTCACTTTTCTTTCATAGGGATCCATTGACTGGTTTTCTGTGAAATTTCTTCTAAGTGTCGATTTCTGTATTTTACAAATATTCTTTAAAAATCGAACAAACTACAAAAACGTAATTACTTACCTGTTTTAAGTAAATGTCCCAGTGCTGAACCTAGGAGTCCAGCACTGGATTACAAAAGTAACGTAAACATACTTTGCTTGCACACTGTATTTCCTTTCATAGGATAACATTGGTAATTTTACCCAGAAAAGTTTCTAAGTGTCAGCTTTTGAAATATAGTAATATTCTTCAAAAATAACTACAATAACCAAAACGCTTTTTCTTACCTGTTTACAGGAAGTGTCCCAGGACTGAATCCAGGATCCAGTCCTGTGGTTAGAAAAGTGCTCTGCAAAGTAATCAATTGTAATTAAATATAAATTTCCATTGAGCTCAATGTTGCATTGAATTTGACCCTGTGTTGCCTCTTGCACCAACTGTGATAACCACTATCAAAAAAGTCTACTGCCTATCTGTAAGGTGAATAACCAAAGCATCTCATACTGAGAAAGTATATATTGATCCTATTGTTGGTTCTAAAATAAAACAAGCATATATTTTTTTATATACAAACCATTGGCCTAGAGTTCAGTTCTTGAGTGTGTGGCTTCATTTGCTGACTGAGTGTGTACAACAAATGCTTTACACTGTCCTCTGATACTGCCTTACTGCTCGACCAAGCTACCACTTTGGAGAGTAAGGTTATATCTAACTTTAGCCTCTGTCAACCCTCTGGGGACTGTGGACTCTGTACACCCTGAACCTTACTTGGGTACAGTATATACAGAGCCACTTTCCTACAACTGTGACCAGAGAAGGCCCCCCAAGGGCTGCAACACTTATTGTGCCACCCTTATAGTCCCTGTACCCTGACACACACACCCTGCCTTTGCAGGCTGAGTGTCTTGGTGCAGAACTAAACAGAGAGTCGACATGGCACACATCCCTGTGTGCCATGCCCACAAACACACTGCCCTGGCATACCTCAGTCACCCCTCTAGCTGGGTGCACTATGCCAGTGGTGTGGGCACAGGTGCATGAGCCCTGTGCCCCTACAGTACCCAGGGCCATTCCTGGGCACTGTAAGTGCAGTGATGCCATTAAGAGTATATGGTGCTGGGAGGTTGTCATTACGAACTCCACAGCACCATAATGGCTACACTGAAGACTGAGAAGTTTGGTATCAAACTTCTCAGCACATTAAACCCACACTGATGCCAGTGTGGGATTTAATGTAAAATGCACGACAGAGGGCAACTTAGAGTTGCCCCCTGAACCTGACCTACAATCCACGTCTTGTCTGAGGGGCTGCCCCGGCTGCCACACAGCAGACATGTTGCTGGACCCCTGGGTGGAGAGCCATCCGCTCTCCTGGGCCTGCAACAATGCACATCCTGGGTGAGGTGCTAGGTCTCCTCCCCCAGGATGGGCAGGGGAAGCTTCAAAGGCATGCAGCCTTTGTGAGCTTCTTCAGGCCCCTTGCTGTACTCGGCAACTGGCCCCCACCGGTTCTGACCCCCCTCTCTGGCGGGAGGACTGGCGGGAAACCCCAAGGGAGGAAAGGGGATGTGCCAGCCTCTGCCAACCCCACCCCTCAGGTGGGGGAGGCGAGGTGAAGCACAACTCCGGGCTCTCGCCATCTTGAAGATGGGGAGCCCTGCCCAATCAGGACTAGGCTACTGCCCCCTCCCACAGGAGAGGGGCAGGATAGGGGTGTACCCACCCCAGGGAAGGGACCCATTGGTCCCTGCCCTTTACCTACCTGTAACGCCCCTAAATTTAGTATTTAGGGGCACTCTGAACCTTCCTTCCTCAGATCCAGATCCCGATTCTGCAACAAGAAAGAAGAACAAGAAGAAGACCTGCCGTGCAGCTGCTCACAAAAGGACGACACCAACTGACTTGGCCCCAGCCCTACAGGCCTGTTGATCCTTGAACCTGCTCCTGCTAAACCCCGGCGTCTCCAGCAGGCAGCAACCTCGAAAACCCCGGAGGACCTGCCTGCCTTGCTCATCTAAAGACTTGGGACTCCCACGAGCAGTGGTTCTGCTCAAACAAGCAACACCCCTGGTGCCAGCCAGGAACCGCGAATCCAGCACACTCTGCACCCGTCGAGCCCGGCCTGTGCCTGAGTGAACCAAGACCACGAGGACGTCCCCCCGGCGATTGTGACCTGGAATCCAGTGCCCAAGGACCCTCCTCGACGACGCCTGCAGCCTCACAACAAGGGACCCCCCAACCGCGACCAGCAGAGGGTAAGATTTCCCGACGCCAAAAGACACCCCTGCACCAGGCGCCCCACGGCCCCCTGTGCCCAACTCCTGGGTGCCTACCTATCCTCCAAGATCCCAACTTACCTCTCGAAGTGGTGGTCGCACCTGAAGAATCTCCGTCCCCGAGCCTGCAGCCTTTGTTCAACTTCCAAGTCTCCCATTGAATAACATTGAGTGCCCGACTGCTCAAAAGCATCCTGCACCCAGTCGCCCGAGTGCCCCTGGCAGTGCAACCTCTACTCTAATCTACTTCCCCATTTGCCCTGAGCAAGTGACCAGGAGCCCAGCTCCCACAGCTGCGTGGCCTGCTTGCCAGCAGCCACCAACCAAAGGCCCCCTGCCTTCCATAGGATAACATTGGGCCTACTCACTCTGCCCCCGGCCGTCCCTGTGCCGCTGAGGGTGTAACAGTTGTACCTACCTGACCCTGGGAGACCCCTGAGTCTATGCCCAGAACCTTAACTCTGCAGTCGAGTACTTACCCAAAAGCCGATAACTCACTTTTCTTCCATAGGGTAACATTGACTGGTTTCACTTGGAAATTCTTGCAAGTGTGGAGTTTTGAAACTTTAAAATATTCATCTAAAATCAGCCGAATCACGAAAACGAAAATACTCACCTGTTATCAGGAGAGATCCCAGTGCTGGATCTTGGTGCCCAGCACTGACCCTGAAAAGTAATTATAACTGTGCTTACCGGTAACTTGAATTTCCTTCCATAGGATAACATTGCCTGGTTTTTGCTGAAAAAGTTTCTAAGTGTCGATTTTTGAAACTTACAAATATTTGCTAAAAATCGCCTGTGTGACATAAACGCATTCTTTCAATTGTTTACAGGAGATGCACCAGTGCTGGATCCAGGATCCAACACTGAGTAAGAAAAAGTAACGATAACACTACTTACCTGCTAAGTGAATTTCCTCCCATAGGATAACATTGGTGATTCTATGTGAAAAAGTTTCTAAGTGTCAACTTTTAAAATACAATAATATTCCTTAAAAATCACAACTGTAACCAAAACGTTTTTACTCAACTGTTTACAGGAGATGTCCCAGGACTGAATCTAGGATCCAGTCCTGTGGTAAGAAAAGTAATCCAAAAAGTAATCTATTGCATTTAACTAGAAATCCCAATTGAGCTCAATGTATTATTGTGTTTGAAATTGTGTTGCCTATTGCAACAACTGTAACCATTGTATTCAAAAGTCTATTGCCTATTTGAAAAGTATTTAACTAAAGTAACTCATTCTGAGAAAGTATATTTTGATACCTATTGTTGGCTCTAAAATAAAACAACAATATATTTTGATACAAAACCATTGGCCTAGAGTTCAGTTCTTGAGTGTGAGAGACCATTTGCTGACTGAGTGTGTACAACAAATGCTTTACACTGTCCTCTGATACTGCCTTACTGCTCGACCAAGCTACCACTTTAGAGAGTAAGGTTATATCTAACTTTAGCCTCTGCCAAACCTCTGGGGACTGTGGACTCTGTGCACACTGTACCTATTTGGGAACAGTATATACAGAGCCACTTTCTTACACCAGCGAAATCCGAGTCAAATGCAAAAAAAAACACGGAAGCTTATAAAGAGCAAATCTGAGCTTCCGTTGTCTATCAGTAACACGCTTGTTGACATTGGCTCATTAATTGAGGAGGTGGAGTCACTTTTGAACACTAAAGCCTCTAAGTTTACAGATAGATTGACACGGGTACCAGATATGTTTAAGAAAATCAAACCATTATCCGTTTTTGATGCTGGTACTAAAGTTTCAAGCATTCCAGCAACTGCTACTCTGGAAGTCCCTGGTCATTTTGAGACTATAGAGCCTGCTTTAACCCATATCTGTAAAACACCAGCTATTGAGCTACCCAATCCAGTGCCACATCCCTTATCTCATGTAATTGCTATTGTTTCTAATGGTCCGTGCCATAACAGATTTGCCTTATTAGCAACTACTGTAGGTAATGACGAGCCACCCTCTCACATGGGACCTTTATAACTCTGTGCAAACTATCTGAAAGAAACACATAGTGATAGATTCCTTACCTTAGAATATCCCCAGGCGTCAGACTGGATCCGGAAAGTTTTCGTCAGCAGTACCCCTGCGCGTCGATAGGGGCGTCGTGAGGATCCGCGTCCGTCGTTGGCGTCGTGGTCGCCGGGATGACGTCGCGGGCGCTACTTGGACGCCGCCCACGCGCACTGACGTCAGTTCTCTCTTTTTCCGCGCCAGCAAGCACAGATCTGGAGAGAGCGGTACCCCTAGTCTCTTTTTGACGAAGTTTTTGAGATCTTTTTCTCACCTTTTTTCGAGTCGATATCAACTCCTGGTACAGTTAGGGATGCCCGGTTTTAAATCCTGCGAGGACTGTCATCGGATGATGTCGGTGACTGACCCGCACCGCGTGTGTCTCTTCTGCCTGGGGCGCGACCACGACCCCAAGTCGTGCCCCGACTGCCGGTCCATGGCTCCGAAGTCTTTGCGGGAGCGGTCCCGAAAGCTGCTTGAACCCGGCAGTCGGCTCCACGCCGTGACAGGTCCCGGTCTAGAGAGAGGTCGAGGGACCGTGCGCGGAGTCACCATCGACGATCGTCGGGATCGAAGTCTTCGCACTCTGGGTCAGGTAAGACGAAGCACAAGAAGTCGACTTCCCCTCGCCGGTCGCGCGACGTGGCTGAGGGTACGGGTGGTGCCACCCCCGCGGCTCAGGCGCAGTCCATGGAGTCGCCGCCTGACTACCCCCCCTTCCCGGGGTCGGCGGGGACTCCGGCCCAGATACAGGACTTCCTGTCGGCCATGGCTCGCCTCTTTGGGCCGTCGGGTCCCGCCAGTGCGCCTTCGGGCCCGCCTGGGTGTCCTCGCGTTTCATCGCCGGTGGCTCCGGCCTCGCTGTCGGCTCCGGCGCCGCAGGACACCCTTGGATCCAGGCCTGGATCCCGGTCGACGCCGGTTGACCTCGTTACACCTCCACCGACCCCACCGGCACCGATCCTGACGCCACCCGCTCCTCGGGACGACGTCGGTCGATGCCGTTCTCGACGCCGTTTGGGGATTTCTATCCCCATGTCCCTGCTCCTTATTTTCGGCCTGTTGAACAGCCTGAGGAGCAAGGGGAGGACTGGGAGGGGTCCGACGACCCTCTCGCTGCAGCCTGCGAGTCTGAACAGGACTGGGCTGAGGAACTGGGGGAAGCCACTGGTCTGGATACCTCACCAGACCTTGGCATGCTGTCTCCTCCTACCGTGGCTACGGAGGAGGGAGCCAGTTATGCAGTGGTGTTGCGTAGGGCGGCGGAGGCCCTACACCTCAAGCTCCCTACTGTGGCCATCTGAAAGAGACACGTTAGTGACAGATTCCTTACCTTAGAATATCCCCAGGCGTCAGGCTGGATCCGGAAAGTTTTTGCGTAGCAGTACCCTTGCGCGTCGGTAGGCGGCTCCGCGTCCGTCGTGATCGCCGGGATGACGTCGCGGGCAGTACTTAGACGCCGCCACTGCGCGCTGACGTCAGTTCTTCTTTTTCCGCGCCAGTAAGCGCAGATCCGGGAAGAGCAGTGCCCTAGTCAATTTTTGACTACATTTTTGGTGAATTTTTTCACTGTTTCTTTTCGAGTCTTCTCGACTCCTAGGTGTCGGTAGGGATGCCCGGCTTCAAGCCATGCGGTGCCTGTGGTCGAATGATGTCGATCACGGACCCGCACCTCGAGTGTCTCTTTTGTCTCGGCCGAGACCACGACACGAAGTAGTGCCCTGACTGCCGGAAACTTCACCCGAAGGCTTTGCGAGAGCAGTCTCGAAAGCTCCTGGAGGTCCGGCAGTCGGCTCCGCGCCGCACCAAGCCCCGGTCCCGTGAGAGGTCGAGGGGCCGGTCGCGGAGCCCCCGCCGGTCGTCGGAGTCCAAGTCTTCGTGCTCCTCGGGTAAGTCGAAGCACAAGAAGTCTAAGAAGCACCATCGCTCTAAGACTTCGCCTCGCCGGTCTCGCGACTCGGCTGAGGCCCCTCTCGGCACCGTCCCCGCGGCTCCGGATGTGCCTGTGGCGCCGCCCCGCATTACCCGTCCTTCCCGGGTTCGGGGGCGACTCCGGCCGAGATACAGGAATTCCTGTCGGCCATGGCCCGCCTCTTCGGGCCTCAAGGTCCCTCCGGTGCGCCTTCAGGCCCCGCGGGCCCTGATGGGGTTGCTCCGGCGTCGCCGACGATTTTGGGGCCCGGCGTCGCTTGTCCCGCCAGCCTTGATCCCGGCTCCGGCCCCGGCCTCGATCCCGGCTCCGGTGGTACCGCAACCCCGATCGACGCCGGTTGACCTAACCACGCCTCCGCCAGCGCCGATCTCCCCGGTGCCGTTCCCGACGCCGCCCAGGGCTCCGGGCGACGTCGTTCCCCGGTTCTCTCCGGTTCCGGACATGGAGCCGGACCGACGTCGCTCGACGCCGGCTCCGGCGCCGATGAGACCTTGGGTCCCAGATGTCCCTCCTCCTCCATATTTTGAACCAGAGGAGGACCAGGAGAGTTGGGAGGGGTCGGAAGACCCTCTCACACAGCAGTGTGAGTATGATCAGGACTGGGCAGAGGAACTTGGGGATGCCAGTGGTCTAGACACTTCCCCTGACACTAGCATGCTGTCTCCTCCCGTGGCTACGGAGGAGGGAGCAAATTTCGCAACGGTGTTGCGTAGAGCAGCTGGAGCCTTGCACCTCCAATTGCCTACTGTGGCTGTCGGGACTAATCTCCTGACCGAAGCGCTTCAGCCGGCAGCTTCCTCTTCGGAGACTGTGCTGCCGTTTAATGATGCACTAGCTGACGTTCTTTTGGGCACCTGGTCCAAGCCCACCACAGGGGCTCCTGTGGATAGGAACGTGGCCCGACGCCATCGCCCTGCTCCGGGCGACCCCTTGTTTCTCTCTCAACATCCCACCCCCGAGAGCTTGGTTGTCCAAGCCTCTGCCTCCCAAACCGCCTTCCCTACCGCCCCTCCGGATAGGGAATCCAAACGCCTGGACCAATTTGGGAAGAAGGCTTTTTCTTCCTCCAGTGCTGGCTTGCGGTCCGTCAACACCGCTTGCCTTTTGGGCCGATATACCCACTCCCTGTGGGATTCGGTGGCAACTGTTTTGCCCCAGTGTTCTGAGGAGGTCCAGACACTGCTTACCCGCACCATTGCGGAAGGTAGAGATGCGGCTAAATACACCATACGTTGTGGCCTTGATACCGCCGACTCGCTGGGCAGATCGCTTGCAACGACGGTGGTGCTGCGTCGCCACGCCTGGCTGAGAACAACTGGTTTCTCGGGCGATGTCCAGAATACACTCATGGACATGCCCTTTGATGGAGTCGGTCTTTTTGGTTCCAAAGCAGACCATGCGCTGGAGCGTTTTAAGGACTCACGGGCTACTGCCAAGTCCCTGGGCCTTTCTGTTGTGCGCCCTCCGCTAACCTCTGCTTTTCGCCCCTTTCGTGGCCACGGAAGGGGCGCCCAGTCACGTCCACTGCCCAGCCACCGGCCCGTGCAGCAAGCGTCTTCGCGTGGCCGAGGACGTGGCTACCGCCGTGGCGGTTCGGGCAACCAGCGTGAGGGTCAGGCCACCACCTCCGCCCCGTCCGCGGTTTCCAAGCCCTCCTAGTCCCTCCTTTCAGGTGCACAGCACGCCAGTAGGGGGCAGGGTCCGCCATCACCTTCACCACTGGCGTGCCATCACCTCGGACAGGTGGGTCTTGGACATTGTCCGAAGGGCTACTCCCTCCCCTTCGAGACCACCCCCAGCCATGCCACCTCAATTCCACCGCATGTCAGGGGATCACTTGGTGCTTCTGCAGAAGGAAGTCACGGCCCTCTTGGCCAAGAGGGCCATCGAGCATGTTCCGACCCCAGAAGTAGGACGTGGTTGCTACTCCCACTACTTTCTGGTGCCCAAAAGGACAAGGAGGACATGCGTCCTATCTTGGACCTCCGGAACGTCAATCGCTTCCTCCGGAAGGAGAAGTTCAAGATGCTCACCCTAGCTCAGGTCTTGACTGCCCTCGACCCTGGAGACTGGTTGGTAGCGTTGGTCTTGCAGGACGCTTATTTTCACATCCCCGTCCTGCCGGCCCACCGGCGTTACCTTCGGTTCACGGTAGGCCACGAGCATTTTCAGTTCACTGTGCTCCCCTTTGGCCTTACAAGTGCCCCTCGGGTGTTCACGAAAGTGATGGCGGTGGTCGCAGCTCATCTGCGCCGGGCAGGGGTTCCAGTCTTCCCCTACCTCGACGACTGGCTGCTGAAGGCGGGCTCGTCCCAGGAAGTCGTCTCCAGACTACGGCCGAACTCCTGCACTCGCTGGGGTTCTCCATCAATGTGCCGAAGTCGCATCTGATTTCTTCTCCACAGCTCCTTTTCATCGGAGCAGTTCTGGACACGGCGAGTCCGGGATATTCAGGCTATGATTCCGATCTTTCAGCCTTTATCCTGGGTTTCGGTACGGATGACCCTGAGGCTGCTGGGCCTCATGGCCTCCTGCTGGTCGATCATGCCAGATGGCATATGCGGGCTCTGCAGTGGGACCTGAAGTTCCAGTGGGCGCAGCACCAGGGCAATCTGTCCGATCACGTTCAGATCTCGGAGGGGACTGCAAGACAGTTGCAGTGGTGGCTCTCGAACCGGCAATGGGTCATGGGCAGATCCCTCTCCCTTCCCCAGCCAGAGCACACAGTTGTGACGGACGCGTCCCTTCTGGGATAGGGCGGTCACATGGGAGAGGCGGCGATCAGAGGCCTCTGGTCTCCGGCGGAGTCCCGGCTCCATATCAACCTTCTGGAGCTCCGGGCGATCCGACTTGCACTCAAGGCATTCCTTCCCTCTGTCAAAGGGAAAGTAGTGCAGGTGTTCACAGACAACACCACCGCCATGTGGTACTGCAACAAGCAATGCGGGGTGGGGGTCGTGGACCCTATGTCAGGAGGCTCTGCGCCTCTGGACATGGCTGGAACATCAGGGCATTTTCCTGATGGTTCAACACCTGGCCGGTTCCCTGAACGCCAGGGCGGACGAACTCAGCCGCAGGTGCATGATGGATCACGAATGGCGTCTTCACTCGGAAGTGGCGCAAGGACTCTTTCTACAGTGGGGAGAGCCTTGGTTAGATCTATTCGAAACCGAAGAGAACGCGCAATGTCATCAGTTCTGCGCGTTGGAATTTCCAAGGCAGCACTCGCTCGGCGACGCTTTTCGTCGCGAGTGGAGTTGCGGTCTGTTGTACGCTTTTCCGCCTATACCACTTCTACCCAGAGTGTTGAAGAAGATTCGGCGCGACCGGGCCCAAGTCATCATTGTGGCTCCGGACTGGGCTCGAAGAGTTTGGTATCCCGAGCTACTCAGTATGAGCGTCGATCCCCCGATCCGTCTGCCTCTTCGGGAGGATCTTCTGTCGCAGCAGCAGGGGACGGTCCTCCACCCGAGTTTCTAAAAGGCATTACACGCCTCTTCCCTCCTGTTCCGTTTGTGATGCCTCAGTGGGACTTTAACTTGGTTCTTACCTTTCTTATGTGCGCTCCCTTTGAGCCTCTACATAACTGTCCTCTTCGTCTTCTGACTCTGAAGACAGCCTTTCTGCTGGCCATCACCTCCGCTCGGCGGGTGAGTGAGCTCCAGGCTCTTTCATGCAAACCTCCCTTTCTGTCTGTCCATCCAGACAAGGTTGTTCTTAGGACGCGTCCGTCCTTCTTGCCAAAGGTGGTTACTGCCTTCCACATTGGGCAGACCATCACTTTGCCCACCTTCTTTCCGCCTCCGCATCCTTCCAGAGAGGAAGAGAGGCTCCACCGTCTGGACCCAAAACGTGCGCTTTCCTTTTATATCAACCGCACACAACACTTCCGGGTGGATGACCAGCTCTTTGTTGGCTACGTGGGCGCCAAAAAGGTCGGGCGGTGCACAAGAGAACCATCTCCCGCTGGGTAACCTTGTGTATCAAAGCCTGCTATTCTTTGGCTAAGAAGGAGCCTCCTGTTGGGCTGCGTGCCCATTCCACCAGGGCAATGGCTGCTACCACGGCTTTAGGCCGCGGTGTTCCGCTGCAGGATATCTGTCAGGCAGCTACGTGGGCCTCGCTGCACACATTTACAAAGCATTACTGCCTTGACAGTCGGGTCCGGAGGGACGGCTTCTTTGGCCGTTCTGTCCTCCGGGACTTCCTTGTCTGATCTTTGTTCGCAGACCCACCACCGGGGTTGGTATTGCTGGGGTATCTATTCTAAGGTAAGGAATCTGTCACTAACGTGTCTCTTTCAGATGCACAAGTTACTAACTTGTGTAACGATATATCTGTAAGAGACAGTAGTTAGTGACAGATTCCTTACCGCCCCACCCATCCTCCCCGTTCTGCGAACTGATTTCTAGGGTTAAGGACATCCCTCTCAGGGCCCTAGTATTTTTCAGACACCTATGTCAGCTTCTTGCATGGCTCTGCGTTCCTGGCGCAGAAAGTCGTGTACAGAACTGACGTCAGCGCGCAGGGGCGGCGTCTAAGTACTGCCCGCGACGTCATCCCGGCGATCACGACGACGGACGCGGAGCCTACCGACGCCGCCTACCGACGCGCAAGGGTACTGCTACGCAAAAACTTTCCGGATCCAGCCTGACGCCTGGGGATATTCTAAGGTAAGGAATCTGTCACTAACTACTGTCTCTTACAGATATATCGTTACACAAGTTAGTAACTTGTGCGTCAGGACTAACCACCTGACCGAGGTGCTTCAGCCAGCAGCTACTTCTGCGGAGCCGCTGCTGCCCTTTAATGAAGCCCTTTCGGACGTTCTTTTGGGCACTTGGTCCAGGCCCACCACAGGGGCTCCTGTGGATAGGAACGTGGCCCGACACCATCGCCCGGCTCCGGTGACCCTCTTTTCCTCTCCCAACATCCCACCCCCGAGAGCTTGGTTGTCGAAGCCTCTGCTTCCCCAACCGCCTTCCCTTCCGCCCCACCGGATAGGGAATCCAAGAAGCTGGATCAGTTTGGGAAGGAGATTTTCTCTTCCACCAGCTCTGGGCTGCGGTCCGTGAACACCGCATGCCTCTTGGGCCGTTATTCCCACTGTCTGTGGGATACGGTGGCGAACGTGCTGTCTCAGTGTCCGGAGGAGGCCCGGCCTGCTCTCGCCCAGGCTGTTGCAGAGGGGAGAGACGCAGCCAAGTTCATGATCCGTTGTGGTCTAGACACTGCCGACTCACTGGGCAGATCCATGGCAACGACGGTGGCGGTTCGTCGCCACGCCTGGTTGAGAACAACTGGATTTTCCGGGGATGTCCAAAGCACCCTTGTGGACATGCCCTTTGATGGCCGTCGCCTCTTCGGCGACAAAGCGGACAGCGCGTTGGAGCGGTTTAAGGACTCACAGGCTACGGCCAAGTCCTTGGGACTCTCCGCAGTCTGCCCTCCTCCGCCTTCCGCTCCTTTCGTGGCACAGGAAGGGGCGCCCCGCAGCGTTCGCAACAGAGCCACGGGCCGGCGCAACAGTCATCCCAGCGTGGACGCGGTTTCCGCCGTGGCGGACACAGGGGCCAGCGGGCGGGTCAGACCACTACCACCACCCCCGCCACCTCTGCCGCCAAACCTTCCGAGTCCGAACTTTCAGGTCCATCACACGCCAGTGGGCGGCAGGCTCCGCCATCACCTCCCTCACTGGCGCACCATCACTTCGGACAGGTGGGTTTTAGAGATAGTCCGAAGGGGCTACTCCCTCCCCTTCGAGACTACCCCCCCAGCCATGCCACCTCAATACCACTGCATGTCAGGGGATCACTTGGTGCTTCTTCAGCAGGAAGTTGCGGCCCTCTTGGCCAAGGGGGCCATCGAGCGCGTTCCGACGCCCGAAGTAGGTCGTGGTTGTTATTCCCACTACTTTGTGGTGCCCAAGAAGGACAAAGGCCTGCGTCCTATCTTGGACCTCCGGAACGTCAATCGCTTCCTCCGCAAAGAGAAGTTCAAGATGCTCACTCTAGCTCAGGTCTTGTCTGCTCTCGACCCACAAGACTGGCTGGTGGCGTTGGACTTGCAGGACACCTATTTCCACATCCCCGTCCTGCCAGCCCACAGGCGTTACCTACGGTTCATGGTAGGCCACGAGCACTTTCAGTTTACCGTGCTCCCCTTTGGCCTTACCAGTGCCCCTCGGGTGTTCACCAAGGTGATGGCGGTGGTCGCAGCTCATCTGCGCAGATCAGGGGTGTCCGTCTTCCCCTATCTCGACGACTGGTTGTTGAAGGCGGGCTCGCCCCAGACAGTCGTCTCCCACCTCCAGACTACGGCCGACCTCCTGCACTTGCTGGGGTTCTCCATCAATGTGCCGAAGTCGCACCTGATTCCCTCCCAGAAGCTCCTCTTTATCGGAGCGGTTCTGGACACGGCGCAGTTTCGGGTCTATCCTCCCGAATAGCGAGTCCGGGACATTCGGGCTCTGATTCCCATCTTTCAGCCCTTGTCCTGGGTTTCGGTCAGAGTGACTCTGAGGCTGCTGGGCCTCATGGCCTCCTGCATCCTGCTGGTCAATCATGCCAGGTGGCGTATGCGGGCTCTGCAGTGGGACCTGAAGTTCCAGTGGGCGCAGCATCAGGGAAACCTGTCCGATCACGTCCAGCTCTCGGAGGGCACTGCACACCAATTGCAGTGGTGGCTCACGAACCGGCATTGGGTCGACGGCAGATCACTCTCCCTTCCCCAACCGGAGTTCACAGTGGTGACGGATGCGTCCCTCCTGGGATGGGGAGGCCACATGGGAGAGGCGGAGATCAGAGGCCTCTGGTCTCCGGCGGAGTCCCGGCTCCATATCAACCTTTTGGAGCTGCGGGCGATCAGGCTTGCACTGAAAGCATTCCTTCCCTCTGTCAAGGGGAGAGTAGTGCAGGTGTTCACAGACAACACCACCGCCATGTGGTACTGCAACAAACAGGGCGGGGTGGGGTCGTGGACCCTCTGTCAAGAGGCTCTGCGTCTCTGGACATGGCTGGAACATCAGGGCATGTCTCTGGTGGTTCAACACCTGGCAGGTTATCTGAACGCCAGGGCGGACGAACTCAGCCGCAGGTGCATGCTCGATCACGAATGGCGTCTTCACTTGGAGGTGGCGCAAGGTCTCTTTCAGCAGTGGGGAGAGCCTTGGTTAGATCTATTCGCCACCGAAGAGAACGGCAATGTCATCAGTTCTGCACGTTGGAGTTTCCAAGGCGGCACTCGCCCGGCGACGCTTTTCGTCGCGAGTGGAGTTGCGTTCTGTTGTACGCCTTTCCGCCTATACCACTACTGCCCAGAGTGCTGAAGATGATCAGGCGCGACCGGGCCCAAGTCATTCTTGTGGCTCCTGACTGGGCTCGAAGAGTATGGTATCCCGAGCTACTCAGTATGAGCATCGATCCTCCGATCAGACTGCCTCTTCGGGAGGATCTTCTGTCGCAGCAGCAGGGGACGGTCCTCCACCCGAACCTGTCCAGCCTCCACCTCTTTTCGTGGAGATTGAGCGGCGGCAGTTGATTCCTTTCGATTTGCCTCCTGAAGTTTGTGATGTCATTCTGGCAGCCAGGCGTCCCTCTACTAAAGTGGTATACGCCTGCAGGTGGAACAAATTTGTGGCATGGTGCACAGCAAAGGCTGTGGATCCCCTTTCTGCCCCTCTTTCTGAGGTTCTACTGTTCCTTCTTTCTTTGGCCCGGCAGGGCTCTGCTCTGGGCACTATCAAGGGCTACCTTTCTGCTATTTCGGCCTTTCTCAGGCTCCCTGATCAGCCCTCTCTTTTCAAGTCCCCTGTTGTAAATAGGTTACTTAAAGGCATTACTCACCTTTTTCCTCCTATTCCTTTCGTGATGCCTCAGTGGGACTTGAATTTAGTTCTGACGTACTTGATGTGCGCTCCCTTTGAGCCACTTCACAACTCTCCTCTTCGTCTTCTGACGTTAAAGACTGCTTTCCTGGTGGCCATCACTTCCGCCAGGCGGGTGAGTGAGCTCCAGGCTCTTTCCTGTAAGCCTCCTTTCCTTTCAGTCCATCCGGACAAGGTTGTGCTCCGGCCCCGTCCGTCCTTTTTGCCAAAAGTGGTTACGGCCTTTCACATTGGGCAGACTATTACCTTGCCCACCTTTTTTCCGCCACCGCATCCTTCCAGAGAGGCAGAGCGGCTCCACCGTCTGGACCCAAAACGTGCGCTTTCTCTTTATCTTAACCGCACACAGCAGTTCCGGGTGGATGACCAGCTTTTTGTTGGCTACGTTGGCACCAAGAAAGGTCGGGCGGTCCATAAGAGAACCATCTCCCGCTGGGTTGTCTTGTGTATCAAAGCCTGTTACTCTTCGGCTAAAAAAGAACCTCCGGTGGGGCTGCGTGCTCATTCCACCCGAGCTACTGCAGCCACTACTGCATTGGGACGTGGTGTCCCCCTGCAAGACATATGTCAGGCAGCCACCTGGTCCTCGCTGCACACGTTTACCAAACATTACTGCCTGGACAGCCAAGTCCGGAGAGACAGCTTCTTTGGCCGTTCTGTTCTCCGTGACTTTCTGGTGTGATCTTTGTTCGCAGACCCACCACCGGGGTTGGTATTGCTGGGGTATCTATTCTAAGGTAAGGAATCTATCACTATATGTTTCTTTCAGATGCACAAGTTACTTCCCTTCGGTAACGATATATCTGTAAGAAACATTAGTAGTGATAGATTCCTTACCGCCCCACCCATCCTCCCCGTTCTGCGAACTGATTTCTAGGGTTAAGGTCATCCCTTTCAGGGCCCTAGTTTCAATGCACCAGTGGTCAGTATCTTGCATGGCTCTGCGTTCCTGGCGCGGAAAGTCGTGTACAGAACTGACAGCGTGCGTGGGCGGCGTCCCGGCGACCACGACGCCAACGACGGACGCGGAGCCGCACGACGCCCCTACCGACGCGCAGGGGTACTGCTGATGAAAGCTTTCCAGATCCAGTCTGACGCCTGGGGATATTCTAAGGTAAGGAATCTATCACTACTAATGTTTCTTACAGATATATCGTTATTGAAGGTAAGTAACTTGTGCGATAGTGCTACTCATCAAGAGTCAGGAGGAGCAAATGACCTACAAGTACTTAATCACAAGCTTCATCTTCTTAGGGACCTATTTACTTCTTTAATCGACCAGGTCACTACTCTGCAAACAAAATCTTGCTGTTGTGGATGTGTGTATAGCACATGGCTATCAGGAATACACCTAAAGGATCATAAAAAGTCTAAACTCTAATGTAAGGGAATTTTCCCAAACAAGCACACAGCACATGAATCCAAGGCTGGACCCAGTGGTCACCAAGCATCCGGAAGAAAAGGCTGATGAGAGGCAATACACAAGATCAACAAGAATACAGTACACACAAAGCAAAGTTCATTTATCAGGCGTTGTGGGTTTATGTTGCAAGTCTTTATTTTTCAAAGATCCTTTGTACACATGTAAAAACAGCCAACGCGTTTCACCCTTCACAAGGGCTTTTTCAGGGCAAAGATAAGGTAACGAAAATTCGTATTTCAGTATAAAGAATCCAGCAATAAATATGCTTGCAAAGCGTCCCTCTTGGTGGACGTTGTCTCCAGAAATGAAGGCCTTATGCCGGTAGCGAGTACCCTTGTATCCTTAGTCCAATTATAATATACGTTGCCTCCAAAGGGCGGAGAAGTAACTCCTATGGCATAAATAAGCCTCTAGTGTATTCAGTAAAAGTACTTATGTAATCCAGTTATCCGTGTACGTTGTGAGCCCATGTCCGGTAGCAGCAGCTATTGAAAAATAAAGACTTGCAACATAAACCCACAACGCCTGCTAAATGAACTTTGCTTTGTGTGTACTGTATTCTTGTTGATCTTGTGTATTGCCTCTCATCAGCATTTTCTTCTGTATTTATTTGTGGTCATGTGGCAGCTGGCCAATTGAAGTGGGCAATACGAGTGTAAAGTACTTTTGTGACTAGCCTAGGTAGTGCAGATGCCGTTTACCCTGCTGCATTTTGCCTTTGTTGTCACCAAGCATCCAGTTCGATTGGAGGAGAAAGGCCAACTTCCTAAAAGAACTCTTGATTTGATATCCCATTCGAGGGCCCATTTCCAGGGCTATCATGTAGCAAACCCAATGGTCCACTGACCAACACTCCGCCCCATATACCATCTCAAAGTCTTACTAGATCATTTTCCTACCATAACATGGGGCAGAGGAATCAAGCTGCCAAGAGGAACATATGATTTGCAGGCCAACCCAAGAGCACCAACACAGTTGACGAATAACCTTCCTTTGAAATCATCATCACAATTACTACCAGTATACTCCGAGGATGACACAGGAAGAACGATTTACATGACTCGGGTACCTAGATTAAATCCAGGATCTTTTGAGAACGCTGAGGCACTAACAAATAAAGTGATCCATTGGATTAGGATGAAGCAAAATTGTCTCACTGTGATTAGATCTAATATTGTTTATGTAAGAAGGTGTTTGTCTGATTTATCTGCTCATGAATGTATGTTGGTTATGGTGTGCTCAGCTCAGTTGGCTGACTAACATAAATTTTGAATTGCATACCTGCCACCTCAAGGAGAGTAACACATTGGGAATAAGGTTAAACCCCCCCCATCTGCTAGAATAACTGTGGGATCGACCAAGCATTCTTCTAATTTAGTTCAGCATGGTAATAATACTTCAATGCTTACTGATGCTTCCAACCTAAATGCAGTCGACTGACTGGGCTTTCATGATGCAACTGGCTTATGCTCTGCTACAGAAAAAATATCTCCTATTACTACTATTGTTACAGCTATCACATTTAGATGCTTTAGCAGCAACTCCAATTTGACGGGTACAACTGATAGACGTGTTGTTGTGTCGCTAGAAGAAGACTCTCACTCTGTAAATATAGTTGACCCCAGAGGCAGCGGGGCAAATTGTCCTGTTGTAGAAAATATATTTCTTCCTTCTATTGGTGGCGCTGATAAAGCCTCAATTTGTGGTAGCCATAGGGTAATCTTACAGGGCACAGATGATGGTACCACTAGCACACTACCAGAGAAAGCCCTCTGTCCTCTAAGTACACCTGATCTCAAGGATGGTAGGGATCCCCATTCTAGTATCATTCTGCTATCCTGGAATTTGGCAGGTTTAGAGTGGTGTCATACATTGGTGTCTGTGATTTCTGCATGTTCCAAGAGACGTTGGTCACTGAGAAAGTGTATATAAACAGGTTCAGAACATTTAGTGTGGAAGCAAAACTGTAAGAAAGTGGCTCTGTATATACTGCACCAAAGTAAGGTTCAGTGTGCACAGAGTCCACAGTCCCCAGAGGTTTGGCAGAGGCTAAAGTTAGATATAACCTTACTTTCTAAAGTCGTAGCTTGGTCGAGCAGTAAGGCAGTATCAGAGGACAGTGTAAAGCATTTGTTGTACACACTCAGTCAGCAAATGAAGCCACACACTCAAGAACTGAACTCTAGGCCAATGGTTTGTATATAAAAATATAGTTGTTTTATTTTAGAACCCAACAATAGGTGTCAAAATATACTTTCTCAGAATGAGATGCTTTAAATACTGTTCAATAGGCAATAGACTTTTGACTGCAATAGTTACAGTTGTTGCAATATGCAACACAATTTTAAACACAATTATACATTGAGCTCAATGGAAATTTCTGGTTAAATGCAATAGATTACTTTTTGGATTACTTTTCTAACCACAGGACTGGATCTTGGATTCAGTCCCGGGACACTTCCTGTAAACAGGTGAGAAAAAGCGTTTTGGTTATAGTAGTGATTTTTGAGGAATATTACTGTATTTCAAAAGTTGACACTTAGAAACTTTTCTGGGTAAAATTACCAATGTTATCCTATGGAAGGAAATACAGTTTGCAAGCAAAGTATGTTTACGTTACTTTTGTAATCCAGTGCTGGACTCCTAGGTTCAGCACTGGGACATTTGCTTAAAACAGGTAAGTAATTAAGTTTTTGTAGTTTGTACGATTTTTAAAGAATATTTTTAAGATTCAGAAATCGACAGAAACTTTTTCAACAAAAAGCAGGCAATGATATCCTATGAGAGGAATTTCCAGTTACTGGTAAGTACGGTAAAAATTACTTTTCATGGTCGGTACTGGACTAAAAGATGCAGTACTGAGGTCTCTCCTGATAGTAGGTGAGTAATTCGGAATTCGTTACTGTTGTGATTTTTAAGCAATATTTTGGTATTTCAAAAGTGGACACTTAGAAGAAATTTCACAGAAAACCAGTCAATGGATCCCTATGTAAGAAAATTCAATTCGCCGGTAAGTTACTTTTAACGTTACTTTTGTAATCCAGTGCTGGACTCCTAGGTTCAGCCCTGGGACATTTACTTAAAACAGGTAAGTAATTACGTTTTGGTAGTCTGTACGATTTTTAAAGAATATTCTTGTATTTCAAAAGTTGACACTTAGAAACTTTTTCACAAAGAACCACCAATGTTATCCTATGGAAGGAACTTCAATTCACAGGTAAGTTACTTTTTAATTACTTTTGTTACTCAGTGCTGGACACCTAGGTTCGGCACTGGGACCTTTCCTGCAAACAGTTGAGAAAATTCGGTTAGGTGATTTGTGCGATTTTTAAGGAATATTCTTAGTTTTCAAAAGTCGACACTTAGAAACTTTTGGAAGAAAAAGTGTCCATGTTATCCTATGAGGAAAAATGAGTTATCGGTTTTGAGGTAAGTAATCGGTCTTTTGAGTTAGGGTTCTGGGGTTAGACTCGGGGGTCTCCCAGGGTCAGTGATGCACTGTTGTTGCACCCTCAGCGGCACTAGGGCGGCCGGGTGCAGAGTGTTGAGGCCCAATGTTATCCTATGGAGGATAGGGGGACTCCGGTTGGTGGCGGCTGGCAAGCAGGCCACGGGGTTGTGGGAGCAAAGCTCCTAGGGTTAAGCTCAGGGCACGTTGGGGACCAAGTTAGCACCAAAGAGGCACCCTCAGCGGCACTAGGGCGGCCGGGTGCAGAGTGCTGTTTTGAGGTCGGGTGCCCTGTTGATTTCAATGGAGATTTTCGGTTTTGGTTTTCAGCTGCAGGCTCGGTCCAGGAAGACTTCCAGGAGGAACCAACAGCTGGGCAGGTAAGTTGGAGGGCTCGGGGACGTAGGTGCACCTCGGGTTCCTTTCTCCAGGGCGCAGGGCGGCTGGATGCAGGGGTGTCTTTTGAGGTCGGATTTCACCTTACCGGGCCACTCGTGGTTGGGGGGGGTCTCCGTGCAGAGGCTGCAGGCGCCGTCGGGGAGTCCTGGAGGGGTCAACCCACGGTAGACTCGGACTCTGGAGAGCTGGGGGACCTCGCTGGGACCGGTGGGCCACTTGAACTCTGGCTGTAGGCGACGGGTGCAGTGGTGGTTCCAGGCGTCTGGTTTCTTTCTCCTCAGCAGGCTCGGAGTCTTTGTTTGGTGTTTCTTTTGAACAGAGCTGCTGTTCACAGGAGATCCGGTCTTTGTTGAAGGCCGTCAGTCCTCCCTGGGGTTCTGGAGGTCGCTGGCTGCAGGACAAGACTATTTTTGGCGCAGGATCTCTGGAAACTGCAGACGGGCCGGTAGGGCTGGGGCCAAGTCAGTTGTTCTCTGCAGTCTCCTCTGCTGGGCGTCTTCTTTCGTCCTTTTTCTTCTTAGGTTGCGGGAATCTGAGGAAGGGAAGGTTCAGGGTGCCCCTAAATACTAGATTTAGGGGCGCTACAGGTAGGTAAAGGGCAGGGACCAATGGGTCCCTGCCCTGGGGGTGGGTACACTCCCTATCCTGCCACTCTCCTGTGGGAGGGGGGCAGGAGCCTAGTCCTGATTGGGCAGGGCTCCCCATCTTCAAGATGGCGAGAGCCCGGAGATGTGCTTCACCTCGCCTCCCCCACCTGAGGGGTGGGGTTGGCAGAGGCTGGCACACCCCCTTTCCTCCCTTGTTGTTTCCCGCCAGGATGGGGGGAAGAACCGGTGGGGGCCAGTTGCTGAGTACAGCAAGTGGTCTGTGGAAGCTCAGAAAGGCGGAATGCCTTTGAAGCTTCCCCCTGCCCATCCTGGGGAGGAGGCCTAGCACCTCGCCCAGGACGTGCATTGTTGCAGGCCCGGGAGAGCGGATGGCTCTCTACCCAGGGGTCCAGCAACATGTCTGCTGTGTGGCAGCCTAGGCAGCCCCTCAGACAAGACGTAGATTGTAGGTTAGGTTCAGGGGGCAACTCTAAGTTGCCCTCTGTCGTGCATTTTACAGTAAATCCCACACTGGCATCAGTGTGGGTTTACTGTGCTGAGGAGTTTGATACCAAACTTCTCAGTCTTCAGTGCAGCCATCATGGTGCTGTGGAGTTCGTGCTGACGACCTCCCAGCACCATATACTCGGAATGGCAGCACTGCACTTACAGTGCCCAGGAATGGACCTGGGTACTGTAGGGGCACAGGGCTCATGCACCTGTACCCTCACCACTGGCATAGGGCACCCAGCTAGAGGGGTGACTGAGGTATGCCAGGGCAGTGTGTTTGTGGGCATGGCACACAGGGATGTGTGCCATGTCGACTCTCTGTTTTGTTCTGCGCCAAGACACTCAGCCTGCAAGGGCAGTGTGTGTGTGTCAGGATACAGGGCCTCTAAGGGTGGCACAATAGTTGCTGCAGCCCTTAGGGGTCTTCTCTGGTCACAGTGCCCTGGATACCTAGGGTACCATTTACCAGGGGCTTACCTGTGGCCAGAGATGCCAATGGGGTTTAGGCTTAGTACAGTTTTTAGGGAAGGAACACAGGCCCTGGGTACCTGATTGGCAGGGATCCAGGGCACACCAAGGAAAAGTGCATCAGTTATCAGGCAAAAAGTGGGGGGGTTACTGCAACAGAAACCCACTTTCCTACAAAAACCCCCAGAGAAATCGGGGAGGGCAATTGGTGGTCTATTAATCTTAATTAAGAATTACCTTTTTTGTTCGCACACCTTATTGCAGATAGATTGTCCTGATTTGATGGGGATTATTGTTACTGTTCCCTCAGGCATTTGATTGGCACTGATAAATGCTTGTGTAAGATCAACCGTGGCCAATAATGAATTGTCTACTCTAGCTCTCCTGGAGGAGGTCCTAGAAACTTTACATCTGAATACAAAAATAGTACTAGCCGGAGACTTTAGTACCTCATATGAACCTTTTTCATATATATAAAGTTGAGGTAACAGATGTGGAGGATGAAATATGGGGCATTCCTTCATTAGTAGGAAAGCCTCAGAATAATTTCTCTGCCACCGCTCTTAAATTAGCCTCCATAACGGTTAGCAGAGGAGTAAGAGCATGCGATGAACGCACTATCTCGGACCCATCGAGGGCACCCACATTTGAGAGGCTCTTATGCTAGTGTTATTAATTACGTCCTCTTTGACATGAGATTATGATCACTTCTGGCCGACATGAAAGTGGATTTGCGCTCAGACAGTGATCACAATTCTTTGTTCTTCACATTATCTGGAGATGCCTTGAAAAGGAAAAAGAAAGCCTGCCCCACTATAGTACCGAAACCAGTTTTAGCCAGTAATTGTCGTTCTGTTTCCTGGCCAAATGTGTTGTCCAACCAAACGTTGTATTCACAGATATATGGTCTGTTTGTGACCTTTTTAGCCAACTATGTAGGGTTAAAAGATGCAGACATTCCTATACTTAACATACATGATTTACTCTTTAATGAGATGCAGAAGGTTTTTTATAAAGAGGTGGGTCACACGAGCTCAACCTGGCCAAGGAGGTTAAGTGGTACGACAATGCGTGTAAATAGGCACAGCGTTCTCTGAGACTAGCTGTCATGGGGGTTGATAGGACCTCAATTACTGAAGTCAGGCGTAACTGCAATTCTTTCTTGAGTCTAGCTAAAAGGAACTGCAACAAAAAAAATTGGCAAGATATGCTTGCTTCTGTTAAAATAAATGATAATCAGTCCTTCTGGCGTACAGTAGCTCAGTCTTCATCAGAAAATTAGAAAACCTATTACGAACATATCCAATCTGACCGATGGGTATCCCATTTTTCCAAGCTATATGCTGCAAAAGATCTTAGGAAGCCACCACCAAGCTACGATCATGTGACTGTTGTTGAGACGTCGCCGATAGTTAGCGCAGAGGTCGTTGATCCAGTAATCTTTAGCTGCGAAAACACAGCTAGAGCAATTGACCTCGTAAAATCAGCAAAGGCCCCTGGGCCTGATAAAATTCCAGGAGGCCTGTATAAAACAGAGGCACTAGTATTGATAAGTTATATAAACTTACTACCTAATGCAGTATCGGCAGGTGGTGAGATCCCCGATTCTTGGAGCGGGCCGAAATCATCATGATTTATAAGAAGGGAGATGCCTGTGCCCCTCCAATTACAGGCGAACCAGTCTCATTGACAATCTACAAAGGTTCTTTGCAAGGCAAGTTTTAGATAGATTACTAGATTGGGTGATTCTAAAAAAATCATGTCCTCACTCCAAGCTGGTTTCCGCCCAAAGACTAGCACCTCTGATCATATTTTTAGATTTGCCACGTTATACTGGAAATGTGTCCTATTATGTAAACAAAAGCTCTTTGTGGCATTTGTAGATCTTAGAGCTGCATCATTTCTCATCCCACGCACTAACCTGTGGTGAGTCTTGTCAAATATGGGGGTCCCTGAGAGCTTTATTCAGCTCATGATTAAACTTCACACAAAGAACTTTGCCCAAGTCCGGTGTGGTAGCAAGGGAGCACTAAGAGAACGCATTCCTATTAAGCGCAGTGTGCGCCAAGGATGCATTCTTGCTCCAACATTATTTACCCTTTACATGAATGACATAGTAGACATACTGTTGAACTGTAGAAATGACTCACCTGTATTGAACAATAGGAAGGTTCCAATTCTTTTGTTCGCGGATGATTCTCTCCTTATTTCCAAAACACCCATAGAGCTCCAGCTCCTAATAAGTTTCTAGGGTGCTGTACGGCCAGGCGTTTGGAGCTCAATGTAAATAAGACTAAATATATGGTGTTTGGGAAAGGAGTGGTGAAAAACTCTGTCATCCGTGTTGGTACACAGTTTTGACTACTTAGGGGTCAAAATAATGAAAAAATTCAAATGGGTAGGACAACTTACTAAGATCACAATGTTAATTGAGCACAGATCGAATGCTATCATCAGATTATATAAGAAAACGAGGTCACGCTGTATATTATCGTCCCTAAAGGTTTACCGTGCCAAAGTGCAGGGTGCTGCGCTCTGTGGTGCCGAGATTTGGGGTTGCACTGATGTTCATCCACTAACTATCGCAGAAAACAATTTTGTGTGGAAGATAATTTCTGTATTAACCGGCACCCCTTTCATTACTTTATTCTTTGATCTGGGATATAATAGAATTACTGATTTGGTAGCACTTAAACCTCTTGTGTATTGGTTTGATCTCTGGTCTACACCCGAACTAAGTGACTACAGAGATTACCTTAGGGATTTATTAAAGGTTGATGGTGCTAAGTCAGTACCCTGGGTTAAATTAGTCTTTGATTGGTTCAGTAGGTTGGGCCTTCAAAGGCTATGGGATGAGCCGAATACCTTTGTAAAGCTGAGCTGAATGGTTTGAAATCCTGTTACTGGGCATATATCCATTAACAATACATGTATAGTGGTATAAAAGGTCTTCTGGCCAACAATTGTTTAGAGTTCAAGTGTTTTCCGTGCTTTGAGCCATTCCTAGAATCAGTATCTCCACCTGTAGCCAAAAGCTTATATCTTCGCTTTCGGCTAGGTATTCTTCCATTAAGAACATTTACAAACAAATGGAATAAGGATTCAGTCTCCAGTCTTTGCACAGTTTGTGGTCTGGACTATGAGACCGAGGCACATATTTGTTTTTTTGCCCAGAGTACTTTGGGTCTCGCCGCAAATGAATTTGCTCAATCTGTCAGAACTTGGGACTAACCAGATATTTTGTAGCCCAGAGAATTTTGAAAAGTGACATTTCTCCCTTAATTGTTTTTGCTGTCAGTAGATTTTTACAGACCGTCTGGTATAAGCATAGAAAAGGCATAACAGCAGAAGCTTTGTGATTTATTGTGTCTTTTAATACTTTCTGATTACCAACTAGTGTAAATTTTTATTGCCTTTTTAGATTTTCTTGAGATGTTATAATGTGTATCTTGCTCTTTCGCAATCAGGCCTTGGGCGTTTTTGCACTGATCTTTTTAAGTATGCCTTTTTACACGATTATTATATTATGAAATTAAACTCCATATTTATCATGAATATTTATGGCTGAATAGATAGTTTTAAAAACTATAAACTGATGAGTAATGTGCTGTTTTATATTTTTATACATATTGTTAATGTATTGAGTATGTACACTTCGATGGTTCTTGGCAAACCGGATAAAGTATTATTATTACCCCACGGGTAGATAAGAAATATAAAGCTGCTCCGTCAGACCCCCTCTTTATACGGAGTCAGGTACCACTAGACTCCATGGTTGCCACTACTGCTCTTAAGAGAGCTAACAGTCTGGCAACAGGGGATATGCACCTCCTGAGAAGGAGAGTAACCGTATTGACGCAGCGGGGAAAAGAGTAGCAGCGCGGGCAGCCAATCACTGGTGCATTGCCAATTCTCAGGGCCTTCTAACACATTATGATAGGCCTGTAGGAAGCTGGGTTTCTGTTGCAGTAACCCCCACACTTTTTGCCAGATTTCTGATGCACTTTGACTTAATGTGCCCTGGGTCTCTGCCTATCAGGTTCCCAGGTCCTGTGTTCTTTCCCAAAACCGTACCTTTGTACCCCCAATTGGGGGTTCCTTCAGAGGTCGTAACAATAAAGGAAGGGGCAGAAGTACCTCAGCACGCGGAGCAACATCCACTGCAAAATAGTGACTGCCCAATCCTTTTCCCTGACCACACAACACCTGTTTGGAAAAGACTATGATTTTTTCACCCAGCCTGGGAGTCGATCACCACACACCAGTGGGTATTAGCCATTATCCAAGATGGATATTTATTGTCTGGAGCTCATTCCCACGCCACAAACATCCCACCTCGCACTCACAGGTTATCACAGGATCATTTAACATTTCTCAAACAAGAGATCGAAGCCCTTCTTCTCAAAGGGGCCATAGAACCAGTCCTTCATCAACAACAAGGCACAGAGGTATATTCTCTATACTTTCTGATTCCAAAAATGGATGGGTCACTAAGACCAATCTGAGCCCTCAGACATCTCAACTACTACATCCTATTATATGGTTACTCTACAGGATGTCATTCCACTTTTACAACAGGGCGACTTTTGGGGTGACCACATCACCTCGGGTGTTCACAAAATGTTTGAGAGTAGTGGCAGCACATCTCAGAAGACAAAACTTTCACATATTTCCCTACCTGGACGATTGGCTCACCAAAGCCAGTAGCTACATTTAGTGGCAACAGTATACTCAGTTGACTGTGGATCTACTTAACAGTATGGGGTTTACAATAAATGTTCCCAAGTCTCACCTTCAACCTCTCCAAATTCAACCATACCTGGGAGCAAACCTCAACACAGTCAGGATTGGCATATCCCAATCCAGCTCGAGTTCAGAACTTTCAAATAGCTCTCCCATATATCCAACCCAACTCATCTCTCACAGTTCGGATTGTGATGCGTCTGCTAGGGATGATGGCCTCTTATATTGCCATAGTCCCCCACGCTAGGTTGAATATTCATCCCCTACAGCAGTGTCTAGCTCGCCAGTGATCTCATTCACAGGGCCACTTTGAAGATCTAGTATTGATTGACCGCCACACTCCCCGTTCTCTGCAATGGTGAAACACCAGCAACCTGCTACAGGGGCAGTCTTTTCTGGACCCTGTTCCTCACCTCACTCTCACCACAGAAGCATCGGAGACGGGTTGGGGTGCCCATCTACAAGACCTCACAGTACAAGATCTAGGGATGCCAAACATCAATCCGTCCAACTACTTGAAGCTTCAGACGATTTTCCTAGCCCTGAAAACTTTCCTTCCTCAACTATCTCACTAGGTTGTCCTAGTCCAGACAGACAGTATGACAGTCATGTATTATTTACAAAAAACAGGGGTGGGGACACAGTCTTCTCAACTCTCACAACTATCTCAAACCATTTGGAACTGGGCTCTTCACCACCACATTCATCTCTTGGCGGAATACCTGCCAGGAGTCAGCAACAGTTTTGCAGACCTGCTCAGAAGGATGCAGCAACAGACCCACAAGTGGGAATTCCACCCCCAAGTTCTCCTTCCCTACTTTTAAAAGTTGGAGTTTCCTCAAATAGACCTTTTCGCCACAGCCGAAAACACTATCCAAGGGCAATACACTATGGATGAGTTGGTCAAGGATATTTGGATACGCTTTTCCACCTCTCCTCATTCCATTTCTGGTTCAGAGAGTCAGGCACACATCTCTTACCATGATCCTGGTAGCTCCCACTTGGGCTCATCAACACTGGTTCGCAACACTACTGGACTCTCTGTAGTTCCACACGAGAAGCTCCTCAACAGGCCGGACCTTCTCACTCAAAATCACGGACAGATCAGACACCTGGACCCCAAAAGTCTCAATCTAGCAGTTTGGTTCCTGAGGTCTTAAAGTTTGGCTGTCTTAAGTTACCACAAGAATGCATAGACATTCTCAAGCAAGCACGCAAACCCATTACTAAAGAATGTTATGCTGCAACATGGAAAGTGTTTGCTACTTCCTTTAATTGATCCTAGTAAAGGAAGCAAGATATTATCTGCCACCTGCTCCATCTCCAAAAGGATATATATATTTTTTTGATAAACATATTTTTATTGTTTTCGGTGGTACTTATAAAAAGTTGCATTAAAACCAATAAAAGACCCCAATGGGGATAAAAATCATTGTAAGCATAGCAATGACCGTACGAGGACCCCCAAACATCGATGTAAACATAAATCTCAAGGGAACAATTTCATGTTGGGTCCGTACCCCTCCCCCTCTTCAAACCATTTATTCCATATTTTGGCAAGCTAAGCTGAACATCCCTGCGCTTCATACACTGGCTTTGCTTGCTGGGCACACCAATCCACCCCCCTCCTCCACTGCAACAGCGTCAGGGGCTTGGGAGATTTCCATTGAGCCGCGATGTCCCATTTGGCCACAAACTAAACCGTCCCCAGTAGTGCCCGGTACCCCCAGCAACATTGTCATTGGGGAGAGCTCAATCTCTATACCCAAGGTCATAGAAGGTTCAGTGACCACCCTGCTCCAGTACCATTGTATGCTAACACAGGACCAAGTCACATGGTAAAAGTCAGCAGGAGCTTGGGAGCAGCGAAAACATGAGGGACTGGGAATTAATGTTGCTCTGTACAACCTGTCGTGGGAGAGGTAAGCACAATGTAGATAAGTCTGCACCAGGCGCAACCGTGATGTGTCATCAGGGCGTCTCTCCAATCTGCGTCGTCCAGCGGACCAAGCCAACCCTCCCAGCTTGTTTTGAGTTTTTAAAGTGTCTGGGGCATTAATGATGAGTGTACAATATATTTGGGATACTCCCCTTTTGCCCAGTGCTCCCATCATAATCTTCGCTTCCAATGGGCTGAATTCTGGGATCAATGTGTCAGGGGGAACATGCACCCGTAGAGCATGTCATAATTGTAAGTATTTATGGAATTGCGTTCCAGACAAGGAGTATGTCTGTTGGAGCTCTTGAAAGGACCCATATGAGAACCTCTCCAGATATCCCCTAGGAGTGTGATACAGATGGCATTTCAGCGGCTAAACCCCTCCAGGGACGCAGTCTCCCTCAACCATGTGCCGTGCCATAGGGGAGTTTGCTGTTTAAATTTGGACCACCATCCTTTGTGTCGATGGGCTGCCCTCCAAACACCAGCTGGGTCACCTCGAGCATGGAGTGAACTGTGTCCCCGTATAACATTGCAAGGATTCGGGCGAAATTCAGCCTGCTGAGTTCTAGTTTATAAGCAGGGTCAAACCAGCCGCCACTCAGCCAATCATTAATGACCAGTAAGTGCGACTCCAGGTAGTATAAGTATAGGCTGGACATACCCAAGCCACCATCGAAAGGGGCATGCTAACAGGTCCCAAACGCCAGTCGTGGATGTGAGTTGTGCCATAAAAATGCGATTGTCACCAACTCCATCTCATGAAACCAGCGACGAGGAATCGTGTGTGGAAAATTTGGTAGATGATAAAGAAATCGTGATAGTACCATCATTTTTTATAACCCTATTCTCCCCATGACATTCAATCAGAGTGTTTGTCATCTCTTAAGATCCTCCTTAACCTTATGAACAAGTGGAGTAACCACATCAGTTGTGGATCCAGAGCCACCCTTCTGCCCAAGTACCGAAAGCTGAGACCGCGTAAAGGGATGGTCGTCTGCCAGTCTATAGAGGCTTGTGAGAATGCCAGTAGGACCAACGCCGATTTGGCTGGACTGACATTTAGCCCTGAGGCCTCCGCAAAGAGCTGTAAGATCTGAAGACACCGGGGGCCACTAGAGGCCGGGTCTGACAGATATAAAAAGCACATTGTCCGCATATAGGTCTATTCGGTCCTCATGTCCATGGGTCTATTCCCATCCCCGAATCTGTGCATCGCAATGTATGAGTCTAGCTAGGGGTTCAATCTCTAGCACGAAAAGGAGGGGGGACAGGGGACATCCCTGACTGGTTCCTCGCAATATAGGGAATTCATCAGAGACTACTGCATTGATCTGTACTCTGGCAGTGGGGTTGGAATAAAGAACCCAAACCAGGCTCCGGAACCGGGGTCAAAAGTCTGCTCTCTCAAGTACCTTGGTCAAATGCCCCCAGTCTACGGTATCGAATGCTTTTTTGAAATCTATTAAAAGCAATGCCAATGTGTGCGGCAAAAGGTGGCGGTGCGGGAATGCCACGTGGAGGCGCTGTGTACAATGTCTTGTGCTCCTCGCTGGCATGAAGCTGCATTGATCCGGGTGGAGGAGGGACCAAAGGACTTGTCTGAGGTGCGAGGCAAGAATCGCGGTGAAGATGTTCACTTCCCCATTGATAAGGGAGATGGAACGGTAGTCAGCGCAGGAAACCGAAAGAGGGTGTGTTTAAGGTATGACCACATTTGCAGCCTGATCTGACTCCCTGGGACGGAACCCGACCTCCGTAGCCTCTTAGTACAAGTTTAGGAGTTAAGGGGCAAGAATGTCTCAATATTTGGTGTACAATTCAGTAGGGTACCCATCGGGCCGGGCATTTTGCCTGCCGGCATCTGCGCTGCGGCGTCACCTATCTCCTCTAATGTGATGGGGCCCTCTAGTGCACGACTCTCAGCACCTGAAAGGTGGGGCAGCTACTCCTCATCCAGGAGAGATGCCCCTACTTCGCCCGCCTGTCTCGGAGAGCCGCGTAAAGTGACAAGCAGTAATCTGCGAACGCTTGGGCAATGGCGGGGGATGTACGGTGAACGAGACCTGCATCATCAATGATCTCTGGGATAACCCTACTTGCCAGGGGCCAGGATGCCAGCCAGTATAATAACTTCCCATTTTCGTCCCCCCATTCGTAGATCCATGCCATGGATGCCCGCCAAATTTGTTTTGCTGCTTCTAAGAAGAGTCTTATCTCCTGAACCAATGCCAATTGCCTATTGGTGTCGTCACTTAAACTATTAGCAAGCTGCTTTTCCAATTAAAATGCTCTGCTGCTTTTCCAATTAAAATGCTCTGGTCTCCAATTATGTGACACGAAGTGTAAGAAGCTGGCTCTGTATATACTATACCAAAGTGAGGTATAGTGTGCACAGAGTCCAGTGGAACCTAAAAGGTAGGCAGAGGTAAAGTAGATAGCAACTCACTCTCTATTTGTGGTAGTGTGGTCGAGCAGTAAGGCTTTATCAGAGGACGGTGTTAAGCATTTGTTGTATACACTCAGTCAGCAAATGAATTCACACACTAAAAGACTGAACTTCAGACCAATTGTTTTTGTATAAAAATATTCTTTTAGTTATTTTATTTCCTAGAACAAAGCAAGCCTGGCACAGACTCCACTGGCGAAGAGAGAGAGGGCCCCATGCCCTAAGGAGATCACTGGTCACGGGGCAACAGACCCTTCGCACCCCCAGGTCAGGTCGCCTAGGCAGAAACACTTTTCAGTTGAGATGGAGGGAAGGAGGGCATCTATGCTCCTGCCTCTCAGACCGGTTTCACCACAAACAATCTAGGCCTGGTGGGGTTAGTGATGTAGGCAGGATTGACCCACTCCAGGCCACAGCAACCGGAGGCTGCAGCACCCCATTTATCATGCACCTTAGGAACACAGGCAGAGAGCGGTGCAATGTCCATGGCGCCAACAGTTGTGGACAAATGGAGAAATTATCTCTTAGGGCCGGCCCGGGCCTCTGCACCTGGTGGTTCGTCAGGGAGTCAACGCAGTCCTGTGCCTGAACTTGAAATCCCTTCCACCGATGGGCAGTGGATCCAGCGATCCCGGATCCGCTATTGCAGCTTAAGGCGGTAGGAGGGCCCGGTGTAGGTTGCCCTCCCCCACTGGTGATGGCAGTTTGTGAGGAGCGGTCCCAGGCAGCGCAGGCCAAAACTGTGCACTGGGGCCACAGTCACTCACCTCAGGCTTTTGCACAGCTCAGCCACGGTACAATCAACCTTTCCACAGTTCCGCTCCTGATCCCCCGCTGCAGCCGGCTCTTCCCCGGTCTGCTCTGCCTGCACCCGGTAGCAGTGGGATTGCTCAGAGCCAGGCCGGAGCCACCATCTTGCGGGCCGCGACCATCCACCGCGTCAAAACCAGGGATCTCTGCACTATACGTGCCAATGAAGGGCTTCAGTCGTCGGAGGCACCAATGGGGGCCGTGGCAGCCCTTTGTTCACTTGGATGTTGTCGGAGGCGGATGACAGAGGGGTCCGAAGCACTCTTGGAGTGCGACCACCATCTTGACTCCTCAAGCCACCCCCCACGCAAAAGGCTACATTAGCCTATGCTTCCATTAGATTACACCTAGCTGCCTATCTCCATCTCTCATTCTTTAAAATACCAGGTCTAAAAAGAGTTATCCCTCCTAGGGTTCCTCCAGCACCCTCTTGGAACCTTGAAATTGTTCTAACCAGGCTCATGGGTCCCCCTTTTGAGCCAGTTCACTCATGCCCCCTGCAATTTCTTTCCTTTGAAAGGGGCATTCTTGGTTGCCATTACCTCACTCAGGTGTGTTAGTGAGCTCCAGGCTTTAACTTTACAGGAACCATTATTTCAAATACATAAAGACAAACTGGTTCTTAGTACTAATCCTACCTTTCTACCTAAAGTGGTATCTCAATTTCATCTAAGTCAGACTATTGAGCTCCCAGTTTTTTTGTCTAGCCCTGATTACGTAGCAGAAAGAGCTCTTCATACCCTAGATGTTAAGAGTGCTCATGTTCTACATAGATCGAACTAAAGCTTTCAGGAAAACAAAGTAACGTTTTGTAGCTTTTTCTCCACCTCATAAAGGCAACCCTATATCCAAATCTGACATAGCCAGATGGATAGTTAAATGTATTCAAACTTGCTTCATTAAAGCCAAAAGAGCTTTACCTGTTACTACCAGAGCACATAACGCTCATAAAAAGGGAGCTACTATGGCCTTTTTAGGAAATATTCCCATAGCTGACATTTGCAAGGCAGCCACATGGTCTACCACACACACATATATACCAAACATTACTGTGTAGATGTTTTCGCAAGCCAATGTAGGCCAGGCAGTGCTACGTACTCTTTTTCGGACTACTGCACCCACAGGCTAGCCACCGCTTTTTAGAAGGGACTGCTTTACAGTCTAAGCAGAGCATGTGTATCTACAGCCACACATGCCATGGAACGGATTTTTATTTACCCTGAAAGCATCTGCTCATGGCAGGTAGTGCTGTAGATTCACATGTGCTCTTCCTCCTCCCCAGACGCCTGTGGCCATTGTAGTTGCATTTCATACTTAGGTGATGCATTTACATTTTGCATGGATATCTTCATTATTAAACTCTTCTTACACTCCTTTCTCCCCCCGCCTGTGGGGAAAAAATCGAACAAAGGAGTCGATGCCCATGCGCAGTATCACCGAGGAGGAGTCACTCGATCTCATGACTCGAAAATCTTCAAAGAAAAACAACTTGCACAGCTCTGAATCGAACACTCGATGGCGGGAGTCTGCAAAGCATGTGAATCTACTGCACTACATGCCACAAACAGATGCTTACAGGGTAAGTAACATAATCCTTGTATTGACAAGAATAATGGACCCTCCATTCAAACACCTCCACTCCTGCCCCTTCCAGTTTCTATCGTGGAAGGTAACATTTCTGGTCAGCATCACTTCCCTTAGACGTGTGAGTGAGCTTCAGGCACTAATCTTGGAAGAACCCTTCTTCCGAATACATAGAGATAGGGTTGTACTCCACACTAATCCTAAATTTCTCCCAAAGTGGTTTCACAGTTTCATCTCAATCTATTGCAATGTCCTGTGTTTTTCCCTCAACCTGACTCGGTTGCGGAATGGGCTCTTCATACATTAGATGTTAAACAAGCCCTAATGTATTATATTGACAGAATTAATCTTTTAGGAAAACAAAACTGCTTTTTGTTTCTTTCTCTAAACCCCAAATAGGAAAAGCCATTTATAAATCAGGCATTGCAAGGTGGATTAAATGCATCCAGACATGCTATGCTAAAGGACCTTAGCTATCCCTTCTAGAACCCATTCCACTAGGGAAAAAAGGAACCTCAATGGCCTTTCTTGGGAATATTCCTCTTGTTGATTTTTGTAAGGCAGCTACTTGGTCCACCCCACATACTTTTACAAAACATTATTGTGTGGATGTACTGGCTTGCCAACAATCCGGTGTTGGTCAGGCAGTTCTATGTACACTTTTCCAAATCACTGCAACTCCCAAAGATTAGCCGCAGCTATTTTGGGAGGACTGCTTTACAGTCTATGCACAGCATTTGTATCTACAGCCTCACATGCCTCGAATGGAAAATGTTACCCAGTAAGCATTTGTTCGTGGCATGCAGTGGTGTAGAAATACATTCGACCACCCTCCTCCCCAGACGCCTGTGTTAATTGCTGTCAATTTAGTATTTCTTACTTTTCTCTCTTCATGGACATCTCTATACTGCGCTTTGCTTCACATTTCATCCTCCCCCGCTGTGTGAGAAAACAATCTAACCGTGTAGTCGAACCATTCGTGTTACCAGCAAGATGAGTCACAATGCCTCATTACTCGAAAGACTTTCTCCGAATAAAAACAACTTGAACACATCCGAGCCCAACACTGCATGGCAGGATGACGCACAGCATGTGTATCTACAGTCACACATGCCTCGAACATAAAGTTTGGGGTCTTATCTTATGCATATCTGTTACACCATAGTTTGCCATTTTCATCACATACACAGTACAAAATCGGTAATAAGTCAGTAAATAAGACATTAAAATCTCCCAAATTGTGTCCTCATATCTAGCGTATCGGTGCCATAACACACATTGCAAAAACTCACTGCAGAACAACTAGCCAACAAAAACGCCCACCACCCCTGGCTCCCCAATGCTTAGTCTGAAGGCAACCATCAAGACCTCTGCCTCCCAAATAATCGGGCCTGTGGGTCCGTCGTCTCTGGAGACGGCACTACTGAGGAATGGGAGCACAGAGAAAACAGGGAGGGGACTGTGCCACTCCATCACCCTAGGCAATCACGGCGATAACAGTCTCAAAACTCACTGCCTCCGGATGCAACTCCTCTATTAGCGCATCCCAGATCCGAGCTACCTCTAACAAGCGTTGTCCCCTCTTGGCTTCACAGAACATGTTTGCCCCCTCATACGGTGCCCATTTCCTCAGCTCTTCCGTCTACCTGGGCCCTGCGGACCCCGTGCACTCGTCCAGTTAAGTATGATCTGCCATTTTGCCCAAATCAGAGCCAGGTCGATAAACCTCGTGGTGACTTTCTACTTAGCCGGCCTTGGGAACTTCCAAAGAAGACAGACTGCCGGCTCCGTAAGCAACATGCGCTCCGTGACTGCCGTGATCAGGGCCACCACCTCTACACAGAACTCCCACCACCTGAGGGCAACTCCATACCATATGATACATGTTGGCTTCCGCCAGGTTGCACCTAGGGCACTGCAAGCCCGCTCCCGGGAAAAACTTGTTGATCCTCGCAGGACTAAAATCCGCTCTATAAAGATAGTAAAAATTAATTAATTTGAAACCGGCAATGAGAGACACCCGGGGTATCCCAGCGAGTATTTTAACCCAGTCTCTGCATCCGTGACAAGAGTGCCTGTGTCGGCCTCCCAGGTGTGCTTGAAGGTAACAAGGGAAGTGTTGGAAAGTGCCTCTTTTTGCATGGTTGCCCCCCCACCCCCCTGTGTGATGCTCCTTGACTAAGTGTGCCCTGGGCTCCTGCTAATCAGGTACCCAGGGCCTGTGTTCTTTCCCCAAAACTGTCCCTTTGCTCCCACATTGGCACTACTCTGGCCTACATATAAGTCCCTAGTAAAAGGTACCATGGGTACCAAGGGCCTTGTAGCCAGAGTCTTGGAGGGCTGAAGCATATATTATGCCACCCTCAGACTCTCCCCTGACCCATACACACTGCCAGTGCAGTCTGAGTGCCAGGGGAAGACCCTAAAACTACAAGTCGACATGGCACACATCCCTGGGTGCCATGCCCACCAAAACAGTGTCTGTGGCGTAGGTCAGTCACCCCTCTAGCAGACCTTACAGCCCTAAGGCAGGGTGCACAAGACCACAAGTGAGGGTCCAGTGGCATGAGACCTGGGCCCCTAGAGTAACTGTGCCATTCACAGGTATTGTAAGTGCAGTAAAGCCATTTTGAAACCATGGGCTGGGAGTTTGGAACCCCTAACTCCACAGCTCCATGATGGCTTTACTGAAGACTGAGAAGTTTGGTATCAAAATTCTCAGCCCAATAAACCCACACTGATGCCAGTGTTGGATTTAATGCCAAATGCACTCAAAGGGCATCTTAGAGATGCCCCCTGAAATACAACCTAACTCTAGTGTCCAGGCTGAGTTGCTGCTTGCCAGCTGCCACCCCCAGACATGTTTCTGGATGTCTGGGTTGAGAGCTTGGGCAGAGGTGCCAAGCCTCCTCCCCCAGGATGGGCAGGGTCAACGAAGGGGAAGCTTCAAAGGCCTGCTGCCTTTTTTAGCTGACCCTGCCTTTTGCTGCTCCCAGCAACTGGCCACCACCGGTTATAACCCCTCACTTTGGGAGGGAGAATCGGCAGGAAAACCAAGATAGGAGAGGTGTGCCCACCTTTGCCAACTTCACCCCTCAGATGAAGAAGGCGAAGCACAACTCTCAGTCCCCGCCATCTTGAAGATAGGGGGACCCAGCCAACCAGAGAGAGGCTTATGCCCCCCCTCCCACTGGAGGGTGGAATAATAGGGGGTGTACCCACCCCAAGGAAGGGACCCATTGGTCCTGACCTGTACCTACCTGAAATGCCCCTAAATTTAGTATTTAGGGGCGACCCCGAACCTTGCCTCCTCAGACAAGCAAGAAAAAGGACCGAAGAGCTGTGCTGAAGGAAAAAGAGGAGGCAACTGCCTTGGCTCCAGCCCTACCGGCCTGTCCCGACCTCGACCTGCTCCAGCAGAATCCCGGCGCGGCCAGCAGCCCCCCATATTTCCTACAAAGACTCTGTCTCGCATGAGCACCGGACTTGCTCAAGAAACGGACTCTGGCTCCAGCAGAATCCGCAAGTCTGCACCTGACGTCCAAGGCCCGAGTTTGAGTGGCCCAACCCCACGAGGAGGTCCCATCAGCGAACCTGGCCTGGGATCTGGTGATCCCTGACCTACCTCAAGCCTCCCGACAACGCCTGCAGCCTCTATCTGGAGGGCCCCCCCCAAACGTGACCGGAGCTGGTAAGGAAATCAGATGCCTAAAGACACCCCTGCACCCGATGCCCCACGGCCTTGGGTGGCCCAACCGATGGTGTCCAGGCATCCCCCTGCATCCCAACTTACCTCTCAAACCGGTGGTCGCCTCCAGGAAGCCTCCCTACCCGAGCCTGCAGTCTTTGTTCCAACCGGAGAGCTCCCATTGAAAACAACAGGGCACCCGATGCCAACTCAGCACCCTGCACCCGGCTGCTGCTGTGGGTGCACCTTGTGTGCTAACTTGGATCCCCCTTTGCCCTGAGCTTAACGCTAGGAGCTTTGCTCCCTCAATTCTGTGGCTTGCCCGAGAGCAGCCACCAACCGAAGACCCTCAAGTGCCATAGGCTTACATTGGGTCTCAGCACTCTGCACCCGGCCGCCCTAGTGCCGCTTAGGGTGCTCTTTGAGTGCATCCTTGACCCTGGGGGAACCCTTGTTCTAACCACAGAAACGTAACTCTCAAAACCGATTGCTTACCTGCAAACCGATAACCACATTTTCCTCCATAGGTTGCATTGACTGTTTTCGTCTGAAAAAGTTCTAAGTGTTTAGTGTGTTTGTATGGAAACCCAAACAACAGTGTTTTAATGCAAAAGTGTTTTACTTACCTTTGTCTAGGAAATGTCCTAGTGTGATATCTAGGCATATCACATTGAGTAGAAAAAGTAATCTAAACAGTAATCACAAAGTAATAACTGTTTTTAAACATTTTACCAACCTGTAACAGTCAATTTCATTTAGCTGGCATATCCTTATCAACCTGTCTTGAAAAGTACAACTTTACTTACCTGTACCAAGTCCTGCTTGGTTCTAAAAATAAAACACAACTAAAGAAGTATTTTTTATACCAACAGTTGGTCTGAGTTCAGTCTTTGAGTGTGTGACATCATTTCTTGCCTGAGTTTGTACAATCAATGCTTAACACTACCCTCTGATAAAGCCTTACTGCTCCCCCACACTACCACAAATAGAGAGTAAGGTGCTATCTACTTTTTGCTCTGCAAGCCTTTGGAGATCCACTGGACACTGCACACTATACCTCACTTTGGTATAGTATATACAGAGCCAGCTTCCTACAGGGAGCACTCATGTCTGCCCTGATGGCCGCATATAAACCCATTATAGCCCTGTGCCTGCCAGGGGACGTGCACAAAACATGACAATCCTACTGAGGCGGCGGTTCCTCCTGTCCCCGCCGCCACTGCCGCTGCATCAACGCAGAAACAGCGATGTAGAAGAGAAAATGACCCACACGTAGATTATATATTGTCTGCAGGTCCTCAAAGGGCCACAAGTACCAGGAGTCATACAGATCCCAGAGAGTCAGCAGCCCCAGTGCCGCCCACTCCCCCAATCGCAGAGCCGCCTCTGTAGGTAAAAAAAAGTGTCCTCCATTGTAGGGGCAGTGCCGAGGCATAGGGCACATCCTTTGTAAATATCACACCCAGCAATGCTTGGCCACCGGCTGTAGTGTACAAGGGTCCACCTGGACCTTTTAAGGCTCCAGTAGGAGCTGCGCTACCCAGGTCAGCGTCGGCGCACCCCGTCCATAAACGGTCGGCTCCGTAATGCAGCATCCACCCACCTGGTCACCCAATCAACTGTGCCACCAGATAGTATGTCAACAACAAAGAGAGACCAAAAGGGCGATAAAGGTCCAGCATACGGGCCCTAGCATCAATAGCAATAAAGAGGGTATGCAGTTCCTGAAGTGAAAGGCGGGAAAATAGCGATGGAAGTATCAATAACTGGCTAACAAAAGGAAGGATGGGGAATCCTTCCTTTCGGAAATAGTGCCCTCACACACCCAGCCCGCTGGGTGTCATGCTTCATCATTGGGCATGCTCCTCGTCGGGTCGGCGCTGCAATACCCGACGGGCACCCTCAGTGGGGGCTCTTTGGCGGAGATCTTTTATTCCTGCCGTTTGGTGAGGTGCGTGTGAGGGGCCCTATAGTGTAGAAGTGCAGTGAAGTGTATAGTGCTCAATGGAGACAAAGTGGATTAAAACAGGTCTGGGAGAAACCAGGGCAACTAATTTAATATTCCTGACTCCCCACCTGATTAAAACTAGAAATGTGGCAACTGTCTAAAGTGATGTAAAAGACAGTTGCACTTTAAATCATACGGTCAACATGTTTCTTGCCCTAGTAGTCCCTAATGGATCAAGCGGCAATTCATCAGGACCTAAATCTGGGTTGAAATCTACACTAAACCATTGGTAATGGGGTATGTTTAACCTAGATATTACCAGTCTTGTCACATCGGTGACGTGCAGTGTTCATGGGTGCTGTAGCCAGTCTAAAAGATGGGATAAATAAAAACAAACCATCTGTTTACAACATGTCGATTCCACCAAAGCCATTTAGTAGCATGCTGTAGGCACATACTCGTATCGTCATCGCTAAATGATAAAGCGTCCCATCTAGTATAGGGCATCAGTTTAACCTTTGTGCGCACAAGGTACCGCACTCGTGATAAATCATAAATCATGTGAAGTCACAATGCAGCAGAAGTACAACGTAAGAAATGAAAGAAAACTAAAAAGCATATACAATATAAAATCACGGTGAATTAGCGACAACATCCCAGTGTATTGCGGATGTAAAAACTCACCGAAAATTAGTTAAAAGCCAGCCCCATCAGATACCGGCAAGGAATGGACACGTTGATTCAACATGTGTCCTGCATGATGGGGAAATGAGATAAGTAAAACCAGTGGATATGCCAAGTAAAAATTTTTGGAAGTATCAAAGGGTGCACACCCCGTCTGTTTAGAAGCATAAAGCGGAAAACCACCTCTAGGGTCGGTGATAAACAAGCAATCCAAAACCTGAGGGTCGTTATCCCCAGGTCATGATAATGACAACACAAAACCAGGAAACCAGACCGAGCATCGCTAGATCCCTATTGTGGGACCCCGCAAAAAACTACGGCTCACAGTCCCCCGGCCGTGAAGAAATGTGGGACCTTGGGAGCCCGAATCCAAGTGGTAGCTTGTTACCGGTCCCCATCAAACACGGGGAACAGATCAACAGACCCAGCGGTGTCAACCACTGAAGGTCCCAAACCAACGTCGCGTCTTACCTTGATACTGAAGGATCAGGAAAAAGGAAGGGCAGTAATGCAAATACTCACAACAGCTCGCGCCCACTCAGCGGAGGACCTAACCTGCAATGCCGGTTCCGGGAAGGTAACTGCCTGCCCGGTTCTGGCTCCAGTTATCCTGTCTGAAGCGGCGCGCACACCGGGCCGCCGCGTGGTGAACGGAGGCTGGTGCGGAAATTGGCTCAAGAACAGTGGAAACCACGGTGGCCATTTTGAAAGGATATTAAGGCGTGCTCTATAAAGAGTGTCGGTGGTAATGTCAGTAGTGACAATTCCTTAAGTTATGGCACGACTCCATCCGGTGAAGGTGGATATTGCTACTGCGACTATGGCAGTTAATAATTAATAATGCCAGTGACGCAGCCCCATAAGTCAAGTGCCCCGAAGGAGTGTGAGATCGCGATATGCAGAGAAGAGGTAGAATTACTGCACATGGTAAAGCAGCAGTGCTTTTGTATCAGTGTACTCTCTACTGGCCTCTTACTGGTACAGTAATCAAATGCATACCAGGCTTACGGTCAAATGTGTTTAAAAAAGGGGAGGAGAGACAAGGTGAGGTTACTCCAGGCTGGTGCAGAACTAGATAGCAGGTCAAACTTGGATACCCCCAGATAGGTGAATGTGTGAAATGACCACTAGGATGAATGACAGATTAGTGATTATTTAAGGTCACCCAGGGAATGTTATGCGGATTTTGACTGGGTATGACTACGAGACCAGTCAAAATCCGCATAACAGAGCACAAAAGCAACATTAGATGTCATAAGACCACCACACGCCTCTATACCCACTTCTTAACGAACGAACATACTTGCGATACATTAGGGTGGGTGGTCCTGGAGGCGCATGCCTCTATTACCCCGGAGGCGTTGTTCAGGATTGAACAACGTTGGGTACATCGCTTATGCTCAGACAGAATTGGCCTGAATGAGGACATTCCCTGGGTGACCTTAAATAATCACTAATCTGTCATTCATCCTAGTGGTCATTTCACACATTCACCTATCTGGGGGTATCCAAGTTTGACCTGCTATCTAGTTCTGCACCAGCCTGGAGTAACCTCACCTTGTCTCTCCTCCCCTTTTTAAACACATTTGACCGTAAGCCTGGTATGCATTTGATTACTGTACCAGTAAGAGGCCAGTAGAGAGTACACTGATACAAAAGCACTGCTGCTTTACCATGTGCAGTAATTCTACCTCTTCTCTGCATATCGCGATCTCACACCCCTTCGGGGCACTTGACTTATGGGGCTGCGTCACTGGCATTATTAATTATTAACTGCCATAGTCGCAGTAGCAATATCCACCTTCACCGGATGGAGTCGTGCCATAACTTAAGGAATTGTCACTACTGACATTACCACCGACACTCTTTATAGAGCACGCCTTAATATCCTTTCAAAATGGCCACCGTGGTTTCCACTGTTCTTGAGCCAATTTCCGCACCAGCCTCCGTTCACCACGCGGCGGCTCCGGTGTGCGCGCCGCTTCAGACAGGATAACTGGAGCCAGAACCGGGCAGGCAGTTACCTTCCCGGAACCGGCATTGCAGGTTAGGTCCTCCGCTGAGTGGGCGCGAGCTGTTGTGAGTATTTGCATTACTGCCCTTCCTTTTTCCTGATCCTTCAGTATCAAGGTAAGACGCGACGTTGGTTTGGGACCTTCAGTGGTTGACACCGCTGGGTCTGTTGATCTGTTCCCCGTGTTTGATGGGGACCGGTAACAAGCTACCACTTGGATTCGGGCTCCCAAGGTCCCACATTTCTTCACGGCCGGGGACTGTGAGCCGTAGTTTTGCGGGGTCCCACAATAGGGATCTAGCGATGCTCGGTCTGGTTTCCTGGTTTTGTGTTGTCATTATCATGACCTGGGGATAACGACCCTCAGGTTTTGGATTGCTTGTTTATCACCGACCCTAGAGGTGGTTTTCCGCTTTATGCTTCTAAACAGACGGGGTGTGCACCCTTTGATACTTCCAAAATTTTTACTTGGCATATCCACTGGTTTTACTTATCTCATTTCCCATCATGCAGGACACATGTTGAATCAACGTGTCCATTCCTTGCCGGTATCTGATGGGGCTGGCTTTTAACTAATTTTCGGTGAGTTTTTACATCCGCAATACACTGGGATGTTGTCGCTAATTCACCGTGATTTTATATTGTATATGCTTTTTAGTTTTCTTTCATTTCTTACGTTGTACTTCTGCTGCATTGTGACTTCACATGATTTATGATTTATCACGAGTGCGGTACCTTGTGCGCACAAAGGTTAAACTGATGCCCTATACTAGATGGGACGCTTTTATCATTTAGCGATGACGATACAGTATGTGCCTACAGCATGCTACTAAATGGCTTTGGTGGAATCGACATGTTGTAAACAGATGGTTTGTTTTTATTTATCCCATCTTTACACTGGCTACAGCGCCCATGAACACTGCACGTCACCGATGTGACAAGACTGGTAATATCTAGGTTAAACATACCCCATTACCAATGCTTTAGTGTAGATTTCAACCCAGATTTAGGTCCTGATGAATTGCCGCTTGATCCATTAGGGACTACTAGGGCAAGAAACATGTTGACCGTATGATTTAAAGTGCAACTGTCTTTTACATCACTTTAGACAGTTGCCACATTTCTAGTTTTAATCAGGTGGGGAGTCAGGAATATTAAATTAGTTGCCCTGGTTTCTCCCAGACCTGTTTTAATCCACTTTGTCTCCATTGAGCACTATACACTTCACTGCACTTCTACACTATAGGGCCCTCACACGCACCTCACCAAACGGCAGGAATAAAAGATCTCCGCCAAAGAGCCCCCACTGAGGGTGCCCGTCGGGTATTGCAGCGCCCGAACCGACGAGGAGCATGCCCAATGATGAAGCATGACACCCAGCGGGCTGGGTGTGTGAGGGCACTATTTCCGAAAGGAAGGATTCCCCATCCTTCCTTTTGTTAGCCAGTTATTGATACTTCCATCGCTATTTTCCCGCCTTTCACTTCAGGAACTGCATACCCTCTTTATTGCTATTGCCACCAGATAGTATGCCTCAGTCAGGGGCAGCCAACCCTCCATCCTCAACCGAGCCCTGCAGTTTCACCAGGGCAACCTGGTGACAACCCGATCCCCAGATGAGATCAAGGAGTGCATCTCCCTGAATTTGGAGCGTGGCAAAATAGTCCAAAACCCTGTTGATTCCCGGAGCACCAAAAGGGCTCTGCCGAGGTGACTGTCCAATAATGCTGTCACAGTTAGATAGAGCTGTACACCCAGATAACAAAAGGTGGTAGTCTCACACTGTAGATATCAAAATGAGAATGGATCACTTGACCTGAGTAACCAGGGTTTTATGAAATTCGTGCAGTGTACCGATAAACCCTCATTCACGTACAAAAGTCGGAAAAGCGGTATATTTTGATTATCCGCCCTGCTCTTAAAAACGTGACAGCATCATCATAGGGTTAGTTTTTGTATGCTTCCTCCATCCGGAGGAAAACCACTGGTTATTGCAGTAGTGATCAAAGAAAGGTGAAAGTGTTTTTAGTGAAGTGAATCTCAAAATGTTAAAAACTCGTAGACCCCGATTTGTAAAATTTAATCAATCTGGGTTCGAGATATATTAAAATCTGTGTCGTGCGTGGGAAGACTAGTTAGTGGTCTAACGCACTGAGTGTGTCCATAAAAAGGTCGACATGTTTCAGCCCCAGTGATTGCCCTTGTGGGTCAAGTGGGCTTTCTTCAGGACCTAAAAAAAGGAAAAGTGGTGGAGACCTTATTTTGTATGGGTCTCTATGTATCAGGGTGTATTGACCCGATTCTCATGCGGTCAAGAAGTACCTGTTCAGAGTAAAGGAGGAAACAAAAAGAAAAAAGATGCGAGTATCATTTAGCGCATTTTCTCAAAAAATGGCGTGCTGTCTTTTCTCAGAAGAAATAATGATAAAGAAGAACATTAAAAATAACTAAAAAAATGGCAATTCTTTCTCTCCTGCGTGAAATTCTGGCAAACTTTTTAAGAAACGTTTTTCTCTTTTGTCTCCCATACGGTGCTCAATATGGAAATATATTACCATATATTTGTCTTTAAACTCCTGAGGTATCATGTTAAGATTGACAAGAAGAAAATTGGGTTAGTCTAATAGTTCTGCACCTTATTCTTGGTGATAGTATGGACCCCGATGTCATATGTGCAGTATACCTATAGTTGCGAGTGTTCCTCAGAGAAGCGACTTGGTAGGCGGTCTGTTGTAAATACTGTTGATATACTAATGTGTGTTAAAGAAAGGTTAACTGAAGTTGTGGTAGAAACAATCTTATAGCAGTGTTTTTAATAGATGACCGCAGCTTATTCTCATCAGACCTTTCGATAAATATTAGTATATCATGCGCTAGCTGTTTATTAAATAAATGCTAATGACTAGATTTGAATTACGTATTATCAAACCGCTCTAAAACGGCATGGTTTCATACCTTGAGTCTTAAATTGTGGATTTCAACGGGCAACCAGGGAGCTTGTTACCTGCTAGGGACAACAGTATAAAGCAATTTAGATTCTGTTGAGTAAAATACGTTACGGTTTTACAGCTTTCCGTCCTCGTGGCTCCTTCTCAATACCTGCTGTGCAGTGTAGTACGACTTGTGCTGACACTTCCTCTGGTTGCCTGGATGTGTTTGGCTTCCGGCTTGTGATGTTTTATACAGCCGGGGATAGAAATAAAGGAAAGACTAATTCCATTGTTAAAGAGGGAATGTCGACTTGTGCTGACACTTCCTCTGGTTGCCTGGATGTGTTTGGCTTCTGGCTTGTGATGTTTTATACAGCCGGGGATAGAAATAAAGGAAAGACTAATTCCATTGTTAATGAGGGAATGTCAATAAATGGTTATAGCGGTCTAGCAAGTTGGTTCAGAAGTGTTTTTATAAATAAAAATAGATAGTAAAGAATAAATTCTAATTGGAAGGTTTTTCTTATTGCAATAAATACCTGCTGCCCAGTGTAAAAATGCCTTGTGTTGACTCTACCTTAATGTATTTATTCGGCTCTGGTTTAAAAAAAGGGGAGGGGGCGCGAGATTTCGGCTTCAGATATATTAGAAAAGAGCCGGTTTTGAAAGGAAAAAATGGAAAGAACAGACTTAGTGTAGCTCTATCACTTCAGTAAGGTATACAACTTAGGCAATTCTCGTATACTTGTCCAACCCAAGAGTTTTATAGGGTGGTTTTCTAAAGTACAGATTATATTTTAATGTCCTATGCTCAGCCACGGAATATTATCATTGAGCCCTTGGATGTTCGTTTGAAGCCGGTGCACCCATCTCTGTTCTTTTTCGAAGAGTATTTTTTCTGCATTGTGATTTTTTTGTTGCCAAGGTTTCCAAAATTACCCATTTTAAATCACTGGGTGTGTGTTTTGCTTCTATAAAGTGGTTGCTCATTTTTGTTGTGCTTCTTTTGCACTTGACGTTGCTCTTATGCTCGCATATTCTTTGTTTGGCTTTCCGACATGTCATCCCTATGTAACGTAAGGCACAGGGACACGTGATCACGTAGATCACATGTGTTGTGTTGCAGTTCGTGTGGTATTTGATCGTCCACTTAAAATTCGGCAGAAGTTGGATGGTTTTTGTTGCGGTTGTCAAATTGCAGACAGAACAGGAACCGCATGGGTAATGGCCCACCACTGGGGGGTTATCCCATAGCCTTGGGGTTGGTTCCTCTCGTATTTGTGGTGATGGTCTGGTATGGACCAGGATATCTTTTAAGTTCCTGGTTCTTTTATTTGCGAATCTTGGTTTTGGCCAATTCAGGGATCCTGAAGTCAGGATCCGCCAATTTTTGTTAACAATCTTTTTGACATCGTTTGAGGCTGTATTATAAGTACTTACACATGTTACCACATCCCTTTCTTGTTCCTTTTGTGTTGTCTCCAAAAGGCTTTCTCTAGGTTGGTTTCTAGCCCTCTTTTGGCATCTGTTGATGGTTTTCTCAGGGTAATCACGGTTCCTCAATTTGTCGCATAGGTCCTTTGCTTGACTTTTGTAGTCTTGAATGTTACTACAGTTACGTCTAAGGCGCAGGAACTGACTGTAAGGAGGTTATCCCTGAGTGGTCGCGAGTGAAAGCTTTTGTAGGAAAGTAAGCTGTTCTTTGAAGTTGGTTTGAAATATGTTTTCGTTTGGATTGTATCATTCTCAACATAGATGTTTAAATCTAGGAAATCCAATTTTGTCTTGTCAGCTGTGTAAGTGAACTTCAGCCATTCATCCCTTGTGTTGATCCATCTATGAAAGTTACTCAGACTTTACATGTCTCCTTCCCAGATCAGGATAATGTCGTCTATGTAGCGCTTCCAAAAAGAATCCTCTGTAGAAAGGGGTTCGAGATGTTTTGTATGTATGTTTCTTCGAGTCGCTGACGTACAGCCCTGCCACACTCGGGGCAAAGGTGCTGCCCATGGAAGTCCCATGACATTGTTGGTACATGGTGTTGTTATATTCGAAGTAGTTCTCTGTTAAGGCTAACTTGCAGCATTCCAAGACGAAATGTCTAGGTGTTTTAAAGTCCCATTGTTTGTTAAAGAGTAGAGTCTCCAGTGTATCTAAGGTCTTTTGTTGGGGGAGACTTGTGTAAAGACTTTCTACGTCTAATCCTACAAGTAGCATGCTTTCTTCTGAGTATGTTTGATCTTTCAGGAGATTCAACAGCTCTCTGGTGTCCTTTAGATATGTTGGTGTTTGTTGTACCAGTGGTTTTAAGTATTGATCCGCGAATTGAGAGAGTGGCTCTAGAATTGAACCGATCCCTGAAACGATAGGTCGTCCAGGTGGGGGTCTCCGTTCCTTATGAATCTTGGGAAGAGAATAAAAATAAGGTACCCTTGGTGTTTTGGTTATTAAAAATTCAGCCTCGTTTTTTGTAACCCAGTCGTTCAATTCTGCTTCATCGATCATGAGTTCGATTGTTCTTTGTAATAGTTTGGTAGGGTCTGTCGTGATCCTTTTATAGAATTTTTCATCTGAGAGTAATTCTAAACACTGTTGGTCGTACCTTTCTTTGCTAAGCAGGACAATTCCTCCACCCTTGTCTGCCGGCTTAATTACTAGATCTCCATTCTGTCGTAGTTCGTCCAATGCCTGTTGTTCTGCATTCGATATATTCATGAAAGGTCTTTTGGTGTGATCTTTTAAATCATCCACTTCCTTCATCACTGCCTGTTCGAAAGTTAGTATTTCGATTGGGATTTGATGGTTCATGGGGCAGAAGTTGGATTTGCGACGGAGTGTCGTGTCTCCATCCATGACATGTTCTTCTTGATTGTTAAAGAAGGCTTTTAATTTCAGCTTCCTGCAAAATTCAGCCATTTCGCACTGTGGCTTGAAGGTGTCAAGGGGGGGTGTTGGAACATACCCAAGTCCTTTGTTGAGGACGTTTTCTTGTTCTTTAGTTATGGTTATGTCTGTTAGGTTGATTATGAGGGTGTCGCACATGTTCCGGGTTTCGTTCCTGTCATGCTCCTGGTGTGTACCTGTCGCTCCTGGTCCGTCCAGGTCACTCCTTTTCGTCTTGTCCTTTGATTGTTCTGGCCTCTTCCTAAACAAGCATTTGCAATGCAATAGGTCTCGCATTTACGCGAGTTTGAGCTATCGACATTGCAAATAACAATGCCTTTTATTTTTGTTTTCGTTTTTAAAACATAAATAAAAGGCATTTTCCTTTACAATGCCAATAGCTTAAACTCGCGTAAATGCGAGACCTATTGCATTGCAAATGCTTGTTTTTTACGCAAGCTTGAAAGGAAGTCACTCGGCTCTGTTAAATGATTAATGTTCTTTCATACTTCCGGCCCCGGAAACGTTACAACACACAGCTCTTACTTTCAAACACAAGTCAACTGAGATAGTTTAGCCCGTTTTACACTTGCTATAAAAAAACATGAATGCGTTCCTACCCCCAGTGTGTGAGCTACCCCTTTCCTTGTTGCCTTTACTGGGTATTTCTATATTTAGCCTCAAAGTCACGTGGGCCAAATCACAGCACCTTACCAACCCAGGCTACTCGCGGCATCAGACTGTGCGTAGTTTCCGGTTTGACACCGGATCACGTGATATACTTTGAAGGTGCCTGGTCTGGCGCAACTGCTTCAGAAAGATTATTACTACAGCACATTGTTTTTGGCTGCCTACGACCAGCGGTAAAGGCAAACGGACCAACAAAATGTAGTACTACTGACGTGAAAATTGAAGCCTCCCAGAATTCAGTAGTAATGCCGTTTGGATTTCATCCATTTCTAACCTCGTAGCGAACGTGCCTCGTCCGTCGCGAGTCTGATAACTAGCGTAGCAGTTCCCTGTAATGTAAGAGGGGAAGGGGAGAGAGAATGTGTCTTAACATTGCAACTACACATCCCTCAAAGGTTTATTTTGTTTAATTGACTTATGAAGCCTGGCGTTTAGTCCGAGGGTCGCCAAAAAGTGCTGACATCAAGCATTTAAAAGAAAATATAATGCAATTAAATCAAACATTGGCACAACCACTCGGTTTGCCGTCTGCCAACAACCTTTCGGCTTTGTCAAGGTTTGTTTTTCCTCATTTTTTTGCTAAACTTTATTGTTGGGGAAGCTGCCGAGCCTTCAAAAGAAAAGAAAACCAGCATGATTCAAAGCTCCGAATGGGAGAAAGAAGGCGAGGCCGGCACAGGGACAAAAATGGCGGCCGCGCGGTTAAAAAAAAAATAAACAGTGGTGCGCGCGCACCACAGAGGAGCGGAGGGGGGAGGGAGCGCGGCAGCCTGCTCAGCTGACCAGACGCTCGTGCGTCATGGCCTTTTGCCGGCATGTGTTTACAATTATCGCGCCCGCGTCTGGGCACGATAATTGGAAACACATGTTTGCCGTGCGTACCCATCCCAAAAAGGCCAGCCACGACGCACAAGCGTTTTTTGGACTGCTTTTCAAACTCACTTACTAAAAGTCTTCGCTTCTAGCAGCGCTTGCGCGCTACTCGAGGCTCGACCTAAAAAGGTGGTCTTTGTGTGTAATTCGGGCCCATCTGTGGTAGCATTGGTGGTCCCATTGATGGCGGTCCTTGGAAATACGGGTTCATCCACCCATGAAAGTTGGGATTAAATGGTTGGAAAGGAACTGATTGTGGTTGGTTGCCATAGTAAGGTGTGTGCCAAGCATTTGGTCTACGACGAGTTTGGCGTCTGTTCTGTCCCCTGTTTCTCCTAGGTGTGTAAGAATCATCCCCACTCCAGTCTGAGCCAACTGTGGAGGTCCCCGCACTGTAATTGTTGTCGGACATGTTGTCTGGGGCTTTATAGTCTTCTGCAGCTTAGGGGTGCATTCGTTCCGTTGAAAACCTCTTCAGGTCTTTCCCAAGTTTCTGTATCTTCTGTGTAATATACTCTCTTGTCTCGTTCATTTCCCGGTTGATCTCCTCGAGTCTTTTTTGTACACGGTGATATGTACCATGTTTCTCAGTTTGGCTTCACTCACTTGGATTTTGATAGTGAGTTCTTCCGTTAGTCTTGTGGCCGTTTTTATTATTAGTACAAGATAATCCCTAGTACATTTCCACGAGATCGCTGACCAGTCTTTTCTAAAGACCAAGTCTTGGAGGAAGATGCGTGGAGTATTGCTGACCCAAAGTCCTTTGGGTGCCGCATTAGCGCGGAGATATTCAGTCATTATTATACCATGGATAGCCGTTCTTATTTGTTCTTTTTTCATTTCTAAGAGCTCGTCCCAGTCATTAGTTTGCGCTAGGGTCTGTGTCAGATCCTTGTCTTGTAGTAGTGAGGGAAGGGAGAGAATTGCATTTATTTCTTCTGTAGAATAACTGAGGCCTAGATTTTCGGCCATATTACACTCCTAATTTAGGGGTGTGTGTGGATAAGGTGTATTTGCTAGGAATCGCTCCCACAGCTGTCCGCTGCTAAGGCTATGTTAAATCAAGGGGAGGGAGAAAGAAGGAACTGTGATCCATTCAGCTTCCTTATTCGTAAATTAGATATCAAAATGAGAATGGATCACTTGACCTGAGTAACCAGGGTTTTATGAAATTCGTGCAGTGTACCGATAAAAAACCCTCATTCACGTACAAAAGTCGGAAAAGCGGTATATTTTGATTATCCGCCCTGCTCTTAAAAACGTGACAGCATCATCATAGGGTTAGTTTTTGTATGCTTCCTCCATCCGGAGGAAAACCACTGGTTATTGCAGTAGTGATCACACAATCGGGGGTGGATCATCTGGAGTCTCCTGCAGGAAGTACCGACTGATTTTTCCCCAGTTCACGCGCAGCCCCGACAGAGCGCCAAACTCCTTCAAGAGACCAGTCACTCTGGGGACATCCGTCCCATAATCTTGAAGGAAGAACAGCATACATCTGTATATAAAGCAATATGGTGCAAACCTCCGATGCAGAATGCCATTATAATGTACCCCTTCTGCATGCCAAAGGCTCCACCGCCAGGACGAGAAACAGCGGGGATAGCTCTGCCGTGTACCTCGCTCCACTGCGTAAGTGTTCGAGACCACTCCACTTGTTCTAACCCTCGCAGTGAGTACTGCGTACAGCAGGCTCGCCGACGTCAGGAACCTGTCCCCCAGGCCCAAGCGGCCGAATATATGTAGTATCAATATCAATGGTCAGAACCACCGCCTCAGGGCTTAATTTGTAAAATATTAAGTGCCAGGGCTCTGACCAGGAGGCCACTGCAGCTTGCACCACCCATTGCCCTCGTCATCGCTGCCAAAACAACTACTAACCATCTCTCTCGCATGTGAATGCGACAGTTCCGATTATTCCAGGTCCCCAAAGCTAAAGGAATGGCTGGGGAGGCAGGTATTAGCAATTTAAATGTATATTGTATTCCTAAACAACCGTTGTTCTGCTCATCTCTAAATTAGATGAGTAGCGCCACCATGTGGTAGACTGTTCTAAGTAGGGTGTTGACAATTAGGTGCCGGTGCCGAGCACCGGAAACCAATTAAGTGTCGGTGCTGAGCACCGGAAAGCACCGGCTCAAATTAAGCACTGCACCGCCTGCTCATCAAGAGCAGCAGCAGCGAGTAGCAGTGTCATCACTCATCTGTTGTTGAACACTGTAGGAATAAAGCCTGTTTGGTCATTATGGACAAGTCCCGGAAAATGAGGTAAGAGCCGTGTTCACAGCACCCTGATCTGTACCTTATAATCCTTATTGAGTATGGAGAAGGGCCTGTACAACGCCAGCACCTGTGCATGGCGGCCCTGCTTGAGGGGAACAATCAGCGCTTCCTTGGTTGTTAGGAACCACACTCATGTATCCTGCCCCGATTTATACACTTCAACCAGCCGAGGGGACAACTGAGTGATGTAAGGGGACAACTGAGTGATGTAAGAAGCATAAAACTCGACCGATAACCAGTCTGAGCCCAGTACCTTACCCCGCACCATGGCCCATACCGCAGCAGTAACCTCTTCGGCAGAAATATCCACACCCAGTCCCTCCGCAGCCTCCGGCTCCAAGATTGGCAAAATCTGCAGGCCCAGGAATAAGTTAAAGGTAGGTGGTGCCGGCTGGGGTCAGTACACATATAGCGCCGTTTAATACTCCTGTGTAGGAAAGTACTCCTTTCGGCATGGTTACCCCCCCTCTTTTTGCCTGATGCATCTTTGACTGAATGTGCACTGGGTGTGTGCTAACCCGGTTCCCAGTGCCTGTGTTTGTTCCCAAAACTGTACCTTTGTTCCCTCAATTGGCACACCTCTGGCTCACATATAAGTCCCTTGTAAAAGGTACCAGTGGTACACAGGGCAATGTGACACGAGAGGGTCTCGAAGGGCTGCAGCATGTAATGTGCCACCCTAAGAAACCCATCACCAAACACATGCACACCGCCACTGCAGCCTGCGTGTTTTGGTGAAGATAAAAGTGAAGAGTTGACCTGGCACACACCACTTGTGCCAGGTCTACCAGCACTGCAAGAGGCATAGGTAAGCAGACCTTACAGACCGAAGGCAGGGTGCACTATACCTCATGTGAGGGCATAACTACATGAGCAGATATACCCCGATAGTGTCTTAGTCCATTCTTGGACATTATAAGTGCTCCTTGAAACCATACTGAGTACATGGGCTGGGAGCTTGTCACTACGAGTTCCACAGCTCCATGATGGCTTCGCTGAATTCCAAGATGTTTGGTACCAAACATCTCAGATTAATGAGCCCACACTGATGCCGGTGTTGGATTCTTTAATAAACGCACTCAGAGGGCACCTCAGAGGTGCCCCCTGCAAAACCTACCAAACCACTAGTGTGTGCCTGACTGGTCTGCACTAGCCTGCCATCTCTAGACATGTTTCTGACCCCCTGACGTGGGAGCCTTTTGCTCTTGTCGGTCAGAAACAAATCCTTCTCTGGGTGGAGGTGCTTCACACCTACCCCCAAGCAGGAAGAGCCTCGAACAGCGGTGAGCCTCAAAGGCTTCCTGCCCTTTGTTATGCTGACCAGGGCCTCTCCAGTTAGTGGAGATGCCCGCTCCCCTGACCAAGCCTCTCTTTTAGCAGCAAGGTTGGCGGGAAAATTAGTAAACAAGAGAGGTGTGTCCCCTCTCAGCCAGGACCACCCCTAAGGTGCCCTGAACTGAAGTGACCCCCTGCTTTGAAAAATCCTCCATATTGTTTTGGAGGATTCTAGCCAACAGGGTTAGGGGTATGCCTCCTCCCCATAGGGAGTAGACATACAAAGGGTGTAGTCACCCTAAAGGTAAGTAGCCCATTGGATCCAGGGGATCCTCATCAATAGTCATAAGCACTGAATATTCCCGCCCACGTGCGGGGACCCCGGAAATATAAAAATTATATATGGAAATCACATATATACAGCTCTACATATATGCATATACATATATCATTTTTTCTCATACCAATGCAGCTCTCAATAGGAGGCTAAACAATGTAATTACACATAAAAAACTACATTTGCCAATATATAAAAACACCAGAGGACAATTAGTACTTGAACTCTGTTTTTTAATGAGCAAAACACTCATAAAGAGTAAAAACTGCAAAATAAGTAGACATTGTTAGCCTACAGGCTGCATTGTAAACCAATAGCCTAGAAAATGAAACATTTTCAACAAGAAACTGGCACCGTGCCTTTAAGGCAGCCATGACCCCTAGCTTCCCATCATGCCTCAGGAGTGACAGTTAGGTCAGTTGTTCTTTCCGGCTCCTTCAGTCAGGACCCTGGATTTTCAGCTCTTGTTTTTTGACTCTCTGTCAAAAAATATCTATATAAACTAGCTTTTTTCTACTTTCACTCGACGTCTTTTGGTCCTAGAGTGCAAGTAACTCCTTTTGTGTTACAGAAAAGGTTTATTTTGGATAAAATGCCTTCTTTATTCGATCCTTGCCCGTCCTGTGGCAAGAAGAAGGCCAGAACAGATACACATCCTGTGTGTATTCTCTGCCTCCCCGAGTCCCACTCTTCTGACAACTGCCAGCATTGTAAGAAGTTATCAAGAAGGACTATCAAGGAGAGGGACAGGATCCGTCTCTATGGCCTCTCTGAAAGAGGTAGGTCTCCTGTGAGGCAGAAGAAGAGGAGAACTCGGTCGACGTCGAGAGGAAAAGTCCCGACCTGTTCGTCGGCGTCGGTATCGACGTCGAAGAAATCGGCGACGAAGAAATCGGCGTTGAAGACTTCGGTGATGCCGGCGCATCATCATTCGACTACGAAATCTTCGTCGACGAAGGTAACAGGTCCTCCGTTGACGTCAACCAGGCGGCGCTCAACGTCGAGAGACAGGTCTCCGTCGGCGCCGGGTGGGCGTACGACGTCGAGGCAGACCGCTCCGTCGTCGCAGGCGCGATCGGCGTCGAGGCAGACCGCTCCGTCGGCGCAGGCGCGATCGACGTCGAGGCACAGCGCTCCGTCGTCGCAGGCGCGATCGGCGTCGAGGCACAGCGCTCCGTCGTCGCCTCATCAACGGCGATCGACGTCGAAGCACATCTCCCCGTCTCATCAGCGGCGATCGACGTCGGGCGCATCTCTCCGTCGTCGCCTCCTCATCGGCGATCGACGTCGAGACACAGATCCCCGCCGGGATCAAAGCAACGATCTTCGGTGTCGAGACACATGACACCTCCTTCGGCGTCGAAGCAGACTCTAATGTCTATCCATCATTCCACGCCGTCGAGGCGGATGACTCCGCCGAGTGGATCTTCGGCGTCGAGACCAAGACCTCCGTCGCCGGCAGTCCAACGCCGGTCGACGTCGAGACAGCAATCTCCTGAAAGGGTGCAGGGAGTGTCAAAGCATGACACTGCACCAGTGTTGGAGAGCCGTTCGTCGTCGAAGTCCACTTTCTAAGAGAAGAAAGTCAACGTCGAGACATACGTCTCCGTTGAGAGGGCAGTCGACACTTAGACGCTCCAGATCAACGTCAAAGCGCCCTTCTGGAGACGCCTCACCTCCAGTGAGCCTGTCTTCGTCACCTTCAGGTTCGTCCAGATCCCCGGAGGTGGTTATCTCGACGTCCAGCAGCCCAGTGTCAGGGGTCACCAAGATTCTCCAACAAGGCATGAAGAGCTGAGCTTCACGCCTCCGGCTCAGTCTCCTAAGGAAAGAGAGGCCACAGATCGCCTTCCATCCATTTATCGCCACGATGGCACAGGCCTCTACATCACTGGGCTACGGACAGGAATTACTCGAGCCCTCAGAGCAGATCCCCGTTGGCTCGTTTAACTCAGAATAAAGAGCGATCTCCTTCAAGAACAAGAGCTCGCAGCCGCACACCGGTGCACTCACACAGGAGGAGGTCTAGATCAAGAAGCAGGAGGAGAGCACACAGATCGCCTACTCCGTCCTCTTCTTCCACTCATACATCCCATAGAGACTATTCGCCTACTTTGACGAACAGTCCACCGTCAAGAGTCTCTCCGGTGGACGACATCTACACGTTTCAGGACATTCTTGGCAGAGGAGCTATAAAGCTGGGTATACCTATGCCAACTCGTCAAAGCAAGTCCTCTGTGATTTTTGAGACTCTACACCAAAGAGCAGCAGCTAAACCTCTGCTTCCCTTGGTACCAGGCATCATAGAGCCAGTGATGGATATCTTTCTCACGCCAGCGAGTGTTAAGACCGCCCCAGCGAGGATCTTAAAAAAGTACCGTTCACCAGAGGACGATCCGCTCTTCCTCAGGGCTGACCCTCCTCCGGATTCAGTCGTAATTGCGGCGGCAAAGAAGACTCATGCAGTGGCATCCTCCTCTACTGTCCCACCAGACAAGGAGAGCAAGGTGCAGGATTCCTGGGGAAAGAAGGTTTGTGGCACTTCGGCCTCCATGTTGAAGGTCTCCAATGCAGCGGCACTCCTGGGCCGCTATGACAGATCTCTGTGGGACTCACTACAGAGATTCACTGAAAAGTTGCCGCAGGAAGACCGTAAAGATTTTGAAGAAATCTTAACAGAGAGCAGTCAGGTGTCTAACCAGGTCATCAGTGCTGCGGCGGATGGAGCTACCCTTTCGGCACATGCTTATGCTCATGGGGTATGCGCAAGGAGAACATCATGGCTACGTCTTACAGCACTCAAGCCAGTAGCGCAGTCACGCATCCTCAATCTTCCGTTCTCTGGTTCCTCTTTGTTCGGGACTCACACGGATGAAGAGATGACGCGGATGAAAACGGAACTGGACACGCTTAAAGCGGTGGGCCTGGAGAAAAGAAAGGAATTCCGTAAGAGATTCCGTCCTTACAATAGACGATCCTCCCAACAGAGGGTTCAAACCCCTCATTGGCAAAAAAATCAGGATCAGCAAGGCCAGCAAAAACGCAGTATCGGGGCAGACGCTCCTCCAGAGGAGGAAGAAACCAGCAACAAGGCAACAATTCCGCCAAGACGCAATCAAAACAATGAGCACTCACTTCCCCTGTCGCCGTTCACCACTCCAGTGGGGGGAATTATCGCAAATCATCTCGAAGAGTGGCGAGCTATCACAAAGGATCGGTGGGTACTAGCCACGTTGCAGAATGGGTACTCTCTACGTTTTCAACATCGCCCACCATCAATCCCTCCAGTTCCTCCGTCGTGTCATCAGTTAAAACTCTTGCAGAAAGAGGTTACCACCCTTCTCAGAAAGTCAGCCATCGAGAGGGTCCCAGTATCTCAAAGAGGAAAAGGGGTTTACTCAAGATATTTTTGGTAAAGAAAAAAGGCCAAAAAGCAGAGTACAGACCCATTCTGGACTTGCGGTCACTCAACCTATCCATAAAAAGGAAAAGTTTCGCATGTTGGCTCTCCATCAAATATATCCACATCTCAGGCAGGGGATTGGATGTGTTCGCTGGATCTGCAAGATGCATATTTTCACGTTCCGATCAATCAGTATCACAGACAGTACCTGCGATTCCTAGTGGGATCCGCTCATTACCAGTTCAAGGTTCTACCCTTCGGGTTGAAGTCAGCCCCCAGAGTGTTCACGAAGTGCATGGCGGTGGTGGCAGCCGCACTGCGCCGCAGGGCGTCTTCGTATACCCGTACTTGGACGACTGGCTGTTGAAAGGTCCTTCCCCAGACAGTGTGAGGATTCATTTCTTGAGCTGTCTCGAGCTGTGTCACCGACTGGGACTGCATGTGAATTTCGTCAAATCAACTTCACAGCCAACACAGAAAATAAATTTTTAGGAGCTCTGCTAGACTCCACGGTAGGAAAAGTGTTTCCTTCGGAGGAGAGACAGTGTTCCCTCATACAGAAATGCCAGCTGGTTCTGCGCAACAGAAAACTGCCTGTGCGTCGGATTGCCTCCCTGCTAGGGTCGATGGCATCCTGCATCTTCCTGGTTCCCAATGCCAGACTACGAATGCGTCCTCTTCAGCAGGATCTGGAGGACAAGTGGGACCAGCAGACCGCTCGTTGGGACGAAAAAATAAGTCCATCAAACGCGGCTCGAGCTTCCATACCTTGGTGGATGAGAAAACAAAATTTGCAAGTCGGAGTTCCTTTCCATCAACCTCCGCCTGCTCAGACACTGATCACAGACGCCTCGCTGCAGGGTTGGGGAGCCCACATGGGTTCTCTCCAGACTCAAGGACTGTGGTCTCCAAAGGAGCGATCCTATCACATCAACATGCTAGAGCTGAGAGCAGTACACCTAGCCCTCAAAGCTTTCCTCCCCTCGATTCAGGCAACCTCAGTGTTAGTACAGACGGACAACACCACCACCATGTACTACCTGAACAAACAGGGGGGAACTCGCTCACGCACACTTTCCCTGGAAGCTCAAGCACTCTGGCATTGGCTCCTGGCTCGGAATCTGGCAGTCACAGCAGTCCACCTGCCAGGAGAACAGAACGTGAGAGCGGATGCACTCAGCCGTCACTTCGAAGACAGAGAAGACTGGGTACTCAACGGCGAGGTCGTCGAAGACATCTTCCAGACATGGGGTCGTCCCATCATCGACCTCTTCGCGGACGACGAAAATGCCAAATGCCGAGACTTCGCCTCACGGTTCTACCGACCAGGATCGAAAGGAATGCCCTTTTGATAGACTGGTCAGGGGCATTTGTGTACGCCTTTCCACCCCTTCCGCTGATCCCGAAGGTGGTGACCAAGCTGTCCCATTCGTGCACGAGGATGATACTAATTGCACCGGACTGGCCGAGACAATGGTGGTACCCGGACCTTCTGCACCTATCAGAGTGTCCTCACAAGAGGCTGCCGTGCAGACCAGACCTGCTGTCCAAGATGAACGGGAGGATTCATCATCCCAACCTTCCCTCACTGAACTTGGCGGCATGGCTCCTGAGGTCCTCCAGTATGGCCACTTAGGACTACCGCAGGACTGCATGTCCATCTTGAAGGAAGCAAGAAGACCGTCCACGAGGCATTCGTATGCATGCAAGTGGAAACGGTTTTACATGTGGTGTATGCAGAACAATTGTAACCCAATCAAAGGTCAGGAAGAGGTCATCCTTCCTTACCTACTTTATCTGGCGAAAGCAGGTTTGAAGTTTTCTTCCATTAAGGTGCATTTAGCAGCTATAACTGCATATAGGCGTTCAGCTTCTCAACCTTCCTTCTTCCAGTTACAGGCTGTTAAGGATTTTTGCAGGGTTTAAAGAAGGTCTATCCTCCGGTACGGCCTCCTTCACCACCCTGGGAGCTTAACCTGGTGCTATCAAAATTGATGGGTCCGCCTTTTGAACCCATACACAAAGCAACCTTACAGCATCTTTCTTGGAAGGCGGCTTTCTTGGTAGCGATCACGTCAGCTCGCAGAGTGAGTGAAATACAGGCGCTCTGCTCCAAAGAACCCTATACAGTCTTCCATCTTAACAGGGTTGTGTTGAGGACGCACCCCTCTTTCCTTCCAAAGGTGGTGTCGGATTTTCATGTGAATCAGACCATCTCTCTACCCACCTTTTTTCCCAATCCCTCCACTCCAGCTGAGAGGGCTTTGCATTCTCTGGACCTCAAAGGGTTTTAAAATTCTATCTGGATCGGTCCAAATCTATAAGAAAATCTGATCAACTATTTGTTAACTATGGGTCGATCAGATCTGGGTTCGCAGCTTCAAAGCGCTCCATCTCCAGATGGATAGTTTCATGTATCAAGCTTGCTTATCAATTAGCGCAGAAGCTCCTGGGGTTTACTCCCAGAGCGCATTCTACTAGAGGAAAGGCGGCTACTACTGCTTTTCTTCAGAATGTGCCCATGTCTGAAATCTGTAAGGCGGCAACTTGGAGGTCCGTCCATACATTTACGAGGCACTACTGTCTGGAATCAGACACCAGAGCAGACACCCAAGTAGGCCAGGCCTCCTTGAGGAATCTGTTCAACAGCTGATTTCGGCTGTTATGTTTCTTTGTGTTGGGTCACTTTACTCATTTACCTGCAGGTGGTTGATGGGCTTGCTATTCTATTCAGTGCTTATGACTATTGATGAGGATCCCCTGGAAGAGAAGGATAAGTTACTTACCTGTAATCCTAGTTCTCTTCCAGGGGTATCCTCATCAAAGTCATAAGCAACCCACCCGCCTCCCCAGGTAAATGAGGGATTTCTAAAGTGTTAAAGGATATCTTTGTGCCCTGACCTTCAGGGTTATGCAAAGAACAACTGACCTAACTGTCACCCCTGAGGCTATGATGGGAAGCTAGGGGTCATGGCTGCCTTAAAGGCACAGTGCCAGTTTCTTGTTGAAAATGTTTTCATTTTCTAGGCTATTGGTTTACAATGCAGCCTGTAGGCTAACAATGTCTACTTATTTTGCAGTTTTTACTCTTTATGAGTGTTTTGCTCATTAAAAAACAGAGTTCAAGTACTAATTGTCCTCTGGTGTTTTTATATATTGGCAAATGTAGTTTTTTATGTGTAATTACATTGTTTAGCCTCCTATTGAGAGCTGCATTGGTATGAGAAAAAATGATATATGTATGATTTCCATATATAATTTTTATATTTCCGGGGTCCCCGCACGTGGGCGGGAATATTCAGTGCTTATGACTTTGATGAGGATACCCCTGGAAGAGAACTAGGATTACAGGTAAGTAACTTATCCTTACTACCTTCTAACCCCTGTAACACCCCTAAATTGAGTATTTAGGGGCACCCCTGAACCTTAATTCTTAGATTCCAGCTGAACTACGAAGAAGAGGACAAAGAAGAGTCGTGCAGCAGCGAAAACTGAAGACACCAATTGACTTGGCACCAGCCCTACCAGCCTGTCTGCAGCCCTTAAAGACCCCGCTACAGAAGAATGACTCGTCCCGTAGTCAGCGACCTCCAGAACCCTGGTAGGACTTCCTGCCTTCTAAAAAGACTCCTGATCTCCCGTGAACAGTGGATCTGTCCAGAAGAAAACCAAGTTTAAAGACCAAAGCTCTGCCTGTGGAACCGTGAAGTCGACCACCTCTGCACCCACGGCCCGAGTCCAGGAGGCCCATAGGTCCAGAAAAGGTTCCCCAGGGATCCTGAGCAAGAGTCCCTTGTGAGTTTACCCCTGCCGGACTCTACGTTGACACCTGCAGCCTGTGCATAACGACCCCTCCCCTCCAACCGCATTGATAAGCTGACTTCCGACGCCAAAAGACACCCCTACACCTAGAGCCCCTGGGCCATGGGGAGATCCAACGACAGTGTTCTGGCGCCCCAGCACATCCCAGCTTACCCTTGCAGCTGTAGGTTTCCATTGATCAGCTTCCAGGCCTGAGCCTGCAGCCTTTTTCCAAGTTTGAGATTCCCCATTTGTTTGCATTGGGCGCCCGACGCTGTGTTGGCACTCTGCACCCGGCCGCCCCAGTTGTGCTGGAGTTGTAAGTTTAGTGCTGCCTTGTGGCCTCCCCCGCTCCCTGCTGTTACCTTAACCTCTGGAGACTTGGTCCCAAAATGGTGCTACTCACCTGCAAGTAGTACAACTTTGAATGCCCCCTTTCTCCATTGGATAACATTGGCGCCAGAGTTTGACCTCTGCACCCGGCTGCCCCAGTGCCGCTGGTGGTGCAGTGAGTTCACTTACCTGAACCTTGCCTGGTACTGATTCTTAATCCAAAAGCTCACTACCGTAAATCGTTTACTTACCTGCATATTGCTGATTGTGTTTCCTCCTATAGGATAACATTGTACTGATTGAAAAATGAACTGTGTCCACTTTTCACGTTGAAAAACAGTGAAATTGCAAAAAGTATTTTACTACAACAAAGTATTTTTGGTTCTATAAAATATACTAAAAGTAATATTTTTCCAAACCATTGGTCTCTGATTTAGTCATTGAGTGTGCGTAATCATGTCTTGCCTGTGTGTGTACAACAAATGCTTAGCACTGCCCTCTGATAAGCCTGACTGCTCACCCACACTACCACAAAAGAGAGCATTTGTATTGTCTACTTTAGCCTCTGTAAAGCCTCAGGGGATCCACCGGACTCTGTGCACACTATACCTTACTTTGGTTTAGTATATAAAGAGCCAGCTTCCTACGCACTCTACATCCGATGTTACAGTGGTCCTCGGTATTTAACCATGTTGTGGAGTTTTTTCACCTTTTAGTGGCAATGTTCTTAACACTAAAACTAGCAGTGTGGTATGTATAAGTGCTCAAAGGGTTATGTTTGGAGTGTCCATGTTTATCCTTGCAGCTTTTGCCTTTTTTTCATAAACCGAGCCTGTACCTTCTGCTTCCTTTTCTCCCTTTGAGATTTTTCTGCATATCTCTACTCACAGACCTTGGAAAAGAATCACCATTGAAAACCTTTGTATCACGTTATTTGGGGAGCTTCTAATTACTTTAGCATTGGTCTATTTTTTTATTTATGAAATTTGACTGTTGTTCCTCAGCACTACTGGAAGCTGCTGCCAGATTTGAAGAGCTGCGGACTCAGAAGGAGATCAGACAGCTGCAGGAAGACAAAAAGAATGACAAGAAGCCCCCTCCGTATAAACACATCAGGGTAAGGGCATATTATTTTAAGAGTTGCTCATCATTATGAATTAGGTCGTTTGACATGACTTTGGAAGGTGGGTGGGCATTTCTCTTCCAACTCTCATGCTTACAAATGGAAGTAATTGTATTGTGAAACATTTTGAAAGTAAATGGTCATGACTTTTATGAAGTGTATTGTGTGAAATGTAATGTTGCATGTTGGTTGCAAATGTTGCTCTGGATACACACATGCTCTGCATATTCCTGACATCTGTTGTTGGGCACAGATGTTTGCAAGTATTTTAATTCGAAGAATTTTCTCACAAGGTACCTCAGATTGTTTTTTTCTGCCATCTTGTTTGACATTCAAGTTGCTGGACCCACAGCATCTTCTATGGCTCCTTTGATGTGAGTTGTCGAGAATTCAGCCCCAGCGACAGGAGAACTTTACACCGGATCTGTGATTGTATAGCACTCAACTTTGAGTTGCTTTGATGTGACCATCTTTTTGAAACTCAGGTGAAATTGAGATTGACTGTTAGGGAGAGTACTATGGAGAAAATGCCTTTCCAGTTCTATCATAAATTTAACTTGATAATTCATTTGTTGACCAGCATTAGGTGTGTAACCTCAACCTGTCTCCTGAACCCAAGAAGGGGTCCCACTTGTTGTCTAAGGTGTTAAATTGCAATACACTGTTTGTTACTGATGCGAACTCTATTTGACACACTGCAAGATGCAGCTTCAAAACTCACCCAAAACACTGGACCTGTTCAAACCCGAAGGCATAATCGGCGCTGAACAAGAAACGCCTGGGCCTTCAGTTATCCTGCCTACGCAGGGAGACCAAATCTGATAGACTTTGTCCTCCAGCTCTTTGGATGAAGCAACACTCCCATTGTTCAGATCCCAGTTAAAACTATCCCATGAGCTTCCATTCCTCCATTCTCACTCAAAGATCAATCCCCAGGAGAGTCTTGCATTCAGCCTTAAGGCAGTTGACAAAAGGCAGCCATCTTCAGGTCTGGCTCCAGCCTCTTGAACCTCTCTGCCGTGAGAGACCCCCTGGTTTCCAGGAAATCCTCCTGCAAACAGCAACAACAATAGTCCTAGAGAGGGCAGCGCAGCACTACAATGGTAAACACCACATGGTTAGAGGAGGTGAAATTCAGCATAAACAACTAAAAGGACTCAGTCACGGTTAGGGTTGTCTCCTTGTGGATCGAGAAGAAATATAAGGCATCCCCAGACAACCAAGTATTCACCAGGGACCAGGGCCTGCCTCTTATTTTTGTGGTTGTTATGCAGACGAGTTGAAAGAGAGCATCCACTGAGGCAACAGGGGACTCGTCTTCGAGTAAGGAGAGCTTGAAAATTGATGCTGCATGATGAAGCATGTGGCTGTGGGGGCATCAGTTCAGTGGAGGATTGCCAGTTAATTTGGACTGCTCTCCAGATATGATCACCATCCATGGGAGGAGCAGGAGGAGTTGGTGAGGCACTTCCCTGAAGCCTACTGCAAATTGGAGCAAGAAATGGTTGCAGAAGTGAAAGTCATTTTGAGTGCAAACATTTGTTGTGCTCTGAACTCCACTGACAGCACCTCCAAAGAGATCAATACCATCATCATTCTGAGATGTTCTGACTGGCAAAGAGTCCAAGGCTTTAGACTGGCGGTTCAAGAGCACCTCATCAGCTTCTCGTTGGATAGGTAACATATGTTTGGCTCTCAGGTCGACCCTGGGCTAAAAAAAAAAAACAAGCATTTGCAATGCAATAGGTCTCGCATTTGCGAGAGTTTAAGATATTGGCATTCTAAATGGCAATGCCTTTTATTTATCTGTTTTGATAATTAACACATAAATAAATGGCATTGTCATTTACAATGCCAATAGCTCAAACGTTTGTAAATGCGAGACCTATTGCATTTGAAAGAAGCTGCCAACCCTGTGCATTTATGCTTTCTGAACACGTTTATTATACACACTAACAAAATGATGGCAATACATCTATGGGCTCGTAACACCTATATGTTTCCCAAGAAAATTGTAGTACCCAAAAGAAACATGGGTCGTTATGTTTTAAGAATTCAGACTTACAAACACCCTATACGGTACTTCATGCTACTCATGGAATGCTTTACATCACACATACATTAACAGCTATAGTTTACAGCATTTTAATGCAATCCACAAACTGGGTTTTTTTCTTGGTGCCAAATGTTGTATGCCTAGCTTGTAGTACTTAGTTGCTTGTCTACTATAGTTAGTCACCAAGTGTCATCCACATTTAAGCTGTTAATTCCTTCAGGCAGGTAACTCAAGCCACAGACTTAAGTATGAATCAGCTTTCATTTGTTAAATCTTGTAATGCACTTAAATGTATTCATGATAAACCTACTAAGCATATGTGGGAGGTCTTCATATTTGATGTCACTTCTTGTGATGTCACAAGTGATGCCACGCAGAGTGATGTCACGTACATAATGCCTAACTTGGTTAGTCCCCTCACTTCTGTTTTTTAGGACTTGTGTCCTGCCCTTCATTTGAGTTACTTCCCCTTTCACTGCAGGTCACGATGGAGCCAGCAGACGTGTTTTCAGCATGGCCTTTTTCACACATGCAAAAACTGGTATTCTACCAATATAAGTAATACAGTAAATAGTAAGACTGGATAAACAAGTAAACTTTTCCATTAAACTTGAATACTGAACATGAATGGAGATGGCATACCAGATAAAAAAAGTATGTTTTCTGAACAAAGCAAAATATTAAAATTGAGTGTGAATATTTCCATGAGCCGCGATATATCAAAACTATTGATTTACTGCTAGAGAAAGTCTTTAAACAGCCCTAAATAGTACAACATCCCTCATTTGTTGCTGCTCATCAGGAAATCTACGTGTGACTTAGTATTCATTCAAGACCAACTATTTATCACTTGCACCAGCCAAAAACTTCTCATCAGCTCATCACTGGTTTTTTAGGTCTCGCTGAGCCAGCGCATGCGTTGCTCTGCAAGACATTTAGTAAGGGGCTTTTCAAAGTGCTACCCAGAGGCTTTTTCCGGCCACCAGCTTGCTGTTACGCGCACAAGCACGCGCGACGTGCACAGCTGCCATCTGGCTTTCTGTAATGGCTCATTAAGCCTTACAGCGCGCGTGAATCCCCTCGCCCCCTCCCTTCTCCCACTCCCTCCTTGTCAGCTTCATTGCTTTCACTTTCGCGCCGCGCGTGAATCCCCTCCCCCTCCCTCCTCGTCAGCTTAATTGCTTTCACTTTCGAGCCGCGCGGCCGTGTCACTTTCACGGCCGCGCGGCCATTGCTTGTTTTCTGTGCGTTGCTTATACGTTTTCTCTGCATACAGCTATGCTTCTGCGCAGACCTTATTGCCTAAGAAGCTCCTCCTCCTCTACCCATGGTTGCCCCTGGTGCTCGTTGTAAATATCATACCGTGTATGAGGTCCTCAAACAAAACAGCATAGCAACTGGCTACATGAACTACATACAGCGGCAGTCACATCCCGGGCTCCTCCATTAGATGTCCCTGCCTCGCTCCAGTCAGTACAGAGAAGAAACCTGCTGAAGACAGCGCGCGCACTGCAACCGGTTCAACAAACCCACTTGGAGCACACAGGAGCATCACAGCGCAGAGGTAAAGTCTGAAACATCCCCGGAACCCATTAGCCGGAATCAGGCTCTCAGATTTAACCCCCCAACGTAACAGTTGTTTTGCTTTTCACTTACTGCTTCGTGCCTGGCAAACACGACCGCCCCCTCACCCCCCCCCCCTCCCCCAAGTCATTTAATAGTGGAAGGGGTGCTCTTTATTCCAACAGGTCCATTTCTTTATTCCCGCTAACATTGGTTGCAAAAGTAGAAGACGTTTGCAATCACTTAATTATTTAGTCAACATTTTCCGTAGATAAATTCCTTCTGTTTCAGGCACAACAGGTACATTATCCATTACTCGCATTAATGAATACAAGTAATTATGTTTTATTTATGTGTAGCAGGATTGATGCATATTCTAGTATGTACTAATATAGTCCGTTATCCCCCCCATGCTCCTCTGCTTAGTGGCATTAAAACTATTGGCAATAAATAATGCTATATAGACTAATTATTTGTAAATCACTTGTGACACATGATTGCAGTGCCAGCAGTGTCTCACTCTCTCTCTCCTTCGCTCGCATAAATAAATAAAATACTCTCTCTCTGGCATTGTCAGTGCCACACGTCACTTTCGGTTGGGTTCTAATCATGCCGGTGGTTTCTTATTAACAACGGCACTGTAGCTTTGGGTGTAATATAAAAAAAAAACATATGTCTCTCCCTCTTTAGTCTCTCTCACCCCTCTCTCTTCTTCGATGCCCTCATGTGCACCTCACCTTTCTCCTTCTGAAAACCGGAACGTTAGCTAAATTTCCAGAAATCGACCGGGGCAGCTTGTGAAAATCGGGTCTGTCCCGGCAAATCCGGGACGCTTGGTCACCCTATTTCTAACCCTTCTATATACGGTTCATGCCCCCCGCCCCCCCCCCACCCCCACTTCGTCTGGCCACCTCGCCCCCTCCTTCTATCATTTCTTGGCCCTTTTACTTTGGAACACGCTTTCTATAAATATGTCCCATTTCCATGTCAAGCGGCGCCCCCTCTGTTGCTTTCTCGCCCTCTCTCCTTTGCTGTCCCTTGGTCTCCTTTTCTCCCTCTGCCGCGCGCTCTCCACTCCGCAGTACACCCACCTCTCTCTCTCGCACTTTCTCTCTGCGACCATATCTCTTTACTGTCTCCATTGTAATATATTTTGACCATAGTAATTCTATCCGCAGTTTCTAAAATCATTTTCTCTCTTTTTCAATTCATTCTTTTGCCCTCTGTCCCTCCCCCTATCCCTTTAATGCAGTTGACCATTACCTTTGCATACATTACCATTACCTTTGCATACAGCAATGCTTATGCGCAGACCTTATTGCCTAAGAAGCACCTCCTCCTCTACCCATGGTTGCCCCTGGAGCTCGTTGTAAATATCATACCGTGTATGAGGTCCTCAAACAAAACAGCATAGCAACTGGCTACATGAACTACATACAGCGGCAGCCACATCCCGGGCTCCTCCATTAGATGTCCCTGCCTCGCTCCAGTCAGTACAGAGAAGAAACCTGCTGAAGACAGCGCGCGCACTGCAACCGGTTCAACAAACCCACTTGGAGCACCCAGGAGCATCACACACAGAGGTAAAGTCTGAAACATCCCTGGAATCCATTAGCCGGAATCAGGCTCTCAGATTTAACCCCCCAACGTAACAGTTGTTTTGCTTTTCACTTACTGCTTCGTGCCTGGCAAACACGACCCCCCCCCCCCCCCCCAAGTCATTTAATAGTGGATGGGGTGCTCTTTATTGCAACAGGTCCATTTCTTTATTCCCGCTAACATTGGTTGCAAATGTAGAAGACGTTTGCGATCACTTAATTATTCAGTCAACATTTTCCGTAAATAAATTCCTTCTGTTGTTTCAGGCACAACAGGTACATTATCCATTACTCGTATTAATGAATACAAGTAATTATGTTTTATTTATGTGTAGCAGGATTGATGCATATTCTAGTATGTACTAATATAGTCCGTTATCCCCCCATGCTCCTCTGCTTAGTGGCATTAAAACTATTGGCAATAAATAATGCTATATAGACTAATTATTTGTAAATCACTTGTGACTTTGTAGCTACATGTCAAAATATGTGATTCAGGTTGGGGGCGCATGATTATTTTTTTAGAAAAATGGCTTACTTTATTTTTCTCCTGCCAAAAAATGCCTCCACTTCATTGCAAGTCAGGTGGGAAAATAATGAACCCTGATTAAAAAAATAATAATAATAAATCAATCTTTCCTGTTTCTAGATGTTGGCATGAATGTTTTATGAAAAAGCAAAAATATTCAATACATTGCAGATTAAAATAGATTATCTGTTGGTATTTTTATACTCTTATTAACGAACACTAGTTGCGCTTCACTACTGCACATTTTCTCATGCGGAACCAAAGAAACCTCATACCACACGGTTGACGTGGAGGTTCATGGCCCTGTGAAAGCCCAACTGAAGTAAAGTCACAAGCATTGGCATAACCAATAGGTCTCGCCCTTGGGACCTTATAAGTGTTTAGCCATGCAACAGTTGATGTTGTTGCACCAAGGATATTGTGCTGCATAACTAAATACTTATAAGATCCCAAAAGCGAGACCTATTGGCAATGCCAATGCTTGTTTTTATTTGTGCCAGTTTTTGTTGGTTTAACATCTGGTCGCACTATCTTGTGAACACATCTGCCGTTTTACAGCCCGCCATATAAACCGTTGCCGAGGTTATTCACAGCCAACCTTAGTTAACGTTTGCATGTCAAGCAAAGTTTCCCCTTTAAAATTAGTCGTGGCATGTCACTGGATGGGTTAGTAATAATGTTTATTATCTATCGGATATGCCTGAGAATTTGAGTATTATACTTCAAATGGCCATTGCGGGCATTTTAAATACATAATTAGCGGCTCGTATTCAATCCGTAAACTTGAAAACATGACCATTACCAAAGGCTGGCAAGACAAAGTAATTAACCTCGAGAAAAGTGTCACCTGGAAAGCATGAGCTTTTTCACGTATTTTAGGTTCCCAACATAGAATATTATGGGTGATATGCAGTATAATGCCGACCAAAACATGTCTAAACCCTTCCAACTTTGTGTTGCATCACCCACTGCCCACCCCGCCCCCGTTTGAATTTGAACAGAGCAGGAGGGCTGTATCATGCAAGTCAAAGCTGCTATGTTTACAGGTACTGCAAATGAGAAGGAATTCTTGTAAAAATAGGAATGTTTCGAGACTAAACAGGCTCCTAAAAGCAACCATTTTGAGTGGGTATGGTGTACTGCTCTGCTAGCCTTTAGGACATGCAGTGCAAACAAATGCAGTTCCGGTCCGATGGTGGGCAACCAAACAATTTGATCAACAATGTCATGAATTAAAGATTATTTGTAATAGAATGGCTGCCACCTCAAACAAAGGAAAGCAGCGTGAACAGAGACAGTACCCAGGACGGGAAGTCGTAAACACAAATAGACAGCTGAACACCACAACCAGCCCTTGCAAGAAGCTGAACACTACAATGCCAGAAAGAATTTCAGGCTTATTAAGGGGGATTAGTTGGGAATTCAATTAAACTCTGTGCTCCTGACCGACCTTCTGACTATCGGAGCAGAGTAAAGTCGGTAACTAAAACGAGCAAGGGAGGGGCGAGAAGGACGGCAGAAACAATGCCGGCAAGAGGGTCCTGGAGCTTGTTGTTTTAGGCAGAGGAAAAGAAAGAAATAATGAAGCAAAACAACGACAGTGACGTGCACCCACTCGCTGGTTATGAAGAACGGGGGGTGCAGAGGGAGATTAGAGGGCTTGAACTGAAGGGCGAGGGAGAACACACTGACGCAGATGCCGACAGACGGCTCATGTGGTCAAACTGAGAAACCTTTCAGAGTATATTAGTTTCTGGTCTAGCAGCTGTGCTCTTCCAACAAAGAATTCTTCGAGCAAGTGGCAGACAAACAACCCACCCTGCTTAGAACCCGTGATCGGGCGCCGCCATGTTTGAAGAGAACACCTCCACAACACGCTCGCGGCCAAGCTGAACAAAGCCTTTGAGCCTCACGCTGAGGTATTCACACTAAGTTATCGCACTTCCAGTCACAAAAACAAAGCAGTTAAACCTCGCTCTTGTGTATGGTATAGGATTACACATAGATGCTCTGCACATCTCTTTCAAAAGTGAATTAAATAAAATGAGAAATTTAAAAACCATAAAGAAATGGATGTTTACAACAGTAAATGAAAATAATGGGTGGTTGTGAAAGGTGCTCAAATCCCAGAAAATTAATTTCCCTTAACAGGAAGAGTAAGTAGCAGCAAGGACAGCGCGAAGTTCCACAACTTGAATACAATCAGGACATTGCAGGAGTTCGACTCCTAGGACTAATTTATCATAAGATTTGTTTTCATTTTTACAGCTTCAAAAACAGTTTACAACAAGCATTGGCCGCGCGGCGTGAAAGTAATCGCGAGGGAAGCCATATGGCGCCTGATCGCGCGTGCACGCTCGCGTGAACGCAAGCTGGTCGCCAGCAAAAGCCACCGTTTGCACTTCCAAAACCCGCTTACTAAAACTCTCGCCAGGGCAGCGCATCCGCTGGCTCAGGCGAGACCTAAAAAAGGAGGTGCAGTCCACATACAGAAACAAGCACTGGCATAGCCAATAGGTCTCGCCTTTGGGACCTTTTAAGTGTTTAACCATGCAACAGGTGATGTTGTTGCACCAAGGATATTGTGCTGCATAACTAAATACTTATAAGGTCCCAAAAGCGAGACCTATTGGCTATGCCAATGCTTGTCTTTCTATTCTGGCGTTTTATGAGACAACTCCTCTGTTCTGAATCAAATAGATGCAGCACCCATTTTGCTTTCATTTTTCTTGCGTTACGTTAGTCTTCGAGTATTTAATACAATTGTGATTAAAATGCAACAAACTATAAACTTCGAGCACCGCATTTCGCGTTCTGGACATTTTCTCCTACTTACCAATTTGTCTCTGGTGCTACATTTATTAAGACCTACCGCAGCCAGCGTAGGCAGTTATCGTTCACGTCCGTGTGTTGGTTTGAGTCAGGCATTTGTTTGGCCACGTGACGCAGGCTGGGCGGAAAACTAGAGTTGGAACTGGGGGGATGGCGGCTACAAGCCGTAAATACTGATGGGGTGGGGGAGGGTCAGAGGTGTTTGACCCCAAGGGTGCGTACTAAAGGATGTGACCAGCGTCTCTGGAAACAAACTGTTGCCTTCCCACTCCAGCTATGAAGTAGTGACACTCGAACACCGTAAAAGGGGTACTTTGGGGGTGAGTTCAGATAAAAAGGACAGTAAAAAGTGGAGTAACGTGACAAATTAATAGTTGTTTCCTTACTGTTTCGCAGCCAGTAAAATTAACACAACTCCCTGGGGCTTGATATACAAGGTTACACGATGATTCAATGCCATCGATGACGTACTGCTCCAACCCTTGGGATTCGCTTAACAACTACATGCACTGTGGGACTTTTAATTTTAGTTCTTTTCAAATTAACTTGCGCACATAAACGCAATGATTTGTTTAAAAAAAAAAAACTCCATGGCTGGAATATTACGTTACTCCAGTATTGGAGCTTTCATAGATTCCCATGCTTAGAATCATTCCCCGTCGTCGAGATGGGAGTCTCGGTAAAATAAAATAGTAGTAAATAACTATTACAAAGAGAAACAGGCCTAGGCCTGAACTCATTTTGCAACCAGACCATGTCTTTTTGTAAAAGAGACCAAAAGAACAGGCAACCAATCAGAGTAGCCTCACCCTCTAGAACCTTGGTGAAAGAACCTCAGCCCCTCAGATTTTCTACCGCACGTTGTGCTACAGGGAGTCTCCTTGAGCTTTGCTCTATTTGAACTCTTTCAACTGTTTTTTCTAGCGTTTTTTCTTCAGGTTTTCTCTCTAAAGCCTGTGGAAATGTCTGATAAAGGGAAGAAAGCTTTATTTCAGGCTTGTGGCAAGAAGAGGCTATATGTTGAAGATAGACATAAGGACTGCATATATTGCCTCTACCCGGATCACAAGGCTGCGGAGTGCAAGATTTGCCGCACCTTTTCCACCAAGACTCTCCGGGACCGTGAGGGTCGATCTGTTAACCTGGCTCCACAGACTGAAGACCAGGAAAGATCCACTGTCAAGCGAGAGTGAGGAGTCGTCTTCTGTCGCCTCATCAAGAAGGTCAGTCAAAAGGGTAGGAGTTCCCCTTCACCATCTGTGGATTCCCCCTCTAAGGCCTCAAAAAAGACCCTGAAGGAGTCTGAGGTTCAGGGTCCTATCAAATCTCCTCACTGCGGTGTAAAGGAGAGGGAAGGACTAAGTACACCACCTGCGACAGTCCCTGGCCAGGACAAATCTTTTAAAAAACCCTCTTCACAGTCTTCTGGAAAGAGTGGTCATTCGTCATCGACGCTGCGCAAGCCCTCGGCGAGCGAACCCTCCAAAATCGCAGGCTAAAAGTGCTCCGGCGTCGGCGGGAGGGTCGGCGACCTCTTCTATTCCGGTGTCGACGGGCTCGTCGGCGAGCACTTCTTCTAGAGCGGCGAAAATTTCATCGACGATGGCGTCGGCGATGGCGTCGACGACGAGAGTGTCGTCGACTATGGCGTCGACGACGAGAGTGTCGACGACGACTGCGTCTACACTGGCGGCGACTTCAGCAGGGACATTGACTGTCTCGTCGGCGATGTCTACGACACCCATCATGTCGACGACGGTCTGCACACCTCTTCCGTCGACGGTGGCTCCATCTGCATCCTCGTCTACGGTGATTCCGTCGACACTGTCGTCGACGAAGAAATTACGCTTCGGCGTCGACGGATCCGTCGACGGCGGCGTCGGCGGAAAAATTTCCATCTTTGTGAGAAGAAGACAAATATCACCAGAAATGACGTCCCCTAGAATGGTGGATTCTTTACCTCCTGCATTACTTCTCGAGGAGGAGGAGGACTCTGATGGAGGCTATAGTCATTTTGGGGATGCCAATAGCCCTTCTCAGCTTATTGTCAAATGTCAGGAGACGGATTCGGAGGGTTATTATCAAGATCAGTCATACCAACAACCCTTTGCACGTCAAGAGAACACTCAACAAGAGATGATGTCTGTACCAACTTCTCTTTTGGCGGATTTACAGGGGATGCTTTTGGACTATCAACGGAGATGTTCAACTCGTACTCCACCTCCACAACCCGCTCTCTTGTCCTCAACTCTGCCTCCTCCTCCTGATACGGTGAGGAGTTCACCACCTCCATCTGCTCGACTGCATACCCAATTTCATGCATCTTCTGATGTCCTTCCTCCAGATCAACACCAGGATGTCTCCTCTGAGGAAGAAGAGGGAGAGCTGGTTAATCAAGATCAAGGTGATGAATGGGATGATTATGTAATCCCTGATCCCGCTTCTCCGGCTCCGGCCCCGATTGATTCTCCCCTGCTGACATTGGGGTTTTCACAAATTGATGGAGAGAGCGTCTCTACATTTCGAGCTTGCTATGCCCTCACTCCAAACAGAGTGCTTTCTTTATGATTTTAAAGAACCAAGTAAGAGAGTGGTGCGATCTATTCCTATCGTGGGGCATGTCTGGGAAGAAGGCATTAAAGTCATGAAGAACCCGGCCACTGTAGTTCCAGTCTTGCCGCGTCTGGATAAGAAGTATAAGGCTCCAAATGACAGCCCAGCTTCCTTGACGGGTCAGCCACGACCCGACTCGGTCATTTCGCAAGCAGCGCAGAGGAAGTCAAGGAATCCTTCAGCGCCGTTATCTACACCACCGGACAAAGAGGGCAGACGCCTAGACAACGCGGGGAAAAGGTTCTCCTCCATGGCCAGCCTTGTCATCAGAGCTGCGAACGCTTTAGCAATTCTTGGAAGATACGACCGCCAGATGTGGTGTGACCTTGCGCCTTACCTGGACCAGTTATCTGATCCTTCCAAGTCGGAGGCAAAGAAGATCTTGCAAGAAGGGGAGGTTACGTCCACTGAGGTCATCGATTGCGCAATGGACATTGCCACAACAGCTTTCCGGTCCCTGGCTGGTGCAGCTGTGCTTCGTCGCCAGGGTTGGCTAAAGGCCACGTGGTTTCGTCCTGAGATCCAGAATAAGATCCTGGATCTTCCCTTTGACGGAGAGGAATTGTTCGGCAAGCACATAGGCGATACCCTTCAAAACATCAAGAAGGATACGGAGACTGCTCGGTCCTTGGGGACCCTTCAATACAAAAAGCGCCATTCCGTGGAGCGAGAGGCAGAGGAGCTCCATCCTATAGGGGATCTTACCAACAACAGAGATACTCCTCTTATGGCTCCACACAACAATCTTACCGTCCTTATCAGAGGCAAGGCCAGACGTCGACTTTCTCTAGAGCAAACACTAGAGGGAAGCAGAATCGTCCCGGACGGGACGCCCCTAAGAGACAATAGCGGCGATCTTGCTCTTTGCGCTGTGCCCTCCTCTTCCTCCAAGACATCTGTAGGAGGCAGGGTATCTCAATACCTCCAAAACTGGGAACGTATAACAGATCGTTGGGTCCTGAACATCATTCAGTGTGGTCACACTCTGGAGTTCACTCATCTTCCACCATCCAAGGCCCCTGCCGCCAACTCCAGTAAAACACCTACATCTCCTCCGGCTGGAAGTCCATCAGTTTCTGATCAAGGGAGCAGTGGAGCCGGTCCCTCTCTCACAGAGAGGAAAGGGGTTTTATTCCAGATTTTTCTGGTGAAGAAAACATTGGAGAAATGGCGCCCCATTCTAGACCTCAGGGAGCTCAACACTTATCTCACGAAGCTATCGTTTCGGATGGTATCTCTCCAAGACCTTCTACGTCTTCTCAACAAGGGAGATTTTATGGCCACTCTAGACCTAGAGGATGCGTATTTCCACATCCCCATTCATTCGGCCCACAGGAGGTTTCTACGTTTTACAGTCGCCAAGAGCCATTACCAGTTCAAAGTGCTGCCGTTTGGTCTTCGCTCAGCTCCGAGAGTTTTCTCCAAGGTGCTGGCACCAGTAGCAGCTTTCCTCAGGAAGCAGCATTTCCAGGTCTTTCCTTACCTGGACGATTGGTTGCTAAAAGCTTCGTCCAGGGAGGCAGCAGAGGAAGCGGTCAATGCTTGCACTGGTCTCTTCTCCAATCTGGGCCTCACTCTCAACAACGCCAAGTCTTCTCTCCTTCCGTCCAGGAAGGTTCAATTTCTGGGAGCAGTCTTGAACACATCTCTCAACAAGGTTTTTCCATCTCTGGACAGACAAAGAAATCTAATTTCCATGGCTCATTTAGTGCGAGGAAGAAAGTGTCTTTCTGTTCGCCGATTCAAATCCCTTCTAGGGATGATGTCATCATGCATTCCTTTAATACCTCATTGCAGACTGAGAATGCGTCCTTGCAGGAGCACCTAAACTTGCAGTGGAAGCAGGTGACAGGTTCTTTCGACGACCAGCTAGTGATCACTCACGCAATGAAGCGAGCCATCCTCTGGTGGACAAGAATAAGGAATTTGTCCCAAGGTCTATCCTTCGTAAACACTCCAGCGCCTCAAGTGGTGACGACGGATGCCTCTCTGGAGGGTTGGGGCGCAGTATTGCAGGATCTGCAGGTCAGTGGTCATTGGCTGCCGGAACATCGCCTCCTACACATCAACATCTTAGAGCTTCGAGCGATTCGCCTAGCCCTTCAGGCTTTTCTTCCAAGATTGCAGGGGTTGTCGGTTCTTGTCCGGACGGACAACACCACAGCCATGCATTACATCAACAAGGAAGGCGGCACCAGGTCCTTCCCCTTGTCACAAGAAGCCCAGGCGATTTGGGAGTGGGCTATCCTGCACAGAATTTCTCTGAAAGCAGAACACTTGCCAGGAGTGCTCAACGACAAAGCGGACTGGCTCAGCAGGCTGAAATCGGTCACCCACGAGTGGGAACTGGATCAAGCTACGCTGGACAGAGTCTTTCACCGGTGGGGCAGACCCTCCATAGACCTGTTTGCCACACCAGAGAACAGGAAATGCCGGTCTTACGCCAGCAGGCTACACCATCGAGGGTCTCTGGGGAATGCGCTTTCGATCGCTTGGTCAGGCGCATTTGTATACGCTTTTCCCCCCATTCCGCTGATTCCCAGGTTGCTCATGAAGATGAAATCAGAACCGTGCAAGATGATCCTCATAGCTCCAGCATGGCCGAGACAGTTCTGGTTCACCGAACTTCACCTTCTCTCCTTGGATCGTCCTCACCCATTGCAGCAGATTCCGCACCTCCTCACGATGTTTCAGGGTCAGGTTTGGCACCCGGATCCTCGCTCGTTACAGCTCTCAGCTTGGCTCCTGAGCAGCGAGAATTTCTGGACTTAGATCTTCCAGAGGAGGTTAAAGATGTCCTTTCGCAGGCGAGGGCTCCTTCCACTAACAAAACTTACCGCTTGAAATGGAAGCGATTCTGCATCTGGTGTCATGGAGCAGGGTTGGATCCTTTCCGGTCGCATCCACACCAGGTTCTTCCTTATTTCCTGTCCTTGGCTAAAGCAGGTTTGGCTCACTCTTCCATTAAAGTGCACCTGGCAGCGGTCTCTCGCTTTCGGCGCACCTCATCTGGGCCGTCCCTGTGGTCAGCCAGAATTGTTCAGCAATTTCTCAAGGGCCTCTTCAGAGTATTTCCACCAGTGAGACCTCCACCTCCCACGTGGCATTTGAACTTAGTTCTTTCTCAACTAATGAGGCACCCATTCGAACCTATTCATCGAACGGATTTAAAGTTCCTCTCCTGGAAACTTTCTTTGTTGCTGGCACTGACTTCAGCTAGGAGGATTGGAGAATTGCAGGCTCTTACAATTCAGGAACCTTTTCTTCAGTTCAAAAACAATACAGTGATCATGAGAACTAATCCTAAATTCATTCCTAAAGTGCCTTCTACTTTTCATCTCAACGAGCCAGTGATTCTTAAGACCTTCTTCCCTCAGCCTTCTTCTCCTGCTGAGAGAGCTCTTCATTCTCTGGACGTACAGAGGTGCCTGAAATTCTATTTAGACCGAACTAAGTCCTTCCGTAAGACTTCTCAACTTTTTGTGTCATTTAGCGCTCCCCGCAAGGGTTTTCCCCTTTCCAAACAGGGGATAGCTCGGTGGGTTGTTAGCGCTATTCGATTCTGTCATACAGCAGCGGGCAAACCCCTGGAGGGTAGAGTCCGGGCTCATTCCACAAGGTCTGTGGCATCCTCTACGGCTCTGTTTGCTGGTGTCCAGATTAAAGACATTTGTAGAGCTGCTACCTGGAGCAGCACTCACACATTCACGAAACATTACTGCCTGGACGCTTCACTGCGAGATGACACGGCTGTGGGCCAAGCAGTTCTGAGGAACCTATTCCAATGAGTGGTGAGCTTTCCTTTGCATCCCTCCTTCCTTCTTTTTACCTTTTACACATTTTATCTTGTTTCTGAATTCATTTGCTATTACCCTGTTTATGGCATAGTCAGTGGTAACTATCTTTCTGCATATTATTCATGTAGAAATATGTTTTAACAAACATTTATCAAAGGGTTATGCTCCATTACAAAATGTGTATATATATATATATATATATATATATATATTTACTGCTAGCTACTCTGATTCTAAGCATGGGAATCTATGAAAGCTCCAATACTGGAGTAAGAAAACAAGTTACTTACCTGTAACTTTGGTTCTCCATTATTGGAAGCTTTCATAGATTCCCATGCGATCCACCCTCCTCCCCTGGGAAAGCTCAGCCTCTTTCGACGTGATTATTGTACAACGTACACGAAAATCTGAGGGGCTGAGGTTCTTTCACCAAGGTTCTAGAGGGTGAGGCTACTCTGATTGGTTGCCTGTTCTTTTTGGTCTCTTTTACAAAAAGACATGGTCTGGTTGCAAAATGAGTTCAGGCCTAGGCCTGTTTCTCTTTTGTAATAGTTATTTACTACTATTTTATTTTACCGAGACTCCCATCTCGACGACGGGGAATGATTCTAAGCATGGGAATCTATGAAAGCTTCCAATACTGGAGAACCAAAGTTACAGGTAAGTAACTTGTTTTCTTCCTTAACTTTACTTGCAGGGCACATCCGGATTGGGTCTCGGTGCTTTAAATACCACTGTGCAGATTAAGCAATTTAAAAACACATATTTTCTCATGCTTAAAAGGAGATGGAAAGAAGGTGTACTTGTAAACGCATGCTCACCCAAGGGTATCTTGGCGGTGAATAACAGATGCTTATTGTTACCCAACTCAAGGGTACTAATTTTATCGACCTCAGAAGGATGAAAGGCTGAGTGGCCCCACCGGGATTTGAACCCGTGACCATTAGGTGGAACACAGGCCACTACGGTGAAACATTAGTCTACTGAGCCATCAGATCAGGCTCCGCTGGGTCAGCTCCTTCAGAATTTAGGCCAGAGCGAGAGACTGACAAGCCACCAAACAATCTCCCTGCACAAAACTTGACACCGCTTCTAAACTGCAGAAGGCAGCTGACCCTCTTCCACGGCTGGACTGGCCTGTTCCTGCTCCTCAAACAGCTGTTGTGCGTGATTTGCACAACGCTCAGGGCAGGCGGCTGGCCACGGGTGTGAGAGGTAAGAGTCTACCCCTTTATCGACGCTCACTGTCCTTTGGGCTGCCTCTGAATCCACGCAGGGCCCCAGCGGCATATCATCTCTTCCACAAGCAGGGGTTAGGGCTGCTGCTGCGAGACTTTTCTTTCAGGTAGAGAGCCTGTGCCCAGGGAGTGAAAGGAACAGAATGTGTGGATAACAAGAGAAACAAAGCTAAAGGAGAGAGATAAAGGAAGCGAAAATAAGTAAGACGGGTATAACATCTTTTTTTATGTTTTTTGTGTTAGTGTTTTGCGGAGTTCACAACACCTTAAAGGGAAGCAAAGAGAAAGAGAAGAACATGGAATGGAGCACCTTGTGTGATGCGACTTACAGAGGGAAGGGGAGAAACACACCACAGGGGCAGACAAGCGAGGAGGGAAGATTGGGAGCAAAGAGGGAAGGGAGATGGAAATTTAGAACAAATTCAACTAGAAAATTGTTATGGCAGATGTAGCAGGGTGGTGGTGCGTATTCTTGCTTGTGGTGTCAGGAACCTTGCCTAGCACCTGAAATCCTAGCTTTCACACCTGACCGCAGTGTGTGATTCTGAGCTAGCATTCCCATGCGTGGCTACACCTTTTATCTCCCCAAAAAGAGAGGGCTTGCAAACAAGTTTACCATCGAGTGTAAAAGAGAGTATTAGCACCTACATGTAAATATTTTTGCCATTGTGTTATCAGGGAATAATTCTGCCGCTGATAAACAGGTCTGGCTTAGGTAAAACTGACAGACATATTAACTGTGCTGTTTTTGACTATACACCGTACTCTGGAATACTTGCCGAGAGCTTGTTTTGCTTTTTTTTTCTGGTGCTAATAATACCACCGTTTTCATTTTTTATTTAAGCTAAGTATCAGACAATCATCTATTGACTATATTAGCTGCAGGACCACACGCACGGCTGCTCCCCTCTAATTTACTTGGGCATCATTTGGTAGTTTTACAAAGCGCTCAAACTTCACAGCCACTGCCTCACGGCGCTGAGGTACTGCTGTTAGCTTGCAGTGGTTATGTGTTAGTTGAGCTCTTGGTTCCACGCTAGCAAGTCCCTCGGTCTGGTATGTAAGAGAGCCCTGTGGCTTGATTGACTCTTAAAGCAATATGGATACAGCGCCAAAGCAGACGCTACACACGGAACTGCTTCTAGGCGCTGAAGCGGTGTTATTGTGACCCCTCGTACTGGTACTTCTTTGTACCAACCTTGGGAAGATGAGAGGCTGAGCGGAGCAGGTTGGTTCGGACCCGCGGTATTCCGACTATCCCCCGCGTTATGCTTTTTTGCGTAGTGTCAAACTCAGCTCTCCACATTGTGCGCTTTGTACAGGGGCGAATGTTCACGAGGAAGGGGCGGGAGAGACCCGGTGACCCCTACATAGTGCATTCCTAGGTTGGTGTCTGTTCTGGGGGTTCAGTGGATGTGTGTGTGTACCATTACTGGCTGCTCTGGTGCATGTAGCCATAAATATTGTATGTGTTCTTCATGAGCAAACTCCCCACCCCCTCCCCCCACAAAAAAAAGGGTAACCGAGCGCATGCCGCGCTGCTTATTAAAAGCATCAAACATTGAAAAATAGCGGCGCCGAGTAAAAGGCGGACCGGGCGCATCACCCTGATCGGCGAAAACACTGAGGTTGTTGGGGGTACCTGCCCCTCCGCCCCCACCCCAAGGTCGAAGCTTCAAAGGCAGACATCGACCGGTGCCACACTTACACCCGGAGCGCATTCCTCCGGTACGCGGTTCACAATCTCATTACTACAGTTACTTCCGCTCGTCGTCTGTTTATCAGAGCGACCCACATCATTGCACGCCGTCTCATTATCGCAGGCCCCATGGTCTCATTTATATATCCACCCCCAACAACCCCGAGTTTATTGACTTCCGGACACCCGAATGACGCCACCAACGGCAACTGGCATTAGGTTGGGATAGTGTGCCCCCCCCCCCCCGTATCCGACCTCTTTTCTCAAACAAAAGCCCCGAATGTACACACCCGCCGGCATAGGCGCTAGGCTAGTGCCTGCCTGAAGCCGACCTTACCCACTAACACGCTTGTAAGTTATCGGTGTACGCCCCCTCTCCCGTGCATTCCTGCCAGCCTTGCACCCTTTAAGACAAGCGACTCCATATGAATAAAAGCTACTCCAAGCCGGCATCCAAAACAAGATTGGGGGGGGGGGGGGCTGAGCGTTTTCTTTCCTAACATTAGAGCCCAGTGCGCCATTTCTACTATGACCGACAGAGAAAAGTGTTACTTTACTCCGATATCAATATTCCTCGTTATCCACGCCGAGGCCGCTTGTCTTTCATGTCTGATTCAGAGCCGCACAGCACGCCGGAAAGTTGCCCCCGCCTTCCCTATTGCTCCCCTCTCACCGGCTTTGATCCCGCCCTTACGAGGCTCTAAATCCGTGAATCTGACCCCCTCCCCTAACACAGCCCCTCCTTCTCAAATGCCTCTAGGGGCCCTCACCATGCGCTCTCCCTGAAACAGACCAGACCCATTTAACAAGCGGAAACATGAGCCACCACTACACGCCCCCAGTAGGTAAGAAAATGCCTCACGACAGCCGAAAGGCAGACGATCCAGTCCGGATGGGCTGGACGAAAAGGAGAAAGGGCAGTGGCCAAGAAGCATCATTTTCAATTGGATGCCAGCGTTTACCATAAACCCTGACGCGACCCAATGAAAATGATGGGCGGGGCTTCAAGTCCCCTTCTGAAATCTCCTCATCTACAATATATCTCGCCAGAGCGAGCAGCGCATGCGCTGCAACGCTAGGCGAGACCTGAAAAGGATAGAGACTGCCAAAGTCATGGGTGCACTGCAGACCCGAACACCCAGGTCTGCCCTCCGCAAACAGCAGGTGAGAGAAGGCCCTAAATCATTCACTCCTACTTAGAGGCAGTGACCTCACCCAAAGGCAGTCCTTTCAGGGCACTCGGGGACCCAAGTTTTTTTGCAGTGGTAGAGGTGGCTCCATCACACAACACCTGTCGAAGGAAGATTGAGGTTATTCCTTCCTTAGTGGGAGGAAATAACCTCCGACAGATTGGTGTTCTCTGCTGTACAGCAGGGGTACTGCCTGGATTTCACTTCATCTCACCAAACATACCACTTTGTTGTTAAATATTGAGTTAAGGCCATCTACAACTGTTACAGGAAGAAGTGCAAGCTCTCTTCACCAGAGTTGCCTTCATACTGATGCCCCCACACCAGCTGAGTGAGGTAGTTTACTCCCTGTACCTCCTGATCCCTAGGAAGGATGGAACCCTGTGGCCTATCCTGGACCTCAGGTCTCTAAGCTGCTACTGAACGTAATTCCGCTGCTCTGCACAGGAGATCACATAAGATCCACACACATGAAAGACATCACCGCTATCTGCACTTTGTGGTGAGTGTTCATCACTCCCAATTCCAAATTCTACCCCTTGTGGTCACAACAGTCACAAGTGTAGGTATGAAATACCTAGCAGTCATAGCTGCACATTTGCAAAAACGCAATTCACATCTTTCCTTAACAGGACGATTGGCTGGTAAAAAGTGCTAGCCGAGAGCAATGTCTAGAACGCACTCAGATGGCAGCATCACTGTTACACAAAATGTGGTATCTTAAGCCACAGCAGATCCAACCCCTTCTAGGGTCTGTGCTAAATGCTGTCACAGAGGCCTCACTCATAGGTGTGGAGCACTTCTCAACCACATGACTGATTCCTCGACACTACAATAACAGAGTTGCCATATCAATTATCTGGAACTCATAGCAATCAGATTGCCAGTCAGATTTTTATAGACTCATCTGAGTCAAAACAATCCTTAGAAAAATGGACAACCCGACTGCAATATGCCACATCCTGAAGACGAGGGTGGGGGATACGAGTGCACCAGCTGTCAGCTGTATCTCAAAACATTTGGCAATTGGGCCATTCTGAATTTCATTGAGCTCCTGGTGGAGCATTTGCCGTGGTGGACAACGACTGCAGACATGTCATAGAGGACACATCATCAAGTCCATGAATTGGAGATGAATCCCCAGGCGCTTCAACTGTACTTTTATTAATGGGGCATTCCCTCAATCTACCTGTTAAGCATTGCACAAAAGAACAAAACCTTGCCTCCAGGTACCCACACTCAGGGGCAATGCATTGTGAATTAAATGGTCAGGGATATTTGTCTATGCTTCTCCACCACTGCCTCTTAGCCCATATGTTGTGCAAAAAATTAGAAAAGTATCCTTGGCCCTCATTTTGGTGGTAATACTGGTCGAGACAGCCCTGGTAAATGTTGATACATCCTCGTGAACAACTTCTGCTGAGACCAGATCTGCTGACTGCTTCAGGGTGGGCTCAGACAATCTGCCTTCAGGCAGCTGAATCTGGCTCCTGAGGTCTTAGTTTGGCTATCTCAAACTTCAACGAAGTGTATTCCAGGGCTGCGTGAAGCAGGTAAACTTACCACACATGCTTCTATGTAGCAACATGGACAGGATTTGTCCATTACAGTTTGGGTAATGAAATACACTCCCTTTAAGCAGCTGTGCAAGAGATTATCTGCTATATTTAACGTCAGCAAAAAGTGGGGTTGCATAATCCTCTGATCATTTAAATTTAGCTGCAGTATCTTTCTTCATGTAAAGAGGAAAACATTTGTTTCTTCATCGTAGGATCTTCATTGATGGTTATAAACACTACAATAATTCCACGCTGCCTGCATGGGCCATGGAGCACTTTTTCATATATGAACAATCCATTTTAAAATCCTATAAGGTGTTCATGTCCATCTGGTTTCATGATTCTGCCACACACTGGAGGACTGCCAGCTTAGTTGGCCTGCTTTCCAGGTACAGCAGGGCACACTTTGATGAGATGGAGGAACTTCTCCAGCACCTCCTTGGGCTGTATAGGCAGTGTAGGCAAGAGCTGGTTACAGAGGGCAAGACTATCTCAACTGCCACCATCCACTGCACTCTAGACGCAGCCGACACTGCGGTAGGGGGTGGGGGGGGGGGGTTAATACAAGCATCCTGATCAGGCATCCCTCCTGGCTCTGTATCTCTGGCTTCAAGTCAGAAGTACAACATCATTTACTAAACCTGCCATTCGAGGGTGAACCCCTCTTTGGACCACAGGTGGGCCAGATGCTTGAAAAACTCAAGAAAGACACGGACTCAGCCAAGGTGATGGGTGTACTTCAGACTTCCCCTCCTTGAGGGTCCTTTCACACGGCACAGTACAGGGTAGGCAGTAAGATCACTGCCCCAAACTCTTCCCCCTTCTGCCAGACGAAGCAACAGCAATACCACCAAAAGTCAATACAGGGGTATCATGAGGAGGTTACAGAGGTAACAACACCAGGGCTAGGGGCAAAGGAGGCTCAGCCAAAAAAGCGCCCCCCTTCAAGCAGTGACTACCTTCCACCTTCCTGATTACACTACTTCCGTCAGGGAAGACTACAGCGGTTTCTCACACGCTAGGATGAGATAACCCCTGGCTATTGGGTCCTCTCCATTATAAACCAAGGATACCACCTAGGGCTCACGACAACCCCACTAAATATTCAACCCCACAAAAACACCCTCCCCGCAGAACACTAGTGCCTTCATTAGGAAGAGGTTCAGGCGCTAATCCTCAAAGGCGCAATAGAACCAGGGGCTTTGTGGCATCTCGGCAAGCAGGTGTACTCCCTGTACTTTCTTAGCCCAGAGAGGATATGTCTCTAAGGCTAATATTCAACTTCAGACCTGTCAACAAGTAGATCCTTTCAGAACATTTTCACATGGTCACTGTGCTGGATGTCATCCCTCTGCTGCAGCAAGGTGACTTCATGACTGCCCTTGATCTGAAGGACAAGGCTTACCCCAGTCATGCAAGAGTACAAGCATTCCAGCGGTTAACTGCCTCGTTTTCAGCCTAATCGTCAATTGATATTCAGAACAGTTATGTGCCTTTTTGGAATGATTGCCTCATGCATAGCCTAAGTCCCCTATGCTATGCTTCACAAGTGTGCGTTCCAGTGATGTCTTTCAGAACAAAGGTCACAAGTGAAGGGTCACTGGGAGGATCTAGTGTTGATACGGGTTAGCATCTATCTCTCTCTCTCCAGTGGTGGAACAGCAGCAATCTGTTGCAGGGCCGGCCCTTCATAGACCCGGTTCCGCAGGTGACCATCACCACGGACGTCTCACTCTCAGGGTGGAAAACGCATCTTCAGCAGCTGGCCATTTAGGTAACGTGATTGCCACAAACAAAGGGGCCTCCACATCAATTGCCTCGAGCTCCTGACTATCCAGCGGGCTCTCAAGGCCTTCTTTCACCAGGTTTCAGCACTAGGTAGTCTTGATAAAAACAGACAACATGACCAGCATGTATTCTCTCCAAAAGCAAGGCTGCGCACAGTCATTGCATCTGTCAGCGTTAGCACGAAGCATTTGGCATTGGGCACTTCACCACTGGATACACCTGCTGGCAGAGTACCTTCTGGGAGTGGACAACGATTTTGCAGGCCTACTCAGCAGGATGCAGCAACAAGTCTACGAGTGGGATCTCAACCCACAAGTCTTACTCTTATACTTCCGCTGTTTGTTGCACTGTCCATGGGCAATGCTCTATGGATGAATTGGTTTGGGATCTTTGCCTACGCTTTTCTTCCTCTCCCACTTATTCCCTATGTGGTTTGGAAGCTTCAGCAAACTTTCCTCACTCTCGTCCTGGTGACTCCCACGTGGACCAGACAACCATGGTTACTCCAGTATTGGAGCTTTCATAGATTCCCATGCTTAGAATCATTCCCCGTCGTTGAGATGGGAGTCTCGGTAAAATAAAATAGTAGTAAATAACTATTACAAAAGAGAAACAGGCCTAGGCCTGAACTCATTTTGCAACCAGACCATGTCTTTTTGTAAAAGAGACCAAAAAGAACAGGCAACCAATCAGAGTAGCCTCACCCTCTAGAACCTTGGTGAAAGAACCTCAGCCCCTCAGATTTTCTACCGCACGTTGTGCTACAGGAGTCTCCTTGAGCTTTGCTCTATTTCAACTCTTTCAACTGTTTTTTCTAGCGTTTTTTTCTTCAGGTTTTCTTTCTAAACCCTGTGGAAATGTCTGATAAAGGGAAGAAAGCTTTATTTAAGGCTTGTGCCACTTGTGGCAAGAAGAGGCTATATGTTGAAGATAGACATAAGGACTGCATATATTGCCTCTACCCGGATCACAAGGCTGCGGAGTGCAAGATTTGCCGCACCTTTTCCACCAAGACTCTCCGGGACCGTGAGGGTCGATCTGTTAACCTGGCTCCACAGACTCAAGTCCAGGAAAGATCCACTGTCAAGCGATAGTGAGGAGTCGTCTTCTGTCGCCTCATCAAGAAGGTCAGTCAAAAGGGGTAGGAGTTCCCCTTCACCATCTGTGGATCCCCCCTCTAAGGCCTCAAAAAAGACCCTGAAGGAGTCTGAGGTTCAGGGTCCTATCAAATCTCCTCACTGCGGTGTAAAGGAGAGGGAAGGACTAAGTACACCACCTGCGACAGTCCCTGGCCAGGACAAATCTTTTAAAAAACCCTCTTCACAGTCTTCTGGAAAGAGTGGTCATTTGTCATCGACGCTGCGCAAGCCCTCGACGACGAAGCCTCCAAAATCGCAGGCTAAAAGTGCTCCGGCGTCGACGGGAGGGTCGACGTCGTCTTCTTTTCCGGTGTCGACGGGCTCGTCGACGAGCACTTCTTCAAGAGCGACGAAAATTTCATCGACGATGGCGTCGTCGACGATGGCGTCGTCGACGATGGCGGCGACGGCGTCGGCGGCGACGGCGTCGACGACGGCGTCGACGACGATGGCGCCGACGACGAGAGTGTCGATGGCGCCGACGACGAGAGTGTCGACGACGATGGCGTCAACACTGACGACGACGTCAGCAGGGACATTGACTGTCTCGTCGACGATGATGTCTACGACACCCATCATGTCGACGACGGTCTGCACACCTCTTCCGTCGACGGTGGCTCCATCTGCATCCTCGTCTCACGGTGATTCCGTCGACACTGTCGTCGACGAAGAAATTAGCTTCGCCGTCGACGGAAAACATTTCCATCTTGGTGAGGAGAAGACAAATATCACCAGAAATGACGTCCCCTAGAATGGTGGATTCTTTACCTCCTGCATTACTTCTCGATGAGGATGAGGACTCTGATGGAGGCTATAGTCATTTTGGGGATGCCAATAGCCCTTCTCAGCTTATTGTCAAATGTCAGGAGACGGATTCGGAGGGTTATTATCAAGATCAGTCATACCAACAACCCTTTGCACGTCAAGAGAACACTCAACAAGAGATGATGTCTGTACCAACTTCTCTTTTGGCGGATTTACAGGGGATGCTTTTGGACTATCAACGGAGATGTTCAACTCGTAATCCGCCTCCACAACCCGCTCTCTTGTCCTCAACTCTGCCTCCTCCTCCTGATACGGTGAGGAGTTCACCACCTCCATCTGCTCGACTGCATACCCAATTTCATGCATCTTCTGATGTCCTTCCTCCAGATCAACACCAGGATGTCTCCTCTGAGGAAGAAGAGGGAGAGCTGGTTAATCAAGATCAAGGTGATGAATGGGATGATTATGTAATCCCTGATCCCGCTTCTCCGGCCCGATTGATTCTCCCCCTGCTGACATTGGGGGTTTTCACAAATTGATGGAGAGAGCGTCTCTACGTTTCGAGCTTGCTATGCCCTCACTCCAAACAGAGTGCTTTCTTTATGATTTTAAAGAACCAAGTAAGAGAGTGGTGCGCTCTATTCCTATCGTGGGGCATGTCTGGGAAGAAGGCATTAAGGTCATGAAGAACCTGGCCACTGTAGTTCCAGTCTTGCCGCGTCTGGATAAGAAGTATAAGGCTCCAAATGACAGCCCAGCTTCCTTGACGGGTCAGCCACGACCCGACTCGGTCATTTCGCAAGCAGCGCAGAGGAAGTCAAGGAATCCTTCAGCGCCGTTATCTACACCACCGGACAAAGAGGGCAGACGCCTAGACAACGCGGGGAAAAGATTCTCCTCCATGGCCAGCCTTGTCATCAGAGCTGCGAACGCTTTAGCAATTCTTGGAAGATACGACCGCCAGATGTGGTGTGACCTTGCGCCTTACCTGGACCAGTTATCTGATCCTTCCAAGTCTGAGGCAAAGAAGATCTTGCAAGAAGGGAGGTTACGTCCACTGAGGTCATCGATTGCGCAATGGACATTGCCACAACAGCTTTCCGGTCCCTGGCTGGTGCAGCTGTGCTTCGTCGCCAGGGTTGGCTAAAGGCCACGTGGTTTCGTCCTGAGATCCAGAATAAGATCCTGGATCTTCCCTTTGACGGAGAGGAATTGTTCGGCAAGCACATAGACGATACCCTTCAAAACATCAAGAAGGATACGGAGACTGCTCGGTCCTTGGGGACCCTTCAATACAAAAGCGCCATTCCGTGGAGCGAGAGGCAGAGGAGCTCCATCCTATAGGGGATCTTACCAACAACAGAGATACTCCTCTTATGGCTCCACACAACAATCTTACCGTCCTTATCAGAGGCAAGGCCAGACGTCGACTTTCTCTAGAGCAAACACTAGAGGGAAGCAGAATCGTCCCGGACGGGACGCCCCTAAGAGACAATAGCGGCGATCTTGCTCTTTGCGCTGTGCCCTCCTCTTCCTCCAAGACCTCTGTAGGAGGCAGGGTATCTCAATACCTCCAAAACTGGGAACGTATAACAACAGATCGTTGGGTCCTGAACATCATTCAGTGTGGTCACACTCTGGAGTTCACTCATCTTCCACCATCCAAGGCCCCTGCCGCCAACTCCGTAAAACACCTACATCTCCTCCGGCTGGAAGTCCATCAGCTTCTGATCAAGGGAGCAGTGGAGCCGGTCCCTCTCTCACAGAGAGGAAAGGGGTTTTATTCCAGATTTTTCTGGTGAAGAAAACATTGGAGAAATGGCGCCCCATTCTAGACCTCAGGGAGCTCAACACTTATCTCACGAAGCTATCGTTTCGGATGGTATCTCTCCAGGACATTCTACGTCTTCTCAACAAGGGAGATTTTATGGCCACTCTAGACCTAGAGGATGCGTATTTCCACATCCCCATTCATTCGGCCCACAGGAGGTTTCTACGTTTTACAGTCACCAAGAGCCATTACCAGTTCAAAGTGCTGCCGTTTGGTCTTCGCTCAGCTCCGAGAGTTTTCTCCAAGGTGCTGGCACCAGTAGCAGCTTTCCTCAGGAAGCAGCATTTCCAGGTCTTTCCTTACCTGGACGATTGGTTGCTAAAAGCTTCGTCCAGGGAGGCAGCAGAGGAAGCGGTCAATGCTTGCACTGGTCTCTTCTCCAATCTGGGCCTGACTCTCAACAACGCCAAGTCTTCTCTCCTTCCGTCCAGGAAGGTTCAATTTCTGGGAGCAGTCTTGAACACATCTCTCAACAAGGTTTTTCCATCTCTGGACAGACAAAGAAATCTAATTTCCATGGCTCATTTAGTGCGAGGAAGAAAGTGTCTTTCTGTTTGCCGATTCAAATCCCTTCTAGGGATGATGTCCTCATGCATTCCTTTAATACCTCATTGCGGACTGAGAATGCGTCCCTTGCAGGAGCACCTAAACTTGCAGTGGAAGCAGGTGACAGGTTCTTTCGACGACCAGCTAGTGATCACTCACGCAATGAAGCGAGCCATCCTCTAATGGACAAGAATAAGGAATTTGTCCCAAGGTCTATCCTTCGTAAACACTCCAGCGCCTCAAGTGGTGACGACGGATGCCTCTCTGGAGGGTTGGGGCGCAGTATTGCAGGATCTGCAGGTCAGTGGTCATTGGCTGCCGGAACATCGCCTCCTACACATCAACCTCTTAGAGCTTGAGCGATTCGCCTAGCCCTTCAGGCTTTTCTTCCAAGATTGCAGGGGTTGTCGGTTCTTGTCCGGACGGACAACACCACAGCCATGCATTACATCAACAAGGAAGGCGGCACCAGGTCCTTCCCCTTGTCACAAGAAGCCCAGGCGATTTGGGAGTGGGCTATCCTGCACAGAATTTCTCTGAAAGCAGAACACTTGCCAGGAGTGCTCAACGACAAAGCGGACAGGCTCAGCAGGCTGAAATCGGTCACCCACGAGTGGGAACTGGATCAAGCTACGCTGGACAGAGTCTTTCACCGGTGGGGCAGACCCTCCATAGACCTGTTTGCCACACCAGAGAACAGGAAATGCCGGTCTTACGCCAGCAGGCTACACCATCGAGGGTCTCTGGGGAATGCGCTTTCGATCGCTTGGTCAGGCGCATTTGTATACGCTTTTCCCCCCATTCCGCTGATTCCCAGGTTGCTCATGAAGATGAAAGCAGAACCGTGCAAGATGATCCTCATAGCTCCAGCATGGCCGAGACAGTTCTGGTTCACCGAACTTCACCTTCTCTCCTTGGATCGTCCTCACCCATTGCAGCAGATTCCGCACCTCCTCACGATGTTTCAGGGTCAGGTTTGGCACCCGGATCCTCGCTCGTTACAGCTCTCAGCTTGGCTCCTGAGCAGCGAGAATTTCTTGACTTAGATCTTCCAGAGGAGGTTAAAGATGTCCTTTCGCAGGCGAGGGCTCCTTCCACTAACAAAACTTACCGCTTGAAATGGAAGCGATTCTGCATCTGGTGTCATGGAGCAGGGTTGGATCCTTTCCTGTCGCAGCCACACCAGGTTCTTCCTTATTTCCTGTCCTTGGCTAAAGCAGGTTTGGCTCACTCTTCCATTAAAGTGCACCTGGCAGCGGTCTCTCGCTTTCGGCGCACCTCATCTGGGCCGTCCCTGTGGTCAGCCAGAATTGTTCAGCAATTTCTCAAGGGCCTCTTCAGAGTATTTCCACCAGTGAGACCTCCACCTCCCACGTGGCATTTGAACTTGGTTCTTTCTCAACTAATGAGGCACCCATTCGAACCTATTCATCGAACGGATTTAAAGTTCCTCTCCTGGAAACTTTCTTTGTTGCTGGCACTAACTTCAGCTAGGAGGATTGGAGAATTGCAGGCTCTTACAATTCAGGAACCTTTTCTTCAGTTCAAAAACAATACAGTAATCATGAGAACTAATCCTAAATTCATTCCTAAAGTGCCTTCTACTTTTCATCTCAACGAGCCAGTGATTCTTAAGACCTTCTTCCCTCAGCCTTCTTCTCCTGCTGAGAGAGCTCTTCATTCTCTGGACGTACAGAGGTGCCTGAAATTCTATTTAGACCGAACTAAGTCCTTCCGTAAGACTTCTCAACTTTTTGTGTCATTTAACGCTCCCCGCAAGGGTTTTCCCCTTTCCAAACCGGGGATAGCTCGGTGGGTTGTTAGCGCTATTCGATTCTGTCATACAGCAGCGGGCAAACCCCTGGAGGGTAGAGTCCGGGCTCATTCCACAAGGTCTGTGGCATCCTCTACGGCTCTGTTTGCTGGTGTCCAGATTAAAGACATTTGTAGAGCTGCTACCTGGAGCAGCACTCACACATTCACGAAACATTACTGCCTGGACGCTTCACTGCGAGATGACACGGCTGTGGGCCAAGCAGTTCTGAGGAACCTATTCCAATGAGTGGTGAGCTTTCCTTTGCATCCCTCCTTCCTTCTTTTTACCTCTTACACATTTTATCTTGTTTCTGAATTCATTTGCTATTACCCTGTTTATGGCATAGTCAGTGGTAACTATCTTTCTGCATATTATTCATGTAGAAATGTGTTTTAACAAACATTTATCAAAGGGTTATGCTTCATTACAAAATGTGTGTGTGTATATATATATATATATATATATATATTTACTGCTAGCTACTCTGATTCTAAGCATGGGAATCTATGAAAGCTCCAATACTGGAGTAAGAAAACAAGTTACTTACCTGTAACTTTGGTTCTCCAGTATTGGAAGCTTTCATAGATTCCCATGCGACCACCCTCCTCCCCTGGGAAAGCTCAGCCTCTTTCGACGTGATTATTTTACAACGTACACGAAAATCTGAGGGGCGGAGGTTCTTTCACCAAGGTTCTAGAGGGTGAGGCTACTCTGATTGGTTGCCTGTTCTTTTTGGTCTCTTTTACAAAAAGACATGGTCTGGTTGCAAAATGAGTTCAGGCCTAGGCCTGTTTCTCTTTTGTAATAGTTATTTACTACTATTTTATTTTACTGAGACTCCCATCTCGACGACGGGGAATGATTCTAAGCATGGGAATCTATGAAAGCTTCCAATACTGGAGAACCAAAGTTACAGGTAAGTAACTTGTTTTCTTCTCGACCCTTCTAGAAATGGCAATAGTTTCACACAAGAAGCTCCCCAATAGGCAGGGCCTTCTCATGTAGAACCAAGGCAAAAACTGACACCCCAACCCCATGCAGTGCAATCTGGCTTCTGAGGTCTGCTATCTCAGCCTTCCTCCAGAGTGCATGTCTGTCTTCAAAGAAGCACGCAGATCCACCATCTGGTCCTGCCAAGTGGAAAAGGTTTCATGTGATAGAGACTTATAGCGACAGATTCCTTACCTTTGAATATTCTCCATGCCTCAGACTTGATCCGGAAAATCTTGAAGAGTACCTCTGTGCACCAGTAGGTGGCGCCGATCGCTTTGCATCAGCAGCGCCGGATGCGACTTCCACTGCGCCTATATAGGCGCTGCCCAGCACGCTGATATCAGTTTCTTTATGTGACTCTTTCATGCCAGAAGCACTGAGCCAGGTCAGAAGGCTTATTTATCAGTGTACAGAAACTAAGGGCCTACAGGGACCTTTTAGGTAGGAAGACTGGTTCGCAGAAACATGGAGGCTGGGGGGGGGGGGGTCAGTAAGGAATCTGCGGCTAGATAGTCTCTACCAGATAAGGCTTTACCGAAGGTAAGTAATATGTGGAAAGAGTAATGCGTTACTCTTTCCGCGCCATCAACACAGATCCAGAAGAGCTACCTCAGTTATTTTTTGACTGCTTTTTTCAACTTTTTGTCAATCTTTTGAGCTTAAGGTCCCAGTGTACATTAAGGATGTTCCCTAAAACAAAAACAAAAACCTATGGGTTTTAAACCCTGTGGCGTGTGGAAGGTCCCAGGCATGCTCTTGGAGTCACTGTCATCGGCGATGTCTAAATCTTCGTCTGATAAGTCCCACAAGAAAACTGTGACCAAGAAGTTGAAATGCTCTTCGACTTCACTGCCCCAGTCCAAGTCATCAGACGAGGCGCGGGAACAACGCCACAAGTCTAGGCCCCGCTCCCACACTTCCCCCGCAAAGCCTGAATCTGGGTCCGCTCCATACCTCCCTGAATTTCCCCGAGCTACCCCAGCCTAACTGAAGGAATTTTATGAGGCTATGCACCTCATATTTGTGTGAGTCGACCCCTCTGGAGCTCCTTTGATCCACACGGGTTTGGAAATGCCCGACTGAATTTCAGTCGACAGGTTCGCCCACGCAACCGCTTGTGCCGTTTGAATCCATTCTTGCATATGGATCGGTTCCGGTCTCAAAGCCGCAACCTTCAGTGCTGCCAACCCCATTGTCTTTTCCGACTACGATACGGAGCCAGACCGACGTCGTCCAACATGGACTCTGGCGCCGACCGGATCAAGACCCTCCCAGTCCAGAAAAGCCATCGAGAGGGTGCAACCTTCAGAAAGAAGTAGGTTGTGGTTGCTATTCCCGCCACTTTCTGAAGCCGAGGAAGTCTGGACCCTACACCCTATTCTAAAACTGCACACTCAACTACTTCCTGAAAAAGGAGAAATTCAAAATGCTCATGTTAGCTCGGGTCCCGTCTGCCCTGTACCCTGAAGACTAGTTGGTAGCGTTGAACTTGCTGAACGCATATTTCCATGCACCTGTCCTAAAGGTCCACAGACATTATCTGTTGTTCACGGTAGCCCACGAGCACTTTGTTTGTTTGTTGTGCTCCACTTTGGCCTCTCCAGTGCCCCTTATGTGTTCACAAAAGAGATGGCAGTGATTGCAGTTCTTCGGCGGAGGTTAGGGGTTCAGTCATCACCAACCTCGACGACTGGCTGTTTAAGGTGGGCTTGCCTCAGGCCGGCGTCACCCTCCTCCAGACTACGACAGGCCACCTGCATTCGCTGGGATTCTCTTAGTGTGCCAGACTCACACCTGACTCCCCCTCTGACGTTCCCGTTCCTCTAAGCCAATCTGGGCAAAGTGCAGTTCCGCACCTATCCTGCGAATGGGCTTGTTAGGGATATTCAGGCTATGTTTCCAATATTTCAGCCCTATCCTGGATTTCGGTGAGACTGGCTCTGATGCTGCTGGGTGTTCTGGCCTCCGTCATCCTGCTGGTACAACATGCCCGCTGGCATATGCAGGTTCGACAGTGGGACGTGTGATGTCCCAGTGGGCGCAGTAACAGTGGAATGTCTCCGACCTGGTCCAGATATCGTAGGAAACTGTAAATGACCTACAGTGGTGGTTCACAAACCGAGATTGGGTCAGTGGCAGACCCCTTTCCCTTCCCCACCCAGATCTCAGTGATGACAAATGCGTCAATCCTGGTTTGGGGTGGCCATCTAGGAGACGTGATCAAATGACTCTGGTCTTCGGCAGAGTCTATGATCCACATCCACCTGTTGGAGTTGAGAGTGATTCGCTTGGCATTAAAGGTCTTCCTCCTAGGGGGGCGTGGTCGAGCCGTCGACCAAGATGGCCGCATGGCATTGAAGCTCCGGCGCTCAGAGCCCTATACACGGCAGGAACTGCCTTTACCGTGCGCTTCCCCTCGAGCTTAGCGGTCGAGGCCACTCCGGATGACCACCTGCAGGCCTGGGCCGAAAATACCCCTGATTGAAGATCCCGCAACGCTCCTGGGCCGAAGGTGCGGAGGCGGGTGGAGCTGCGTGGTGACCTGGCCTGCCTCGGAGGCCCCGTGGTGAGAGGGTCCACGGGCGAGCCTGAGGCCGGAGCAGCGGTGCTCCGCCGGGTCTCCCGCTGCCCCGCCCTGCACCTCTTCCTACCGAGGTAATGCTGGCCTCGCTGCTTAGGGACACGCCGGAAGACATTTGTGCATGAACCTGGGCCGAGTGTGAGGCCCGCGGCGCCCTGCGGCCTTACCCGTGAGCTCACTGCGTGTCCCCTGACTGCCACCGATCCGAGGCCGCACCTACGATCCCCCCCCCCCGCCTCAACACATTTGCCGAGGCTCCTGGTCACGTCTGCAGCAGTGACGGGAGTGAACTGAGGCTCTATGCATCTGGGGCCCGACCAGCAGGTAGCTCCGGTTGGGGGATCCGGCTGCAGTAGTGCAGTACTGGCGGACGACCTATCTGCGGCGCATTTCTCTAGGCAACGATTACTGCCCTATTGAGTAAGTGGGGCTAAATTTGACTTCTGGGGGCCCCGTGATTGGAACCTGGGGCAGTTCCTTTCCTCTGCCTGCGCCTGGGGGCCCCGACTGCGACATGGGACTGGGACCTCGGGGCCTTGATTATTTTGCTGCTCGCCGGAAGTGGGACCCCACGTTACTATCGGAGTGTCTCCGCAGCTGAATGCACGTTTGTAGAGCCCAGGCCTACCGCTACCAGGGTGGTGTATCTGCTTTTGTCCGCCTCCTTTTGTTTTTTGTTTTTTTGTTTTTATGCATGTGGCCGTGGGCCCTGGAGGAGACTTGGGCTTATGACCACTGGGCCTTGGTTATTTTGTTGCTCGCCGAGGGTGGGGCACCGCGTTCCTGCCTGAGTGCCTCCCGCAGCCCAACACACGTTTGTGGAGTCCAGGCCTACTGTTACCTGAGCGGTGGGTGATTCCTCCTCTCCGCCTCCCCCCCGAAGCACGACACCTGCCCGTTCTAAAGACAAATTCATTGGCTCAATACTCCATTGGAATATCGCGGGCTGCATCTAAGTGGGTTTCCCTACTAATTTTGAAGCGGAGGGCATCTATCTCGCCCCCCCCCCCACTAGTGGACTGGGTGAGGTGTGGGGCTCATACCTTTTCTGCTGTACTTTGGTCCTCATACGCTACAGTCAAGGGTCGTGGGGACCCCAAGCAACGGAAACTAAACTTTGATAAACAGGGGGCGTCCAATGACCATAGTGCCGAAAGAGGGGATGGCTCGGAACATGACGAGCTGCCGCAAGGACCAGACGGTACCGCAGCTATTATGGCGGAACTCTGAGCTGGATTCTGTGGCATTGATTCTAGGTTCGACTCCCTCACCTACCACCTCGATAAAATGGGGAAACGACTAGAACAACATGATGCCAGGTTGATCTGAAAGAAACACGTTAGTGATAGATTCCTTACCTTAGAATTACCCCCAGGCGTCAGACTGGATCCGGAAAGTTTTCGTTAGCAGTACCTCTGCGCGTCGGAAGGTGGCGTCGGTCGACTCCGCGTCCGTCGTCGGCATCGTGGTCGCCGGAATGACGTTGCGGCAGCTACTTAGACGCCGCCCTCGCGCGCTGACGTCAGTTCTTTATTTTTCCGCGCCAGCCAGCGCAGATCCGGGAAGAGCGGTACCTCAGTCATTTTTTGACTAAGTTTTTCTCGACTTTTGTCGACGTCTTTTTCGAGGGAAACGACCTTAATAACGAATCCCTAACAACGAGTGGGCTTAACAACGACTCCTAAACAACGAACTTTACCTCAACCACGACCTCTTTAACAACTACTGTACCTGAACCACGACCTCCTAAACAAATGGTAAGTGCCAATAATTAAAAGTTAATTTAGAAAAAAAAAGGATTAATAATATATTTTGGTAAGTGTCAATAATTAAATAGTTAATTTAAAAAAATATATATATATATTATGTATTTATTAAAAATGAATTTTTTAAGTAAATTAGTCTGTTTTAAATTTTGTAAAAAAGTAACAAATATTAGTTTTTTAAATAGATTTGTACATTTCCTTATTTTAATTACGCTGTCGTAATAATAGAGTTTGTATAAATTTAACTTGTTAGGCCAGTAGATGGCACTGTAGGTTTGTTTATCACTGACGCTATTCTGACCTGTGCTCGATGCGACTATTCTCTCTAGTTTTCACAGATAAAAAGGTCACAAAATGATGGCTGTACGTTTTTTTATATGTTTAATTTGAGGCAAAACTTTTTTAAATGAAAATATCTTCTGGAAAACGTTTTTAAAAAAATTATTTTATGTAATAAATTGTTTTTTTTTTTTTAAACGATATGCCGCAATTTTAGTTAGCATTCTAGTCTGACATTATTGTGAAAAAAGATGATGGACTAATATATTATAGTTGATTTCCGTCCATAACTGTATCTTTGAAAGTTCGTCCCTATTTTAAAAAAAAGATTATTTGTTAATTTCAAGAAACATTACTATAAATAGTTTTCATTAGAAGTGTTTAAATTAATTACATTTTTTTTAATGTTAAAATCTTGTGTTGTTTTGAACTTAGTGGTACATTCGGGTTATATGGCAATATATTAATTTTCGTGGTTTAGAAAGTCGTTGTTCAATCCGTAGTGGTTTGGCTTTGGTCGTTGTTTAGCCATCGTGGTTTAGGCACTCGTTGTATAAGTGGTAGTGGTTTAATCATACATCCCTTTTTCGAGTCTCACGACTCTGTAAGGTGCACGAGGGATGCCAGGATTCAAGGCCTGCGGTTCCTGTAGCCGACTGATGTCGGTGACGGATGCGCACCGCGTGTGCCTTTTCTGCCTGGAGCACGACCCCAAGTCGTGCTCCAACTGCCGGTTGTTGACGCCGAAGGCTTTGCAGAAGCGGTCCCGAAAGCTGCTTGAACGCCGACAGTCGGCTCCGCGCCGTTCGAGGTCCCGGTCGAGAGGGAGGTTGAGGGACCGGTCGCGGAGTCACCATCAGTCAGGATCGAAGTCTTCGCACTCTGGGTCGGTTAAGTCGAAGCACAAAAAGAAGCCGAAGAAGCATCGTTGCTCTTCGACTTCTCGTCGGTCGGCTGACCCGACGAGGCCCGCGGGTGGTGCCCCTCCCGAGGCTCCGCGTGCGGAGCCCGAAGAGTCGACTCCGGGTTTCCCTCCCTTTCCGGGACCCGGGGCGACTCCCGCCCAGCTTCGTACGTTCTACGAGGCGATGCATGCCATCTTTGGGCGGCCCGAACCCGCCGGCACGCCTTCAGGCCCCGCGGACTCGGCTGGGGGGCCGGGACCTTCATTGCATCTGGCCCCGGCGCTGCAGGCCCCCCATGGATCCAGGCCTGGATCCGGATCGGCGCCGGTTGACCTTATCACACCTCCACCGGCGCCGCTTCCGATGGCACCACTACCGCGCCCGGCGCCGGCCGGCCTTCCGGCCGGCGTCAACCCCGACCTCCTTCTGGATGAAGACACGGATCCGGCGCCGGGCGGGGTTTTTGTGCCCCTGTTCACTCCTGGAGTCCCTTTTAGGCCAGATTGGCACCCAGAGGACGAGGAGGAGGATTGGGAGGGGTCAGGTGACCCTTTAACGGAACAGCTGGAACAGGACTGGAGAGAGGACCTGGGGGATGCCAGTGGTTTGGACACCTCGCCAGACCTTGGCATGCTGTCTCCTCCTACTGTGGCTACGGAGGAGGGAGCGTCTTACGCAGTGGTGTTGCGTAGGGCGGCCGAGGCTCTTAACTTCGAGCTTCCTACGGTGGCAGTCAGGACTAACCTCCTGACAGAGGTACTTCAGCCGGCAGCGAGCTCTTCGGAGCCCCTGCTGCCTTTTAATGAAGCTATCTCAGATATCCTTTTGGGCACTTGGTCCAAGCCCACCACAGGGGCTCCTGTGGATAGGATGAATGCCCGACGCCACCGCCCGGCTCCGGGCGACCCCTTGTTTCTTTCCCAACACCCTTCCCCTGAGAGCTTGGTGGTCCAAGCCTCGACGTCCCAGAGCGCCTTCCCTCCGCACCCCCGGATAGGGAATCCAAGAAGCTGGATCACCTTGGGAAGAAGTTGTTTTCTTCCTCCAGCTTAGGGCTGCGGTCGGTGAACACTGCATGCCTCTTGGGCCGTTATTCCCACTCTGTGTGGGACTCTGTGGCGCAAGTGCTGCCTCAGTGTCCGGAGGAGGCCCGGACCGTGCTCTCCCATGCTGTTGCTGAAGGGAGAGACGCAGCTAAGTTCGCCATTCGGTGTGGGCTGGATACCGCCGACTCACTGGGCAGAACGATTTCCACGTTGGTGGCAATCAGACGCCACGCCTGGTTGAGGACGACTGGCTTTTCGGGGGATGTCCAGAACACCCTGATGGACATGCCTTTTGATGGCCGTCGCCTGTTAGGCGACAAGGCGGACAGTGCATTGACGCGTTTCAAGTCTCGCGGGCTACGGCCAAGTCCTTGGGTCTTTCCACCCTGCGTCCTGCACAGTCTGCTTTTCGCCCCTTTCGTGGTCACGGAAGGGGTGCCCCACCACGTTCCATTCAGGGCCACAGGCCCGCGCAAAACTTTTCATCCCAGCGCGGCCGGGGACGTGGGAACCAACGCCGTGGTTCTGGGGGCCAGCGGGCGGGCCAGTCCACCGCCGCAGCCTCCAAGCCCTCCTAGTCCGACATTTCAGGGCCACCAAACACCAGTGGGCGGCAGGATTCGCCATCACCTCCCTCACTGGTGCACCATCACATCGGACAGGTGGGTTTTGCAAATCGTCCGAAGGGGCTACTCCCTCCCCTTCAAGACTACCCCTCCCTCCATGCCACCCATGTACCATCGCATATCGGAGGATCACCTGTCCCTTCTCCAGCAGGAAGTTACAGCTCTCTTGGCCAAGAGAGCCATTGAGCGCGTTCCTGTCCCAGAAGTAGGTTGTGGTTGTTATTCCCACTACTTTCTGGTGCCCAAGAAGGACAAAGGCCTGCGTCCTATCTTGGATCTCAGGAACGTCAACCGCTTCCTCCTGAAGGAGAAGTACAAGATGTTGACCCTGGCTCAGGTCTTGTCTGCTCTCGACCCTGGAGACTGGATGGTAACGTTGGACCTGCAGGACGCTTATTTTCACATCCCCGTCCTGCCGGCCCACCGGCGTTACCTGCGGTTCACGGTAGGCCACGAGCATTTTCAGTTCACCGTGCTCCCCTTTGGCCTTACCAGCGCCCCTCGGATGTTCACGAAAGTGATGGCGGTGGTTGCAGCTCAGCTGCGCAGATCAGGGGTTCCAGTCTTCCCCCTATCTCGACAACTGGCTGTTGAAGGCGGGCTCGCCCCAGGCTGTCGTCTCCCACCTCCAGACTACGGCCGACCTCCTGCACTTGCTGGGGTTCTCCATCAATGCGCCGAAGTCGCACCTGATTCCCTCTCAGAAGCTCCTCTTCATCGGAGCGGTTCTGGACACAACGCAGTTTCGGGTTTATCCTCCCGAACAGCGAGTCTGGGATATTCGGGCTATGATTCCGATCTTTCAGCCTCTATCCTGGGTGTCAGTCAGGAAGACCTTGAGGCTGTTGGGACTCATGGCCTCCTGCATCCTGCTGGTCGATCATGCCAGGTGGCATATGCGGGCTCTGCAGTGGGACCTGAAGTTCCAGTGGGCGCAGCATCAGGGGAACCTGTCCAATTGCGTCCAGATCTCGGAGGGCAATTGCAGTGGTGGCTCACGAACCAGGATTGGGTCAACGGCAGATCCCTCTCCCTTCCCCAACCAGAACACACTGTGGTGACAGATGCATCCCTTCTGGGATGGGGTGGCCACATGGGAGAGGCAGAGATCAGAGGCCTCTGGTCTCCGGCGGAGTCCGGGCTCCACATCAACTTCCTGGAGCTTCGGGTGATCCGTCATGCACTCAAGGCATTCCTTCCCTCTGTCCCGGGAAGAGTAGTGCAGGTGTTCACGGACAACACCACCGCCATGTGGTACTGCAACAAACAGGGCGGGGTGGGGTCGTGGACCCTATGTCAAGAGGCTCTGCGTCTCTGGACATGGCTGGAACATCAGGGCATATCTCTGGTGGTTCAACACCTGGCAGGATCCCTGAACGCCAGGGCGGACGAGCTCAGCCGCAGGTGCATGATGAATCACGAATGGCGTCTTCACTCTGAGGTGGCGCAAGGACTCTTTCAACAGTGGGGAGAGCATTGGTTAGATCTATTCGCCACCGAAGAGAACGCGCAATGTCAGCAATTCTGCGCGTTGGAATTTCCAAGGCGGCACTCGCTAGGCGACGCTTTTCGTCGCGAGTGGAGTTGCGGTCTTCTGTACGCCTTTCCGCCTATACCACTTCTGCCCAGAGTGCTGAAGAAGATCAGGCGCAACCAGGCCCAAGTCATTCTTGTGGCTCCGGATTGGGCACGAAGAGTATGGTATCCCGAGCTACTCAGTATGGCCATCGATCCTCCGATTCGTCTGCCTCTTCGGGAGGATCTTTTGTCGCAGCAGCAGGGGACGGTCCTCCACCCGAACCTGTCAAGCCTCCACCTCCTTGCGTGGAGATTGAGCGGCGGCAACTGACGTTGTTTGACCTGCCTCCTGAAGTCTGTGATGTCATCTTGGCAGCCAGGCGTCCCTCCACTAAGACGGTATACGCCTGTAGATGGAACAAATTTGTGGCATGGTGCACAGCAAAGGCTGTGGATCCCCTTTCTGCCCCTCTTTCTGAGGTTCTCTTGTTCCTTCTTTCTTTGGCTCAGCAGGGCTCTGCTCTGGGCACTATAAAGGGCTATCTTTCGGCCATTTCTGCCTTTCTCAGGCTTCCTGATCAGCCTTCTCTTTTCAAGTCCCCTGTTGTTAATCGTTTTCTGAAAGGCATAACGCATCTCTTTCCTTCGGTTCCTTTCGTTATGCCTCAGTGGGACTTGAACCTGGTCTTAACCTTTTTAGGTCGAGCCTCGAGTAGCGCGCAAGCGCTGCTAGGCGAAGACTTTATGTAAGGGGGTTTCAAAAGCTGACCACACGCTCGTGCGTCGTGGCCTTTTCCCTGCGGTTACGCACAAGCACAAGGCCATGGTGCACGAGCGTGTGGTCACGCCTGCTGCTCGCAAGCGCACAAGCACGCGCGACGTGCACTACAGCGCGTGAATACCCTCCTCCCACTCCCTCCTCGTCAGCTTCATTTTCCTTTCACTTTCGCGCCGCGCGGCCGTGTCACTTTCACGGCCGCGCGGCTATCGGCTTCATTTTTTTTTTTTTATTAACTTTCAGCGCGAGGCGCGCGCACCACTCGCGTCGCCCCCCCTCCTCCCCGCGCGTGCCTTCAAATGCTTGTTTTATTTTATCACTGGAGGTGTCAGGACAGCGCTGCAGCCCCTCTCATCCCCAGCCTTTACAGTTCACCCGTGCTCTGCAGCATGCCTCGCTGGGACAATCCCTCCTCCCTGCCGCTGTCACTTTTAGACAAAAGCAGCGCCCATCAAATGAACACTCACTCTGCTTCCGACACTTTTTCTCTCTCGCTTCAAGGGCCGCCGTCATACCACAGCTGCGTACCACCGAGTGCAGAGGAGGATAAACAGTCTCACTGCTACAGGTGTAATCCTACAGTTCCTTGGCTGATCTATAAACAGCGAAAATGGACAACAACTACAGGCTACTAGGCAGACTTCCTTACGTTTACTTGCAGGAGGAAGCCATATTGGAACGGCAACATTTTCGTGGTGGAAGTAGAAAATAATTGAACAGATAGTATCAAATCAGTGTTTTTTTAACCAAATTATAAATAGAACTTTATTACTGTAAACATGTTTTTCAATTTAATGTAAGCTAATTTTTATAGTGCGTACCGATATTTTAATTTATCAAACAGTGTTAAGATTGTACTACGTTGTCACGATCCAGGTTTCTATGGCTCAGATAAATACACAAGAAAGTCAATAAATATGACTATTCCAAGGTGGCTGGTCAATATATATGACGTTTCCAAGGTGGCTGGCATGCTACATGTTTGACAAATGAATAGTGTACTCGGTATCAGGAGCGACAAAACGTGGAATTAATTACGCGATCGCAGTGTGTTTTAAAGGAAGCTCACTTCTGACAGAGCACGCTGATACGAATGATACGATTTCTCCAATTCAAAATTATAACTTTTCAGCCCTTCTTTAAAATACTTGGGGAATTTATAACTTTCCCCAACATATTGCCCTGAGTGCACACTGCAAAACACTTTAAGTCAAAATATCTCAAATGTCTTGCGTGTTCTCTTTACTACCAGATAGTTTGCAATTTATTTACACAAATTAATTCAGGTAAGAGGTAAGTTAAGGCGCATAGCTGGCAAGTTTTACCCAATGTTATGAATGACCAGGGGCGACTGTAACATATGAAAGCGGTGGAGCGAGTGAAGTACCCCTCCGCTTCTTAAGACAGACAATAAAACAAGCATGCAAAAAAATAAAAACTGGCATGCATTACAATAAGATTTAAAAAAATGTACTTACCCGGGCTGTCCTCTCTGTGTCCTGTCCAGCTCCGAGCACGATTCAAAGTGCAATTAAATTCCCTAAGCAATTCTGACGCTGCTCATGAGTGCAGCACCAGGATTGGATGGAGCAGAGTGGCTAAACGCTCCATCAGGCCCTGGAGGCCTGTGCTTGGTCTCCACCAAGCTGTCTAAGACAGCTTGGTGGAGACCAGCAAAGTGTGCATGTCAGGCTGGCAGTCACAAGACAGCCTGCCAAACTGACATGCACACTTTGCAGTGTCTGGCAGCCTTCCTCTAGTCCTCCATGCTGCCATTCAGCAGCAGCGGACTGGACACCCCCTCCCCCCCCCCCATTTCTCCAGCTCCCTCTGAGGCAGGCTGAATGACGGCTGCAGCGTGTCGTGAAAAATAAAATGGCAATGAAATCATTTCATTGCCATTTTATTGTTCACATTTACAGAAAGTCACAGTCCCCTGCCCTCAAGAAACCAGCATTGGCATAGCCAATAGGTCTCGCCTTTGGGACCTTATAAGTGTTTAGCCATGCAACAGTTGATGTTGTTGCACCAAGGATATTGTGCTGCATAACTAAATACTTATAAGGTCCCAAAAGCGAGACCTATTGGCTATGCCAATGCTTGTTAATGTGTGCTCCCTTTGAGCCACTTCACAACTGTCCTCTTCGTCTCTTGACGCGTAAGACTGCTTTCCTGGTGGCTCTCACTTCTGCTAGGAGAGTGAGTGAGCTCCAGGCTCTTCTAAGCCTCCATTTCTGGCTATGCATCCGGACAAAGTGGTCCTACGCACTCGTCCATCCTTTCTTCCAAAGGTGGTTACATCTTTTCATATTGGCCAAACCATCGCTTTGCCCACCTTCTTTCCGCCTCCGCATCCTTCGAGAGAGAAAGAGAGGCTCCACCATCTGGACCCAAAACGTGCGCTCTCCTTCTACCTAGACCGCACAAAACAGTTCCGGGTGGATGACCAACACTTCGTTGGCTACGCGGGCGCCAAGAAAGGTCGGGCTGTACACAAGCGGACCATCTCCAGGTGGGTCGTCTTGTGTATCAAGGCCTGTTACTCTTTGGCTAAAAAGGAGCCTCCAGTTGGGTTGCGCGCCCATTCTACCAGGGCGACGGCAGCCACCACTGCTTTGGAACGGGGAGTTCCTCTAAGCGACATCTGTCAGGTAGCTACGTGGGCATCGCTGCACACGTTCACCAAGCACTACTGCCTGGACAGCCAAGTCCGGAGAGATGGCTTCTTTGGCCGTTCTGTTCTCCAGGACTTTCTGGTGTGATCTTGGTTCGCAGACCCACCACCGGGGTTGGTATTGCTGGGGTATCTATTCTAAGGTAAGGAATCTATCACTAACGTGTTTCTTTCAGATGCACAAGTTACTTACCTTCGGTAACGATATATCTGTGAGAAACATTAGTTAGTGATAGATTCCTTACCGCCCCACCCATCCTCCCCGTTCTGCGAACTGATTTCTAGGGTTAAGGACATCCCTTCAGGGCCCTACTTTTGTGCACCAGTGGTCAGTATCTTGCATGGCTCTGCGTTTCTGGCACGGAAAGTCGTGTACCGAACTGACGTCAGTGCGCGAGGGCGGCATCTAAGTAGCTGCCGCGACGTCATCCCGGCGACCACGACGCCGAAGACGGACGCGGAGCCGACCGATGCGCAGAGGTACTGCTAACGAAAACTTTCCGGATCCAGTCTGACGCCTGGGGTAATTCTAAGGTAAGGAATCTATCACTAACTAATGTTTCTCACAGATGTATCGTTACCGAAGGTAAGTAACTTGTGCAACGGGGCCGAGAAGCGTATCTCCTCTCACGAGGATCAATCCATGGAGACACAGCGCCGTTTGGAACGGGTGGAGCGTTTACTTAAATCAGTGGCAATAAAGAATGAGGACCTGGAAGCGAGGTCTCGGAGGAATATCATCCGCATACTGGGTCTGGCGGAATCTACAAACATGGGGCGACCTGAACCCTTTATCGAGACTTTGCTAGCAGAACTGTTTGGGGTTGACAACTTCTCCAGGGCTTTCATTGTAGAGAGGGCGCATAGATCTCTTGGCCCTCGCCCCCCCCCCCCAGGAGCCCCTCCACGACCCATTATTGCCCGCATGCTTAACTATAGGGACCGTGACACGGCGCTCCGCCTCGCCCGAGAAAACGCGCCTGTTCAGTATCAAGGTGCCACTCTTTCGTTCTATCCGGACCATACAATGGCGGTCCGGGAGGCCCGCCGCAAATTCACGGATGCCAAACTCCAGCTTTGCAGACTGGGCCTGCCCTACGCTGTGCTTTATCCAGCCAAGCTCCGAGTGACAGTAGACAACAAGCCACGTTTCTTTGAGACTGCCGCTGATGCTGTATCCTTCTGTAAACAATTCCAAAGTGCGGCACGTAGAAGCCCGGCCCGCATGTCAGAACATTCCTCTCGGACAGGCAACTTGCTGCAAGTGCAGAACTGTTCACCAGAGAGTAACACCTACTAGGAGGTTGATACTAGGCCTTGGAGTGATGCGGCCCTATATCCTGTTGGGTATGGGGATAGCGCCATGTAGAGTTTTTTCTTTCCAAATGGTTCCAGCAATTCCTGCATGTTTATATTCTGCAAAATGTTCATTTTAAATGATGGGCTCCGAGCATCCGAGGCGTCGCCCGCCTCCCACGGATGACTCCATATGGTTTGTCTTTGGGGTTTTTCTTTCATGATTGGGAGGGAGGAGGGTGGCTTTTCACCGGACTTTTGAGTTCAGTTGTGGGAGGGGGGTGGTGGTGGTTACCTTTTTTCTTGACATCGTTTTTTGCATTGTTAATGTGTGGTTCTTTAAAGATCCCTATGTTGTTTTCCCTAAATGTCTCTCTCTCTTTGAAATCGAAGTATAAACGCGGATTTACCGAATATATGTTTAGGCACATACCAGCTAGCTGGACATGGCCACAGACTTAGCTGTTAAGATCAATATGGTCACTTGGAACATTAGAGGACTTAACAATCCCAGAAAGTGTAAATTAGTACTAGCGTATCTCCGAAGGCATAATGTTAAGATAGCACTCCTACAAGAGACCCACCTCCCGGTGCAAACTGCACCTCCGTTTGCGTCGTCCTGGGGAGCGAATAGATTTTTTGCCATTTACAGTAACTATTCTCGTGGGGTGTGCATTTTAATTCATCACACTCTTCCGTTCACACTACAAACAATGGTAGCTGACACACAGGGTAGATATTTGCTAGTGGTGGGGTCAATGACTGGTAAGATGGTGGCATTTCTCAATGTCTATGCACCCAACGTAGATGATCCCGGATTTTTTTACGAATCTGCACACATTATTGCACAGATACGAATATGACTTGATTTTTCTTGGGGGAGACCTAAATATATGGTTGGACCCGGAGCGCGACTCCTCGAGCTCTGTACACAGCAGTAAGCCCCACGCCCACCGGGAGCTAATGGACCTAATTCGACCCGAAACCTGCATGACCTCTGGTGCATACACCACCCAGCAGCCTCCGGATACACCTTCCATTCGGAACCACATTCCACCCAGACACGCTTAGATTATTGGCTTACTGACGCATTGGGATGCCACTGGACAAAAGGCGTAGACACACTGCCGCATACGCTTTCTGACCATGCCCCAGTGCTCCTCCACTTAGCCATTCCCCTGTGGTTGGGTGGGAGCAGAGATGGTCCTTTCCTGCTACTGCCCTGCTGGATGACCTGTTCAAGTCTGAGCTCCGAGAAGCTATTGAAGAATATTTTACTTTAAACACCGGGCCAGTAGTTAAATATGCCACTCTCTGGGATGCCTTTAAGGCGTATATCCGTGGTATCTGCATATCTAAGCAGGCATGTGTGTTGCGCGCTATACGGGGCAGCCTTGCCGGGATCGAGATAGAGCTGTCGCTGTTAGATACGACCATGGATACTCCTGATGCCTTAGCTAAACGGAACACGCTTCTACTGGAATTTAAAGAGCATGCCGATAGGGAAGCTACTTTGTTAGGTAAATTTCATACAGCCCGCCGTTATGGCGAGGGGGAACGCCCCGGAAAGACGCTGGCGCGTTTGTTGAGACCCCCTCGGGGAGCAGGGCACATAGTGGCAATAAAAAAAGCGGATGACTCCATGGCGACTGAGGATTCCGACATTCTCATGGAACTTGTCGCATACTATCGATCTCTCAATGCCACCAAGCTACCCAAGGACTTTACGCAACACTTGACGTACTTATAGGAGATTGCCATGGTGTGGCTTACTACGGGCCAGGCTGAGTTTCTTAGTGACCCGTTCACAGTCGAGGAGATTACCACGGCAATAGAGGCCCTGTGTGGCTCAAAGGCACCTGGCCTGGACGGTCTGTCCGGAGTATTTTATAAAACATTTAAGGACACCCTAGCGCCCCAGTTACTTGAAGTCTATGCGGAGGCTCTGGAGGCCGGGGTCCTCCCCCTCCCCCCCCCTCTCTGAGGGAGGCGGCCATCTCTCTTTTGTTGAAACCCGATAAGGACCCCACGAGGTGTGCCTCTTATCGGCCCATATCCTTGATAAACTTTGATAATAAAATTTTGGCAAAAATGCTATCCACCCGACTCTCCCTGTTGTTAGATCAAATATTGTCTATAGCGCAGTCGGGCTTTATCCCACGTCGGTCTACCGCCCTAAACCTTCGGACAGTTTTTTCAGTCATTATTCGAATCGACCCAAGTGTGCCCGCAGCGATAGCCCTCCTCGACGCGGAGAAGGCTTTTGATTCCTTAAAATGGCCGTTCCTGCTAGCCACGCTCCGCAAGTTGGGACTCCCAGCTAACTTTATTGCGCTGATTGCGCTTTTATATTCGGCTCCCACGGCTCGTATTCGAGTAAATGGTTCCCTGTCAAAACCGATTCCTATCTCCAGAGGGACCCGACAGGGCTGCCCCCTGTCCACCCTCCTTTTTATAATAGCCATGGACCCCCTGGTTCGACATCTACAGGAAAAGCATCTGTTCCGTGGCCTCCAGTTTCATTCCGGTCTCCTATTAATGTCCCTGTATGCTGACGACATATTATTGTTTGTCAGACACCCTACCACCAACTTACAGCCCCTCATTGAAGAGGTAAATAGATTCGGGGCAATGTCCGGGCTGCGGATCAACTGGAATAAATCGGAGCTATTCCCAATCACTGAGTCTGCTACTCCGAGAGAGCTGGAGATGCCACTACGTTGGGCTGGAGATACTACCAAATATCTGGGTGTTGTGCTACATAAACAGAAGGAACAGGTTAAACGCCTCAACTACGGACCTGCTATTCTACAACTTAGCTCACAAGTAGAGCGGTGGATTCAACTACCTCTCTCCATGGCTGGGCGTATCGCCCTTATTAAAATGAATATTCTTCCCCGCTTTCTTTATTTATTCGTTAGTATACCCATTCCACTCACCAACGCTTTTTTTTACACAATTGAAAGGGTTGCTGATACGTCTGATATGGGGAGGACGCAGGCCGCGGATAGCATTTGAAACACTCACGCTCCCCTATGATAGGGGTGGGTTTGCAGTCCCCGACTTTTACTGTATTACCTGGTCGCGCAGGCATAATTTGTCCGTCACTGGTTTCACCCAGACGCTCGCATACCCTACACGAAGCCGGAACTGGTTCTGGCCTCCCCCACCCCCTTGGGGGCGTTGTTTCCACGGGGTATCCCGCTGGATCCCAATGATATACAACCTCTCTCCACTACATGTTCGGCCTGTCGTTGATTGAGCTTGAAGCTGGGCGATGGCTCCCTCTACTCCCTGGAACTCCCGCTGTGTCGGAACCCACACTTACCGCTTACAACTGAGGTAGTGGTACAACATACACTTACCAAGCTAAAATTGTTTACTTTTGGCTCCCTCTTCCCAGATGGACGGGCGATAAATATGACTGACCTCACTACTCACACTGAATTGACATATATGGACAGGTTCGTGGTGACAAGGCTTTTGGGGCACTCCGCTAGTCTACTACTACATTTCCTACTCCACCTGCGGAATTCCAACCACTCACACTACTCATAACAGATAGAGGGAGATCACCTCGTCACTAAACTATACCGAGCGTGCTCGGTGTTAAAACCGGCTCGGGATCAAGGGGCTAGAGATCGGTGGGAGAAAGACCTGGGACAACTGTTAACGGATAAGGAATCGGCGTGTTACCTAGAGCAAATACATAGGGTATTTCCCAATCCTAGGCACAAACTCCTCCACCTCAGGTTTGTGCATAGGACATGCATCACACCGTGTCAGCTAAACAAATTTGACCCAACCAAGCCACCCATCTGCCCAAAATGCCAGGCTCCCGAAGCGGACTTTGCCCACATGACCTGGATATGCCCCCGTATAGTACCCTACTGGACTGATGTCTTCTAAACGATCTCGGACATTATAGCTACCCCCTTCCCTCTCTCTCCCAAGTTGGCTTTATTGGGAATAGTTAATGCTGTAAAATTATGTTTCCGACGGTTCGTTGCTCTGGCACTACTACTAGCAAAATGGGAAATTGCTGTACACTGGGGGGCGAAAACCAGTCCGACGAAAGATATGTGGATGCGCAGTATGGCAAACTGCGATACGCAAACTGAAATATTTGCTACACTTCAACCCCCAACCTCCCGTCCTAAAGACATTTGGCATATCTATCGCAGCTATTTGCGGCAGACGCAACAGTTATCCCCTTGCCCCTCTCTAGGTTCTCCACACACTGACGGGGAGCAAAGGCCCCAGTCCCCGTTAACCCCCACTACTCTTTTGACACCGCAGGGCGGAGTTACACCCCCTGTAGCACGCCAAGAAGAGAGCTGATTGTAGAGACGTGTGAAAGCACTGTGTTGTACTTGTTGCTGAATGGAGTGCCCCATTGCATTATGAGGCGTATGTGTTGTTTCTACTTTAATTTCTTTCTTCAACACTTTCTTGTGAGAGAGATTGACATTCCCCCCTTGCCATTCCTCCCCCCTCTTCCCTTCCCCCCGTGAGGATTTTATTGTAGGTCTGTTTGATTTAAAGCGCATTCCACTACTGATGTTATTAAGAATATATGCTAGAACCACCTTAGGGCATATGCTTTGGAATGTGTTGTAATGTTTTGTTATGGCATATAATTAAAAATCTCAATAAAAACAATTACAAAAAAAAAAAAGGTCTTCCTCCTATCAAGGGAAGGCTAATTCAGGCGTTCACAGACAACACAACCGCCATATGGTACTGCCACAAATAAAGCAAGGTGGTGTCCTGGACCCTGTCTCAGGACGCTCTGTGCCTCTGGATAGGGCTATAATAGGAGTGCATTTTCCTGGTTGTGCAACACCTGGAGGGGTCTCAGAAGACCAGGGCGGATGAACTTATCTGTTGTTGTCTTGTGGATCACGAATGGCGTCTACGTCCAAAGATATGGTGCAAAGTCTCTTTGCGACTGGGGAGAACCTTGGTTAGATCTATTTGCCACCACCAAGAACGTGCAGTGTAAACACATCTAAGCATACTCCCTTTACCTCCTTCCTTCCGCAGTCAGCACCCCCCAGCCGACCGTCAAAGGACTGGAGCGGCTGCAAAAGGCAGGGACTGGCGTAGAAGAATGGCATGTATTGATTTGGGAGGGGCCCAAATCGAAGAGTTCAGAGAAATCTGCGGTCAGATGCTGTGGTGAGCAACAGTAATGTCCAGCAACAATCAATATATTACAAGGCTCCATTAGGTCGTTGTTACCGCACCCCAAATACAATTCAACAATTTTTACAGTAGGCATTGACGTGGAATACCGGTACTAAAGGCCTCTGCCTACCTGCCAAGCTCTGGAAGTGCTGCGACCCCCTCTGCAGTCATTATTGTGCCCTACGACGCTAACCGCCGTGTCATCCACCTCCGCTGTCGATCCGGGGCTGTTGGGAGCTTCAGGGCACAGATAGCACAGAGGACTGGGCAGGAGGGCGGTAGACTGAGGAGCAGTTCGCAGAGTTGCTCTGCCTGTGCGAGCGGCCACCGAAACGCCTGCAAGCCGCACCCGGCTCTAACCAGGCCTCTTCTGCGGGAGCCCCCAGTGCACACTGCAGCGGCTGACTACAGCCGATGCTGTCGCTTGCGAGGAGCGCCGCTGCGGATATCCTCAGAGCACTCAGACTCAACCTCGCCTGCCGTAGTGCCCCTCGCGGTATCCGCATGTATTATGCCACCCCCAGAGACCCCTCACCTTAACACCCACACACTGCCATTGCAGACCGCTTGTTTTGGTGCAGACCCAACTGAAGAGTCGACGTGGCACACATCCTTGTGGCATGGGTAAGTCTCCCCTCTAGCAGGCCTTACAGCCCTAAAGACATGTGCACCATAACACAGGTAAGGGCATAGCTGCATAGCTGCATGAGCAATATACCCCCACAGTGTCCGTGCCATTCACAGACATTGTAAGTGCAGTGAAGCTATTTTGAGTACATGGACTGGGAGTTTGTCAGCACGAACTCCACAGCTCCATGATGGCTTTACTGAAGATTAGGAAGTTTGGTATCAAACGTCTCAGCACATTGAACCCACACTGATGTCAGTGTTGGATTTAATGTAAAATTCACTGAGAGGGCATCTAAGAGATGCCCCCTGAAAAACGACCAGCCCTGGTCTGGTTCCTGAATGGCTACCCAAAATCTGCCACCACCAGACAGGTTTCTGGAACCCTGGGTAGAGAGCCCTCCATTTTTTGGATCCTTAAAAAAAGCATATCTTGGGCAGAGGTGTCATGCCTCCTCCCCCAGGATGGGCAGGGTCCACAAAGGGGAAGCTTCAAAGGCTTGCCGCCTTTGTTAGCTACCCCCAGCCTCTGCTGCTGTCAGCAGCTGGCTCCCACTGGTTCTGACCCCCTACTTTGGGCAGGAGAATCGTCGGGAAAACCTAGAAAGAAAGGGAGATGTGCCCACCTTTGCCAACCCCACCGCTCAGTGGGGGAGGCGAAGTGAAGCACACATCTCAGTCCCCTCCATCTTGGAGATGAGAAGACACCCCCAATCAGGACGGGGCATATGCTGGAGGGTGGTATAAGAGGGGGTGTAGACACCCCAGGGTAGGGACCCATTGGTCCCAACCTGTTCACCCCTGTAACGACCCTAAATCTAGTATTTGGGGGCACCCCTGAACCTTGCTACTCAGATTGCGACAACCTACGAAGAAGGACCGAAGAGCTGGGCAGCAGTGTAGAAGAAGAAGACAACTGACTTAGCCCCAGCCCTACCGGCCTGTCTCCTCCTCCAGCAACCCTGCTCGAAGAAACCGGTGTGTCCTGCAGCCAGCACCCCTCCAGGGACCTGAGCTGACTTCAATAAAGACTCTTTCCTCCTGCGGATTTGTCCAGAGAAGAAACTCCAACTTTAAGGACTCCGGATCCAGGCAGATCCGCAACCTCTGCACCCGACGCCCAAGGCCTGAGTTCGAGTGACTCAACTATCCTGTGGAGTTTCCCTGGCAATCCTGACCTTGTCTGCATCAATGGCTGACCTCTCCAAGACCCCTCTCTGTTCGAAGGGTCACCGCAACCCGCTGAGAAAACTCAACACCAAAAGGCACCCCTGCTTCCTCTGCCCCTGACTTTAGGGAGCCCAGCTGACTTTGCCCAGGTGCCCTCCAGCTATCCAAATTATCTGCCCAGCCATTGGTCGCCTTTGTCCGTCCTCCTGGTCCAAGTCCGCATCCTCTATCCGAAACCGACAACCTCCATTGGAAAGCATTGGATGCCCGATGCTGATTTTCTCCCTGTGCTTTGAGTGCCAAAATCTCCCCTCCCCCCTTCACCAACCATGCTCACCTCATTCACCCGGGGCATTTGCCTTAAGATCGCAAGTACCTACCTGCAAACCGTGCCTCTTCGAGGTACCACCCGACTCCATTGGATAACATTGGGCCCAGAGACCTCTGCACCTGGCCACCCCAGTGCCGCTGGTGGGGCAGTACCTACCTGGTTCAACCTTACCCTGTGTTGTCCTAAACCCCCGAAGCCTGGGGAAGTAAGTTGAGTATATTACATGCAAACCGTTTAACATTGTTTTCCTCCATAGGATTGCATTGTAGTTCTATCTGTTGCAATGAACTGTCTAATCTGATTACTGCAAAAACATACCACTGTACTTGATTGACATTTACAGAAAACATTCTTAATACTGTAAGTTATGTAACTGCATTTACAAAACATTACTGCATTCTTGAAAAGTATTGCTACTTTTACAAACTGTAAACCTTACCTGCACTAAGTGATTCTTTGTTCTGGAAATAAAATAACAAACACATTTTTATACAAACCAGTTGGTCTGGATTCAGTCTTTGAGTGTGTGGCAGCATTTCTTGCCTGAATGTGTAAAATAAATGCTTAACACTACCCTCTGATAAGCCTAACTGCTCAGCCACTACTAAATTGAGAGTAAGGTATTATCTACTTTAAACTCTGCCATACCTTTGGGGACTCACTGGACTCTGCACGCTATACCTCTTTTTGGTATAGTATATACAGAGCCAACTTCCTACAAAAGGTGATAGCATCAATGCTCAAATTGCTCGGGCCAGCCTCAAGCCCATTGTTTTCTGCCACCATTGAACTCTAGATAAAGCACTGCCTTATGCAAATCAGTATTGACCCTTCTCATGGAAACCGTTCGCCCTGAACTGCCAAGCGAGGCCCCATCCAGAAGTGACCACAAGCAACTCCAGACCGGGTTCATCGTACTTCAGGATTGTCATTAGGGTGTAGCTTGAGTCCTATGGCACAGTAAGCACAGGACTCGCATCTGGGCATACCCATCACACTTAGGGTGTCAGCTGCAGCAACAACAAGGTGTAGGGAGTGAATGCTTGAATTAATGTGATGTAAGATGATTTCCAGCACCACCACTGTCATTGAAATCCTCAGAAGTGCTTTGTCCCATAACTAACATGGATTATCTTTCTGTTTCTCAGTTTGCAAGTGAGAATTCTCAATAGTTTTTGTTCCTTGTACTCCCGCATCTAGTGTCTAAAATGACACTTCTAGAATTGTTGATATCCATTTCTGTAATAATGTGTGAGGGACAATGTTAAGTCTCACATGATTTTCTGGGAATGGGACAAAGGAGGCTGCTTGTCCTGTCTCATAAACGTTATGTATACCCCTAGGTGAACAGGCCAATAGGAGGGGTCCAGATCTTCACAGCGGACATGTCTGAAATTCCACGCTGCAACTGCAAAGCCACAGATGAGAACCCCTGTGGCCAAGACTCTGAGTGTATCAATCGAATGCTCCTGTACGAGTGTCATCCGTCTGTATGCCCTGCTGGAGAAAAATGCCAGAATCAATGCTTCTCTAAAAGGCAGTACCCTGAGGTGGAGGTGTTTCGGACTGCAAGCCGAGGATGGGGTTTACGATGCAAAGTAGACCTTAGAAAGGTATGTGTCAAGTATCCCCTGGTGGCTACTTGGGTGTTAAGTAGTTGTTAATGGATAGTCTTACATTGTGATAACTAGGAAGTGCCTTCTGTGAGAGAAGAGGCTGGATACTAACTGTGTATTCTGTTAACCAAGGCAAAAGAAATCTAATATTGTGCATCCATTAGATGGAATGTCTGTCAAATGCCTCGTTTCTAACTGTTCCATGATATCTAGTAATTCAGTAACTGGGTGGACTCAGTGTCTTTGAAAATAAGTCCCTAACGAACATTTTAACAGTTGTTTGCGCTGACTCCTTCCAGGCTAACTAATAATGGTAATAAAAGGTCTGCTTAATCTTCTTTAATTATTGTTCTAAATTGATTTAGGTTTAATTTTGTACAGCTATATTAAGTAGATCAGTAAGGTAAGATTATACTAGCTTTAACAGGCTATTGGTGAAAAACAGGCTGCCTTGGAATTATTGGGCTAGTAATATTGCTGTGGTTAGTGAAATGTTCTTCAACCTATTGTGTGTTTTTCTTTTCAGGGCGAGTTTGTGAATGAGTATGTTGGTGAACTAATAGACGAAGAGGAGTGTCGAGCAAGAATAAGACATGCCCAGGACAATGATATATCCAACTTCTATATGTTGACTTTGGACAAGGTAAAACAACAGAAGTGTTAAACACACCCTCGGCTCAATTACCATCTAATGTGGTAGCTTTATACCTAAAGTAGAATGTCTTCTCCAACCAGTAAAATATTGGGTGAGGGTGTTCCAATTTGTTTGACTGTTTTTCTCTGCATCCAGTAATTGTGATTTTTAGCCCAGTGATGAGTGTTTTTCTCCACGTCAGAAGAAAAGGATACTGTTTATCCAGTATTGGGGTATCTTTCATAGATTCACATGCCTGAATCATTCCCCGTCGTCGAGATGGGAGTCCCACGGTAAAATGCAAAAGCAGTGCCATAAATAATAAATAGGCTAAAAAGGGCCAAAGGCCATACATTAGTAGCCTATGTACGTCCTTTTCAAAAAAGGACCAAAAGTTGGCTCCAGCCAATCAGCTGTTAGCACCCTCTAGAACACTCCCAGCAGAGGCAAGTTCTCTAAAGATTTTCACCGCACGTCGTGTGGAAGGGAGTCTCCCTGAGTGCTACTCAGTTTTTTCCTTCTATTCAGCTATTCTGAACAATGTCAGACAAGAAAGGCCTCTTCCGCCCTTGCAAGACCTGTGGGAAGAAGAGGGTCCATGTAGATGATCTACATAAAGACTGTATTTATTGCCTTTATCCAAGGCATGAGGTGAAAGACTGTAAAATCTGTCGCACCTTTTCTAACAAGACCCTCAAGGACAGAGAGGGAAGATTACTTTTGTGGCTTCAATCCACAAAAGAACAGGCTCACTCTTCAGATGAGGAAGAAGAACTGGCTTCAACTTCTCACAAAGGGCTAGATCACAGGAAAGATCTTCAGGTGAGGGAAGAAAACATCTCAAGTCTTCCCAAGAAAAGCCTGTAAGTAAAGAGAGGAGTTCTAAACATTCCTCTGAGCCAACATTGTCTGCGCCCTCTACGCTTTCCCGGAGAAGTTGGAGGCATCTTTACTGCAATCTGGCAGCCGATCGAACCCCATCACCTTGGAGCATCTGGACCTCGCAACCACCTTGGTTGGAACGCCACGCTTTCCGCTATTCCCCGTGAGCGGGCGACACGACGATCGCTCCGCGGTCTCCTACCTTGTTTGGACCGCCACGCATTCTGCAATTCCCTGAGAACAGGCGATACGACGACTGTATTTGCGGCACACGCAATTCCCAATTATCCCGTATGGAATGCCTTTTCTCCATACACGTATTCTAAGTGTCCCTAAATAGGTCCACAGATTGCTGCCTGTGGTCAGTGTACCACCCGCTTATACTTCCTTATATCCAACACCATTACGTGCTCTCCGGCTTGACACGAGTAATTACAGGCAATTGTTTTCAGGCATCATATCTATAATGTCCTGATGATGATCCTATATCTCTCTGTAAAGGATCGAAACGCCGTCGACATGTTGCCAACCTTATACACTGTTATTTTTAATATCCATTATGTGTAAAGGTGACTTTTCTTTAAATGTTGTTTGTTATACTATGATTGCTTCCTACAGACAACCACATGCTGCCTGAACCTTCTCTGTTTTCCCCCTGTTTTGTGAGTTCTTGGATACAGGCTTGTGTCCCACTGTAATTAATTCACATGTTTTGCTTATCTTTTATTTGCATATTAAATTGCCCTTATCCGGCTGGATAACGGCTAAAGTATAGTACCGATTAGGTCTATATTCAATATTTTTTCCATTATTTTCCTGTCCAGGGACCACTGTCTCTTATAATAAGTTAGCACCCTCTAGAACACTCCCAGCAGAGGCAAGTTCTCTTCAGATTTTCACCGCACGTCGTGTGGAAGGGAGTCTCCCTGAGTGCTACTCAGTTTTTTCCTTCTATTCAGCTATGCTGAACATTATGTCAGACAAGAAAAGACTCTTCCGCCCTTGCAAGACCTGTGGGAAGAAGAGGGGCAATGTAGATGATCTACATAAAGACTGTATTTATTGCCTTTATCCAAGGCATGAGGTGAAAGACTGTAAAATCTGTCGCACCTTTTCTAACAAGACCCTCAAGGACAGAGAGGGAAGATTACTTTTGTGGCTTCAATCCACAAAAGAACAGGCTCACTCTTCAGATGAGGAAGAAGAACTGGTTTCAACTTCTCACAAAAGGGCTAGATCACAGGAAAGATCTTCAGGTGAGGGAAGAAAACATCTCAAGTCTTCCCAAGAAAAGCCTGTAAGTAAAGAGAGGAGTTCTAAACATTCCTCTGAGCCAACATTGTCTGCGCCCTCTACGCCTGTCAAGAGAGAAAAAGAGCGTCCAAGATCCTCTTCTACTGATTCTGTGAGTAGAAAGCACATAAAGAAATCAGTGTCGACGACGATTTCTCTTTCATCGTCGACGATATGTGTAACTTCATCGTCGCCATAGTCGACGGCAACTCGGCGATTCAGTCCCCTATTTCATCTACAAGGATTTCTATTGTGACGAGACCTTCGTCGTTGAAACCCGTCGACCCATCATCGACGAAGAAACCGTCAGCGACGATACCGTCGACGAAGGCACCGTCGACGAAGATCCCGTCGACAACAACCTCTCCATCGTCGATGACGACGCCAGCTATGACAACACCATCGACGACAACACCGTCGACGAAGGAAATTCCTTCAATAATAATTTCTGCACCGTCGACGCCCCCGTCGACGAGGATATCTCAGATCATGACAGTTACAAAGAGTTTTCTACACCTGCCTTTGCAAGACTATATTAAAGTATTACCTTTACTACCATCTCACCTTTTGGAAGGTTATATTGAGGAGGAAGATGAGGATGATGACGGCCTATATGGGGTAGCTCACAGTCCATCTGAGCTACATGTAAAATGCCAGGATGACGTTGATGATGAACAAGATTACCATGAGGCACATTATTATCAGGAGCAATATATGGCTCCACGTCATACCTATCAATTTAATCCCCGACAGGAACCGCGCCACAGAGAAATGGCTCATTTACCGCCGTCACTGATTCAGGATCTGCAAGCCATGTTAGCAGATTACCAACAAAGATTCCCTCCTCAACAAATTCCAACAGAAAACCCAGTTCCTCAGGTGGAGGTACCAACAACAGTACCAGAGCCTCAAGTACCTAGTACACCGGCAAATGCAACAAATCCAGTTCCAGCTGACCCTGGAGATCAGAACACTTCCTCTTCAAAAGAGGAAGTTGAAGAAGGTGAATTACCTGATCCGACAGCTGTTCCGGATCCTTGGGATGACTATGTAATACCGACACCATCCCCTCCTCCGCACTTACCTTCAGATTCTCCCCCAGAAGACATCGGGGGGTTTCACAATTTAATGCAGAGGGCAGCCAATAGGTTCCACTTACCTATCACTGTGAAACAAACCGAATGTTTTCTGTACAATTTTAAAGAGGACACAAGGAAGGTGGTACGTTCGATTCCGATAATCGACTACATATGGCAGGAGGGTGTAAAGATTATGAAGACTCCGGCATCCATACCAGCGGTACTGCCTCGTGTAGAGAGAAAAAATATAGAGCTCCGGAGGACAGCCCATCTTGCCTTGTTGGACATCCAAGGCCAGATTCGGTCATCTCTCAGGCAGCACAGACGTTCGAAGAATCCGCGACGCCAATTACTACTCCTCCAGACAGAGAGGGACGTCGGATGGACCTTATGGGAAATACATTTTTGTCAATGGCAGCTGCAACAATTCGAGCAGCAAATGCTTTAGCCATTATCGGCCGCTATGACCGTCAAATGTGGTCCGATATGGCGGGACTGATAGACCTCGTCCCGGAGGAAAGTAGACAGGACGCCCGAAAGATCTTATTGGAGGGTGAACGGGCTGCCTCTGAAACAATTGATTGTGCCCTAGACATAGCAAACACAAGTTTTAGGCAATTGGCTGGAGCGGCAGTACTTCAACGCCAGGGGTGGCTGAAAGCTACTACCTTCAGACCTGAGGTTCAGGTTAAGATTCTAGACATGGCGTTTGATGGGGAGTCGCTTTTTGGAAAACATATAGACGAGGCTCTTTTGGCGATTAAGAATGATACGGATACTGAAAAGTCATTGGGAGCTCTGCAATATAGAAGAGTACCTTTTAGAGGCGTCAGAGGGCGAGGATTTACCACTTACAAAGGAGGATATCAAAGAACTCAACAATACCAACCTCAATATCGCCAATCTTACAACCCGCCACCGTATCGCCAATCATCAACAGCTGGTTTCTCTCGCCAGGGAGGCCGCAAGCGAACACCGCAACAGGGCCGTGACTCTGGCAGAAAACAATGAGTACGTCAGGGTACCAGTCAAATTTTCCTCCCTACCCGTGGGTGCGAAAATTTCTGCTTATGCACAGCGGTGGCACGAGATAACATCAGACCGCTGGGTGTTGGACCTAGTCACCAAGGGTCACACCCTAGAATTTATTCAAAAACCACCTATTACTCCGCCCAGGGCTCCCCCTCGTCTTCACTTATTACGAAAAGAAGTCTTGATCATGCTCCTCAAGAAAGCTATGGAGGAAGTAACATCCACTCAGAGAGGAAGAGGTTTCTATTCTCGTTTCTTCCTAATAAGAAAGAAGTCAGGAGAATGGCGACCGATTCTGGACCTAAGGAAACTCAACAGGTTCTCAAAAAACAGACATTCAGGATGGTAACACTCTCCGATATTTTTAGATGCTTAAACAAAGGGGATTTCATGACTTCTCTCGACATGGAAGGCGCATATTTTCATATCCCAATCCACCCAAAGCACCGGAAATATCTACGGTTCACAGTGGCTGGTACCCACTATCAATTCAAGGTGCTCCCGTTTGGTCTAAAATCAGCACCACAGATTTTTACCAAGTGCCTAGCACCAGTAGCAGCGGCCTTGCGATCTCAAGGGTTTCAAGTTTTTCCATACCTCGACGATTGGCTGCTCAAAGCTGCATCAGAGCAGGAAGCCAATCAGACAACGGCAGTTCATCTATTCAAATACGTTGGGACTCACTCTAAACAGGGAAAAATTAAATTTACATCCAACTCAAGTAATTTCGTTTCTAGGAGCATCCCTGGACACCATCCAATGCAAAGCATTCTTGTCTCAAGAGAGACAGATGCGACTTCAAAGGTTGGCAAGGACCATTTCAAAAAGAAAGTCTGTTTCTGTACGAATATTCAAATTGCTCCTAGGGATGTGCTCTTCAGCAATAAACTTAATACCTTTAGCGAGACTAAAGATGAGACCTCTTCAGGAGGAACTACAGAAACAGTGGCAACAAGCTTTGGGATCTTTCGAAGATGTGATTCGAATAACAACAAGGATGGTGGAAACACTTCAATGGTGGTCCCAAACGACAAATCTTGTCCAAGGTCTAACCTTTCTGCAAAGTACCCCGGATTTCATTTTGACAACAGACGCCTCCATGGAGGGATGGGGAGGTCATCTGCAGGATTTACAAACCCAGGGAAAGTGGTCTTTGATACGGAAAAAACAACACATCAACAGATTGGAACTCAAAGCCATATTTTTATCTCTCCAGGCTTTCCTTCCGAGAATAACAGGTTCCTCAGTGCAGGTCCGTACGGACAATACGACCAGCATGTACTATATAAACAAACAAGGAGGAACGAAATCCATGACGCTATCTCAAGAGGCGCAGGATTTATGGGAATGGACGACGCTCCATGGAATCTCGTTGAGGGCCGAGCATGTCAGGGGTCTACACAATACCCTGGCAGATACACTAAGCAGGTCTCAGTCCAGCTGCCACGAGTGGGAGCTAGAGCAAACACAGGTGAATAGGATCTTTCACAGATGGGGGAAACCAGCTCTGGACCTGTTTGCAACGAAGGAGAACGTAAAATGCCAGTATTATACCAGCAGGTTCCCACAACCGGGGTCAAGGGGGAATGCCCTTTTAATGCGATGGTCAGGGATTTATGCCTACGCTTTTCCCCCCATCCCATTAATCCCCAGGGTACTAATCAAGATGAAGTCGGAAGGCTGTCGCCTAATTTTGATTGCACCACTTTGGCCCAGGCAGTATTGGTTCCCGGAGCTACTTCTATTGTCACAAGACAAACCCATTCGTCTTCATCTGAAAGAGACACGTTAGTGACAGCTTCCTTACCTTAGAATATCCCCAGGCGTCATGCTGGATGCGGAAAGTTTTGCGTAGCAGTACCCTTGCGCGTCGGTAGGTGGCGTCGTGCGGCTCCGCGTCCGTCGTCGGCGTTGGGATCGCCGGGATGACGTCGCGGCCAGTACTTAGACGCCGCCCATGCGCGCTGACGTCAGTTCTTTCTTTTTCCGCGCCAGTAAGCGCAGATCCGGAGAGAGCAGTGCCCAAGTCATTTTTTGACTGAACTTTTTGTGACTTTTTGTCACTGTTTTCTCGAGTCGTTCGACTCCAACGGTGTCAGTAGGGATGCCCGGCTTCAAGCCATGCGACGCCTGTGGTCGAATGATGTCGATCACGGACCCGCATCAAGATTGTCTCTACTGCCTCGGGTGCGACCACGACCCCAAGTCGTGCCCCGACTGTCGGGCCTTGCATCCGAAGGCTTTGCGAGAGCGGTCTCCGCGCCAATCCAAGCCCCGGTCACGAGAGAGGTCGAGGGGCTGGTCGCGGAGTCCTCATCGTTCTTCGGGGTCCAAGTCTTCGCACTCCTCCGGTAAGTCGAAGCACAAGAAGTCGAAGAAGCGTCATCGCTCGACGACTTCCCTCGCCGGTTGCGCGACTCGGCTCAGGGTCCCGACGGCACCGTCCCCGCGGCTCCGGGAGTGCCTGTGGAGCCGCCGCCGCATTACCCGCCCTACCCGGGTTTGGCGGTGACTCCGGCCGAAATACAGGAGTTCCTGTCGGCCATGGCCCGCCTCTTCGGGCCTCAAGGTCCCCCCGGTGCGCCTTCGGGCCCCGCGGGCCCTAGTGGGGTTCCGACGGCGGCTCCGGTCCCGACGCCGCCAGCAACACCAGCCCCGGCCTCGGCCCCGGTCCCGGTGCTGCCGCAACCCCGGTCGACGCCGGTTGACCTGACAACACCTCCACCGGCGTCGCCTTCCCCGGTGCCGTTCGCGACGCCGCCCGGGGCTCCGGGCGGCGTCGTCCCCAGGTTCTCTCCGGATCCGGTATCTGCGCCGGACCGACGTCGATGGACGCCGGCTCCGGTGCCGCTGGGACCTTGGGTCCCACATGTCCCTCCTCCTTACATTGACCCTGATTTGGAGGACGAAGAGAACTGGGAGGGGTCTGAGGACCCTCTCACTGCCCAATGTGAGTATGATCAGGACTGGGCTGAGGAACTTGGGGATGCTAGTGGTCTGGACACCTCTCCTGACATTGGCATGCTGTCTCCTCCTTCCGTGGCAACGGAGGAGGGAGCAAACTTTGCTATGGTGTTGCGTAGGGCAGCTGAGGTTCTGCACCTCAAGTTACCTACTGTGGGTGTCAGGACTAACATCCTGACGGAAGTGCTTCAGCCGGCGGCTACCTCCTCGGAGCCACTGCTGCCGTTCAACGACGCACTTTCGGACGTTCTTTTGGGCACCTGGTCCAAGCCCACCACAGGGGCTCCTGTGGATAGGAACGTAGCCCAACGCCATCGCCCTGCTCCGGGCGACCCGCTGTTCCTTTCCCAACACCCCACCCCTGAGAGCTTGGTTGTCCAAGCCTCTGCCTCTCAAAGCGCCTTCCCCACCGCTCCCCCGGATAGGGAATCCAAAAAACTGGATCAATTTGGGAAGAAAGTTTTTTCTTCCACCAGTGCTAGCTTGAGGTCTGTCAACACCACTTGCCTTTTGGGCCGATATACCCACTCCTTGTGGGATTCGGTGGCGCAGGTCCTGCCCCTGTGTCCTGAGGAGGCCCAGGCACTGCTTTCCCGCGCCATTGCGGAAGGAAGAGATGCGGCGAAATATACGATCCGATGTGGCCTTGATACCGCCGACTCGCTAGGCAGATCGCTTGCGGCGACAGTGGCGCTGCGCCGTCACGCCTGGCTGAGGACCACTGGTTTCTCGGGTGATGTCCAAAACACACTTATGGACATGCCCTTTGATGGTGTCGGCCTTTTCGGCAACAAAGCAGACCATGCGCTGGAGCGCTTTAAGGACTCGCGGGCTACAGCCAAGTCCCTGGGCCTTTCTGCTGTGCGCCCTCCGCAACAGTCTGCTTTTCGCCCCTTTCGTGGCCACGGAAGGGGCGCCCAGTCACGTCCGCTGACCAGCCACCGGCCCGCGCAGCAGGCACCTACGTGTGGCCGAGGACGTGGCTCCCGCCGAGGCGGGCCAGGTATTCAACGTGCGGGTCAGGCCACCACCTCCGCCCCGTCCGCGGCCTCGAAGCCCTCCTAGTCCATCCTTTCAGGACGACAGCACGCCAGTGGGGGGCAGGGTTCGCCATCACCTTCACCACTGGCGTGCCATCACATCGGACAAGTGGGTCTTGGACATTGTCCGAAGGGGCTACTCCCTCCCCTTCGAGACTGCCCCCCCAGCCATGCCACCTCCATACCACCGCTTGTCGGGGGATCATTTAGTACTTCTTCAAAAGGAAGTTGTGGCCCTCTTGGCCAAGGGAGCCATCGAGCGCGTTTCGACCCCAGAAGTAGGGCGTGGTTGTTACTCCCACTACTTTCTGGTGCTCAAAAAGGACAAGGAGGACATGCGTCCTATCTTGGACCTTCGGAACTTCAATCGCTTCCTCCGGAAGGAGAAGTTCAAGATGCTCACCCTAGCTCAGGTCTTGGTTGCCCTCGACCCTGGAGACTGGATGGTAGTGTTGGACTTGCAGGACGCACATTTTCACATCCCCGTCCTGCCGGCCCACCGGCTTTACCTGCGGTTCACGGTAGGCCTCGAGCATTTTCAGTTCACCGTGCTGCCCTTTGGCCTTACCAGCGCCCCTCAGTGTTCACGAAAGTGATGGCGGTGGTCGCAGCTCATCTGCGCCGGGCAGGGGTTCCGGTCTTCCCCTACCTCGACGACTGGTTGCTGAAGGCGGGCTCGTCCCAGGCAGTCGTCTCCCACCTCCAGACTACGGCCGAACTCCTACACTCGCTGGGGTTCTCCATCAACGTGCCGAAGTCGCACCTGATTCCTTCTCCACAGCTCCTTTTCATCGGAGCAGTTCTGGACATGACGCAGTTTCGGGCCTATCATCCCGAACGGCGAGTCCGGGATATTCAGGCTATGATTCCGATCTTTCAGCCTCTATCCTGGGTTTCGGTACGGATGACCCTGAGGCTGCTGGGCCTCATGGCCTCCTGCATCCTGCTGGTCGATCATGCCAGATGCCATATGCGGGCTCTGCAGTGGGACCTGAAGTTCCAGTGGGCGCAGCATCAGGGGAACCTGTCCGATTACGTCCAGATCTCGGAGGGGACTTCAAGACAGTTGCAGTGGTGGCTCTCGAACCGGCAATGCGTCATGGGCAGATCCCTCTCCCTTCCCCAGCCAGAGCACACAGTTGTGACGGACGCGTCCCTTCTGGGATGGGGCGGTCACATGGGAGAGGCGGAGATCATAGGCCTCTGGTCTCCGGCGGAGTCCCGGCTCCATATCAACCTTCTGGAGCTCGGGCGATCCGACTTGCACTCAAGGCATTCCTTCCCTCTGTCAAATGGAAGGTAGTGCAGGTGTTCACAGACAACACCACCGCCATGTGGTACTGCAACAAACAAGGCGGGGTGGGGTCGTGGACCCTTTGTCAGGAGGCTCTGCGTCTCTGGACATGGCTGGAACATCAGGGCATATTCCTGATGGTTCAACACCTGGCAGGTTCCCTGAACGCCAGGGCGGACAAACTCAGCCGCAGGTGCATGATGGATCACAAATGGCGTCTTCACTCGGAGGTGGCGCAAGGACTCTTTCTACAGTGGGGAGAGCATTGGTTAGATCTATTCGCCACCGAAGAGAACGCGCAATGTCATCAGTTCTGCGTGTTGGAATTTCCAAGGCGGCACTCGCTCGGCGACGCTTTTCGTCGCGAGTGGAGTTGCGGTCTGTTGTACGCTTTTCCGCCTATACCACTTCTACCCAGAGTGTTGAAGAAGATTCGGCGCGACCGGGCCCAAGTCATTCTTGTGGCTCCCGACTGGGCTCGAAGAGTTTGGTATCCCGAGCTACTCAGTATGAGCGTCTATCCCCCGATCCGTCTGCCTCTTCGGGAGGATCTTCTGTCGCAGCAGCAGGGGACGGTCCTCCACCCGAACCTGTCCAGTCTCCACCTCCTTGCGTGGAGATTGAGCGGTGGCAGTTGATTCCTTTCGACTTGCCTCCCGAAGTTTGTGATGTGATTCTGGCAGCCAGGCGTCCCTCCACTAAGGTGGTATACGCCTGCAGGTGGAACAAGTTTGTGGCATGGTGCACAGCAAAGGCTGTGAATCCCCTTTCTGCCCCTCTTTCTGAGGTTCTTCTGTTCCTTCTTTCTCTGGCCCGACAGGGTTCTGCCCTGGGTACCATCAAGGGCTATCTTTGTGCAATCTCGGCCTTCCTCAGGCTTCCTGATCAGCCCTCCTTTTCAAGTCCCCTGTTGTTAACAGGTTTCTTAAGGCATTACACACCTCTTCCCTCCTGTTCCGTTTGTAATGCCTCAGTGGGACTTGAACTTGGTTCTTACCTTTTTAATGTGCGCTCCCTTTGAGCCTCTACATAACTGTCCTCTTCGTCTTCTCACTCTGAAGACAGCCTTTCAGGTGGCCCTCACCTCTGCTTGGCGGGTGAGTGAGCTCCAGGCTCTTTCGTGCAAACCTCCCTTTCTGTCTGTCCATCCAGACAAGGGTGTTCTTAGGACGCGTCCGTTCTTCTTGCCAAAGGTGGTTACTGCCTTCCACATTGGGCAGACCATCACTTTGCCCACCTTCTTTCCGCCTCCTTCCAGAGAGCAAGAGGGGCTCCACCGTCTGGACCCAAAACGTTTGCTTTCCTTTTACCTCAACCGCACACAACAGTTCCGGGTGGATGACCAGCTCTTTGTTGGCTACGTGGGCGCCAAAAAAGGTCGGGCGGTACACAAGAGGACCATCTCCCGCTGGGTAATCTTGTGTATCAAAGCCTGCTATTCTTTGGCTAAGAAGGAGCCCCCTGTTGGGCTACGTGCCCATTCTACCAGGGCAACAGCTGCTACCACGGCTTTAGGCCGTGGTGTTCCGCTACAGGATATATGTCAGGCAGCTACGTGGGCCTCGCTGCACACGTTTACCAAGCATTACTGCCTTGACAGCCAGGTCCGGAGGGACGGCTTCTTTGGCCGCTCTGTCCTCCGTGACTTCCTTGTCTGAATCTGTTCGCAGACCCACCACCGGGGTTGGTATTGCTGGGGTATCTATTCTAAGGTAAGGAATCTGTCACTAACGTGTCTCTTTCAGATGCACAAGTTACTAACTTGTGTAACGATGTATCTGTAAGAGACAGTAGTTAGTGACAGATTCCTACCGCCCACCCATCCTCCCCGTTCTGCGAACTGATTTCTAGGGTTAAGGACATCCCTTTCAGGGCCCTAGTATTTTTCCAGACACCAATGTCAGCTTCTTGCATGGCTCTGCGTTCCTGGCGCGGAAAGTCGTGTACAGAACTGACGTCAGCGCGCATGGGCGGCGTCTAAGTACTGGCCGCGACGTCATCCCGGCGATCCCGACGACGGACGTGGAGCCGCACGACGCCGCCTACCGACGCGCAAGGGTACTGCTACGCAAAACTTTCCGGATCCAGCCTGACGCCTGGGGATATTCTAAGGTAAGGAATCTGTCACTAACTACTGTCTCTTACAGATATATCGTTACACAAGTTAGTAACTTGTGCATCCGTCACCAACGATGTTATCGAGGAACAAGGGCCAAGTGATTCATCCGGATCCACGTTCTCTTCACTTGCACGCATGGCTCCTGAATTCCTAGAGCTTAAGGATCTCAATATTTCACAGGACTGTAGAGAAATACTTGCTAAATCCCGTGCTGAAAGTACTATCAAGACATATCGTCTGAAATGGAAGAGATTCTGTAGCTGGTGCGAAAGGAACAAAGTTCGTCCAGTGCAAGCCCCTGCTGAGCAGATTTTACCTTACCTGCTCTCACTAGCTAAGTCAGGCCTCACGTTTTCTTCAGTAAAAGTTCACCTGGCTGCAATTTCCTGGTACAGGAAATCTCCTCAGATTCCTTCTCTCTGTTCATCTCCTCTCATAAAACAATTCATGAGAGGCCACTTCCGCGCTTTTCCTCCGGTGCGTGCACCTCCTCCAGAGTGGAAACTCAATGTGGTCCTAGCACAATTGATGAGACGACCATTTGAACCAATTCATAAAGCAGAACTTAAGTTTCTCACATGGAAGGTATCCCTCTTGCTAGCTCTTGCTTCTGCAAGAAGAGTGAATGAAATACAGGCTTTTACAATCAAAGTTCCTTTCTTACACTTTACAGAGAATTACGTAGCTCTTCGGACAAATCCTAAGTTTATTCCGAAAGTACCAACGCAATTTCACTTAAATGAACCTGTAATATTGCAAACTTTCTTTCCAAACCCATCTAGCCCAGCTGAATGGGCTCTACATACATTGGATGTCAAAAGATGTTTGAAATTTTATCTTCACAAAACAAAGGAGATAAGGAAAACAGATCAACTTCTGGTGGCCTACGGTCAAGGTAAACGCAGTAACGAAAGCCACGATCGCCAGATGGGTCGCATCTGCGGTACAGTTCTGCTACGAAACAGCAAATAAACCTCTGACAGTGAGGGCTAAAGCACACTCCACAAGAACTGTTGCTGCATCTACAGCCTTGTTTGCTGGAGTGACAGACAAAATATGCCGTGCCGCGACATGGAAGAATGTCCACACGTTTACAAGACATTACTGCCTCCAATCTGCGCAAAGGGAGGATGCAGCGGTTGGACAAGCTGTGTTACGTTCTCTTTTTAACTAAGGTCAGATTCTTTACATTTCATGAAAGAACGCTTTCTTGTTTTCTTTCTCTAATATTAATTGGATTAAGTAATCAAACAACTGTATTTGGCAATTTGTTCTTTAATATGATTTATGAGATATATTTGAATGGTTATGTCAACACTCTGTTTTAACATTTCTATAGAGTATAATGCTTGGTGCATGCAATGTGTAAAAGGTAGTGGATAACTATTGGGAGTTTAAAATTCCATGTCTCCCACCTTCCGCTAACGACAGTACAATTAGGGTACTGCTTGCTATTCTGATTCAGGCATGTGAATCTATGAAAGATACCCCAATACTGGATAAGAAAACAAGTTACTTACCTGTAACTACAGGTTCGAGGCATATGAGCTGCAGATCGTACACTGTGCATGAGATCGCCATCTGGTGTTGGGCTCGGATGCTTGCACTTTGTTGTTGTCTTGGAAGAGTCTTTTGTAGTCACGAGATAGGTGACTCCTCCTTTGGACGATAGTGCGCATGGGCATCGACTCCATGGTTAGATTGTTTTTTCCGCCATCGGGTTCGGATGTACCTTGCTGCGCTCCGGATCCACATCGATCGGTTCCCCTCTCGACGCGCAGAAGAACCTCCTACCGTTCGACGGTATTGTTTTCGATCGCGATCCCCTCATCGCGTCTCCACTCCAACACTGTTTCGAGTCCGGTCGCCGACGTTGGTCCGTTGGGCGTGTCGGCGCCATCATCCAGCATATGGAAAGGACTCCATTTAAAAAATGCAGGTGTGGGGCTAAATTCCCACACACAGATCTCCACGAGATCTGTAATCTTTGCCTCTCTCCAGAACACGAGAGCCAACACTGCCAAGCCTGTGACTCCTTTCGGTCCAAAAAGACCATCCGTGATCGCCGGGCCCGACGACACGAAATGTCCAGGTCAGCCGCTCCCGCACCGGACGACATCTTTGACACAGGCTCCGACAACCCGGACACCGGAGATTTACAAATCGACACCTCCGGAGCCGAAGACTCAGGGTCCGACGACCAACTCATCACACCACACCAACGTACTGTGAGTACTGACGTCGATGCCCCTGCCCCCAAGAAACAAAAGGCTTCGGTCACACCTTCGCCTTCGGGCCTAGGTCTGCACCATCACAAAGCTTCAGGAGCCCCGCCTTCCGGCTCGACTCCCAAGCACCTAAAGCCTTCTGGCAGCTCGGGACCGAGCCAGCCACGTCCCGGAGCCGGAAAACACTCATCGGCACCGAAACACAAGACTAAGGTCTCGGCACCAACAGACCCTTCGGCGCCAAAGTCCAAGGTCCCAGACACCTCGACACCGAAGCATACCAAACCTTCGGAGTCGACAAAAACCCTCGGTGTCGAAAACTTCACCAAAGGACACCAAACAACCTCGCAAGCCCAAACAACACTCGGAGCCGAAATCTTCGATGCCGACCAAACACGCCAGCTCAGAAGAACTCTTGGTTCCCATCGACCCAAAGCAGAAAACTCTGCACATTGACCCTATTACCGGACAGGTACAATCAGTAATACCTCACAAGAGGAAGATACAGGAACCAACCACACCTGAGCCACCTCATAAGAAGAAAGACTCTTCCACATCACCTATAAGGTCTTTCTCTCCACCTCCACAACACCTCAGCCCTCTACACTCCCCGCCTCACTCTCCTCCACCTTGTTTTTCACCACAAGGGGATACAGACAGGGAGGATCATGATGATGACATGCAGTCACCTCACAACACCTACACTGATGACGACCTTCACAGTATCCCACCACAAGACCCCTGGGACAGTTATGACCTCCCAGATATACCTGTCCCTGAACCATACCCATCAAAAGCCTCACCTCCAGATGATGCTATAGGGTTTTCACAGGTGATAAACAGGGCAGCACAATACCATAGTGTCAAGTTACACTCAGACCCCCTGGAAGAAGACTTTTTACTAGAAACTTTTAGCCAGCCTCAAAAGTCTACCCATACTCTACCTATGCTTAAAGGCATTATTAAACATGCCCCTGAGGTCTTCAGAGACCCAGTTAGGGCTAGGGTTCTTAACCCAAGGATCGAGAAAAATATAAACCTGCCCCTTCTGACCCAGCTTATATTAAAGGCCAACTCCCTCTAGACTCATTAGTAGTTGCTAATGCACGGAAAAGGGCAAACTCCCAGACTACTGGTGAGACACCACCACCAGACAAGGAGTCCAAATTACTCGACGCATCCGGAAAAAGAGTTGCGTCTCAAGCAGCAAACATGTGGCGCATCGCCAATTCCCAAGCCTTACTGGCGAGATATGACAGAGCCCATTACGACGAGCTTGAAAAGCTCATTGAGCACCTTCCAGATCAGTATAAGACCAAGGCCAATGATCTAATACAAGAAGGCAAGATTGTCACAAACACCTCAATAAAGTGCGCCCTTGACGCAGCAGATACAGCAGCACGCACAATAAACTCAAGCGTTTTGCTGCGCAGACACGCATGGCTACGAATATCTGGCTTCAAGCAGGAGGTACAATCTACCATCCTCAATCAACCCTTAGACCAGGAACACCTGTTTGGGCCTAATGTGGACACTTCTCTAGAAAAAATGAAGAAGGACACAGACACAGCCAAAGCTATGGGAGCTCTACAAGCCACACCTAGCAGAGGTTCCTTTCGTCGCTCCTTATATAGAGGCGGCTCCAAAACTACAGCCACAGACACCACCTCTGCTAACTACAAAAACACCACTCAAACCTACTCTAATAGAGGTTACTCCAGAGGTAATTACAGAGGTAATAACAACAGGGGTAGAGGACGCGGGTTTAACACACGCACCTCCCCTACCACCAAACAGTGACTTCCCTCCGTTTCCCCCGATCATTCCACTCCCGTCGGGGAAGACTGTCAAAGTTCCTACCTGCGTGGAATTCCATCACCACCGACAGGTGGGTAATACAAATTATCCAGTATGGTTACTGCCTCGAACTCACTTCTACTCCCCCAACATACCACCCAGACAGCGTCCCATGTCCACGGAACATCTAACGCTCCTCAATCAAGAGGTTCTCTCTATGCTCCAAAAGCACGCAATAGAACCAGTCCCTCTACAACATCAGGGCACAGGGGTTTACTCACTATACTTTCTAATCCCCAAAAAGGACGGTTCCCTCAGGCCCATACTGGACCTCAGACCCCTCAACTATTACATTCACTCAGATCATTTTCACATGATCACTCTTCAACAAATACTTCCACTACTCCAACAAGGCGACTTCCTTGCCACACTAGATCTCAAGGACGCCTATTTCCATATTCCCATTCACCCTGCGCACAGGAAATACCTAAGGTTCATAGTGGACGGACAACATTATCAGTTCAAAGTCCTCCCATTCGGGTGGCAACAGCACCAAGGGTTTTCACCAAGTGCCTAGCAGTAGTAGCTGCGCACTTACGAAGACAACACATTCACGTGTTTCCGTATCTAGACGACTGGCTAATAAAAGCCAAGTCACACAACCAATGTGTACAGCACACACTCCAAACAGTTCGGCTACTACACAATTTGGGGTTCACAATAAACCATACCAAATCGCATCTCCATCCCTCCTACATACATCAGTACCTAGGAGCCACAATCGATACCTCCAGGGCCCTTGCATACCCCAATCCTTCCAGGATAACAAGTATGCAAGCCCTCATCAACAAATTCCTACCTCAACACTACCTTCCAGCTCGAGTGTTTATGCAACTCGTAGGAATGATGGCCTCGTGCATCTTTATTGTCCCTCACGCACGACTTCAAATGCGGCCCCTGCAAGAATGCTTAGCACGTCAGTGGAACCAAGCTCAGGGCCAGCTTACAGATCTGGTGTTGGTAGACAGCCGCACTCATCGCTCTCTGCAATGGTGGAACATACAAAACATTTCCAAAGGGCGGCCGTTCCTAGAGCCAGTTCCACAAATAGTGCTCACAACAGACGCATCTCTCACCGGGTGGGGAGCTCACCTCCTTACCCACACAACGCAGGGCAGCTGGACCAAGTCACAAAAACTGCTCCACATCAACCACCTAGAATTATTAGCAATATTTCTAGCGCTAAAGTCATTCCAACCGCATCTTACTCACAAGACTGTCTTAGTCAAAACAGACAACATGACAGCAATGTACTATGTACAAAAACAGGGGGGACACACTCTCTACAGCTGTCTCGCCTGGCGCAAGCCATATGGAGATGGGCCATTCCTCAAAACATTTACCTCCTTGCAGAACACCTTCCAGGAGTTCACAATCACATTGCGGATCTGTTAAGTCGACAGACACAACAGATTCACGAATGGGAACTGCATCCGCAAGTTCTACAACCTTTTTCCAAATGTGGGGCCATCCACAAATAGACCTGTTCGCCACACAAGAAAACACAAAATGCCCAACCTTCGCCGCCAGGTTCCCACACCCGTCGTCCAAGGGCAATGCAATATGGATGAACTGGTCAGGCAGATTTGCATACGCTTTTCCGCCTCTCCCACTCATTCCCCTAGTAGTACGCAAACTCAGACAACAGTCTCTAACAATGATCCTAGTTGCTCCCACATGGGCAAGACAACCATGGTTCACAACACTTCTCGAACTCTCAGTAGTTCCACACCACAAACTGCACCTCTCTCCACACCTCTTAACTCAGAACCATGGAGAGATCAGACACCCCGATCCAGGTCAACTGAATCTGGCAATATGGCTCCTGAAGTCCTAGAGTTCGGTTACCTTAACCTTCCACCTGAGTGTATGCAGGTCATTAAAGAAGCCAGACGTCCCACTACCAGGGCTTGTTATGCAGCAAAATGGAAAAGGTTTGCTATTTATTGCAATAACAACAATATCAACCCACTAGATGCCTCCATACAAAACATTATCTGTTACTTGCTGCATCTGCAAACATGTAACCTAGCATACTCATCCATAAGATTACATCTTGCCGCTCTAGCCGCATACTTACAAAACAGACAGCATTTGTCACTGTTTCGAGTACCTGCAATTAAAGCCTTTATGGAAGGCCTTAAAAGAATCATTCCCCCTAGATTGCCACCCTCTCCAGCATGGAATCTAAATATTGTCCTCACCAGGCTCATGGGTCCCCCATTTGAACCTCTGCACAAATGTGAGTTACAATTTCTTACATGGAAAGTAGCCTTCCTAATTGCAATAACCTCTCTCAGAAGAGTGAGTGAGATTCAGGCTTTAACCATACAAGAACCTTTTTTACAAATCCATCGTAATAAAGTAGTTCTCAGACCAAACCCCAAATTCCTACCTAAAGTAATTTCTGCTTTTCACCTTAACCAATCAATAGAGTTACCCGTCTTTTTCCAAGACCCAGACTCTGTAGCAGAAAGAGCTCTACACACACTAGATGTCAGAAGAGCCCTACTTTACTACATTGACAGGACCAAACCTTTCAGAAAGACAAAACAATTATTTGTAGCTTTCTCCCCACCACATAAAGGTAATCCCATCTCAAAGGCTGGCATTGCTAGATGGATAGTCAAATGCATTCAAATTTGCTACCAAAAGGCTAAACGCACCTTAATAATTCCCCTAGGGCACATTCCACACGTAAACTAGGGGCTTCTATGGCATTTTTAGGGAACATCCCCCTAAATGACATATGTAAGGCAGCAACATGGTCTACGCCACATACCTTTACCAAACACTACTGTGTTGATGTACACGCAAAGCAGCAAGCTGCTGTGGGCCAAGCTGTTCTTAAAACACTTTTTCAGACTACTGCAACTGATACAGGTGACCACCGCTAGGGGAGACACTGCTATACAGTCTATGCACAGTGTACGATCTGCAGCTCATATGCCTCGAACGGTAAATGCTACTTACCAGTATGCATCTGTTCTTGGCATGTAGAGCTGCAGAGTCGTACACGCCCACCCACCTCCCCGGAACCTGTATCCGTTCCAGTATAATCTTAATTAGATATATTCACATGGACATCTTTTTCTTCTTACTGACTCCATCTTTTCCCATCATGGCGAAAAACAATCTAACCATGGAGTCGATGCCCATGCGCACTATCGTCCAAAGGAGGAGTCACCTATCTCGTGACTACAAAAGACTCTTCCAAGACAACAACAAAGTGCAAGCATCCGAGCCCAACACCAGATGGCGATCTCATGCACAGTGTACGACTCTGCAGCTCTACATGCCAAGAACAGATGCATACTGGTAAGTAGCATTTACCTTATCCAGTATTGGTATCTTTCATAGATTCACATGCAACCCACCCTCCTTCCCGTGGAGTCAGTTCTCATTGATTTTGGGTATACTTACTTCCCACTTGTGCTTGGAAAATCTGAAGAGAACTTGCCTCTGCTGGGAGTGTTCTAGAAGGTGCTAACAGCTGATTGGCTGGAGCCAACTTTTGGTCCTTTTTTTAAAAGGACGTAGATAGGCTACTAATGTATGGCCTTTGGCCCTTTTTAGCCTATTTATTATTTATGGCACTGCTTTTGTATTTTACCGTGGGACTCACATCTCGACGACGGGGAATGATTCAGGCATGTGAATCTATGGAAGATACCAATACTGGATAACTGTAGTTACAGGTAAGTAACTTGTTTTCTTCTCCCTATTTCTCAATCATGGAATCCTCATTTACATAAACAGTAAAATATCTTTCGCATAACACATTTCAATAGATTCGAAGTATATATTTTTACAGTACACTACTGCTTTAAGGAATCCAGGAGCTCCACTGTACCAAAATGCACGTGTTGGTTTAGAAGCTCATTTTTCCACTCTGTAATTGATCAGTTATTGTATCACCTCAACTGGAATCATAGTTTACTGTGTAAAAGTGTTCTTTGTGGTCATTTCTAAGGAAGTGTGGTTGTGGTGTGGAATTAGCATAGGTGATTTGGTCCTTCCCACTATGAAACCTTGCACGTGAATGAGGTATAACTCTAACCTAGGAAACTAAGAGAGCATGCTGTGAACCAAGAGACCATTTGGTGTGCTTAAGAAATTTTATCACTTGGTATGCTTCCAGTACATGTAAGCAAGTGCTGGGGCTGCCGCCTTCCTCCGGGAAATACTGGCTTTTATTGATGGTTTCAGGTTCCAAGACAGTTGGAAGCTGGTACTTGAATAAAGTTTTATGTAAAATCCTCTAGTTTATTTTCAGCACACCAATTCTGCCTCAATCCTTTGTAAATAACCTGACGAGTCTATAATAGTGTTGACATGATCTCATATATTTGCTGTTTTAAGTTTACTTTAAAATGGGGGGAAATTGATTTTGCTGTTTAAGCTGTTTTCATGGCTGTGATATCATAGTACTGGCTGTACTGGTTTTATTGTATAATAATGTTCTATAATTCTGCAACCTTTGGAACTGTACAGTAAATGAGAGGCCCCAAGGTGTTGGATAACCCCAGTCCCCCAGTTTAGATGTTGCAGCATGCCTGGGGGTAGGAAAGGAAAATGGGGGTCGCAAGTCACTCGCCAAAAAATCTTGCTTGGTATTTCTCTTATGTTAAACAAGCACACCTGTTTATGAACAGAACCTCCAAACACGCTTAACCCATAAAATAACTAGTAGGATTCTGCCTATCAGTCTAAGGTTTAGGGTTTAGTATGGTTGTTCTGTTCACAGTCTCCATAGTAAAACTACCCTGACTCTGGACAGAGAAAAATAGATTCAGTGCAATGTTCTATGGGAAGCGAAGGAAGCACATCATTAACTCTGAATATCTGAAAGAAACACGTTAGTTATAGATTCCTTACCTTAGAATTACCCCCAGGCGTCAGACTGGATCCGGAAAGTTTTTTCGTCAGCAGTACCTCTGCGCTTCGGAAGGTGGTGTCGGTCGGCACCGCGTCCGTCGTTGGCGTCGTGGTCGCCGGGATGATGTCGCGGTAGCTACTTAGACGCCGCCCTCGCGCGCTGACGTCAGTTCTTTCTTTTTCCGTGCCAGCCAGCGCAGATCCGGGAAGAGCGGTACCTCCAGTCATTTTTTGACTGACTTTTTCTCGACTTTTGTCGACTTCTTTTTCGAGTCTTCGACTCCTAAGGTGCACGAGGGATGCCCGGCTTCAAGCCATGCGGTTCGTGTCATCGGATGATGTCAGTGACGGATCCGCACCGCATGTGTCTCTTTTGCCTGGAGCGCGACAACGACCCCAAGTCGTGCTCCGACTGCCGGTCGATGGCGCCGAAGGCTTTGCGGGAGCGGTTCCGAAAGCTGCTTGAGCACCGGCAGTCGGCTCCGCGCCGTTCGAGGTCCCGAGGGAGGTCAAGGGACCGGTCGCGGAGCCTCCACCATTCGTCCAAGTCTTCGAAGTCTTCGCACTCTGGGTCGGGTAAGTCGAAGCATAAGAAGAAGAAGTCGAAGAAGCATCGCCGCTCTTTGACTTCTCCTCGTCGGTCGGCCGATCCGACGAGGGTGGTGCACCTCCCGCAGCTCCGCACGCGGAGCCCGACGAGTCGACTCCGCGTTTCCCTCCCTTTCCGGGACCCGGAGCGACTCCCGCCCAGCTTCGTACGTTCTACGAGGCGATGCATGCCATCTTTGGTCGGACCGACCCCGCCGGCGCGCCTTCGGGCCCCGCGGGCTCGGTTGGGGCGCCTATGCCTTCTCCGCCGACGGCTCCGGCGCCGCAGGCCCCCCTTGGATCCAGGCCTGGATCCGGATCGGCGCCGGTTGACTTGATTACGCCTCCACCGGCGCCGCTTCCTACGACACCACTAGCGCGTTCGACGCCGGCTGGCCCCCCGGCCGGCGTCCACCCCGGCCTTCATCCCGACGTGGAGCCGGACCGGCGTCGTCCGACGCTGGATCCGGCGCAGAGAGGGGTTTTTATGCCCCTGTTCACTCCTGGGGTCCCTTTTCAACCAGAATGGCACCGAGAGGATGAGGAGGACTGGGAGGGGTCAGGTGACCCTCTGACTGACCAGTTGGCCAGTGAACAGGACTGGAGAGAGGAACTGGGGGATGCCAGTGGTTTGGACACCTCCCCTGACCTTGGCATGTTGTCTGCTCCTACCGTGGCTACGGAGGAGGGAGCGTCGTACGCAGTGGTGTTGCGTAGGGCGGCCGAGGCTCTCAACCTCGAGCTTCCTATGGTGGCAGTCAGGACTAAGCTTCTGACAGAGGTGCTTCAACCGGCTGCGAGATCTTCGGAGTCCTTGCTACCGTTTAATGAGGCCCTCACCGACGTCCTTTTGGGCACGTGGTCCAGGCCCAACACGGGGGCTCCCGTGGACAGGATGATTGCCCGACGCCACCGCCCGGCTCTGGGCGACCCCACTTTCCTCTCCCAACACCCCACCCCGGAGAGCTTGGTAGTCCAGGCCTCCGCTTCCAAAAGCGCATTCCCTACCGCTCCACCGGAAAGGGAATCCAAGAAGCTGGACCGTCTTGGAAAGAAAATGTTCTCTTCCGCCAGCTTAGGACTGCAGTCGGTAAACACTGTATGTCTCTTGGGCAGTTATTCCCACTCGGTGTGGGATACGGTGGCGGAGGTGCTGCCTCAGTGTCCGGAGGAAGCCCGGGCAGTGCTCTCCCAGGCTGTTGCCGCCGGGAGGAATGCAGCGAAGTTTACAATACGTTGTGGGCTGGACACCGCCGACTCTCTGGGCAGGACCATTTCAACGTCAGTAGCGCTTCGTCGCTACGCCTGGATGAGGTCGACTGGTTTTTCAGGGGATGTCCAGAACACCTTGATGGACATTCCCTTTGATGGCCGTCGCCTTTTTGGCGACAAAGCAGACAACGCTCTAGAGCGTTTCAAGGACTCACGGGCTACGGCCAAGTCCTTGGGCCTCTCCACCCTCCCTGCGCAGTCTGCTTTTCGCCCCTTTCGTGGCTACGGAAGGGGTGCCCCGCTAAGTCCCGCCCAGAGCCACAGGCCGCAGCAAGTTACCCAACCTTCGCGCGGCCGGGGACGTGGGAACAACCGTCGTGGTTCCGGGGGCCAGCGGACGGGCCAGTCCACCACCACCCCCCCTCCGCAGCAGCCTCCAAACCCTCCTAGTCAGACCTTTCAGGTCCATCAAACGCCAGTAGGCGGCAGGATTCGCGATCACCTCCCCCACTGGCGCACCATCACGTCGGACAGGTGGGTTTTGCAAATAGTCCGAAGGGGCTACTCCCTCCCCTTTGAGACTACCCCTCCAGCCATGCCACCGAGATACCACCACATGTCGGAGGATCATCTGGCCCTTCTCCAGCAGGAAGTTACGTCTCTCCTGGCCAAGGGAGCCATCGAGCGCGTTCCTGTCCCAGAAGTAGGTCGTGGTTGCTACTCCCACTACTTTCTGGTCCCCAAGAAGGACAAGTGCCTGCGTCCTATCTTGGATCTCAGGGACGTCAACTGCTTCCTCCGGAAGGAGAAGTTCAAGATGTTGACGCTTGCTCAGGTCTTGACTGCCCTGGAGACTGGATGGTAGCGTTGGACTTGCAGGATGCTTATTTTCACATCCCCGTCCTGCCGGCCCACCGGCGTTACCTACGGTTCACGGTAGGCCACGAGCATTTTCAATTTACCGTGCTCATCGTTGGCCTTACCAGCGCCCCTCGGGTGTTCACGAAAGTGATGGCGGTGGTCGCAGCTCATCTGCGCAGATCAGGGGTTTCAGTCTTCCCCTACCTCGACGACTGGCTGCTGAAGGCGGGCTCGTCCCAGGCAGTCGTCTTCCACCTCCAGACTACGGCCGAACTCCTGCACTCGCTGGGGTTCTCCATCAATGTGCCGAAGTCGCATCTAATTCCTTCTCCACAGCTCCTTTTCATCGGAGCAGTTCTGGACACGACGCAGTTTCGGGCCTATCCTCCCGAACGGCGAGTCCGGGATATTCAGGCTATGATTCCGATCTTTCGGCCTTTATCCTGGGTTTCGGCACGGATGACCCTGAGGCTGCTGGGCCTCATGGCCTCCTGCATCCTGCTGGTCAATCATGCCAGATGGCATATGCGGGCTCTGCAGTGGGACCTGAAGTTCCAGTGGGCGCAGCACCAGGGCAACCTGTCCGATCACGTCCAGATCTCGGAGGGGACTGCAAAACAGTTGCAGTGGTGGCTCTCGAACCGGCAATGGGTCATGGGCAGATCCCTCTCCCTTCCCCAGCCAGAGCATACAGTTGTGACGGACGCGTCCCTTCTGGGATGGGGCGGTCACATGGGAGAGGCGGAGATCAGAGGCCTCTGGTCTCCGGCGGAGTCCCGGCTCCATATCAACCTTCTGGAGCTCCGGGCGATCCGGCTTGCACTCAAGGCATTCCTTCCCTCTGTCAAAGGGAAGGTAGTGCAGGTGTTCACAGACAACACCACCGCCATGTGGTACTGCAACAAACAGGGCGGGGTGGGGTCTTGGACCCTTTGTCAGGAGGCTCTGCGCCTCTGGACATGGCTGGAACATCAGGGCATGTTCCTGATGGTTCAACACCTGGCAGGTTCTCTGAACGCCAGGGCGGACGAACTCAGCCGCAGGTGCATGATGGATCACGAATGGCGTCTTCACTCGGCAGTGGCGCAAGGACTCTTTCTACAGTGGGGAGAGCCTTGGTTAGATCTATTCGCCACCGAAGAGAACGCGCAATGTCATCAGTTCTGCGCGTTGGAATTTCCAAGGCGGCACTCGCTCGGCGACGCTTTTCGTCGCGAGTGGAGTTGCGGTCTGTTGTACGCCTTTCCGCCTATACCACTTCTACCCAGAGTGTTGAAGAAGATTCGGCACGACCGGGCCCAAGTCATTCTTGTGGCTCCGGACTGGGCTCGAAGAGTTTGGTATCCCGAGCTACTCAGTATGAGCATAGATCCCCCGATCCGTCTGCCTCTTCGGGAGGATCTTCTGTCGCAGCAGCAGGGGCGGTCCTCCACCCGAACCTGTCCAGTCTACACCTGCTTGCGTGGAGATTGAGCGGCGGCAGTTGATTCCTTTCGACTTGCCTCCCGAAGTTTGTGATGTGATTCTGGCAGCCAGGCGTCCCTCCACTAAGGTGGTATACGCCTGCAGGTGGAACAAATTTGTGGCATGGTGCACAGCAAAGGCTGTGGATCCCCTTTCTGCCCCTCTTTCTGAGGTCCTTCTGTTCCTTCTCTCTCTGGCCCAACAGGGTTCTGCCCTGGGTACCATCAAGGGTTATCTTTGTGCTATCTCGGCCTTCCTCAGGCTCCCTGATCAGCCCTCCCTTTTCAAGTCCCCTGTTAACAGATTCTTAAAAGGCATTACTCACCTCTTCCCTCCTGTTCCGTTTGTAATGCCTCAGTGGGTCTTGAACTTGGTTCTTACCTTTTTAATGTGCGCTCCCTTTGAGCCTCTGCATAACTGTCCTCTTCGTCTTCTGACTCTGAAGACTGCCTTTCTGGTGGCCATCACCTCCGCTCGGCGGGTGAGTGAGCTCCAGGCTCTATCTTGCAAACCTCCCTTTCTGTCTGTTCATCCAGACAAGGTTGTTCTTCGGACGCGTCCGTCCTTCTTGCCAAAGGTGGTTACTGCTTTCCACATTGGGCAGACCATCACTTTGCCCACCTTCTTTCCGCCTCCGCATCCTTCCAGAGAGGAGGAGAGGCTCCACCGTCTGGACCCAAAACGTGCGCTCTCCTTCTATATCGACCGCACAAAACACTTCCGGGTGGATGACCAGCTCTTTGTTGGCTACGTGGGCGCCAAAAAGGTCGGGCGGTGCACAAGAGGACCGTCTCCCGCTGGGTTACCTTGTGCATCAAGACCTGCTATTCTTTGGCCAAGAAGGAGCCTCCTGTTGGGCTGCGTGCCCATTCCACCACGGCAACGGCTGCTACCACGGCCTTGGGCCGCGGTGTTCCGCTGCCGGTTATCTGTCAGGCAGCTACGTGGGCCTCGCTGCACACGTTTACTAAGCATTACTGCCTTGACAGTCAGGTCCGGAGGGACGGCTTCTTCGGCCGTTCTGTCCTCCAGGACTTCCTTGTCTGATCTTTGTTCGCAGACCCACCACCGGGGTTGGTATTGCTGGGGTATCTATTCTAAGGTAAGGAATCTATCACTAACGTGTCTCTTTCAGATGCACAAGTTACTAACTTGTGTAACGATATATCTGTAAGAGACAGTAGTTAGTGATAGATTCCTACCGCCCACCCATCCTCCCCGTTCTGCGAACTGATTTCTAGGGTTAAGGACATCCCTTTCAGGGCCCTAGTATTTTTCAGACACCTGTGTCAGCTTCTTGCATGGCTCTGCGTTCCTGGCGCGGAAAGTCGGTGTACAGAACTGACGTCAGCGCGCAGGGGCGGCGCCTAAGTACTGCCCGCGACGTCATCCCGGCGATCACGACGCCGACGACGGACGCGGAGCCGCACGACGCCGCCTACCGACGCGCAAGGGTACTGCTACGCAAAACTTTCCGGATCCAGACTGACGCCTGGGGATATTCTAAGGTAAGGAATCTATCACTAACTACTGTCTCTTACAGATATATCGTTACACAAGTTAGTAACTTGTGCTTTGAGATTACTTTTCTTACTCAGAGTAGTATACCTGGATTCTACTCTGGGACATTTCCTGTAAACAGGTAAGTGAAATCGTGTTCGAGGCATGTGAGCTGTAGATCACATGCTTGTGCATAGATAGCCATCTAGTGTTGGGCCCGGATGTTTGCACTTTGTTTTTCTTTGAAGAAGTCTTTGTAGTCACGGGGTAGGTGACTCCTCCTTTCGGTGATAGTGCGCATGGTCATCAACTCCATCTTTAGATTGTTTTTTTCTGCCATCGGGTTCGGATGTTAGTCGTTGCGCTCCGCTGCGCTCCGCTTCGACACCGATCCTTCTGTTTCCCTCGGCGTGTAGACGACTCACCCTCGACGGTATTGTTTCTGATCGCATACTCCATTCTTCATGTATCGTGTTTGATTCGAAAAAACCCTCTTTCGATCGGAAAGCTCGTGGTAGGCCGTCGGGCCTAACCGCCTCCATCAGACTTGCAGTCGATGGAACGAACTCCCTTTAAATACTGCCCTCGGTGCCACGCGAAATACCCACGCACCAACTCACACTAAGTGTGCAACCTGTGTTTGTCACCAGAACACAAAGAACAGGACTGCGACGCGTGTAAGGCTTTCCGTTCCAAGAAGACGCTTCGCGACCATCAGGCTCGACGACGCGACATGCAGAGCCAACGCACAGACTCCGTTCCGGACCTCTTCGGACCTGAATCTGAAGAAGACGCCGGCGACGCAATAGGGGCCAAGGAAGAGCAGGATCCCATTTCCGTTTCGGAGGAGGGCTCCGACCAGGATGACGACATCCCGCATGGACAACGTACTGTAAGTACAGTGCCCTCTTCTCCCCGACTCCCAAGCCAACCTGTTAAAAAGAAGGCTCCGGACCAACCCGCGCCCTCTGGCCCCGGTTGGCACCGAGACCACGCTTCCGACGCCCCGCCTTCTGGCTCGGCACCGAAACATACCCAAAATCCCTCCGGTACCGAAAAGCCCCATTCGAAGTCGGGCACCGAGCCAAAGCCTTCGAGATCGAAGACCAAGTCCGGCTCCGATCATCACCACTCGGCACCGAAAACCAAGTCGGATCCGAAAACACCCGCCCCAAAACCATCAGCGCCGAAACACTGATACACCAAAGTCACCTAAGAAGCATAGTTTCGGAGATCCGCTCGAAAAACCGGACCCGAAACAAAAGATTTTGGTCATACATCCAAAAACTGGCCACATTACTACCAAAGTGACTTTAAAAAGAGGGGCTACTACTGAAGAGTAATACCATATTCCATTAAAGAAGAGAACTGTTGGGACAAATCCTTCCCCTCTTCCTCTTCCTTCTCCACTTTTACCTCAGCCTCTGTCTGTGCCCACTTCACCTGAGCACTCACCACCATATATACCTGACGATCAGGGTGATGGGGACGGGGATGATAATGATGACAATCAACCTGCACCTATAGATGAGTGGGATGACTATAACACTGACTCACCCACAGACAATGACCCTGACCTATACCCTACCAGGCCCTCTCCACCAGATGACAGTGTAGGATATATTTGAATTGCTAGGCAGGGCTGCTAATTATCATGGGGTCCAGCTGCATAAAGATTCCCTTGAAGAGGATTTCCTCTTTGAAGCATTAAACAACACACAAAAAGCCACACATATGTTGCCCATGCTTAAAGGAATGACCAGACATGTAGACGATATATATTCAAGGATCCCGTCGGGGCACGTATCCTTACCCCCAGGGTGGATAAAAAATACAAACCTGGACCATCTGATCCAGTCTACATAAAAGGACAATTACCCCTAGACTCATTAGTTGTTTCTAATGCACGAAAAAGGGCAAACTCCCAGACTACTGGAGACGCACCACCCCCAGATAAAGAGTCAAAGCTCCTTGACGCTTCAGGGAAGACAATAGCCTCCCAGGCAGCTAACTTCTGGCGCATATCGAACACACAAGTGCTGCTAGCCAGATATGACTGTGCGTATTGGGACGAAATGGAACAACTTATCCAATTTTTACCCCTAGAACATAAATCTAAAGCGCAAGACCTGGTACATGAGGGGCAATTAATTTCCAACAATCAAAATAGGTGCTCCCTGGATGCAGCTGATACATCGGCCAGAGCGGTAAACACTAGTGTCCTTTTAAGAAGGCACGCCTGGCTACGTATATCAGGATTCAAACCGGAGGTTCAGACCTCAATATTAAACACACCATTCGATAAAGAACACCTATTTGGGCCAGCGGTAGATTCTTCACTTGGGAAGATGAAGAAAGATACAGAAGTGGCTAAATCAATGACAGCCCTTCAGTCTCGGGCACTGCATCCATATATAAGGGCAATAACCAACCCACAGGTTCCAAGACTTACTTCAGGGGTGGTTATAGAGGAAACAACGGCAAGGGCAGAGGTAGAGGTTCCAGCACACGTACCTCCCCCTCTAATACAAAACAGTGACTTACCCACAGTTCCCCCGATCACTTAACACCTGTGGGGGGGAAGACTGTCACAATTTCTACCTAAGTGGCAGTCAATAACAGACAAGTGGGTTCTTCAAATTATCCATTCTGGTTACTGCCTGGAGTTCATCAACACTCCTCCAAACATTCCTGCAAAGTCACACAAACTTTCACCGGATCACCTACACCTCCTCAAACAAGAGGTACAATCCCTTCTAGTAAAAGGAGCCATAGAGCCCGTACCACCACAACATCAAGGGTCGGGCGTGTATTCCTTTTACTTCCTAATTCCCAAAAAGGACGGCTCTCTCAGACCAATATTAGATCTCCGAGAACTACATTTTTACATACAGACCATTTCCACATGGTAACAGTTCAACAGGTACTACCTCTTTTGCAAAAGGACGACTTTCTGTCTACGCTAGACTTAAAAGATGCCTACTTTCATATTCCAATCCACCCAGCTCACCGCAACATTATCAATTCAAGGTACTCCCATTCGGAGTCACCACTGCCCCCAGAGTCTTCACAAAGTGTCTGGCGGTAGTAGCTGCTCATCTGAGAAGACAAGGTTACATAGAAGGGTAAACCCAAAACGTCACTGGGACCTGGGTATAGAGCAGTACATAAGAAAATGGTCCCAGTACACGATTGTATAGAAGAACCACAAAATTACATTGAATTAAACATAAATTACACAAACCATCTTATTCTTCATGTACAGTGTTGTTTAATCACACTGAACATACAATAGTTCATAATATTTTCACTGATATTTATAAAGCAGTGCCCCAAGAGGGAAGGGTGGAGGTAAAGTGAATGAAGTGAGGATAGGGAAGTGAGTGAAACGGTGTACAATTCACATAATCAATTGTTTATAAAACACAAAAGCGGCTCATAAAGGAGCCAGATCTTCTTATTAGGTACGAATGTTAGATAGCCATGATTGTAAACAGGGTCACAGTGATGAATCGCTGTTGGTCAAACTGGCTAGTATGGTAGATGTCGACGTTTCGACCCCTTGACGGACTGAGACGTTTCCTGGTGTTACAGAACGACTGAGTACGGAGCAATCTGGCCCTCCACATTGACCTCACAAGTAATTTTTCCGGGCCCAGGAGATTAACCCTGTGTGGCCCACCCCCAATTCAGGCATCTTTGAGTACGCGCTGAAGTGTTTGTTCTCGCCTACTACAGTTTGGAGCCTACGCGCCCACTTGCCCCTCAGGCCCAATGAATGTGCCACTGATGATAACCTGCCCCCATTCACCCATCTACACTCCTGTCCTGAAGAAGACCCCGATGTAAGGGATACATTGACCTACTATTATTCAGGGGTCGAAACGTCGACATCTACCATACTAGCCAGTTTGACCAACAGCGATTCATCACTGTGACCCGGTTTACAATCATGGCTATCTAACATTCGTACCTAATAAGAAGATCTGGCTCCTTTATGAGCCGCTTTTGTGTTTTATAAACAATTGATTATGTGAATTGTACACCGTTTCACTCACTTCCCTATCCTCACTTCATTCACTTTACCTCCACCCTTCCCTCTTGGGGCACTGCTTTATAAATATCAGTGAAAATATTATGAACTATTGTATGTTCAGTGTGATTAAACAACACTGTACATGAAGAATAAGATGGTTTGTGTAATTTATGTTTAATTCAATGTAATTTTGTGGTTCTTCTGTGCAATCGTGTACTGGGACCATTTTCTTATGTAGTACTCATCTGAGAAGACAAAGCATCCATGTCTTCCCATACCTGGACGATTGTCTCATCAAAGCCGGCACGTATCAACAATGCCGCAAGCACACTTCCGTAACCATTCAGTTACTTCACCAACTGGGGTTTACGGTCAATGTGTTAAAATCACATCTTCAGCCAGCCAAAACTCAAAACTACCTAGGAGCCACCTTAGATACTCAAAGGGCTCTGGCGTTACTTCTCCAGTTCCAAGCCAATCAGTCACTTCCAGCTCAAGTTTTTATGCAGCTGTTGGGAATGATGGCGTCTTGCATCATGATCGTTCCCCATGCCAGGCTGCACATGCGTCCACTTCAAGAATGCTTAGCCAGTCAGTGGAACCAGTCACAGGGTCTATTAACCGAACTAGTGTTGGTAAGCTGCCGTACTCATCGCTCTCTGCAGTGGTGGAACACACAAAATTTGTCAAAAGGACGGCCGTTCATAGACCCGGTTCCACAGACCGTATTAACAGTGGACGCATCCCTAACTGGCTGGGGAACTCATCTTCAACAACACACAGTGCAAGGTCTGTGGAGCCAACAGCAATAGTTGCTCCACATCAATCAATTAGAGCTAATGGCAATCTTTCTAGCTCTCAAAGCCTTTCAAGATCACCTGTCTGGCAAAACTGTCTTGGTTCGAACCGACAACATGACAGCCATGTATTACATACAGAAACAGAGGGGGGGGGGGGGAAACACTCTCTCCAACTGTCCCATTTAATCCCAGGACATCTGGAAGTGGGCTATTCACCACAATATCTATGTCCTAGCGGAACACCTCCCAGGAGTCAACAACCAGATTGCGGACCTCCTCAGCAGGCAGAAGTATCAAATACACGAATGGGAACTTCACCCTCAAGTTCTCCACCCCTACTTTCAAGCTTGGGGAGTCCCTCACATAGACCTGTTTGCAACATGCCAAAGCTTCGCCTCCAGGTATCCACACCCGTTATCCAAAGGCAATGCGCTATGGATAAACTGGTCAGGGATATTTGCTTACGCTTTTCCGCCTCTCCCACTCATTCCATCAGTGGTTGGAAAACTCAGGCAAACTTCTCTCACACTAATCCTAGTAGCTCCAACATGGGCACGTCAACTCTGGTTCACAACCCTGTTGGAACTCTCTCTGGTACCACATCAAAAATTACATTTAACTCCCAGGCTCCTCACACAGAGCCATGGAGAAATCAAACACCCAGATCCCAAACAATTGAACCTCGCGATCTGGCTCCTGAAGTCATAGAGTTTGGTTATCTGAACCTACCACCAGACTGTATGAACATTATCCTATCTTCAAAATAGACAACATTTATCCCTCTTTAGAGTGCCTGGAATCAAAGCATTTATAGAAGGACTAAAAAGAGTTATACCACCAAGAATTCCACCTGCCCCAGTCTGGAATCTTAATATAGTCCTCACAAAGTTAATGGGCCCACCATTTGAACCCATGCACAAATGTGAACTACAATTCCTTACTTGGAAAACAGCTTTCCTCATTGCAATCACTTTATCTGAAAGAGACACGTTAGTGACAGATTCCTTACCTTAGAATATCCCCAGGCGTCAGGCTGGATCCGGAAAGTTTTTTGCGTAGCAGTACCCTTGCGCGTCGGTAGGCGGCGTCGTGCGGCTCCGCGTCCGTCGTCGGCGTCGTGATCGCCGGGATGACGTCGCGGGCAGTACTTAGGCGCCGCCCCTGCGCGCTGACGTCAGTTCTTCTTTTTCAGCGCCAGCAAGCGCAGATCCGGGAAGAGCAGTGCCCTGGTCATTTTTTGACCATACTTTTTGGTGAATTTTTTTCACTGTTTTTCTATCAAGGTGTCGTAGGGATGCCCGGTTTCAAACGTTGCGGCGCCTGTGCTCGGATGATGTCCGTCACCGACCCGCATTGGGAGTGTCTCTTCTGCCTCGGCCGAGGCCACGACACGGAGTCTTGTACCGACTGCCAGGCCCTCAACCCGAAAGCTTTGCGAGAATGGTCTCTAAAGCTCCTCGAGGCCCGGCATTCGGCTCCGCGGAAGCCCCGGTCGCGTGAGAGGTCCAGGGGTCGATCGCGGAGTCCACACCGGTCGTCGGCATCGAAGTCTTCTTCGTCCGGTAAGTCAAAATACAAGAAGTCCAAAAAGCATCATCGCTCTAGGACTTCGCCTCGCCGGTCTCGCGACTCGGCTGAGGCCCCTCCCGGCACCGTCCCCGCCCCCGCGGCCCCGGACATGCCTGTGGAGTCGCCCCCGCCATACCCGCCCTTTCCGGGTTCGGGGGCGGATCCGGCCAAAGTGCAGGAATTCCTGTCGGCCATGGCCCGCCTCTTCGGACCTTCAGGCCCCTCCGGTGCGCCTTCGGGCCCTGATGGGGTTGCTTCGGCGTCGCCCGTGCCTCCAGCCTCGATCCCGGCTTCGGCCCCGGCCTCGATCCCGGCTCCACAACCCCCATCGACGCCGGTCGACCTAACGACACCTCCGCCGGCGCCGATGTCTCCGGTGCCGTTCTCGACGCCGCCTGGGGCTCCGAGCGGCGTCGTTCCCCAGTTCCTCCGGACATGGACCCGGACCGACGTCGCTCGACGCCGGTTCCGGCGCCGATGAGACCTTGGGTCCCAAATGTCCCTCCTCCCCCTTATTTTGAACCTGAGGAGGACCAGGAGGACTGGGAGGGGTCTGATGACCCTCTGACACAACAGTGTCAGTACGATGAGGACTGGACAGAGGGTCTAGGGGATGCTAGTGGTCTAGATACTTCCCCTGACACTGGCATGCTGTCTCCTCCCGTGGCTACGGAGGAGGGAGCCAATTTTGCAACGGTGTTGCGTAGGGCAGCTGGAGCCTTACGTCTCCAACTCCCTGCTGTGGCGGTCAAGGTTAATCTCTTGACAGGTGCTTCAGCCGGCAGCCTCCTCTTCGGAGCCTGTGCTGCCGTTTAACGACGCCCTCACTGACGTTCTTTTGGGCGCCTGGTCCAAGCCCAACACAGGGGCTCCTGTGGATAGGAACGTGTCCCGACGCCATCGCCCAGCTCCGGGCGACCCCCTGTTTCTCTCTGTCCACCCCACCCCTGAGAGCTTGGTTGTCCAAGCCTTCGCTTACCAAACCGCCTTCCCTACCGCCCCTCCGGATAGGGAATCCAAACGCCTGGATCAATTTGGGAAGAAGGGTTTTTCTTCCTCCAGTGCTGGCTTGCGGTCCGTCAACACCGCTTGCCTTTTGGGCCGATATACCCACTCCTTGTGGGATTCGGTGGCGGATGTTTTGCCCCAGTGTTCTGAGGAGGTCCAGACACTGCTTTCCCACGCCATTGCGGAAGGAAGGGATGCGGCCAAATTTACAATTCGATGTGGCCTTGATACCGCTTACTCGCTGGGCAGGTCTATTGCAACGACGGTGGCGCTACGACGCCATGCCTGGCTGAGAACCACTGGTTTTTCAGGGGATGTCCAGAATACTCTCATGGACATGCCCTTTGATGGAGTCGGTCTTTTTGGGTCCAAAGCAGACCATGCGTTGGAGCGCTTTAAGGACTCACGGGCTACTGCAAAGTCCCTGGGCCTTTCTGCTACACGCCCTCCGCTGACTTCTGCTTTTCGCCCCGATCGTGGCCACGGTAGGGGCGCCCCTTCACGTCAGCAGCCCAGCCACCGGCCCGCGCAGCAGGCGTCTTCGCGTGGCCGAGGACGTGAATTCCGCCGTGGCGGATCGGGCAACCAGCGTGCGGGTCAGGCCACCACCTCCAACCCGTCCGCGGCCTCCAAACCCTCCTAGTCCCTCCTTTCAGGTGCACAGCACGCCAGTAGGGGGCAGGGTCCGCCATCACCTTCCCCACTGGCGTACCATCACCTCGGACAGGTGGGTCTTGGACATTGTCCGAAGGGGCTACTCCCTCCCCTTCGAGTCCACCCCCCAGCCATGCCACCTCAATTCCACCGCATGTCAGGGGATCACTTGGTGCTTCTGCAGAAGGAAGTCACGGCCCTCTTGGCCAAGAGGGCCATCGAGCATGTTCCGACCCCAAAAGTAGGGCGTGGTTGCTACTCCCACTACTTCCTGGTGCCCAAAAGGACAAGGAGGACATGCGTCCTATCTTGGACCTCCGGAACGTCAATCGCTTCCTCCGGAAGGAGAAGTTCAAGATGCTCACCCTAGCTCAGGTCTTGACTGCCCTCGACCCTGGAGACTGGTTGGTAGCGTTGGACTTGCAGGACGCATATTTCCACATCCCCGTCCTGCCGGCCCACCGGCGTTACCTTCGGTTCACGGTAGGCCCCGAGCATTTTCAGTTCACCGTGCTCCCCTTTGGCCTTACCAGTGCCCCTCGGGTGTTCACAAAAGTGTTGGCGGTGGTCGCAGCTCATCTGCGCCGGGCAGGGGTTTCAGTCTTCCCCTACCTCGACGACTGGCTGCTGAAGGCGGGCTCGTCCCAGGCAGTCGTCTCCCACCTCCAGACTATGGCTGAACTCCTGCACTCGCTGGGGTTCTCCATCAATGTGCCGAAGTCGCATCTGATTCCTTCTCCACAGCTCCTTTTCATCGGAGCAGTTCTGGACACGACGCAGTTTCGGGCCTATCCTCCCGAACGGCGAGTCCGGGATATTCAGGCTATGATTCAGATCTTTCAGCCTTTATCCTGGGTTTCGGTACGGATGACCCTGAGGCTGCTGGGCCTCATGGCCTCCTGCATCCTGCTGGTCAATCATGCCAGATGGCATATGCGGGCTCTGCAGTGGGACCTGAAGTTCCAGTGGGCGCAGCACCAGGGCAACCTGTCCGATCACGTCCAGATCTCGGAGGGGACTGCAAAACAGTTGCAGTGGTGGCTCTCGAACCGGCAATGGGTCATGGGCAGATCCCTCTCCCTTCCCCAGCCAGAGCACACAGTTGTGACGGACGCGTCCCTTCTGGGATGGGGCGGTCACATGGGAGAGGCGGAGATCAGAGGCCTCTGGTCTCCGGCGGAGTCCCGGCTCCATATCAACATTCTGGAGCTCCGGGCGATCCTACTTGCACTCAAGGCATTCCTTCCTTCTGTCAAAGGGAAGGTAGTGCAGGTGTTCACAGACAACACCACCGCCATGTGGTACTGCAACAAACAAGGCGGGTGGGGTCGTGGACCCTTTGTCAGGAGGCTCTGCGCCTCTGGACATGGCTGGAACATCAGGGCATGTTCCTGATGGTTCAACACCTGGCAGGTTCGCTGAACGCCAGGGCGGACGAACTCAGCCGCAGGTGCATGATGGATCACGAATGGCATCTTCACTCGGAAGTGGCGCAAGGACTCTTTCTACAGTGGGGAGAGCCTTGGTTAGATCTATTCGCCACCGAAGAGAACGCGCAATGTCATCAGTTCTGCGCGTTGGAATTTCCAAGGCGGCACTCGCTCGGCGACGCTTTTCGTCACGAGTGGAGTTGCGGTCTGTTGTACGCCTTTCCGCCTATACCACTTCTACCCAGAGTGTTGAAGATTCGGCACGACCGGGCCCAAGTCATTCTTGTGGCTCCGGACTGGGCTCGAAGAGTTTGGTATCCCGAGCTACTCAATATGAGCGTAGATCCCGCGATCCGTCTGCCTCTTCGGGAGGATCTTCTGTCGCAGCAGCAGGGGACGGTCCTCCACCCGAACCTGTCCAGTCTACACCTGCTTGCGTGGAGATTGAGCGGCGGCAGTTGATTCCTTTCGACTTGCCTCCCGAAGTTCGTGATGTGATTCTGGCAGCCAGGCGTCCCTCCACTAAGGTGGTATACGCCTGCAGGTGGAACAAATTTGTGGCATGGTGCACAGCAAAGGCTGTGAATCCCCTTTCTGCCCCTCTTTCTGAGGTCCTTCTGTTCCTTCTCTCTCTGGCCCAACAGGGTTCTGCCCTGGGTACCATCAAGGGTTATCTTTGTGCTATCTCGGCCTTCCTCAGGCTCCCTGATCAGCCCTCCCTTTTCAAGTCCCCTGTTGTTAACAGGTTCTTAAAAGGCATTACACACCTCTTCCCTCCTGTTCCGTTTGTGATGCCTCAGTGGGACTTGAACTTGGTTCTTACCTTTTTAATGTGCGCTCCTTTGAGCCTCTACATAACTGTCCTCTTCGTCTTCTGACTCTGAAGACAGCCTTTCTGGTGGCCATCACCTCCGCTCGGCGGGTGAGTGAGCTCCAGGCTCTATCTTGCAAACCTCCCTTTCTGTCTGTTCATCCAGACAAGGTTGTTCTTCGGACGCGTCCGTCCTTCTTGCCAAAGGTGGTTACTGCTTTCCACATTGGGCAGACCATCACTTTGCCCACCTTCTTTCCGCCTCCGCATCCTTCCAGAGAGGAAGAGAGGCTCCACCGTCTGGACCCAAAACGTGCGCTCTCCTTCTATATTGACCGCACAAAACACTTCCGGGTGGATGACCAGCTCTTTGTTGGCTACGTGGGCGCCAAAAAGGTCGGGCGGTGCACAAGAGGACCATCTCCCGCTGGGTTACCTTGTGCATCAAGACCTGCTATTCTTTGGCTAAGAAGGAGCCTCCTGTTGGGCTGCGTGCCCATTCCACCAGGGCAACAGCTGCTACCACGGCCTTAGGCCGCGGTGTTCCGCTGCCGGTTATCTGTCAGGCAGCTACGTGGGCCTCGCTGCACACGTTTACAAAGCATTACTGCCTTGACAGTCAGGTCCGGAGGGACGGCTTCTTTGGCCGTTCTGTCCTCCAGGACTTCCTTGTCTGATCTTTGTTCGCAGACCCACCACCGGGGTTGGTATTGCTGGGGTATCTATTCTAAGGTAAGGAATCTGTCACTAACGTGTCTCTTTCAGATGCACAAGTTACTAACTTGTGTAACGATATATCTGTAAGAGACAGTAGTTAGTGACAGATTCCTTACCGCCCCACCCATCCTCCCCGTTCTGCGAACTGATTTCTAGGGTTAAGGACATCCCTTTCAGGGCCCTAGTATTTTTCAGACACCTGTGTCAGCTTCTTGCATGGCTCTGCGTTCCTGGCGCGGAAAGTCGTGTACAGAACTGACGTCAGCGCGCAGGGGCGGCGCCTAAGTACTGCCCGCGACGTCATCCCGGCGATCACGACGACTGACGCGGAGCCGCACGACGCCGCCTACCGACGCGCAAGGGTACTGCTACGCAAAAAACTTTCCGGATCCAGCCTGACGCCTGGGGATATTCTAAGGTAAGGAATCTGTCACCAACTACTGTCTCTTACAGATATATCGTTACACAAGTTAGTAACTTGTGCATTAAGGGGAGTGGGTGAACTTCAGGCACTAACCATAGAAGAACCTTTTTTCCAGCTACACAAAGATAAAGTGGTTCTTCGTACCAATCCCAAATTCCTACCTAGGGTAGTATCTGCTTTTCACATAAATCAGTCGGTTGAGTTACCTGTTTTCTTCCCTCAACCTGACTCTGTTGCAGAACGAGCTCTACACACATTGGATGTTAGGAGAGCACTGTTGTATTACACTGAAAGAACGAAATCGTTTCGTAAGATCAAACAACTCTGTCGCTTTTGCACCACCTCACAAGGGCAACCCTATATCCAAATCAGGTATTGCTAGGTGGATTGTTAAATGCATTCAAATTTGCTATGCAAAAGCCAAAAGGGCTCTAACGATACCCCTAAAGCACATTCCACTCGTAAGCTAGGGGCTACTATGGCTTTCTTAGGTAACATCCCTATTACTGACATCTGCAAAGCTGCAACCTGGTCCACACCACACACTTTCACCAAGCATTATTGTGTAGATGTGTTAGCCAGACAACAAGCTAATTTGGGCCAAGCAGTACTTAGAACGCTGTTTCAGACAACTCCATCAGCTACAGGATAGCCACCGCTTAGGGGAGACTGCTGTATAGTCTATGCACAAGCATGTGATCTACAGCTCACATGCCTCGAACGGAAAATGCTACTTACCCAGTATGCATCTGTTCTTGGCATGTAGAGCTGTAGAATCTCATGCGCCCACCCACCTCCCCGGGTACCTGTAGCTGCTGTAGTTCTTCTGTTACTATTCATACATACACATGGCCATCTCTATTCTTTACTACTACTCCATTCTCTCACCCACTGCGGGAAAACAATCTGAAGATGGAGTTGATGACCATGCGCACTATCACCGAAAGGAGGAGTTACCTACCTTGTGACTACAAAGATTTCTTCGAAGAAAAACAAAGTGCAAACATCCGGGCCCAACACTAGATGGCGATCTATGCACAAGCATGAGATTCTACAGCTCTACATGCCAAGAACAGATGCATACTGGGTAAGTAGCATTTTCCATTTGTTAGTTAGTGCAATTTTAAAGAATTTCTTTAGGTTTTCAAACTCCACACTTAGAAACTTTTCCAAGAAAAACAGTCAATGTTATCCTATGGAGGAAAATAGTGTTATCGGTTTTAAGGTAAGTGTTTGGTAGTGGGAGTTGAGGTTCTGGGGGTAGACTCAGGGGTCCCCCAGGGTCAAGGATGCACTCTAGTTACACCCTCAGCGGCACTAGGGCGGCCGGGTGCTGAGGCCCAATGTTATCCAATGGGGGATAGGGGGCCTCCGGTTGGTGGCTGCTGACGAGCAGGCCACTTGGTTGTGGGAGGAAAGCTCCTGGACTTTAGCTCAGGGCAAATAGGGAAACAAAGTAGCACCAAAGGTGCACCCTCCGCGGCACTAGGGCGGCCGCGTGCAGGGTGCTGTTTCGACGCCGGGCGACCTGTTTGCAATGGGGAACCTCTGGTTTGCAAAGGCACTGCAGGCTTGGGGACGAAGGTCTTCTGGGTGCGACCACCACTTTGAGAGGTAAGTTGGGAAGTTAGGGGTTGGTTAGGCACCGTCGGTTTGGCCACCCAAGGCCGTGGAGCGTCGGGTGCAGGGGTGCCTTTTGGGGTCGGATCTTCTTACCAGCTCCTGGTCACGGTTGGGGGGGATCTTCCGGATTTAGGCTGCAGGTGTCGGCTTGAGGCAGGTCAGGGGTCGCCGGATCTCGGGTCAGGACCGCCGGGGGGCCTCCTCTTGGTGTTTGCCCGCTCGGGCCGTGGACGGCGGGTGCAGAGTGGTGCGGTTTCCGGCCAGGGCCAGAGGTTGCAGATGAACAAATCCGGTGTTCACGGGAGACAAAGTCTTTGTGGTTGAAGGCAGGCAGGTCCTCTGGGGTTTTCGAGGTTGCTGGCTGCAGGAAACACCAGGATTTCGCAGGAGCAGGTTTGAGGTGGAGACGGGCCGGTAGGGCTGGGGCCAAGTCAGTGGGCGTCTTCCTCCTTGTTAGCTTCTGCACGGCTGTTCGGTACTTCTTCTTCTTGTCTGAGGAAGCAAGGTTCAGGGGTGCCCCGAAATACTAGATTTAGGGGTGTTACAGGTAGGTAAAAGGAAGGGACCAATGGGTCCCTTCCCTGGGGTGGGTACACCCCCTATTATGCCACCCTCCAGTGGGAGGGGGGCATGAGCCTGTCCCTGGTTGGCTGAGTCCCCCCATCTGCAAGATGGCGGGGACTGAGAGTTGTGCTTCACCTCGCCTCCCCCACCTAAGGGGTGGAGTTGGCAGAGGTGGGCACACCTCTCTTCCTCACTTGTTTTTCCCGTCGGTTCTCCCGCCCAAAGTGGGGGTCAGAACCAGTGGGGACCAGTTGCTGAAAGCAGCAAGTGGCCTGGGGAAGCTCACAAAGGCGGCAAGCCTTTGAAGCTTCCCCTTCGTGAACCTTGCCCATCCTGGGGGAGGAGGCATGGCACCTCGTCCCAGGATGTGCATTGTTTCAGGCTCCGTAGAGCAGCAGGCTCTCGACCCAGGGGTCCAGAAACATGTCTGGTGGTGGCAGCTGAAAGCAGCCACTCAGCCTGGACACTTTTGGTAGGTTAGTTTTCAGGGGGCATCTCTAAGATGCCCTCTGTGTGCATTTTTCATTAAATCCCACACTGGCATCAGTGTGGGTTTAATGTGCTGAGAAGTTTGATACCAAACTTCTCAGTTTTCAGTGTAGCCATTATGGTGCTGTGGAGTTCGTAATGACAGCCTCCCAGCACCATATACTCTTAATGGCAGCACTGCACTTACAATGTCTAAGAAAGACACTGTAGGGGTACAGGGCTCATGCACCTGTACCCTCACCACTGGTATAGTGCACCCAGCTAGAGGGGTGACTGATCTATGCCAGGTTGTAGGTATGGCACACAGAGATGTGTGCCATGTCGACTCTTCACTTTGGTCTGCACTAAAACACGCAGCCTGCAAAGGCAGTGTGTGAGTGTAAGGGTACAGGACCTCTAAGGGTGGCACAATAAGTGCTGCAGCCCTTGGAGGCCTTCTCTGGTCACAGTGCCCTGGGTACCTGTGGTACCATTTACCAGGGGCTGACCTGTGGCCAGAGATGCCAATTGGGTTTAGGCTTCAATGCAGTTTTAGGAAAGAACATAGGCCCTGGGTACCTGATTAGCAGGAGCCCAGGGCACACTCAGTCAAAGCACATCAGCAATTCAGCAAAAAGTGGGGGCAACCATGCAGAAAGAGGGCACTTTCTCACAACCTGTACCACATCTGCCCAGAGTGCTGAAGAAGATAAAGTGTGACCGGGCCCAAGTCATTCTTGTGGCTCCGGACTGGGCATGAAGAGTCTGGTACCCAGAGCTCCTGAGCATGGCCATCGATCCTCCACTCAGACTACCTCTTCGGGAGAATCTTCTGTCGCAGCAGCAGGGGAGGGTTCTTCACCCGAACCTGTCCAGCCTCCACCTCCTTGCGTGGAGATTGAGCGGCGACAGTTGACAGCTTTTGACCTTCCACCCGAAGTCTGTAAAGTCATCTTGGCAGCCAGGCGTCCCTCCACTAAAACTGTATACGCCTGTCGATGGAATAAGTTTGTGGCATGGTGCACAGCAAAGGCTTAGGATCCCCTTTCTGCCTCTCTTTCAGAGGTCCTTTTGTATATACTTTCTTTGACCCAGCAGGGCTCTGCCCTGGGCACTCTTAAAGGCTATATTGCGGCCATCTCTGCTTTCCATCGGCTACCAGATCAGCCATCTTTGTTCAAGTCCCCTATTGTAAATAGATTCTTTAAGGGCATTACTCATCTCTTTCCTCCATCTCCTTTCGTAATGCCCCAGTGGGACTTGAACCTTGTCTTAACTTATCTTATGTATGCTCCCTTCGAGCCTCTTCACAGCTGTCCTCTCAGGCTCCTCACTCTGAAGACAACTTTCCTTGTTGCCATCACCTCTGCTCGCAGAGTGAGTAAGCTTCAAGGTCTTTTTTCTAAGCCCCCTTTCTTCTCTGTGCATCCGGACAAAGTGGTGCTTAGGACAAGACCCTCGTTCCTCCCAAAAGTGGTTACACCTTTTCACATTGGACAAACCATTACTTTGCCCACCTTTTTCCCACCATCGCACCCTTCCAAGGAGGAGGAGATACTCCACCGTCTGGATCCTAAATGTGCGCTGTCCTTCTACCTTGACCGCACTTCCAGATGACGATCAACTCTTCGTTGGCTATGTAGGTGCCAAGAAAGGTTGAGCTGTTCAAAAGCTTACCATCTCTAGATGGGTTGTCTTTTGTATTAAAAATGTTACATTTTGGCGAAAAAGGAACCACCAGTGGGGCTCCGAGCTCATTCCACCAGAGCTACGGCTGCCACCATTGCTCTCTCCTACCCGGAGATATGCACAATGCACACAATACTTTAGCAAAGAAACACAGTAAGTAGCACGAAATACACAGTGGACCCGGGGGGGGCAAACCAAATACTAAGAACGTGGTATAAGAACCACGACTCGGGTCAAGACAATGTCGAGAGGACGTAGAAGTGCTGGGGACCCAAGGAACCACCCAAGGTGAGATGATCGGGACCCCACCGAGAGCGTGTGCAGTGTGGGAACACATGCACGAGCTCCGTACAACTCTACGTGTAAGTTGCGGTTGGATTTTTAAAGTTTAAGGACCCTTCCCAGTGGCCCTGAAGAAACCGCGTGGAAGACAGAAGGTTGAAGAGCCACCCGTGGATAACCTAGTACCCACGTTACCTACACCAGGGAAGCCGAGTGCATACGTTTGAATTGGTGTTAGAAACCGCCGTCGAACCCAATGGAGGACTTCAGGAAAGTGCTGCTGCTGGAAGAGGAGAAAGTGTCCGGTGGAATCCAAAGGTGGATTCATAATGAGAGGTACCTGCAAGCAGATGGGACAGAGTTTGTCACTCAGTATTGACCAGGAGACTTGGAAGACGAATGCCCTCCGATGTCAGGTGTTGCAGGAAGGATGACGATGACCTTGACTCTGCAGCTGAGAGTACCAGGCAATGCTGAGGAGGAACAGGAGACGTGCATGAGCTGTCCCACGAAGGATGTCGAGTGCTGAGAGGTCAGTGTCCGGCGGGAGCACCAACAATCCTTGGTAAATGCAACCAATGCAGGAATCGAAGAAGGAGCAACGTCGGGACCAGCAAGGTCCAAGGGACTCACCAAAAGGGAGTTGGGGCAGGCCCCGAGCAATCATGGGAGCCCCAAAAAAACTAGTGTGACCCTCAAGTGGACCCACAGGCCGGAGGCACTGTAGTTGCGAGAGGACCTCAAGCACCTCACGAAAAGATGCAGGCCACGATGCGATGTGGCTGAAGACTCTGGTCACTGGAGGTGCTCGAGGTTGGGGCTACTTAGAGCCCGAAGATCTTCTTGGAAAGAAGCCAGCAAGCCTTTGCAACTGCAAGTTGACGCAGTGCACAGGGGTTTGGTTATTGCAACCCCCGCAAGGGATACTAGCCTCAAACTTGGTGAGAGGGCATGGCAGGCCTCGGGAGCTGTGGAAAACCACCAGCTGTGTTGCAGCACCTTTCGGAGTTCGGAGGAGCTCAGGATCAGCTGACCTGTCGACTTAGTTGCGGTGCCTGCGAATGCAGGGGAGTGTCTCCTTCACTCCAAGGGAGATTTCTTCACGCGTCTTTGATGCTTCACAGGCCTTGGAAGGTTCCTGTATGATGCTCAGACGATGCAGCAAACTGGAAGGGAGACGTATTCAGGCCCAAACGAAGTCCAGTGAAGTCCAGAGTGCCCAGACGGTAGAAGAAGCAGTGGTGTCTGATCTGAATCTTATCGCACGACGAATCTAGGGACCTACACCCAGGTAAGCCCTTACACCTAGGGAAAGGGTTGGGAAGATTCAGGAGACCCTCCCAGGGGAGGGTCTGGACAGGGGGGAGTTTACTCCCATGTCCTTTGTCCAGTTGTGCGCCAGAGCAGGAGCCAGCGGCTCCCAGGACTGGTTTGAACTGGACTATTCACAGGGACATCAAATGTAACCCCCATGCAGACTGAGTGGCGCTAGCAAGCGCACCCACCCAATCCACTAAATCCTGTCTGGGAAATCATCACACCTCCCTGTGACAGGATACCTATTGTTCTGCTTTCCCCTGCTCAAGTTTGGCCCAGCAGCAGGAGGGCAGAATCGTGTCTCTGGTCGGCAGCAACCATTTTGTGCTGTCCGGTTCAAGAAGGCTGCTACTGGGAACACTGAGAACCTAACGGAGGGCTCTTCCAGTGCTTGGAATCATACCCCCACACCGTAAACTGAGTGAGAGGTATGATTCCAAAATGTTTGATACCAAACATGATAGGATTAGTTGTAGCCGTTTTTGAGACGGTGTAAGAAACTGGCTCTATATATACTGCACCAAAGTGAGGTACAGTGTGTATAGAGTCCAAGAGTCCCCAAAGGTAGGCAGAGGTTAAAGTTAGATAGAACCTTACTCTCTAATAGTGGTAGCTTGGTCGAGCAGTAAGGCAGTATCAGAGGACAGTGTAAAGCATTTGATGTACACACTCAGTCAGCAAATGAATTCACACACTCAAGAACTGAACTCTAGGCCAATTGTTTTTGTATAAAAAATATACAGTTATCCTGCATCTTTGGCACCGGGGGTCGTTGGGACTACAGTCCCCAGTCTGCTTTGCGCCAGGAGGCGCTCTTGCTGATCTTCGCGCCCGGAGGCGCTACTAAACCACCTCGCGGCTCCCGCAGCGCGGAAGCCGCCTCCTGCATCTTTGGCACCGGGGGTCGTTGGGACTACAGTCCCCAGTCTGCTTTGCGCCAGGAGGCGCTCTTGCTGATCTTCGCGCCCGGAGGCGCTACTAAACCACCTCGCGGCTCCCGCAGCGCGCGAAGCCGCCTCCTGCATCTTTGGCACCGGGGGTCGTTGGGACTACAGTCCCCAGTCTGCTTTGCGCCAGGAGGCGCTCTTGCTGATCTTCGCGCCCGGAGGCGCTACTAAACCACCTCGCGGCTCCCGCAGCGCGCGAAGCCGCCTCCTGCATCTTTGGCACCGGGGGTCGTTGGGACTACAGTCCCCAGTCTGCTTTGCGCCAGGAGGCGCTCTTGCTGATCTTCGCGCCCGGAGGCGCTACTAAACCACCTCGCGGCTCCCGCAGCGCGCGACGCGCGCGGGCGAAGCCCGGGCCAAGGGCGAGCCCGTCTGCGCCCGTCCGCGGCCGGGAGAGGCTGGGCTGGGCCAGGGCTCTAATCCTCGTGGTGTGGTCTGTGTCCCACCAGGATATGGCATAGAGATTCGAAAACGACAAGGTACCTGTCCGTACTATTTTAATTTACTTTGCGTTTTTGTTGCCACTTTGCTGTTACCCAATTTGGAGCGAGGAGGGCTTGGTCTCTCACTGGTGCTGTGGCTTACATCAAGTTTTTTTTTTTTTTTTTTTCTTGCTGTTTTTGTCCTTTATTATTTTAAGTGCTTCCTGGCCAAGCGGAAATGGGCAAAAGGAAATTGATTGTGGGGGAGCTTCAGGGCCAATTGCTGCAGGCTCAGCTGGGACGATAGATGCCTTTTTAACCAGGGCAGCTGATGTCTTAACAAAGGAGATAGCCCTCACTGAGAAAAGACTTTCTCTGGAAACTGAGAAAATTGCACTGGGCAACGTTGGGTGCGGTTGGAATCAGGGGGGAAACAGGGTCCTATCGGAAGAAATAGGCTCCCCCGCACCATCAAGTACATTGTTGGAAGGCCAAATGGGTGGTCAGGACCCATTAATTGGCACTCCTGTGGCCACTGTAACTGTAGGTGATGATCTGGACAGCCCACCAACGAAGAGAAAACGAACTGCGGGAAGTAAAACCTTGAGAAAGCCCCCACGGACCAAATCAACATTACCACTGGCAGCGGTATTGGCTGAGCAAAATTCGGACCTGCTGCTGGATGGCCTTTTTTGAGACTGGAGTCTATGACTAAAGCCTTATTAGAACCTGTAATTGCCAAGATAGAGGGCATTAAGCTAAAACTTGACTCCTTTGTCTCTATGCATAAAAATTGCATAGTAGGGGGTGATATTGCAGCTGGTGGGAGAAGGGGTGTCATTGAAGTTGCTAATGGCCCAGAATGTAGACACCCGAACGGTAGCATACAAATAGATAGGATGACTGGCACTCAATCCACCCTGGGTGTGTCTCATCTTAGCTCCCTAACTACTGATTGCGTGCCACTGGGGGTGGTATTGAACCGCGGGTAGCTTGTCAGGAAACCCGGGAAAGTGTGAACGAGGATCTCCCATCTACACTCACGTTAGCCCATAATAAACGGGTAACATTGATAAACAAATGTATAATTGATCTCCCACCGCAATCAGCGCCTTTAGTAGCTGTACTTGTGGGGGTCCCTCCTCTTTCATCTGGTACAAAGGAAACCTCATTAGATCTGATACATAAGATCATCCACTGGTGTAAAAATAATGTGATAAATAGCTCAAATATCACTCCAGATATTATCATGGCAAGAAGGGTTGGTTGGATCGGCCATGGGACTAGGAAAAATAGGGAGGGGATTGTATAATTGTTAATTTTAAGCATCACCTGCAAGCTAAAGCACTATTAGACTGCCAACATAAATATGACGCTAAAACTACAATTAAAATAGTCCCACTACAAATTTTTTATCCTCCCAAATACTTTCCGGCAAATAGCGATCGGCATATGCCTGGCTGGCAGAAGCCTTTTAAGCTACTCACATGCCCCCAAGAAAGCAATCTTAATACTACATTATCATTATCAAATCGGTTCTTACCATTAGCGAATCTGCAAGGACTTGATGAAAATGATTGACTGACAATGGCAGTGGGAATGCCACAGGTTAAGACCACACAGCCAGTGGCACATATAGAACCATTAATAGTTGCCCCCACTTCCCAATGTTTGTTGGATAATTCTATCAACTCTACTATTATTCCAGATAGCCCTAACAATGCCTCTATGAAGGTATTGTCATGGAATATAGCTGGGCTGAGATCAAAGAGGGGGATACTTCGTGGGTATACTTCCTTGCTAAGCATCATATTATTGCCCTTCAAGAGACCTGGGAATCTAACGATTGCTTTTATCTTGATGGCTTTACCTCTTTTTGCAAATATGCAATCCCGTCTAATATGGGTAGAGCCAAGGGAGGTCTCCTTTTGATGTTTAGTCTTAAACTCTGCTATAGGGCTAAACTGATTGATTCTTCATCACCCTATGTGCTAGCAGTGGAATTGTCAGGAAAGAATCTTACCACTATGCTAGTGGTAAATTTTTATAATTCTTTTTCTAGGACCCATGAGACTGAGCATCTCCTGGCCCTGGAAGAATTATTAAAAATTATGGAGAAGACAGCCAAGCGTATTATGACATGCTAATCATGGGGGATTTTAATACACGGAAATGTTGCTTTAATTGTCCTTTGATATTGAAGGAGGTAGATGATTTACAAGGGTCAAACCACTTTGAGCATACATTGTCAGGAACGCTCATAGAAGGACTGCTCTCTGTGTTTAATCTGAACTGTTTACAACAATCTGACAAATCTGTCCTGGTTCCCACCTATGTAGGAAATGGTAGTGTTAGCACAATTGACCATATCTTTTTATCTGTTTTAATAACTTCGGCTGTACAGACTTTTAATGTTATTTGTAATTGTTTTAGTGATCATAACCCTTTAATATTGGTTCTCCTCCTCTCATTTGGTATAACAGGGGGGCTGCGAACCATATCACTAATGTAAACATTACTACTAAAGATCAAGCACGAAGGTTGAGGTGGGAAAAGATTACTCCAGATAGTTTTTTGGAGAACTTGTATACTACTTGCGCCCCAGAGCTTAAAGTATGCATGGACCCTGCATTACAAGATATATCTACCTTAGATGCCTTTGATATTATTGTTAAAATGGCAGCCTCGAACTTAGTGACTAAAACCAAGGTGAAATCCTCAAAATTAAAAAGGTGGTTTGATGACACATGTTCAGCTGCCCATAAGGAGTTAATGAAGGCTGTAAAGCAAAAACCGAGGGACCTGATACTAACCAGGAGTTGCAGGAAGGCGTATAAACTGGCTGTGTGTGAGAGGAAAAAACAACTAAGAGAGCACGCCTGGGAGGAGCTTGGCCAAGCTAGTGTCCTGTCGGACAGCTCACGATTTTGGTCCATAGTTAACAGTCCTCTTTTCTCAGACATGCCAAATTTAAGTAAGGACTGTATAATACCGGCAGAGAAGTGGGTCCAGCATTTTGGTAATATCTATAGTGGCTCCAATTTAGCAGAAATAGTGGGATATGTAGCTCCCGGATTAAACAGTGCCCCCTTCATTTTAACATAGAAGAAGTCTACAAAGCTATTTTATCGACATCGGGGGAAAGGCTCCTGGCCCTGACGGGATACCGGCAGACCTTTACAAGGCAGACCCCAAAGTTTGGGCCAGGATCCTAACACATGTTTTTAATGCTGCCTGTGCTTATGGTTTCCCCCGTCATGGGCAAAGGCAGTAATTGTCCCCATTTTTAAAAAGGGCCTCCGTGACGATCCGGCTTGTTATAGGCCTATTTCGCTCTTAGATTCTGCGTCTAAAATTATGGGCAAGGTAGTTCTGGATCGTCTTACAGTCTGGCTTGATCATTTTAATGTTATTTCTGATCTCCAATATGGATTCAGACAGAGAAAGGGGACAATAGACCAATGCCTGAATCTCCATTTGGTGATCGGGAAGTATACCATCGCTAAGGGAGGTGTCTTGCATCTGGCCTTTATGGATCTAACCTCAGCTTTTGACCTTGTCAATAGGTCTAAGCTGTGGTTGGTCCTTCGTGATATAGGGCTAGAGGCTGAATTGATTTCCTTCCTGCATACTGCACATGTTAATACCACGGCTGCGGTACGGTTTAATGAAGATGGCAGTTTGACAGATTCTTGGCCAGTAGGAAGGGGGTCCGGCAGGGGTGCATTTTGGCCCCCTGCTATTTACCCTATACATCAACAAACTGGGGGATATTTTAACATCATGCTGTAAGGATACGCCAAGGGCCGGTGCCAAATTGATTCCCGCATTGTTGTATGCCGATGATGCGGTTTTATTGTCCAGAACTGCAAGGGGTCTGCAACAACTTTTAAATTGTTTTATAGATTTTATGAATTCACTAGATTTGATAACGAATTTTAAGAAATCTCATGCAATGACGATTGGTTCGCGTAAGGCTGCCAAGGCCAAATTTTATTGTAATGGTGATGAATTAACTAAAGTATCCACTTTTCCATATCTTGGGGTACTTTTTGATGATCAAGGTACATGGGGAGCACAACGAACACTTAAAAAGAATATTTTGGCAAGAGCAACGGGGGCCACTATGGATTTTGCAAAAAGATTAGGGTCAAAACCCCTGCCCGCACTCTTGAAAGTTTATACTGCAAAATGCATTCCTATGGCCACGTATGGATGCGATATCTGGGGCTATAAAGATGTAAAGGAAATACAAGTGGCAGAGAATAACTTTATGCGCAAACTCCTTGGGGTCCCTGTAGCCACCCCTGTTTACTGCCTGCATGAAGAGCTGGGGATGGGATATATTGCAGACCAGATCGCAGTTTCCCCCTGCTACGATGGCTTAGAATCTGGACTCAACCCCTCCGAATTTAAATCAACTTATAATCTCGGACTGTATGGCGCTAGAGAGAGCCCAGCATATCCCTTGGCTTAAATATATAAAGGAAGAAACAAAATGTCTAGGGTGCCCAGATTTGTTTTTGACCCCAAAGCCTTTGGGCAAGACTGCGATTATAAATTTTAAACGGCAGTTTGTGGATAGGCGGAAATGCCTTAGGGAGGAGGCTGAGCTAGGCAAGCCTTCGGTGAGAAGGTATGTTACTCTGAGCCTAGGCCCGCAATTGCAACCATATTTATCTTATGTTAATAAACCATTCCATCGTTTTGTTTTAACAAGATTTCGTTTAAATATGGTTCCTTGGTTGCTGGCATTTCCGAGAGGATATTCAAAATCTGAATTGTTAAAACCCTGTCCCTGTGATAACTTCTCGGAACAGGATACCTTGCACCAAATGTTTTTTTGTAGTTACTATGAGTCCCTGCGTAGGCAGCATATCCTCCCTTTACTTAGAGAATGCCAGTTTGTCCAAGTGAGGCCAGCCCTGCTTTATTTACAAATGCTGGCATCACCCATGGTTTGCCTCGGGGTCGCAAGTTTTTTAACTGGGGCCATTAGACATAGGAACAGACTACTTCCGTAATTGAAATCTTGTGCTGTCTGTTGGTTCAATTGTGTTTTCTCCTTCCTGATTATTATTTTTAAACGTGATATTAAATAAGATTTTGGTCTATTGCTTAAGCACAGTGCACTTTATATGATATTGGCTCTTTTTATGAATGTTTTTAGATGTGAATATTGTGATTGATATGTGGGATTATTTTATTGCTATGTATTTGGCTGGAATGTGTATCTTCTTTTAATAATATTGTAAGCTTTTATGACTCTTGGCTGTCGAATAAAGTATTTCTGACTGACTGACACTGAGAACCTAACGGAGGGCTCTTCCAGTGCTTGGAATCATACCCCCACACCGTAAACTGAGTGAGAGGTATGATTCCAAAATGTTTGATACCAAACATGATAGGATTAGTTGTAGCCGTTTTTGAGACGGTGTAAGAAACTGGCTCTATATATACTGCACCAAAGTGAGGTACAGTGTGTATAGAGTCCAAGAGTCCCCAAAGGTAGGCAGAGGTTAAAGTTAGATAGAACCTTACTCTCTAATAGTGGTAGCTTGGTCGAGCAGTAAGGCAGTATCAGAGGACAGTGTAAAGCATTTGATGTACACACTCAGTCAGCAAATGAATTCACACACTCAAGAACTGAACTCTAGGCCAATTGTTTTTGTATAAAAAATATACAGTTATTTTATTTTAGAACCAAGCAAACCTGATACAGGTAAGCATTCAATTCTTTTCAGTAATAAGTTACTTGTTGTACACAGTTTTAAAAAGCAATGAAGATTGTACTTGATTTAATTTACAGGGGATGCAGTAGGTTGCAATACTTAGTAAATGCAGTACATTGAAATGAATGGCTTTTTAAGGTAAATGTAGGTAAAATTACTTTTGCGTTACTTTTGTAATCCAGTGCTGGACTCCTAGAGTCAGTAGGACAGGAACAAGGGAACCCTACTCACGCGGAACCAGGGTAATAAACTTATTATCAAAGGACAAAGGCTCCTGTGGACACTTAATGAAGTAATCTCAATGTATATGAGCACAATGACAATATATTGGGTTATAGAGATATTGGAGAGAGAAGGAAGCAAATACACCTGATTTGTTTTTGAATCAAAAATATTTATATAATCCTTGAAATGAAATACTGTTACACAATAGTGCATTTGGACATATGGTTCTGAGTGAAAGGTGTCCCAGTGAAAAACGGAACCTAGAACATTAGTGACATATATGTGAAATATATACAAGGTTTCCAATGCTTAATATAAACGACCATTTACATATATATGTACAGTATACAGCGCTAGATACAGTGATCAGTGCTGGTGGACAATTGTTCGTTTATGCAACTTATCGACGGCGTTTCGACGCTGTGTGCAGTGTAGGGTCTCTTCAGGACCTCTGATCGTAGGGACACCTATGAGAAGATGAGGGATAATGTCAGTATGTGGCTCATTTTAAGCAACTGGTATTATGTGGTGGAACTAAGGTTTCGTTTGTATAGTACCTGAAGGGTAATGGACCGGCTCGTGTGGAGGGTGTGGCACCGTGCAAAGGATAAAAAAGGGATACTCACATGGGTCCCAGCCGGGAGCTACACACGTGAGAGAAACGAGTAATTAGCATTCAAAAAGTGGGGGTTGGAGGCATGACATAGTATTGCAACTTGGAACAGACCTGGAACTTACCCCAAGTGTGAGGTGGGTGGTGAGCTGGCTATTACGTGAATGCGCACAATGTGAGGATCCACGTGTGTGGAAGATGGCATGATCAAAGCGCTGTCAAGACGGGTCTGTAGAGGGGGGGAGGGAGCATGTGCATTGGTAAAAGTACGGGGACACTTGTAATGGGGTGCACATATATTTAATAAAGGCTCAGCGCTTACCGAGTTCCGATTCTGAGCGCATGCATGGAAGCAGGCTACTTCCGTCTGTCGTCAATCACGACGAGGCCATACTTTTTTCATATGTTTTCATATGGAGGGTGAGAATATTCTCACTTTGGTGTCTAAAAGAAGAGGTCAATGCATTAAAAAATGTGCGCTCGGGGAAAACGTGATGTAGCACCGCGCTGACAGCATTCAAGCACAGGGCGTGTTCCCGCTTACCTCTTATGGAGAATGAATTAAAAAAAAATGTAAAGTAAAAATGTAAGTCGGTTTTTATATAGCGCAGCTACTCACCCTTACGGGTCTCAAGGCGCTGGGGACCGTCGTGGAAATTAAGTGAGCTATTGCCCAGAGTCACATGGTGCTGAGCTGAGCTGCCGCCGGGATCGAACCGTGAACCCTGTGCTCCGAAGTCAGCTGCCCTGGCCGCTGCACCACACCTCTCCACTGCAGCCTGTGGCAATCCTTCCAAGTAGCAGGACAGCGTGTGTCTGGATTTATAAAGGCCTGCCTTCCCGCCAAAAGTCTATGTTCAGACCCGACTGTGGAGTGTGATCAGCGGATGAGATCTGTATTTCTGTTATCCATAATGAAAACAAAAAACAGACTGGCTTGCCTTCCCGCCAAAAGTCTATGTTCAGACCCGACTGTGGAGTGTGATCAGCGGATGAGATCTGTATTTCTGTTATCAGTAATGAAAACAAAAAACAGACTGGCTTGCCTTCCCGCCAAAAGTCTATGTTCAGACCCGACTGTGGAGTGTGATCAGCGGATGAGATCTGTATTTCTGTTATCAGTAATGAAAACAAAAAACAGACTGCTGCCTGACGCGTGTATAAGGCCCATCCAAGTTCGAGGGGCATGTATTATGCGTGGATATTATTTATAGATTGCGGAAATTTATACTGTAATGAATTGGATAATTCTGTTGAGTGTGGGGACTGGCCGGGTGTCCTAGTTTTAATGCGCGCTTGTGTCTGATAATCATATTGTTAAAGGACAGTGATTTCGTGTGCCATTTACATGGTCTGTGCTATGTATTGTACATAACAGCGCCAAGACGATTGCCTACGGTGTGCGTTTTGGTGGGTATAATGAACTCACCCATTTTGCGCTAGCCCATTGTATGGAATTGTACGTCAGGACAGTTATTCCACATTATTTACATAGTCAAGAACATAATATATAGCATTCATAATACATGTGTGATGAAGCATTCAGTGTAAACGATTGACAGTTGTGCCTTGAGTGGCTGTAAAGGTTGGTATGACAGTGTGGCACACCATATGATAATTCAGTAATGGTACTTGACGTCAAGACACTAAATTACGTGTTCTAAACACTATGTTATATACATGTAAGACGATCCGCTCAGTGCACAAGACTTTACAACTGTAAGTGATAGTCATATCATATACAATGCTCATGAAATTCTGTTAATATGTTATTGGGGCTTATTGTTTACGACATGCCGAAATGCTCACATTGGATTGTTTCGCTTTCCTTATTCAACAATTGCTTTATTGGATATGCATTGTAGTAATTGCATGCAGAGTGTTTAACAGGTATGAACAATTATTCTAATATCAGGAATACTGTCTGCTCAATCTGATTTGTAGGGTAGCATAATTGTGCCATGACAGCCGGTTACAACTCTATACAAGTATGGCGGAGTTCCTACACGTTTTGTTACAATCCAGTGCCCTGTGTTGTGTTTTCTAACCAACCTCGGTGGTGAAGCCTATGTGTTATACAACCAGTAGTACTGGCAAGGAGTTATGTTCAATATACCCCCCTGTTTCCACTGGCATGCCATTTTCAGTATTGTACTTGCCATGTTTGTGTTTTACCCAGCTATAGGTAAATTTACATGTGTGGGAAAAATTAGCACAGTGCTGTCTAATTATACAGCTAGTTGAGATCTAATGAGGTTAGTTACTCAGTGTAGTGACGAATCCTCGCCACTCCTCCGCTGTATTCAGTCCTTGCGCTATCGAGTCAGTACGTTCTATCCAACGACATTCCAGTCATTGGAGAATTTGTGTAAGATCTCCTCCTCTTTCTGGGATGGAGGCTCTGTCTATGACTTGCCACCTTATGTCATCTGCTGTGTGATTTTTTTCGGTGAAGTGGCTGACTAATGGGGCGTTGACTACAGAGTGTCTGATGCGGCTGCGCTGTTGACTAATCCTAGCTTTTATCGGTTGTTGTGTCTGTCCAATATACGGTAGTTGACAGGGGCAGAATATGCAATATATTACATTTCTTGTGTTGCAATTAGCAATGAAATCCAGTGTATGTTTGATGTTTTTGTGTTCAAATGTTTTTGTATTGTGAGTGAAGGCACATGACACGCAGTTGCCGCACTTGAAGTTGCCCTTGACCTCAGGAAGGCCCCAAGCGGTCGTCAGTGTTCTGGTTGTCTTTGGAATACTCTCCGTGTATGACCTGACTAGATGATCTTTCACATTCTTGCCACGCTTAAATGCAAACATGGGGACATCAATGGATGAATCTATGCTCTTTATTATGTGCCAGTTTTTTGTTATCAGTTTCCGTACCTGGTTGGTATGTAATTTGTGTGACCACATGTCACACAAATTAGTCTGTCCACCTTTGTTTTTTCTTTAGTAACCAGTAGTACCTCCCTGGGACAGAACCAGGCGCGTTTGAGCGATCTTCTAACAAGCCTGTTAGGGTACCCTCTAGTGATCAGTTTAGATTTCAGAATCTCTGCCTCTTTCATGTAGTCGTCTTTCTTCATGCAGTTTCTGCGCAAGCGCAAAAACTGCCTGAATGGAAGACCGTCTTTCAATGCACGGGGGTGGTGACTTTTATAGGAAAGCAGTGTATTTCTTTCTGTTGGTTTCCTATGGAGAGAAGTATAAAGTGCCCCATTCTCGAGTTGTATACTGAGGTCCAGGAAGGCTATATTGGACTTATCAATGGTGGAGGTGAAAGTGAGGTGTTTTTGGATATTGTTCAGATAAGTAACAAAGTCAGATCTGCTCCCCGACCAGATGAGGAAAATGTCGTCAATGTACCGCTTCCAACATTTAATGTTGGAGCGGTACAGGTTCATGTCACTCAGAGCAAACTTTTGTTCTACATGGTCCATGTAGATGTTTGCTAGATTCGGCGCAAAAATAGCTCCCATGCTCGTGCCCGAGCATTGTTGATAATACACACCGTTTGACACAAAGTAATTGGATCTGAGGGCGATCTTAAGTATGAACCAATGTAGGTCTGGGTCTGGTGTCTAGTAAGTCCTCTATTACCTGAATACTGTCATTCTGCGGTATGTTGGTGTATAGAGACGTAATGTCAAGTGTAGCCAGCCAATCCGTTAGTGTTATATGGCTTGTTTTCTATCAAATTAATCATGAACATAGAGTCTCTTACAAATGTTTCTTGTTGTGGAACAAAATCCTTAATGAAGTGGTTTATGTATTTCCCAATAGGTTCTAGAACAGACCCACACCCTGATAGTATTTGGCGTCCTGGTGGATTTGTGGTGCTCTTATGAATCTTGGGGATGGTGTACAGAACTGGGGTTCTCGGGTTCTCTATGTTAAGGAATTCGAATTCTTTTTTGCTTAGAAAGCCTTCTTCTTTACCTTCTCTAGTTATTCTGAGAATTCTTTCTCTGATGTCTGACAATGGGTTTGTGTCTAATTTCTTATAGTGTCGGACCTCTCCTATTTGTTTCTTGATCTCGATGTCATAGTCACTTCGCTCTTGAATAACAATTCAACCCCCTTTGTCTGCCGGTTTCAGTATAATGGATTTGTCATTCTTGAGACCCTCTAAGGCTTTCCTTTCATCCAGGCTAATATTGTATGGTATGTATTGACTACTGGTTTTCAGGTTATCTATGCCTGTAAGGATGATTTTTTTCAAACGTAAGAAGTTCTGGCGGCATCGTGGCGTTAGAGGGGTAAAAGGTGGAAGGTGGTCTCAGTCCTGTGGCCGAGTCTGATATTATTTCATTCCTGTCCATAAAGAACAGTTTCAGACGTATTTTTCGGAAAAACTGGTATAATTCAGTTTTAAGATTGAAGAAATTAGTTTGTTCTGTTATCACAAAAGATAGGCCTTTACTAAGAAGGGAAATTTCTGAGGAGGCTAACACGTTGCGAGAGATTGAAAATGGGGATTGTGTCTATGCTGGTCTGTCCCTGATTCAATACGGCTGGGGCCCCCATTGGTAATGCTTGTTCCGCGTCTGTCTCTCTCCTGAGTATTGATACCATGTTTTGGCCTTTCTCTTCCCGCCCCGATCTAAAAAAGGCTGACCAGGGTGATAATCGGAACGGCTTGGACCTGGTTGGCCGTCTGAGTCGTCCGAGCCCCCTGATGACTCTGAAAATGTGATTGGCTGGTTCCTCCTAAATCTGCCCCACGTATTTTGTCTGTTTTGGATACCTATGGTGTTGTAGTAATCTTCTCTAAGATAGGGATAGGCCTTTTCTTTTGAGAAGTTTTTTATGTCCTTCGTAACTTTGTCTGCCTTTTTCTTCAACTCAAAGGAGTTGAAATCATCTATTGATTTATTAAGTTTGTCCAGGAGTATCTTTGCCTCTGCTACTCCGTCACCTCCCAATAATTATTTTTCCAATTCCTCAATTTCCTTGAGTTCGGCCTTTGCGTGTTCAATAGCTGTCTCCACACCCAACACCATCCAGTGGCGAGAACAGGTTGTGGAGATATGGCTAAAGCCCCCTTTGAACTTGGGATCTTCTCTGAATATACCCGGAACGTTTCTGACCTGTAACCCTTGCGGAATAATACCAGCCTTCAAATACTCAGTTAGCATCCGAGCATGAAGTTCGGTCCTAACATGCTTTTTCTTTGCTTTCTCCAATTTTTCTAGCAGTTGCTGCCGTGGGCTCACAACAGTACTAGGATGACTGGAGAACAGGGATGGGCCACTAATTATTTTGGCGATGTACTCATCGGTGTATAGGGGTGCTTCTCTCTCCGACATCATAACCCAGGGAGCTACAAGTACACCCTATGTGAACTTAGGGTAAGTGGGAATCCTGTTAACAAGATAATCCCTTGCGGTGCAGCCACCGCTCTACTAGTAGGACAGGAACAAGGGAACCCTACTCACGCGGAACCAGGGTAATAAACTTATTATCAAAGGACAAAGGCTCCTGTGGACACTTAATGAAGTAATCTCAATGTATATGAGCACAATGGCAATATATTGGGTTATAGAGATATTGGAGAGAGAAGGAAGCAAATACACCTCTGATTTGTTTTTGAATCAAAAATATTTATATAATCCTTGAAATGAAATACTGTTACACAATAGTGCATTTGTACATATGGTTCTGAGTGAAAGGTGTCCCAGTGAAAAACGGAACCTAGAACATTAGTGACGTATATGTGAAATATATACAAGCTTTCCAATGCTTAATATAAACGACCATTTACGTCATCCTAGTACTGTTGTGAGCCCACGGCAGCAACTGCTAGAAAAATTGGAGAAAGCAAAGAAAAAGCATGTTAGGACCGAACTTCATGCTCGGATGCTAACTGAGTATTTGAAGGCTGGTATTATTCCGCAAGGGTTACAGGTCAGAAACGTTCCGGGTATATTCAGAGAAGATCCCAAGTTCAAAGGGGGCTTTAGCCATATCTCCACAGCCTGTTCTCGCCACTGGATGGTGTTGGGTGTGGAGACAGCTATTGAACACGCAAAGGCCGAACTCAAGGAAATTGAGGAATTGGAAAAAGAATTATTGGGAGGTGACGGAGTAGCAGAGGCAAAGATACTCCTGGACAAACTTAATAAATCAATAGATGATATCTGAAAGAGACACGTTAGTGACAGATTCCTTACCTTAGAATATCCCCAGGCGTCAGGCTGGATCCGGGAAGTTTTTGCGTAGCAGTACCCTTGCGCGTCGGTAGGCGGCGTCGTGCGGCTCCGCGTCCGTCGTCGGCGTCGTGATCGCCGGGATGACGTCGCGGGCAGTACTTAGACGCCGCCCCTGCGCGCTGACGTCAGTTCTTCTTTTTCCGCGCCAGTAAGCGCAGATCCGGGAAGAGCAGTGCCCTAGTCACTTTTTGACTATCTTTTTTGTGAATTTTTTCACTGTTTCTTCAACGAGTCTTCACGACTCCTAAGGTGTCGTAGGGATGCCCGGCTTTAAGCCCTGCGAGGAATGTGGTCGCATGATGTCGATCACGGACCCGCACCTCGAGTGTCTCTTTTGTCTCTGCCGAGACCACGACACGAAGTCGTGCCCTGACTGCCGGAAACTTCATCCGAAGGCTTTGCGAGAGTGGTCTCGAAAGCTCCTCGAAGTCCGGCAGTCGGCTCCGCGCCGCACCAAGCCCCGGTCCCGGGAGAGGTCGAGGGGCCGGACGCGGAGTCCCCGCCGTTCGTCGGAATCCAAGTCTTCGCGCTCCTCCGGTAAGTCGGAGCACAAGAAGTCTAAGCGGCGTCATCGCTCTAAGACTTCGCCTCGCCGGTCTCGCGACTCAGCTGAGGTCCCTGTCGGCACCGTCCCCGCGGCCCCGGACGTGCCTGTCGAGTTACCCCCGCATTACCCGTCCTACCCGGGTTCAGGGGCGACTCCGGCCGAAATACAGGAATTCCTGTCGGCCATGGCCCGCCTCTTCGGGCCTCAAGGTCCCTCCGGTGCGCCTTCGGGCCCCGCGGGCCCTGATGGGGTTGCTCCGGCGTCGCCGTCGACTCCGGTCCCGGCGTCGCCTGTCCCACCGGCCTTCATCCCGGCCTCGGCTCCGGCCCCGGCCTCGATCCCGGCTCCGGTGGTGCCGCAACCCCCATCGACGCCGGTTGACCTAACCACGCCGATGTCCCCGGTGCCGTTTCCGACGCCGTCCGGGGCTCCGGGCGGCGTCGTTCCCCGGTTCTCTCCGGGTCCGGACATGGAGCCGGACCGGCGTCGTCCGACGCCGGTTCCGGCGCCAATGAGACCTTGGGTCCCTGATGTCCCTCCTCCTCCATATTTTCAACCTGAGGAGGACCAGGAGAGCTGGGAGGGGTCTGAGGACCCTTTCTCACAACAGTGCGAGTTTGACCCGGACTGGGTTGAGGAACTTGGGGATGCCAGTGGTCTGGACACCTCCCCTGACTCTGGCATGCTGTCTCCTCCCGTGGCAACGGAGGAGGGGGCTAATTTTGCAACGGTGTTGCGTAGAGCTGCTGGAGCCTTAAATCTCCAGTTGCCTACAGTGGCCGTCAGGACTAACATCCTGACTGAAGTGCTTCAGCCGGCGGCCTCCTCTTTGGAGACTGTGCTGCCGTTCAACGATGCACTCAATGACGTTCTTTTGGGTGCCTGGTCCAAACCCACCACAGGGGCTCCTGTGGATAGGAACATGGCCCGACGCCATCGCCCTGCTCCGGGCGACCCCCTGTTTCTCTCCCAACACCCCACCCCTGAGAGCTTGGTTGTCCAAGCCTCTGCCTCCCAAACCGCCTTCCCTACCGCCCCTCCGGATAGGGAATCCAAGCGCCTGGATCACTTTGGGAAGAAGGCTTTCTCTTCCTCCAGTGCTGGCTTGCGGTCCGTTAATACCGCTTGCCTCTTGGGCCGATATACCCACTCCCTGTGGGATTCGGTGGCGACTGTTTTGCCGCAGTGCTCTGAGGAGGTCCAGACACTGCTTACCCGCGCCATTGCGGAAGGGCGTGATGCGGCTAAATATACCATCCGCTGTGGCCTTGATACCGCCGACTCGCTGGGCAGATTGCTTGCAACGACGGTGGCACTGCGTCGCCACGCCTGGCTGAGAACCACTGGTTTTTCAGGGGATGTCCAGAATACACTCATGGACATGCCCTTTGATGGAGTCGGTCTTTTTGGTTCGAAGGCAGACCATGCGCTGGAGCGTTTCAAGGACTCACGGGCTACTGCTAAGTCCCTGGGCCTTGCTGTTGTGCGCCCTCCGCTCACGTCTGCTTTTCGCCCCTTTCGTGGCCACGGAAGGGGCGCCCAGTCACGTCCACAGCCCGGCCAACGGCCCGCGCAGCAAGCGCCTCGTGTGGCCGAGGACGTGGATACCGCCGTGGCGGTTCGGGCAACCAGCGTGCGGGTCAGGCCACCACCTCCAACCCGTCCGCGGCCTCCAAGCCCTCCTAGTCCCTCCTTTCAGGTGCACAGCACGCCAGTAGGGGCAGGGTCCGCCATCACCTTCACCACTGGCGTCCCATCACCTCGGACAGGTGGGTCTTGGACATTGTCCGAAGGGGCTACTCCCTCCCCTTCGAGACCACCCCCAGCCATGCCACCTCAATTCCACCGCATGTCAGGGGATCACTTGGTACTTCTGCAGAAGGAAGTCACGGCCCTCTTGGCCAAGAGGGCCATCGAGCATGTTCCGACCCCAGAAGTAGGACGTGGTTGCTACTCCCACTACTTCCTGGTGCCCAAAAGGACAAGGAGGACATGCGTCCTATCTTGGACCTCCGGAACGTCAATCGCTTCCTCCGGAAGGAGAAGTTCAAGATGCTCACCCTAGCTCAGGTCTTGACTGCCCTCGACCCTGGAGACTGGTTGGTAGCGTTGGACTTGCATGACGCATATTTCCACATCCCGTCCTGCCGGCCCACCGGCGTTACCTTCGGTTCACGGTAGGCCTCGAGCATTTTCAGTTCACCGTGCTCCCCTTTGGCCTTACCAGTGCCCCTCGTGTGTTCACGACAGTGATGGCGGTGGTCGCAGCTCATCTGCGCCGGGCAGGGGTTTCAGTCTTCCCCTACCTCGACGACTGGCTGCTGAAGGCGGGCTCGTCCCAGGCAGTCGTCTCCCACCTCCAGACTACGGCCGAACTCCTGCACTCGCTGGGGTTCTCCATCAATGTGCCGAAGTCGCATCTGATTCCTTCTCCACAGCTCCTTTTCATCGGAGCAGTTCTGGACACGACGCAGTTTCGGGCCTATCCTCCCGAACGGCGAGTCCGGGATATTCAGGCTATGATTCCGATCTTTCAGCCTTTATCCTGGGTTTCGGTACGGATGACCCTGAGGCTGCTGGGCCTCATGGCCTCCTGCATCCTGCTGGTCAATCATGCCAGATGGCATATGCGGGCTCTGCAGTGGGACCTGAAGTTCCAGTGGGCGCAGCACCAGGGCAACCTGTCCGATCACGTCCAGATCTCGGAGGGGACTGCAACACAGTTGCAGTGGTGGCTCTCGAACCGGCAATGGGTCATGGGCAGATCCCTCTCCCTTCCCCAGCCAGAGCACACAGTTGTGACGGACGCGTCCCTTCTGGGATGGGGCGGTCACATGGAAGAGGCAGAGATCAGAGGCCTCTGGTCTCCGGCGGAGTCCCGGCTCCATATCAACCTTCTGGAGCTCCGGGCGATCCGACTTGCACTCAAGGCATTCCTTCCCTCTGTCAAAGGGAAGGTAGTGCAGGTGTTCACAGACAACACCACCGCCATGTGGTACTGCAACAAACAGGGCGGGGTGGGGTCGTGGACCCTCTGTCAGGAGGCTCTGCGCCTCTGGACATGGCTGGAACATCAGGGCATGTTCCTGATGGTTCAACACCTGGCAGGTTCCCTGAACGCCAGGGCGGACGAACTCAGCCGCAGGTGCATGATGGATCACGAATGGCGTCTTCACTCGGAAGTGGCGCAAGGACTCTTTCTACAGTGGGGAGAGCCTTGGTTAGATCTATTCGCCACCGAAGAGAACGCGCAATGTCATCAGTTCTGCGCGTTGGAATTTCCAAGGCGGCACTCGCTCGGCGACGCTTTTCGTCACAAGTGGAGTTGCGGTCTATTGTACGCCTTTCCGCCTATACCACTTCTACCCAGAGTGTTGAAGAAGATTCGGCACGACCGGGCCCAAGTCATTCTTGTGGCTCCGGACTGGGCTCGAAGAGTTTGGTATCCCGAGCTACTCAGTATGAGCGTAGATCCCCCGATCCGTCTGCCTCTTCGGGAGGATCTTCTGTCGCAGCAGCAGGGGACGGTCCTCCCCCGAACCTGTCCAGTCTACACCTGCTTGCGTGGAGATTGAGCGGCGGCAGTTGATTCCTTTCGACTTGCCTCCCGAAGTTTGTGATGTGATTCTGGCAGCCAGGCGTCCCTCCACTAAGGTGGTATACGCCTGCAGGTGGAACAAATTTGTGGCATGGTGCACAGCAAAGGCTGTGGATCCCCTTTCTGCCCCTCTTTCTGAGGTCCTTCTGTTCCTTCTTTCTCTGGCCCAACAGGGTTCTGCCCTGGGTACCATCAAGGGTTATCTTTGTGCTATCTCGGCCTTCCTCAGGCTCCCTGATCAGCCCTCCCTTTTCAAGTCCCCTGTTGTTAACAGGTTCTTAAAAGGCATTACACACCTCTTCCCTCCTGTTCCGTTTGTAATGCCTCAGTGGGACTTGAACTTGGTTCTTACCTTTTTAATGTGCGCTCCCTTTGAGCCTCTACATAACTGTCCTCTTCGTCTTCTGACTCTGAAGACAGCCTTTCTGGTGGCCATCACCTCCGCTCGGCGGGTGAGTGAGCTCCAGGCTCTATCTTGCAAACCTCCCTTTCTGTCTGTTCATCCAGACAAGGTTGTTCTTCGGATGCGTCCGTCCTTCTTGCCAAAGGTGGTTACTGCCTTCCACATTGGGCAGACCATCACTTTGCCTACCTTCTTTCCGCCTCCGCATCCTTCCAGAGAGGAAGAGAAGCTCCACCGTCTGGACCCAAAACGTGCGCTCTCCTTCTATATCGACCGCACAAAACACTTCCGGGTGGATGACCAGCTCTTTGTTGGCTACGTGGGCGCCAGAAAAGGTCGGGCGGTGCACAAACGAACCATCTCCCGCTGGGTTACCTTGTGCATCAAGACCTGCTATTCTTTGGCTAAGAAGGAGCCTCCTGTTGGGCTGCGTGCCCATTCCACCAGGGCAACGGCTGCTACCACGGCCTTGGGCCGCGGTGTTCCGCTGCCGGTTATCTGTCAGGCAGCTACGTGGGCCTCGCTGCACACGTTTACAAAACATTACTGCCTTGACAGTCAGGTCCGGAGGGACGGCTTCTTTGGCCGTTCTGTCCTCCAGGACTTCCTTGTATTTTTTCCAGACACCAATGTCAGCTTCTTGCATGGCTCTGCGTTCCTGGCGCGGAAAGTCGTGTACAGAACTGACGTCAGCGCGCAGGGGCGGCGTCTAAGTACTGCCCGCGACGTCATCCCGGCGATCACGACGCCGACGACGGACGCGGAGCCGCACGACGCCGCCTACCGACGCGCAAGGGTACTGCTACGCAAAAACTTTCCGGATCCAGCCTGACGCCTGGGGATATTCTAAGGTAAGGAATCTGTCACTAACTACTGTCTCTTACAGATATATCGTTACACAAGTTAGTAACTTGTGCTTCAGCACTGGGACATTTCCTGAAAACAGTTGAGAAAATGCGTTTTAGTTAGATGTACGAATTTTTAAAGAATATTCTTGTATTTCAAAAGTTAACACTTCGAAACTTTTTCACATAGAACCACCAATGTTATCCTATGGAAGGAAATTCAATTCACAGGTAAGTTACTTTTACGTTACTTTTCCTACTCAGTGCTGGATACCTAGATTCAGCACTGGGACCTTTCCTGCAAATAGTTGAGAAAATTCGTTTAAGTTATTTGTGCGATTTTTAAGGAATATTCTTAGTTTTCAAAAGTCGACACTTAGAAACTTTTTGGGAGAAAAAAGTGTCAATGTTATCCTGTGAGGAAAAACAGGTTATCGGTTTCGAGGTAAGTATTCGGTCTTTGGAGTTAGGGTTCTGGGGTCAGACTCGGGGATCTCCCAGGGTCAGTGATGCACTGTTGTTGCACCCTCAGCGGCACTAGGGCGGCCGGGTGCAGAGTGTTGAGGCCCAATGTTATCCTATGGAGGATAGGGGGTCTCCGGTTGGTGGCTGCTGGCAAGCAGGCCACTGGGTTGTGGGAGCAAAGCTCCTAGGGTTTAGGTCGGGGCAAAAGGGGAAACAAGTAGGCACAAAAGGTGCACCCTCAGCGGCCGGGTGCAGAGTGCTGTTTCGACGTCGGACGCCCTGTTGTTTTCTATGGAGAGCCTCCGGTTTGAAGAAGCACTGCAGGCTCGGGGACGAGGACCTTCTGGGTGCGACCACCACTTCGAGGGGTAAGTTGGGATGTCTTGGGTTGGTTAGGCACCGTTGGTTGGGGCACACAATTCCGTGGGGCGTCGGGTGCAGGGGTGCCTTTTAGGGTAGGATTTTCTTACCCGCTCTGGTCGCGGTAGAGGGGGGCCTCTGGATTGAGGCTGCAGGCCGTCTGGAGGCTTGAGGCAGGTCAGGAGTCGCCGGATCTCGGGTCAGGATCGCCGGGGTGACCTTCTTGTGGTGTTTTTCCACTCGAGCTCGGGCTGGGTTCGGCGGGTGCAGAGTGGGCTGGATTTGCGGTGTCCGGCCGGAGCCAGAAGCTGCAGTTTAAACATGACCGGTGTTCAGGGGAGAAACAGTCTTGGAAGTGAAGACAGGCAGGTCCTCCGGGGTTTGTGAGGTTGCTGGCTGCTGGACACGCCGGGATTTCGCAGAAGCAGGTTCGAGGGGAGACAGGCCTGTAGGGCTGGGACCAAGTCAGTGGGCTTCGTCCTCTTGTTAGCTCTGCACTGCTCTTCGTCCTTCTTCTTCTTTTCTTCTTGTTGGTAGGCTGGATCTGCCTTCCTGGTTCAGGGCTGCCCCCTAAATACTGTATTTAGGGGGCGTTTTAAGGGTCTTGAGGTCAGTAGCCAATGGGCTACTGACCTTAGGGTGACTACACCCTTGGTGTGCTCACCCCACGTGGGGGAGTGAGCACAATCCCTAGTCCTGATTGGGGAGTGCCTGCCATCTGCAAGATGGCGAGCACTGGAGAGTGGGCTTCACCTCGCCTCCCCCACCTGAGGGGTGGAGTTGGCAGAGGTGGGCACACCTCCTGGGCTGGCTAGTTTTTCCCGCCTGTCTTCCCGCCGAAAGGGAGGGGAGACAGGAAGGGGGCCTGCTCCTGATAGCAGGAGAGGCTGGGGGTCGCATTATAAAGGCTGCCAGGCCTTTGAAGCTCCCCTGCCACAGATGGCTCTTCCTGGCCTGGGGGAGGTGTGACACCTCCGCCCAGGAAAGGCTTTGTTTCTGGGCTCAGGGAGCGTAGGCTCCCACCCTAGGGGTCCAGAAACATGTCTCGTGGTGGCAGGCTGGTGTGTACCAGTCAGGGAACCCACCAGAGGCTGGTCGTTTTTCAGGGGGCATCTCAAAGATGCCCTCTGTGTGCATTTTTCATTAAATCCCACACTGGCATCAGTGTGGGCTTAATGTGCTGAGAAGTTTGATACCAAACTTCTCAGTTTTCAGTGCAGCCATTATGGTGCTGTGGAGTTCGTAATGACAAACTCCCAGCACCATATACTCTTAATGGCAGCACTGCACTTACAATGTCTAAGAAAGACACTGTAGGGGTACAGGGCTCATGCACCTGTACCCTCACCACTGGTATAGTGCACCCAGCTAGAGGGGTGACTGAACTATGCCAGGGCAGTGGGTTGTAGGCATGGCCCACAGAGGTGTGTGCCATGTCGACTCTTCACTTTGTTCTGCACCAAAACACGCAGCCTGCAAAGGCAGTGTGTGTGTGTAAAGGTACAGGGCCTCTAAGGGTGGCACAATAAGTGCTGCAGCCCTTAGAGGTCTTCCCTGGTCACAGTGCCCTGGGTACCTGTGGTACCATTTACCAGGGGCTGACCTGTGGCCAGAGATTCCAATTGGGTACAGTTTTGGGGAAAGAACACAGGCCCTGGGAACCTGATTGGCAGGGACCCAGGGCACATCAAGTCAAAGTGCATCAGTGGTCTGGCAAAAAGTGGGGGGGTTACTGCAACAGAAACCCACTTACTTACAGACGGTCATCACGTAATTACGCGGTGCCCCTCTATATAGTATATGGGTGCTTCACTGACGACCCGGGAGAATGGATTCCGTAAGCTGCAGGGGTGTCCTGCTCATGCAGGGGCACCCTCTCACTTAGAACCAAGCACCCGGCTTTTAGGATTGCAAAGGCCTGCTGTAGGGGTGACTCATAGGTTTTAAGTGCAGTGACCCGAGATATAGGAAACCTATATCTTTAGTCAGTGGTGCTAGCAACAGCCTACACAAGCTGCAATGGCAGGCCTGTAGTTCCATTTTGAATGGTCTCTGATGTGTGGCATGATACATGCTTCAGCCCATGGGAGACCTTTGGGGTACCTATGCCCTGGGTACCTTAGTACCATATACTAGGAACTTGTAAGGGTACCCCAGCATCCAATCTGGGATGTACCTAAGTACTGAACACAACAGTTTAGGGAGAAAGCAGATAGACTGGGGTCCTGATTAGCAGAATCCCAGTTAGACTAGTCAAATACAGCATAGCACCAGGCAAAAAGTGGGGGTAACCATAGAAGCAGATCCTACTGTCCTACACCTATGTCTCTTACAGATACATCGTTACCGAAGGTAAATAACTTTAGTCATTTCGAATGGCCACCCTGCTGGATATTTTAAGCCTTCTGAACCATGGGGATTACATGTCCGCTTTGGACCGTCAAGACTCATACTTTCATGTCTTGATTCATCGCAGTCACCTGAGGTTTCTGCGTTTTCAGGTAGCTGGCACACATTTTCAGTTCAAAGTGCTCCCCTTTGGACTACGTTCAGCTCCAAGAATATTCACCAAGTGCATGGCACCAGTGGCAGCACGTCTGAGGCTGAACGGAGTGCAGGTTTTTCTGTACTTAGAGGACTGGCTCATAAAGGCTCCGTCATTCCGTCAAGCCAAAGTGGATACTGAACAATGCCGGTCATTATTCAAACGGTTGGGTCTCTAACCAAACCTTCAGAAATCAACTCTCGAACCAACGACATTGTTAATGTTTCTTGGAGCAGTCTTAAACACCCAGTCAGACAAGGCCTTTGTCTCTCCAGAACAACGGCAGGACAAATACAAACAGCTGGCGGAAAAGCTCTACAAAAGAAAGTCTGCTTCTGTCCGACTGTACAAATTATTCCTAGGAATGTGCTCCTCCTGCATAGCTCTAATTCCAAACTGCCGACTTCATATGTGTCCTCTACAGAAGCAGCTACACAAGCAGTGGCTGCAGGTTCTGGGATCATTCGAAGATGTAATTCGGATAACCCCACCAATAATAAAAGCTATGCCATGGTGGATGGTATCAACCAACGTTTCTCAAGGGATGACTTTTTTTGTCTCAGGCAACGGATTTAGTCATTACCACGGACGCGTCCCTGGAGGGATGTGGTGCTCATCTTCAGGAGCTATCAGTCAGTGGCAAGTGGAAGACTGTCGAGAAAATATTGCACATCAATCTCCTGGAATTGAAGGCCATATCTCTGGCGCTGCATTCATTCCTTCCCAGTATTGCAGGCTTGTCGGTTCTCATCCGTACAGACAATACCACCAGCATGCACTACGTAAACAAACAGGGAAGGACAAAATCTGTGGCTCTATCCCATCAGGCACAAACAATCTGAAATTGGGCTTTACAGCACAAGATAACACTGAGAGCAGAACATGTGCCAGGAGTATCCAATGTGCTGGCGGACACATTGAGCAGATTGACAACAGATTGCCATGAGTGGGAACTCGATTCTACGATTCTAAAAGACATCTTCCTTCGGTGGAGTACTCCGAAGCTTGATCTTTTTGCAACACAGACAAACAAGAAATGCCAATATTACGCAAGCTGGCATTTCCAGAGAGGATCGCGGGGAAATGCCTTTTTGATCGGATGATCGAAAATATTTGCTTACGCTTTTCCCCCAATTCTCTTAATACCGAAGGTCCTAAAGAAACTGAAGAGAGAACCATGCAGATTGATATTCATTGCTCCGAAATGGCCAAGACAATTCTGGTACACGGAACTTCTCCTTCTCTCAGAGCAACATCCTATTCCTCTGGTAGCGTCACCGACGCTTCTATCCATGAACAAGGGCCAAGTACTGCATCCCAACCCGACTTTTCTGCACTTGTCTGCCTGGAACCTGACGACAATGAGCTCAGAGAATTGAATATACCTACTGAGTGTAGAGTAATGCTGTCTATAGCGTGAGCAGAATCCACCATCAATTCATACCAATTTAAGTGGGAACGTTTCTGCATATGGTGCCAAGAAAAATAATTATATCCATTACTTGCGACGCCAGTACAGATTCTGCCTTATCTTCTTCATTTGGCCAGGACGGGCCTTGCACATTCGTCAATAAAAGTACACCTTGCAGCAATTTCCCGTTTTATGAGATTGAGGAACTTAGTGTCCCTATGGTCGGCAAGGTTAGTAAAGCAGTTCCTCAAAGGACTCTAGATCTTTTCCACCAGTGAAACAACCTCTTCCATCATGGCACTTGAATGTGGTACTGAGTCAGTTAATGAAAAGCCATTTCGAACCTATCCCCAAAACTCAACTGAAATTCCTGTCATGGAAAACGGCTCTGTTACTTGCACTAACCTCTGCAAGAAGGGTTAGCGAGTTGCAAGCATTCACCATCAGACAACCTTTCATGCAATTCAAAAAAGACAAGGTAATATTAAGGACTAACCCTAAATTTATACCAAAAGTCCCTTCGGACTTTCATCTCAATGAGCATATTGTTCTGAGAAAAAAATTTCCAAATCCATTCACTATGGCTGAGAAATCCTTGCATACTTTGGATGTTAAGAGATGCATATAATTCTATCTACACGGAACAAAACAATTCTGAAAATCTGATCAATTGTTTATTGCTTATGGCAATATGAATAAAGGACTTGCAGTCTCTAAATCTTCCATTGCAAGATGGATCGCAACAGCCATTCAGTTTTGCCATAACGCTGCAGGAAGACCCTTATCTGCTAGAGTCAAGGCTCACTCAACAAAAGCTGTTTCTACGTCCACTGCATTATTCGCTGGAGTTCCAATACAGCAAATCTGCAGAGCAGCCATATGGTCCACCAGGCATACCTTTACCCAGCATTATTGCCTGGATGCTGCGGATAAAACTGACAAGGCAGTGGGACAGGCGGTTTTGCGGCATATGTTTCTGTAAGGTGAGCCTCTTTGCATTTTTGTTTTATATTCTATCCCGCCATCCTCTATGGTTATGTTACTAATGTCATTTGTTGGTGTTGCAACTATCTTGATATGTTTGCAATATAATGATCTGATAATAGGTATTCATATTACTGCTGACTATTCTGATTCAAGCATGTGAATCTATGAAAGATCCAATACTGGAGAAGAAAATTAGTTATCTGTAACTGTAGTTCTCCAGTATTGATATCTTTCATATATTCACATGCGACCCACTATCCTCCCCTGAGGGGCTCCCCTCAATAGCAAATGTTAGTATATTACACTTGTTCTCAAAACTCTGAGGGATTCAGCCTCTCTTGGGATTGTTCTAGGTGGTGTTGTCGTCTGATTGGTTAAAGTTTGTAGTTTGGTCCTTTTTTTAAATGGACATAGATAGGATATAATATCTATGGTTCGTTGCCATTCTATCCATTGTAGAATGTACATTGCTTTATTGTAGTACCGTGGGACTCCCACTTCAACTGGGAATGATTCAAGCATGTGAATCAATGAAAGATACCAATACTGGAGAACTACCGTTACAGGTAAGTAACTCATTTTCTTCTCAAACCTGCAAACAATGGCTCCATAACCTCGGGTGTCTTCTGGGGCATGAGAAGCTAGCCTATGACTTAGCGGACCACTCCTCTTTCTTCCTCAAATTGTGGAGCCCTGTTTTCTCCTACCTTAACAAAAGCCCACAGGGCTTAATGAGCCCTCAACCCCTGAGAGTCCTGAGCCTGGCCCTCTCGGTTGTCTGGCGCTTTGGGGCCCATGGGTCTCCTGAGGACTGATGACACATGCCTGCTGTGACCACAGCTGACTCTGAGGGGACGTTTATAGGTGACTTTGTCCACAGTCTTGTTCTGACAGTTCCCGTTTTCTGTAAAATCTGCAACAAAACGTATTAAAATAACTAACAAAGAAGTGCAAGTGGGACAACACGTACTAAAATACCTTTGGCTAATGCACACTCATTTCAAGAGACTACCTCGAATAAGAAGAGAATACTGCTATAAAATCTGTGCACAGCATGTGAATCCAGAAAAGATTCATGCTGCAAAACAAAATGGTCATTTACCTGTAGGAGTAGTTTTCTGTATTCACATGCAATTGTCCTGCCTCTTCAGAAACGCAGTGAATTACAGTGGAGAAATGGAGGAACTATGTGCGTTGTATAAAATAGTCCGAATTACACTAAGGTTGACCAAAGGGGGGAGGGGTGTAATTTAAAGATGGCGACCATGCAGACGGGCTTCTGGGTTGTTGTATGTCTGACATCCTGTATGGAGGGATATAGCCCCAAATGGTCAACAACGCCGCCCACACACCCATAAAACGCTACAGAGAGAGCATTCCTGACCCACCCACTAGATAGCGAAATAATGCACAACATGTGAATCCATAAACTTCTTCAAGCTGCAAAACTAATCCTACAGATAAGTAACCATATCGGTCAGTGACAGTCTGAGTGGCGCTGTGCCTGGAAAGGGGCAATGACAGAAGGGAGTTGCAGGAATGATGGATTAGATTTACAGGAATTGTGTGGAGTAGGGTGAGTGTGTTGTGTGTCTGTTGTGCCTTGCTCTATGGAGACAGATTTATTTTGTATCTCTTGTGTGTGGATGATTGACTAGATAGGGAGGACCTTCCAGGCAGGTAATGTAGGCTGTAGGAGTATTGTTGAGGACCATTGAAGGGCCTCTTGTGAAAGGAAACAGAAGGATTTCCCTTTGAAGTGTTAGGAGAGTTTCTCCCCTCAACTGCTTTAGTCTCTGTAGAGGCGTTAATGCAGACTTATGTGTGGTGGTGTATGTGAGTGGGAAAACCTCCTTCTCTGTGGTGCCTGCATCTCATATTCTTCTCTCAGGACGCATCCAGCTTCATTCACCTTCATGCTGAATGTGATTGACAAAAGACTTCAGAATAACCAGTGTTGGACTAATGAAGAAGTGTTAGGAATTGCCTGAAGCCAGGTCCAGGGGCGGATATCTAGAGTTTGCATAGGTGTTTGCAGAAACTAGGATAAATAATAGAAACCCAGATCCTGGTGTCTGTCTTCGCGCTTACCATTGCGAGGATTCACACTGCAGTGTGTGGGGCAATTATTCTTGTTGCTGACTTGATAGCCCTAGATTGAGCAAGACGGCGGAGCATCCTAGCTGCCTTCTCTTGAGCGCCAAGACTCCTTGGCACCTTCTGTTGATTAATAACCTGTAACTCAGCAGCCAGCTCCTTCATTCTTCCATGTGCAATCTGAACCTTGATACTAGGAACTTGATTAAGTTTATCATCAAATAACCTACTCTGAGAGGACATAGATTGGGCCATTTATTTGCTCAGCTTGTCTGAATTTGACACAAGTGCTCTCCTTACCGTTTTTTTTTTTTACTTTCTCCTCGTATCCTAAGGGATGAAGAGTGGCTGCTCTGGCTTGACTGCAGATAAAGTCTTTCACATATCGTTCACAGATTGGCCATTGCAGAATAGATGCTAATCTTTTCATTGTCTTTACCAACCTCTTTGCTGGCAAATTGGCCCAGAAAAAAAAATTCTTGGTGGATTAAACATAATTATGATATGGTGGCCAAGGCCCCTTTAGAGTTGAGATGGAAAGCAGCTACTTTGGCTCTCCTGCGGAATGTTTCAGTTCACTCCATCAGTCAAGCTGTCACTTGGGCCTCTGTGCACTTTTTGACCAAAAACCCTTAGCTGAACAGAGCATAATTGCAATTTGAGAAAGCATTGCTTCAAAGCTCCATAATTAAAGTCTTGCAGGCCACCCTTGTGGTTCTTTGGGAGTGGTTCAAATATGGAATCTGTAGGGGAAAATGTCTATTAGAACATCAAGTTATTTACCATGAAACTTTCTGTTCGAGGCATATGAGCTGTAGATTGTATACTTTAGCATAGATCGCCAGCTGGTGTTGGGCTCGGATGTTTGCACTTTGTTTTTGTCGAAGTCTTTGTAGTCACAGGATAGGTGACTCCTCCTTATGATGATAGTGCGCATGGGCATCGACTCCATCTCCAACACAAATATCAACACCCTCGAGTCCGGTCGTCGACGCGGGCCGTTGGGCCTATCCGTGCCATCAGGCCCTACAGCTAATGGAAAGAACTCCATTCAAAAAATGCCCTCTGTGTGGTGCCAAATTCCCACACACTGATCTCCACGAGGTCTGTAACCTTTGCCTCTCTCCAGAACACGAGGACAAAGATTGCCCTGCCTGCGCTTCATTCCGATCGAAGAAAACCATACGTGATCGCCGGGCTCGACGTCCCGTAATGTCTCGATCCGCTACCTCGGTGCCGGACGACATCTTTGATGCAGGCCCCGATGCTCCTGAGGAACAAGAACCGGACAATGAAGACATCAGCGTCTCCGAGGCCAACGAATCAGAGGCCGAAGATCAGATGGTTACTCCAGGTCAACGAACCGTGAGTACCGACATCGACACCCCTACCTCTTCTCAAAAACATAAGGCTCCGGTAACACCTTCGCCTTCCGGCTCAGGTCGACACCGTGATAGAACTTCTGACGCCCCGCCTTCCGGCTCGGCTCCGAAGTCCGAAGATAAGCCTTCAGGCGACTCGGGACCGAGCCAGCCACGCATCGGTACCGAACTACCATCCCCGGTACCGAAACCCAAACATTTGGCACCGAAACGCCATCAGGATAAATCTTCGGAGCCGAAAAAGAGCAAATCTTCGGAACCGAATAAATCCTCTGAGCCGAGAAAAGACCACAAATAATCGGAGCCGAAAACATCCTCGGAGCCGAAAACATCCTCGGAGCCGAAAACATCCTCGGAGCCGAAAACATCCTCGGAGCCGAAAAAGTCCTCGGACTCCACAGCTCCTCCAAAGCAAGAGGACACTAAAATCCCTCCTAAAGCTTCAGAATCAAGGCCAAAACAACCAAAATCATCGGTGCCGAACAAGGATACTGGATTAGAAAACCTATTTCAACCAGATCCAGTGGATCCTAAACAAAAAACCCTGCACATTGACCCTAAGACTGGTCATATCAAGACAATTCTATCCAAAAAGAGACCTTTGGACTCCCCAGATGAACCCAAAGTACCCTTAAAGAAGAGAGACACAGGAACTTCTCCAGCCAGACCCTTTTCTCCTCCAAATATCCCCACAACACCACTTTCTCCAGCACACTCTCCAGTGCTTCCATATTCACATACACCACAAGATGATGATGATGATGATCACCTTGGGGGTGGGGGAGGGGATGAAAACCCACAAGAGGATAATGATGATGACACTACTCTCCCACCACCTGATCCTTGGGAGGATTATGATAATCCACCAGATGTCCCAGATCTCCCTGTCCAGACTCCTACCCATCTAGGCCATCCCCCCCAGACGACAACATAGGTTTTGCACAGCTCATAAACAGAGCTGCACAATATCATGCGGTAGAGTTACACTCAGACCCACAGGAAAAAGATTTTTTGTTACAGACTTTCACACAGTCACAAAAATCCACAAGCATTCTACCTATGTTAAAGGGTATCATCAAACATGCACCTGACGTTTTTAAAGATCCCGTCAAATCTAGAGTTCTCAACCCCAGGATCGAGAAAAAATATAAGCCAGCTCCCAACGATCCAGCTTATATTAAAGCACAGCTCCCTCTAGATTCATTGGTGGTGTCAAATGCACGTAAACTACCAAATTCCAAAACATCAGGGGATGCCCGACCTCCAGATAAGGATTCGAAATTACTAGACGCATCTGGCAAACGCATTGCCTCACAAACAGCAAATCACTGGCGCATTGCCAATACCCAAGCTTTACTGGCCAGGTATGACAGGGCTCATTACGATGAGCTTGAAAAACTAATACAACATCTTCCCGATCAGTATAAGGCTAAGGCTAATGACCTCATACAAGAGGGAAAATTAATCACAAACACTTCCATAAAGTGTGCCCTTGATGCAGCAGAGACAGCGTCTCGTGCAGTTAACACAAGCGTTTTACTACGCAGACACGCATGGCTACGCATATCTGGGTTTAAACAGGATGTGCAGTCCACAATTCTTAATCAACCTTTTGATCAAGAACACTTATTTGGACCCACTGTGGACACATCTTTGGAAAAAATGAAGAAGGACTCAGAAACTGCCAAGTCCATGGGAGCCCTACAGGCAACAACCAGTAGAGGTTCTTTTCGTCGCTCCTTTTATAGGGGCGCCTCTAAAACCATTGGGACAGATAACACCTCATCCTCCTACAAAACCACTACTCAAACCTCTCCTAACAGAGGCTATTTCAGAGGAGGTTATAGAGGCAACAACAACAAGGGTAGAGGCAGCGGTAATAACACCTGCACCTCTCCTACTACAAAACAGTGACTTCCCTCCACTTCCCCCCGACCATTCCACTCCAGTCGGGGGAAGACTATCACAGTTCCTACCTGTCTGGAATTCCATCACCACAGACAAGTGGGTAAGACAAATTATCCAGTATGGATGCTTTCAAACTGGAAGCAAAAAGATTCCTCATGAATAAGTTCTTACCTTAACATGAGGGACATTTGTTAGCTCTAAGCGCATCGGACATACCATAGCATTTGTCATTATCCCTGTATATGTTTATTATTCTGTTTTGGTTATTATTCCGGTACATGATTATTGTATTTACTCCCCTTAAGTCATTATGCCCCATCGTCTAGCCCATTCTTCGTTCACCCAGGTGTATAAATGATCTGGTAGGTGTTCACCATCTGATTCAATGCCTTTTAGACTCCCCATTTGACTCATGTTTTGATTATTGTTTTGGTATTGGTTTTTAATCTTGTATACGATTATTGTACTTACTCCCCTTATGACACTGTGCTCTCGTCTAGCCATCGTCTAGCCCATTCTTCGTTCACTCAGGTTTATAAATGATCTGTTATGTGGGCACTATTTGATTCAATGCCTATTAGATTCACCATATTAGACTCATGTTTTGATTTGTTACCTCCTTTTCCCTCAAATTGTAAAGCGCTCTGATATCCTTCGGGATCAAGTTTGCGCTATATAAAACTTTATAAATAAATAAATAAATGGTTACTGCCTGGAACTCACTTCAACTCCCCCATTCATACCCCCCAAACAACGTCCAATGTCCACACAACATCTGACACTGTTAAAACAGGAGGTTCTCTCCTTATTGCAAAAACACGCAATAGAACCGGTTCCCTTACCTCATCAGGGAACAGAGGTTTACTCCCTTTACTTTCTAATCCCAAAGAAGGACGGTACTCTCAGACCAATACTAGACCTCCGTCCGTTAAATCTCTACATACAGTCGGACCACTTCCACATGATCACTCTCCAACAGGTTCTCCCCCTGCTCCAACAGGGCGATTTCCTTGCCACCCTAGACCTCAAGGACGCCTACTTTCACATTCCCATTCACCCCGCTCACAGAAAATATCTACGGTTTGTAGTGGACGGACAGCACTATCAATTCAAAGTCCTCCCATTCGGAGTGACTACAGCACCCCGAGTCTTCACAAAATGTCTTGCAGTAGTCGCAGCTCATTTGCGCAGACAACACATTCACGTGTTTCCTTATCTGGACGACTGGCTCATAAAAGCCAAGTCTCACACACACACTGTGTGCACAATACACACAAAACAATCCAGCTGCTCCACAACTTGGGATTCACAATAAACCTACCCAAGTCACACCTTCAACCGTCCCACCTACTTCCGTGTCTAGGTGCCACAATAGATACCTTGAAAGCCCTTGCATACCCCAATCCAGTCAGGATAGCCAGCATGCAAGCTCTCATATCAAGATTTCAACCGCAACACTCCCTTCCAGCTCGAGTGTTCATGCAGCTAATAGGGATGATGGCCTCTTGCATACTCATCGTTCCTTATGCAAGACTTCAGATGCGTCCCTTACAAGAATGTTTAGCACATCAGTGGAACCAAGCTCAAGGTCAGGTAACAGATCTGGTGTTGGTAGACAGCCGCACGCATCGCTCTCTGCAGTGGTGGAACACACAAACCCTTTCCAAAGGGCGGCCGTTCCTCGACCCGGTTCCACAGATGGTGCTAACCACAGACGCATCGCTCACAGGCTGGGGAGCTCATCTCCAAAACCAAACCATTCAAGGTATATGGACCCATCAACAAAAACAACTCCACATAAATCACCTGGAGTTACTGGCAATCTTTCTAGCACTAAAGTCTTTTCAACTCTTGCTAGTAGGCAAAGCTGTCTTGATCCGTACAGACAACATGACAGCAATGTATTACATACAAAAACAGGGGGGCGGGGGGACACACTCTCTTCAGCTTTCACAACTAGCGCAAAGCATATGGAGATGGGCCATTCCTCAAAACATTTACCTCCTCGCAGAACATCTACCAGGAGTACACAATCAGATCGCGGATCTGATCAGTCGTCAAACACAAGAGATCCATGAATGGGAACTTCATCCTCAAGTTCTTCTTCCATTCTTTCGTATGTGGGGTCATCCAGACATAGATCTGTTCGCCACACACCAAAACGCAAAATGCCCAAGCTTTGCCTCCAGATATCCACACCCATTGTCCAAAGGCAATGCGCTATGGATGAACTGATCTGAAAGAGACACGTTAGTGACAGATTCCTTACCTTAGAATATCCCCAGGCGTCAGACTGGATCCGGAAAGTTTTTGCGTAGCAGTACCCTTGCCCGTCGGTAGGCGGCGTCGTGCGGCTCCGCGTCCGTTGTTGGCGTCGTGATCGCCGGGATGACGTCGCGGGCAGTACTTAGACGCCGCCCCTGCGCGCTGACGTCAGTTCTTCTTTTTCCGCGCCAGTAAGCGCAGATCCGGGAAGAGTAGTGCCCTAGTCAATTTTTGACTACATTTTTGGTGAATTTTTTCACGGTTTCTTTTAGAGTCTTCTCGACTCCTAGGTGTCGGTAGGGATGCCCGGCTTCAAGCCATGCGGTGCCTGTGGTCGAATGATGTCGATCACAGACCCGCACTTAGAGTGTCTCTACTGTCTCGGCCGAGACCACGACACGAAGTCGTGCCCTGACTGCCGGAAACTTCACCCGAAGGCTTTGCATTACCCGTCCTTTCCGGGTTCGGGGGCGACTCCGGCCGAAATACAGGAATTCCTGTCGGCCATGGCCCGCCTCTTCGGGCCTCAAGGTCCCTCCAATGCGCCTTCGGGCCCCGCGGGCCCTGATGGGGTTGCTCCGGCGTCGCCGTCGACTCCGGTCCCGGCGCCGCCTGTCCCACCAGCCTTCATCCCGGCCTCGGCTCCGGCCCCGGCCTCGATCCCGGCTCCGGTGGTACCGCAACCTCCATCGACGCCGGTTGACCTAACCACGCCTACGCCGATGTCCCCGGTGCCGTTCCTGACGCCGTCCGGGGCTCCGGACGGCGTCGTTCCCCGGCTCTCTCCGGCTCCGGACATGGAGCCGGACCGACGTCGCTCGACGCCGGCTCCGGCGCCGATGAGACCTTGGATCCCAAATGTCCCTCCTCCTCCATATTTTGAACCTGAGGAAGACCAAGAGAGCTGGGAGGGGTCTGAGGACCCTCTCACACAACAGTGTGAGTATGATCCGGACTGGGCTGAGGAACTTGGGGATGCCAGTGGTCTAGACACCTCCCCTGACACTGGCATGCTGTCTCCTCCCGTGGCTACGGAGGAGGGAGCTAATTTTGCAACGGTGTTGCGTAGAGCAGCTGGAGCCTTACATCTCCAATAGCCTACTGTGGCTGTCAGGACTAACCTCCTGACGGAAGTGCTTCAGCCGGCAGCTTCCTCTTCGGAGACTGTGCTGCCGTTTAATGATGCACTCACCGACGTTCTTTTGGGTGCCTGGTCCAAGCCCACCACAGGGGCTCCTGTGGATAGGAACGTGGCCCGACGCCATCGCCCTGCTCCGGGCGACCCCTTGTTTCTCTCCCAACATCCCACCCCCGAGAGCTTGGTTGTCCAAGCCTCTGCCTCCCAAACCGCCTTCCCTACCGCCCCTCCGGATAGGGAATCCAAACGCCTGGACCAATTTGGGAAGAAGGCTTTTTCTTCCTCCAGTGTTGGCTTGCGGTCCGTCAACACCGCTTGCCTTTTGGGCCGATATACCCACTCCCTGTGGGATTCGGTGGCGGCTGTTTTGCCGCAGTGTTCTGAGGAGGTCCAGACACTGCTTACCCGCGCCATTGCGGAAGGGCGAGATGCGGCTAAATACACCATACGTTGTGGCCTTGATACCGCCGACTCGCTGGGCAGATCGCTTGCAACGACGGTGGCGCTACGTCGCCACGCCTGGCTGAGAACAACTGGTTTCTCGGGTGATGTCCAGAATACACTCATGGACATGCCCTTTGATGGAGTCGGTCTTTTGGTTCAAAGGCAGACCATGCGCTGGAGCGTTTTAAGGACTCACGGGCTACTGCCAAGTCCCTGGGCCTTTCTGCTGCACGCCCTCCGCTAACCTCTGCTTTTCGCCCCTTTCGTGGCCACGGAAGGGGCGCCCAGTCACGTCAGCTGCCCAGCCACCGGCCCGCGCAGCAAGCGTCTTCGCGTGGCCGAGGACGTGGATACCGCCGTGGCGGTTCGGGCAACCAGCGTGCGGGTCAGGCCACCACCTCCAACCCGTCCGCGGCCTCCAAGCCCTCCTAGTCCCTCCTTTCCGGTGCACAGCACGCCAGTAGGGGCAGGGTCCGCCATCACCTTCACCACTGGCGTCCCATCACCTCGGACAGGTGGGTCTTGGACATTGTCCGAAGAGGCTACTCCCTCCCCTTCGAGACCACCCCCAGCCATGCCACCTCAATTCCACCGCATGTCAGGGGATCACTTGGTGCTTCTGCAGAAGGGAAGTCATGGCCCTCTTGGCCAAGAGGGCCATCGAGCATGTTCCGACCCCAGAAGTAGGACGTGGTTGCTACTCCCACTACTTTCTGGTGCCCAACAAGGACAAGGAGGACATGCGTCCTATCTTGGACCTCCGGAACGTCAATCGCTTCCTCCGGAAGGAGAAGTTCAAGATGCTCACCCTAGCTCAGGTCTTGACTGCCCTCGACCCTGGAGACTGGTTGGTAGCGTTGGACTTGCAGGACGCTTATTTCCACATCCTCGTCCTGCCGGCCCACCGGCGTTACCTACGGTTCACGGTAGGCCTCGAGCATTTTCAGTTCACCGTGCTCCCCTTTGGCCTTACAAGTGCCCCTCGGGTGTTCACGAAAGTGATGGCGGTGGTCGCAGCTCATCTGCGCCGGGCAGGGGTTCCAGTCTTCCCCTACCTCGACGACTGGCTGCTGAAGGCGGGCTCGTCCCAGGCAGTCGTCTCCCACCTCCAGACTACGGCCGAACTCCTGCACTCGCTGGGGTTCTCCATCAATGTGCCGAAGTCGCATCTGATTCCTTCTCCACAGCTCCTTTTCATCGGAGCAGTTCTGGACACGACGCAGTTTCGGGCCTGTCCTCCCGAACGGCTAGTCCGGGATATTCAGGCTATCATTCCAATCTTTCAGCCTTTATCCTGGGTTTCGGTACGGATGACCCTGAGGCTGCTGGGCCTCATGGCCTCCTGCATCCTGCTGGTCGATCATGCCAGATGGCATATGCGGGCTCTGCAGTGGGACCTGAAGTTCCAGTGGGCGCAGCACCAGGGCAACCTGTCCGATCACGTCCAGATCTCGGAGGGGGCTGCAAAACAGTTGCAGTGGTGGCTCTCGAACCGGCAATGGGTCATGGGCAGATCCCTCTCCCTTCCCCAGCCAGAGCACACAGTTGTGACGGACGCGTCCCTTCTGGGATGGGGCGGTCACATGGGAGAGGCGGAGATCAGAGGCCTCTGGTCTCCGGCGGAGTCCCGGCTCCATATCAATCTTCTGGAGCTCCGGGCGATCCGACTTGCACTCAAGGCATTCCTTTCCTCTGTCAAAGGGAAGGTAGTGCAGGTGTTCACAGACAACACCACCGCCATGTGGTACTGCAACAAACAAGGCGGGGTGGGGTCGTGGACCCTCTGTCAGGAGGCTCTGCGCCTCTGGACATGGCTGGAACATCAGGGCATGTTCCTGATGGTTCAACACCTGGCAGGTTCCCTGAACGCCAGGGCGGACTAACTCAGCCGCAGGTGCATGATGGATCACGAATGGCGTCTTCACTCGGAAGTGGCGCAAGGTCTCTTTCTACAGTGGGGAGAGCCTTGGTTAGATCTATTCGCCACAGAAGAGAACGCGCAATGTCATCAGTTCTGCGCGTTGGAATTTCCAAGGCGGCACTCGCTCGGCGACGCTTTCGTCGCGAGTGGAGTTGCGGTCTGTTGTACGCCTTTCCGCCTATACCACTTCTACCCAGAGTGTTGAAGAAGATTCGGCGCGACCGGGCCCAAGTCAACCTTGTGGCTCCGGACTGGGCTCGAAGAGTTTGGTATCCCGAGCTACTCAGTATGAGCGTCGATCCCCCGATCCGTCTGCCTCTACGGGAGGTTCTTCTGTTGCAGCAGCAGGGGACGGTCCTCCACCCGAACCTGTCCAGCCTCCACCTGCTTGCGTGGAGATTGAGCGGCGGCAGTTGATTCCTTTCGACTTGCCTCCCGAAGTTTGTGATGTGATTCTGGCAGCCAGGCGTCCCTCCACTAAGGTGGTATACGCCTGCAGGTGGAACAAGTTTGTGGCATGGTGCACAGCAAAGGCTGTGAATCCCCTCTCTGCCCCTCTTTCTGAGGTTCTTCTGTTCCTTCTTTCACTGGCCCAACAGGGTTCTGCCCTGGGTACCATCAAGGGCTATCTTTGTGCCATTTCGGCCTTCCTCAGGCTTCCTGATCAGCCCTCCCTTTTCAAGTCCCCTGTTGTTAACAAATTCCTTAAAGGCATTACACACCTCTTCCCTCCTGTTCCGTTTGTGATGCCTCAGTGGGACTTTAACTTGGTTCTTACCTTTCTTATGTGCGCTCCCTTTGAGCCTCTACATAACTGCCCTCTTCGTCTTCTGACTCTGAAGACAGCCTTTCTGGTGGCCATCACCTCCGCTCGGCGGGTGAGTGAGCTCCAGGCTCTATCATGCAAACCTCCCTTTCTGTCTGTCCATCCAGACAAGGTTGTTCTTAGGACGCGTCCGTCCTTCTTGCCAAAGGTGGTTACTGCCTTCCACATTGGGCAGACCATCACTTTGCCCACCTTCTTTCCGCCTCCGCATCCTTCCAGAGAGGAAGAGAGGCTCCACCGTCTGGACCCAAAACGTGCGCTTTCCTTTTATATCAAACGCACACAACACTTCCGGGTGGATGACCAGCTCTTTGTTGGCTACGTGGGCGCCAAAAAAGGTCGGGCGGTGCACAAGAGAACCATCTCCCGCTGGGTAACCTTGTGTATCAAAGCCTGCTATTCTTTGGCTAAGAAGGAGCCTCCTGTTGGGCTGCGTGCCCATTCCACCAGGGCAACGGCTGCTACCACGGCTTTAGGCCGCGGTGTTCCGCTGCAGGATATCTGTCGGGCAGCTACGTGGGCCTCGCTGCACACGTTTACAAAGCATTACTGCCTTGACAGTCAGGTCCGGAGGGACGGCTTCTTTGGCCGTTCTGTCCTCCGGGACTTCCTTGTCTGATCTTTGTTCGCAGACCCAACACCGGGGTTGGTATTGCTGGGGTATCTATTCTAAGGTAAGGAATCTGTCACTAACGTGTCTCTTTCAGATGCACAAGTTACTAACTTGTGTAACGATATATCTGTAAGAGACAGTAGTTATAGATTCCTTACCGCCCCACCCATCCTCCCCGTTCTGCGAACTGATTTCTAGGGTTAAGGACATCCCTTTCAGGGCCCTAGTATTTTTCAGACACCTATGTCAGATTCTTGCATGGCTCTGCGTTCCTGGCGCGGAAAGTCGTGTACAGAACTGACGTCAGCGCGCAGGGGCGGCGTCTAAGTACTGCCCGCGACGTCATCCCGGCGATCACGACGCCGACGACGGTTGCGGAGCCGCACGACGCCGCCTACCGACGCGCAAGGGTACTGCTACGCAAAAACTTTCCGGATCCAGCCTGACGCCTGGGGATATTCTAAGGTAAGGAAGCTGTCACTAACTACTGTCTCTTACAGATATATCGTTACACAAGTTAGTAACTTGTGCGACTGGGCAGAGGAGCTCGGGGATGCCAGTGGTCTAGACACTTCCCCTGACACTGGCATGCTGTCTCCTCCCGTGGCTACGGAGGACGGAGCAAATTTCGCAACGGTGTTGCGTAGAGCAGCTGGAGCCTTGCACCTCCAATTGCCTACTGTGGCTGTCAGGACTAATCTCCTGACCGAAGTGCTTCAGCCGGCAGCTTCCTCTTCGGAGACTGTGCTCCGGGCGACCCCTTGTTCCTCTCTCAACATCCCACCCCCGAGAGCTTGGTTGTCCAAGCCTCTGCCTCCCAAACCGCCTTCCCTACCGCCCCTCCGGATAGGGAATCCAAACGCCTGGACCAATTTGGGAAGAAGGCTTTTTCTTCCTCCAGTGCTGGCTTGCGGTCCGTCAACACCGCTTGCCTTTTGGGCCGATATACCCACTCCTTGTGGGATTCGGTGGCGACTGTTTTGCCACAGTGTTCTGAGGAGGTCCAGACACTGCTTACCCGCGCCATTGCGGAAGGTAGAGATGCGGCTAAATACACCATACGTTGTGGCCTTGATACCGCCGACTCGCTGGGCAGATCGCTTGCAACGACGGTGGCGCTGCGTCGCCACGCCTGGCTGAGAACAACTGGTTTCTCGGGTGATGTCCAGAATACACTCATGGACATGCCCTTTGATGGAGTCGGTCTTTTTGGTTCCAAAGCAGACCATGCCCTGGAGCGTTTTAAGGACTCACGGGCTACTGCCAAGTCCCTGGGCCTTTATGTTGTGCGCCCTCCGCTAACCTCTGCTTTTCGCCCCTTTCGTGGCCACGGAAGGGGCGCCCAGTCACGTCCGCAGACCAGCCACCGGCCCGCGCAGCAAGCGTCTTCGCGTGGCCGGGGACGTGGCTACCGCCGTGGCGGTTCGGGCAACCAGCGTGCGGGTCAGGCCACCACCTCCGCCCCGTCCGCGGCCTCCAAGCCCTCCTAGTCCCTCCTTTCAGGTGCACAGCACGCCAGTAGGGGCAGGGTCCGCCATCACCTTCACCACTGGCGTGCCATCACCTCGGACAGGTGGGTCTTGGACATTGTCCGAAGGGGCTACTCCCTCCCCTTCGAGACCACCCCCAGCCATGCCACCTCAATTCCACCGCATGTCAGGGGATCACTTGGTGCTTCTGCAGAAGGAAGTCACGGCCATCTTGGCCAAGAGGACCATCGAGCATGTTCCGACCCCAGAAGTAGGACGTGGTTGCTACTCCCACTACTTTCTGGTGCCCAAAAGGACAAGGAGGACATGCGTCCTATCTTGGACCTCCGGAACGTCAATCGCTTCCTCCGGAAGGAGAAGTTCAAGATGCTCACCCTAGCTCAGGTCTTGACTGCCCTCGACCCTGGAGACTGGTTGGTAGCGTTGGACTTGCAGGACGCTTATTTTCACATCCCCGTCCTGCCGGCCCACCGGCGTTACCTTCGGTTCACAGTAGGCTTCGAACATTTTCAGTTCACCGTGCTCCCCTTTGGCCTTACAAGTGCCCCTCGGGTGTTCACGAAAGTGATGGCGGTGGTCGCAGCTCATCTGCGCCGGGCAGGGGTGCCAGGCTTCCCCTACCTCGACGACTGGCTGCTGAAGGCGGGCTCGTCCCAGGCAGTCGTCTCCCACCTCCAGACTACGGCCGAACTCCTGCACTCGCTGGGGTTCTCCATCAATGTGCCGAAGTCGCATCTGATTCCTTCTCCACAGCTCCTTTTCATCGGAGCAGTTCTGGACACGACGCAGTTTCGGGCCTATCCTCCCGAACTGCGAGTCCGGGATATTCAGGCTATGATTCCGATCTTTCAGCCTTTATCCTGGGTTTCGGTACGGATGACCCTGAGGCTGCTGGACCTCATGGCCTCCTGCATCCTGCTGGTCGATCATGCCAGATGGCATATGCGGGCTCTGCAGTGGGACCTGAAGTTCCAGTGGGCGCAGCACCAGGGCAATCTGTCCGATCACGTTCAGATCTCGGAGGGGACTGCAAGACAGTTGCAGTGGTGGCTCTCGAACCGGCAATGGGTCATGGGCAGATCACTCTCCGTTCCCCAGCCAGAGGACACAGTTGTGACGGACGCGTCCCTTCTGGGATGGGGCGGTCACATGGGAGAGGCGGAGATCAGAGGCCTCTGGTCTCCGGCGGAGTCCCGGCTCCATATCAACCTTCTGGAGCTCCGGGCGATCCGACTTGCACTCAAGGCATTCCTTCCCTCTGTCAAAGGGAAAGTAGTGCAGGTGTTCACAGACAACACCACCGCCATGTGGTACTGCAACAAGCAAGGCGGGGTGGGGTCGTGGACCCTATGTCAGGAGGCTCTGCGCCTCTGGACATGGCTGGAACATCAGGGCATTTTCCTAATTGTTCAACACCTGGCAGGTTCCCTGAATGCCAGGGCGGACGAACTCAGCCGCAGGTGCATGATGGATCACGAATGGTGTCTTTACTCGGAAGTGGCGCGAGGACTCTTTCTACAGTGGGGAGAGCCTTGGTTAGATCTATTCGCCACCGAAGAGAACGCGCAATGTCATCAGTTCTGCGCGTTGGAATTTCCAAGGCAGCACTCGCTCGGCGACGCTTTTCGTCGCGAGTGGAGTTGCGGTCTGTTGTACGCTTTTCCGCCTATACCACTTCTACCCAGAGTGTTGAAGAAGATTCGGCGCGACCGGGCCCAAGTCATCCTTGTGGCTCCGGACTGGGCTCGAAGAGTTTGGTATCCCGAGCTACTCAGTATGAGCGTCGATCCCCCGATCCGTCTGCCTCTTCGGGAGGATCTTCTGTCGCAGCAGCACGGGACAGTCCTCCACCCGAACCTGTCCAGCCTCCACCTGCTTGCGTGGAGATTGAGCGGCGGCAGTTGATTCCTTTCGACTTGCCATCCGAAGTTTGTGATGTGATTCTGGCAGCCAGGCGTCTCTCCACTAAGGTGGTATACGCCTGCAGGTGGAACAAGTTTGTGGCATGGTGCACAGCAAAGGCTGTGAATCCCCTTTCTGCCCCTCTTTCTGAGGTTCTTCTGTTCCTTCTTTCCCTGGCCCAACAGGGTTCTGCCCTGGGTACCATCAAGGGCTATCTTTGTGCCATCTCGGCCTTCCTCAGGCTTCCTGATCAGCCCTCCCTTTTCAAGTCCCCTGTTGTTAACCGGTTTCTAAAAGGCATTACACACCTCTTCCCTCCTGTTCCGTTTGTGATGCCTCAGTGGGACATGAACTTGGTTCTTACCTTTCTTATGTGCGCTCCCTTTGAGCCTCTACATAACTGTCCTCTTCGTCTTCTGACTCTGAAGACAGCCTTTCTGGTGGCCATCACCTCCGCTCGGCGGGTGAGTGAGTTCCAGGCTCTTTAATGCAAACCTCCCTTTCTGTCTGTTCATCCAGACAAGGTTGTTCTTCGGACGCGTCCGTCCTTCTTGCCAAAGGTGGTTACTGCCTTCCACATTGGGCAGACCATCACTTTGCCCACCTTCTTTCCGCCTCCGCATCCTTCCAGAGAGGAAGAGAGGCTCCACCGTCTGGACCCAAAACGTGCGCTTTCCTTTTATATCAAACGCACACAACACTTCCGGGTGGATGACCAGCTCTTTGTTGGCTACGTGGGCGCCAAAAAAGGTCGGGCGGTGCACAAGAGAACCATCTCCCGCTGGGTAACCTTGTGTATCAAAGCCTGCTATTCTTTGGCTAAGAAGGAGCCTCCTGTTGGGCTGCGTGCCCATTCCACCAGGGCAACGGCTGCTACCACGGCTTTAGGCTGCGGTGTTCCGCTGCAGGATATCTGTCAGGCAGCTACGTGGGCCTCGCTGCACACATTTACAAAGCATTACTGCCTTGACAGTCAGGTCCGGAGGGACGGCTTCTTTGGCCGTTCTGTCCTCCGGGACTTCCTTGTCTGATCTTTGTTCGCAGACCCACCACCGGGCTTGGTATTGCTGGGGTATCTATTCTAAGGTAAGGAATCTGTCACTAACGTGTCTCTTTCAGATGCACAAGTTACTAACTTGTGTAACGATATATCTGTAAGAGACAGTAGTTAGTGACAGATTCCTACCGCCCCACCCATCCTCCCCGTTCTGCGAACTGATTTCTAGGGTTAAGGACATCCCTTTCAGGGCCCTAGTATTTTTCAGACACCTATGTCAGCTTCTTGCATGGCTCTGCGTTCCTGGCGCGGAAAGTCGTGTACAGAACTGACGTCAGCGCGCAGGGGCGGCGTCTAAGTACTGCCCGCGACGTCATCCCGGCGATCACGACGCCGACGACGGACGCGTAGCCGCACGACGCCGCCTACCGACGCGCAAGGGTACTGCTACGCAAAAACTTCCCGGATCCTGTCTGATGCCTGGGGATATTCTAAGGTAAGGAATCTGTTACTAACTACTCTCTCTTACAGATATATCGTTACACAAGTTAGTAACTTGTGCGTCAGGCAGATTTGCATACGCTTTTCCGCCTCTCCCGCTCATTCCGTTACTAGTTCGGAAGCTCAAACAATACTCCCTCACAATGATCCTAGTTGCTCCAACATGGGCATGTCAACCATGGTTCACAACCCTGTTGGAACTTTCAGTAGTGCCTCATCAAAAGCTCCACCTCTCCCCCAAGTTCCTCACTCAGAACCATGGAGAGATAAGGCATCCAGATCCCAATCAACTCAATCTTGCGATCTGGCTCCTGAAGTCCTAGAGTTTGGCTACCTTAATCTCCCGCCAGACTGCATGAACATCATTAAAGAGGCAAGACGTCCTACTACTAGAGCATGCTATGCAGCAAAGTGGAAACGATTTGTCATTTACTGTACAAATAACAAAATCGATCCGCTAGATGCTTCCATCCAAAATATTATATGTTATCTTTTGCATCTACAACACTGTAACCTCGCATGTACATCTATACGGCTACATCTTGCTGCAATTGCTGCTTACCTCCAAAACAGACTACATTTGTCGTTGTTTCGAGTACCCGCTATTAAAGCGTTTATGGAAGGACTTAAACGAATAATTCCACCTAGAGTTCCACTTTCTCCTGTATGGAATCTCAATATAGTCCTCACCAGACTCATGGGTCCCCCATTTGAACCTCTGCACAAATACGAATTACAGTTCCTTACTTGGAAAGTAGCCTTCCTGGTAGCTATCACATCACTTAGAAGAGTAAGTGAACTCCAGGCAATAACCATACAAGAACCATTTCTACAAATACACCATAGTAAAGTGGTTCTTAGGCCTAATCCAAAATTTCTGCCTAAAGTGGTATCTACCTTTCACCTTAATCAGTCGGTTGAACTTTCAGTATTTTTCCCTCAACCAGACTCAGTGGCAGAACGCTCTCTCCACACGCTAGACGTTAAAAGAGCGATACTCTACTACATCGAAAGAACTAAAAGTTTTAGAAAAACAAAACAACTTTTTGTAGCCTTCTCCCCACCTCACAAAGGCAATCCCATTTCAAAAACAGGAATTGGAAGGTGGATTGTTAAATGCATCCAAATATGCTATTTCAAAGCTAAACGCACATTAACTATTCCTCCTAGAGCTCATTCCACACGCAAACTAGGGGCTTCTATGGCATTTTGGGAAACATTCCCTAGATGACATCTGCAAAGCAGCAACTTGGTCTACACTGCATACTTTCACTAAACACAATTGTGTAGATGTGCAAGCAAAGCAACAGGCTACTGTGGGCCAGGCTGTATTAAGAACACTTTTTCAGACTACTGCAACGGATACAGGTTGCCACCGCTAGGAGGAAAAACTGCTTTATAGTCTATGCTAAAGTATACAATCTACAGCTCATATGCCTCGAACGGAAAATGCTACTTACCAGTATGCATCTGTTCTTGGCATGTAGAGCTGTAGAGTTGTATACGCCCACCCACCTCCCCGGGTACCTTTATCTGTTGCAGTATTATCTTAATTAGATACAACACATGGACATCCCTTTCTAACTCTTACTAACTCCATCATCACCCTTCATGGCGAAAAACAATCTGAAGATGGAGTCGATGCCCATGCGCACTATCATCATAAGGAGGAGTCACCTATCCCGTGACTACAAAGACTTCTTCGACAAAAACAAAGTGCAAACATCCGAGCTCAACACCAGATGGCGATCTATGCTAAAGTATACAACTCTACAGCTCTACATGCCAAGAACAGATACATACTGGTAAGTAGCATTTTCCTTCTGAGAAGTGTCCTCATTTTCCTTGCCATCCCGTCACCCCTTCTGAGGATGGTGTTCTACAGTAGCTACTGTGGTTGTGTGGAAAACATTGTGGTAGATCTGTCATCACAAGCTCTTGTGGTTCATTTGATAAGATTATCCATCATCCATTCCATTGAAGTCTTTCAATTCCACTGAGCAGTGGCCCTTTCTACTGTTGACCTGATATCACTGATGTAGTTTGGTGGCTGGGAAGAAGGCCCACATAAGGAATCAGTGGAAGCTGTCCTGTCCAGTAAATAGCAAATTACTTAAATAAGTAATTTGGTTTTTTGTTGTCTCCCCTCGAGAGAAAAGAGAACATGAACGAACAAAAGATAATCAATTATGAACAATCATGGCCTGTACAAGAGAGGCAAAAGCTATCAAAGGGATAATGCAGTACACTAGAGTATAATCTAAAGTGACAAGACATCTGCTCATTGTTAGGATATACACCTACATTCATATACAGGAGAGCAAAATCAATGAGATATTGCTCAAAACAAAAAAAAAATCTTTATGGTTATCACAGCAAAATGACTTTTGGAGGTGTGAACATTTAAAAGCATGCACAATTGGAATAAACTTGAAACAATATGAATCAGAAGTTGACCACACTAAAAAGATATAAGACGTGCAAGCAGATATGGTATATATGTTCTAACATGCCCCTGTAGTTTGAGATTCATTGGAAGTATATTGAGGACACTTAAATAAAGATGCTAGAACATAGAGCAGTGAAAGAAAGAACAGTCACTCTGCAATTGTGAATCTGACAAAATACTATAACATTTTACCATGCATAGAATATTAATTATATCTTTTTTTGTGTGTATGTATGTTGCATATTTAGTAACAATGACTTTGTAGTTATGGTTAAGCCTCAGTTTCCATCAAAAACGTATTATTCTTTTGGCTTATGACAGCACTTTTTGAAGATTTTGCACAAAAGTTTCTAATCGGCTATTGTAAGACGCTAGCTAGGGTTTTGGCATGTCAAGTTTCCTGCAAATTCGCCCTGGATAAGAGCTTAGATTGGGAATTTACCCTAAAAGGGATTTCATCTCAATGCAGAGTATCACCTGTTAATGACATTAACAATTTCAATGAGGTTGGATAAATACTGCAGCAAAATGTAATATGCATATTCCTACCGTGACATCACTGACGTCTCTAATCTTTGAGACTATATCATCACTTTACAGCGAGGCTATCGCTTCCTCTTGTTAATAGCATTTTGGAAAAAATAGTGGAACGTTCCTTGACACCAACTTAAACCAAAGCAGCTCCTTCAAGGCTACAGAAAAATAGTGTCTGGGAATAGAATCCTCTAATCTTAGGAATGGATCGGCGCCCAGATTCTCTGATAGTTTCTGGAACAAGGAAATACCATTCCACTGCTCCATCAACAGATCTTCCTGAGAAAGGAAGTAAATGCCTGGGCAGAAGGCATGACATGGGGACATCTGCTGCTACCATGAAAGCTGCCAGTGCAACAATCTTACATTTTTTGACAGATCCCTCTGGGACTCAACACATCTGTGAGAAGACAGGGAAGATTTTCATGAGGTATTGACGGAAGGGTTGATGGTCTCAACCCATATCATAAGTGCAGCTGCAGATTAATTGGACCTTGCAGCCCATGACTTAGACATGTGATGCTCAACCTTGCTAAGGCTTATAGGTCTGAAATGTGAACTGCAGCAGTGTATTTTAAACTGGCTTTTTCTGGTACCCTTTGCAGTACTCACGCTGCTGAAGAAGTGCAGCCCCCCCGCACCACCCCACACACACACAAAAACACTGCTAGATAGAGAAAAGCTGGCCCAAACAAACCTAAAGAACACCAATTGTGAATCCCCCTTCTGTCCTTAATTCCCACCATGGCCTCCTGCGATCCTGCTGCAGTTCACTTGGAATCACTCTCCCCTAACCAGCCACATCTGTCTGGGGGTACATACTCCAATAATTTAGAACTATTTTGAGCCATGCTGCACATCGCTTAGAAAGGAACCTAAAGTGCCCCGAGTCTTTCCACAGTTGCTTATTATGTAGCTCCTGGCTTTCAACACCCCACTTATAATGTGGCAGCCAATTGAGCACAAATACGCAAAGGGACGTCTATCAAAGAGTTGCTACAGCACTAAGCTGTCCATGCGCAAGCATCAGAGAAGACGAAGGCTGCACAACTTTTGTGATCCTCAAACGCTCCTGATCTTCACACTCCTGCCACAAAAGAAGATATACAAGTGCTGTTATTCCAAACATTTTACGCCTAGATTTCAATAAATCGCTTTCTGATGGACACTTCTATCTGCAGATTCCTCACCCTGTGAATATCCCCAGGCGCCACACTGTGTCCAGAGATTTTTTTCTCAGCAATACTCTTGTGCACCGGTAGATGCGGCTATTTGTCGTGTCTGTCCTGACCCAGAAGTGATGCCGGGGCCAGAATACAATTGCCACCTCAACTCGTCGACGTCGGTTCCTTTCTTTTTATGACTTCTGTCGTGGATCCGGAGCTCGATATCTAAATTTCTGTTACCAAGCAGAAAACTTTCCCAAACATTTTTCAGTGTGCAAGGGACATATCTCACCCTAAAATGACAAGTTTCAAACCCTGCAAGGATTTCCACTAACCAATGTCAGTGACTTGCACTTTCAAGGTCTGTCTCTGGTGTCTCAGCTCCTCAAATGACTCGAAGCCGTGTAATAAAGGTGCTGTGATGAATCCGAAGGCCACCTGGGTTCGCAAGGCCAAACTCTACGTCACAGAGCACCTTACGACAGCTCAGAAGGCCCAGTTGAGGACGCAGATGAGTTTTCGGCCCTGAGGCCATTCCAGAGATGTCGTCCTACCACTGCAAATCCTTAAGTAAGTCCAAGAAGAATAAAACACTACTCCAAACATGGCTCCCCTTCTTCCTGCCATTCTCGCCAGGAGAAGGCCCATAGATGTCTTGGTACCTACAGATCTCAATTCCAGTCACCACCACGGAACAGATGCCCTCACTAGTCCTGATCCAGCCTGAGTTCCTTGGTCCATCTGTGATACTGCAACAGATTCAAGCCTTCAAGGAGGCTTTGTTGCAGATTTTTGGTACTCTTCTGGGGCCCTTGGGGACTCCAGTGCACAGAAGCTTGGACACTGCACTTTCTCAAAAATATATGGCCAGGATCATTCCCATTGCTGGAAGACACCTTGTGTCACCTCCAAGTGCAGACACCATTCCTGATCCACTAGGCACGTCGGCTGAGTTCATCTACCCTGGCATTTAAAGATCCTGTCAGGTTCTGGATGACCAGGGACATACCGTGATGATTTAGCCTCTTCCAAAAGCGCAATGCCTTCTGGCACATGACCCACTACTCCAGCCCCCTCTGTTTGTTTCATTTCCACATGACGAAATGTCTGTGAGAACCTGCCCCCATTCTCCTTGATGGAACAGTTTCAGTGCGGAGTGTATTGTCCACAGTACCAACAAGTTGATGTGGAGACTATCTTCCGCCGGATAAGAGTCCTCTGATCTCCACCTCTCCCAGATGACCTCTGCAACGATGCATCCATCACGACTATTAGCTCTGGGTGGGATAGGAAGAATGGTCTGCGAAGAGGTCCAATTTCAGTCTTCTAGCCACCACTGCAGGGTTTCTGCAGTGTCCATCAGCAGTGCCCATTTTACATGAGTTGGATCGATGTGACTCTCTCCCAGTCACCTAGGTATAAAGGTCTGGTCACACAGTTGCTCTTTCCAAACCTCAGTATGCTGCTACCACCTCTTTAAGGGCTTATACCCAGGATAGTGGCAATATATGTTTGCCAACAAGGAGGAAACTTTTGGTGTGCCCCTCCAGATCAATGGTCTGGTCCAGGACCTCACATAGTCAGGAACAGGCCTAGGTCTCTGTGCACACTCTATTAGCTTAATCCTAAGGTCAAAATAAGTCAGGACACCAATTACATATGCAGTTGGTCACGGAGGGCAGAGAACACGCCCCTATACCATGCAGCGGACATTCCCGTTGTCAGAAATGCATTTCTTGAAAAAGGTAAGTGACCTCTAAATTGCAGCCACCTTGTTTTCAGTACCTTCAGAGGCCCCTTGCACCTCGCATTGTTTTTAAAAGTTCTTTCCCCTATTTGAGAGAGGTTTCTTCATTTGCATTAGTTCTGCACTGTCCTAACTCAACCTGGGTACTACCTTATCTTCCATATGTGGGTAAATATCGGTTTCAGGTATCTTTTATAAATGTACATGTGGCTGCATTTACTTTTACATTTCATTACAAGGTATTTGCCCATAAAGAAGTACCCTATTTCTAGGGAGTTGATGATTAATCTGTTCAAACTTACGGGCTTCTTCCTCAAAGTCTTGCGTATGTGGCTTTTGTGATTCAAAATCAACTGGAAGAGTGAATGGGACCCCAAGCTGTGTGGGGCCATGCTCCGTACATGGTATTCTACCACTATGAATAGACCTTAGGAGTGCACTTGCGTTTTAAAAAAAATTATACCAGATTTCCAATTAAAAATGTATGCAAGTCAAAATAACTACATGGAAATTATGAAATCAACCACTCTGACTTAGCATTATAAACGCAGTTCATAGTTAGATGTTTAATGTCCTACATGACAGATTCTCCGTCACCTGACAATCAGTACATACCTTTATAGAATATTAATACATTAAAACTGAAAACAAAGCTGATAACTTAGAGGATCTGATCCGTCTGCTTGACTTGTTTGTGTGATTTGATTTGTATTCTTTGTCCCTTTTACTCATCACATGCTCACCTTTAGCATAGTGGAATGGTCTTCATTTATGAATATTAGTCCTCCATTGACGAACTAGATGTGGCTTTTTTGTAAACCCAGTTCTCTAACAAATGTATCACCCTAGAATTCATAACAAAACCCTTCTCTCCATTAAATCAGAAGTACAGTTATATATGTTTATTAATTTGGTATTTTGTTCTACCTACCCGTGAAAATGAGCTGCCTAACAGAAGTTCCTAGATTCCTTAAAGGAGCCGTGACAAAATTGTTTTATGTAACTTGTGATGCCTGCATACACCATCTCCTGACTTTTTTCCTTTTTGTGAAAGCAGTTGAAGTGGTATTTTTAACCAAATGCCATTTAAAGTGTAAACATTTGAATTACTACTTGAAATAAATGAAGTTGCTGTAATGTCATATTTGTTTTGATTATGAGAACATTTTTATAGATTAGTTTCGTCCTTTAAAATGTGTTAAGAGCTCAAGACACAGACAGACATTTTCTAATGCTTACAAATTCAAAGAAGGTAGTTGTGCTGGCGATCCTAGAATTGCAAGTAACATTCTCAGTGCTATTATTTCTGCAGTCTGCACATGCCCAGAATTCTTCTGTGCTGTCTGCACATGCCCAGAATTCTTCTGTGGTTCTAGGGCTGTATTGGCATGTTTGTAAATGTCTTATTTTTATTGGAAACGCGACCAACTTTGAAGGCAAACCTTGACCATGGGTCGTGTGAAGGGATCTGGTCCCCAAACAAAGAACCTGGGGTTCAGAGGAATCCATCTTTGGTGGCTTGTTAGTTTGCACAACCCAGTACATATCCTGACTCAAAAAACAACTGGCTCAGTTAGAATTTGCCAACTGTCAACATTGAAAATTATATCGACCCCCAAACAGCTGTTTGACATTTTCTTTCAGTTTTTCTCGACACAACATACTGGACACTGAGTGTATTCTGGATTAATTTGAATTTATTGAGCTGTTTTCATTGGTTCACTCATTCATCCCACATAAACCCTTGATTGATTCACACCGTATGGTCTTTAAGTTAGTGAACTTGATGTTTACATGCGTCATTGAATCCCTTTCTACAAATTTCGACTATAATGCAAATTGGATTTCATGTGTGGAACAGTGCTTGTTTCACAGTCCTCACCATTAGTCATGGTTTAATTTTAGGATCGTATCATTGATGCTGGACCCAAAGGAAACCACTCAAGATTTATGAATCACTGCTGTCAGCCCAACTGCGAAACACAGAAGTGGACTGTAAATGGAGACACCCGAGTTGGCCTCTTTGCTCTTTGTGACATCCAAGCTGGTATGGTGGATTCTGAAGTTGGAATGTATGTACTTGTTGAGGCTTGTATAGTGCATACCTAGCTGGGAAGCAGTGGAATTTCGTACATGTAGGTCAATGGGGAATGATTCAGCATCTTGTAAATAAGCACTGGGTGCAGAGGGCAGCGACCCAAGAAAGAGTACATAGGTTTTGGTTGTGGTTTCTTTTATTAAGGCATCCATTAAAACAAGACGAGCCAATACGTTTCTGTATAATATTGGACTAGATGTTTTTTTGAAGAGAAGCTTTTACATCTCCTTCTCAAAGTGAAGAAGAGAAGCACCAAAGTTCCACCTTGGCAGAACATTGTTCCACATCATGGGTCTGTAGTTCAATAAGCATTTGCAAAGCAAATAGAACTAGGCTTTAAAATGCTGAGCTATTGGCTTTGCTAATGCTTTTTTTCCAAATGCCTGTGTGTGCATGTATAATAATGCATGTGCATGCATGGCTTAGAATGTGATTTCTATTTTTTTTTTTTATAAACATTTCAAAATGGTTTTCAGCGCACATGGAGGCGACCATTTGACGGGTAAATTGAATTAAAAAAAATAACAATACAGCAAGCTGCTTCAAACGTGATAAAAGCTAGTGACTGGCCCAGCAGCACAAAAATAATGTGAGATGCGGAGCAAGTTTGCCAGCAGCGTAAAGTGGGGGAGGGGGGAGTGATGAAAGAGAACGCTGCCTGGCAGCACTTTGCAGCTGCCAGATACTCATAAAAAATGAAAATAAAAAATAATAGTATTAAACTGAATGGGTGTGGGGAAAGGAGTGAAGAGCGAGAAGCAGGCGGAGTAGATAAACATATCCATACCCCGGGAGTGCCTATAGCTTAATAATAAAAAGTCCCCTCAAGTATGCAGTGGAAGCATACAACTAATCCTAAAAGAACAGTGCAACACCTCAATGCTTCTATGCAGGGCAAACATAAGAATAAGGGAGAAAGTCATCTAATCGGGAGCAGGGATGCAAGATTGACAACAAAGTAAACCACTCATGACCAAGGGGCCTGAACTAAAGCCCAATCTAAGCATATATAATGCCATGGAAATAATGGGTCATGCCAACAGACACCTAAAGCTGTCTGTAGCCAAAATCTAAAAACGCTTGATTTGTGCCAGTTTCCATTTCTCCCCTTTTGATTTCCAGTCGCACTGTAACAAAACTTTGTGTATTGTGTTAGCCACTGGTATTTTGTTTCCGGCCTGCTAGGGTTGAGTGATGTTTGTGTGCTACCTTGTAGATTATGCAGCTGGCTTTGAAGCTGATGCAAGCTTGTAACAGTAGTAAGCGTCATGTTAGGGTGAGGGTCATAAGGCCCTACTATCTTAGAACCATGAGTCTGGAGCTGCAGATTCCTCCATCTGCAACTATGTAATTACCCTGCTCCTGTTCCTGTGCTGAAGATGGCAAGTTCTAGCACATAAAGGCTGCAGTTGGCCAAAACTAGCAAACACAAGAGCAAGGGTGTCCAAATTTGGCAGAATTGGGAACCAAAGAAAAGGCAGCCCTTGCTGTCGAATTCTATGGTTGCCCTGCAAAGGAGGCCATCTGTAGCCTGTTATATATTATAGCTTTAATTTAAATGTGGATTTTTTTCCTTACTCTTTTACAGAAACAGAGCTGACTTTCAACTATAACCTTGAATGCTTGGGAAACGGAAAAACTGTTTGCAAATGTGGTGCTCCAAATTGCAGTGGCTTTCTTGGTGTGCGTCCAAAGGTACAGCCTTAGTCTACATTTTTTGTTCTATGAGAATTTCAACATATAGTTTGTTCTTGAGATAATTTCCCACTTTTTTGTCTGAATCTTTTGTAAAAACCATCATGTTCACTTAAATTGTTTCCCCTTCCAGAATCAGCCTGCGTCTACGGATGAAAAGACCAAGAGGAAGTTTAGACGCAGGGCACCAACAGCAGTGATCAAAGAGCATGATGATGAATGTTTTAGTTGTGGTGATGCGGGGCAACTTATTTCTTGCAAGAAGCCAGGCTGTCCAAAGGTGTATCATGCCGACTGCCTCAATCTCAGTAGAAGGCCAGCAGGTAAATATCTGTAACAAGTGGGAATCGTGTGCTAGTGGGTAAGAAATCTTTAGCAACAAATTCTTGCCATGGCCAGTGGAAATTAAGAAATTTAATACACACCTTTAATGTTGATTAGTCAGATTTCTCAAACTAAGGGAAGGTCTTATTAAAGAACAGCATCTTTTTTCCTGTAATTATTTCACAGACTACCAGAAGCATTAATGTCATTAGTTAATGATGTTACCTTAAGGTGTCCCTAGAATGTCAATACACTCCTTTCTATTTTTGCCATCTGGCAAAGACAATTAGTATAGAAGAGTTGATTCCCCTTGCTCTAGTTTTATTTTTCAAGATTTCTTTAAGCTGTTGTTCTTTCTGACTTTGCTCAATCTGTAATTTTTCCACGGTACAAGTACCTTTTTGTTTCTCATTCTGAAAACATCATGTTGGACAAAAAAAAGAAATGCAGGCATATGGTGCTTCTGAACACAGTGTTCCATTAGTTATCTTCCAAAGGATACTCATCAAAGTCATAAGCACTAAATAGTCCCGCCCATGTGCGGGGACCCCGGAGACATTAACAAAAATATATGCATATATATATATATATATATATATAATATGCATATATTTCTAATATACACACATGTATCTAAATATGCAGCCCAAAAAACTAATTTTAGGCTCAAATATGCCAATATTGCATTGTATTTTTCATTTGAAATATGTAAATCGTACGTAAATGTAAATTTTCATGACACAGAAAATGTACCGCTAACTTGTTTTTGAACATAGCCTTTATTTTCAAAGGAAAAGGCAAGGTGATATCAAGCAGATTAGCCTAGAGGCTGCATATAGAACACTCATTAGAGAAAACTGGTGCCGTGCCTTTGAGACCTCCAGGACCTCCAGGCTCGCATCATGCCCCACAGGTGATAGTTAGGTCAGTTCTTTTTCCCGGCTCCTTCTGTGAGGATCCTGGAGCATTGAGCTTGTCAGTAAGTGTTTTTCTGTCACTAATTGGTATTTTCAAGTGGGATTTTTTGTCTTCAATCAACGTTTTTAGTACTTATAGTACTAGTACCATAATTTTTTCTGACTTAACAGCTATTTGTCCTGTCAGAATGCCAGCCTTATTTAATAAGTGCCCTTCCTGTGGGAAACAAATGGCGAAGTCAGATCCGCACTCGGTCTGTATTGTGTGCCTACCATCTTCACACAGACCTGACAAGTGCTACTACTGCCAGCAGTTTTCCAGAAGATCCCTTTGTGAAAGGGAGAAGATCAAGCTGCATGCCATGCAGGAGAGAGGAAAGGAGTCTGTAAGTGGCCTGGAAGGACATCCCTCTCAAGAGCCCTCCTCTCAAGTAAGATCAGAGCACAAGAAAAAGGGAGAAAAAAGAAAACATCGGTCGAATTCGCCGTAGAGGGAAAGATCGACGTCGAAAATACCCTTGTGCTCTCCTTCAGCGTCAAAGTCTCCCCAGTCGATGTCGAAGACTCCAGGTACGAAGTCTAAGTCTAGACATGCGTCATCTTCCCATCGGCCGACGTCGACACCCCCCGTAGGCGATCCAAGTCCGGCTCGCCTACGACGGCAGAGGGCAGACGCTGGATGTCCAGGACTCCGCGCCGATAGGTGCGGTCGCCGTCGAGGGCCTCAGTGCAGACGTCGAGAACACCACCAACGTCGAGGGCACCACAGACATCGACGCTGAATCCGAAGCAGAAGACCCCGACGCCGGTAAGACTGGTTCATAGTCTATCGAAGGCGTCATCGCCGACGGCAGGGCGAACCCGATCATCGCCGGCAACACGATCGCCGTCGAGAGGGGCGCCGTCGAACGGCGCAGAAGAGAAGGTCTCCGGCGTCGAGAAGGTCATCTTCGACGTCGAAAGTCACCGACAAGGGGATCGCCTTCGAGGAGGTTGACGCCGAGACCTACATCCATTCATAGGTCTCCACCTGCCAAGAGGCCAAGGACAGATCGGTCTCCTGCACCGACGTCGAGGGGCCCTTTGACGTCAAGGGAAATCCAAGTCTTAACGTCCAGGAGTGCTTCATCCTCTCCGGAACTCCAGATCGTTCAGATCACACCGGAAGGCTCTCCAACTCCAGAACATCGTACTAACCTCTCCCCAAGATGGTTGGAGAGCATAAAGAACTGGAAAATGAGGAAAATTAACCTGGGCACAGAATATTCGCAATATTCTCATCCTCCAAACCGGCAAGAATATGCCACACCACGACGGTCATCAGTCTCAAGGAGGCATAGATCAAGGTCTCCTCAGAGTCTCTCCAAATCAAGATCTCGGCACCGTTCGCCTAGAGAGCGAAGACGTAGGTCTCCCTCATGGTCCACTGACTCCAGATCCTCGAAGGCTGACTACTCTCCAACTCTATCATCTACTCCACGAATTAGGGTATCGCCAGTGGATGATATCGTCACTTTTAACGAGGTGCTGTGTAGAGGGGCTGCAAAGCTTAACATCGAGATGCCTTCCTCTGCACCTTCGACGTCTGTTATTTTTGAGACTCCACATCACAAATCCTCCTCTAGACCTCTACTCCCTCTGGTACCTGGGTTACTAGAACCGGCTCTCCACGCTTTCCTAACGCCAGCTTCAGTGAGAGCAGCACCACCACGGATAGGGAAGAAATACAGAGCACCAGAACTGGACCCATTCTTCCGGAGGTCTGATCCACCACCTGACTCCGTCATTGTGTCAGCAGCCAGAAAAGCGCACACGGGGTCACCCTCATCTGCTGTTACCCCTAACAAAGACAGCAAAGCCATGGACTCCATTGGCAAGAGAATGTGCAGCACATCTGCCGCCTACATGAAAAGTGGCCAGCGCGTCTGCATTGCTGGGTCGATATGACCTTTCGCTATGGGAATCTCTCTCACGTTTTACGAAGAATTTACCAAAAGAAGATTGGCAGGATTTTCAGGAGGTCCTGCATGAAGGAGGGCTCGTGGCTAATCAAGTCATAAGCGCTGCAGCAGAAGCTTCAGACCTTGCTGCTCATGGTTATTCCCATGGAATCTGCGCCCGACGATCCTCCTGGCTAAGACTTACGGGTTTGAAACCAGAGGCCCAGCACAGGATTCTCAACCTTCCCTTCAACGGTACTTCACTCTTTGGCTCTCATGCTGATGATATGTCAAGAATGAAATCTGAACTGGACACCTTGAAGGCTGTTGGTTTGGAGAGAAGGAAAGATTTCCAACGTCGCTACCGACCTTATGATCGCAGCCAATATCAGCAGAGGGTTCAAACCCCTCATTGGTCATCGCAGCAACATCAGGCGAGATCTCACTACCACCAGCGACGACCTGGTAGAGGAAGAGGCGGCTCAAGACCAACAACTCCTGCAGCAAAACAGACTAAGCAGTGAGTGCGTGCTTCCCCCAGCTCCGTTACTCACTCCGCTGGGGGGGGGGGAGTATATGTTTTCACTAGGACGAGTGGATCAATATAACGCAGGACAAATGGGTACTCAATATTGGGAGGAATGGGTACTCAATCAGATTCAAATCACCTCCACCGTCTGTACCTGCTCGGAAAAACCCAGTACATCGCATAAATATGCTAAGAGAGGAGGTCTCCATCCTGCTGCAAAAACAGGCCATCGAAGAGGTTCCCTGGCAGCAACATCGGAAGGGAATCTACTCCTGGTACTTCTTGGTCCCAAAGAAAGGGCCAAACAAGGAGTTCAGGCCTATACTCTATCTCAGACTCTTAAACAAATTTGTCCTCAAAGAGAGATTCAGAATGTTGGCATTACACCAAATGATTCCACACATTCCTCAAGGGGACTGGATGTGTTCAATAGACCTTCAGGATGCTTATTTTCACATCCCAATTTCTCAGAAGCACCGGAAGTTTCTACGATTCAAAATACAATCAGACCACTTCCAGTTCAAAGTCCTGCCTTTTGGACTCAAGTCGGCTCCTCGCACCTTCTCAAAATGCATGGCGGTTGTAGCGCCTTTCCTGCGAAAGAAAAAGATAGTCTATCCTTACCTAGACAATTGGTTACTCAAAAGTGCCTCTCCCAGCCTACTGCTGGAACATCTGAGATGCTGCATTCAACTCTTAAACCAGTTGGGCCTGCGCGTCAACTTCAAGAAATCTGTCCTCAATCCAACACAGAGGATACATTACTTGGGCGCTACTCTAGACGCTGCAAACGCAAAAGCGTTTCCTTCGGAGGAGAGACTATTATCAATACTCCACAAGGGTCGTACTCTCCTGCGAACACCTCATCCCACGGCCAGGCAGGTGTCCTCTCTGCTGGGCTCAATGGCGTCATGCATATTCATTGTTCCGAATGCCAGGCTACAGATGAGACCCTTACAGCAAGCTCTAGAGGACCAATGTTCTCAAGTTTCCAAATGCTGGGAGGACACTATAACTCTTCCTCACGCAGTCCAAATCTCAATAGGATGGTGGATGCATCGGTCTCCTCTCCTGAAAGGAGTTCCTTTCCACCAGGAACTCTCCAAACAAACTCGCGTCACAGATGCGTCCCTTCAGGGCGGGGGTGCTCACATGGGATCTCTTCAGGTCCATGGGATGTGGTCAGACAAGGAGAAAACTTACCACATCAATATGCTAGAACTCTAGGCGATGGACTCTGCCCGGGCGTGGGATGCACTGGTGGCCCTGCTGCGGAACCCCGAGCTGGACTCGGAATCGGAGGCAGAATCCCTAGAAGCTCCTCGAGAGATGAGGGTAGATCATACAGCCCATAGTTAGGCTTAAGCGGGCAACAGGGGGAAGAATAGGAGGGGAGCTAGTGGGCCTAGGGACGCGAATCAAATACAGCTGAGAACCCGCACACTATCATAAGAAGAGGATGGTGGAATATTTCTGAGTAAATAACGAGGAGCACACCGGGGGCAGGGGGTGGGAACGGGGAGGGAAGGACGAGCTTAGAGGGGGGGGGCACATTATCTGAGAATCATTTTGCATTGGAATACCATGGCATGGGTGAACTGCTGGGAATGCGGACGAGAGAAGCAGATGTAGCATAGCCTTTAAACGTGTTGATGGGCCTGAAGAACTCACCCAAATAGCAGACAGTAATTAATTAAATATTGTATTATGATATGTGCTCCTCATTGAAACTTGTGATGTATATGGTTTGAAGGGGGGCTTGGCGAATTGAAAATCAATAAAAGTTGTTATAAAAAAAAAATCAATATGCTAGAACTCAGAGCGGTACATCTGGCTCTCAAAGCGTTCTTTCCCTCCGTCGAGTCAAGTTCCCTGCTTGTTCAGACGGACAACACCACAACGATGTATTACCTGAACAAACAGGGAGGGACCCGATCCAGACCCCTGTCTCTGGAGGCTCAGGCGATCTGGAAATGGCTTCTGGCGAGGAATATGTCGATATCTGCAGTTCACCTTCCAGGTGCCCTCCATGGACAGGCGGACGACCTCAGCCGAAACTTCTGCAAAGCGCACGACTGGGTGCTAAAGACAAGATAACACAAGACCTCTTTCGAAGATGGGCGCGCCAGACATAGACTTATTTGCGGACACAAAAAAACGCAAAATGCCGCGCCTTCGCATCCAGATACCCTCAATCAGGCTCCAGAGTGAAAGCACTTTTGATAGACTGGTGTAGGAAAGTGGGTTTCTGTTGCAGTAACCCCCCCCACTTTTTGCCTGATAACTGATGCACTTTTCCTTGGTGTGCCCTGGGTCCCTGCCAATCAGGTACCCACGGCCTGTGTTCCTTCCCTAAAACTGCATTACAGCCTAAACCCAATTGGCCTCTCTGGCCACAGGTAAGCCCCTGGTAAATGGTACTCTAGGTACCCAGGGCACTGTGACCAGAGAAGGCCTCTAAGGGCTGCAGCACTTATTGTGCCACCCTGACACACACACACTGCCCTTGCAGGCTGAGTGTCTTGGTGCCGAACAAAACAGAAAGTCGCCATGGCACACATCCCTGGGTGCCATGCCCACAAACACACTGCCCTGGCATACCTTAGTCACCCCTCTAGCTGGGTGCCCTCTGCCAGTGGTGAGGGTACAGGTGCATGAGCCCTGTGCCCCTACAGTACCCAGGTCCATTCCTGGGCACTGTAAGTGCAGTGCTGCCATTTCAAGTATATGGTGCTGGGAGGTCGTCAGCACGAACTCCACAGCACCATGATGGCTGCACTGAAGACTGAGAAGTTTGGTATCAAACTTCTCAGCACAGTAAACCCACACTGATGCCAGTGTGGGATTTACTATAAAATGCACAACAGAGGGCAACTTAGAGTTGCCCCCTGAACCTAACCTACAATCCACGTCTTGTCTGAGGGGCTGCCTAGGCTGCCACACTGCAGACATGTTGCTGGACCCCTGGGTAGAGAGCCATCCGCTCTCCCGGGCCTGCAACAATGCACGTCCTGGGCGAGGTGCTAAGCCTCCTCCCCCAGGATGGGCAGGGGGAAGCTTCAAAGGCATTCCGCCTTTGTGAGCTTCCCAGACCACTTGCTGTACTCAGCAACTGGCCCCCACCAGTTCTTCCCCCATCCTGGCGGGAAGACTGGCGGGAAACACCAAGGGAGGAAAGGGGTGTGCCACCCTCTGCCAACCCCACCCCTCAGGTGGGGAGGCGAGGTGAAGCACATCTCCGGGCTCTCGCCATCTTGAAGATGGGGAGCCCTGCCCAATCAGGACTAGGCTCCTGCCCTCCTCCCACAGGAGAGTGGCAGGATAGGGGGTGTACCCACCCCAGGGCAGGGACCCATTGGTCCCTGCCCTTTACCTACCTGTAACGCCCCTAAATCTAGTATTAAGGGGCACCCTGAACCTTCCTTCCTTAGATTCCCGCAACCTAAGAAGAAAAAGGACGAAAGAAGACGCCCAGCAGAGGAGACTGCAGAGAACAACTGACTTGGTCCCAGCCCTACCGGCCCGTCTGCAGTTTCCAGAGATCCTGCGCCAAAAATAGTCTTGTCCTGCAGCCAGCGACCTCCAGAACCCCGGGAGGACTGACTGCCTTCAACAAAGACCGGATCTCCTGTGAACAGCAGCTCTGTTCAAAAGAAACACCAAACAAAGACTCCGAGCCTGCTGAGGAAAAAGAAACCCGACGCCTGGAACCACCACTGCACCAGTCGCCTACAGCCCGAGTTCAAGCGGCCCACCGGTCCCAGCGAGGTCCCCCAGCTCTCCAGAGTCCGAGTCCACCGTGGGTTGACCCCTCCAGGACTCCCCGACGTCGCCTGCAGCCTCTGCACGGAGACCCCCCCTCCCCCAACCGCGAGGGGCCCGGTAAGGTGAAATCCGACCTCAAAAGACACCCCTGCATCCAGCCGCCCTGGAGAAAGGAACCCGAGGTGCACCTACGTCCCCGAGCCCTCCAACTTACCTGCCCAGCTGTTGGTTCCTCCTGGAAGTCTTCCTGGACCGAGCCTGCAGCTGAAAACCAAAACCGAAAATCTCCATTGAAATCAACAGGGCACCCGACCTCAAAACAGCACCCTGCACCCGGCCGCCCTAGTGCCGCTGAGGGTGCCCCTTCTGTGCTAACTTGGTCCCCAACGTGCCCTGAGCTTAACCCTAGGAGCTTTGCGCCCACAACCCCGTGGCCTGCTTGCCAGCCGCCACCAACCGGAGTCCCCTATCCTCCATAGGATAACATTGGGCCTCAACACTCTGCACCCGGCAGCCCTAGTGCCGCTGAGGGTGCAACAACAGTGCATCACTGACCCTGGGAGACCCCTGAGTCTAACCCCAGAACCCTAACTCAAAAGACCGATTACTTACCTCAAAACCGATAACTCATTTTTCCTCATAGGATAACATGGACACTTTTCTTCCAAAAGTTTCTAAGTGTCGACTTTTGAAAACTAAGAATATTCCTTAAAAATCGCACAAATAACCTAACCGAATTTTCTCAACTGTTTGCAGGAAAGGTCCCAGTGCCGAACCTAGGTGTCCAGCACTGAGTAACAAAAGTAATTAAAAAGTAACTTACGTGTGAATTGAATTTCCTTCCATAGGATAACATTGGTGGTTCTTTGTGAAAAAGTTTCTAAGTGTCAACTTTGAAATACAAGAATATTCTTTAAAAATCGTACAAACTACAAAAAGTAATTATTTACCTGTTTTAAGTAAATGTCCCAGTGCTGAATCTAGGAGTCCAGCACTGGATTACAAAAGTAACGTTAAAGTAACTTACCGGCGAATTGAATTTCCTTCCCTAGGGTAACATTGACTGGTTTCACTTGGAAATTCTTCTAAGTGTCGAGTTTTGAGACTTTAAAATATTCACCTAAAATCAGCCGAATTACTTAAAACGAATTTACTCACCTGCTATCAGGAGAGATCCCAGTGCTGGATCTTGGTGCCCAGCACTGACCCTAAAAAGTAATCACAACTGTACTTACAGGTAACTTGAATTTCCTTCCATAGGATAACATTGCCTGGTTTTTGCTGAAAAAGTTTCTAAGTGTCGATTTTGCAAACTTACAAATATTCGTTAAAAATCGCCTGTATAACAAAAACACATTCTTTCAACTGTTTACAGGAGATGCACCAGTGCTGGATCCAGGATCCAACACTGAGTAAGAAAAAGTAACGATAACACTACATACCTGCTAAGTGAATTTCCTACCATAGGATAACATTGGTGATTCTATGTGAAAAGTTTCTAAGTGCCAACTTTTAAAATACAATAATATCCCTTAAAAATCACACCTGTAACCAAAACGTTTTTACTCAACTGTTTACAGGAGACGTCCCAGGACTGAATCTAGGATCCAGTCCTGTGGTTAGAAAAGTAATCCAAAAAGTAATCTATTGCATTTAACTAGAAATTCCCATTGAGCTCAATGTATAATTGTGTTTAAAATTGTGTTGCCTATTGCAACAACTGTAACGATTGCATTCAAAAGTCTATTGCCTATTGAAAGTATTTACCTAAAGCATCTCATTCTGAGAAAGTATATTTTGATACCTGTTGTTGGTTCTAAAATAAAACAAGCATATATTTTTATATACAAACCATTGGCCTAGAGTTCAGTTCTTGAGTGTGTGGCATCATTTGCTGACTGAGTGTGTACAACAAATGCTTTACACTGTCCTCTGATACTGCCTCTACTGCTCGACCAAGCTACCACTTTAGAGAGTAAGGTTATATCTAACTTTAGCCTCTGCCAAACCTCTGGGGACTGTGGACCCTGTGCACACTGAACCTTACTTTGGTTCAGTATATACAGAGCCACTTTCTTACAACTGGTCAGAGAAATTACTCTACACTTTTCCACCAGTCCCTCTCATACCTCTGGTGATCAACAAACTCTACAGATCCAGGACAGAGATGATCCCGATTGCACCAGAGTTGCCTCGCCAGTGGTGGTACCCGGACCTGCTACACCTGTCCAAGATGCCCCACAGGAGATTGCCATGCCATCAGGATCTGCTGACCAAGTCAGGAGGGAAGGTTTTTCATCCCAAACTACCGTCACTGAGATTGACAGCATGGCTCCTGAGTTCCTCCAATAGGCCTCTCTCAAGACTGTATGCAGATTTTAAAGGAAGCGAGAAGGCCTTCGACAAGAAAGTCATATGCTTTCAAATGGAAGCGATTTTATCTGTGGTGTACAGCTAATGGTCATGACCCTATCCGGGGCCAAGAACAGGTTATTTTACCTTCTCTTTTGTACTTAGCTAAAGCAGGTTTACAGTTCTCTTCTATTAGAGTACATCTGGCAGCAATTACAACATATAGAAAGTCTCCCACTCCGGCTTCTTTCTTTCAATTGCCAGTTGTTAAAGACTTCGTGGAGGGGTTAAAAAAGGTTTACCCATGAATTAGGTTACCTTCTCCTGCCTGGGAACTTTTTGTGGTCCTTTCTAAATTAATGGGCCCCCATTTGAACCCATTCACAAAGCTTCTCTACAGCACCTCTCTTAGAAAGCCGCTTTTCTAGTGGTAATTACCTCTGCTCGCAGGGTAAGTGAGATTCAGGTCTTATGCTCTTCAGAGCCTTATCTCGTTTTCCATGCTAACAGAGTGGTTCTGAGGACTCACCTGAGTTTCCTTCCTAAGGTGATCTCGGATTTTCATATTAATCAGTCGATCACTCTACCCACATTTTTTCCTAATCCTACCACGCCTCCTGAGAGGGCGTTGCATTCACTGGATTTAAAGAGGTTGTTAAAATTCTATCTGGATAGAACAAAGTGTATAAGAAAATCGGACCACCTCTTTGTTAACTATGGTCCTTTACACACTGGTTTCTCCTCTTCTAAAAGATCCATCGCTAGATGGATAGTATCTTGCATCACATTATCTTATCAGCTAGCTCACAAACAGCTCCCTGGCAAGCCAAGGGCTCACTCTGAGAGGTAAAGCCGCTACTACAGCTCTGCTTAAAAATTTACCTATCCAAGAGATATGCAAATCAGCTATATGGCGCTCAGTCCACACCTTTGTCCGCCATTACTGCTTAGATTCTGATACTCAGGCGGATGCTCAATTTGGGCAAGCTTCCTTGAGAAATTTATTTGGATAACAAATGGTTGAAAAGAGGTTTGATATGCAGGTATTCGTCCGCAGGGTTCAGGGATGGGCTTGCTACTCTATTCAGTGCTTATGACTATTGCTGAGTATCCCCTGGAAGAGAAGGATAAGTTACTGACCTGTAATCCTAGTTCCCTCCAGGGGTATACTCATCAAAGTCATAAGCAACCTTCCCTCCTCCCCGGGCGAATACTGTGTCTATAACAAAATGTCTGTTCCTCATGTTATTTATATATGCCGTCAAAAAGGCCTGACCTAACTGTCACCTGTGGGGCATGATGGGAGCCTGGAGGTCTTAAAGGCACGGCGCCAGTTTTCTCCAATGAGTGTTCTATATGCAGCCTCTAGGCTAATCTGCCTGCTATTACCTTGGCTTTTCCTTTGAAAATAAAGGCTATGTTCAAAAACAAGTTGGAGGTACATTTTCTCTGTGTCATGAAAATCCGATTATATATGATTTACACATTTCAACTGAAAAATACAATGCAATATTGGCATATTTGAGCCGAAAATGAGTTTTTTGGGCTGCATATTTATATACATCTGTGTATATTAGAAATATATGCATATTAGATATATATATATATATATATATATATATATATATTCACTGAAAAAACCATAGGTTTTAGGGACAGTTATAGTTAGTTGGACATTGCACTCGTACAAAACCCGTGAAATTCCCCCGTTATAGTTAGTACAGGTAACTATAACTCGCGCCCCGCAATGCACTGCTGATGACGTCACATATTACATCACTCATGACATGGTCAGTGACATCACTGATGACATCACTGATGACATCTCAAATGACATCACTGATGACATCATCCAGTGACTGTGTGTTTCTGTAAAGTTTAAATATGTTTAATATATATAGGGAAAGGGGTATTGAAGAATGAGTGGGTGTATAAGTGTCTGAATGGATGATTTAGTAGGTGCGTGACTAACTCTATAAGTGAGTGATTAAACGTATCTTACTGGATGCATGGGTTAGTGACTAAACTGGGTGAATGTCTGTATCCATCTGTCTGTTGCTGTGTAAGTGGCTGCATGGGTTTGTGAATAGCTACATGAGTGTCTATATGAGTTATTGATTGGTTGTCTGAGTATCTGTATGGGTGCCTGAGTGTTTGTGTGGGTGGGGTGTGTGCGACTCTGGCATAGATGTGTGAGTGGGTGATTCACTGGGTGGATGATTTCAAGAGTGCATCTGTGATAGACTGTATGGGTGGGTAAGTGTGTGTAGAGTGTGTTAGTGAATGTATGTCCCAGTGGTACATGTGTGAGTAACTACATATGTGAAAGGCAGTATATATGTGTGTTGGAGTATATAAATAGCTATAAGCGAGAGTGTGTGATTGTGAGAGTGACTGTATGGATGAGTGTGTGCTTGTATCAGAGATTGTATAAGAGCGTAAGAATGTGCTAGTATTTGTATGAGTAAGTGAGCTGGTGTGTGTATAACTGTATAGGTGAGTAAATGGGTGTGTGCTTAATTTTTGCATGACTGACTAGGTGTGTGAGTACCTCTATGGATGAGTGGCGGTGTGTGAGTGTTTATATAGGTGTATGAGTGCATATAATAGTCCTGTACTGAGTGACTATAAGTATGAGTGACTGTACGGGTGAGTGAGTAGATGTGTGTGTGTGTGTAGACCTAAGAATCAGTGAGTGTGTATATAGTAATTGGTGTTGGAGTGTCTATGGTTTTGACAATGGCAGTCTGTAATTTACAGTGGGTGTATCAAAAGTTATATTAGGGTTTGAGAAGATGCATCAAATTATCACATGGATGATGTCATCAGTGATTTCATTTGAGATGTCATCAGTGATGTCATCAGTGATGTCACTGACCATGTCATGAGTGATGTAATATGTGACGTCATCAGCAGTGCATTGCAGGGGCGCGAGTTAGTTACCTGAACTAACTATAACGGGGAATTTCACGGGTTTTGTACGAGTGCAATGTCCAACTAACTATAACTGTCCCTAAAACCTATGGTTTTTTCAGTGAATTTGTAAGGTTTTTTAAATGCTAATTTCTAACTATAACGTGCCTGAAACCTATGGTTTTTTCAGTGAATTTCAAAGTTTTTTAAATGCTAATTCCTAACTAGAACATGTCTGAAACCTATGGTTTTTTTCAGTGAATTTCAAAGGTTTTGTAAATGACAATTTTTAAATGTATTAATTGTTATATTTATTTTTTTGATACTGATTTACTACATTTTTTAAACTATTTATTTTTAGATATTTTATTTTTTAAATTACATTGTAATTACATTATACATTACATTACAAAATATACTTTCTCAGAATGAATTACTTTAGTTTAAATACTTTGCAAATAGGCAATAGACTTTTAAGTACAGTAGTTACAGTTGTTGCAATGGGCAACACAATTTCAAACACAATGCAACATTGAGCTCAATGTGAATTTCTAGTTAAATGCAATTAGTTACTTTATGGATTACTTTTCTAACCACAGGACTGGATCCTAGATTCAGTCCTGCGACATCTCCTGTAAACAGTTGAGTAAAAGCGTTTTGGTTACAGTAGTGATTTTTAAGGAATATTATTGTATTTTAAAAGTTGACACTTAGAAACTTTTTCACATAGAATCACCAATGTTATCCTATGGGAGGAAATTCACTTAGCAGGTAAGTAGTGTTATCGTTACTTTTTCTTACTCAGTGGTGGATCCTGGATCCAGCACTGGTGCATCTCCTGTAAACAGTTGAAAGAATGCGTTTGTCATACAGGCGATTTTTAAGGAATATTTGTAGTTTGTGAAAATCGACACTTTGAAACTTTTCTGCTGAAAACCAGACAATGGATTCCTATGGAAGGAAATACAAGTTACTGGTAAATACGGTTAGAATTACTTTTCAGGGTCAGTGCTGGGCTAAAAGATGCAGCACTGGGTTCTCTCCCTGATAACAGGCGAGTAAATCGGAATTCGTAGTTCGGCTGATTTTAGAGGAATATTATAAAGTTCCAAAACTCCACACTTAGAAGAATTTCCAAGTGAAACCATTCAATGTTAGCCTATGGAAGGAAATTCAAGTTACTGGTAAGTACGGTTAAAATTACTTTTCAGGATCAGTACTGGGCTTAAAGATGCAGCACTGAGGTCTCTCCTGATAACAGGTGAGTAAATCGGAATTCGTAGTTCGGCTGATTTTAGAGGAATATTTGCACAGTGGTGAAGGGAGGGGGCGGGGCTTCAGGTGACATGTCTGCAAACAGGCCCCATGGCGCGTTTTAAGATGGGGAATTAAATCCTCCTCAATCCTGAGGGTCCCTAGGGGCCAAGTAGCCCACCAGATACCTCCAGTATGCGCCAGAGAGCTGCGTTGCAGAGAGGTGTTCAGAGGCCACGCCCCTTTTTGCACCTCTCTGCAACGCAGCTCTGTGGCGCTTTCTGGACGTACCTGGTGGGCAACGGGGCCTGTTTGCACACATGTCACCTGAAGCCCTGCCCCCTCCCTTCACCACTGTGCAAACGCGCCCCGTGGCGCGTTTTAAGTTGGGGAATTAAGTCCCCTTGAATCCTGAGGGTCCCTGGAGTCCAACTAGCCCACCATGTACCTCCAAAAAGCGCCACAGAGCTGCATTGCAGAGAGGTGTAAAAGGGCGTGGCCTCTGTACACCTCTCTGCAACGCAGCCCTCTGGCGCATACTGGAAGTTCCTGGTGGGCTAGTTGGCCCCAGGGACCCCCAGTATTCAAGGGGAATTGCTCCCCTCTGCAAATGCGCCAGGGGCGCGTTTGCAGAGTGGTAAAGGAAGGGGCGGGGCCTGCAGCACCATCGTTTTAAAAAAAAAATTTATTTTTTTTTAATGCTTTTTCTGCCCAGGGGGTTCTTGTGGGAGCCCCTGAGCAGACCTAGGGGTCAGGGTGTTTCTACCCTGCCCCTTTGTGCGCTTTGCGCACTTAGTTTCTGTGCCTCGGTTCTACCGAGGACAAAATGGCTGCCAACACTTCCTGATTTGGAGTGTTAACAGCCAATTAGCATGCAGCTCGTGATCGGGAGGGCACGTGGACCCTACTCGGCCATAGATATATATGTGACTTTACTTTTGATTTTCTCAGGAACTACTGAACGGATTTACACCATTTAACAAAAAGGGTTCTTTCTGAACCAAGAACTACCTCTTTGCCAAATTTGGTGTAATTCCGTTCAGCAGTTCGGGCTGTAGCCATGGCTAAAGTTTCCTATGGGAAAATGAATGGGGAAAACACGTTTTGGGACCCCCCTTTTTTCTCGGCCCCCGCTTGACGAATCACCCCGAAACCTTCAGGGTAGGAGCGGACCGGAGCGGGCCATAAAGTTTGAAAATTTTGCGAAGATTCGTCAACCGACGCAAGAGTTATTTCAAATAGAATGTTGCGGATTTCCTATGGAAAATAGGTCCTAACTATAACTATCTACTGGCGACCGCCAGTAGATAATATATATATGTGCATATATTTTTGTTAATGCTCCGGGGTCCCCACTAGTGGATGGGACTATTCAGTGCTTATGACTTTGATAAGTATACCCCTGGAAGAGAACTAGGATTACAGGTAAGTAACTTATCCTTCTCTCTCAGGAGATATCCATTGATAATCATAAGCACTGAATTGTCCCGCCCCTGTGCGGGGATCCCGGAGCACTTCTTTACAATATATATTCTTAAGTGTAGATGTTCGCCTTTCTTCAGTAAGACCCGTATCAGCCTTAATTTATTCAAATTTTTTGAAGCCTATAAATGAGGCTATAATGGGCAGTTGCTTTAATTTGCATTTAAAAAAGTGCTAATATATAATCTAAAAAATAGGAAAATTAGCAGGAGCTGTGTAATTTGTCCTTAAAAATTTCATTCACAAACCTTTTTTTTTTAAAGGAAAATGGTGAAGAAGGAAGAGGATAAAGTAGACTTAAAGGCTGCAGCTCTGCATATATGAAAATAAACTGTGCATTTAAGGGCTCACAGCCCATCGAGCCCAATAAGAGGCAGTTACCAAAGTTCTCTTTTACAGCGCAAACTGTATTTTTAGTTCAGTGTAGGAAAGTGCCCCTTTTTGCATGGTTGTCCCCCACTTTTTGCCTAATGTTGATGCACTTTGACTGAGTGTGCCCTGGGTTCCTGCCAACCAGGTAACCAGAGCCTATGTTCTTTCCCTAAAAATTTACTTTGTACTCCGAGATTGGCACCTCCCTGGCCACATGTAAGTCCCTTGTAAAAGGTACCATAGGTACCAAGGGCCCTGTGACTGAGGGCTGCAGCACATATTGTGCCACCTTTAGAGGCCCTGCACACACTGCCATTGCAGGCTGCATGTTTTGATGCAGAGGAAAGTGAAGAATCGACATGGCACACAGGGGTGCCATGGCTACAGCCACTGCCTCTGGTATAGGAAGCCACCCCTCTAGCAGGGTGCAGTATACCATTGGTGAGGGTGCAGTGGCATGAGCCCTGTACCCCTAAAGTGCCTAAGTCAATTGTTGGCCATTGTAAGTGCAGTACAGCCATAAAGAGTATATAGTCTGGGAGTTTGTCATTACGAACTCCACAGCTCCATAATGGCTTTACTGAAAACTGGGAAGTTTGATATCAAACTTCTCAGCCCATTAAACCCACACTGCCAGTGTCGGAGTTAATGAAAAATGCACTCGGAGGGCATCTTAGAGATGCCCCCTGAAAAACGACCTGACTCTTTTGTATTGGCTGACTGGCTGCTCGCCAGCTGCCCAGACATGTTTCTGGACCCCTGGGTCGAGAGCCTCAGGGTCCTGAAACCAAGCACAACCTGGGCATAGGTGCCAAGCCTCCTCTCCCAGGATGGGCAGGGTCCACGGAGGGGAAGCTTCAAAGGCTTGCCGCCTTTGTGAGCTGCCCCAGCCATTTGCTGCTCCCAGCAACTGGCCCCCACTGGCTCTGACCCCCACTTTGGGCGGGAGAATTGGCGGGAAAACCAAGATAGGAGGAGAGTTGTGCCCACCTTTGCTATCCCCACCTCTCAGGTGAGGGAGGCAAGGCGAAGCACAACTCTCAGTCCCCGCCATCTTGAATATGGGGGGACCCAGCCAACCAGAGTAAGGCTTATGCCCCCCTCCCACTGGAGGACGGCATAATAGGGGGTGTACCCACCCCAAAGAAGGGACCTATTGGTCCCAACCTTTACCTACCTGAAACGCCCCTAAATTTAGTATTTAGGGGCAACCCTGAACCTTGCCACCTCAGACAAGAAGAAGGACCGAAGAGCTGTGCTGAAGGAAGAAGAGGAGGACACTAACTGACCAAGCCCCTGCCCTACCGGCCTGTCCCGACCTCGACCTGCTCCAGCGAAATCCCGGTGTGTCCTGCAGCCAGCAGCCCCACAGAACCCAGAGGACCTGCCCTGCCTTCCCCAACCAGACTTTGTCTCCCATGAGCACCTGATTTGCTCACCAACAGACTCTGGCTTCGGACAAATCCGCGAGTCTGCACCACTCTGCACCTGACAGCCTGAGTTTGAGTGGCCCAACACCACGAGGAGGTCTCCTCGGCGATCCTGACCTGGGATCTGGTGATCCCTGGCCTGCCTCGAGTCTCCCGACAACGCCGGCAGCCTGTTTCTGGACGATCCCCCCAACCGCGACCGGATCCGGTAAGAAGAATCCGACGCCAGAAGACACCCCTGCACCAGACGCCCCATTGCCTTGGGTGGCCCAACCGACGGTGTCCCGGCATCCCACGATATCCCAATACCTCTCCAAACGGTGGTCGCCTCCAGAAGATCTTCGTGCCCGAGCCTGCATTGTTTTTTCGAACCGCAGAATCCCCATTGAAAGTCAAAAGGCACCCGACGCCAAAACAGCACCCTGCACCAACCGCCCCAGTGCCACTGCGGGTGCACCTTGGGTGCTTACTTGGACCCCCTTTTGCCCTGAGCTTAAGTCCAGGAGCTTTGCTCCCTCAACCTTGTGGCCTGACCTTGAGCAGCCACCAACCGGGGGCCTCCTATCCCCCATTGGATAACATTGGGCATCAGTACTATGCACCTGGCCGCCCTAGTGCCGCTGAGGGTGCTTTGAGAGTGCATCCTTGACCCTGAGGGAACCCTTGTTCTAATCCCAGAAAACCAACTCCCAAAACTAAGTAATACGTTAAACCGATAACTTAATTTCCTCCCATAGGATTGCATTGACTGCTTTTCTGTGAAAAATGTTTTAATTGTGGAGTTGGAGAATTGTATGAAACATAAGAAACTGTATATTTACCAAAACTGATTGACTCACATTTTATCTAGGAAATGTCCCAGTGTGATATCTAGGCATATCACACAGAGTAGAAAAAGTAACATAAAAAGAAATCTGAAAAGTAACTTTCAAAGTAATCTCAGTAGTAACTGGAAAGTAATTCCAACTGTTTTATGAACAAGTGACTTACCTGTAACCAATCCAATTGCATTCAAACTGTATTTAACTGCATTATTCTTGCAAAGTACTATTACACTTACCTGTACCAGGCCTGGCTTGGTTCTAGAAATACAATACAACTAAATAATATATCTGAAAGAGACTATTAGTTATCGATTCCGTACCTTAGAACCACCCCCAGGCGTCAGACTGGATCGGAAGAGAAATTTTCTTCAACAGTACCCCTGCGCGTCGGTAGGTTGCCTCGGTCGACTCCGCGTTCATCATTGGCGTCGTGATCGCCAGAACGATGTCGCGGTATCTACTTAGACGCCGACCCTGCGCGCTGACGTCAGTTCTTTCTTTTTCCGCTCCAGCCAGCGCAGATCCGGAGAGAGCGGTACCTCTAGTCACTTTTTGACTGTCATTTTTTTACTTTTGTCGACATCTTTTTCGAGTCGTTCGACTCCTGGTGCACAGGGATTTCACATCGGCGGACCGGCTTCAAACCTTGTAACTCGTCACAAATTGTCGGTTACTGATCCGCACCTTGTGTGCCTGTGGGGCTTGGAGCGCGACCACGACCCGAAGTCGTGCTCCGACTGTCGGGCCATGAAGCCGAAGTCTTTGTGGGAGCGTTCCCAAAAGCTTCTGGAGGCCCGACAGTCGGCTCTGCGCCGCTCGAAGTCCCGTTCGAGAGGGAGGTCGCAGGATCGGTCACGGAGTCAACACCATCACTCCTCTTCGAAGTCTTCGTCTTCGGGTAAGTCGAAGCACAAAAAGAAGGCAAAGAAGCACCGTCTGTCTTCGCGTTCTCCCCGTCCGTCGGCCAATGCGGGATGCGGAAGGTCGTCTTCCTTTGGCTCCGCCCGCGGAGCCTATTGGGTCGGCTTCGAGCATCCCTCCCTTTCCGGGAGCCGGAGCAGCCCCTGCCCAACTTCGTAGTTTTTACGAAGCCCTCCACTCCATCTTTGGGCAGCCGACTCCGCCGGCACGTCTTCGGGCCCCGCGGACTCGGCTGGGGGTTCTAGGCCTTTGATGCCGGTGGCTTTGGCCCTGGCGTCCCCGGCCTGGATCCAGATCAGCGCCGGTCGACCTTACGACACCTCCTCTGGCGCCATATCCATTGGCTACACCTCCGACCCCTCCGACGCAGGTTGTGTCCTCAACCGACGTCAACCCCGGCCTCCCCCTCGACATGGACAATGAGCCGGTACCGACCGGTACTTTTGTACCTCTGTTCTACCCTGGTGTTCCCTATCGCCCTGAGTGGCAACCAGAGGAGGGTGAGGAGGACTGGGAGGGGTCTGTGGACCCTTTGGCAGACCAGTTGGAAGAACCGGACTGGAGAGAGGAGTTGGGTGAGGCCAGTGGTCTGGACACTTCTCCGGACCTTGGCATACTTCCCCCCCCCCCCACCGTGGCTATGGAGGAGGGAGCCTCTTGCGCTGTGGTGTTGCATAGGGCGGCTGAGGCCTTGAGCTTCCTACGGTGATGGTCAGTACTAACCTCCTGACCGAGGTGCTTCAACCGGCAGCAGCCTCTTCGGAGCCCCTGCTGCCATTCATTGAGGCCCTCACGGACATCCTTCTGGGCACTAGGTCCAAGCCCAGCACAGGGGCGCCTGTGGATAGGATGATTGCCCAAAGCCACTGCCCGCGTTAGGGCAACCCCATTTTCCTCTCCCAACACCCTAAACCGAGAGCTTGTTGGTCCAAGCCTCAACTTCCAAGGGCGCGTTCCCTACTGCTCCACCTTATAGGGAATCCGAGAAGCTGGATCACCTTGGGAAGAAGATGTTTTCTTCCGCCAGCTTACCACTGCGGTCGGTGAACACTGCATGTCTCTTGGGCCGTTACACCCACTCTGTGTGGGACACGGTCGCACAGGTGCTGCCACAGTGCCTGGAGAGGTCCGGGCCGTTCTCTCCCGTGCAATGGCTGAGGGTAGAGATGCAGCTAAGTTTGCCATACAATGTGGGCTGGACACCGCCGACTCGCTAGGCAGGACGATTTCAACGTCGGTAGCCCTGAGACGCTACGCCTGGCTGAGATCCACTGGCTTCTCAGGTGATGTCCAATCGACTCTTTTGGACATGCCCTTTGATGGCCGTCGCTTGTTTGGCGACAAAGCAGACCATGCACTCGAGCGCTTTAAGGATTCCAGGGCTACGGCCAGATCCTTGGGCCTCGCTACCACTTCTCGCCCCGCAGTCCGCTTTTCGCTCCTTTTGTGGCTACGGAAGGAATACCCCACCGCGTTCCATCCAGAGCCACAGGCCTGCACAAGCTACCCAGCCTCTGCGCGGCTGGGGACGTGGGACCCAGCGTCGTGGGTCTGGGGGCCAGCGGGCGAGCCAGTTCATGAGTGCCCCCTCTGCAGCAGCCTCCAAACCTTCCTAGTCCTACTTTTCAGGGCCACCAATTGCCAGTGGGCGGCAGGATTTGCCATCCCCTCCCCCACTGGCGCAACATCACGTCGGACACGTGGGTTTTGCAGATAGTCCAAAGGGGCTACTCCTTCTCCTTCGAGACTTCCCCTCCGTCCATGCCACCTGTTTTCTATCGCATGTCAGAGGATCACTTGGCCCTTCTCCGTCAGGAAGTTGCGTCTCTCTTGGCCAAGGGAGCCATCGAGCGAGTCCCTCTGCCAGAAGTAGGTTGTGGTTGTGATTCCCACTACTTCCTGGTGCCCAAGAAGGACAAACGCCTGCGTCCTATCTTGGATCTCCGCGATGTCAACCGCAATGTTGACATTGGCTCAGGTCCTGTCTGCCCTCGATCCCGGAGACTGGATGGTAGCGTTGGACTTGCAGGATGCCTATTTTCACATCCCCGTCCTGCCTGCCCATCGGCGTTACCTACGGTTCACAGTAGGCCACGAGCATTTTCAGTTCACCCCTTTGGCCTTACCAGCGCCCCTCAGGTGTTCACGAAAATGATGGCGGTGGTCGCAGCTCATCTGCGCAGATCAGGGGTTCCAGTCTTCCCCTACTGGCGACTGGCTGTTAAAGGCGAGTTCGCCCCAGGCTGTCGGTTCCCACCTCCAGACTACGGCGGACCTCTTGCATTCGCTGGGGTTCACTGTCAACGTGCCGAAGTCACACATGATTCCATCTCAGAAGCTCCTTTTCATCGGGGCGGTTCTGGACACAGTGCAGTTTCGGGCTTATCCTTCCGAGCAGTGAGTCCGGGATATTCGGGCTATGATTCCGATCTTTCAGCCTCTATCCCGGTTTTCGGTCAGAATGACCCTGAGGCTGCAGGGCCTCATGGGCTCCTGCATCCTGCTGGTGGATCACACCAGGTGGCACATGCGGGCTCTGCAGTGGACCTGAAGTTCCAGTGGACACAGCATCAGGGGAATCTTTCCGATTGTGTCCGGATCTCGGAGGGCACTGCACACCAATTGCAGTGGTGGCTAACGAGGATTAGGTCAATGGCAGATCCCTCTCCCTTCCCCAACCAGAGTTCACAGTGGTAACAGATGCTTCACTTCTGGGGTGGGGCGGCCATATGGGGGAAGCAGAGATCAGAGGCCTCTGGTCTCCGGAGGAGTCCGGGCTTCACATCAACCTTCTGGAGCTCCGGGCGATTCGTCTTGCACGGAAGGCATTCCTTCCTTCTGTCAAAGGAAGAGTAGGGCAGGTGTTCACGGACAACACCACCGCCATGTGGTATTGCAACAAACAGGGCGGGGTGGGGTCGTGGGCCCTCTGTCAGGAGGCCCTTCATCTCTGGCAGTGGCTGGAAAATCAGGGCATGTCCCTGGTGGTTCAACACCTGGCGGGTTCGCTGAACGCCGGGGCGGACAAACTCAGACGCCGGTGCATGATGGATCACGAATGAGGTCTTCACTCGGAGGTGGTGCAAGGTCTCTTTCAGCAATGGGTAGAGCCTTGGTTAGATCTATTTGCCACCGAAGAGAACGCGCAATGTCGGCAGTTCTGCGCATTGGAATTTCGAAGGAGGCACTCGCTAGGCGACGCTTTTCGACGCGAGTGGAGCTGCGGTCTTCTATACGCCTTTCCCCCTATACCACTTTTGCCCACAGTGCTGAAGAAGATCAAGCGCGACCGGGCCCAAGTCATTCTTGTGGCTCCGGATTGGGCACGAAGAGTCTGGTATCCCGAGCTCTTAAACATGGCCATCGATCCTCCGATCAGACTGCCCCTTCAGGAGGATCTTCTGTCGCTGCAACAGGGGACGGTCCTCCACCCAAACCTGTCCAGCCTCCACCTCCTTGCATGGAGATTGAGCGGCGACAGTTGACAGCTTTCGACCTTCCTCCCGAAGTCTGTAACGTTATCTTGGCAGCCAGGTGTTCCTCCACCAAAACGGTATACGCCTGTAGATGGAACAAACTTGTGGCATGGTGCACAGCAAAGGCTGTAGATCCCCTTTCTGCCCCTCTTTCGGAGGTTCTTCTCTACATTCTTTCTTTGGCCCAGCAGGGCTCTGCTCTGGGCACTCTTAAGGGCTAACTTTCGGCCATTTCGGCCTTTCTTCGCCTCCCTGATCAGCCTTCTCTTTTCGAGTCGCCTATTGTAAATCGTTTCCTTGAGGGCATTACTCACCTTTTTCCTCCTATTCCTTTCGTAATGCCCCAGTGGGACTTGAACCTTGTTCTGACTTACCTTATGTGCGCTCCCTTCGAGCCACTACATAATTTTCCTCTCAGACTCTTGACCTTAAAGACTGCTTTTCTGGTTGCCATCACCTCTGCTCGCAGGGTGAGTGAGCTTCAGGCTCTTTCTTCTTAGCCTCCTTTCCTTGCTGTTCATCCGGACAAGGTTGTCCTTCGCACTCGACCTTTTCTTCCCAAAGTGGTTATCTCTTTCCACATAGTACAGACCATCACTTTGCCCACCTTCCCGCCCCCCATCCTTTTAAAGAGGAGGAGAGGCTCCACCGTCTGGATCCAAAACGTGCGCTTTAAATTTATCTGGATCGCACAAAACAATTCCGGGTGGATGATCAGCTCTTTGTTGGTTATGTGGGGGTCAAGAAACTTCGGGCCGTGCAAAAACGAACCATCTCTCGATGGGTCGTCCTTTACATTAAAATTTTCTATTCCTTAGTGAAAAAGGAACCTCCAGTTGGGTTGCGTGCCCATTCCACCAGGGCGACGGCAGCCACTACTGCCTTGGGATGTGGAGTCCCCCTTCATGACATCTGCCAGGCAGCCACGTGGGCATCATTGCACACGTTCACTAAGCATTATTGCCTGGATAGCCAAGTCCGGAGAGACAGCTTCTTTGGCTGTTCAGTTCTCCAGGACTTTATGGTGTGAACTTAGTTTGCAGACCCACCTCTGGGGTTGGTATTGCTGGGGTATCTATTCTAAGGTAAGAAATCTATAACTAATAGTCTCTTTCAGATAAACAAGTTACTTACCTTCGGTAACGATATATCTGTAAGAGACATATATTAGTTATAGATTCCTTACCGCCCCACCCATCCTCCCCGTTCTGCGAACTGACTTCTAGGGTAAGGGACTCCCTTTCAGGGCCCGAGTTTTGTGCACCAGTGGTCAATGTCTTGCATGGCTCTGCGCTTCTGGCGTGGAATGTCGTGTAAAGAACTGACGTCAGCACGCAGGAGCGGCGTCTAAGTAGATACCGCAACGTCATTCTGGCGCCAACGACGAACGCGGAGTCGACCGACGCCACCTACCGACGCGCAGGGGTACTGCTGAAGAAAAAGTTTCCGGATCCAGTCTGACGCCTGGGGGTAATTCTAAGGTAAGGAATCTATAACTAATATATGTCTCTTACAGATATATCGTTACCAAAGGTAAGTAACTTGTTCTTTTATACAAAACAAATTAGTGAGAGTTCAGTCTTTGAGTGTGTGAAATCATTTCTTGCCTGTGGGTACAATAAATGCTTAACACTACCCTCTGATAAATCCTTACTGCTAAGCCCACATTACCACAAATAGAGAGTAAGGTAATCTACTTTAGCCTCTGCCTACCTTTGGGGATCCACTGGACTCTGTGCACACTATACCTTACTTTGGTATAGTATATACAGAGCTAGCTTCCTACATTCAGGAAAAGATTGTTTATTAATCATCTATATCTCTTCCACCGAGGAGGAGGGTGGGTTGCTTGTGATTTCAATGTTGATTCCCCTGAGAGAGAGCCAGCATTACAGGTAAGAAACCATTCCTTCTCTCTCGGGGGATCTCCATAGATCATCATAAGCACTGAATAGAGTTGCAAGCCCATTCCTACACACTGAATTGGAAGGGAAAAAAGACTATCATAGAGAAAGCTAGGCCAAGAGATTCCTCAGGGAAGCCTGTCCTATTTGAGGATCTTAGCCCAAAAATAGTGTCTGGTAAAAGTGTAAACCAATTTCCACTTAGCTGCTTTGCAGTTTTAGCAGTAGTAATATTCCTTGTCAAAGCAGCTGTAACTGAATGAGCGTTTGGTGTACCACACAGAACTTTATATGCTTTCTGGTAGCATAACCGGGTGCAAACTATCCACCTCGATGTAGATTGTTTAGACTTGGCTAAACCTGTACGTACAGGGCCATGGTCTACAAACAATTGATTAGACTTGCATTGTCTCTTTTGTTTTGTCTCGATAAACTTTTAATACCTGTCTAACATCTAAAGTGTGGAGAGTCCTTTCTGCTGGAGTGGAAGGGTGCTGAAAGAAAGTAGGCAAAGTAATGGACTGATTAATTTGAAAATCCAAAACAACTTTGGGTAAGAATTTCAGATAAGTCCTCAAACAACCTTAGTTCAATGGAATACTATATATGGTTCGTGAGAATATAAACCTTGAATCTCACTAACCCTACGTCCTGACGTGATAGCAAGAAGGAAAGCAGCCTTCCAAGAAAGGTGTTGTAATGAGGCTTTATTGATGGGTTCAAAAGAAGATGTCATGAGACGTGAGAGTACTATGTTCAGTTCCCAAGGAGGGGAGGGACTGCGTATTGGAGGGAAAACTTTCTATTATACCCTCTAGGAAGTCTTTAATAACCGGGCCTTTGAAAAAAGATGTTTGTGAAGGACATTTTCTATAGGCAGTAATAGCTGCCAAATGGACTTTAATTGAACAGAATTGCAAGCCGGATTTGGCCAGGTAAAGCAAATATGGAAGAATAGCTTTTCTTGGCATGTAGTTTGATCAAAGGTCTTGTCAGGACACCAGATACAAATCTCTTCCATTTAAACGAGTAAGCTGAACGCGTTGGTGGGCATTTAGCCGCTTTGAGAATGCTCACGCATCCCTGTGGTAAATTTAAATGTCCATATTGTACGAGCTCAGGTGCCATGCTGCCAAACTCAAAGAGGAAAGATTGGGAAGAACCATCTGACCTCTGAATTTTATGAGAAGGTCCAGTCTGTATGGCAAGGTTATGTGTGGATTTTTAGAGATGTTGAGAAGGTCTGTGAACCACCATTGTCATGGCCACTCCGGAGCTATCAAAACTATTTTGGTCTTCGAGTAAAATAGCTAACGATTACTGATGGAATTTGGAACTTGGAGGAAAAGCATAGATACATTTGCCAGACCAGCTGATCGAAAGGGCATTCCCCAATCTCCCTGATTTGTAGTACCTCGGGCAAAGTCTGGACTTTTTTTTGTTTTCTGCAGCTGTGATTGAATCTACAAGGAAAACCCCACTTGCAGAAGATGTTTTGAACATGTGATTTTCTTAAAGAATCCCCTGCTTAGGAAGCCTGTTTGAAAATTCTATTGCCCTGGAAGATGGGTTGCAGTGATTCTCAGTTCCCTGGCTAGCAGCCAGTTGCATATTGTTTGGGCTTCCAGTGACGAGTCTCTGGACCTTGTCCCTCTTGTTTGTTCTGATAGTACATCGTTGTTGTGTTGACTGTCTGGAGAACAAGGTATTTCGTCTTGAAGAACGGTAGGAAAGATTTCAATGCCAAATGAACAACTCGTAGTTCCAGGAGGTTGATATGGTAAATCATTTTCTTTGTGGACCATGTTTCCTGAATTTGAAGATGATCCACGAGCGCTCCCCAACCTAACAGAGGCATTGGTCACTATCGCATGAGAGGGAACATCCTAATTGAAACGCATTCCTTGAAGGACATTTTTCAGCTTGCACCACCATTTGAGGGATTGCCTCACTTTCAGGGAAAGTGTGATGATGTCTTCCTAGTTGCCCGAGTATTGACTCCACTGGTCTTCCAGGCACTCTTGTAGTGGTCTCATGTGGAGACTGGTATTTGGCATCCAAAATATGAAAGATGCCATTGAACCTAGGAGAGATGGCACTATTCTCGCCATTGGATGAGACTTCCATGAGAGATTGACATTTCAGAAATATGGATAAAAGTCTCTCCTTCGAAGGATACACTATTGCTTTTATGGTGTCGATAGTTGCTCCTAGATAATAGAGCAACTGAACTGGCGATGAGGTCAATTTCTGGTGATTGCCATGAAGACATAGCCGTTTGAGAATAGAGAGTTATTCAGTAATGATGCTGTGCTTGTTGTTGCATCGTCGCCTTGGTATGCCATTCGACTAGGTATGAATAGACTAATTTTCTGAGCTTCATGAGATGTGCGGCAACCACAGCCATGCACTTCAAAAACTTTCTGGGTGTTCATTTTAGGCCAAAAGGAAGAAATTTGTACTGGTAGTGATTATGTCCTTCTACAAATCTCAGGAATTTGTGGTGTTTCCTAGCTATTGGAATGTGAAAATACGCATTCTGAAGAACTATGGAACACAGCCAGTCTCCTTGATGGATTTGAGGATAAATTTGCTGTAATTCTAGCATTCTGAATTTTTCTCTCCGTGTCCATTTGTTTGTGACTTTCAGATCTAGTATGGGTCTGAATTCGTTTTTGGGACCTTTATTTTTCACCAAGAAATAACTGGAATAAATCCACATTCCCCGTTGGCTGGGAGGTATAAGCCCCACCACATGCTTCTGCAGAAGGATGTTCAATTCTGATCCAGCATTTGTAGATGTTCATTGGATGATTTTGGTGGAGGACTGGTGAATCTGAAACAATAACCATTCTGTACAATATTCAGAACAGAGGCATAATTTGTGATGGATTTCCACTCTGTCAGATATTGTGAAATACTTCCTCCTACTGACATGGGTAACTGAAGAAGGGTGAAGCAGAGGCTCATTGTTTGGAGCCTGTAGGAGGCTATCCTGCTTGGCCCGATTAGTGGCCAACTCTTCCCTTTGGTTTGTGCCTTTGGTGCTGTTGGAAAGGTCTTTGCTGCTGCTGTTGATGGTGTCCTTGCAACGACTGAGGGGTTTGAACCCTCTGTGTATAGAAACACCTTTTGTAAGGCTTGTAAGGGTGCTTTCTTTGCTCCTTATGTTTCTCCAGTCCAACCGCCTTCAAGGCCTCCTTCTCAGTCTTCATTCGAGCCATTTAGTCATCTGTATGACTCCCCAAACAGTGTTACCAGAGAAAGGTAGATTAAATATTCTCTGCTGAGATTCCTGATGAGCGCCGTGAGACAAAGCCAAGAATGCCATCTGATGGCCAATCTGTGACAGTCAGTATGGGCTGCCAGCAAAGATGAATCTGCAGTAGCGCTAATCACATGGTTCGAGATCATCATGCCTTCATTCAGGATTTTGATGAAGTCTTCTCTGCGATCTCTTGGGAGGTCTTCAACAAACTGCTGCAGGGATTCCTGTAAGGATCTGTCATACCTGCCTAGCAGGGCAGATGCAATTGCCACTTTCATCGTTGGGGCATCTGTGCCACGTACCTTATGTTCCACGGCCTCAAGTGTTCGAGGCATGTGTGCTGTAGATACACATGCTTTGCATACTCCTGCCATCTAGTGTTGGGTCCAGATGTTTGCAAGTTGTTTTTCTTCGAAGAAGTCTTTTTCCAGTCAAGAGGTAAGGTGGCTATTCCTTTCGATGATAGTGCGCATGGGCATCGCCTCCAATTGTTAAATTGTTTTCTTTCCGCCGAAAGGTTTGGACGTGGTTTGCGGAGCTCCGGTTCAAGATCGTTCGTCCGGATCCTTTCTGTGCGCAACCTGCTGTACCCGCATCGGTATTGTTTTGAACGCGTTTCACATCCTCTACGTGACGAAAATCAGAAAACTTTCCTTAATTTAATAGAGCGAGAAAACTCACACTGCGGCCTTCCGGCTTAGCCCGTTTCTATTAACTAACACTCGAAAAATCGTTGAGTAATCTGCTGATGGAACGGACTCCGTTCCAGTTCTGCCTCGGTGCCACTCTAAATATCCGCACACCGACCTTCACAAGGTCTGTAACCTGTGCCTTTCTCCAGAGCACAAGAAAGAAGGCTGTGACGCCTGTCGCTCATTTCGCTCAAAAAAGACTCTCTGGGGCCGTCAGGCTCGACGATGAGAAATGCAGTGGCAAAGTATCGAAGACACCCCCGATATCTTCGGAGAAGATATCGAAAAGGAAGAAATCGAATCTTCCACAGGGAAAGAAGCACTACTCCGTCCAGGACTCCGATTCCGACCTGGAAATCAAACTGGAGTCCTACGATGTCCCAGCCTGTCAAGTGAGTACCAAAACCCATTTGCCCACAAAACCCACTTCCACTAAACAATGGGCTTCCAGGCCACCACTCCCATCCAGCCACGGTAGGCACCGAGACTCTGCTTCGAACACCGTGCCTTCCGGCTCGACACCGAAAGCACAAGTCGAGCCTTCCAACTCGAGTCGAGATACCACACCTTCGGCACCTAAAACATCGGTTCCGAGGGACAAAAAGAAAAAATACGGCTCGGCACCGAAACCGAACAGAAAGATGCTCCTCAAAAGCCTCTATAGCCAATTCTGGAAACCATGCAAGAAAAGCTGGATCCAAAACAAAAGAAAATTGGTATTAATCCAGACACTGGACATATTACAACAAAACCTGTGATAACATCATCTTCCAAAAGGAAAATTCCTAGCTCACAGGATATAAAATTCCCTTAAAAGCCACAGCCAAATACCATGGAGTCACTTTACATAAAGAATCTTTAAAAGAAGATTTTTTATTTGAAACGTATGGGACCACACATAAAACAGTCGTTACCAATGTTAAAAGGCATGATGAGACATGCAGAAGACATTTTTAAAGACCCGGTACGTGCACGTATCATAACACTTAAGGGTTGATTAAAAAAATACAAACCCCCACAGTCTGACCCGATTTTTATTAAGGGCCAGCTTCCATTAGATTCTTTGGTTGTGTCCAATGCTCGTAAAAGAGCAAATTCCCAAACCTCAGGTGATGCGCCACCTCCAGATAAAGAGTGTAAATTAATAGATGCCTCAGGCAAAAGAGTGGCTGCACAATCAGCCAATCATTGGTGCATAGGCAATACACAAGGTCTTTTGGCTACATGCCTAGCCACTGAGACGAAATGGAGGAGTTACTCCAATGTCTCCCAGAGGAGCATAGATAAAAAGGGTAGGAACTAGTGCAGCAATGAAAACTAATTTCAAACTCCTCTATCAGGTGTGCGCTAGACGCTGCTGATACTGCAGCCAGAGGAGTTAACACCAGTATTCTCCTCAGAAGACACGCATGGCTGCGTATCTCTGGCTTTAAACCAGAGGTGCAACAGACAATACTTAATGCTCTCTTTGACAAGGATCATCTTTTTGGCCCTCCCGTGGATGAAGCACTTAAAAAAAAAAAAATGAAAAAAGACACTGAAGTGACAAAATCCATGGGAGCACTTCAGTCACCCTCTGTAGGAAGCTGGCTCTGTATATACTATACCAAAGTGAGGTATAGTGTGCACAGAGTCCAATGGAACCCCAAAGGTAGGCAGAGGCAAAGTTAGATAGAACCTTACTCTCTATTTGTGGTAGTGTGGTCGAGCAGTAAGGCAGTATCAGAGGACAGTGTTAAGCATTTGTTGTACCCACTCAATCAGCAAATGATTTCACACACTGAAAGACTGAACTTCAAACCAGTTGGTTTTGTATAAAAATATTCTTTTAGTTATTTTATTTTCTAGAACCAAGCAAGCCTGGCACAGGTAAGTTGATAAATACTTTGCAGTAAATGTACAGTTTAAAATGCAATTGTAAATGTACTTTGAAATGGTTACAGTTTGAATTACTGTGAAATGCTGTACATATACTTTGTATCGACTTTGCAATGAAAATTACAGGTAAGTTACTTTTACGTTACTTTTGAGATTACTTTTTAGATTACTTTTTCTACTCCGTGTGATATGCCTAGAGATCACACTGGGACATTTCCTAGAGAAAAGGTAAGTAAAATCAGTTTTGCACAATTATTTTTCTGGTTTCCATACAAATCAACTCCACACTTAGAACATTTTTCAGAGAAAAACAGTCAATGGATTCCTATGGAGAGAAATGAAGTTAACGGTTACCAGGTAAGTAATCGGTCTTTGGAGTTGAGCTTCTGGGGTTAGAACAAGGGTTCCCCCAGGGTCAAGGATGCACTCTCGTTACACCCTCAGCGGCACTAGGGCTGCCGGGTGCAGAGTGCTGAGGCCCAATGTTATCCAATGAGGGAGAGGGCCACAAGGTTGTGGGAGCCAAGCTCCTGGTGTTAGGCTCAGGGCAAAGGGGGATCCGGTTTAGCACACAACGTGCATCCGCAGGGGCAGCTGGGTGCAGGGTGCTGTTTTGGCGTTGGGTGCCCTGTTGTTTTCAATGGGGATTTTCGGTTTTGGTTTTGAGCTGCAGGCTCGGTCCAGGAAGACTTCCGGGAGAAACCAACAGCTGGGCAGGTAAGTTGGAGGGCTCGGGGACATAGGTGCACCTCGGGTTCCTTTCTCCATGGCGCAGGGCGGCTGGATGCAGGGGTGTCTTTTGAGGTCGGATTTCACCTTACCGGGCCACTCGCGGTTGTGGGGGGTCTCCGTGCAGAGGCTGCAGGCGACGTCGGGGAGTCCTGGAGGGGTCAACCCACGGTGGACTCGGACTCTGGAGCGCTGGGGGACCTCGCTGGGACCGGTGAGCCACTTGAACTCGGGCTGTAGGCGACGGGTGCAGTGGTGGTTCCAGGCGTCGGGTTTCTTTTTCCTCAGCAGGCTCGGAGTCTTTCTTTGGTGTTTCTTTTGAACAGAGCTGCTGTTCACAGGAGATACGGTCTTTGTTGAAGGCAGTCAGTCCTCCCCGGGGTTCTGGAGGTCGCTGGCTGCAGGACAAGACGATTTTTGGCACAGGATCTCCGGAAACTGCAGACGGGCCGGTAGGGCTGGGGCCAAGTCAGTTGTTCTCTGCAGTCTCCTCTGCTGGGCATCTTCTTTCGTCCTTTTTCTTCTTAGGTTGCTGGAATCTGCTTTCTTGGTTCAGGGCTGCCCCCTAAATACTGTATTTAGGGGGCGTTTTAGGGGTCTTGAGGTCAGTAGCCAATGGGCTACTGACCTTAGTGTGACTACACCCCTGGTGTGCTCACCCCACGTGGGGGAGTGAGCACAATCCCTAATCCTGATTGGGGAGTGCCTGCCATCTGAAAGATGGCCAGCACTGAAGAGAGGGCTTCACCTCGCCTCCCCCACCTGAGGGGTGGAGTGGGCAGAGGTGGGCACACCTTCTGGGCTGGCTAGTTTTTCCCGCCTGTCTTCCCGCCGAAAAGGAGGGGAGACAGGAAGGGGGCCTGCTCCTGCTAGCAGGAGAGGCTGGGGGTCGCATTACAAAGGCTGCCTGGCCTTTGAAGCTCCCCTGCCACAGATGGCTCTTCCTGGCCTGGGGGAGGTGTGAACACCTCCGCCCAGGAAAGGCTTTGTTTCTGGGCTCAGGGAGCGAAGGCTCCCACCCTAGGGGTCCAGAAACATGTCTCGTGGTGGCAGGCTGGTGTGTACCAGTCAGGGAACCCACCAGAGGCTGGTCGTTTTTCAGGGGGCATCTCTAAGATGCCCTCTGTATGCATTTTTCATTAAATCCCACACTGGCATCAGTGTGGGTTTAATGTGCTGAGAAGTTTGATACCAAACTTCTCAGTTTTCAGTGTAGCCATTGTGGTGCTGTGGAGTTCGTAATGACAAGCTCCCAGCACCATATACTCTTAATGGCAGCACTGCACTTACAATGTCTAAGAATGGACTTTGAGGGGGGCGTGGCTTGCCAACACCCAAGATGGCCGCATAGCTCTAAGGCTCTGAGCCTCTGAAACACTCCTAACCCCCAAAATCCGTTCAATTATCCTTGCAGCCGTACTCAACAACTAGGATCGGAAAGCCGCTGCCCTGAGGACTCCCCCGATCTCTTCCCGTCGGTGTTCGGTGCAGCAGATCTTGAGATTCAGCGACGCGGCCCCGGACCGAGGACGCGCAGGCCGTGAAGACGTCCGGAGCCGATTCAAGTGAGTGCCGGTGCGGCTCTCGGGCCCCGGGTGCGGGGCGGCCCTCGGCGCGTCACTCTTCGGACGGCCGGGGGGCTGTGGAGTTGTTGGCGGTGCCCCTTGGAGCGTCTGGGGGACCGCGTGGATGGCTGGGTGCAGCGCTGCACCGGGTGGGCTCTGGTGCTCGCCTATTGAAAGAAACGGCGTGGGCGCCATTGTTTGGTGTCTCCCTCGGCCCCGAGAACTCTGAGTGGGGCGCGGCGTCGTACCGGGCGGACTCCGGTGCACGCCCGACCATTGGCACAACAGACGACACTATTCTGCCTTTTCCTCGGCCCCGGGAGTGGATCTGGTCTGCGTGGGGCACGGGCCCCCTCTTTTCTCTGAGCACATTGGTGTTCGGTTTTGCCCATAATCATTAGCGGTGACATTGGCACTATGGCTACCAACAAGGTAACTCTGCAATCTGGCCTGGCTAAGTTATCCAAGTTCGCACTTTCTAAAGCTGAAGCTGCTGAGGATTAACAGGCAGAGTCCGAGGCGAAGCAACCGACGCCGGCCGAGGGCCCATCCCTCGTGGATGTAATGGAGGCTATCCAAGGAGTTCGCACAGCGTTGGAGGCTAAAATAGACACAGCCATGACGGAGATTACTTTCATCCGCGCCGACCTTCGTAAAATGGGGGTTAGAGTCAAGGAAACTGAGAATTCTGTCAAAACTTTGTCGGCTTCAACAAAGTCCCTTGAAGTTACAGTCAAACGCCTGGAAGCCCAAGCGTCCGACTTTGAGGCGAAGCTGGAGGATTATGAGGGGCGTGCTCGGAGAAATAACGTCCGTATTTTGGGGGTTCCTGAAAAATCAGAGGGGCAGACCGCAGACTTGTTTGTGGAGGAGTCGATACAGAAACACCTACAACCTCGGTCCCTCTCTAAATATTTCCCCGTGGAACGGGCACATCGGGTGCCAGGTGGTCCCCCAAGGCCCGGCGCCCCTCCAACACCCTTGCTGAGCGGATTTTTAATTTCCGGGATCGAGATATAATCCTTCAGACGGCCAGGACCGCCCCGCCTCTGAAATTCGACAACGCCACCATTACCTTTTTCCCGGACTTCACCTTCAAAGTGCAGCAAAAACGGAGATCCTTCCTGGAGGTCAAACGTGCCCTCCGTGATGAGGGCCTTAAGTATGCCATGCTTTTTCCAGCGAAGTTGCGAGTCCTGGCGGATGGTAAAACTTGTTTCTTTCACACTCCTGAGGAGACTTGGGATTGGCTTGAGAACGGGCGTGCTTCTCACACCAGTCACCGATCATCCCCGAATCAGGGGCACGGCCTGGATAGTCAACAGGAACGCTCAGGTAGCAACGGGAACGGATGATCCTCGACATGAGTCAACTGCATTAACGACTTGAACTGTGCGTTGGAACTGTGTTGGTCCCAGGCCGTCATCCGGACACGATGAGTATTGATATGCATGTCTGGGAGTGGGTGTACTAACGTTCTTTTGCTTACACTTGCTCCAGGGACTTAAACCCAATTGGACTGATGTCGACCTGTCATTTTGTATTATTGAGTTATACGGGATCGGGGATGAGAATTTCTTTATATGCATATATTGCAGGGCCTCAGGTTTTGATAGCATGGGTTACAGCTGGCTCATTATATTGCTTGGGGGGTCTGTTGGGTGGTCACCCGGGTGGCTCGGCAGCGTGACATACCCTCCATAGATTAGATAAATGGGGTTTACAGGCGCTCTGCAAATTGGGGGTGGGCAGTTTTGAGTCCACGTTGCAGGGAGGTGGGGGATCCAGGGTTACGGTTGGGGATTTTTGTGGTTTTTTGGTGGGTTTTTATTTTGGTTTTTTTTCCTTGGAGCAGTTTCTCGCACAATCTTCTTTGTAACATCAGTTGGGTCCTTGTTATGCGGTCTTTGCGATTTTCAATGTTCACTTGTGATTGCTTTTCATTGTGGTGTCCATTGTGCAGGGGCAGAGTGCATGATCGTGCTCTTTCATTCGCTGGGGGTGGGGGGCCTCACTATCATAGATTTTAATGAGTCAAGACTGTAATTCTGTTCCATCCAGGGGCCGCCTCAAAATACTCTCGTGGAATCTGAACTGGTTGGGAGATTGCATCAAGAGGGGCATAGTGTTGCAATATTTAAAACGACAGTCCCCCGACTTGGTCTTGCTCCAGGAGACGCATGTTCAGGGCAACTCCTACTGCGCACTTAATAGATGGGGCTATAAACTGATTGCGCATGCGGGCTACACCCGTGGGTCCAGAGGGGTGGGCATACTGGTACGCACCTCCCTCCCACTTCAGGTGTCTAAAATCACTTCCGACCCCCTGGGTAGATTTGTCACGAACTCCGGGCAGTGGGAGGGGAGGTTCTTAAATGTAACTTCTGTCTGTCGTGCCCCCCCCCAGCTTCATTTTTCCACTCTGACCGACCTTGGTTCACACCTGCTCAATTTACCGGAGGGTGACATGCTGGTGGGAGGTGATTGTAACGCTGCCCTTAATGGTGACCTTGATCGTTTGCCGCCCAAGCGGGGGGGGGGGGGGGTCACCTGGCAAGCTTTTGATGGAATTTTTAGATGCCTTAGGTTTGATTGATGTATGGCGTGTATGTAATCCTACGTCCGGACAATACACTTTGCACTCGGGGGTACACGGGAGTATGTCTCGTATTGATTATTTCTTTTGCAAGGCAACCCAGCTTCCACAAGTTGGTGAGATTACTTTTCTTCCCAGGGATATTTCCGACCACTCTCCTATTGTCACTCATTATGGAGGTGCTGGCCCCCCCCCCCAACAGCCGCGAAATGGCGCTCCCTCCTTGGTATCTTCGTGTACCAGCGGTGCGCGCCAAATTGCTGGAAGCCACCCAAAATTACTTTATCGACAATGATGGTTTGGTGGCCTCTGACATAATACTGTGGGAGGCATATAAGACTGTTATCCGCGGTTGTGGGGTGGCAGCTGTGACAGGGCATAAGAAGGAGAAGTGTAAACAGCTACAGGATATAGAGAGGGAAGTGGCAGCATTAGAAGCCGATATGGTTGCATCCGCATCATTGGAGGCCTCACATAAATTAGCTATAAAGCAGAAAGAATATCGAGATATAGCGGCAGATGCCGCCAAGACTCATTATCGAGCCACTCAGCACCATATTTACGATATTGGCGATAAAGCTAGTAAGTTGTTGGCATGGCTGGATAGGAGGGAATTGACCAATAGATGGGTGGCGGAGGTTTTAGACTTGCATGGTGTTCGCTACCATGTTAAACTCTGAATTGCAGAAGCATTCGCCAGTCATTTCAAAATCGTATATACTCCCTCGTCCACATCCACCCAGGCCACAGCTGCTGAATTGCTCTCCACGTTGCCTTTACCACAATTTGATCCGCAAGAGGTGTCAGATCTTGACGCCGATCTGAACTCGGAGGAGGTTTCTAAAGCCATCGGGGCGTTACAATCCGGGAAGGCCATGGGTCCGAGTGGCCTCCCAATTGAACTTTACAAAAATTACCGCCTCTGTTATTGCCCCCTTTTTAGTACGCATGTATGATGAAGGCGTATCCCGAGGTACTCTGCCTGCTACACAGAGATTAGCCAATATTGTAGTCATCCATAAAAAGGGCAAACCACCGGATCGCTGCTCCTCGTATAGACCAATCTCCCTCTTAGACCCCGAGGTCAAGATATTGGCCAAAATCTTGGCCCTTCGTCTCTCCCAGTCTTCACAAATTGATCCATCCGGATCAATCTGGCTTCATGCCAGCCAGAAATACCGCGCTTAATCTTCGTCGCTTGTTCGGGGTGTTGGGCCGGGCCTCCACTATTCAAGAGGACTCGGTGATCGTGTCCTTAGACGCTAAGATGGCCTTCGACATGATTGAATGGCCTTTCTTGTTTGCTGTGTTGGAGAGATATGGATTCGGCGCTCGGTTTATATCCTGGGTACGCTTGCTTTACGCCCGCCCTTTGGCCCGGGTCACAGTAAACGGAGGCCGGTCTGCCATTTTCGAGCTGGGTAAGGGCACGCAATAGGGATGCCCCCTGTCGCCTCTTCTTTTCTCCCTAGCCTTAGAACCCCTGACCATATGGATTAGAGGTGACCCCTTGATTCGCGGTCTGAATTGGCCATCAGATTGGACAGACAGAATTTCCCTTTATGCCGACGATATTTTACTCTACTTGGCCCGACCCCGGTCTTCAATTCATAGAGTGCTTCACATTTTTGCCCTCTTCCAAAAATATTCCGGTTACACGATCAACTGGGATAAATCTCTGGTTTATGTCTTGAGCGATGAGCAACCGATCCTCCCGTTGGGATGTCCGGCCCAGATAGTCACTGATGGTTTTCGGTATTTGGGTATGTATATTACCAGAGATGAAGGTGCTTTCCACCGACATAACCTAATCCCTCCGCTCCATCGGTTCCGTGCCGATGTGCAACATTGGAAATCTTTACCCCTCACACTCCTGGGTAGAGCTGCTCTTTATAAAATGATGGCACTTCCCCGCTTTCTCTATGTTTTGCAGAATATGCCCTTTTTGGTGTCCTCTCAGTATTTTCTTTCTATTGATTCCGAGGTACGCTCCCTATTATGGAATAATGGTACACCCAGAATCGCCCTCGTTAAGCTCACTTAAAGCTGGTATGATGGGGGAATAGCCTTCCCTGCCATTAAATATTATTATTGGTCCTCGCAACTGGTGGTACTCAACCACTGGATGCACCGGCCCACCGCGGACCCGGCGTATGCAATGGACAGGTATAATATGTCTTCGGGTAACTATCTCAGGGCTCTGTACGGCGGGAAAAAATATACACCTAAATACACTCCGACCTCTACTACGGTTTCTTTATGGTACTCGGCAACTGCTGCGTTGGATTGGAAAGGCAAGATTTCTAAGGCCACCTCGCTGCTTGAGTCCATTCAGCTAGGCATGCTCTCACGGTTCCCAGGGTTTGACAAATGGGATTTAATTGGCCTTTCGACAGTGGGTGACCTTTGGACTGGGGGGGGGGGGGGGTTGTCCCGTTTGGTGATTTACAACAGCAATACCTTCTTCAGGCAGGGGAAACTTTCCGGTACCTTCAGGTACGTAGTGTATTGCAAAAAGCGCTACCTAGAGGCTCTGACCTGCCTGTCTCCTCCCCATTAGAGGATAGATTATTGGATGATTACCTCCCAGAACGAGCGATTTCCCTGACGTACCGTAAGATTCTTAATATGCCTGAATCCATGGGTAAATTACGGGCAAAATGGAATGACGAGGTGGGAGAGCTTGATGACGAAGAGTGGAGGGAGGCCTTGGCATCACCTCGGGAGGTGGCGATCCGTTTTCGTTTTAAATTGATACAGCTTAAACTACTTCATAGAGCGTACTACACCAGTTCGGCTCTTGTCAAGATGGGTCTCTTATTCTCTCCGGATTGTCCCCGGGGCTGCGGACAGCCGGGAACTTTCTTACACCAATGGTGGGAATGCCCCGACCTTCAGATATACTGGGGGAGAGTGGTTCCAGCCATGTCCCAAATATGTCATAAAACAATTGTTGTATCCCCTCGTCTCTGTCTTTTAAATGTTTGGGAAGCTACTGATCTAACCAGGTTTGAACGTCTCTGGGTCACGCTGGGATGTATGATCGCCAAACGCAATATTGCTAGAACCTGGAAGGGTGGGGTTGCACTCAGACACGATGATTGGGAATCGGACATGGAGTGGTGCATGCAAGCAGAGAGGGCGGTATATGAAAGCAGGGGTTGCCCGGGTAAATGGACCAAGGTATGGGGCCCCTGGAACGAAAGTAGAGGTTTTATCTGCACCCCATTTAATGATGCGTCTTTTGATGCTGTTGACAATGAAACACCATAAGCTGGTTGTCGCAAGGATTGATGCTATAATTGCTTTCTTCTTTGACCCAATGTATTCTTTTGTTTCACTTATATTTCCTGTTGTCCTCAGAAATTGTATTTTGTTTTGAAACTGCACCAGTTTTGTTTATATTTGATTATGTTTATTCTTAATAAACAGTTATAAAAAAAAGAATGGACTTAGACACTGTAGGGGTACAGGGCTCATGCACCTGTACCCTCACCACTGGTATAGGGCACCCAGCTAGAGGGGTGACTGATCTATGCCAGGGCAGTGGGTTGTAGGCATGGCACACAAGGATGTGTGCCATGTCGACTCTTCACTTTGTTCTGCACCAAAACACGCAGCCTGCACAGGCAGTGTGTGTGTGTAAAGGTACAGGGCCTCTAAGGGTGGCACAATAAGTGCTGCAGCCCTTAGAGGTCTTCCCTGGTCACAGTACCCTGGGTACCTGTGGTACTATTTACCAGGGGCTGACCTGTGGCCAGAGATGCCAATTAGGTTAGGTTTGGGGAAAGAACACAGGCCCTGGGAACCTGATTGGCAGGGACCCAGGGCACATCAAGTCAAAGTGCATCAGTAGTCTAGCAAAAAGTGGGGGGGTTACTGCAACAGAAACCCACTTTCCTACACAAGCCCCCCCCCAGCCCAAAGGCCAGGAGACTCAGCCAAAGCTGGGAGAGTCTTCTAGTCTTTCAGGCGAGGAAGAGTAGAGGAAGCGGTTTGAAAGTTGCAGGGTCTACTCTGCCTTACAAACTTCTGTCCAGGTTAGTCCCTTTGGGGAGCTGGCCTACCTCAACAGGTTCAGGACCAAATTCCCAATGCTCTTTTCCTAGCTCTTTACCCCATCTTTTTAGTTTGGGTTCAGAGGTGTCTACCTCTGCAAATTCTAACTTAGCTAGGGCAAAGCCCAGCTTACCCACAGAGGTCACCCACAGCTTGAGCAACCCCACCATGACCAATAGAGTCAGGGGGCCTAACTTGCTATTTGGCAGGGGGCTAGGCCACCATGCCAAGGACAGGGCTGCCATGAAGGCTAACACCCAGCAGAGGCTACTGACAGCTGTCAGCGCCCAGAACCACACCTTTAGCTCTTCACTGGTAGGTGAAGTGGCTAACGTAAGGCTTCTTTGGGTTTGGGGGGCCTGTCTGCTGTTTTAGGGTGGGGGGTCACTACACTTGGTAGTGAACACCCTTCTTCCACCCTCTGTTCAGCCAGCTGAGGAGCCACCAGTTCAGGCTGGACAGTTACGCGAGTAGTCAGGTCTTTTTGTTGGCTAGGGGGGGACTTCACCAGTGCCAATTTTGGAGTTCTCCATTACTGGGATAGACTCTCCCTGGCCCACTGGAACTGTGGCTAACAGTTGCCCACCTTTCCTACACTGTTTCTTCTTTTTCTTTTGGGGCTTAGCTGCACTAACTGCAGGTTGAGCCCCCCCCAGGTTTCTTGGGTGAGGTCTGGCATTGGACCGGTACCTCTTTTTGGCACAGACCAACCTCTGGGTGGTCATTCCCAAGGAGACAATCAAGGGGGAGGTCTTTACTGACTACCACCTTTTTCTAACTAAGGGACCCAGCTATTTCTAGGGGCACTACAGCCATAGGCCTAACAGTGACACCCCCTGGGACAGTCCTTACTCTTTTTGTTTCCCCTGGGACATACTGGTTTGAGGGAACCAAACTGTCATGCACGACAGGGTGACTGGCACAGGTATCTCTCAGGGCAATGGCCGGGAAGTGTCTACTCCCCTCTGGAATCTCCAACTCACCTTTTGGGCCAATTTTCCAGTTGAAGGCTATGAGGGCTTCCTCATCTGAGGAATCACCTTCTAAAGCTACACTGGCAACCCCTGGAGCTACACTAGGGGCTGTAATTTCTTTAGGACAGCTAGGGTCCTTGGTGTGGTGTCCTGCCTTTTGGCAGTTGTGACACCATACCCTGTTGGGATCCCAATTCTTACCTTGGTACCCAGTTTTAGTTTGTGAGGTGTCTTTGGGCCCTCCCTCCTGGTCAGGTTTTTGGGGGGCTACCTGGGACTCCTTACTTTTATCTTTTAGAGGCTCACTGTCTTTCCTCTGGGGAGGTTTTGTAACCCCTTTCTTTTAGTCACCCACAGTGGATGTCCTAGTCACCCTTGTCTTGACCCAATGGTCTGCCTTCTTTCCCAATTCTTGGGGTGAAATTGGTCCTAGGTCTACCAGATACTGATGCAACTTTTCATCAATGCAATTACTTAATATGTGCTCTTTCATAAACAAATTATAAAGACCATCATAATCTTGCACTTTACTTCCAGTCAACCAGCCACCTAGTGTTGTAATTGAGTAGTCTACAAATTCAACCCAGGGCTGACTGTGGGTTTTCTGAGCCCCCCTGAATCTATTTCTATACTCCTCAGTTGTGAGCCCAAATCCCTCAATCAGAGTTCTCTTCATGAGGTCATAAGACCCAGCATCTGCCCCACTAAGGGTCAGAAGTCTGTCTCTGCACTTACCAGAGAACAATTCCCAAAGGAGTGCCCCCCAGTGACTTTTCTTCACTCTTCTGGCTTCACAAGCCCTCTCAAAGGCTGTGAACCATTTTGTGATATCACTCTCTTCATATTTAGGGTCAATCCCTTTGGGGATTTTAGGATCATAAGATTGCTCTTTATCCTTATTTAGTGAATTGCTGCCACCATTGATGGGTCCTAGGCCCATCTCTGCTCTTTCTTTTTCTAGAGCCAGGAGACTGGTCTCTAGGTCTAATCTTTTGGTCAGCCTGGCTAGCAGGATGTCCTCCTCATTGAGGCTGTCCTCAATGTCCTCAGTAGTGCCTGACCCACCTGTGTGGGATCTAGGTACTGAGAGGTTGATTCTTGGAGTCAGGGCCACTGGGGCCCTTTTCTCCCTAAGCAGTGGAGGGGTTGATCTACCTGGTCATCCTCTTCCACTCCTTCTCCATCTGACTGGTCATCACCATTTTCAGATGGGTGGTCCTTCGCATACCCAGCCAACAGCTCCTGGAGCTTTAGTTTGGTGGGATGGGGACCCATGGCTATGTTTTTAAGTTTACATAGGGACCTTACTTCCTTGAAAGACAAGTGAAGGTAAGGGGTGAGGTTGAGCTCCTCAACCAAGTTCTGTCATTGTGGTTATTTTCACTAACAGCTGGGTTCTTATTTTGGTTCTTATTTTGAGACATTGTTAAAAACAACTTCTAACCCTAGCTACAGTGACTTTTTATTTTTCTAAAATTCTAAAGGGACTTGACCAAGACCCTAACAAGACATTTAGTAATTTTGCAAAAATGCCAATTTGAAAAAATCAGAATTCTAAAGACAATTTAAGAGTTCTGTCGTGTGATCAGGTGGTAACCAAGTAGTCCAACAAATGCAAAGTTGTATATCCCACCGCTGATCCACCAATGTAGGAAGCTGGCTCTGTATATACTATACCAAAGTGAGGTATAGTGTGCACAGAGTCCAGTGGAACCCCAAAGGTAGGCAGAGGCAAAGTTAGATAGAAACTTACTCTCTATTTGTGGTAGCATGGTCGAGCAGTAAGGCAGTATCCGAGGACGGTGTTAAGCATTTGTTGTACCCACTCAATCAGCAAATGATTTCACACACTCAAAGACTGAACTTCAGACCAATTGGGTTTGTATAAAAATATTCTTTTAGTTATTTTATTTTCTAGAACCAAGCAAGCCTGGCACAGGTAAGTTGATAAATACTTTGCAGTAAATATACAGTTTGAAATGCAATTGTAAATGTACTTTGAAATGGTTACAGTTTGAATTACTGGTAATGCAATACTGTGAAATGCTGTACATATACTTTGTATCGACTTTGCAATGAAAATTACAGGTAAGTTACTTTTACGTTACTTTTGAGATTTATTTATTTATTTATTAAATTTGTAAGGCGCGGCAGCTACCCAAAAAGGGTTTCCCGGAGCAGATCAAAAGAATGTATAGCAGCTTATTAGATTACTGGTTAAAAAGCCAAGTCTTCAGGGATTTGCGAAATTGGGCATATACCGTTTCGTTCCGGATGGCTGTGGGAAGTGAGTTCCATAGTGAGGGACCAAGGTATGCAAACGATCTGCCTCCCATCCGAGATAGTTGGATTCTGGGCACAGAGAATTTCCCTTGAGTAGATGAGCGAAGGCACCGGGAAGGCACATAGGGGCTGACCAGAGATTGCAGATACTGAGGGGCAGCACCTATTTTGATTTTGAACATGTAGCTCAGGGCTTTGAACTTAATTCGGTTCTCCACCCTGAGCCAATGCAGGTCCCGCAGATGACTTGAGACAGAGGTAGCTCTAGGGACCCTGCAAAGTAGTCTTGCAGCAGAGTTCTGCACCATCTGCAGCCTGCGAGTCACCTCCTTGTTGGATCCGAGGTAGAGAACGTTGCCGTAGTCCAGTCTCGAGGTGATAAGAGCCTGGACTACTGTTCTCTGAGTAGACTCAGGCAGCATCCAGATGATCTTTTTTAGCCACTTCAAGATGGTAAAGCAAGTGGCGGTTACCTTGACTGCCTGATGGTGCATAGTAAGCGAGTCATCGATGATGACACCTAAATTGCGGACTTGACTGGAGGGCCGAGGAAGTGCTCCCATCTCACCGGGCCAATGTTGTGGGCCCCAGAGATCTTTGTTTTTACCAAGGATCAGGACCTCGGTTTTCTCTCCGTTGAGCTTAAGGTAGTTTGTCTGCATCCATGATGCAATTTTACCCAAGCCAAGCTGAAGGTGGGATAACCCAGCCGTACTCTCCGTGGAGAGAGAAAAAATAATCTGGGAGTCGTCCGCGTAGGAAAACGGGGACAACCCTGCATCTTCCGCGACATCGGCTAGAGGTCTAACGTATAAGTTAAAAAGTAGAGGGCTAAGGATGGAGCCCTGAGGATGGATGTCGGAGCTGGTTGTTGGGGAAAAGATTTGAAAAGTGCGATTGGCGAGAAAATAAATAAGCCAATTTAAGGCTGAGCCGCCGATGCCTAGAGATCTTAACGTTTTTACTAATACGGTGTGAGATACCGTGTCGAATGCTGCGCTCAGGTCTAACAAAATGAGGGCGACCGTATCTCCAGCGTCCAGATGACGACGCAGCCTTTCCGTTACCCCCAGTAAAGTTGTTTCTGTAGAGAAAACAGCTCTGAAGCCAGATTGTGATGGGTGGAGGTGCTTTTTGGTTTCGACAAAGTTGGAGAGCTGAGAGTGGATGTGTTTCTCCAAGATTTTAGAAAAGGCCGGCAGCAAAGAGGCCGATAGTTGGAGGGTAGATCGGGGTCGGCGTTGGCCTTTTTTTAGGAGAGGGATCACCATGGCGTGTTTCCAGTCAGGTGGGACTGTGGCTTCCTGTAGGGAGGCATTTAAAAGGTCCATAATAGCAAGCAAAGATGGTGACTCAAGCTGCTTGAGCACAGAGATAGGCAGGGGTTCCTTGGGTTATCCTGATTTGATACTATCTAGGAGTCTTTTTTTTATTTTTATTTTGTTCACAGGAAAGCATAAAATACAATAAACCAAAACAAACAATAAGTATCGATTACGTACATACATATAAAACAAGGTACGAAACAGTCTACCTATTCTATTGTTCGATGAGCGGACTCCACACTTGTAGACCCCTTTTCTTAGACCTCCGGCCTTTACATTTATATAACCCCATCTCAAAATTAAATACATAAAACAATCTAGCGTACCAAGCTTGATATGTTGGGGGATCCACGTCCTTCCATTTTGTTGCGATCATTAAACGAAGTATTGCAGTTACCATAAAGCAAAAACAAACTTGTGTTGGTTCCAGCTGTAAAGTTTCATCACAGCCTAATAACATCAAAGTTAGAGACAGTGGGACTGTCCGTGAGAAAGTTTTAAATAAAAATGTTTCGACCCCCTGTTTTAATTCATTAAGTTTAGTACACTCGGAAAACATGTGCACCATATCTGCGGGACCTATTGCGCACCTTGGACAGAGGTCATTTTCCCTTTTCCCCCAGGCGAATAATTTTGCCGGTGTAAATTACAAACTGAAAACTGTTTTAAAATGTTGAGCTTTTAGGTTAGCGGATAAGAACACCGTTTTAGATAACAAGAGTGATCTACTTAGGTCAACATCCAAGTTCCCCAGTTTGTCTGCCCATGTGGTTTCGATTCTTTGAATGTCATCAGCATTGGCCATAAGCATGATGGAATAAAAATCCTTAATAGACGTCTGTTTATAAACCAGACTCTCTAACAGCTGTAATCTGAAAGAGACACGTTAGTGATAGATTCCTTACCTTAGAATATCCCCAGGCGTCAGGCTGGATCCGGAAAGTTTTGCGTAGCAGTACCCTTGCGCGTCGGTAGGCGGCGTCGTGCGGCTCACGCGTCCGTCGTCGGCGTCGTGATCGCCGGGATGACGTCGCGGGCAGTACTTAGGCGCCGCCCCTGCGCGCTGACGTCAGTTCTTCTTTTCCGCGCCAGCAAGCGCAGATCCGGGAAGAGCAGTGCCCTGGTCAATTTTTGACCATACTTTTGGTGATTTTTTCACTGGTTTTTTCCAACTTTAAGGTGTCGTAGGGATGCCCGGCTTCAAGCGATGCGGCGCCTGTGCGCGGATGATGTCCGTCACCGACCCGCATTGGGAGTGTCTCTTCTGCCTCGGCCGAGGCCACGACACCGAGTCTTGTCCCGAATGCCAGGCCCTCAACCCGAAAGCTTTGCGAGAGCGGTCTCGAAAGCTCCTCGAGGCCCGGCATTCGGCTCCGCGGAAGCCCCGGTCGCGTGAGAGGTCCAGGGGTCGCTCGCGGAGTGCACACCGGTCGTCGACTTCTTCGTCCGGTAAGTCTAAGCACAAGAAGTCCAAGAAGCATCGTCGCTCTCGGACTTCGCCTCGCCGGTCTCGCGACTCGGCTGAGGCCCCTCCCGGCACCGTCCCCGCCCCGCGGCCCCGGACTTGCCTGTGGAGTCGCCCCGTCATACCCGCCCTTCCCGGGTTCGGGGGCGGATCCGGCCAAGGTACAGGAGTTCCTGTCGGCCATGGCCCGCCTCTTCGGGCCTTCAGGCCCCTCCGGTGCGCCTTCGGGCCCCGCGGGCCCTGATGGGGTTGCTCCGGCGCCGCCGGCGGCTCCGGCCCCGGCGTCGCCCGAGCCTCCAGCCTCGATCCCGGCTCCGGCTTCGGCCCCGGCCTCGATCCCGGCTCCACAACCCCCATCGACGCCCGGTCGACCTCACGACACCTCCGCCGGCGCCGATGTCTCCGGTGCCGTCCTCGACGCCGCCCTGGGCTCCGGGCGGCGTCGTCCCCCAGTTCCTTCCGGCTCCGGACATGGACCCGGAGCGACGTCGCTCGACGCCGGCTCCGGCGCCGAGGGGCCCTTGGGTCCCCAAATGTCCCTCCTCCTCCTTATTTTGAACCAGAGGAGGACCAGGAGGACTGGGAGGGGTCTGATGACCCTCTGACACGCAACTGTCAGTATGATGAGGACTGGACAGAGAGTCTAGGGGAGGCCAGTGGTCTGGATACTTCTCCTGACACTGGCATGCTGTCTCCTCCCGTGGCTACGGAGGAGGGGGCCAATTTTGGTACGGTGTTGCGTAGGGCTGCTGGGGCCTTACGTCTCCAGCTCCCTACTTTGACGGTCAAGACTAACATCTTGACAGAGGTGCTTTCAGCCGGCAGCCTCCTCTGCGGAGACTGTGCTGCCGTTTAACGACGCCCTCACTGACGTTCTTTGGGCGCCTGGTCCAAGCCCAACACAGGGGCTCCTGTGGATCGGAACGTGTCACGACGCCATCGCCCCGCTCCGGGCGACCCCCTGTTTCTTTCTGTCCACCCCACTCCTGAGAGCTTGGTTGTCCAAGCCTCCGCTTCCCAAACCGCCTTCCCTACCGCTCCTCCGGATAGGGAATCCAAACGCCTGGATCAGTTTGGGAAGAAAGGTTTTTCTTCCTCCAGTGCTGGCTTGCGGTCCGTTAACACCGCTTGTCTTTTGGGCCGATATACCCACTCCCTGTGGGATTCGGTGGCGGATGTTTTGCCCCAGTGCCCTGAGGAGGTCCAGGCACTGCTTTCCCGCGCCATTGCGGAAGGAAGGGATGCGGCCAAATACACTATCCGTTGTGGCCTTGACACCGCCGACTCGCTGGGCAGGTCGATTGCAACGACGGTGGCGCTCCGGCGCCACGCCTGGCTGAGAACCACTGGTTTTTCAGGGGATGTCCAGAATACTCTCATGGACATGCCCTTTGATGGAGTCGGTCTTTTTGGGTCCAAAGCAGACCATGCGTTGGAGCGCTTTAAGGACTCACGGGCTACTGCAAAGTCCCTGGGCCTTTCTGCTACACGCCCTCCGCTACCTTCTGCTTTTCGCCCCTATCGTGGCCACGGTAGGGGCGCCCCTTCACGTCAGCAGCCCAGCCACCGGCCCGCGCAGCAGGCGTCTGCGCGTGGCCGAGGACGTGGATTCCGCCGTGGCGGATCGGGCAACCAGCGTGCGGGTCAGGCCACCACCTCCAACCCGTCCGCGGCCTCCAAGCCCTCCTAGTCCCTCCTTTCAGGTGCACGGCACGCCAGTAGGGGGCAGGGTCCGCCATCACCTTCCCCACTGGCGCACCATCACCTCGGACAGGTGGGTCTTGGACATTGTCCGAAGGGGCTACTCCCTCCCCTTCGAGACCACCCCCCAGCCATGCCACCTCAATTCCACCGCATGTCAGGGGATCACTTGGTGCTTCTACAGAAGGAAGTCACGGCCCTCTTGACCAAGAGGGCCATCGAGCATGTTCCGACCCCAGAAGTAGGGCGTGGTTGCTACTCCCACTACTTTCTGGTGCCCAAAAGGACAAGGAGGACATGCGTCCTATCTTGGACCTCCGGAACGCCAATCGCTTCCTCCGGAAGGAGAAGTTCAAGATGCTCACCCTAGCTCAGGTCTTGACTGCCCTCGACCCAGGAGACTGGTTGGTAGCGTTGGACTTGCAGGACGCGTATTTCCACATCCCCGTCCTGCCGGCCCACCGGCGTTACCTTCGGTTCACGGTAGGCCCCGAGCATTTTCAGTTCACCGTGCTCCCCTTTGGCCTTACCAGTGCCCCTCGGGTGTTCACGAAAGTGATGGCGGTGGTCGCAGCTCATCTGCGCCGGGCAGGGGTTTCAGTCTTCCCCTACCTCGACGACTGGCTGCTGAAGGCGGGCTCGTCCCAGGCAGTCGTCTCCCACCTCCAGACTACGGCCGAACTCCTGCACTCGCTGGGGTTCTCCATCAATGTGCCGAAGTCGCATCTGATTCCTTCTCCACAGCTCCTTTTCATCGGAGCAGTTCTGGACACGACGCAGTTTCGGGCCTATCCTCCCGAACGGCGAGTCCGGGATATTCAGGCTATGATTCCGATCTTTCGGCCTTTATCCTGGGTTTCGGTAAGGATGACCCTGAGGCTGCTGGGCCTCATGGCCTCCTGCATCCTGCTGGTCAATCATGCCAGATGGCATATGCGGGCTCTGCAGTGGGACCTGAAGTTCCAGTGGGCGCAGCACCAGGGCAACCTGTCCGATCACGTCCAGATCTCGGAGGGGACTGCAAAACAGTTGCAGTGGTGGCTCTCGAACCGGCAATGGGTCATGGGCAGATCCCTCTCCCTTCCCCAGCCAGAGCATACAGTTGTGACGGACGCGTCCCTTCTGGGATGGGGCGGTCACATGGGAGAGGCGGAGATCAGAGGCCTCTGGTCTCCGGGCGGAGTCCCGGCTCCATATCAACCTTCTGGAGCTCCGGGCGATCCGGCTTGCACTCAAGGCATTCCTTCCCTCTGTCAAAGGGAAGGTAGTGCAGGTGTTCACAGACAACACCACCGCCATGTGGTACTGCAACAAACAGGGCGGGGTGGGGTCTTGGACCCTTTGTCAGGAGGCTCTGCGCCTCTGGACATGGCTGGAACATCAGGGCATGTTCCTGATGGTTCAACACCTGGCAGGTTCTCTGAACGCCAGGGCGGACGAACCTCAGCCGCAGGTGCATGATGGATCACGAATGGCGTCTTCACTCGGAAGTGGCGCAAGGACTCTTTCTACAGTGGGGAGAGCCTTGGTTAGATCTATTCGCCACCGAAGAGAACGCGCAATGTCATCAGTTCTGCGCGTTGGAATTTCCAAGGCGGCACTCGCTCGGCGACGCTTCGTCGCGAGTGGAGTTGCGGTCTGTTGTACGCCTTTCCGCCTATACCACTTCTACCCAGAGTGTTGAAGAAGATTCGGCACGACCGGGCCCAAGTCATTCTTGTGGCTCCGGACTGGGCTCGAAGAGTTTGGTATCCCGAGCTACTCAATATGAGCATAGATCCCCCGATCCGTCTGCCTCTTCGGGAGGATCTTCTGTCGCAGCAGCAGGGGACGGTCCTCCACCCGAACCTGTCCAGTCTACACCTGCTTGCGTGGAGATTGAGCGGCGGCAGTTGATTCCTTTCGACTTGCCTCCCGAAGTTTGTGATGTGATTCTGGCAGCCAGGCGTCCCTCCACTAAGGTGGTATACGCCTGCAGGTGGAACAAATTTGTGGCATGGTGCACAGCAAAGGCTGTGGATCCCCTTTCTGCCCCTCTTTCTGAGGTCCTTCTGTTCCTTCTCTCTCTGGCCCAACAGGGTTCTGCCCTGGGTACCATCAAGGGTTATCTTTGTGCTATCTCGGCCTTCCTCAGGCTCCCTGATCAGCCCTCCCTTTTCAAGTCCCCTGTTGTTAACAGGTTCTTAAAAGGCATTACTCACCTCTTCCCTCCTGTTCCGTTTGTAATGCCTCAGTGGGACTTGAACTTGGTTCTTACCTTTTTAATGTGCGCTCCCTTTGAGCCTCTGCATAACTGTCCTCTTCGTCTTCTGACTCTGAAGACAGCCTTTCTGGTGGCCATCACCTCCGCTCGGCGGGTGAGTGAGCTCCAGGCTCTATCTTGCAAACCTCCCTTTCTGTCTGTTCATCCAGACAAGGTTGTTCTTCGGACGCGTCCGTCCTTCTTGCCAAAGGTGGTTACTGCTTTCCACATTGGGCAGACCATCACTTTGCCCACCTTCTTTCCGCCTCCGCATCCTTCCAGAGAGGAAGAGAGGCTCCACCGTCTGGACCCAAAACGTGCGCTCTCTTTCTATATTGACCGCACCACACACTTCCGGGTGGATGACCAGCTCTTTGTTGGCTACGTGGGCGCCAAAAAGGTCGGGCGGTGCACAAGAGGACCATCTCCCGCTGGGTTACCTTGTGCATCAAGACCTGCTATTCTTTGGCTAAGAAGGAGCCTCCTGTTGGGCTGCGTGCCCATTCCACCAGGGCAACGGCTGCTACCACGGCCTTGGGCCGCGGTGTTCCGCTGCCGGTTATCTGTCAGGCAGCTACGTGGGCCTCGCTGCACACGTTTACAAAGCATTACTGCCTTGACAGTCAGGTCCGGAGGGACGGCTTCTTTGGCCGTTCTGTCCTCCAGGACTTCCTTGTCTGATCTTTGTTCGCAGACCCACCACCGGGGTTGGTATTGCTGGGGTATCTATTCTAAGGTAAGGAATCTATCACTAACGTGTCTCTTTCAGATGCACAAGTTACTAACTTGTGTAACGATATATCTGTAAGAGACAGTAGTTAGTGATAGATTCCTTACCGCCCACCCATCCTCCCCGTTCTGCGAACTGATTTCTAGGGTTAAGGACATCCCTTTCAGGGCCCTAGTATTTTCAGACACCTGTGTCAGCTTCTTGCATGGCTCTGCGTTCCTGGCGCGAAAGTCGTGTACAGAACTGGACGTCAGCGCCGCAGGGGCGGCGCCTAAGTACTGCCCGCGACGTCATCCCGGCGATCACGACGCCGACGACGGACGCGGAGCCGCACGACGCCGCCTACCGACGCGCAAGGGTACTGCTACGCAAAACTTTTCCGGATCCAGCCTGACGCCTGGGGATATTCTAAGGTAAGGAATCTATCACTAACTACTGTCTCTTACAGATATATCGTTACACAAGTTAGTAACTTGTGCTTCTGCCCTTGTTTATGACCTGTGACACTAAGGGTCTGATTATCTCCCTAATTTGGACATATTTAAAAAGAGAGCCTTTGGTTTATTTCCAGGGATATGAATGTACCGAGTTAGGGTTCTTTCGTTCCAGCTTAAAGTCTATTGTTATATCATGCTGCATTGTTCGATTTGGGTTATGCCTCACTTCCTTAAGGGTGAGGTTGGGGGGGGGGGGAGCCGTTCTTCTGCAGAAATTTGGACTTAGTTATTGTCAGGCTCACGGTTCTTTTAAATGTTTATCAACGATTGCTTTTGTTGGCTTTGCCTATCAAGACTCTTAGATGGCGCAGTTAGGTAATGTTTATGGTCCCTCGGACTTATCCCTGATATCCTGGAATGTTCGAGGCCTGAATGACAACCGTAAGAAACGGCAGATTGTTCAATATTTGTTACGTCATAATGTCGATGTTGCTTTTTTACAGGAAGCACACCTGCCCAAAACAGATCCCGCACGATTCGCCTCAAGCTGGGGCACCCATAGATATTTCTCCAACTTTAGTAGCTATTCCCGGGGTACAGCTATTACTATACATAAAAGGGTGCCCTTCGGTCCACATTCCCTCATTGGGGATGACGAAGGTAGATTTACGACAGTCACGGGCCTGTTAATGGGCCACAGCATCACCTTGGTATGCGTCTATGCTCCGAACACTGACTCCCCGGGATTCTTCTATTCCCTGCAGGCCCAGCTCGCTAAGTTAGACTCTACCCTGTTGCTAATAGGAGGAGACCTCAACTTACTTCTCAACCCCGCTTTAGACAGCACCGCCAGCTCACCTGGCACTAAACCACGCACATGCAGCGCCGTTTCGGAACTTTGCGAACAATTCTCACAATGCGACATAGGGCGCACACGCAACCCTTCCAGCACCGAATATACACATTATTCCAGTTACCACAACACCTGGACCAGGATAGATTATTGGCTGCTCTCCCCTGGCGTCACTTGCTGGTACCACTCAATCGTTACACTTCCGAGAACATATTCAGATCACTCCCCGGTTAAACTACTTCTTAAAGTGCCCAGACCCGATGGATACGAACGACAATGGCGTTTTCCCAGTTGGGCACTTAACGATGACCTCTTTCTATCGGAGGTAGACGAGGATATTGAATAATATTTTACCATCAATACAGGTTCGGTAGACTTTTGGGCAGTTCTATGGGAAGGTTTTAAGGCATACATTAGGGGTGATTGCATTGCTAAACACGCCGGTGTCCTAAAGGCTCTCCGTTCCACACTCTCTCGCCTTGAGCGTGACTTAAAAGGCATAGACAGCGACACAACTAGCAGTCCTACCTCTGAGTCGACAAATCGCCGGCTCGCCCTCATCGCCGAATGCAAAGACTGCTGACCGGGAAATACTGTTTCTAAGCAAATATACTACCGCACGGCGATATGGCGAAGGAGAACGACCAGGCCGAGTCCTGGCTCAGTTGCTCCACCCCCCCATACAACAAAGCCTATATCACCGAACTGACCTCTTCCGCTGGTCAGACGCTTACGTCCACCTCCCAGATCCGTGACGAATTCCTCGGTTATTACACCTCACTGTACACCTCACGACTAGGGCAGGATCCCACAGCACAGGAAGATTACCTCTCAGAAATTGCTTTGGTATACTTAGAGAAACATATGCAAGACTTCCTCGCTGACCCAATCTCGATCAAGGACGTCACTAACGCCAGAGAGGCCCTTCGTGGATCCTCGGCCCCTGGCCTGGACGGCTTCACTGGGGATTTTTACAAGACATTCAAAGACCTCCTAGCGCCTCAGCTGATCGAATATATGCCGAAGCACTTGAGAGGCAAATCCTACCCCCTACCTTCCGCGAGGCTGTCATTATCCTCCTCCCCAAACCGGGCAGAGACCCGTCCTTATGTGGGTCGTATCGCCCCCTGTCCTTATTGAATTTAGACTATAAAATTCTAGCCAAAATCCTCGCCATGCGCTTATTTCTATTGATGGATTTCATCATTTCTCCGGCCCAATCCGGCTTTGTCCCCCATCGTTCCACCTCCCTGAATCTTCGAACGCTGTTCTCGGTCCTTCACAGGATCAACCCTGAGGTCCCAGCAGCCGCCATTTTATTAGACATGGAGAAAGCGTTCGATTCTCTTGAGTGGCCCTTTTTTGTGTCGATCATGCGCCGAATGGGGATGCCGATGGGATTCATTGCCACCACAGAGTTATTGTACAGACACCCCACAGCGAGACTCCGCCTAAACGACACCCTCTCACAACCCTTTTCTTTATCCTGTGGCACTCGTCAAGGCTGCCCCCTGTCCCCACTATAGTTTATACTTGCAATGGACCCCCTAATCCGGCACTTCCAGGAGAAACCTCTACAGAGGGGCCTCCAATTCAACACTGGCCCCTTGTTGGTCTCCCTCTATGCGGATGACACTATCCTTTATGTTCAAGAGCCGGACGTGAACCTGGAACCCCTTATCAGGGAAATAACTCGATTTGGACAGCACTCTGGCCTGGGCATCAACTGGCATAAGTCAGTTATTTTTCCTTTAACCCCGAGCACACTGCGATGGGACTGTGAATTCCCCCTTGAGTTGTGCACGGACTCCGTTAAATATCTGGGCATTCATATACACCTGGACACAGCTCACATTATCCGCCTAAACTATGGTCAAGCTATCAACGCCCTGGAGGCGCAGGTGGAGCAATGGTTGCGTCTACTTCTTTCGATCGCTGGAAGAGTGGCTCTCATCAAGATGGTCGTGCTCCCTAAATTCCTATACCTCTTCGACAACATCCCCCATCCCCCTCCCTAACAGTTTCTTCGTTACATTGCGCTCGCATCTTATAAAACTGGTTTGGGGAGGTAAACCGCTCCGGGTGCGCTGGCAGATTCTGACCGTTCCGTATGAGAGAGGGGGGTTCGGGGTGCCTGATCTTCGACTGTATTATCTAGTGGCCCAATGTAGTTACGCCTTCGCTTGGTTCCACCCCGACGCCAGGATCCCATATCTCCGCCCTGAGGCAGATTTGGTACTGCCTGACACGCTCTCAACGGTTTTGCCCAGAGGCATACCCAGAGACCCCAACGACATACAAATGGTTTTAACCACCAGCTGGGCATGGGAGAAGCTGAAGCGGATCACCGGCGCACCTACTCTTTACTCTTCGGCGCTCCCGCTTCCCAATTCCCGCTGGCTACCGATCACGGGAGAGAGATTGGTGCAGCGCACCTTGGCAAAATTTTCCATCACCAAACTTGGGGACTTATACCCCGGTGGACACGCCTTTTCTGTTGTGGACGAAGACCGCTTCCATGATGCCACCTTCATGGATCGCTTTGTTCTGGGGCGAATCCGCTCGGCGCTTCGGGCAGCTCTGCCTGGTTTTCGCATTGAACCAGACTCGTTTACACCTTTATCCGCAGTCATTGAGAGCCCAGGAGGGATACATCTTATATCCAAACTGTACAAGGCCTGCTCCAAGATCATTCCAGTACAGGATGACAAAATTCGCAAGGACTGGGAGGCGGATTTGGGTCACCAAATCACAGATGACCAATGGGCCAGATGTTGCACGGTAACAAGGGAAGTATCTCTGAATAGTCGGCACAAGCTGCTACATTTTAAGTTTCTGTGTAGGATGTATATCACCCCGTCCAGATCCCATAGACTTGATCCTTCCAGACCGCACAGTTGTTGTAAGTGTAACGCCCCTTACGCGGACTTTGCCCACCTTTCGTGGACATGTCCCAAACTACTACCATTTTGGGAGGCGGTGCACAAAACACTGGGAGATATGATTGAGCTGACCCTCACCCCCACTCCTGAGATTGCATTATTGGGCTATGTAGCGAACTTCCCCAAGAGTACACGTAGGTTCGCCGCTCTTAGTTTGCTGCTCGCTAAAAGAGAAATTGCACTACACTGGGGCCGGAAAACAGTTCCCACACTACAGGGATGGCTTCACAGCTTAGCCTTCTGCAACACCAATAGTGAACTCTACTCCATCACGTTGCCTCGATCCTCCCGGCCCAAAGACATTTGGGGGCCTTTCAGGGCTTACACTCTGGCTAGCCGCTCGACTGCCGACTCTCAAGTTGAACAGGGCATTATTCCGACCGGTGTGGGATAAATACCCTTTGCACCACACTCACCTATTTCGCAACCACCTACAGGGGGTCACTTGTGAATTGCTTTCTTGAATGCATGTATGTGCCTGGATTAGATCGGTTGGCTGGAGGGATATGCGGCGGGCAGTTGGGGACAACCTATGTATGGAGAATGCATGCCATCTGGACTACACCTGCATACCTTAACGCTATTTCTTGTTTATAGAAGTCTTGACATCATGGCAACATGGCCTTGCACCTTTGTACCACTATGCCAATGTAAAAATGACAGTGAGCAATCGTGTTTGTATTGCAGAATTGTGATAAAACGGTAAATAAAGTTTAAAATAAATAAATAAAGATGGCGAGCACTGAAAAGAGGGCTTCACCTCGCCTCCCCCACCTGAGGGGTGGAGTTGGCAGAGGTGGGCACACCTTCTGGGCTGGCTAGTTTTTCCCGCCTGTCTTCCCGCCGAAAAGGAGGGGAGACAGGAAGGGGGCCTGCTCCTGCTAGCAGGAGAGGCTGCGGGTCGCATTACAAAGGCTGCCAGGCCTTTGAAGCTCCCCTGCCACAGGCTCTTCCTGGCCTGGAGAGGTGTGAACACCTCCGCCTAGGAAAGGCTTTGTTTCTGGGCTCAGGGAGCGAAGGCTCCCACCCTAGGGGTCCAGAAACATGTCTCGTGGTGGCAGGCTGGTGTGTACCAGTCAGGGAACCCACCAGAGGCTGGTCGTTTTTCAGGGGGCATCTCTAAGATGCCCTCTGTGTGCATTTTTCATTAAATCCCACACTGGCATCAGCGTGGTTTTAATGTGCTGAGAAGTTTGATACCAAACTTCTCAGTTTTCAGTGTAACCATTGTGGTGCTGTGGAGTTCGTAATGATAAGCTCCCAGCACCATATACTCTTAGTGGCAGCACTGCACTTACAATGTCTAAGAATGGACTTAGACACTGTAGGGGTACAGGGCTTATGCACCTGTACCCTCACCACTGGTATAGGGCACCCAGCTAGAGGGGTGACTGGCCTATGCCAGGGCAGTGGGTTGTAGGCATGGCACACAGGGATGTGTGCCATGTCGACTCTTCACTTTGTTCTGCACCAAAACACGCAGCCTGCAAAGGCAGTGTGTGTGTGTAAAGGTACAGGGCCTCTAAGGGTGGCACAATAAGTGATGCAGCCCTTCGAGGTCTTCCCTGGTCACAGTGCCCTGGGTACCAGTGGTACCATTTACCAGGGGCTGACCTGTGGCCAGAGATGCCAATTGGGTTAGGTTTGGGGAAAGAACACAGGCCCTGGGAACCTGATTGGCAGGGACCCTGGGCACATCAAGTCAAAGTGCATAAGTAGTCTGGCAAAAAGTGGGGGGGTTACTGCAACAGAAACCCACTTTCCTACACCCTCTAACATAGGCTCTTTTCACCGCTCATTTTATTGGGGAGGCTCAAAAAGTACCTCCACAGATGCCAACACATCTTCCTACAAACCTCAAACTCAATCCTTCCCCTCTAAAGGATTTTACAAGGGTGGTTACAGAGGAAACAATTTTAAAGGAAGAGGTAGAGGTACACCAACACTTACCTCTCCATCGCCCAACAAGCCGTGACTTAATAACAATTCTCCTCAACCATCATACACCTGTCAGGGAAAGATTGCACCAGTTTCTTCCCATTTGACAATCAGTAGCATCAGACAAATGGGCGTTTAACATTATCCAACATATGATAAACACTCAAACGGGTTTAGCCTATCTGCTACTACAATTTAAAACCAACCAATATCTAACAGTCAGAACTTTCATGCAACTCTTAGAGATGATAGCATCATGCATTGCCATTGTGCCTCATACAAGATTAAACATGTGTCCTTTACAGGAATGCTTAGCATGACAATGGAATCAATCACAGGGTCAGCTAAAAGATCTAGTGTTGATAGACACCCGCACCCATCGCTCTCTGCAGTAGTGGAACACACAAAACCTATCATAAGGGCGGCCTTTTATCGACCCTATTCCATAGATCGTGCTCACCGCAGATGCATCCCTCACAAGGTGGGGTGCCCACCTACAACATCTAACAGTTCAGGGTCTCTGGGACCCCAAATATCGAAATCTCTACATCAACTACCTAGAGCTTCTAGCTGTTCACCTAGCACTAAAAGCATTTCTACCTCTCCTGATAGTGAAAGTTATCCTAGTCCGGACAGACAATATGACAGCTATGTACAAAAACGGGGGGGTGGGGGGGGAGGATGGAAGATGGAGGGACACTCTCTACAGTTATCACGCCTCTCTCAGACCATTTGGCGTTGGGCAATACATCACAAAATCAAACTGCTAGCAGAACACCTTTCAGAGATAGACAATGAATATGCCGACCTCCTCAGCAGGATGTGGCAACAAGTCCACGAGTGGGAACTCCACACCCAAGTCCTCCTCCCATACTTCCACAAATGGGGGGTTCCACAAATAGATCTCTTTGCTACAGAAGAGAACTCGAAATGCCCAAACTTCACCTCCAGGTTCCCACACCCTCTATCCAAAGGTAATACCCTATGGGCGAACTGGTAAGATATTTTTGCTTACGCTTTTCCTCCTTTCCCTCTTCTTCCATTTCTGATTCAGAAGCTCAGGCAAACATCTCTCATCCTTATATTAGTGGCTCCCACATGAGCTGGTCAACCATGGTTCACCACACTACTGGAACTCTCAGTAGTTCCACACCAGAAGCTTCACCTCACCTCAAACCTTCTCACCCAGAACCATTTAGAAATCAGACATCCAGACCCCAAGGAACTCAACCTAGCAATTTGGCTCCTGAAGTCATAGAGTTTGAATACCTAAATCTACCATCAGCCTAGCAATTTGGCTCCTGAAGTCATAGAGTTTGAATACCTAAATCTACCATCAGATTGCATGACAATTCTTAAAGAAGCAAGGAAACCTACCACTAAAGCATGCTATGCAGCAAAGTTATAAAGGTTTGTTATATATTGTAATAAACAGACAATTGACCCACTAGATGCTTCTATGCAACAAATAATTTACCTATTGCATCTACAACGTGCAGGCCTTACATATACATCCATACGCCTACACCTTGCAGCGGTGGCTGCATATCTTCAAAACAGATAACACTTGTCTCTATTCAGAGTACCAGTAATTAAAGCCTTTATCTGAAAGAGACATGTTAGTGACAGATTCCTTACCTTAGAATATCCCCAGGTGTCAGGTTGGATCCGGAAAGTTTTGCGTAGCAGTACCCTTGCGCGTCGGTAGGCGGCGTCGTGCGGCTCCGCGTCGGGATCGCTGGGATGACGTCGCGGCCAGTACTTAGACGCCGCCCATGCGCGCTGACGTCCGTTCTTTCTTTTTCCGCGCCAGTAAGCGCAGATCCGGAGAGAGCAGTGCCCCAGTCATTTTTTGACTGAACTTTTTGTGACTTTTGTCACTGTTTTCTCGGGTCGTTCGACTCCGACGGTGTCAGTAGGGATGCCCGGCTTCAAGCCATGTGACGCCTGTGGTCGGATGATGTCGATCACGGACCCGCATCAGGATTGTCTCTACTGCCTCGGGCGTGACCACGACCCCAAGTCGTGCCCTGACTGTCGGGCCTTGCATCCGAAGGCTTTGCGAGAGCGGTCTCGAAAGCTCCTCGAGGTCCGGCAGTCGGCTCCGCGCCAATCCAAGCCCCGGTCACGAAAGAGGTCGAGGGGCCGGTCGCGGAGTCCTCATCGTTCTTCGGGGTCCAAGTCTTCGCACTCCTCCGGTAAGTCGAAGCACAAGAAGTCAAAGAAGCGTCATCGCTCGACGACTTCCCCTCGCCGGTCGCGCGACTCGGCTCCGGGTCCCGACGGCACCGACCCCGCGGCTCCGGGAGTGCCTGTGGAGCCGCCGCCGCATTACACGCCCTACCCGGGTTCGGCGGCGACTCCTGCCGAAATGCAGGAGTTCCTGTCGGCCATGGCCTGCCTCTTCGGGCCTCAAGGTCCCCCCGGTGCGCCTTCGGGCCCCGCGGGACCTAGTGAGGTTCCTCCTGCGGCTCCGGCCCCGACGCCGCCAGCAACACCAGCCTCGGCCCCGGTCCCGGTCCCGGCGCTGCCGCAACATCGGTCGACGCCGGTTGACCTGACAACACCTCCACCGGCGTCGCCTTCTCCGGTGCCGTTCGCGATGCCGCCCGGGGCTCCGGGCGGCGTCGTCCCCAGGTTCTCTTCGGCGCCGGACCGACGTCAATCGACGCCGCCTCCGGCGACGCTGGGACCTTGGGTCCCACGTGTCTCTCCTCCTTACATTGATCCTGATTTGGAGGATGAAGAGAACTGGGAGGGGTCTGAGGACCCTCTCACTGCCCAATGTGAGTATGATCAGGGCTGGGCTGAGGAACTTGGGGAAGCCAGTGGTCTGGACACCTCTCCTGACATTGGCATGCTGTCTCCTCCTTCCGTGGCAACGGAGGAGGGAGCAAACTTGGTTACGGTGTTGCGTAGGGCAGCTGAGGTTCTGCACCTCCAGTTACCTACTGTGGCTGTCAGGACTAACATCCTGACGGAAGTGCTTCAGCCGGCGGCTACCTCCTCGGAGCCACTGCTGCCGTTCAACGACGCACTTTCGGACGTTCTTTTGGGCACCTGGTCCAAGCCCACCACAGGGGCTCCTGTGGATAGGAACGTAGCCCAACGCCATCGCCCTGCTCCGGGCGACCCGCTGTTCCTTTCCCAACACCCCACCCCTGAGAGCTTGGTTGTCCAAGCCTCTGCCTCTCAAAGCGCCTTCCCTACCGCTCCCCCGGATAGGGAATCCAAAAAACTGGATCAGTTTGGGAAGAAGGTTTTTTCTTCCACCAGTGCTGGCTTGAGGTCTGTCAATACCACTTGCCTTTTGGGCCGATATACCCACTCCTTGTGGGATTCGGTGATGCAGGTTCTGCCCCAGTGTCCTGAGGAGGTCCAGGCACTGCTTTCCCGCGCCATTGCGGAAGGAAGAGATGCGGCGAAATATACCATCCGATGTTGCCTTGATACCGCCGACTCGCTAGGCAGATAGCTTGCGACGACAGTGGCGCTGCGCCGTCACGCCTGGCTGAGGACCACTGGTTTCTCGGGTGATGTCCAAAACACACTTATGGACATGCCCTTTGATGGTGTCGGCCTTTTCGGCAACAAAGCTGACCATGCGCTGGAGCGCTTTAAGGACTCGCGGGCTACAGGCAAGTCCCTGGGCCTTTCTGCTGTGCGCCCTCCGCAACAGTCTGCTTTTCACCCCTTTCGTGGCCACGGAAGGGGCGCCCAGTCACGTCCGCTGCCCAGCCACCGGCCCGCGCAGCAGGCGCCTACGCGTGGCCGAGGACGTGGCTCCCGCCGAGGCAGGTCGGGTAACCAGCGTGCGGGTCAGGCCACCACCTCCGCCCCGTCCGCGGCCTCCAAGCCCTCCTAGTCCATCCTTTCAGGTCCACAGCATGCCAGTGGGGGGCAGGGTTCGCCATCACCTTCACCACTGGCGTGCCATCACCTCGGACAAGTGGGTCTTGGACATTGTCCGAAGGGGCTACTCCTTCCCCTTCGAGACTACCCCCCCAGCCATGCCACCTCAATACCACCGCATGTCGGGGGATCATTTGGTACTTCTTCAAAAGGAAGTTGCGGCCCTCTTGGCCAAGGGGGCCATCGAGTGCGTTTCGACCCCAGAAGTAGGGCGTGGTTGTTACTCCCACTATTTTCTGGTGCCCAAAAAGGACAAGGAGGACATGCGTCCTATCTTGGACCTCCGGAACGTCAATCGCTTCCTCCGGAAGGAGAAGTTCAAGATGCTCACCCTAGCTCAGGTCTTGACTGCCCTCGACCCTGGAGACTGGATGGTAGCGTTGGACTTGCAGGACGCATATTTTCACGTCCCCGTCCTGCCGGCCCACCGGCGTTACCTGCGGTTCACGGTAGGCCTCGAGCATTTTCAGTTCACCGTGCTCCCCTTTGGCCTTACCAGCGCCCCTCGGGTGTTCACGAAAGTGATGGCGGTGGTCGCAGCTCATCTGCGCCGGGCTGGGGTTCTGGTCTTCCCCTACCTCGACGACTGGTTGCTGAAGGCGGGCTCGTCCCAGGCAGTCGTCTCCCACCTCCAGACTAGGGCCGAACTCCTGCACTCGCTGGGGTTCTCCATCAACGTGCCGAAGTCGCACCTGATTCCTTCTCCACAGCTCCTTTTCATCGGAGCAGTTCTGGACACGACGCAGTTTCGGGCCTATCCTCCCGAACGGCGAGTCCGGGATATTCAGGCTATGATTCCGATCTTTCAGCCTCTATCCTGGGTTTCGGTACGGATGACCCTGAGGCTGCTGGGCCTCATGGCCTCCTGCATCCTGCTCGTCGATTATGCCAGATGGCATATGCGGGCTCTGCAGTGGGACCTGAAGTTCCAGTGGGCCCAGCATCAGGGGAACCTGTCCGATTACGTCCAGATCTCGGAGGGGACTGCAAGACAGTTGCAGTGATGGCTCTCGAACCGGCAATGGGTCATGGGCAGATCCCTCTCCCTTCCCCAGCCAGAGCACACAGTTGTGACGGACGCGTCCCTTCTGGGATGGGGCGGTCACATGGGAGAGGCGGAGATCAGAGGCCTCTGGTCTCCGGCGGATGCCCGGCTCCATATCAACCTTCTGTAGCTCCGGGCGATCCGACTTGCACTCGAGGCATTCCTTCCCTCTGTCAAAGGGAAGGTAGTGCAGGTGTTCACAGACAACACCACCGCCATGTGGTACTGCAACAAACAAGGCGGGGTGGGGTCGTGGACCCTATGTCAGGAGGCTCTGCGTCTCTGGACATGGCTGGAACATCAGGGCATATTCCTGATGGTTCAACACCTGGCAGGTTCCCTGAACGCCAGGGCGGACAAACTCAGCCGCAGGTGCATGATGGATCACGAATGGCGTCTTCACTCGGAGGTGGCGCAAGGACTCTTTCTACAGTGGGGAGAGCCTTGGTTAGATCTATTCGCCACCGAAGAGAACGCGCAATGTCATCAGTTCTGCGCGTTGGAATTTCCAAGGCGGCACTCGCTCGGCGACGCTTTTCGTCGCGAGTGGAGTTGCGGTCTGTTGTACGCTTTTCCGCCTATACCACTTCTACCCAGAGTGTTGAAGAAGATTCGGCGCGACCGGGCCCAAGTCATTCTTGTGGCTCCGGACTGGGCTCGAAGAGTTTGGTATCCCGAGCTACTCAGTATGAGCGTCGATCCCCCGCTCCGTCTGCCTCTAAGGGAGGATCTTCTGTCGCAGCAGCAGGGGACGGTCCTCCACCCGAACCTGTCCAGTCTCCACCTCCTTGCGTGGAGATTGAGCGGCGGCAGTTGATTCCTTTCGACTTGCCTCCCGAAGTTTGTGATGTGATTCTGGCAGCCAGGCATCCCTCCACTAAGGTGGTATAAGCCTGCAGGTGGAACAAGTTTGTGGCATGGTGCACAGCAAAGGCTGTGAATCCCCTTTCTGCCCCTCTTTCTGAGGTTCTTCTGTTCCTTCTTTCTCTGGCCCGACAGGGTTCTGCCCTGGGTTCCATCAAGGGCTATCTTTGTGCAATCTCTGCCTTCCTCAGGCTTCCTGATCAGCCCTCCCTTTTCAAGTCCCCTGTGGTTAACAGGTTTCTTAAAGGCATTACACACCTCTTCCCTCCTGTTCCGTTTGTAATGCCTCAGTAGGACTTGAACTTGGTTCTTACCTTTTAATGTGCGCTCCCTTTGAGCCTCTACATAACTGTCCTCTTCGTCTTCTCACTCTGAAGACAGCCTTTCTGGTGGCCATCACCTCCGCTCGGCGGGTGAGTGAGCTCCAGGCTCTTTCGTGCAAACCTCCCTTTCTGTCTGTCCATCCAGACAAGGTTGTTCTTAGGACGCGTCCGTCCTTCTTGCCAAAGGTGGTTACTGCCTTCCACATTGGGCAGACCATCACTTTGCCCACCTTCTTTCCGCCTCCGCATCCTTCCAGAGAGGAGGAGAGGCTCCACCGTCTGGACCCAAAACGTGCGCTTTCCTTTTACCTCAACCGCACACAACAGTTCCGGGTGGATGACCAGCTCTTTGTTGGCTACGTAGGCGCCAAAAAAGGTCGGGCGGTACACAAGAGGACCATCTCCCGCTGGGTAATCTTGTGTATCAAAGCCTGCTATTCTTTGGCTAAGAAGGAGCCCCCTGTTGGGCTACGTGCCCATTCTACCAGGGCAACAGCTGCTTCCACGGCTTTAGGCCGTGGTGTTCCGCTACAGGATATATGTCAGGCAGCTACGTGGGCCTCGCTGCACACGTTTACCAAGCATTACTGCCTTGACAGCCAGGTCCGGAGGGACGGCTTCTTTGGCCGCTCTGTCCTCCGTGACTTCCTTGTCTGAATCTGTTCGCAGACCCACCACCGGGTTGGTATTGCTGGGGTATCTATTCTAAGGTAAGGAATCTGTCACTAACGTGTCTCTTTCAGATGCACAAGTTACTAACTTGTGTAACGATATATCTGTAAGAGACAGTAGTTAGTGACAGATTCCTTACCGCCCCACCCATCCTCCCCGTTCTGCGAACTGATTTCTAGGGTTAAGGACATCCCTTTCAAGGCCCTAGTATATTTTCAGACACCAATGTCAGCTTCTTGCATGGCTCTGCGTTCCTGGCGCGGAAAGTCGTGTACAGAACTGACGTCAGCGCGCATGGACGGCGTCTAAGTACTGGCCGCGACGTCATCCCGGCGATGCCGACGACGAACGCGGAGCCGCACGACGCCGCCTACCGACGCGCAAGGGTACTGCTACGCAAAACTTTCCGGATCCAGCCTGACGCCTGGGGATATTCTAAGGTAAGGAATCTGTCACTAACTACTGTCTCTTACAGATATATCGTTACACAAGTTAGTAACTTGTGCATTGAAGGCCTTAAGAGTGATACCACCAATTGTTCCACCTGCACCTACATGGAATCTTAATATTGTTGTAACAAGACTTATGGGTCCCCCTTTTGAACCACTGCACAATTGCCCACTGCAATTCCTTTCTTGATTACTATCACTTCACTAAGACATGTTAATGAGCTTCAGGAACTAACCTTGGAAGAAGCATTCTTCCAACTTCATAGAGACAGAGTGGTTCTTCGTACTAGCCCAAAGTTCCTTCCAAAATTAGTCTCTGCATTTCATATTAACCAATCGGTTGAGTTACCTGTTTTCCTCCCTCAACCTGATTCTGTAGCAGAAAGAGCCCTACATACCTTAGATGTCAAAAGAGCATTATTGTATTGTATTTGTAGAACAAAAGATGTTCGCAAAACAGCTTTTTGTTGCCTTTGCTCCCCTTCATAAAGGGAAACCTATCTCTAAATCTGTTATTTCTAGATGGTTCGTTAAATATACCCAATCATGCTATATTAAAGCCAAAAGAACTTTGTCTATACCTCCTAGAGCACATTCTACTCGTAAAATAGGTGGTCTTTTTAGGTAACATTCCTTTAGCTGACATTTGCAAAGCAGCTTCATGGTCTACACCACACACATTTACTAAACACTATTGTGTGGATGAATTATCACGTCAACTAGCTAATGTAGGATAGGCAGTGCTAAGAATACTTTTACAGACAACTGCAACGCCCACTGGTTAGCCACTGCTTTGGGAGAGTACTGCTATCCAGTCAATGCAAAGCATGTGTATCTGCAGCACACATGCCTCAAACGGATTATGTTACTTACCATGTTAGCATCTGTTCTTGGCATGTAGAGCTGTATATTCACATGGGCCCTCCCTCCTTCCCGGACACCTATGGTCGTTGCAGTTATTATTCACATTGTACACTCATGAACATCTCTGTACTACACTTACTTACTCCATTCTTACCCTCTTGCGGGAAAACAATCTAACAATGGAGTCTATGACCATGTGCGCTATCACCGAAAGGAGGAGTCACCTTACCTCATGACTGGAAAAGACTTCTTCAACATCTGGACCCAACACTAGATGGCAGGAGTATGCAAAGCATGTGAATCTACAGCTCTACATGCCAAGAACAGATGGTTACAGGGTAAGTAAAATAATCCCTCCTGCTTTCTTTGTCTGTTGAAACTGTGGATGAAGAAGTAGAATGAACTTTCTTTGCAGCCAAGATAACAATTGAATCAGGAGGAGGATCGGACCGCAGGAATAATGGTGTCCTGCTCCAGAGGCTTATATTTTTTCTGAAGCCTAGATGGAGCTGCTTTGGCTGCGGCTGGTGTAAGGAAAAGTTCTATGGCTTGTTCTAATAAACCTGAAACTAGAGGTAGAAGGGGTCTTGATGCTGCACGTTGGTGAAGAGTATCAAAAATCACCAATGTAGCTGTTGATGGAGCAGACAATGAAATGTTCAGTTTTCTAGATCCTCGTACAAGCACCTCCTGAAACGTGTTGATGTCATCAATTGACAAAGCTCTCAGCTGGGGAGAATCCATCAATGTTGTGAGTATCTTCCAGTACTAGAGAAAGAGGTAAAATAAAATTACCTCCGTCTGGATCGTGACCTAGTTCTGAATCTGGACCTAGGGTGATATCTATGAGTGCACCTAGAAGAGCGTCTTGATGAGGACTGCTGAGAACGATGATGTTGATGTCTGAAAGTCACTCTTGTTGGCGATCTATGATGAGATCTGGACTGAGGAGGCCTGGATCTCTGATGGGAAGCTGAAGGCCTCGTCGGAGAAGGAGTTCCCAAAGGTGCCTCTGTCTGACGAAGAGGTGGAGGCGAAGTACGTGATGTAGGCGCTGAAGGAGCTAGTGGAGGAGGTAGTGGTGAAGCCTGCGTAAAGTCCAGAATAAGGATGGCCACAATGGCAATTACGTCCTGGAATATCTGGAGTCAGAAGATGATGGCAACCTTCTTGGTCTCGATTGCCTGACCCTTTCTGCAGGTCTGGAATGCCTCAACGTTGCAGGTTTCTCGACGTCTATTTCCCCGCATGCCTCTACGTCAACAGACTTCTCGACGTCGAGCGTCTCCTGTGTCTCGGTGTCATGCAATTCTTTGTCAACCACCTGTGTCTCGATGTCGAATGTCGTCTCCTTCTTGACGTGAACTAAGTAGGCACCGTACCTTGTCTCAATGTCAACTTGGAACTACGTTGTTTTAGAGGATTTCCTCTCGTATCGAATCTCGCTATCCTTGAGTCTTCAGAGGAAGGTGGAGGAGCCTTGGTAAAGGACTGACCCGCTCCTCGTTCACGTGACATCCCACCTTCAGGCTGTGCCTCCTGCTTTCTGTGTCGCTTTTCAGACCCATGAAGATAAATCTTCTCTCTGTCCCCCAGGTTATGACCAACATTTCTGAGGTAAATGTTTAAAGGAAAATGCCAAAAAAGGCATAGAAAAAAGAACTGAACATTTCATTGCCTCCTCCGTAGAAGGCTACATCCTGCTAGGATTACAGGTAAGAAACCATTTCATGTGTCACTTGGTGCTAAGCACGGTTTGGCTGAAAATAAAAAAAGTTTACATTTCATGAAAATGCTTTGCCTCTTCTCCAGTCACATTCTGTGGTGGCAGTAGCATCTATATGATGATCAACATGACTGGTGTCTGTATGTTCAGTAACTGCCGATCAGCAGTGAAGCATGCCTCCGACATCGCTGCCCTCATCCTGAGCCAAAAAACTGACGTAGCTATCCTAACCGAGTCATGTCTCAATGAATCTTCATCACCCTACCTAGATTTACTGGTCCCGCCAAACTACTTCATTGTTAGGCTTGACAGACAAATTAAAAAAAGGGGGAGGCGTTGCCTGCATCTACCGCTCAGACCTCCTCGTCACTGAACTCCATTCTGACCCCACTGATTCCTGCGAATATCTCGCTCTCTCCATTGGTAATAACACTATTCGGTTTTGCAAACTGCATATCTTCTACCACCCCCCATTCAAGAATGACACTTTCATTGATCACCTCATGGAAATCATTACTGCTAAGGCTTCCCCCCACTCCAATGACATTTTCCTCGGTGACTTTAATCTGCACTGGAATGACCCCAAAGACCCCCAGGTCAACGCCGTCAAAGCCTTCCTTGTTGACCAATCACTCACTCAAGCCTGTACTCTACCAACTCACACGAAAGGTTCCACGCTGGATTGGATCATCGCAAAGCCATCGGCGGTCAGGCTTAACGCAATTGTCCCGTGCGACTGGTCAGACCACCATGCCATTACCTTCTTGATACCTGGCCAACTCATGAAGAGACCAGGGCAACCTGTGAAACCGAAATGCTGGCTCAGAGACATTAAGAGCCTCGACCTCGAGAAGCTGACTGCTCGCTGCGAGAATGACTTGCACCCCCCTCCAAATCTTTCCAATGTCAACGACCTCACAGAGCACTACAACTCGACTATGTCCAACATTATTGATGATCTTGCCCCGTTAAAGCTAAAAAGATCCCTAATCAAAGACAGAAACCCCTGGTTCAACGGACCCCTCAATAACGAAAAGAGAGCTCTCCGGCTAACAGAAACTGGAGACTGCACCCCTCAGCCTCCCATCTAAAACTTCTCCGTCAGACCAGAAACTCATATAACAGAAACATCCTCCAATCCAAAAAAGAGTTCTTCAGATCCGAACTGGATAACGCTAAAAACAGACCCGCAAGCTCTTTGAAATGGTCAAACTCCAATCAAACAAACTAGCCAAAACCTCCAAAGAAACTACAAAATCCCTAATAACCTGTGAGGAGTTCTCCTCCTTCTTTACAGCCAAAATTAACTCCCTAGGAAACGAACTTAATGCTGCCTCAAACTTTCCACCTCCTCCTGCCGGGACCCATCTCTCTCCTCATCCACCCCTGGTAACACCCAAAAACCAAGCTCACTGGTCCAACTTCAAAGCTTATGACGACCTCTCCATCTCGAAAATTCTATCCTCCTTATAACCGAATAGCCACTTCAATGACCCACTCTGCCTGGCAGCGACCTCCCCATTCATCATTCCCATTTGGACCACAATCATCAACGCCTCCCTTCTTCAAGGCTCCATACCTGACTCCCTAAAAACCGGGCAAGTCATCCCCATCCTAAAAAAACCCACTCTGAATCCTGCTATTCCAGACAGCTTCAGACCTATATCCAATATTCCTCTCCTTGCTAAAGTGCTGGAGAAATGTGTGCAACTTCAACTGAGCCAACACATCGCTAATTTCAACCTATTAGACGAATTCCAATCTGGTTTCAGGCCTGGGCACAGCACCGAAACAACTATTCTTCACATTGTAGACAATGCTCTTCAAGCCCTTGACCAAGGCAAAACCTGTCTCTTAATCCTACTGGATTTATCCTCGCTTATTGGTGTGTCGGAACGAGTACCCAAAATAACTTAATTGTTGGAGTCAAATCCAATTTTTTCTGTTGTGCTTCGTGACAAAGAGAGAACATTTATAGCCAACACGTGTTTCGCCCCTTCACATTGGCCATCTGGCCTGGGGCTTCCTCAGGGCTATACATGGTGATGCATGGGTAGTGAGTAAACGCAATATGTGAATAAATGGTAGAGATAATAGACATACATGAGGTGGGTGAGTGATTTACATGAAGTGCAAGAGGGTAGTAAGAAGATCAGAGCAAGTGTGAAGGGAAAGTAGAAAGCGAGGGAAGGTGAAAGAGGAAAGGAATCCCGGAAAGGCGAGTGGGGAGTGCATGGAAAGGAGGGTGGCGGAAGGGGGGGGGGGTTGGGATGGAGAAAAAGAGGGACAATATGATGGGGGAGTGAGCCGTGTGGGTGGAGAGTGCAGAGTAAAGATGCAAGTGAGAAAAGGAGCAGAAAGAAGTCAGGAGATAGGCATGAGAGAGGTACGTGCAACAGCGTTTTTAGAAGACAAACATTAATATGTTAAGCGGAATCGGTAAGTACAGTACATATGGTGCGTGCCGGCATGGCAGCAGCCATAGATAACATAGTGTCATGAGCATAAAAGAACATGGCAGTAAAAAGGGGAGAAAAGAACAATGTGGAGACAAGGGAAGGCATACCAAGTAAAATACAATAATGCAGGGTTTAGCAAGATAAACAAATAGCATGGCATGGATGGAGTGTCACATCACAAGGATCATAGGCAGAGCATAAGGAAAATATCATTTTACATTGTTAATGCATGAAGGAGCATATTACATACGCGATGCAGAGATACAAGGTAAAGGTTCCAGGGAGAGACACTTGGATCAGGGGAAATACACAGCGGTACATTAGCATGCATGGGTCATGGTGCGCAATACAAGAAGGCTGGGCCGGTTCCTTAGTCCTAACAGGTTTAGCTGGCGTTTATCCGGCCTGAGGCGCTAGGGATACATTATGTTCCCGTGATGACACTATAGATCTGAAAGAGACACGTTAGTGATAGATTCCTTACCTTAGAATATCCCCAGGCGTCAGGCTGGATCCGGAAAGTTTTGCGTAGCAGTACCCTTTGCGCGCCGGTAGGCGGCGTCGTGCGGCTCCGCGTCCGTCGCCGGCGTCGTGATCGCCGGGATGACGTCGCGGGCAGTACTTAGGCGCCGCCCTGCGCGCTGACGCCAGTTCTTCTTTTTCCGCGCCAGCAAGCGCAGATCCGGGAAGAGCAGTGCCCTGGTCAATTTTTGACCATACTTTTTGGTGATTTTTTCACTGTTTTTTCCAACTTTAAGGTGTCGTAGGGATGCCCGGCTTCAAGCGATGCGGCGCCTGTGCGCGGATGATGTCCGTCACCGACCCGCATTGGGAGTGTCTCTTCTGCCTCGGCCGAGGCCACGACACCGAGTCTTGTCCCGAATGCCAGGCCCTCAACCCGAAAGCTTTGCGAGAGCGGTCTCGAAAGCTCCTCGAGGCCCGGCATTCGGCTCCACGGAGGCCCCGGTCGCGTGAGAGGTCCAGGGGTCGCTCGCGGAGTGCACACCGGTCGTCGGCGTCGAAGTCTTCTTCGTCCGGTAAGTCTAAGCACAAGAAGTCCAAGAAGCATCGTCGCTCTTGGACTTCGCCTCGCCGGTCTCGCGACTCGGCTGAGGCCCCTCCCGGCACCGTCCCCGCGGCCCCGGACTTGCCTGTGGAGTCGCCCCCGCCCTTCCCGGGTTCGGGGGCGGATCCGGCCAAGGTACAAGAGTTACTGTCGGCCATGGCCCGCCTCTTCGGGCCTTCAGGCCCCTCCGGTGCGCCTTCGGGCCCCGCGGGCCCTGATGGGGTTGCTCCGGCGTCGCCGGCGGCTCCGGCCCCGGCGTCGCCCGTGCCTCCAGCCTCGATCCCGGCTCCGGCTCCGGCCTCGATCCCGGCTCCACAACCCCCATCGACGCCGGTCGACCTCACGACACCTCCGCCGGCGCCGATGTCTCCGGTAGCCGTTCTCGACGCCGCCCTGGGCTCCGGGCGGCGTCGTCCCCCAGTTCCTTCCGGCCCGGACATGGACCCGGAGCGACGTCACTCGACCGCCGGCTCCGGCGCCGATGGGACCTTGGGTCCCAAATGTCCCTCCTCCTCCTTATTTTGCACCAGAGGAGGACCAGGAGGACTGGGAGGGGTCTGATGACCCTCTGACGCGCAACTGTCAGTATGATGAGGACTGGACAGAGAGTCTAGGGGAGGCCAGTGGTCTGGATACTTCCCCTGACACTGGCATGCTGTCTCCTCCCGTGGCTACGGAGGAGGGGGCCAATTTTGGTACGGTGTTGCGTAGGGCTGCTGGGGCCTTACATCTCCAGCTCCCTACTTTGACGGTCAAGCCTAACATCTTGACAGAGGTGCTTCAGCCGGCAGCCTCCTCTGCGGAGACTGTGCTGCCGTTTAACGACGCCCTCACTGACGTTCTTTGGGCGCCTGGTCCAAGCCCAACACAGGGGCTCCTGTGGATCGGAACGTGTCACGACGCCATCGCCCGCTCCGGGCGACCCCTGTTTCTTTCTGTCCACCCCACTCCTGAGAGCTTGGTTGTCCAAGCCTCCGCTTCCCAAACCGCCTTCCCTACCGCTCCTCCGGATAGGGAATCCAAACGCCTGGATCAGTTTGGGAAGAAAGGTTTTTCTTCCTCCAGTGCTGGCTTGCGGTCCGTTAACACCGCTTGTCTTTTGGGCCGATATACCCACTCCCTGTGGGATTCGGTGGCGGATGTTTTGCCCCAGTGCCCTGAGGAGGTCCAGGCACTGCTTTCCCGCGCCATTGCGGAAGGAAGGGATGCGGCCAAATACACTATCCGTTGTGGCCTTGACACCGCCGACTCGCTGGGCAGGTCAATTGCAACGACGGTGGCGCTCCGACGCCACGCCTGGCTGAGAACCACTGGTTTTTCAGGGGATGTCCAGAATACTCTCATGGACATGCCCTTTGATGGAGTCGTTCTTTTGGGTCCAAAGCAGACCATGCGTTGGAGCGCTTTAAGGACTCACGGGCTACTGCCAAGTCCCTGGGCCTTTCTGCTACACGCCCTCCGCTGCCTTCTGCTTTTCGCCCCTATCGTGGCCACGGTAGGGGCGCCCCTTCACGTCAGCAGCCCAGCCACCGGCCCGCGCTGCAGGCGTCTTCGCGTGGCCGAGGACGTGATTCCGCCGTGGCGGATCGGGCAACCAGCGTGCGGGTCAGGCCACCACCTCCAACCCGTCCGCGGCCTCCAAGCCCTCCTAGTCCCTCCTTTCAGGTGCACGGCACGCCAGTAGGGGGCAGGGTCCGCCATCACCTTCCCCACTGGCGCACCATCACCTCGGACAGGTGGGTCTTGGACATTGTCCGAAGGGGCTACTCCCTCCCCTTCGAGACCACCCCCAGCCATGCCACCTCAATTCCACCGCATGTCAGGGGATCACTTGGTGCTTCTACAGAAGGAAGTCACGGCCCTCTTGACCAAGAGGGCCATCGAGCATGTTCCGACCCCAGAAGTAGGGCGTGGTTGCTACTCCCACTACTTTCTGGTGCCCAAAAGGACAAGGAGGACATGCGTCCTATCTTGGACCTCCGGAACGTCAATCGCTTCCTCCGGAAGGAGAAGTTCAAGATGCTCACCCTAGCTCAGGTCTTGACTGCCCTCGACCCTGGAGACTGGCTGGTAGCGTTGGACTTGCAGGACGCTTATTTCCACATCCCCGTCCTGCCGGCCCACCGGCGTTACCTAAGGTTCACGGTAGGCCTCGAGCACTTTCAGTTCACCGTGCTCCCCTTTGGCCTTACCAGTGCCCCTCCGGTGTTCACGAAAGTGTTGGCGGTGGTCGCAGCTCATCTGCGCCGGGCAGGGGTTTCAGTCTTCCCCTACCTCAACGACTGGCTGCTGAAGGCGGGCTCGTCCCAGGCAGTCGTCTCCCACCTCCAGACTACGGCCGAACTCCTGCACTCGCTGGGGTTCTCCATCAATGTGCCGAAGTCTCATCTAATTCCTTCTCCACAGCTCCTTTTCATCGGAGCAGTTCTGGACACGACGCAGTTTCGGGCCTATCCTCCCGAACGGCGAGTCCGGGATATTCAGGCTATGATTCCGATCTTTCGGCCTTTATCCTGGGTTTCGGCACGGATGACCCTGAGGCTGCTGGGCCTCATGGCCTCCTGCATCCTGCTGGTCAATCATGCCAGATGGCATATGCGGGCTCTGCAGTGGGACCTGAAGTTCCAGTGGGCGCAGCACCAGGGCAACCTGTCCGATCACGTCCAGATCTCGGAGGGGACTGCAACACAGTTGCAGTGGTGGCTCTCGAACCGGCAATGGGTCATGGGCAGATCCCTCTCCCTTCCCCAGCCAGAGCATACAGTTGTGACGGACGCGTCCCTTCTGGGATGGGGCGGTCACATGGGAGAGGCGGAGATCAGAGGCCTCTGGTCTCCGGCGGAGTCCCGGCTCCATATCAACCTTCTGGAGCTCCGGGCGATCCGGCTTGCACTCAAGGCATTCCTTCCCTCTGTCAAAGGGAAGGTAGTGCAGGTGTTCACAGACAACACCATCGCCATGTGGTACTGCAACAAACAGGGCGGGGTGGGGTCTTGGACCCTTTGTCAGGAGGCTCTGCGCCTCTGGACATGGCTGGAACATCAGGGCATGTTCCTGATGGTTCAACACCTGGCAGGTTCTCTGAACGCCAGGGCGGACGAACTCCAGCCGCAGGTGCATGATGGATCACGAATGGCGTCTTCACTCGGAAGTGGCGCAAGGACTCTTTCTACAGTGGGGAGAGCCTTGGTTAGATCTATTCGCCACCGAAGAGAACGCGCAATGTCATCAGTTCTGCGCGTTGGAATTTCCAAGGCGGCACTCGGCTCGGCGACGCTTTCGCCGCGAGTGGAGTTGCGGTCTGTTGTACGCCTTTCCGCCTATACCACTTCTACCCAGAGTGTTGAAGAAGATTCGGCACGACCGGGCCCTAGTCATTCTTGTGGCTCCGGACTGGGCTCGAAGAGTTTGGTATCCAGAGCTACTCAATATGAGCATAGATCCCCCGATCCGTCTGCCTCTTCGGGAGGATCTTCTGTCGCAGCAGCAGGGGACGGTCCTCCACCCGAACCTGTCCAGTCTACACCTGCTTGCGTGGAGATTGAGCGGCGGCAGTTGATTCCTTTCCACTTGCCTCCCGAAGTTTGTGATGTGATTCTGGCAGCCAGGCGTCCCTCCACTAAGGTGGTATACGCCTGCAGGTGGAACAAATTTGTGGCATGGTGCACAGCAAAGGCTGTGGATCCCCTTTCTGCCCCTCTTTCTGAGGTCCTTCTGTTCCTTCTCTCTCTGGCCCAACAGGGTTCTGCCCTGGGTACCATCAAGGGTTATCTTTGTGCTGTCTCGGCCTTCCTCAGGCTCCCTGATTAGCCCTCCCTTTTCAAGTCCCCTGTTGTTAACAGGTTCTTAAAAGGCATTACTCACCTCTTCCCTCCTGTTCCGTTTGTAATGCCTCAGTGGGACTTGAACTTGGTTCTTACCTTTTAATGTGCGCTCCCTTTGAGCCTCTGCATAACTGTCCTCTTCGTCTTCTGACTCTGAAGACTGCCTTTCTGGTGGCCATCACCTCCGCTCGGCGGGTGAGTGAGCTCCAGGCTCTATCTTGCAAACCTCCCTTTCTGTCTGTTCATCCAGACAAGGTTGTTCTTCGGACGCGTCCGTCCTTCTTGCCAAAGGTGGTTACTGCTTTCCACATTGGGCAGACCATCACTTTGCCCACCTTCTTTCCGCCTCCGCATCCTTCCAGAGAGGAAGAGAGGCTCCACCGTCTGGACCCAAAACGTGCGCTCTCCTTCTATATCGACCGCACAAAACACTTCCGGGTGGATGACCAGCTCTTTGTTGGCTACGTGGGCGCCAAAAAAGGTCGGGCGGTGCACAAGAGGACCGTCTCCCGCTGGGTTACCTTGTGCATCAGGACCTGCTATTCTTTCGCCAAGAAGGAGCCTCCTGTTGGGCTGCGTGCCCATTCCACCAGGGCAACGGCTGCTACCACGGCCTTGGGCCGCGGTGTTCCGCTGCCGGTTATCTGTCAGGCAGCTACGTGGGCCTCGCTGCACACGTTTACTAAGCATTACTGCCTTGACAGTCAGGTCCGGAGGGACGGCTTCTTTGGCCGTTCTGTCCTCCAGGACTTCCTTGTCTGATCTTTGTTCGCAGACCCACCACCGGGGTTGGTATTGCTGGGGTATCTATTCTAAGGTAAGGAATCTATCACTAACGTGTCTCTTTCAGATGCACAAGTTACTAACTTGTGTAACGATATATCTGTAAGAGACAGTAGTTAGTGATAGATTCCTTACCGCCCACCCATCCTCCCCGTTCTGCGAACTGATTTCTAGGGTTAAGGACATCCCTTTCAGGGCCCTAGTATTTTTCAGACACCTGTGTCAGCTTCTTGCATGGCTCTGCGTTCCTGGCGCGGAAAGTCGTGTACAGAACTGACGTCCAGCGCGCAGGGGCGGCGCCTAAGTACTGCCCGCGACGTCATCCCGGCGATCACGACGCCGACGACGGACGCGGAGCCGCACGACGCCGCCTACCGACGCGCAAGGGTACTGCTACGCAAAACTTTCCGGATCCAGCCTGACGCCTGGGGATATTCTAAGGTAAGGAATCTATCACTAACTACTGTCTCTTACAGATATATCGTTACACAAGTTAGTAACTTGTGCATTAGGCCTCTGTGGGTGCTCAAATATGACCGTGAAGTGAAAAGGCCTGTCAGGAATGGATAGGAAGAGTAACGGTGTCCGCGTCATGTGGACTAGTGCGGGAGACATTAAATAGTAAACGCAGTGCGTGAGGGGAAATGAGCAATTACTGCGCTGGCTTCCCTAAAGAGCTGCTTACCGTTATGTAGTTAACAACTTGGGTAGGTCCTTTCCCAGTCGGCCGGAATGCGGCAGAACTAGAGGGTGGAGGTGGGGGGAGAGAAGATGCGCTCAAGTCAGCTTCATGGGGAAGCGGTAGAGGTTATAGAGCGATCCCGGACTCAGTACCGAGCAAGCCTCTACGGGGGTCAGAATCAGTCCCCTGAATGGGTAGCACACGTTGTCACTTACTGGTCGTGCGGCGAGAAAAAACTGCAGTAATACGTGGTGATCCGTCGGCATGGGCAACGGACCCTGGGGGCAGTGCGCTATATAGAGCATGCGCGCATATTGTAATACCTCTGATGCCGGGTCAAAGGGTAAAATGCAGAGACTAAGTGCCATCTTGGAATGGGGTAGGTTCATGTAACAGGAACTAAAATGATTAAGAGGTGATTGGAACAGGAATCAGAAAATGATCGTTCTAAAGGAGGGAGTACTTGTGAGCCGCAAGGGACACGAAAAGGGACACATTGGTGGCGTCACAGATTTTAGTCATATGGTGATTAAAAAAGAATAAGGTTTTTGATCAGAAGTTTTAAATAGAAAGGTGGTGCAGAAGGTATCAGGTGATACCCGGTAAAGAAATATATATGCAGACACCAGAAACATCTGTGAATCTCCGTTAGCAGACCGTAGGGTAAATAGAAGGACCCTATGGACACGTATATCCCATAAAGGGAGAGGTGGGATGTACCTGACAACGATCGATAAAAGACTAGTGGGGATAAGCTCTATTGATCGGAAGCTGGGATACGGGCGAAGGGCCCTGGTGGCAGAGAGAGGCCCTGGAGCCCAAAGTGGTCCTGATAAGTACGGATATGGACATGATATGGGACCTTGCGCTGGATAATGGGAGGTGCCTAGTAGGTGAGGTGAGGGTGAGATAAAAGGGGAATAAACCTAGTACATGCATAGATCATTCAGTACCGTACGTAGTAGGTTAAGTAAGGTTACAAAAATGGGCATCATATGAGAAACCGGGATTGTAGTTTAGTCATCTCCCAGCCACACATGCATCTCAGCATCTTTGTTGAGACCAAGTTTCACAGTGTTGTACTGGAGTATAAGTTCACTCTCTCTCCTACGTAGTCTGAGGATTTATCCTCAGCATTTGACACAGTCAACCACGAGAAACTACTTGAACGCCTCGAACACAGGATGGGAATAGGAGGTACTGTCATCAAATGGTTTGGTTCCTTCCTCCGGAACCGCTCCCAGAGATTCTTAGTTAACAGCAACCTATCTGCTCCCTCTCCGATAACAATCGGTGTCTCTCAAGGCTCAACTCTGTCCCCTACCCTCTTCAATCTCTACCTCGAACCCCTAGCTGAAATACTCCGCACTGCGAACATTTCCTTCCACATGTACGCCGACGATACCCAGATCTACATCAAAATCTCATCCCTAGAGGAGATTAAATGTTTGAATGAGGCTCTGAAGTTAACGGTTCAATGGCTCGTCAGCAACCAGCTCAAGCTGAATGCACAAAAAACAGAGTTCCTTCTCATCTCCCCCCTAAAAACACTACTGACATCCTGGAATGGACCAACTCGATCACATCACTTAATTGCACACCGTCCATAGTGGAATCTGCCAAATCTCTCGGCATAACCCTGGACAGTCAGCTGAATATGCGTGACCACATCAACTCGATGGCCAAAACTGCCAGGTTCCACCTGAGCTATTTAAGAAAACTAAAACCCTTCCTTGAAGCTGCAGACCTAAAAAACGCAGTCCAGGCGTTGGTTATCTCCAGGATTGAATACGGCTGCTCAACCCTATCAGGCCTACCCAAGATCTCCACTGCCCCCCTGAAAGCCTGCCTCAACGGCGCAGCAAGACTCTTAACAGGCTCAAAAAAATTTGACCACATCTCCCCGCATCTGAAGGCGTTGAACTGGCTCCCCTTTGAAGCCAGAGTCAAGCTCAAACTGGCTTGTATCATGCACAAAGCACTATACACGAATTCCCCTGCATATCTTGCCAAGAAACTCCTGGTATCCGGGGGAATCAGAAACTCCCGGTCCGCCAGAGACCTTGTGCTCCAGCCACTCCGCTTCCGTAAGGATAAAACCTATAACCGTGCCTTCTCTGGGGCCGCACCCAGAACCTGGAACTCGCTGCCATCCTCCATCAGAAGAATCCCTTCTCTGTCAACCTTCAAGAAGGAAGCTAAAACATTCCTAATGAGCAAATTCCTCCCTTAATTTTCTTTCACCGTGTACTCTGCTCCGCGGCAGTGCTCTGGTTATTCTGAAATATCTCTTATCTGCTTGGTTGCTCCTATTCTCTGTACTGATTCATTATTCCTGCATATGTAATTGTGGTCTCTCTCTGCATATCGCTGACGCGTCACCCCACATATGTAATTGCTGGCTAACATTGCATTTTGCTGACTTGTCGCCCCCCTGATTATTGTATATACCCTGATTATGTCCTAATGTAGTCACTTCCCTCTATCCCTATCCGTGTTTTTTGCTTTTTTGCCTGGGTCAAACCTGTATGCAACGTGTTTTCCCTGTAAAGCGCTCTGATACCCTAACGGGTCACGTTTGCACTCTATAAAACTTTAAATAAATAAAATGCAGGCAAGGAGTAAATTAAATTGCAGTGACTCCAATAGCACCTCTTGGGGATCACAGCAGCTAATGCTGCAGTTCTGCTAGAGACCTGTGAAAAAAGGACAGTGAGAGAAATGGCAACATTAATCATTCTTGCAAGAATCAGACAGCATGAACCTAAGGAAGTACTTTAGGACAGAAGACTTGATGCTGAGTATACACTGAGAACATCCCTTGAGGTAGTGAATTTTGGTTTGTGTCGCAGTCAGGTTTTGTGGGCACAGGTTACAGTGTGGAGCTTTTAGGCCAGTGGTCTAGGCGTTTATTGATTGCATGCTTTTGAACAGTAAAGATCTTTCTGCAAGGATGTAGATGATAAAGTCTAACATGACAATGCCAACACCATAGATGTTATCGCCCAAACAAGACCTAACACCTTTCTTACCTTGAGAGGAAATGTTTCCGTAACAATCGTTTAATTGAACAGTTATTTGCAGTAATTCTATCTGCAGTCATCTTATGCATAGTCGCATGCTTAATGAGACAGGGCGGCAGAGTTTACATTCAGCACAGTAGTCGAGTGGTGCGGCAAAAACTTGCCTGACTTGATACCAGTTCCACAGGACCGTTTCCAGGAGAGATGACAGAGTGTGAACTTGCATATTAGGGCCAGTAATGGCATCATTAGTGTCATACCAGCAATGCTGAAACATTCTGCCATTGGTTACATATTTGAATCCATAGCCAAGCCACCTTTTACAACCTCCCAGTCAACCCACAATATAAGCAAAATAAATACTTTTCTATTATCTGAATGTCTAATCAGAAAATAAGTTTGTTGCAAATCCGGTCACCAAGAATAAAATCTGTTATTGTTTGTATTTGGGTCTCCTGACCATTACAGAGCAAAGATAATTCATCAAATTAATTTGGGATTTGGATATGGACTTCTGTTATTGAAAACCTCCACCCAGAAGATAGTTAGGGTTCTTTGTGCACAAATTCCTACTTTCATATCCCCAGTAGATTGAAATGTCAGTACTTACTACTGGGATATCACCCTGCATGTTAACCAAATGCTTAACTCCAGTAGGAACACACCATTGCAGACAGGGGCTGCAGGTAACATTGACTGATTAAAAACTGCAACTAAAAGCCATTCAGAAGTAGCTGTTCAAGTCTGCCTAATGTTTCATTTGAGAAATTATGACTGGCAGCAAATGTTTTTCAGTCCAGTGTACACCCATTGACTTGTTGCCTTCATGCATGCTGGTTTTTCTGTTTATCTGCAGATTATGAATGAGGGCACTCCACATTGAACTCCAGTAGATTATTCCATGCGATACTGGGAAGATAAGCTGCTGCTAGCGATTTTAAAGAAGCTCTCAGGTGATAGAGTAACCACTAGACTTTTTTCTAGGACATGCCCTTTAGCACCGACAACCAAACCAGTGGTGCATTTGCTCCTTTTAATGCCTGGTGAACCCGCAAGGGCAGTGTTCAGCCACAGGTCTTTGGACACTAAAGCAATAACACCTTGATTGTAAGTGTGCTGGAACTACAGTTAAGCAAGCGATCAAAAATGTCCTACCCCCACCAAAACAGTATCCATTAGGATGAAGAAAACGTGCACAGGATTCCCCCTCCTCTTTGAAGAAGCACAGGAACTAAGATAATCGACTGTCAAACTTTAAATCAAAGTTTAGGCAGAATAATAACCATATATACACAAGAAAACGTGCAGTTTAATTCCACAGAAGAGTAAAATGCAGGAACTGGGCTGGATTAACAAATGGAGCCTTCTTTACTTCAATGATGGGGCACCACATTGATCTGTCTACAAGCAGCATAAACATAAAATTGCCGATTCGCCTCTGGATTTCTAAAGGGGAGCTTGATGAGTGAATTATTTTAAGTCTGCTGGTACAAAGTAGATATTTGGTACCTATTGCCAAGACCCAGGCTATTACTGTATCTTCCCTGTCTGACCTCCTCCGGAATACAGCATATTTCTACGACTGCTCCCTGAAAAGAAGGTTAAACATTTTAACAAACAAGACCTAAAAATGCTGTTCTCTCATCTTGTAGTGTTTCATAATTTATCTAATAATATTTTCAATTACTGCAATAACCTCATAAATATTATAGTCAAGCTGTTGTGGGACGCCTCACAAACATTTCAGATTATCTTTTCTTTTCTCATTTTTACTCCTCATCACTGACTAATGCAGTTAAGGGCTCAGCTAGGGCATAAGGGTTAAGAGCAAAAATAAAAAACAAGTCTTCTTTGAATGACAATCTTAAATGAAAATTCCGGCAAGCATTTTACGGCATCACCATGTTGTATAACTTTAGTTTGGAGTTGGTGTGTCAAAATGCCCAGACATGTAATAACAGTAACTTATAGCAATAACTTGAATCAACTGATAGTAGTGGGCTCTTTGTTCCGTCTTGCTATGAAGAAAATGAGACAGTGTAACATTTGATGACTTGAAATTTTCATATGGGCTGGCATTTATACTGTTCTTTGTTGTTCAGCCTTTCCAGACCCATCTTCTCACGCCTGGCCTCTGACCCTGCTACCTCATTCATTTCAAATTTTTATTCATATCATATTTTGTTCTTCCTCATTCCTGGGGCTCTCTAAAGGTTTTGTCACAGGGGCCTGGGACAGGCCTCTACATATTCCTGGTATCTCCTCCCCATCCAATGGTATATTGTTGGATCTGGTCCATATTGTGACCTCTCCTTTCTATCTATTGCATGGAGGGCCATCTCATGCCCTTCACTGCATAACAATGGCTGTTTTGCTTTGGGTCACCCTCTGCTTTGCCGTAGCCAAACGAAACATAGCTAGATTTTGGAGGGCAAACTCCGCCCCGACTTTGCGTGAGTGAAAGTCTGACATGGATTGGTGCATGCAGGCAGAGAAGGTGGTCTGTGAGGGGAGGGGATGTCCACACAAATGGACAAAGATATGGGGAAGATGGAATGAGAGCAGGGGGATGTTGTGTGCACCTATTGCGAGAATTGACCCAAGTGGGGTGGAGTGACGGGGGCAATATATATGGCCTTGGAATATATAGGCAATGGAAGTTTTATACCTTGGACAATAGAAGATTTTTGAAAAACTCCTCTGTCATGAACTTTATCGTAATGCTTTGTATACTGATGGTTGCTGTCATTGCTGTACTGTACGTTATCAGTGCAGTAAAAGGAATTGTAAAAAAAAAAAAACAACAATGGCTGTTTTGGGTAGTATGAGAGTCCGGCCCAGGAGTCTATTTTCCTACTCTGCTTTCTAGCTGGGAATGTGAAAAAATGGATGCAGTGGGGAAAATTGTTTTCTCCACAGGAAGTTTGGCGCTCAGTGCCATGTAAGCCATCTGCTTGCTGGCCAGATGCACCCATTTGCTATGAGAGATGGCGCAGATAGTGGTGCCGAACCTCCCGGGCACTTAAAATACAACTTCACAGAGGTAGTCTGGGCAGACAGAGGTCAGCGAAATATATTCTCAGAGCAGGCCTGGACACCGTATATTCAGTGGCCAGTGCCATGGGGTCTTCTGTTGCACTGAGGAGACTCACCTGGCTTTGATCAGTAGGTTTCTCCAGTTTTTGCCGAAATGTCAGAGGATTGTGCTAGTATTCTTTCCTGAGAAGTGATGGTGGTGTTAGCAAGGGGCACGGTTGAAGTTGTCACCAAGACAAAAAGGGATATGGGATACTACTCCCAGTACTTCCTGGACCAGAGAAGAACAGGTGATTGATAACTATTTTGGGCCTCATGCTGATGAATATCCTTGGGACTCTAAGGATTGGATGGTGTCCTTGGACTTGCAGGATGCATACTTCCATGTGCTGATTCTGCAGTACCACAGGAGGTATGTCTGTTCTGTGGTGGGGTCAGAACAGTTTCGATTCACTGTCCTGTCGTTCAGCCTTACCTCAGACCCTCAGGGTTCACAAAGGTCATGTCGGTGGTTGTGGTCCATCTTAGCTGGCCAAGGAGTAACATGTTCCTGTACCTTGGTGACTGGCTCTTGAAGGGCAGGCTTGCCTCAACTGTTTGTTACTCATCTGCAGACTGCAGTATCATTGCCCACCGTGGCTGTGATTTTTTTTTTACAGCAGCAAACTGAAATCCCATCTTTGATTTGTGCTGAGGATTTCATCCTGGACTCCGTAGCTTTGAAGGTCTTTCCGTCCTTGCAACTAACCTGAGACTTTCAAGCTATAACCCTAATTTTTCGGATGAAAGCACTTGTTCTGGCCCTACTTCTGGGCCTCCTGGGGTTGGACATCCTGCTGGTACCTTACGACCCCCAGCACATGCTGGCCCTTTAGCGCAGGCTTCAATTTTGTTGGGCACAGCACTGGAAGATGCCTTTTGGACAGCATCCGCATATTGAACTACGTGACGTGGGACCTTCCATGGTGGAAACCTCTTGCTAGTCTCACTTGCAGCAAACATTTTCCTTAATCTCTCCAGTCATGACGGATGAGTCCTCTCAAGCTGCAGCAGTCACCTGATTCACATAGAGCTCAGGGAACTCTTGTCTCCGATGGAGCAGCTAATCACTCTGTCGTGTCCATGCACCATCCATCTGGCCCTCAAAGCTTTACTGCATTCCATCAAGGGTAGAGCCATCCAAATTTTAGTGAAACACATGACTGCCATCTGGTACTACACCAGTCAGTGTGAAGTGGGGTCCCTCTTGAGGCTCTGGGGCTGTAGCAGAGCAAATCTCCCCGACAATCAAGCCCCTAGCTGCTAGACTCATCCTAAGCCAGACAAACTCAGTAGGCATCATCTTGCTGATCGCGATTGGCATCTTCATCTGGACATAGCACAGGTTGTCTTCGGTCAGTGGGTCACACCCTCTGTGGACCTCTTCACTACATTGTGTCTGGCCAATTACGCCCTGGATTTGCCTTTTTAATGGTCCCTCTGAGACGCGTTCCAACTTCGCTGGGGCCCCTTCATCTCGTGGTTTTTTTTCCTCAGCCGCTGATCATAAAATCCCTGAAGAAAGTCAGACAGGAACTGGCACATCTCATTCTGGCAACTCTGGGTTGAGCGAAGATAGTTTGGTACTTGAACTCATAAGTCTGAGCACATGCCATCCTCTTTGACTACCGGTTCAGGAGGATCTGCTGTCCCAGCAGCATGGCAGAGATTTTCATCCAAACCTCCACAATCTACACGTTCACATGATGGCAGAGTTCCTTCCAGGAGTGGATAACGATCTTGTAGACTTGCTCAGCAGGATGACCCAACATGTGTACGAGTGGGAACACCAACCAACAAGTCCCCCACAGCAACTTTTACCACTGGAGCACCCCACAAATAGACCTCTTGGCACCTCTGAAAACACAAAATGCCCAAGCTTCACCTCCAGGTACCCACAACCACGGTCCCTGGGCAACGCACTACGGATTAACTGGTCAGGGATATTTGCTTACGCTTTTCTGCCTCAACGACTCCTTCCATTCATAGTACAGAAGATGCGACAAACATCTCGGACTCTCATCCTCGTAGCCCCGACCTGGGCTAGACTGCCCTGAAACTCAGCACTCATCGAAATGTTTATCAGTCCCCAGAAGAAGTTCCTTAACAGGCCGGACCTTCTCACCAGAAACCAAGGCCAGATCAGGCACCTAGATTGCAAGCAACTCAATGTAGCGATCTGGCACCTGAGGTCCTAGAATTCAGTTAGCTGAGACTCCCTTGCGCGAGGCTCATAGACCAACTACACAAGCTTGTTATGCAGGCAAATGGAAGAGATTTTCCTCTACTGCATTTCTAGGTACCTGGACCCCTTTAAATACGAAGTCCAGGATATATGATATTTACTTCTTCTCCAGGCCTCGCATACACTTCCATTCGCCTCCATTTAGCAGCTTATTACCTGCAGAATAGAGAGCACTCCTCCCTCCTTTGCATACCATTGGTTAAGGCCTTTATGGAGGGTCTCATACAGGTCATCCCTCCCAGAGGACACCCATACCCCCCTGCCTGGTGTAGAACCTTGATGTAGTCCTCACCAGACTCATGGAGCCCCCTTTTGAACCCTCCACTCTTGGCCTCTCCAGTCCCTTTCCTGGAAAGTGACTTTATTAGTGGTAGTTACCTCTCTCCCGAGCATTAGAGAACTCCAGGCACTCACATTACAAGAACCTTTCATTCAGGTGTCTTGAGGAAAGGTTAGTACTCGGAACCAAGATGATATCCCCTTTCCACCTTAATCAGATAATAGAACTTCCAGTCTTTTTTCCCCGACCAGACTCAGTAGCAGAGTGAACACTGCACACTCTATACATTAAACCTGCTCTCATGAATTAAATTGACAGGACTAAGCTGTTGTATTCCTCTTAGGGTGTCCATAACAGGCTTTCCAGTATCATGTCCTTATATAGGCACAATTCGCCCTGCCCTTATATAGGCATAAATTCCCAGGCCTTATTTAGGCATTAAACCGTGCACTCCAAATACAAGCATGGTCTCCGACATCCGTCCACCCTAACGTCACAACGAGTTCATGAAGAACAGACCCTTAGGCTTCGGGAGTTTCCCTAGCACAGGACTATTGATTTCTTCAAGGACTCATCTATTATGGATGAACCATAATACCTTAGGGGTTCATTCATGACGTCTTCTGCTGTCCGATTCACGTCAATGCTAACATTATGAGGTACCTCTCGGGTATAAATATATCTTCCCTAGCCCTTGTAAACTAAAGGAGACCTCGACTTCAGAGGAGCCCGTTTCCCGGCCTGACGCACTGAGAAGACGCTGTCATCCCTGCACGCAGAGAGTCCAGCTTCCAGTGATCTGACTTCCCTTGCGGGGTTTTGGAGTTCGAGTCTGGCAAAGAGATTCCTACCTCTCTCATTCTTCAGGTATGGAGCTGACAAGAACCTAGAGGGACTCTTGGCATACTAGGCATACTAGGCTTAACATACTCTTAGTATACCATAGTAAGGAATACTTCACCTACTTCATACCTCTCCCTACACCTAGGTAAGGTTAGGTACATTGGGGTAGAACTAGCTTAGAGACGCAGCGTATGAGTACTCGCATTTTTAGTCTGTTATTTATGTAAAGGCATATATACTAAAAGAGAATGCTATCGCAGTATTATTTATTTCTACTGCTCACACTGTACATTATTTAACTCGCATACTGTCTTGTGATCGTAACAGCACATTTTACTTACACCAGAAACAAGACTGTTCAATAAATCTTTTATTGAAACGCCCGTCTGTTCTTTCTGTATAACTTGGAGAAAACTAAGCATGCACGATTGAGCTGAGTGAAATAGTTATCTATTGTTTCCACGACTCTGGGACACGTTCTGATTCTAAAGGGAAACAAAGTGGTCATGTTTTGTGGCTGCCAGAAACTACTCCCTTCTTGTTTGTCAAGGAGTTTCTAGTGGCCTCTGAGCTAGCTGGCACAAGTAATTAAGTTTAATATACTCGATAGGGACATACTGACCTTAGTCCTATGTCAAACCTATAGGATATATTATTCCAATGCGCAGAGCCTATTAGGGAAATAGGAGCTACACTACATGGCGCCCAACGGTTTGGTAAGGCGGTAATTCAACGTTAGATACTGAGTAACTCAGCCGTGCTTTTTCTCTCAATGACCCCTACCCATATACTCCAAAAGACGTCTGGAGTGGGCAGGGTTAAGTATCCACCACGGCTACATAGGGAAACACCCTATATATTAGCTGTTTGGTTTGCTCAACGTTGAAGGATACAGTGTTCCAAAATATTGTGCACCTTATCTTTGTTTCCTTGAAACTTGTTCTACATTTTTCAAACAACAAAATGCCTGACTCCGACAATGAGACCAGAAACGGTGGAGCTGCGGCTGATCCAGCCCAAGCAGCAGCTTATAATATCACAGGTTTTATTGAAACCGAGGAGGGTGTTATAGACATCCCTCAAAACTTGAGAAGAGCCATCACTCTAAAACTCATAAAACATGGCCTACCACCAAGAGGAGGTAGAGCAGTTTTCGTGATAGAGGCACACGAATCCTTTCAGACAGAGGTATTCTATTCATGGGTAATATTTCCTGAATCAAATTCAGTAACGCACACGTTTCACTTCTACAAAGAAGATGATCCACCAGAGGAATACATTCCTTTCGAGGATATTGAAATTCCATTAACATACCAGGAACATCAGCTCTGGTTTAAAGGCGCCCTAAAACATCATAGAAACATTACCAGGCTCGGTCCACTAGGTAGACCAGGAGCAACATGGCCGATTCTAGCCGGCTACACACCTCATCCTGACATTGAAGAAATGTCAAACGAGGAACTACTTACTCAAATCACAGAGTTAATAAAAATTTACAGACAATTGGTCCAATATGTCATGCGTACTTTTACAGTCCAGCAACCATTAACAATTCCAAATCCAAATCCCCAACAGGGGAATACACTAAAAATTACACCACAGACTCTATACGCAGTCATGGGTAAAATGCCCACAAAACGTGAGCAAATTCCATTCTGGATAGCTCAAAAAATTACTCAAATCGAAGCAGTATTTCCAAATACTAGCCCGTATGAGAAACACAGAATACGAACAATCAGTTTACCGATGGGGATCACACCACAACTGGAAGACTGCACCACATGGGGCTCAGTCTTTGCTGCCATCTATACTAAAACACATGGCATTCCGTCAATTGCGGTAATACATGATGTCCTGAAACAAATTCAAAACGAATACGGGGCAGAGCCTGCTCTAAATTTAGGTATGAAGTTACTGAAAAATTTCGACCAGGTCTCAACAATAATATTATCTAATATTAAAGGGGAGGCAGCAGCAGTGGCGATCCGCCAAAAATTAAGGGAATTTGATGTTACAGAACATCAAACTGAGCTACCCAGAATAATTGAACAATCCTATGCAGAATTAGGCAGAGATAGTTTGGGTGGAAGACCAGTGAAGCCGAAGCTATCTGAAAGTCCTGAGAAGGACTCTATTAAACAAACGCCTACATCTTCTAAAAAGAAGTGGGAGACTAATAAATAAAATTCAAATGAGAAACGTTCTCAATCCCAAGGTAGGTCTCCTCAAAAGGAGCCCTCTGAAAGGAGGTATAACCTCAGGAATAGGGATAATTTGAGAAAACCTGACAGGTATCAAGATACTGATACACGTTCCTCTCGTCCCTTTCAGATCTCATCACAGACTTCGGAAAGAAGAGGACGGACAGAACATAGAGAAGAACGCGTGAAATCAAAAGACGACAAACACGCTCCATAAAATAAAACAAAACCTCAATTCTCCAAAAAGAAAGTAGCAGGTCTAAAGATCAGACATGCCGAGAATATTGAGAACACAACTCAAGAACGGAGAATGGGCTCAGACAGTGCAGCAGAAGTCACAATAGTTCGCCAGAACCTGAAGGAACTTCTGGAGATAGTGGACTTGAATGAGTACATTAAAGTAGAGACTGTAGACACCAGGGTTAGTACTCCCCAAAAGTTATATGAAATAACTCTCCGGATGGAGGGAGACAAACCTAGACAGGTGAAAGCCCTTTTTTGGGAAAGACTATCAAAGGGCTATGACATACTTCTAGCAGAAAAAGACTGGCCACCACAATTTGTCAGGGAGTGCCCACATGGCGAGGACATTATTATGCCTGCCTTCTCCAACCATATTCCAATTCACCTAAAATATACATATGCCAGGAAATGGGCAGTGGCCCAGGCCCCAGCATTATATAAAAATCATGTAGGATGGGATGAGGACTCACCTCACCATAAAATACATCTGAAACATGAACCAACTGCACAACGGCAGTACCCAATAAAGCAAGAAGCTAAAAAACAGGTCAGGGAGATCTTAGATCAACTTGAATATCAAGGGGTGATTGAAACATGCACCTCCTCAATAAACAATCCTTTGTTTCCTGTCTCCAAACCAGACAATACATATCGTCTAGTTTTGGACTACAGACACCTAAACACTTGTTCTAAAACTTTTGCAGTGCAAAATGCACATAGCACAGCATTAATGAATAACATTGTACGTAAAAAATATAAAACAACATTAGACATCTCAAATGGTTTCTTTTGTCAAAACATAGCACCTGAAAGCGGGTACTTAACAGCATTCTCCATAATGGGGACCCAGCGTCACTTTTGTCGACTCCCACAAGGGTTCAAGAACAGCCCAGGTTTATTCTCAGCGAGGGTAACGGAGTTACTACAAATTTATGACAATGAGGCATTGTCCTATGTCGATGACATTTATCTGACAGACGATGACCTGGACAAACACTTGAACAGGGTGAGCACCATTATACAGGGTTTTGCCTCTGAGGGCTACAATTTCAACTTTAAAAAGTCCAGAATTGCCCATCTCAATGTCCTATTTCTAGGATATGAGCTTTCAAGTGAAGGCAAGAGCTTGGCAGCTAACTTTTTAGAAAAGTGTGCGTTGCTCCAACCTCCAAAAACGCAAAAAAACTTACAATCCATCCTGGGTTTCCTAAATTTTGGAAGAACATACATTCTAAATTACGCAGAAAGGGTTAAACCTCTTTACGCGTTAATCAAACCTGATTTTTCAATCAAAAATTGGACACAAGAACACACTGAAATCTTGCGTTCAATACAGGCTAACATGTTAGCAACAAATCACTTACAAACACGCGCAAGTCAACGCAATTTGGTGATCCGAATAATTTCGGGTCAATGCGGATTCACATACCTAACCTTCAATGAGGGTGAGAAAATACCAATCGCATACAAATCTCATTTGTACACACAAGCGGAAATGCGCTTCAGTTCAACTGAAAAAATTCTAACAGCAGTTCAAACCGCTGTAGCAAAAGAAAGAGCCTTAGCCCAAGGGAAACGCATTATTGTTGTCACCCCAGTACCAGCTTTGGAAGCGGTCACTAAAGCAAGCATTCCAAATGCTAAAGCATTACATCCAAGATGGATACAATGGGTTAATTCTCTTGCTGCAACAGATGTTGAATATGTTTTTGATCCAGATTTAAAAACACAAGCATTCCTGCAATATGAACAAGAATGTCCTCTGCCTACTGAAATTCTGCCTCTCGATCAGTACGAATTCATAATTTACACTGACGGATCGGCACAACCAGCAACAGGGAGTAAGCAAGCTTACAGTGCAGCGTGTGCAATCGTTAAAGGTCGCATGCGAAATGGCATCTTCAGACCTATGGTCACAAAAACCCAGTCTCTAGGAGATTGTACAGCTCAGCGAGCTGAACTACAAGCTTTCAAACTGGCACTTGAAAGTACAGATCGAGAATTCCCCACACTAATAGTGTGCGATTCCTTTTACTGTGTTCAGTCGTATAATGAATATGTACAAAACTGGCTTGAAAATGGTTTCAAAGATGCGAAAGGTGGCACAATAAAGCACAAAACGCTTTGGGAACAAGTAGTTCAGTTGAAAAACGAACTACCAAAGGCTCACGTGATCCACACACTGAGTCATCAACGTGATGGCGTTCACGTTGCAGGGAATTCATTGGCTGATGAAGCCGCAAAGGGGCTGTGCAGACGGCTTCCGTAGCGGCGATCACTCGTTCAAAAACAAAAATAGACGGTGAGATAATGTTGGCTGTCAATGCTTCAAGCAAAGGCAGCAGTGCAGCGTTACCTAAAAAGTTTCCACTCAAGTACTCTTATGTAATTGATGCGAACAACGTTCCTTTTGCTCGAATCCCTGGAGTGGGGGATAGGGTAATTCCAAACAAGGAACGCAGATTAGGACTAATCCTAGCAGCACACGAAGGGATAGCTTCTGCCCATGCAGGTGTTTCAGCGACAGTATCTTTACTCAAGCAAAGATATTGGTGGCCTGGCATTCGGAAACAATCTAAAAACTATGTATCTGAAAGAGACACGTTAGTGACAGATTCCTTACCTTAGAATATCCCCAGGCGTCAGGCTGGATCCGGAAAGTTTTTGCGTAGCAGTACCCTTGCGCGTCGGTAGGCGGCGTCGTGCGGCTCCGCGTCCGTCGTCGGCGTTGTGATCGCCGGGATGACGTCGCGGGCAGTACTTAGGCGCCGCCCCTGCGCGCTGACGTCAGTTCTGTTCTTCTTTTTCCGCGCCAGTAAGCGCAGATCCGGGAAGAGCAGTGCCCTAGTCACTTTTTGACTATCTTTTTTGTGAAATTTTTCACTGTTCTCTTCAACGAGTCTTCACAACTCCTAAGGTGTCGTAGGGATGCCCGGCTTTAAGCCCTGCGAGGAATGTGGTCGTATGATGTCCATCACGGACCCCCACCTCGAGTGTCTCTTCTGTCTCGGCCGAGGCCACGACACGAAGTCGTGCCCTGACTGCCGGAAACTTCATCCGAAGGCTTTGCGAGAGCGGTCTCGAAAGCTCCTTGAAGTCCGGCAGTCGGCTCCGCGCCGCAGCAAGCCCCGGTCCCGGGAGAGGTCGAGGGGCCGGACGCGGAGTCCCCGCCGTTCGTCGGAATCCAAGTCTTCGCGCTCCTCCGGTAAGTCGAAGCACAAGAAGTCTAAGCGGCGTCATCGCTCTAAGACTTCGCCTCGCCGGTCGCGCGACTCGGCTGAGGTCCCTGTCGGCACCGTCCCCGCGGCCCCGGACGTGCCTGTCGAGTTGCCCCCGCATTACCCGTCCTACCCGGGTTCGGGGGCGACTCCGGCCGAAATACAGAAATTCCTGTCGGCCATGGCCCGCCTCTTCGGGCCTCAAGGTCCCTCCGGTGCGCCTTCGGGCCCCACGGGCCCTGATGGGGTTGCTCCGGCGTCGCCGTCGACTCCGGTCCCGGCGTCGCCTGTCCCACCAGCCTTCGTCCCGGCCTCGGCTCCGGCCCCGACCCCGGTTCCGGTGGTGCCGCAACCCCCATCGACGCCGGTTGACCTAACCACGCCTCCGCCGACGTCCCCGGTGCCGTTTCCGACGCCGTCCGGGGCTCCGGGCGGCGTCGTTCCCCGGTTCTCCCCGGGTCCGGACATGGAGCCGGACCGGCGTCGCCCGACGCCGGTTCCGGCGCCGATGAGGCCTTGGGTCCCTTATGTCCCTCCTCCTCCATCTTTTCAACCTGAGGAGGACCAGGAGAGCTGGGAGGGGTCTGACGACCCTCTCACACAACAGTGCGAGTTTGACCCGGACTGGGTTGAGGAACTTTGGGATGCCAGTGGGCTGGATACCTCCCCCGACTCTGGCATGCTGTCTCCTCCCGTGGCAACGGAGGAGGGGGCTAATTTTGCAACGGTGTTGCGTAGAGCTGCTGGAGCCTTAAATCTCCAGTTGCCTACAGTGGCCGTCAGGACTAACCTCCTGACTGAAGTGCTTCAGCCGGCGGCCTCCTCTTCGGAGCCTGTGCTGCCGTTCAACGATGCACTCACTGACGTTCTTTTGGGTGCCTGGTCCAAACCCACCACAGGGGCTCCTGTGGATAGGAACGTGGCCCGACGCCATCGCCCGGCTCCGGGCGACCCCTGTTTCTCTCCCAACACCCCACCCCTGAGAGCTTGGTTGTCCAAGCCTCTGCCTCCCAAACAGCCTTCCCTACCGCCCCTCCGGATAGGGAATCCAAGCGCCTGGATCACTTTGGGAAGAAGGCTTTCTCTTCCTCCAGTGCTGGCTTGCGGTCTGTTAATACCGCTTGCCTCTTGGGCCGATACACCCACTCCCTGTGGGATTCGGTGGCTGATGTTTTGCCGCAGTGTTCTGAGGAGGTCCAGACACTGCTTACCCGCGCTATTGCGGAAGGGCGTGATGCGGCTAAATATACCATCCGCTGTGGCCTTGATACCGCCGACTCGCTGGGCAGATCGCTTGCAACGACGGTGGCGCTGCGTCGCCACGCCTGGCTGAGAACCACTGGTTTTTCAGGGGATGTCCAGAATACTCTCATGGACATGCCCTTTGATGGAGTCGGTCTTTTTGGTTCGAAGGCAGACCATGCGCTGGAGCGTTTCAAGGACTCACGGGCTACTGCTAAGTCCCTGGGCCTTGCTGTTGTGCGCCCTCCGCAAACGTCTGCTTTTCGCCCCTTTCGTGGCCACGGAAGGGGCGCCCAGTCACGTCCACAGCCCGGCCAACGGCCCGCGCAGCAAGCGCCTTCGCGTGGCCGAGGACGTGGATACCGCCGTGGCGGTTCGGGCAACCAGCGTGCGGGTCAGGCCACCACCTCCAACCCGTCCGCGGCCTCCAAGCCCTCCTAGTCCCTCCTTTCAGGTGCACAGCACGCCAGTCGGGGGCAGGGTCCGCCATCACCTTCACCACTGGCGTCCCATCACCTCGGACAAGTGGGTCTTGGACATTGTCCGAAGGGGCTACTCCCTCCCCTTCGAGACCACCCCCCAGCCATGCCACCTCAATTCCACCGCATGTCAGGGGATCACTTGGTGCTTCTACAGAAGGAAGTCACGGCCCTCTTGGCCAAGAGGGCCATCGAGCATGTTCCGACCCCAGAAGTAGGGCGTGGTTGCTACTCCCACTACTTTCTGGTGCCCAAAAGGGACAAGGAGGACATGCGTCCTATCTTGGACCTCCGGAACGTCAATCGCTTCCTCCGGAAGGAGAAGTTCAAGATGCTCACCCTAGCTCAGGTCTTGACTGCCCTCGACCCCGGAGACTGGTTGGTAGCGTTGGACTTGCAGGACGCCTATTTCCACATCCCCGTCCTGCCGGCCCACCGGCGTTACCTTCGGTTCACGGTAGGCCTCGAGCATTTTCAGTTCACCGTGCTCCCCTTTGGCCTTACCAGTGCCCCTCGGGTGTTCACGAAAGTGATGGCGGTGGTCGCAGCTCATCTGCGCCGGGCAGGGGTTTCAGTCTTCCCCTACCTCGACGACTGGCTGCTGAAGGCGGGCTCGTCCCAGGCAGTTGTCTCCCACCTCCAGACTACGGCCGAACTCCTGCACTCGCTGGGGTTCTCCATCAATGTGCCAAAGTCGCATCTGATTCCTTCTCCACAGCTCCTTTTCATCGGAGCAGTTCTGGACACGACGCAGTTTCGGGCCTATCCTCCCGAACGGCGAGTCCGGGATATTCAGGCTATGATTCCGATCTTTCAGCCCTTATCCTGGGTTTCGGTACGGATGACCCTGAGGCTGCTGGGCCTCATGGCCTCCTGCATCCTGCTGGTCACTCATGCCAGATGGCATATGCGGGCTCTGCAGTGGGACCTGAAGTTCCAGTGGGCGCAGCACCAGGGCGACCTGTCCGATCACGTCCAGATCTCGGAGGGGACTGCAAAACAGTTGCAGTGGTGGCTCTCGAACCAGCAATGGGTCATGGGCAGATCCCTCTCCCTTCCCCAGCCAGAGCACACAGTTGTGACGGACGCGTCCCTTCTGGGATGGGGCGGTCACATGGGAGAGGCGGAGATCAGAGGCCTCTGGTCTCCGGCGGAGTCCCGGCTCCATATCAACCTTCTGGAGCTCCGGGCGATCCGACTTGCACTCAAGGCATTCCTTCCCTCTGTCAAAGGGAAGGTAGTGCAGGTGTTCACAGACAACACCACCGCCATGTGGTACTGCAACAAACAAGGCGGGGTGGGGTCGTGGACCCTTTGTCAGGAGGCTCTGCGCCTCTGGACATGGCTGGAACATCAGGGCATGTTCCTGGTGGTTCAACACCTGGCAGGTTCCCTGAACGCCAGGGCGGACGAACTCAGCCGCAGGTGCATGATGGATCACGAATGGCGTCTTCACTCAGAAGTGGCGCAAGGACTCTTTCTACAGTGGGGAGAGCCTTGGTTAGATCTATTCGCCACCGAAGAGAACGCGCAATGTCATCAGTTCTGCGCGTTGGAATTTCCAAGGCGGCACTCGCTCGGCGACGCTTTTCGTCACGAGTGGAGTTGCGGTCTATTGTACTCCTTTCCGCCTATACCACTTCTACCCAGAGTGTTGAAGAAGATTCGGCACGACCGGGCCCAAGTCATTCTTGTGGCTCCGGACTGGGCTCGAAGAGTTTGGTATCCCGAGCTACTCAATATGAGCGTAGATCCCCCGATCCGTCTGCCTCTTCGGGAGGATCTTCTGTCGCAGCAGCAGGGGACGGTCCTCCACCCGAACCTGTCCAGTCTACACCTGCTTGCGTGGAGATTGAGCGGCGGCAGTTGATTCCTTTCGACTTGCCTCCCGAAGTTTGTGATGTGATTCTGGCAGCCAGGCGTCCCTCCACTAAGGTGGTATACGCCTGCAGGTGGAACAAATTTGTGGCATGGTGCACAGCAAAGGCTGTGAATCCCCTTTCTGCCCCTCTTTCTGAGGTCCTTCTGTTCCTTCTCTCTTTGGCCCAACAGGGTTCTGCCCTGGGTACCATCAAGGGTTATCTTTGTGCTATCTCGGCCTTCCTCAGGCTCCCTGATCAGCCCTCCCTTTTCAAGTCCCCTGTTGTTAACAGGTTCTTAAAAGGCATTACTCACCTCTTCCCTCCTGTTCCGTTTGTGATGCCTCAGTGGGACTTGAACTTGGTTCTTACCTTTTAATGTGCGCTCCCTTTGAGCCTCTACATAACTGTCCTCTTCGTCTTCTGACTCTGAAGACAGCCTTTCTGGTGGCCATCACCTCCGCTCGGCGGGTGAGTGAGCTCCAGGCTCTATCTTGCAAACCTCCCTTTCTGTCTGTCCATCCAGACAAGGTTGTTCTTCGGACGCGTCCGTCCTTCTTGCCAAAGGTGGTTACTGCTTTCCACATTGGGCAGACCATCACTTTGCCCACCTTCTTTCCGCCTCCGCATCCTTCCAGAGAGGAAGAGAGGCTCCACCGTCTGGACCCAAAACGTGCGCTCTCTTTCTATATTGACCGCACAAAACACTTCCGGGTGGATGACCAGCTCTTTGTTGGCTACGTGGGCGCCAAAAAAGGTCGGGCGGTGCACAAGAGGACCATCTCCCGCTGGGTTACCTTGTGCATCAAGACCTGCTATTCTTTGGCTAAGAAGGAGCCTCCTGTTGGGCTGCGTGCCCATTCCACCAGGGCAACGGCTGCTACCACGGCCTTGGGCCGCGGTGTTCAGCTGCCGGTTATCTGTCAGGCAGCTACGTGGGCCTCGCTGCACACGTTTACAAAGCATTACTGCCTTGACAGTCAGGTCCGGAGGGACGGCTTCTTTGGCCGTTCTGTCCTCCAGGACTTCCTTGTCTGATCTTTGTTCGCAGACCCACCACCGGGGTTGGTATTGCTGGGGTATCTATTCTAAGGTAAGGAATCTGTCACTAACGTGTCTCTTTCAGATGCACAAGTTACTAACTTGTGTAACGATATATCTGTAAGAGACAGTAGTTAGTGACAGATTCCTTACCGCCCCACCCATCCTCCCCGTTCTGCGAACTGATTTCTAGGTTAAGGACATCCCTTTCAGGGCCCTAGTATTTTTCAGACACCTATGTCAGCTTCTTGCATGGCTCTGCGTTCCTGGCGCGGAAAGTCGTGTACAGAACTGACGTCAGCGCGCAGGGGCGGCGCCTAAGTACTGCCCGCGACGTCATCCCGGCGATCACGACGCCGACGACGGACGCGGAGCCGCACGACGCCGCCTACCGACGCGCAAGGGTACTGCTACGCAAAAAACTTTCCGGATCCAGCCTGACGCCTGGGGATATTCTAAGGTAAGGAATCTGTCACTAACTACTGTCTCTTACAGATATATTGTTACACAAGTTAGTAACTTGTGCTTTAGAATGTGATATTTGCCAACAGATGAAAGTCTCAACAGTGAAACGTCCTGCGCAGACACCCCTGTTAATTTCAGACAAACCTTGCAAAGGGATGGTAACTATAAATATATCATGGTTGCAGTGGATTCATGCTCTAGGTTCCTATGGATATGGCCTCAGCGCTCGGCTGACGCTCGAACTGTTATAAAAGATTTGCAAGTCTTTATCGGCACATACGCAATAGGCACGCTACATTCTGACCAGGGTCCTGCGTTTAGCTCTCGGGCTTACAAAGAAGCCATGGCCAGTCTGGGCGTTGCATTGCGGTACTCCTCTCCATTCCATCCTGAGGGAAATTCGGTTGTGGAAAGGAAAAACCGGGACATAAAGCAGTCTATAACAGCTAGGGTATTCGGTTCGGGTGATGGGTGGGTCAAACACCTTAATGGGGTCCAACGCTCATTGAACAATCTGCCAAGAAGTTCTCTAGGGGGGGTCACTCCATATGAGGTCCTATTTGGGACAAGAATGTGGGTACCAGACCTTGAACACTTAGGCACAGTGGTGGAAAATAAACCCTTTGATATCAAAGATCGTTTGGCTGTTTTACAGGAACTAAATGAGTTAAGAACGAAACAAAGCAACGTATTCCTACAGCCAACCACCACTGGGGGAAATTCGGCGGTCCCAGCAAGGCCTGTCTGGATTCCAAAAGTTGGGGATCTAGTCGGAGAAAAGATTGCGGACAAGAAGGAATTTGGACCTTCTTACAGACAACCAGTACCTGTCCTAGCAGTTCAAGGAACAAGAACAGTACTTCTGCCGCCCCTTGCTGGAAGAAAGGAGAAAAGATTTGTGTCCATCGACCTCATCAAACCACAGTATGTGGCCAATACTAATTTGTGGGCCTCGTGGACTCCGACCTAGTAGCAGACGCACTCCTCTCGCTACTATCCAAGAGGTTCAGACTGAAAGACTGATAACCATCGAGAATTCAGCAGTAACAGATGAAGGACTGAGCAACAATGCTATGGAACTCATCCCTCTTGAAACTCAAGTAACAGTTCGTCCAAATACACCTGTCTACACCAACGTAGCAAGTGATCAACTGGTTCCAGCGATTTCTACAAATCCTGATGCAATTTCAACAATTGATAGAACTGCTTCTGGCTATTTCATTAACTTTGATACATTCTCAGAGGATCCGAGTGAACCTGAAACGACGCCAGCATCATTCAAATTCAAGCAGCAAGTACAAGACTTTCTTCACTTTCTGGAAAAGACTTATTTGGTTTCTCCATGGATTGAACTCTGGATTATATCTGGACTTTTTGTTTTCCTGCTCTGGCTAGCCTTGGTTACAACTGTGAGCGTGCTTATAAGTGGCAGATACATCCATGTGAACACTGAAAGAAAAGACGTGAACTTACTTTTGAAACCTCATAAATCTTCCCATCGTGAAGCAAGAGACTTGTCAACAGTGAACATCACAGCTGTTCCTATACAGGATGGTATAGTGTGGGACAAAACAGATTTTGATATCTTCGGTCCGACGGAACAATTGAACATTCCACATTTGTTTAAAATTTCACTAAGTGATCTAATTTCGTCCAGTACCTATTCTGATGATTGGGACTTTGAGACTGTTAACGATATAATGTATGACCTAGAAAAACCTGTTGCATTTTCTAAAAATGAATATTTAGAGGGTTCATCAGACTATGAACAACTGTATTGTTATAACCACTATGGTCATCATTATTTGCATAAATCTGCATATCCAGAAATGTGTTTATGTTTAACCAATGGGAACATTGTCCTACACCACCTAAAGGTAGTTCAAAAACATTTGCTAGTAAATTTCCATATTTTTCAGGTTACAATACATCTGACCCAGAAACATTTTACTTTAGAAATGTAAACAATTCAGGACTGAAAATTATGTTAACTAATACAAAACAGATTTACTCTGCAGCCTTTATTGCCCAACTGTCTAGACAGGGTTTCGACTTATGGAAAGATACAATAGACACAAAAACTGTCTGGGGTACTAAAGATTGGCAAGTGCAGGGGATAGAAGCTTTATTTAGAGCATGTATGATCCCTGAACAAATAATGTTTTTGAATGAAACTATCCAACAAACATCTTGTCTTGGATTAGCCAAGATCAAAGCGATGAACACACCTTCTGTACCAGCACCTGCAAGTGATAACGATACACAGGCAGTGGTGACAGTTGACAATATACTACAACTCAACAGATCTAATCCTGATTGGAAAAAATGGTTGATCCTGAATAACTGTCAGGAAAGATTCCTGAATAAAACTCAGGGCTTTACTATTAATAGGCCAGACCCAAGATATGTCCAAAGACAACATCCGGGGGTAGTAACAACATACAGTGTAGGAAAATTATGCCTCGATTGGCTGCATAAGTCTACACTACAGGATGTGAAACAACACTTAACCTTACTTAAAAAGGACGCAGACCTTAGGGAATTCTTGCTTGGACCAAGAAAACCGCATCAAAAACGTTTCATATATGCCGGCATTTATGCTGCCTATAATGAAGCATGGAAAGTATCACATATGGAGGCCGCAGAACGAATACGTGAACTTGATCGTATTAATTTAGAGAAAACACTCTCTGTGGTCGACAATGGGTTAACAACTTTGTCCTCCAGAATATATTCACTGGACGGCATTGTATCCTCTGCTATCGACATACTAGAACAAGATTTGGCGATGTTACAACAAGGCCAATCTCAATTATGTTCTATTGTGTTATTAAGCTGGACGCTGCAATCTTTGCGAGCGGGCTATGTGCCTTGGCGTTTTATCAACACAACAGCTCTGTTTGCAGAATACAATCTCACTGATAAACAGATCGAACTGGCACAAAGAGGAGCGAGGTATACAGTGCTGGGCATTGAAAAACTGGAAAAGTTACCATTCACAGTGGCAGAAAACCCAGCTACAGAATGGCTTATTCATGGCAAAATCACACTACCTGTGACTACTTTTCAGTTTCAGTATTGCCTCAAACAAATGCAAGCAGGCAAATATGAAAGGTTGGGTAAGGAATACATTAAGACATCTTGGGATTTACCGTATACATATAGATGTTGGAGTGGGGATCGTGAAGTGTTTTTGAGCGGTACAAACTGTAAACGTGCACTAAGCGGTTCGCTTATATGTCAGGACATTTCCTTACACGGGGCTTGTAATGGTTCTGTGGCAAATTTGTCTTGCCATCAGCAGGGTACACCAGCTGCTGTGATTAATCCAACGTTTGGACAACTTTCTAATGGGAGTTACCTCATGTTGAATGATCAGAGTTGCTGCGGCATGCTGCCAGGCATCCCATATCTAGTAACGGTCAACTCCAGGGTCACTTGCTGTATGCAAGTATTGTTTGCCCCAATAGACAGTCAGGGAGTCGCCTCTATGGCCTTCGCTGAACGTCTCTTTTATAAGATTTGATACTTTGAGCAGAATGAAAGCCATGCTTTTACAACAAACAGTGCCTTTGACCTCGGCCAAAGAAACCTATGATCTACAAGTAGCAAGGACTTCGGCTGAGATACAAACTGCCCTATACATTTCGTGGAAATGATAGGACGTATCTTTAACATGTCTGATACAACAGGAATTGTACATGTATTTAAGAGCATCTGCTCCGGTCTGTTAGCACCTTTCCAGGCAATACTCGGAATCATCCCGAACTTTGCACATTCGGTGTTTGGTGGCATACCATTAATTCTAGCACTTGTTGCCGGAATTCTATTTCTCTTCCTGCTATTGCGCTATGGCCAGCCTATTCGCCGACATCACTCCGAGCAAAATGGAGAAAGCTCTCCTTGAACGAAAGTGCCGTGAGCAAATAGTACAGCTTTTGGGCATAACTCGTCTACGGGACCTTAATACCACGTGGTTCCTGTCATTCAGACCAATCTGGCAAGATTGCATCTTACCTGTTCTACGATGCCTGCTATGCGGTATAGAATGCGTGTTGGACACCTGTCTAACATATCCATCGGATACGCCAATGGATATCGATACTCTGCTGGACCCGATAACGGCCCATGCTCTGTGTTGTCCCCAGAGGCTGCCAATCCTGATGTCAGCATTCATTGAGATCTCACAGACGCTTCCGGCTGCTGCTGAGGTACGAGAAAGATCTACAGGCACACAGGTAACAACGGACGCGAACATTGCTGCGGCGACCAATGCTGAAAGCGATGCTTCACATCTCTGTGCGATTAATCTACTACACGAGGTGTTCCAACTGACACCAACTTCAGTGGATGATGTTTTGTCTATAGAAATAGATGATCTCATGTTTACACCAGACCCGTAAACTGACTCTGATTCAGCATACAGTGTTCCAGAGATGCAGTAACAATTTGGCCTTCATTCTACAAAAACTTGGAACTCTACCAAAATTGAACTTTTTCCAATTTTTCGAACGAAAATGGCACTTCAATCTGCTTAAAGTAGAACTAGCCTTATAGTACAGACATCACGGTACTTCCAAGGACACTTAGTCATCTTATGTTTCTACAACAGTTCATTAATTTTCATGACATGAAATGACTTTGATTTTTTAACAACTTATCGATCATTTTCTGTCACATGTAAATATTTCTGCTTATTTCATTCCAATTGCATTTATTTTCGAACTTTATGCCTGAAATGAAAAGCATTTGCTTCAAGTGTACAGTACCTTTTGCATTTTTTACTATGTTTTTTAATGCTTTTAAGAAATATTTTTAAATGTGCGGTACTCTGTTTAATGTTTAGCATTTTAAATGTTTAGCATTTTAGTATTATCGTACACACGAAAGTGGAGTGGGTGTTGTATTCCTCTTAGGGTGTCCATAACGGGCTTTCCAGTATCATGTCCTTATATAGGCACAATTCGCCCTGCCCTTATATAGGCATAAATTCCCAGGCCTTATTTAGGCATTAAACCGTGCACTCCAAATACAGGCATGGTCTCCGACATCCGTCCACCCTAACGTCACAACGAGTTCATGAAGAACAGACCCTTAGGCTTCGGGAGTTTCCCTAGCACAGGACTATTGATTTCTTCAAGGACTCATCTATTATGCATGAACCATTATACCTTAGGAGTTCATTCATGACGTCTTACGCTGTCCGATTCACGTCAATGCTAACATTATGAGGTACCTCTCAGGTATAAATATACCTTCCCTAGCCCTTGTAAACTAGAAGAGACCTCGACTTCAGAGGAGCCCGTTTCCCGGCCTGACGCACTGAGAAGACGCTGTCATCCCTGCACGCAGAGAGTCCAGCTTCCAGTGATCTGACTTCCCTTGCGGGGTGTTGGAGTTCGAGTCTGGCAAAGAGATTCCTACCTCTCTCATTCTTCAGGTATGGAGCTGACAAGAACCTAGAGGGACTCTTGGCATACTAGGCTTAACATACTCTTAGTATACCATAGTAAGGAATACTTCACCTACTTCATACCTCTCCCTACACCTAGGTAAGGTTAGGTACATTGGGGTAGAACTAGCTTAGCAACGCATCGTATGAGTACTCGCATTTTTAGTCTGTTATTTATGTAAAGGCATATGTACTAAAAGATAATGCTATCGCAGTATTATTTATTTCTACTGCTCACACTGTACATTATTTATCTCGCATACTGTCTTGTGATCGTAACAGCACATTTTACTTACACCAGAAACAAGACTGTTCAATAAATCTTTTATTGAAACGCCCGTCTGTTCTTTCTCTTCAGCCGCTGTCGAATTCTTGTCTAGGGTAAGGATCAGTTAAGTGTCATCTGCATATGCGATGCACTCCACATCGTAGATGTCCATCAGATAAAGCAGTGGTGCCATGTAAAGATTAAATAGGGTTGGACTCAGGGCCGATCCCTGAGGGACCCCTGATGCCAGCCCTCTTTCTTGCGATCTATATCCTCCCAGTGTTACAATCTGTTTCCTGTTTTCCAAAAAGATGTAATCCAGGCCAGTGCATTGTTAGTAATTCCACTGCATGCAAGTCTGTCTCTCAGAATATCATGAGAGACAGTGTCAAACGCCGCCGACAGATCCAACAGAACCAGTACCGCATCCTTTCCCTGATCCATAGCAAGTTTTAAAGATTCAGTGGTGTGCAGTAGTACTGATTCTGTTGAGTGACCCGATCGAAAGCCAGATTGCTTGGGATGTAAGATGTTGGCTTCCTGAATAAAATCATTGAGTTGGTTGTTAACAAGTTTCTCAGCAATTTTACTCAGGCATGGCAACAGTGAGATCGGCCTGAGATTGGAAAGGATTGTTGGATCTGAAAGTTTCTTTTTTTGAAGCGGTTTCACAGCAGCGATTTTCCAGCTATCGGGAATTTTAGCTAGTCTGAAAGTAGCATTAATAATCTGATTGATGATGGGGTTGATAGTATCTACCAGTGCATGCAAAATGTTTGGAGGGCAAGGATCAAAAGGCGAGCCGGATTTACAGGAGAGAATAGCTTGCCTGGATTGTTCTAGGTTGATCTCCTTAAAACATATCAGTTCCTTATTACTTTTTCCTGTGGTCTGACCGTTTTGCATTTGGGGGAGTGTTTTAGTAAAATCTTTTTTATATCCAGAATTTGTTTCTCAAAAAAGTCGCCGATACGGTCACATAAGTCCTGTGAGGGAGGGATTTCCTGTTCTAGGTTTTTAGGATTAGTAAATGTTTTTACTATATTGAAAATAGTCTTTTGATTATCTGCTTTGTTAATTAGATTAGAGTAGTACGTCTTTTTTTCTAGTTTGATGTGTCGGTGGTAGGATCTGAGGGCTGATTTAAAGATTCCATCAACAGTATCTAAGGTTCATGATAAATGGTCAGCATTTCCAATTCAAAGTGCTCCCCTTTAGGGTCACAACGGCACCCAGGCTCTTTACCAAATGTCTTGCTGTGGTAGCTGCCCACCTGTGCAGACAAAGCATACATGTGTTTCCACTTCTCAAAAGGTCAGTAGTCCCTCACGAGACACGGCCGAACAGGCAGGACCTTCTCATGGAGAAATCAGACTTCCAGATTACTCAGCCGTGCAATCAGGCTCCTGAAGTCTTAGAATTTGGCTACCTCAATACCCCACCACAATCTATGGATATTCTTAAAGAAGCATGCAGGCCTTCTATGCTGCCAAATGGAAAAGGTTTATTCACTACTGTCAATCCAAGAAAATTGATCCCTTATTAGCGAAAGCTCAAGACATTGTCTGCTACTTACTTCATTCGCAAACAACAGGCCTACCTTTCACATCTATAAAGCTACACCTAACTATAGTCGCTGCATATCTTCAAAATAGCCAGCACACTTCCCTTTTCAGAATTCCAGATGTCAAAGCCTTCCTAGAAGGGCTCAAAAAAATTCCAGTTGTCAAAGCCTTATGGGCTCGAGTCATTCGTCCTAGAGCTCCATTAGTTCCCACATGGAATCTCAATGTTGTGTTGACAAGAATAATGGGCCCTCCATTTGAACCCCTCCACTCCTGCCCCTTCCAGTTTTTATCCTGGAAGGTAATATTTCTAATTGCTATCACTTCACTTCACAATACATAAAGATAGGGTTGTACATCGGACCAGCCCAAAATTCCTACCTAAAGTAGTCTCACAATTCCTTCTTGATCATTCTATTGTATTTTTTCCACAACCTGATTCTGTTGCAGAAAGGGATTTACATGTCTTAAAGAGCTCTCATGTATTATATTGACAGGACTAAGCCATTTAGAAAAACACAACTATTTGTTTCTTTAACAAAACCTTCACAAAGGAAAGGCCATATGTAAATCAGGCATTGCAAGATGGATTGTTAAATGCATCCAAACATGCTATGCTAAAGCCAGAAGAGTTTTTCATGTTCCTCCTAAACCTCACTCCACTCATAAAAAAGGAACTTCAATGGCCTTCTTCGGAAACATACCTATAGCTGATATATGTAAGGCAGCTACATGGTCTACCTCCAATACATTTGCAAAACGTTACTTAGTAGATCCATTGGCACGTCAACAGGTCAATGTAGGACAATTAGACCTATGGACACAATTTCAAACAACTGTAACTCCCACAGATTAACCACCGCTTATGGAGGAGAACTGTTTTACAGTCTATGCTTAGCATGTGTATCTACAGCCACACATGCCTCAAATGGAAAATGTTACTTACCCAATATCATCTGTTTGTGGCATGTAGTGCTCTAGATTCACATACGCCCACCCTCCTCCCCGGACACCTGTGTTTGTTACAGTTACTTTCACATTTGCTTCACAAAACTTCTATTCCATGGACGTAGCCTTATAATACACTTTTTACTTCACGTTCACAAAACAATCTAACAATGGAGTCAATATCCATTTGCATTACCAGCAAGAGGAACGGTAACACTACCTCATGACTCAAAAGACTTCCTCGAAGAAAAACAGCTTGCACACATCCGTGCCCAACACTAGATGGCGAACTACTTTACAGTTTTACATTCCACAAACAGATGATTTTTGGGTAAGTAATATTTTCCATATATAAATATAATTATATATATATATATATCTGTATATCTGTCCACGTTTTGCTCCTGCTGGAATACCTGCAACCCACGGAAGGTGGCACGCCAGCGTAGCCAGCTGGTAATTTAAATGTGTCCACACGAAGAGTAAAACGCGCTCTCAGGCGAGGATGGTGAATCAAATGTAGATTTATTACTTCATAAATCTGTAGTAACGCGTTTCAGCCGTCCAGCGGCCTTGATCACACAGTGAGGGGTAGAGAGAGGCATCAATACATAATCATTATCCAACATAGTTGTAGGACTGAAAATTCCAGTCTAGACATAGTGGTAGGACTGCGCAGCTACAATACTGTCAGTCATGATGAAAACGCAGTTGCCATCTTGGAATGGAGACATTATACAAAGCACATTGCTGAAAATAACAGTACCGTTCCATCTCAAAGTTCTGTGTTAAGGGACACATTGAACATATATCAACCAATTGGCCTGCACAAATTTGAGTTCATTGCATGTGAGAAAATTACGAGCAAAATGCACCAAGGTATAATCACAGTCCATTAAGTGGACGCTCTATATTAACAAATTATGCTGAGAAACAGGAGTGTCACCGTACTCAAATCCCCGGAAAGACTGATGACCCATGGGGTCTGTGTCGACAAGTGTCGTATTGCAACTGGGATACGGTTGCCAAGGAAATGACCGCTTTATCCAGAATGTCCCTGCTATGGTCTGTGTTGACAAGTGTCATGTTAAAGAAAGGGCCCTCTGGAATGTGGCTGCCCAGAGAATGACCGCTCTGCTCGTAATGGTAAATCCCCGTGTGGGTGGAGTACAGTCGGCGACTAGCACGAATGCGGCTTGGGGCGCCAATGGCTTCAATGAGTGTCCACATAAGGCAAGGTACCATTGCTACCCAAGTGGGTTATGACCTGATCCGTGGGTTAGAGTAAAGACATATATGGCACCCTCTAGATAAACAACAATACCTTTATCACCCGGAAGTATGATGCAAGCAAAAGTTACAACAGTGGACAATCCAATAAAATTGCAAATGAGACTTTAAAATGTGACATAAGTGAAAAGATCTATCTCTTATCTGTGATACGTGGAGCGCTCGGTGGATGCCTCGTGAAGAAAAGGGTAGGGAGCCCAAAAGGTAAACGACGGTTGAATCCGATGGGTCCCTTCTTTTCCTCCTGTAAAGACGGACAAGAGCAGTGTCATAAGTAAAATGAAAAACAGGGTCAATACTAATACATGAACACACATTTTGAAGGAATACATGATTGTATAAACGAATTAATAAAACGTATAGCATGGAACTTGTGCGTCAGCCCAAGAAAGATACAACAAATCTACAACGTGCACATCAGTGGAGGTAGGATAAAAGCAAACATGATGGCGATAAAGGTTGCACCCTAACCTAATCCTCATGTAAATGTATACCAAATTCTTAGTCAGTGTTGTGTCCCCCTGGATTTCTGGTTCCTAGGTCAATGATATATCTTGATTCTCTCTTCGTGAGTTTCAGTACCCTGTTGCCACCCCTAGCATCAGGAAATATCTGTTCGATCGTATAGTATCTTGGTTTAGAACAATCTGAGAAGTGGTGTGTCTCGAAGTGTCGTGCTATAGGGTAATGTTGGTCTCTGTTGGTAATCGCCCTCATGTGCTCCAGAACCCTCTTCTTGGCCATGAGAGTGGTGCTTCCTACATATCTGAGGTTGCAAGGACATTCAAGGGTATACACCGCAAAAGAGGAACTGCAAGTGAGTAATTGTTGTATTTTCCTATTGGTGTTAGTCCCCGGTCTGTAGAATTCCTTTTTCATGCGGCTACAGTGGCACGCCTTGCAGTGGCCGCATGGAAAAAAGCCTTGTAGATTGAGTCCCTTAGGCTGTTCTCTGGTCGTAATGTCACTGTGTACTAGTATGTCCTTTAGGCTACGTCCCTTCCTGTAGCTGATTCTGGGTCTGTCAGGTATGGAGTTACCTATGACCGGAGCGTTGGTCAAAATACCCCAGTTCTTGACTAGGATTTTCTGTATGTCACTAGAATTACCATTATATGCGAGTATGACCCTGGTGGTGTTGTCCCCCTCTTTCTCATTGACCTCGTTTGGAGTCTCAAGTAGGGTAGTGGTCCTACTGATCATATTGACCTTTTCAAGTGCCTTCCTGAGAACCCAACTGGGATAACCTCGTTCAGTAAATCTGGATAACATGGTGGATTGTTCAGCCATGAAAGATGCATTGGTGCTGCAGTTGCGTCGTGCTCTGAGGAGTTCCCCATAGGGGATGTTCCATTTGAGGTTGTCAGGTTGGCTGCTCATGGCATGTAGCAGACTGTTACCAGCCATGGCGTTCCTAACAGGCTGGTATGAATTTCATTGTTCGTGATTTCTACCCTGACGTCCAGAAACTCAACAGATTGTCTACTCAAATTGCTGGTGAGAGTGAGGTTGTGATTGTTGCAGTTGAGCCTCGTGATAAAGTAGTATGCCAACATAGGTCACATGACCTTTTGAATTCAAACAGTTGCACCTAGCATTGTAAGGATACTCACCTGTGAACAAGTCTTGAAATAGACGAAACGCGTCAGGGGATGAGCATGCAGCCAGGACAATCTGATAATAAATGCTCAGATGTAGTTCGAAATCGGACTCTGCACTTTGTTCTTGTGGATTGAAATGACAGATTCTCCATTCCTGTTGATGCAGCAGCCGCCCTGCAGGATCGGAGGCCCCCAAAATGGAACTTTGTTTGGTGTGATATATATATATACACATACATATACATACACATATGCACACACACGAGGCATATGAGCTGCAGATCACACACTATGCATAGATCGCCATCTGGTGTTGGGCCCGGATGTTTGCACTTTGTAGTTGTATTGGAATAAGTCTTTGGAAGTCACAAGATCGGTGACTCCTCCTTTGGACAATAGTGCGCATGGGCATCGACTCCATCTTCAGATTGTTTTTTTCCGCCATCGGGCTCGGATGTGTTTGTCGCGCTCCAGTTCGGTGCCGCCACCGTTCTAACTTTCGACGCGCAATCCTTCACCCTTTCGTCGGTATTGTTTTCGACCGCGTTTCCCTTTTTCGACGCGCATCTCTACAACTCCAACCCTTCGATTCCGGTCGTCGACGCAGGCCTTCGGGCCTAACTGCGCCATCAGGCCTTCTCGGCTCATGGAAAGGACTCCCTTCAAAAAGTGTCCTCAATGTGGCTCCAAGTTTCCCCACGCCGATCTTCATGAGGTGTGTAACCTCTGCCTTTCGCCCAAGCACGAGGCCAAAGACTGTCCAGCTTGCGCCTCTTTCCGCTCCAAGAAAACCATACGGGATCGTCGAGCTCAAAGAAACATGGCTCGATCGTCGACATCCATACCAGACGATATCTTCCAGGAAGGCGTCTATGTACTGGAACAGGAACACCTCGAAGAGGGCCTCGTCAGCACCTCTGAAGCCGACGATTCCGACGTCGAAGACATCACTCCTGGGCAACGGGTCGTAAGTACTGACGTCGACCCCTCCCCACCATCCATTCCGGCAAAGGCTTCGGTAACACCTTCACCTTTGGGCCTAGGTGCACACCGGGACAAAACTTCACGCCCCGCCTTCCGGCTCGGCCAAGAAGTCGACAAATAAGCCTTAAGGCCGCTCGGGCTCGAGCCAGCCTGCCCTCGGTGCCGAAACCCCATTCCCGGCATCGAGGCCAAAAGACAAGCCACTGTCTACGCCCGCGCCAAAGCCGGGTTCCACATCGGCGCATTCGGCACGAAACCCACCGGCACTGCGCCTTCGACTCAGAAAAAGCCATCGGAATCGAGCAAACAACCAGTTCCGAGAACCGCTGGAACGCAACCTTCGGAGCCGAAAAAGTCACCGGTACCGGCTCCAAAGACCCCAACGGAACCGACCAAAACTCCCGTTTCCAAACCTAAGGAGTACAAAACAACTCAAAAATCGGTGCCACACAAACCTTCGGACCTGAAAAAATCGGCGCCGAAACACCATACTTCACAGGAGGAGCCTTTCCAATCGGATCCAACCCAGCAAATCCTGGAAATAGACCCAAATACAGGTCGCCTTGTGGTTAGTCCTTCCAGGAAGAGGAAATTGGACAAACCTGCACCAGCTCCACTCCCTCTCAAGAAAAGAGACATTGCCACTTCTCCTCTCAGGATCCCTTCTCCACCCCCTCCTCCACACCACATCTCTCCTGTTCCATCTCCAATACCCTCAGAATCTCCTCCACCTCAAGATGATGAGGACCCTTCTGAGTACGAGGGTGATGATCAACCCTTAGGAGAACCTAGCCCTCCTAATATCCCAACTGACCCATGGGACAATTATGGCACACCAGATGTTCCTGACACACCACAGGATGATGTCTACCCATCTAGACCATCCCCCCCCAGAGGACACTATAGGGTTCACTCAGCTCATACACAGAGCCGCAGAATACCATGGTGTAGATCTACATACAGACCCAATAGAGGAAGACTTTCTTCTGGACACTTTCGCACCATCTCAAAGGTCCACTTCTATTCTCCCAATGCTAAAAGGGGTAATCAAACACGCTCCTGAAGTCTTCAAAGATCCTGTCAGGGCTAGAGTCATTAACCCCAGGGTAGAAAAGAAATATAAGTCTGCCCCAGCTGACCCTGTTTACATTAAAGGGCAACTTCCCTTAGATTCCCTAGTGGTTTCTAACGCCAGGAAAACGGCTAACTCCCAAACCTCAGGCGATGCTCCACCTCCTGATAAGGAGTCAAAACTCTTGGACGCATCAGGTAAAAGAACAGCGTCCCAGGCAGCTAATATTTGGCGAATTGCCAACACACAGGCGTTGCTGGCTAGGTACGACAGGGCACATTATCATGAACTAGAGACCCTACTACAACACCTTCCAGATCAATACAAAGCAAGAGCCAATGATCTCATACAGGAAGGCAAGACTATAACAAACACCTCCATTCGCTGTGCTCTGGATGCCGCAGACACAGCCTCACGAGCCATCAATACCAGTGTCCTTTTGCGTAGACATGCATGGCTCCGTATTTCAGGGTTCAAACCCGAGGTTCAAACTGCCATATTAAATCAGCCGTTTGACCAAGAACATTTATTTGGCCCTACTGTGGATTCATCTTTAGAAAAGATGAAAAAAGACACCGACACAGCCAAATCAATGGGAGCATTACAATCCCAAACTCCCAGAAGTTCCTTTCGTCGCTCCTCTTATAGGGGCGCCTCTAGAGGCTTTACCACGGACAACTCCTCCACGTCCTATAAAAGTCCCACCCAGACCTCCTCTACCAGAGGTTATTACAGAGGAGGCTACAGGGGTAATAATAAAGGTAGAGGCAAAACCGTCAATACCCATACTGCCTCCACCTCCAAACAATGACTTCCCTCCGCTCCCCCCGGACCAGTCCACTCCGGTCGGGGGAAGATTACTACAGTTCCTACCTGTCTGGAACACCATTACCACGGACAGGTGGGTGAGACAAATCATCCAATCCGGTTATTGCCTGGAACTCACTTCAACTCCTCCAAACATACCACCCAGACAGCGTCCAATGTCAGCAGACCATTTAACGCTTCTCAAACAAGAGGTACTTTCCCTCCTACAAAAACATGCAATAGAACCAGTTCCCCTGCATCAGCAAAACACGGGTCTACTCACTGTATTTTCTCATTCCAAAGAAGGACGGAACCCTGAGGCCCATCCTTGACCTCAGACCATTAAACCTCTACATACAGTCGGACCATTTTCATATGGTCACTCTTCAACAACTCCTTCCTCTACTCAAACAAGGCGATTTCCTTGCCACCTTAGATCTCAAGGACGCCTACTTCCACATTCCCATTCACCCGGCTCACAAAAAATATCTTCGATTTGTAGTGGAGGGTCAACATTATCAGTTCAAGGTGCTCCCATTCGGAGTCACCACAGCACCCAGGGTCTTCACAAAATGTCTGGCAGTCGTAGCAGCCCACTTAAGAAGACAACAAATTCACGTCTTCCCATACTTGGACGACTGGCTCATAAAAGTCAAGTCACATACCCAGTGTGTAAATCACACACACACCACAATCCAACTACTTCACGACTTAGGGTTCACAATAAACCTCACAAAGTCTCACCTCCAACCCTCCCACATCCAGCAATATCTAGGTGCCACAATAGACACCTTAAGAGGCCTTGCATACCCCAATCCAGCCAGGATAGCAACCATGCAAGCCCTTATAACAAAATTCCAGCCGCAGCACTCCCTTCCAGCTCGGGTGTTTATGCAACTAATAGGGATGATGGCCTCTTGCATATTCATAGTCCCGCATGCAAGACTCCAGATGCGCCCTTGCAAGAATGCTTAGCACGTCAGTGGAACCAAGCTCTAGGTCAGCTAACAGATCTGGTGTTGGTGGACGGCCGCACACATCGCTCTCTGCAGTGGTGGAACACCCAAAACCTTTCCAAAGAGCGACCGTTCCTAGAGCCAGTTCCACAGATTGTATTAACCGCAGACGCATCGCTCACCGGATGGGGAGCTCATCTACTACATCACACCATACAGGGCGCATGGACACCTCAACAAAAACTACTCCACATCAATCATTTGGAGTTACTAGCAATCTTTCTGGCACTAAAATCATTCCAGAAACACATATCAGGCAAAGCTGTGTTAGTCCGGACGGACAATATCACAGCAATGTATTATTTACAAAAACAGGGGGACGCACTCTCTGCAGCTCTCTCAACTAGCTCAGACCATATGGAGCTGGGCTATTCCTCAAAACATATTCCTGTTAGCCCAACACCTTCCAGGAATTCAGAATCAGATGGCAGATCTGTTAAGTCGTCTAACACAACAGATTCACGAGTGGGAACTTCACCCACAGGTTCTTCAACCGTTTCTCCAAATGTGGGGGCATCCAGAGATAGATCTCTTCGCCACACATTACAACACAAAATGCCCAAGCTTCGCCGCCAGATATTCACACCCATTGTCCAAAGGCAATGCGATATGGATGAATTGGTCAGGCAGATTTGCGTACGCTTTTCCGCCTCTCCCACTCATTTCATTAGTGGTGCGCAAACTACAACAGCAGTCACTAACACTGATTCTAGTTGCTCCAACATGGGCCAGAGTTGGTACACAACATTGCTGGAACTATCCGTAGTCCCGCACCAAAAACTACGCCTCTCCCCACATCTCTTAACACAGAACCGTGGAGAGATCAGGCATCCAGATCCAGCACAGCTCAATCTAGCGATCTGGCTCCTGAAGTCCTAGAGTTTGGTTACCTCAATCTCCCACCTGATTGTATGAACGTTATCAAAGAGGCTTGGCGCCCCACCACTAGAGCCTGCTATGCTGCCAAGTGGAAAAGATTTGTTATATACTGTACCAATAACACAATCAATCCTCTAGATGCGTCCATTCAACACATCATATGTTACCTGCTGCATCTTCAAATATGTAATCTAGCATACACATCCATTAGATTGCATCTCGCTGCCATAGCAGCGTACCTACAAAATAGACAACATTTGACATTGTTCAGGGTACCAGCCATTAAAGCATTTATGGAAGGCCTCAAAAGAATAATTCCTCCCAGGGTACCACCCTCTCCAGTGTGGAATCTAAACATCGTCCTCACTAGATTAATGGGCCCTCCATTCGAACCTCTACATAAATGTGAGCTCCAATTTCTTATATGGAAAGTTGCTTTCCTTGTAGCCATCACATCTCTCAGAAGAGTCAGTGAGTTGCAGGCACTAACTATTCAAGAACCATTTTTACAACTCCATCATAACAAAGTGGTTCTCAGGACAAATCCCAAATTCCTTCCTAAAGTTATTTCTCCCTTCCATCTCAACCAATCTGTGGAGTTGCCAGTATTATTCTCGCAACCACAAACAGTAGCAGAAAGAGCTCTTCATACACTAGACATGAAAAGAGCACTCCTTTACTACATTGACAGAACAAAACCTTTTCACAAAACAACTTTTTGTATCCTTCTCACCACCACATAAAGGCAATCCTATATCAAAGTCTGGGATTGCAAGGTGGATTGTCAAATGTATACAAATTTGCTACCACAAAGCAAAACGTACACTATCTATTCCCCCTAAAGCCCACTCTACCCGCAAAATAGGGGCTTCCATGGCATTTTTAGGGAACATTCCCTTAGATGTCATCTGCAAAGCAGCTACATGGTCTACACCGCACACATTCACAAAACACTATTGTGTAGGTGTGCAGGCAAAACAACAAGCTAGTGTGGGCCAAGCTGTACTCAAAACACTATTTCAAACTACTGCAACAAATACTGGTGGTCGCCGCTAAAGGGAAGTACTGCTATGCAATCTATGCATAGCGTGTGATCTGCAGCTCATATACATCGAACGGAAAATGCTACTTACCAGTATGCATCTGTTCTTGGCATGTAGAGCTGCAGATCCACACACGCCCACCCACCTCCCTGGCTACCTTTATCTGTTCCAGTATTATCTTAATTAGATACAACATACATGGACATCTCTTTCTGTTTCTCACAAAACTCCATCATTTCCCTTCTTGGCGATCTGAAGATGGAGTCGATGCCCATGCGCACTATTGTCCAAAGGAGGAGTCACCGATCTTGTGACTTCCAAAGACTTATTCCAATACAACAACAAAGTGCAAACATCCGGGCCCAACACCAGATGGCGATCTATGCATAGTGTGTGGATCTGCAGCTCTACATGCCATGAACAGATGCATACTGGTAAGTAGCAGTTTCCTTTTTATATCTTATACATACATTATTTAATCCAAACCCCTTATATTATTTTTTCCCAATGTTTTTGCTTTATTAACCCAGCTTCTGATTTGACGTGTATATTGCTACCAACATTTGAAGAGCAGCTACCTTAGTTTCTGCCCACACATTTGTGAAGGTGCTATTTGGATTGAGATATTCATGTTTGGTGGGGGCTGATGTGCTGGAGGTGGGGATGAAATCTTTAAAAAGATTGGGATGGAATCTTTAAAATGTAGCTTGATCGAATGTCTAAGAATGTTGGCACCACTATACCTAGTAGCAATTAAGGAAAATGCAGTAAAAGAAATGTGGTAGTATCCTGTTTTTTTAACTACAAATTTCTACAGAATTGGAAGATTTAAAATAAGCAGTTTGGAATCTTCCTGGCATGATCAAATCTGAAGAAATGCTGTTTGTTTGAAATATGTATAGCTTTCTCTGCTATGGTTCTTGAGTGACAGTTGGGCTTTCGGTTTGAAGGGCACATGGCTGACATTTTGAGTATTGACCTGGCTGATTTATATTCTGTCATCTTCTCTTTACAGGCAAATGGGAGTGCCCCTGGCATCAATGTGATTCTTGTGGCAAGGAAGCTGCCTCATTTTGTGAGATGTGCCCCAGCTCTTTCTGCAAGCATCACAGGGAAGGCATGCTGTTTATCTCTAAGCTGGATGGGCGACTCTCTTGCACAGATCATGATCCCTGTGGGCCATACCCACTAGAACCTGGAGAAATCCGCGAGTATGTGCCCCCTTCCCTTCTGGATGTTTCCAAACATTCTGCAGATAAAGCAATTAAAAATAAAAGCAATCAACCTGTCCCAAAAGAAAGAAAATCATCAACTACTGTGGAAGCTCCCACATTGACACTGAAAGGAGCATCACCTTCAAGGCAAAATGAATTACCTGCAGCAGAAATATCATCTTCAGATCAGGAGGCAAAGTCTTCTCAAAACCTCCTCCCGGTTCTTGGTCAGAATCCTGAGCTTAAAGGGAAATCTATGGATATGAACTGCCCACTTGAAGAGACTTCAACACCCACTAGTCCGTGTCCCAGTTCTAAAGAGAAAACTCAGTTGCTTATCTTAAAGAACACTGTGCACCAAGATGTAACTGAATCAGGTTTGGATCCTGCTTGTTTATTGAGCAAGGCTACACCTGTTAAACAGAGTTTGACTTCTAAAGACAAAGCACTTACACAAACTGGTGAAAACTCTGCCCCTGTAAATGGAGAACATACTCCAGTGAGTAAAACTCCTGCTTCAAAAGGGAGGCCACCAGGACGATTATGCCAGAATGCTGCTTCTAAATCAAGGCCATCCACACCACTGGGCCAGAACACAACCCTTAAATCACGGCCATCCACCCCTGTAGGCCAGTACCGTATTCTTAAACCTAGGTCATCCTCTTCAGCCACTGAGTGCCTAGGTTCGAGATCCAGGCCTTCAACTCCCCTAGCTCAAGATCCTGATAAGTCTAGGCCACCAACACCAGTGAATCAAAACTTTACTCCTGAAGAGAGATTGTCAACCTCATTGGCTGCAAATTTGGATAATCCAAACTCCACTCTTGAAGGGAGAATACGAACTCCAAATCTTCGGGGAAAGAGTTCGGAAAAGAAAGAATTAGGACCAGTTGAACAGGATGTAAGCAACCCCCAGACTGCTGACTAAAGTGTTGGTGCTAAACACAAGTTGTAAAGAAGCATTTGTGCTTTGTTTTGTTGGAAAATCTTTTGGTCATACTGTAATTCAAAGCGACCAACATTGGTTGTTAAGTTCTGCTAGCCCCTTACAGAGGAAGAATGGTGCATAGTGTTGGTGCTCAGCTGAACTTGAAATGAGCTTAGGCCTGCTGAGGACTTCCTATGCACATACAAAGGAAGAGTAGCAGGAGGTATTTCTGCTGGCTCTTTTATCAAATGACCTGAATGGAAATGAACAGCTGCCCTGAATTACCGATTTTCAGTTACAATCATCTTTATCAATCAGGTTCTATCCCTTATGACCCTAATATGCAGGATGAGAAGTGCAAAGAATTATGCTTGAACAGAAAGGGGAACTCCCTTAAGGACAAAATGCATTTTGTAATCGTGTAGAATCGGGAAAATGGCAGCTTCGTTCCCTCACTTCACACCAATACTAGTGTTTGGCTCTGTGGGCGGGTGAGGGAAACTTTTATGAATTGTTGTTGTTCCAATGATTAAACACTGAATGGAGCTGTCGAATTTATTGTCTTAGAACAAACTGTATGTTGAATAAGGCATGAAACAACTTTATTTGTATGATATATTGTAGCTATGCTGAGTTTTTAGAAATATAAAACTGTGACTACCTCAGTGTTTCCCGTCATGGGTTCATTGAGGGTTGGTCTTCATGTAAAGGGAGACAGGTTGTGTGTGATGAGAAGTGGATGTGCATATACTAAAGGCTTTTGTTTTCCCACTCTGGATCCGTAATATCCACCTGTTTTAGGTATTGCCAGATATGTGGAAGAGGATCTCAGGAAAACGTTACATGCCTTTTTGGTAAATGAGGAAATCAGTATCCATAGTCGCTGTTAATATTATTGATTGTAGGTGGTCTATACATTCTGACTAGGGGGATTCCACGAATGTGAATGTTGAGAATTCCCGTATTGGAGTGCCTTTGTGTCAGGCTGAGAACAAATTAGTTCTGTTTACCACATTTGTGATCAGACAGTAATGTTTGCAGTCTTTGTACACAATATCCATTTAGCTTTACCCAAAGAGATTATCCACTATAGGATGTCATGCTTTAAGCCAGATTTTTCTTAAAGGGGTCGTATAGTTTAGAGAACAAAACACAATGTACCCAGTCCTGCATTTCTAACAGTTTCCAACAATAAGCATTCTAAAATGTTCTTGTGTTAGTTTGCCTGGGTTTTGGACCTCTTGTGAGATCTTTCACTGAAAGGTTTGACTGATCGTAAGCACAGCTTCTTCTTTTAGGTAGGTGTCTGTCTTTTCTATATATTTGACTTCATGGCCATCTATGCTGGAGCTTTCAACCAATTCTCCATTCTGGTAGTCTCTCTGGTATTCATAAATAGCAAAGTATCATGTGCACGCTTGGCATTTTTTAAATTTTACAAATTCATTATTTTAATATTTTTGTAATCTGTAAATTCCAGTTTTTCTTGCCAGATTGGCCCAAAAGGTAGAATAGTCATTACTCTCAAGTGAGCGGTTTAAACTCTGCTTTAAGTTAATGCTGTGTATTTCCTTCTGGCATTTTTTGATTCTTGCCAATTACTCTGATTTATTTATAGATTGTGTAGGAAGCTGGTTCCTTATATAGTATACCAAAAAGAGGTATACTGTGCAAAGAGTCCAGGTATCCCTTATGAGTGGACAGGCGCTTGCTCTGGCAATCTCAAGGTGCTCTTCTAGGGGGTAGTGTGTTGAAGCATCTTTAGGCTTATCAGAGAGGATTGTTAGACATCTGCAATATATACACACAGTCAAATGATACAGACGACTCGATAAGGAGAACCACACAAATTTACAAAAATAACTCTTATCTTTATATAACTTTTGGCACCAAGATCATCAAAATCAGGTTCAAGTACGTTTTGAGTTGTGAATTTGTACAGGTTTGAAAAACAACAATTAATACAATTTCTGGAGCAGTAATGTTATCCTATGGAGGAAAGATATACACTGCATACAGGTACTTAACAGCGACGTACGGGACCAATCTCTTGGACTTAAAGTAAGTATAGGGCAAGGTCCAAGGCAGCACCAACAGGTCACCTCCGGTGGCACTGGGGCGGAGGGGCTTTTCAGCATCGGGCGCCCAATGTTATCCTATTGGGGGAAAACATGTACTGTATTCGGGCACTTCACAGCGACTTACGGGACCAATCTCCTGGACTTATGGTAAGTAGGGGTCAAGGGCCAAGGCAGCATTAACAGGTCACCTCGGACAGCACTGGGGCGGCCGGGTGCAGAGGTGCTTTTCAGCGTCTGGTGCCCAATGTTAATCAATCAATCTGCATTTTTATAAAGCTCATAATATATAAAACAAATGGTTCTGTTGGGAAGTTACAATTGCTTTGATCTGTGCATATAGTACAAAATGAAATTTCAATTCCGAGTTGTCCACAAGTGATTTTTTACAAATGGGGGCGAAAAGGAAACACACCACGAGGACAAAGAAATTTGCCAAAGATAGTTATTTACTATTTGGTTATTTACAATGAAAATGAATGTGGCTGTCAACGAAACATTGAATGTCAGCGATACAATAGTGACTGTAGTGCAGAGTAAGTGACATGTAGTGATACGTGTGGGCAACAGTGCTTTACAGATATAACAAACATAAGTGACACAAATGCAGTGGATTCAAGAACTTATTTCTTTCTGTCCATTAGTTTACACATGAATACAAGACCCAAGTATGATTTTTAGTTAGGGTCAAGGAGACCGTATGGACTAGTGTGACAATGACGTCGACGTTTCGACCCTTGAGGATAGCGCAGATTAATACGCGTCAAAAGCGGGTCTTCTTCAGGACTGTGAAGGGGGTGTGGACAGCTGCAAGGTCCGAAAGAATCAGAATCGATGCCTGTGATCCTAATAATTTATTAATTAGAAATCCGGGTACATAGACCCTGCTGAAAAGTCAGGGTGTATTGTGGCTCCAATTTGGTGTGATGTAGTGGAAATAACCATCCGGTGAAATTCAGTAACCGGAGACCTGCACCATGAGGTTGTGGTCTGCGTTGAGGATAAATCTGTAGTGGCACATAAGCTCCACCAGCCGGTTGGAGTCGTGCGGTGCCGAATCTGCTCAATCTTAGATGCCGCCGATAGCGATCATTAACTCCGGAGACGCGTCGTGTGCTCAGTCTGACTCTGCTAACGTCAAGTGAGGCCACGCTGGAAACTGTCAGTATTTGACAGCTCACTGACGTCGGCCGCCTCGTCTCTCCACGTGTACGTGTATGTCACTTATTTTGCACTACAGTCACTATTGTATCGCTGACATTCAATGCTTCGTTGACAGCCGCATTCATTTTCATTGTAAATAACCAAATAGTAAATAACTCTATCTTTGACAAATTTCTTTGTCCTCGTGGTGTGTTTCCTTATCTGAAAGAGACACGTTAGTGACAGATTCCTTACCTTAGAATATCCGCGCCAATCCAAGCCCCGGTCACGAGAGAGGTCGAGGGGCCGGTCGCGGAGTCCTCATCGTTCTTCGGGGTCCAAGTCTTCGCACTCCTCCGGTAAGTCGAAGCACAAGAAGTCGAAGAAGCGTCATCGCTCGACGACTTCCCCTCGCCGGTCGCGCGACTCGGCTCAGGGTCCCGACGGCACAGTCCCCGCGGCTCCGGGAGTGCCTGTGGAGCCGCCGCCGCATTACCCGCCCTACCCGGGTTCGGCGGCGACTCCGGCCAAAATACAGGAGTTCCTGTCAGCCATGGCCCGCCTCTTCGGGCCTCAAGGTCCCCCCGGTGCGCCTTCGGGCCCTAGTGGGGTTCCGCCGGCGGCTCCAGGCCCCGACGCCGCCAGCAACACCAGCCCCGGCTCCGGTCCCGGCTCCGGTGCTGCCGCAACCCCGGTCGACCCCCGTTGACCTGACAACACCTCCACCGGCGTCGCCTTCCCCGGTGCCGTTCGCGACGCCGCCCGGGGCTCCGGCCGGCGTCGTCCCCAGGTTCTCTCCGGACTCGACGCCGGCTCCGGCGCCGCTGGGACCTTGGGTCCCACGAGTCCCTTCTCCTTACATTGACCCTGATTTGGAGGACGAAGAGAACTGGGAGGGGTCTGAGGACCCTCTCACTGCCCAATGTGAGTATGATCAGGACTGGGCTGAGGAACTTGGGGATGTCAGTGGTCTGGACACCTCTCCTGACATTGGCATGCTGTCTCCTCCTTCCGTGGCAACGGAGGAGGGAGCAAACTTTGCTACGGTGTTGCGTAGGGCAGCTGAGGTTCTGCACCTCAAGTTACCTACTGTGGCTGTCAGGACTAACATCCTGACGGAAGTGCTTCAGCCGGCGGCTACCTCCTCGGAGCCACTGCTGCCGTTTAATGACGCACTTTCGGACGTTCTTTTGGGCACCTGGTCCAAGCCCACCACAGGGGCTCCTGTGGATCGGAACGTAGCCCGACGCCATCGCCCTGCTCCGGGCGACCCCCTGTTCCTTTCCCAACACCCCACCCCTGAGAGCTTGGTTGTCCAAGCCTCTGCCTCTCAAAGCGCCTTCCCTACCGCTCCCCCGGATAGGGAATCCAAAAAACTGGATCAATTTAGGAAGAAAGTTTTTTCTTCCACCAGTGCTGGCTTGAGGTCTGTCAACACCACTTGCCTCTTGGGCCGATATTCCCACTCCCTGTGGGATTCGGTGGCGCAGGTCCTGCCCCAGTGTCCTGAGGAGGTCCAGGCACTGCTTTCCCGCGCCATTGCGGAAGGAAGAGATGCGGCGAAGTATACCATCCGATGTGGCCTTGATACCGCCGACTCGCTAGGCAGATCGCTTGCAACGACAGTGGCGCTGCGCCGTCACGCCTGGCTGAGGACCACTGGTTTCTCGGGTGATGTCCAAAACACACTTATGGACATGCCCTTTGATGGTGTCGGCCTTTTCGGCAACAAAGCAGACCATGCGCTGGAGCGCTTTAAGGACTCGCGGGCTACAGCCAAGTCCCTGGGCCTTTCTGCTGTGCGCCCTCCGCAACAGTCTGCTTTTCGCCCCTTTCGTGGCCACGGAAGGGGCGCCCAGTCACGTCCGCTGCCCAGCCACCGGCCCGCGCAGCAGGCGCCTACGCGTGGCCGAGGACGTGGCTCCCGCCGAGGCGGGCAGGGTAACCAGCGTGCGTGTCAGGCCACCACCTCCGCCCCGTCCGCGGCCTCCAAGCCCTCCTAGTCCATCCTTTCAGGTCCACAGCTCGCCAGTGGGGGGGCAGGGTTCGCCATCACCTTCACCACTGGCGTGCCATCACATCGGACAAGTGGGTCTTGGACATTGTCCGAAGGGGCTACTCCCTCACCTTCGAGACTACCCCGCCAGCCATGCCACCTCAATACCACCGCATGTCGGGGGATCATTTAGTACTTCTTCAAAAGGAAGTTGCGGCCCTCTTGGCCAAGGGGGCCATAGAGCGAGTATCTGAAAGAGACACGTTAGTGATAGATTCCTTACCTTAGAATATCCCCAGGCGTCAGGCTGGATCCGGAAAGTTTTGCGTAGCAGTACCCTTGCGCGTCGGTAGGCGGCGTCGTGCGGCTCCGCGTCCGTCGTCGGCGTCGTGATCGCCGGGATGACGTCGCGGGCAGTACTTAGGCGCCGCCCCTGCGCGCTGACGTCAGTTCTTCTTTTCCGCGCCAGCAAGCGCAGATCCGGGAAGAGCAGTGCCCTGGTCAATTTTTGACCATACTTTTTGGTGATTTTTCACTGTTTTTTTCCAAATAAAGGTGTCGTAGGGATGCCCGGCTTCAAGCGATGCGGCGCCTGTGCGCGGATGATGTCCGTCACCGACCCGCATTGGGAGTGTCTCTTCTGCCTCGGCCGAGGCCACGACACCGAGTCTTGTCCCGAATGCCAGGCCCTCAACCCGAAAGCTTTGCGAGAGCGGTCTCGAAAGCTCCTCGAGGCCCGGCATTCGGCTCCACGGAGGCCCCGGTCGCGTGAGAGGTCCAGGGGTCGCTCGCGGAGTGCACACCGGTCGTCGGCGTCGAAGTCTTCTTCGTCCGGTAAGTCTAAGCACAAGAAGTCCAAGAAGCATCGTCGCTCTCGGACTTCGCCTCGCCGGTCTCGCGACTCGGCTGAGGCCCCTCCCGGCACCGTCCCCGCCCCCGCGGCCCCGGACTTGCCTGTGGAGTCGCCCCCGCCATACCCGCCCTTCCCGGGTTCGGGGGCGGATCCGGCCAAGGTACAGGAGTTCCTGTCGGCCATGGCCCGCCTCTTCGGGCCGTCAGGCCCCTCCGGTGCGCCTTCGGGCCCCGCGGGCCCTGATGGGGTTGCTCCGGCGGCTCCGGCCCCGGCGTCGCCCGTGCCTCCAGCCTCGATCCCGGCTTCGGCCCCGGCCTCGGCCCCGGCCTCGATCCCGGCTCCACAACCCCCATCGACGCCGGTCGACCTCACGACACCTCCGCCGGCGCCGATGTCTCCGGTGCCGTTCTCGACGCCGCCCTGGGCTCCGGGCGGCGTCGTCCCCCAGCTCCTTCCGGCTCCGGACATGGACCCGGAGCGACGTCGCCGACGCCGGCTCCGGCGCCGATGGGACCTTGGGTCCCAAATGTCCCTCCTCCTCCTTATTTTGAACCAGAGGAGGACCAGGAGGACTGGGAGGGGTCTGATGACCCTCTGACACGCAACTGTCAGTATGATGAGGACTGGACAGAGAGTCTAGGGGAGGCCAGTGGTCTGGATACTTCCCCTGACACTGGCATGCTGTCTCCTCCCGTGGCTACGGAGGAGGGGGCCAATTCTGGTACGGTGTTGCGTAGGGCTGCTGGGGCCTTACGTCTCCAGCTCCCTACTTTGACGGTCAAGCCTAACATCTTGACAGAGGTGCTTCAGCCGGCAGCCTCCTCTGCGGAGACTGTGCTGCCGTTTAACGACGCCCTCACTGACGTTCTTTTGGGCGCCTGGTCCAAGCCCAACACAGGGGCTCCTGTGGATCGGAACGTGTCACGACGCCATCGCCCCGCTCCGGGCGACCCCTGTTTCTTTCTGTCCACCCCACTCCTGAGAGCTTGATTGTCCAAGCCTCCGCTTCCCAAACCGCCTTCCCTACCGCTCCTCCGGATAGGGAATCCAAACGCCTGGATCAGTTTGGGAAGAAAGGTTTTTCTTCCTCCAGTGCTGGCTTGCGGTCCGTTAACACCGCTTGTCTTTTGGGCCGATATACCCACTCCCTGTGGGATTCGGTGGCGGATGTTTTGCCCCAGTGCCCTGAGGAGGTCCAGGCACTGCTTTCCCGCGCCATTGCGGAAGGAAGGGATGCGGCCAAATACACTATCCGTTGTGGCCTTGACACCGCCGACTCGCTGGGCCGGTCGATTGCAACGACGGTGGCGCTCCGACGCCACGCCTGGCTGAGAACCACTGGTTTTTCAGGGGATGTCCAGAATACTCTCATGGACATGCCCTTTGATGGAGTCGGTCTTTTTGGGTCCAAAGCAGACCATGCGTTGGAGCGCTTTAAGGACTCACGGGCTACTGCCAAGTTCCTGGGCCTTTCTGCTACACGCCCTCCGCTGCCTTCTGCTTTTCGCCCCTATCGTGGCCACGGTAGGGGCGCCCCTTCACGTCAGCAGCCCAGCCACCGGCCCGCGCAGCACGCGTCTTCGCGTGGCCGAGGACGTGGATTCCGCCGTGGCGGATCGGGCAACCAGCGTGCGGGTCAGGCCACCACCTCCAACCCGTCCGCGGCCTCCAAGCCCTCCTAGTCCCTCCTTTCAGGTGCACGGCACGCCAGTAGGGGGCAGGGTCCGCCATCACCTTCCCCACTGGCGCACCATCACCTCGGACAGGTGGGTCTTGGACATTGTCCGAAGGGGCTACTCCCTCCCCTTCGAGACCACCCCCCAGCCATGCCACCTCAATTTCACCGCATGTCAGGGGATCACTTGGTGCTTCTACAGAAGGAAGTCACGGCCCCCTTGACCAAGAGGGCCATCGAGCATGTTCCGACCCCAGAAGTAGGGCGTGGTTGCTACTCCCACTACTTTCTGGTGCCCAAAAAGGACAAGGAGGACATGCGTCCTATCTTGGACCTCCGGAACGTCAATCGCTTCCTCCGGAAGGAGAAGTTCAACATGCTCACCCTAGCTCAGGTCTTAACTGCCCTCGACCCAGGAGACTGGTTGGTAGCGTTGGACTTGCAGGACGCGTATTTCCACATCCCCGTCCTGCCGGCCCACCGGCGTTACCTTCGGTTCACGGTAGGCCCCGAGCATTTTCAGTTCACCGTGCTCCCCTTTGGCCTTACCAGTGCCCCCTCGGGTGTTCACGAAAGTGATGGCGGTGGTCGCAGCTCATCTGCGCCGGGCAGGGGTTTCAGTCTTCCCCTACCTCGACGACTGGCTGCTGAAGGCGGGCTCGTCCCAGGCAGTCGTCTCCCACCTCCAGACTACGGCCGAACTCCTGCACTCGCTGGGGTTCTCCATCAATGTGCCGAAGTCGCATCTGATTCCTTCTCCACAGCTCCTTTTCATCGGAGCAGTTCTGGACACGACGCAGTTTCGGGCTTATCCTCCCGAACGGCGAGTCCGGGATATTCAGGCTATGATTCCGATCTTTCGGCCTTTATCCTGGGTTTCGGTACGGATGACCCTGAGGCTGCTGGGCCTCATGGCCTCCTGCATCCTGCTGGTCGATCATGCCAGATGGCATATGCGGGCTCTGCAGTGGGACCTGAAGTTCCAGTGGGCGCAGCACCAGGGCAACCTGTCCGATCACGTCCAGATCTCGGAGGGGACTGCAAAACAGTTGCAGTGGTGGCTCTCGAACCGGCAATGGGTCATGGGCAGATCCCTCTCCCTTCCCCAGCCAGAGCATACAGTTGTGACGGACGCGTCCCTTCTGGGATGGGGCGGTCACATGGGAGAGGCGGAGATCAGGGGCCTCTGGTCTCCGGCGGAGTCCCGGCTCCATATCAACATTCTGGAGCTCCGGGCGATCCGGCTTGCACTCAAGGCATTCCTTCCCTCTGTCAAAGGGAAGGTAGTGCAGGTGTTCACAGACAACACCACTGCCATGTGGTACTGCAACAAACAGGGCGGGGTGGGGTCTTGGACCCTTTGTCAGGAGGCTCTGCGCCTCTGGACATGGCTGGAACATCAGGGCATGTTCCTGATGGTTCAACACCTGGCAGGTTCTCTGAACGCCAGGGCGGACGAACCTGCAGCCGCAGGTGCATGATGGATCACGAATGGCGTCTTCACTCGGAAGTGGCGCAAGGACTCTTTCTACAGTGGGGAGAGCCTTGGTTAGATCTATTCGCCACCGAAGAGAACGCGCAATGTCATCAGTTCTGCGCGTTGGAATTTCCAAGGCGGCACTCGCTCGGCGACGCTTTTCGTCGCGAGTGGAGTTGCGGTCTGTTGTACGCCTTTCCGCCTATACCACTTCTACCCAGAGTGTTGAAGAAGATTCGGCACGACCGGGCCCAAGTCATTCTTGTGGCTCCGGACTGGGCTCGAAGAGTTTGGTATCCCGAGCTACTCAATATGAGCATAGATCCCCCGATCCGTCTGCCTCTTCGGGAGGATCTTCTGTCGCAGCAGCAGGGGGACGGTCCTCCACCCGAACCTGTCCAGTCTACACCTGCTTGCGTGGAGATTGAGCGGCGGCAGTTGATTCCTTTCCACTTGCCTCCCGAAGTTTGTGATGTGATTCTGGCAGCCAGGCGTCCCTCCACTAAGGTGGTATACGTCTGCAGGTGGAACAAATTTGTGGCATGGTGCACAGCAAAGGCTGTGGATCCCCTTTCTGCCCCTCTTTCTGAGGTCCTTCTGTTCCTTCTCTCTCTGGCCCAACAGGGTTCTGCCCTGGGTACCATCAAGGGTTATCTTTGTGCTATCTCGGCCTTCCTCAGGCTCCCTGATCAGCCCTCCCTGTTCAAGTCCCCTGTTGTTAACAGGTTCTTAAAAGGCATTACTCACCTCTTCCCTCCTGTTCCGTTTGTAATGCCTCAGTGGGACTTGAACTTGGTTCTTACCTTTTTAATGTGCGCTCCCTTTGAGCCTCTGCATAACTGTCCTCTTCGTCTTCTGACTCTGAAGGCAGCCTTTCTGGTGGCCATCACCTCCGCTCGGCGGGTGAGTGAGCTCCAGGCTCTATCTTGCAAGCCTCCCTTTCTGTCTGTTCATCCAGACAAGGTTGTTCTTCGGACGCGTCCGTCCTTCTTGCCAAAGGTGGTTACTGCTTTCCACATTGGGCAGACCATCACTTTGCCCACCTTCTTTCCGCCTCCGCATCCTTCCAGAGAGGAAGAGAGGCTCCACCGTCTGGACCCAAAACGTGCGCTCTCCTTCTATATCGACCGCACAAAACACTTCCGGGTGGATGACCAGCTCTTTGTTGGCTACGTGGGCGCCAAAAAGGTCGGGCGGTGCACAAGAGGACCATCTCCCGCTGGGTTACCTTGTGCATCAAGACCTGCTATTCTTTGGCCAAGAAGGAGCCTCCTGTTGGGCTGCGTGCCCATTCCACCAGGGCAACGGCTGCTACCACGGCCTTGGGCCGCGGTGTTCCGCTGCCGGTTATCTGTCAGGCAGCTACGTGGGCCTCGCTGCACACGTTTACTAAGCATTACTGCCTTGACAGTCCGGTCCGGAGGGACGGCTTCTTTGGCCGTTCTGTCCTCCAGGACTTCCTTGTCTGATCTTTGTTCGCAGACCCACCACCGGGGTTGGTATTGCTGGGGTATCTATTCTAAGGTAAGGAATCTATCACTAACGTGTCTCTTTCAGATGCACAAGTTACTAACTTGTGTAACGATATATCTGTAAGAGACAGTAGTTAGTGATAGATTTCTTACCGCCCCACCCATCCTCCCCGTTCTGCGAACTGATTTCTAGGGTTAAGGACATCCCTTTCAGGGCCCTAGTATTTTTCAGACACCTGTGTCAGCTTCTTGCATGGCTCTGCGTTCCTGGCGCGGAAAGTCGTGTACAGAACTGACGTCAGCGCGCAGGGGCGGCGCCTAAGTACTGCCCGCGACGTCATCCCGGCGATCACGACGCCGATGACGGACGCGGAGCCGCACGACGCCGCCTACCGACGCGTAAGGGTACTGCTACGCAAAACTTTCCGGATCCAGCCTGACGCCTGGGGATATTCTAAGGTAAGGAATCTATCACTAACTACTGTCTCTTACAGATATATCGTTACACAATGCCTCAGTGGGACTTTAACTTGGTTCTTACCTTTTTAATGTGCGCTCCCTTTGAGCCTCTACATAATTGTCCTCTTCGTCTTCTCACTCTGAAGACAGCCTTTCTGGTGGCCCTCACCTCCGCTCGGCGGGTGAGTGAGCTCCAGGCTCTTTCGTGCAAACCTCCCTTTCTGTCTGTCCATCCAGACAAGGTTGTTCTTAGGACGCGTCCGTCCTTCTTGCCAAAGGTGGTTACTGCCTTCCACATTGGGCAGACCATCACTTTGCCCACCTTCTTTCTGCCTCCGCATCCTTCCAGAGAGGAAGAGAGGCTCCACCGTCTGGACCCAAAACGTGCGCTTTCCTTTTACCTCAACCGCACACAACACTTCCGGGTGGATGACCAGCTCTTTGTTGGCTACGTGGGCGCCAAAAAAGGTCAGGCGGTACACAAGAGGACCATCTCCCGCTGGGTAATCTTGTGTATCAAAGCCTGCTATTCTTTGGCTAAGAAGGAACCGCCTGTTGGGCTGCGTGCCCATTCTACCAGGGCAACAGCTGCTACCACGGCTTTAGGCCATGGTGTTCCGCTACAGGATATGTCCGCTGGGTCCAAACTGGAATGGCATGGTGAGCAAAAAGACGATGGATTTAGGCCCAGATCTCTGTACTGGGGTGAATGTACGACATTGTTCTGCATTCTGTCCATCAATTGTTGTTTTTGCACAGGATATATGTCAGGCAGCTACGTGGGCCTCGCTGCACACGTTTACCAAGCATTACTGCCTTGACAGCCAGGTCCGGAGGGATGGCTTCTTTGGCCGTTCTGACCTCCGTGACTTCCTTGTCTGAATCTGTTCACAGACCCACCACCGGGGTTGGTATTGCTGGGGTATCTATTCTAAGGTAAGGAATCTGTCACTAACGTGTCTCTTTCAGATGCACAAGTTACTAACTTGTGTAACGATATATCTGTAAGAGACAGTAGTTAGTGATAGATTCCTTACCGCCCCACCCATCCTCCCCGTTCTGCGAACTGATTTCTAGGGTTAAGGACATCCCTTTCAGGGCCTTAGTATTTTTTCAGACACCAATGTCAGCTTCTTGCATGGCTCTGCGTTCCTGGCGCGGAAAGTCGTGTACAGAACTGACGTCAGCGCGCATGGGCGGCGTCTAAGTACTGGCCGCGACATCATCCCGGCGATGCCGACGACAGACGCGGAGCCGCACGACGCCGCCTACCGACGCGCAAGGGTACTGCTACGCAAAACTTTCCGGATCCAGCCTGACGCCTGGGGATATTCTAAGGTAAGGAATCTGTCACTAACTACTGTCTCTTACAGATATATCGTTACACAAGTTAGTAACTTGTGCTTCTCCCCCTTTTGTAAAAAATCACTTGTGGACAACTCGGAATTGAAATTTCATTTTGTACTATATGCACAGATCAAAGCAATTGTAACTTCCCAGCAGAACCACTTGTTTTATATATTATAAATACCCAGGTTCTGAGGGACACAGGGTCACCCCATTATCGCTAATGTTTTTTAAAAGCTCAACACTGTCACCCCGAGGGGTATCTGGGCGCTGTGTCTCTGTCGAAGAGCCAGGTCTTGAGTCTCTTTCTGAAGTCTGCCAGCGAGGGGTCTGTACAGAGCTGATGGGGAAGGTTGTTCCAGGTCTTGGCAGCGATGTAGGAGAAGGAGGTGCCGTCACTGCGGATGCGACGGATGCAGGCGGGTGTGCGAGGGCATGTGAAGAGGAGCGCAGGTGTCTAGTGGGTTAGTAGAAGTTCATTTGGTGGTTGAGGTAGGCAGGTCCTGGGTTGTGGAGGGCTTTGTAGGTGTGCATGAGGAACTTGAACTGGAATCTTTTCTGGATGGGGTGCCAGTGGTGGTCTCTCAGGTGGGGGTGATGTGGGTTCATATGGGGAGGTCCAGGACGGCTCTGGCTGCAGTGTTCTGTACGGTCTGGAGTCTTCTGAGGAGCTGAGCAGAGATGCCGGTGTTGAGGGCGCAGCCGTAGTCGAGGCGGCTGGTGATGAAGGCCTGAGTGACTGTCTTTCTGGTGTTGGTTGGTATCCATCTGAAGATTCTGCTGAGCATGTGACCAGTATCCAGCGCATGTACTTTAAATGGGTTCCCTGGTACCTTGTACTGGCAGTAATTGAACTGGCCCGCACAGGGGCATATCTGCTCATGCAGATATGTCCACACATGTAATATAATGCACCCTGCCTTAGGGCTGTAAGACCTGCTGTAGATGTGACTTATAAATATTACATGCAGTGTTAGGGGACATGGCACACAGATGTGTTATTTGTCCTGTTTTCACTTATTAGAGCACCTTGTCACGCAGCCTGCAGTGGCAGTCTGTGCGAGTTTGGTGCTGGGTCCCTAAGAGCAGCAGAAGATATGCTGCAGCTCTTAGGGACCCTCTTTAGTTCCCATGCCCTAGGTACCACTTACTAGGGACTTAGAGAGGTGCTAAAGGTCTTGACAGTTTGGGTACAAGTAACGGTTACCTTGTATCTGAAAGAGACACGTTAGTGATAGATTCCTTACCTTAGAATATCCCCAGGCGTCAGGCTGGATCCGGAAAGTTTTGCGTAGCAGTACCCTTGCGCGTCGGTAGGCGGCGTCGTGCGGCTCCGCGTCCGTCGTCTGCGTCGTGATCGCCGGGATGACGCCGCGGGCAGCACTTAGGCGCCGCCCTGCGCGCTGACGTCAGTTCTTCTTTTTCCGCGCCAGCAAGCGCAGATCCGGGAAGAGCAGTGCCCTGGTCAATTTTTGACCATACTTTTGGTGATTTTTTCACTGTTTTTTCCAACTCTAAGGTGTCGTAGGGATGCCCGGCTCAAGCGATGCGGCGCCTGTGCGCGGATGATGTCCGTCACCGACCCGCATTGGGAGTGTCTCTTCTGCCTCGGCCGAGGCCACGACACCGAGTCTTGTCCCGAATGCCAGGCCCTCAACCCGAAAGCTTTGCGAGAGCGGTCTCGAAAGCTCCTCGAGGCCCGGCATTCGGCTCCACGGAAGCCCCGGTCGCGTGAGAGGTCCAGGGGTCGATCGCGGAGTGCACACCGGTCGTCGGCGCCGAAGTCTTCTTCGTCCGGTAAGTCTAAGCACAAGAAGTCCAAGAAGCATCGCCGCCTCGGACTTCGCCTCGCCGGTCTCGCGACTCGGCTGAGGCCCCTCCCGGCACCGTCCCCGCGGCCCCGGACTTGCCTGTGGAGTCGCCCGTCATACCCGCCCTTCCCGGGTTCGGGGGCGGATCCGGCCAAGGTACAGGAGTTCCTGTCGGCCATGGCCCGCCTCTTCGGGCCTTCAGGCCCCTCCGGTGCGCCTCGGGCCCCGCGGGCCCTGATGGGGTTGCTCCGGCGTCGCCGGCGGCTCCGGCCCCGGCGTCGCCCGAGCCTCGAGCCTCGATCCCGGCTCCGGCTTCGGCCCCGGCCTCGATCCCGGCTCCACAACCCCCATCGACGCCGGTCGACCTCACGACACCTCCGCCGGCGCCGATGTCTCCGGTGCCGCTCTCGACGCCGCCCTGGGCTCCGGGCGGCGTCGTCCCCCAGTTCCTTCCGGCTCCGGACATGGACCCGGAGCGACGCCGCTCGACGCCGGCTCCGGCGCCGATGGGACCTTGGGTCCCAAACTGTCCCTCCTCCTCCTTATTTTGAACCAGAGGAGGACCAGGAGGACTGGGAGGGGTCTGATGACCCTCTGACGCGCAACTGTCAGTATGATGAGGACTGGACAGAGAGTTCTAGGGGAGGCCAGTGGTCTGGATACTTCCCTGACACTGGCATGCTGTCTCCTCCCGTGGCTACGGAGGAGGGGGCCAACTTTGGTACGGTGTTGCGTAGGGCTGCTGGGGCCTTACGCCTCCAGCTCCCTACTTTGACGGTCAAGCCTAACATCTTGACAGAGGTGCTTCAGCCGGCAGCCTCCTCTGCGGAGACTGTGCTGCCGCTTAACGACGCCCTCACTGACGTTCTTTGGGCGCCTGGTCCAAGCCCAACACAGGGGCTCCTGTGGATCGGAACGTGTCACGACGCCATCGCCCCGCTCCGGGCGACCCCTGTTTCTTTCTGTCCACCCCACTCCTGAGAGCTTGGTTGTCCAAGCCTCCGCTTCCCAAACCGCCTTCCCTACCGCTCCTCCGGATAGGGAATCCAAACGCCTGGATCAGTTTGGGAAGAAAGGTTTTTCTTCCTCCAGTGCTGGCTTGCGGTCCGTTAACACCGCTTGTCTTTTGGGCCGATATACCCACTCCCTGTGGGATTCGGTGGCGGATGTTTTGCCCCAGTGCCCTGAGGAGGTCCAGGCACTGCTTTCCCGCGCCATTGCGGAAGGAAGGGATGCGGCCAAATACACTATCCGTTGTGGCCTTGACACCGCCGACTCGCTGGGCAGGTCGATTGCAACGACGGTGGCGCTCCGGCGCCACGCCTGGCTGAGAACCACTGGTTTTTCAGGGGATGTCCAGAATACTCTCATGGACATGCCCTTTGATGGAGTCGGTCCTTTTGGGTCCAAAGCAGACCATGCGTTGGAGCGCTTTAAGGACTCACGGGCTACTGCCAAGTCCCTGGGCCTTTCTGCTACACGCCTCCGCTGCCTTCTGCTTTTCGCCCCTATCGTGGCCACGGTAGGGGCGCCCCTTCACGTCAGCAGCCCAGCCACCGGCCCGCGCAGCAGGCGTCTTCGCGTGGCCGAGGACGTGGATTCCGCCGTGGCGGATCGGGCAACCAGCGTGCGGGTCAGGCCACCACCTCCAACCCGTCCGCGGCCTCCAAGCCCTCCTAGTCCCTCCTTTCAGGTGCACGGCACGCCAGTAGGGGGCAGGGTCCGCCATCACCTTCCCCACTGGCGCACCATCACCTCGGACAGGTGGGTCTTGGACATTGTCCGAAGGGGCTACTCCCTCCCCTTCGAGACCACCCCCCAGCCATGCCACCTCAATTCCACCGCATGTCAGGGGATCACTTGGTGCTTCTACGGAAGGAAGTCACGGCCCTCTTGACCAAGAGGGCCATCGAGCATGTTCCGACCCCAGAAGTAGGGCGTGGTTGCTACTCCCACTACTTTCTGGTGCCCAGAAAGGACAAGGAGGACATGCGTCCTATCTTGGACCTCCGGAACGTCAATCGCTTCCTCCGGAAGGAGAAGTTCAAGATGCTCACCCTAGCTCAGGTCTTGACTGCCCTCGACCCTGGAGACTGGTTGGTAGCGTTGGACTTGCAGGACGCGTATTTCCACATCCCCGTCCTGCCGGCCCACCGGCGTTACCTTCGGTTCACGGTAGGCCCCGAGCATTTTCAGTTCACCGTGCTCCCTTTGGCCTTACCAGTGCCCCTCGGGTGTTCACGAAAGTGATGGCGGTGGTCGCAGCTCATCTGCGCCGGGCAGGGGTTTCAGTCTTCCCCTACCTCGACGACTGGCTGCTGAAGGCGGGCTCGTCCCAGGCAGTCGTCTCCCACCTCCAGACTACGGCCGAACTCCTGCACTCGCTGGGGTTCTCCATCAATGTGCCGAAGTCGCATCTAATTCCTTCTCCACAGCTCCTTTTCATCGGAGCAGTTCTGGACACGACGCAGTTTCGGGCCTATCCTCCCGAACGGCGAGTCCGGGATATTCAGGCTATGATTCCGATCTTTCGGCCTTTATCCTGGGTTTCGGTACGGATGACCCTGAGGCTGCTGGGCCTCATGGCCTCCTGCATCCTGCTGGTCAATCATGCCAGATGGCATATGCGGGCTCTGCAGTGGGACCTGAAGTTCCAGTGGGCGCAGCACCAGGGCAACCTGTCCGATCACGTCCAGATCTCGGAGGGGACTGCAACACAGTTGCAGTGGTGGCTCTCGAACCGGCAATGGGTCATGGGCAGATCCCTCTCCCTTCCCCAGCCAGAGCATACAGTTGTGACGGACGCGTCCCTTCTGGGATGGGGCGGTCACATGGGAGAGGCGGAGATCAGAGGCCTCTGGTCTCCGGCGGAGTCCCGGCTCCATATCAACCTTCTGGAGCTCCGGGCGATCCGGCTTGCACTCAAGGCATTCCTTCCCTCTGTCAAAGGGAAGGTGGTGCAGGTGTTCACAGACAACACCACCGCCATGTGGTACTGCAACAAACAGGGCGGGGTGGGGTCTTGGACCCTTTGTCAGGAGGCTCTGCGCCTCTGGACATGGCTGGAACATCAGGGCATGTTCCTGATGGTTCAACACCTGGCAGGTTCTCTGAACGCCAGGGCGGACGAACTCCAGCCGCAGGTGCATGATGGATCACGAATGGCGTCTTCACTCGGAAGTGGCGCAAGGACTCTTTCTACAGTGGGGAGAGCCTTGGTTAGATCTATTCGCCACCGAAGAGAACGCGCAATGTCATCAGTTCTGCGCGTTGGAATTTCCAAGGCGGCACTCGCTCGGCGACGCTTTTCGTCGCGAGTGGAGTTGCGGTCTGTTGTACGCCTTTCCGCCTATACCACTTCTGCCCAGAGTGTTGAAGAAGATTCGGCACGACCGGGCCCAAGTCATTCTTGTGGCTCCGGACTGGGCTCGAAGAGTTTGGTATCCCGAGCTACTCAGTATGAGCGTAGATCCCCCGATCCGTCTGCCTCTTCGGGAGGATCTTCTGTCGCAGCAGCAGGGGACGGTCCTTCACCCGAACCTGTCCAGTCTACACCTGCTTGCGTGGAGATTGAGCGGCGGCAGTTGATTCCTTTCGACTTGCCTCCCGAGGTTTGTGATGTGATTCTGGCAGCCAGGCGTCCCTCCACTAAGGTGGTATACGCCTGCAGGTGGAACAAATTTGTGGCATGGTGCACAGCAAAGGCTGTGAATCCCCTTTCTGCCCCTCTTTCTGAGGTCCTTCTGTTCCTTCTCTCTCTGGCCCAACAGGGTTCTGCCCTGGGTACCATCAAGGGTTATCTTTGTGCTATCTCGGCCTTCCTCAGGCTCCCTGATCAGCCCTCCCTTTTCAAGTCCCCTGTTGTTAACAGGTTCTTAAAAGGCATTACTCACCTCTTTCCGCCTGTTCCGTTTGTGATGCCTCAGTGGGACTTGAACTTGGTTCTTACCTTTTAATGTGCGCTCCCTTTGAGCCTCTGCATAACTGTCCTCTTCGTCTTCTGACTCTGAAGACTGCCTTTCTGGTGGCCATCACCTCCGCTCGGCGGGTGAGTGAGCTCCAGGCTCTATCTTGCAAACCTCCCTTTCTGTCTGTTCATCCAGACAAGGTTGTTCTTCGGACGCGTCCGTCCTTCTTGCCAAAGGTGGTTACTGCTTTCCACATTGGGCAGACCATCACTTTGCCCACCTTCTTTCCGCCTCCGCATCCTTCCAGAGAGGAAGAGAGGCTCCACCGTCTGGACCCAAAACGTGCGCTCTCCTTCTATATCGACCGCACGAAACACTTCCGGGTGGATGACCAGCTCTTTGTTGGCTACGTGGGCGCCAAAAAAGGTCGGGCAAGAGGACCGTCTCCCGCTGGGTTACCTTGTGCATCAAGACCTGCTATTCTTTGGCCAAGAAGGAGCCTCCTGTTGGGCTGCGTGCCCATTCCACCAGGGCAACGGCTGCTACCACGGCCTTGGGCCGCGGTGTTCCGCTGCCGGTTATCTGTCAGGCAGCTACGTGGGCCTCGCTGCACACGTTTACTAAGCATTACTGCCTTGACAGTCAGGTCCGGAGGGACGGCTTCTTTGGCCGTTCTGTCCTCCAGGACTTCCTTGTCTGATCTTTGTTCGCAGACCCACCACCGGGGTTGGTATTGCTGGGGTATCTATTCTAAGGTAAGGAATCTATCACTAACGTGTCTCTTTCAGATGCACAAGTTACTAACTTGTGTAACGATATATCTGTAAGAGACAGTAGTTAGTGATAGATTCCTTACCGCCCCACCCATCCTCCCCGTTCTGCGAACTGATTTCTAGGGTTAAGGACATCCCTTTCAGGGCCCTAGTATTTTTCAGACACCTGTGTCAGCTTCTTGCATGGCTCTGCGTTCCTGGCGCGGAAAGTCGTGTACAGAACTGACGTCAGCGCGCAGGGGCGGCGCCTAAGTGCTGCCCGCGACGTCATCCCGGCGATCACGACGCCGACGACGGACGCGGAGCCGCACGACGCCGCCTACCGACGCGCAAGGGTACTGCTACGCAAAACTTTCCGGATCCAGCCTGACGCCTGGGGATATTCTAAGGTAAGGAATCTATCACTAACTACTGTCTCTTACAGATATATCGTTACACAAGTTAGTAACTTGTGCTTTAGGGAAAGAGCACTGGGGACCTGTTTAGCAGGAACCCAGTTAAAGTTGCATCAAATACCAGGCAAAAAGTGGGGGGCTACTGCAACAAAAACCCAGTTTCCTACAGATTGCAGTTCTTCTGTGATTTTCATCTTTAGGTAAGCCATCAGCTCGCTTACAGTATTGCACGCCCCACTCATCTCTTCAAACACTGTGCCCCTATTGTAGTCAGCATTTGGGTTTGCTCTAGAACTTGATACAGAAATCTTATCTTCAGTGTAGCAGTTAATATTTCTGTCTAGTCAAGAGGCTAATAGTGCTCCTAAAAATCATGTCATGTGATCTCCAATTTTGATTCTTAGTTGCTTCTTCATCAGTAACTCATTATCCAGGAGAGGGGTGAGATCCTATGCGTGGGGTATGCACCTTAAACTTTGAAAGACAGTTATAGGAGCATCATCTCTTCCAGCTGATCTTGAGACACCACCGCTTATGCCATAGTAGCCAATCTGAAAGAAACAGTTAGTTATAGATTCCTTACCTTAGAATTACCCCCAGGAGTCAGACTGGATCCGGAAAGTTTTTCGTCAGCAGTACCTCTGCGCGTCGGTCGGCTCTGCGTCCGTCGTGGTCGCCGGAATGCCGTCGCGGTAGCTGCTTAGAAGCCGCCCTCGCACGCTGACATCAGTTCTTTCTTTTTCCGTGCCAGCCAGCGCAGATCCAGAGAGAGCGGTACCTCCAGTCACTTTTTGACTGAACTTTTTGAGCGACTTTTGTCGACGTCTTTTTGAGTCCTACCGACTCCTGGTGCACGTAGGGATGCCCGGCTTCAAGGCTTGTGGTTCCTGTACCCGACTGATGTCGGTGACGGACCCGCGCCGCGTGTGCCTCTTTTACCTGGAACGCGACCACGACCCCAAGTCGTGCTCCGACTGCCGGACCATGGCTCAGAAGTCTTTGCGGGAGGGGTCCCGAAAGCTTCTTGAGCGCCAGCAGTCGGCTCTGCGCCGCTCAAGGTCCCCGTCGCGAGGGAGGTCGAGGGACCCGTCGCGGAGCCATCACCACTCATCCAAGTCTTCGCACTCGGGGTCAGGTAAGTCGAAGCACAAGAAGAAGTCGAAGAAGCATCGTCGCTCTTCGACTTCTACCCGTCGGTCGGCTGACGGGACGAGGGATGCGGGCAGTGCCCCTCCCACGGCTCCGCGTGCGGAGCCTGAAGGGCCGACTCAGAGTTTCCCTCCCTTCCCGGGACCCAGAGCGACCCCTGCCCAGCTTCGTCAGTTTTACGAGGCGATGCATGCCATCTTTGGACAGCCCAACTCCGATGGCGCGCCTTCGGGCCCCGCGGACTTGGTTGGGGGTCCTAGGCCTTCCCTGCCGACGACTCCGGCGCCGCAGGACCCCCATGGATCCAGGCCTGGTTGACCTCATTACACCTCCACTGGCGCTGCTTCCTTCGGCACCGCACCCGACGCCGGTTGAGCCCCCAGCCGGCGTCGACCCCCATCCTGATGTGGACACGGAGCCGGACCGGCGTCGCCCGATGCCGGATCCGGCGCCGAGTGGTGTTTTTGTGCCCCTGTTCACTCCTGATGTCCCTTTCAGGCCAGATTGGCACCCAGAAGACAAGGAGGAGGACTGGGAGGGGTCAGGTGACCCTCTGACCGACCAGTTGGATTATGATCCGGACTGGAGAGAGGACCTGGGGGATGCTAGTGGTCTCGATACCTCCCCAGACCTTGGCATGTTGTCTTCTCCTACCGTGGCTACAGAGGAGGGAGCTTCCTATGCAGTGGTGTTGCGTAGGGCGGCTGAGGCTCTCCACCTCGAACTTCCTACGGTGGCTGTCAGGACTAACCTCCTGACAGAGGTGCTTCAACCGCAAGTGAGCTCTTCGGAGCCCCTGCTACCGTTCAATGAAGCCCTTACCGACATCCTTTTGGGCACCTGGTCCAGGCCCAACACGGGGGCTCCCGTGCATAGGATGATTGCCCGACGCCACCGCCCGGCCCCGGGCGACCCCACTTTCCTCTCCCAACACCCCACCCCTGAGAGCTTGGTAGTCCAAGCCTCTACCTCCAAGAGCGCATTCCCTAACGCTCCACCAGATAGGGAATCCAAGAAGCTGGATCATCTTGGAAAGAAAAAATGTTCTTCCGCCAGCTTGGGACTGCTGTCGGTAAACACCGCATGTCTATTGGGCCGTTATTCCCACTCTGTGTGGGACACGGTTGCGCAAGTGCTGCCTCAGTGTCTGGAGGAGGCCCGGACTGTCCTCTCACAGGCTGTTGCCGCAGGGAGAGACGCAGCAAAGTTTACCATCTGCTGTGGGCTGGATACCGCCGACTCTCTAGGCAGAACGATTTCCACGTCGGTAGCCCTTCGACGCTACGCCTGGATGAGATCGACTGGCTTTTCTGGGGATGTCCAGAGCACCCTCATGGACATGCCTTTTGATGGCCGTCGCCTTTTTGGTGACAAAGCAGACAACACTGTAGAGTGTTTCAAGGACTCACGGGCTACGGCCAAGTACTTCGGCCTCTCCAACCGCCCTGCACAGTCTGCTTCTCGCCCCTTTCGTGGCAACGGCAGGGGTGCCCCACTACGTCCCGCCCAGAGCCACAGGCCGACGCAAGCTGCACAACCTTTGCGCGGCCGGGGACGTGGGAACCACCGCCGTGGTTCTGGGGGCCAGCGAGCGGGCCAGTCCACCAACCCCCCCCCTCTGCTTCAGCCTCCAAACCTTCCTAGTCCGACTTTTCAGGCCCATCAATTGCCAGTGGGCAGCAGGATCCGCCATCACCACCCCCACTGGCGCACAATCACGTCGGACAGGTGGGTTTTGCAGATAGTCCGAAGGGGCTACTCCCTCCCCTTCGAGGCTACCCCTCCAGCCATGCCACCTCAGTACCATCGCATGTCAGAGGATCGTCTGGGCCTTCTCCAACAGGAAGTTACGGCTCTCTTGGCCAAGGGAGCCATTGAGCGCGTTCCTGTCCCAGAAGTAGGTCGTGGTTGTTATTCCGACTACTTTCTGGTACCCAAGAAGGACAAGGGCCTGCGTCCTATCTTGGACCTCCGGAACGTCAATCGCTTCCTCCGGAAGGAGAAGTTCAAGATGCTCACCCTAGCTCAGGTCTTGACTGCCTTCGACCCTGGAGACTGGATGGTAGCGTTGGACTTGCAGGACGCATATTTTCACATCCCCGTCCTGCAGGCCCACCGACCGGCGTCACCTGCGGTTCACAGTAGGCCCCGAGCATTTTCAGTTCACTGTGCTCCCCTTTGGCCTTACCAGCGCCCCTCGGGTGTTCACGAAAGTGATGGCTGTGGTCGCAGCTCATCTGCGCCGGGAGGGGTTCCAGTCTTCCCCTACCTCGACGACTGGCTGCTGAAGGCGGGCTCGTCCCAGGCAGTCGTCTCCCACCTCCAAACTACGGCCGCACTCCTGCACTCGCTAGGGTTCTCCATCAACGTGCCGAAGTCGCACCTGGTTCCTTCTCCACAGCTCCTTTTCATTGGAGCAGTTCTGGACACGACGCAGTTTCGGGTTTATCCTCCCGAACGGCGAGTCCGGGATATTCAGGCTATGATTCCGATCTTTCAGCCTCTATCCTGGGTTTCGGTACGGATGACCCTGAGGCTGCTGGGCCTCATGGCCTCCTGCATCCTGCTGGTCGATCATGCCAGATGGCATATGCGGGCTCTGCAGTGGGACCTGAAGTTCCAGTGGGCGCAGCATCAGGGGAACCGGTCCGATTGCGTCCAGATCTCGGAGGGGACTGCAAGACAGTTGCAGTGGTGGCTCTCGAACCGGCAATGGGTCATGCGCAGATCCCTCTCCCTTCCCCAGCCAGAGCACACGGTTGTGACGGACGCGTCCCTTCTGGGATGGGGCGGTCACATGGGAGAGGCGAAGATCAGAGGCCTCTGGTCTCCGGCGAAGTCCCGGCTCCATATCAACCTTCTGGAGCTCCGGGCGATCCGACTTGCACTCAAGGCATTCCTTCCCTCTGTCAACGGGAAGGTAGTGCAGGTGTTCACGGACAACACCACCGCCATGTGGTACTGCAACAAACAAGGCGGGGTGGCGTCGTGGACCCTATGTCAGGAGGCTCTGCGTCTCTGGACATGGCTGGAACATCAGGGCATATTCCTGATGGTTCAACACCTGGCAGGTTCCCTGAACGCCAGGGCGGACGAACTCAGCCGCAGGTGCATGATGGATCACGAATGGCGTCTTCACTCGGAGGTGGCGCAAGGACTCTTTCTACAGTGGGGAGAGCCTTGGTTAGATCTATTTGCCACCGAAGAGAACGCGCAATGTCATCAGTTCTTCGCGTTGGAATTTCCAAGGCGGCACTTGCTCGGCGACGCTTTTCGTCACGAGTGGAGTTGCGGTCTGTTGTACGCTTTTCCGCCTATACCACTTCTACCCAGAGTGTTGAAGAAGATTTGGCGCGACCGGGCCCAAGTCATTCTTGTGGCTCCGGACTGGGCTCGAAGAGTTTGGTATCCCGAGCTACTCAGTATGAGCGTCGATCCCCCGATCCGTCTGCCTCTTCGGGAGGATCTTCTGTCGCAGCAGCAGGGGACGGTCCTCCACCCGAACCTGTCCAGTCTCCACCTCCTTGCGTGGAGATTGAGCGGCGGCAGTTTTATTCCTTTCGACTTGCCTCCCGAAGTTTGTGATGTGATTCTGGCAGCCAGGCATCCCTCCACTAAGGTGGTATACGCCTGCAGGTGGAACAAGTTTGTGGCATCGTGCACAGCAAAGGCTGTGAATCCCCTTTCTGCCCCTCTTTCTGAGGTTCTTCTGTTCCTTCTTTCTCTGGCCCAACGGGTTCTGCCCTGGGTACCATCAAGGGCTATCTTTGTGCAATCTCGGCCTTCCTCAGGCTTCCTGATCAGCCCTCCTTTTCAAGTCCCCTGTTGTTAACAGGTTTCTTAAAGGCATTACACACCTCTTCCCTCCTGTTCCGTTTGTAATGCCTCAGTGGGACTTGAACTTGGTTCTTACCTTTTAATGTGCGCTCCCTTTGAGCCTCTACATAATTGTCCTCTTCGCCTTCTCACTCTGAAGACTGCCTTTCTGGTGGCCATCACCTCCGCTCGGCGGGTGAGTGAGCTCCAGGCTCTTTCGTGCAAACCTCCCTTTCTGTCTGTCCATCCAGACAAGGTTGTTCTTAGGACGCGTCCGTCCTTCTTGCCAAAGGTGGTTACTGCCTTCCACATTGGGCAGACCATCACTTTGCCCACCTTCTTTCTGCCTCCGCATCCTTCCAGAGAGGAAGAGAGGCTCCACCGTCTGGACCCAAAACGTGCGCTTTCCTTTTACCTCAACCGCACACAACACTTCCGGGTGGATGACCAGCTCTTTGTTGGCTACGTGGGCGCCAAAAAAGGTCGGGCGGTACACAAGAGGACCATCTCCCGCTGGGTAATCTTGTGTATCAAAGCCTGCTATTCTTTGGCTAAGAAGGAACCGCCTGTTGGGCTGCGTGCCCATTCTACCAGGGCAACAGCTGCTACCACGGCTTTAGGCCATGGTGTTCCGCTACAGGATATGTCCGCTGGGTCCAAACTGGAATGGCATGGTGAGCAAAAACGATGGATTTAGGCCCAGATCTCTGTACTGGGGTGAATGTACGACATTGTTCTGCATTCTGTCCATCAATTGTTGTTTTTGCACAGGATATATGTCAGGCAGCTACGTGGGCCTCGCTGCACACGTTTACCAAGCATTACTGCCTTGACAGCCAGGTCCGGAGGGATGGCTTCTTTGGCCGTTCTGACCTCCGTGACTTCCTTGTCTGAATCTGTTCACAGACCCACCACCGGGGTTGGTATTGCTGGGGTATCTATTCTAAGGTAAGGAATCTGTCACTAACGTGTCTCTTTCAGATGCACAAGTTACTAACTTGTGTAACGATATATCTGTAAGAGACAGTAGTTAGTGACAGATTCCTTATCGCCCCACCCATCCTCCCCGTTCTGCGAACTGATTTCTAGGGTTAAGGACATCCCTTTCAGGGCCTTAGTATTTTTTCAGACACCAATGTCAGCTTCTTGCATGGCTCTGCGTTCCTGGCGCGGAAAGTCGTGTACAGAACTGACGTCAGCGCGCATGGGCGGCGTCTAAGTACTGGCCGCGACATCATCCCGGCGATGCCGACGACGGACGCGGAGCCGCACGACGCCGCCTACCGACGCGCAAGGGTACTGCTACGCAAAACTTTCCGGATCCAGCCTGACGCCTGGGGATATTCTAAGGTAAGGAATCTGTCACTAACTACTGTCTCTTACAGATATATCGTTACACAAGTTAGTAACTTGTGCTTCTCCCCCTTTTGTAAAAAATCACTTGTGGACAACTCGGAATTGAAATTTCATTTTGTACTATATGCACAGATCAAAGCAATTGTAACTTCCCAGCAGAACCACTTGTTTTATATATTATAAATACCCAGGTTCTGAGGGACACAGGGTCACCCCATTATCGCTAATGTTTTTTTAAAAGCTCAACACTGTCACCCCGAGGGGTATCTGGGCGCTGTGTCTCTGTCGAAGAGCCAGGTCTTGAGTCTCTTTCTGAAGTCTGCCAGCGAGGGGTCTGTACAGAGCTGATGGGGAAGGTTGTTCCAGGTCTTGGCAGCGATGTAGGAGAAGGAGGTGCCGTCACTGCGGATGCGACGGATGCAGGCGGGTGTGCGAGGGCATGTGAAGAGGAGCGCAGGTGTCTAGTGGGTTAGTAGAAGTTCATTTGGTGGTTGAGGTAGGCAGGTCCTGGGTTGTGGAGGGCTTTGTAGGTGTGCATGAGGAACTTGAACTGGAATCTTTTCTGGATGGGGTGCCAGTGGTGGTCTCTCAGGTGGGGGGTGATGTGGGTTCATATGGGGAGGTCCAGGACGGCTCTGGCTGCAGTGTTCTGTACGGTCTGGAGTCTTCTGAGGAGCTGAGCAGAGATGCTGGTGTTGAGGGCGCAGCCGTAGTCGAAGCGGCTGGTGATGAAGGCCTGAGTGACTGTCTTTCTGGTGTTGGTTGATATTCATCTGAAGATTCTGCTGAGCATGTGACCAGTATCCAGCACATGTACTTTAAATGGGTTCCCTGGTACCTTGTACTGGCAGTAATTGAACTGGCCCGCACAGGGGCATATCTGCTCATGCAGATATGTCCACACATGTAATATAATGCACCCTGCCTTAGGGCTGTAAGACCTGCTGTAGATGTGACTTATAAATATTACATGCAGTGTTAGGGGACATGGCACACAGATGTGTTATTTGTCCTGTTTTCACTTATTAGAGCACCTTGTCACGCAGCCTGCAGTGGCAGTCTGTGCGAGTTTGGTGCTGGGTCCCTGAGAGCAGCAGAAGATATGCTGCAGCTCTTAGGGACCCTCTTTAGTTCCCATGCCCTAGGTACCACTGGTACCATTTACTAGGGACTTAGAGAGGTGCTAAAGGTCTTGACAGTTTGGGTACAAGTAACGGTTACCTTGTTTTAGGGAAAGAGCACTGGGGACCTGTTTAGCAGGAACCCAGTTAAAGTTGCATCAAATACCAGGCAAAAAGTGGGGGGCTACTGCAACAAAAACCCAGTTTCCTACAGATTGCAGTTCTTCTGTGATTTTCATCTTTAGGTAAGCCATCAGCTCGTTTACAGTATTGCACGCCCCCACTCATCTCTTCAAACACTGTGCCCCTATTGTAGTCAGCATTTGGGTTTGCTCTAAAACTTGATACAGAAATCTTATCTTCAGTGTAGCAGTTAATATTTCTGTCTAGTCAAGAGGCTAATAGTGCTCCTAAAAATCATGTCATGTGATCTCCAATTTTGATTCTTAGTTGCTTCTTCATCAGTAACTCATTATCCAGGAGAGGGGTGAGATCCTATGCGTGGGGTATGCACCTTAAACTTTGAAAGACAGTTATAGGAGCATCATCTCTTCCAACTGATCTTGAGACACCACCGCTTATGCCATAGTAGCCAATCTGAAAGAAACAGTTAGTTATAGATTCCTTACCTTAGAATTACCCCCAGGAGTCAGACTGGATCCGGAAAGTTTTTCGTCAGCAGTACCTCTGCGCGTCGGTCGGCTCTGCGTCCGTCGTGGTCGCCGGAATGCCGTCGCGTTAGCTGCTTAGAAGCCGCCCTCGCACGCTGACATCAGTTCTTTCTTTTTCCGTGCCAGCCAGCGCAGATCCAGAGAGAGCGGTACCTCCAGTCACTTTTTGACTGAACTTTTTGAGCGACTTTTGTCGACGTCTTTTTGAGTCCTACCGACTCCTGGTGCACGTAGGGATGCCCGGCTTCAAGGCTTGTGGTTCCTGTACCCGACTGATGTCGGTGACGGATCCGCGCCGCGTGTGCCTCTTTTACCTGGAACGCGACCACGACCCCAAGTCGTGCTCCGACTGCCGGACCATGGCTCAGAAGTCTTTGCGGGAGGGGTCCCGAAAGCTTCTTGAGCGCCAGCAGTCGGCTCTGCGCCGCTCAAGGTCCCGGTCGCGAGGGAGGTCGAGGGACCGGTCGCGGAGCCATCACCACTCATCCAAGTCTTCGCACTCGGGGTCAGGTAAGTCGAAGCACAAGAAGAAGTCGAAGAAGCATCGTCGCTCTTCGACTTCTACCCGTCGGTCGGCTGACGGGACGAGGGATGCGGGCAGTGCCCCTCCCACGACTCCGCGTGCGGAGCCTGAAGGGCCGACTCAGAGTTTCCCTCCCTTCCCGGGACCCAGAGCGACCCCTGCCCAGCTTCGTCAGTTTTACGAGGCGATGCATGCCATCTTTGGGCAGCCCAAGTCCGATGGCGCGCCTTCGGGCCCCGCGGACTTGGTTGGGGGTCCTAGGCCTTCCCTGCCGACGACTCCGGCCCCGGCGCCGCAGGACCCCCATGGATCCAGGCCTGGTTGACCTCATTACACCTCCACTGGCGCTGCTTCCTTCGGCACCGCACCCGACGCCGGTTGAGCCCCCAGCCGGCGTCGACCCCCATCCTGATGTGGACACGGAGCCGGACCGGCGTCGCCCGATGCCGGATCCGGCGCCGAGTGGTGTCTTTGTGCCCCTGTTCACTCCTGATGTCCCTTTCAGGCCAGATTGGCACCCAGAAGACAAGGAGGAGGACTGGGAGGGGTCAGGTGACCCTCTGACCGACCAGTTGGATTATGATCCGGACTGGAGAGAGGACCTGGGGGATGCTAGTGGTCTCGATACCTCCCCAGACCTTGGCATGTTGTCTTCTCCTACCGTGGCTACAGAGGAAGGAGCTTCCTATGCAGTGGTGTTGCGTAGGGCGGCTGAGGCTCTCCACCTCGAACTTCCTACGGTGGCTGTCAAAACTAACCTGACAGAGGTGCTTCAACCGCAAGTGAGCTCTTCGGAGCCCCTGCTACCGTTCAATGAAGCCCTTACCGACATCCTTTTGGGCACCTGGTCCAGGCCCAACACGGGGGCTCCCGTGCATTGGATGATTGCCCGACGCCACCGCCCGGCCCCGGGCGACCCCACTTTCCTGCAGCAAAGTTTACCATCTGCTGTGGGCTGGATACCGCCGACTCTCTAGGCATAACGATTTCCACGTCGGTAGCCCTTCGACGCTACGCCTGGATGAGATCGACTGGCTTTTCTGGGGATGTCCAGAGCACCCTCATGGACATGCCTTTTGATGGCCGTCGCCTTTTTGGTGACAAAGCAGACAACACTGTAGAGTGTTTCAAGGACTCACGGGCTACGGCCAAGTACTTCGGCCTCTCCAACCGCCCTGCACAGTCTGCTTCTCGCCCCTTTCGTGGCAACGGCAGGGGTGCCCCACTACGTCCCGCCCAGAGCCACAGGCCGACGCAAGCTGCACAACCTTCGCGCGGCCGGGGACGTGGGAACCACCGCCGTGGTTCTGGGGGCCAGCGAGCAGGCCAGTCCACCAACCCCCCCCCCCTCTGCTTCAGCCTCCAAACCTTCCTAGTCCGACTTTTCTGGCCCATCAATTGCCAGTGGGCAGCAGGATCCGCCATCACCACCCCCACTGGCGCACAATCACGTCGGACAGGTGGGTTTTGCAGATAGTCCGAAGGGGCTACTCCCTCCCCTTCGAGGCTACCCCTCCAGCCATGCCACCTCAGTACCATCGCATGTCAGAGGATCGTCTGGGCCTTCTCCAACAGGAAGTTACGGCTCTCTTGGCCAAGGGAGCCATTGAGCGCGTTCCTGTCCCAGAAGTAGGTCGTGGTTGTTATTCCGACTACTTTCTGGTACCCAAGAAGGACAAGGGCCTGCGTCCTATCTTGGACCTCAGGAACGTCAACCGCTTCCTCCGGAAGGAGAAGTTCAAAATGTTGACGTTAGCTCAGGTCTTGTCTGCCCTCGACCCTGGAGACTGGATGGTAGCAGTGGACTTGCAGGACGCCTATTTTCACATTCCTGTCCTGCCGGCGCTACTTGCGGTTCACGGTAGGCCACGAGCATTTTCAGTTTACCGTGCTCCCCTTCGGCCTTACCAGCGCCCCTCGGGTGTTCACGAAAGGGATAGCTGTGGTTGCAGCTCATCTGCGCAGATCAGGGGTTCCAGTCTTCCCCTATCTCGACGACTGGTTGTTGAAGGCGAGCTCGCCCCAGACAGTCGTCTCCCACCTCCAGACTACAGCCGACCTCCTGCATTCGCTGGGGTTCTCCATCAACGTGCCAAAGTCACACCTGGTTCCCTCTCAGAAGCTCCTCTTTATCGGAGCGGTTCTGGACACAGCGCAGTTTCGGGTCTATCCTCCCGAGCAGCGAGTCCGGGATATTCGGGCTGTGATTCTGATCTTTCAGCCCTTATCCCGGGTTTCGGTCAGGATGAGCCTCCGGCTACTGGGCCTGATGGCCTCCTGCATCCTGCTGGTGGATCATGCCAGGTGGCATATGCAGGCTCTGCAGTGGGACCTGAAGTTACAGTGGGCGCAACATCAGGGGAATCTGTCCGATTGCGTCCAGATCTCGGAGGGCACTGCACACCAACTGCAGTGGTGGCTCACGAATCAGCATTGGGTCAATGGCAGATCCCTCTCCCTTCCTCAACCAGAGTTCACAGTGGTGACGGATGCATCACTGCTAGGTTGGGGCGGCCACATGGGGGAGGCGGAGATCAGAGGCCTCTGGTCTCCGGCGGAGTCCGGGCTCCACATCAACCTTCTGGAGCTACGGGCGATCCGTCTTGCACTGAAAGCATTCCTTCTCTCTGTCCAGGGAAGAGTAGTGTAGGTGTTCACGGACAACACCACCGCCATGTGGCACTGCAACAAACGGGGCGGGGTCGTGGACCCGATGTCAAGAGGCCCTCCGCCTCTGGACATGGCTGGAACATCAGGGCATATCCCTGGTGGTTCAACACCTGGCAGGTTCGCTGAACGCCAGGGCGGACGAACCTGCGCCGCAGGTGCATGATGGATCACGAATGGCGTCTTCACTCGGAGGTGGTGCAAGGTCTCTTTCAGCAGTGGGGAGAGCCTTGGTTAGATCTATTCGCCACCGAAGAGAACGCGCAATGTCAGCAATTCTGCGCGTTGGAATTTCCAAGGCGGCACTCGCTCGGCGACGCTTTTCGTCGCGAGTGGAGTTGCGGTCTGTTGTACGCCTTTCCACCTATACCACTTCTGCCCAGAGTGCTGAAGAAGATCAAGCGCAACCGGGCCCAAGTCATCCTTGTGGCTCCGTATTGGGCACGAAAAGTCTGGTATCCCGAGCTATTGCATCGATCCTCCGATCCGTCTGCCTCTTCGGGAGGATCTTCTGTCGCAGCAGCAGGGGACGGTCCTCCACCCGAACCTGTCCAGCCTCCACGCGTGGAGATTGAGCGGCGGCAGTTGACGTCATTCGACTTGTCTCCCGAAGTCTGTGATGTAATCTTGGCAGCCAGGCATCCCTCCACTAAGACGGTATACGCCTGCCGATGGAACAAATTTGTGGCATGGTGCGCAGCAAAGGCTGTGGATCCCCTTTCTGCCCCTCTTTCTGAGGTTCTCTTGTTCCTCATTTCTTTGGCCCAGCAGGGCTCTGCTCTGAGCACTATCAAGTGCTATCTCTCGGCCATTTCTGCCTTTCTTAGGCTTCCTGATCAGCCTTCTCTCTTCAAGTCCCAGGTTGTAAATCGATTCTTAAAAGGCATTACTCATCTCTTTCCTCCTAGTCCCTTCGTAATGCCTCAGTGGGACTTGAACTTGGTCTTGACCTATTTGATGTGCGCTCCCTTTGAGCCGCTTCACAACTGTCCTCTTAGACTCTTAACTCTCAAGACTGTATTCCTGGTGGCCATCACATCTGCCAGAAGAGTGAGTGAGCTCCAGGCTCTTTCTTCCAAGCCTCCTTTTCTGGCTGTACATCCGGACAAGGTTGTCCTAAGAACTCGTCCATCCTTCCCTCCCAAGGTGGTCACCTCCTTTCATATTGGGCAAACCATCACTTTGCCCACCTTCTTTCCGCCTCTGCTTCCTTCGAAAGAGGAAGAGGGGCTCCACCGTTTGGACCCAAAGCGTGCGCTTTCCTTCTGGATCGCACCAAACAGTTCCGGGTGGATGACCAGCTCTTTGTTGGCTACGTGGGCACCAAGAAAGGTCGGGCCGTACACAAGCGAACCATCTCCAGATGGGTCATTTTGTGTATTAAAGCCTGCTATTCTCTAGCAAAAAAGGAGCCTCCAGTGGGGCTGCTCGCCCATTCCACCAGGGCGTCGGCAGCCACTACTGCTTTGGGATGGGGAGTCCCTCTGAATGACATTTGCCAGGCAGCTATGTGGGCATCATTGCACATGTTTACTAAGCACTACTGCCTGGACAGCAAAGTCCGGAGAGACTGCTTCTTTGGCCGTTCTGTCCTCCAAGACTTTCTGGTGTGAATTTAGTTCGTAGACCCACCTCCGGTTGGTATTGCTGGGGAATCTATTCTAAGGTAAGGAATCTATAACTAACTGTTTCTTTCAGATGAACAAGTTACTTACCTTCGGTAACGATATATCTGTAAGACACATAGGTTAATTATAGATTCCTTACCGTCCCACCCATCCTCCCCGTTCTGCGAACTGATTTCTAGGGTTAAGGACATCCTTTCAGGGCCCTAGTTTTGTGCACCAAAGGTCAGTGTCTTGCATGGCTCTGCGTTTCTGGCGCGGAAAGTCGTGTACAGAACTGACGTCAGCGCGCGAGGGCGGCGTCTGAGTAGCTACCGCGACGTCATTCCGGCGACCACAACGCCAACGACGGACGCGGAGCCGACCAACGCCACCTTCAGACGCGCAGAGGTACTGCTGACGAAAAACTTTCCGGATCCAGTCTGACGCCTGGGGGTAATTCTAAGGTAAGGAATCTATAACTAACCTATGTTTCTTACAGATATATCGTTACCAAAGGTAAGTAACTTGTTCTTTAACATTGTACAGTTAAGTTGTGTGCTTCAATTTAAAAATGTAGTTGACTAGAATTTGACCTTGTGGTATGGAATTGAGGAGTACTCTGCCCATCGACCTAGATAGCATCACGACCTGCAACTAGGGAGTATTAATAAACTCTTTAAATAATTATCTCATTAAAATCTCCTAACCCAAGCACTAAAGGAGTTATTAAACAATATATTTTCAACATACAAAAGAACTTTATACGAAGACTATCATTCTAAGACCCAGAAGGAGTTAAATATTCATAATTCAGTGGGGGAATAATTTCCCTTCAGGAAATGACCACTGGAATTTCTACTTAGTCCTCACAAATTCTAGCTAATCAGTATCAAATCTTTTCTCCTTCAGAGCTATCTCTGTGTCTCTTGGATGATTTAAGAGCTCTATTGAAAGATGCAATGTCTACAAGAGATCATATTCTACCTGTGGTACTAGTGCTCCATACATCATAACCTGAAGCTTGAATGAAATCAGTGTTTTGTTGTGTCAGGTTTCAGATGGCTACATATTTGATGAAAACTAATGAATTGATATTTATTTTTCCATCTTGCCCTGTTAAATTAAGTCTAACCAGCTCAAATATCCTTTGATATAGCTACCCATGTTTGGGAGATGTGGTGTGATAGTTACAAAATCGAAGTTCAATTTAAGAAGTAATTTTACAGTAGAACTTGTTAGTCCTAAAAAGAAAAAGTTGTTTTTGTTTTTTTTCTCTTTTTTTAGAATTGATGGTACGACTTGCTTTTGTCAGTATTTACTGCTTCTCCTTACATCAGGATGTTCTTCCTCTACCAGTGTGTAAACCGCAGAAGGGGAGAGCCTGTATAACCCTCTAGAGCCTAGACTGCTCTAACATAAACCATAAACATGGCTCTAGCAGGATGGATAGAATGACCAAGTAAGAGGAATACTTACTATTTGTCGCCTCAATTGTTTTCTAGACACCCTCAGAACTCAATCTCTAATGTTTCTATGATCTGAGACAAAATGGTGGCATTGCTGGGCTGCAGAGAAGAAAGGAAGGCACAACCAATAAAGTTATTAAACTCTGACTCCTGCACCATGACCTCAGAGGATTTGGGATTTTTAAACATCAGCCTTTTCAACCATCCTGGAAATCCTAGATCAGCAGCAGCCCAAAGAACTATGCATTCAGCTGCCTCAGCAGAGTTCTTCGAGTGAATGGTGTCACAAGTACAAAGATGCTTCTCTATCTGGTCATTTGCGCAAGAGGAATGAAAAAGCTAAGGATCCATGCAGACAAAGCTGTCATGCTGACTCCCAAAATAAATCGTCCAGGTCAACAAATAGGACATTGTGCATGTCTTCGCCTCAGGACTCTAACTCCAATCTGTCATTTTCTTGATGGCAGGACCTCTCTTCAGTTTCTGCAAACTCTGTTAAATCTAGGATCTCTCCAATTGACGATCTGGGGGCTTTCCATAAGATAATGAACAGAGCTGCGAGGAGGTTTAATATGCAGACCATAACTCCATGGGTCAGCACATTTTTGAGACAATCCAGATGAAGCCACAAGATTGTCCTATAGTTCCATTTATCCACGATCTAATGGTGGATACCTGTGATGGACAATTTTGTTAATCGATCTTCCCAATGCTTCAAAAATTCATCTGGAAAAGAAGTTTAGAACAGATGACTGTAATTCGAGGTTCCTATGGACTCTTTAGGTGTGGCCACCGCAAGCAAGAGTATAATACAGCTGGCTCATCTTGCTCCAGTCTGCCTGAAAAGTAGACTAGAAAATAGTATCTGTGGGGAAATCTGGCATAGGGAAAGCAGGCATTTCCTCTGCCCTTTGGAGCCTCTATGATCTTTCTCTATGGTACTCGCTGAGTTGAGGAAAATGTAGTTTTTTGTTAATGGAAATTGCGAAGAACAGAAAGTTGGCTTTGGACAACTTGATAGGGATACAAGCGACACATCTGATCTGGCCACAGTGGATAGTGGCCATGCATCTTGCAGAGGTGCTCCTCCTGGCTTTCACTTTCTTCTTTATCCCATCATGCACAGTAGAAGGTGCATACCTTTTAACAGTACATCTCTTTTTGTCCTGAAGCAGATGAGGAGATCCAGAAAGTGAATACTGAGAAAGGGATAATAAAGTCTATCAGACTGGAGAAGATAAAGTATTTTCCAAAGGTGTAATTTAAGTTGCACAGAAAAAGCAAACAATTGTGCATCCCTTTTTGGAAACATAGGAGCCAGGAACAGAAATAGCATCAACAGTAGTTTCAGAAGTCTTACCAACTTAGAAGTGCGGCCAACAGCTTTCCACTGCCCCAGGGAAGGCACCAAAAGAAACAAGAATCTATTGTCCTGCCTCTACCAACCAGCACCACACTTTGAGGGAGTATTTTCCAACATCTCCAGGCACGGCAGAAAATCACAAAGGATCAGTGGTTACTAGGTATTCTGCAGAATGGGTACAAACTGAGGTTTTCCAGTGTTCCACTTCGGATCCCTCTGAGGGGTTTGACTCCTGCAATATTAGATCAGCTGATTACTCTTCTACAGAAAGGTGCAATAGAGAAGGTACCAAGAGATCAGTGGAGCAAATAAACATACTTCCATTATTTTTTATTATCAAAAATACAGTTCCCAAGCAAGATTTGTGTCCTATTTTAGATTTTAAAAAGGTGGTCATATAGGTGAAGAGGAAAAAAAATCCAGAATGTTTGGTATTCATCAAATCTTTCCTCATCGGCAGCAAGGCAATTAGCTGTGTGCTCTGGATTTGCAAAACTCTTATTTTCATGTATCCATATGCAAGAGTTACAGATTTTTCCTATGACTGAAAATTGGAAAGGAAGATTTTCAGTAAAAGGTTCTTCCCTTCGGGCCGAAGTCTGCGATCTAAGTTTTTTTGAAGTTTGTAGTGATAGAATTTCTCTACAGGAAGGTAGTACTTATTTACCCTTCACCTGAATAAATGATTGCTCAAGGCTTCCTCTCACCCAAACCTCTTCAGTAGGATCTGCTGTTGACTGTACACTTGCTGTTCAAGTTGGTTCCTCAGCTGGATCTCAAGACCTCGTCCTTAAGTCACACAAAATGTCCAGACTTAAAAGCAGTCCTGGACACACAGAGTAATGGTGGCTCTTTCCCGAGATGTTTCTGTCGATACATCATAAGTGCCTTCAACTCCTACTTTTTCAATTGCCTTCAGTCTGTCAGGTGTCTTAACTCCTCATGTATGTCTCTGATCTGAATGTAAGGCTTCATATAAGATGTTGTAAGAAAATATTTGAACAATCAGTGGTGCCAGACATACGGGAAATTGGGACAGCAAAGTGCAGGTGTCATCACATGCCCGACTGTCCTTGCAGTGGAGATGCAAAAGGAGGAACCTTCAGTTTGGGGTGCTCTTTCATCCTCCATGTCTTCACGAACCTTAATAACTTTTGCTTCTCTGCAGGGCTGAGAAGCCCACATGTAAATTCTTAATGATACAGAGGATGTGGTTTCCTAGAGAGAAGGGGGTATTATAACAAAAGGTCAGAGTAGATGGCGATTCAACTGCTACCAAAGTCTTTCAAATCATGCTTGCTGAACAATAAATCAATCATATCCTATCTGAAGAAGCAACGGTGTACAAATTCATCGGTGCTATTATATGAAGCTCAGCCAGTTTGTTTTGCAGCGTGAATCTTTCTGGATTCACTATGCTGTGCATTAATCCGCCATCTAGTGGTTGGGTCCGGAAATGTAGTCTTTTTTTTTTTGTTGTTTTTTTTCTTCGTGGCCCAGGTGGGCGTCGACATACTACCATTTGGTGTCCTTCGTGACGTCGACGTGCTTCCTCCGGAAGCTCCCACCTTTGGCCGCCATCTTCAGATTCTTTTTCCGCTGTTGGGTCTGGATCGTTGCCGAAGAGTTCCAGAATTTTTGGAAGAAGAATCGAGGAAAAATGAAGAAAGCGACAAAAATCAAGTTTTCAGCTACACCAAACTACAGGTCAGGTAACTGGGACGACGAGGGAGAAGGTTACGACCTCGACGTTCGGAGAATGCGCTCGCAGGGGGCTCCCTGAGCGCGGGGATGGACAAAACACCGTTCAAGTTTTGCACCAATTGCCACCACAAATACGCCCAGAAGGACCAGCATCCAGTCTGCAACCTCTGCCTGCCGCTCGAACACAGCAGCGAAGACTGCAACGCGTGCTCAGCGTTTACACCGAAGACCCTCAGAGTAAGGGAGAGGCAGAGAACGGCGAACCACAACATGCAGGGGCAGGGACCACCTCCATCGCTCCGGGACCTGGGCCTCTCCAGTGGAGAAGAGGACAACATCGCCGAAGGGCCGGAGGACTGCACGGTCGTCGAGGTCCATAAGAAGACGTCGAAGGAGGTAAGGGAGTCGTCGACCCCTAAACACTCGAGCGACACTCGAAAGGGTGAAGCTAAAGCCCCGAGCGACACTCGTAGAAGTGAAGCTAAGTCCTCGAAGGGAGCATCGCCGCCGAAACACTCGACGAAGGCAACAGCAACCAAGGACAGCCAGCCGAGCGGATCCTTCGAAAAGGACTCCCAATCGGCGAAAGCCCTCGAAAAACCAAGATCGTCGAAGGTTGCCCTCGAAAAGGACACCTCGGTGCCGAGAAAGGTAGGGCCGACGTCGATGGCCCCGAAGAGAGGCGCTCCAACCCTCGACGCCGAACATGCCGCCGAGATGGAGAGGAAGAAGAGGAGGCTCGAGGCCGAAATGGCGCGCATCCTGCAGCGGAAAAGGGACTTCGACGAGACAATGAGCCAATACACCATCCTGCCGAAACCCGCGCTCTAAGTCGAAAGAGACGACGACGCCGAACCGCCAAAAACACCCGAACCAGTCGAGGAACAGGGGGACGAAGACTATTCTTTCGAGGGAGAAGGCTACGAAAATCTGCAATCCTACCGGGACTCGACGTCCTCGGAGGCACAAGACCTAGAATGGCAAGATCTCGACGCAGAATCGACGGAAGAAGGGGTAGATACTTACCCTTCGAGGACATCGCCACCAGACGACATAGGGATCTACTACATGGTCGTCCAAAAGGCTGCACAAACATATGGAGTGCAAATGGAAGAGGAGAAGGCCAAGGCATGTTTTTTCCTGGAGACTCTACTGCCTCAACAAACTAGGAGCCAATTCCTGCCCATGCTCCCTAGTGTGCTCGATCAAGGAAGAGAGGCCTTTAAGGAACCAGCAGTATGCAAGGCTATGACGCCAAGAACGGAGAAGAAATATAAACATTCTTCAAAGGACCCTGCATACATCCAAGGGTCAGTACCAGCCGACTCCATAATTGCAGCAACGGCTAGTAAGAGGGCCAATGTGCCCACTAATGCAGGACCACCTCCAGACAAGGAGAGTAGGAGGATGGATCTCACAGGGAGAAAGGTGGAGAGAAATGCGGCAATCCATTGGCGCATTGCAAACTCCAACGCCCTGATCAACAGACACGCATACCAACACTGGGATGAAGTGGGGCAGCTCCTAAAGCATCTACCAGAACAGTACCAACAAAGAGCAGCTCACCTGGTAGAAGAAGGCAAAAGCATAGCGAACACATGCCTAAAATCAGCATTGGATGCTGCTGAAACATCGAGCAGACTAATGATGATAGGGGTGACCGAGAGGAGACACGCATGGCTCAGAATTTCCTGGATTCAAGCCAGAGGTGCAAAGCAACATCCTGAATACACCTTTAACTGAGAGCAACTGTTCGGCACACCAGTGGACTGACAAGTTGACAGCTCAAAAAGGACAACGAGACAGCAAGATCCATGGGAGCGTTGCAGTTCAGAGGGATGAGAAGGGGCACACCCACGAGAAGGCCAGGTGGGAGAGGAGGCAACGTGCCTACCACATCGCACCAGACATTCCAGCAAGGCTACCAAGGGAACAACCAAGGCCAGCAGCAGCAGGGACAGCAGCAGCAGCAGAACTGGCAGTACCAGCCACGGGGACAGTCCTTTCGAGGGCGCGGAAACGGACGAGGACAAACACGAAGGGGAGGCCAACATCCCTCATCCAAGTGACTTCACCAAGAAACAGACCCCCACCCTAGTAACACCTCTGGGTGGGCGGAAAGACATAAAGGAAAACTGCAGCCGAGCGTTCAACAACAAACAGTACCTCGAACACTCAAGACCGGTAGGGGGAAGAATAAAAAACTTCATCCAGGAATGGAGGAAGGTCACATCGGACAAATGGATACTAAACATCATACAATACGGATACTGTATAGAGTTAGAAAAACAACCTCCGAACAGAAAACCAAGAAGCAAGGCACACTCGGCGAAGGAGCTCTCGCTCTTGCAACTAGAGGCACAAGAACTGCTCAGCAAGGAGGCAATAGAGGTGGTGCCCAAATCCCACAGGAACAAGGGGTTTTACTCAACTTACTTCCTGGTGCCAAAGGTGGACGAAACACCAAGACCCATCCTGGACCTAAGGTTCCTAAACAAATTCATAAAAACTCAAGATTCAAGATGACTTCCCTACAAGAGGTAATACCACAAATACAACAAGGGGACTTCATGGCTACTATAGATTTAAAAGACGCGTACTTGCACATCCCCATCAAACACAAGCGCCTGCTAAGGTTTGTGATCAACCAAAGCCACTACCAGTTCACAGTACTGGCATTCGGCCTAAAATCCGCACCAAGGGTGTTTACAAAATGCCTAGCAGCTGCTCGCAGCACACCTACGAAGGCAAGGAATACACGTATACCCCTATCTCGACGACTGGCCTCGTAAAGTGCAAGTTCATACAGCCAATGCAACTACACATCCAGCAGGTCATACTAACGCTGACACAACTGGGTTTCTCGATCCATTGGGAGAAATCGTCAACAGAACCAGAACAAATAAAAATATTCTATGGGGCAGAGATCGACACCATACAGGCCAAAGTGTTCCCCAGCAGGAAGAGAACATTGGCGATACTGAAGGAAACACGTCATTACCGCAAGGGGCAAGTTCCGACAGTGAGGACGGTGAGCAAGCTGATGGGAATGATGGCATCCTGCATTCACCTAGTCCAAAATATTCGACTGCACATGAGGCCATTCCAGGAATGGATACAGCAGCAATGGTCACAGGCAACTGGGAGTTGGGAAGATCTAGTGGTTGTCACACACGCAGTGCATCAGGAAATAGTGTGGTGGAACGAACAAAACATATCACAGGGGAAACCTTTCACACGACCAACTCCAACAGTGACCATCACCACGGACGCCTCCCAGCTGGGGTGGGGCGCACACATGAACAAGCTCAAGGTAAGGGGGCTATGGTCGCAACAGGATGCGGTCAAGCACATCAATTACCTGGAACTAAAAACAGTGTTCCTAGCCTTAAAAGCTTTTCAGAAGGAGCTGTACGGGAACAGGGTGTTGATCCAAACAGACAACACCACGAACATGTTCTACATCAACAAACAAGGAGGAACACAGTCAGTAGCACTATCAGGGCAAGCACAGGAGATATGGACATGGGCTATTCCACTGAGGATAGACCTACTAGCAATACATCTCCCAGGGAAGGACAATGTGGAAGCAGACAGACTCAGCAGGCAGACGTCAGCATTCCACAAATGGGAGATCAACCAACAGGAATTACAGAAAGTATTCCAGAAGTGGGGTACACCAAAAATAGACTTATTTGCAACACACCAAAATGCCAACACTTCGCATCCAGACAACCAGACCATCGGTCACAAGGGAATGCGCTATGGATAAGTTGGTCAAACACATTTGCATACGCTTTTCCCCCGATACCACTGATACACAGGGTACTCAACAAATGCAGGATCAGCAACATGTTACTGATACTAATAGCACCTCAGTGGGCCAGACAGTCATGGTTCTCACAAATATTGGAGATGGCGCAAGCACCAGCACACAGATTCCCAGGACGAAGGGACCTGTTAACAATGCAAAACGGGAGGGTGCTACACCCAGAGCCAGAGAGCCTCAGTCTGGCGGCATGGCTCCTGAAGACCTAGAGTTCGCACACCTCAAGCTACCGGCGAGCACAATGGCAGTGCTCCGGGAGGCAAGAAGGCCTACCACAAGGAAATGCTACGTAGCAAAGTGGAAAAGGTTCTCAGAATGGTGCGTTAGAGAAAAGTTGCAAAGAAAGATCGCAAGGGAGTCAACAGTACTGAAATATTTAACACACCTACTGCAAAGTAAACTAAGCTACGCATCCCTAAGGGTACACTTAGCGGCGATTGTGGCTTACACAAGAGGAGAAACCGGGAAGAGTTTCTTCACCTCACAAGTGGTAAAAAGATTCCTAGAAGGGGCAAAGAGAATCGCACCTCCAAACAGAATGCCAGCACCGGCATGGAACCTCAACGTAGTGCTGACCCAATTGATGAAGGCACCATTCGAGCCGATGCACAAGGCTACACTGCACATGCTCACACTAAAGACGGCCTTCTTAGTGGCTATCACATCACTACGAAGAGTAAGTGAGTTGCAGGCGCTAACACTTCAAGAGCCCTACCTGCAAATACACAGTGATAGGATTGTGATGAGAACAGACCCACACTTCATGCCAAAGGTGGTGTCACGATTCCACATCAATCAAACAATCCAAATACCTTGTTTTTTCCAAAAACCGACCACAAGCACAGAGAGAGCGCTGCACACACTGGACGCCAGGAGGGCGGTGATGCACTATATAGAAAGGACAAAATAGTGCAGAAAAACAAAACAACTTTGTTTCCTTCGCAAGCAGTTTTTTGGGACGGCCAGTTACCAAAAATACCATTGCACTATGGATTGCACAAACCATACAACTGTGCCACAAACAAGCTGGGCAACTGTTACAAGGAACAGCTCATGCTCACTCAACAAGGAAGAAAGGAGCAACGATTGCGTTTCTGGCCAACACACCGATTCAAGACATTTGCCAAGCTGCAACATGTTCTTCAGTGCACACGTTCACTAGCACTACTGTGTGGATATCCAAATGAACAAAGAAGCGCAAGTGGGACAGAAGGTCTTACAACACATATTCAGTAACCAGTGCTCATCTTCCACCCAGCCACCACAATAAGGACAAACCGCTACAAAGTCTATGCACAGCATAGTGAATCCAGAAAGATTCACGCTGCAAAACGTATAGTTTCTTACCTGTCGGTGTAGTTTTGCAGCTTGAAGACTTTCTGGATTCACTAGCGAACCCACCCTCCTCCGCCAAAAGATGAGACAGGAGGAAAGGGATTAAACACAAACAAGACTTTACAAAATAAGAGGAAAAACGAGAATAACACAAACAAGAAAAAAGAATCCGAAGATGGCGGCCAAAGGTGGGAGCTTCCGGAGGAAGCACATCGACGTCACGAAGGACACCAAATGGTGGTATGTCGACTCCCACCTGGGCCACGAAAAAAAAAAAAGGAGAGAAAAAAGACTACAATTCCGGACCCAACCACTAGATGGCGGAATAATGCATAGCATAGTGAATCCAGAAAGTCTTCAAGCTGCAAAACTACACCGACAGGTAAGAAACTATACGTTACTGAATGTTGGTGAGTGGCATTTGGCAGCAAGTTGACCAAGTATTTCTCTGTGCTTCTCCTCCGATCCCATGTCTCAAGCACCAAGTTAAGACTCTGCAAGCAAAACTGACTGTCATTGCTGCGAATTGGACACCCCAGTGTGGTGGTATCCTAACCGCTTCATATATCTGAAAGAAACACATAGTGATAGATTCCTTACCTTAGAATATCCCCAGGCGTCAGACTGGATCCGGAAAGTTTTCGTCAGCAGTACCCCTGTGTGTTGGTAGGTGGCGTCATGCGGCTCCGCGTCCGTTGTTGGCGTCGTGGTTGCCGAGATGACGTCGCAGGCGCTACTTAGACGCCGCCCACGCGCGCTGACGTCAGTTCTTTCTTTTTCTGCGCCAGCAAGCGCAGATCCGGAGAGAGCGGTACCTCAGTCAATTTTTGACTGAGTTTTTTGAGATTTTTGTCTCAGCTTTTTGAGTCTATCGACTCTTGGTGCAGCAGGGATGCCCGGGTTTAAATCTTGCAAGGACTGTCTTCGCATGATGTCGGTGACGGACCCGCACTGCGTGTGTCTCTTCTGCCTGGGGCGCGACCACGACCCCAAGTCGTGCCCCGACTGCCGGGCCATGGCGCCGAAGACTTTGCGGGAGCGGTCCCGAAAGTTGCTGGAAGCCCAGCAGTCGGCTCCGCGCCGTGAGAGGTCCCGGTCCAGAGGGAGGTCGAGGGACCGGTCGCGGAGCCGTCCTCATCGGAAGTCGTCCGAATCGAAGTCTTCGCACTCGGGGTCAGGTAAGGCGAAGCACAAAAAGAAGTCGAAGAAACGTCCTCGTTCTTCGACTTCCCCTCGCCGGTCGCACGACGCGGCTGAGGGGGCGCGTGGTGCCATCCCCGCGGCTCCGGCAGAGCCTACGCAGTCGTCGGTGACCTACCAGCCCTTCCCGGGTTCATCGGCGACTCCGGCCCAGGTACAGGAATTCCTGTCCGCTATAGCTCGCCTATTTGGGCCGTTGGGCCCCTCCGGTGCGCCTTCGGGCCCCGCGGGCCCGACTGGCAGTCCTCGCCCTTTGACGCCGGTGGCTCTGGCCCCGGCGTCGCCGTTGGCTCCGGCCTCAGCACCGCAGGTCTCCCATGGATCCCGTCGTGGATCCCGGTTGACCTAGTAACACCTCCACCGACGTCGACCCCACCAGCACCACATTGGACGTCGCCCGGCGCGCCGGACGACGTCGGCCCCAGTTTCAGCCCCGACGTGGAAACAGTGTCGACCGACGCCGATTCTGACGCCGTTTGGGAATCTGTTTCCCTATATCCATCCTCCTCCTTTTCAACAGCAGGAGGAGGAAGGGGAGGACTGGGAGGGGTCTGAGGACCCTCTCACAGCTCAATGTGAGTATAACCCGGACTGGGCTGAGGAGCTGGGCAGTGGTCTGGACATCTCTCCAGACCTTGGCATGATGTCTCCTCCTACCGTGGCTACGGAGGAGGGCGCTAGTGTTTCTGTGGTGTTGCGTAGGGCTGCTGGGGCACTCCGCCTGCTGACAGAAGTGCTTCAGCCAGCAGTTTCCTCTGCGGAGCCACTGCTGCCCTTTAATGAAGCACTGTCTGACGTTCTTCTGGGCTCCTGGTCCAGCACAGGGGCTCCTGTGGACAGGAACGTGGCCTGACGCCATCGCCCGTCCCCGGGCGACCCCCTTTTCCTCTCCCAACACCCCACCCCTGAGAGCTTGGTTGTCCAAGCCTCTGCTTCCCCAAGCGCATTCCCTTCCGCACCCCCGGATAGGGAATCCAAGAGGCTCGAACAGTACAGGAAGATTTTTTCGTCCGCCAGCCTAGGGCTGCGGGCTGTGAACACCGCATGCCTCTTGGGCCGTTATTCACACTCCTTGTGGGATACGGTAGCGCAGGTGCTGCCTAGCTGTCCGGAGGAGGCCCGAACGGCACTCTCTCAGGCTGTTGCTTAGGGGAGAGATGCAGCCAAGTTCACAATCCGTTGTGGCCTTGACACCACCGACTCGCTAGCCAGGGCGATTTCCACGACAGTGGTGCTCCGCCGCCACGCCTGGCTGAGGACAACTGGCTTTTCGGGGGATGTCCAGAACACTTTGATGGACATGCCCTTCGATGGCATTCGCCTCTTTGGCAATAAGGCAGACAGTGCTTTGGAGCGCTTTAAGGACTCACGGGCTACGGCCAAGTCCTTGGGCCTTTCGGCCACGCGCCCTCCTTCTGCCTTTCGCTCCTTTCGTGCTCGCGGATGGGGCAACCCAACACGTTCGCAACAGAGCCACAGGCCAGAGCAACAGTCCACGTGCGGCCGCGGACGTGGGAACCGCCGCGGCGGTTCAGGGGGCCAGCGGCAGGTTCAGTCCACCTCCACCCCGCCACCACTGCCTCCAAACCTTCCTAGTCCGACCTTTCAGGCCCATCAAACGCCAGCGGGTGGCAGGCTTCGCCATCACCTCCCCCACTGGCGCACCATCACGTCGGACAGGTGGGTTTTACAGATAGTCCGAAGGGGCTACGCCCTCCCCTCCAGCCATGCCACCTCAGTACCACCGCGTATCGGGGGATCACTTGGCACTTCTCCAGCAGGAAGTTGCGGCCCTCTTGGCCAAGGGGGCCATAGAGCGCGTTCCGATGCCAGAAGTAGGTCGTGGTTGTTTTTCCCACTATCTGATTCCAAAGAAGGGCAAAGGCCTGCGTCCTATCTTGGACCTTCGGGACGTCAATCTCTTCCTCCGGAAGGAGAAGTTCAACATGCTCACACTTGCTCAGGTCTTGTCTGCTCTAGACCCAAAAGACTGGCTGGTAGCGTTGGACTTGCAGGATGCTTACTTTCATATTCCCATCCTGCCGGCCCACCGGCGTTACCTCCGGTTCACGGTAGGCCACAAGCATTTTCAGTTCACCGTGCTCCCTTTGGCCTTACCAGCGCCCCTCGGGTGTTCACGAAAGTGATGGCGGTGGTCGCAGCTCATCTGCGCAGATCAGGGGTTTCAGTCTTCCCCTATCTCGACGACTGGTTGTTGAAGGCGGGCTCGCCCCAGACAGTCGTCCCCCACCTCCAGACTACGGCCGACCTTCTGCATTTGCTGGGGTTCTCCATCAACGTGCCGAAGTCACACCTGATCCCCTCTCAGAAGCTCCTCTTCATCGGAGCGGTACTGGACACGGCGCTGTTTCGGGTTTATCCTCCCGAACAGCGAGTCCGGGATATTCGGGCTATGATTCCAATCTTTCAGCCCTTATCCTGGGTTTCCGTCAGGATGACCCTGAGGCTGCTGGGCCTCATGGCCTCCTGCATCCTGCTGATCAATCATGCCAGGTGGCATATGCAGGCTCTGCAGTGGGACCTGAAGTTCCAGTGGGCGCAGCATCAGGGAAACCTGTCCGACTACGTCCAGATCTCGGAGGGCACTGCACAACTCTTGCAGTGGTGGCTCACGAACCAACATTGGGTCAGCAGCAGATCCCTCTCCCTTCCCCAACCGGAGTACACAATGGTGATGGACGCGTCCCTCCTGGGATGGGGCGGCCACATGGGAGAGGCGGAGATCAGAGGCCTCTGGTCTCCCGCGGAGTCCAGGCTCCATATCAACATTCTGGAGCTTCAGGCGATCCGACTTGCACTGAAGGCATTCCTGCCCTCTGTCAAGGGGAGAGTAGTGCAGGTGTTCTCAGACAACACCGCCGCCATGTGGTACTGCAACAAACAAGGCGAGGTGGGGTCGTGGACCCTCTGTCAGGAGGCTCTGCGGCTCTGGACATGGCTGGTACATCAGGGCATGTCCCTGGTGGTTCAACACCTGGCAGGTTCTCTGAACGCCAGGGCGGACAAACTCAGCCGCAGGTGCATGCTCGATCACGAATGGCGTCTTCACTCGGAGGTGGTGCAAGGTCTCTTTCAGCAGTGGGGAAAGCCTTGGTTAGATCTATTCGCCACCGAAGAGAACGCGCAATGTCATCAGTTCTGCGCGTTCGAATTTCCAAGGCGGCACTCGCTCGGCGATGCTTTTCGTCGCGAGTGGAGTTGCGGTCTGTTGTACGCCTTTCCGCCTATACCACTTCTGCCCAGAGTGCTGAAGAAGATCAGGCGCGACCGGGCACAAGTCATCCTTGTGGCCCCGGACTGGGCTCGAAGAGTATGGTATCCCGAGCTACTCAGTATGAGCATCGATCCTCCGATCACACTGCCTCTTCAGGAGGATCTTCTGTCGCAGCAGCAGGGGACGGTCCTCCACCCGAACCTGTCCAGCCTCCACCTCTTTGCGTGGAGATTGAGCGGCGGCAGTTGATTCCTTTCGACTTGCCTCCTGAAGTTTGTGATGTCATTCTGGCAGCCAGGCGTCCCTCTACTAAAGTGGTATACACCTGCAGGTGGAACAAGTTTGTGGCATGGTGCACAGCAAAGACTGTGGATCCCCTTTCTGCCCCTCTTTCTGAGGTCCTACTGTTCCTTCTGTCTTTGGCCTGGCAGGGCTCTGCTCTGGGCACTATCAAGGGCTACCTTTCTGCAATTTCAGCCTTTCTCAGGCTACCTGATCAGCCCTCTCTTTTCAAGTCCCCTGTTGTAAATAGATTTCTCAAAGGCATTACACACCTTTTTCCTCCTATTCCTTTCGTGATGCCTCAGTGGGACTTGAATCTGGTTCTTACATACTTGATGTGCGCTCCCTTTGAGCCTCTTCACAACTGTCCTCTTCGTCTCTTGACATTGAAGACTGCCTTCCGGGTGGCCATCACCTCCGCTAGGCGGGTCAGTGAGCTCCAGGCTCTTTCTTGTAAGCCTCCTTTCCTCTCAGTCCATCCAGACAAAGTGGTGCTCGGGCCCCGTCCTTTTTGCCAAAAGTGGTTACGGCCTTTCACATTGGGCAGACTATTACCTTGCCCACCTTCTTTCCGCCTCCGCATCCTTCCAGAGAGGAAGAGAGGCTCCACCGTCTGGACCCAAAACGTGCGCTCTCATTTTATCTCAACCGCACACAGCAGTTCCGGGTGAATGACCAGCTCTTTGTTGGCTACGTTGGCACCAAGAAAGGTCGGGCGGTACACAAGAGAACTATCTCCCGCTGGGTTGTCTTGTGTATCAAAGCCTGTTACTCTTTGGCTAAAAAAGAACCTCCGGTGGGGCTGCGTGCTCATTCCACCAGAGCTACTGCAGCCACTACTGCATTGGGACGTGGTGTCCCCCTGCAAGACATCTGTCAGGCAGCCACGTAGGCCTCGCTGCACACGTTTACCAAGCATTATTGCCTGGACAGCCAAGTCCGGAGAGACAGCTTCTTTGGCCGGGACTTTCTGGTGTGATCTTGGTTCGCAGACCCACCACCGGGGTTGGTATTGCTGGGGTATCTATTCTAAGGTAAGGAATCTATCACTATGTGTTTCTTTCAGATGAACAAGTTACTTACCTTCGGTAACAATATATCTGTAAGAAACATTAGTAGTGATAGATTCCTTACCGCCCCACCCATCCTCCCCGCTCTGCGAACTGATTTCTAGGGTTACGGTCATCCCTTTCAGGGCCCTAGTTTCAATGCACCAGTGGTCAGTATCTTGCATGGCTCTGCGTTCCTGGCCCGTAAAGTCGTGTACAGAACTGACGTCAGCGCGCGTGGGCGGCGTCTAAGTAGCGCCAGCGACGTCATCTCGGGAACACGACGCCAACGACGGACGCGGAGGGGTACTGCTGACAAACTTTCCGGATCCAGTCTGACGCCTGGGGATATTCTAAGGTAAGGAATCTATCACTACTAATGTTTCTTACAGATATATCGTTACCGAAGGTAAGTAACTTGTTCGTCACTTCTGCCACACAAGAAGCTGCCGATCTTAGATGACTTCTGTTCATGATGTTGGACAAAATCTTTCACCCCAGTCTTACATCATTGAACTTGACAGTCTAGCTTCCATCCGGATGACAGCATGCCTATTCGGGGAGAGGCGAAGACCCTCCATGACGTCTTGATATACATTCAAGTGACAGAGGGTCTGCTTATGGTGTATCAGCAAGCAGACGGGCTGCGAACAAATAAGAAGAGACAGTTGAGCTTTATCTTCTTTATTTGGCAGTCTGGTTTACAGTTCACTTCTATTACAGTGCATTTGGCCACAGTCACCCCTTACAATAAACCTCATTCTCAGACATCTGTCACTACTTCAGTGAATAATGATTTCCTGAATGGCCAGAAGTAAGTGTTTAAACTAGTTAAGACCTTCACCCTCCTTGGGAATTGAATGTATTCTTTCTACATTGATGGGTCCTACCTTTGAATCAGTGTCCATGGCTGATTTTTGCCACCTTTCATGGTCTGCCGCTTTATTTTATCTGATGGAGACTTCTAGCTGCAGATTCCTTACCTTAAAATATTCCCCAGCCATCGAACTGGATCCAGAAATTTTTCGTGAGCAGTACCCCTGCATGCAAGTAGGTGCCGTAGTTCAGCTCCGCATGGTGTCGTTGGTGCCGTCCGTGCCAGAAGTGATGTTTGCGGTGCCTGTATACGTCAGTTCTTTTCTTTCTGCGCCAGCCAGAGCAGATCCGGCAAGAGCTACCCCTTAATCACTTTTAAACTAGGTTTTTTCGTCGTTTTGACAGCGTTTTTTGAGGTTTGCCTCCTGGTGTGGCAGGGATGTCATCGAAGAAGGCCAGCTTCAAGCCCTTTGGCACTGTCACTGACAGATGTTGGTGACAGACGCGCACCTTGTATGCCTATGGTGCATCGAGCGGGATCATGACCCGAAGACCTGCCCTGCCATGCACCCAGAGACCTTGAGGGAGTAATCCCTCAAGCTTATGGTGGCTCGACATGCAACGCCATGACGTTCACGATCCTGGTCAAGAGAAAGGTCCCGGAAGGGGTCGCGGAGCCCGAGGTAGTCGTCGCATTCTAAGTCATCGAGCCCCTTGGGTCAATTTAAGTCCCACAAGAAGAAGTCGATGCGTGCTACGACTTCACTTTGTCCATTGGCCAAAGAGATGAGGTGAAGGAGCGTCGCCACTCGAGGCCTGGCTCCATGGTTGAGCCAGCGGCTGGGTCGGCTACACGCCTTCCTCAGTTTCCAAGAGCCAGAGCGACTCCCGCCCAATTACGAAAATGCTATGAGGTCATGCATCTCATCTTTCGGCGGCCCGTTCCCTCTGGCGCGCCTTCGGGCCTCGGAGGTTTGGAAGGGGCCCCTAATAGACCCACGCCAACGGCTCCGGCGCCCATCGGGCCCAAAGGATCCACGAATGGTTCCAGATCTGTGCCGGTTGTGCCACCTTGACCTTCCCCGAGCTCAGCGCCAACATCCCCATTCTCATCTCCGACACGGAGCGGGAGGGGCGGCGTCCAGCACTGACTGGAGCCATGACATTCGGCCCTGAGCCTTATTCCTCCAGGCTAGGACTCGAGAAGGATTGGGAGGGGTCTCTGGACGCTGAAGAATACCAGCCTTATGAAGAACAACTGGGCTGAGGATCTGTATACTTCTCCAGATACTGACATGGTTTCTCACCCTACCGTGGCTACGGAGAAGGGAGCTTCTTTCGCAATGGTAGTGCGTGTGCAGCTGAGGTCCTGATCCTTAGTTTGCCCTCCCTCGGTGGCAGTCAAGACTGTCTTCACAAAAGTGCTTCAGCCGAGAGTGTCTCCATCAGAACTGCATTCCCCTTTCAATGAGGCACTGACTGACGTCCTGATTGGGACTTGGTCCAAACCCAGCACAGGGGCTCCTGTCAACAGGACGATTGCCCGCCGCCACCACCCCACTCCAGGAGACCTAAATTTCCTCACTGAACACCCTACCCCAGAAAGCTTGGCGGTCCAAGCCTCCACATCCCACTAATATGCCGGTGCATTCCCTACTGCACCCCCAGCCAGGGAATCCAAGAGGCTGGATAATCTTGGAAAGATGTTTTCTTACACCAGCCTGGCACTGTGGTCTGTGAACACAGTGTGCCTTTAGGGCCGCTATTACCAGGAGCTGTGGGATTCAGTTGCACAGGTGCTGCCATTGGTCCTGACGGAGGCCCAGGTCGTGCTCTCCCAGGCTATTGTCGATAGGAAGGATGCAGCGCATTTCACCATCCGTTGTTTACTTGACACCACCGACTCACTAGGTAGAGCGGTTTCATCAACAGTGGCCCTTCGACGCCACCCCTGGTTGAAGACGACTGGCTTTTCTGGGGATGTCCAGTCCTCACTCATGGGCATGCCCTTTGGTTCAAGTCTCTTCGGATACGAGGTGTATTCAGCGCTGGAGTGATTTAAGGACATCAGGGCTACGGCCAGGTCCTTGGGCCTTTCTAGGACCCCTCATCATCCTCAATCCGACTTTCGTAGCCACGTGGTAACCGCGTCGTTACCCACTCAGCCAACGCAGCGCGCAAGCTCTCCAGTTTGTCCTTTCGACCAGTTGGTGACAGGATTTGTCATTACCTTCCCCGCTGGCAGGCCATATTACTGGACAGGGTTTTTTTTTTCTATAGTCTGAATGGGCTACTCCCTCCCTTTTGAGTCAACCCAACTCCATGCCACTCTCTGATGACTGGCTGACAGAAGACCACCTATCTCTTCTCCGCCAGGAAGTGACAGCTATCTTGGACAGATGAGCCGTAGAGAGTGCCAGCGCCAGTAGGTTGTGGTTGCTATTCCCACTACTATCTGGTACTCAACAAGGATAGCGGCCTTCGTCCTATCCTTGACCTATGCTCTCTCAAGAAGGAGAAATTCAAGATGCTCACTCTGGCTCAGGTCCCGTCTACCCTGGAGACTAGATGATAGCGTGAGACTTGCAGAACACCTGTTTTATATTCCTATTCTGCCTGCCCACAGAAGCTGCCTTCGGTTCACCGTGGACCACAAGCATTTTCAGCTCGCTGTGCTCCTTTTTGGCCTCACCAGCGCCACTCAAGTGTTCACCATGGAGATGTCGGTGGTTGCAGCTCAACTGCGGATATCAAGGGTGGCAGTCTTCCCCTATCTCGATGACTGGCTGTGGAAGGTGGGCTCACCCCAGGCTCTTGTGTCCTACCTCCAGACTACGGCAAACCACCTGCATTCGCTGGGGTTCACTATCAATGTGCCGAAGTCACACCTGACTCCCTCTCGGACACTCCCTTTCATCTTAACTGTTCTTGATACAGTGCAGTTTCGGGCCTATCCTCCCGAACGGCGAATCTAGGATATTCAGGCAATAATACCAATATTCCCGCCTCTACCCTGGATTTCGATGGGACTGACTCAGAGGCTGCTGGGCCTCATGGCCACCTGCATCTTGCTTGTGACGCATGTTGTTGGCATATGCAGGCTCTGCAGTGGAACCTGAAGTTCCAGTGGGCGCAGCTTCAAGGGAATCTCTCCGACGTGGTCCAAATCGCAGATAGAACTGCAAAGGACCTGCAGTGGTGGCTTACGAAACGCGATTGGGTCAGGGGCAGTCATCTCTCCCTTCCCCAACCAGATCTGACAGTAGTGACTGATGAGTCACTCCTGGGATGGGGCGGCCATCTGGGAGTGGTAGAGATCAGAGGACTCTGGTCTCCGGCGGAATCCGGACTCCACATCAACCTGTTGGAGCTCCAAGCGAGCCAATTATCATTGAAAGCCTTTCTTCCCTTCATCCGGGGAAGGCTAGTGCAAGAGTTCATGGACAACACCGCTGCCATGTACTGCAACAAGCATGGTGGGCGGGGTCGTAGACCCTTTATCAAGAGGCCCTGCGTCTCTTGACATGGCTGGAACATTAGGGCATAACTGTGGTGGTTCGACATCTGGCGGAGCCAGAGTGGACTAACTCAGCCGAAGATGCATAACGGATCACAAATGGCGTCTCCATCTGGACTTGGTGTACAGTCTCTTTCAGCAGTTGGGAGAGCATTGGTTAGATCTGTTTGCCACCGATGAGAACGCACAAGGTCAGCAGTTCTGCGCGCTGGACTTTCCAAGGTGGCTGTGGCTCGGAGACGCTTTTCGTCTTCAGTGGTGCTCAAGCCTCCTGTACACCTTTACGCCCATACCACTCCTGCCCAGAGTTCTCAAGAAGATCAGGAACGACTGTTCCCAAGTCATCCTTGTGGCACCAGATTGGGCAAAGAGTCTTGTATCCCAAGCTGATAATCATGGCCATCTGTCCTCCGACCAGGCGACCCCTTTGAGGGATCTTCCGTTGCAGCAGTAGGGGAGGGTTCTCCACCCAAACCTGTAAACGCTCCACCTTCTTGCGTGGAGATTGAGTGGCGAAAGTTGACAGCTTTCGACATTCCACCCGAAGTCTGTAATGTTATCTTGGCAGCCAGGTGTCCCTCTACGGTTTACGCCTGCCGTTGGGAAAAATTTGTGGCATGGTGTACAGAAAGAAACATTGATCCCCTTTCTTGCCCCCTTTCTCTTGTTCTTTTGTTCGTTCTTTCCCTTGCCAAGCAGGGCTCTGCTCTGGGCAGTGTGCAGGGATACCTTTCTGCAATCTCTGCTTTTCTTCGGTTGCCTGACCAACCTTCCCTTTTCCAATCCCCTATTGTAGATGTTTTTGAAAGGTTTGCAACATATCTTTGCTCCCACTCCTTTTGTTATGCCCCAGTTGGGACGGTAATCTCGTCATCACTTTCCCTATGCATGCTGCCTTTGAGCCTCTGTACAATTGTCCACTCAGGTTCCCTACCATTAAGACAGCCTTTCTGTGGTAATAACATCTGCCCCGAGGGTCAGTGATCTTCGGGCATTGTCATCCAAGCCTCCTTATCGTAACATCTACCCAGACAAACTGGTGCTTCGTACAAGAGCTTCCTTTCTTCGAAAGTGGTCACTCCATTTCACGTAGGCCAAACCATCACTCTTCCAACTTTTTACGCTCTGCCTAATCCCTTCAAAGAAGAGGCGCGACTTTGCCATCCGGACCCAAAAAGAGCGATGTTGTACTACCTTAGGCGCACAAAAAAGTCCTGGGTGTACGACCAACTCTTCATGGGGTATGTCAGAGTGAAGAAAGGACGGGCGGTGCAGAAGAGGACCATCTCGCGATGGATTGTACTCTGCATCAAAATTTGCTATGCATTGGCTAAGAAGCAACCCCCTGAGGGTTTGCCTTCTCATTCCACCAGAGCAAAAGCGTACTCGCTTGGATGACGGAAGGCTGCACGTGTAATTACTCGGAATCCGGAAAAATTGAGAAAAAAATAATTTGAGACAACACTATTGATACTGTTAAAACAGAAAAAATAATCAAAAATACAGGATTATTTGGGGAGACCGGGACGGAATTAAAACCAGCTGAAAGATAACACTAGCGCACCGACGCAACAGCCCTGATGAAGTCGCGGTCAATTACCGTTGGCGACGAAACACGCGTTGGCTAAAAAGAGAACTAAACAAGAACTACGATAATAAATCTATCTGATAGAGACATCTAGCCACAGATTCCTTACCTTAGAATATCCCCAGGCGTCAGACTGGATCCGGAAAATTTTTCCAGCAGTACCTCTGCGCACCGGCGTCGCCCGGCTCCCTCCTGACATCGTCCATGGATATGACGTAAATGGAGCCATATAAGTCCCTCCCGGTGCTCTGACATCAGTTTCCTTCTTTTCTGCATCCCAACACGGATCCAGGAGAAGCGGTTGCAGTGGCATGTTTGTTGTTTTCAGGCCCTCTCGACACCATTTAGCATCCGGGAACAGTGTGCGATGCCTACGGGCTTTAAATCGCGTGGGACCTGTACGCAGCAGATATCGGCGACGGATCCACACGAGATCTGTATGTGGTGCTTGGGAGAGCACCACGACTCCGCGGAGTGCGACGCCTGGCGGCGGCTGAAGCCGAAGTCTCTGCGTGAACGTTGTATGAAGTTGCTGTCCGCCCGGATGTCCCGTTCGGAGTCCTCACGGCGCCGGTCTCCTTCTCCAGCAGAGGGGTCCAAGCGGCGCCAGTCTTCTCATGCTGGGGCTCCTGTTCGGGACAGGCCCCGTAGTCGTTCCCAGCAGGTAAACACAGGAGGAAGTCCCGGAAGTCGTCGGCCTCGCATAACCGTGATGTCTGGCTTGCTGCTCCTGGTCTTCGCCGGACATGGGCCCACAGGAGTCGGTCCCCACCTACCCACCATTCCCTGGTGCTGGGGGGACTCGGACCCAGATGGGAGCCTATTCTAGGGCTTTGCAGGCCATCTTTGGGTCACCCCCTCTCCCTGGCATGCCTTCGGGCCCCATAGAGGGGGTAGGGACTCAGGTCGGGGATTCGCCGGTGGGTTTGCCCCTGTCGCTGATCGAGTGCCCTGACTCCGATCCCGGAGTCGCTGCGACGTCGGGACTCGGCCCGGAGGGGTATCCTAAGCAGACGTCGGGCCCTCCTGTAGCGTCTCCGCACAGCCCTGTGGGGTTCCCTGCGCCGACACCGGATGCGGCTGCAGCGCGGGGCTCAACTCCGAGTCGATGCTGTTCCTCCCCGCGTTTTCCCACCTTGGTGAAGGTTAAGTCGAAGCCGGCCCGCCGCCGGGTAGTCATTGACGTCGACCCGACACCTTCTCGACGCCGCTGCCGTCCCCGGCTGTTCCTCTGTTGGTAGAGGACGAGGCCCCAGAGGGTTTACCACCCCCAGGGTTATTTTGCTGCTCCTCGGAGCAGGTGCCCATGGGGCACTGGCTGGCTCTTCATTCTGCGTTTGGTGGACGGATTGGCCTGCAAGCGTCCCCTACAGATGACTTGCTGTTGCCGCCTAGGATGGCCACGGAGGCCAGTGCGGCGTTTGCGAGTGCGGTTTGCAGGGCTGCGGATATCTTGGAGATGCATCCGCCCTCAGTCTCTCTGCCTTCTGATACTTTGTTGGATCTTCTCCACCAGTGCACCGTGGAGGTGGAGCCCTTGCTACCTTTTGGCGGGTCATTACATGACATCCTTCTGGGTACTTGGGCTAGACCCTCAGCGGGGAACCCTGAGGGTCGTGCTATTGCACATCGCCATCGCCTGGCTCCCGATGACACTGCCTGTTTGTCCCTCCATCCTAGCTCTCAGGGACTGGTAGTCCAGGCAGCACTTTCTTCTTCACCTCCTCCGTTGCTTCCTCCAACTAGTGAGTCTAGATGGTTGGAGTCCTGTGGCCGCCATGTCTTTGCGTCCACCAGCTCGGGACTTCAGTCACTGAACACGTCTTGCATGTTTGCGCGGGCTACTTTTGCCCCTCGGGACTCAATCGAGCGCCTCCTTCCATCCTTGCCGGAGGGCCCTTGTGCTGACCTGGACCGGCTGCTTCGTGATGGCCGCGACATGGCTCAGTTTTCCATCCGGTCGACCATAGACACCACTGATTCTGTGGGTCAGGCTATGGCCAGGTCAGTTGCTCTGCGTCGCCATGCCTGGCTGCGCGATGGCAGTTTCCCTGAAAATGTTCAGGAGCGTCTCAGGGATCTCTCCTTTGATGGAGTCAGTCTGTTTGACAGTCATGTTGACTCGGCGGTCCAGTGCCTCATGTCTGGGTTCCCATGACTTCCATAGTTTATAGTCCTCATTGCGGACTTTTAATTTCATTGCAGTATTGTCACTGCTTTTCTGGTATCCGTCTATGGGTTCACGGCGTCATTTCCCGGACGGTTTGTGCGGCTAATAAGCCGTTTTTCCCCTTAGTTTGGTACAGCTAGACCAGCTGTTTTCTGCGATTTCCTTTTTGAGCCCTCTGTCTACGAGCTTGTCTCAAGAGGTGTCCCTTGCTTTTTATAGGGATGTGACATACCCTATGTGGGGTATTCGTTGGCTATTGTATAGCTGCTCTTTCTTGCCCAGGAAGTTTTGAAGGCTCCCGTGGAGTCTTCTTCGTACATTTTCTGTCCCTCTGGGGACTTGTCCTATGGATTATACTGTAGACTTCTCACTTCGTTGCGTTGAGTCACCGTGTCCTAGTGGTTAAGGTCTCAGACTCTTACTCCAAAGGTTCTGTGTTCAGATCCTGGTGTTTCGCTGGTTGTTAGTCGTCAGTACAACATAAAGGCAATGTTGCTTCCTCTCTTCCTACTGTTGTAGGACGGCTTCTCTGGTGAGACCCACAGGTTTGGCGTGGCTCTCTCCTGGAGCGTCTGTGTTGTAGCCTACGGTTGATCCATGGCACTTTCCTGCCTCTCTGGATGCAGCCTTCTCCAGAGTATTGTTGGGTTTCTGCCACACCTGGCTCACCCCAGCATGTTCATGCCCCCCTTTCTTGCCTTTGGCTATTCCTTCAGCTTTCGCTAGGTTCTTTGGCCACGTTGGCTAGCTTAATCGTAAGCATGTGTCCCTTGTGGGCATATTGTTCTGTTCTGCTCCGGAACAGTTTCTGTCTGTGTTCTATGCGGACACGACATGTGAGTACACACTGGGTGTGTGCGCTGTCACTGGGTGCCCGTGGTATCCCTTGCGCCATTGTCTTGGCTGCGTCTATTCTTGTGGCATTGTCTACTCTTCTTCCCTGGTGTTGGGGAGGGATTAGGTCTTCTCTCACAGCTCAGACCCTGTTGGGGTTTTTGCCTATGGGCAGTGGAGTCTACGCCGGACACATCGCTGCTGCGTGTTGCCTTGTGCCCTTATTTCCCTCTGCCCTTATTTCCCTCTGCCCATCCCAGACTGGGGCTCAAGTCCTTCTATTCATTGCCGCGCAGAGCTCAGGTACTTCAGCTCCTGCTTCTGTTTTCAGTGGACGCATTCTGCCTAGGATACTCTCTGGCATCATGCAGTCTCTGTATATGGCTATGTACACATTTTTTCTGACACTCTGTGTCATTCTGACTCATTCCTCGTTTATGTGATGGTCAGTACCCCCGCCTGTCACGCAGGAGACCAGGTTTCCTTCCCAGATGGGGAGGATGGTGTCACCTTTTCAGTGTCTTAACATTGTTATGTCCTGCAATGCTTACATTAGATGTCCTGCAATGCTTTACATTGGTGCCGTTGGTACATATTGTGCGGCTCCCTATTCTCTAGCGCTGCTCTTCAAGTTTCCCTTTCTTTCATTGTTCATTACTTTTTCATATATATCTATATGTATTCTGTCATGAGGGGGACACACGACAGGAAGGCCAGCATGCTAGGTTTTCCCTGCTGCGGTTCCTGGAGTTTTGCCCCAGATTCCGTCTCTCTATCTCTCTCTCTCGTGGGAGATAGCTTTTTCTATGTGTCTGGCCTTGCCGGTGTCCTTAGACATTGTACCTCTGGGTACGGTTGGTCGGTTGACTACCTGGTGATGCGCCCGTCTTTCTCGGCGACGCGCACATGGTGTCGTTCCATTTGATTGGGCTTTTGCATTTGTGTGGTGTGGTTCTCACTGTACACACTGTCTGCTTATGTGTATTCCTGTCATCCACATACAGGTGTCTCCTGGTAGTCATGGTTCTGTACATCTCAGCATGGTACCATCTGTCCCCTGCCATGTCATTTTTAGCATCCACTGTTGTGCATGCTCAGTTGTATGCTTGACTCTGTCATACTGTTTTTGTCCCTTCTCTGGGACTTTGTCTCTTGCGGATCCATGGGGATCCTGTGCTCAATTTCACTTCCTTTGTAGAAGTTTGTGGCATTCTTCCAATATGCACTGACCATTCTGGTTCTTCGCTTTCATTTTATCCTTGTCTGGATGAAAGAGGGCTTGTGCCGTCCTCAGACGGTTTGTGGTACCTTTGCTCCCCTTGCTCATGCTCACCGTCCTGTGCATCAGATGAACGAGTTACTTACCTTTGGTAACGATGTATCTGGTAGAGACACAGTCTAGCCGCAGATTCCTTAACGCCCACCCAGCCTCCCCGTTCTGCGAAGACTTATCAGGTTGGGTTCTACCCACTTGCCTCCTTACAGGTGGCCTTAGTCTTCCTGTGGGGTGGTCTGTTTTACCTCCCTCCGGGGCAGGATGTCTCATTCTGCTTGTCTGTTGCTTCCACACCCATTCTCGTCCTTGGGTGGTGAAGTTATGTCTCCTTCCACGTTCCTCCACCCTGGTTCTTCCAGTGTGGGGATTTTTCATGTTCTTCTACCCTCCCTTCCACCCTCATCTATTCCTTTCCCATTACTTTGGGGCCTCCTTGACTACGCTGTGGTCAATTGGTTTCAGGGCCTATTTGGCTGTGCTACAGTCAATAGGTCATTTCTGGGGTGTAGGGTTGCACTTTCTCTGATGTTGTAGAAATGTGATCAATTACCATCAGTCATGTTGTTCCAGTCTTGTTGCCCTTTACAGTTAGATCCTGTGGTTGCAGACTGCCTTCTGCGAAATTGTTTTAGGGGCGGGTACTCTGTTTTCTCCCTTCAGTCCCTTACAGTTTCAAGTACTCTTTCTCAGACATACATTGTGATGTTTCTCATCATTCTATGCATTATTGTCGTTGTTTCAAAGATTTGTGGCGCAGAAAAGTTTCACAGTAGAAAACGGACGTCAGCGCACCGGGAGGGACTTATATGGCTCCATTGACGTCATATCCGTGGACGACGTCAGGACGGAGCCGGGCGACACCACCCCTCGGCGCGCAGAGGTACTGCTGTAAAAAATTTACGGATCCAGTCTGACGCCTGGGGATATTCTAAGTTAAGGAATCTGCGGCTAAGCTGCGTCTCTACCAGATACATCGTTACCGAAGGTAAGTAACTCGTTCAACTATACAAAGAAAAACAAGAATTGTTTATCTGTAATTTACATAATGTATGTTGACACTAGCGATTGTTGGGGGAGATATTTAAAGCTGCAACCACTGCATTAACTCATGGAGTCCCTGTCCTGGACATCTGACAGGCAGCAATGTGGCCTTCCATGCACACGTTCATTAAACACTACTGTCTGGACATTCCGGTCCGTAGGAATGGGCACTTTGTTCCTGCAGGACTTTCTCGTGTGAAATTGGTCTGCAGACCTATCTCCAGGGAGTTCTTGCTTGGGTATCTACTTTAAGGTAAGGAATCTGCAGCTAGAAGTCTCTATGAGATGAACAAGTTACTTACCTTTAGTAACGCCTTATCTGGTAGAGACTCTCTGGTCACAGATTCCTTACCGGCCCACCCATCCTCCCCACTGTACTAACTGCTTTCTAGGGACTGGGCTTTCCCCTTTCAGGGCCCTAGTTTTTCACACCAGTGGGCAATGTACTTCGTGGCTTAGCGCTTCTGGCGTGGAAAGTCGTGAAACGTAACTGACGTCAGCGTGCCTAGGTGGAGCCTATATAGGCACCACGATAATCATTTCCGGCACTGACTATGCCATGCGGAGTCGGACAACGCAACCTATCGGTGCGCAGGGGTACTGCTCACTAAAATTTCCGGATCCAGTCTGACGCCTGGGGATAATTCTAAGGTAAGGAACCTGCGGTTAGATAGTCTCTACCCGATTAGGTGTTACCTAAGGTAAATAACTTGTTCTTTAGAGATTCAAGTTTTTAAAAAATGCAACCAATAAACCAAATTGGTCATAAAAAATATATGATGGAAAATGGCAGACTTAAAACTCTTTTTAAGCTGAAAAATGAGAAACTGACACTTTTCATAGAATGTAAACTGTCTGAAAAGTGACACCACCACTCACCTTTTTTCAAGCCCCCACCACCTCTAAAGAAAACCTTCTGAAACTTTTTTTTTTTATTATTTTGATTTATTAAACATAAACACAGCTCAGCATATATAGTGCTTGGGTAGATACATGCTCATCCAATTTAACTATACACGTACAGATGCACAAAAAAGTTTCCAAAATACTTAAATAGCAATATTCAGTATTGCGTCAGTCATATACAGTCATGTGTCCAAAAACAATCAGGTCATTTTTGCTGAATTGAGCAGGAGGTGGTAGCTTGTTAATACAGTGTACGCTAGGAATGGAACTCAGCGTTATTTGAAGCATGTAGGCTTGTCTCGCTTGAGGGTGAATGTGCCGTGTGGGGGGCATCTATAGGGTGTGTAATTAGATATGCTTTGAGGGGATCCCAAATATCTTTAGGGCGTGAAGTCAGAGGGAGGAGTTCAGCGTATGTGAATGTCTGTTCCTGCCAGAATATCATGTCATTGATCCATTCCTTAAATTTGGGCACTCTGCCCCGTCCCCAACTACATGCTATTCTCCGTTTGGCTAGTAGGAGAGCAATTGAAACAAATAGTCGATATGCAACACTGATATCTTCCGTGTAACCTAGCAGCGCCAGTAGTGGAGAAGCCTGTAACTGTAGTGATGTCATCTGTTCTAGAGCATGAAAGACTTGTCGCCAAAACGCCTGTATAGCGCAGCATTCCCACGCGAGATGTAGGAAGTCTGCCGCTCCTACGCCGCACCTATCGCATTTATCGTTATAGCGCAATTTGTACCTGTACAGTTTGGCAGGAGTGTAGTAAGTGCAGTGCAGGAACTTGTAATGCGCAGGCGGCTGCTGGACGAAATTCGCTCAGTTTGTGTGCAGCAATAACCCCACTGCTTATCAGTTATGTCCTGAGCTATGTCAGCGGTCCACCTGCCTCGAGCAGGGCAGTGAGCTGGAGCCGGAATGGTATACAGGCTATGGTATAATGTCGCTACCAGGTGTGAGACAGCATCACTGCGCAGTATTGAATGTAGCGGGGGGAGGTCTTGTGGCTCTTGTGGATACGCGGGAGTGTATTCTTTTATGCCTTGGCGGAGTCTGACGTAAAGAAAGGTGTCCATGGGGGAGGGTGTCGCACCAGCAAACATCTGCTGTAGGGTACAGAATTTGCCATTTAAATAGAGATCGCCCCAGCAGGTAATGTTGAACTTTGCTTTAGTTTTTTTTAAAAGCTCCTTCTTGCAGTACCGGCATCCTAGGGTGGTAGACCAAAGGGAGGAGAGGGGAATATATCATGAGTGTGTGCGTAGGTTTGGCAATGCGTTGCCATGCTCGCACCGTACACGTGACCGGCGTAGGGACAGACTCACGAGGCGTGACCGGGCTCAGTATAGCCCCTTCCAGTGGGATAGGGTCTGCTAACCAGTGCTCCGTAGCCACTTGTGGCATATACTTAGGTGGGTGAAACCAATAGTGAGCATAATGTGCCTGCGCGCAAAGATAGTATAGTTCTAGATCAGGGATATCAAATCCGCCCTGGGAGGAGGGCCTGGTAAGCGTATCCCATTGTAGCCTAGGCTGCTTGCCTCCCCAAGTTAATCGTATCAGCTCTGTGCGTAGCTCAGAGAAGTGGTGTCTACCCGGGTCATACGGGATATTTAAAAAAAGGTAAAGGAGTTTCGGAAGAGTGATCATTTTAATGAGCGAGGTGCGCCCTGCCATAGAGAGTGGGAGCGCAATCCATCTTGTGATGTTACTAGTTATGCTTTCCAGCGCCCTGCCATAGTTCAGATGCATCAGTTCATCACGATCAGTGGTGATGTATACCCCCAGGTATTTAACCTCTGTTTCACACAATTCAAGTGGGAAGTCCGGCGTGAACACTGTCACCGAGGGCGTGAGTGGGAAAATCTGAGACTTCGACCAATTGATGTGTATTCCGGAGAGCCCACCGAACCGTACAAATTAACGCAAGAGTGGATTGAGGTTTTGTTGAGGGTCCCTAATATATAAGGTGATGTCGTCTGCATATAATGAGATTAGTATAGGACGTAGCTGACATCTCAGTGCTTTATCTTGATGGTGCTGTCTAATTTTAGCCGTGAGAGGTTTGATAGCGAGAGCAAAAAGGAGAGGGAAAAGGGGGCAACCTTGACGAGTACCCCGTGTGATCGGAAAAGGGGAGGAGGTATGCCCATTAATCAGAACCTTGGCTACTGGGGAAGTATATGAGTCGTACCCAAGACAGCCTTTGGGCAGTCCCATATTTTGTAGCATGGTGAAGAGGTAATCCCACTCGACGGAATCAAAGGCCTTTGTGGCGTCTAAAAAGACTGCCACTAGGGCCAGCTGCGGATCGACATTTTGCAGAATAGAGAAGAGAGTGCGAAGATTGTGCGATGTCGCCCTCCCAGGAATGAAGCCGGCCTGATCAGGTAAAACTAATTTCTCCATTAGTAGGCTGAGTCTATTTGCCAGTATTTTGGCGAGGATTTTCGCAACATTATTAATCAAGGAAAGAGGACGGTAGGAGTCCCACAGATCCGAGGGCTTGCCAGGTTTCAGAAGCGATGTGATAAGAGCTTCTCTAAGAGAGTCTGGGAGGATCTCGCGTTCCTGCGTCTCTTCATAGACCTCTTTCAATATGGGGATCAACTGGTCAACATATGCTTTGTAGAAGTCAATAGGAAGGCCATCGGACCCTGGAGCTTTCCCTGACTTCATCTGCATGATTGCAGCCCGGATCTCATCGTTTTCGAGGGGTGCCGCCAGAAACTCTCTGGTCGTTTCCTAGCCAGCCAAGAGCAATGTCTTTCAGGAATGTGGGAAAATCAGGGAGTTGCGTCCTGCGAGTGCTGTATAGGTTGGAATAAAATAAAACAAATACATCGAGAATATCTTGGCTATCTCTATGGCGGGTCCCAGTACTATCTTGGACTTCCAGTATATGATTGGAGAAGCGAGGTGTACGAATCTCCATCGCTAGAGCCTTGCCAGGCCGTTCTCCCTCCCCATACTTTCGGGCTGTACAGTATTTCCCCCGGAAGCGTAATTCCCTTTCAGCAGTATCCTTGTAATCAGACAGCTTATCCCTGAACGCAACCTGTAATGCCCCAATTGTGGCATGACCCATGTCACCCTCTAATTGCTTCAATTCACCCTCAAGCTTCCGCAAATAACGTCGTATGTCACGCAGAACACCAAAGCTCTTAGCAATGCAGAAGCCCCTCATTGTAACTTTTTAAAGGCCTCCCAGACCACGCCAACCTGTGCGACCGAGCCAACATTTCTCTGAAACAATTAGGTAATTTCCGCTCCTAGTTCTGCCCTGAAAGCGGTATCTAATAGAGCATCTGGCATGAGTTTCCAGCTCCTGGGAGTGGAAAGCGGGTCAGGGGGAGTTAACTTCAATCGCACCGGTGCGTGATCAGAATAAGTTTTGGCCAGGTGTTCCGCGCTGATAATCCACGGGCCCACTCCACGGGAAACCACCCAGTAATCCAAGCGCGCCCAAGTTGCATGCATTGTTGTGTGGTGCGTACCTTCCAGAGTATCTGGGTGTACATGTCTCCATGCATCGATAAGGCCATGGTCAGAGAATATATCTGTCAATAGGCCCTGTGTTTTTGTGTAGTGGTGCGGAATGGGGTTGGACCTATCCCTAGATGGGTTAAGTGCGGTGTTGAAGTCTCTCCCCCCAAATAATGTGCGTGGAGCCAACATTTAGGATTTGTCCCCAGAGTGTGGCAAATAAGTCGGGGTCATCTGTATTAGGACCATAGCAGCATACGAGCGTGACGGACTGTGATCCTAGCTTGCCCCAAGCCATACAGCTCCTGCCTTGTGAGTCATGGCTTATCCCACCAAGTATGAAGGGGACATTTTTTCTAATAAGAATCGTCGTACCTCTAGAGTATGTGGAGTAAGAGGAAAAAACTCTATCCGCAGCCCATTTACTAGCAAAGACAGGAGCTCGACGTGGATCAAAATGTGTCTCTTGCAGCATGGCTATATGAATTTGGTGTCTGTCAAGGTACTCTAAAATTTGACGGCACTTACGGGGGTCAGCCAATGGGGCCATGGATCCGATGTCTAAGTGAAACCTGACGCAAATGGGATGTAATGCTGTGCCTGTATCTCATGGTATGTAGTCGCAAGCCTTTTTGCTGAGTAAGCGCAAACAATAGAATAAAAAACAACAATTCCTCACCCCCTCCCCCCCTACAACAGCACCCCAATCGTGCTGGCATTGTATTGCCCACCCAATACCCATCCCATTATAGTCAAAACAAATTCTCTAAACGTTAGGGGGAACACCCAAGTGGGGGATCGCTAGAGGCAGAAGATATTTACCCTTCTCCAGTGGATAAGGACAACTCCACAATGGGAGGGAGACGTGGAGAAGGGGGGGTACGTGGCATAGTTTGTTACAGTCACAATGTATGCCTTGCCCATAACAGTACAAATGTGTCTCTCAAACTAATCTGACTCCAGTCCGTCGCTTGTCACCCATCTGCAACCGGTGAACAGTGTCCCCTACTCCGCAGACCGCGTCTTCGCAGACGCAGAGTTAGGCAACTAGAGTCTGAGGGCAGACCAGAAACAGTCTCGGAAACCAAATTATGATGTGTCTCAGCACTGCGTGAGACCTCGTGTTGCCAGTGCATCAGTCCGACGTTGGAGATGGAGATCTAGAAGGGCGGTCTCTGTCATCCCGGTATCAAGAATGCTTTTTGACGCTCTTGAGGAAATCATCCACCTGTTGCGCATTTAGGAAGAAGTGTTGTTTGCCCTGATGTGTAACCCGCAAGCGGGCAGGGTACATGAGAGCATGGTCAATTTGCGCCTTTCGAAGCTTCTGCTTGGCAGGTAGGAATTTCCGGCTGGCTTCTTGAACTGCTGCCGTGAAGTCTGGATAGATGGTAAATTCAACGCCGTCGAACTGCAGGTTTCTTTTCTCTCTGGCAAGTTTTAGGGCGACATCTCGATCTCGAAAGTTGAGCAAGCGTGCTATGATCGGTCGGGGGTTGCCGCCCGCATGAGGACGAGGGCCCAGAGAGCGGTGTGCTCGTTCTACTAACAAGTGCGATGAGAATGCTTCGGCGCCAAATGTGCTTGTACGGAGCTGTTCGATAAAATCTTCAATGCGCCCGTGTTGGCTCTCTCCGGAATCCCAATGACTCGGATGTTGTTCCGCCTGCTTCGCGCTTCTAGATCTTCGTTTTTTGCGGCGATTACTTTAAGGAGCTTGTCCATCTGTGTAACTTGTTGTTTCACCTGCGTCGTGGTATCTTCATTGTCTGAAATTCGCCTTTCCGCCTCCTTGATTTTCTCATCATGTTTGTCTAGTTTTTGGACTATGAAGTCCATACGATTGTTCATGGAGTCCATTTTGCTTGAGATGGCAGAGAGGCTTTGCTGCATAGCCAGTAGCAGGCTCTTTACATCTTCATCTTGAGTGGCGTCGATCCTGGTGCTTGTTCCATGGCTGCCTGGTCCTGGTGTTCCGAGCTAGCGCGCGATGTGGCTCTTTTTGTTTCAAAGGGCAGTTTAGACTGTCTGCCGTCCGTCTTCCCCATTCTGTAATAGGTATGATACGATGCCGGTGATTCTAACTGAAGAGGGGGGCCGATCAATGCGTCTCGCAGGTGCTGAGAGTAGGGCGGTGCACAGGCAAGCGAGGCCGGCTCCAATCCACCCTCAACCAATATGTTGGGAGCTAAACTCTGGCTATTCTCGGTATCGCAGTAGTGTCATTGCTGTGCCCCACAGTGGAGCTTGCGGTCTCTCCTACTGGCCCCGCGATCCACAACAATAGGTCCCAACCGGAGCTATTTGACGTGTGGCTTCACTTCACAGTAGGTATGGCAGCGTTAGTCTTCCCATAGAAGCGCATGCATGTGGACATATGTCATTACAAGGCAATGCGCGCATAGTAGCAAGGTCTTCACAGGTCCATAACATCGGGTGGTAGGTGTGGGCTGCAATACTGGCTGCTGAAGCGGTAATGCGGTGAGTCGTTCCCCAGTGAGAGGGCCCAGTGCCACGAACTTAGGAGTGCACGCCGCTTCTGCAACTATGGGCTGTGGGACTGAGGCGCTGGGTATTAGCGATGCATGATCAGAGCGATATGGGCCACAGGGAGCTCAGCATTGCAGGCCTTCATGTCCCATTATGGGCTTAGGACAGTGCTGGGTGCGCAGGAGACCCAGAGTCGACCAAATGTGCCAGTGAGAGTGGAAGCCCCGCTCCTTACCGCAGTAAAGGTGTTGCCCGCAAGTGCAGCAAGTAGTGGGAACCAGGCGCCTCGATGCCACTTCAGACGAGGCCAGGGAGCGGGCCTCGCTTCTTGCCGTGCATGCGCGCTCCGGTGGCGTCTGCGATGTTCAGGGAGCAACGGCAGCAGGTATATTGTGCTTTTGTGTCCCGCAGCGTTGCCACACAGTTCCTTATCAGATGTAGCTCCGGGCTCCGAGGAGGGTCAGATGAAGCCGATCTCGACGTGGAGGACGTTGCCGAGACCGGAGGCTGTGTGGGGCACGCGTCAGGCCGGGAGGGCCGCAGCGCGCGTCAGGCTGATAAGGATAGTATCGCCTCACCTCCGTGACAGCCCGGTCCAGTGTTGATGGGACGGGAGGGAAGCCCAAAAACTGGTGAAGTATTAGTGCAGTCGGGAAATTAGGGTATTCCGCTCAACTCCGCTCTGCTCTGCGTCCCGGCCCAGGCACCACGTGGAGTCCCCGGGCCTCGCATGGCATGCCGAGCCGGCCGTGTCTCCAGCAGTATCTGCAGCAGCACCCCGCCCAAGGATACAGACGGGTGTCAGCCTGGGAGCACCCGATTCCCCTGAAACTCGGTACGAAGTTGGGGTATATGGTCATGAGCAAGCGGCAAGTGTTCTTGAAGGAAAAAATCTCAGCTGTAGGCAGGATTATTGCCGGATTATGCCGCCAAGTGGCAAGAGCCTCACAAGTGTGCAGCCATTTTGATTGTGCGCCACCTAGCGCCCCCCCAAACCTTCTGAAACTTGCCTATCGAATGACATCCTGCAGGATCAGTCAGGTTTTTTTTGTTGGTCTTTTATGTATCATTGAGGAGGACTCTAGCACTGAAAACCCATTTTATTGCAGTATTAAGCAGTTTGTTTCAATTGAAGTATTTTACTATTGATATGTTTTCCTCCTTTATTCTCAAGATGTTACCTCTTCTGAGTCTGTTGTCCAAGTCACTAGGCTAGTCTGAGAAATGTCTGTTGGTGGGAAGAAGTCTTGGAAGGATAACTCTGCCATCTGCGTTCCTGATTCTCACTTCACCAAAAAACGCAGTTTCACTGGCGATATTATACAAGAGATTTAGGATAGGACTGGTCCACACTAAGGACAAGTGGAGCAAGCATCTTCTGGGTACACCAGGTCCTAGCAGACAAGGGTGCAAGAATTTTCCTTCTGTTGGTGTGATCCGCTGTAACCAGTCGTCTCTTGGGCCCCAGTCCTTTATGCACCAACAGGTTGCCTTTTAACTGTCAAAATAGGTAATATAAAGGCATTCAACAGTTTACAGTTTCACCTTTGTTAATCTTACCATTAATGTTTGTTTCATGCAGCATTGTTTCATCATGGAAGACAGTAGGGGCTGTTTCTCCATTGTGTGGTCTTCATTGATCATCATAAAGGTTTGTCCATCCATGTGGAAAATCTAGAAGCACTTTTTTTTATTAATAGCTTACATTTAAAACTGGCATTTTTAAATGCAAAAATGTAGAACAGTCTGTCTTATCTGAATGCTATGTTTACTGAATTGTATTTTTCTGTCCTTTTTAAAAGAAGGTAATTTGCCCTGTGTTGAAATGAGCTGCTTGATGTTAACTTTACCTTCCCTTAAAAAAAGTAATTAAAATTAGAAAATCGATGCTTGCTAGACAACAGCTTTATAGAGCTAACATTTGACCATCCTCCTTTACGATATTGAGCAACTCCAACATCCCATCATTTTTTACATAGATAGTTGTTCGTTTTTTTTTCCTGGTTCATGTATTAAGGATCTCTGACCACTGGGCTCTGACCTTTAAATACATTTGACTTGAGATTTTCCTATACATCTATTACTTGCACCTACTTTTGACATCTTTTGAAGATGGGTGTTATGAATTTGTTTTCTGATGAAAATATTTTTTCAGTCCTTTTAACTGGCAAGGCACCTTTACTTTGTGTCGGCTGCCCATCCTTAGGCAGAAGGAAAGCTCAGAAAGACTCACAGGCCGTGTGTGTTGCCTACCTGTTTACTCTTACACTGTGGAAAAGTTAATTTTGACAGTAGATGACCTGGAGAGACATGCTGATGAAGAAGGCATGGGATTTTGAATAACACTAGATGTCATCAAGTTCCAACAGATAAGAGAGGCAGAGCAGATAGGAATGACCAGACAACCTGGTCATTCTGCTGTTATCCATCATTCTTCTTGCAGGGTATAAAATGTGTTCCTCACATTTGATGTTGGGCGAAACACCTCTTCTCCATGTCACCTTTGAGTCTGTAATGGCATGGAGGTCCTGTGTGCTATCAAAAAGGACCTCGGAATCGAACTTTTCAAAGTCAAAGAAGACACCATCAGTGTTGAAGTGTATGTTAACAGTCTAATTTCTAACTAAAGATTTTTCACCTTTAGAATATTCCTCACGTGCCAGACTAAATCTTGAGATTCTCACAGCAGTGTCTTTAGTATGCCACAAAGTGGTGTTGTGCAGCTCCGCGTTGACCTCATTCTGCCTGAAAGTGAGCGTAGCCACATTTAGGTGCCACCCCTGAAAGTTGACTTCTTATGGGTGTTTCTAATCACTGATTCCTCACCTTGTGAATAACCCCAGAAGCCAGCCTGGATCCAGAGAATTTTCTTCAAAAATTCTCTTGCTCGTCAATAGGAGGCATTGTGCAGCTCTGTCCCACCCTGGATGTGACGACTGTGCCCCTATATAGGCTACACCTCTGTGCGCTGACCTCAGTTCTTTTCTGTCCACGTTTTTCAACGTGGATTCAGAGCTTGCTCCTTCAAATTCTCAGGCCTGACAGGCTTTATTTTTTAGAACTTTTCCAGTGTGCAAGGGATATGTCTCCGTCTAAGATAGCAGGAGTTCAAGCCATACAAGGATTGCCACAAGCAGGTGTCAGTGACGGACCCAAACAAGGTCTGTCTCCAGTGGTTGGGCTTCTCACATGACTCCACATCGTACAACAAATGTCCTCAGATGAATTCAGAGACTGCAGCCCAAGCTCTTCATCGACGAACATTGCCAAAATGCCCGGTCGTGCTCGAAGTTCAGGGCGCGGATGCATTCTTGTTCCAGAAGCCGATCCCACAAACACACTTCTTCATGATCAAAGTCATCAGGTCAGTCTAAGAAGTATATGCTTAAGAAGTCGAAGCATGGCTCCGCCTCTTTCTGCCACAAGGAAGTCGCTGCACACAGGGTACCTCTAAGTAGAGCTATCTGACTTCTGAACCGATCCCAGCTTTGACCACAAGTCCACTCAGGTCCTAGGCAATGCCGCAGCTGGCTCAGGCCTCCAGAGAGGCCATACAGCAAATTTGTGGTACCCCTCTAGAGCGCCGTAAGTATCTGAGGAGGCCGCTAGTCAGTCTAACATCGGAGGATCTGTACTCCTCAACGCTCTCTGGGTTCAGCCCGGATGCTTGTCCGCCACTAACAATGTCTGAACCCCGAGCGTTAATCCCGGCACTACTGATGCCGTAGTATGAGCCAGTAGTCCTTTCAGACTCTCAAGCGCATCCAGCCCGACCTCCACCGAAGTCGCACCCATTTCACTCGTTAGCGGATTCGGAAACACTTCCACCAAATGGCGCCAATGATGACAATAGTTGACAAGTTTATGATGAAGAAAACCTGTTTTGGACATATGTCAGTGGACTCGATACCGCCCTAGACACTGGCTTATACTCATCTCCTCCTAGCAATGCTACAGAAGAGTTGTCCTCCTTCGCAATGGTCATCTGGTGGGCAGCAGAGGTCCTCAACCTGCAACTACCCACCACTGAGGTTAAGATCAATGTTCTTACAGAGGTCCTGCAGCCAGGGCAGACGTGACAGAAACCTCTTTTACCTTTCAATGAGTCTCTCATTGTTCCTCTGCTGGGCACCTTGTTGTATGCATGGGCCTGCCCACTAGTTAAGAGGCAGATAGGGAAAAGATATGGGTCTTGCATTTATCCTGCAGCATCCCACTCCAGATAGTCTGGTAGTCCAGGCCTCTATCCGCAGGCTCAACTCCAATGCATTTCCAACCACCCCGCCAGATAGTCGAAACACATAGAGTATGTTCTCCTCCACCAGCCTTGCCTTGCACTAAGTCAATTCTAGATGACTACTGAGTCATTATTCTAATGTGTTGTGGGACATGGTGGCGAAGATCTTGCCTGCTGTCCCAGAAGACCTCAGATCAAACTAACATCAGTTCATAAGTTATGGGTAAGACGTAGCCAAATATGTGGTTCGCTTGTGTCTGGATGCTACTGATTGCTTGGGTAGAGCAGTGGGAACCTTTGTGGTGCTTTAGTGCCACGCTTGCACTTGCTCCACAGGGTTCTCAAGCAACATACAACAATCTCTGATTGACATGCCTCTTGATGGCATATGTCTATTCGGAAACAAGGCGGACTCAGCCTTGGAGCGCTTCAGAGAGAGGAATGCCACAACGCTCTCCCTTATGCTTGCACCACCTACATAGCAATTCCCCCAACAATTTTGCCCCTTCGAGGCTTCGGAAGCGGGATCTGGCAGAGGCCATGCTAGATCTTGCCTCAGTAGCAGCGGGGATTTGGCTGCCAGTGTTCAGGCCCCCAAGGGCAGTGAATTACCCAGTCCTTCACTCTACCTTCTGCAGCCACCACAAAACAACTTTAGGTTTCTCTGGGCGACACACAGTTGCCCAGTAAGATGTCGAAACGCTCACCAGCTCCACCGGTGGCAGGGCATCACATCGGGTCGGTGAGTGTTCCAAATAGTTCAGAATGGATATGCCCTCATCCTCCTCTCCACCCCTCCAAACAGGACATCTACACCACAATGACTTACTAAGGATCACTTGTCCATTTTGTGAGGTGGTTTCAGTCTCTCCTGGACAAGAGAGCCTTGAAGGGGATGCCAGCATCAGAGGTCAGGACTGGCTGTTACTCCCATTACTTCCTGGTGCCAAAGATAACGGAAACCACTTCCTATCCTCAATCTTCACCTTCTGAACTCACTAGAAGAAAAAGTTCAAAATGCTTGCTCTGGATCTAGGACACTGGATGGTGGCGTTGGATTTGCAAATGCCTTTTTTCACATACCTGTCCCACAGACGTTCTCTGTGGTTTCAGGTTGGCCATAAGCATTTTAACTTATAAGTGCTTGCCTTCCGCCTTACCAATGACCCTTGAATGCTGACAAAAGTGAAGGTCATGGTTGCTGCCTATCACCGAAGGTTAAAAATACCAGTCTTCCCGTACCTCGATGACTGGTCGATTAAGGCATACTCGCCTCAGAAAATCATGGACCACCTCCAGACATCTGCAAACCTGTTGCTATTGCCGGGGTTTTCCATCAGCATGCTGAAGTAACACCGGACTCCTTCGCAGAGGCTCCCCTTCATTGGAGCCATCCTGGATACTGTGCTTTTCTGAGCCTTCCCTACACCTTAGTGAGTCCGGGATATTCGAGCTATGATCCTGATATTTCAACCCTTGACCTGGATCCCAGTGAGTGCAGCTGCAAAGCCTCTTGGCCTCCTGCATCCTGCTAGTGGACTACGCTAGGTGGAATATACAAGTGTTGAAGTGGGATCTGAAGTCTCAGTGGGCTCAGCATCAAGTGAACCTTTCGGACTCAATCTAGGTGTCAGAGGGGACTGCAAAAGATCTAAAGTGGTGGCTGCTGATCTGCAATTGGACCGGTGACAGACCCCTACCCCTACCCAACCCAGAGATAACAGTTGTGACAGATACATCGTTGATGGTTTGGGGAGGTCATCTGGGAGAAGTGGAGATTAGAGGACTCTAACCACCAGCGGAAACTCGCTTCCTCATCAACCTGTTGAAGTTGCGACTGATTATCTTTGCATTGAAAACTTTCCTCCTATCCATCAAGGGAGAACAGGCACAGATTCTCACAGACAACCCTACTGCCATGTGGTTCTGCAACGACAAGGCAGAGTGGGGTCGTGTGCCAGTAGGCTTTGCGCCTCAGGAACTGGCAGAATCACCACTGCATCTCCCTGGTCATGCAGTAGCTGGCACAATCTTTGAGCACCAGCATGGAGAAACTCATCCGGCGTTGCCGAGCAAATCACGAATGATGGCTGCACTCAGATGTGGCACAGGCTGGCATCCAGCAATGGACAGAACCCTGACTCTTATCTTTTCATCACCACAGAGAACGCATAGTATACAAGTTTTGTGCGTTGAGGTTCCCAAAATGGCTCTCGCTTAGGAATGACTGGACCTAAGTCATCCTGGAGGCTCCGGACTGGGTGAAGAGAGTGTGGTACTGAGAATGTCTGGCCATGGGCATTTGTCCTGTGATCCGGCTACTCCTTCAGGAAGACCTCCTTTCAAAGCAGCAGGACAGGGTCCTGCACTCAAGCCTGCACAACTTGCCCCTTTGTCCTTGGAGATTGAGTGGCACCAGTTGACTACTTCTGATCTCCCTTCTAAAGTAGTGAGTGTCATCTCAGCAGCCAGGCATCCCACAACTAAAATCATCTTTCAGATAGACTTCTAACTGCAGATTCCTCACCTTGTGAATTTCCCCAGGTGCCAGACTGGATGTGGAAACTTTTCAGCAATTCTATCGCACACAACAGGTGGGGTTGTGTAGCTCCGCTTTGGATCTGGCTGCTTCGTGTATGACGTCAGGCTTCACATATATTCGCCACTTCTCCACACTGACGCCAGCTCCTTTCTTTTTGCGCCTTTCGACGCGGATCAGCTCAGGAAGAACATTCAACTTCTTCTTCACTGTGCAGATATGGGCGGTAAAACGACAGGTTTCAAGCCGTGTTGTGACTGTTACCGAAGGGGCTCCTGAAGCAGCACTGCTCTACCTTCTGCCTCATAAGACAGCCACAGCAGACAAAATACAACGTCTGAAGGTGTCCGTAGCTGTTATTTTTGGTACACCAACGAATCCCACTGAAGCGATTGTCCCAAGGGTTCAAGGTGATAGCCTGTCGGCGGATCTGCCCCTGACCGCGCCACTTGACCTCCACCTGAGGTCTGCCCCAGCAATGAGCCCAGTGCAACGTCTGATGCCATCTGCAATGCCAAGACTCAACACAATCACAGACGTTGGACTCGTATCTCATACTTTGATCTCATTTAGAAACTCAACCTATCCTGAACTATGCCGTTACACACCCTGTACGATGTTGATGACGGTGACAAGATGCTAGTGGGTTGGACACCTCCCCTGAAATTGGATTGAATTCTCCAAACACTATAGTCTCTGAAGAATCTACCTCCTTTGCAACTGTCATCAGAAGGGCAGTGGACATTCTTGATCTAACACTACCCATCAGCAGGTCAAGACCAACACATTGACAGAAGTCCTCACCCCACAGCCACCACCCAGGAACCTCAGCTACCTTTTAGTGAGCCACTCGCCAGTATACTGGTGGACACCTGGGCAAAACCATATCTTGTGCCTCGGTAAACAGACCGGTGAACAGGCCCGCTTCCGGGACCCAGATTTCTTACTCAAGCACCATACCCTGCAGAGTCTGGTGGTTAAAGCTTCATCCAGTCTCCTCAACCTTACCATCCCACCTGACAGGGATTCCAAGAGAATAGAAAATTTTGCAAAAAAGCATCTTTTCCAGTGCCAGCCTTGCCTTCTGATGCAACAGTACTTGTTCCCACACATTGTGGGGCTGAGTAGTGGACATCTCGCCAGTTGTCCTGGAAGATGTCAGGCCAATGCTCCTGATCCTGAATAATGCTGCGAAATCTCTTCTGGCATGGAGAGAGCTAACTGCTTGGGTGGGGCAGTTGGAACCAGTGTGGTGCTTGGGTACCTCACTTGGATTCACTCGATGGGCTTTTCGTTGGACGTCCAGCAATCTCTCATGGACATGCCATTTGGTAGCTCTAAACTTTTCAGAGTGAAGGCTTACTCTGCCCTCGAACTTGTAGGAGAACAAGACCACTGTTCGATCTCTGGGTCTAACAAAGCCTGTTCAGGGAATCCACCAACAGCAGCGCCCCTTTCGAGGCTTCGGTAAGGAATATCAGCAGAGGCAGCGCCAATACCTGCCTGAGCAACAGGCTCCCAAGCCGTTTCGAGGAAGAGGCAAGGAAGCCGGACAACAGAGTTCAGGCCCCCAAGGACAACGCACTAGTCAAGCACCAACCCCTCCCCACTGCATGCTTTACAAAACCTCTTTAATTTGTCATTGGCGGTACACGATCACCCAGTCAGAGGTAGGGTCTCCTTCCACCTCACCAGCAGGGAGGAGCATCAGTTCAGACCAATGAGTGTTCCAGATTGTGCAACATAGATATTCCCTGCCTTTCCTGTCCTTTCACCCGGATATACTACCTACACCACAACACCTCCGGAGGACCACTCGTCCATACTCTGCAGAGGTGTTTAGGCTCTCTTGGTCAAGGTAACAGAGACTGTGCTGGCATCCGATATCTGTGCTGGCTACTCCAGTTATTTTCTGTTGCTGAAGAAGGACAGAGGCCTTCACCATCTGGCCTTATGCAGCAGGACAAGCTTAAGAAGGTCACCCTGGCCAAAGGTCTGTGTGCCCTGGCTCCAGGAGAATGGATGTTGGTACTCAACTTACAGTACATATGTTTCACATCTCCCTCCTTCAGTCCCTTATACGATACCTGCAGTTTTGGGTAAATCAAGAGCATTTTCAGTTCTCCGTGCTCACGTTTGGCATGACCCACACCTCTCTGGTATTCATGAAAGATGGTGGTCGCAGCCCATCTGCTGAGGATGGGAATACCAGTCTTCCCATACCTTGACGATTGGTTACTGAAGGCAGGCTCACCTCAAACAGTCATAAGCCACTTCCAGACCTATTGACATTGTTGAGCCGAAGTCACTCCTGACTCCACAGCGGCTCCCCTTCATTGGAGTCATCCTGGATATGGTGCTTTTTCAAGACATCCCTCTGCCTCAGCGAGCCCTGGACTTTTGGGCTATGATCCAGATGTTTCAGTCATTGACCTGGGTCTCAGTGAGAGCGGCTCTGAGGCTTCTTGGCCTGCTGTATCATGCTCATGCACCACACCAAGTGGCACATGCAAGATCTGCAGTGGGATCTGAACTCTTAGTGGGCTTAGCACCTAGGCAGCCAATCAGATTTCATCCAGGTGTTGAAGGATACTGCGAAAGATGTGCAGTGGTGGCTGCTTCTACTATGATTGGACCGGCGGCAAACCCATCTCCCTACCCCACCAAGAATTAACGGTTGTAACAGGCACATTGATATTGGGGTGTGGAAGTCATCTGAGAGAGGTGGAGATCAGAGGACCCTGACGGAGTCTCACATCCCCATCGGCTTGTTAAATGTGCTGGCAATTCACTTGGCACAGAGGATTCCCAACCAACAGGTGCAGATTCTCACGGCTGCCTTGTGGTATTGCAACAAGGAGGTTGCCGTGGGTTCTGTGCCAGGAGAGACAGCATCTTTTGAAGTGCTGAACGCTCAGGACTTCTCACTGATGGGCCAGCAGCTGGCAGGATGTTTAAATGCCAGGGCAGACAACCTCAGCCAATGTTGCTTAGTGGATCATGAATGGCAGTTGCACTCAGAGGTACCCCGGGATCTTCCTGCAATCGGAAGAACCTGTCTTGATCTATTCGCCACTCCAAAGAGCATGCAGTCTCAAAACGTTTGCGTGTTGGAGTTCCCATGGGAGTCCTCCCTTGTGGTGCCTTCTGCCAACATTGGGTGTTAGGACTCCTGCATGCCTTTCTGCCCCTCCCGCTCCTGTCCAGAGTACTGAAGAATATCAAAAGAGATCGAGCCCAAGTTATCCTAGCGCTCCGGACTGGGTGAGAAAACGTTTGGCCATGAGCATTTGTCCTCCGATTCGGCTGCCTCTCCAAGAAGATCTCCTGTTACAGCAGCAGGGTTGAGATTTTCATCTGAGCCTGCACAGTTTAAACCTCCATGCCTGGAGATTGAACGGGGACAGCTGATGACTTTATCTTCCTCCCGAAGTGGTTGGTGTCATCTTGGCAGCCAGGCGTCCATCTACAAAATATGTCTATGGAGGATGCTGGGAGAAGTTTGTTGCTTAGTGTTCCTCCCAACGCATCCAACCTCTGAATTCACAGTTATTGGATGTTCTCCTGTTATGTTTGTCCTTGGCCCAGCAAGGCCTTGCTGCAACAACAGTTAAAGGTTACCTTTCATCATTCTTATGTTTACCAGATCAACCATCCCTCTTCAAGTCACCTGTTATGAGTTTTTCGAAAGGGCTGATCCTTATATCTGATAGACATCTAGCAGCGGATTCCTTATCTTAAAATTCTCCCCGGCCCCAGACTGAATCCAGAAATGTTTTACAGCATTACATCTGCACGTCAGTAGAGGGAGTCGAGCGACTCCGTAGCAATGTCGTCCTCCAGATGTGATGTCGACGGAGTCCATATTAGCCCTCCCCTGAAGTGCTGACGCCTGTTTCTTCTTTTTGGCACTTACAACGCGATCCAGTAGTTGTTCCTCAGGCCGTTTTTTGGCCTACTTCGACGTTTTTGTCAACGGAACTGTGTGCCTTTTACCTCTGTCTACAGGTTTCAAACCTTGTGTGTCCTGTGGACGGCAAATGTTGGCCACAGACCCTCACTCTATTTGTATGTGGTGCCTGGGGGAGCACCATGACTCTGAGGAGTGCAACGCCTGTCGTCAACTTCGACCAAAGGAGCTGTGGGAACTTCAGATGAAGCTCCTAGCAGCGCAGCTGTTGCGGCCTTTCAAGACTTCCCGTCTACTTCGGTCTCCTACTCAGGTGATTTTGCGGGCCCGCTCCAGGAGTCGTTCCCGTGGACGTCCTGAGGCTAGATGCAGACGGTCGAAGTCGTGGCATCTCCCGATTTCACAGCGTAAACCCTCTTCCCCCACCTCCTCCCACTCTTCGGTGGAGGAGTTGATACGTGAGTCCACCATGCGCCTCACTACCTTTCCTGGAGCCAGGGTGACTCTGACCCAGATGCGAGAATATTATGATTCTCTTCATGCTATCTTTGGGTCTTCACCTTCCCCTGGAGCGCCTTTGGGCCCCAAGGAGGTGCGAAATGCCTTGACTGTCCACGCCGGCAGGTTCACCCTCGGCTTCAGTAAGGCCTTCTCATTCCATTGTTGAATCCGTTTCAGCACCGGTGCACAGCCCTTCAGGGTTCCCACCTTCAGCGCCGGTATCTGATTGGCGGCTGCCGGCGGCACCTATCAACTCTACACCACTTCCTCTAACGACGCCACTTCGGCGACAGGTGCAATGCTGGTGGTGCCGCCTAGCTCAGACATCCTCCCTCTGTTCTCTGTGGAGCGCCCTCCTGTTTTTCCTTCTTAAGGACATGGTTTTGGAGGTGATGGGGATGAGTTTGGATTTCTGCACTCCATGTCTGACACTGCCTAGCCTCCCTTTCAGGAAAGTTGGCTGACAGAGCTGGGTGAAGCTAGTGGCTTAGAGTCTTCCCGGGCCTCTTTTCCCCTTCTCCCGGCCTTGCCCCAGAGGCAAGCTCTGCCTTGGCTGACATGCTGAGGTGTGTTTCTGTGGTTTTGTATTTTACACTTCCTTCTGTGGAAATGACTACTGATCCCCTAATTAGCATCCTCCATCAGGGTGAAACGGCTGGAGCAGGTGTTCCCTTATAGTGAAACTCTTTACAACATTTTGTTGGGGGCTTGGGCTAAACCTGATACAGGAGCCCCTGTGGATCGGTCTATTTTGCACAGAAAACGGCCTGCCCCACATGATCTGGCCTGTCTCCTCCGGCACCCTCCTTATCATAATTTGGTGGTACAAGCCTCCTGTGATTCCGACTCTCTTCCTGATGTCCCTCGTGACAGAGATTCTAGGAGACTGGACACTTGCGGCAGGCATATTTTCTCCTCCACCAGTTTTGCACTACGATCCATTAATACGTCTTGCATTCTCAGACGTTTTCCCCATGCATTTTGTGGCATTGACATATCTGCTGCCTTCGGTTCCAGATAACACCCAGAGCAAACTTGCCCAATTAATACAAGATGGGCAGCAAACAGCTAAATTGATAATCCATTGTGGTATAGATGGCCCTGATTCGGTGGGCCGGGCTATGGCCTCTTCTGTGGCATTACGTTGTCGTGCCTTGTTGCGCACCTCTGGTTTTTCGGAGGCTGCTCAAGCCACCTTGATTGATATGCCACCCATATTGTGGTGTCAATTTTTAAAAACCACAAAGAAGTTGGACACATGTTTAGTTCCTGTATGATCCAAATACAACAATGTATGCTTAAAGCTTAATGCCGGGAAAACAGAGGTCCTTCAGTTTGGGAAAGACAAATCCTTCTGGTCGCCAACTTGGGTCCACTACCAACACCAGTACAGAAAAGGAGGAACCTAGGAATCATCTTTGATGACAAACTTAATTTTGAACATCAAGTGAATGCACTCACATCCTCTGTGTTTTTTATGCTGAAAATAATGCGGAAAATTGGTCCCTATATCCCCTATGATCTTCAAAAAACAGTAGTATCCACCTTGGTCCTTGCCAAAATAGATTATGGAAATGCCCTTTTTATCGGCATTCGAAAAAAGTCCCTGCAAAAAATACAAATTCTGCAAAATGCTTCGGCTCGTCTCCTAACAGTAATTCCCAAACATAAGTCAGCGTCCCAGGCCTTGCTCAAACTACATTGGCTCCCAATAGCCAGACGTTTGGATTTTAAGGCTCTCTTTATTACTTTTAAAGCACTGTATAATATGGGACCTAATTATTTTCGCTCAAAATTTGTTTGGTATACCCCAAATAGGAAACTTAGATCCTCAGATGCAATGCTATTAACACTTCCAAGAACAAAGCGTGCAACTTGGGGCGGCAGAAGCTTTTTTCTAAGAGCTGCCTAGTTATGGAATGGTTTTCCGATTACCATAAGAAAATGTTCACATCTCTTGGCTTTTCGGAAATTAGTAAAGACATGAGTATTGAGTCAATAGAAATTATTAGCCAACACCATCCCCTCTCCATTTTTGAATGACATGGCAGCAGCGCCAAGACGCCTCCCGGCATTCGAGCGCTATATAAAATTAAAATCAAGTCCAATCAAATCATGCCAGTCTATTCGGTGCACATGCAGACTCAGCTTTGCGGCGATTTTCGAGATAGTCGAGGTGGAGCAGATTTTTAACTCTACTGTCTGCTTCCCTAGTTCTCCCATACTAGGTTTTTTCGGAAAAAGTCCCTTTTTGATTTACATATGAGCCAACCCAGGACAGAGCCCATTGAGGTTTCTTTTCAAATCCCCTTTCCTTCTACGGGTGACACCGGTGAGGTGTTACTGCCTTCTGCAAACGCTTTTTTTTCTTCTTCTACTTTCGACTTTTTATGACAGTTTATGGTTCCCGTTATCTGGGGTGTATATTTATATGTGGCCCCTTGGGGCGCCTGCTTTTACAGGCTTATTTCTGAAACAAGTTTTCTACCCAAGGTCTTATTTTATAGAGGGTATTATGCTTGTATTGTGCAGATGCACAGTTTCCTTGTTCCCTGTTCTACAGGGACCATCTTTTGTACGCCTTATAGGCATTTTGGGGTCTGTTTCTGCCACTTAGTATCCCTTATAGGGACTTCAATTTATCTGCCTCTGAAAACATAGTGCTTGGGCATTCTACCTTGCACCAGCTCCCGATATAACCCCCCCCCCCCACCCATACCCCCCAACATCTTAGGGGTTATCGCTCATCACCATGAGGCTTTTCTTCCCTTTAACTAGTGTTCTTCTTTCCTTGGCGGAAGCAGTGGAACAGGTGGCATGTTCTTTGGCCTGGGTAGGTTTTCCGCTCTGGCCTAAGATAGTGTTCCCACTTAGGTCCTTTATTAGGGCTTTGACACTTTTTGTTGTTCTGCTCTTGTTGTGCACTGTCAAGAAGGCTTCCTGCCACTGCTCTTTCAGGTTCCTTGTTAGGATATAGCTCAGTGATGTATTTGGTATCGGAGGCCCCTCTAATGCAATGGTTTATATCCTACCACTAGGTTGCCTAGACCTGTGTCACCGACCTGGCTGCCTTTTCTCTGTTTCATCCCTGGAGAGGATGTAATTGCTTGTAGCTTTTTGGAATGCCTTGTACCTGTGTTCCCATAGGCATTATTTATTTGCCAATTCAGATAACAGCCATGGCATTTGCTTACCGTATTGGTTGTTCTTCAGATGTCTCCATCTCACCCCTTTTGTGGTGTTTTGGCTAATTTTCATCTTCAGTTTTCCTTCTGGAACATGTGTCCCTTCAACATTATGGTTCCATCTCTCTGAGAATTGGTTTACAAGGGGGCCGGGGTCTCCCTTAGCATCCTTTTCCTGAAGGTTTTTCTTCCTACTCCTTGGATGTAATAAGGATTCTATTCCTCAAAGGTCCGTTATACCACTTCCACCTTATTTTGCGAATTCCTTCTGCTTGACGGAATTTATTCTCTTTCTCTCCCTCTCTTCCTTTGGAAGATGTGGGTCTTTCCACCTTTTTTGGTTGTGGTATATTGAATGTTATGCATTGTATAGATCCTGTCTCCAAAAGACACATTCTTTATTGGCCTCAATCCTTGTTGTGCTTGTACACTCTGCCATCCATTGTGGCTTTTCCATTTCATGGGGCTTGATCCCTCCACGACTATGCACTCCATCTTTTATCTGATGCTACAGTCAGGTCTTGCTCTGCCTGATATCTTTCTGTTGGATTTGAAATTGGTTATCTGTTGAGGCCTTCTGTGTGTTGGCCTTTATTTCAACTATCCCTTTTTATGGACCCCGTTGATGGTCTTCATTCCCTTCATAGCAGGGTTTCCACAGCTGTTTTTTTTTTTATTTCCTGTTAACCGCCTCGTGGTAGTTTTGCCATTATGTTTCTGGGGTGTGTGGTGCCCTCCACTTCCTCTCTTCTCCTATCCGGTACCATGTTGATGGTTATCCAGCTCTGTACTAATATCTTTATATCTACAATTTTCACTCTGTTGTTGTCTCATCTTTGGTCTATTGTCAATGTATGTGGGTAATTATGTGTATCTTTCAGTGGATACCTTTATTCTATAGGTGCTCCTCATTCCTATACTGGTCAGTAGCCCAGCTTGTCGCTGGAGATCGGGGTTCACATCCCGATGGGGGAGGATAATACTTTGTGTCTTCTGATAGACTTATGTGTACATATGTGTTCACGTACATACCGGTATATATTGCAAGTATGGTTGTGCTGAACTTCTTCCATAGGGCAAACATATCTGCTTTTGTAACTACACCTTTCTTGGTGCTCTAGTTCGACTTTAACTTGGTTGTTGCTTATGCATTTCTTTTCCCTTTCTTCTCTGGGCTTCTACGTTACATAGTCCAGAAGGGGTTACCTTCCCTCTAGGATGGTTTTATCTGAGTGGGAGTGGTTTCTACCAAACGTTGTTGCTCTTTTCACAATGCTTTTGTTCAGCATTGATTGGAATTCTCTCTCTCTCTCCATCGTGGATGTGCTCTGAAATTCCCTTTTCTCCGTGTTTCACAGGGCAGGGTTAGCTAACATACTAGTTTTCACAACAAGGAGCTGGAGCTCTAATCTGAAAGTGACCATTAGTTATAGACTCCTTACCTAGAATTACCCCCAGGCGTCAGACAGGATCTGGAAAAAATTTCTCTTAGCAGTACCCCTGCACGTCGGTAGGTGGCGTCGGTCGACTCTGCGTCTGTCATCGGCATCGTGGTCGCCGGGATGACGTCGTGGTGTCTACTTAGACGCCGCCCCTGCGCGCTGACGTCTGTTCTTTTTCCGCGCCAGCCTAGCGCAGATCCGGAAAGAGCTTGCCCCTTAGTCACTTTTTGACTAACCTTTTTCGACTTTTGTCGATGCCTTTTTCGAGTCTTCGACTCTTGGTAGCCCGAGGGATGTCCCATCGTCGGATCGGCTTCAAGCCTTGTGACTCCTGTCACAAGCTGATGTCCGTCACGGATCTGCACCTCGTGCGCCTCTGGTGCCTGGAGCGCGACCACGACCCAAAGTCGTGCTCCAACTGTCGGGCCATGAACCCGAAGTCTTTGCCGGAGCGGTCCCGAAAGATTTTGGAGGCCGGCAGTCTGCTCCGCGTCGCTCGAGGTCCCGGTCAAGAGGAAGGTCTCGGGACCGATCGAGGAGCCACAACACATCGTTGCACTCAAAGTCCTCCAAGTCTTCGTGTAAGTCGAAGCACAAGAAGAAGGCAAAGAAGCTCTGGCGCTCTTCGCCTTCTCCCTGTCGGTCGGCTGACGCGACGCAGAACCCGGAGCATCGTCCCTCTAAGGCTCTGTCTGCGGGGCCTACTTCTGGGACAACTCCGAGCCTCCCTCCCTTTCTGGGAGCCGGAGCGTCCCCTGCCCAGCTTTGTGCATTTTACAAAGCCCTCCATTCCATCTTTGGGCAGCCCGACTCCGCTGGCACGCCTTCGGGCCTCGCGGAGCCGGTGGGGGGTCCTGGGCCTTCGATGCCAGCAGCTCTGACCCCGGTGCTGGTGGACCCCCGAGGATCCAGGCCTGGACCCGGATCTATGCCGGTCGACCTAAGTCGACCTTCCCCGGTGACGATCCCGGTGACGACTCCCCCGGAGTCGGTCGTGTCCCTGACCGGTGCGGTCCCCAACCTCACCCCCATGATAGAACTGGAGCCCGATCGACGTCGGCCAACGTCGAATCAGGCGCCGGGGGGTACTTTTTTTCCCCCTTTTCCTCCCTGGTGTTCCCTACGCGCCAGAAGGTGTTGATGAGGATTGGGAGGGATCACCTGACCCTTTAACAGACCTGCTTGAAGAGCCGGTCTGGAGAGAGGAACTGGGTGACACCAGTGGTCTGGACACTTCCCCAGACCTTGGCATGCTTTCTGCCCCTACCGTGGCTACGGAGGAGGGAGCGTCTTACGCTGTGGTGGTGCAAAGGGCAGCTGAGGCCTTGGGCCTGGAGCTCCTTACAGTGGCAGTCAGGACTAATCTCCTGACGGAGGTGCTTCAACCTGCGGCAACTTCCTCTGAACCCCTCTTGCCCTTCAATGAAGCCCTCATGGACGTCCTTCTGGGCACCTGGTCCAAGCCCAGCACAGGGGCTCCTGTGAAAAGGATGATTGCCCGACGCCACCGCCCGACTCCGGGCAACCCAGTTTTCACCCAACACCCTTCCCCCGAGAGCTTGGTGGTCCAAGCCTCTTCTTCCAGGGCGCATTCCCTTCTGCTCCCCCAGACAGGGAATCCAAGAAGCTGGATCATCTTGGGAAGCGCATGTTCTCTTCCTCCAGCTTGGCACTGCGGTCCATGAAAACTGCGTGCCTCTTAGGCCGATACTCCCATACCATCTGGGATACATTTGCGCAGGTGCTGCCTCAGTGCCCGGAGGAGGCCCAGGCCGTTCTCTCCCAAGCAGTGGCAGATGGGAGAGACACAGCAAAATTCACGATTCACTGTGAACTGGATACCACCGACTCACTGGGCAGAACGATTGCTACGTCGGTAGTCCTTTGGCGCTACGCCTGGTTGAGGACGTCTGGCTTTTAGGGGGGTGTCCAGTCAACTTTGCAGGACATGCCCTTTGATGGCCATCGTCTTTTTGGTGACAAAGCAAACTCTGGGTTGGAGCGCTAAAAAGGATTCTCGAGCTATGGCCAGATCCTTGGGCCTCGCAGCGGCGTCCCTTCCACCTCAGTCTGCTTTTCGCTCCTTTCGTGGCTACAGAAGGGGCACCCCATCACGTCCGGCCCACTCCAGCCACCGGTTCACGCAAGCTGCCCAGCCTCTGCGCGGACGTGGGACCCAGCGGATCTGTGAGCCAGCGGGCGGGCCAGTCCACCCTTTCCCCCCTGCAGCAGCCTCCAAGCCTTCCTAGTCCGACCTTTCAGGGTCACCAACGGCCAGTGGGCGGCAGGATTCGCCATCACCTCTCCCACTGGCAAACGATCATGCCGGACAGGTGGGTTTTGCAAATAGTCCGAAGGGGCTACTCCCTCCCCTTCGAGACTACCCGTCCCTCCATGCCACCGTCTTACGATCGCATGTCGGAGGATCATTTGGCGCTTCTCTGCCAGGAAGTCTCAGCTCTCTTGGCAAAGGGAGCTATCGAGAGGGTTCCTACGCCAGAAGTAGGTTGTGTTAGTTATTCCTGCTACTTTCTGGTGCCCAAGAAGGACAAAGGATTGCATCTATTCTAGACCTCTGGTCCCTCAACCGCTTCCTCTGGAAGGAGCAGTTCAAAATGCTAACCTTGGCTCAGGTTCTGTCTGCCCTCGACCCTGGAGAATGGATGGTAGCGCTGGACTTGCAGGACGCCTATTTTCACATCCCCGTCCTGCCAGCCCCCAGATGCTACCCGCGGTTCACGGTAGACCACGAGCATTTTCAGTTTGCCGTGCTCCCCTTTGGCCTTACCAGTGCCCCTCGGGTGTTCACGAAAGTGATGGTGGTGGTCGCAGCTCAACTGCGCAGCTCAGGGGTTCCAGTCTTCCCCTATCTCAACAACTGGCTGTTGAAGGCGGGCTCGCCCCTGGCTGTTGTCTCCCACTTCCAGACTACGGCGGACCTCCTGCATTCACTGGGGTTCACTATCAACGTGCCGAAGTCACACCTGACTCCCTCTCAGACGCTCCCTTTCATCGGGGCTGTTCTGGACACAGTGCAGTTTCAGGCCTAACCTCCGGAGCAGCGAGTCCAGGATATTCGAGCTACGATACCGATGTTTCAGCCTCTATCTTGGAATTTCGGTGAGAATGACCCTGAGGCTGCTTGGCCTCATGGCCTCATGGCCTCCTGCATCCTGCTGGTGGATCATGCCAGATGGCATATGCAGGCTCTGCAGTGGGACCTGAAGTTCCAGTGGGCACAGCATCGGGGTAATCTTTCTGACTATGTTCGGATCTCGGAGGGAACTGCGCAACAACTGCAGTGGTGGCTAATGAACCACGCTTGGGTCAGAGGCATATCCCTCTCCCGTCCCCAACCAGATGTCACAATAGTGACAGATGTCACTCTTGGGATGGGGCGGCCATCTGGGAGAGGCAGAGACCAGAGGCGTCTGGTCTCCGGCGGAGTCCGGGCTCCATATCAACCTTCTGGAGCTCCGGGCGATCCGCCTGGCACTGAAGGCATTCCTTCCCTCTCTAAAGGGAAAGGTGGTGCAGGTGTAAACGGACAACACCACCGCCATGTGGTACTGCAACAAACAGGGCGGGGTGGGGTCGTGGACCTTATGTCAAGAGGCTCTTAGTCTTTGGACATGGCTGGAACATTGGGGCATGACCCTGGTGGTTCAACACCTGGCAGGTTCTCTGAACGCCAGGGCGGACGAACTCAGCCGCCAGTGCCTGGTAGATCACGAATGGCGTCTTCACTCAGAGGTGGTGCAAGGTCTTTTCAGCTGTGGGGAGAGCCTTGGTTAGATCTGTTCGTCACCGAAGAGAACACGCAATGTCCGCAATTCTGCGTGGACCCTATGTCAAGAGGCTCTTCGTCTCCGGACATGGCTGGAACATCAGGGCATGAACCTGGTGGTTCAACACCCGACAGGTTCTCTGAACGCTAGGGCGAACGAACTCAGCCGCCGGTGCCTGGTAGGTCACGAATGGCGTCTTCACTCGGAGGTGGTGCAAGGTCTCTTTCAGCGGTGGGGAGAGCCTTGGTTAGATCTGTTCGCCACTGAAGAGAACGCGCAATGTCCACAATTCTGCGCATTGGAGTTTCCAAGGTCGCATTCGCTCAGCGATGCTTTTCGACGTGAGTGGAACTGCGGCCTCCTGTACACCTTTCTGCCTGTACCCCTTCTGCCCTGAGTGCTGAAGAAGATCAAGCCCTACCGGGCCCAAGTTATTCTTGTGGCTCCGGACTGGGCACGAAGAGTCTGGTACCCAGAGCTCCTGAGCATGGCTATCAATCCTCCTATCAGACTGCCTCTTCGGGAGGATCTTTTGTCGCAGCAGCAGGGGAGGGTTCTTCACCCGAACCTGTCCAGCCACCACCTCCTTGCGTGGATATTGAGCGGTGACAGTTGACAGCTTTTGACCTCCACTCGAAGTCTGTAATGTCATCTTGGCAGCCAGGTGTTCCTCCACTAAAACGGTATACGCCTGTCGATGGAATAAGTTTGTGGCATGGTGCACAGCAAAAGCTGTAGATCCCCTTTCTGCCAACTCTTTCAGAGGTCCTTTTGTATATACTTTCTTTGGCCCAGCAGGGCTCTGCCCTGGTCAAGCTTAAGGGCTATCTTGCGGCCATCTCTGCTTTCCTTCGGCTACCAGATCAGCCATCTTTGTTCAAGACCCCTATTGTAAATAGGTTCTTTAAGGGCATTACTAATCTCTTTCCTCCATCTCCCTTTGTAATGCCCCAGTGGGACTTGAACGTTGTCTTAACCTATCTTATGTGCGCTCCCTTTGAGCCTCTTCACAACTGTCCTCTAAGGCTCCTCACTCTGAAGACAGCTTTCCTTGTTGCCATCACCTCTGCTCGCAGAGTAAGTGAGCTTCAAGCTCTTTCTTCTAAGCCCCCTTTCTTCTCTGCATCTGGACAAAGAGGTGCTTAGGACGAGACCCTTGTTCCTTCCAAAAGTGGTTACACCTTTTCACATTGGACAAACCATTACTTTGCCCACCTTTTTCCCACCTCCGCACCCTTCAATGGAGGAGGAGAGACTCCACTGTCTGGACCCTAAACGTGCGCTGTCCTTCTACCTTGACCGCACGAAAAATTTCCGGGTGGTTGATCAACTCGTCGTTGGCTACATGGGTGCCAAGAAAGGTCGGGCTGTTCAAAAGCGTACCATCTCTAGATGGGTTGTCCTTTGTATTAAAATCTGTTACGCTTTGGCGAAAAAGGAACCTCCAGTGGGGCTCCGAGCTCATTCCACCAGAGCTGCGGCTGCCACCACTGCTCTTGCACGCTGACTTTCCCTCCTTGATATCTGTTAGGCAGCCACGTGGGCATCCTTGCACACGTTCACCAGACATTACTGCCTGGACAGCCAAGTCCAGAGTGACGGCTATTTTGCCCGTTCGGTCCTCCAGGACTTTCTGGTGTGAACTTGGTTCGCAGACCCTCCTCCGGGGTTGGTATTTCTGGGGTATCTATTCTAAGGTAAGGAATCTATAACTAACAGTCTCTTTCAGATGAACAAGTTACTTACCTTCGGTAATGATGTATCTGTAAGAGACGTATTTTAGTTATAGATGCCTTACCGTCCTACCCTTCCTCTCAGCTATTCGAATTGATTTCCAGGGACTCCGTTGCAGGGCCCTAGTTTTAGCGCACCAGTGGTCAGTGTCTTGCATGGCTCTGCGCTTCTGGCGTGGAAAGTCGTGTCAGAACTGACGTCAGAACGCAGGTGCGGCGTCTAAATAGACACTGCGAAGGCATCCCGGCGAACGCTATGACGGACACGGAGTCGACCGACGCCACCTACCGACGCACAGGGGTCCTGCTAAGAAAAAATTCTCCGGATCCAGTCTGACACCTGGGGGTAATTCTAAGGTAAGGAATCTATAACTAACATACGTCTCTTACAGATACATCGTTACCGAAGGTAAGTAACTTGTTCAATAAGCAAGACAATGTCAAGAGTCTGTCACTGAGAGAGGCTTTTTTGGGGCTTTCAACGATGGTGATTTACTGGTGTCCCTCAATCCCCACAAAGCCACATTTGTCTGGTAGATACTTTTACATGCAGATATCTGAATATCCCTAGCACAGTGCTTAGGGATGTCTACCACAAGAAAATGGACAAATGTCCATTTCTGAGCCACGCTGAGGTTTCCCTGTGATGTCAGGGCTGAAGCATGCCTTTAAATTGAGTGACAGATGTGGCCTCATGCTCTCTAAGGCTATTAAGGAGCAGGAGGCTACACTTTTTATGGCCCGCACACATTGAGCATAGTACTCAATTCTGGTCAAGATCAGCCTGAAACTCTAGTTCATCAGCGTCCTCCCGGGGGAGAAGAGGAGGAGGAGAAGAAGAAAAATAACATTTTGATATAGATCAAGGTCTTTAGGTAGGTCACCTAGGCACTGCCTTCCTTGGAGCCAGAGCTCATGGACATCACTCTGCCGGAGGACATTACTTCCCTTCCAGCACCGCCACCAGCTCTGGTACCCTCCAGGGTGTCCATCCAAGACCTGCAGCTAGTCCTCTCTTAGATACAAGGTCAGTGCAGGCCCTTTTGCCACCCTTGGCCCCTGCACCTGCTCTGGATTACCCAGAGCCAACCCTACATAGTTCCTCCACACCATGATGGTGGTGTAAGCAAGGTGGGCTCACGTCTACTACCCTTCCAGGACCCATGGACCCACCTGGTCTCCGTTTGCTTTCCCGCCATTGGGTTCGCCCTTGACATTATTCAGCCCTTGAGGAACTCTTCATGGCTTACCTCCAGCGTCAACTGGAGGCATTCTGGTGCCAAAGCCCCTCAATAGTGAATCCTCCAACGGAGCCTGTAGAGTTTCCACCTCCGCTGCGGACACCAGCAACTGATTGAGACTTCTACCTGCAGATTCCTTACCTTAGTAATATCCCCAGGCGTCAGACTGGATCCGGAAACATTTTCATGAGCAGCACCCCTGCATGCCAGTAGGTGGCATAGTTCGGCTCAGCATGTCAGTTGTTTGCCTTGTAGTATAGTTCCTATAGTACCCCTGCAGGACCTGCGCTTTTGGATAACATACACTGTGGGCCTGGTGGCAGACTGATTCTGAGCACCCCCACTGTGTATGTTAGCCTGTTTGCATTAGCTAGCTCACAGTGCCACTAGAATCTCCTTTTTATCAGAGAGATTAGTTTTTGGCAACCTCCGAACACGACAACCCTGATTCCTCAGACTCGTGGAAACAATGTACTACTTTTCGCTCAGTCACTCGTGCTTGCTCATTTGGTCTCAGAGAGTTACACAGAAGAAACGGTCAAGCGTGTTTACAATAAGAATTTATTGCACAGTTCTTCTAGTATAAAATATGTGCTGCGACAACTGTTAAACAGTAGCAGAGATATATGATCAGCAGTACAGTGAATAAAAAGGGATGATACAGTTCTACCATTTTGCAATAGTCATGAACATATACATGAATATAAAATGCATTTATAGAATAAAGCGCATACTCCTACGATGCCTGTCTAGATGTACATAAGTGTACCTAGCATGTGAGTAGGTGCGAAAGATGCCAAGAATCCCGCTAGGATTTAGTCAAACCCCATTACCTGAATGAGTGTGGGACCTCGTCCTGGTCTCGAGTTAGACACCCCGCAAGGGATGATTAGACCACTGTCAGCTGGAGCGACTGCATGCAGGAGCCTCAGCGTCTCTGGTCAGTGTGTCGGCCTGGAAGTCTCGGTTCCCTCTAACTACTGATAGCAAGAGGTGCTGTATTTATACAGAAAAGTATAGAGTCCCTTTGTCCTTGTGTCTTGTGTTAGCCATTGTTGGGTATGAAGATGACGTATGGGATGAACCGGTTACGTAGATGTTTATGCAGGTGGATTCTAGCCCCTGTCTGGTTTCCTAGAACTCTTATGAATATTTAATCATACTGGATGAGCACATCGAAGATGGTATAGGAGGCCATTGTTCGGGAAAACCCCTCCTTCTGTACCCAAACCACAGTCTAGATAAGGTTCAGCCCTCAGCGCCCGTTATTGTGGAGAATAGGGAACTAATGTAGGTGAAAGATTATGCCTATATTAGGGCATCTCAAACCATGCCTATATTAGGGCATCTATATGAAACATAGCCTCTGGCGCCTCGAACGAGACCATGATCTGAAGGCCTGTTCCGACTGCTGCTCCATGCATCCGAAGGCCTTGATAAAGCGATTCCTAAAGCTCCTGGATGCTCGATGTGTGACACCGTGGAAGAACCTGGGAGCGGTTGCAAAGACTGAGGTCATTGTCGCACTCCAAGTCGTCAAGCAAATCTGAAAGAGACTACTAGTTATAGATTCCTTACCTTAGAATTACCCCCAGGCGTCAAACTGGATCTGGAGAATTTGTTTCTTCAGCAGTACCCCTGCGCGTTGGTAGGTGGCGTCGGTAGACTCCGCTTTCTTCGTTGGCGTTGTGATCGCCGGAATGACGCTGCAGCTACTTAGACGCCGCCCCTGCACGCTGACGTCAGTTCTTTCTTTTTCCGCGCCAGCCAGCGCAGATCCAGAGAGACCGGTACCCTTAGTCTTTTTTGATTAGAGTTTTTTCGACTTTTGTCGACTTCTTTTTTCGAGTCGTTCGACTCCTGGTGCACGGAGGGATGTCACATCGATTGACCGGCTTCAAACCTTGTGACTGATGTCACAAGTTGATGTCGGTCACGGACCCACATCTTGTGTGCCTCTGAGGCCTTGAGCGCGACCACGACCCAAAGTCGTGCTCCGACTGCTGGGCCATGAACCCAAAGTCTTTGCGGGAGTGGTCCCGAAAGCTTCTCGAGGCCCGGCAGTCAGCTCCGCGCCGCACGAAGTCCCAGACGAGAGGGAGGTCGAGGGACTGGTCACGGAGTCACCACCATCACTCCTCTTCGAAGTCCTCGTCTTCGGGTAAGTCGAAGCACAAGAAGGAGCAGGAGGCTACGCTTTTTATGACCCGCACACATTGAGCATAGTACTCAATTCTGGTCAAGATCAGCCTGAAACTCTAGTTCATCAGCATCCTCCCGGGGGAGAAGAGGAGGAGAAGACGAAAAATAACATTTTGATATAGATCAAGGTCTTTAGGTAGGTCACCTAGGCACTGCCTTCCTTGGAGCCAGAGCTCATGGACATCACTCTGCCGGAGGACATCACTTCCCTTCCAGCACCGCCACCAGCTCTGGCACCCTCCAGGGTGCCCATCCTAGACCTGCAGCTAGTCCTCTCTTTAGATCCAAGGTCAGTGCAGGCCCTTTTGCCACCCTTGGCCCCAGCATCTGCTCTGGATTACCCAGAGCCAACCCTACATAGTTCCTCCACACCAAGATAGTGGTGTAAGCAAGGTGGGCTCACGTCTACTACCCTTCCAGGACCCATGGACCCACCTGGTCTCCGTTTGCTTTCCCGCCATTGGGTTCGCCCTTGACATTATTCAGCCCATGAGGAACTCTTCATGGCTCACCTCCAGCGTCAACTGGAGGCATTCTGGTGCCAAAGCCCCTCGATAGTGAATCCTCCAACGGAGCCTGTAGAGTTTCCACCTCCGCTGCGGACACCAGCAACTGATTGAGACTTCTACCTGCTGATTCCTTACCTTCGAAATATCCCCAGGCGTCAGACTGGACCCAGAAACATTTTCATGAGCTGCACCCCTGCATGCCAGTAGGTGGCATAGTTTGGCTCAGCATGTCAGTTGTTTGCCTCTGGTGCCTCGAACGAGACCATGATCTGAAGGCCTGTTCCGACTGCTACTCCATGCATCCGAAGGCCTTGATAAAGTGATTCCTAAAGCTCCTAGAGGCTCGATGCGCGACACCGTGAAAGAACCTGGGAGCGGTTGCAAAGACTGAGGTCATTGTCGCACTCCAAGTCGTCAAGCAAATCTGAAGAGACTATTAGTTATAGATTCCTTACCTTAGAATTACCCCCAGGCGTCAAACTGGATCCGGAGAATTTTTTCTTCAGCAGTACCCCTGCGCGTCGGTAGACTCCCCGTTCGTCGTTGGCATTGTGATCGCCAGAATGACGTCGCAGTATCTACTTAGACGCCGCCCCTGCGCGCTGACGTCCTTTCTTTTTCCGTGCCAGCCAGCGCAAATCCGTAGACACCGGTACCCTTAGTCTTTTTTGATTCGAGTTTTTTCGACTTTGGTCGACTTCTTTTTTCGAGTCGTTAGACTCCTGGTGCACGGAGGGATGTCACATCGATTGACCGGCTTCAAACCTTGTGACTGATGTCACAAGTTGATGTCGGTCACGGACCCACATCTCGTGTGCCTCTGAGGCCTTGAGTGCAACCACGACCCAAAGTCGTGCTCTGACTGCCGGGTCATGAACCCAAAGTCTTTGCGGGAGCAGTCCCGAAAGCTTCTCGAGGCCCGGCAGTCAGCACCGCTCCGCTCGAGGTCCCAGACGAGAGGGAGGTCGAGGGACCGGTCATGGAGTCACCACCATCACTCCTCTTCGAAGTCCTCGACTTCGGGTAAGTCGAAGCATAAGAAGAAGGCGAAGAAGCACCGTCGCTCTTCGCCTTCTCCCTGTCCGATGCGGAAGGTCGTCGTCCTTCGGCTCCGCCCGCGGAGCCTGTTGGGTCGGCTTCGAGCTTCCCTCCCTTCCCGGGAGCCGGAGCGACCCCTGCCCAACTTCGTAACTTTTACGAAGCCCTCCACTCCATCTTCGGGCAGCCCGACTCTGCCGGCGCGCCTTCGGGCCCCGCAGACTCGGCTGAGGGTTCTAGGCCTTCGATGCCGGCGGTTTCGGCCCCGGCACCGCAGGGCCCCCAGGGATCCAGGCCTGGATCTGCGTCGGCCGACCTTACGACACACACCCTCTGGCGCCGTTTCCATTGACAACACCTCCGACGCCGGTGGGTCCCCAGCCGGCGTCAACCCCGGCCTCCCCCTCAACATGGACACGGAGCCGGACCGGCGTCGACTGTTACTTTTGTACCTCTGTTCTATCCCGGCGTTCCTTATCACCCTGAGTGGCAGCCAGAAGAGGGTGAGGAGGACTGGGAGGGGTCTATTGACCCTCTGGCAGACCAGCTTGAAGAGCCGGACTGGAGAGAGGAACTGGGTGAGGCCAGTGGCCTGGATACATCCCCAGACCTTGGTATGCTTTCTCCCCCTACCATGGCTACTGAGGAGGGAGCCTCCTACGCTGTGGTGTTGCATAGGGCGGCTGAGGCCTTGGGCCTTGAGCTACCTACGGTGGCAGTCAGGACTAACCTTATGACTGAGGTGCTTCAACCGGCAGCAGCCTCTTCGGAGCCCATGCTGCCGTTAAATGAGGCCCTCACAGACATCCTTCTCGGCACTTGGTCCAAGCCCAGCACAAGGGCTCCTGTGGATAGGATGATTGCCTGACGCCACAACCCGGCCCCGGGCGACCCCATTTTCCTCTCTCACCACCCCACCCCTGAAAGCTTGGTGGTCCAAGCCTCAACGTCCAAAGGCGCGTTCCCTTCTGCTCCTCCAGATAGGGAATCCAAGAAGCTGGATCATCTTGGGAAGAAGAGGTTTTCTTCCGCCAGCTTAGGACTGCAGTCGGTGAACACCGCATGTCTCTTGGGCCCTTACACCCACTCTGTGTGGGACACGGTTGCGCAGGTGCTGCCACAGTCTCCCGTGCGGTCGCAGAAGGGAGGGATGCAGCAAAGTTCGCCATTCGCTGTGGGCTGGACGCTGCCGACTCGCTAGGCCGGACGATTTCAACGTCAGCCTTGAGATACTACGCCTGGCTGAGGTCCACTGGCTTCTCGGGCGATGTCCAATCAACTTTTTTGGACATGCCCTTTGATGGCAGTCGCTTGTTTGGCGACAAGGCGTACAGTGCGCTCGAGCGCTTCAAGGACTCTAGGGCTATGGCCAGATCCTTGGGCCTCGCTACCACCTCTCGCCCCGCGCAGTCTGCTTTTCGCCCCTTTTGTGGCTACTGAAGGAGTGTCCCACCACGTTCCCCCCAGAGCCACAGGCCTTCGCAGGCTGCCCAGCCTCTGCAGGGCTGGGGATATGGGATCCACCGCCATGGGTCTGGGGGCCAGCGGGTGGGCCAGTCCACCAGAGTCCCCTCTGCCGCAGCCTCCAAACCTTCCTAGTCCAACCTTCCAGGGCCACCAGTTGCCAGTGGGCGGCAGGATCCACCATCACCTCCCCCACTGGCACAACATCACATCGGACAGGTGGGTTTTGCAGATAGTCAGAAGGGGCTACTCCCTCCCCTTCGAGACTACCCATCCCTCCATGCCACCTACACTCCATCGCATGTTGGAGGATCACTTGGCCCTTCTCCATCAGGAAGTTGCGCCTCTCTTGGCCAAGGGAGCCATTGAGCGAGTCCCTGTGCCAGAAGTAGGTTGTGGCCGTTACTCCACTACTTTCTGGTGCTCAAGAAGGACAAAGGCCTGCGTCCTATCTTAGACCTCAGAGACGTTAACCGCTTCCTCCGGAAGGAGAAGTTCAAAATGTTGACATTGGCTCAGGTCCTGTCTACCCTCGACCCTGGAGACTGGATGGTAGCGTTGGACTTGCAGGACGCTTATTTCCACATCCCCGTCCTGCCGGCCCACAGGCGTTACCTACGGGTCACGGTAAGCCACGAGCATTTTCAGTTTACCGTGCTCCCCTTTGGCCTTACCAGTGCCCCTTGGGTGTTCACGAAAGTGATGGTGGTGGTCGCAGCTCATCTGCGCAGATCAGGGGTTCCAGTCTTCCGCTATCTTGACGACTGGTTGTTGAAGGCGAGCTCGCCCCAGGCTGTCATCGCCCACCTCCAGACTACAGCAGACCTCCTGCATTCCCTGAGGTTCAGTCAATGTGCCGTAGTCGCACCTCAACCCTTCTCAGAAGCTCCTTTTCATCAGAGCGGTTCTGGACACAGCACAGTTTCGGGCCTATCCTCCCGAACAGCGAGTCCGGGATATTCGGGCTATGATACCGATGTTCCAGCCTCTATCCCGGATTTCGGTGAGAATGTCCCTGAGGCTGCTGGGCCTCATGGCCTCCTGCATCCTGCTGGTGGATCATGCCAGGTGGCATATGCTGGCTCTGCAGTGGAACCTGAAGTTCCAGTGGGTGCAGCATCAGGGGAATCTGTCTGATGTCGTTCACATCTCAGCGGGTAGTGCACACCAGATGCAGTGGTGGCTGACGAATCAGGATTGGGTAAACAGCAGATCCCTCTCCCTTCCCCAACTAGATTTCACAGTGGCGACAGATGCGTCACTCATAGGATGGGGCGGACACATGGGATAGGCGGAGATTAGAGGCCTCTGGTCTCCGGCGGAGTCTGGGCTCCACATCAACCTTCTGGAGCTTCGGGCGATCCGTCTAGCACTGAAGGCATTCCTTCCTTCTGTCAAAGGAAGAGTAGTGCAGGTGTTCACAGACAACACTTCCGCCATGTGGTATTGCAACAAACAGGGCAGATTGGGGTTGTGGACCCTCTGTCAGGAGACCCTTTGTCTCTGGAAGTGGCTGGAACATCAGGGCATGTCCCTGGTGGTTTAACACCTGGCAGGTTCCCTGAATGCCAGGGCGGACGAACTCAGCCGCCGGTGCTTGATGGACCACGAATGGCGTCTTCACTCGGAGGTGGTGCAAGGTCTCTTTCTGCAGTGGGGAGAGCCTTGGTTAGATCTATTTGCCACCGAAGAGAACGTGCAATGTCAGCAGTTCTGTGCGTTGGAAGTTCCAAGGCGGCACTCGCTAGGCGCCGCTTTTCGTCACGAGTGGAGTTGCGGTCTTCTATATGCTTTTTCGCCTATACCACTTCTGCCCAGAGTGCTGAAGAAGATCAAGCGCAACCGGGCCCAAGTAATTCTTGTGACTCCTTGCGTGGAGACAGTTGACAGCCTTCGACTTTCCTCCTGAAGTCTGTAATGTTATCTTGGCAGCCAGGCGTCCCTCTACTAAAACAGTACACGCCTGTAGATGGAACAAATTTGTGGCATGGTGCGCAGCAAAGGCTGTGGATCCCCTTTCTGCCCCCCTTTCTGAGGTTCTCTTCTTCCTGCTTTCTTTGGCCCAGGAGGGCTCTGCTCTGGGCACCATCAAGGGTTTTCTTTCGGCCTTTCTTCACCTTCCTGATCAGCCTTCTCTTTTCAAGTCCCCTATTGTAAATCGTGTCCTCTCAGACTGTTGACCTTATAGACTGCTTTTCTGGTTGCCATCACCTCTGCTCGCAGAGTGAGTGAGCTTCAGGCTCTTTCTTCTAAACCTCCTTTCCTTGCTGTTCATCCGGACAAGGTTGTCCTTCGAACTAGACCTTCTTTTCTTCCCAAAGTGGTTACCTCTTTCCACATAGGACAGACCATCACTTTGCCCACCTTCTTCCCGCCCCGCATCCTTCTCAGGAGGAGGAGATGCTCCACCGTCTGGATCCAAAACACGCGCTTTCATTTTATCTGGATCGCACAAAACAATTCTGGGTGGATGATCAGCTCTTTGTTGGCTATGTGGGCGCCAAGAAAGGTCGGGCCGAGCAAAAACTAACCATTTCTCGATGGGACGTTCTTTGCATTAAAATCTGTTACTCCTTGGCGAAAAAGGAGCCTCCAGTAGGGTTGCGCGCCCATTCCACCTGGGCGACGGCAGCCACTTCTGCTTTGGGACGTGGAGTCCCCCTCAATGACATCTGCCAGGCAGCCACGTGGGCTTCATTGCACGCGTTCACTAAAAACTACTGCCTGGATAGTCGAGTCCGGAGAGACGGCTTCTTTGGCCGCTCCGTTCTCCAGGACTTTCTGGTGTGAACTTGGTTCGCAGACCCACCTCCGAGGTTGGTATTTGCTGGGGTATCTATTCTAAGGTAAGGAATCTATAACTAATAGTCTCTTTCAGATGAACAAGTTACTTACCTTTGGTAATGATATATCTGTAAGAGACATATTTAAGTTATAGATTCCTTACCGCCCCACCCATCCTCCCCGTTCTGCGAACTGACTTCTAGAGTAAGGGACTCCCTTTCAGGGCCCTAGTTTTGTGCACCAGTGGTCAGTGCCTTGCATGGCTCTGTGCTTCTGGTGTGGAATGTCGTGTAAAGAACGGACGTCAGCGCGCAGGGGCAACATCTAAGTAGATACTGCGACGTCATTCCGACAATCACGACGCCAACGACGAACGCGGAGTCGACCGACGCGCAGGGGTACTGCTGAAGAAAAAATTCTCCAGATCCAGTCTGACGCCTAGGGGTAATTCTAAGGTAAAGAATCTATAACTAATATATGTCTCTTACAGATATATATCGTTACCAAAGGTAAGTAACTTGTTCTTCGGGTAAGTTTTCTCTCACACAAAAAGAAGTCGAAGCGTGCCTCAACTTCTCCATGTCCATCGGCCAACGAGACGAGGAAGCGTCGCTACTAGAGGCCTAGCTCTGTGGTTGAGCCAGTGCCTGGGCAGCCTCTGCGCCTCCCTGAGTTACCGTCAGCCGTAGGGACTCCCGCTCATCTACGAGAAATTTATGAGGCTATGCACCTCATATTTGGGTGGCCCGTTCCCCCTGCTGTGCCTATGGGCCCTGCAGGTTCAGAAGCAAGCCGTGCTGGATTCATGCCGACGACTCAAGCCCCGGCGCCAGTTAGGCCCCAGGGACCCACAGATGGATCCGGACCGGTGCTGGTTGTACTATTCCAACCTTCCCCAGTGCCTATCCCAAGGCTGCCGCTCCTGGCTTCACCGGAGCCATCTCTATTCTCATCTCCGACTCCGAGCCGGAGGGGCGTCGTCCGGCGTTGACTGGAGCCATGTTGTCCAGGCCGGAGCCCGATCTATATTCATATGAGATAGAACTTTGGTAGGAATGGGAGGGTTTGCTGGTTTCTGTGAAACTACAAATTCAAGATGCTCGCGCTGGCCCAGATTCTTTTGTCCCTGGAACCAGGAAATTGGATGGTGTCCTTTGTCTTGCAACACGCTTATTTTTATATATATGTCCTGCTTTCCCACAGGTTTTACCTGTATTTGAAGGTGGTCTAGACTACTTTTGCCATGCTCCCCTTCGGCCTTGCTGTGGCACTATGGGTTTTCAGAGAAGTGATGGTGGTGTTTGCTGCCCATCTTTGTAGGTTGGTGGTACAGTCCATCTTGTCCCACCTTCAGATGACAGCCGCACTCCTGACGTCATTGGAATTCACTATCAACGAACCAAAGTCACATCTGAGACCCACCCAAATAATCACATTTGCTGAGGTAATCCTAGGCAGTGGAGTTCAAGGCCTTTCCTCCAATGAAGCAAACCCAGTACATTGGTGGTATGATCCCAATACTTCACGATCAGTCTTGGATCGCAATTGGGATGACTGAGGTTTCTTGGTCTCCTGGCCTTCTGCATCCTACTCATCCCCAATGCCAGATGGTACATGTGGCTGCTGCAGTGGGACCTCAAAGCAGTAGTGACTGGTGGATGCCAATTAGCCACTTTCTATTCCTCACCAAGGGCGTATAGTTTTATTTGGGTAAATGCTTTTTATTGGTATTTTGTATCTTTATATACATCTTACAATCACATATTTGCATTACTTTTGCTTCATACATTTGTTTTTTACATTCCTTCTCAAACTGTTTATCTTTTCGGTGGTTTAGATGAGGCAGTAAGTGCCTTGTGTGGTACATAAACTTGCATGTTTGTCTGATTACTTTATTGTATGCTCTATTTGCATTTTTGAGATGTACATCCTTCCTGGACTTTCTGGTCTGGTAACTACCGGTGTGGTTTCTTAACTGATAACTTTAGGCTTTAGGACTAACTAGGGTTATATGGGAGGGGGGGGGGTTTGTGTTGGGGTTTTGTTCAGGCGGGAGCATTTTACCTGCGGGTCGTTATGCCGTCAGTGTTGTGTGTTTAAGTATGTGGGGGGGATGCAACAGTTTCTGTGGGCCTATCCGGGTTCCCTGTATTTGTATGAGTTGTTATGGGGTGTTGCGGGTGTGTGGCTGGTTGGGGCCTTGGGTGTGATCCTGCGGGTGAGTTCCTGATCGCTTGGGCCGTTGGGGTCTGGGGTGCAGTGGGCGGCTCGCTGTGCACTGTCTGTTGTCTAAATTAGTGTGGGAGTAGGGCCGACCAAGGGCGTATAGTTGTGATATATGTGTCGCTGCTTGGGTTGGGAGGTCACTTGGTAGAGGTGGATCAAAAGCATCTGGTCTGTTGTGGAGCGCCAGCTTCTTATCAACCTGTTCGATCTTAAGGCAATCCGTCTAGCCCTGCAAGCCTTACTGCCATTAATCTGAGAGAAGCTGGTGCAGGAGCTTGAGGACAACATGATAATTATATGGTATTGCAACATATCAGGCGAAGTGGAGCTCATGATCCTGTCCCAAAAGGTCCTTTGCCCCTGGAGGTGGCTGGACCAATGGAGTATCTCCCTGGTTGTGAACTACCGAGCGCAGGTCCCTAAATGCTGAGCCAGCATCTTCTGATGGATCACATGTGGCGTCTCCACCGGATGTGGTTTGATAAGTCTTCAATCAAAGGAGTATGCCATGTGTAGATCTATTCTCCACTGTCCAACATGCAGGAGCTACAATTCTGTGCTTTGAAGTTTCCTCCTTTGGCGATGCATCCCAGCTGGAACGGAAGGAGGGAAACCTGTATGCCTTTTCTCTCCTAACTGTCTTACCCCAGGTTCGATGAAGAGTAAGTCAGAACAGGCCCATGCCATTCTCATCGCCCCAGACTCTGCCAGGAGAGAGTGGTACCTGAAGCTTCTGGGATTGGGCATTTATCCACTGATCAGGCGGGGTGGACCTGCTGTCTCAGCAACAGGGCAGAATCCTGACTCTCCACAACTTATACCTCCATGGGTGGAGATTAAGTGGCGGTAGCTAAATGTGTTTGACTTGCTGACAAGGTGGTCAATGTCATCCTTGGGGCCAGATGCCCTTCCATGAAGTATGTCTATGTTGGGCACTGGAAAACATTTGTTGCTTGGTGTGGTGCCAAAGGCATTGCACCCCTTACAAGCTAAACTTACTGATGTGCTTTTGTTTGTTCTTTCATTAGCCCTACAAGGCCTTGCAGTGAACACAGTTAAAGGCTATTTGTCGGCCCTTTCAGCCTTCATGGGTTTACCTGACCCACCATTCATTTAAATCACCAGTTTTGATGAGTTTTAAAAAAAAAAAAAGGTTTGATGCACGTTTCCCACCAAGTTATTTGTGATGCCTTAATCGGGTCTCGTCATTTCTTATGTACATGCTCTTTGAGCAGATGCATAGCTGTTCCTTAAGCCTCTTAACTCTGAAAACCATCTTCATTATTGCCATCACATCAGCTCATCACAAACAAAGTACAGATGCTTTTGATACAGCAGCCCTACACCTCTGTTTTTCCCAGACAAATTGAGGTCGGTAACACAAACAGCATTCCTTCCAAAAGTCATGACACCCTTAGCGTTAACCAATGAATCACTTTGCAGGTATTCCTTGCTGTGCCTTATCACTCAACGGAAAAAGAGAAACTCCATTGCCTTGACCCCAAGAGAACACTTAGCTTGTACCGCAACTGTAGAATGGAATATTGGGCAGACTGTGTCGGGTTTTCAGGAGCAAACAAAAGGCAAGGCAGTGCAAAAGTGGACCTTCTCAAGGTGACTGGTCCAATGCACAAGAAATCTGCTAAGCACTGGCCAAGAAGCAACCTGTGGGCCCATTCCACCATTTCCAAAGATTCTACAATGGCTTTTGTGAGACGAGTGGCTATTCTAGATATTTGAGATGTGAGCGTTAGTGCATATGTTCACAAAATACTGCTGCCTTGACAAACGGTTGCAGGTGAAAAGTCACTACGCCTGCTCAGTTCTGCAGGAATTTTTAGGCTGTGTTCACTCCCCTTACCTTCCACCTCTCTGAGGTACTTCTGTGGAGTCTATTTTAAATCTGAGGAATATACAGTTAGAAGTATCTATCAGAAGAACAAGTTACGTACCTTTGGTAACACTCTTTCTGATTGATCCTCTATCTAACCTTGGATTTCACACTGCCTCCAACTCACCATTCTTTTGCCTGGATCTGAGGGCACGGAAGGTGACCGATATAAGAAACTGATATCAGTACGCAAGAGTGGTGCTTATATGCGGTCCTACTCTGTCATTTGTGGGTGGTATAGAGTAATTGCAGAGCCATACCTGCCCACCTACTGACGCTTGGGAGCATTTCTGAAGAATGCTTAAATCTGTGTTTAGATAGAATATACCAATAAACAATGAAAGAGTGATAAAGATTGATATTTGATAAGGGGACTAAGAGTGGCTCTGCTTCAATTACCCTTCCTCTCTCTTTGTTTACACATATATAGAATATACACCAGAAGCGCTTCCGAAGGTAGATGCATCAGATGAAGTCAATGGTGGAAACTGAATGCAGCGAGCTTAGAATAAAAGTAGAAATTATATAAATTGCACAAAGGTGCATACCAGCATCGTAAGCATCACAGGGTTCAAAAGCCCTTAGTGGCAATATTAGCATCCACAACAAAGACAACACTGTCTGCAGCATACCATGCTTCAGTAGCAGGATCTTTGAAAACCCCTGGTTCAGTAAAACAATGACTTCCACACTTCCCCTTTTATGTGCTTCTTTATTAGTGGAAAGGACTTTCTTCAATTGAAACCAATACTCCTGCAGACACAGACAGTAGAACTACACCATTAAGGCAAAGGTCTCTACTTGGGATACTTTCTGGTTGGAAAGAAAGGATAAAAACTGTTCTGGATGTAAAAACTATAGACAAATAGATGAAAGCTCTGAAACATACCTATTGCTAATTACATCAGGGAGATTGGATGTAATTTATTGATCTGTAGGATGCACGTTTACACATTCTAGTTGCGAGAAGAAATTGAAAGTTTCTGGTAGGAAAACTACTGTAATACGGTTCTGCCTATAATGATGCCTACCCTTTTTCAAAGTATATGGCAGTGGTGGCAACCACTTTCTTACGAATCTCACTGCTATTTTACATTTCTACCTACATTTTCATAGTGTTGAATGCCATACTTCACACAAAACACCTTTGGTAGTGTCTGGATTATCAGTGGTCACAGACAACCACATGACATTGGGATGAAAGAATTCACCTGAATGTCCGTTTTCACATATCACCTCTAGTGTCATCAAAACAAATACATTGATGTAGAGCCCACATAACAAATCGCATGACTTTCAACGTTGATGTATCTAATAAACACTTCTAGCCTCAGATTCCTTACCTTAGAATATTCCCCAGGCATCAGCCTGGATCTGGACATTTTCGAGCAGTACCTCGGTGCGCTGGTAAGTAGCGTCGTCCACGGCGGAAGTGATCTGAGTGGTGCTTGTATAAGCGCCACCCTAGTGCACTAACATGAGCTCTTTTCTTTCCACGATCAGCGCCGATCCAGTGAGAGCTACCCTTGCCATATTTTTAGACACCATTTGACATTTTGTCAAATTCTTTTGAGCTTTGTCTGTATACTAGGGATGTCCCCCAAACGTTTGTGGGGCTTAAACCTTGTGGTTCCTGTCACTGACACCCATCCGGTTTGCCTCTGGAGCCAGGCCACGTCTCCAAGGTCTATGAAGACTGAATCCCAAGGTGCTGCAGGAATGATCCCTGAAGCTCCTGATCAACCGACACGAGTTGACTCCGCGACGCTCCAGGGACTGGTCACGTGGAAGGACCCGGGCCCGTTCGCGGAGCTGTTCTCAGCGCTAGTCATTGTGCTCAAAGTTGTCCGGTAAGTCTAACTCAAAAAATCTAAGCGCTCTTCAACTTCGCCGCACCAGTCCATCGGAAGAGGTGCTGGAGCAACGCCATCAGTCTAGGCCCCGCTCCCACGTTTCTGCCATGGGGCCTGTGTCTGGGTCTGCTCTGCACTTCTCAGGATTTCCAGGAGCAGTAGCGACCCCCACCCAGCTTAGGGGGTTTTATGAGGCCATGCACCTCATTTTTGGGCAGGCCGACCCCTCTGGAGCACCTTTGGGCCTCATGGGTTTGGCGGATGCCCACACTGGATTTCCGCTGACCAGTCCACCCTCAGCACCAGTTGTGGCCCCTGGATGTGGACTGGCTCCGATCGCGAGAGCGTGACCTCCCCGGAGCCCATTCCAGTGATGTCATTCCTGGCAGCGCTGACGCCCCACAGCGGCACTGACCACATCATCATACCTGACTCTGATATGGAACCGAATCAGTGTCGTCTGGACCTTCTGAGTCAAAGCCAGGGACTTATTTTCTCGACAGGCCCTGTGAGGAGTAGGATTGGGGAGGATCCCTACGGTTACCAGAACCCCTTGGAAGAGCCTGAAGACAACTGGTATGAGGAACTGTTGGAGGCCAGTGGTCTGGAAACCTCCCAGCCATTGGCTTGGTCTCTCCTCCTAGTGTGGCTACAGAGGAAGGAGCTTCCTTCGCCATGGTGGTGAGGAGGGTGGCTGAGGTCCTAGACCTTACGCTGCCCTCCGTGGCAGCCAAGACGAACGTCTTGACAGAGGTGCTTCAGCTGGGAGTCGCCTCTACAGAACTTCTCCCTTTTAATGAAGCCCTCACAGGAGCTGCTGTGCATAGGACAATTGTCGGCTGCCACCACCCCTCACCTGGGTACCCAGCTTTCCTCACCCAGCACTCCATTTTGTAGAGCCTGGTTGTCCAGGCCTCCCCTCCAAGGTCAACCCTGGCACATTCCCTACCACACCACCTGACAGGAAGCCTAAGAGGATGGATACCTTTGGCAAGAGGATATTCTCTTCTGTCAGCCTTTCACTGTGTTTGATGAACACCACATGCCTCTTGGGCCGATAAACCCACACAGTTTGGGATTCGGTGCGTAAGTGCTGCCCCTGGTCTCGGAAGTTATTGTAGATGGCAGGGACGCAGCAAAGTTCACCATTTGCTGCGTACTGGATATGACCAACAAGCTAGGCAGAGTAATTGCGTTATCAGTGGCACTCAAATGCCACGCCTGGCTGAGATCTGCTGGCTTTTCAGGGGATATCCCTTATGGACATGCCCTTTGATGGCACCTGCTCAGTGATGAGGCAGATTCCACGCTGGAGTGCTTTAAGGACAGCAAAGCCACTGTCTGGTCACTGGGTCTCTATGGCTCCACGCCAACCCCATTCTGCCTTTCACCCCTTCTGTGGCTAAGCTAGGGACTACCAGCCTTGTCCATTCCCGCCCAGCCACCAACAGGCTACCCAGTACTTTTGTGGCTCCAGACATGGCTCCCACAACCTCCGCAGGACACTCAGCCAGAAATCTACCCCGTCATTCAGCCCTCCAGCAGCCGCAGCCTCCAAACCCCTTTAGTTTGCCCTCTCACCAACACGGGCAACCGGTTGGCAGCAGGATCCTACACCACCTGCCCCACTGGCAGTCAATAATATCACACAAGTGGATACTTCATATTGTTCATCGGGGTTGCTCCATCCCTTTCATGGAAACCCCACCACTAATGCCAACATCCTCAGACCGGCTGACGGAGGACCACCTCTCCCTCCTCCATCAGGAAGTGCAGGTTCTTTTGGCCAAAGGAGCCATTGAGGAAGTGCCGGCAGGTCATGGTTGCTATCCCCACTACTTTTTGGTGCCCAAAAAGGATGGAGGCCTCAACTCTATCTTAGACCTGTGCCCTCTCAACTTCTTCCTGACGAAGGAGAAATTCAAGATGCTCACTTTGGCTCAGGTCCTGTCTGCCCTGGATCCCCGGGACTGAATGGTAGCACTCGACTTGCAGGACGCATATTCTCACATACATGTCTGCCGCCCACCCGTGTTACCTGTGGCACATGGTGAACCACAAGCACTTTCAGTTCGCTGGGCTCCCTTTTTTCTCACCAGAGCCCCTCGGGTGTTCACAAAGGTGATGGAGGTGGTTGAAGGGGGGGCTCACTCTAGGCAGTTGTCCCCACCTCCTGACTACAGCCGACCTCCTGCATTCGCTGGGGTTCACTATTAGTGTGCCAAAGTCACACCTGACTCCCTATCAGACTCTCCCTTTCGTCGGAGTCGTTCTGCACACAGTGCAGTTTCGGGTCTATCTTCAAGAGTGGCTAGTCCAAGGTATTCAGTCTATGATTCCGATGTTTCAGCCTCTATCGTGGATTTCGGTGAGACTGACTGAGGCTGCTGGGCCTCATGGCCTCCTGCATCCTGCTGGTAACTCATGCCCGCTGGCATATGCAGGCTCTGCAGTGGGTCCTGAAGTCCCAGTGAGCGCAGCATTAAGGGTAATCTCTACGACCTGGCAGATTTCGGAGGGGACTGCAAAAAAACTGCAATGGTGTCTGATGAACTGCAATTAGTCAGTTGTAGACCCCAAACTGACTGTGGTGACATGCATTACTCCTGGGTTTGAGCGGTCATCTGGGAGAAGTGGAGATCAGAGGAACGGTCTCCGGCTGGGTATCAGCTCCACATCAACATATTAGAGTTGAGAGCGATTACCTGGCATTGAAAGCCTTTCTTCCTTCCATCAAGGGAAGGCTGGTTCCGGTGTTCATGGACAACACCACTGTCATGTGGTACTGCAACAAACGGGTTGGGGTTGTGGACCCTGTGTCAAGAGGCCCTGCGTCTCTGGACATAGCGGGAACGTTAAGATTTATTCCTAGTGGTTTGACACCTGGAGGGCTCTGTGAACGCCTGAACGGATGAACTCAGCCATCGATGCCTAGTGAATCACAAATGGCGTCTCCATCCGGAGGAGGTACAAGGTCTCTTCCACGACTGGGGAGAACCTTGGTTAGATCTGTTTGCCACCGCTGAGAACACGCAATGTCAGCACTTCTACGCGCTGGAGTTTCCAAGGCGACTCTCGCTCCGAGACACATTTTATCTCGAGTGGAGCTAAGGCTTTCTGTATGCCTTTCCACCGATGTCATTTCCTGCCCAGAGTTCTCAAGAAGATCAAGAACGACTGGGCCCAAGTCATTCTTGTGGCTATGGATTGGGCACGGACAGTATGGTATCCCAAACTCCTGAGCATGAGCATCGGTCCTTCTTTCAGGTTGCCCCTTTGGGAGGATCTTCTGTCGCAGCAACAGGGCAGGGTCCTGCACCCAAACCTGCGCACTCTCTGCCTTCATGCATAGAGATTGAGTTGCGTCCCTCAACCAAGACTGTATATGCCTGCTGTTGGGACAAAATTGTGATTTAGTGGGCTAACAAAATTGTGGATCCCCTTTCTGCACCTTTATCAGAGGTGTTAACATTTGTTCTTTCATTAGCCTGGCAAAGCTTTGCTGTGGGCTTAGTTAAAGGGTACCTTTCGGCGTGGCGTGGCTAGGTGCACGGCTAAGATGGCGGCTCAATTCTAAGCTCCGTCTAGCCTCTGGCATGTTTTTTGGGCTGGTTGCTTCCACTGGACTGTTAAAAGACATAATCATGCGGCAGAACACCTACAGATCAAAAGGGAGTACCTGCGGACCTCCAGACCACGCAAATACTGTGGTTTTCCTTTAAACCAACTCCTGCACCCACATTCAAGCACACTCGATGTCGGAGACTGCCTGACCCATCGGCGTCCCTGTTGATCGCCGACTTCTCTGCAGCAGCTAATAAGGTTGGAGGAAGGGGCCCTGAACTATGAGACTGTTGTGAGGCCAGATAGTGAAACAGGTGGTAAGAGGCTTGCTCCCATCCCCACTGCACCGATTACCCGACAAAGCTCACCTGCTACTACTGCACCCCATCCAGAGCTTTAGCAGTACGTAGCGCGCAACCAGACTAGACCAAGAGATTCTGCCACAAGACATGAAATAAAAGCCTACACCTGAACTTCTCTATTGTGCAACCATGCAGCAGAATTCCACATTAGCAGTAATACCTTCGATCTTCAAGATCATTCTGTGACCAAGATTTTCTTGGGCCTCTGAGCCATTCTTGTGCACATGTACTAACAAAATGGCGGCGACCACCTAGTCCTGCTGTGACCGTCCCCCAACTTCACTGCTGCGCCGGATAGTACTCAAAGGTCTGGGCCGGGAGACATAAATGGACGCGAGGAGGCTACGTTAGGAGATGTGATCCTACCTCATTGATCCCCTGACATCGCCCTGTCGCTCCTGCGGCTGACTTTAGTCTCCAGTGGCGGGAAACCTGCACCTGAATGTACCTCATTGTACGAGCAACATCGCTTACCATCCCCCTGATAATACCTTGTTCAAATCCAGCCAATAGCAGTGAAAGTCATCCACCTCTTACCACTACTGCCAATACTGATACCACCAGCCCTGCTATGTGAATCTGTGCTTGAACAGACCACATCTGGGATCACGACAAGCTTGCAGTGATCTACCCAATCAGCCCTCTCTGCAATCGGGAGCACTCGTTGACAAATTTGGGGCACTCCTTACTACTACACCTTAAAAGAGCCACATGTGCTAAGGATACCAATGCGGTATATGAAAACAACTGCTTGACCAATCACCTAGATACAGTTAAGCATCCATAGTAAATGCGGCAATTCACATAAGCAATAACAATCAATCTGCATCATTTGGATGGCGCAGTCCTGCCTAAACACCACGCAAGTGCAGTCTGTTTGCTGTTTCACTGCAGCTCTTGTCACAATAAGCCCTTCTTAAGACCTGGGAGTTCTGCCTCTCCAAATGGGACTGCTGTCCTACAAGCTCAGCATGACAGACCTCATAGAAACCAATATGAAAGAGAGAGAAACCAAGGCTAACCTGAAATGTTCCAAACAATCTCCCCCTATTCAGAATCACCAGTAAAGGAAAAAACAGACTTTTCCACCACATTAGACTCCATTCTTCACAAACTGAATATAGTGAGCAAAATAGCGCATAGCACCAAGCCAACACTGGCTTGCTCCAGGTCGAAGTTACTAGGATCCGTAAAGACCTTAAAGACTTAACAATAAGAATCTCTAATGCTGAATCGAAAATAAGTTCTGTCGAAGACTACAGTAATGCCCAATCAAAACGCCTATAAGGATTAGAAAGCTCAATATCCTCTCTGAAGCGAGAATTCACGGAACTAGAAGATCGTAATCATAGGAGTAACCTTCGCATCTTTGGATTACCAGAAGGAATTGAAAGCCCATCCAAATCGGTGGCTGATTTTTTTAATCACATGGATTCCGGAAGTACTCCAAATCTCATTCAAGAAAGACTTTGAGATCGAAAGCGCCCATAGGATTCCAACCTTTAAACCTAAAAATATGTAATCTCCAAGACCGTTGATCTTCAAACCTCTACGCCACCAACACACTATACAGATTTTAGCCCATATGAGTAAAATCAGAATGATTAAGTGGCAAGAGCATAAAATCTCCATTTCTCAGAACTACACAAGAGAAACTGTCATCCGTAGGCTTTCTGGCCCTACTGAAAAGATTAAAGAAATGGAAATTCCATTCGAGTTCTGTGGCCCTTCTAAGTTTCAAATCGCGTTGAAAGTTCAAATAAAGAATTTTTCAGACCCTATGGAGTTATCTGCCTTTCTAAACAACAAATCAGAGTCGCAGATGGAATCTGACTTCATCCTAGAAACCACACCGAGACCTAGTCCCACCTGATACCTTCAAACATGCAGCTGTTCGAATGCCGATGTCATCCACATATCCTTCTATAAGTCGAATCCGTATTGATATAGGAACTATTTGTAGATACTGATCGACCTAGAGACATACAGTTTGTTTCAAATATACATGCGCAAACTCTCGTTTGTGGCTAATTGTCTAATTAATGATACATTACCATGTTCTGTACCTCCAGGCCACTTGACAAAATGGTAACAACTGCATCAGACGATGGGTGGCAACTACATACAATAGTTTGATAATTAAGACATCTCACAGAACTGTGGTAGATATTAGAGTTAGGATAGGATAAAATTTATAAAGCGCACTAATACCCGAGGGTGTCAAGGCGCTGGGCAAACGGAGAGCAGAAGAAAGGCACAAATCAGCCAACAATATTGAGTTGTTTACTTCAATGGTTTAAAGGTATCTAGGTCTATTCAAATATGTTCTGTGTATAGGTATACATAGTGAAAGCACTCTTTCTCATGTTGGCCCCCAGTTTCCTAACTAATGGTGCCTTATTATGGTTGATACCTTTAGGGCACTTACACAAGACTACACTATCTGGGTCACTTTGCTGAGGACAAATACACACATAGGTAGATCATTAAGTCAGTTTGAAGTATGTTTACATCGATGTTTAAACAGATAATTAGTTTGAATCAATGGCATCCTCATATCCTTCAAAAAGTTGGATCCGTATTGATACAGGAACTATTTATAGATAGCTGATCTACATAGGGACATAGAGACTTACCATTTGTTTCAAATAATCTGATAGAGACTTCTAGCTGCAGATTTCTTACCTTTGAATTTCCCAGGCATCAGACAGGATCCGGAATTTTTTTGCGTGTGCCGTCGGGTGGCTTTGTTCGGTTCCGTGTGGCGTCATTGGTGTCGTTGGAGCGGATGTAACGTCGCAGTCATCTGTATAGGTGCCACCCAGGCACCCGGACGTCAGTACTTTTCTTTCCACGACAGTGAGTGCTGATCCAGAAAAGAGCTACCCCGGTCTCTTTTTTTTTTTTTTCCAGATTTTTTTCAACGTTCTGTCGAAGCTTTGTTCATTGTGTGTCAAGGGATGACCTCTAGGAAGGTAGGGTTTAAGCCATGTGGCGCCTGTCACCGCTCCATGCCGGTTACCGACCCGCACCTTGTGTGCTTATGGTGTCCTCAGCATGACCACGTCTCAAAGTCATGCTCAGATTTCCTAGCCATGGTGCCGAAGGCTTTGAGGGAGTAATCCCAAAAGCTGCTTGCGGCCTGGTAGTCAACGCCATCTAGCGCAACTCCTAGGAGATCTCCATCCCGATCGAGGGCGAGAAGGTCGCATGATCGCTCCAGAAGCCCCAAGTCGTCGTCTTCACACTCGGGGAAGAAGCACAAGAAGAAGAATAAGTCTAGACGGACTTCAACTCATCCATTGAGGATTGACGAGACAAGTGAAGAACATTGACGTTCCAGGTGCAGTTCTGAGGAGCCAGTGCCAGATCCGACTCTGCGCCTCCCCCCATTTCCGGGGCCGCTCAAATAAAAGAGTTTTACGAGGCTATGCGCCAAGTATTTGAGCGGGCCGACCCCTCCGGTGCGCCTCCGGGCCCCGCGGGTCTGAAGAGGTCACATCAGTTTCCGTGCCTTGGCTCCGGTCTTGGCTCTGGTGGGGTCTCATATATCTGATCCCAGATCGACGCCGATCATGCCAAAACAACCTTCCCCGGTCCTGAAGTCAATGCTCTTGGCTCCGGTGGCATTCTGATTCTCAAAGACTCAAAGTCTGAACAGCATTGATCGACGCCGACAGAGCCCAGGGGCTCTAGGTCATTGCCTGAACAGTTTGAGGAGGTTACAGGCATGGAAGAAGAGAGGGAGGGGTATCTGGACCCTTTAGAACACCAGTTAGACACTTTTGTTGAGGAACTGGACAGGGATGAGCAGCTTGCAGAAGCCAATGGACGGGACACCTCTCCAGATGCTGGTACGCTCTCTCCACCTACTGCGGCTAGGGAGGAGGGAGCGTGTTATGCTATGGTGAAGAGAGCAGCGGAGTTCCTTGACCTGGAGCTGCCCTCGGTACTGGTCAAGACTAACCTCTTGACCTAAGTGCTTCAGCCTAGGGTTTCCTGATCCGAACCCCTTTTGCCCTTCAATGAAGCACTGACGGATGGCCTTCTAGGCACTTGGTCAAAGCCTAGCACAGGGGCTCCTGTGAACAGGACAAGAGCACGCTGCCTTCGCCCTGCCCCGGGTGATCCAAATGTCCTCAGCCAACATCCTATACCTGAGAGCTTGGTAGCTCAAGCCTCAACATCCCATGGCGTATTCCCTTCTGCTCCCCCGGACTGGGAATCCAAGAGGTTGGGCGCACTTCGGAAGAAGAAGTTTTCTTCTGCCAGTCTAGCATTGCGGTCAGTGAACATCGCATGCCTTTTAGGCTATTTCTCGCATTCCTTATGGGAAACGGTTGTGCAAGTGCTGCCACAGGTCCTGGTGGAGGCCCGGGCCGCGCTCTCCCAAGCAGTGAGAGATGGGGGGGTGCACCAAAGTTCACCATTAGGTTTGGTCTGGATACGACTCACTTGCTGGGCAGAGCGGTTTCGTCGACAGTGGCCTTGCAGCACCACATCTGGCTAACAACATCTGGCTTTTCGGGGGATGTCGAGGCCAACCTCATGGACATGCCATTCGAAGGGACTCGTCTCTTCGGAGAGAAGGCGGACTCGGCGATGGAGAGCTTCAAAAACTCGCAAGCTATGGCCAGGTCTTTGGGCCTCTCAGTGACACCTCACCCCCAGTCTGCCTTTCGTCCCAATGGAAGGGGCTTTTAACCGTGTCAGCCATACCCCTGCCACTGTCCTGCTCAGACTTTCCAAGTTGTGTGAGGACGTGGACACAGTACATTCCGACCTCGTGGGAATGGTAGCCAGAAGTCGCCCGCCACCAACCCCTCGGCAGCTGCAGGCTCTAAGTCCTCATAGTTTTGTTCTGCAAGACCATGGGTGTCCAATTGGAGAACCCAACATCATCTCCTCCACTTGCAGTCCATAACATCAGACGAATGGGTCTTGCAGGTCATTCGGAGGGGTTACTCCCTCCCTTTCCAGTCTTTCCCTCCCCCTTCACAACCATCTCCAAAACGGCTGGCAGAGAATCATATCTTGGTTTGAGAGGAAGTTACTGCTCCCCTGGCCAAGGGGGCTATAGAAAGGGTTCCGATATCAGAAGTAGGCAGTGGTTGTTATTCTCGCTACTTTCTGATACCCATAAGGAACAAAAGACTTCGTCCTATTCTAGACCTCCGAACTGTCAATCTCTTCCTCAAAAAGGAGAAATTTAAGATGCTCACGTTGGCTCAGCTCTTGTCTGCCCTAGACCAAGGAGACTGGCTGATAGCATTGGACTTTCAGGATGCATATTTTTATATCCCCATCCTGCCTGCCATCAGGCGTTAACTGCGGTTCAAGGTAGGCCACAAGCATTTTCCGTTCACTGTGCGGCCCTTTGGCCTTACCAGCGCCCCTTAGGTGTTCACCAAGGTGATGGCGGTGATTGCAGCTCATCTTCGTAGGTTAGGGGTTTCAGTCTTCCCCTACCTAGATGAGTGGCTGTTGAAGACGTCCTCGCCCCAGACTGTCATTTCCCACCTCCAGACTACGGCGGACCTCCTGTATTCGCTGGTGTTCACTATAAATGTGCCAAAGTCACACCTGACTCCTTCTCAGACGCTCTCTTTCATCTGAGCTTTTCTGGACACTGTGCAGTTTTGGGCTTATCCTCCCGAGCAGCGAATCCAGGATATTCAGGTTATGATACCGAAGTTTCAGCCTCCATCTTGGATTTCAGTGAGAATGACTCTAAAGCTGCTGGGCCTCATGGCCTCCTGTGCATCCGGTTGGTAAATCATGCCAGATGGCGTATGCGGGTTCTGCAGTGGGACCTGAAGTTCCAGTAGGTGCAGCATCACGGGAATCTCTCCGATGTGTTCCAGATCTCAAAAGGAACTGCAAAGGACCTGCAGTGGTCGCTTACAAACTGTGATTGGGTCCGAGGCAGACCCTTCTCCAACCAGATCTCACAGTAGTGACAGATACATCACTTCTGGGATGGGGCAGCCATTTGGGAGAGGTGGCGATCAGATGACTCTGGTCTCCAGCGGAATCAGGGCTCCACATCAACTTGTTGGAGCTCCGGGCGATTTGACTAGCATTGAAAGCATTTCTTCCCTGTCAAGGGGAAGTTAGTGCAGGTGTTCACGGACAATACCACCGTCATGCGGTACTGCCCTGCGTCTCTTGACATGGCTGGAACAGAAGGGCATAATCCTGGTGGTTCAACACCTGGCAGGTTCTCTGAATGCCAGGGTGGACTAACTCAGCCGTCGATGCCTAGCGGATCACGAATGCCGTCTCCAGCCGGAGGTGGCGCAAGGTCTCTTTTAGCAGTGGGGAGAGCCTTGGTTAGATTTGTTTGCCTCCGAAGAGAATGTTCAATTTCAGCAGTATTGCGCGTTGGAGTTTCCAAGGCGGCTATCGCTCTGCAACGCTTTTCATCGCAAGTGGAGCTCAGGCCTCATGTACGCCTTCCCTCCCATACCACTCCTGCCCAGAGTTCTCAACAAGATCAGGAACCACTGGGACCAAGTCATTCTTGTGGCTCCGGACTGGGCGTGGAGAGTTTGGTATCCCGAACTTCTGAAAATGAGCATTGATCCTCCAATCAGGCTACCCCTTCTGGAGGATCTTCTGTCGCAGCAGCAGGGGAGAGTTCTCCATCTGAACCTGTCAACTCTCCATCTCCTTGCGTGGAGATTGAGCGGCAACAGTTGATAGGTTTGACCTTCCTCCCGAAGTTTGGACAGTTATTCTGGCAGCCAGGCGGCCCTCCACCAAAATGGTATACACCTGCCGTTGGCAAAAATTTGTAAAATAATACTTTCTGCCTCTCTGTCTGATATTCTTCTCTTTATTCTTACCTTTGCACCTGCAGGGCTCTGCTCTGGGCACTCTTAAGGACTATCAATCTGCTCTGTCCGCTTTCCAGCGGCTGCCTGACCAACTCTCTTTATTTAAGTCTCCTATTGTAAATATGTTCCTGAAAGGGCTTGTACATGTTTCCCGCACGCCCTTCATTATGCCTCAGTGGGATCTGAACCTGGTTCTCACTTACCACATGTGTGCTCCCTTTGAGCCGCTACATAATTATTCCCTCCGGTTGCTTACCATCAAGACAGCATTTGTAACGGCAATATCATCTGCCCAGAGGGTAAGTGAGCTACAGACTTTATCATCCAAGCCTCTCTATCTTATGATATTTGTGGATAAGGTGGTGCTTCGCACCCGGGCCTCTTTCCTACCTAAAGTGGTGACCCCATTCCATTTGGGTCAGTTGGTCACACTGCCCCCCGTTTATGCTCCTCCACATCAAAAAGAGCGTTGTCGTTCTACCTCGACAGCACAAAAGAGTTCCGGGTGGACAATCAACTCTTCGTGGGCTATATGGGAGCTAATAATGGTCGGGCAGTACAGAAGTGGTCTATTTTGCACTGGGTCATTCTCTGTATAAACATCTGCTATGCCCTGGCTAAAAAGCAGCCTCCTGAGGGTTTAAGGCAAAGTTTCCCAAACTTTTTCGAACCACGGCTCCCTTGACCTAATTGGCAGTTGGCCGTGGCTCCCCATCATGTCACTTTTTTTTATACTACTGGGGGATATAAGCCCGACCTCGGGAGTATTTCCAGTTTTCTCACTGAAATTAATTGGGATGAAGCCAATGAAAGTATTATAATTATATTTGTAACAAAATAAAAATATAAGTCGTTATATTAAAAAACTTTAATTGGTTAAGTGAGAAACAACACAATATAAATTGCCAAAAATGTTTCCATGACTTAACCTTTTTTAACCACACAACAATAGTTTAAAAAAACTTCTGTAGAAAATGTGTTTTAATGAACAGGAAAAACCACGGAGTCCGAATTTATCTTAAAAATCCTAGTGAGATGGATGTGCTTGTTTTTCCTTACATAGCTCCTCAAATCTTGGCGTTATTTTTGAGATTGCAACATGCATTTCTTTTCAAGGCAAATGTTTGCCCTATATTTTGATTTTATCACTGCAACTGCTGAGAAACCACCTTCACAAAGGTAAGAAGTAGTAAACAGGATCAAAACAGGCAGGGCTCTCTTGCTCATCATTGGGTATTCATCTTCAGTTTGGCACCAGAACTCAAGCAGTGGCTGAGACTGGAACCTTACTTTCAATCTTGAGTCACTTGAAACATCAGTTAGCTGTTCTGCTTCCTCGTTGTTGAAATGCTGAGGTATATCAGCATTGAATGGGTCTCTCACCCATTTTATTGGCTCCACTTCATCCTCTGGAAAATATTTGTCAAGGTAAAAACGCAGTTGTGACAAATACAGAACAAAAACTGTCCTCAGTTCCTCCTTTAACGCCATCTCATTGTCTTGCAGAAACTGGTCCAATGAAGAAAAACATTTATAGTCACCTTTGCTTACACTGCTTTTCCACAGGGTTACTTTCTTCTTAAAGCCTGAAACTTTATCTGAGAGTTGCAAGATGTTCGTATTATTGCCTTGCAAGGACTTGTTCAGTGCATTCAGTTTTTCAAATAGATCAGAAAGAAAACCCACTTATATTAGAAAGTCTGCATCAATAAATTTGTCAGTGAAACAAGTAGATAGGAGTATATTTTATTCCTCAGCTCATACACTCTAAGCAGGGAGTTATCGAGAGACAGCCACCGAGAACTGCTGTAGAACATGAGGCGTAAGTGTTCGGCACTCATGTCATCCCACAGTTTAGCAAACAATCTTGCTTTCATTTGTCTTGTTGTAATAAAATTTACCACATTGATGACTATTTTCAGAATACCATGCAGTTCTTTACTGAGGTTTCCTGCTGCCAGTGCTTCTCTGTGTATTATACAGTGTGTCCAAACAGCAAGGCTACACTGACATTCTATAAGCAGTATACAGCTGGTTGCCTGAACTAAATTGAGAAACGGCTTTAGTCGAACCTTCAAATTGCCATCAATAAAATAGCATTATTTTGCTTGGAACACTTGCCAGGCATAAAAAGGAAGTGTGGGTGAAGGTAACTGTAATAAAATGATCCCTACTGCAGTAGATTGTATATTTATTATTATATAATAACTTTTAAGAGTTTTATATTCTAGTTTCTGTACTTAATAAAAGATAAGAACCCAATATGAAGCGTATAGGTATTTCTAAAAGATATATTGTGAATTGCATTAACCTTTTTTTTTTTTTTTACTGTGATCCTCCCTTTTTCAGAGCGAACAGGAAGCATAGATAATAACAATCTCCTTACTTCGGATGAAATTCTCTTGACAAATAGAAAGTTATCTTAACCAATCATTAATCAATCATACATGAGCTTAATATAATTTAAATAATGTGTTAGTAAAGGTTCAATTATAGGCATGATAAGAAAATTACAGAAAGGGAAAACAGACACTGGTTCTGAATTATAGAGCAGTTCAAGCCATTCCCATCTGAATTGTACTAGTCATTTGGATTGTCTCACCCAGGATCCTTAATGAAGCAAACCTGAATGGATTTCACCACTTTAGATGAATAATTTAAACTGACCAATGTAGCACACTTACCTTCAAAGGACCCACCTCGGTATTAAGAATGTTTGTCCTAATTGACAAAAAGATGAGGCAGTTCCAAGATGGTGCTTGTTAACTACTACAATAAGGTCCCCAGACATTTATACTTCCAGGGAGCATAGAGGAGAATACATGTGAAAAAGCGATGCAGATGGTTTGCCATGACCTACTAAAGGGGGAAATTTGTTTGATGGCCTTATCAATTAAGAAAACTTGTTTTCACCACCCATGAACTCCACAACCAGTGACTCAAGATGGCATATGAGTGTGTTAGTTATGTCATCCTGTGCCGTGGTCCACAGAGTTGTTCTCATTAACAGTTTTAAGTAGCACATTATGTTGCTGACAATGACCTAAATACCTTGTTACAAATTCAGGTAATTTGAGGCTATAAGACCAGCATCGATTTCACTGCGAAATCTCTACAAGCCAGTAACAGCCTGAGTACCAACTCCAAAATGGTGCCTCGTGCTAGAACTTACTTTAACTGCCAGGATCTACAGCAACTCAGTTGCTTTTGGACATCCATATTTAAGTTTTTAGGTCAGAGAACTGGATTGTGTGACCTGAATGTTCTTCCTGGATCCTAACATGAAAATTCTATAAATTGTGATCTTAACTGGCTTAACATTGTATTGTATTGCAGCATTGTTTTTTTAAACATATCTTTATTGGCATTTGAAAACAGTGCAGCACACATATTACATCCACATATCTAATATCTAGCCGCAGATTCCTTAACTTAGAATATCCCCAGGCGTCAGACTGGATCCGAAAAACCTTTTCCCCAGCAGTACCTCTGCACGCCGGGGGGCGGCGTCGCCTGGCTCCGTCCTGACGTCGTCTACGGAAGTGACATCAATGGAGCCATATAAGACCCCCTCGGCGTGCTGAGGTAAGTTTTCTTCTTTTCCGCGTCCTAACGTGGATCTGGAGTTTAGCGGTTCCTCTGGCCTGTTTTCAGGCCTTTGCGACGCCTTTCGCGTCTGGAACAGTGTGCCGATGCCTGCGGGCTTCAAATCGTGTGCGTCCTGCTCGCGGCAGATGTCAGCGACGGATCCACACGAGATCTGTATGTGGTGCTTGGGGGAGCACCACGACTCCGCCGAGTACGACGCCTGCCGGCAGCTGAAGCCAAAGTCCCTGCGGGAACGACGGATGAAACTGTTGTCTGCCCGGATGTCCCGGTCGGAGTCCTCGCGGCGCCGGCTGCCGTCTCCAGTGGAGGGCTCCAAAAGGCGCACCTCTTCTTCCCACGCTGAGGTCTCTCCTCGGGACAGATCCCGGAGTCGTTCCCGTGGACGTCGTTCGCCTGCCTCAGGTAAGCACCGGAGGAAGTCACGGAGGTCGTCTACCTCGCACAAGCGTGACACTGGGGGCCGCCATTCCCGGTCTTCACCGGACGCGAGTCCTCAGGAGTCGACCCTCGCCTATCCACCGTTTCCTGGTGTTGGGGCGACTCGGACCCAGATGGAAGCCTATTCTAGGGCTCTCCAGGCCATCTTTGGGTCACCCCCTCTCCCTGGTGCGCCTTCGTGCCCCACACTGGGGGTAGGGAATCAGGTCGGGGGCTCGCCGGCGGGTTCGCCATCGGCGCTGACCGAGTGCCTTGACTCCGGTTCCGGAGTCGCTGCGACGTCGGGACACGGCCCGGATGGGCATCCCACTCTGATGTATAGCCCTCCTGACGCGTCTTCGCACAGTCCTGCGGGGCTCCCTGCGTCGTCGCTGGATACGGCTGCAGCGCGGAGTTCGTCTCCGAGTCGGCTTCGATCCTCCCCGCCGGCTCCGGCCTTGGTGGAGGCCGAGTCGACCCCGGTCCGACACCGGGTGTTCGAGCCCTCTTCGGAGGCCATCGGCGCTGAGCCGACGCCGTTCCGACGCCGGTCGATGCCGGTTCGGTCCCCGGTTGTCCCTCTGTTGGAGGACGTGACCCCAGTGGGCTCCCCGCCCACACAGGTGTTCCCATGCGCCACGGAGCAGAATCCCATGGTGCACTGGCCGGCTCATTTCTCTACAGATCCGCTGTTGTTGGGCAGACGGATTAGCCTGCAGCCATCCCCAACGGATGACTTGCTGTCTCCACCTCGGATGGCCACGGAGGCCAGTGTTTGGTTTGCGCGGGCAGTTGGTAGGGCTTCCCGTGTGTTACACATGCAGCCGCCCTCTGTCTCCTTGCCTTCGGATCCATTGTTGGATCTTCTTCACCAGGGCTCGGTGGATGTGGAGCCTCTTTTGCCTTTTGGCAGGTCATTATATGATGTCCTTCTGGGGACTTGGGCCAGACCCTCGTCTGGGGACCCCGTGGCTCGTGCCGTGGCGCATCGCCACCAACCGGCTCCGGATGACCCTGCCTGTTTGTCCCTTCATCCTAGGGCTCATGGGCTGGTAGTCCAGGCTGCGCATCCTTCCTCTCCTCCACCGTTGCTCCCTCCTACTCTGGAGTCTAGGTGGTTGGAGTCGTGTGGCCGCAATGTTTTTGTGTCCACCAGTTCCGGCCTTCGTTCCCTCAACACGATCTGCGTGTTTGCTCGGGCTACTTCTGCCCTTCGGGACACTGCTGAGCTACTCCTTCCCTCCTTGCCGGAGGGCCCTCGTGCTGACCTGCTCCAGCTGGTTCGGGATGGCCGCGACATGGCGCAGTTTACCATCCGGTCGGCCATGGATACCACTGACTCAGTGGGTCGTGCTATGGCCAGCTCAGTTGCCCTGCGTCGACATGCTTGGCTACGCGACGGCAGTTTCCCCGAAAATGTTCGGGAGCGACTCAGAGATCTGCCTTTTGATGGGGCCCATTTGTTTGACGACCATGCCGAATCGGCATTACAGCGTCTCTTTTCAGGATTTCGTTGACTTCCTAGTTTTTAGTCCACTATAGCTGTTCAGCCAGAGGTTTTTTCCCTTACTTTACTGCAGCTGGGCCAGCTGTTTCTGTTTCTTTTGACCTCTGCCTATGAGCTTGTCTCAAGAGGTGTCCCTTGCTTTTATGGGGATGTGACGTACCCTATGTGGGGTATTCGTTTGCTATTGTGTAGCTTTTCCTTGTCAGAAAGTTTCGGAGGCTCCCGTGGAGCTCTCTTGCTATTGTCTTCCTGCTAGTACGTACCCTCGGTTGAGTCCCACAGAATGACGTGGTCCTCTCCTGGTGCTTCTCCATCGCTGCCTACGGTTGTTCCGTGGCATTCTCGGGCGTCTGTGGACGCAGTGGGCTCTGGTGTTTTGTTGGGGCTCTGCCGTTTCCGGCTCACCCCGGGGGGTTTTCTCGTCTCCCCTGCCTTGCTTTGGCTCTCCTTCTACCTTCTTTCTACCCTAAGCGCCGTTGGCGGTCTTGGGCATGGGTACGCGTCCCTGTGGGCGCTCCGTTCCGCTCCGGGTCGGTTCTTTCAGTCACCGCTTGTGACCCGTCCTATGTGTATGTATTCTCATAGGGGAGCCGTTGGGTTCCTTGGACCATTGTCTTGTATGCGCTTTTTTGCTGTGGCCTTCTTCCCTGGTGTTGAAAAGGCTTGGGTACACACTGTCGGGGGTTGGCCAATGAGTGGTACATTTGTACCAGAACGGACCTCTGTTCCGTTTTGCGTTGTGTTCCTGGTCTTCCTTGGAGGAGCCCCGGCCTGGCATTGTCGCACATGGCTCGGGTATTCTTTTCCTGGCCGCTGCGACGAGTTTCGACAGATTCTCCGGATGTTCTCTGAATTCATCCTGTCTACATCTGTTCCTTTTTCGGACTTTCTATGTTTGCATGTTACTGACTTCTTCCTCTTCTTGGTGTGATAGTCAGTATTACCGCCTGTGTGACGGGGTTGGTCTCACTCCCGGATCGGGGGGTTTGGGCCGCCCTCTTTGTGGTTCGGACGCCTGTCCATTCTCTAAGGGCGTCCTTCTGGTTTACCCCCTTGGTTGTCATTCCTGGCTTTTCCAGCATTTCGGTGTGCTGCGTTTGCACACGAGGGGGGAGGCATGCAGAGTCTCCCTGCGGTGGATCCTGGGGATTGTTCCAGGTCCCCCATCTGTTTCGATCTCTTTTCTCCACTCTCTCCCTCTGGGGAGCTAGTCTTGGGCATGTTCGGCTTGCCGGTCGCCCTTGGTCTTTATTTCCAGGGGTACGGTTGCCTGGTTGGCTACCTGGTGCTGTGCTGTCTTCTCAGTCGGCCGCACATGTTGTTGTTGTTGTGCTTCATTGAGCTCTCCATTGTGTGGAGTGGTTCTCAAGGTATACCCTACCTGTTTTCGTGTGTTCTTGTCATTCACATCTATGCACCTCCTGGTAGTCATAGTTGTGTGTTTCGGCATGATGCCCTCTGCCCTGACATGCCACCTGTTGCCATCCCTTCGCTGGACCTTTGTCTCTTCGGACCCTGGGGTCCTATACTCAGTTTCCCTCTTTTCGTGGAAATCTGTGGCATTCTGTCATTGTGCACTGCCTTTCTGGTACTATGATTTCGTTTCGTCCCTGTCTGGCTGACAGTGGCCTTGTGTTGTCCTCTAATGGACTGTGGTACCTTGCTTCCCTTGCTCATGCTCCGCCCTGACCTTCAGGGTTTGGTGTCAGCTATGCTGGTAATGTTGAGCCTTCTGGGTCTGGTGTCAGCTACGCTGGCATTGTGGCCTCCACCTTGTGTCAGTCAATGTTCTTGACGGTCTACTTCCTTCGGGACCGTGGTGGGGTTCAGTCGCAGGCCCTCCTCCAATGGGGTATAGCTATGGTATCTATTCTAAGTTAAGGAATCTGCGGCTAGATGTCTCTATCAGATGAACAAGTTACTTACCTTCGGTAACAATGTATCTGGTAGAGACACAGTCTAGCCGCAGATTCCTTAACGCCCCCCCATCCTCCCCGTTCTGCGAGGACCTTTCCAGGTGGGGTTATACCACCTTGCCTCCTTTCAGGTGGCCATGGTCTTCCTAAAGGTGCTCTAGTTCACCCACCTCAGGGGCAGGGTGTGTCTTTCTGCTTTAGGCACGTTAGCCTACCACCCTTCTCATTTGGGTGTCTAAATTATGTGGTTTTTGCTGCTACTCCATCCGGGTTCTTCCGACATGAAGTTTATCATGTTTTCTAACCCTCCCTCGTCTGCCTCCCCCTTTTTTGGGGGTCTCCTTGTCTCTGCTGCAGACGCTTGGCTTGAGCTTCTATTGGACTATGCTCAGTGCATAGGTCATTGTGGGGGTGTGGTACCACTTCTACGTGGTTGTTTACTTCCTTGCTCACAGACTCTGTCGTACAGTTCCAACCAGTGGCTGCGTTCTGTCCTTTGATTGTCATGTCATTCATTTCCACTGCCTCTTTAGGGGGGGGGCACGGTTCTTTGCTTGGTGGGATTTTTATTGGAGCGGGTGCTTGTTCGCTTCCTTCGGTCCCTCCAAGTGTTGAGTGCTTTTCAACATGGGATGGTTTCTTATCATTGTTGTTTCAAAGGTTTTTGTTTCTTTTTTGGCACACTGTTCCTATACTCTCACAGTTTTTGTAGTGGCTCCGCGTTGTGGTGCGGAAAAGTTTCACTGCAGAAAACTGACGTTAGCACGCCTAGGGGGGGTCTTATATGGCTCCATTGACGTCACTTCCGTGGACGACATCAGGACGGAGCCAGGCGACGCCGCCCCCCGGCGTGCAGAGGTACTGCTGGGGAAAAGGTTTTCCGGATCCAGTCTGATGCCTGGGGCTATTCTAAGTTAAGGAATCTGCGGCTAGACTGTGTCTCTACCAGATACATCATTACCGAAGGTAAGTAACTCGTTCTGCAATAACTGAGCCCATATATTGTGTGTAAATATTGTCATCACGAGGGACCATGTATGTTCCATTTTGTCTGCGCCAGTCCACCCCTCCCACAACTAAATGCTCAGGGGTCAGCAGCAGTATAGCTAAAGGGTGGCCTGCCACCTACGTAAGCGTATCATTTTCTTTGTTCCCTGAGCATTTGGGTCTACATTACATAGAGCATGCTATCTAGTCTGAGGGTATGTTCTAAAGTTAAGGGACTCTGATTTCTCGCTAAATACAGGAGGGAATCGGGGAAATAATAGGTAAGCATTAATAAACAGGTGTAAACTAACAGTAACAACCAAAAAGTCTCTAGGGTATGCACCCTGGGTGTTTCAGCGCAGAACCCCGCTAGGGGGAGGAATCTAGACACGCCGGGCTGAAAAAGAGAATATTTCCAAGCAGCCCTGGCGTTCCTATGTCAAATTTGTGTAGGGGAGTGATGGCACAGTCTATATCACACTTCATGTCTCAGCTGGAGCCTGGTGACAGCTAACAATTTGACATGTAAAGTGCATGTAATCCTCTCTGCCCATGCTTAGTCCTGGACCCGTGTGGCACTGGTCTTATCCCCACCCAACTCTGTGTCTGTCCTGTTGCCATCCCCATTTATGCCCTGTAAGTCATTTTGTTCAGGAACTGTGTCCCCATCGGGGTGTACCCAGCTCTCCAGTACCTCAACCCACAATCCCGCTATGGGACATCTCATTTCTATAGTGCTTACTACCCCTATGTGGGGCACTGAAGCGCTTGCCTGCATAGGCAGCAAGATATGCCGTGTAGGGTGCATGGCTGGAAGGGTGTTGCCTTTGTTTTTTTTCTTTTATTCGTATATGGGAAGTGGTTTCCATGTTTTGCGTGATGACCAATCAGGTGTGGCTAGTTGTGTGTGGTTGATTAAGAGGTATGAGAGACAGACTTGCAGTTGTGGTTTTAAATAAGCTGGCAGATTTGAGCAGCTCTGCAGGAGCCTTTTTGCCATTAATTATGATCATAGTCGACTTAGCTGGTTACTGCGCTGGGTTGTTCAACCAGATATTTTGTTTAAAGTTTATTTTTAATTTTTTATATCCTGAGAAGGCATGGGTGGAGAGAGGTGGTGGGGAGAGCTGCTGAGATGGGCTTTGTTACTATCATCCCACATCTGAATGTCATTGTGAGATGAAAGGAAGCAGCCATATTGTGTAGCTAGTTGGGACCTGCAGTGGTGGTCTAGATTAGAGTCTTCTGATTGGCCAGCAGTAGGCAACAGATATTTTCAGTTATTCCATACCTGTTCAGTTGGTGATGGTTTATTGGCTGGTACAGTACTGGGTGATAGACGAGACCCGAGGCATACATGTCCTATGGGTATTCCGAGATGATGGAATCTTTGTAGTTGCGTGTGGTGATGGACAGTGTTGAATGCAGCCTATGAATCCAGACTCAATAGGGAGGCCACTCCACTCTTGTCCACTGTGAATATTTGGTCATCCCAAATGGATATGATGGCTGACTCTGTGCCTCTGACTGGTCTGAAGCTGGACTGTTGGTCTGACAACTCATTTTCTTCTATAAATGTTGAAAGGTGAGTAAGTACTGCTTTTTCAAATATTTTTCCTAAGAATAGTCCATCTAATACAGGCTTGTAGTTTGCAGAGCTGAATGAGTTAGAGGTTTTTCTTTTTCAGGAGTGGTCTAATGTAGGAGGCTTTCAGCTCGGATGGATAGAACTTAGCTCCATGGACCTGATGAGTAAGCTCCTAGCTTCCCCCCCCCTGCATAGGTTGCGTAAAAGATGTCTTACTAGATTTTTGGAGGTGCTGGGACTTAAGGTAATCCTGGTGGTCTACTTGTGATGGTAATGTTGAGGAAATCTTTTTCTGAGAAGGTTTTGAATGTATGTAGTGGTGGAAATGAACTTGGCCTCTTTCCATGGTGGTTGAGTCATTTGTTGAGCGGTGTTGTCTGTATTGTTCATTTTAACAACTTTTTGTTTTGTTTTAATATAGATCAAGACAAAGGACGAAACTCTGGGTGATAGTAGCAGCAGTATGTCATCCGCATAATTTATCAGCACCCCATACAAAATAGTAAAACATAAGGAAAAACAGAGACTGCAAAGTCATCATAAGGCATACTGGTCTTGTTATCCCCAAGGGCATAACATAGTATATGGAAGGTGGAGGCCCGGACAGCGGTACAGTCATGGCTAAAAGGTGTCATGACATATATCACAGATACGAAAGCGCAGCTGGCGGTGGTGCCCTCATGTACCCATCCAGCAACTCTGAGTATGTGTCTCATGGAAATGCTGGAGAAGTTGGTTCCCTAGCGTGAACGGGCATTCTGTATTCTCTTTAAGGTCATTTTCTATCTTTCTAAGTGTTTAGATCAATTCCATGGAGATTTTACACAGAAGTGTTCGATTGTGGTATTTCTGTGATTTGGCACTTTGCATTGCATAATTCTGGTAGAATCGTGTGGAGTTTCTAAGACGGGCAGTGTGCGTCAGTTATGCATGGGGAGCAGTGTTGTCTTTTCATGGTTCTGATGGCTCTTCTGTATGCTCTATTATAGTGGTGGAGTGTGATAGTGTCCATTTCATCTCTTCATTTTCTCCACTTGGGGTTTAGTATGTTGAGCAGTGTATTCATTCTTTTGATGTTGTCATTAGTCAATACAGTGTCCTTTTTGTGGTTAACTCTGGATGTGGTTTTTATTGGTATCTGTTTGTCCAGTGCAATGGAGATCCAGCTGTACAAGGTGTGCATATTTTGAGGTCATATATTTATTAGATTTCTTTCAATTTGACAGTTCAGTTTGTGGAGATCCCGTTTTTTCCATTGTCTGTGTTTGATGCTCTTCGTTTTTGGTGTCTTTGATGTTTTATCCTTGATAGGTGTGTTGATCTTGAAGGTTGTGTTTTGGTTGCTTCAGCTTACAGAGGAATGGTCTGCATCTGTGGCCCCATGGGGGGAAGTTATGATATCCAGAGTGTGTGCAGTGGAGTGAATTGGGCCAGAAACAATTTGTTGGAGGTTGAAGGCCTCACAGTTGGTTCTGATAGCCGTGGTTAGTCTTCTTGTCAAACCATATGTTGAGATTTCCTAGAATGTATAGGTTTGGGTGGTCCGTGGTTTGGTTTACAATATATGCTATTTTTAGTGATTTTTATGGATGAGGGCCAGGTCTCCTCAGATTTTGCCAATACAGTTTTAGTTGATGATGCCACATTCAGGTGGGATGGCTTTGTGGCATGTGGGTGCAATGTCTTTGCTGAGCCATGTTTCTGTCATAAAGGTGAGGTCTGGTATGGTTTTCTGAGCGTACATAAAAAATAGTGAACCATTTTTGTTCTTGGATCTTGCATCCAAGAGTAAGCATTCTAGTTGTTGTGTTTCTTTCCTCTTGATGCAGTACTTTAAGGGGCATGTGTGTTCTACAATGGGAGGAAGGAACAAAGGCATAGTCAATATTGGTGTGGGTAGGGAGGAGGGTACTCTGGTTTCAGTTCAACGTGATAGTCTGAGACCTTAATTATTGGGCCACAAGTTACTCTTTACCATGATGGGTCAAAACATAACTATGACATTTGGCTCAAAAACACAAGTCAGTGTGGTGCCATAGGCGAGTGTACATTGACATCTACATCATTTAAAGAATGACATGGAAGGGAGGGAAAAGGCCAGAGAATTTTGCATTAGCTTTGGGGTATGATTTACTTATAAAGAGGTATTTTCGGCCAAAGGGAAATTAAAAATATTTGACAATCAGGAAGAAAAGAAATCATCATTCCTTATATTTGATAAACATTGGTATCCCTGGTATTTGATCAGACACAAGACCTTTAAAACACCAGGACTCGAACCCTTAACCTTCAGAGTGAAAGTCTAACCTGAACCATTAGGCCGCGAGAGACTCTTTACCATGGGTTGTCAAAACATAACTATTACACTCTAACCAAAACCACAAGTCAGTGTGGTGCCATAGGTGAGTGTAGATGGACAGCTACATCATTTACAGAATGGCATGGAAGGTGAGGGCGAGAGAATTTTTGTTTTAGCTTTGGGGCATGATTTAGTTAAAAAGAGGTAATTTTAGCCTAATTGAAAAGGAAAAATATTTGACAATCAGGAAAAAAGAAATAATCTTTTCTGGTATTTGATAAACATTGGAACCCTTTGTACTTGTCCAGACACATGCACTTTGAAACACCAGTACTCAAACCCTTAACCTTCAGAAGGAGCGTCTAAAACCTTGACCATTAGGCCACAAGTGACTCTTTACTATTGTTGCTCAAAACATAACTATGACATTTGACCCCCAAACACAAATATGTGTGGTGACATAGGTAGGTGTTATTGACAGCTACAATAGCATGGAAGGTGAAGGAGAGAGAATTTTAGTTTTAGCTTTGAGGCATGATTTACTTAAAAAGAGATAATTTCGGCCAAAGTGAAATGAAAAATATTTGACAATCAGGGAGAAAGGAGTCATCTTTCCTTGAATTTGATAAGCATTAGAACACTTTGTTTGACCAGATACATGACCTTTGAAACACCAGAACTCTAACCCCCAGAGTGACAGTGTAAGAGCGTAACCATTAGTGTGCGAAAAGTGAATTATTAGTTGTGGTAGTCATTGCCAAGTAATAATGTCACTATTTTGTATCAGGTCCAGATAGTTTTCTTTAAATTTAACCTTTGCTGAGTCCTGGGCAGCTGTTGCACGTAGCAGTCAGGCTTAAATCAAAGAAAAAACTAGTGTAAAGAATTTAGCAGAATCAAAACAGTCAATAAGTAAGAGACGTGACACAATACAAATCCCACTCCAATTTACTCAATAGTATATATTTTTTATCTTTTCATAGACACCAAAATGACAAAAATTTGATGAAGGGAACCGAAGTTATGATTTTTGGAAGTTTTTGTAAATCACTGCAATTCTCTCTAAAAGGTTTTATCACTGCTTTTCACGTGTAGCGGTAGTCTATGAGCCTCGAATTATGTTGGGCTAAAGTCAAAGTTTCAAGCTGACGCTGGGTTTGTCCCAGTCAAACATTTACATTCTCACTTAGAACAATTTCTACTTCTTTTTCTCGTTGACTGGCTCCTCAATAGGATCCTCAGCAGCTTGAGATTGGCGTTGGGTTTAATGTCGACAGACATGTGAAGTCCAGGGGTCGGGTGGAAGCCTTAGTTCTCAGCGTTGTTCGAGGCCATCTACAAACCGTCAAGTAGCAGTAGTGTATGAGCCTCAAAGTCTGTGCCCAAAATTCATTATCTTTAGGCTCAAAAGTTGCAGTTTTGTGGGGCTAAAGAGTTCTCTCTAGCACTGGCCAAGTGGCAGCAGGTGCCACATCGCTTTCTGTAGAGTTGGAACAAAACAATCCCACAGTGCATCTCTGCCCAAATACAAGATGTTAGAACCCTTCTTCCCGGGGTCAGAGCTATGGGCACACCCCTGAGGTGTGTCCAGAATAATGAACAACTCCCCCTGGCAAACCTTGCAACAGGTTTTCCCCATCTGGGGGGGTGATGCCATTCTGTCTACCTCAACAAAGGACAGGGCAGGCTACAGTGTGACTTGAATTTGCCCATCAGAGGCAGCTGCCTCTTTGAAGCTGGGCCATCTGTGGCAACATCCCTCTGACCATCCTGTCAGGAGGAGGTCACACCCCCTCTCACCAACAGACTCTTTGTTCCCATTTCCTGGGAGCCATTCACTCTCTTGGTAGGAGGGCAGCAGGCTGTCTCGGATGACAACTGTTGTAGTTAATCAGAAACAGCTACTAGAACTTTGGGGCAAGAAAGTGGTGACTTTCTAAAGTCACCTTTATATTAAAAGTAACCTTAAATCAGAGTTCAGCAATGTCAGGTTTAATGTAGCAATTAGATATTTTGGATTACAAGGTTTGATGGTCCCAAATGAAAGTTAGCACTTCGGGACTGATTTAGATTTCGGCAGACGGGTTACTCTGTCACAATGGTGCCGCATATCCCGTCAGCCGAAATATAAAGAGAGAGGAGTTGGCCTAACGGCTAGGGCGGTTGTCCTCGAATCTGGGGAACAGGGTTCGAGTCTCGGCAACGACGCTGAACATCCTGTGATTCTGGGCAAATCACTTAATCTCCCCGTGAATACAAAAAAACGAATGTGTCCTCATGTAACGCAACTGGTGCTATGTAAAGCGCTCTGATACCCGATACCTTCGGGTCAAGTTCGCGCTATATAAAACTCCGTAAAATAAAAAATAAAAAAATTAATCCTGTTCTATCCTATGGGATTTATATTTCGGTGGACAGGTTATCAATCAGCATTTTGACGGAGTAACCTGTCTGCCGAGATCTAAATCAGGTCCTTAGTGTCTGGTCTAGTGAAATTTCATACAACCCAATGGGGCCACCGGCCTTGCTACAGTGATAATGGCAATTTGAGTTTTCACTGTCAGGACATGTAACATATGAATGGAGAATATCTTTCTCTTTAATATTTAGCACCTTGCCTTGTGGGCTACTAAAGCCTTCCCTAGTAGTGACTTATAAATATTAAAAAAGGAAGGTTTGGACCTGGCAAGGAGGTTTATTTTGCCATGCTGGGGTGTCAGTTTAAAAACTGCGTGACTAGGCTGCAGTGGTAGATCTGGAGCCATGTTCTCATCTTGTTGCGCTGGTGGTGGCACAATAAGTGCTGCAGTCCATTAGTGACATTTAACTTACTAGCCGTGGGTACACTATGTACCATATACTAGGGACTTGTAGGTAAGTTAAATTTGCCAATCCGGTATTAGCCAATTGCAGATATACCTTTGAGGGCCTGGTCAGCAGGGCATAGGGCATTTCAGAGTAGAAATACCAGCAGCATCAGTCCAAAAACATGTGGGGGGGGGGGTCGGTCAAATAAAAAGAGGCACTTTCTTAAAAGAGTGTCAGAGGCCTTGGACACCCTGAAATAAGCAATGTGCTCAGCACCTGTCCTGAAGCACCAGAACGTTTATTGTCCAGACAGATGCTTCTGAACATGGGATTGGGGCAGTGTTGGCACAGGTAAATGATGAGGGCCAGGATCAGCTAGTTGCCTTTCTTAGTAGGTGACTCCTCCCCAGGGAGCAGTGTCAGACTTGCATTATAAGGGAAGCCTTTGCTGTGGTTTCATCCCAGAAGAAGCTGATTTGGACTCACTTCAGAGTTCAAAGCGACCACAGGCCTCTCAGGTGACTCATACAGATGAGCAGAGATAACCCCAAACTGTTGATGTGGTTCATCTCCCTACAGAGTATGGTGTTTACACTGGAACACAGAGCAGGGGGGTGACCATGCCTATGCAGATGGCCTTTCGAGGTTTTTCCACTAAGATGATGAGAACTACTAGGGTGTAGGTTAGTTGCTTATCACTATTCCTGTGGAGGGGAGCCATGTAAGAAAATGCCTCTTTTTGTACAATCGCCCTTCCCCCCACCCCGCCCGTTTGGACCGAATTTGCTTGTTTTCTGACTCTGATGTGATGTGCAGCGGGCCCTGCTGACCCGGCCCCAGTGCATGTGACACCTCAAAGTGTATGTGCAATTGGTTAACACTTGATTTGCATATTAAACTTACCTATAAGTCCCAATTATATGGTACGAAGTGTACCCATTGGAGACAACCTGCTGCCCTCCTGCTAAGACGTATGAAGCACTCCCATGAATGGGAATCTTAGCGTCTGCTGGAGGGAGGTGTGACCTCCTCCTGCCCCGATGGCCAAGGGCGGTGGCCACAGATGGCCTAGTTTCCAAGGGGCTACCGCATCTGAAAGGCAAATATGAGTCGCACCTTAAGTTGTCCACTTCTTTGTATAGGTAGAAAGGGTAGCATCTCCTCCAGAGGGGGAAAACACATTGCAGAACTGTTTTTTCCTGGAAGGGTGGCTGATTATTCTGGACACTGCAGGGTTGTGCCCATGGCTCTGTCCCAGCGACAGCTTGGATTTCGGCAGAGTTGCATTGTGGGATTGTTTAGTGCGAGCCCCACAGGAATTTAGGTAAAAGTGGGTAGAATTTCCCCGAGGGACTTGTGGCCCCATTGGCTAGTGAGTCCTCCCAACCACAGACTCAAAATTGGCGCAACAGTGACACCCCTGGCTTCCTACCTCAGAACACTGCTGGACTCGGGAAGAACAGAAGAAGAACTGCACCTGCTGAATTTGTGGATCCCAGGAAGAAAGGCTTCACCAGAGAATGCTGCACCTACTGGGCCAAGACAGAAAGCGAAGGGCTGCTCCTGCTGTTGAGCACAAGGAGAAAGACCCCCAAGCCCCTGGCCTGCTCCCATTTGTGCCAAGGATAGTGAGCGGACTTCAAGGGCTAGTTGGCTAGCCTCCTGTTAAACTTTAGGGACACAAAAGCTAAAGAAGCCCTACACCTGCCTAAGTACCCAGATAACCATTTTGCCCTGGACTTGCAACTTTTAAAACTTTTTAGAGTGAAAAGCGATCATTTATGAAAACCTTGCAAAAATCATAACTCCGGTTCCCTTCATCTGGTGTTTGTCATTTTGGTGTCTAATTAAAGATGAAAATATATTCTATTTTTATAAATTGGAGTGGGAGTTTTATTGTGCCATGTTTTTTACTGATTGACTGTTTCTGGTACTGATAAATGCTTTGCACTTGTTTTCCTTTCAGTTAAGCCTGACTGCTCAGTGCCACAGCTACCCAGGACTGAGCTAAGGTTTGATTAAAAAAAAAAAACCTAACTGGATTTGATACAGATTAGTGACATTATTACTTGGTGAGCGCTCACAACCACCCCAACTAATAATCCATGTTTCTCACATTGGTGTTTCAGAGGTGGGATCAAGAACTTGTGTTTAACAGTACCATTCAGCTAGTAAGCTAACTAATTAAAAATCCGTAAATTGCCACTTGGCAAAAACTATTTTTTTAGATTTGTAATTGGTTCTAAATCTGTGCTTGGGTCATTTTTGATTCTTCCAAATAAGTTTTATCCCAATTTTTGCCCCTTTTAAAGTTTAAGGGAAGTATGGAGCTAGACCGGACTAACCTGTTTCTGTGGGAGCTGAAAGCCCTGTGCAAGGATAGGAATCTCAGAATAGGCAACAGGGACAGTAAGGCTGATTTCCAGAGAGACCTTAGTAAACATCTGGAATTGAAGAAGCCATAGAGGGGGGGGAAAGACAGCATCCCTACATTGGAGGACGATGAGGAGGAAGACAGTCTGTCCCAAGGCAATCATGCAAGGCCACCCTTCATTGCTGGCAGTGAATGAAGTTCAGCTGGCACCAGCCAGTCTGACAGTGCTTGAAAGTAGCTAGAGGAGTAGGTGGCCATCCTGGCCCTGGAGGAAAAGAGGCTGACCCCTGAGGAGAAGAAACTGGCCCTGGAAGAGAGGAGGTCCAAGCTAGGCCTGAAGACCAAGAAAGATGGTGGCAGCGAACATGATGTGTCTACAGGGGGGGGTCACATGACCCTAGGTTGCCCAAAGGGATTGTAGCAAGTTTTTTGATTGTGAATGACATCGACAAGTGGTTTGCCTCCTTTGAGAGAGCCCTTAGGATGAGAATGGTGGGCAAACAACACTGGGAATCCTTATTATGGGAGCTGGTTCCAGTTGGTGGGAGGGATAGGCTTTTGACTTTAGATGAGGAGGTAGCAAAGTCTTATCCCCACATGACAAATTTCCCTAGTCAAAATGTTTGGTCTTATCCCAGAGGAATACAAAAAAAGGTTTAGGGACACTCACAAAGAGGCACAACAGTCCTGGGTGGACTTTGTAGATGTATTGGTAAAGACACTAGGAAGTTGATTGAAGGACAATTAAGTTAGAACATATGATGGGCTGTACAATTTGATTGTAAAGGAAATTTTTTTAACTTATTGTACTTTGGAGAATTTACATCAGCATCTCATAGATTTTAAGCTGTCAAGCTGGCAATAGGTCTCCAACTCATTTTGGATGGTGTCTAGTCTTCTTAATTATTATTCATCTTCAATACCCTCTGGCATGCCAACTATGCATGCCTACCCATCAATCTGCCCCTACTGTCTGCTGTGGGCCAGTGACAGATACTGCGGTAGCAGTGCATAACTCTTTGCAGTATTCCAGCCCAAAAGTGATGACCAATGCTCGTCCCACTTGCAGTCACTGTCTGCCACCCATACTAATATTCCAACTCGACAATTATTAATCTTTTATTTACCCAAGTCCCTTCCTTACTATAGAATATTCAGCTTTGCCTAGTTCATTAAATCAAATGAAATACAATTCTCAAGCCAGAGAAGCCCATTCAGCCTCTGACATATATACACTTGAAGATAGTGATTGCTATTGATCATCCTACTTAGGGTCATTGTTTATACCAACAATCCAACTTAGTAATTCTATTAATTTTATTTTTAAAGTGTTTTTAAAATCTTGAATTCGTTTTAATTTCCATCTTTCCACTTCCATATGCCTGTATTAGATTCAAATGCAACACAAGATCCAAATCAGAGAAGCCCAATTGAGCCTTTGACGAACACCATGGTTAGTGGTGTAGTTTCCGTCTCTGTATCCCTCAAGACATTGACGTTCCATGGTGGGAGCGTATGCGTGCTCCGGCCGGCCCCCACCTTATATACCGTGAGCATTTGGGTCAGGCATCCGCATACACGCCAACTCGTTATCGCACCATAGTGTGCTTCATGTTGGCGCCAATTCGCAGCGGCGCCGGGCCCCATTGAGAGCCTGCATCTTGATAAGCAATTGGTGGCCAAACACCCTGAGGCACTCCCATACAGCTGCAACATCCCTCTGGCCTACATTGGAATACTTACTACTGCCCCTAAGGGTTAGTTGATATATGAAGAGCTTTAATTATGTGGCATTTTGCCTAACTGCATCTAGCCAACTTGCCATTACTTATTATTTCACACATTACTCCCAACCAGGCACTACAGCCTCGCAGTGTGTAAATAATTAGTCACATACCAACTGGTACCTCTTACCCTTGATCCGGACTGTAGTCATTCACTACTCAGCCAATGTAGGTGGATTCCCTATTAATTACTTATTCATTCTGACTTATACTTTTTGACCACCCTTGACTATGATTAATTCTTTCAGATGTCCCAGGCATTATTCCTCCCCGGATTAGACCCCTGTATCACGCTGAGGGTTGAAACGTCGTCGACATATAGCAAACAAACAAAGAGATTGGGCATTGGCCTAATAGTTATTGATTTACCTTGTTTGTTTTTCCAAAATAAACACACAAACGGAATTGTGATTGCAATTTGTTTTCACTTGTTTTTGATGCACTTGGTTGTGGTTTTTCTTTTTCACTGGGAAACATTGCACTTCTATAAGCAATTGTAATATGCGAAGCGTATAAATATGTTATACTATTATGTATAATACATGGTGGTTATAATGTTCATTTCCTGTTTACATTAAGTGTATACATCTAAATTGACTGCTAAATGATTTGAATGAGAACCATTGTAAATTAGAAGTATTGGTAGCCCAGGTTCCCATAGGTTTATGGGCGGTTCTTGTCTCATAATACTGTTAAGCCCCAGACATCTGGGTAAGATAGCTGATGAATGGGTACATACTAGGGTACCCAAAACGTCCCAAGTGGGCGATCCTAAGAAAGGGGGTCACCCCCCCCCCCAAGAGGAGGAACATTAAAGACAAAAAGAAGGATTTCTCTAAAGGGCCCAAAAAGTCTGCCAAAGAGCGGGAGTCCCGTGACCCACCCACGTTCAAGGGGTGGGGGTACTAGGGAAAGAATTTTGACCCTTCAAAGGCTGGAGTGTACTATGACTGTGGGCAGTCTGGACATGAGAGGAGACCCTATTTCTTCTAAGAAGCCCCCACAGGTGGGCAGTCCACAGGGATTGTTAGTGTAGGGATTGGGAGGGAGGTTTGCACAGGGTAAACCAAGGGATACACTAACGTCAACTTAGTATCCGTGGGTGGGGTGGAAGCTGAGATACTGTTTGCCTTACCTCCCAGCAGGGTGAAGTACAGGCAGTGGCAAATCATCAATCCCAAGAGGCTCTGAGGGATACAGCAGCCAGAATGGCCACTCTGGGGCTGACAATGAGGTAAAGTTTCACCCCATGGCTATAGTAAACTTTGAGTGGGGAGGGGTTACTGGCCTGAAGAAGGTAGCTTTGTCCCCTGCCATCCCTATGTAGTATCTGCTGGGAAATAATTTAGAAACCAGAGTAAGAACGGTAAGTCTGATAAACCAACTTAAGGGAGTCCTATGGCCCAGAACGAGTCTGAACCTCGAGGGCAGGAATTGGAGCCTGAAGGGGAAACTCCCCTGCTGAGAGATCTGCCAGAGCTTGTAGCACTGCAAACGGTAGGAGGACCCTCCAGGGAGGATTTCTGCCAAGGACAGAGGACCTCGCCTACTCTTCAGGCCTTCGGCAGCAGGCTCTGAACCAAGAAAAAGGGGACATGTCAGTGGAACCCACGGGGTCTATTGGGAGGATGGTATTTTGTTTAGTGAGGCAAAGGAGCCTACGCCTAGAGCAGCTAAGAGACTGGTGGTCCCCCAACAGAACAGGGCATTCTTCTTCAATCTGGCCCATGACATTCCGTTGGCTGGGTATCTGGGGCAGACCAAGACCTGGGATAGGTTGGTCAGCCATTTCTACTGGCCCCAGATATCAGAAAAAGTGAAAGAGTTCTGTCGCTCCTTGTAAGGAAATGCCTTGTCTGCATATTTATGATTACCCCCATGTTCTTAAACTGATGTTCCATGCTTTTCAGCTCTAAAAGTGCACTGAGGCCTGTTTAACAGACCCTAGTACCACTGCTCTGACCATTGAAAGTTAACTTACTTATAAGTAGGGCTCCCGGTTTTATGGTATTTATTTTTCTAACCTTTCCGTCTGTATTTATCCATATTTATTTTTTGGTCATTTTATCTGTATTTATCCACATTTATTTTTGTCGCAAGAAAAAAAGAGACAAACTAATATTTTACCACATTTATTTAAATTGACATGCACACTTGCACTAGGTTGTTATAGCTGTGTTTTTTAAATTGGATCCTATGCTAAATGCATTATTCACATTGGGAGCGTCCCTGCCTTCCTTTGAGAGTGCAGGCAAGTTTCTTCCTATCCTGATGAGGCATGCCGCCCTCCCACCCCAGATCGTTCCACCCCTATGGCCCTACTGAGGGAAAGCCTGCTCTCCTGTTTGGTGGCTGATCGGGGAGGGGAGGCCCTCTCCATCACTACCCAGAGAAGTGAAACCTCTCTAGCGCCTGGGGCCTATGGAGACAAGAGCAATATGCAATAATTATGGCCCGGAAATCCCAGAATGGAACCACCTTGCTATTATACCCGCTGGATTTCGTCGCCATCACATGCCCCACTCTTGCTCGCCCTGTGTGGTATGGATATGAGGTATGAGTGTTAGGCTCACCTCGCTTGAAAATCGCCGGCGTTGCAAGGCATATGAGCTCACTCAATCCGTCTTGGGAGCAGCAATCTCTGGTTCCTTTGGTCCCTGCCAGGGGTGCCTCACTCCCTCGTAGGACCCATCCCTTCATTTCATGGGACCGTCGCTCCACCTTCAACAATCCACTATATTTTAAAATAAATGGTGTTCTTAATGTGCTCCCCTTTGACCCCCTCCGTTCCGTGCGAGCTACTAGTTGTTAGAGGCATGTCTGCCCCCTCCGTGCCCTGCCACATCAACCTCCTTCCCCCTCCCATACAACAACAAAAACAAAAGGTTGCTGGGGCTTCAGCCGATGTCCTGGGGTGTTTTCACACCTCTTAATGGACATCGGCTGCTTCCACTGCTCCAACAATTTACACCTTGCCTGACCACCGCTGTGAGGGGTCCTGGAGGGTCTCTGTAGACACGGCGCTCCCAGCTGCACTTGTTCACCCCTCTTCGGAGTGGCAGTTTGAGGGCAGCAGTTTACAATTTCTTTCGGCAGTCCCTGTGCACCTCTGACTCAGATTTTATAGAGGAGCACAGAGGCGGCAGGAGCATCTGTTTTGTAAGTATTTTCCCGTTTCTATATATAAATACAGACAAAAACCAAAAGGTTTTCCGTCTGTATTTATATGTAAAAATCCGTTTAAACGGAAAACCGGGAGCCTTACTTATAAGTCCCTAGTATATAGTACCAGGGGCACCAAGTCCCTGTAAGTTGAAGTGTCTCTCATGTGCCACCCCAAGTGAGACAAAGGAAAGTATGACTCCCCAGTCCCCATTTTATAATTGCTAACTCAATTTTGCCATTGAAAGCAATGGCAAAGCCCAAACCTTTCTTTTTAATATTTATAAGTCACCCCAAAGTCAGGCCTCCCAAGCCCTTAAGGCAGTGTGCATTATATTCAAAAGTTGGACATGTGTTTCTAAACTTTACATGTCTTGAAAGTAAAAACTCCACATTGCTTTTACTATAGAAAGACTAGGAGCTCCATTGGGCAGTACAGGGTTACAAGCTAAAAACTCAGCAGTGCTAACTTCTGAATGGGGCTACTAAATATGATACTTCAAGGTGTCAAAAGAATTGTGGCATTAAACCTGACTTGATGATCAAGTTAAATTCAATGTAACTTTTGCACAGGTGGAAACTTTAGTGAGCAGCCACTTTGTTATGCAAAGTTTTCCAGTGACCGTTCACAGTTGCTGTGCACAAGACAACCTTCTGCCCTCCTGGGGGAAGTGTGAACGACTCACAGGAAGAAACAAGTATGGCTTGCCAGCGGAAGAGCTGTTACCTCTCCCTGGCAGGAAGGCTAAACAGGGTTGTGAGCCACCCAAAAAGTGAGCTTCAAACATGAAGCTGCCATTGGAGGGTAAATGTCTGACACTCATGAGAGGGGCTGCTCTTTTGTTCTTGCAGACAGGTTGGTGTTAAGGACAGAGAGGGGGAAGCCGTGGCTAAATCGTTTTTTCCATTGACGTGTAGCCCCTAGGTAGCCATTCCTCTGGGTGAGCTAGGGAGCTCCACACACCAAGAGAAGGGTTCTGCCATCTTCGGTGTGGGCAGAATAGTGCATTCTGAGCTTCACGGAAAGTCCACACTAGGCGGAAGGGGACCTGGTAGCCCATTGGCTGGTAGTCACCACATACCCTGAGGGCACAGACTGGTCATAAAAGTAGGACCCCTTGCATCCAGGCCTCATATCACATCTGTACTGAAGAGTGGACTGAAGAAGGACTACCCTGCTGTTCCCTGGATGCAGCAAAGAGAGACTACACCTGCTGCTCCTTGGGCCAGCAAAGACAGGACTGTGCCTGTGGTGCCCTGCTCCACAAAAGTCATTCCTGAACCTCAGACAGAAGCAGTGACTCCAAGAGTCAGTTGGCTGACTTCCTGTCACAGCTACAGGGCCACAAAAGCTGAAGAAGAAGCCTGCCTTGGTGAGTTGGTAGCCAAGAACACCTGATCACAGCTGACCACCTATGTGCAGCCTGGGAGACCATGTCCCGACCCTCAAAAGTTGAATCAGAGTCTGCTGAACCCGGGAGAGTCATCTGAATGGAGTTTGGTCATCCAAGATGGAAATTATCACCAGTTAAAGGAAACCGCTGGTTTCGGTGTAACCAGAGACTGGTGGCAACTGTTTTTTGGCTGGACTTCACCCAGACTTTGAGGAACCTCGATCCCTGTGGCCAAAGTCACCGCCATAATGACTGTCAACCAGGAGCAGCCCCAGGAAGACCCCCGACAACGGAAGACCGTCCTCAGCATCCTTCAGCATCTTCAGAATCTTGTATCCCTTGCATCAGGGCCACTCCATTGAAGTATATTGTGGTTTACCCATAGAGCCTGGAACTGGATTGGTGACCCCTTTGACTACAAGGTAACTGGCCAACAAGGCCTCTTTGACCCATGTGACTGGCTCCCTGTCGGAGGTGGTCACCCAAAGAGGGCCAGATTAGTATTTCACAACTTAATAAATGTTTTCCAAAGTTTGCAGAATTTGACCATGAGCGTAGTCCATTACAATGATTTCTTGAGTTGAAGGACAAAGCAGCGATTTTTTTGTGCCTTTAAAAATTCTTACATCCGGAACCCTCCAGTGGATTTTTGTTATTGAAGTGCCTATATGAAGATAAAATATAACCTATTTTTATAAATTGGTGTTGGATTTTTACTGTGTCCTGTTTTTCTTATTTAGCTGTTTTGGTACTTCTTAATGCTTTACACTAGTTCCTTTGTTAAAGCCTGATTGTTCAGAGCCACAGCTACCCAGGGTTGAGCTAAGGATTTTCAAACGAATCTGACTAAGATTTTTCAAACCAATCCGACTGAACCCAGTACAGGTAGTGGGTTTATTACACAATGAGGTTTCACAACCACACCATATAATAAACTGCTTTCCTCACACTCCTGTCCCACATGTCAAGCCAGTAGGAAGATGGGGAAAAAGCCAAAGGCTCCCTTCACTCCACTCCCTGTGGTTGGGACACCTTTTTAAAGGGTGGAGATCCAACTGCTTCTGGCAATAGTTCATTCTAGTTGTTGTGGACCATGCAACAAGATATCCAGAGTCAATACAATACCCCTAAGGACTGTGACTGTGCCCACAGTGGCCAGAACCTTACTTGGTGTCTTCACCAGTGTGGCATTTCTTAAGGAGGTAGTAGCTGATTGTAGGACACATTTCATGTCTACATTCCTGAAGGTTATGTGGGATGAATGTGGAGTAACATACAGGTTTACCACCCTTTATAACCCTCAGGCCAATGGTTTAGTTGATAGATTTAAAAAGAACATGGAAGGCATGATTATGGGTTTCTCTGAAACTCTGAGAATAATGTGGGATGTCCTACTGCCATGCCTAATGTTTGCCTACAGGTAAGTGCCACAAAACCAAGTAAAAAGAAGAATTGATGGACAGAATGCTCAACAATGTCAAACATTCACCCCAATACAGAGATCTGGGCCTAAATCCAGAGTAGGCTCCAATCCCTTTGAGCTTTTCTTTGGGCACCCTGTGAGAGATCCCTTTAGCCACGTTGGGAGAAACCTCCCAGACAACCTAAACTGGACATTGTGGACTATGTACTGGGCCTGAGATCATGAATGGCAGAGTACATGAAGAAGGCAAACAAGAATTGGAGACTAGTCAGGAGCTTATGAAGCACTGGTATGACCAGAAGACTGCCTTGGTGGAGTACCACCCAGGTCAGATGGTGTGGGTGTTGTAGCTTGTGCCTCCCAGGGCCTTCAAGGGACAAGTGGACAGGGCCGTACAAGATACTGAAAAGGAAGGGGGAGGTTACCTACCTGATGGACTTAGGCACGCCTAGACACACCCACAGGGTGATCCACGTCAACAGATTGAAACTGCACTATGACAGGGCTGACATGACGACACTCATGGTGACAGGTGGAGGAGGGGAAGAGGCCCTCCCAGACCTCCTGTTACAGAATGCCAATGATGGTTCAGTGGAGGGAGTAGTGCTCTCCTCCACACCGACCGAACAGCAGAGAGACGATCATAACCTGTTAGGGCAGTTGGCTGGTTTGTTCTCCATAAAACCAGGCGAGACCCAGTGGTGAGTCCATGAAATAGATACAGGTGACAGTTTACCTGTCAAAAGTAAAATCTACAGGTTGTCTGACCAGGTAAGGCCAGCATCAAAGTTGAGGTGCAAAAATGCTGGAGCTCGGTGCGATTGAGCCATCTAGTAGTCCTTGGTCCAGCCCAGTGGTGCTGGTACCCAAACCCAATCCAAATGGTGGGAACCCAGAGTTAAGATTTGTGTGGACTACAAGGGACTCAATGTAGTAACCAAGATGGATGCTCACCCCATCCCAAGAGCTGATGAGCTCATAGATAAACTTAAGCCTGCCAAATACATTCTCCACACCAGAGGGCCATTTTCATTTTAGGGTGATCCCATTTGGTTTGAAGAATTCCCCTGCCACCTTCCAAAGGTTGGTGAACAGAGTTCTATCTGGGCTGGAAGCATTCAGTGCAGCATATCTAGATGATATTGACGATTTAGCTCTATCTGGCAGGATCACCTCACCCACCTGAAGGAAATGCTTCAGGCCCTGTAGCAGGCAGGCCTGACTAGTAAGGCAGGAAAGTGCCAAATAGGGCAAGAGACCATTGTGTACCTGGGTCCTCTTGTAGGTGGGGGCCATGTACAGTGTCTCCAGACCAAGATCCAGACAATTCTGGCTTGCGACCCTCCCATGACTAAAACCCAGGTCAGAGTGTTCTTTAGCATGACTGGATACTACAGGAGGTTTGTAAAAGGGTATCCTCTATTGTACCACGCCTGACAGAACTCACTTCCATGAAACAGCCAAAGAAGGATGTTTGGACCCCAGAGTATCAGAAGGCCATTTAACAACCTGAAAGAAGCAATGTGCTCAGCACCTATCCTAAAAGCACCCAACTATAGCAGAGAGTATATCATCCAGATTGATGATTCTGAACATGGGATTGGGGCAGTGTTGGCACACGTAAATTATGAGAGCCTTTATTAGTAGGCGATTCCTGGAGTGCATAGGGAGGGAAGCTTATGCTGTGGTCTGGTCCACAGAGAAGCTGAGACCCCACCCGTTTGAGTCTCAATTCAGATTTCAAACTGACCACAGATCTCTCAGGTGACATATGCAGATGAGAGGGGAAAGTCCCAAACTGTTGAGGTGGTCCATCTTCCTGCAGGGTATGGACTTGACAAACGAACACAGACCAGGGAGTGCCTTGGCAATGCAAATGGCCTTTCCAGGTTTTTTCACTTAGATGATGAGAACTACCAGGGTGTGGGTTTGTTGCTCTTCACCTTTCATCCAGACGGGGGCAATGTAAGAAAGTGCCTCTTTTTGTATGATCACCCCCAAGTTTTTAGAATGATTGCTGCTGCTGTTGTTGTTTCAACTCTGAAATGCACTGGGCCTTGCTGACCAGGCCCCAGTGCAAGTGCTCTGACTTTCAAATTTGTATTTCTAATTGGCTAATAACTGATTGGCTAATAACTGATTGGCATATTCCATGGACTGGAGCACTTATTGTGCCACCACTACAGTGACAAGATGAAAACATGACTCTAGGTCTGACAGGGCAGCCTTGTTTGGCAGCTTTTATACTGCCACCCCAACTTGGCAAAATAAACCCTTTGGCCAGATCAAAAGCTTCTTTTCTAATATTTATAAGTTACCCCTAGGGAAGGCCTTAGCAGCCCACAAGGGAGGTTTCTAAATGTTAAAGAGAAGGACATGTTCCTTTCATACGACACATACCCTGACAGTGAAAACTCAAAATTGACACTTTCACTGTAGCAAGGCCGGATGCCCCATTGGTTAATATGGAGTTTCACTAGCCCACGAGCTAACAGCTATCTTCTATTTGGGACTACCAAACCTAGAACTCCAAGTCAAAATAATCATTACATTAAACCGGACAATGCTGAAGTTGGTTTAAAGGTAATTTTTAACACAAAGATGACTTTAGAAAATCACTGCTTTCTAGCCCCAAACGTCTAATAGCCGCTTCTGATTAACTGCAGCAGTTGTCACCCGAGAAAACCTTCAGCCTTCCTTCTAAGAAGTGTGAAGGGCTCCAAGGAAAGGGGAACAAAGGTTTGGCTGGAGGGAGGACGTGTGACAACCTACTGCCAGGTGGCCACAGATGGCTCAGCTTCAAAGGGGCTTCCGACTCTGAGAGGCAAATGTGAGTCACACCTTAGCCTGCCCGCTCCTTTATGCTGGTGGACATGCTGACATCTCCCTCCTCCAGAGGGGGACAACCTGTTGCAGAACTGGTTTTCCAGGAGGGGTGGCTTATTATACTGGACTCATGTCTGGGATGAGCCCATGGCTCTGTCCCAGTGAAAAAGTGTTTCAACACCTTGCGTCTGGGTAAAGAGTTGCACTGTGCGATTGTTTAGTGCCAAGCCCACACAAAATGATGTAAAAGTGGGTAGGGTTGCCCAGTGGGAATTGTCTACCTATTGTCTTGCGAGCCCTCCCCACCCACAAACTCGAAATTGGCATAAATGTGCCATCCCTGGCCTCCAGCCTCAGAACACTTCTGGACTTGAAAAGAACAGAAGTGGGACTGCATCTGCTGAACCTGTGGACCCCAGAAAGAAAGGCTGCACCAAGCGAGACTACACCTGCTGCACTTGCTGGACCAAACCAGGATTTCAGAGAAAGGTGGGCTGCTCCTGCTGTTGAAGCTGTGGAGAGAGACCCCAAGGGCTGGTCCTGCTACCTCTTGCGCCACGGACCAGTGAGTGGACTTCAGGGGCTAGTTGGCTAGCCTCCTGTTAAGCTTCAGGGACATAAACACTAAAGAAGCCCTCCACCTGCAAAGTATTCAGCTGACCAGTTTGCCCTGGACTTGCACAACACTCCGCTGATGTAACCAAGAAATCAAGTCCTAGCCCCCAAGAGGTTCCTTTTAGGTCCTGAAACCCTTGGCTAATGCTAGAGTGTGCACTTTCTTGACACTGGACTGCAACTTGTGAGCTGAAGCCAAAGATATTGGGTTTTAAACGCAGAGTCCAAGGACCATCTCTTCATGCCAGTTGGTGGGTTGCCTAGAATACCGTTGAGAACCAAGTCATCCACCAGACCCTTGGACTTAATTCATCCATCGGCGTCGAACCCAAGCCTGAACTCCAGCTGCATAGGATGCCCCCAATCTTCCCGTCGGTGAAATAAAGAAACAGAATTGTTTCTCTAAGTGCAAAGGTAAAATTGTGATCGGTACCAACCTGGCACCCACATCCAACTCCAACTTCCACCGGGTTCGGCCTGAAACTTTGACTTTGCCCCAGACCCTTGCATTTGAGTCTCATAGAGTACTACTAAGAGTGAAAAGCAGTGATTTACTGAACTTTTACAGTGAAAAGTAGTGATTTATGAAAATGTTGCAGAAATCATAGCTTCGATTCCCTTCATCTGATATTTGTCATTTTGGTGTCTAATTAAAGACAAAAATATAGTCTATTTATATAAATTGGAGTGGGATTTTCATTGTGTAATGTTGCTTACTTATTGACTGTTCTCGTAATGATAAATGATTTGCACTTGTTATCCTTTGAGTTAAGCCTGACTGCTCTGTGCCACAGCTACCCAGGATTGAGCTAAGGTTTGATTTAAAGAAACGTAAGTGGACCTGATACGGATTAGTGACATTATTACTTGGTGAGGTCTCAATCAATCAATCAATCAGGGAATTGTAAGCGCGCTACTCACCCGTGAGGGGTCTCAAGGCGCGGGGGGGGGCTGTCCGCAGATGTGTTTAGCCGAAGAGCCAGGTCTTGAGGGTCTTCCTGAAGGTGTTCAGGGAGGGGGCGCGTCTGATGTCTGCCGGTAGCTCGTTCCAGGTCTTGGCTGCAATGTGAGAGAAGGATCTTCCGCTTGCTCTGGCTCTGTGGATGCGCGGGGTTTCGGCCAGTGCGAGGTTGGAAGATCGGAGGTTTCTTTTGGGTACGTGGAAGTTGATTCTGTCGTTGAGGTATTTGGGTCCGTTGTTGTGTAGGCATTTGTAGGCGTGAGTGAGGATTTTGAAAGTGACTCTTTTCTCCACGGGGAGCCAGTGGAGACTTCGTAGGTGTTGGCTGATGTGTTCATGTCGGGGGATGCCGAGGACGAGTCTGGCGGCGGTGTCTGTATTGTCTGGAGTTTGCGGAGTAGGGACTTGTTTATGCTGGCGTAGAGTGCGTTTCCATAGACAAGTCTGCTGGTGATGAGTGCGTGGGTGACTGTCCTCCTTGACTCAGGGGGGATCCACTTGAAGGTCTTGCGGAGGATGCGGAGGGTGTTGAAGCAGCTGGAGGTGACGGCGTTGACCTGTCGGTTCATGGTGAGTGATGAGTCTAGTACGATGCCGAGGTTCTTGGCGTGGTCTTAGGGGGTAGGTGGGCTTCCGAGGGCGGTCAGCCACCAGGTGCTGTCCCATGCAGAAGAGGTGGTACCGAGGACGAGGACTTCTGTCTTCTCGGCGTTGAGCTTCAGTCTTCTCGGCGTTGTGCTCTCACAACCACACTGACTAATAATCAACTTTTCGCACACTCTACAGTCCAAACAACTTTTTTTGGGCTGTTTCTTGGAAGTGAGTTCTGTCAAGGGTGCTGCAGTAGAGCCATACCCTTTTACAAACCTCCTGTAGTACCAAGTCATGCCAAGGAAGGCTCTGGCGTGGTTTTGGAAGGTGTCCAAGCCAAAATTGTCTGGATCCTGGCTGGGAGAGGCTGTACATGTCCCCCACCTACATGATGGCCCAGGTGCACAACAGTCCCTTGCCATATTTAGCACTTGCTTGGTCAGGCCTGCTTGCTGCCGGACCTGAAGCACTTCCTTCACATGGGTGAGGTGATCCTGCCAGGTGAAGGTAAATATAGAAAGATCATCCACATATGCTGCACTGAATGCTTCCAGTCCAGACAGAACACTTCACCAACCTTTGGAGGATGATGGGAGCATTCTTTAAACCACCTCAAACTGAAAGTGGCCCTCTGGTGTGGCGAATGCAGACATCTCCTTGGCTCCCTCTGTTAGGGCAATCTGCAGTAAGGTAAAAAGTGCTCAGTTTATCTATGACTGCATTAGTTTTTGGGGTGAGTGGAGCATGAGTTTTGGTTACTGCATTGAGCCCCTGGTAGTCCCCAAAAATTGTAGCTCCCCACCTTTTGGGTGCGGTTTGCGCCACTGGGCTGGACCTAGGACTACATGAGGGCTCAATCACCCCCAACTCCAGCAGCTTAGCAACCTCAGCTTTGATGATGGCCTTCACCTTGCCAGTCAACCGGTAGATTTCTATCGTTTGACAGGTATTTGGTCAATCCCAGCCACTTGTCCTGGAGGGCCCTGGGAGCCATATGATCCAACATCCATACCTTTTAACCTACTGGTACTCAACCAAAGCAGCCTTCTGGTCATACCAGTGCTTCACAAGCTCCTGACTTGCCTCCAAATTGTTATTTGCCTTTTTCATAAAGTGTGCCATGTGTGACCACAGACACAGTACATAGTCTACAATATCCTGCTTTCGTTCTGTGGGAGTAGCAGGCCGGGGCACTACAGGCGGCGGAAGACATAGCTGCAGAGATGGGCCGGAATCTGGACGTGACTCCCCCTCTGGGAGTCAGGCCACAGATTCGGAACAAGCAAGCTCACTGATGGATGGCGAGGGGCTCCCCGTGGTGACCTGCAGTCTGTTGAGGACCTGATTTGATTTGTGGCCAACATGTACGGAGAATGCTGTGCACAAGGGCTATGGGCTCGTCTTGGATGATTGACCTGAGGGTTGTCCTTGGTCGCTGACCGTGCCCCTTGCAAGACTGTGAATGCTCTCTGATGAGGGCCTGAGGAGATTGCTGGAGATGGAATGGGCACCATTCCCTAGAGCGGACGTTCAGCAACAGGTTCCTGCGGAGGGGATCGGGAGGGCCCTTTCCAATCTCCTTGGATGCACCTTGGTGGGGGGGAGTGGCCATAGCATCAATTGGTCTGATTTCGCCTGCCCCTATCACCTGACGCCATTTAGGAGTCTGGTGGGACCTTATTAATGTTGTTGCTCCCAGATTGTAAAGTGTTTGGACGAACAGCCATTGCTGCTCTTTCTGGGGGATGGGGAGTCTTATGTTGGGGAATTCATTGTTATTCTTTTTGTTTGTCTCTGCATGGTGGGAGGGTGGGAGGGAGTAGGCCTCTGGACAGCCTATACAAAGAAGTCACCATCAGTGTCTATGGCACTATCATGGCCACCAGGACCCAAGACTTTAAATGTATGACATGGAATGTCCGGGGGATGGGGTCTACCACCAAAAGGCATAATATACACAGCTATCTTAGGCGTAGGAGAGTACAAATTGCCATGTTTCAAGAAACTCATCTTACTGGGGTGGAAGTGGAACGATTACGCCGCAGATGGCGTGCTCAATTGCATGCAACGTCCTACTCTGCATATGCGAGAGTAACACTGATATGGGTTTGAGCCGGGACCCCTTTTGAGTGTTTGCACTCGCTCATCGACAAAGAGGGTCGATATGTAGTATTGAGAGGTAGATTACTAGGGAAAGATCACACTGAGATGCATTTATGTCCCTAACCCAGTCCAATGGGCATACTTTCACTCACTATCGGCATCACTGGGACAAACACGGGGCAGCGATCTGATATTGGGTGGAGATTTTAACTGTGTTGAAGATGTGGACCTAAACCACTCCACCCCACCATGCCGGGAGCCACAGCTCATAACCTAGCAACAGGCTTTCGGGATGGACGCAACATTGGGGGCTGTAAGACCTTTGGCGTGCCCAACATGGCCCTATGCATGACTATTCCTACTTTTCAGGAGAGAGGTGTGGTGCAGTGGCCAGAGCGGCTGACTGCGGAGCACGGGGTTCACGGTCCGATCCCCGGCACCGGCGGCAGCTCAGCACCCTGTGTCTCTGGGCAATAGCTTACTTAATCCCCCCTGACAGCCAGCCCCCAGCTCCTTGAGAGCCCTAGGGGTGATTAGTTTGTGCTTTACCAATACCGGATACAAACATACATACATACATTTCACCCATTTACACACTCCATACCCGACTGGACAAATTCTTATGCTCAGAGAGGCTGAGTCAATATGCCACCTTTACTAAATACCTTGGGCATACACTTTCTGTCCACAGCCCCCTATTGCTGGGGTTTAGACCCATTGATGACCGACCGGCTATCCCGTCATGGCGTCTCCAGTCGGCAACTCTTGAAGACATCTGTTACAGGGAGTCCCTTCATGCATGTATTATTGACTATTTTGAACATTATCAGGGCTCCGCATCGTCCTCTTTGACCGAATGGGAGGCATTCGATGTGGTAGCGCAAGGGAGCTGTATAAGCCATTCAGTGGGTGTAACTAGGGAGCTCCTTCCAGAACGGGCCACCCTAGATAATACGCTCAACACTTTAGAGGGTACTCTGGGAACGGACCCAGATGCCAATAAACGGCTAGTTGATGCAAAAGAATGCTACAGCGCTATACTGGAGCATTTGAGTAGCCATGACTAAAAAAACTTTCTAGCTAGGGCACATGCAGAGGAGGGTAGATCTGGGAGATTTCTGGCATGGCTTATCCATCTGGAATTACAGGGTGCACCCATCACATCACATCCTCCACTGGGACGCAAATCCATGCACCAGGTGATATCAACAATGAGTTCCGCAGGTATTATGAAACACTGTACTGTAGCCCAGAGATGCTGCCCGAGGGGGTGCAAGACAGATTTCTGGACCGAATTACTCTCCCGTCTCTGCTACCAGAGGCCCAAGAAGACATAGGAGGCCCTGTGACGGCTCAGGAAGCACATGCGGCACTGAAGGACCTGGCCACGGGTAGACTCTGGTTCTAGGTGGTCTCTCAGCAGAGTTTTACTCAACCTTTGCAGGCACTCTGGCTTTCAGAATTGTTATACTCTGTGCTGGTTCTTTCTGGATAGGCCGCCTTCCGGACTCCACACAGAGTGCAACAGTGATTCCCCTGCCTAAGACTGCTGTACCAGGTGTGCCCCCATTGGCGTTTCGCCCACTGTCCATGTTGAATATGGACTTCAAACTTCTTAACAAAATATTGGTGAGTAGGTTTCTCCCATACATGCAGAAGCTGATACACAGAGACCAGAATGGTTTTATCCCGAACCGTAGCACATCACTCAACCTCAGGAGACTGAATTATATACTTTATCACCCTGAGGTACAGGCTGTTTGGGAGGCTCTTATGTCAGTAGACCTCGAGATGGTCTTCGGCTCTATTCGGTGGGACTTTCTCATAAAGGTTATGAAGAAGATGGGGTTGGGGGAGCAGTGGATTAAATGGATCTCCCTCCTTTATGCAGATCTGACAGCCCGAGTGAAGACTGGTTCCACATTTTCCACCGCATACGGCATATTTAGGGGAACCAGGCAGGACAGCCCACTGTCTCCCCTTCTTTTTGTGTTGGCCATAGAGCCATTGGCAGAACTGTTCCGGAAGGAGGGCAGGGGTACTGGTATATTGATAGACGACCATGAACACATTATCTCACTCTACGCTGACAATCGCCTACTATATTTGCTGGGCGGATCAGCTGGAGTGCTGAGGGTCTCTCAGCTCCTGGAAGATTTCTGGACTATGTCGAGCTTAAAGGTTAATCGAGCTAAGACGTATATATTCCTGTGCGTAAGGGTGACCACTTGGCCACTGGATCTTCTGTCGGACTTCATGATTCCCCACCAACTTAAAATATTTGGGAGTGAGGGTGTGCCATGGCCTGGACGACATGCAAGAAGGGAACTTGGGTACAGCTCTCTGGTCCCTTCGGTCATATGTGACCTTTTAGAGATATTTTCACCAGCCCCTTATGGAGCATGTGTCGCTCGCCAAAATGGTGATGCCCCCCGCTTATTATACCTTTTTACGATACTACCGGTTAAGATACACGTGACGTTGTTCAAATACCTTGATACCTGCCTTTGCGACCTGATAAAGGATGGCAGTCGCCATAGAGTGTTCCTGGAAATTGTGAGATGCCCGCCAGATGCTAGGGGCCTGGGACTGCCGCATTTTTAGCTCTACTATCTGGCGGCACAGCTGCAATGGGTAGCTAGATGGCTGGATGACACTCATGCACACGCCTTGGACCTCTTGGGACTAACTCCATATCAGGGACTTTTGCTGGCCTGCCTGCTCCGAGGTATCCATTTCACAGCCTAGTGTACTGTTACAAGTGGCATTGCAGTGTTGGCGTCGATGTCTTGTGTGAAACCAGAGGGCTCCCTTGTATGCACCAGCTTTGCTGCTGGTGGGCCTCCCTCACCTTTTTCACCGCAGCCCAACTCTTACAGTGGATGGAAGTGGTGCTCAGTACAGTGGGAAATCGTTTTCTGCAGGGGGGTCCTAGTCCCATTAGAGAACTTATGGGATACCCACGCCCTACCCAGAGGTCAATTTCTGACCTATGAAGCACTAGCACGGACGTTCGCTGATCTGTGGAACAAGGGTCGGGAAAAACCCACACGGTCCTTCAACTCCTTTTGTCAATGGGCTCTGCACAACACTCAGTGACATGGTTCTACTGAGCACTGAATGAGATGGGGGAGGAAACCCTTAGAGACACTGAGGGCTTGTTGGGAAGCAATACTGGTGCATGATATCACGAATAAAGAATGGGAAAGGGTAATAGCATACCCCAAGAAGTTCTCCCGCAATTCCAAGCTAAAATATATACAGTATAACTTTCTACACATGACGTACCTTACCGCACACAGACTACAGATCATACATGGGGGAGAACCTCAACGCCGTCCGTTCTGTCAAGCGTTTGACGCTGACTTTTGTCATATGACTTGGGGATGCCAAGCACTGCAGTCCTTTTGGACCGCGATACAACAGCGGTTTCAGACCACCCTGGGGCGGACCCTTCCCTGTTTGATATACAGATCTATCCCTGGGGGGGGGGCTTCCCCAGAGTCAGGGCACGTAAAATGGGCTCTAGATTCATTGACCTGGCACTGGCCATAGCTCGCCATAGAATAGCAATGGCATGGAAATCAGACAGAGGGACAAAACTAGAGACTTGGGAGAGGAACTTCATGACCTGGGCAGAGGTGGAGGGACAGGCTCTCAGGAGGGAGGATGCCGAAGGCAGGGGCGGCTGGTGTTAACGGGCGAAAGGGCCCTACATTGCCCTACTAGCTTCGGGACTAGGATCGGGGAGGAGATAAGAGAGACTGTACGCAATGCAGCGGCTTCAAATGAAGTGCTCACTGCTTCGTGTTGATTACAAATTCCGTTGTTTTTTTTTTAGGAACGGATGAGATCAGAGACCTCCTGCGCACGTGCTGGCCGGGGCGAGGACTATTGCTCGCCCTCGAAGCACATGCAAGAAGAGTGATGTCAGCCTGAAGGGAGTGGCCAGAGAAAGCAGAAAATGGTTGGTTTTAAATGGGGCGCTAATGCTGTGGCCCAGGCGGTTTTAGCAGCGCGCTATTTAAATGAATGGTAAGGGACAGGGCTGGCCTATCTCAAGACGGAGTAGTGGGTGGCAACAATTGGAGCACTCCCTTGCCTTCGTGCTACTTTTAGGCCTCCTGATTGGATAATGGGAGCTGAGGGAGTGGGCTGTGGAAAAGTTTGGCTGCGCAGCTCTAATTTCGGCATAATCGGCACGCAGCAGGTGTGCTGTATTACATGTGTTGTTGGCTGTGTTTATTGCTCGGGACTGGCACTGGCTGCAGTCACAGCATAGCACTGCAGATTATGGACAGGTTGGGGTGTGACAACAGGTAGGTACAATGAGCTGCAATGACTCACAAGTTGTGTTGCATGCGTGTTTGACAAGGACTTTGCGTCTGATTTCATCTGAAATATTTATGAAGTGAAAAATTACTGCACTGCTTTCGAACTGCGGGGTTGAACTGAGCACTTGAACACTTGCCACGAGTTAGAGGCTTTGGCCATGTGGAAAAAGGCGGCTGGGCTTTGTCTCGTGGTCAGCTCCCCTAAACACTGTCTAAGTCTGAACGCGACCTCCGAGGGAGGTGAAATGTGAGAGACAGGGGGTCACATGAGGATTTATAAAACGAGTCCATAACGGTCTCATTTCTGTTCTGTGGCAACGTGAGGGGGAAGCAGGAGTGACGGGGCCAGTGCTGGGTAATGCTCAGTGTAAAATGGACACTTTCCCTCATTTTCTTTTTTTTATCTTTCGTATTCTACAAAAGTTATGTTTCACAGTTCTTTATTGTGGATGTTCTCCTGGAAACCCGTAGACCAATAGCAATATAGCTTTAACTTCCCTGTGAGGTGATCCCTTGAATGTTGTACAGCCTGGATTCTTTATATTCAGATGCACGTTGCTTCGTTTGTTTAAAAAAAAAAAAAGTGTGTGGCCTAAAGTTTTTCTTAAGAGCCCGCTGCGCTTTGAATGGGACAGTTGAACACTTCAGCACTACTATGCTTTGAATGGCACAATGCAATAAGTGATACTGGGCTTTGAATGGGAAGTTAGTGCACGCCTGCGTTACTGTGCTTTGAAAAGAACTGAAGGGCTTCCCAGCGCTTTGCATGAGACAGAAGGGCATTTCTCATTAGTGCTTTTGTACTTTCAGTGGGGGCAGTTAGGCACTCCAGCGCTACTTTGCTTTGAATGGGACAGTAGGGCAATTCTCACCAGTGCAGTTGTACTTTCGGTGGGACAGTAGGGCACCCCAGAGCTACTGCGTTTTGAAGGAGACAATAGGACACTCCAGGGTTGCTGTATTTGAATTGAACAGTAGAGGTCTCCAGTGCAACTGTGATTCGAATAGGGCGGAAGGGTACTACAGGGTTATAATGATTTGAGTAAAACAGTTGAGTTTTCCAGCGCTACTATGATTTGAATCGGAAAGTAAGGCGCTTCTCATCAGTGCCACTGTACTTTCAATGGGACAGTAGGGCTCTCCATGGCTAATATGCTTTGAATGGGACAGTTGAGAGCTCTGGTGCTAGTGGACTTTGATTGGGACTCTAGGGCATTCCAGTGCTACTGTGTGTTGAATGGGACAGTATCACACTCAAGCGTCACTGCTTTGAATGAGGCAGTATGGCACTCCAGCACTATTGTGCTTTGAATGGGACAGTAGGGCACTTTTTTTTGCAGTTTTATATAACTCGACCAAGAGGTACCACGCATCATTGTTGGAAGTAAAGGGGACGTCAGAGTTTGTAAGAATGACATGGGACAGCACAGAGGACCAAGAGCTAGCCAATGTGTGTGCGCGAGGTTTCAGAGTCGGAGTAAACATGCAAATCACATGCTACAAACAGGTTGTCCTTGGGGTGACCTATGTGTTTGCTTACCGTAACCACAGGGTACAAATAACGAGCTGTGTACGGGCTGTGAGGTTGCCCGCACCGAGTATGTGTGGTTGCCTGCACTAAGTATGTCTATGTGCCTTGCTGCACTAAGCATGTGATGCACACAGTGATGTATTTACACCAACGACATGATAGCAATAGATAAGCTGCGTTTATTCTAACATGATACAAAAATAATGCTGCGTGTGTTTGTCTACGTCAATCACATGCTACAAACCCTGCAGTGTTTGCAGCCTGCCTATGCTAATCAGGTTACAAATAGTGCACTGTTAGCTCTAAACCTTGCTAACCCCAATCACATGATACATATAAGGGAACGATTTTCAGTCTGTGTGGCTGACTTCATTATGTATTTATATCTGTATTGCTGCACTAAGCACATTACGCAGATAGTACAGTGTGCAACTATATGTGAGGCTGCACGTCACACATATTTTACAGCATTTTAGTTTTAGAAACACGAGCACGTATGCTCGGAGCAGCGGGCGGCATGACCTTGGTTATACTGACTAAGCAGCTACCTATGTTAAGTGACATTTCTTTATTAATGTAATAACTGCACTTTCACAATTGCTTTATTAACCTTCCTGCTTTCTCAAATTTGCTTGAAAATACACCATTTGTCCACCCTTTTTTCAAAATTTGCTCGGGGGAGAACCCCCGAACCCCTGTAGGTTGTTCGGGCTCGCTCGCTACGCAAGTTCACCGCAGTGCAGTACGACAATTTTACGCCTCACCACTTTCAAATGTCACCAGCCGCCACTGGCCGAAGGAGTGCGCAGACATCCCTTGGCCGAACAGTGGATGGCGATCTCAACGGGCTGGGAACACCTGGGGGACATCGCACACTCGGAACCGGACAACCCTGGTGAAGAAGGGGGAGACCTCAGGGGACTTGGTGCATAGGGAGACATGAATGGAGATAGGAGCGCTGGTGAATGAGTAACAGAGACCCGGGGCATACGGCATTCTGAATTATTGGTAAGACAAACCCCTGCTAGCCATATGTACGGTGCAGCCACTACGTTTATCTACCCACCTCCCTGGACATGGACCGAATGGTCACTGTCATCATAGGTCCCAAGAAAGTTGACAGCTCTTAACAGGTGATAACACATATACATACATCCCTATGGACTGGCAGATGCCCGCCCCCCCCCCCCTACCCCCGGAGACATAGTTGATAAACTGTCTAGCAGTTGTTTAGTTAATTTCGTTATGGTTTCTCCAAGTTCCCCTCTTTACTATTGGCCTACATTTATATAGTCCGAAACACACAAAACATGGAAACACCTAATGTTTATCGAATAACACACCCAGATAAGCTGGTTATGGAGCGAGGAGAACGTCACTTACGAGTTCAGCACTGTTTATCTCCTGATTCTGGCGGCGAAATGGAACTATGTATAGGTGCTTTGAACATATGCTGATATATATACACTGTATTGACTCATCCATGTTGCCTGGCATTTACACACTATGTGGTGCGTTCCATGTGGGCGCTTAAATGTTAGAAAGCATATATTCTGAAAATCTATACGCTTATGTGATGTAACAAAGCAAACACAAGGAGATGATGGACGGAGTGCTGAAACTTTTCAAACACTCACCCCCAGTCACAGATCTGGGTTGAATCCATCATCATTCTTTAGCTCACATTGCCACCCCAGTTCAGACACAGCTATATGCAAATCAGTCTTCACCCTGTGCCTCATGGGAACAGTCCAGACCGAACTGCCAAGCCATGTCTTCCCTGGACCGGAATCAAGCATCCTGGGACCGGTTTCGGGCTAACAGCCCTCATCAGCCAGGCTAGCTTGAATCCAGTGGCAAAGTGAGCAAGGGACCCACGTCTGGGCATACCCTGCCAACTTAGGGCAAACAAAGCAAACACAAGGAGATGATGGACGGAGTGCTGAAACTTTTCAAACACTCACCCCCAGTCCCTTGCTCACTTTGCCACTGGATTCAAGCTAGCCTGGCTGATGAGGGCTGTTAGCCAGAAACCGGTCCCAGGATGCTTGTTTCCGGTCCAGGGAAGACATGGCTTGGCAGTTCGGGCTGGACTGATCCCATGAGGCACAGGGTCAAGACTGATTTGCATATAGCTGTGTCTGAACTGGGGTGGCGAAGTGAGCTAAAGAACGATGATGGATTCAACCCAGATCTGTGACTAGGGGGTGAGTGTCTGAAAAGTTTCAGCGCTCCGTCCATCATCTCCTTGTGTTTGCTTTGTTCGCCCTAATTTGGCAGGGTATGCCCAGACGTGGGTCCCATGCTCACTTTGACACTGGATTCAAGCTACCCTGGCTGATGAGGGCTGTTAGCCCGAAACTAGTCCCAGGATGCTGGTTTCCGGTCCAGGGAAGACATGGCTTGGCAGTTCGGGCTGGACTGATCCCATGAGGCACAGGGTCAAGACTGATTTGCATATAGCTGTGTCTGAACTGGGGTGGCGAAGTGAGCTAAAGAACGATGATGGATTCAACCCAGATCTGTGACTGGGGGGTGAGTGTCTGAAAAGTTTCAGCGCTCCGTCCATCATCTCCTTGTGTTTGCAATGTGATGTGTAACAGACAAAGACTTAAATGCCAATAAACATATCTTTAAAAAAAAGTGTTGTGTAACGTGGGCCGAATAGGTGACGTAATACTCAATGGGCAACCCATCTGTGCCTGGCATTTTATTCTAGGCAATTTGGGCAACGGCAGCACGTATTTCTTCCAGTTGAAGAGGTTCTTGCAGTTCAGCCATTTGCAGGGATGATAACCTGGGTAGTGGAAGGTGTTGAAGGAACCGGTGTGTCCGTTCCAGAAATTGATTGGGTGCCACCCTATATAAAGATTGGTAATAATCACGAAACGCAGCATTTATGGCGACCTGCGTTGTAAGCATTTTGCTGTCGTCTGTCTTGATGGCACCTATCTGGGATCTCGGATGATCCTCCTTCACTAGCCATGCTAATAATTTTCCATATCGGTCACTCTCTGCATGAAGCATATCTATGTGCCGCCTATGGTCATGTTTTCGTAGTTGCGCTTCCGCTTCATTCCGTTGCTTGCACATCCGCAGTAGTTGTTCAGTCGATGCGGTACGATGCGCCATATTCATTCCCAAAGGTCGCAAATCTCGTTCTAAAGACAGCAATTAAGTCTGTAGAAGCCCACGTATATCCCATGTGGCGGCCATGCAGTGGCCCCTTACGACCACTTTATGTGCTTCCCATTCCAGAGCCCGTGAGTCAGTAGGGGGTGTATTTAACTCGAAATATTGGATAATACACTTCGCCAAGTCTTCCCGGAACGGGGGGGGGTGGGGGGGAGGGCAGAAAGCGCTTTGGTTTGTAGCCATCAGGTGGGTATCCTGGAACTTGGCCTACCCCATTGCATGGTCACCTGTGATCTGATAAGGTGCGTACCATATATTTCGAGCGTAACACCATCAGACCTAATAGTGTAGTGCCTACCAAGAGATCTAATAGGGTATGGACATCATGAGCTGGGGAATAAAACGAGAATTCATGTTCTAACTGATGTCCGAGCTTCCATATGTCGTGTAAGCAACATTGGGTGAGTCATCTACTAAAGTGTTGAGTTGTGCTGACACATGTGGCATTATGCAGCAGGGTAGTAGAGTGGTCACGGGTTACATCCGGTACACAGTTGAAATCGGGGCCCCCCCCCCCCCCAATAGGGTCAAGCAGTGAGGATCCCCAAAAAGCACAAGGTAGACGTGTCCAGAAAGCCCGATTGGTTAACATTAGGGGCGTAAACCGCTACCAGCGTAAGAGGAGCTCCATCTAGACCCTCTGTAATGACAAAACACCCACCCTCAACCACCCATTGATGGTTCACCAGATATGGAACCCCAGGGGCAAAAGAGATAAGCACTCCACGGGCGTAGGCCAATGCTGTCGTGCCATACACCTTCCCCCTTCATTTTGCATGAAGCTTCTGCAGCTCGGGGAGCATGAGCTGTGTTTCCTGTATCATCGCAAAATGCTTGCGACACTGCTTAAGGTAGGCATGGACTTGATAGCGCTTAGCGAGGGATGCAATGCCATACACATTCTATGTCAAAACATTGTGGGATGTGGCCATCTAAGTTGGTTTGCATGGTATGCGTCACGCGCCGCATTAACATCGTACCTCAGCACTAAAGAAGCCGACACATTGTGGCCAGTTGTGTCTCATAATGGTGTGTTGTTGCCCTAAAATCTCAGAAGTCGACTCCATGTAAGCTGATATACAATAATGTAAACATCAAAGGGCCCAAGTGGCCAATTCCCACTCAGGGCAGAAGGCTCGTGTGTCCCTGCTCAAAACTTCCCAACTCAAAAACAGAAACCTAGAGAACACAAGAACATAGAAAACAAGTCCACATTGGAGACCATGTGGGGCATGGAACCAGTGCTTCCCATGGTCACCGAAGGCCTGGCCCTGTCGTCTAAACACAGTGACTGTCGAGGCTGCCGAATCAGGTGTGTCTGAGCTAGACTCCGATAAATGTCTAAAACGCAGGAGGGTGAAAGTGTTCATGCTGTGTTGAGAAGCCACTTCCATCACACGAACCCGCTCCTTGGCCACCTGGGATTGTGTAGGATGAGACCTGGCAACTCACATCTCCAGCGTTTAGGGCGTGGGGTCACCCATATCCCCTCCTCTTGAGACTCAGCAGTGGTGGAGATCAAATCTTTCTCTTGGAGCCAGGTCCACACATCCTCAGGGGACATAAAGATGCGAGAGGTCTCCCCCTCCATAACCTTGAGCTTTGCAGGGAAGAGTAGAGCATATTTCAAGTGAAGCTCCCTGAAACGCTGCTAGACCTTTGTGTAGGATCCCGTAGATGCTGCAGTTCGGTCGTCAAGTTGGGATAGGCTGATATCACTACATTTTCATATCACCAGGAGCTTTTTGTCCAGAAGCATTGCAGGATCAGGTCTTGGTCCCTATAATAGAGAAGACGGGCAATGAAAGGCCTGGGAGGCGCACCGGGCGGCGGGGCCTTCCAAGGATGCGGTGAGCCCGATCCACAGAAAACAAGTTCGGCACTTTAGTCTCCAAAACCGGCGTCATCAGCCATGACTCAATAAGGAGCTCAGCACTAGGTCTCTCGGCGCGTTCCGGAAAAACCGGGAACCAGATATTATTGCGCCTCGAGCGGCCCTCCGCATCTTCTACCCTGCAGTGCAACATGGCTAACTCCTCTTTCATGACACATTGTTGTTGTAGGTTCTGGACCGTGGGGTGCATGGAGGTTAAAGTAGATTCTGCATCATCAACAGGGTCTGCTAATTTCCGGTGGTCCGCCCTGAGCAGGGTTACATCAGACGATACTGTGTCTATTTTCGCTTTCAGCAAAGTTTTATTGTCTAAAATAGCATGGAGCATTTCTTCAAATTGCGCTGGGTGCTCAGAGAGTGTCGCTTAGGCTTTGAAGAGTATTCCCAGGTATGTCTGTGGCAGCCAGGCGCGCAAAGCCCATAGGGGTCAAAGGGCTTCAGCCCCCCCTCACCCCCACCCTGTCGTGTGTGTCAGCCCGGGCTGAGACAGCTTCCGGGGCACACACACAGACAGGTCTTGAGCTGCTGTGGGTTGGCTGGTCTGGCGTCCGTCTTATTGCAGCCGCACCTCGAATACTTCACAGGTCTTTAAAAGACCATTTACTTGTTAACGAAGCTTTGTTGTTTTTTCACCCCTTCTTAGAACCCCTGCATCTCCACTGACTATTGCTGGAAGAATTAGCCCCCCAAATGTTTATTAGCCCCCCCCCCCCGAAATTTGGCTCTAGTTGCGCCTCTGGTGGCAGCAGATGACGGCGCTGACTCCTCAGCAGTTGGGTCTGACTTCTGAAGGACCCAGGTTTTCCCCATCATGATACCTGTGGTTGAAAAGCGGTAAGTAGTCCTAGCAGGTGGGGGGTAGTGGTCAGGAGGAGCGAAGGTGCCTGACGCTATGAGCACCACCGCTGAGACCCAGCGCGAGGTCCCCACACCTGGACAAAGCATCAACCAGACAGTCTTTCAGAGTAGAAGCACAAGACCAGGACCAGAGCAAGCTCGCTAAGCGGGTCTCTCAGCTCAGGTGCAGTCGCGCAGCTGCCCGACCCTCTACGACAGTCGGGCCTGTAATCAGGTGTTGACGGGTTTAAGCCCATATGACTGTCGTGGGGGCCTAATTGCGCAGGAGCTCTACCTCCAGGGGTATCGGCAGGGCACAAGGCATCAGCACATGGTCTTAGGGTGGAAATTGAGTTTCTCTGTCCCCTCCGTCATACATATAGATCAGTGGGTCTGGTAGCACAGTCAAGCAATCACATAGAGATATGGGGGTAGGTATTCCCCCGCCCCCCGGGCCACCGCAGTTCAGTGCTCACAAAAGGAGGAATGCAGCAGACGAACCAGTTTCATCCACTCCTAGGCGGGGCAACAACAGGAGCGAGTGCGCTGAAGAATAGCAGAGCAACTGGGAACCCCGGTTCAGGTGCTTAAAACTGATTCTGGCGTTGGTGTGGGACCCAGATTCAGCACGGGTCGTGCAGAGGACTCGACCTATAGGCGGGGCACTTGCTGTAGGCAGGGCTGGCTTTAGCGCTGGTGGCGCTCGGTGCGACAATGTTTGTTGGTGCCCCCCCTCATGACCTTCTCCACGGATTCCCTCATTACTATCCTTTAAAGTGCCCCTAAAGTCTCCATAGCCACTCTCTCTCATGCATTTCTTTTGTTTTATAGCACCACTCATACAAGTATATGGTGTGAGAGCACTTTACATCACATACACATTACACAGAGACAATTCATTATAAGTGTAAATCAGTGTATAGAAATGTTACATCAGACAGAGGACTACAAGGTGTAGGAGTCACAAGTCATCCCTACTGGTAGACAGTATAGTTTGAGTGCTTGGTTTGGAGAAGCACAAACTCAGAATTTAAAACCTGACACCATGTTCGGCTTTACTAATAAGAATCGATTTCTACCCAAGTTTTTTTTGCAGCATGAAAGACTGAAGGAAAAATCATAATACTTTAATCTATACCTTGAAATTTTCATGCAGGTCTTTGATGATAGTTAATAATTCATGGTTCTATATTAAAATTTAAACTTTCAAACGGCAAATAACAAAAGGGGCTCTCTGGCAGAAGCAGTAACCCACTGACCTATTTACATTATAAGCACTTTGTGATCTGCATGGTACACGTGCTTTGCAGCAGGCATTTTAAACCCCAGCGCTACTTTATGATGAGTCAAAACTTCCACTAGACAAAACTCTGATCTCTCTGCATCTGGTCCATCAATCACCAGAGTTAACTTGACATTTTTATGGTTGCCTAAAAATTGCTGGAGGTAAGGAACGCGGCAGCAGATGCTTTTAAAACCATATTGTACTTGAAAACACAGCCCCCCCCCCCCCCCAAGTCCGTGCCCGGTGCAGTGGCACCGATTGCACCGCCTTAGAGCCGGCCCTGGTTGCAGGTTGGGGACCCTGTTGGGAGCACAGAATCAAGCAGCCGGCACCTCGTGGTGGCTCCCTCTACGGAGCGAGTCACCCTGACGCGATCCCACTAGCGAGGCGGGATCCGGCCTGAATGTATTGCGGCGGTCCGTCTCCTTCACATTCGGGGTGGTAGGCCCGGTGTAGAACCCCACCGGCAACAGCACTGTCAACCATGGCCATGTGCAGCTGAGCCCCGCTGCAATTCCCCAGTTGCCTCACCACTTCTGGGGGGACGTCTATAGGCAAGTGAGGTGGTCAGCAGGTCGGTATATCACCTCTGTGACTTCTTCTGTTTCAGAGGTGACCTTGGCTAGCCTGGCTTACTCCCAGGCCCAAAGGGCTCTCTGGAAATTGGCTTTGGTACCCCCTTTTGCCTATCTTGAGATCCTGTCCTTGCACTGGCCTTTCATCTCCCAGAGGAACAGGTTGGGCAGGTTTGCCAAGTCTAGCTCAATGGTTTCCTTAGCTTTTAAAAGGGGCAAATCAAAAATAATTCGGAAACATAAAAATTACCAAATTACAGACTTATACACAATTAAAAATCTAAAATAATTTTTCCCTTGACGACAAATTGGGGGATTTTTAATTTCTGGTCTTACTAGTTGAGTGGTTCTGCTAAACACAAGTTCTGGATCCCATCGATGAAACACCAATGTGAGAAAAGTGGATTACTAGTTAGGGTGGTTGTAAGACCTCACCAAGTAATAATGTCACTATTCTATATCAGGTCCAGTTAGGTTTCTTTAAATCAAACTTCAGCTTAGTCCTGGGGAGCTGTGACACAAAGCAGTTAGGCTTCACTCGACAGAAAACAAGTGTAAATCATTTCTCAGTACCAAAACTTTTAATTAGTGAGAGACATGATGCAATAAAACTTCCACTCAATTTAGAAAATCAGTGTATATTTTGTATCTTTAATTAGAAACCACAACTACAAAAATCTGATGAAGGGAATCAGTTACAGTTTTTTAAAGGTTTGCATAAATCACTGCAATTCACTCAAAAAAACTTCTATAGATCATTGCTTTTCACTTCTAGAGGTGGTTTAGGAGCTTCATACTTGAGTCGGAGCCAAAGTTTCAAGCTGACTTCGATGGAGTGCGCTTTGGGTGTAGGGGCTGGGTTGTTGCTGGTCAAACGTATACCTTCTCACTGTAATGTAATGTAAATAGGTACTTATAAAGTGTACGGCTACTCCACAGAGTGTCCCGGCGCTCAAGGACCACGAGACAGGCACCAGCACTATGTCAGAAAGAAAAGCAGACGACTATTGCTCGAAAAGCCAAGTTTATAGCTGTTTCCTGAAAGTAAGCAGATCCTGGACCTGCCTAAGAGACAATGGCAAACTATTCCATAAACGGGAGGCCAGCACTTGAAAAGAATGGCTGCCCAGACGAGAGCTGCAAAACTTGGGGATGGGTTGTCAAAAACTGCAGTGAAGGGCTCTTTGCGGCATATAGTGTTGAATCCTATTCCTAATATAGAAGGCGCCCGTATCATGGAGGGCCCTGAAAGCCAGGACCAGAGCTTTAAACTGAATCCTTTTCCGGACCGGCAACCAGTGCAGGGACTTCAGATGGATGGACATTCGTGCTCTGGGCTCTACCATGAGAATTGCTCTAGCCGCCGCATTCTGGACCACCTGCAGGCGGTTTAATAAGTACTCCGGTAGGCCCAAGTACAAGACATTGACCTAGTCCAGCCTTGATACAATCAGGGCTTGGACTACCATCTTCCTGCACGTAACCGGCAGTAGGGGAAGAAACTTTTTAAACCTTTTTAACAGGCCAAAGCAGGTACCGGCAACTGTTTGGATCTGCGCCTTCATAGATAAATTGGCATCTAACTTGACCCCTAGGTTCTTTACAGTGCTCACTGAGGCTGCACTTAAAACCTTTTCCGGTTCTTTGGGCTAATCAGCGGGGCCCTCTGCAAATTCAGTCCAGCTTTGGGTTTGACATCGATGAACAGGCGAAGTACAGTGGTCCGGTGTCAGCCTTGGGTCTTGACGGTGTTCAACATTAGCTATGAACCAGAGAGTAGCAATAGCGTATGAGTATTACAGTATGTGCCCAAAAATATGTTCTTTTGCTGTAAACTCACAAGCTGCAGTTCTGCTGGAAGAAAGAGTGCACACTCTCACTAGCCAAGGGTCCAAGACCTGGGGAGCACCTCTTGGGAGCTAGGACTCAAACTCAAGGGCTACACTAGCGGATTCCGGGGCAACTGGTAAGGTGGGCACTGTGCAGGGCTTCTTTAGCTTTTTGGTCCCTGAGGTTCAACTGGAGGCTAGCCAACTAGCCCTTGAGTCCACTCACTGGTCCTTGACCCAAGGTGGAGCAGGTCCAGCACTTGGGGTCTCTTGCCACAGGTTCAACAGCAGGAGCAGGCCCTCTCTTTCTGAAGTCCTATCTTGGTTCAGCAAGTGCAGTGTTTCTTGGAGCAGCCTTTCTTTCTGAAGTCCACAGGTTCAGTCCTTCTTAATTTCTTTCAGAGTCCAGTAGTCTTCTGAGACTGAAAGCCATGGGTGCCACTTTTATGCTAATTTGAAGTTTGTGAGTGAGTGAGGACTCCCTAACCGATGGGGTCAAAATTCCCATGAAGCAACCCTGCCCACTCTTACATCATTGCCTGTGAGGTTAGCACTAAACAATCCAACAGTGCATCGTTCTGCTCAAATCCAAGATGTCGGGACCCTTCTTCCCTAGGTCTGAGGTGTGAGTACAGCCCTGAGTTGTGTCCAGCAGAATGAGCAACTCCCCCAGGCCAAACAGTTCACCAATAGGTTTTTCCCATTTGGGGGAGATGCCGCCTGTCCACCTCAACAAAGGATAGGGCAGGCTCGCATTTCACTATGAGAGGTGGCTGCCTCTTTGATGCTGGTCTATTTGTGGACACAGACCTGGCCATCCTGTCAAGAAAATGTCTCATCTCCTCACACCAACAGGCATTTTTTTTTACCCCTTTCCCGTGAGCCATTTACACCTCCTGGAAGGAGGGCAGCAAGCTGTCTTAGGTGACAATTGCTGTATTGAATCAGAAATGGCTATTGGAACTTTGAGGCAAGAAAGTGGTGACTTTGTAAAGTCATCTTTATATTAAAAGTTACCTTAAATACCTCTTCAGCATTACGTCAGATTTAAAGAAACAATTAATTCGATACCTTGAAGTACTATATTTGGTGGTCCCAAATAGAAGTTAGCACTTAACGGTTGCCAAAGTGAGATGGAAAAATATCTGACAATCAGGAAGAAAGAAATCATCTGTCCCTGTATTTGATTAACATTGGAATAATTTATATTCACCATAGACATGACAATTGAATCACCAGGACGTAAATTCCTAACCTTCGGAGTTAGCGCCTAAGACCCTAACCTTTAGGCCCAAAGAGACTCTTTAACATGGAGGGTCAAAATAGAAGTATGACATTCGCCCTGAAAAACAAAAGTAAGTGTGATGCCATACCTAAAGGTACATTGACAACTACATCATTTACAGAATGGCATGGAAGGAGAGGCAGAGAGAATGTTTGTTTTAACTTTAGGACATGGTTTAGTTAAAAAGAAGTGTTTTCAGCCAAAGTAGAAAGGAAAAATATTTAGTGATCAGGATGAAATAAATAATTGTTTCTTGTGTTTGTTCACATGCAAAGGGTTTCAATGTTTATCAGACACCTGACCTTTGAAACACAAGGTCTCAAGCGTTTAACCTTCAGAATGAGAGTCAAAGACCTTAACCATTAGGCGACAAGTGACTCTTTGCTTTTGTGGGTCAAAACATGATCATGACATTTAACTCAAAAACACGAGTCAGTGTTGTACTGTCTTGTAAATGGAAAAAACGCTGGCACTCTTTTGGTTCCTACTGTACTCCATAGGCCTGTGATGTAAGCATTGGAGAGACGAGGTGAAGGCAGGCTTAGAATGTTGAGTTCTGACTCACACAAATAAAGACGTGTACAAACTACTCTCCATGTGAGGCATGGTTCTTGGCGAGTACCTGGGCTGGCAGGATGCTACAACTGGTGAGAAGGTAGGGATACGAAGCCCCTACACTACAAACGCTCTCCCTGAGAGTTTGCCGTGGTCCAGCAAACTGCTAGTACGTGCTATGTGTGCCGCAGTCTAAGTGCAGAATTGACGCTAGCACCGGTGGAGTCTCAGCACAACGCCAGTCTGTATAAAATGCTTAAAGAAAAAGAAAGGGACATTGAAAGTCTACATGTCGGTGGCCAGGAACTGAATGAAATGGCTGTGAAGAAAAGGTACTTCACCAATACACAAATTAATGCCATATGCTATACGGAGTAAGAATGCTAAAGGCGGATGCAACCAGGTTACTAAAGCAGCGCGCAGCCATAGTTCAGTACAAGTCAAACTGAAATTCATGTGCTATGAAACAGAGATTGACTAGGTGTTTGTGAAGAAACATTTAAGCACAAAGCTGACCAAATAGCATAACGTTATCTGCTTTCATGGACTAGTAGTGTACAAGGTTTATCTACTTACCAAAACCATTAACGAATAATCGTATCACAACGTGCTGTGGAGCAGGCCCAGAAGGAGGGTTGTACTTCTGGAGCTGTTCCCCCGAAGAAGTCACCCCACCACCAAAGCTGGCTTATAGGGGCCCAGAACAACTCCACTGACTGCCATCAGTAAAGAGCTTCGATGGAGAGCCAGGGATAGATCTAAGCTCCAAAAGTCGTTAGGGCTGACCCCGAAGCCAGCACATCACATGGCGCTAGAGGAAATCTGTCTGTTCAAGTTCCACAAGAAGTGCCTGAGTGACCACAAGCGTCGACCAATGTATATACAGCTGCTGCATTCTTAAAACAGCCATCTGCATTTGATACAGCCAAGAAACACAATACTGGCAATAGATGGACTGCATGGATAGAGACTTTTGAAGATTTCATAGATGCAATAATTGAAAAAGATAATAAAAAGATTATAAAGTGTCTGAAGAACATGGCTGGTGAAGGAGTGAAAGAAGCCATGAAAAAGATACCACAAGAAGGGAAAGTGACATACGATCAAATCAAAACAGCCTTGAATGTCACATTTAATCCAGTGCCAAATGTGGATTATGGATTAGGAAAGATACATATTCAGTCAAGAACGCCAGAGACCAGGTGATACCATCGATGAGTTTTTCGAGCGACTGGATGTTCTGGTGAAACACTGTAAATTCAATTAATTTAATGATGAGAAAGCTACCCTCCTCAGAGTAGGCGATGGATGTCTGTCAGATTCTTTCGACGACGAATGCTGAAAGGAGCTTTAAGTTTAGAACAAGTCCTCAAGGCTGCCCGTGCTGATTATTAAGCGACTGACATGAAGGCCGAAGGCGCCCAAAATGCGTCAGTCATGAGAATGAAAAGTAAGCCAAAGTACAAGGCCGAGGAACACAAGGCGATGTGTCTCCACAAAAAAAGAAAACTTATTACAGATGTGGACTGTCGTTTCCACATGAAGGAAAATGTCCCGCAATTGGACAGATAGGCATCGGCTATGGTAAAGCGTACAATTTCTTGACGACTTGCAAGGCGAACAGAAAAGGATGTGCGTCAGAGCATGAAGTGAAAATGGCCGACCCAACACTACCTCAGCGACATTCGACGCACTCCCACAAGGCCAATCGGTCAAACCAACTGAGGCAAATTGACACCAAATGAAGTCGATCGTCATCTAAATCATCAACAAAGAATTCCTCAGTATCAGTTTCCAGTGAAAGTGACAATGATAATTGTGCAATGTCGATGTTTACTTCAAAAAGGCAAATGAACAAGAGAAAAATTCCCGCTTGACCTGTATTTCTTCTGTTACGTCTGAATAGTACTGTGTTCTGACCTTGAAGACACTACACAATATACATACTTTGTAGGAATGGTTTTCTATTAAAAGTTATTTTATTTTGTCATTTTTCTGGTCTACTTAGTACCATCAATAAATGTATTATTCTCATATATCTATTGATTTTACAATATTTGACACTTTATTTAGTTAACATCTGAAAAATAGCATTTTCCTTAACAAAATCTGAACATGAGACATACTACACAAAGTTACAAAAATTATACTATAATCCCCCATCCACTCATACATACTGCAAACATACCTATCATACCATCCTTGCATACCATATCCCAACACTGACACAGATACACAGAGCAAATAAAACAACGGGGAAGGTGTTTCTCTTTCAGCCATAGTGGTCTGGGGGCTGAGACCACTTCTAAAAAGGCATGCAAATGTGGGACTAGTCTAATGTGAAGCAAAATCCAAAGTGAAGAAAAATCAACATGAAAAAGCACCACAAATATTCAAACATTGTCCGAAGATCACTCTAAAGATAAACAGGTGCTCAGTACCATTCATAATTGATAGTGGTGCGTCGATAAATATCATGCCTGAGGAGAAGTGTCAAGAATTATCTCCGTTACCACAACTTATGAACTTAAAGACTAAAGTATACACATGGGCTGCCTCAACGCTCTTAGAGTCAAAATTCATTTGTAGCCATGATGAAACATAAGAAAACTGTGGTAAAAGTGCCTATTTAAATACTTTAAATACACCTTCAAGTGCTTGTTTGCTGAGTTTCAACATTGCTGCTAATATGGGACTGATATCAGTTAACTACAATATGAAAGCTCATCATGAAATTGTAAGTCAATTTCCCTCATTATTTCATGTTAGGAAAACTCAAAATAATGAAAGTGAAGTTACACATAAATGAGGATGTTCGTACTTTTGCTCAAAGACACAGACGAGTTGTGTTTCACTTGCAAGAAGCTGTTGAAAAGGAACTTCATTTGTTGCTTAAACATGACATCATTGAACGCTCCACTGGTCCGACACCATGCGTGTCCCCCATTGTATTCGTGCCTAAAAGAGACTGTGAAGAAGCTGTACGCATATGCATTGAAATGTGTCAGGCCAACAAGGTAACTGAGTGAGAGAGACATCCTGGCCCTCACATTGCTGATATGATAACTCAGTTGAATGGTGCGAAGTTCTTCTCTCGTTTCGACCTAAATAAAGGATATCATCAATTGGAGCTTGAAGAAAAATCCATGTGCATTACAACCTTTGCTGAGCATATTGGTTTGTTTTGCTACAAGCGATTGAGTTTTGGTATATCCTCTGCTGCCAAACGTTTCCAAGACATCATTCGACGTAGCATACAGCTTGTATTAAATGCATTTAACTATAGTGATGACATATTGGTTTTCAGAGCTATACAGAAAGAGCATGGCAAAACTCTCATGCAAGTATGTTGTTTGCTGAATGATGCAGGTTCAACTCTGAATGCGGACAAATGTGATTTCCACAAGAAAAGCTTAAAATTCTTTGGCCATGTCTTTTTTGCTGGGGGTATGAAACCTGATCCAGCTAAAGTACAAGTCTTGTCTACTGCAAATCCCCCACAAGACATTTCTATTTTACAATCATTCTTGGAATGGCCAGTTACTGTTGTAGATACATAGAAGACTTTGCTACAGACAGTGCACTGTTACGAGAACTAACGAAAAAGAATGTGTCTTTTCATAGGTCAGGAGAATGTGAGAAGAGCTTTCAAAAGATCAGACAAGCTACTGAGAGTGCCACTGAATTGGCGTACTTTGATTCCAAACTTCACACAGAAGTTGTAGTTTACGGTAGCAGTGTCAGGTTAGGCACAATCATTGCACAGCACAATGGACAGATAAATGGCGAGAGACATATCGTGGCATACGCGAGTAAAAGCTTGTCACAAACGGAACGTGCTTACTCGCAACCTGAAAAAGAAAGTTTGGCAGTGGTCTGGGTTTGTGAATATTTCCATGTGTTTTTGTATGGAAAGCCCTTCACAGAAGTGATGGACCATCAAAGACTGTTGACGATATTTGGCAATCCCAAAGCCAAAATGTCTCCTAGAATTCAATGTTGGGGGTTGAGGTTACAAGAATACAACTATTCGATTCTTCATTGTCCAGGGAAAGATCACAATTCTGCTGATTATTTTTCAAGAGTACCATTACAATGCCCTGGTAACCCATCTAAGGCAGCCGAGGCTTACATCAATTTTATCATGAAATTGAGCACACCAGCTGCCTTGTTTTTAAAACAAATTGTCAAAGCCACGAGCCAAGATAGTGACATGTTTAAGTTAAAAGACATTATTGCTCATAATTGTGGAACCAGCACTCTAAACCTGTCACTAATGCCAGTGTGTATGTGAAGTTCAAAAATGTAAGAGATGAACTTTCAGTGACTCAAGAAGGCCTCATTCTGCGAGGTACACTGATTGTTATTCCAGAGAGTCTCCAACAACAAGTAATCGACGTTGCCCATGAGGGACATTGAGGAATAGTTGCCACTAAGAGAGCTCTCCATGATCGAGTCTGGTTTCCGTATCTCACCGAAAAGGTCGAAAACGAGTCAAAGACTTGTCACATATTCAACTGTCTTTCATTTCAAGTTATTCAGCACCCTGTGAACATGTCAGATTTGCCACATCATGCTTGGGAGAAAATTGCTATTTTTTCGGTCCTCTTGAGAATGTTCATCATCTTCTAGTTATCGTTGATGAATACTCCTGTTTTCCATTGGTAGAAGACCTTTCATCCACTACACATGAAAAGGCTATTCAAAAGCTAGATAGCATCTTTGCGACATGGTGCGTACCTACAATCTTAAAATCTGACAACAGCCCACCTTTTAATAGTTGAGAATTCAAAGACTTTCTAAATCACCTCAATATAAAGCATCAAAAAACACTGCTCATTGGCCCCAGGCCAATGGTCGGTTAGAACGGTTAATGAGCACTCTGAAGAAAGCTGTTCAGGGTGCTGCACTGGAGAAGCTCGAACTCAAAGTTGTTTTGAACACTACTCTTCGAGCTTACCATTCGACCCCTCAACAACAGGGGAAAACCCTGCAACTCTTATATTTGGAAGAACCGTGACAACCAAGCTGCCTCAATGGACCAACCTCAGATCCAAGAATGAGGAAGATATTCATACTGCAGACTTTGGTTGCAAACAGAAGATGAAAATATATGCTGACAGACAACGTCATGTAAAAGATGTCACCTTTACAAGAGGAGATCGAGTGCTTGTCAGACAACACAGAAAAAGAAAAGTCTGATGCTTCTTTTGAGGCTGAACCCTTTACCATCACTAACACCAAAGGATACATGGTGATGACCCAGCGTCCTGGGAAGTCCCTTATGAGAGATTCCTTAAATTTTCGACATGTGGCACATCACCCACCAAACATCGCTGTCAATGTAGAGACTGGGTCCCGACAGATGGTTGATGACTCTGTGTTCACTGATAATTCCACCTCACCCGACTCTTAATTGAAGAATTGTAACTGCCTGTACTTCTATGATTATCTGTGTTTTTTTATGTATTTATTATGTGCATTTATTTATTTTTTTACTTATTTATCTATTTTGAAAAATGTATAACTTAATTTAACAAAGCAGGAGATGTGGGCCAGATGTATGAACACATTTTCCCATAGACACAGAATGGGTAAAACTGTTTGATACATCTGTCCCTACGAGTGTCTTGTAAATAAAGGAATGCTGGAACTCTTTTGGTTCCCACTGTACACCATAGGCCTGTGATATGAGCGGTGGAGAGATGAGTTGAAGGAAGACTTAGAATGTTGCGTTCGGACTTACATGCAGCGTAATGAAGACATGTACAAACTACTGTCCGTGTGTGGCGCGGTTATTGGCGCGTACCTGGGCTGGCAGGATGCAACAAGTATGGTGCCAAAGGTGAGTGTACTTTGACAGATGCCATTTACAGAGTGATATAGAAAGTAAGGCGGAGGGAGAGAGAAATTTTGTTTTAGCTGTGGGGCAAGATTTCTTCAAAAAGAGGTATTTTCTGCAAAAGTGAGAAGGAAACATATTTGACAGTCAGTAAGAAATCATTCATTTTTACCTGCATTTGACTAACATTGGAACTCTTTGAATTTGACTAGACATTTGACTTATAAAACATCAGGACTTAAAAGCTGAACCTTCTGAGTAAGAGACTAGGGGGTAGATTTTCAAACATTTTGCGCTGGGTTAGCGTCACAAAAGTGACGCTAACAAGCAAAAGATGTTTTTTTTTACCAATTTACTTACCAGTACCGTACAAGTAGCGCAAAGCCTTGCGTTACTTAGCACCAAGAGGGAGTTACATGGGTGGTACATGGGCATTCCCATGCAACCACCCATGCTTTTGGGTGTAAAACCCTATCTACGAACAACTATAGACAGGGTTTAGTGCCAAAGTTAACGCCATCTGAAAGGAAGCGTAAAGAGGAGGAATTGTTTTATTTCTCCTTTCTTTTCCTACCTCGCATGTGTGCTGCACTGTGCAGCACACATACAAAGTGGGGAAAATGAACTTGTCTAGGCAAAGTATTTTGTACAGGAAGGGTACCCTTCCTGTACAAAACCTATGCTAGACTCAGGCACGCACCTTAGCGCTATGGCGCTAAGGTGTGTGCCTGACACACCGCAGCTCAAATCAACACTGGCGCTAGGGAGAGGGGGAGGAGAGAGCCATATCTCTGTAGATATGGTGCTCTCCTGCTCCCTCCCTGTAATGCAATGCAGCGCAGCATTTTTGGCTGCAGCGTTGCATGACAGTTTTGAAAATCTGCCCCTTAGACCTTAACCATTAGGCCACAAATGACTCTTTGCTATAGTGAGTCAAAACATAAATATAACATTTGATACAAAAACACAAGTCAGTGCTATAGGTGAGTGTACATTGACAGCTACCTCATTTACAGAATAGTATGAAAGGCGAGGTAGAGGGGAAGAGAAAGTTTGTTTAAGCTTTGGGACATGATTTACTGAAAAAGAGGCATTTTGAAGCAAATTGAAAAGGAAAATATGTAACAGTCAGGAAGAAAGAAATCATCCTTCCCAGTATATGATAAACATTTCAACCCTCTGTATTTCACAAGACACATGGCCTTTGAAACACCAGCACTCAAACTCTTAACCCCCTAAAGCATGAAATGGCCTCCCACTCCACATCAGAACCTCCTCCTCTCTTCTTGAATTCCGAAAGAACCTGAAGACCTGTTTTTTTTAATAATCAACATTCCATAGGCAGGGCTAGGCAGAACACCTGCTCAGTGCCAGGTCATCCTCGCTGGTGATAGTACGTTTTAAAAATACACGCAACATAACAAAATATAATATAACATGAGTCTAAGACCTTAACCATTAGGCCAAAAGTGACTCTCTACCATGAAGGGTTAAAACATAACTATGACAGTTGACCCAAAAACACAAGTAAATCAACGTGATTACCAACTAGCGTCAACAGAAACATACCGCTACATACAGGTCCGTAATGCTTTGAGGGCGGCTTTGCCAAAGGGAACAATGCTCCCGGAGACTTCACCCCTAGAGGACAGGTTGCTTGATGAGTAGATGCCGCGCAAAGCCACATCGCTAACATACAAGAAACTGCTTAACAACACACTGGACGCACCAGCACTGCTGAAGGAGCGATGGGTTGTAGGCCTGGGTGACCTGGAGGATGAAGACTGGGCAGAGGCCCTGGCTTCCCCTAGGGAAGTGGCCATACAGTCAGGTTTTCGAATAGTCCAATTGAAGATCCTCCACCGATCCTACTAGGCTCAGACCACTCTGGTTAAAATGGGCAGGGCACTCACTGCCCAGTGCCAAAAAGGATGTGGCCGTGCCGGTACCTTTTTTTCATATGATTTGGGACTGCCCAATACTACAGGGCTTCAGGGTAGCCGGTCTTACCGAGGTGTGTGGGGAAACCCTTACAGCCTTGGCAAAATGGTGTCTCTTGAATGTCTGGGAATAAACAGACTTGCTCATTTTGAAGCGGATATGGATTACCCTTGGGTTGGCGTGGCGAAAATAAATGTGGCTAGTTTGTGGGGTGCGGATCCTGTACCGCAATTGGGGGAGTGGAAATGTGACATGGATTGGTGCATGCAAGCTGAGAAAGTAGTGTATGAAGGCTGAGGTTGCCCCCAAAAATAGGCAAAAAATTGGGGACACTAGAATGAATACAGAGGCAACATCCGTGAAGGCCCAGCTCCCAATACCCTAGAGGATCGGTAGTCCAAGGCATTTTCATTGGGCCATGCTACGGGTGATGTGGAGGGATGAGGGGTGGCGGGAGTTGGGGTGGCCGAAAGTGTCTATGGTAAGATAAGGCATTTTACAGTGCTCAGTTATGTTTTTTTTTTTTTTTTTTTTTTTTATATTTTTATTATTGTTGGTGCACCACCTAAAAAAAAAAAAAATCCAATACATTTGGTTTATGTCGTACATACATTATGCCTGATACTTATTGGATATCATAAGTGCCATCAAAACATGCAGACAATAGAGTACATTAATGTATAAATATATATATATATATTACACTTTTTTTTTTTTTCCCCCCTTTCCCTCCCCTAAACTCCCATCCACCGCCCCGCTCCCACTTGGGGTTGGTCATCAACTAATATTTTACCAGTTAATGTAGTTTATATACAAATTACATATTCATCTATTCATTCCTGCTCAACCAGCTAGCCACAGGAGCCCAGATTTCTTGGCCTTTGGAGTGTGAACGTATTCCCCTTTTTGCGTAAACAGCCTTTTCCAAGTTATAATTTGCTAGAAATCGTGCAAGCCATTGCTGAAACCCTGGTGGGTTTGGGTCCAGCCAGGCTGATGCTAAACATAGACGCATGATAGCCATGCCTATAAAAAGTAATTTTTCACCAGGTTTTCCCTGTAACCCCTGATCTACCCCCAATCCAATTAACGTCGGGGTAAGAGAGCAGGGTATCCCTAAGGCTTCAATAAAGAAGCTGGTGATATCTCGTTTTAGGCTGTCCAACGCGCCACAGGTTGCAAAGAGATGGCTAAGATCAGCTTGGTGTAAAGCACATCGTGGACAACAGGTCCCTTTCCCCACTGCCCATTTAGAGATTTTCTTTGGGGTGTAATATAGCGAGAAGCAAGATTTATAGTATTGCGCCTGTAATCGTGCTGGTATTAAAACATTCTGCGCTAGCTTTAAGGAATGAAAAAACATTTTCGGAGGTGCCAGCTTCCACATTCCATTTTAAAGCATGGCTTGCCATGTCGTCTTGCATTGCTGTGTTAAAGAGATTATAGACCATCCCTATTGTCAAATCTCTATTCCTTATAAGCTTATCTATGGTCTCGCTATTAGAAAACCCTATCGGGCTACCCCCTTTTTTGATCAGAAAATCCCGTACCTGTAAAAATTTATAGAAGTCTCTTCTATCTAACCCATACCTTTCTCTAAGATTCTCAAATGAAGCTATCCCTGATATAGAGTACAAGTCACCTAATTTAGTCAGGCCGGCTTCCCTCCATCTTTTATAATAGAACCTTTAAAAATTGTCGGAAGAATTGGATTATTATATAATGGTGTATAAAAATTCAGGCGTCCCCAACCAATAAGCTTCTGTACAGCCTTCATAACCCTATATCCCACTTGCAATGTCTTGAACCGAACTTTCTTATAATGATTATCGTTCAGATGTCGCCAAGCCCATCCCCAAACTTCTGCCCCCATAGCTAATTCAAGTGGTGTCGGTGTCTCTCTCGCCTTTTCTTCATTTGGTTTATCCTGAATAAGGGCTAGGTTATACAATATTGTGGTGGTCCAATAATATAGCCTAATATTTGGCAAGGCGAGTCCGCCCCTCTCCTTGGGTAATGTAAGAAATTTAAATGCTCTTCTAGGCTTCGCATACCCCCAGATAAACCTTGAAAACAAGTCGTCAATCTTTTTTAAGTACTCATTGTTAAATTCTAAGGGGATTGCGCGCAAAAGATACAAAAATTTAGGAAAAACAGCATTTTGATAATATTGCATCTACCAATAATGGATAAGTGTAGGTTATGTAATCTGATTAGTTCGGGCTTGATTTTTAACACTAATGGTTCAATATTTTCCTTAACAATGTAGTCTATATTTGCTGTAATGTCTATGCCCAAATATGTAGCTTTCTGTACTATCCGCTCATCTATATAGGTTAAATTTTCGTTACAGATAATTTGGGTTTTGCTACGATTAAGTGAATACCCAGAGATTTTGCCAAACTTTGCTGCTTCTACCTCAATTTCCCGTAGGGACCATTTCAAGACAGGGAGTCACTAAGGCAATGTCATCTGCATACGCCAAAACTTTAGTTTCCCATCCATGAGTTATAATGGGTCTGATAATATTATTTCTTTCCAGTTGGCGCAAAAAGGATCGATATATATTGCAAACAATAGCGGCGAGCTTGGGCATCCCTGCCTTGTCCCTCTCGTTACCTGAAAGGAATCTGTAAGCTCGCTATTGACTAAAACCCTTGCAGTGGGTTTATGATAAAGCATTTTAAGAGCTTGAAGTAATCCACTGCCGATTCCTACCCTTGACAGGGTCTCCCATAGAAAAGTCCAGGAAACCCTGTCAAAGGCTTTCTCTGCGTCCAAAAGTATTAACGCTATTGGCTCTTTTGAGATATTTTTTATATCAAGGAGTGTAATGACCCGTCTTATATGATCCGTCGTCCCTCGACCAGGTATAAACCCATGTTGTTGGTTAGAGATAACCATATGGATTACTGAGGCAATTCTTGTTGCGAGGATTTTTGAGTAGATCTTGCTATCGGCATTAATTAAGGTAATGGGGCGATATGAGCCGGGGTCTGTCGGGTTTTTATTTTTTTAAGAAAAATTATAATTTTCGCCTGCGACCAAGAATCTGGGGGTGTGCCCCCCTGTAAAAACATGCGTAACCAACAACTCCATACATTCTTTCAGTTGTTCCGAGAATTTTTGATAAAATTCAAGAGGGATACCATCCATGCCAGTGGCCTTGCCACTTGGAAGACTATTAATGCATAACAGCGTCTCTAGCCATTGAGGTGGTTCTTCTAATTGTTGCTGTTCCTCCTCTGGGAGTTGCTCTGTGGGAATCTGATTGAGATATGTAGCGATATCCGCCATATTTTGTGTTGCATCCTCGTTATATAGTTTTTGATAATAGGAAAAAAATGTTTTACGGATGCCTACAGACTCTGAGATTAACCCTTGCTCAGGATCCCTGATTTCTGTAATAAAATTCCGGGTTGCCCTTTGTCTGGCTCTTATTGCGAGATGGTGGCCCACTTGTTCACTGCACTCATAGGCTTCCTCTCGCCATACTGTTAATTTATCTGCGGTTTTTTTTTGCTATAGTTTCCATTGCAGCTGATTTTGCAACTGCAACCTTTGCCTGTGCTTCCTCATGATTCCCCCTATTTTGCACTATTGTGATCAATTCTTCTTCTGCAGTGGCTAATCTCACTAGTTGATCATTCAATGTTTTTTGTCTTTTTTATTCCGCTGTATTGAGTACCTAAGTGTTTCCCCCTCACACCTGCTTTAAGCGTGTCCCACACAACCTCAATTCCTGCACTTCCTACATTTTCTCTAACAAACTGAGGTATCCACCCTCGCATGTAAGCACAATATTCTTCATCTAACAATAATGCCCTTTCAAAAGTCCAGATAGGAATCGTCCTCTCCCTGTGTCCGCCCACTTGACTTCCACTATTAATGGGTTATGATCTGCTAAAATCCGAGGATTTTTTTCCATTTTGCAATTGTGTAAAAGTGAGTGTGATGCTAGTATATAATCTATTCTGACATGTTTATTATGCGGGTAAGAATAATAGGTAAAGCCAGATTTGGTGGGATCCTGCCAGTTCCAAAGATCTGTAAGTGCGTGTTCTTGGCATAGTGCCTTCAGAGCACTAAATACCTTTGGCTTGCGTCCCTTATATACCCAGCCTGTATCTTGTTTAAATTTTTTATCTGCTGGCAAGTTTATATTAAAATCTCCACAAAGTATGAGTGGCAATGGCCAGGTAGCTAATTCGTTGCTAACTTGATAAATTACCGTTGGGTCATCTACATTGCTCCCATATATGGAGCAAATAGTCATTGGGTTTCCATTATTCCAGCTACATTCAGTGATTACCCACCTCCCCTGCTGATCTGCCGACACCCGACTAAATTGTAAAGAGTGGTTGGAGGTCAGTATTGCTACTCCACGCGTGCGGGAATTCTGTTTTGTAGCCCCCACCAGCACATATCCAAGTGTTCCCAATAAATGTCTCTGTGTGTTTTCAATATGTGTCTCTTGTAAACATATTACATCTGCTTTTAATAGTCGTAATCCAATTGCGGTGTTCCTTCTCTTTTAGGGTCATTAAGGCCACAAATATTTACCGAGGCAATACGTAATTCACTCATTGTATATAACGAAAATTTTATGCTTTAACTGGAATCGTGCTGCATCTATTCTTCCCCATGTCTGTGACCAACCTCCCCCTTACCCTCCCCACCCTCAACCCCCACCCTTGCCCACCCCCCACCCACCACCTACACCTGAGGTTACCTGGCTTTGCCAAAGCCAGGGAGATGACATCTGAGGGATCAGAGCCCCGCATCCCCGCCGCCCTCCCCCCTTTCATGTGAACAAAATTAATGCAGCATTGCCAAGGATAAAGGTTAAGCCCTCCTTACTACTTTAGTAATATTTAAATAATATTTACTAAGTTGCGATCGAAGTCGTAGACTATACCCTTTCCAGTCCCTGTTCCCTACTCCCGGCTCCCCGTTTCGCTGTGAGTTCCTCTAAATATGCTTTTGCTTGAATCTCTGAGTTGAAACTACGTGTGGTCCCTTTATGCACAATTTTTAGTCTGGCCGGGTTCTGCAGATACACATCTGCTCCGAGTTCTTGAAAGGGAGCAAAGAGCTGTCTGAGTCTCCATCTTCGTTCGACTGTGGCATGTGCAAAGTCGGGTCTAGTGAAAAAAGTGATTCCCCCAAAGTTTCTTCTTGTCGTAGGCCTTGCCAGATCAAACAAAGCTTGTCGTAGAAGAAAGTTCCCAAAGAATAACAGCATTGCACGAGGATATTGAGGCGGAGCTAAAGAGCGTTTAGGAGGAGTTAGCGGGAACCTATGTGCCCGCTGTATTTCCTTATCCCAATCCCAGGATTGTAGCTCTGGAAAAGCTCCCTTCAAAAGTGTGACCATATATCCCCTAGGATCATCCTTCTCAACACCTTCCGGGATCCCTAAAAAGCGGAGATTATTACGCCGTTGTCTATTTTCCTGCGCTTCCATCTTCCACATGAAATCTTTAACTGTACTTTCCTGCTCATCTACTTGGGTTTTTAGCACAGCTACATCTTTCTCAAGATTCTCTGTCCGTACTTCCACGGAAGCCATCCGATCGGCAATATCTACACATGTCTTGCCTACCTTCCTAACAGCCCCTTGTAATTTTTTGGCAGCCAAACGTGATCTCCTGTTATCTGCTTTAACTTCTTCCTGGAAGCTTTTAATAGAATGTAGCACCGTTGAAAGAGCAGACTCGCACTTTACCTTTTCCTCCTCCTCTTTATTGGTGCAGTTACTACTGATAATTGTTTGGTTGCTGCTTGAGGCATCCATTATATCTGTAGTAATTGCAAATTGTGTGTCCGTGTAGTCCCATCTCAGATCTGCGATGCTACCTTTATCAGAGATCTCTTGTCTTTTTTGGCGGCTCCCACTTTTTTTCCGTAATTTCTTTTGTCCATTCCTACTCTTCTGTGGGTCTGTGTTTGTACTACTATGCCAGTTTGCCTCGTCCTCTTCGCTTGATAGGGAAATGCTTATATCAGAGATTTCTGACTCATCAGTTAATGAGTAAAATTTTTCAAGATTGTCAGGTGTTTTAGGTAGCTGTATTGCTTCTTGTATTACTTCTACAGTTTCTTTACCATCATTACCTGACTTGCTGCTCTTCCCTTCTTTGTCCTGGTTGTAGCCCCCATCTGTATATTGATATTGCAATAATGGGGTGGAATGCGCCTCCATTATTGTTTTATTAGCCTGGGTTGTGGGATAGGGTGTACTTGGATGCACCAGATCTATGGGCGTTTTTAAGTCCTTCTGTTTGCTCTGTAGGCTATCGCTCTTCTCCCCCATCTGTGCTGACTGTAGATTCTGTCACAGTCTTGGATCCTGGTACACAAAAGCTGCTAGTGATTAGAGGCTGTGAGTAATCCGGCTCTTTGTTAGTCTTTGCAAATGTTCTCTTGGGATTTTCTATGCTCTCAGTGCAGTTTTCGCCCTCATTTCTCCCTTTACTTTCTCCCTTCTCTCCCTTCTCTCCCTTGTCACTGCTTTTATTTTTAATACCTCGTGTATCCATCTTTTTCTGCCTGGTGTCTGTAATTAATGTACTAGTTTGTAGCGGTACACTCGCTAAGGCGCCACATATTTGCGCAGTTTTCCCCTTCAGAGTCTTGGTACCCTTTCCAGCCATTCTTACTTGATTTCGAAGCTGTCGGCTCTGTCGGGTCTTTCCGCTGCAACAAAGTATCTTCCAACAATATTCACTTCCCGCGTAGACACTGCGTGTTCCCGGTAAGATTTTCCTTCTGTCAGCCGTCCCGCTGTAATTCGCCGATGTGTTCCTTCCAGGCAGCACTAGTAATGGGTCACGCAGGGCAAGGGAGATCTAGGAAGGTCGATCCGTATACAGAGCCCCAGGGCTGCAGAGAGGTGAGAGTGCATTCCCGGAATCAAGCATGCAGAGTAGATATAACTTAATATATCCAGACATTCCGGGTGCTTCTTTTCATGATTTTCCTTGCCTTCTATTCCGTAGGTGAATTACGAGGCTTAACCTATGTAAGGAGTAGCTCAGATGCGTTTAGGCATAGAACTCGGGGTCCGGCGGCGGAGCTCCGCGGCGAGATGTCACTCAGTCGCCATCTTGCCTCCGAGTATGCTCAGTTATGTTTTATATGTATTTTTATTGCTAATAAAAAGATATGTAAAAAAAAAAAAAACACATAAATGTGGTGCCATAGGTGAGTGTACACTGACAGCTACATCATTTACAGAATGGCATGGAAGGCGAGGGGGAGAGAATTTTTGTTCTAGCTTTTGAGCATGATTGACTTAAACATAACGTGTATTTGTAAAGCGCACGTTCACCCAAGGGTATCTTGGTGCAGAATAACAGATGTTTATTGTTACTAACCTCAATAGCACTCATTTTATTGACCTCAGAAGGATGAAAGGCTGAGTGGACCCGCCAGGCTTTGAACCTGTGACCATGAGTTCGAACACAGGCCCCCTACAGTAGGCGCATTAGTCCACTAGGCCACCAAACCTGGCTTAAAAAAAGAATAAAAAATATTTGACTATTAAAATGAAAGCCATAATCTTTCCTTCTATGTGATAAACATTGGCACTTTTGTTTTTGACCAGACACATGAACTGCAAAACTCCAGGAATTAAACCTTTAACCTTCAGAATTAGATACTTAGATCTTAACCATTAGGCCAAAAGAGACTCTTTACTATGATGGGTTATAACATAACATTCAATCCAATAACGCAAGTCAATCTAGTGCCATAGGTGAATGTACAGTGGCAGCTTCATCCTTTAGAAAATGGGATGGAGGAACAGGGAGCGAGATTTTCTTTATTTTTTTTTTTAGTTTTGTGGCATTTACAGACAAAGAGAAAAAGTAAGGGAAAAAAACATCTTTTTTGACATATGTTGAATATTGGAGCACTTGGTAATTAGACACAATCATTAAAAAAAATGGTACTCAAACCATTAACCTTCAGAGTGAGAGTGTAAGACCTTACCCATTCTGTTACTATAGTAGCTGTCAATGTACTCTCACCTATGGTACCTCACTGACCATATAAGGCAAGCACCCCGTCCGGTCTTTTGCCTCAGTGCCAGGATACTCTTTGACGCTATATAAAACCATTCATTCATTCATAAGGCCACAAGTGACTTTATCATAGTGGATCAAAAGTTAATTATGACATTCGACCAAAGAACACAAGTCAATGTGCTGCTATAGGTGAATGTACACTGACAGTTACATCATTGGCAGAAATGGGGAGAGAGGTAGAGAAAGAGTGCGAGGGAAGTCTTTTTAAGCTTTTGGGTATGACAGACTTAAAAAGAGGTATTTTTAGACAAAGTGAGAAGAAGAAATATTTAGTAATCATTAAATAAATTCTCTTTCTATATATTTATTGTTCATTGGAATAGACAGATGACCATTTGAAGCACCAGGACTCAATACTTCCAGAATGAGTCTGAGACCTTAACCATTGGGCCACAAGTGACTCTTTATCTTCTTGGCATGATTTACTTAAAAAGAGTCATTTTTAGCCAAAGTGAAAAGGAAAATATTTGACAAACAAGAAGAACTACATCATATTTCCCTGTATTCAATAAACATTTAAACTCTTTGTATTAGAGCAGACACATGGCCTTTGAAACTCTGGGACTCAAACCCTTTAACGACAGAGTGAAAATCTAAGACCTTAACCATTAGGCCACAAGTGACTCTTTACCATGGTGGGTCCAAACAGAACTAGGACTTTCCACTCAAAAACACAAGTCGATGTGGTGCCATAGGTGAGTGAACATTGACAGCTATGTCATTTACATATTAGTATGGAAGGTGAGGGAGAGAGAATTTTTGTTTAAGTTATGGAGCATAATTTACTTAAAAAGAGCCATTTTCAGGCAAAGTGAAAAAAAATATTTGACTATCAGGAAGAGAGAAATAATTTTCCTTATATTTGATAAAAATTGTACCCGTTCGCATTTGACCATACACTTGACCCTTGAAACACCAGGATTCAAACCCTTAACCTTCAGAATAAGAGTCTAAAACCTTAACTATTAGGTCACAGGTGCTTCTTTACCATATTGGTTCAAAACATAACTATGACATTTGTCCCAAACACACAAGTCAGTGTGGTCCCATAGCTAAGTGTACATTGACAGCTACTACATTAACCGTATGGCATGAAAGGCGAGCGAGAGAGAATTTTTGTTTTAGCTTTGGGGCCCGATTTACATAAAAAGAGGCATTTTTAGCTAAAGTGAAATGAAAAATGTTTGACAATCAGCACAGAAGAAATAATATTTCCTGGTATTTGACGAACATTGTTATTCTTTGTAATTGACCAGACATAACTTTTGAAACACCAAAATGTAAGCTGTTCAGCTTCAGAGTGACAGTCTAAGACATTAATCATTAGGCAGAAAGAGACTCTTTACCATGGAGGGTCAAAACATAACTACTACATTTGACCCAAAACCACAAGTCAAGTCAAAACAAGCTTTATTCGGCCAACGAGCATAACAGCAAAACATCCAAAGTTTTAAACATGCAATTAAGAGTCTTCATAAAATACAAATCAGCAAATAGAAAAAGTATCTTACACCAATTTAATGAAAAAAAATCTAAATGCAGTTATAAAAACAGGGAGTACAGTAATTTAGTTTGTGTATCTATTCATGATTTTATCAAATTTAATACAGAGTGACAAATATCTCGGGAGGTCAAAGATTTCATATATATTAGCCCAACTTTGTGAGTTTTTAATTTGGATTTGTGGGGGGCTGGGAATAAAAAAGTATGTCTTGGTTCTGAGTACAATATACAAACTAAAATAAAGTGACTTGTGCTCTGATTAGAGGTGCCATCACAGCAACAAGGTGGTAGATCCCTGCTCCAAGCCCACGCTATAGGAAAGGCGAATTTAAAGTGCACCGTTTCCAAACAGAGACTTGTCAGCCAATATCGGTGAGTTGGATTCTCTACCCAGAATAGGTAAGGCTCTGCTATTTGTTGTAGAGACAGCAACATACCTGGAAACAGATACTTTAGCCTGGGCAAGATCTAGGCGAGCATTTGTGCAGTGAGCCACATAACACTTTTTTTATAAGCTATTTATGGTCATGCCTGATACAAGATGGATTATCATCCAGTTCTGGTAAATCCAATAAGTATAAAGCATTTTTAATGTCCAACAACCAGGGAATCTGTTTCACTTTGTATAATGACTGACAATCAATGACAAAAAATCTAGTGGCAACAATTTCAGGTGTAAATCAAAGTTTAGCCCAGAGCAATAAAGGGGCCAGGCCGATAAGATCTTCCATAAAAGTAAATCCCAATTCTTCATGACAGATTAAATTCGATGTACTGGCTGGAACTGAAAACAGTCTTCAAATACAGCCGTTTTCTGCTTTTTGCAGGAGACCGACATTGCCATAGCCCCACAATCCAGCACCGTATGTGACAACTGAGAAAAATTTGTTCTTAAACAGAACCAGCAGATCATTGAGTGGTTTATGTTTTAACTTTCAGGCAAATCTAAAAATAGCTTCTGAGTTTCTATTGAAAGATTGAAGTCTTGCCGTCAGAAGGGACGACCAACTCAATGTATTATTAAAAGGGATTCCCTAGTAATTAAAAATGTTATCTTTCCCGAAGGTATGGTTTCCCAACCTAAAAGTTTTGTCCTAGTGTTTGGTCGCCTACATGTCATGACAAAGGACTTGGAGAAATTTACTTGGAGATCCACAAGTCAATGTTGTGCCCTAGGTAAGTGTACATTGACAGCTACATCATTTACTCTGGACCACCAAGCGCAACTGCCACCAACTTGAGAAACAATGGCGCGCCACTAAGAACCCCACAGATAGAGCAGCTCACAAAACAGCCCTCAGCAACTGTCACAATGTACCTTCTCAGAGGCAGAGTGGCAGTCGATCTCGCTACTAGGCCATAAGGCTTTTAGAGCAGCAAATTTTAAGAGGCTCGCTGGATGGCATACTACACTACTAGGGCTCTTCACTGAATGTATCCAGCCTTGGAGGATGGCTGCTTTCACTGCCAGCAATGGGATGGACGGCTGGATACATATTTTTTTTACCTGCCAAATGGCTGCTTAGTTTTGGGAAAAGGTGTTTGCTGCCCTTAATCTCGGCTTGAAGACTAGGATCGAAATCTAGAGTACTAACGTATCAAGAGTGACATAATAATATGATTCAAACAAAAAAGCTTGAAGAGGCATATGCGAAAAGGGTCGGGGGCATCAAAAGATTTGCAGCTTCGAGGCAGTTTATGGAGATAAAAGAAAATGCTATAATGGCAAGCTAGATATTAAAGCTGCAAAGACACTTTTCAGTGATGGATACTGTACATGTACCGTTTTATATTGTGTCTGCTATTTTCAAGGTAGCTATATTATGTAATTTATCAAAAGCACAGTTGCACTTTAACTGGCTGTTATTTCTCTGTAGGTACAGAATATTATATTTCTTATTAATCCTGGTGGCTGCTATATTATTAACTTCTAAGCTAGTTTTGGGATAACTAAAATAGTATCTGTATCTTAGGCATTCTTGCACTTTTTGAAGTTGCTGATGTACAATATTTTAGAAAATATTGATTTTTCATACCTAAGGGAATTGTTCCTTTTTTCGCCCTATTTAGTAGCCACAAATCTTTTTGGCAATTTATTTAAGGGCGTGGAACTAGTTAGCTAGAAATCTGAGTTTGGGATTAAGGCACTTTATTTATTTGCAGGATAATTCTGTTTTTAAATGTCTGGTTCCTTCTGAAATAACATCTGGTTCTAATTTTGTAAATTCATGAAGTATATTGTCGATTACTATCCATTTGTATTCAATGCTTTTCTCTGTCTTCATTGCTCTATGAATCTGCTATCAAATATATAAAAAATAAAAAAAAATAAAAAACTATCACCGGCACATCAAAGAAGCCAAGGAAGCAGCTATCACTACCCGCATCGACTTCGCAGCCAACCACACAAAGGAACTCTTCAAAATAGTCAAAGAATTCTCTAACCCAACAGCCATAGAGAGCACCACCCACCCCTCCCAAGAACTTTGCAACACCCTCTCCGACAACTTCCACAGCAAGATCACCAACATCTACAACAAGTTCAATCCCCAACCTGACATCATCAACCCCAAAGACCCCTACCAACCAGCCATCATGAGCCAAACCATTACCACTTCGTCTTCGCTCACTGCCCTGACCACCTCAGCCATCATGGCTTCCATCCATTCCGTGGTGCCCAGCGACTCCTGCCCCCACCACCTCTACAACCTCGCAACAAACCCAATCAGCATGCAACTCACCAGCATCCTCAACACCTCCATCTCCTCAGTAACCTTCCCGGACAGATGGAAAAACACACAGACTTCAGACCCCTCCTAAAAAAAGCATCCGCCGACCCCAGCGGTCTCAAAAAGTATCGGTTGATCTCCCTGCTCCCCTACCCAGCCAAAGTACTTGAGAAAGCCATCAACAAGCAGCTCACCAAATTCCGGGAACAAAACCACCTACTGGACGAGTCACAATCAGGATTCTGTGCCAACCACAACACTGAGACAGCACTGATTGCCACCACAGACAACATCAGAACACTCCTAGACTGTGGAGAAACTGTGGCACTGATCCTCCTCAACCTCTCTGCAGCGTTCAACATCGTCTCCCATAACACCCTCCTCACCAGACTCTACAACATAGGCATAAAGCAAGGCGCCCCCAAGTGGTTCACCTCCTTCCTTACAGTATTATCCTTATGTTTATTTCGCTATGCATTTTTGCTGAGTTGCGTTTTAGATTGCTTTTCTTACCTAAATCAATAAAAATGTTTAAACAAAAAAAAAATAAGCCAGTGCTGCCCTACTGTATTTACAAATAAGTAACTATATTTTCTACAGGATTGGATCTTTTAGAAATTCACTTAATGGTTTTTAATAGAATAGGAAGCAGTGAACACCTGAGAACGAGCTAGAGGTTGATTGCACTTGAATAGGTTCTTAACCTCTTTGTCCTTTCTCCCATTACTACAGAGAGTAGTGGCATCAGAACAAATTTAAAGATTTCCATGTTGCTGCTTTGCAGATCTTAACGAATTCAGTGTTTTATAAAAGAGTGGTGTTTAATGAGCATTCAATCATCCGATTAGTCTTTGCATATGCAAACTTGATCCATGCCTTAATAAATTTGGCAATAGCAGCCTTAGCTACAGTTTCACCCTTTGCTGCCGAGCCACAAGCAATGAATATTTCTGAGGTGGTGAAAAATTCTCTTGTTGTCTTAATGTAATAACTAGGTGCCCTCTTTACAAGTAATTTGTGTAGGGATCTCATCCACATATTTAAAGAACACCAGAAGTGACACCATCTTATTTAAAGACAGTCTTACTTAATCTTGGGCATAAGCCTGATGTTGGATTCTGGTGGAAACAACCATTCTTGAATCTGATAAAAGGCTTCTGACGACAGTACTTGAATTTCACTGACTCTTGGTTGATTTAATAGCCAGTAGTTGATAAAAGCCATTTCCCACACCATAAATTTAACATTATACCAAAGCCCAAGCAAGAAAGAAGTGATCATAAGCCTTGGAGCAGGAATTTTAAACCCGGAACAAGTAATCTTTCTAGGAAAAACCTACCAATGCAATGCGCGAACTAGGGTTGTCATATACAAAGACCCATTGGCAAATCCGGGTGTGCAATATGCACACCGACTAGTTTGCGAATGGAAGTGCACTTTGGAATGCAAACTATGTATTAATAGGTTGCATTGCTAATTGTACATTATCTGTGGTCACAAAAGTGCATTTCTAATATTGGAAGGTCACAATTTGCAGCCTCCTGTGAATGCTGCAAATAAAGGTATGGTGACTGGCAAGGCACAGCAGACCACCATCCTTGTGTTTGCTTTACCAAAAGGGATTTCTTAAAGCAGCTGGTATCCATTAATGGGACAGATGGTGTTTAAAAAAAACATTTGTTGAGAACGCATTGGTGGGGAGGGTGCTGTGGTCCCCTCAACAATTGTCTAGTCAGTTTGAGGACTCCATACCAAAATCCCAAGAGGAAGATGTCCTTCAGGGACAGCTTCTCATTTTTGATTCAGATATCATTGGTTTTATGGTGTGCGGTGTAAGAAAGTGCCCTCTTTTTGCATGGTTGCCCCCACTTTTTGCTGAACTGAAGATGTACTTTGACTGAGTGTGCTCTGGGCTCCTGCCAAACAGGTACCCAGGGCCTATGTTCTTTCCGTAAAACTGCATTAAAACAAAACCCAATTGGCACTCTCTGGCCACAGGTCAGCCCCTGGTAAATGGTACCACAAGTACCCAGGCCACTTTGACCAGGGAAGGCCACTAAGGGCTGCAGCACTTGTGCCACCCTTAGAGGTCCTGTACCTTTACACACACACTGTCTTTGCAGGCTTCATGTTTTGGTGCAGAACAAAGTTAAGAGTCGACATCACACACATCCCCGTGAGCCATTCCTACAACCCACTTCCCAGGCATAGATTAGCCACCGCTCTAGCTGGGTGCACTATACCAGTGGTGAGGGTACAGGTGCATGAGCCCTGTACCCCTACAGTGTCTAAACCAATTCTCTTAGACATTGTAAGTGCAGTAATTCCATTAAGAGTATATGGTGCTGGGAGTTGTCATTATGAACTCCACAGTACCATAATGGGTTTACCGAAAACTGGGAAGTTTGGTATCAAACTTCTCAGCACATTAAACCCACACTGATGCCAGTGTGGGATTTAAGGAAAAATGCACACCGAGGGCATCTTAGAGATGCCCCCTGAAAAATGACCTAACACTAGTGTCCAGGCTGAGTAGCTGCTCACCAGCTGCCACCACCAGACATGTTTCTGGACCTCTGGGTTGAGAGCCTGCAGCTCTCGGCGGTCTGAAACAATGCACATCCTAGGACGAGGTGCCAAGCCTCCTCCCCCAGGATGGGCAGGGTCCACGAAGGGGAAGCTTCAAATCTTGCCGCCTTTGTGAGGTTCCCCAGGCCTTTTCCGGCTTCCAACAACTGGTCCCCACCGGTTCTGACCCCCACTTTGGGCGGGAGAACCGGCGGAAAAACCAAGTGAGGAAGGGAGGTGTGCCCACCTTTGCCAACCCCACCCCTCAGGTGCGGGAGGCGAGGTGAAGCACAACTCTCAGTCCCCGCCATCTTGCAGATGGGGGGACCCAGCCAACCAGAGTGAGGCATATACCCCCCCTCCCACTGGAGGGTGGCATAATAGGCTTGTACCCAATCCAAGAAAGGGACCCTTTGGTCCCAACCTTAACTTACCTGTAACACCCCTAAATCTAGTATTTAGGGGCACCCCCGAAACTTGCCTCCTCAGACAAGAAACGAACAAGAAGAAAAGAAGGAGGAGGACCGAACAGCTGTGCTGAAGCGAAGAACAGGAGGAAGCCCACTGACTTGGCCCCAGCCCTACCAGCCTGTCCCCACCTCGAACCTGCAGAAGCGAAACTCCGGTGTGTCCTGCAGCCAGCAACCTCAAGAACCCCGAGGACCTGCCATGCCTTCCAAAGAAAAGACTTTGTCTCCTGTGAACACCGGATTTGTTCACCCACAGACTCTGGCTCCGGCCAAATCCACACTTCTGCACCACTCTGCACCCGTTGCCCACGGCCCGAGTGGCCCAACACCACGAGGTCTCCCCGGCAATACTGACCCAAGATCTGGTGATCTCTGACCTGCCTCGAATCTCCCAGCGAAACCTGCAGCCTCTTTCTGGAGGATCCCCCCGACCGCGACTGGAGTTGGTAAGAGAAACCCGACGCCTAAAGACACCCCTGCACCCGTAGTCCCACGGCCTTGGGTGGCCCAACCGACGGTGTCCCAGCATCCCCAGGCATCCCAACTTACCTCTCCAACCGGTGGTCACCTCCAGAAGATCTTCGTCCCCTCGCCTGCAGTCTTTGTTGAAACCGGAGAATCCCCATTGAAACCAACATGGCACCCGACGCCAAAACAGCACCCTGCACCCAGCCGCTCCTGCGCCGCTGCGGGTGCACCTTGTGTACTAAACAGGATCACCCTTTGCCCTGAGCCTAACACCAGGATCTTTGCTCCCACAACCCAGTGGCCTGCTCATAAGCAGCCACCAACCTGAGGCCCCCTATCCCCCACTGGATAACATTGGGCTTCAGCACTCTGCACCCGGCAGCCCTAGTGCCGCTGAGGGTGTTTTGAGAGTGCATCCTCGACCCTGGGGAACCCTTGTTCTAACCCCAGAAACTCAACCCCAAAGACCAAGTACTTACCTGGTAACCGATAACTTCATTTCTCTCCATAGGAAACTATTGACTGTTTTTCTCTGAAAAATGTTCTAAGTGTGGAGTTGATTTGTATGGAAACCTGAAAAATTACAATTGTGCAAAACTGATTTTACTTACCTTTTCTCTAGGAAATGTCCCAGTGTGATATCTAGGCATATCACACTGAGTAGAAAAATTAGCTTAAAAAGTAATCTAAAAAGTAACTAAAAAGTAATCTGTACAGTAATTTCAATACCTTGACTTACCTGTATTTCAAACAACTGTATTTGAACTTGCATTCACTTGTAAACACTGCATAATATTTTGCAAAGCATTTATTTCACTTACCTGTGCCAGGCTTGGCTTGTTCTAGAAATAAAATAACGTGACAATATTTTTATACAAACAAAATTGGTCTGAGTTCAGTCTGAGTGTGTGACATTATTTGCTGATTGAGTGTGTACAACAAATGCTTAACACTACCCTCTGATCAAGCCTTCCTGCTCGCCCACAATACCACAAATAGAGAGTAAGGTGCTATCTACCTTTACCTCTGCCTACCTTTGGGGCTCCACTGGACTCTGTGCACACTATACCTAATTTTGGTATGGTATATACAGAGCCAGCTTCCTACATTGGTGGATCAGCGGTGGGATATACAACTTTGCATTTGTTGGACTAACTTGGTTACCACCTGATCACATGACAGAACTCAAATTGACTTTAGAATTCTGATTTTTTTGAATTGACAAAAAAAATTCAAATTGCTAAAAGTCTTGTTAGGGCCTTGGTTAAGTCCCTTTAGAATTTTAGAAAAAAAAGGTCACTTTAGTTAGAGATAAGAGGGGTTAGAAGTTTTTTTTAACAATGTCTCTTAACAAGAACCCAGCTGTTAGTGAAGATAACCACAATGGCATAGGAACCAGTTTGAGGAGCTCAAACTCACCCTTTATCTCCACTTAGAATTTAGGGAGTAAAGGTCTGTATGCAAATATAAAAATATAATCATGGGGTCCCATCCCTCCAAACAAAAGCTCCAGGAGCTGTTGGCAGGGTATGCTAAGGACCATCCTTCTGAGAATGGTGAAGACCTCTCAGATGAAGAAGTAGAGGGAGGGGGTGAGGATAACTACCAACCCACCCACCACCCACTTCATAGGGAGAGAAGGGCCCAAGTGCCCTTGACTCCAAGAGTAAACCTCTCAGCACCTAGAGCCCACACAGGTGGGTCAGGTACTACTGAGGACATTGAGGACAGCCTCAATGAGGACAACCTTTTAGCAAGTTTGACCATAAGATTGGATCTAGAGACTAGGCTTCGGCGCGTCAAAGGCAAGCCCGTCTGCGCCCGTCCGCGACCCGACCGCAACCAGCGCCAGGAACCCTGGACCTCCGCCCCGCCAACGCTACAACCCAGCAGCACTCCACGCACTCAACCCAGGCCGCAAAAACAACTGCAAGCTAGCATCACCAGCCGACACCCACGGAACAGTGGTATACTTGGCCACCTTGTTGGTGGAGGCCAAGTGCAACCCTTACAGCCCAAGATCCAGGCCATCCTGGACTGGGCAACTCCAACAACCCAGACCCAAGTCAGGACATTCCTTGGCTTGACTGTGTACTACAGGAAGTTTGTGAAGGGATATGGGTCCATTGTGGGTTCCCCTCACAGAACTTACCTCCGAGAAGATGCCCAAAAAGGTAAACTGGACAGTTAGCTGTCAAAAGGCTCTTGACACCCTGAAAGAGGCAATGTGTTCAGCACCAATTCTCAAAGCTCCATACTATACCAAGCAGTTCATAGTGCAGACTGATGTCTCTGAGCTAGGGATAGGAGCGGTCCTATCCCAGATCAGTGATGAAGGCCAAGACCAACCTCTTGATTTTATAAGCAGACGGCTTCTCCCCAGGGAGCAGCGTTGGGGTGCCATTGAGAGGCAGGCCTTTGCTGTGGTTTGTTACCTGAAGAAGCTGAGACCATACTTGTTTGGTACTCACTTCCTAGTTCAAACTGACCACAGACCTCTCAAATGGCTAATGCAGATGAAAGGTGAAAATCCGAAACTGTTGAGATGGTCCATCTCCCCACAGCCAATGGACTTTATAGTGGAACACAGACCTGGGACTGCCCATGCCAATGCAGATAGACTTTGCACGTTCTTCCACTTAGACAATGAAGACTCTCTAGGGAAAGGTTAGTCTCATCCTCTTGAAGTAATGTTAAACAAAATACTCTTTTATGGGTCTACGCCTTCGTGTCAGAAAAACGTGTGTGCTTGTAAAAGGGGTTTTGTATATAACAAAATATTCTTTATTTGCATATGGCTAATTTGTTTGCAAGTCACAGACTTTGTGATCGCAGGAGAGTTTTGTGCATGAGTCCAAATGTTTCTTAATATAGTTGCTTATGTAAGTGCACTCTAATGCAAGCATGGTGTAATAATTAAGCGTGAAGTTTCCAGGTGGATTGCAAGATTAAGGTTTTTGTTCTGGACCCTAACATACATTATTTTGCATTTTATGTATTTGGGTGGTTCTGTAGATTTGACCTGGATTGAGCTACCTTTGGAACAACTACAAATTCTTTTTTAATTTCAGGTCATTTTTATTAAAGTTTTACAATAGAACCAATACAACAGAAATAAAATAAATACAATTGCGGTATATTTATGTGCCAATAACTGTGGGTATCGCCAACAGTAGTAATAATGATGGCAGACAGTGAGAATCTAAGAGAGAAACCGCACAGGTAGGGTAAAGGTAAATAAGTAAACAAACGAGCAGCAACAAACAAGCAGATAAGTAACTGATAATAAATGATAATAGTAGAATGATAATAGGATGTAAGGTGCATGTTAAACAGGTGTCTATCTGTGAGGCCATGAGCTCCAGGAGGTGGGTGTCTGGAAGAACATGAAGATGCTAATCAAAGCATCACAGTATAATACACATGGATAACTATGTTCAGCACAGATCAATTAAGTTCACAGCAGCAAGTATTTGCATCATGGAGGGTCATATGAGAAGGATGAGGCGTCCAGGGATTTCCACAATTTTCTGTGCGGGGGTCGCCAGGGAGAAGACTGTAGAGCAACGTTGTCTGCCCCTCTTAGGAAAGTTAACCATTCCCGCCAGGTGTTAAATGAGACCTCTTTGGAGTTCTTCCATTTACAAAGAATAACTTTGCATGCTAGTGTAAGCATGAGATCAAGTAAAAGGCGGTCATTGAGATCTTCAATTCTGTGGTCTAGCGCTCCAAGAATAATGTAAGAGAACTCCCTTGGGGGTTACATGAAATGTCTTGCTTATATAATCATAAATCCTATCCCAATATCTTTCCAGAGTGGGGCAATTGAAGAGCATGTGCGCCAGGTCTCCAGTCTGGGCCTTGCAGTGCCAACAGGTCGGATTTTCACTGAGTTTGAGTTTGTAAAGTCTTTCAGGTGTCCAGTATGTCCTATTGATTAACATAAGTTTGGTTTGTGACAGGATTGGCGAAATTTTATTAGTGAATGGGGAGGTATATATCTTTTCTCAATCGAATGGGATTTTATAGGAATTAAGTTCCTTTTCTCATTTCATTTTGCACTTTAGGTGAGATTTACCCGGTTTAGGAGAGAGAAGTTTATAAATCCTAGAGACGGTGTGTCCTGACCTCAGAAGTTGTAATAGTCTAGGGATTAGTGATGGGTTGGTCGGTTTAATAGAGCGACGCGTGAGAAGGGATTTTAGTTTGAGAAAACTGTAAAAGTCTATTGGTTCCAATCCATAATTACTCTGGAGGGTGGAGAAAGGTAATGGAGTGTCATTATTAAAGAGATTTTCCACTAAGTTTATGCCCTTTTCCGACCAGTGTTTCCAGTAAAGCATTTCTGCATTAATCCTTAAGCTCGGATTGTGCCAGAGAGAGGAAATTTTGGATTTATTAACTTTAACTGCAGAGAGTGAATCCAGACGCAGCAAGGCTCTCTTGGTGTTGAGCAGGATGTATTTTGAGTGGGGGAGGTGGGATATATCCATGGTGAGAAGAGCGGTTAAAGGCAAGCCTTTGACAATTGCCCTTTCTATGTCCACCCATATCGGAGAGTAGTCAGTTTGTGGGACTAACCAGTTTGAGCCCTGCTTACAGAGGTATGCTGTTTGATAGTTCCTGAAGTTCGGTAAACCCAGACCTCCTTTTTCTTTTGGTAGCTGTAGCTTTTTCATTGATATTCTAGGTTTTTGCCTTGCCAAAGGAACGTGTTGAAAAGTTTGTAGACTTTATTCAAAAACTCATTGGAGAGGGTCATTGGTAGCATGCTGGCTAGGTAATTGACAAGAGGAGCAATCATCATTTTTAAAGTCTCGGCTCGGCCCCACCAGGATAGGAATTTGGGCGACCAGCCCTCAAGTAATGTGGAGATTTTTTATGTAGTGTTTGTTCATTGATCTGAAGGGAAGTAATCCGATCATCCGTGAACTCTAGGCCTAGGTATTTGAAGCATTTAGGTTGCCACATAAGGCCAGAATCGCCTATAATCTCCTTCCCACCTAGGTTGTTTAAAAGTTTTACCTCAGTTTTATCTTTGTTCAGCTTGTATCCAGATATTGCAGAGAATGAGTCTATCGATGATATGAGGGCAGGGATGGCAGTGCCTGCGTTTTCTGAGATTACCAGAACATCGTCAGCGTAGGCAGTTATCTTGACGGTGTAGTTGCCAAATTGTACACCTGATATTTGTGAATTGTTCCTAAGGTGAACTAGGAAGGGTTCGATAGCGAGGAGGAACAAGGAAGGGGAGAGGGGGCAGCCTTGTCTTGTTCCCTGCTCCAGTATAAAGGAAGATGAAAGACAACCACCTGCTCTGACCCTGGCTGTGGGATTCGAGTATAGAGCCATTATCATTTGTATAAAATTTCCTCCCAGATTGAACTTATTCAGGGTTGCTTCCAGATATTTCCAATCTATTTTGTCAAAAGCCTTTTCGGCATCTAATGTAATGGCGGCTGTCGGTGTATCATTGAGTTTGGCCTTTTCAAGAACATGGGACAAGACACGCGTGTTGTCACTAGACAATCTGTTTTTTAAAAACCTACTTGAGACGGGTGGATAAGTTGAGGGAGAGAATTTTGGAGACGTTTGGCAAGAATTGTTGCGTATATTTTGCAGTCCAGATTTATTAGTGATATCGGCCTGTAATTTTTGGAAGTGTTGGGTCTTTCCCATCTTTGGGGATTACTGCTATAATGGCTTCAGCTGTACCGGTAACCTGGCCTGATATGCTAAATGCATGAAACAGTTTTAATAGCGGAGGGATTAGTGATGAAGAGAAACATTTATAAAACTGAGCATTGAAGCCGTCAGGCCCTGGAGCCTTCCCAGATTTGAGAGTTCTAATCGCTTTCTCAATTTCTGAGTTAGTAATAGGTGCGTTAATTTCTGCTCTTTCCTTGTCCGATAGTGATGGCAGATCGCACTCGTTTAGGTAGTCCTGTATTTTATTTGGGTCTAGATCCCGGTTTTTACTATATAAGGTGCTGTAGAACTCTTTGAACCAGACAAAATTGCTGAGATATTCAGAGTGAGCCAGGCCCTTGCTGTCGATTATATTATTGATTGTATTCTTCTGCATTTTAAATTTTAAATATGAGGCCAAGCTTTTCCCTGCCTTATTCGACTCGCATAGTTTGAGGCTTTTTTGTTTATGTATCCAAATTCCTGCTCTATCACTAATAATTTGATTATATTCATATTTCTTTTAATTATATCACTCAGAAGTGAGGCATCTCTTGACAGGATATGTTTCTGTTGTAAACTATCAATGTCATTTTCCAGTTTCTCCAGCTTTTTATTGGAGTCTCTATTCATAGCAGTTCTTATTTTGATAATTTCTCCTCTAATGGAGCTTTTCAGGGCCTCCCAACGTATGAGGTCGGATGTATCCCCTTCTTTGTTTAGTAAGAGGAATTCTTGTATTGCTTTCGCAATAGCTTCCTTATGGCACGCTTGTTCCAGGACTTCGTTATTGAGCATCCAGAGCGGTTGCTTCCTGAAAGATTTTGTGTCAGAGATAGTGAGGCTTATACAGGAGTGGTCTGATATCACTCTCGGTTCGATTGCCGTATCTACAATTCTAGCTGAAGCATTGCCGGAGATTAATAGGTAATCGATGCGTGAGTATGAGTTGTGTGGGGCGAGAAGAAAGTGTAATCTCTACCAGTAGGGTTTTGTAGTCTCCACGCGTCAAGTAAGTTGAAGCGAGTGCAGAGGTTAATTAAGGCTTTATGGGAGTTGTTAGGACGGAATGGACACCGTGAGTCCCTGTCAAGCGCCGGGTCCATAGGTAAGTTAAGATCTCCTGCCAACATATGTAACGCATTATCTGGTATAGTGTCAAGCTGTCTATTTAAATCATCCCAGAAATCTACTTCATCTTTATTAGGGGCGTAGACATTAGTAACATAAAATTCTGTTTTATCTTTCTTTAGCTTTGTTGTGATCCACCTGCCTTTAGAGTCTGATGTGCTGGAAACTAGTTCTATGTTTGATTTTTTTGCTAGTAGGGTCAGGACGCCGTTTTCTTCCCTACTGCTTCCGAACCAACGACCTCACTAAAAAATCTATTTCTAAGTGAGTTAAATTGTTTGGAGTCAATTTTTGTTTCTTGGAGCAGGAAGATGTCACCTTTTTGTCTGTATAGGTAGTCAGTTATCTTTTTCCGTTTGACCGGGTGGTTTAATCCCTTGACGTTCAATGAGATTACCTTAATGTTATGATGTGTTAGTGGGCTTAAGGTGGTCTGCGTAGTCATGAGTATGTTATCGACATTATATCAAGGCTTCCAGGTCTATAACGCTTGGCTATAGCGGTTGGGTCAAGATGACTATTATGCGTGTAAGACATGTGTCTCTTGGAGGAGTCTACATTTTTAAGGATACCCCGTGGGATAGTAATAGTGCGGGATAAGCTGTTGAGAGAACCTTGTCAGACATGCCGTATGGATAAGAGGCATTATTGATTATATGGGTTGAGCACGAAGGGTACGCTATACACCCAGTAAGGCGTTGTAGTGATACATTTGATCTGGTATGAGAAGCATAGTACACAATTACATACAAATACATTAAATACATTAATCTAGCACAGAGCGAGTCCGCTTTTGGGCGGAGATGCAAAATCCACCTGGGGCACATGTATGGATTTATATTATATTTATAGGGCCACGTATATCCTGTGATTATATTTGAAACTAAACATAGTTTCCCCTGGAGCTCACCACGAATAGTAATAGTTGTCGAGTACCGGAGGACACCTGAATGAACATGCACAAAGTAAAACCAAAAAGAACAAATAACAGCAAAGTAAGAAAAAAGAAGAAGTCAAACCCCTAACCCTACTCTTACCCTCCCTCAACCCCAACCCACCCTCCCACCCCTGAAGAATATGAAAGAACATGGTGACGAGAAGAGAGCTCTCCTCCCATGGGATCCATTTTGAGTACAGTAGTCGCGTCTGACATCTGTATTATTCGCCAAGTGGCGGACTATATAAAGGATGTGTCGGTCACAGTTGGAATTGTTAACAGGGAGATAGGGGACTATACAGGACTGAGGACTGTGTTTAGCTTGTTGAGCACATTCATGCACAGTAAGTAACAGTGAGTGTCGGTGGATGACATTTATGGTGCGGTCTAGATGTGATGTTAAGTTGTGATGTTATGTTATGTTATGTTAGGTGGCTGGTGTAATGATTAGATATGGTGGTATGATGTGATGGCAGGTATAGACGTAGTGGTCTTGACGTAGTGGTCTAGATATGATGTCATGTGTGATGTCATGTGTCCTGTGTCCTATTACAGGGCATTACGTGTTGTAAGTGTTGCGATAAGTTGCATGAGGTGGGCATTCTGAAGTATTTCCGAGGCATGTGAGGTATGTGATACAACATGTTGTATAAGGTGTACCATCAATGTAACATTAACGAGTTGGAATAAGCCGTAGTAAGTCGTGAGGAATTGAAGCATGCGAGGCACGCGGGGCACGTGATGCAACATGTCGTATAAAATGTAACCTGTTGTATAAAGTGTAACATAACAAGTTGGAAGAAGTCGTAGTAAGTCATGAGACAAGTTTGTAAACTGTCTATAGGTAAAACCCATAGTTAAAACATGGGTTATGTACCTGCAGAGACTGAGGAGACTGCAGAGACCGCTGAGACAGTAAAGACTACAGGGAGTATCTGGCGTTGCTTGAGGATATTGGCTATAGACTAGCCTAGAGATTATACACCTCGGGGTAAATTGTAACTAGGTATTAACTAGGTATTAATTGAGCATTAACTGAGTACTGAACCGGTGGTTGGCAAAATCCATAAGACATTATACATTATACACTGCGCAGTAAACATTGAACCTTTTACCCCAAGCAGTATACGGCATACGGTGTACATTATGTATCATGCAGAGTTAATTTATATGCATTTGAAGCATATGGCAGGGATAAGTATTTATCGATTGCCTGCGGATGTAGAGGGACCCAGGCTCGCCGTTTCCATAAAGGATTCATCTTGGCCGTCGAGAAACCGTTTTAGTTGGTAAGGATCCGTGAAGAAATGTGGGGCCCCCTGGACCACTACCTGGAATTTTGCAGGACCCGCAAAAGAAAATTGGTAGTTTGATAACTTTAGTCGTGGGCTGAGGGCCAAGAAACCTTTCCTGGTATCAACAGTCTCTTTACTGTAATCCTGAGAAATGAAGATTTTGTTTGACTTCCAGAGGATGTGATTGTTCTTCCGCATGAAGGCAAGGATTTGTTCCACGTGTTGGTACCGGAGAGGTTTACAAACAATAGGCCTCGGCGTCTTTTGGTGCGGAGCACTTCTGGTGGGAACTCTGTGAGCTCTATCAAACTCCAACGGCTTGATGAACGTTAGATTAGTAGCTTGTGCGAACCAGTTTTCCAGGAAGGTAATGCAGGACCCTGAGGGGTCTTCCTCTCCCTCCGGTATGCCAAATATCCGTAGGTTCCCTCTCCTGTTCCTATCTTCCAAGCTAGATAGGTGCTTAGTTAGAGAGTCCGTTGAAAGAGTCAGGTTTTTCAGAGAGCTTTGGGCTTTAATTTCTGTATCTTCCAGCCGGCTGATTCTAGTTTCTGTTTCTGTTAGCCTTTTATTAATGTCTCTTATGTCCTGCCTGATCGCCGAGGTTTCTTCTTTCGTCGATTTTGCGAGGTCGTGGACTTCCGCAAGTTTGCTCAGAATGGTATCCATTGTCGTGTTGATATCACGCTTGCCTTTGGTTGGTGAGTCTGGACCAGGGTGATCAGCCTTGAGTCTCTTTAGATTTTTCGCTTCCTTTTCAGACATTTTGAGTATTGTGTCTTGATGACGCTGAGGGCTATTATTACTGGTGCTAAATGGCGTTAAATGGGAATATTGCTGGCAGTATCAGGGTGCTCTGGGTGCCCTTAGTGGTCTGTGGAAGGATTTGACAGGGTGCGTCGTGGTGTAACGGGATGCGTTGACGTAAATTGTGACGTTCACCAGGTTGTCGTAAGGCGTTTTACACTGGGGTAAATAGGTACAATGATTTGCAGATTTCCTTTATCCACCTGCTTGCAGAACCCACAGAACCCCTAGAACCTGCACAAATTCACAACACCTTCACCATTTTCTCGCAGTATCCTCGCAGTGCTTCGCAGTGCTTCACAGTGCCTCACAGTGCCTCACAGACACAGTGCACTGTACTTTGAGTGGATAGAAATGACCAGAAATCTATATTGAGTGAACAGCTTCCACAGTAATGCGGAGTAGGTCGGAGTAGGTCACAGTAGTTCACAGCTTCAGAGCACCGTAGCGCAATTAGTGTGTCTCAGAGTGTTTCCCCGAATCTCTCCAGAGCGCCAAGAGTGTCCAGAGTATCTGCAGAGTATCCCGTAGTATCACACAGATTAGCCTCAGTGATACTCCCGTACTGCCACAGTGCCCTTACAGCGCAGCTTCAGCTCAGTCACACAGAGTACACAGCTTTCACATATCGCACAGTACATACAGTGTGGTGCCGTGATCCACATTGTATCACAGTGACTCACAATGCCTCTCAATACCCCGTGGTATTGTTGGAACCACTAGAGCACGGGATCTCAGTTGAATGGTTATCTACTAATTACATTTTATTTGACCGACCACCATCTTAGAGTCAGGCAACAGGCATCAGGCTGCAATCAGGAGGCATACATCTGTTCCTTAATTCCATACAAGGCAGCACATGAATGAGATTGAGCAGTCAAGCGAGCAGTGTTGTTTGCTGATTTAGTGTGCCACACCGCAGTAGGACAGAAGCAGCGTGCGTTGGAGTTCAGTTCATAGAAGCGCTGATATAGCCGCCATTTTGTGTCGCGCACATGGTGCATGGATCGTTAGAGCGGCAGGATCCGTCAGGTCGGCTGCTAGTGGGGGTGATTAGCGATAATTAACGAGCCACTTCGAGGTTCGGCGGCAGTCCTTAATAGCCCTCAATAGTCGCTAGCAATCATCGGTAATAGGTGTGGATTAAGCATTAGGCATTACAATGACAAGCAATGACAGGCACAAGTATGTCCTCAGGATCATAAAGGTCTTAATCCACCGCGTGGTTTCACAAGCGCAGGTTTCAGTGGAAGGGCGCTAGGCAGGGATATGAAAGGAACGGTCTAGCGCTGATGTTATGCGCCAGCCATGTTGAATTCTAAGATAGGCCCACTCAGCCAGCCAAAATTCCTGTAGAGTAACTTGGTGTGCATATTGAAGGGTAAATGTTTATCATATTTGCCTGGTCCACATGGTGCTTATCAGAATCCCATTGCATGGTGACATCTAGCATATGAGTATCAGTTTGGGAAGGAGCGGTACAGGAGAAATATGCAAATAATCGCTAGACTAGCTCAATGAAAACAGTGCCCCATTTAATCCCTTATAGGTGCATCTGCAGATGACGTGCACATTTAAGAAAACAGTGTATTTACAACACTGAATGGGCCCAGGTAAAGAAGTATGTGGTTATTTTATTATTATACCCAAATCTTTATTGTTCTATACAACAGTTGGGTATTTTATTTAAAACATTTTCTGATCGACCTTAAATAAAACTATTAACTTAATGTCAAACAAATTTTAATTTGAACACTATTGCATCTGTTTTACAGGTATCTTTCGTCCATTTCCAGTTTAAACAGGGATTCCAAAGCCCTTTACACAGTTTCAATATTATCTGATAAAAACAATGACTTGGGTAATCTTAACAGACAGGAAGCTCGGAGTATGTAAACAACATGCAGTGTTATGCACCAACTTCATAACGCTTCGACATAGTTTTTGTTCATACGCATGTATAATTTACATAATTCATAATCAGTATAGCTAACCGGCTTAAGTTTGCAATCAAAAGAAGTGTCATACATGGTTCTAAGATATGAACTTATACTCAATTACTCTTTGTATTTAATTAGCATCTTCAGGTAGCTCTTACTTCTTGAATATAATTATCAAAGTTGAAGCCGAATTGAAATCTCTTCTCCTTATAATATCTTCTATACCTTTTTTGATTACGGTCTCAGTCGTGCCACTATCTGTGACTCAAGACATAAGCTCTATTGTACAGTACCAGGAAACAGTAAATGTAAGATTAATTGTCTTCATTTAAGGATTCATTTTAAGATTAAGGCTTTTGATGTACCTTGAGGTCGCGTATTTCATGTTCCAGTTCAATGCTTCAAACACTTCCCTTCAACAAGTCTAGTAAAACAAAACCACCTTTCATCAATTATAAACCCATACTGCCTTGGAGAGCTTGCAGTGAAACTTTCTTACTTTAGGATATTTTCACAGGCTCTATAGACGTACCACTATATGGTATTTTAAAATTAGTCAGGTAATAGTCTACAGTCCAGGCTCGCTATGCATTTCTTTGAATATTTACCACTAGCTCCTATTTGCTTAAATATCAAGAGTTACTAGTTACGGAAGGTAGAACTTTAAATGTTACTTCAGTTGTTTCTAAACAATTAACTTTTTTATTACAGAATACTCTGAAACAACAGCAACCTACATTCTCAGTCCACGGTCCATTATGAATTGTTCATCTACATTCGTAATGATATTAACAGGAGAATTTCTTTATTTCCTTGTGTTGAGCCCGAGCGTTGGTGGACGGCGAGTATGTGAGGGGAGTATGTGGTTGGAGTCAGGCTTCTTTAACCTGAAGTGTTCCCCGCTTCTAGGCACTGCTCCTTCTGGTTTTGTGGGCTGATCAATAATCCTGTTCAATACTTTGATTATACGAGTGCTGGTATATTAACATCTATAGCTGAGAGCGTGGAGAAGGAGGATATATATGCATTTTATGGTACCTGTTCTGGAGATATAAACATTTTTGAATTTTCTAAGGGATGTTATTGTTCCCCTCAACTTAAAAATGATGTGCTCTTTAATGACTTCATACACGTCTGTGTTTATGTATATATGTGGTTTTCCACAACCAAAATTTAACTACGAAATAACAGAACAAGTCTACAATGTTAAATTGCAAGTCTAAAATGGTGGGTTGTACTCTTGAGTCAGGATTGGTGTCTCATGACATCCCACTTATAGATCTAAAGAAAGACTGCATCTGCTAGCTCAAGGGAGGACTAATCAGTTAAGAGGCTAATCCCTCTTAAAGGATATCCGTCAGTCACCTGGGAAAAGGGATAGGTTTGGAATTCAATTGCACTGTTGACTCTCTTACAGTTCAACAATGTCCTACCAGAGGGAGAGTTGAAACCTTCATTCCTTTTTTTGTACGTTCCTTCTCCAAATGAACCAGAGTTATAGAGACTGGACAGACCGAGCATCTTCTAGGCATCACCATCACAACAGAGCTAATGTAAGACAGATAGGAGCAATATCCAGTGCCTTTAATTTCGAATCTGGACTCAATGTTACTGATGACATTGAACAGTTTCAGTGTTTTTTCCAGGCAAAGCAGGGCTGTGGCCCAGCGTTTATATATAATGTGGATGTGGGTTTAAAAAGCATTCTTTTCAAACCTTCTGGAGTAAATTAAAGCCTGCTCTTTGGGCTGTTTCTGCATAAGCAACCCCAATTTCTCTGGTATCAATTGCATTAATGGCGGTAGGGGCGTGGCTTAACCAGCCATGATGGCGGACGCGTTTCACTGAGGCTCCACGCGAGGTCCCGACAAGCGCAATCCATCCGCTAAAGCGGTGGCTCGGTCACTGGCCAGGGGGCTCATGCCAGGTCCCTGAACGAAAGAGGCACCGACTGGCACTGGCGCGACCGGCCAGCAAACGTAGATGGACGACGCGTACATGACCCCCGGCTGAGGTGCAGAGGATCGGACAACACCGATCCCGTTACAGAGGATCCAACGCGAGGCCCCGGTAAAGGCGCGAAAATCGCGGTCCACCAACGGAGCACTACTCCACAAGCCAGACCCTCCGCCTCGGCAGGCAGCACTAATCGCTGGAGGTGCCCCCGAGGAGCTGACGACTGGAGCCTCTCGCTGCGCTGAGCGGCCTGGAGGCCCCAAGCAGGCACAGACCCATGCCGGAGAAACTGCTCCAGAGCGGGACCACGAAGGCAGCACAGCCAGCGGCAATTGCAAGCGACCGGTGAGTCCGCACCTCTCCCCCACCCGCCTCCCCAGTGAACCCTGCACCCCCCCACAAGCTCGATTACTGGAGGGGCTTGAAACCCCACGAGCAACGGACATCAGGGGCCCCCCGCGGACACGCAGATGCTTGGGGGGAGGAAGGGGAAGGCAGGACCCGCAACTCCCCATCTCCGGCCCATACAAACCGCCCCGAGAGACGAGGTCGCCACTGCCGAAAGGGGGACACCGTTAAAAGAATAGGAGCCAGACAGCTAGAGGCCCCTGACACCTGCCGCCGCCGGGGGAGGATCAGCACTGCGAAGGGAATAGGCCCTCAAGCCCCAGACTGCAGTCTTGGCACCTAACAGCAATGCTGGGCCAAATGAGAGGCGCTGGACCCCTAGCGAAGAACACGTAGAAGTAAACAACAGGCTGGAAGGGACTAGAACACCAGCACTGCCGGGAGCAGGCCAACAGAACGAGGAGCACATGCCCTCACCCACCCGATCACGGCCCCAATGCCTGGCTGCAGAGCCAGGACAATTCTGTCGCACCAGACCCCCGAAGGGAAGCGCGAAACGACAGAAGTGCACCCAGAACAGGCGCCGCACCTCCTCCCTCTCCTATTCCCCTGAAAACTACAGCACCCACGTATAGAGGGGAACGATCTGCACCCACATCAAACGTAGAGAGGAACTCACGCGGGGGCGGCAAAGACACGTAGGAGGCCCGACAGGGAGCCGAAGGAAGGGGGAGAGCCCCACCACCCATTGCAGCTGGAGTGAATTGCCTACTAGAACCGCACCACCTAAGGGACGGCTAGACGTCGGCCGGTGACCCGCCAACACCTGCGCCGGACAGCAACAGGACACTACAGGCGCCTTACGCCCATAGGCCGCACAGGAAAGAAGCAACAGCGCAATCAGCACGTGACCCTGGGACGCCCAAAAGCAACTGGGAGACCCCAGCCTCCCAATGCGGCGCGATCCAAGTCACCAACCCAAGAGGCCCAGACCACAGACCCAGCCTCTAATGCCACCATGTCAGACAAGCTCGACAGGGTCCTAGCGGCCATAGAACACTCATGAGTCACCATGGAGGAGCGATTCGGCACTCTAGCCACTGACCTCAATCTGCTGCGAGACGACCACCGGAGGCTGGCGGACAAAGTGGCGGACGGAGAAAAGGCCCTGGCCGTACTTCAACCCCAAGCCAAAGCGCAACAGGACTCCATGAAAGATCTGCAGGCACGGGTTGCGCTACTGGAAGACAAGACAGACGACCTGGAAGGACGCTCCAGGCGTAGCAACCTGCGCATATTAAACCTGCCGGAAGGAGCAGAAGGGAAAGAACCTATTGAGTACATAGAAACCTGGCTCCAGTCCTTCACACCACGCGAGGAGCTCACCACCTTCTTCTCGGTCGAGAGAGCGCACCGGGTGCCGGCGAGACGCCCAGTCCCTGGCTCATTCCCACGTCCCATGCTGGTCAAACTTCTCCACTTTCGAGTCAGACGCCATATTCTGGGCAGCCAGGCAGAACAGCCCCATCTCGGTGGAAGACAAGCAGGTCATGCTCTTCCCAGACTACTCCAAGGCAGTGCAATGGAGGAGATCATCATTCCTGGAAGTAAAACGACTGCTGAGGGAGAAAAATGTCCAATACTCTCCTCTGTTCTCGGCGTGGCTCAAAGTCGTCCATAATGAGGCCACAAACTTTTTTTACAGACCCCCAGGAAGCCCTGGACTGGCTAGAGCTGAACCTGCAAGTTAATCAAAACCAGAGAAACACCTGAACACGTAAGCCAAAAACACCCAGACCCCGCGGCGCAAGACAAAGGGCACCCTGAATGGAGAAGGAACGCAACTGCAAAGCAAGACGCTGACGTACCAGAATCTGGAGCAAATCATAGCAGAGCGGCGGAAGGCTATCCAGGCAGCGGCGGAGCTGAGGGCGCACCTCTCAGCATCGGACAATGAAGACGGTCCGCACATCTTCACGCCAGAAGAAGACCCCAACGGATCTAGCAGCTCCGACAGGGACTCAGAGACATTGCCTACAGTCACCCCGCAAACAGCAGACACACTCATATAGGGACGCTTTGCAATGACTCACCATCGTACCTCCACAGTAGCAACACTCCGCCACAAGACCGCTGACACACAGCGCATGACACGGGCGGCCGGGCCGCAAGACCGCTTGCACCCAAAGGCCCCTGCGGAGACCCATAGGGCCCACAATCCCCCCCGCAGGAGTCTCGGAGACATGTGCGAGCCAGACGCAAACCCCCCCTCACGAAACGCTAGAGGGTACACGTTAGTACCAGTTTGGATGTGTTGTCCGTTGCAGCAGATCCCATGTATTGGGTCTTCAACCCGCAGCAGTTGTGATTTAACTCCTCGTTATACCCCGACCCCACACCCATTCCAACACGCAGGGCTACTACACACATTGGCACACTCAGGCCACGCACCAGGTGCAGTCGCTCCCAGTCACAGGACACCAGGTGGGACCCCCTGGCTCTTCCCCCCCCCCTCCCTCATCGCGCACTCCACAAGCCCCTATGGCCCCCACGACAGACATTAAGTTTCTCACTCTAAACGCCCGGGGCATACACACAGCTCAGAAGCGATACGCTCTCCATGCGTACATCAAGCGCAAATCATACTCCTGCAGGAAACGCACCTCACTAAAGGGGAACTCGGCAAGCTTCAAAGCGATGGCGAGGCATTTTCTGCGCAACTACATACTCAGCATATGCACGGGGGCACTTATTTTAGAGACCGGCAGGAAGATAGACGCTGAAGGGAGATACGCCTTGTTGGAAGGGCTGTTAGACGGCCACCCTGTGTTAATAGGCAGTATCCATGCACCCAACACAGAGCAAACAGAGTTCTGGGAGACCCTCTTGAAAAGCTTAGCCCAATTTACCACCTCACCATGGATCTTAGGGGGAGACTACAATTGTACTCTAGACCTTAATCTGGACAGATCCCATCCTCCCATCCGGACCTCACACGCCCATGCGCAAACAGCCCGCTTCCGTGCATGGTCGAACCACTGGTCGTTAACCGACGCTTGGCGGCACACGCACCCGAGAACTAAACTCTACTCTTTCCATTCCATCCCCCATGATCTACGGGCGAGACTGGACCGGTTTCTCTCTACGTCCACGACTCTCCCTATGATCCAACACTCAGATTACCTGGGTAGGGTGCTCTCGGACCACGATGCACATGAGGTGACCCTCAGATGGCGCCCGCCCTTACCACCAATCCCTACGTGGCAACTACCACGGGACTGCCTTGAGGACCCTGTGTTCCAATACGAACAAAGGGAAAACATACAGCACTACTTCACTGACAACGCAAACCCGACGACTTCCAGGACACTGGAGTGGGACGCCTTTAAGGTGGTCATGAGGGGCGCCTGCATTAGGCAAATCACTGGAGTGCGGAGTACACTGGAACAGACGATTCAAACAACAGAGCTGCGTCTCGCGCAGCTGTTCAAAGAAGCGGAAAAAAGCACGATCCACCCCACAGAATTAGCAGAGGCCAAAACCAAATACACAGAAGCCTGCACAGATCTACGCAGATACAACTTCCGAGCCCATGCCGCTAGAACCCACAGAGAGGGAGACTGAGCCGGGACCCTACTGGCCTGGCTAATCCGACAAAACCTAGACGCACAACCCATTAGCAGCGCTGTCACCTATACACAGACAGAGATCATGCAATCCTGCCACGAGTATTATGCAGAACTATACAGAGAGCCACAGCCAGACAGGGGGGAGCACATATACAGAATCTTGCACTCTGTCACCATGACACAGTTAACCGCCGCCAACAGGACGTCCCTAGATGAACATGTCACACCGACAGAAATTAAAAGCGCGATCCGCCACCTAGAAAAAAAACAAAGCCCCCGGCCACGACGGCTTCCCAATAGAATATTACGGTACGTTTTCCTATCAACTGGCCCCGAAGCTAGACAGTCTACAAGGCAGCCTTAGAAACCGGAACACTTCCCAAATCTATGCGCGAATCCATACTAGTGACATTCCCTAAACCAGACCGAGACCCCCTGCTCAGGTCATCATACCAACCAATTACCCTGCTCACAGCGGACTGCAAAATATTAGGCAAGATCCTGGTGGACAGTCTCACGGGGGTACTTCCCAACCTTGTACACCCCGACCAGTGCGGATTCGTACCCGGGAGAAACACATCCCAGAACATCCGCAGGCTCTTCCATGTCCAGGACGGGGTGCAGGACAGCTTCCCACATGCCGCGTGCCTTGTGCTGGACCTCGAAAAAACCTTCGACACCCTGGCATGGCAGCATTTGTTTGCGGTCCTACAACGGGTGGGAGTCGTCCCCAATCTTATGGCGCATATCAAACTACTGTACACTGGCCTAGCGACTCGGGTCCGCATCGGCCGACATATCTCGCCTCCTCTCCAGGTGACCCGCGGGACTCGTCAGGGGTGCCCATTATCCCCCCTATTATTCGCCCTCGCAATGGAGCCACTAGCAATCAGACTCAGGGAGGGAGGCGAACATTGGGGCATCCCACTAGAGGTCCGCACCCACAGTGTGTCACTATACGCGGACGACCTTCTAATCTACATTAGGGACGTCACAATGGACCTCTCTCCGCTCAGGGCCACACCGGACGATTTCGGGAGGGCAGCGGGATTGAACGTGAATTGGGAAAAGTCTACCATCCATCCCCTCATCCCGGACGCTCCCCTACGGGAAATACGAGCAGGGACGGTCAGGCTGGCATGGAACGGGGACGCCCCGAGGTACCTGGGTATCAGGCTCTACCACACCCCGAGTGACCTCCGAGGGCAACCACTACAGAGCCCTAAGAGGCATTAAATCCCAGATTGACTTCTGGCGCACACTACCCATGGCCCCCATAGGGAAGGTGGCCTTGTCGAAGATGGTGGTGGTACCCCGCCTCCTTTACTACTTCGCAAATGTCCCAGTGATCCCTCCACAAGCCTTCTTTCAGGAGTTAAACTCCTTACTTGTAGCACTGATCTGGGGGAGAGGACGCCAAAGAGTGGCTCTTGCGACACTGCAACTCCCACAGGACCAAGGCGGATTAGGCGCCCCATCCTTTGAAGCCTACTTTCTCGCAGCACAGCTGCAATGGCTATCACGCTGGACAGCCGGGCGTCACATGGAAGAGACGGATACACAATCGGGGCCCCTGACGATCCCTACGATACACAGACTTCTCCTACCGGGTACCAGCCCGAACTCAGCCCATCCCATCCAGGTGAAGGTAGCGAGGTCCTGCATGCTAAGACTCCACCGCCTCACCCACGCCACAACCATTATACTCCCCACTACTGCCACTAGCAGGTCTCCCCAGGGGGCGCGGCCATTACACTGCCCGGAACATGCAAGTCTGGACAGAATATGCACTCTCAGAGGTGGAATCACTATTTACAGAGGGACAACTAGCCTCCTTTGAGAGCCTGACGGAGGGGAGCGGGCTCCCCGCCGGGCAGTTCCTCTTACTCAGGCAACTCATCTCAGACTGTAGGAAAACATGGAACCCAACGGAGAACCACAGACACACCCCACTCTACACGCGATACTGAATATGGGCACAGGGTGCCACCTCATCACATGGATCTACAGATCCATCATAACACTCACGGCCACACCGCTAACGCGGCTTCGAGAAAAATGGGAAGAGGAATTTGGTCGGGCACTTCACGACAAAGAATGGCTCACAGCCCTAGAGCACCATAAGAAAGTATCGCGCAACCAGCGCTTCAAAAATATCCAATTTAACATACTACACTGGGCGTATCTCACTCCAGCGCGGCTCCAGTGTTTTTATCCCACAACACAATTTGAATGCCCCTGTTGCCACCTGCCCAGCGCCACATTCGTGCATATGCTCTGGACATGCCCCACGTTACAGATCTACTGATCAAAAATACACACAATGATACAGACAATCACCGGCCTGACAGACCTCGACACATGGGAGGCATGCGCCCTGGGTATATTCAAACAACAGAAAAAGAAAAAGATAGAAACGCGATTTGCAGTGTTAACCCTGCTCCTAGCGAAACAAAGCATCACAATGCATTGGCGCTCACCTACAGGTCCTCCGATAGAAGCGTGGAGGGGGGCGGTCATAAAATGGGGCGCGGCAGGAGAAGACGCGATCAGGCTAGAGGAGGCATGGGGGACGCGTCGCCACCCCATATCCATGGAATGGGTAGCACTCCTCCACAGGTTTAAACAGACACACATGACACCTAAGGAATCCCCGGCAGCCACCCAAACGACAGCGCATCCCACGGTAAGGGAGCGACGCCTGGTGGTGACCAGGCCGCCGAAGAAAACACGAAGTCACAAACCCTGCACCCCAACCCCAATCCCACCTCCCAAGTTACACCCCTAGTTGGTTTGTTAAAAATGACACTCGCAAGCTACCCACAACAGCAGCAGAGTTACACTAACAAGACCCAAAAATCAAACACATCACTACAGATCCAGAACACCCTAGAACGCATAGGCCATATATGGTGGGCACAACACGCCCAAACACTCAACAAACCCACAACTACACACTGGCAACTTAATGCACTAAAAAGATGAATAACTGCAAATGATGTGGTTTACGCTTGTATACTCTGTCTGAACCAGAAAAACTTAATAAAAAGGTTTACAAAAAAAAAAATCAATTGCATTAATGGCAAATATGTTGTAAAATCTTCAAAGCACTAAGATCTAAGAGGGGTCACTATACGTTTACCTTCAGGAGTCGCATCTCCCATGGATAATTTTGCCCTGCTGGCAGAGTGTCCAAAAATTACTCTTGTGTACGAGGTATATGATATACATTCTCTACGAGTGAGTGCAATTCCTACCCTGCATAAAGTACTTGATGTGGATTGGTGTCTAACCGCTCTCTCTTCTATGAAGTCAGAAACAGACTTATCTCTACTGGAGAATGTATTGGGACACCTGCATTGTCCCCATTTTCTGCTGGAAGCTATCATACAATATGTGTGTACTTTTCAGTCAATTCTTTTTGTGCTGGACCTGTACTATGATTGCAGTACCATGTTGCAGTTCTGCTGCTCCAATAGCATACATCTTTCTTTCAGCCAGAATTTGTCATTTTTAGTATTTCATCTCTTTGCTTTTTTCTTACTTTTTTCCCCCGATTCTTTCTTTTGTGTCAACATTTATTTGCTGATGTGTCTTATTTGAAGCCGTTACCTTTTTAGGTCGAATCTACTTATTAGACAGGGCGTGCACTGTCTGCTGTGAGGCATATTGTGACTTACAAAGTACATAAAGGGGCTTGGAGACCGCTCATTGCTTACCATTAATTGGTTTTCCTCATCACTCATTTGCCTGCTTCTTATTTGTGTCCCAACTTGTCAATCGCCTGTTCATACCTCCCATGGAGCACTGCCTCTTTACAATCTCTTTCACTGGCTGACATCTTTGCTTCCACTGCTTGCTTTTCAAGCACTACTTTTTTCTTTTGGGTTAATCGAGCTATGAGAGTGCCTGTGGTTTCACTGTCTTCCTCATATAGTCTCTGCCCTTGCAGTTCGCGCTGCTCTTTGTCGCACATCTACTTCTCCCTGCCCCTTTCTTCTTGGGCTCACACATATGCTTTCTCCTTGCCCCCTGTATTGATTTTTTTCTGTCTTTTTTTTTTTTTTTGGATCGTTCATGATTTACGTACAAATTGCTTGTATGTAAAGCACATCATGCACTCACAGTGCAGACGTGCACAAACCACACACATATTTTCCTTTATGGTGCATACTCAATTCAGGCAGATTCAGATTAGTAACACTTTTTCAGCATAAGTATTTGGGACCAAAATCACGTTCTTGTGACTGGCCCGCCGTAGGCTGCGTGAACACCAGCACTTGTTGTTTGCAGATGGTCACTCAGTTCGTTTCTGTTCCTGTTTTTGGGTCGTCCTGTTTCTTTCCTCTTATATTCTCTGTCACTTTCCCTTTCAATCTCTCGGATCCACACCAAATTTATGCACTGGCTGCAGCGCAAGGTCTTTTGAATCCCAAGGCAAAATGGTATTTTGATGTTCAGCACTCCATTTCTGGAGTCAAAAGTCTTTTTGTTGTAACGCAGCACCCGCTTTGGCCACCTGACTTGTCGCTGTGAGAACCCCTCCCCGCCTTCTCACAGCACTAGCCACCTTGGGCACCCCGACACAGGCGCGTTTCTAGATCAGTCCAAGATTATCACCAGAATGTCCACAGGTGTCCCTCGCGGGGCAGCGCCTGCAGCATGTGCTGCCCTTGTTCAGCGCAAGGCAAATCAGAGTGGTGTTGTAAATGTGCCCCCTAAATCACACCAATCCCATTGATAGGCTCAAGAGGGAGCGATATGAAATTAAGTTTTCTTTCTCTGTGACTCTAGGCAGACTAACTGCTGATGATCTCACTGTTGTGGTAAATAGGGTCTCTTAGCAAGCAGGTTTTCCAAAGAGTGTTATTTTTAGCCCATTAGCAGGAAATGCTTTTATTTGCATCTGAAAAGCTGTCTTTGCCCTCTCACCAACTGGCCTGTTTAACCTGTGACTGCCTACAAGAAAACAGACTGAAAGCCAGGAACTAAATGTTATTTTGCATTTCACAATTCTGCGCTTTGGCACTATGGCACAGGATACAAACATATTTGTTTCAGCCAACACCATGTTGCATTGTGGGGCTTGTAGTTTTGCTTTTAACAATTTCATAATAGGCTCAAAACCTGAGCATGCAAAGTGCTGGTGGCTAAAATGCCACAATTTGCTGGATGTGTTAAACATGACATGGAGCCACCTGTCAGCTAGGTTTTAAAATTATGCGCAGTTGTCTACACCATTTTGAAAGCTGCTGGTTTGACGTGTAAAATCAAAAGTAAGTCCTGCTCACATGTTTTGTGAGAGTTCACTCACATCATGCATTAAAACAAGCATTGGCAATATGAATCGATTTTTCTTATGTGTAGTGGAATGTTTTACACAGAGCTTCACAACACAATAATGGTACAACATGGAAAGCTGCAGCTCAACCTTCCCTAACGCAAAGTATAAGTTAAGGATGAGTGGCAGTTGCAGAAGGAACACTCCACCATTTTCTCACTTATACAGGACAGGTACAACAGAGGTACCCAAGACACTTAAGAGGAATGAGAGGCGTTAAAGGACCCTTCTATGATTTTAGTAAACAGAGAAATATACAGGAAGTACAAAACTCCTCAAAGACAGAGCCAAACCTCTTCTGGAAACACCCAATGTTTATTCACATTGGATGATAAACACTCACTGTGTTCTTCATCAATGGGTTCAACATCTATTACTGAGCAACATTCAAGAGTACTACTGTTCACTGGTTGTAGTCTCTTAGCTATGGGTACTCTAGGCGAGGTGAGGTTATGTCACTTATGTCAAAATGTATTTCTCCCTTTGTTAGATTGTCATATCTATATTAAAATTATATGTAGGTGAGCTAAAAATGTATTTTACAGGTGTCTCCCTGCTTCAAGATTAAAAACAGGATGGGCAAACAGCAGACCCTACTTCTCCTTTCCATTATCATGACTGTGCTTCAATATGGCCCCTATAGGTTCAGGTGTCTTCCCCATCAAATATCGTGAAATAATCCCTGCTTCATAGGGCATGTAAACCAGTCTCGGAAGGGTGGTGGGCGATGGGACAAATTTCCTGAGGTCCCACTCGCTTGAAGAGGTCTCACAACTTCCTATCGGTGAGGCTGTCAGCACGTGCAGCATGTTTCACATGGCTAGTCACTGTAACTGTAGCCTGCGCTATGAGACAGGCCATGCCCATGTCGCCAAGTCACGTTTGTAGATTATTGGGTGTGATCAAACGGGAATGTATAGGCCTTGAGACTGCAAACTATGCCCCAAACATCAAAGCATCTCCTACCTTTCTACCAGTGCCAATAGGGCAGTGGAAGTGAGGCGGTGACGGCAGGTCTCATAATTCTGCATGGCCCCATCCGTGCTGAGCCTGTCTGGAAAAGCAGCTCCATGAAGGGTGAGGGGACTAGCTCATAGCTCAGCTTGGACCTTCTGCCCTGCTGCAAGCATCACTGACTGTCACTTTATGACTTTTACGTAAAAAGTGTATTTTGGACTGTTTCACTTTAGTACCTTAGAATAGATTATATCACTGCACTGAATGGCCTTTATTAAAATTAGTGACCCACACCCATTCTGCTATGACAATTGTATTGATGACTCAAGTTGTCTTGTTTATTCTGAATAAGCCTTTATTTGTTTTTTTATAGATGGATCAACATTATGGTCTATTAAACCATACACAAGAGCGTTTGATGTACAGAGTACACACTGAACTATTTCAAGATTCTCTGAAATATGAAGATCATTGAAAAGAAAGCGCAATGATGAAATGTAATTTCGCACGGTGACACCGTTTCCTTACGCTTGGAAGCTGGGATTGAAACCAGGTTTCCTGAATAGACATTGTGCAATTCAAATCCTGGGTGGTGATCACATTATTTCCCCTTTCAGTCCTGATGATCATTTTATTAGTGACCCCGGAGGCAAGTCAGTTATCTAGTGCCTCATATACAAGGCCTTTATTGTAGTTATAGATTGAGCAACATTATGGTATATTAAAGTATATACATGAGAGGTTTTTGTACAGTTCACATCTTAAACTGAATTATTCCAGGTTCTCTCAAATGTTATGGTCACGGAAAGGAACCCCACTACTAGTTTTGCCCTGGTTCCAATAAAGGTTTCTGACTGGCCTGGGCAGGTAACGTAATTGCATTCAAAATAACCTTTGTTTTTACGAGATTGGGCAATAGCACTTGAAACACCCCTCTTCATAGAACAGCTACAACTTGGGCAAAACAGTTTCCCTCCTTAAGAGGATAGGCTAGCATCAGCCCAAGCTTTTCCCATAACAGGACAGGTAAAAATCTGGCAACAGAAGTGCAAGCTTCACTGCCTCACAGGCCTGGTTCAGGTTGGCAGTAGCCAAGCACGTTTCTCACTTTCACTGTGCCGTCTTCCATTCCCAGCAGGGCAGACTAGTACAAGCTGCCGTCGGTCAGAAAACATGTACACTTAAGGCCTTGCGCCTCCTGAAGAGACTATAGTTCATATAGAATTCAGCAGATAGACTCATCCTCGACCTCCCCAAGCAGACCCACATCATCCGAAATTATACGGACTCCCCATTCAGAAGAGATGTCACTTCAAGATGCTGATTCACACAAACAAGGCCCTGCACAGCCAAGGACCAGCATACATTAACCACCGCCTGCCTGAACTTCCACCAACCCCCCAGACACCTGTGCTATGCCTCCCTTCAACTCGCTCACACCTCTCACATATGTCAAAGCGAAAGATGGGAGTCGGTCATTCTCCTACCTTGTGGCCAATTCCTGAAACTGTCGTTGCTGAGGGGAGTCACAGTTCCTAAGTCCTGGAACTACCTCCTTCTCCACCTCCGAACCTCACCCTCTCTGCTAGAATTCAGTAAAGGACTCAAGGCCTGGCTGTTCGACTGAGCCTATGCAACAAGATCCTCAGCGCCTGGATATCCTCATGGGTGATTAGATATCTGTCTGTAAGCTATCTGCCACTCACGCTTTATCGAACAAGTTACTTACCTTCGGTAACGATATATCTGTAAGAAACATAGGTTAGTTATAGATTCCTTACCTTAGAATCTCCCCCAGGCGTCAGACTGGATCCGGAAAGTTTTTTCGTCAGCAGTACCCCTGCGCGTCCGAAGGTGGCGCCAGTCGACTCCGCGTCCGTCGTCGGCGTCGTGGTCGCCGGGATGACGTCGCAGAAGTTATATAGACGCCGCCGTCGAGCGCTGACGTCAGTTCTGTACACGACTTTCCACGCCAGAAGCGCAGAGCCATGCAAGACACTGACCACTGGTGCACAAAACTAGGGCCCTGAAAGGATGTCCTTAACCCTAGAAGTCAGTTCGCAGAACGGGGAGGATGGGTGGGGCGGTAAGGAATCTATAACTAACCTATGTTTCTTACAGATATAACGTTACCGAAGGTAAGTAACTTGTTCATCTGAAAGAAACAGTTAGTTATAGATTCCTTACCTTAGAATAGATACCCCAGCAATACCAACCCCGGAGGTGGGTCTGCGAACCAAGTTCACACCAGAAAGTCCTGGAGAACAGAACGGCCAAAGAAGCCATCTCTCCGGACTTGAGTGTCCAGGCAGTAGTGTCTCGTAAATGTGTGCAACGACGCCCACCTAGCTGCCTGACAAATGTCATTCAGGGGGACTCCTCGTCCCAAAGCAGTAGTAGCTGCCGTCGCCCTGGTGGAATGGGCACGCAGCCCCACTGGAGGCTCCTTCTTAGCCAAAGAATAGCATGCTTTGATGCACAGAACGACCCACCTGGAGATGGTCCGTTTGTGCACGGCCCAACCTTTCTTAGCGCCCACGTACCCAACAAAGAGCTTGTCATCCAACCGGAATTGTTTTGTGCGATCCAAGTAGAAGGAAAGCGCACGTTTTGGATCCAGATGGTGGAGCCTCTCTTCCTCTTTCGAAGGATGCAGAGGCGGAAAGAAGGTGGGCAAAGTGATGGTTTGGCCAATGTGGAAAGAAGTAACCACCTTGGGAAGGAAGGAAGGTCTAGTTCTCAGGACGACCTTGTCCGGATGGATAGCCAGAAAGGGAGGCTTAGAAGAAAGAGCTTGTAGCTCACTCCACTGCGAGCAGAGGTGATGGCCACCAGAAAGGCAGTTTTCAGAGTCAGAAGCCTGAGAGGGCAATTATAAAGCGGCTCAAAGGGAGCGCACATAAGATATGTAAGAACCAAGTTCAAGTCCCACTGGGGCATTACGAAGGGAACAGGAGGAAAAAGATGAGTAATGCCCTTAAGAAACCTATTTACAACAGGGGACTTGAAAAGAGAAGGCTGATCAGGAAGCCTAAGAAAGGCTGAAATGGCCAAGAGGTAGCCCTTAATAGTGCCCAGAGCAGAGCCCTGCTGGGCCAAAGAGAGGAGGAACAAGAGAACCTCAGAAAGGGGATCCACAGCCTTTGCTGCGCACCATGCCACAAATTTATTCCATCTGCAGGCGTATACCGTCTTAGTGGAGGGACGCCTGGCTGCCAAGATTACATCACAGACTTCAGGAGGCAGGTCAAATGAGGTCAACTGCCGCCGCTCAATCTCCACGCAAGGAGGTGGAGGCTGGACAGGTTCGGGTGGAGGATCGATGGCCATGTTGAGCAGTTCAGGATACCAGACTCTTCGTGCCCAATCCGGAGCCACAAGAATGACTTGGGCCCGGTCGCGCTTGATCTTCAGCACTCTGGGCAGAAGTGGTATAGGCGGAAAGGCGTATAGAAGACCGCAACTCCACTCATGACGAAAAGCGTCGCCTAGCGAGTGCCGCCTTGGAAATTCCAATGCGCAGAACTGCTGACATTGCGCGTTCTCTTCTGTGGCGAATAGATCTAACCAAGGCTCTCCCCACTGCTGAAAGAGACCTTGCACCACCTCCGAGTGAAGACGCCATTCGTGATCCATCATGCACCTGTAGCTGAGTTCGTCCGCCCTGGCGTTCAGTGAACCTGCCAGGTGTTGAACCAACAGAGATTTGCCCTGATGTTCCAGCCATGTCCAGAGGCGGAGGACCTCCTGACATAGGGTCCACGACCCCACCCCGCCTTGTTTGTTGCAGTACCACATGGCGGTGGTGTTGTCCATGAACACCGGCACTACTCTTCACCGTACAGAGGGAAGGAATGCCTTGAGTGCAAGACGGATCGCCCGAAGCTCCAGAAGGTTGATGTGGAGCCCGGAATCCGCCGGAGACCAGAGCCCTCTGATCTCCGCCTCTCCCATGTGGCCGCCCCATCCCAGAAGGCATGCGTCTGTCACCACTGTATGATCTGGTTGGGGAAGGGAGAGGGATCTGCCGTTGACCCAATCCTGGTTCTTGAGCCACCACTGCAATTGTCGTACAGTGCCCTCCAAGATCTGGACGTAAACGGACAGATTCCCCTGATGCTGCGCCCACTGGAACTTCAGGACCCACTGCAGAGCCCGCATATGCCACCTGGCATGATCGACCAGCAGGAGGCCATGAGGCCCAGCAGCCTCAGGGTTATCCTGACCGAAACCCGGGATAGGGGCTGAAAGATCGGAATCATAGCCCGAATATCCCGGACTCGCTGTTCGGGAGGATAAACCCGAAACCGCGTCGTGTCCAGAACCGCTCCGATGAAGAGGAGCTTCTGAGAGGGAATCAGGTGTGACTTCGGCACGTTGATGGAGAACCCCAGCAAATGCAGGAGGTCGGCCATAGTCTGGAGGTGGGAGACGACAGCCTGGGGCGAGCCCGCCTTCAACAGCCAGTCGTCGAGATAGGGGAAGACTGGAACCCCTGATCTGCGCAGATGAACTACGACCACCGCCATCACTTTCGTGAACACCCAAGGGGCACTGGTAAGGCCAAAGGGGAGCACGGTAAACTGAAAGTGCTCGTGGCCTACCGTGAACCGCAGGTAACGCCGGTGGGCCGGCAGGACGGGGATGTGAAAGTAAGCGTCCTGCAAGTCCAACGCTACCATCCAGTCTCCAGGGTCGAGGGCGGACAAGACCTGAGCGAGCGTCAACATCTTGAACTTCTCCTTCCGGAGGAAGCGGTTGACATTCCTGAGATCCAAGATAGGAAGCAGGCCTTTGTCCTTCTTGGGCACCAGAAAGTAGTGTGAATAGCAACCACGACCTACTTCTGGGACAGGAACGCGCTCGAAGGCACCCTTGGCCAAGAGTGCTGAAACATCCTGTTGGAGAAGAGGCAGGTGATCCTCCGACATGCGATGGTACTGAGGTGGCATGGAGGGAGGGGTAGTCTCGAAGGGGAGGGAGTAGCCCCTTCAGACTATTTGCAAAACCCACCTGTCCGATGTGACGGTGCGCCAGTGGGGGAGGTGATGGCGGATCCTGCCGCCCAGTGGCGTTTGGTGGCCCTGAAAGGTCGGACTAGGAGGGTTTGGAGGCTGCTGCAGAGGGGGCGGTGGAGGACTGGCCCGCTCGCTGGCCCCCAGAACCACGCCGGAGATTCCCACGTCCCCGGCCGCGCTGAAACTGTACAGCTTGCGCCGGCCTGTGGCTCTGGGCGGGACGTAGTGGGGCACCCCTTCCGTAGCCACGAAAGGGGCGAAAGGCAGACTGAGCCGGGCAGGTGGTGGAGAGGCCCAAGGACCTGGCTGTAGCCCGTGAGTCCTTAAAGCGCTCCAGCGCATAGTCTGCCTTGTCGCCGAAAAGGCGACGGCCATCAAAAGGCATGTCCATAAGGGTGGATTGGACATCCCCGGAAAAACCAGTCGAACGCAACCAGGCGTAGCGTCGAAGGGCTACTGACGTTGAAATCGTCCTGCCAAGTGCGTCGGCGGTATCCAGCCCACAGCGGATGGTAAACTTCACTGCGTCTCTCCCCTCAGCAACTGCACAGGAGAATATGGCCCGGGCCTCCTCCGGGCACTGAGGCAGCACCTGCGCCACCGTATCCCACACAGAGTGGGTATAACAGCCCAACAGACATGCTGTGTTTACCGACCGCAGTCCCAAGCTGGCGGAAGAAAACTTTTTCTTGCCAAGATGGTCCAGCTTTTTGGATTCCCTTTCCGGAGGTGCGGTAGGGAAGGCGCCCTTGGACGTGGAGGCTTGGACTACCAAGCTCTCAGGGGTGGGGTGTTGGGAGAGGAAAGTGGGGTCGCCCGGGGCCAGGCGGTGGCGCGGGCAATCACCCTGTCCACAGGAGCCCCTGAGTTGGGCCTGGACCAAGTGCCCAAAAGGATGTCCGTGAGGGCTTCATTAAACGGGAGCAGGGGCTCCGAAGAGCTCGCTGCCGGCTGAAGCACCTCTGTCAGGTGGTTAGTCCTGACTGCCACCGTAGGAAGCTCGAGGTTGAGAGCCTCGGCCGCCCTACGCAACACCACTGCGTATGACGCTCCCTCCTCCGTAGCCACGGTAGGAGGAGAAAACATGCCTAGGTTTGGGGAGGTATCCAGACCACTGGCATCCCCCAGTTCCTCTCTCCAGTCCGGGTTGTACTCTAACTGGTCTGTCAAAGGGTCACCAGACCCCTCCCAGTCTTCCTCACCCTCCTCTGGCTGCCAATCTGGTTGAAAATAGCCAGGGTGGAACACAGGGACAAAGAACAAGTTACTTACCTTCGGTAACGATATATCTGAAAGAAACACATAGTGATAGATTCCTTACCTTAGAATATCCCCTGGCGTCAGACTGGATCCGGAAAGTTTTAGTCAGCAGTACCCCTGCGCGTCGGTAGGTGGCGTTGTGCTGCTCCGCGTCCGTCGTTGGCGTCGTGGTCGCCGAGATGATGTTGCGGGCGCTACTTAGACGCCGCCCACGCGCGCTGACGTCAGTTCTTTCTTTTTCCGCGCCAGCAAGCGCAGATCCGGGAAGAGCAGAAACCCCCCGTCAATTTTTGACTGACTTTTTGAGGCTTTTGTCTCTATTTTTTCATCGAGTCTTCGACTCCTGGTGCAGTTAGGATGCCCGGTTTTAAGTCCTGCGGGGATTGTCACCGCATGATGTCGGTGACGGACCCGCACCGTGTGTGTCTTTTCTGCCTGGGGCACGACCACGGCCCCAAGTCGTGCCCCGACTGCCGGGCCATGGCGCCGAAGACTTTGCGGGAGCGGTGCTGAAAGTTGCTGGAAGCCCGGCAGTCGGCTCCGCGCCGTTCGAGGTCCCGGTCCCGTGGGAGGTCGAGGGACCGTGCGCGGAGTCATCACCACCGATCTTCGGGATCCACGTCTTGGCACTCGGGGTCAGGTAAGACGAAGCACAAGAAGTCGAAGAAACGCCATCGTTCTCCCACTTCCCCTCGCCGGTCGCGCGACGCGGGTGCGGGTGGTGCCTCCCACACAGCTCCGGCGGAGCCTACGCAGTCGCCGCCCGACTACCCGCCCTTCCCAGGGTCGTCGGCGACTCCGGCCCAAATACAGGAATTCCTGTCGGCCATGGCTCGCCTCTTTGGGCCGTCGGGTCCCGCTGGTGCGCCTTCGGGCCCCGCAGTCCCGGCTGGGTGTCCTCGCCTTTCCACGCCGGCGGCTCCGGCCTCGCTGTCGGCTCTGGCCTCGGCGCCGCAGGACACCCTTGGATCCAGGTCTGGATCCCGGTCGACGCCCGTTGACCTTGTCACACCTCCACCGACGTCGACTCCACTGGCACCAGTTCTGACGCCGCCCGCTCCTCGGGACGACGTCGACCTCAGTTTCAGCCCCGAAGTGGACGCGGCGTCGGCCCGGCGTCGATCGATGCCGTTCGACGTTGCTCGGGGATTTTTATCCCCATGTCCCTGCTCCTTATTTTAGACCTGTTGAACAGCCTGAGGAGCAAGGGGAGGACTAGGAGGGGTCTGAGGACCCTCTCGCAGCTGCTTGCGAGTCTGAACAGGACTGGGTTGAGGAATTGGGGGACGCCAGTGGTCTGGATACCTCACCAGACCTTGGCATGCTGTCTCCTCCTACCGTGGCTACGGAGGAAGGCGCTAGTTATGGTGTGGTGTTGCGTAGGGCGGCCGAGTCCCTACACCTCGAGCTCCCCACAGTGGCCGTCAGGACTAACCTCCTGACAGAGGTGCTTCAGCCAGCAGCTACTTTTGCGGAGCCGCTGCTTCCATTCAATGAAGCCCTTTCTGACGTTCTTTTGGGCACTTGGTCCAGGCCCAACACAGGGGCTCCTGTGGATAGGAACGTGGCCCGACGCCATCGCCCGGCTCCGGGTGACCCCATTTTCCTCTCCCAACATCCCACCCCTGAGAGCTTGGTTGTCCAAGCCTCTGCTTCCCCGACCCCCTTCCCTTCCGCACCACCGGATAGGGAATCCAAGAAGCTGGATCAATTTGGTAAAAAGATTTTTTCTTCCACCAGCTCTGCGCTGCGGTCCGTGAACACCTCATGCCTCTTGGGCCGTTATTCCCACTCTCTGTGGGATACGGCGGCGAACGCGTCGGCCGACGCCGGTCCGGCTCCGTGTCCACGTTGAGGTGGGAGCTGGGGTGGGCACCGGCTGGGGGTCCAGCCGGCGTCGGCTGCGGACGTGGTGCCAGTGGAGACTGCGCCGGTGGAGGTGTAATAAGGTCGACCTGCGCCGATCTGGATCCAGGCCTGGATCCAAGGAGGCCCTGCGGTGCCGAGGCCTGGCGTGCATCGCTTCGTAAAATTGACGAAGCTGGGCAGGGGTCGCTCCCGGTCCCGGGAAGGCTGGAGTCGACCCTGAAGGCTCCGCACGTGGAGCCATGGGAGGGGCACCACCCGCACCCTGCGTCGCGTTGGCCGACGGACGAGGGGAAGTCGAAGAGCGACGATGCTTTTTCGACTTCTTCTTGTGCTTCGACTTACCTGACCCAGAGTGCGAAGACTTAGAAGAGGAGTGATGGTGATGACTCCGCGATCGGTCCCTCGACCTCCCACGCGACCGGGACCTTGCGCGACGCGGAGCCGACTGCCGGGCCTCGAGGAGCTTTCGGGACCGCTCCCGCAAAGACTTCGGGGCCATGGTTCGACAGTCGGAGCACGACTTGGGGTCATGGTCGTGCTCCAGGCAGAAGAGGCACACGTGATGCGGATCCGTCACCGACATCATTCGGGAACAGGAACCGCAGGCCTTGAAACCGGGCATCCCTCGTGCACCAGGAGTCGGATAAAGACTCTAAAACGAAGTTGACAAAAGTCACAAAAAACTCAGTCAAAAAGTGACCCACGGTCTGTAGTCTCTTGAGGAGGTTCAAGGTGATTCCTACGTAGAGCGCATTGCCATAGTCTAGTCGCCTGGTGACAAGGGCTTGGGTGACGGTCCGTCTGGTGTTGATGGGTAGCCTCTTGAAGATCTTACACAGCATGCGAAGGGTGAGGAAGCAGGCGGATGAGACTACGTTGATCTGTCTTTTCATGGTGAGCTTACTGTCCAAGATGATGCCGAGGTTATGGGCGTGGTCAATCGGAGTGGGTGAGGATTCTAGTTCAGGAAGCCACCAGGTGTCGCTCTACGGGAAGGTGTTGTTCCCGAAATTCAGCACTTCTGTCTTGCTGTGTCAAGTTTTAGGCAGATGTCTTTCATCCAGTCAGCGATGCTCATCATGCATCTGCAGAAGTTGGTTAGCATGGCAGAGGGATCTTCTGAAAGCGAAAGGATGAGCTGGGTATCGTCAGCGTAAGTTATGTTCAGTCCATGCGTTCTGACGAAGTTGGTCAAGGGAGTCTTGAAGGTGTTGAACAGAGTGGGGCAGAGGGACGAGCATTGAGGGACGCCGCAGATGGTGTTCTTTGGTTCTGAAGTGAAGGAAGGAAGGCGGATTCTCTGGGTTCTTCCGGTGAGAAAGGATGCAATCCATTTGAGGGTGTCTCCTTGGATTCTAATGTGGTGAAGCCTCTTGATCAGGGTGTTGTGTGATACTGTTTTGAGTGCAGCTGAGAGGTCAAGTAGGATCAGGGCCGCCGAATTTCCCTCGTCAAGGAGGGATCTGATGTCGTCTGTGGCTGCGATCAGGGCAGTTTGGTGGTGTGGTTGGTGCAGAATCCAGATTGAGAGGTGTCCAGAAGACTGTTGTTCTCCAGGTGTTCTGTGAGTTGGTGGTTGAAGCTTTCTCAAGGACTTTGGCGGGAAAGGGCAGCAGCGAGATGGGGCAGTAGTTCTCGAGTTCGTTGGGGGTCGGAAGATGGTTTCTTGAGTAGGTGCCTGACTTCTGCATGTTTTCATCTTCAGGGAAGGTACCCGTGGTGATGGATGCTTTGAAGATGGCGGTGAGTTCACCGCTGATCGTCTTCCTTCCTAGGTTGAAGATGTTGGGACAGGCGTCCGTGGGCACTCCTGAGTGCACAGAGTTCACGAAGACTGTGGTGTTTTGTGTGGTGAGCTGGTCCCAGATGGTAAGCAGGCGGTCCCTTTTTTCATTTGTGGGGGCGAAATGGCTGAGGATATCAGCGGTGGTGGGTTGGGGTTCGAAATTTCTGTAGACGGTGGAGATCTTGTGGTGGAAGAAGTCTGCCATGGTGTTGCGGAGTTCCTGGGAAAGGGTGATGATGTTTTTGGTGGCTGAGGGGGCTGGAGAACTCTCCGAAGATGTTGAAGAGTTCTTTGCTGCGGTTGGAACTTGCATCAATGTAGTTGGCCAGGGTGCTTCTTTATGTCTTTTTCAGAAGTTGGTGGTATTGGTTGAGGGATGTATTGAATGTGGCTCGGTCTGTGGGCTATATGCTACTGCGCCATTTCCTTTCGAGTCGTTTGCAGCTGCGTTTCATGGTTCTTAGTTCCATGATGTACCTGCTGGCTTGCGTGGAGGACCTCTTGGGCCTGGTGGGTTTAATGGAGGTGACTCGGTTGGTGCAGTCGGTGATCCAGACGGAGAAGGTCTTGATAGCCTGTTCTAGGTTGTTTGCGGTGCTTGGGCAGGTGTTGAGGGCCTCGGTCCATTGAGACTTTGTTCCAGCTGTGGTGTGAAGAGCTGGGCGGCTTTGGGCTGTGCTTGGGGGTCCCAAGACGGTGAAGTGGATGATGGAGCGGTCGGTCCAGGTGAGCTCAGTGACATGGCTGTACTTGACTCTGTCACTGGCCGTGAAGATCGGGTTAAGTGTTTGCCCTGCGATGTGTGTGGGTTTGGTGCCCAGTTGGGTGAGGCTGATGTTGTACATGCTCTCGAGAAGGTTGGCAATGTTGGTATCATTGGAAATGGCATCCCAGAAACTGGGGCTAGGTCCTAGAGGTCTTTTGGCTAGGGTGCCTCTGGTGGTGGTTTGGCCGTCAGTTTGGAGTTGGAAGTTGAGGTATTCCATGATTGGGGTGACATCATCTGCGGTGGGGGTGCAGTGGATGGTTTCCTTGTGGATGATGGCGATTCCACCTCTGTGGTAGTTGATATGGTCTCAGAGTGCTATTTTGTAGCCGTTGAGCATAGCTGTGGCGATGTTGGGCGTGGAACTGAGGTTGAGTCAGGGCTCGGGGAGGAAGATGACATTGGGGTGAGTGATATATTGGCATCCCATATCTCAGTAGCGTGCTCGCAGAAAGATCGTGCACGAGCCGGAGGCAGTGGAGATGGTCTGGGGTGGTTGTAGTAGGCGTAGTTGTGACCGCCATATGTGCTAATGCTCCGGTGTTGCAGGGGAAGAAGCAGTGCCGGCAGGTGAAAGGTCCTACCGTGGATCAGGGAGAGGTGCAACAGCAGTTGTTTTTGCGGCATCCCATGTCCAGGGCTTGGAGCTCAGTGGCGAAGTAGCTACGGGTGGTGGGAAAGCCAGGGTTCCTGATGCTGGGTGTGGTCCAGGAATGGACGCGCTGATTGGCTTGCTTATGGCACGCCTTTGATGTGACCGCGCTGTGTCCTCCATAAATAGGTCCTGGGAGGAGATAGGGGTGATGGGAGACGGTGGGTGGGGCAGGCAAAAGGGGAGAAGTTGGAGGGTGGGGGTAGGGGTAGGGAAAAACAGCGGGATAAAGTGGGCAGACAGTGGGGGAGAGAAGGCAAAAACTCAGGCACAGCAAACAGATACAGTAATATACAATCAAAATATTACAAGATAACAGCAGACAGACTTAAACAGGCCTATGAGGGGCTAACAGTAAAAATAACAGAGATTTAGTGGCAACAAAAGAACAAGAGATAACAGAAAGTAAGAAGTACAAAGTAGATATTGCTATGCAGGAGGGGAGACAAACTTAGCGGCAGCAAACGCACAAAGGAACAAAACGCTGGCAGGCCAAGGGTGAGACCGCAGCAGCGTGGGGGAGCTGGCACAAGGACCTGCTCAATGGGGCCGCGCTGCCTCCATAAGTTGGTTCTGGGAGCAGAGAGGGGTGCTGGGAGGTGGTGGGCAGTGCAGGCAAGAGGCAGGAAGCGGTAGGGTCATAGCAGGGAAAACCGGCGATTAAGAGTGAGCAGGCTGCAGGTAGTGGCGGCAAAAACACAGGCACAGCAAACAGACAAAGTAATAGTCAATCAAAATAGCACAAGAGAACAACAGACAAACAGGACTATGAGGGGCTAACAGGACCAATAACAAAGACACAGTGGCAACAAAAGTACAAGGGATAACAGAAAGTAAGAAATACAAAGTAAATATTGGCTATGCAGGGGAGACAATTTTAGAGGTAGCAAATGCACACAGAAACAAAATGCTGGCAGGCGAAGGGTGGGACTGCAGCAGCGAGGGGAAGCTTGCACGAGAACCTTACAAGTCTTACCTTCTTAGGTTCTGTATTTTTCTATGGCCAATCAGAACGAGAGCGTTCCTGTGCTAATTTAAAGCATGGTACCACTGAAGGAGTTTGCAGGCAGGGATATCACATTGGGAAATTAATAGTACATAGTCTTAATGAGGGTCTTATTGCCAATGTTCGAATAACTCCATTACTTTTTAGCAGTTACTTTCTGATCAAAATGATTTCCCTGATTGATACTTCTAATTGAGGATTCCTCACAATGTGACTCTCCTCAGGCACCAGACTGGATCCAGAGACTCTTGCAATAGTTCTGCATGCTGGCAGACGGAGCCATCGGACTCCGTCTCACCTTAGGACATGACGAAATGGGGCTGCATATAGGTGCTGCAGCATAAGTGGGGGGGGGGGACTTAAGCTCACAAAAGGTAGGAGAGTTGCATCTTAAGTATATAAGTTTTTTTGTTTAAATTTCTTTGAGTTTTAACATTTTTTGATGCTGTTTGACAGTCTTATACGATTTACATGCATGCACCTATATATACAATTAATCACGTTTCAAATGCATTGTTTGCGCGCTATATAACCTGTGTCTGAGCATTAGTGTTTAAAAAACAAAGAGAAACAGGGGATGTGTAAACTGGGATATTATCGTGTTGTACCACAAAGCGCGTGTGTTGGCTCTATCACCTGGGCTGATTCCCCACTACCCCTCCATGCTGTGTATTACTAATACATACATATCTTCCCCACTGTGCGGTTTCTATGACTCTTGTCGTTCTAAGACGATCTTGGCTGCTAGGTCCTGGACATGTACGTGGGATGCAATTCTAGTTGGGAGGACGCAGACTTCCGCCCTGCGAAAATCCCTATAGCGCTCAGTGTGTTCTACGTGAGTCCCTTGGCTCGACTAGGTGGGAGTACCCTGTGGGGGAGATATGGATGGCACCGGATCATTTTGCCCTGGATTTTGACGCTCTAATAGGATCGCATGCCATGCCCCCGCCAGCGGGAGCACCCTCAGGCCCAGTGCTTCTCCCGCCGCAGTGGCACACTTTCTGCCTGCGCCCAGCATGTCAGCGATTGTAGCCAGGCTTTGACACTTGGTGAGTCTGGTAATTTCCAGCACTTGGTGATTAAGCGCTTGGCTACAATGAGCCCGAGGTCTATAAATCTTAAGTATATAAGTTAATATAGATAATCACAAAATGAATACACAAGGGTTGACACACGTTTTTGTTTTTTTGTCCGAGGGGTTTTATTGTTATAAGAGGCCACATATAGTACGCACACTAAAAACAAAATCCGTGTAATACAATACGGTACGTATCTGCAGCTACTTTTTTTTTTTTTTTTTTAATTTTTCAAAACCTTTATTGACAAATTCAGCATAAACAAAATACACGTCTGCAGCAGATCGAAGCATGGTACATAGCAAGCTATTTACGGAATATTGTAGACATAGTGAAATCACATTCAAATAGAATCATTATTCTGTACAACCCAGCAATGGCACCATGAGCAACACTTAGCTAAAGGAGGTGGGGACAGCACTGTAGGGAGAGAAGCAGGCACGGCCGGAGAGGAAAAATAGGGACAGGGAGGAAGGCAGCTACTGACCAACGCCGGCGACCGCCGCGGGCGGAGTGCCGGCGGGGAGCGCGGGAGAGGCAGCACGGCTCATATTGGGTCGGGAATGGAGATATGTCACTAGGGGACCCCATATGTCAGATGGGCGGGATCGCGCTGGCATGAGGTCCCAGAATTCAGATAATAGGGTCTGGCATCTCGAAGCATCTTCCATCCAGTGCGCGAGCTTGGGCGCCGGTCTGCGACCCCAACACATGGCCACCCTATGCCGAGCAAGCACTAGTAGCATTGCGATCAGGCGGCGCGAAACATCTGGGCAAAATTTGACAAAGCCCAGCAGGCACAGCGGCGGATCCGGCTGAACCTGCGCGGAGGTAATCTCAGAGATGGCGGCACAAACCGCCAGCCAGAAATCCGATACCTTGGGGCACAACCACGCAAGGTGAGTAAAATCCGCGGCAGGAGCAGAGCAACGCATGCATCTGTCGTTGGGAATGAGTCCCAGTTTATGTAGCTGCACAGGAGTGCAGTATAGCCTATGCAAATATTTAAAATGTATGAGGCGAAGACGATAGTTGGGAGATAATTTCTTCGTCTGGTTACAGCAAAAAAGGCAATCAGCTTGAGCGATGTCCACGCTCAACTCTTCGCTCCATGCCGCTCGTGCGCGGTCAGTGGAGATGGAGGTGGTCGACAGCGTTAGGGCGTATAATTTAGTTACCAACTTGCGGGGAGTGGGAGATGTATATATGTAATCGAGAGCAGGCATCGAAGGTGGAGGCTGGGGGAACGTGGGATGCAGCTCCTTGCAAATAGCCCGCAGCTGGTAAAAGAGCAGTGTGTCCATCGGACCAGAGGAAGCAGGAAGAGAGTAGAACGTGTTACCGGGATAAAGATCCACCAGGGACGTCAGCTTCAAGCGGGCGGCATGTTTAGACATGCCAGTTGGTTGGAGAGGCGGGAAAGCAGGATGTCGAATAATCGGCATGGAATTAGCCGATAACAACGGAGCGTTGGAGAGCCGGCGCAGTCCCAACCAGGCCCAGCGCAGTGTTTCAACCGTATCCACCTCGGCACGTGGGCGACTCGTCGGGGCAAACAAGGCAGTGGTTAGTGGCCAAGGAGTTGCAAGGTCGGCTTCAACCGCAACGTGCGGCTGATAAGGGGTGGGGTGAATCCAGAAGTGTAAAAAACTGGCCTGGGCACTTAAGGCATAAAGTTTAAAATTGGGAGCGCCCATACCGCCAGCCGACATGGGGAGAGTGAGGATGTCATATGCAATCCTAGGCTGCTTGCCAGCCCAGACCAAAGAAATGATCAGAGAACGGATTTTACGAAAGAAATGTGCAGTGAGAGGTATTGGGATATTCAAAAAGAGATAAACGAATTTCGGGAGGACCACCATCTTGGCGATAGCTATGCGACCAGCCAGAGACAAGGGAAGTCGGTTCCAATGGGGTATTCTGGATTCGAGCCAGTCCACCGCGCGCCCAAAGTTGGCCCTCCAGAGGTCATCCAAGTCCCGGCTCAGCCAAATACCTAGGTAGCGAGTGGGGCCAGAGGCCCAAACAAAGGGAAAGTCCGGAGTGAATGTCTTGGTGGCATCAGTAAGAGGGAACAACACTGACAATCCACCAAATCGTATTATTTCGCGAACAAGGGGGCTGAGGTTATCTTGGGGATGGCAGACATACAACGTAATGTCGTCGGCATACATGGAGACCAAGAGGGCGCGGGCTGAGAAGCCGATACCCTTCTGAGTGTGGTGTTGTCGGAGTCTGGCCGCGAGAGGCTCCATCGCGATAGCGAAGAGCAGAGGGGAGAGCGGGCATCCTTGCTGAGTGCCGCGTTCGATTAGAATAGGTGCTGAGACCTGCCCATTGATCCGGAGACGGGCGGAGGGGCGAGTGTAGAGGAGAGATATCTTACGGATAAAAATGTTACTAAAGCCAAGGCGCAGTAGAAGAAAAAATAGAAAAGGCCACTCCAGTGTATCGAATGCCTTGGTGGCATCGAGTAGAGCGGCCACCGCAGGGAGGCTAGGGTTGATTTGATGAATGACCGAAAAAATAGTCCGAAGGTTGTGCGAGGTGGCACGGCCAGGGATGAAACCAGACTGATCGGGGAGGGCGATGAAGGGCATAAGGTGGAGAAGACGGGAAGCCAGTAACTTTGCAAAAATCTTATTATCGATATTAAAGAAAGGGGGCGGTAAGACTCGCGGCTGTCAGCTGGTTTGTCAGGCTTGAGGAGTAATGTTAACATCGCCTCACGGAGTGACTGTGGGAAGAGGCCAGTATCAAAGGAATCGTTATACATGGCGGCTAGATGTGGCACCAGAAGCGGAGCATAAGCTTTATAGAACGAGGCGGGTAAGCCGTCCAAACCTGGGGCCTTATCACTAGGTAGACTATTTATGGCAGCCAGTATCTCCTCCTTAGAGAAGGGCTCGTCTAAATATTCCCGATGATAGTCCTCTAGCCAAACCAGCGAAAGGGTATCAAAATATTGTTCAAAGGCCTCACGCGAGGGGGGGCCCGCGGCGTAAAGTTGCGAGTAATAGTCCGTAAAACGGGCCTGGATTTCGGCGGGGGAGGTGGTTCTGGTGGGGCCACCATCTCGGAGAGCAGCAATATACGACACCGCACGGGGGGAACGTAGGAGGTTGGCCAGGGTCTTACCAGGCCGATCGCCCTCTCCGAAGCGACGGGCTCGGGCCTCCCTACCAAGAAAGGAGAGTTCCCTTTCGGCCTCCACAGCAAATTCAGAATGCTTTGCACGCAATAGCGCGAGGGTCTCAGACCTGGGGTGGGCAGCATGAGCAGCGTCTAGAGCCTTATTCTCCGACTCCAGCTTGTCCAATGAGGCACGGATGGAGCGAAGGACACCGGCCTGTTTAGAGATACACTCGCCACGTATCACTGTCTTAAAGCCTTCCCACAGGATGGACGCGGAGTCTACAGAACCGACATTTAGATCGAAGTAGTTGGTAATCGCCTTTTGGATCTCGTCTAAGAAGACGGAGTCCCGGAGAGCATTCGGAGGAAGCCGCCATGTGAAAGCGCGCTGTGGGGAGTGAGGAAGACGAAGACTAATCTGGACTGGAGCATGGTCTGAGAACGTGCGTGCCATATGAGTAGCGGAGGTGAGCCAAGTGAGGGGATCCGGTGATGTAATCCATAAATCAATACGGGACCAGCAGCCCCGAGCACCAGTGACGCAAGTGCCCTCACGGGTCTCGGGCCACAGGTGCCGCCAGGCATCATATAACGCGTTGTCAGTGAGTATGGACTGAAGTAGCGCAGTGGAGCGAGGGTGGGATGAATGGGGGCCAGAGCGGTCCAAGACTGCTGAAAGTGTAACATTGAAATCCCCCCCCCAGATAAGAGCCGCCGGGCCCAAGGAAGAGATGAGGTGCCATATATGAGTAAAGAAATTGGGATCGTCCGAGTTAGGGCCGTACACAGCAGCAATCGTCATTGGTTGGGACAACAGGGAGCCGTGCAAAATCACATACCGTCCATCGGGGTCCGTGAGTACCTGAGTAGTATGCCAGGGGAGCCCCCTACGTATCAGAATGGACACACCCCTGGAATAGGAGGAATAATAAGAAGAGTGCTCTTCACCCCAGTGGCGCGACTGGAGTCTGGTGGAGGTCGCAGGCAACAGGTGGGTTTCCTGCAAAAGGCAGATGTCGACCTTGTGTCGGTGCAAGTGAGAGTGAATGAGCCTTGCCTTACGGTGATCATTAAGCCCACGGATGTTCCAGGTCCAACATATGGTATCAGTCATGGTGTTTCATAACTGGGTGAAGCGAGGGCGCAGCGCAGGAGGCCAGACAGCGGAGAGAGCCAGTGCAGGCGCAGGGACAATTAGTACTTAACCAGGGGGCGTACAGGACACTCGCCAGGGGCGGACGACGGGGCCGGCCAGCAGCCTGCGTGTCTAGAAATCCCAACCAAGGGAAGAACAGCCAGTGCGCTAGGAACGAAAAGGGAAGGGACCACAGTGCCGTTCAGGAGAAGGAGGAGATCGTGAACAGTCGTACTAAGTTGCACATGTCTAGCAGGGAGGTGATGCATTCTGATAGGAAACAGAAGATGTGAATTCGGAAACAAGAAGGTCCCCATTGAATGACAAGCGAAACCCACAAAAACCCCCCACCCCAACCCAACCCAACCCGTCGCACAAGATGCAGTCAGGAGACCAGTTCCCGGCAGGACCATAGCCGACAGAGTGCAGACAACCACCCACCCCACCCTTGCGACCCAAAAAACAATACCAAAAGGCCCACCACCCCCGCACCCACTCCAACCCCCCAATCAGGCTGAGCTACCTCCCCAACCCACCCCAGGAACCCGCAACTTGGAAGAAGGAAAACAACGGTGAGAGAGGGAATTATCCCGTGAGGGCATGGCAGAGCTCAGCGTACACCCCCGCAGTAAAGCAGGGTGGCCAAGCTGTGAGGACAACAGACAGCGTTCAAGTCAGTATTAACTAGTAAGTCCCGACAAGTCAATCGTTATCACTCAGGTGGTCGGTTGTGGCGGGCTGAGAGCCGGATGGTGAGAAGCGGGATGATTTGTCCATTTTCTTGGCAAATGCGAGGGCGTCTCTGGGGTCAGGAAACATGAGCGTTTTTTCTCCCTGTCGGACTCTCAGCTTTGCAGGGTAAGCCAATGAGTAAGCAACGTTATGTTTCTGGAGGATCCGCTTAGCTGGGAGGAACTCGCTGCGAGCGGCCTGGACTGCCGGAGTATAGTCGGGGTAAAAAGAGAGCGAGTCACCTTTATGATTGATTTTGCCCTTATCGCGTGCTGCACGAAGAATCGCGTCTCGATCTCTGAAATTCAATATTTTTGCAATGATGGGACGAGGAGGTAATCCAGGACCAGGACGCGGACCGAGTGAGCGATGAGCACGCTCGACAATGAAGACTGTGGAGAGAGAGTCACCAAACAGTTCCCTGACAAGCTGCTCCACGAAATCCTCCATGCGGGAGATGTTGGTGGACTCGGGAACCCCCGTGATGCGGAGATTGCTCCGACGGGAACGCGCCTCCAAATCCTCATTTTTGTTTCGGATAACGTCCAATATTTTGTCCATTTGTAATAATTTCTGGTGGTCCTGAGTGGCGGCATCCTCAATGTCCGAGATCCTGGACTCCACGTGCGTGAGGCGATTGTCATGCGAATCCACCCGGGCCTTGACCAAATCCAGGCGAGCGGAGAGTTGTTCGAGCTGGGCAGCGATTCCGGTGACCGTGGACTTAACGTCGAGCATGATCGCCTTCAGGTCATCTTCACGCGCGGGAGGGGACTCCATGTTAGCCGCCTGGTCGCCGCCGTCCGGTCCAACACCGTCCTGACAAGTAGATCGGCGCTGGTCAAATGCGAGTTTGGGCTGCTTGGGGTCAGTCCGCCCCATGGTGATCGAACACCGGCAGTAGGCGTCACCAGGGAGCAGCGAGGCGGAATAGCAGCCAGGAGGGGCAGGGACAGCGGACGGACCACCACACCACAGCCGGTACAATCCGAGTCCAGGAGGCAACAGAGACCCCAGCACCAAGACCCAGCCGCAGCCAACCACAACAGGTAGCGGGCGCAAAGGGGCGACAAAGGGAGGAGGTTGACGGCACAGGCACCAGCGCGGCAGCACAGCAGGGAGACACAGGAATGACAGTCCCTCGAAACCAGAGGCCAGGAGAATGTCAAGGGGGCCCACGGGTATGGCAGGAGAGGCAGGCTGCCACACGGCGTAGGGTCGGCCCCTCCGGACCGATGACAGCAGGGCCGGGCCGCGGCAGGATGGAGAAGAAGAGCAGATAGGCACTCCAAGCAGCGCTCCAGGCCCAGGCAGCGCCACAGAAGCCGCCACCGCCAAGACACCCAAAGGCAGGAGAGCGGCCAGCTGCCCCAAGTGAGCCGGGAAACGTCGCAGTGGAGCTCCGCAAAGGCGAACCCACGACGTGCAGGAGATCCCCTCAGGGGCCACGCCGGGGCCCAACGCGGCCGGCGCCAGGCAGGCCCCGGGGCCCAAGCAGATCCAGGCCCTGGATGAGCAGAAGCCCGCAAGCAGGGTGCCGCAGCCGCCGCGGCCCAGCGCCAAGCACAACAGGATCTCGTGGGTAGCACCTGAAATCAGAGGCCAAGGCGCTGAGGCATGGACGTCGCGGACCACAGAGGCAGGCTGCAGGGAATGTGTGTGGGTGCAGGGCTTCCCGCCCGTCCCGGCGGCCGCACTCCGAACACCAGGAGCCAAGCAGGGCCGATCCGCGGCAAAGAGCTGGCCAGTCCTCCGCAGACAGCCGTCGCCACCAGGGCCCAAGGCCCGGCCCGTCAGAGGAGCTAGGAGGGCGCTCGATTCAAAGCGCCAGGAGCGGTGAGGCCAAGTCGCGTTGGGCCGCTGGAAGAGGCGGCCGGGGCGCGGGCACCCCCAGGGCGCCACGCACAGCTCAGCAGGGAGGTGTCCGAGAGCACACGCCGAGCCGAGGCTGTCACGGCGGGGAAGCGCGGGGGGTGCGCCGCTCCCGTCACCAGGCCCGGGCCTCGGCGGCAATCAGGGGAGACGCAGGATGGGAAGCAGTATGCCGCCGGAGTTGTGGAAGGCCCGGGCCGGGCGGTGCAGCTCGCGGACCCCCAACCCCGCCTCAACAAGCCTCAGCGGCCGCAGCACTCACCGGAGCAATCAGCAAGGGAGCCTCTGGTGTCCTCCAGGCGGCGCGAAGTCCCCAGATGATCAGCCTGACTTCGGGAATAGGAAGGCCGGGCCAGGCCTACCTCGGGAAACAGGCCCAGCGCAGCACCCGGGCCGCCGATCCCAGCCCGTCCACGTCGCCAGGGAGCAGGAGCGGCACCGATCGACACCGCAGGTAATTCCTGTCCAGGAAACACTGATTGGTGGCAGTTTTAGTGCTGTCTGCTTGCAGGATTCTGTCGGATTATGAGCTTGGCCGGCAGAGCCCACTTAGAGTGCGGCCATCTTGCAGCCGGCCAAGCCACGCCCCCAAGGGTTGACACACTTAATTTACCATGCAGGTCATCTCCTTCATGATGTCCTGAGTATGACCCAAATGGACAACTAAACAGCACACATACTTTTAACGGGTCAAAATACTGACAGATTATAACATTTGCTGTGTACAACATGACATGAATTGGTTTGTAAAGAAGCTGATGAATATCCTTGCCTACCCAACTTCAAAATATAAAACAACTTTGTAACCAGGCATGAGACAAATCAAGACTGACTAAATCAAGAAACATATTTGAACTCTGTTCACATGCATTCGCACATTGCATGAGCACTCTTCTTTTCACTGCGCACAGAGCAGCATGTCTGCACACGCACTCTTGTGTACTTTCAATTTCTCTAAATTCAATTAATGTGCATATGGGAGGATTGTGCAAACCTCCCACTGAAGCTGTAAAATACTATAAGCTAATCCGAAACACATGTGAATTTGTACTGTAATAATCCCAGGCTCAGAGGAGCACAGGGTAGTCGCGTTGCCTAACACGGATTGATGGAATTTGAGCCTCCTCTATGCATTTCTACCTCTACCTCTGATCCCGCAGGCCCAGAAAGATGTAATGTGGTACTGCGCAGGTGGACCTGAATTTGACAAGGAGGGCCTTTTAGTATAAAATGCTGGCCTTCAGCATCTGCCATCTTCTTCATCTTCCTCTTCAGGAGGAACTGCTGTCCCAAAAGATCAACCTACACAACCTACACATTTATGCATGGAGTTTGATCAGAACCAACTAACAGGTTTTGATCTCTCGAAAGTGGCGTATGTCATTCTGGTTGCTCTGCTTGCCTCCCCCCAAGTCTGTATATTCAGGCTGTTGGGCTCAATTTGTAACCTGTTGTGAAGGGAAGCAAGCTGACTACTAAGGTGAAACTGTCTGATGTTCTGTTGTTTATCTTGTCATTGGACCTGCAAGGAATTACTGTGGCTCAGTTAAAGGTTACTTTTCAGCACTTTCAGCCTTTCTTCTTTTGCATGATCAGCCCTCATTATTCAAGTCACCCATTGTCATGTGCATTCTAGAAGAGCTTTCACATATTTCTCACTGCCTGCTCTGTTATGCCTCAGTTGGACCTCCTACCGGTCTTGATATGGGCTCCATTCACGTTTCTTCACAGTTGCACTCCTAGGCTCTTATCTGGAGACCATTTCTCATTGCCATCACTAAAGTGCGTTGCATCAATGAACTACAAGCACTGTCGGTCTAACCTCTGTACACTACCTTTTTTCCTTACAAGGTGGTAATTTGGACTTGTGTTTCCTTTCTTCTGAAAGTGGTGTGATCTTTTCATGTACAGCAGGCCATCATGCTCCATACTTTCTCTCCGACACATACCTTCAAGGAGGAAAAGAGGCTGCACTGGTTGGGTCCCAAGGGGGCCCTTTGTTTTTACATTGATACGTCTAGGGGAGTACAGGATTGGGCACTCAGCTCTTTGTTCGATTCACTGGTGTGAAAAAATGAAAACTAGACCGGAAATAGATCTTATTTTTATGGATTGTCATATGCATTAAACTGTAGTTTTTCATGGCCAAAAGGTATCCTCGTGAGAGCTTTTGGGCTCATTCCACCACCACAAAGACCCAACTACTGCCTTGGGTTACGGTGTCTCTGTTTTGGACATTTATGAGGTAGCCATTTGAGGTTACACTAATACTTTCACAAGACAATACTGTATTGATTCTCAGGTCCGCAAGGAGGGTCATTTTGTCCAGTCGCTCGTGCAGGACTTCTTGGGGTAAAGTCCACTTCTTAGACCCCCCCCCCCTCCTTAGAGGAAGTCACTGCTTTGCTACCGATGCAAAAGGTGAGGAATCTGCAGCTAGAAGTATTCATCTAAATAATAAGTTACTTTGGTAACATTCTTTCTGGTGGATACTCTAACAGAAGATTGCTCAATGACCGCCCTTTTCTCCTTTATGTGGTTAATAAGGTTCCAATTTAGGCTTGCACACTGTCAGGGTTTCTTAATCTGTCAGTCATGGTTTGCTTCTGAGGGCACTATAAATAATAAATGAATAAACTAACATCAGTACTCAGTGGTGGTGCCTTTATGAGGCTCCGTGTCGTCAAGTCGAGAGGTGACATTGAGTCACGACAGAAGCCGATGGTGCCACCCGCTGACACGCAGGCGCTATTGCAAGAGTTCACACGCTAACTTCAAGTTCCTGTTTGGGACTGGTCAAGCCTGTGAATTCAGTTCATTCCTAAGCCGTCACAGTGGATCTGGAAACTTTTTCGTAGTACGGCTGCAGCTCCACATCAAAGCTGTTCCAATGCACCAGAAATTACTTGAAAGCACTATAAAGATGCCACTCCCAGGCACTGACGTCAGTTGTTTTCGAGATTGTCCGCGACTCCAGACGCAGAGCCCCAAAAGCAAATTGGTAGACAGAGTGCTGATTCCTAGACTTGGGATCTTATTAAAGTTAGAGTCCAACAATAAAACGGGGAGAATGGGAGGGTTGGTGAGGAATCTGCCGCTAGACAGAGTCTCTACCAGAAAGAGCATTACCAAAGGTAAGTAACTTGTTCTTCTGATAGAAACTCTAGCCGCAGATTCCTCACCTTTTGAATAGATACCAAAGCAGTATCTAACGAGAGGAGTGCGGTGGATGGACTCAAACCAGAAAGTCTTGCAAAACCGAGTGGGCAAAGTGCTCCTCTCAGCGAACTTGACTGCCCAGACAATAGTGCTTCATGAACAAATGGAGGGAAATAGGCATAGCTGCCTGGCAGATGACCAGGACAGAAACTTAGCCTGCTAACGCAGTGATAGCAGCTTTGGCCCTGGTGGAATGGGCACGCAGCCCTTCTGGAGGTTGCTTCTTCGCCAGTGCATAGCAGATCTTAATACAGAGCATGATCCAGCACGAGGTGGTACACTTCTGCACTGACTTGCATATCTTCGCTCCAGCGAATCCCACAAAGATCTGATCGTCCACCCATTGGCCTTCCGTACAATTGATGCAGAAGCTAAATGCTCTTTTAGGGTTCAAGCGATGGAGCCTCTCCTCCTCCTTAGAAGGGTGAGGCAGAGCATAGAATGCCAGTAGGGTGATGGTTTGGCTGACATGAGCGGCTTCACAACGTTTGGGAGAAAGGATGCCCTAGTAAAGAAACCAGCTTGTTGGGGGAGAAGGTGGTGTAAGCTGTATGTTAATGCAGAGCCTGAAGCTCACTCACACGCCTTGCAGAGGTGATGGCAACGAGTATAGGAAAGTGTCCCTTTTTGTCATGGTCACCCCCACTTTTGCCAATTGTACTGATCTCTTACAACTGATGTGCACTGGGTTCTTGCTAATCTGGCCCCAGTGCTCTTTCCTTTAAAACAAGGTAAAATGGTCTAATTGTACTCCAATTGGCACGCACTTTAGCACTCTTGTAAGTCCCTAGTAAATGCTTTAGTCCCAGGTACCTAGGGCATGGCTACTAAAGAGGGCCCCCAAGGGCTGCAGCATGTATTATGCCACCCTAAGGGTCCCCCATTCAAGTTACTTGCAGGCTAGAAAGACATGGTGCAAACTATGTGGGAAAACCCGACATGGCCCACTCACTGTGTCCCATGCCAAAGTCACTGCATATAATAAATGCAAGCCACCCCTACAGCAGGCCTTGAAGCTTTAAGGCAGGGTGCATTATAGTACATGTGAGGGGATATCTGCATTAGAAGCTAAGCCCTTGTGTTGTCTAGTTCAATTACTAGATGGTACAAGTGAACAGGGAAGCCATCTTAAGAATATTAACTGGGAACTGGTCATTACGAGTTACCCAGCTACATGATGGCTTTACTGAATCCTATGTTGTTTGGTATCAAACACCTTGTCTTAATAAATCTGTACTATTAGTACTAGATTTATTATGACATGCACCCAGAGGGCACCTTAGAGGTGCTCACTGAAAACCTACCAGTATCTAGTGTGCTGGCTGACTGGTATCGTCCAGCCTGCCACCACAGACAAGTTTCTGACCCCCTGCAGGTGAAAGCCCACGCTCTCTGAGGTAAGAAACAATGCCTGCTTCAGAGGAAGGTGTTCACTCCTCCCCCACCAGGATGGAGAGTGATTTAGTATACCAAGGCCAGGGGCTTCAAAGCACCTGCCGCCTTTGATATGTGACCCTGGCTTCCCCCAGATCTGGGAGATGCCACTCCTGCCCTGAGGCCCATTTGGCACCAGGACAGGCGGGAATTTAGCAATGCAGTCTGCGTGTTGCACCTCCAGGCTAGTCACACACTTAAGGTGGGCTACCTGATGTATTCCATGATAAAAAATGTTCCACCATCTTTTTTTTGGCAGAATTAGGAACTCTGGGACAGGGTTTTGCCCACTCCCCACAGGAAGTGGTCATATAGGTGTTGTAGTGACCCCAGGGGTAAGTAACCCATTGGCTACTAGCCTTCACTCCCCTTAACGGCCCTAAATTTAGTATTTAGGTGGCCCCCTGACACTAGGAACTCCGATTCATCTGCCTGAAAGAAGGACAAAGAAGAGCCAAAGATGTGAGAACTGTGGACCAGCACCTAACTTGGTGCAAAAACCTGCCTAGCTGCTGCTCTCCCGACAATCACTGACACCGACTCATCCAGAAGTGGAACAGCTTCCACAAACCCTTGGAGGCTGCCCAGCACTTCATTGACCCAGCAACATTTGCCTTGGAGTGGAGGAGCCACTTCACTGCATCAGCAGGCACCGATCGCATCTACCCGGTACAGCGTTCTGTTGACCTCTGGGCCCATACAGGGAGCAGCACCACAAAAAAGAGATCTTTGCCAAGTTTGGAGACACCAGGACTCCCAGGAACCGCCCAGCACCAATGCCCGAGGTACCGTAGGCAGTTGCAAGCACCAACGCTTACAAAACAATGAAACAGCGAGCCATTAAAGCAGTCGCACCTCCCTCCTTATCTCCCCCAAAAAATGATGTCCAAGTAAATATTGTAGAAGGCAGCGTTGCGTGCACATCCAGTGCACCTGCTGTTTCCAAGGTGCGACCTCGAAGGATCAAAGAAGTTCAACAGATAAATGGGAAGTGCACCGCCCAGTCAAAATTCCACATAGAGTTTGTCCATTCTTTGCATATGATGTCCAAGGTAATCTTTATTTTTCTTTTTTCATAGAAAATGGTACAGAACAGCCGAGTCTCGTCCACTACCTGTGGACTTCATCAGCTCATACATTTGTCTTTCAAGGTATTGAAACCAAAGGCGAGCCGTAATTCATCATATTAGAACAATGTAGATTCCTGGTATGGACGTTGACCATTTGTTCAACAAAACCCTATGTATTTAGGGGCAAGCAAATTTCATCATTATTCCTGGATATAGAGCAGAGCGGCACCTTAATACGTGCCGTCTCCCGCCTCACAAGCTGGCGTCTTTCCGTGAATCCACTTCCCAAGTGGCTCTTCCCCGTACGGGATGAAAAAAGAAAAATAAAGATTATCTTGGACATCATATGCAAAGAATGGACTAACTATGTGGAATTTTGACCGGGCGGTGCACATCACATTTATCTGTTGAAGCACCAACGCTTGTTTGTGTTCAGTCGGAACACCACCACCGCCAAAACTTACCTGTATGTGGATGGACTGCGAGATAGGCCTGCTCCACACCGAGAGTGGCCCTGCTGTGTTTCTTTTCCCTCTTCTGCAGGTACCCTGAGCACCCCGAGAGCCTCTAACTCACCAACCCGCCGGACAAAACACCACTGCTCCCCAACTCCCCAGCCTGGGCTCAAGTAAACCGATGGTGTCTCTGTGGTCCTGAGAGCATCAAGGGCCGAGTTCTTCCTTGTGTTCTGCTGGACTGGTCCCCCAGTACCCACTTGCAGCCTTTTTCTTACAGTACTTTTCCCATTGACTTTAGCAGGTAGCGTTTAAGGCTACCACCGCATACAGTACCTCTACACCTGGACACTCCAAAGCAGATAAACTTGAACTGTTGGTGCTTTCTTGGACCTTGGCCCCTACTTAACATTACCACGTTTGAAGCTCATGCCTCAAATCTGACAGCTTTCATTTTCTACTGTCAAACTGTAAAAATTAATAACATCTACAGTACTTACCTGATTCAGATAATCTTGGTGTCAATAATTATATAAAAACCTGTATTATTTTTCTAAATTGGTCTCAAGTTTCTTCTTGAGTGTGTCTCATTTATTGACTGAGTGTACAACAAATGCTTAACATTACTCTGATAAGCCTAAACTGCTTGCCTACACTACCACAATGAGAGCATTTGGGATTATTAATTTAAGCTCTGTAAACCAATAAGGGTCATCTTGACTTTCTATCTAGTGTACCTCATTTTGGTACACTACATAAAAAGCCAGCTTCCTACAATGAGGAACACAGTTTTGATGGTGAGGAGCCGTAATGGACAACTGTGAAGCCGCTCGAATGAGTTCACAAGATAAGTAAGGACGAGGTTGAGGTCCCACTGGGGCATCATGAAAGGAGAATGAAACAGATGTTGCACCCGCTTCCAAAAACACATCACAACAGGTGATTAAAATAAAGAAGGCTGATCAGGCAACTGTAAGGTCAAGAGGGCCGAAAGATACCCTGTAACTGTGCCCAGAGCAAGGTCTTGCCGAGTGAGGGATAGAACAAATGATAACACATCAGACAGTTTGGCCTGGAGGGGGTCAATCCGGTGAGCGCCACAACAAACCACAAATTTGTCCCAACGACAGGTGTATACAGTATCCATCGAGGAAAGCCACCTCCATAGGGAGGCTAAAGGTATTCAGCTGTCGCTTCTCAATCTCCACATAAGAAAGTGGAGGCTGCAAAGACCAGGCTGTTCAGCTGCCAAAGCAGATCCTCCCGGAGGGGCAGCCTGATTGGAGGCCAGATGCTCAAGCCCAGGAGTTCTGGATACAGCACTCTCTGTGCTCAGAGGCGGAAAGGCATACAGGAGTCCAGAGTTCCACTTAGGGCGGAACACGTCTCCTAGTGAGAGATGCCTTGGAAACTCCAATGTGCAGAAGCGCTGGCATTGGGTATTCTCGGCAGTGGCAAATAGATCAATTCAAGGTACTCCACATTCGTAGCAGCACTCATGATCTGCCAGGTGCCAATGGCTAAGCTCGTCTGCCCTGGCATTCAAAGATCCTTCCAGGTGGTTTGCCTCAAGGGAAATTCCTTAGTGGTCTAGCCATTTCCAGAGGTTGAAGGCCTCCTGGCACAGGGTCCGTGACCCCCCCCGACCCCCAACCCCCACACCCGCTGCAGTACCACATGGTGGTGGTGTGGTTGTCTGTGGGCAGCTGTACCAGCCTCCCTTTGATGGATTGCAAGAAGGCTTTTAGCGCCAAGGGGATGGCCCTCAGCTCCTGAAAACTGACATGGAGCTGGGTCTCCGCCGGACACCAGAGACTTCTGACCTCCACCTCTCTCAGATGGCACCCCTCCCCCAACCCAGAAAGGATGCATCAGTCACCATTTGCAGCTCTGGGTGAGGAAGGGAGAGAGGCCTGCCATTGTGACCCAATCACTGTCTAGCAGCCACCATTGCAAATCTTTCGCAGTCTCCTCCGAGATCTGGACGTGATCAGAGAGGTCCCCTTGATGTTGCACCTAATGGGACATCAAATCCCACTGCAGAACCCGTATTTGCCACCTAGCTTGCTCGACCAGCAGGATGCAAGAGGCCATCAGTCCCAGGAGCTCAGAGTTGATCTCACTGAAATCCAGGACAGAGGCTGAAAGTTCAAAATCCTAGCCTGAATGTCCCAGACTCGCTTTCCCGGGGGAAAAGGCACAAACAAAAAACCATGTCCAGAATGGCTCAGATGAAGGGGAGCATCTGAGATAGAGTTAGGTGACACTTCGGCACGTTGATAATGAACCATAAAGATGAGAGGAGGTTCGCCGTCATCTAGAGGTGGTTGACGACTGCCTGGGGCGAGCAGGCTTTCAACAGCCAGTCATCGAAGTAGGCGGAGGGGGGGGGGGAGACTGACACTCCAGATTTCCGAAGGTTTGCTGCCACCACCACCAACACTCTCATGAACATCTAAGGGGCGCTGACACCAAAGGAGCACTGAGACCAAAGGGGAGCACAAAGAACTAAAAATGCTCCTCTTTCAACACGAACTACAGGTAACGCTGATGGACCTGCAGGACTGGAATATGGAAATAGGTGTCCTGCAAGTCCAAAGCTGCCATTCAGTTGCCTTGGTCAAGGGCAGACAAGACCTGGGCCAGGGTGAGCATTCTGAATTTCTCCTTGCAAAGGAAGAAATTGAGATTGCACAAGTCTAAAATAGGGTGAAGACCGCCGTCCTTCTTGGGCACCAGAAAATAGTGGGATTAACAACCACGCCCTACTTCTAGCCCTCGTACCCCCTCAATAGCCCCTTTGGCCAAAAGGGGCTTGTACTTCCTGCCACAAAGTGGAGCGGTGGTCCTCCATCAGTCAAAGGGTGGATGGTGGAATGTGTGGCGGGGTCGAGAGAAAGGGCAAGACATAGCTCTTGCAAACAATCTGGAGAACCCACCTGTCCGATGTTATCGCTTGCCAACCCAAGTAGATGCGGTTGATTCTGCCTCCCACCAGGTGGCTGTGACCCTGCAAAGGTACACTAAAAGGATTTGGCAGGTGGGGCTGCAGGGGGATGGTGGACTGGGAGGCACGCTGACCTTGGCAGCCGAGGTGGTGGGCACACTGCCTCTCCCGCAAAACTGGTGGGTTCACTGCTGGTGTGGGATAGGCTGGAGGTAGGGTATGCCATGACCGAAGCCACAAAACAAACGTTGAAGGTGTTGCTGGTGAGGCCCAGAGAGCGGGCGGTAGCCTTAATCTCTTTAAGATGTTCAATGGCAGAGTCAGCCTTGTCCCCAAATGAGCAAGTCCCATCGAATGACATGTCCATCAGGGAGGACTGGACGCCGCTCAAGAATCGGGTATAACGTAGCCACGCATGGCGGCAAATAGCTACACTGGTGCCTAAAGCCCATGCGATGGAGTTGGTGGTGTTCAAGCCACAATGAATTGTGATCTTGGCCGCAAAACGATCATCCTGAATGGCCTGTGACAGAACAGGGCAAAGATCCTCAGGAATACCAGGGAGGACTACGGAGGGGCAGCGGTTCCGGCGCAGCAGGTGGCCCAGTGACAGGCGGTGCCCGGCTCCTGGATGATGCGCAGGGGATCTGGCAACTGGTGCTCACGACGGCCGGTTATGATATGCAGCACTGGCGGATCGTACTAACCTATGAGACTCCCCTGGAGGGCCACTGCCTAGCAGAGGGAGAGAGGGAGCGGTCCCACCGAGGCACAAGGCCATAAGTGTATGCGCAGGCCCCCACAACACATCTTCTTTGCAGCAACTGGCACTTGAAAGATTCCTTTCCTCTGCCTGGAGCACTTGGGACCCATAAGGAACTGTGAAGCTGCTCACAATGGTGCGCTTTGGCATGGCAAACTGGGGACCCTGGAGACTCAGCGCCGTGCCGGCGAATGCAGGCATTCCACTGTGATCTGGGGAGCCTACTGGGATAGTGACGAGGAGCCCCTCCCTTAAGGTGCCTCCAAAATCCCTTGGGTGCGAGACTGTGACACAGTGGGAACGCTTTGATCATGGGAAAGCCCGACAGCCAATCCAGGCTGAATTTTGAGGCCCGTAAACGCTAGAGACAGCCACAAGATGCTGGCTGCCAAGATGCAGGAGAAGGAAGGGCAGCTGAGAGGGATCATCATCCCATGAGGTCCCATCTTTTCTTTGGGAGATGAGGACCGGGGACCTGGCTACCATCTTAAGACTTGCAGGAGAATCAGCACACAATCCACTATGAAGGTATGACCCTATTGTTCTTCCCATACTTTACTCAGCGTGTGCAGGATGCACGTTGCAAGGTTGAACCTGTTAAGATAAAACTTCAAGAGTTGCCCATTTTGTATGCCATGTTTGTAGGAAGCTGGCTCTGTAAACACCCTACCAAAGTAAGGTATAGTGTGCATAGAGTCCAGTGGATCCCCAAAGGCTTACAAAGGTTAAAGTAGATAATACCTTACTCTCTATTTGTGGTAGTGTGGGCGAGCAGTAAGGCTTTATCAGAGGGTAGTTTTAAGCATTTATTGTACACACTCAGGCAAGAAATGATTTCACTCACTCAAATACTGAACTCTGACCAATTGTTTTGTATAAAAATATTTCTTTGGTGTATTTTATTTTTAGAACCAAGCCAGACTTGGTGCATGTAAGTAAAATAGTACTTTTCTAATATAATACAGTTGAATGCAGTTACAGGTAGGTCAAGTGTAAAGAAACAGTTGAAATTACATTTCAGTTACCTTCCAATGACTTTGTAATTACTTTTCAGATTACTTTTCAGATTACTTTTTCTATTCTGTGTGGTATGCCTAGATTCCACACTGGGACATTTCCTAGATAAAAGGTAAGTCATGCAGTTTTGGTTAAAACACAGTTTCTTGGGTTTTCATACAATTTCCAACTCCACACTTAGAACTTTTGTCACAGAAAAGCAGTCAATGCAATCCTATGGGAGGAAATTAAGTTATCGGTTTAAAGGTAAGCAAATGGTCTTGGGGGTTGAGTTTCTGGGGTTAGAACAAGGGCTCCCCCAGGGTCAAGGATGCACTCAAAGAGCACCCTCAGCGGCACTAGGGTGGCCGGGAGCAGAGTGCTGAGGCCCAATGTTATCCAATGGGGGATAGGAGGCCTCCGGATGGTGGCTGCTCATGGGCACGCCACTTAGATGTGGGAGCAAAGCTCCTAGGGTTTAGCTCAGGGCAAAGGGGGATCAGAGTCAGCACACACAGTGCACCCACAGCGGCACAGGGGCGGCCAGGTGCAGGGTTTTGATTTGGCATCGGTGCCCTGTTTTCAATGGGAGTTGCCGGTTTGGGATTTTGGCTGCAGGCTCGGTCCAGGAAGTCTTACGGGAGGAACCAACAGCTGGGCAGGTAAATTGGAGGGCTCGGGGACGTAGGTGCACTACAGGTCCTCTTCTTCAGGGCAAAGGGCGGCCAGATGCAGGGGTGCCTTTTGAGGTCAGATTTCAACTTACCGGGCCACTCGTGGTTGGGGGGTCTCTGTGCAGGGGCTGAATTCAAACACCCACACAACACTTATGTATCTAGTAGTAACTAAGCTAGTTGCACACAGTTACATAAACCAATTCTAAACAACACAGCCAGTAAGCAATCCACACAGCCACTTACATACACATTTACAGACCCACAGAGTTACTAAGAGAGCCAGTCATATGCGGGCATAGTTACTTGCATATCCAGTGATACATTCACAGAGGGACGGATACACTTATTTAGATTTGTACTCAAGTATTGACACTCATAGTCACCCATCCTGACAAGCAGCCCTTTAAACATCTCTCGGGCCTGCTACTGCAGAGCCTGCGTGTGCAGTTTTACTGCTATGTTAAATTGGCATTTAAAAAACATTTGCCAAGCCTTAAACTCCCCTTCTATTACATACACGTCACCCCTAAGGTGGGCCGTGGGTTGGCCATAGGGCAGGGTGCTATGTGCTTAAAAAGTAAGACATACTTTGAAGTTTCAGTGAGTTATAAGCACACTTAGAGACCCATGCGTCCAGTTATACATCCATTTTCTCACACATACTGTGACTCACATACGTATGTACAAAAGCATAGAGCCACTAATACACCCAGTCAGACAGCAACAGTTACACATTCACTCACACACCCACATAGCACTTATGTATCCAGCAGTAAAAGAGCCAGTTGCACAGTTGCATATCCCAAGACTCACTAAGACAGCCAGTAAGCAATCCATACAGCCACTTACATACACACTTACCGAACCATAGAGTTAATGAGAGCCAGTCATATAGCAACATAGTTACTTACACATCCAGTGAGACACCCACAGAGAATCTGACACAGTCACTCAGATATGTACTCAAGAACTGACACTCCTACTCACCCATCCAGACAAGTAGCCCTTTAAACATGTCTCTGGACTGTGTGTGCAGTTTTCCTGCCAGGCCGACTTGGCATTTAATACCTCTTGCCAATGTGTAAACTCTAATTTTTTTACACACAAGTCACTACTAAGGTACGCCCTAGGTAGCCCAATCGGCAGGGTGCTCTGTAATTAAAAGTTAAGACATTTACTTTTAAGTTTCAGTCACTTACACACGCAATTACAGACCCATACACCCAGTTATAAAACTGGTCACCCACCTATACAGCCACAAACATACCTATTTAGAAAACCATTCAGCCACTGTCACATCCACTCAGGGACAGAATCACTTACACATCCACTCACACAATACTTGCATATCCACTAATAATAGAGCCACTTGCACACAGTTACACAGCCAAACACCCACTAACACAGTCAGTTACTAATCCATACAGTCACTTACACCCAATCAGTCACTGAGACACCCAGTTCGCCTCAGGAATGTGAACAGTTTACCACTGCTAGCGAGTGGTAAAGTATATGTGCACTTGAGCTCACCATGACGACGATACCAGTGCTTATTAGTCCCACGCCGGCAACCAAATTTGGAGATGTAAAGTAAATAGACAGCAGCACTGCAAGTACATGGGTTGGGTCCTAGTGTAGCTAATCAGACGTTCCGGCTTGGGTGTGTTCCTGTGTTTGTAAATAGTTATATAAGTTATTTTATGTTTATTTGTTAATTAATTTTAGGTTTATATGGTATTGTAATGTGTTAATAAAATGTATTTGTAAAGTGATAAAATGTATATTACTAAGTTAACTTATGGGTCACAAACACACCCATACAAGTACTCATACATGAACTCACCCACCTAGACAGTCATTCACACAGGAACTGGCACACCTACTCAAGATCCCATACATTTAGTCACATACCAATTTACACATGCAAACAAACACCTACTTACATAGACTCATGAATTTGTATATACATTTGAATAAAGATATCTTTGACTCATACAGCCATAGTCATCCACACACCCACGCATACAGCCACTCGCACATTGATACAGCCACTCATACAACCAGCTATACAATGATACTCCCACTCACACACCAATACAGTTACTCACACACCCACCCATACAATGTTAAAGCCTCACAAAGACTGAAAGATTTGCTTCACTTCGCCTCCCCAAAGTGGGGGTGTAAACCAGGGGCTGCCATCTGCTTCTAGCAAAAAAGGCTGGGGGTCGCATTACAAAGGCTGCAGGCCTTTGAAGTTTCCCTCTTCGAGCACTGGCCCATCCTGGGGGAGGAGGTGTGACACCTCTGCCCAGGATATGCATGGTTTTTGGTCCCAGAGAGCAGGGGCTCTCTACCCAGGGGTCCAGAAACATGTCTGGTGGTGGCTGCCTGCCTACAGCCAGTCGGAGACCACACCAGGGTTGGTAGGTTTTCAGAGAGCACCTCTGAGGTGTCCTCTGGGTACATGGTACAATATAAATCCCACACTGACATCAGTGTGGATTTATTGAATGGAGTAGTTTGGTACCAAACACTCCTGTGTTCAGTGGAGCCATCATGGTGCTGTGGAACTCAAGTTTTCAGCCCACATACTCTATGGCTTTCCTGGCACTTACAATATTAATGAATGGACCCCAACATTGTAGGGGCATATTTGCTCCTGCAGATATGCCCTCACCTGTGGTGCAGTTCACCCTGCCTTAGGACTGTGAGGCCTGCTACAGGGGTGACTTACCTATGCCTTTAGGCAGTGTTGTTTGGCATGGCACACAGGCAGGGTGCCATGTCGACTTTGTCGTTTTTCTCCCTCACAGGGACATGCAAGGGCAGTGGCAATATCCCAGTGTGGGGGGTCCCAGGGGACCCTCTTCAGTTCCCAGGCCCTATGTACTCACGGTACCATTTACTAGGGACTTACAGGGAGTAGAAGTACTGGCAGAGGGGACCTGGTTGGCAGTGACCATGTGCACTACAACTGAAACCACATCAAAACCAGGCAAAAAGTGAGGGCCAACCATGCAAAAGAGGCACTTTCTCACAAGCTTGGTGTGGCCAAACAGGTCCTCTTGGCCGCTGGGCTCGGACTTGGTGCTATCGCGTCTGGACAGGCGCCACAAGTTAAGGGATCTCCTGGGGATGCAGAAATTAACAGCTGCCATATCCAGTATGCTACCACGCTTTAATAAAACCTGGGGGCCATGCGTAAGATTCCTGTCCGATGAATTCAGGGAGCTTACTTGCCCAGCCTGCTTACAAGTTCTTGGCCTTACCTGTTTGGACCATGAAACTCAATGAGGTGCTAGGGGCCGCCTCCCCCAATTCTTCCCTGTCTTTAGTCTAGTTGCTCTACATTCTCATCTGCAGTGAGCTGTCGAGGGAGTTTATTCCCTATCCCTTCCTCTCTCTTCCCTTCGCCCTCCCCCCCTTTTTCCTCCCACCTCCCTACCCACCAATCTCCCTGTTATCGTGATTTTCTTATTGTTCCCCACTGACCTTTGGATATAGGTGGGTTGTATTGAAGAATGGACTAAAATTAATAAAACTTATATAAACCTAATATGTCACGAGTGATGTAATATGTGAGGTCATAAGCAGTGCATGACAGAGGTGCGAGTTATAGTTAGTTCTCAAAACTATAACTGGTGAATTTAAGCATTTTTTTGTTTTTAAACGTAAGCTCTTATGTCATTTTAACACCCAACTAGAATGTCACTTGAACCTTTGTTTTCTTCAGTGAATTTCTGTTGTCTTTTGGTCATTTTTAAGTTGCGCATATGTCCAACCCCCTTTGGCTGTACACAGTGGGGGAACAATGGTAATAAATAGCATATTACTATCTATCTATCTATGTATGTATGTATATGCCCAACCCGCTTGGGTAACCAGTTCCTAACCCTATCACGCTGTGCATACACAGTCATTCTATACTATATATGACCTTTACTAACAACTTCATTTTTAGGTCTCGCCTAGGCAGCGCTTGCGCTGTCTCTTCGAGATATGCCGTATTCAGGATAGGACATGAAGCTCCGTGCACTTTTTCCCCATTTTTTTAATTGGCTCCTGTCCTTTGTAAATGGTGGCTTTTCATTGGTCAATAGGCTTAGTAGTCCCTCCTTAGTACCGCCTTTTCTCTTCTTGGTCCTCCCATGATGACACCCCCTGTTAAATGTGTTGTTACTCCTAGGTTTTAATTTCAGCCTTGGAGCACCATTTTCTTAAAGGGCTTTGCTCCCGCAACGCTTTGTTAATTTAACATTGAAGCAGCCTCAGAATTATAATGACAGATGCGCTTTTCTTTTGTTACTTGCATCCAACGCGGCCACATGCCTTTTTTTCTATTTATTTACTTTTTTTATACAATGGCGGCACATGCGCTTTAGCTTTCAGATGTTTAAGCTAAAGCACGGGGTGCTGCAATTGCATCAAAAGTAAAGAAATAAAAAACATGTTTTTTTCTATTTCTTTACCTTTTATGCAATTGCGGCACCCACGCTTTAGCTTAAGATGTTTACGGCTAAAGCACGAGAGAAGTGAATGATGTTTGTTTTCCTATAGGCTAACTTTCCTCTGCTGCCACTGTAGTAACAGTGCTTAATAAGTTTCATTCCAAAATGGTCACGGCAGAGTTGTGACCGTGTGCATCTTCCAATGTTTTTTATGTTTTGGAGGTGGCCCACATCTCTATTGGTCAAATAAGACGTTTAGGGGGTCCAATGGGTAGCATGAAGGAGATTCAGTGTCGCTGAAGCAGCTGTCGTGCTCAGTGTTCTGTCGTGTGGTTTGTGGACTCATGGTCTGCATTGTTACGTTAGCTTAGGCCTGGCTGCCATGATGCCTCTTTGCGCACTTTACTTTGTGCCTTTGTTTTCCAGCCTCTGCTATTGTAGAACTGTTTGCTTTTCACCTTTCCTCCTGTTCCCTTTGGGTTGCGTCTGCACATCATGTACAAGGTCGAAAAACAATGTCCCTTGTTCTTGCTGATCTGGTCAGCCCCTCGCACTTAGACATAACACTGAATGCAGCTGCACTGGAGAAATTCGTGTGCTTTTAATATTGTGATTTCAATGTTGGAGACACTTGGAGAAAAACCTTTCCAGAGAGAAGAGCTGTGCTTGTCTGATGATGTAAACCTTGCATCTAGATATTGAGGTACGAGGGTCTGCCAGCCAAAGCCCAGAGGTCTTCTATTTTTATAATAAACTAGTTATTAGCACGGGGAGGGTGGCTAGGCCATTTAGTCCTATATCCACTGCCTTTATAAAATGCTGTCCCCGTTTGTATTCTATGGAATTGTAACCATGCTTATTATTTTATCATTATGCATTATGCTGATAGTACTGGCACGTGTACTGTATCTTAGAGCACGATAGTTGAAATAAACATTTTAAACTACACAGTGTCTCTTATTACGCACGTTGTGGACAGGTATAAGTGAGTTACGAAAGGGTGTCCTTGCTCCCGCGAGTCCTGAGAGAGACCGTGTTCTGGGTTGTCTAATCATTGGTAGCTGCGCTGCTAATGAGACGCTAATGCTAGTCGGGTTGGGATTGTGGGTACTAAGGTGTATGGTTGGCTCACCACTATACTCCGAGGTCCTATTATCCTGTGCATAGCTCTGTGTATGTGCAGAATCCCTACAACAGTTCCTGTCAGAGGATCGGTCTGCTGCAGCAGCGTCTTGCGCTTTCTTACTCCTGTCGAAGCCTGCTCTTAGGACAGCCGCTTTAATTGCTGCGTGCCTCAGTTTGCACTAAAATAAAATATTAGACCATTTGCATAGTGGATCAGTCGGATTTAAAAAAAATATCTTGTTTTCCGCTGGAAAATGTAAATATTGTTGCATATTTTATACTGCAACAAATTATTTTGCGTAGTTTTTGGCAGACGTGCTATTTTTTGTTTCGGTCTTTGCATTATTGTTTATTCAGGATCTCATTTAATGTAATGTAGCCTATGCTCACTTGCCCAGTATTGGAGAAAAGATGTTGAAACTGACACAGAAGAGGAGAGTACAGCAGATTCTGAAGAAGGTATTGTTTCTGAGCGAAGTGGCTCACACCTGCAAGGTTTATGCACACTAACTTAGAATCGTTCTGTTATGTTAAATTATTGTTAAGAAGTTCTTGTTATTTTGTCATGATAGTGCCTTAAGGCCTTTTTAAAAAAAATATATATATATATCTTTGACATTTGAGACAAAAAGAACATGTATAGCATTTTAACATACTCAGGCTTATGCATTAAGGAACATCAGTTAGCCATGAACACGGAGAAAAGTAGGGCAAATACAGGCTGCATATATACATTATGTTAGTCATCGAGAATAATCAACCCCGATTTTAATGCCCCCTTCCAACTCCTGCCCCAGTGAGGCACCGCCCTTTGGTAAGTGTCTCTGAAATGCCCAAAGGCAAACCTGTATTGTATAAACCAAACTACACACCCCCCCTTAACTAAACATACCCCGCCCTTCCATGTCTGGGTGTGTATTCTTTTGTTTTAAAATATACTCCCTTCCTCTTGTCCGCTCCAGTACGTCGTCTAGTATTTGTAGTGTGAGCATCCTCCCACTTCTCTTAATCGTCAGCTGTTCAACTCACTGCCTGTTCAGTCTCAATGTTTACATTCTGGGACCCATTGCGCGTCCTATCAGGCTGCATATCCCTCAACATTGCTCTCCAGGCCTTTAAATCATCCTCTAGTTTTTCATCTTGCCTGGTCTGCTGCATTCGAACCACTTCAGCTGTTGCCCATTCATTCACGTCTCCCACCCATTGCGCCACTCGAGGCGGCCTGCGGCTCAACCACGAGATAGCTATCCGACGTTTCGCCAACACCAGCCCCAGAAGAACAAACTTTCTGCTGAGATTCTTTTTTTTAGGTCGGGGCAATAAACCGAGCAACACCATATGGACACCCGCTGTATCACCCACCCCGTCGCCTCTTGTAGCATAGCCAAGACATCGGACCAGTAAGGCTGCAGCTCCGACCAGGACCAGGCCATATGGATAGAGGCAGCATCCGCCTCTCCACATCTGGAGCACTGCCCGACCGATCCGGGTAGATCCTATGTAACATCCTGGGGGTAAGATATGTCTGGTGTACAAAATTATACTTTATTAATATAAAGCGAGTGTTCGAGCTCACCTGCTTTACCCCTTCATGAATTTTATTCCAGTCCTTAACTGTTATGGGGTCCCCCGACAATATGTCCCATCTTGTCTGGACCGGGAGGGCCTGGACCGCCCTGTCCTCCCGAATTGCCAGATACAGGTGCGACATAAGCCTTCGTCCCTGGGCCATAACTATCATAACCTGTAACACGTTAGAGGTAGGGGGCTCCTCTGGGAACATGGGCCACAGCTCCCTAGCCACCTGAGCTATTTTCCCGACCTCTAGAAACTACCCTGGGGCCAGCCCAAAGGCGTCCGTCGCCTGCTCTCGGGTGATATACTGTTTATTATCATATAGGTCACCCATGGTCAAGCATCCCCCCTCCTGCCAGCTACGTACAGACATGGAAGCCAAAATTTGATGGAAGGGTCGTACTACCCATAAGGGCATGTCCGGGGCATAGGGTGCCAGTCGTAGTACCCTCCTGACCGTAAGTTCCCATATTTCCGCCACATGCCGCATTATGTATGGGGCATGTCTGAGGCACCTGTGCTCCCATCATTAACAGCTCAGGTAGCGTTCTGTCTCCGAAGGTTCCCGCCAGCAGGCTCTTCTCCCAATTTCCATCCTCATCTAACCAATGCACCGCATGTTGTAGCTGTGAGGCCATATAATAAAGAAACCTCCAATCCCCCATTCTGCCAGGTTCTCTGTAGGGTGGTCAGACTAACCCTTTTGTGTTCAGAGCCCCATAATAATTCTACCAGAAGACTGTCTAAAATCACAAAAAATTGTCTAGGGATCTTGAAGAGGGAGTGCTGCATCACATAAAGACACCTGGGTTAGAAGAATCATTTTGGCTATGGCGATACTACCCATAAGGGACAAGGGCAATCCCTGCCAGAAACGCACCAAACCCCTTATTACCTCAATTTCTTTCCCTATATTAAGTGCCAGGTACTGCTCAGCCTTCTCAGCCAATCTGATCCCCAGGTACCTGGGCGTGGTACTCACCCATGGGAGCCCCACCTCCGGTAGCCAACCCTCCCATTGGAATAAATTTCGATTTCCTGGAGTTAATCTGCAACCCTGATACGATTCCAAACCTCCAAAGTGCATCCAACAGTATCGGTATCGCCTGAACAAGGTGACGGAGGTACACAAGAGTGTCATCCGCATACATGGACACCACGTGATTGGTCTCTCCCAGCGGAATCCCGAAGGCTGTCATTTCACTTCTAAGGATCGCCGCCAAGGGCTCCATCGCCATAGCAAAAAGGAGTGGCGATAGCGGACATCCCTGTCTGGTGCTGCGTTGCAGTCTAAAGGCCCTCGAGACCAACCTCCCCATTCTGATTCTAGCGTAGGGGGCCGAGTAAAGCAACTGCACCCATTTAAGGAATTGTCCCCCCCACTCCCATTATACGCAAAACCTCCCAAAGATATACCCAACCAACCAAGTCAAACGCTTGCTCTATATCCAATAACACCAGGGCGCATTCCTCCTGATGTAATAAAGGGGAGTGCCATACATCGGCTAGTCTCAGTAGGTTATGGGCCGTACTGCGTTTGGGGATAAATCCCGCTTGGTCGGGATGAATGAGATGCTGCATATGCGGTTGCAATCGAGCCGCCATGAACCCACTAAGGATTTTTATATTTATATTCAACAGAGATATTGGCCTATACGATCCCGGCAACCGGGTGTCTCTATCTGCCTTGGGTATCATGACCACCAACGCTTCGCTCATAGAAGATGGTAGTTTTTGACTCTGGAGTGTCTCATTATATACATCTAGGAGACGGTCTACTAAAATGGGTGCAAATTTTTTGTAAAACTCGACCGGTAGGCCATTACTCCCTGGACTCTTAGATTGCTTCAAAGCCATTATGCCCTCCAGTATTTCTACTTTAGAAATCGGGTCGTCCAACAGTTGGTTGGTCTCGCTTTCTAAGCGAGGTAAGTCCAGAGTGGCCATGAACCTTGTCATCCCTTCCAGTTCCGGAGTAGGACGTCCCGCATATACCATGGCTAAATGATCAGCCAAGGTTTCCAGGATTTTTTGTTGACTATATACTGTATGCCCCTCGGGGGATTGCATCTGTACTATGGGAGACACCGGCTTCTCGTTTTTGATCAGTTTGGCGAGCAGAGCCCCCGAACGGTCTCCCTCTGCGTGCAATCGTTGTCGGTGCGCAGTATAATGGAACTCAGCCTACATAGTGCCGCTAGCAGCTCCTCCCGTCAATCATTCAGACGATGAGGGGCCGTCGGTAGCAACTCCTCCAACTTGGCTAGATTTCTCTCTTGTACCTTAAAGTCCCTTTCTAGCTGTTGACGAATCCCGTAAGTTGTACTAAGGCAAATCCCCCGGACTACTACCTTCATTGCCTCCCATTCCAGGGCCCTAGAGGACGCTGAGCCCCAGTTTGTTGCAAAATAGCTAGAGAGGTCTTCTTAACAAAGGGTGGGTCAGTCAGCGCCTTGGTTTGAAGCCTCCATGTAGGGATTACAGACCTGGGCCTCTCAGTGCCCAAGGATAACAGCATGGGGGAATGATCTGAGATGTCTCGGAAGGTACAGTATTTCTCCAACCCTGGACATCAGGGTCGCTGATATAAGAAATTGGTCCAGTCTGCTAAATGTATTTGTCGCAGGGATAGGACAGGAAAAGGTCCTACTGTCTGGGTGTCTTATCCTCCATGCGTCCACCAGCCCTAGCTCCCTCATAATGTCCACCAAAGCCTCAGTCATACTGGGTTTAGTATTTGCCCGGGGAGGTTTCCGGTCCATTGTCCCATCCATCACACAATCGACGTCTCCCAACATAACTACGTCTCCACCCAAATAGGGGGTCGCTGCAGCCATCACCTCATAAAAAAATTGTGGGCGTCTGAATTAGGAGCGTATACGTTAATGAAGCATATCTCCTGTCCGTCAAGTCTGCCATACAAAATCACATAGCGTCCCTCAGGATCAAGCACATGATGCATATGTTGGAAAGGGGTCCCCGGGCCCACCCAAATAAGAACCCCCAGGGCAAAACCAGGATATGAAGTGGCATACAGCTGTCCCCTCCATCTACGTCGAATATACGGCAGCGTATCACCCCATACGTGTTTCCTGTAGGCCTGCTATAGCAATTCTATACCGCCGTAAGTAGGAGTACACCCTTCTACGCTTTTCAAGCATTGCCATTCCACATATATTCCAGGTAAGTAGTTTCATCAGGGAGGGAGCCATGGCATTATGTGGTTGGTATCACTTTTACATTCCCACCCCTTCTCTCCATTTCTAGACTGAGCGCACTGAGGAAAATTACAACCCAGACATGGATTCCCTGATCTTCCCCTGAAACATCGGAGAACAAACAAAACAGATTGACTCCCCTTATCCCCCCCCCCCACCCACTGGGCAGTGAAACAGATCCATCCCTCCCAACATCGTAGAAAGCGAATAATCCCATCTCCCGCCCTAAACCACCCCCCTCAGAATTCTTCAACAGTATATCAATGCCCTGCAACAATAACCATAGTTGTATTTCACAGATTAGAACGTCCATAAGTGAGCATTGGTCAGAACCCTCTAAGTAAATGCAAAGCAAGTGGCTGGGCACTCGACGGGGTGCAAGGACAGAGCCTCCAGCTCCCCAGGCAGGTCCCAGCCACTACAGAGGGGCGTGTTCCCTCCCAGATGCGGAATATACATTAATTATCATTCCCCACAGTTGAACAGAAAAAAGAAAACATTTATATTGAGTCTTCTTGTGACCACTTATCTGGTTGTTCTGAGCGACGATTCTGCTCTCCCTCACAGCCCGTAGATCTTAGGACACGTTGGTATCAGGTATAACCTCAGATGAAGTCAAAGTCAGAGTTCGACGATCCCTCCGCCACCTGTAAAGTACCATCCTCACACACTCTGACCCTTCCAGAGCCACTTGTGTCCCTTTGTCGATTCCCTCAGGATAATCGGCGCCGACTCACCGCTGGGTCCGTTGAATCCGTGAGTGTCTTTGTAGAAGGCTGCGATTTCCGCTGGGTGGCACGGTCCCCTGTAGTGTCCATCCAGTCAGAGGCCTCCTCCGCCGACAAAAAGAACAGAGCCATGCCTTTATATTCAATCCGAAACTTGGCAGGGAAGAGGAGGCTGTATTTCATCCCGGCCTCTCTCATTCGCCTCTTCACTGCCAAGAAAGAGCACCTCTGATCCTGCACTCTCTGCGTGTAATCAGGGAAAATCGCAATAGGGGACCCTCGTATTGCAGGACAGTCTTGGCACGGGTGAACTGCAGGATCACATCCTGGTCCAGATAATTAAAGAACCAGGCTATGGTGGCCCTCGGCGGAGCCCCCGGGTATGGGGGGTGGGGGACCAGCGCCCTGTGTACCCTCTCAATGTTGAAGAACTTGGGTGTTCTACCTGGTGCAAGAACTTTCGTGATCCACTCCTGCATGAACAGCTCCGCCGAGGGCCCCTCCACTCGCTTCGGAAAGCCCACAAATCTTAAGTTATTTCTCCTTGAGCGCCCCTCCTGGTCCTCGACGCGCTTATCCAATTTAATCCTTTGAAGCTCCATGACCGTCTCCCGTAGAGACTTGACCTCCGTCTGGAGTGCGTCCACATGCTGCTCCGTCGTGGTGACCCTATCGGAAACCTTACGTAGGTCACATTGGAGGAGATTGACATCAATCGCCACTGCGTCAATCCTGGTCACCATCTCGTCTCTCGTAGTCTGAATGGCCGTAAGGATATCATTCAGTGAAGGGTCCCGTTGTTCATCCCCTGGTGCCACCTCCGCTTCATCTTCTCCTCGCGAGTCCCGTTGATTGGGGCCATGGGGAAGGGGCTGCGCATAATTTATTATTTTATTAGATTGAGCTCTGGTGCCTTTATCTTTAACCATGGTGGACCATTACGTCACCGAGGTCCTAGGGCCAACCAACACGAGCAGAGCTCCGGCCTGCTATTAGCACTATCCTCTGCAAATAATGACTCAGGTGTAGTTCAGGCCCGTTGACCCCCGACCCTCACTCATCCGGTTGCCTCCACCCGGGTCTCTCACTGGGAACCGAGCTCCACCAGGGCCAGTCACGATAAACATGTTGCCAATACAAGGCCAGTCCGCACTCACCTCCAGGCAGCCAAACATCAGCAGCCCCACGGAACCAGGCGGTGGGGCAAGGGGCGACCCAACTGTCCCCCAATCCCGGGTAGTATTCACCTCCTCATTAGCGTTCTCCGAGAACTCGTCCAGCACTCACCTGCTCCTGCTGTCTGGCGAAGAAGATCTATGGGGGTGAGCCCCCTACTGCCACAGTCTCCTTCACATTAGGGGCTCCCATTTCAGTCACCAGGCCCCAGTACGTACTGCGGCGTCCAAGATGGGCGAAGCCGGGCCCCAGCTCCGTCCGGGCTGCGGCTCACCCCACGATTGCTGCCGGTTCCTCGCGTTGGGGAACCAGCCTCGCTAACGGTGCGCTCCTGCCGTCGCGGGCGAGTCCTGTCTAGTGCGGCGTTACAGCCAGGCCGGCCTCACCCCTCCAGGGACACCGTAGAGGCCAGCGCCTCCTCCTGTGTAAATTACGGCTCTCAATCCTCCGGGGCCAATGTCTCGGTCACGGCGATGCGTCCCAGGCCGTCAAAGTCACCGCCGAGGAATTCGGACGCCAGTGTCCGGTCTCCCATTCAAGCCTCAAGAGCCTCCGTGGCAGTCTAAGATGGCAGCTCCTTCCCGGGGACACTCGACTCCTCGCGCTTTATCCGCTGGAATACTGAGACCCAACAGTTATTTCCCGGGCCAGACAGTGTTCCCGGCTGGGCCAATGCTTTAGGTGGGGGTCGATGCTGGAAAGCACCGCAGGATTTTAGCGGATTTTTCCGCGCCGGGACGGAGCACCAAGAAGCACGTCCTACACGCCCATCTGGTCAGCCACACCCCCGCCTTAAGGCCTCCTTGATAAAATTGCTGTATTCCTACATTATATGAGCCATGGATGGTATAATCTCATTTGAGCTTACCCTTACTCAGGGGGTATATGGTTTTTCTGTGTTCTATCGTGTTTGGGTTGTGGTTTCTCTTGGCATCACTTTAGTATTTATCTTCTACTGCAGTGTCTCCAAAGTTCTCACCTTGCTTACCTGCTTGATTTACCCACTCATATTTGTTCTCCTCCTCTCTTGATAGTTGTTTCGGGTTAATTTTTAGTTTACTCGAAAGAACTTTGCTCTTTAATAAGCCTGCTCATACAATTAGTTTTTTTCTCGCTTATTTCTCAGCGTATGCATGTACGTCTGATGGTTCGTGTTTTATGAATGAGTTCCCTTACTCAACTTTTTTCTCTCGTGCCCGTCCATACATGCACAAAGTCCCTGCTCTCACTGAGGCCCACAGCAGTTCTTCCTTAACGGTGTTACCAAATTTGAGTTGTAGCTTAATTTAAATGGGGCCCGCAAGGGTTTATTGTGTTTGCCACTGTTCATTGTGAAGTGTTTCCGTGCCAGTGAGATTTAATGATAAAATAAAAAAAATAAGTTTATCATGTGCATTTTTTGCAATCAGCTGTTGTCATAGCAGGAACCCTCTTCCTGCAGTATTTCATTTCACAGTGAAGGTGAAAGGGGAGTTCGGTGTACTTAAGAGGAACAAGCAAGATGGTGACTGTCACAGCCACCTACCACTAATCCAGTCCTGAAGGAGTGTAGGCATTAGCCAAACTATTGGGTTTGGAAACGGTTAAAGATTCTAATTCAGGTTCACGCACATATAGTAAAAGGAACCCAGGGACATGATGGGGTACTAGAAAATTCTGTAGTCCGTCAAATACCATGATGTAATCCTCTGGGGGAATTACATCACTGTCGCTCGGCTTGCAGGGGCTTTCTTTCCTGCTTCATGATTCTAAGTCATCCCTTTGTCTGGCACTCACACTCCTTCGTAAAAAAAAAAAGGCATGACCTCTCTCTCTCTCTCTTCATGACCTGTTTGTCACAAACCCCTGTCGCATCAGCTTCATGAAGGCAGTGTTGATGAGGAGTCCATGTTTGTTCTACAGGTGATTAACATGTAAGAATTAGTGGAATGATATGTGGCCCAAGAGTGCCATAGTAGGACTCTGACCTTTCTCTTAATTGTTGTTACTTTATTTGAATGTACTGAAACAGTTCTGTAGGAAAGTGGGTTTCTGTTGCAGTAACCCCCCCACTTTTTTGCCAGACTACTGATTCACTTTGACTTGATGTGCCCTGGGTCCCTGCCAATCAGGTACCCAGGGCACTGTGTTGCTTCCCCAAACCTAACCCAATTGGCATCTCTGGCCAAAGGTCAGCCCCTGGTAAATGGTACCTCAGGTACCCAGGGCACTGTGACCAGGGAAGACCTCTAAGGGCTGCAGCAATTATTGTGCCACCCTTAGAGGCCCTGTACCTTATATATATATATATATATATATATATATATATATATATATATATATATATATATATATACACACATACATACATACATACACATACACACACATACACACACACACACACACACACACACACACACACACACACACACACAACACCCCCGCCCCCCCCCCCACCCCCACCCTTGTGGGGACTATGTGTGAATACCTGCCTTGTGGGGACTAACCTTTCCCAATGTTTTTAAAACACACTAATAACAGAAAAATGTTAAGAAAAATTCATGATACAGGATCCTGCTTCAAATTTCAAAATATATTGTTATTTAATCGTGCGCACAGCACCATCCTTGTGGGGACTTGAACACGTGCTACTATCCTTGTGGGGACCTAGTCCGTAACACTATTTGTGATTGAATACAGTCGAAGGCACATGGCTAAATGTTTATTTTATCAACAATATACATAAACAACATTATAATCTATTCATATATGAATTGCTGCATATATACTAGGGGTATACATTAAAGACAGATTATGTTAATGTGTCAGAAAATATCATATCATGCTTAAAGAAAGACACTTAAAGCTGTATTTAACCTATTTATTAGTGCTTAAAATCTTAGGAGATAAGGGAACTAACACAAAGAAATTAACATATGGAACAAAGGAATATGGTCAAGTGGAACCCAGAGCTTGACTAGCTGCTTACATTTTTGCCAAAATAGATGTTCAAGTCCCCACAGAGATAGTGGGTGAAGATCATTGTGTTTAAGTCTCCATAGAAATAGTGTGTACATTCAAAGCTTAAATCCCATTATAAAGACTGTGAAGCTAATGATGTTCAAGTCCACACAGAGGTTGTGTGTAATTATAGGAATGCTCAAGTCCCCACAGAGATGGTATGTTATTATAGCGATGTATAAGTCCCCACAGAGATAGTGTGTTATCATAGTGATGTTCAAGTCCCCACAAATATAGTGTGTTATTATAGCGATGTTTAAGTCCCCACAAAGATAGTGTGTTATTACAGTGTTGTCCAAGTCCCCACAAAGATAGTGTGTTATTATAGCAATGTTTAAGTCCCCACAGAGATAGTGCATGAAGGTGATTGTGTTTTAGTCCTCATTAAAATAGGGCCCGATTCACAAAGGCAAACTTAGACAGAAAGTCTAGCTTTACGACATTTCAGTATTCACAAAGGTAAATTTAGACCAAAAGTCTAACTTTACTACTTTTCAATATTCACAAAGCCCCATATAGAGAATGTGAAGCTGATGATGTTCAGGTTGAAGCAAACACAAGGAGATGATGGACGGAGTGCTGAAACTTTTGAGTCACTCACCCCCAGTCAAAGATCTGGGTTGAATCCATCATCGCTCTTTAGCTCACTTTGCCACCCCAGTTCAGACCCAGCTATATGCAAATCAGTCTTGACCCTGTGCATCATGGGAACAGTCCAGCCCGAACTCCCAAGCCAGGTCTTCCCTGGACCAGAAACAAGCATCCTGGGACCGGTTTTGGGGTAACACCTCCTCATCAGCCAGGCTAGCTTGAATCCAGTGGCAAAGTGAGCAAGGGACCCACGTCTGGGCATACCCTGCCAACTTAGGGCGAACAAAGCAAATACAAGGAGATGATATACGGAGTGCTGAAACTTTTCAGTCACTCACCCCCAGTCACAGATCTGGGTTGAATCCATCATCGTTCTTTAGCTCACTTCGCCACCCCAGTTCAGACACAGCTATATGCAAATCAGTCTTGACCCTGTGCCTCATGGCACCCCTGGTGCTTCAAGTCAAAACAGAGCTTGCGTTTAGTTACAGGAATGCTTAAGTCCCCACAGAGATGGGTGGGTGGACAAAATATCGAAAACACAAATATCGTCGGACACAATATCGTGTCAAAAATATCGAGGACAAGAATATCGTGGAGGTCATTTTCTATGGGTAAGTAAAGTTTTACTATATATAACTCCACATATATGTACTTTGACGATATATATATCTTCAAGGTACGTAGATCTGGAGTTAAGAATAGTAAATTGATACCTATCTATTTGCACTTACCTACTCGATATTCTTGTCCTCGATATTTTGGACACGATATTCTGTCCACACGATATTTTGTTTTCGATATTCTGTCAGTGAACCCAGAGATGGTATGTTTTTATAGTGATGTTCAAGTCCCCACAAAGATAGTGTTTTATTATAGTTTTTTTCAAGCTCCTACAAAGATAGTGTATTATTATAGCCATGTTTAAGTCCCCACAGATATAGTGCATGAAGATGATTGTGTTTAAGTCCTCATTAAAATAGGGCCCTATTCACAATGGTAAACTTAGACAAAAAATCTAACTTTTCTACTTTTCAGTTTCAACAATGTAAACTTAGACCAAAAGTCTAACTTTACTACTTTTCAGTATTCACAAAGCTCCATACAGAGAATGCGAACCTGATGATGGTCAAGCCAAAACAGAGCTTCATGTAATTACAGGAATGCTTAAGTCTCCACAGAGATGGTGTGTGACTATAGTATTACCACGGTCACCAAAGAGAATGTGTGTGATTATAGACATGCCCAGGTCCCCACAGAGATAGTGTGTGATTATAGACATGCCCAGGTCCCCACAGAGATAGTGTGTGATTATAGAGATGTTGAGGTCCCCACAGAGATAGTGTGTGATTATAGACATGCCCAGGTCCCCACAGAGATACTGTGTGATTATAGAGATGTTGAGGTCCCCACAGAGTTAGTGTGTGATTATAGAGATGTTGAGGTCCCCACAGAGATAGTGTGTGATTATAGACATGGCCAGGACCCCACAGAGATAGTGTGTGATTATAGACATGCCCAGGTCCCCACAGAGATAGTGTGTGATTATAGAGATGTTGAGGTCCCCACAGAGATGGTGTGTGACTATAGTATTACCACGGTTGCCAAAGAGAATGTGTGTGATTACAGACATGCCCAGGTCCCCACAGAGATAGAGTATAATTAAAGACATGCCCAGGTCCTCACAGAGATAGTGTGTGATTATAGACATGCCCAGGTCCCCACAGATATAGTGTGTGATTAATGGGATGCACAGGGATAGCACACAGAAATAGTGCATGATTATAGTCATGTACAAGCCCTCACAGAGATATTGTGCGATTACAGTGATGTTTAAGTCCCCACAGTGATAATGTGTGATTACAGTCATATTCAAGTCTCCGCAGTGATGTGTGTAATGATAGGTATGTTGAAGAACACATACAGATCGTATTAGTCTGGTGGCTTATTAAATAAATGAACCCACTTGAGGGATATGTGTTTGACCACTCTTTACATGTTTGAATCCTGGTGCTACCACTCAGCCTTTATTCCTTCCAAGGTCTATACAATAAGTACTATTTACTTGGATAACAAAAACATATGGTATTCAGCATCAAGATACCCTCAAGTGTGAATGTGCACTTTATATATGCACATGAGATGATATGATGTGATAATAGTGGTGCTCAAGCCACCATTAGAGAGAGACTGGAATTATCCCATATCTATGAATCCCACTTCAAGTGCAGCATTAACTGATTTAAACTGTGTTCATCCAGGAAGGTGCACACTTCCTTAAAAATCCAAGTATCTGAGTTCTCATTTTCTTTTCTAGCCCCCATCTTATCAACTCTAGTCTCCATTAAGAAGATAAAACTGTATTTCTGATTGCAATAAACTCCCCATACTGATTCGTTCTGACACTTTAGGATAATTACAATAGAGAAATTGATTTAAGAACTGCCACATCTTTATAATTTTTGTCTCTATAATTCAAGAATGAAATGGTCCTCTCCTCACAAAGCTGTTCTTTCTCTCAAAGTATTCCTTCTACCTGCTCTTGGGGCTCTTTCTAGCTAACCAGGCTCACACTCTATAAATACCTGTATGTATGTATGTATGTATATATATATATATATATATATATATATATATATATATATATATATATATATATATATATATATATATATATATATATATATATATATATATATATTTCCTCGCGAATGCTGCCTTTGAATTAAATTGGATAATTCCAGAGATTTGAGTGCTGGTCCATTCTTCATGTGAGAAGTGGGATTTTTCTATTGTTAGAGGCGTGATGTGGCCTCGCCTCAAAACCAGTACCACTGGCTGGAAGCACTCCGGAATCCACAAAACCCAGGTTGCAATATATATATATATATATATATATATATATATATATATATATATATATATATATATATATATATATATATATATATCTACTGGCGGTCGCCAGTAGATAGTTATAGTTACAACCTATTATCCATAGGAAATCCGCGACATTCTATTTGAAATAACTCTCTTGCCGGTTGACGTATCTTCGCAAAATTTTCAAACTTTGTGGGGCGCTCCGGTCCGCTCCTACCCTGAAAGTCTCGGGGGATTCGTCAAGCGGGGCCGAGAAAAAGGGGGGTCCCAAAACGCGTTTTCCCCATGCAATTTTCCATAGGAAACTTTAGACACGGCTACAGCTCGAACTGCTGAACGGAATTACACCAAATTTGGCAAAGAGGTAGTTCTTGGTTCAGAAAGAACCCTTTTTGTTAAATGGTGTAAATCCGTTCAGTAGTTGCTGAGAAAATCAAAAGTAAAAAGATAGATATATCTAGGGCCGCGGATCCTCCCGAGCACGAGCTTTATGTTAATTGGCTGTCAACACTCCAAATCAGGAAGTGTTGGCAGCCATTTTGTCCCTCGGTAGAACCGAGGGACAGAAACAAGTGCGCAAAGCGCACAAAGGGAGCAGGGTAGAAACACCCTGACCCCTAGGTCTGCTCAGGGGTCCCACAAGGACCCCTGGGCAAAAAAAAATATATATATATTTTTTTTTTTTTTTTTTTAATCGGCAGGATGCGCTCAGGGAGCGCGAATCCTGCCGGAAAAAATCAAAGCGCGGTCTCCCGCGCTTCGATGTTAATTGCCCCCGGGTGGGCCAAGTCCCGGGGGCATGCTGGGGGGGGTTAATTTTATGTGTGGGGGGCCTCTAAGGGCCTCCCAAGCCCCGGGGACCACCACCCCCGGGGCTTTATGTATAATGGTGCGGGAGGGCTCTGAGCCCTCCCGCAGCCCCGGGGACCACCACCTCCCGGGGCTTCTTTTTAAATTAAAAACCTGTGTGGGGGCTCCAGCCCCACACGCCCGGGGACCACCACCTCCCCGGGGCACTAAGATAAATTAAAATGGGGGTCCGTTTTGGACCTCCAAGCCCCGGGGACCACCACCTCCCGGGGCTTTCAAAATGTAGGGAGGGTGCCGCGCGGCCCCCTCCTGGAGCCTGTGGTGGCCCTGGGGACCGCCACCCCCAGGGCCGGCTCCTGCAGTGTCCCGGGGTGCCTACCCCGGGACACTGCTGTTTGCAATGACAGGACGGGAGCCTCGCGGCTCCCGTCCTGTCATTGCAAACTGCTTTGGATATTGGAAGAGAGAGCAGGAAACCTGCTCTCTCTTCCAATATCCAAAGCCGATTGCTTTTCCACATGGGGAGCTGCATCTTAGCAGCTCCCCACGTGTAAAGCAATGCCGGCTCCCGTAGGACACGGGGAGCCGGCGGGACTGTGGGGGCTTGGGGACCCCCCACAGTCCCCAACAGAGGCCAGGCCCCGGGGATGGGGTCCCCGGGGCCATAAGTGGCCACGGAGGGGGCCACGCAGCCCCCTCCCCAAAGTAAATTTTTTTAAAAGTGCAAGGCCGGCCCGGGGATGGGGTCCCGGGGCCTTAAATGGCCTGAGGGGGGCCACGCAGCCCCCCTCCAAATAAAAAAAAAAGAGGCCATGCCCCGGGGGATGGGGTCCCCGGGGCCAATACAGGCCCAGGGAAGGGGGGCCACGCGGACCCCTTCCCGTTTTTATTTTTTTATTTTAAAAAAGGGAGTAAGGCCCTGGGGATGGGGTCCCCAGGGCCTAAAAATAGGAAAAAGGAAGGGGGGCCACACAGCCCCCCTTCAGGGGGAAACGATCGGGCCCGTAGGCCCCGCCCCTTCCTTCACCACTCTGCAAACGCGCCCCTGGCGCGTTTGCAGAGGGGAACGATCCCCTTGAATACTGGGGTCCCTGGGGGCCAACTAGCCCACCAGGAACCTCCAGTATGCGCCAGGGGCTGCCTTGCAGAGAGGTGTACAGAGGCCACGCCCCTTTTACACCTCTCTGCAACGCAGCTCTATGGCGCTTTTGGAGGTATATGGTGGGCTAGTTGCACCCCAGGGACCCTCAGGATTCAAGGGAGTTAATCCCCCGACTTAAAACGCGCCACGGGCGCGTTTGCACAGTGGTGAAGGGAGGGGCGGGGCTTCAGGTGACATGTGTGCAAACAGGCCCCGTGGCGCGTTTTAAGATGGGGAATTAAATCCTCTTCAATCCTTAGGGTCCCTGGGGGCCAACTAGCCCAACAGGTACGTCCAGAAAGCGCCACAGAGCTGCGTTGCAGAGAGGTGTAAAAGGGGTGTGGCCTCTGTACATGTCTCTGCAACGCAGCCCCCTGGCGCATACTGGAGGTTCCTGGTGGGCTAGTTGGCCCGTAGGGACCCTCATGATTCAAGGGGACTTAATCCCCCAACTTAAAACGCGCCACGGAGCGCGTTTGCACAGATGTCACCTCAGGCCCCGCCCCCTCCCTTCACCATTGTGCAAATATTCCTCTAAAATCAGCCGAAATACGAATTCCGATTTACTCACCTGTTATCAGGAGAGACCTCAGTGCTGCATCTTTCAGCCCAGTACTGATCCTCAAAAGTAATTTTAACCGTACTTACCAGTAACTTGAATTTCCTTCCATAGGATATCATTGCCTGCTTTTTGCTGAAAAAGTTTCTAAGTGTTGATTTTTGAAACATACAAATATTCCTCTAAAATCAGCCGAAATCCGAATTCTGATTTACTCACCTGTTAGGAGAGACCTCAGTGCTGCATCTTTCAGCCCAGTACTGGTCCTGAAAAGTAATTTTAACCATACTTACCGGTAACTTGAATTTCCTTCATAGGCTAACATTGACTGGTTTCACTTGGAAATTCTTCTAAGTGTGGAGTTTTGGAACTTTAAAATATTCCTCTAAAATCAGCCGAAATACGAATTCCGATTTACTCACCTGTTATCAGGAGAGACCTCAGTGCTGCATCTTTCAGCCCAGTACTGATCCTCAAAAGTAATTTTAACCGTACTTACCGGTAACTTGAATTTCCTTCATAGGCTAAAATTGACTGGTTTCACTTGGAAATTCTTCTAAGTGTGGAGTTTTGGAACTTTAAAATATTCCTCTAAAATCAGCCGAAATACGAATTCCGATTTACTCACCTGTTATCAGGAGAGACCTCAGTGCTGCATCTTTCAGCCCAGTACTGATCCTCAAAAGTAATTTTAACCGTACTTACCGGTAACTTGAATTTCCTTCATAGGCTAACATTGACTGGTTTCACTTGGAAATTCTTCTAAGTGTGGAGTTTTGGAACTTTAAAATATTCATCTAAAATCAGCCGAAATACGAATTCCGATTTACTCACCTGTTATCAGGAGAGACCTCAGTGCTGTATCTTTCAGCCCAGTACTGGTCCTGAAAAGTAATTTTAACCGTACTTACCGGTAACTTGAATTTCCTTCCATAGGCTAACATTGACTGGTTTCACTTGGAAATTCTTCTAAGTGTGGAGTTTTGGAACTTTAAAATATTCATCTAAAATCAGCCGAAATACGAATTCCGATTTACTCATCTGTTATCAGGAGAGACCTCAGTGCTGCATCTTTCAGCCCAGTACTGATCCTCAAAAGTAATTTTAACCGTACTTACCAGTAACTTGAATTTCCTTCCATAGGATATCATTGCCTGCTTTTTGCTGAAAAAGTTTCTAAGTGTTGATTTTTGAAACATACAAATATTCCTCTAAAATCAGCCGAAATACGAATTCCGATTTACTCACCTGTTATAAGGAGAGACCTCAGTGCTGTATCTTTCAGCCCAGTACTGGTCCTGAAAAGTAATTTTAACCGTACTTACCAGTAACTTATATTTTCTTCCATAGGAATCCATTGTCTGGTTTTCAGCAGAAAAGTTTCAAAGTGTCGATTTTCACAAACTACAAATATTCCTAAAAAATCGCCTGTATGACTTAAACGCATTCTTTCAACTGTTTACAGGAGATGCACCAGTGCTGGATCCAGGATCCAACACTGAGTAAGAAAAAGTAACGATAACAGTTTTTACCTGCTAAGTGAATTTCCTTCCATAGGATAACATTGGTGATTCTATGAGAAAAAGTTTCTAAGTGTCAACTTTTAAAATACAATAATATTCCTTAAAAATCACGACTGTAACCAAAACGCTTTTACTCAACTGTTTACAGGAGATGTACCAGGACTGAATCTAGGATCCAGTCCTGTGGTTAGAAAAGTAATCCATAAAGTAACTAATTGCATTTAACTAGAAATTCACATTGAGCTGAATGTTGCATTGTGTTTGAAAATGTGTTGCCCATTGCAACAACTGTAACTACTGTACTTAAAAGTCTATTGCCTATGTGCAAAGTATTTAAACTAAAGTAATTCATTCTGAGAAAGTATTTTTTGTAATGTATAATGTAATTACAATGTAATTTAAAAAATAAAATATGTAAAAGAAATTGTTTCTAAAAATGTAGTAAATCAGTATGAAAAAATTAATATAAAAATTAATACATTTAAAAATTGTCATTTAAAAAACCTTTGAAATTCACTGAAAAAACCGTAGGTTTCAGGCACGTTATAGTTAGAAATTAGCATTTAAAAAACCTTTGAAATTCACTGAAAAAACCATAGGTTTTAGGGACAGTTATAGTTAGTTGGACATTGCACTCGTACAAAACCTGTGAAATTCCCCGTTATAGTTAGTTCAGCTAACTATAACTCGCGCCCCCGCAATGCACTGCTGATGACGTCACATATTACATCACTCATGACATGGTCAGTGACATCACTGATGACATCACTGATGACATCTCAAATGACATCACTGATGACATCATCCACGTGATAATCTGATGCAGCTCCTCACACCCTAATATAACCTTTGATACACCCAATCTAAATTACAGAGTGCCATTCGCAAAACCATAGACACTCCAACACCATTAACTACATACCCACTCACTGATTCTTAGGTCTACACACACACATCCACTCACTCACCCGTACAGTCACTCATACTTATGGTCACTCAGTACAGGACTATCATATGCACTCTTACTCCTATATAGACACTCAAACACCGCCACTCATCCATAGAGGTACTCACACACCTAGTCAGTCATGCAAATAATTAAACACACTGCCATTTACTCACCTATACAGTTATACACACACCAGCTCACTTAATCATACAAATACTAGCACATTGTTACGCTCTTATACAATCACTGATACAAGCACACACTCATCCATACAGCCACTATCACAATCACTCACTCTCGCTTATAGCTATTTATATACTCCAATACACATATATACTGCCTTTCACATATGTAGTTACTCACACATGTACCACTGGGACATACATTCACTCACTAACATACTCTTACACACACTTACCCACCCATACAGTCTATCACAGATGCACTCTTGAAACCATCCACCCAGTGAATCACCCACTCACACATCTATGCACAGTCGCACACACCCCATCCACACAAACACTCAGGCACCCATACAGATACTCATAGAACCAATCAATAACCCATATAGACACTCATGTAGCTATTCGCAAATCCATGCATCCACTTACACACCAACAGACGGATACAGACATTCACACAGTTTAGTCACTAACCCATGCATTCAGTAAGATACGTTTAATCACTCACTTGTAGAGTCAGTCACGCACGTACTAAATCATCCATTCAGACACTTATACACCCACTCATTCTTCAATACGCCTTTCCCTATATATATTAAACATATTTAAACTTTACAGAAACACACAGTCACTGGATGATGTCATCAGTGATGTCATTTGAGATGTCATCAGTGATGTCATCAGTGATGTCACTGACCATGTCATGAGTGATGTAATATGTGACGTCATCAGCAGTGCATTGCGGGCGCGAGTTATAGTTAGCTGAACTAACTATAACGGGGGAATTTCACGGGTTTTGTACGAGTGCAATGTCCAACTAACTATAACTGTCCCTAAAACCTATGGTTTTTTCAGTGAAATTCAAAGGTTTTTTAAATGCTAATTTCTAACTATAACGTGTCTGAAACCTATGGTTTTTTCAGTGAATTTCAAAGGTTTTTAAAATGCTAATTTGTAACTATAACGTGCCTGAAACCTACGGTTTTTCAGTGAATATATATATATATGCACATAAACCTTGTTTAACAAACTTTAAACATTTACTGTGTTTGGGAGCACAAATTCTGTAAGTGGATTTCCAGAATGGAGCCAGCAGTCCTTTGTGCAAGAGGAGAAAAAAATCAAGTTGGCAGTGGTACATCCGCCTTTTTATGGGAAGAAACATTCTCAAAATGTGCCCAGGTGAAACATGGGAAACTTTCACAAAGTTGAAACATCTATTTGTTCAGCCTTATATATTTGGAGTGTAAAATAGAAATTCTTAAACAAGGCTTAAACATTCTCAAAAGTGCCCATGTCAGCTACAAGAGACTTTCTCAGAGTTGATGGTCTTGTTATTTGAAGGGCAAATCATATACAAGAGTCTTACAAATTGTATTCCTGAACTGAGCTGGTATGCTCATAATGTAAGAGTAGAGAAAGTCACTTTGGCTGACATACAGCTGTCTTTCTCAGGGGAATAAAAACCTCAGAATGTGCCTACTTTAATTATAGGAATCTTTCACAATGTTAACAAAAGAAAATTTGAGGAGTGAGCCCAAATGTTGTACTTTGGTGTGTGTGTGGGGTATAAAACTAGGCTTCCTAAAAAGAGCCGGTGAATCCTTTGTTCAGGAATAGAGAAGGACAATTTGATAGTCATGCACTAGCTGTTTTTGTGAGAAAAGAAACCTTAAAATGTGCCCATGTTAAAGATAGGAGTCCTTCACAAAGTTGAAAAACGTTTTTTGGCAGTGGGCATTTTATACATACAGTCTTAAACACCGAGGGCCTCATTTATGAAAAGTGTTGCAACGCTGTGTGAAAGCAGCGATGCAACACTTTTCAGTGCGCCCTCCTTGTGACATGATGGATGTGCCGCATTTATTGTACGGTGCACCATATCGCAAGGAATGACAGATACGTCAGGAATCCTGACGTATCTGTCGGCGCGAAAGCCACGCATTGCTGGAGTTGTGTCGTAAGCATGATGCAACTCCAGCAATGCATGGGGAAGCCTATTCCCATTGCACTGCGTCACCCTTATGCCTGCTGTGATGCAGGCGTAAGGTTGTGACGCAGTAGCGTCCTAGAAGTGGCACAGTGAAATCTGACAGATTTCACTGTGCCACTTCTACGAGGCTTTTTGCAGGGGAACAACCACCCTACATACATTATACCTGAAGCAGGTATAATGTGGCGCAGGGCTTTATAAAGTGACGCATCTGATTAGAAGCGTCACTTTGTAAATATGGTGCATCATGGCGCATTATTTATGCTGCTGCAGCCTCACAAAAAGTGACGCAACGGCGGGCCAACAGTGTAACAAGGGGCTCATAAATAAGCTCCTCATTTTGCAATTAGGTTTGTGGTCCCTTTGTGCCAGAGTAGAGAAAATGACTAATAGTTGTGTAACTACACTTTTCATGAGAAAAGGGACATTTTCAAAATGGGTACATGTTAAATATGGTGAATAAAACAAATATTGATTCCAAAATATCATGTGACAAATATGTTGTCAAAAATATCACCACTGCAAAAATATAGTGTAATAGAATATCAAAATTAAGAATGCAGGTTTTATTGTATACAATATGGTAATGAAGACAATTGTTGTAATTAATATTGTGTACTTTAGTATACTTGTAATAAACATTGTTTTTTATTAAATATATATATACTTATTATATTAGTAAAATTGTCTTTTTTAAAATATAGTTTGCAATTTTAAATGTGTAATTGAATTTTTAAAAGGCAATCAGATGGGTCTGGTGGCTCAGTGGACTAATGTGTCCACTGCAGGGCCCTGTGTTCAATCTCATGGCCATAAGTTCAAATCCTGGCGGGTCCACTCAGCCTTTCAACCATCTGAGGTCGATAAAATGAGTACTGTTGGGTAACAATAAACATCTTTTAGTGCCAAGATGCCTAAGAGTTAATGTGCAATCTACAATATACCTATGTTAAGTAGTTTAAAATTTAGTAGCAGGATATTGGGTTTTTGGGGGAATATGGTGGGAGGTTAATTACATTTGAACTATTTGTTTTTTAATGTTAAGTAATGTTAGGTAAAATCAATATATAATGTAATGTAATGTCTTAGTTGTTTAATTGTTCTTTCATTTATTTGGGTTTAATTTCAGATTTTTAATTTATATTTTGTATAGTATAATTAGTTATAGCTAATTTAGCAGCATGTTCAATTCGTAGGGGAATAGGGTGAGAAATTATTTAAATGAAAATAGTTTTCTTTATAAATTTTTTGTTATTTAAATATTTAATTTATAAATCATAATTTTTTCATTGAATATTTAAAATGTAAAAATTGTTTTATTTCGACTATGCAATAAATAATTAGTAATATATATCAGCAAGTGTATATTATATTTATTATTTTTATATGTTTCATTTATTTTAATGTTATTGTTTTATTTATTTTAAATTTTTCTTCTTGGTGTTTGTGGTTTTTTTCAGTAGTAGCGAGAGAAGTGAATTCTACGTATGTTTATTTAAATATTTCATTTAATTATACGTTTATTTTGTATATTTATAATAAATTGTGCATTTTATTTAAATTTATATAAAATATATTTTCTAGTTTAACTATGGTTAATCACTTTATGTTTTTAGGTATTTAAATATTTTTTTTAAATGACTGTATTGGAATGGTATATGCAACCTTTCTGAAGTACAACACTTTCTCTACTGTTGCTTGAATTGGAGTGGGAACAGTAAATCTAGTCCATCCAATTCCTATGCTTTCCTTATTATGGCTTAATTGTAACCCTTACAAAGTCCAACAGTTTCCCTACTGTTGCTTAGGATGGAGTGAGAATAGTAAACATAACCCCTTTGAAGTCCAATACTTTTCCTTATGTTTTGTATATATTGGAGTGGTGATAGCAAATCTAATCCCTCTGAAGTCCAACACTTTCCCAGCTGTTGCTTACATTGCAGTGGGAATAGTAAATCTAACCTCTCTTAAATTCAGCACTTTCCCTGCTTTTGCTTAGGGTGGAATGGGAATAGTAAATTTGACCGCCCTCAGAGGTTCAACTTGATATCAACTTGGAATCTTGATAAATTTGACCCTAAGTCTGAAAGTAGGAATCTTCACCGTGACTTCGTCCAACGGCTCCTCGAAAACAACGCCTCCTCTTTGGACACCCTTGGCTGCCTTGCCCAGCTGAGCTTTAACTTCTCTGACATTTTTCTTCAAATATTCTTCTAAATCCGAAGGTAAGTCGAGACACGGTCCAATCCACTTCTTGTATCCGAACTGTGGTCCATTGCGGTCGGCCTTAACTTTGACTTTGAACTGGTCTTGCATGACTAGATGCCCACAGTTGGTGCTTTGAACATTTAGGCACTATTTTTCACTTTAAAATTTACAAATTCATAACTCTGATCCTACTGATAAAACATAAATATAAACATAAGATAATATTCGTCCTATTTCAGAAAATTCTCCATTACCATTACCTGGTGGACCATTTTGAATGTGTTTTTAACATGATTCTTGAACAGCCAACCTGTCAATGATCTTTCTCCTCACGCATCAAACTGTTTGGAGATACTTTGACAGACTGCATACAATGGCTTCACTAGTGTTTTATCTCAATAGCCTTAATGCCTCTGCTTGTTGCGTTACCCCCATGGAATGGCAAATCCGTATTATCCCCTTCCTCCTGGGATTTTTATACGCTGCACAAAAGAATAGAAGATGAGCCATTCTTTCATCTGGCGAATTACATTCCAGCAAAGCGCTGAACAGGCGGTATACGTTCAACCTTTTGGAACAAAAACCACTGAATTAAAGAGATCCAAGTCTGAATTTTACATATAACTAACTAGCCACTAGGAGAGTAATAAAGTTAAAATAGCGTTCATAAGAACCAGTACATTTAAAATCCAGAAAGGCTTCAGTTAGGAACTTCTGAGTCAGGAATTAGTAATTTGTTTCTTTGGCACAGTATTTTTGGATAGTGTTCTGTAGATAGTGGTTGGAAGTTCATCCTGTCTTTGTATTGCACTTCAAAGTCAAGTAATGTTAGCATTGACCACACACTTCTAAACCACAGGATTTTACATTGCCTATCAAGAGAAATGATCTCTTCTAGGGCTGCACGATATGGTAATAGTTCCGTAACGGATTTCCACCGGGGGCAGCCAGGGACTACGTCCCCCACCATTCCTTGCGCCAGGAGGCGCCAGTATCGTCACCAACATGCCGGAGGCGCATAAAAGGCTCACTGGGCTCCCGCGGCACGGGAGCTTGTAACAGATTTCCACCGGGGTCAGCCAGGGACTACGTCCCCCACCATTACTTGCGCCAGGAGGCGCCAGGAGGCGCCAGTATCGTCACCAACGCACCGGAGGCACTTAAAAGCCTCACCGGGCTCCCGCGGGAGCTCGTAACGGATTTCCACCGGGGGCAGCCAGGGACTACGTCCCCCACCATTCCTTGCGCCAGGAGGCGCCAGTATCGTCACCAACGTGCCGGAGGCGCTTAAAAGTCACACCGGGCTCCCGCGGTGCGGGAGCTCATAACAGATTTCCACTGGGGAGCCAGGGACTATGTCCCCCACCATTCCTTGCGCCAGGAGGAGGCTGGGCCACCCCTCTTCGAAGTGACATCGGAGACTGGTGATACTATATTGCGGGTGAGTGATCCTCCTACCCCCCATAAAGCTAACAGTCAACCCCTGAAATTGACATTATCTTAGTTCATTTGTGAGTTGCTACTATGGGAAAGCGCATTATGCCACCACCTGCACGCCCAATAACTGCTAGCATTAAAAGCATGCTTGAGAGGGCGGTTAACATTGTTTCAGGCGAAATGAACTTACAGAGCGGCGCTTGTCACTGGGCATTGAGGGGCAGGTGGACATTGCAAATTTTAGAGGCACACCAACCGACCATATCCAAGATTCGCCCTTTCCTCAGCCTCAGGGAACTGGAACCGGATTTCACAAATCCCCAACTGCAAGTGGGAGCACAAGCGGGCCGGACACCATCGAGTTAGCTGATTCACAACTTGATATTGATATAGCCCCACCTGCGGGAATTCCAGCCATTTAACGGAAGAGGAAGAGTGGGAAAACCATTTGTACTAAAAGGAAGCAGCCCACCCGTACCGCCCCGGCCTGAACCTGCCTCTCTGCTTGGATACAGCCACCGCCGCCAAGTACTGATACTCTTGAAACTCCTGATTTTACCGAGCCTACCAGGCACCACCATCCATATTATGGTGTGTGCGGAAACTGGCCTTTCCATGGCGGCGATGCCGCCATGGAAAGGCTGGCGGGGATTCACTTTAGGGGCCCATTGCGGGCCCCCGGGGGGTGGGGGGCTGCACTTGGGGGGTACCTATGGTACCCCTCTACATTGCCATGCACAAGGTGGCAGGCACCGCACGGTGCGTGCCAAGTTGTGCATGGCAATGCACAACATGGCATTTCAACATTGCGGCGGGTGCTGCAGCCAGCAGCACCCACCGCAATGTTAAAATCCCAGATGCGACCGCCGCGGTGGCGGTCGCATCATAAATGGGGTGGCGGGACCGCCGCATGGCAGGCGGGTGGTCCCGTTACCACTAGGGTGGCGGGCGGACTAAAGTCCGCCCGCCATCCTAATGACCCCCAAAGTCTTTTGGATTGGATTGGTAATAGTTCGTGGGTGTACCACAACCTCCGCCAAGCTAGCAGGTGTCTGATGTTTGCCTTTGAAGATACATTCTTCATCCCTATGTCTAAAGGAATGGAACCAGTGGGTGCTCTGGGGAAATTTAATCAGGAATCTCAAAAATGTGTTTTCAATTAAAGTGAGACCACTTGGCTGCAGGAAGCCCCATAATTCAGCTCCATAGAGCGAGCCTCCTAAGGCTTTGAAATTATCTAGCTGTTGTTGATTTAAAAACACAAAGAATGCTAGAGATGTTCTGTTGCAGCCTTAGACAGACAGCTCTAAATAATATGGTTATTGTTGCTATTGACATAGATGTTTCAGTTAAGGATAATTTTGCATTATTAATTGTGTCTTTGTGGAAAAATGGGAGCTGCAGTCAAGCATATGTGCTCATTAAATTTAGATGTCCTACAGCATTGTGTTATTGAATGGGTGTCGTACTGTAGTACAGATCTATGCATTCTGAGAAATACATATTCATGCTGAATCATTGAAAATTAGGTGGAAGAGTTGTGTAATGTTGGGCCAAGGAAGTTAAGACAGAGGCAGGTTCATATTAATGCTTTGTCAAAGACATATGTACCATTATCTTTGTCCCAAATACTCAGTCAGTTTTTACCCTTTTAAGATTTACTCCACTCATGGATATTCTCCTGGTATGATTTTTGCAGATTGATGGTTATATAATCTGTTTTGAAGGAGTTTGTCCCCAGTCTACTCTCTATGCAGATCAGCAAAAAGTATTCAATTAAAAGTTGTAACCCTCTGAGGGTTTTTGAGGCAAGCAGTGTATCTTTCGCAAACAATAACAGAGAGACTTTGCTATCTGTATGTATTGGAGATGCATTAGCACGAACTATGCAACTAGATCATATAAATAAAAGGAAAATAATGGAGTAAGCATGCATCCCTGCCGCCCCCTTTATTTATGGTGATGCATTCTGCCAGTTAACCCTGACTTGCCCTCCACACCTGGGTATAACTGTCATTGAGTAAGCAGATTAATGTTGATAATATGTTACTAGGGACCCCCATCCTCACCAAAACTGACCAGAGTTTTGTTCGTGGGACTAGCTCAAATGCAGGTTTTAGGTTCACTAATGCTACACCACTCTATTATACTCTGCAACACATCACTCCACTCTACAACACTCTACTCTACACTATGACATTCTACACTTGTCCACTATACAACACTCTACTCCACTCCATGCCACTATACAAAACTATACTCCACTCTCCAACACTCTATACAACTGCAGCTAGGCCACTCCAAACCACTTTACTTCACTGTACTCAATGAGACACTACTGCACTCTACTCCATTGTATTTCACTACTCCACTCTACGCCACTATATGCCACTCCACTCGACGACACTCTATGCCACTTTACTCTACCACAATGTACGACACTCTACTCCACTGTAGCTACTCCACTCTACAGCACTCTCCTCCAATGTATGCCACTCCACTCTACTCCACACTACCACACTATACAACACTCCACTCTACAGCACCACACTTTGTCACTCCACTCTATGACAGGCCACTGTCTGACACACTCCTGCACTCTACTCAGCACTACTCTACACCACTTCACTCTATGCCACTTCACTTTATGCCCCTACACCGTATGCCATGCCACTCTATAACACGCCACTCTACTCTACTATATGGCATGCCACTCTACTCTACACAGTTCCACTCTACTCTGACACACCACTGCACTCTACTCCACTTCTCTCTACTCTACTCTACAACACACCCCTCCACTCAATCTACTCCACTCTGTCTCTCCACTCTATGCCACCTCACTGTACACTATTCCACTCTACGCCACTCCACTCTAGTCCACTCTACCACACTGTACGACACTTCATTCTACAGCACTCTACAACAGTCCACTGTATGACACTCTCCTCTGGTCTACTCTATGCCACTACACTGTACGACACGCCACTCTATGGCGCAACACTCCACTCTAATGTACGACATGCCACTCCACTCTTCTTTACAGCATGCCACTCTACGCCACTCCAATCTATGCCACTCTACTCTAAGCCTCTACGTTACATGCCACTCTACGCCACTCCACTGTTCACTACTCCACTCTACACTATTCCACTCTATGCCACTCCACTCTACCCCATTTCACTCTATGCCACTCCACTGTATACCACTCCACTCTACAACGCCCCACTCTCGGACACTCTATTGTATGACAGTCCACTGTATAACACTCTCCTCCAATCTACTCTTCCCCACAGTGGCACCAGAGATGAAGGAGGTGAAAATCTCCCTGCAGTCTAGTCCAAGTCCAAGCATGGAGCATAAGGAAGCAGCTATGATTAGTGCAGGAGGTACAGTGGCACTGGGCAGAGGTAGGGTGAAGAGCCAACAAAAGCCTGATCTTGACATTAAGAATTAGGGCGCTGCTACTGTATTGTATTGTACAATGATTCATGTGGGGTGGTGAAGCACATTTTTGGACAGGTAGCATGCTACCCCATGAGGGAGTGTGGGGCTGGCAGAGGATGTATTTATTATCATTCTATGTGGGAAGTGTTTTGATTTCATGGATGAGTGACCATAGAGGTCTTGGGGCACAGTGCGTATGAACGGAGCAGGATCCGTGAGAGATCGGCACTCAAATTATAATATAGCTAGAACTAAAATACATAGGCAGCACTCACCTAGTCAGATGGACAGCAGGGTGATGTGTGCAAATACATTATAGGGATAAACAGAGAAGGCCTAGTAATCCTTTTGGCAACGTCTGCAAGACAGATATCCTGTCAAGTGTGTAAAATGATAGCGTGTACACAATTTGCTTAGTTTGTTTTTGTTTAATTATGCAAAAGTTCAGGAAAATTATGCAAAATCACATAAAATTGTGCAAATGCAAATACATTATTCAGTGCTATATTTGAGCACAAAATGAGTTTTGCAGTAAAAACATAGCACGAAAAATCATAAGTGGCATAAGGAAAAGGCTCTCATGTTCTGGACATTTGCATTAGTCCCATGCATTTGCGATAACTATGTGGCATTTGTGGCAAAAGTTTGTTAGGTGGCACTGGAATTGTATAACAAGCGTAGCATGAAATTCTAGAAATTACATGACTCAAGCAGCTTAATTTAAATTTCAACCGGGTCTCAATATTATGCCAAATGGTAATGATGGTAGTTGGTGCTATGAGAAGTAGCTATGCACCTTTTTTTTTTTTAAAGGCAGAGATACTGCCTACCAATGTACAATTATATGTCATTGACGATAGAGAAGAACACCATGAGATGTGAAAAAAACAGTCCACTGAAATGACTTAACTAAAGGAAATGCTGCTGACGGGGGATCTTACGTCGGGTATGTTAAGAAAAAGAAGACAATTAGACTTTAAGGATCTGCTTATAAAAAACACACAAACATTAGCAGGCAGTCGATATTTTAAGTGAAAGCTATAGGTTTTCCTTCTGCTTCTGTAAAAAAAGTTATGACATCAAAGTGCAACATAAATGTGTTTTTTTAGCCATTTGCCTATTCACATAAGTTACAGAATGCTAATAATCGACTAAAGACTTCATGAGTCCACTTCGGCACTATTAGTGGGGCTTCCACACATTTGAGCGGCCGGATTGTAACTAGCCATTGTACTCTGTCGTGCAGTATGTGTAACAGTAATGTGGAACAATTTTTCAAAACAGCTGCTGATTTATATGTGTTTTATTGATAAATAAGGATAAAAAAAATGTTAAACGGTTGCAGCTTTGAAAATGTTCATTTTTCACTGCAAAATATACAATGCCTTTAAGCTTGTGTGCTGTGGGAATGTAAGAGTTTGATAAGTGAGTGCAGTTCATAGAAATCTAGAGACACAGGTGCCAGGGGGTCAAAGCAGCTCGGCTGGAGCTGGGAGTGTCAAGGTTAGGCCCTTTGTCTTTCAAGGCAGCCTGGGTGAGCGCTTATTTGCACCTCTTCCTCAGCCGCTGTAATGACAATTGAAGCATTTTACATGCATATCAACAGGAGTGGGAAGGGACTGTCTCAGAGGATGGGACAGGGAATATCGCTTTCTTTTCTCTTTGAAAGTGTAATGTTCTTGGGTATGGAGTAACAGGAAAGGGGCTCCTATTCTTAAGCTAGGGCGAAGGTGCATTTCAGCACATTGAAAGATTTATGTGGAAATTGCTTTTAAAGATGTCTGTAAGCCATTTTTGATGAGAATAATTAAGAGTGCATCTCTAGCAAAACAAAAGATGTCATTTTAAATCTGAAAATATTTTATACACTCTCTACTCACATTACTTCGAGAAGGTATGTCTGAAAAACACACACTTTGAACAGTTTTGGATGTGCTTGCGCTTTTAATATTATTGAGCCACATTATGTGTAATTGTTTGCCTATCATCCCATCATTTGGTCAAGTTGGTTTCTGTTTAGAAATATCGATTTACATGGGGTCTAAATCTTGGGCTATTAAGTCACATACAAATATGTGCAATATACTTAGCCCAAGAACTAACACTGCACAATCTGTGCAATATATATAGCCCGTAAGCATATATGTACCTTTTCTCAGTGTGAAATTCAGCTATTGCCTCATTTTCAGGGCCTCTGCAGTTTTCATTCAGTCTCAAACAGGTGTTTGCGCTTGAATCAGCATTATAAATTGAATGTACAGTTCACACTGACTATTGACTTTTCTCTGTACATATTTCACATGGTGAAAGTGCTGCAGCTCAGAATTAGAGAAAACGTGTTATAACCATGCTATTCTCTTTTCCAACCGGCGGTAATACTACACTGTGAACCCAGTGTAGTCTTTATTTGCCCGGATATTATTCGCTACTAGATTTACTGCAGCCCTCAAAATGAGAGCCTAATGGACATAGTAAAAGAAGCATTGACAAAGCCAATATGATCAGAGTTACTTTTACAGAAATTATTGTGCTTAATTGGCAAGTTAAGTTTGTGCATGAGTATGAAGCTACTACTAAGTACTGCGTGGGGTGCATACTCTTGTTGCAGTCCTAACAGGGGGTGGATGATGCGGGTGTACAGACTCAAAAGAAAGAGATGCAGGCTTGGAACAGGATTTCTAAGAATTGTTCATGACCTTCTGTGTGTAGCCGGCTGACTGTTCTTTGTAAAGTGACCACGAAAGATACAAGTTAAGCACAGGCAAAGCCGATAGTTTTGACTTTTCTAAAGGAACGTCTATTGAGTTGCTCATACTATGGGGCATGTAAGCGAGGAAAACAACATGCATGCTGGGTCATTAATATATTGGCACAGTTACTTAGGCTTGTAACCAACAGTCTATAGAGATTCCTTATACATTCGGTAAGCGAAGGTTACCTAAAGATTTGCTTGCAAGCTGTACAGAGACCCACAATGTGTGCAGTCCATCAGCACAGGCCACAGACCCCACAGTGAGTACGGATCACTGAAAATGACAACTGTGAGACCCCTGATATGTACACCTCAACTGCAAAGTCACGAAGAAAGAGAGGCATCACAGCAATGTATCATTTATAGCAGTGTTCTTTACGCTCTGGTGGTATATAAAAAGGCAATATTACCTATAGAAGTGGCTGTATTATGGTTTCTATATTATGAGCTTATTATACAGAGAAATATAAACATTCCTATTGTGTCTGTTTCTTTTAAAAGGGCTGTCAAACTGCCAACTGTTTTTACTGATCATATATGACTTTATCTAAAATATCAAAAGAGGTGGCAACATAATGGGAGTAAGAGAAGCAAGAGACACATGGTGTTATTGAGAGCTCAGTTTGTTGCCTGTCTTGTATTTGAGGGCACTTATTTATAGTATGGCTGATATGACAGATGCAGCGCAGCAGATGGGTGTGAAGAGCCCAATGCAACCTCCTTCCAGGACTCAGAAGGCTAAGGATCAAAGTGCAAACTGGTTAGGACAGAGCACAGGGGCACATCTATTGTTATTGCAGCAGGCACAGTAGCACCAGGGCTGAAGGAGGTAAAGAGCAGAGTGAAGCCTGCTCGATGACCATGCACGGAGCATAAGCAGGGCCACTGGAATTATGTGGCAGGGTTGAGTAAATTATGTGGCAAGAAAAGACAACTTATGCGGCAATATGTGTCACATTTTGGGATAGTATTACTTCATTATTTTGTCATTCTTAAACTTGTTAAGACTGTATGGGCATTAGTTGCAATCCACTGCCCGGCAACTTGTGTCACTGCGTTTTTAGTAACTTTTGAACTGTTTGAGCCGGAAACAATTTTTTTTTGTTAAAATCTGCAGATTATGCAACAGATGATGGATTGTGTGGCAAATGCAGCAAATTTATAATTGTACGAAAATCGCAGCAGCGAAACAATTGCATAGTTCCAGTGGGCCTGAGCATATGGGCCTAGCTATCATTAGTGTAGCAGGTGCAGTGGAACTGGGAAAAGGTGGGGTGAAGAGCCGACAGCAGCCGGTTCCCGACATTAAGGATTGAGGTGCTGCTATTGTATTGCATTGCACAGTGCTTCATGTGTGATGCTAAAGTACATTTTTGGACAGGTAGCATGTGTGGCTGGCAGAGTGCTGTATTTATCTTCCTTAGTGGGAAATGTTTTGATTTCATAGATGTGCGACCACAGAGGTGCTCTTAATATATCTTGGGGCACAGTGCCTATGAATGTAGGCATTTGCTTTAGCGGCAAGGTAGGGGCTCGTTTCTTGATTAAAGTTGCCTCTTCCACTGTTTGTTCTATCTATATTATCATGTCTGCTAGTGCCTTTTAAAAATATAGCTTTTCCCTGCATTCCCCGGTATGTTGGCTAATATTGTTTTTTAATTACTCTGTTTTTAATTTTGCTTGCTTTGTTTTTTAAAATCCTTGTTTGCTGTGGGAACAAAGGGTGTTTTGGGGGGACTTGGGGCTTGTGTGTTATTCTTTTTAAACTGCAGGAAAAGCACGTGTTCATGTGCTGTTTCCTCGCCCGATGGCCGTTTTTGTTGTGCCATAACTTCTCTTCCGCCTGCGGTCTAGCTCCAAGTGACACAGCCCTATTTAAGATGGTTGGGGAGCGGATGCGCAGTGGCTAGGTAGGGGCTCATTTCTTGGTTAAAGCTGCCTCTACTACTGCTCGTTCTGACTATATTATTATGTCTGCTAGTGCCTTTTAATAATATATCTTTTCCCCATGTTCCTCCGTATGTTGGCTAATACTGTTTTTTAATTACTCTGTCTTTAATTTTGCTTGCTATGTTTTTTTAAATCCTTGGTTGCTGTGGGAACAAAGGGTGTTTCAGGGGGACATGGGGCTTGTGTGTTATTCTTTTGAGCTGCAGGAAAAGCACGTGTTCAAGTGCTGTTTCCTCGCCAGACAGCCATTTTTGTTGTGCCATAACTTCTCTGCCACCTCCGGTCTAGCTCTAAGTGACACGGCCCTATTTAAAATGGCCAGGGAGTGGATGTGCACAGATGTGTGCAGCAGGTGTGCCGCTGGTGCACCAAAGGCATGCCAAAGTCAAGCCCGTCTGCGCCCGTCCATGTCTCGCCGGGGCCAGGGGCCACTAACCCTGGTCCCCGTCTACTGGAGAGGTTAACTTACACTCCGAACCAATTAAAGGCTTTACAGCCTGTCCACCCCACTTATTGTCAGATTATTGTGCCTGGGGTGAGTCCTTTAGCCTGTAGCAACAGTAATTATGTATGTTCTATCTATGTAAACAGCAATGATAGTAATACCTATTCATATGCAGCCAATGGCTTTGAGGTTTCCCCCACTATGGCTGACCATATCTCTGAGTCTTCTGGAGGATCTAGTCAGACCAGGGAATTTCAATTCTTCAGTTTTAACTGTCGGTCTCTCCCTAAACACCAACAACATCTATTCAACTTTTTATGGGCTTCTCAGCCTGATGCTCTGCTTCTTACTGAGACATGGCTTCGCGAGGGCTCCGCACCGGATGTAATTACGGCCCTCCCCCTAACTATTCTATAGTTAGGAAAGATAGACAAGACAGGACAGGCAGGGGGATTGCCATTATTTTTAAAAACGACTGCCAGTGTAAAACTGAAAAATTCTCTGTTCCTGACTAGATATTTCTGTATTGCGCTCTCACTTACACCAAAATTCACATTCTCAGGAGCCCTGTTGTTTCGTCTACCTGGTTACACAGGAAATTGGTGCACCTCCGTGCCAGACTTGGCAGCTCCACACATTTCACCCTTCTTGCTGATATTAATCTTCATTTAGAAGATCCCATGTGCAACCTGAGTTCCACTCTCATAGTGGATCTTGGTGTCCTCAGCCTGACTTTGTGCAACACTGGCCCTACTCATCTGGCCAGCCATTTGTAGGATCCAGTTTTTAGGTCTCGCCTGGCGTTGGAGCGCGCATGCGCTCCTCGCCTGCGAGAGCTATAGTCCTCCAGCAAGCTTCAAGAAGGGGACTCGAAGACCCGCCCCTCATTTTCATTGGGTAGCGTCAGCGTTTATGTTAAACGCTGGCTTCCCATTGAAAAGGAGGGTTTTTGGTTGCCGCCCTTTCGCCTTTTTGGACGGCTCCCAAGGACTCGGTCGCCTGCATTACGGCTGTCGTGACGAAGTTTCTTATCAGAAGCTTCGTCACGCTGCCTTGCACGCGCCAGTCCGGCTCTCTCATTGGGCGCTCTGAGAATGCTCGTCCTGTCTTAACAGGCTTCTTTTGGTAGGACTCCCGCATGTTTGGGCGTCTTTCCAAGGTGTGCATCCCAAGCACATTTCCCAGTAATTTATCTTTAACCATCTCTTTGAAATTTCTCTTATTTGCTGCCATGTTGCTATATTCACCACTTTAGTTCGAAGGGATTAGGTACAAAAACGCACCCCCGCCCGCCGTATAGAGGTGTGTAGACATTACCAGTTGAAATATATTTTCTTCATTGCCGATCCTAATCTGCGCTCCGAACACATTAGACTTAAGAATCCCTTAACAGCATTTGACATTACTGCTCGTGAAATGGTTTCTACTTTTCTAATGTCCGCATATTGCACTAGTGCAAAGGGTGTGCAGCCTAATCTATCCTCAGTGGTGTTGGAGCAGGAGTGCAGTGTGTTCAGAGGAGCTCAATAAACTGCCTAGCTGCCTTACTCCTTGTGTAATAATGCTTCTACCATAGCTCACAGGTTACACACACAATACATTGGAGACAGAATCATTGAATACAGACAATGAGTGCAGGGGTCTGATTTGACTTTTTTTTTTTTTAAGTTGCAGCGGCTGGAGCGCCGGATCCATACCATACCATACCGGATATTCCCAAACCACAGACTGTGTATGCGTTCCATGTGAATTGAACATATGTAAATGCGTCTGCTGTGAACATTATAAAAAACTGGCATGGACTCCACTCCTGGCTTTTAGAGACGTTTGTAATGCTGGGTGTTTCCTCCATAGCTCAATTCACCTCTGTAAAACGCTCCAGTCCTCTTTCTCTGTTTGGAGTCCCAGGCAGACCCTACTGCAGATGAGGGTAGGGGGCAGGAAAAGGGGTCTGCGCCTCAGCCGAAGACGTCGCAGCAGGCTTCCTCTGAGCGCTATTTCCTGCTCCCTAGCTGACAGGGCAGATTGCAGAGCCATTTCCTGTGTTGGGCACAGCTGTTCCGTGTTAATCCCCTCAAGTGTACTTATGACATTTTCCTTGGATTATTTTCGTTAAAGAAAACACAGTACGTCATCAGTTTTCACATAACGCGTCCGGCTGTTGACTAGGGTTATTTGCTTTCAACGCACACGGAAAACAAGACCCCTCCAAGGGCGGACCATAACCCCTTGCAATCTTTCTGGTTCCTGGTCTCTGTGTGTCCTTGAGACGGACTCCTTTTCACCAAATATTGCAAGGGAGTGCTGCCATAATTTTACTGTATACCACTGGACCGAACTAGTACAATTATGCAAAGTGTTTGTACGCTGTTAACTAATTATTAAACCCAAGGATTTCATACAACACAGTGTGGTAAAAGCCAGGGTTGTGTGCGGCACTGTTTATTTTGCACTGCACGGGGTTGTGACGGATTGCACATCACGATTTAGGGAACGAGGCTGCGTACAACATATAACTGTGTACGAGGCATGGTTACGCACAACACAAGGTTACGGGTGAATTAGGGTTTTGGATTAAGCCTTCTTTCTGATAGGAAGGGACAGTGTATGGCACAGGGCAGTGCATACGCAGGTTTTCTGTGGCGAAGGGCCCTTAATGGGTTCTGTTCCACACAGGGGTCTCCAAGGCATTCTGTGTACTAAAGATAACCAGCAAACAGCCTTGCGGCACGTACAACCAAACGTGCTGCGCGGGTCACGCGTCCATGTGCAGTCTTCACGCGCAGATAGTTCATTCTCACGGGAGACCGGAGCAGACCATGTAAAAGACGCTTTTTGAAAGTGTCCGAAGAAGATGGAATTGTTTTTTTGAAAACACAGGCTCCCAGTCACATTCTTTAAAAGCATTGCTTGCGCACCTACACGGCTCTACTTTATTTTCTAGACATCTTGTTTGATTCCTTGCCTAGCGCCTCACTGCTAAGATAGGTGTGTGGGATGCGGGGATGCTGCAGGGACTATAGGCAGTAAGACGCAGATGCGAGCGCTGCAGGGCCGTTTTAGAGTTACATCCTTCTGGTGCGCATAGCTAGCGTTCAGCTGAGTTGGCTAATGACATCATCTGGTAATAGACTTCCAATTCTCTAGTCAGCTTGTGGCGCGCGTTTCATAATGGTAAATTGTATCAACATTTATTTCACAAACGCCGAGTTCTCGCAGGTATGTTAGCACAGGGGTCTAATTCTTTTTAACCACTCCCAGTTTTGGCAGAACCAGGTAGCCTGACTTTCCAACGATCACAACAGTGGGCAAAAGGGCCGTTTTAGAGTTACATCCTTCTGGTGCGGATAGCTAGCGTTCAGCTGAGTTGGCTAATGACATCATCTGGTAATAGACTTCCAATTCTCCCAGAGTCATCTGTCATCTATAAACATGCTTGGGGATTGTAGTCGACGCATGGCTACTGAGTTTGCGGTGGGCTTGATGCAAGGCCTCATCAAATGCTAGGAAGCCCTTGTGGTAGTAGGGCAAGAAAGCTGTCTTCTGTTCCATGTGAGGGTTGCATCTCCAGGTGATTACGGTCTCCCCCAACCATGGCTCTGAGTGTCAACTGTAGGACTTACCTCCCTTCCAGGGACCAGGTGTCGGTCTTGAATTCCTTTCCGGATGTGGTTGAGCTGAACGTGGGTGGGCAGGTGTACTTTACGCGCCACTCTACTTTAACTGGCACGCCACTGCTGACACCCCGCTGCTGACACGCCGCTGCTGACACGCCGCTGCTGACACACCACTGTCCTGGTTCTCCTCTGGAAGCCTTTGTATTTCATTATTCCCAAAGCTATAGTTTAGAGGACAGTGTAATGTGAATATGTAAAACCCCACTCTGGGTTAATGCTGTCTGGACCAATACTTCAGAATCATTGGACAAGACTACATTTAAAGGAAGAAATTTACTTTCTTAGCCCTGCATCTGAAGTAGAGAGGAATGGAGCAGCACTCAGTAGAACACGCATTAAAAATGCAATGGGTCTCGCCTTTCATTAAGTTAAAGCCATTTGCTTTGCTATACAATACCATTAGCAAAGCAAATGGTTTTAACTTAATCAAAGGCGAGACCTATTGCATTTTCAATGCTTGTTTCCAATGTCTCCGACTTGGTGACTGCTCCCCCTATGCTACTATTGTTGTCCGACCATTTTGCTGCGCCTTTAACTATTAGAATCCCACCATGTATTTTAACATCACCATGATTAATGTTGATGTAACACCTAAACTAAGGACTTGGTCCTTGTTGGACATTATGACTTTCAATACCATTTTGCAATCTATTTAAATTTATTAAATTAGGCTCTCCTTTGGACCCTCTACCCCCTAACATGATCAGGCAACTTGACTCTAACTTGTTATCTATGTTAAGAGATCTTCTTAATATCTCTCTTGGTAATGACCTATTTCCCAAGAAATAGAAACATGCTATGGTCCTTCTCCTCCTGAGAAAAAACAACTTGGACCCGACCAATATGTCCAACTTTCATCCCATTTCCCTTCTTCCTATCTCTTCCAAAGTTTTGGAAAAACATATTAATAGCCAGCTTACCTCGTTTGTGGAGGCTCAGAATTTACATCATCATTCTCAGTCTGGATTTAGGGCTGAACACAGTACAGAATTCGCCCTCTTGGGCATTACCGAGTGCTAGAGGCAGCGCCTTTATGGCAGTAAGGCTGCGTTCTTTTTGTCAACCTTAGCGTAACCTTCGATACTGTGTCTTATTCCATTTTGGAGGAGAGACTGATTGCCCTGGGCCTTGAGGGCTCAGCCTTGGCCTGGCTTAGATAATTTTTGAAAGATTGTACATTTCAAGTTTTTCCCCCAATGCCAGATCTGAGACTCATGCTCTGAGTTCAGTGCTGAGCACTTTATTGTTTGACATCTACGTCCGCCCTTTGGTTGATGAAGTGGAGAGGTGTGGTCTGACACTTTTCTCCTACGCAGATGACACAGAGAACATCTTTATGTTGTCATCTAAACAGAAAAATGGACCCATGGATTTAAGCTTGAGCCTGAGTAGCATCTCCTTATGGATGAACAAAAACTCTCTCAGGTTTAATGGCGATAAGACTGAGGTCATGATTCTGGGGGAAAACTCCTCCATCTGGGGTCCTCATCACTGTACCGACTCTGTAGGGACTCTGCCTACTCCATCTCAGAAAGTAAAAAATCTGGGATTCCTTTTAGATGACAAATTGTCTATGAAGCCTCAAGTGGCTAAGGTGAACGCCACTTGTTTTGTGGTCCCAAATGGCTAAAAAAATATCATTTGGATGATCCCTACTCCCGCTCAAAGGACTGTGATCCATGCTTTGATTTTAGCTAGACTGAACTACAGCAATGTGTGCTATTAGGGAGCCGATACAGCTACAACCTGCCGGCTACAATTAGTTCAGAATGCAGTTGTAAGGTTGTTTTACCAACTTCCAAAATTTCCTCAGTCTCCAACCTTCTTCGCAAGCTTCATTGGTTGACAATTCCTAACCGTATCATGTTCAAAGCCTTATGCTACATGTTCAAGGCTAAAGCAAGAACTGGACCAAGGTTATTTTTAAGACTTGATGTCACTTTATCATCCTTCTCGATCCTTGCGATCTATGAATCACTCCCTATTCAGTGTGCCTAGGTTCCACTTGACTCCTATGACAGGTCATTCCTTTTCATATTTGGGCCCGAAACTCTGGAATTCTCTCACAAGGTCATTGAGAAGCTGTACATCTATCCTCAGTTTTCGCAAAGGTTTGAAGACTTAGCTCTTTAAAATTCAGGAATCTCTTCCCTCCCTTCTTTGCGCCGGGAAACCCCTTGGGGTAGCTGTTCGCATTACAAATTCAAATAATAATAATAATTAGCCGTGAGAGATATACACACAAATTATAATATAGTTAGGACTAAAACATATAGGCAACAACACAGCAGTAGCCTAGTTAGAGGGACAACAAGGTGATATGTGCATGTACACTTAAAAAAGGGGTTAATCAGAGAAGGCCTAGTAATCAATTTGGCAAGATTTGGAAGGCAGAGATCCTGTCAAATGTGTAAAATGATACGGTGTGTGATATTCTCATAATTTGTTTTCACATAATTATGCGAATTTTCAGGAAAATTATGCAAAATCACATGCAGTTACTCAAAATGAGAATCCATCATTGAGTGCGATATTGGAGCACAAAATACGTGCTGTGGTAAAAACATAGCAAGAAAAAACACAGACAGCGCAAGCAACAGCCGTTCATGTTGGAAAACCGTAATAATGGGAGTTGGTGAAATGAGACGTAGCAATGCACCTTTTTTTAAAGGCAGGTACACTGCCTAGTACTGTATGATTATATGTCGTTGACTTGGGGAAGAACACCATGATGTGGAAAGACTGATGCTCTGAAAGATTTTTAACTAAAAGAAGTGCTGCTCATGCGATGATCTTATAAAGAGTAGGGCATGTTATGAGAAAAATAAGGCAATTGCACTATAAAGAACCTGCTTCTAAATATAAAAAAAACACACAAACATTGGCATGCAGTCAACATTTGTACCTAAATGTAAATATAAGTTAAAGCTATAGGCTTTCTTACTGTTTCTGGAAAAAAGGTTATGACATCAAATTACAATAGAAACGTGTTTTTGAGTGATATGGGCTTTTTTAGGGTTTAGGGTGCGTACGGGTTTTTGGGTGGCAAAGAAATTTCTAGGGTTTAGGGTGGGTATGGGTTTTGGGAGGCAAGGGTTTAGGGTGGGTATGGGTTTTTGGGTGACAAGGGAATTTTTAAGGTTCAGGATGGGTATGGATTTTTGAGTGGTAAAGGTATTTTTCATGGTTTAGGGTGGGTATGGGTTTTGGGTGGCAACTGAATTTTTTAGATTTAGGGTGGGTATGGGTATTTGGATGGAAAGGGATTTTTTAGGGTTTAGAGTGGGTATAGGTTTTTGGGTGGTAAGAGTTATTTTAGGGTTTAGGATGGGTAGGATTTTTGGGTAACAAGTGAATTTTTAGGGTTTAGGGTGGGTATGGGTTTTATGGGTGGCAAGGGAATTTTTATCATTTAAGATGGGTGTGTGATTTTTGGTGGCAAGGGATTATGTAGGATTTACGGTGGGTATGGGTTTTTGGGTGGCAAGGGAATTTTTATGGTTTTGGGTGTGTGTGGTTTTTTTGAGGCAAGGTAAATTTTATGGTTTAGGGTGGGTATGGGTTTTTGAGCGATAATGATTTTATTAGGGTTTAGCATTTGTATGGGTTTTTGAGTGGAAAGGGATTTTTTAGGGTTTAGCATTTGTATGTGTCTTTTGGGTAGAAGAGAAGTTTAAGGGTTTCGAGTGGGTATGGGTTTTGAGTGGAAAAGGGATTTTTTAGGGTTTAGGGTGGGTATGGGTTTTTGGGTGGCAAAGGAACTCTAAGGGATTTGGGTGGGTATGGATTTTTACGTGGTAAGGGAATTTTTAGGGTTTAGGGTGATGATAGGTTTTTGGGTGGTAAGGGAATTTTTAGGGTTTAGGGTGTGTATGGGTATTTGGGTGGTAAGGGACTTTTTAGGGTTTAGGGTGGGCATGGGTTTTTGAGTGGTAATTATTCTTGTAGGGTGTAGTGTTTGTGTGGGTTTTTGGGTGGCAAGAATTTTTTTTAGGGTGGATATGGGTTTTTGAGTGGCAAGGGAATTTTCAGGGTTTAAGGTGATTATAGGTTTTTGAATGGTAAGGGATATTTTAGGGTTTAGGGTGGGTATGAGTTTTTGGTGGCTATTGAATTTTTAGGGTTTAGGATAGGTATGGATTTTTTTGGGTGGCAGGGGTATTTTTATCGTTTAGGATGTGTGGGATTTTTGGTGGCAAGGAATTTTGTAGGTTTTACGGTGTGTATTGGTTTTTGGGTGGCAAGAGAATTTTTAAGGTTTAGGGTGGGTGTGGGATTTTTGAGGGGCAAGGAAAATTTCATGGTTTAGGGTGTGTATGGGTTTTTTGGTGATAAGGAATTTTTAGGGTGGTTATGGGTTTTTGGTTGTAAGGTTTGTCTTAGGGTTTAGGGTAGGTATGTGTTTTTGGGTGGCAAGGGAATTTCTAGGGTTTAGGGTGGGTATTGGTGGCAAGGTATTTTTTAGGGTTTAGGGTGATTATAGGTTTTTAGATGATAAGGGCTCTTTTAGGGTTAAGGATGAATATGGGTTTTTGGGCAGCACAGGCATTTTTAGGGTTTAGGGTTGGCATGGGTTTTTGGGTGGCACAGGAACTTTTAGGGTTTAGGGTGGGTATGGGTTTTTGTGTGGTAAGGGATTTTTTAGGTTTTAGGGTAGGTATAGGTTTTTACGTGATATGGGCTTTTTGGGGTTTTAGGGTGCAAATGGGATTTTTGGATGGCAAGGGAATTTCTAGGGTTTAGGTGGGTATGGATTTTTGGGTGGTAAGGGACTTTTAGGGTTTAGGGTGAGTATAGGTTTTTAGGTGATAAGGGCTTTTTAGGGTTTAGGGTGGGTATGGGTTTTTGGGTGGCAAGGGCAATTTTATGGTTTAGGGTGGGTATGGATTTTTGGGTGATAAGGAATTTTTAGTGTTTAGAGTGGTTATGGGTTTTTGGGTGGTAAGTTATGTCTTAGGGTGGATATGGGTTTTTGGGTGGCAAGTGAATTTTTAGGGTTTAGGGTGGGCATGGGTTTTTGGGTGGCAAGGGAATTTTTAGGGTTTAGGGTGGGTATGGGTTTTTGGGTGGTAAGGGATTTTTTAGGTTTTAGGGTAGGTATGGGTTTTTAGGTGATGTGGGCTTTTTAGGTTTTAGGGTGCGTATGGGTTTTTTGGGTGGCAAGGGAATTTCTAGGGTTTAGGGTGGGTATGGGTTTTTGGGTGGTAAGGTATTTTTTAGGTCGAATTGGCAGTTCAAAGCTGTTCGCAGGCTGCAATGGAAAGCCTGGCACATGTTTTAAGGGGCTACCTAAGTGGGTGGCACAACAAATGCTGCAGGCCCATTAGTAGCATTTAATTTACAGGCCCTGGGTACATATAGTACTACTTTACTAAGAACTGACAAGTAAAATAAATGTGCCAATTGGGTGTAAGCCAATTTTACCATGTTTAAAGGAATGAGCGCAAGCATTTTAGCACTGGTTAGGGAAACACAGGGAGATTCTCAGCCAGCTGGAACATTCTACACTTGTAAAATGTAATACAAACGTGCATCAGCATGTTTGTCTCCAAAGGAGGGACTTTTCTCTGTGAATAAACCATTATGCCTGCATCATCATTAAATATGGGAATGTTTCCTCCAAATCCCCATTCAGTATATACATTTGCTCTTGCCTTTAGCAAATTAAAATGTGTTAAACCAAATAAATACAAGTGGTAGGTGAATAACCACACATGTAGTGATCACCCACATTGTCATAGTGCCTCGTCAGAAACGAACAGTCCACAATTTCAACCCAAACTCTGAACTTGGAAATGCACCAAATCCACCATACAGATGAGGTCTCCAGAATTATATCGGGCCTAGCTGTGATGCTGCTCATTCTAATAATCCTACCTGGAGTTGAGGCTCTGGTCAGACTCCCTTTCTCCAGAGGTCTGCAGATTCCCTACTTCTCTCCTTAGTAGTAAATATTTACAGCCCCATCAGTGCAGCATCTGTTTGCAGTGTCCTTATATATCTACAAGCAATACATTTCTCCACTACTCAACATTTTACCTCATCTTGTTCTTCACAGTACATGCACCTACATAACCATATTATATCCCCGACAGCCAGTACTCACTTTCAAAAGCTTCCGTTTACAGCCTGACAAACCTAGCTACAGCTCCAGGTTGTTTTCGCTACCTTCTTAACCATATCTCCTTAACCCTCCACAGCTCTCTCATAATCCTCATAGATTTACACCCCTACCATCATTCCATAGCTCTTTTATGCTGCAATACCTTCACGGTTTTCCACAGGGATAGCATCTCTTGACAGACACCATCACTCAACTAAGGTAGTACTTGAGAACACACTCTAACATCAAGAGAGTGGCCAGCGCCTGACCACAACAAGCATTGACAAAGCCAATATATCTCGCCTTTTGGGCCTACTGGCTTTGCCAATTGCTTTTAGCAGTGCTGTACACATTGGGATGCTGTGCACCATCATCAAAATAAAAAATAAAGAAAGACACACTAGTGGTGGCATCTTTTCACTGATGCATACATGCATTAGAAAACATGTGCTCACCAGTGGAAGGACAAAGCTGCCATTTTTTTATGTACTGATCCAAGATGAAAGATGTCATTTGGATCAGTAAATACAAAAAAATATGATTTTTTAGTACAAAAGTGCCAATTAAAAAGGACTGCAGCTTTTGGTGGTGGAGGTGCCTGGTAATGGAGGAGCGGGAAAAGGGAAAAAGCAGTGCATGATAGCGGGGGAAGCACACGAGGCAGACAATATCACAGAAGTACGCAGGTGATAGAGAACAACATAGAGTGTGCAGAGTGAAGGGATTAAAGCATGCGGGTGAGAGAAGGCAGCATGGGGAGAGAAGCACATGGAGAAGAGAAAGCAACACAGTGTGGGTGGAGAGAAGCACACAAGGGAGACAGCTAGAAAACACATGCACTCATGGAGTGCTTAAACAAAACAAAAGAAAAGATAGCAGTAAGGAGGGAGAACAGCAGACAGGTGAGAAGGAACAACAAGAAAAGGGAGGAGACGAGACGCACACAAACAAGACAGTTGGAAAACACATGCACTCTTGTGGACTGCTAAAGGAAAACACGAAAATGAGTTCCCTTAAAGTGAGGAGTGGAAGGACATAAGTAAAGAAGTTATGCTCCACGGGAGGGACAAACATAATATAAGACATGCCATCTAAGCAGAAGTAGGCAAATGAGAACAAAAATAAAGCCAATCAATGGCAACCAATGGGTGGGTTTTTATCTCACTGCAAGATCTTGGTACGCTGACAAAAGTTTTGGCACAGGGCAGCACCGCAAGGCTTCTTGCTACATTGCCCTGCATCAAAAGGAAAGGGCAGGAATGCACTGCATCTTTGAGATATGGTGCATTCCTGTCCTCTTTCACAGCGCTGGCGCACGAATGGCTGCCATGTGCCAATGCAGGCACCCTTGCACCATGGTGCAAGGGTCTCTGTGTTGAAATCAGGTTGTTTTTGTGGAGGAAGGGGCACCTTTTGTCACAAAAACAACCCTTATGCCACCCCGGGGGAGGCGCAGGGTTTTGGTGCATTCCAAGATTTATGCTTTGTTGTAAATCTGTGAATGTGTCAAAAACCATGGGCATTGAGTGGGGACATCTACAGCAATACCCATGGCACGGGGACAGTGTGAGGCAACGACATATCTAAGAGGCCTTGAAAAGTCATGCAGGGTAGCTTTCCTTGGCCTTGTAGATGTGATTCAGAGGCCTGCGCCACCGGAGCATCATTAAAAGTGCCGCCACAGCGGCGCAGCCCTCTTATGAATGAGACCCTTGGTCTTATGCAACCAGGCAGCCTGCTCTGTCTGGTAGCTTCCATCTAAAATTGCTTGCTCACAACAAGAAAAACTGAAGTGTACAACAAAGTGAAGGATGGAAAGCTCTAACTAATCTCAGCAGCTGGTAAATACTCAACGTCCCATCCCAATCCATTTTTATTTTGTACACCATCCCACCTACGTTTGGACCCAGCTATTGCAAATCTGTCTGGACCCTGTTCCAATGGGAACAGTCCAGCATGAACGGCCAGAACATGTCCTCCTTGAACTCAAACACAAGTAACCCAGGATGGGTTTTGCCCTATTAGGACTCCTCAGCTGGGTATAACTTGGTTCCGGCGGCTCAGTGGGCACAGGACCCATGTCTGAGCATATCCATTCCATTTACGACATCACACTGAGGTATGCAAAAAAATGGATGGAATGCTTGAACTAATCCCAACCACTGGAAATTACTCGGCCCACATCCTAGCCCATTATTTTGCACACCATGCTACCTAAATTTGGACCCAGCCATTTGGAAATTAGTCTTGACTCTGCTCCAATGGGAACAATCCAGCCTGAACTCCCAGACCAGGTCCTCCTTGACCGGAATACAAGGAACCCAAGACTGGTGTTGATGCTTTCAAAGCTTTTCAGCCTGGCATAGCTTGGTTCCAGTGGAACTAGGGAGGACCTACCTTCGCAGTTCAGGCTGGACTTTTCACATTGGAGCTGGGTCGAGTTTTCACTCAAGGTAATCCTACCTCACCTTTGTGCTATTGCATGAAGTTTAGCCTCTGGCTAAAATGACTTTGTAGCACAAATGTGTGTGAGGACGTCAGCATCAGACTCCTTCTACATATGGTACTGCACAATTTTTTGTAATTCATTCAATGCAGTACTGCTGATTATTGCACAGCTTTGGCTCTGCATGGAATTTTCTGAATCTGATCCATACTTCGCTTCTTAAGAAATAAGGAAGTGCCCTTTCTTATTTTGTTGAAATATTACAGGAAAAAGAAAAAAATCGACCTAAACTGCAAATGTAAAAACTGTACCTTCAAACTAGTAATTCAGCCACGCCTTACCTTTTCATTAGAAGGGCAGCTCTTCTTATTTCACAAAGAGGCTGTGCTCATCATGGTTGTTTCCCTTATGAGGACAAGTATGAGGGTTCCATGAATTCTGAAGCACTTTTCATATGCTTGGTACCATTTCCAACATTGTGCAATACATTTTAAAATGGCATATTCTGCTGTTTTAGTTATAGATAAAATAAATGTTGATTTTAGCATAAGATCATGCTGAGGGCTGTAATCACAAAATAGTCAGCCTGGGTGCCCTAGCTTCACTCTGGCTGCTGAGAACGTCTTAAGCCAGTCAGACACAATATTTTCCTCTCTATACGTGGGGCCACTTAATCCATCATGTGCTGCATAACCTGCAGATTTTAACAAAAAATAGGTTTCTACCTCAAATGGACAAAAACGACTAAGCCCGAAGTGACACACTTTGCCCAGCAGTGGAATGCCCTTTGCAAAGGTTCTCTGGTCTCCTTTCTGTTGCATATTGCTGCATTTGGGGTTTAAACTGGTACTAATGAGATGAAACATTTGTCCAAACAGTGTTAACCTGTATGAAAAGCATGACAAAATAGGGAAGTATACTATCACAAATGTGCCGCATTATGCCGCTTAATTTGCCCTCCCACATTATATGATACAATATGATATAAATGATTTTGAAATGTTCAAATAAAAATAAAATGGAGACGCCCAAAATGTAAATGTAAAAGTTTTTGTTTTATTTATTAAATATAGGAAATGTTGCTACTAAACTTTCTACATTTGTGCAGGTGAACCTGGTGTTCTGTTAGAATAGATAACTATGCTGAGAGTGCGGCGCACCCATTAAACTATGCGGATGCCCTGGCCTTTCTCTTTTTTTCTTTACAATATTTATCAGTAATAGATAGGAATAAATGTCCCACTGCATGGGCTTCGCTTAAAAAATTGCACTTTATTACGGTTTTTTTTTCATTATCGGAAGCGCAAAAGCAGGTTAACAGTCTCAGAAGTTCAACCTCATTCTGAGCGCTGCTGAAGTTTCAGGCCAAGCAAACCTAGTGCTGTTTGCTGATGTCTGTCTGCTCGCCTAACAAGGTGTTTGTAATCCATTGCAGCTGCGCCCATCCCCCAGTCTGCAACAGTCACTGACATGAGGTGTTCTCAGCCCCGCTTGGCTTGTTAACTGGCCCTTTGTTATGCGTGAAGCACAAGTTACTAACTTGTGTAACGATATATCTGTAAGAGACAGTAGTTAGTGACAGATTCCTTACCTTAGAATATCCCCAGGCGTCAGGCTGGATCCGGAAAGTTTTGCGTAGCAGTACCCTTGCGCGTCGGTAGGCGGCGTCGTGCGGCTCCGCGTCCGTCGTCGGCGTCGTGATCGCCGGGATGACGTCGCGGGCAGTACTTAGACGCCGCCCCTGCGCGCTGACGTCAGTTCTGTACACGACTTTCCGCGCCAGGAACGCAGAGCCATGCAAGAAGCTGACATAGGTGTCTGAAAAATACTAGGGCCCTGAAAGGGATGTCCTTAACCCTAGAAATCAGTTCGCAGAACGGGGAGGATGGGTGGGGCGGTAAGGAATCTGTCACTAACTACTGTCTCTTACAGATATATCGTTACACAAGTTAGTAACTTGTGCATCTGAAAGAGACACGTTAGTGACAGATTCCTACCTTAGAATAGATACCCCAGCAATACCAACCCCGGTGGTGGGTCTGCGAACAAAGATCAGACAAGGAAGTCCTGGAGGACAGAACGGCCAAAGAAGCCGTCCCTCCGGACCTGACTGTCAAGGCAGTAATGTTTCGTAAACGTGTGCAGCGAGGCCCACGTAGCTGCCTGACAAATAACGGGCAGCGGAACACCGCGGCCCAAGGCCGTGGTAGCAGCTGTTGCCCTGGTGGAATGGGCACGCAGCCCAACAGGAGGCTCCTTCTTAGCCAAAGAATAGCAGGTCTTGATGCATAAGGTAACCCAGCGGGAGATGGTTCGTTTGTGCACCGCCCGACCTTTTTTGGCGCCCACGTAGCCAACAAAGAGCTGGTCATCCACCCGGAAGTGTTTTGTGCGGTCGATATAGAAGGAGAGCGCACGTTTTGGGTCCAGACGGTGGAGCCTCTCTTCCTCTCTGGAAGGATGCGGAGGCGGAAAGAAGGTAGGCAAAGTCATGGTCTGAACAATGTGAAAGGCAGTAACCACCTTTGGCAAGAAGGACGGACGCGTCCGAAGAACAACCTTGTCTGGATGAACAGACAGAAAGGGAGGTTGGCAAGATAAAGCCTGGAGCTCACTCACCCGCCGAGCGGAGGTGATGGCCACCAGAAAGGCTGTCTTTAGAGTCAAAGACGAAGAGGACAGTTATGCAGAGGCTCAAAGGAGCGCACATTAAAAAGGTAAGAACCAAGTTCAAGTCCCACTGAGGCATCACGAACGGAACAGGAGGGAAAAGGTGTGTAATGCCTTTAAGAAACCTGTTAACAACAGGGGACTTGAAAAAGGGAGGGCTGATCAGGGAGCCTGAGGAAGGCCGAGATAGCACAGAGATAACCCTTGATGGTACCCAGGGCAGAACCCTGTTGGGCCAGAGGAGAAGGAACAGAAGGACCTCAGAAAGAGGGGCAGAAGGGGATTCACAGCCTTTGCTGTGCACCATGCCACAAATTTGTTCCACCTGCAGGCGTATACCACCTTAGTGGAGGGACGCCTGGCTGCCAGAATCACATCACAAACTTTGGGAGGCAAGTCGAAAGGAATCAACTGCCGCCGCTCAATCTCCACGCAAGCAGGTGTAGACTGGACAGGTTCGGGTGGAGGACCGTCCCCTGCTGCTGCGACAGAAGATCCTCCCGAAGAGGCAGACGGATCGGGGGATCTATGCTCATATTGAGTAGCTCGGGATACCAAACTCTTCGAGCCCAATCCGGAGCCACAAGAATGACTTGGGCCCGGTCGTGCCGAATCTTCTTCAACACTCTGGGTAGAAGTGGTATAGGCGGAAAGGCGTACAACAGACCGCAACTCCACTCGCGACGAAAAGCGTCGCCGAGCGAGTGCCGCCTTGGAAATTCCAACGCGCAGAACTGATGACATTGCGCGTTCTCTTCGGTGGCGAATAGATCTAACCAAGGCTCTCCCCATTGTAGAAAGAGTCCTTGCGCCACTTCCGAGTGAAGACGCCATTCGTGATCCATTATGCACCTGCGGCTGAGTTCGTCCGCCCTGGCGTTCAGGGAACCTGCCAGGTGTTGAACCATCAGGAACATGCCCTGATGTTCCAGCCATGTCCAGAGGCGCAGAGCCTCCTGACAGAGGGTCCACGACCCCACCCCGCCTTGTTTGTTGCAGTACCACATGGCGGTGGTGTTGTCTGTGAACACCTGCACTACCTTCCCTTTGACAGAGGGAAGGAATGCCTTGAGTGCAAGCCGGATCGCCCGGAGCTCCAGAAAGTTGATATGGAGCCGGGACTCCGCCCGGAGACCAGAGGCCTCTGATCTCCGCCTCTCCCATGTGACCGCCCCATCCCAGAAGGGACGCGTCCGTCACAACTGTGTGCTCTGGCTGGGGAAGGGAGAGGGATCTGCCCATGACCCATTGCCGGTTCGAGAGCCACCACTGCAACTGTCTTGCAGTCCCCTCCGAGATCTGGACGTGATCGGACAGGTTGCCCTGGTGCTGCGCCCACTGGAACTTCAGGTCCCACTGCAGAGCCCACATATGCCATCTGGCATGATTGACCAGCAGGATGCAGGAGGCCATGAGGCCCAGCAGCCTCAGGGTCATCCGTGCCGAAACCCAGGATAAAGGCTGAAAGATCGGAATCATAGCCTGAATATCCCGGACTCGCCGTTCGGGAGGATAGGCCCGAAACTGCGTCGTGTCCAGAACTGCTCCGATGAAAAGGAGCTGTGGAGAAGGAATCAGATGCGACTTCGGCACATTGATGGAGAACCCCAGCGAGTGCAGGAGTTCGGCCGTAGTCTGGAGGTGGGAGACGACTGCCTGGGACGAGCCCGCCTTCAGCAGCCAGTCGTCGAGGTAGGGGAAGACTGAAACCCCTGCCCGGCGCAGATGAGCTGCGACCACCGCCATCACTTTCGTGAACACCCGAGGGGCACTGGTAAGGCCAAAGGGGAGCACGGTGAACTGAAAATGCCCGGGGCCTACCGTGAACCGAAGGTAACGCCGGTGGGCCGGCAGGACGGGGATGTGGAAATATGCGTCCTGCAAGTCCAACGCTACCAACCAGTCTCCAGGGTCGAGGGCAGTCAAGACCTGAGCTAGGGTGAGCATCTTGAACTTCTCCTTCCGGAGGAAGCGATTGACGTTCCGGAGGTCCAAGATAGGACGCATGTCCTCCTTGTCCTTTTTGGGCACCAGAAAGTAGTGGGAGTAGCAACCACGCCCTACTTCTGGGGTCGGAACATGCTCGATGGCCCTCTTGGTCAAGAGGGCCGTGACTTCCTTCTGTAGAAGCACCAAGTGATCCCCTGACATGCGGCGGAATTGAGGTGGCATGGCTGGGGGGTGGTCTCGAAGGGGAGGGAGTAGCCCCTTCGGACAATGTCCAAGACCCACCTGTCCGAGGTGATGGTGCGCCAGTGGGGAAGGTGATGGCGGACCCTGCCCCCTACTGGCGTGCCGTGCACCTGAAAGGAGGGACTAGGAGGGCTTGGAGGCCGCGGACGGGTTGGAGGTGGTGGCCTGACCCGCACGCTGGTTGCCCGATCCGCCACGGCGGAATCCACGTCCTCGGCCACGCGTAGACGCCTGCTGCGCGGGCCGGTGGCTGGGCTGCTGACGTGAAGGGGCGCCCCTACCGTGGCCACGATAGGGGCGAAAAGCAGAAGTCAGCGGAGGGCGTGTAGCAGAAAGGCCCAGGGACTTGGCAGTAGCCCGTGAGTCCTTAAAGCGCTCCAACGCATGGTCTGCTTTGGACCCAAAAAGACCGACTCCATCAAAGGGCATGTCCATGAGAGTATTCTGGACATCCCCTGAAAAACCAGTGGTTCTCAGCCAGGCGTGGCGTCGGAGCGCCACCGTCGTTGCCATAGACCTGCCCAGCGAGTCGGCGGTGTCAAGGCCACAACGGATAGTGTATTTGGCCGCATCCCTTCCTTCCGCAATGGCGCGGGAAAGCAGTGCCTGGACCTCCTCAGGGCACTGGGGCAAAACATCCGCCACCGAATCCCACAGGGAGTGGGTATATCGGCCCAAAAGACAAGCGGTGTTAACGGACCGCAAGCCAGCACTGGAGGAAGAAAAACCTTTCTTCCCAAACTGATCCAGGCGTTTGGATTCCCTATCCGGAGGAGCGGTAGGGAAGGCGGTTTGGGAAGCGGAGGCTTGGACAACCAAGCTCTCAGGAGTGGGGTGGACAGAAAGAAACAGGGGGTCGCCCGGAGCTGGGCGATGGCGTCGTGACACGTTCCGATCCACAGGAGCCCCTGTGTTGGGCTTGGACCAGGCGCCCAAAGAACGTCAGTGAGGGTGTCGTTAAACGGCAGCACAGTCTCCGCAGAGGAGGCTGCCGGCTGAAAGCACCTCTGTCAAGATGTTAGGCTTGACCGTCAAAGTAGGGAGCTGGAGACGTAAGGCCCCAGCTGCCCTACGCAACACCGTACCAAAATTGGCCCCCTCCTCCGTAGCCACGGGAGGAGACAGCATGCCAGTGTCAGGGGAAGTATCCAGACCACTGGCCTCCCCTAGACTCTCAGTCCAGTCCTCATCATACTGACAGTGTCGCGTCAGAGGGTCATCAGACCCCTCCCAGTCCAACTGGTCCTCCTCTGGTTCAAAATAAGGAGGAGGAGGGACATTTGGGACCCAAGGTCCCATCGGCGCCGGAGCCGGCGTCGGCGACGTCGCTCCGGATCCATGTCCGGAGCCGGAAGGAACAGGGGGACGACGCCGCCCGGAGCCCAGGGCGGCGCCGAGAACGGCACCGGAGACATCGGGCGCCGGCGGAGGGTGTCGTTAGGTCGACCGGCGTCGATGGGGGTTGTGGAGCCGGGATCGAGGCCGGGGCCGAAGCCGGAGCCGGGATCGAGGCTGGAGGCACGGGCGACGCCGGGGCCGGAGCCGTCGGCGGCGCCGGAGCAACCCCATCAGGGCCCGCGGGGCCCGAAGGCGCACCGGAGGGGCCTGAAGGCCCGAAGAGGCGGGCCATGGCCGACAGGAATTCCTGTACTTTGGCCGGATCCGCCCCCGAACCCGGGAAGGGCGGGTATGGCGGGGGCGACTCCACAGGCATGTCCGGGGCCGCGGGGGCGGGGACGGTGCCGGGAGGGGCCTCAGCCGAGTCGCGAGACCGGCGGGCGTAGTCCTAGAGCGATGATGCTTTTTGGACTTTTGTGCTTCGACTTACCGGACGAAGAAGACTTCGACGCCGACGACCGGTGTGGACTCCGCGATCGACCCCTGGACCTCTCACGCGACCGGGGCTTCCGCGGAGCCGAGATGCCGGGCCTCGAGGAGCTTTCAAGACCGCTCTCGCAAAGCTTTCGGGTGGAGGGCCTGGCAGTCGGTACAAGACGCCGTGTCGTGGCCTCGGCCGAGGCAGAAGAGACACTCCCAATGCGGGTCGGTGACGGACATCATCCGCGCACAGGCGCCGCATCGCTTGAAGCCGGGCATCCCTACGACACCTTGAAAGATGGAAAAACTGTGAAAAAATCACCAAAAAGTATGGTCAAAAAATGACCAGGGCACTGCTCTTCCCGGATCTGCGCTTGCTGGCGCGGAAAAGAAGAACTGACGTCAGCGCGCAGGGGCGGCGCCCAAGTACTGCCCGCGGCGTCATCCCGGCGATCACGACGCCGGCGACGGACGCGGAGCCGCACGGACGCCGCCTACCGACAGCGCAAGGGTACTGCTACGCAAAACTTTCCGGATCCAGCCTGACGCCTGGGGATATTCTAAGGTAAGGAATCTGTCACTAACGTGTCTCTTTCAGATAGTGCATTTGCACATCTTTGGCTGACCTTGGAAACGCCCTGGCTACCTTTACTTCTCTGCATGAAAACACTGCGGAAAACACTGGCATTCTTTTAACAAGAAGCTAAAGAAACAGTTAATTTTAAATCAAACCGTCTTCACATCTAAGAAATGAAATAATAAATGTTTTAGGAAAAGTACGATAAGCACTAAGCAATAAGCAGACTGCAAAGTTCACATTATAGTCAAATGCCGCTCAAATATACACATTGGCATTAGATGCTGAAAGATCAAATAAAGCTAGCACAGATGCAATTAGATTGTTTTCATTTCGGAGGTCTGGCGTTAGATATTTGTAGCATTTCTTTTTAAATATAAAATGGAATATTCTGCTTAAGGTTTAGCTTTTCTGAGTCAGGTGCAAACTAGACTGGGCTCAGTAAATATTTTTTCGTATTGAAAAAAAAGGATCCATTCACAATATACATGTCTAATATTTGCTATTTCTATGCTTTGCAGTCGATGTAATTATCTGGTGGTACAGGTTTCAGAGATTTACTTTTTATTTCTATACGATAGGAAGGAATCATGAACTTGTGTATAATGCAAAACTTCCAGAAGTGTACGAATTCGCCAGTGTAATTTAAATTTCACCCAGGCCTACCGGAAAGTTTGCAGAATGAAGCCATATGCAATTTGCTTAAGGTAAGAAATTGTCCACATAATTCACCTACCAGCTACAGTGTTTCCTGGTGGTATTTTTTGATGAAGGCCTTTTGTACGAAGAAGGTGTAAGAAACACTAGGCATCTATAATGGGCAGTAAACGGCCTACTAACAGGTTAAGGAAAGCAAGAAAATAACCCCAAGAGTTTCAGTTTGGAAGGCCTCGATTTTTGTCATTGAGCTCAAACTCCGATAATCTGCAGACTGCATACAAAGAATACACTGCATAATTATAAAGTAGCTTTTCAAGGATGGTGCTATATCATCTTGATGAACTCGAAAATTATGCATTTTGCATTTTAATAGCATGCGTGAAATCAGCGGCAGCTTTTGCTCGGGCACCTGACTCCCTTCTTGGCTGCTGTCAGTCCCAAGCTGAACTACCTCTCTGTTGGAAGGTGTGCTGGCAGCAGCGCCCACCCCCACTCGGAGAGATTAATCAGCTCCAAGGGCTTTCAGCACCCTGATCTGCCGTCCAGTGTTTTTGTCATGCACTAGTGTGCATTTACTGGTCTGCGGCTGCCCATTCTAAAGTTCTGTCTTGAGTTTCCTCTCAAGGCAAATTCCGACATCTCCAACTGATGTAGTGCGACAAGGGATTTTCTTTCCTTACAGCAAAACACATCGCAGCAAATTCAAAGTTGATTCCAACAGGGTGCTGCGTGACTTCATATTTTGGTGCAAAATTGTTTTATCTTTCTGCGCTTGTTTATGTCACATGCACTACCTTCAAAGCAGGGGCTGTATAAAATACACTGTTGTAAACACATTCATTATTTCAATAGGGTGCTCATAATTAGATGAATCCTAACGTCTCACATATACTTTTACGAACTGATGAGTTCAATGCCAAAGTATATATTAAAGGGGAATACTGGTTAAGGATTAAAGAGAATGACCATAATATACCACTTTCTTGGACATTGATATGCCTTTTCTTAAATATTTGTATTGTTGCCACATCCATGAGTACTGATAAGCCGATGAAGTGCGTTCATTTCTTAAATAGGGATTCGGTCATGTGTTGGAAATGTAAAACAATAGCATTCAATTAAATGTGCATTTCTTAGCTTTTCAAAGAAAATAGCTACAAAAAATAAAAGTGCAAAGTCAGTAGCCTCATTTGATTAATGATTTTCTTCTTAAAAAAAGGTTACATAAATTTAAAAAGGACATTGCATTCAGGTATTATGTTTTCTGATGGGTTTGCGCCTTCAAAATCACTATCCTCTGTTGCTAGATGGGATTCAATTACTGAAGTGTGTTTAATATGTTACGTGTGTTTAAGGCTGCAGTATCACCGCCTGTCTACAGGGGCAGAGCTAAGCAAAAAAATAAACACACGGCAATTTTCTAAAAAGTTGTAAAAATTGGCACATATGTTTCTGAAGTCATTTCTAATCATTTAGAAGACTTTACCTTGTGGGTCAGGTCCCCACAGCGTGAGTGTGTTATCATACACAAGGATACTATATATAACTATAACTAACACTCTAACACACACACACACACACACACACACACACACACACACACACACACACACACACACACACACACACACACACACACACACACACACACACACACACACACACACACACACACACACACACACACACACACACACACACACACACACACACACACACACACACACACACACACACACACACACACACACACACACACACACACACACACACACACACACACACACACACACACACACACACACACACACCATATTTAGGGGGCAGCCCTGAACCAAGAAGGCAGATCCAGACAAGGAAGAAAAGAAGAAGGACTGAACAGCCGTGCAGCAGCTAACAAGAGGAAGACGCCCACAGACTTGGCCCCAGCCCCACCGCCCTGTCTCCCTCTCGAACCTGCTCATGTGAAATCCTGGTGTGTCCTGCAGCCAGCAACCTCAAAAACCCAGGAGGACCTGCCTGCCTTCACTTCCAAAGACTGCTTCTCCTGTGAACACCGGATTTGTTCAACTGCAACCTCTGGCAGCAGCCGGAGACCGCGAATCCGCCCCACTCTGCATCCACGGCCCGAGCGGGCAAACACCACGAGGAGGTCACCCCGGCGATCCTGAACCGAGATCCGGCGACCCCTGACCTGCCTCAAGCCTCCAGCCGACGCCTGCAGCCTAAATCCAGAAGGCCCCCCTAACCGTGACCAGGAGCTGGTAAGAAGATCCGACCCCGAAAGGCACCCCTGCACCCGACACCCCACGGCCTTGGGTGCCCAAACCGACGGTGCCTAACCAACCCCTAACTTCCCAACTACCTCTCGAAGTGGTGGTCGCACCCAGAGGTCCTTCATCTCCCTGCCTGCAGTGCTTTTGCAAACCGGAGGTTCTCCATTGGAAACAACAGGGCACCCGACCTCGAAACAGCACCCTGCCGCCCTAGTGCCGCTGAGGGTGCACCTTTGGTGCTAATTTGTTTCCCCATTTGCCCTGAGCTAAAGTCCAGGAGCTTTGCTGCCACAACCCAGTGGCCTGCTTGCCAGCAGCCACCAACCGGAGGCCCCCTATCCCCCATTGGATAACATTGGGCCTTGACACTCTGCACCCGGCCGCCCTAGTGCCGCTGGGGGTGTAACAAGAGTGCATCACTGACCCTGGGGGACCCCCGTGTCTAACCCCAGAACCTTAACTCCAAAGACCGATTACTTACCTAAAAACCGATAACCATATTTTGCTCCATAGGATAACATTGACACTTTTTCCTGAAAAAGTTTCCTAGTGTGGAGTTTTGAAACCTAAAGAAATTCTTTAAAATTGTACGATTTAACAAAAACGCTTTTACTCACCTGTTTACAGGAAATGTCCCAGTGCTGCATCGAGGCATACACACTGAGTAAGAAAAGTAATCCAAAAGTAACTTACCTGCTATTTTACTGAAAATCCCATTGAAGTCTATGTACTGTATTTACAAGTGATTGCATTTCTCTGAAACAATACTGTAAGTCAAACCATAGTACATTTACAATTGCAATTGAACTGTTTTACAATCAGCATTTACTACTGTAAAGTATTTATTGCTTACCTGTGCCAGGCTTGCTTGGTTCTAGAAATAAAATAACTAAAAGAATATTTTTATACAAAAACAATTGGTCTGAAGTTCAGTCTTTAAGTGTGTGAATTCATTTGCCTAAATGAGTGGGTACAACAAATGCTTAACACTGTCCTCTGATACTGCCTTACTGCTCGACCACACTACCACGAATAGAGAGTAAGGTTCTATCTAACTTTGCCTCTGCCTACCTTTGGGGTTCCACTGGACTCTGTGCACACTATACCTCACTTAGGTGTAGTATATACAGAGCCAGCTTCCTACAAGTTCCTCTTCGTGTTTGCCCATCCTTTGAGGAATTCTTCAGCATTGAGTCAATTTTCCTTGCAGGGCTATTTGTTAAAGTAAACCACAAACCGGTGCAAGACTGACTGCATATTGTTCAGTAGTTAAACATTTAATACACAATCCCCTTCTCTGTCCAAACCTCCATAATGTTTGCCAACTCTCAGCACTTAGAGAAAGCCTTGCAGTATACCATGTCAAAGCGTGGCTCTCAATGATAGAGTTGTCATACTTATAACACAGGATCGGTTAGGAAACCAGATTGTGAGAGAGGGAAGCCCTGAACTTGAATGAGCTGTCGCTGAACTCCCACACAGTCAAAGCAGTCTAGCACCTAGAAGTAAAACCTGTTTCTGAGAGGAATACCAGGCTTTCTTTGGGTAGCTTGGCAAAAACAGTAAGGACTTCAACAATAGCATTGCTGTGATATCCAAACAGCGATTCCAAAACTACATTAGCGTTATGAAATAAACAAGATTAAAAGTGTAAACCAATTTATTTCAGAAGAAAGCACTTCTAATAAAAATAATACAATCATCAGGAAGATTTGATTTAGAGATCAACTCTTAATTGAGGACCATTTTAGCTAAGCAAAGCAATGCCCCCTCTGTTTAAAAGTGAATAGTTTTGGGGCAAAATGCTGTCTTAACTCAGTTTCACTCATAACAGCTAAGGCCCTAGTGTACAATATATCTGAAGATTAAAAATTCAGATCTACAGGCTAGTTCTCAAAACACCAGTCCTCGGTTTTCATTTGTAGGAATTCAGAGATGACCAGCGCCAGGAACTTCCCTTGACAGGTGGCTGTCTGTTAAGGAGTACAGTTAAGGACAGTGACAGACAGCAAGGCTGTGTCTCTGAAAAGCTTTAAATAGTGGGTGTGAAGCACCTATCCTCAAATGGGAGTAGGTGTGATAGAAACCAGTTATCTGGTGAGTGACAGGAGCTCATCTACAGGAAGGAGATTAAAGCCACTTGAAAAAACTGGCTTTTGAATGGACAGGAAAATGACAACCTCTGAACAGTCAGATTTTCAACATGTAAACAAAAATGTCATTTTTAATGATATTTTATGTCCTTTGTTAGGTATATGCTCAAAAAACAGATTTTGAGAAAGATTCGGTTTTTAGAACTGCACCACTTTAAAAGCATGCAACCCAACTGCAGCCTCTTATGTTCATGTTATGGTCACAGCAGACTAGGAAGGAATTCCATCCTTCCAAATAGAAAACGAAATCTGAGAACAATGTGGCTAGGTATCAGAATCACGTAATGTATAGTCAGAGAGAGGTAATTGCGTTTGTTTCGTGTGCTTTGTAAAGGCCCGCTATTACAGTCTCATACCAGTGTGAACCAGGTGTGCCTCTCAGTCGCAATAGCCATGGAATCACAGCTTACCTGTTCTTAGATGATCACGCACCTATCTTTGCAGAAGGTTCTTTAATCCACTGGGATATTTTAGCCTACAGTCTGATTTTAGTATTTGTGAGAGTTTGAGCTATTGGCATTGTAAATGACAAAGCCTTTTATTTATGTGTTTTGAAAACCTGCAAGCGGTACATAAACACCCACTTTGTACTTATAGTCGTTGCTTACAAGAAGCAAGGCTGACAGTAACGGAGTCTCTTTTACTGCCAGCCTTGCTTCTCGTAAGCAGGGCTACAAGTACAAAGTGCGTATTTATGCACCACTTGCAGGTTTTCAAAACACATAAATAAAAGACATCGTCCTTTACAATGCCAATAGCTCAAACTCTCGCAAATGCTAGACCTATTGCATTGCAAATACTTGTTTTAAACGATGTAAGGATTTAAGGATTAATGTGAATAGATGAATGAAGTCATCATGTATGCAATTTGAGATTATCAGAGATGTCATCAATTATATCAACTGATATGTCATGGGTGATTTAATATGAGAGGTCATAAGCAGTGCATGACAGTGGTGTGAGTTATAGTTAGTTCTCTAAACTATATCTGGTGAATGTAAGCGTTTTTGTTTTTTAAATGTTAGCTCTTTCCTCTTTTTAACATCCAACTAGAATGTCACTTTAACTTTTGCTTTTTTTCAGTGAACTTCTCTGGTCTTTTGGTCATTTTCTAAATTGCACACATGTCCAACCCCCTCGGACAACCTGCGCCTGACCCCATAATGCTCTGCATGACCTGTGCACTGTGGGGCAACAATGGTAATAAATAGCATATTACACAGCACTCTTTCCCAGATGTACAACCATTTTGCCAGTGCAAAATAGGTCGCAAACCGATTTGCGCATGCAAAATTGGTCGTACGCAATGTACGAAAGGCACTCACAAACCCAAATTTTGCAATGCAAATGAATACCGACTCGCAAAAAATGCGACCGGTATTTGCATTCATAAAATAGCGACTCGCTAATTATAATGTACAGACCAGCCGCGAAGAGCGAAAATACGCAAAAAGGCCTCTTTGCACATGCAATTTACCACTAATCAGAACCAGGTGGTAACCAGGGCCAACCTATAAAAACAGGCCCAGATCGAGTCTTCTCCTCTCCTCTTCCTAACCCCTCCCTCCCTCTCCCCATGTCAGCACACAAGAGCAAGCTTAGCATTCTGAAGGGCTGCCTCGGCTTTCAGTCTCTGCACACTTCAGCAAACAAGCTGTCGCCGTTCCGCCCCACACAGCACTGGAGGGAGGGGGAGGAACAGCAGAGAGTGGGGTGGGGGTGGAGGAGGGAGGGGAGGGAAAGAGAAGACGCGTGCGACAGGTACCTGCAAAAGCTTGCTGAACTCTCCCTGAACCTTCCCTTAACACGCCCCATCAGATAAGAGAAAAGCCATAAAATTGAAGGAAGCCGTAGACTCGGTGTCCCAAGGGCGTGCACAGAAAAGATACAGGGCGGTAACCAAATAGCCTACAGAGCAATCGAAATGCAGGGTTTTAAATAAATATGGACATTTACCAATTGAAAGTATGGGCGGGATCAGAAGTCCTTCTCCAAAAATACTTTTACCCCAATAAATCTCGCTACGCGAGCAGCGCATGCGCGCTGCAACGCTAGGCGAGACCTATAAACAGGCCCAGAATGCATCAGAAACCTTTCCACAATGGCTGACCTGTACGTGATAGCGAGGAGGATGCAGATACTGGCTGCTCAGCAGAGGAGGCGGAGACAGGAGAGGATATTCAGAGTCAGGCTAACATTGTTTGAGAAGACAGAGGAAGAGATTTATGACCAGTACAGGCTGAGTAGCACCGTCATCCTAGACCTCATAGACACTCTGAAGCCACAATTGGAAAGCAGAACCCTGCGTAGCAATGCAGTCCCCACCCACACATGTGCAGGTGTTGTGCTCCTTCCACCTATTGGCCACTGGTAGCTACCAAGAGGTCATTGCAGTAGCCGGAGGTGTGTCGCAGAGTGCGCTTTCACGTTTCTTAAACAATTTCCTAGATGCCATGCTACACCACATCCATCAACACATCTACCTGCCCAGGGATGATGTGGAACTTGAAAATACAAAACTACAATTTTACAGAATAGCAAGGTTTCCACAGGTCATAGAGTGCATAGGTGGGACCCATGTGCCCATATGCCCCCCATCCCGCATAGAATACATATTCCTTAAGAGGAAAAGCACACATTCCCTCAACATCCAAGTTGTCTGTAATGCAAACATCATCATCATAGACATTGTTGCCAAATATCCTAGAAGCACCCATGACTCATACATCTTCAGACACAGTGGCATATACCAGAAATTAGAAATAGGTAACTTTGATAAAGGATACTTACTAGGTACAGAAATGTCATGTCCACAGTGAGATGTATTTGCAATTTAATGTCTGTCTGCATGTTGTCTCACCATCATACATCTCTCACCAGGTGACAGTGTGTATGCCCTGCGGCCATGGATCCTCACACCGTACCTGTCTCCCAACAAGGCACATGAAAGGCGGTTCAACAGGGCACATAGGCGCCCTAGGACTGTGATTGAGTGCACATTTGGCATCCTAAAATCGTGCTTCAGGAGCCTCCACAAGAGTGGCGGAGCCCTGCAGTATGCACTTGAGACGGTCTGCAAAATAGTGGTGTCATGTGCCATGCTCCACAACATGGCCTGCAGGGTTGAATTGCCCATGGATGTGTCTGAATCAGAATCGGAGGATGAGGACCCAGGACCACCTGCCCAACAGCAGAGGGATGGTAGCTCTGCAGCAGAGGGGAGAAGGCGAAGGGACCAGATAGCTTCATTTTTAAAGGTACGTCCAAAGTAATGACACTACCTTCTACATAAGAGAGTACAAATTGTGAAATCAACTTTGAATTTTAGCTTTATTGTGCAAGCTTGCACAAACAAATTCAGGACAACCTGTCCATCACAAAACGCATGATAAAACAAATGCATAACTGTATTGTGGTTACATCACCACAAATGTTGACAAAGATGTGGGCCAATGACAGTGCAGTTAGTCTTCACAATTCACTTTCAACCTCTACGTCCAGCCTGGGTAGAGCTGCCACTTGGAATACCAGCCTGGCGGCTGCTGCTTCTACACAGAATTCATGTTTCCACAGCAGAGACGCTACTGCAGCTGGAAACCTCACTTTCAGCGCGCTCTGTTGCACCACCACTGGCAAACATACTAGTTTGCAGTGTCTCCACTGCTGCAGTTATTTGTTGCAGGCCGCGTGCCACATCACCACTATAGTGGCCCATCTCCACCTGGAGACCCAGGGTGCGCCTCGTGTGTTGAGTAGTTGCATGTGCTAGCCTCCCAATGGCCCAGGTCAAAGCGTCCATTTTGTGTCCCCTGCTGCGCTCCATGCGTCTGTGCTGCCCCCATTCCTCAGCCAATTCTTTGCACAGATCGCCAATAGCACCTGTGAGGGCATCAAATTTAGCTTCCAGGCGGCACTGATTATCAGTCATCTTTTGTGTGATCTCCCTGAATTCCTGGGTCAGCTTAAGGTTCATCTGCCTTTGTTGTTGTTGTTGCAGGCACTGGATCCCGAGCATCGCCTGTTCCAGGCCTCCAAACAACACCTGATTTGGTGCTCCAGCAGGGAGCTGAGTGTGCAGACTGGCTTGCATTCGCCGTACGGACTAGCCGGACCCTGGAGTGCATATTGATGCTGCTGTCTCCCGTGATGCTGTCACACTGGCTGTAGCCAATGTTGAGGTTGCTGCAGCAGTGTCTGGCACTTCAGGACTACTTGGCCCACCTGATGCTCCCCCATCCTGCCCTTCCTCTATCAGGACCTGATCCTGGCTTCCCTCAGTGTCATCTGCACTGTGCTTTCCTCGCAGTGGTGTATCTATGTGGCAAAAGATGTAAGGAGAAAATAAATTGTGAGTCACTATCTCAGTGGTGTTGCAATGTTTATCAGCTCATGTCATTCTGCAACTACATTTTATATGTCACTGACTAGGTTACCCATAATGCACCATTTGGGTTTATTTTGTGTGGCAATGGAACAGTGGGTGTGGATGATTAGTATGCATGCGCAGAACAGGCTTTAGTGGTGAATTCAACATTTCTTACACATTTTTATACTTATCAGGGTTTGGTGGTGGCTGTGATGTGTCAAGGGTCCCAAATCCGACAACTGCCGCCCTCTCCAGGGTGCTTCCACCATGGCCTCTGCTGCAGATGGTTACGATGCGGTAGATGGCCCTCCTCTTGTCCCTTGTACTTCTTGCAGACGTGCTGCCACCCTCTCCTTGGCCCTGGAGCGCAGATCATACCATCTTTACTTGATGTCATCCAGGGACCTGTGTCCCACACCCAGGGCATTGAAGCGCTGCTGTATTCCTCTCCAGATCTTACGTTGGTCCACTTCAGGGACACTGTGCGATGCCCTCCCAAACAACTCCTCATAATTATGGCAGCATTCCTCCATTATGATTTCGATCTCCTTTTCAGAGAATTTGAGCTTCCTCAGACGCTCCTTTTCCGGCTTGTCACTGGCTATGCTGCTCATTGTTTTTCTGAGAGGCTGCCTGCAGTGTTGAACTATGCTGCTGCACCTAACCATGTGCTAGATAATCTGCTCAGGAATCTCCTGGGACACCACTTCCTGTTTTGGGGTCCTTCAGCTCTACAGGAAGTGTTTTCTCATGTTTTTCTCGCGGTCGCAATTTGCTTGCGCTAAATGTTTCTGCTCTCGCTATTTGTGCATGCTAAATGTCCTTTTCAGACGAGGACGCTATTTATGAGCGCTTACCGACTCGCAAATAGCCGCGACGCAAAACAGTGATGCAAGTCATTAGCGACTCTCAATCATGGTACCTCTTTGGTACATAGGTATCGTTTTGCGACTCGCAATTTGAGAATCGCAAATTTTATTGGTTGTTCATCTGGGACTCTCTATATATATGTATGTATACTGCCACACACAAATCAAGGTAGGAAATGTTTCATGCTTTTAAACTTGACTAAACTATTCTATTGTACAAAAATATATATATTTTTTTACTGCAACCCAGGTGAAGCAAACATCTAGGGGCCATATAATAAAGATACGGATTAGGGTGTTTTATTGCCTGCTTTTTAAAGATTAAAAGTTAAAAATCAAGAAGGGTTAGTTATCCTCGAGAATTGCAGATCTGTGACCACTGAAAAGTGTGGAAGGTAAACAGAAACATTACTCAATGATGTTAGAATTAAACATCAAACTGGCGTACCACATATTATGTTCCCATGTAGCCACGTTGGGGTCTCTATTAAGATTTATAAATCTCTCAAGCGTTTGGCCAAATTATTTAATATTGCCACCATTGTTGCAAAAAAACATACTGCAATGTCACATCTTATGGATCATCTCAATATTTTACACATTTGCATATCTATTTAACAGAATTGTTCTAATGAAATGTCCTGGCTTATGACTTGCAAGATAAAGTGCAAGGATGTGAGTTGCTACACTTGAGACACAAAATGTTTTATTTCATTCCTGAAAATAGTCCTTTTTAAGAACTCATGAATGAAAACAGATTTCTCATGGTGAGATGTAGAGTATGTAATCCAAGCTGGCCCACAGCAGCTGCATACTCTGTTCACAGGCAGAGAGGTTGTGTATGCTGGTACACTGTCCACAAAGGCAAGACCTTTATCCACCCTCATATAACATTATGATCATGTACATCCACCTTTGCCTCCACTCAATGAACGGGTACTCAGAGCTTGTCTGCTATAAAAGCACAAAAAGCTTAAAACCCTAGCAGCTGCTTGGGTAGCTGAGCAACAAATACACAGAAAGGGAGCGAGGCACAGAGCAGGTAACAATGGCAGTGTTAAATACAAGGCCACAGAATTCTCTCGGAGAGGAAGGAAATGCATCATAATTCAAATAATAATAATTTAAAACCTCCTTAGATCTTTTCCTTTAATACTTTCATCTGATTATTTCATTCCATTTGAAATAATATGTGTACTTCATTGTTTCACAGTAACAAAATGTTCTCTTGGCATGGAGAAATGGTGAAGGACAATGCCCTGGAGCACAATAAAAATCCACATAGTGTAAGCGCCCCAGGGATCTTCCAAAAAAAAGTGTTCTTTCTCAGCACAATAGTGCAAAGCACTACACCAGGAAGCTTCAGTCTTCCCTGCTGAATACCAAGCAAGGCCAATACCTCAAGAAGCCAAGCAACTGGGAAGTGCAGAGTGTGCTGTACAGTACAACTCTCCCGCCAAGTTCCTTGTGTGCCAGTTTAAGGCACTGCAAATAAAACCAGTGCTTGGTGGGTAGAGTCAACAGGACGTGCTCTCCACCTCAAGTACAACAAAGGAAAAGAAGCGGTCTCTTGTGAGGCAGGCATGCTGGTTGTGCCACAGCTTTTCCTTCAAGCCCTTGTTAGAGCACATTATGCTCACATTCCCTTAGTGGTGGCAGCAGGAATTAACATAGGAATCCTTCTTCTCCCTCAGGTTCACACCCCTGGTCTCTGAAAATAAAGGACAGAGCTGTCGATCAGGAAAGATTACATTTTGACCATGGGTTTGTAGAGTTATTTACAGGTTATACAGTCTCTGATTGTTGGTTGATGATGTATCATGCATGGCCAGAATCAGGAATCATTAGGTGCACTGGAACCAAACAAGCCGGTTGGGACTTTGATACATACTAAATTTCAATCTTGTGATAATATATAAGAAACAAAGAGCTGTGCGTTTAAACTCTCAACTCCATCTAAATTTCCTAGAAACTACGCTCACTGTTTTGAAAAAGATTTTAATATTGCTTGTAAATTCTTTCCATAAAGGCATAATCCTTCATCTTTTATAATTCTGCTGATACAGCTCCTGTTAAGAGTGTTCAGCAGTTTGGTATCAAATCAAAACAGGATTTAGTGCAATGTCTTCAAATTCAGAATCAATTCAGTATCACTCTGGAGAAAAATAAACAACTATCGGGATTTCACATAAAAGCTTTTCCTTAATCTGAAACTGCTTAAAGATAGCTAGGCGATTCTGACCTCTTAAGCTTTGTATAGATCTTTCTTGACTCACTTTTCTACAAAGACTTGTGAGACTGTAACTCGAAAGGCGCCTGTCATAGCCCAGATCATACTGCATTTGAACAGGCAGAAACCTGATGGGCTAGCAATTAGTGAGTGAATGTGAAGTGAAGTGAGAGGGGGTAAACCTGTGTGGGCTTTTGGAAACCCTTTCCATTAGAGATGGGTGTGCCATCCTCAAATGGAGCAGCAGTAGCGGAAACAGAAAACATGAGAACATTACCCTGGCACACCCAAGGCTTGGAAAGCGTAAAGAGGTTCCCCTTAGCTGACATTAGTAAGATGGTAAGATGGTGCTGACATCACAGTCGGTGCACATCTATAAAATTCAGCTTACACTGTCCATTGGAGACTGCCCCTGCTAAATGTGTTTTTGGTATATGTTCAGTGACCTATCTTGACCTCACAGGCTGGGTTTCTTTGAGTCTAGAGCTCAGCACCTAGTGGTTGAGAGACCGATGCTTCCAGAGAAGAAACCTCTATCATAGTGACACACAGTAGAATGCTGCCTGGATAGAAACACATATACAATCCACATGCAATAGTTGACAGGAACTCTATGATTCTCACCTGGAATCACTTGGAAAGCAGTAAAATTCGCATAATCTTCAGCTATCTTCCGAAAGAGTTCATCTGAAACAACAAAACGCAGGAGTCAGTGAGGCTGCACATTCTCTGCCATCCAATCTATCAGCAGTATTTGCACTGGCGACATTTAACCTATTATAGATAGAGGTGCAGCACTAAACACAGCTATCAACTAAATTACAATCTCAGCAACCATTCATTCAGTTTGTCCAACGGCTGCTTCTCTCCTGCCCCCACAGCAGGATGTTGGCATCAAAGACTATACCAAAGATAATTTGATACAATAATCCAGACTGATATTTATATGATCCTGCACATTTACTGAAAACTACGCAAATCTAATCAGTCACAACCAGGGACTGCAGGCTTCTAAAAATAAGTGCACATGGGTCCCTCTTAAAGTGTAAATCCAGAGAATTGTGTCCTATAATATAAAACAGTATCCTTCGGAGCGAGTTCGGTCTTTGGCTAACAGCATTTTGCCTCAAAATCAACTGTAGCTGTATCTAGCTGTGTTTTAGGTACAGAGAGTGAGCTGCCTGCAACAGAGCTAGATGTGCAGAGGCTTTGGTGGAGGTCTCACAGTTTGGCCCGTAACTATAGTTTCAAGGTTAAAGGTCCATCAACAAAAGAAGCATCCCCAATGGATTCTTCGTAGGAAATTCCAGAGAAAATACCAACTAAGAAAATCCAATGGAGTAACATTATCAGAGTGTCTTGCATGAGAAGTCAGTCCAAATAACAGTAACTGTCCCAGAAACAGATCAAGATTGCCTTGCAGTTTTGGGAGACAGAGATTACAATGGGAGTTTGTTTATAAAACAGCACAGAGACTCAGAATGTATCCATGTTTATGATGTGTATGGGAGGCAAAGATATGACACGGGAATCAATTCCTGCCACTGTGCCAGATGTCAGAAATTTGAAAAGGAACTCAGCTAAGATTGAAGCAAGAATCAGGGGAAGCATGCATTTTAAGATGAAAAAAAGGTACTGGTAACAGAATTATGTATGGTTATAATTTCAGATATCGGTCATGTAGAGTTGCATTTAATATTGCACTAACTTCTAAAAGAAGGGTTAGCAAAATACATTCTTAGTCAGGAGACAGTTAACAGACTTTCATAAAGATACATTTTTGAACTAATATGATCAACATCCTGTTCCCCCAAGTCCATTATCCAGCTCGCTCCAAGTTGTGAGAAAGGGTCTGGGGCACTGAGTAGGAAGCACCTGTATAGTCGGGAGGGCCCTTGGCGGCCTAATGGGGCCACTGTTAGTTTAATCTGTAATGCATTACATTCAGGGACTTCTGTAAGCAGCTCTCTATGAGACTCAGGGGCATGTTGTACTAGCAGTTATTTAAAGTATTGTGTAGACTATATTCAGTTTTAAGGTGATCGAAGGAGACTATGAGATCTGTGTCCCATAAGTCCCCCAATGTCGAGATCCCTATTCGGTCCCAACCTCTAAAGCCCTCTGGTTGGGTAACTTGTCTCAGCCATGTCCATTCCCATAGCGAGGTTTGCTCCTTCGGCTTCCCCAGTCATGTTTGCTACTGCCTGCCAGCATCTGAAGGGGATCCCTGCTATCTGAGGTAGGGCGGTGGGAGGGCAATTCCCATAGAGTAGATTATGGATTTTCTATTGCTCTAGAGCAGTGTTTCCCAAACTGTGGTCCGCGGACCCCCAGGAGTCCGTGGCACATTCCCAGTGGGTCCGCAGGCAGCAGTTTTAAAAGCACTGCTAAGTTCCTTGTATAATTAGCAGTTTGAGCAACAATAAATGTGTCAAGAAAATGCCAGTGATTAATGTACCTGCTGGGGAGAGATGAGAGTTTTGTCCAGTGGCAGCTTTGACTTATCTAATGTAGCCAGAGGGTTAATCTGCCTACTGCAAAGAACGTGTACCATGCATTTTAAAAAAAACAGTATTTTATGTGCATAGGTCAGTGGGTTACTGCTTTTGTCAGAGATTCTTTTGTTACTGTGCAATTCATAAGGGACAATAATATAGCACAGTGACCTATAAACTGTCAAAGAGCTGCTTGCAAACTGCATGGTACAACTTAGTAACTTATGTTTTTTCCCAGCCTATCATTATCCTGATGCTGTTAAAAAGGTTTATTTGGGTGGAAATACATTTTTGTTAAAGTCAATGCTAGCCACTTTGTTATGTTCTGAATCCTGAGTTAGTGCTTCTCCAGACAAAGCACTCTTTAAAAATGCCTACCAGTATGAACGACATGTGAATCTTACACCTTGTAGTCCCCTTGGCCTTATGTAACTTTTTCTATACACGGATTTACATGTATGATTCATTGTCTCTATATGTGTGTGATGTAAAGTGCTCTGACATCCTACAATGGTATGCGAGATGCTAATAAACAAATAAAATACATGTGACAGAGGGGCTATGGGGAGATGAGAGGCACCGCTGGAGGGTGATAAGGGAATCATTGAAGAACCCCAACAAAGATTGTCGTATCCTGGTGCATAGTAAGGTCTTCATTTACTATTCTTTAAAAGCTAATACAATTCATTATATAATGATAAATGTGTTGTAGACTGCACCATTGTTTCCTAATTTGTTTGGGGGGGGGGGGAGGAAGAGCCTCCCAAAGCCCCCTTTGTAGTGATCAGGCTCACTCACTGCACGTGGTGTGCACCGTATAGGGACTGGTCTGAAAACATTTGCCAGGGCTGTTTTGGGTTTCCAGTCTGGCCCTGGCAGGAGCCTCGTATTGCGAAATAAAACCAACCATTCAAAAGTTCGTCACGGAGTTGCAGCACCAACCTTCCCATTAAAATTTTTCGTTTTTTGCAAATTCTTTCAATATAAAATACTAAGGGGGGATATTTACAACAGAATTGGCGGAGCTTGTCGTTAGCCTCCTTGGCTTAACAACACGCTCCGCCACTTCAGAAACGCAGGTCGGCACCATATTTACACGAAAATGGTGCAGCCCTGCGTGTCCCTCTGCGCTGGCACTACACTTAGCAGTGTAGAGCCAACGCAGGCACCCTTGCACCATAGCGCAAGGGTGTCTGCATGCAGGGGAAGATTGTTTATGTGCAGGAAGTTCCCCCTTCCTGCACATGAACAATTTTGAAATGCCGTTTTGTCACTTTTATGTGTGCTGCCTGATGCAGCACACATGGAAGTTACAAAATGTCATTTTTTTTTTAAAGATTGTTCATGTGCAGGAGGGGTCACCTTCCTGAACATAAACAATCCAAGGCGTTTCGCTTTTTCCATGGGAAAAAGCAAAACAAGGAGAAATAAAGCATTTCTCCTTGTTTCGCGAAGTTAAGACCAGGTTTTTCATGGTCTTCATTTTGGTGCTGCCTCCTATTTACGCTGCCCTTGTAAATAGAGGGCAGCGTCAAAATCAATGGGTGTTGGGGTGGAACGCCCACCGCAACTCTTCTGCCCACCTCTTTCACGCTAAGCATTGCGTAAAAGGGGGCCTTACTTACAAGGCAGCGTTAAGCCACATTAAGTGGCTTAACGCTGCCTTGTAAATAAGGTGAAGCCCCTATCGCCACGAGAACATCGCAAAAAGTGACGTTCCCATGGCGATAAGAGCTTGTGAATATGCCCCTAAAATCCTTAGTAATTCGAGTATTTGTTTTGTGTGCACACGTGTGTTTATTTTTTTCGAATTGCTTGGGGGTCCCTGGCTTCCAGTGGTGACTCAATGGGGGTCCTCAGGAGTCAAAAGTTTGGGAACCACTGCTCTAGAGTATGGAGCTTCAAGTGCTAGGAGGAGTCCAGGCAGTGTACAAATATCCAGGTGTTGAGGGGTAACGTGCGCTGCCCAAAAGTAGAGGCGGAGATCAGGGGCACTCAGGTCTTCCTCATACTAGGGCGGTGTACATTTAACATAGGAGACTCTGCGTGCCTTACCTACCCAGTAAAACCTTCTTGAAATGGACAGTAATTCTGGGAAGAAGGCAGGTTGGAGCGCAAATAGGTAATTCTGCAGCACGTGTAAGAACCTGGGGAGAACTAGCATGCTGTATAAGGCTATCCAGCATGGAATGTTCAAAGGTAGAGTGGCGCAGGAGTTCAGGCCTGCATGCGTTCGTGTCAGAATAGGAGCTATGTTTAGTTTCCATGCAGTTTGTGGCTTCTGGGGGATATTTTTGCCCAGATATTTGAAGGATACAGTGGTGATCTATAGCCTGTCCTCAGGCAGCATTGAAAGGCAGGGGGGGGCATCAAGTGTATACATTCAGATTTTTCCCAACTATCCCGCAACCCGGTTGTGTCTCCATAGATGTCTAACATTCGGTTGAGAGGGGTTGACTGCATATATAACATGTCATCAGCATAAAGGGTGGCTCTGTCTTCGTAGTGTGGAGACCAAGAGAAGCCCTGGACGTGGGCGTCTGCTCTGATACACTTTGCAAGTGGTTCAATCACCATAGCAAAGACAAGGAGTGACAAAGGGCACCCTTGCCTTGTGCCCTGCTGAATGGGGAAGGGTATAGAGAGTGTCCTGTTAAGATGGACTCTCGTGCTTGGACAGTTGTATAATGCGTGGACCAGGGTAAGAAATTTTGAACCAAAATTAATTTGTGCGAGTATCTGAAATAGGAAGGTTCAGTGGACGGTGTTGAATGCCTTTTCATAGTCCTCCAGTAGTAGTGCTGCTGGCTGTGCAATTTGTCTAGTTGAGAAGGGTTGTATGAAGCCTACGCAGACAGTGGTGCGGGCTTCTACCAGGCATGAAGCTGTTTTGGTCTTCGTGTAGTATTTTTTAATAACCGCAGGGAGGCCTGTCGCCATCATTTTGGCCAGTAGTTTTAGATTCTGTGTTTAGGAGGGAGATGGATCTATAAGAAGAACATGGTGTTGTTGGTTAGCCAGGTTTGAGAATTGTGGTAATGATGGCAATTCTATGGTCAGGTGGCATGGAACTTGTACCGTCAATCAACAAAATGGGGACTAAAGGGCTTTTTATTGGAGGTCCAGCATACATGCCCTATCATGCACTACAAAGAAGAAAGTATGCTGTTCCTCGAGTGATCAGACAAATGGGAAGAGAGACTGAAAGTCACTAGTATTGCGCTTTGTCAAGACAAAGGAGAAGGGAGGAAAGGGATTCCTCCTGTCGGAACTAGGGCCCTCACACACCCAGCCAGCTAGGTGTCATGCTTCATCATATGGACCTGCTCCTCGTCGGGCCGGCGCTGCAATACCCGACGGGCACCCATAAAGGGGCTCTTTAGCGGAGATCTTCTGTTCCTGCCGTTTGGTGCAGTGGGTGTAAGGGGCCTAGGTGGTGTAGATGTGGTAAGAATGTGATTTAAAACAGGTCGGATAGTCCAAAGAGACTTTTTATTCAGACTGGCTATCCTCCTTATTAAAAACAGAAAAAGAGTGGCAGCTATCTGACGTGATGGTTCAGTTTAGCTATGCTCAACTCTACAGGTCAACATGTTTCATGCCTATTGGTCAGGGAGATCCATGGCAATTCATCAGGACCTAGTGGGTGAACTATCTACACTTAGTGGTGGGTGTGAATTCTACCTACCACGTACCAACACTGCGAGTGAAAGTACCCGCAGTCTCACGGAACGACCTAAGAAAAAGGTACAAAATGAAATCACATCTGAGTCCATTGTGCTTCAGTCATCGTAAACTCAGATCGCTCTCTCCATGTGCAAACATACTCGTAAACATCACTCAGTGTAAGCGACGTTACAAATTGGGTGGAATATAACAGTAACAGGGGTGCCAAGTGATCACCTTCTATATGGTTAGGTAACCTTTCATAGTGACATAAAACCAGAAGACTGTGATAACCAGTGTTAAAAAAGTGTTAAAAAAGTGCGGGAATCGCTATTTACAGGCGCACTTGTTGTTCGAGTGGGTAAGGATGTGTCTCCACTCACCTAACAGTATTAAAAGTCTCGCTCCATTCAATGTCCGGCAGGGAACTGGGACAACTAAAATATGATGTCCTGAAATTCAAATGCAGTAGTCAAACACAATAGGGAGCCGGGAAAGCTAAGAACCAGTTGTCTCTCGCGCCACCATGCCCATTGCATGAATCTGAGACTGCGGAGGGGAAAACATAGCTCGTCCGTGACCCCAACCCGCTCCCGTCTCGCAGCGGCTCCCGGGTGAAATCTCATGCGGCATGTGGTGAGGACGCAAGTGAACCGCCCGCACAGGGATCGTACCTAAAAGCTTGTAGGCACTCCTCGGTGGTCGGCATGCGCCCCCTAGACAAAAACCATAGGACTCACCCGCTACCAAACTGTGGTTGGAGCGGATTCGTGGCTACAACGTGGCCGAATTCAACCACCAATATCTCACTAAGCAATGCGCTGTGGTACACGATTAGAGAATAATCTGCCACCCGGTTACTCACCATTCTGTATGAGTAAATGGGCCGAATCACCTACCCCTCGCCGCCGGCATCGGAAAGTAACCAGCGGCTTAACCAAGATGCTGAAATACCTGCCGGCGTCTCCTGCGGGGCGGGGCCAGCTATCGGGTCACGTCAGGGTGGCCACGTGACTAATGAATAGCGTTCCGCTCGGAACCAGGAAAACACGGCGGCCATATTGTAACGTGTCCGGTGACATATACGATGCTGTGTTGGGCCAAATCTGGGTTAGTATACCTCATAGCTCACCAAGAACAGGAGAGACAATAAGCTCTTTTTGTGAATTATTCGTGTTGCAGGTCTAAGGGAACGACCCATAATATTATGTAAAATCGTCAAACCACTCCAGCTTAACGGAGACCTCAAAAATGTAAATCTATCCAGGTTCAATATCTTGATTAGTGGTGTTAGTTCCTGGGCCCCTAAGAGGTCATATCAATTAAATCTGAGTAATCGAGGTGGCAAAATCCCTTTCGATATGTCATACCGTGTGACGTTTTACATAGTACGTTACAGTTATACATAGGCTTTCCTGTTTTCAGTTTCTATTTTTGGTAAATTCTGGTCGGGTTTTTTCAGTGTTTTCCAGTGATTTCAATACCTTAAAAAAACAGTGGTTATCAGTGGTTACACATTTTCGTGCCATTAAAAACAACAGAAACAGTGTTTTTCCGGTGTTTATGGAACGTTTTGCTTTTATTATTGCTTGCTTTCTGCAATGATAGTGAATGGTATATAGGCAGTGTACTACAGTGTTATGGGGTCCAAACACATTTTTACAAATCAAACTTATTGTAGTACAACATACAATGCTTCTTCAGTGAGTCTTTGATCATGAGCACTCGCTCTTTCCTTCCCATGTAAAATGTCATCTGTGTAAAGGCCCTCTCAACATTGCCAATTGAGACGGGCAACGTCAAAACAGGCAGTACACAATTTGCTAACTCTGGCCACTGACATAGCTTTCCATGCCAATACTGGTGAACCTGAAGATTGTGATTCTCTGGGACAGGTGCTGCAACAAATGCATTGAACAGGGTGTATATGCCCTCAGATTTTTAAAGCAGTCAAAAATGAAGCAGCACTTATCAAAGTCCGGAGAAAATTCACCCTTATGGAAAGGATCTAGAACTTGTGCAGATTAGTAGAATGAGCTATGGGATGAGTCAGAGAGTAGTGGTAGAGAATATAATGAGAGTGGTATAGGGTAGTGTATTGGAGATGCTGAATTAGGAGTAAAGAAAGAAATATAAAGATACATAGTTACATGGAAGGTATATATGGTGTAAGGAAGGTAATATATCTTCTCTATAGTTTGTTCACTGGGCTCTGTAGGGCAAAGAGAGGCTGGGGCTACTCGATTAAGCGTACTATCTAGTTTAGAAATTAGTGTGGGTGCAGAACTGTCTGTGCAGAAAAACAGTCAGTTACTGGGGTCAAAATGTCTCACACTGCAAGCAGGAATGCCAACCCAGTACCAAGTATGGAAGCAAAGACTCAGTAATGCTGCAGATGTGCCAATGATTGACAGTCTGCATCTGCTAAAGCAGGAGTGTCCACCACAGGCTGAGAAGGCCCAAATCACAGTCAGATCTTCAAGACCTCCTGCCAAGCTTGCATTGACACTGACCCAAAAATTAGGTTGCTCCCACTCTGAGCTTTTGTTCGCTCCAGTGAGTTTATTATGAAAGGAATCTATGGCCTTCCCGAAGTTCCTTTTGTAAAGTTTCTTAGCTCTATTTAGAGTGGTTTTTATTTTGTTTAAATTTTTTTTTAAATCCATGTTGGATTGATTTTTGTACCACTTTATTCCCAGCACTCCGCTTTGCATTCATCATCTAAATCTTTGGAATACCAAGGTGCAGGTGTTTTTGTTGCTCATTCTTTATCACTAACTGACCTACTTATCCAGCTACTTGTATCTTCGATATTTTTAGGATAAATGTCATGATTTTTTTCTGAAAAAAAACTGCAGAGACTTAGATAAACGATATTGCAAATGATTGATATGTTATTTGGTCTAATTTCCTTTACTGGGCATCTGAAATGTTGAGAGCCACAATACTTTTTACAAATGAGTGTCCTATTTTATATGTCTGCGTTAAGGATGAAGTATCCTGGTGCTAACAAAGGTTGGGAATGACTGTTGCATTAATGAGCCCACATCATTAAAAGTCACAGTGTCTGATTTCAAATGAGTGAATTGTAGCTAATTTGCAATTATGCAGCATACATTTCAGAGAGATGTAGGTTGTTGACTCAATGGGTTGGGTGTTAGTTTGTGTGAGGTTGGACCTATTTTGCAATGTGACAATTTTCTTACATGTATTATGGTGGGAAGTTGGTTGTGTCTTGGAGTTTGTTTCTGTTATTGAATTAGTTGTTCTTGGGTTTGTAGTTGGAAGTTGTGATAACGGGCTGTATATGTAGTTTGCTGAAGACAAAATGAGTGCATGGTGTTGGGGCAGTCTGTAGTGGCCGACCAGGTTTGAGACTGTGCTGTTGTTCGCAGAGAGTGGAAGAAGTGCTGCGCTGAGCATGAGCATCTCAAGTAGTCAGAAACTTCTGAGCAATGCTTGGATAGTTTCCTCAGGAGGATTTTTGATTGCAGGATTAAGTTGGGATGTATCAACAATTGGATTATTTTAAAGTATGGAGTATGAAAGTCAGATTTGAGAAGTTGGGGCTTTGCCGACTTTATCATCCACTTTAGAAGGAAAGTGAGATGAAGGTTCCACTTTGAGTTGCAGAGATTTTCAACATTACTCACCCCTGTACTGACAGTGTTTTTTTTAGCTTCGAGCAATATGGTCTTCCTTTGATGCAGATTGTATTTGGGTCGGATCTTGATGACGCTTTGCTGTGAAAGGAATCAGTCACGCCTGTTCATGTGTGGTCTAGGCTTGTTTTCTGTGTCTTATTTGAGAGAATCCGAGATGTGATTTTAAGGTCTTTATTCTGCGTTTCTGGGGAAAGTCCTATTTTATGGTCAGGGAGGTGGTCATTAGATTGCCTTTCTCGTTTGTTACGAGAGAGATTTTTATTTTAAATCTAGCAGACTCATTCACAGCTTCGGTACCAGCACCGCCAGCCCTCATTTCCTTCACCCACCCAGAAATGTCTTCAGTGTCCTCAGCAGTTGCTGTAGCCTCGTTAAGTTCAGGGTTTCTCGCTGATTATTTCTCTTTTACTCTACGGTTATTGACACTCCCAAGCAAAAAAAAAAAATCACAAATGAGCGCTAGTTTCCCGGCCCCTTCTAAATAGTTTACACTTTCTATCTTTCTTTGAACCTTTGCAAAAAATATTCGCTTTCCCAGAGGCGCAACTAGAGCCAAATTTCGGGGGGTTCGGGGTGGGGGCTGATAAAAGTTTCGGGGGGGGGGGGGCGGGCTAATTCTTCCAGCCATAGGCATCCATAGCCGCCGCCCCCCACCCCCCCGTCGTGTGTGTCACCCCGGGCTGAGACAGCTTCCCGGGCACACACACAGACAGTTCACGAGGCTGCTCTGGCTCGCTTGTCTGGTGTCCGTCTTATGGCAGCCGCACCAGAGTACTTCACAGGTCTTTAAAAGACCATTCACTTGCTAAAGAGGCTTTGTTGTTTTTTCACCCCTTTTTAGGGCGGCTGGGGGGGGGCTTAAGCCCTTTGAAGGCCTATGGGCGTTGCGCACCTGAGAATTCTCCAAAAGGAGGTGGATATCCCTCCGAGCGAAGCCTAAGTAGCTCTTGTCCCCAGATACAAAGGGGCCCCGCCAGAACTCGGCATGATTACAGCTCTCGAAGCATCAGCCTGAGGTCCCACACACAAACAGACCACCTGTGCACCCTAGCCCAATCCGTACTATTGATCGAGCAACACAGGGAAACAAACAATGGAAATCCCTCAGGCAGCTGGGAGGTTTCCGTTGTTCTAAACTTACCAGAGCGACCTTTTCAGTACAGTTCTGTATTGTACTGCTTTGGCTCCCTCAAGTGGCCAAGCAGTGTAAGAATGTGGAAAATCAGTGACACTCGGTTTAAACCGGGTCAGCTGATTTTTAGGCGGTAGGGTACTGTCGGGCACAATCGGATTTAACCGATTTCCGGACAGCCTAGTTATACACCATGTAGTGAAAAGAAACCAACCACAACCTTGTTATAGTATATCCCTTCCATATTATTGCCTCTGAAGAGTCTGACTGGAGTAATGTTCATCTGTCCGTTAGGGACGCCCAGGGTATATCGTCATTCAGGCCATGTTGGTCAGTGGAAAGACGATGTATCCATCTTTGTTCTATTCTGAATAGTGCCTGTTGTGTAATTCTGGGGTGGACTTTGAGAATCAGCCACCGTAGGGACTCAGGGGCATGGTTCAATTCTTTGTAATGAGTGTACATTTTAGTAGTGACTCGCTGGCACCTAATGTTGCTCTTGTGCTCAGTGATGCATGTCTTGACTGTCCTCAGAGTCATCCCTATGTACCTCATATTGCACGGACAAATAACCAAGTATATACAATGGGAACTGTTGCAGTTACTATGGCGCATCATTTTCCAAGTGAATGTATCAGAAAGAGCTATCTCCTTAGTGGCTCTTGTCTGATCACATACTGAGCATGCGCCACAAGGGTAGTGCCCTATGACAGGGGCGAGATCCCAGAGTGTTCTTTGAACTATATTAGTCTCAGTCTTTGGTCTTGTGTGCACTAGGATATCTTTGAGATTTTTAGTTCGTTTAAAAGCGAACCTGGGTGTAGGTATACATAGGTTTCCTGCCATCAAAATACCCCAATGTTTTTTAATGATCCCTTTTATACGTGTGGAATCTGGTGTAAAAGGATGTGACACACGTGAGGGTGTCAATGTGTTCTCTAGGGGTTATTTGTAGTAGTGCCTCGCGGTGGTTGTTCCTAGCTCTTTTTAAGGAGTTCCTGATCTGGCGCTCAGGATATCCCCTATGTCTCAGATTGGACCCCAGTGCTTGTGCCTTGATATTGTAGTCTGTAATAGAGCTACAGTTTCTCCTAATCCGAAGAAACTGGCCAAAGGGCAGGTTGTCTCCGAGGGCCCTAGGGTGATGACTACTATACAGTAACAGACTATTCCTGTCTGTAGGTTTCTTGTACAGGGTTGTGCTCAGTCCTATGGTATCTAACCTCACATTCGGGTCCAGGAAGGGTATGCTCGTGTTAGAGATCGTGTGTGTGAATTTGAGATATTCATTCTGCAAGTTAATCCACTGGCAAAATTCCTCGCAGGTAGCAAGGTCACCTTTCCAGAAGATTGAGATGTCATGAATGAACCTTTTCCACAATGTCAGGTTACTGATGTAGGGGTTGCTTGGGTGCATGATGACATCTTCTTCGAAGGTGGCCATGTAAAGACAGGCCACGCTCGGGGCGAAGGTACTCCCCATGGAAGTACCCTGGGACTGGTGAAATAGTTGTTTCCTGTACTCAAAAAAAGTTTTCGGTCAAAGCAAGAGCGGCACGCCCCATAATAAAGGAAACAGGAGTTGGTGAGGTCCATTCTTCCCTCAAGAGAGATGTTTCAATCGCGGTCAAGGTGGCACGTTGAGGAATATTTGTATATAACGCTTCCACGTCTAGTGTGACTAGAAGGTTGATCTCATCTGGGCCCTGTATTTCCTCTATAATGCGTAAGATGTCAGTTGTGTCACGTACAAAAGATGGAAGTTCTCACTAATGGTTGAAAAAAGTGATCACAAAATCTCGATAGGGGTTCAAGGAGCGACCCTATACCCGAGACTATGGGCCGTCCTGGAACAGGTGTTGTGCCCTTATGAATTTTAGGGAGTGTGTAGAAATAGGGTACTTTTGGATCCCTTGTTATGAGGAAGTCTGCCTCTTTCTTAGTAATCCATCCATTGGTCTCTGCCTCGAACACTAGAGTAGTGATCTCTGATGTAAGTCTGGGGGTTGGATTTTCAGAGATGCGAGTGTAGTACTTGGTGTTACCAAGTTGGCGTTGACACTCACGATCATAATCAATGGTGGATTGAATCACAGTGGCCCCTCCCTTATCTGCTTGTTTTATGGTGACGCTAGTGTCATCTGTCAGCGATCTTGCCGCGGTTAGTTCAGCATTCGAAAGATTTTGAAATGGGTTCCCTTTAGGGATAGCAGCCAACTCTTTAAGTACTGCTTTTTCAAAGGTTGGTATTTCCAGGGGGACCATGCTGTTATTAGGAGTGAAGGTGGAGGGATTGTGTAGACCAGAGTCTCCTATGTTGGTTTGGGGTTTACCCTGGAAAAAGGCCTTCAGACGTATTTTTCTGAAAAATTCCTGTACTTCGCAGTTATCTCTGAACTTATCCACTCTTGGAGTGGGAACATAGCCAAGTCCTTTTTCAAGTACCGTCTTTTCAGTCTCTGTTAAAGGTCTGTGTGAAAGATTGACCACTAGTTCCTTTTGCCCCTTGTCCTGCTCCTGGTCTCTACTGTATGCGGTGGTTGGTCTTGCCACTGCACTTCTTTCCGCATCCCTCTTTTTCGCCCTCTTCCTCTGCCCCAGCCTCTGCCTAAAAAAGGGGGGTTACCCATAGGGTAAACCTGAGGTTGGCCTTGCGGGTATGCCGGGAATTGCCAGAAAGGGGTGGTGGACAAAGCACAATACTAGTGACTTTCAGTCTCTCTTCCCATTTGTCTGATCACTCGAGGAACAGCATACTTTCTTCTTTGTAATGGAACTTGTACCCTCTTCAAAAAGGAACAATAAGTGGGGTGCCAAGAGGGATGAAAACGTTTTATAGAGTTCGGCTGGAAAACCGTTGGGGCCTGGGGTGTTCCCAGAGGGGCGGCGGTGGTAATGGATGCCTGCAGCTCTTCCAGTGTGAAGGTTTCCTCCAGTTTGTTGCGCTGAGACTGTGAGAGGGCACGGATAGGGAGGTCAACGGCTATTGGGTGGGTGGTTTCCAAAGGTGGCGGAGATCTGAGACTATATAAAGAACAATAGTATGCCTCAAAAGGTCTAGGCGAATTCCACACACCCACACACACCCCCACCCCCAAGTCATGCACAAGTCTACCTTCGGAGAACAGTAGCACCGGGACAACATGGGGTTCCTTGCGTTTCTGAGACAGACAGTATATCAATTTGCCTGCCTTATTACCAAGCTCGTAAAAGTTGGTAATGTGCCAGTGATGCCGCACATTACCGAGCAGTTTACCGAGCCTACCAAGCAGTTTACGTTTTAGTGTCTCGCTGAGGTCTTCAAGTCGTTGTGTGCGATCAGATAGTGTAGTCATCTCAGTGTATTGTTCCAGTGCAAGTATTTGGGTGTCTAGGAGTGTAATCTCTTGCTCTCTTTCACGTTTGCGCCCAAGAATGTCCCCAAGCGCCCTTCCCTTGACCACTGTGTTATTTGCTTCTCACAGGCACGTCATAAAGGTCAAAGTGTTGGTTTAAGATAAGTCGATGTAGTCCAAAATTACAACTTTGAGACGGTCAACCAAGGTGTCTTCTCTGAGCCACCATCAGTTGAAGTCTCCAAATGTCTCCCACTGTGGAAGGCATAGCCCCTAATTGGACCTCTACTGGCACATGATCCGAGTGTCCCCCAGGAGGACACGAGTGCCCTGGACTAATGTTAGGGAGTCTGCGGCATAAAAAAGTAGTGGAGTCTAGAACAGGTCTTGTACGATGCCAAGCAGTATGTAAATGTAGTGTCATAGGGGTGCAACCTGTGCCATATGTCTACTAAGCCAAAGGAGTCCGCCCATCTACTAGGGCCTGGGTTCTAGCAGAGGGGGCCGTGAAGGTAGTGTCCTTAGATCGGTCCATGATAGCATTGAAGTCTCCTGTAGGAAGCTGGCTCTTTTTGCGATATATCAAAACGTTGATATACTGTGTAACGAGTCCAGGGGTTCCCTTATAAGTGGTATGGGCTTGCTTTGCAATCCCAATGTGCTCTGTTAGGGGGTAGTGTGGTCGAGCAGCCTTAGGCTTGACACAGAGTGCAAGACATTTGCAAATACACACAATAATCGATAAATGACTTCACAACTCAAGAAGGAGATCGACACCAATTTATAAAAATAGCAAGTATCTTTCTATATTTTTAGGCATCAGAGAAAAATCGTTCAGGTAAGTAAGTTTTTAAATATAAATTCTTCTCACTTTTGAAAAGTGCACACAGTGCAATTTCTGAGTTCTGCATTGTTATCCTATAGAAGGAAGAATAGGTTCTGCAAACAGGTACAGTACATAGACTTACAGGACCAGTCTCCAAGAGTTAAGGTGAGTGGTGGGCAAGGTCCAAGGCAACACCAGCAGTACACCACCAGCAGCAAGAGGACGGTCGGGTGCAAATCAGTGTCGGGAGCCCAATAGGTTTGAATGGGGATCGGTCACTGTAAAACTAGGCTGTAGGCTCTGGCTAGGAAGCAAGTCTGGGTGAACCAACAGGGGGGTTCAAGGCTTTGATGTTCGGGGACATAGGGACATCTGGGGTCCTCTTCTCCACGGGCCGGGGTGACAGATGCAGAGGTGTCTTTAAGCATCAGGTTTTCTCACTGGGAGCAGCCGCGGTTGAGGGGACCTGCATGCAGAGGCTGCAGGCGATGTCGGGGAGTCCACGAGGGGTGAAACCACGATAGACTCGAACTCTGGAGGGCTAGGGAACTTTGTTGGCATCATTTGCCCACTTCAACTCGGGCTGGAGGCGACAGGTGCAGTGGCGACTTCAGGTGTCAGGTTTCGGCAGTTCTGGAGGCCTCAGAGTCTTTTCTTGTGGAGTTTCTTCAGAACAGGTCCGCTGTTCATGAGAGGTCTTGAGTCTTTTTCGAAGGCAGGCAGTCCTCCCAGATTTCTGGAGTCAGGTGTTCAGGATGAGTTGACTTTGCTGCAGTTTTCGACGAGGGACGCAGACAGGCCGGCGGGGCTGGTACCACGTCAGCTGCTTCTTCTCTTCTGCTTTTGAGGCTCTTCTAAATACTGAATTTACGGGTGTTAGGAGAGTGTAGGGTAGTAGTCAATAGGCTACTGACCCTTAGGATCACTACGCTATCTAGATGGCAAGTTCTGAAAAATTGGGTCCACCTCACAGTAGCCTGGAGGTGGCACGCCTACCTGACTAGCTAATTTTGCCACCTGCCCAGCTGCCAAAGGGGCTCTAGTCATGGGGGCGGCTTCCTCTCCTGTGAGGGGAGCCAGATTTGCTTTCCAAAGGTGGCAGCTTCTTTGAAGCTCACCAGCCCAAGGAGGCTAATCGGCAGGTCATCCTGTGGGTAGAGGTGTTACACCCGCTTCCCAGACAGGCATTTGTTCTAGATCTCATGAAAGCAAAAGGCACTCTTCCTAGGAGGTCAGAACAGCGTCTTGGGTGGCAGGCTGGCAGAAACCAGTCAGCAAGGACACCAGAGGCTTGTAGGTTTTCAGGAGGCACCTATACGGTGCCCTCCGAGTGCATGTATTGGTAAATCCGACACTGGCATCAGTGTGGGTTTGCCAATAAGAGAGGTTTGATACCAAACATCTCTATTTTCAGTGAAGCCATCATGTAGCTGGGGAACTCGTTTTCACCAGTGTCCAGCACATGTTCTAAAATGGCTTCCCTCGTCACTTGTACTGGCAGTAATGGAACTGACTAGCACTGGGGCATATTTGCTCATGCAGGTCTGCCCTCACATTTAGTACTAAGCACCCTGCCTTAGGGCTATCAGGTCTGCCGTAGCAGTGACTTCCAAATATCACACACAGTGGTAGGAGACATGGCACACAGGAATGTGAGACATATCGTGTTGTCGCTTTTGTCTGCACCAAGACACGCAGCCTGTAATGGCAGTCTTGCATGTGCTTGGTGAGGGGTGGCTTAGGGTGACAATTTGCGCTGCAGCCCTTAGGGGCCCTCTTTAGTACCTCAGGCCCCAGGCACCAGGGTGCCATTTATTAGGGACTTACAGTGGGTGCTAAAGGTCTTGCCAATTGGGGGAACAATTGTACAGTTTTGGGAAAGAGCTCTGGCTCTGGGGACCGGATTAGCACGAACCCAGTACACTTTCAGTCGAAATTACATCATTTACCACGCAAAAAGTAGGGGTGGCCATGTCAAAAAGGGGCACTTTCCTACATGTCCACGCCCGTCCTTCCAGGAAGATATATCTACCTGGTGCGACCAGGTGGTACCTGGTAACAATTAAAGGGCATGAGTGGTGGAGAAGATCCACTACTTCTCTCGCTCGGAGTGTAAATCCAGCATGGAACACTCCGGTGTAGCCATATCAACCACGGGGGCCTACCTTTTTGAGTACCTTACATCTGCAAGCCTTTTAATTTTGTTCAGTAAACCACTGACATTCCAGGTTAGCACCTTAAGCTTTGAACCCATCAGAAAGTCTTGTCAGTGTATGATGCATGGTTCGTCGGTGCCTGAAATGAGATAATGGTGTATGTCTTGCATATCGATAACAAACAAATGTAAAAGAAAGAAACCAAACAACAAGTAGAAAACCCCCTGTTGCTCCCAAACAGCCCCCTACCCACACTTCCCAACTGGAAGTATGTCGCCAATTTAATATTTTAAACATCATCGGGATCTCAGTCTCTAGACCTGGTCTCTGGTTCTCTGGTGTCTGCGTGTGTCTGCAGTCACTTTTCGCCACTCCAGGGCTCTCTCAAGGGGCCCGTCTCTGCTTGAACATGGGCCACCAGAACCATTACATGGGGGAGTGCTCTACAACCCATTCCCATGCTCTATCCAGGTGCTAAATAAAAAACATTTTTCCCTGAAACAGTACCTTCAGTTTGACCAGGAAAAGGAAAATGCATTTCAGCCCATGGCTCGCAGTTTCTGCTTCATCTAGTTGAAGGATTTTTGGTGAGCCTGGAAAGACCTAGTGTAATCTGGAAAAATGGGGGATTTTCATAAGCGGTGACGCCTTTACCCTTTGGTTCTGGCCACACGTAGGATGAAGCCCCTGTTCTGATAATTAAGGAACCGGGCAATAATGGATCATGGTGGGGCCCAGGGGAGCGATTGTTGGGTAAGTGCCCGATGTGCAAGCTGAATGACGAATAAGGTGGAGATCTGGTCCATTGGTGGAGCCATGTCTCGAGGAATTTCTTCGGATTGGCACACTTGTTGCCCTCCAGGAAGCCCATTAACCTCAAGTTGTTTTAGAAGGAGCGTCCCAGTGCATCTTCTAACCTCGCTACCATTTCGGAGCCTGTTGCTTGAGAGTCGTCTGATGCAGTGTTGTTACCATGGGTTTGAGGGCCAAGATGCACCCCTCAGACTCGGTCACTGGCCCATAGTATTTCATAGGTCCTGCCGGAAGAGCGAGACATTGTAGGAAGCTGGCTCTGTATATACTATACCAAAGTGAGGTATAGTGTGCACAGAGTCCAGTGGAACCCCAAAGGTAGGCAGAGGTAAAAGTAGATAGCACCTTACTCTCTATTTGTGGTAGTGTAGGCGAGCAGTAAGGCTTTATCAGAGGGTAGCGTTAAGCATTTGTTGTACACACTCAATCAGCAAATGATGGTCACACACTCAAAGACTGAACTCAGACCAATTGGTTTTGTATAAAAATATTCTTTAAGTTATTTTGTTTCCTAGAACCAAGCACGCCTGGCACAGGTAAGTGGTTTATACTTTGCAGTAATAATAATACAGTTTGAATTGCAGTAATGATACAGTTTGAATTGCAGTTGTATATATACTTTGGTTTGATTACAGTAGAACTACTAGTAATGCAATGCTTTGAAATATTGTACATATTCTTTGTATTGGCTTTTCAATAGGATGTCAAGTAGATTACTTTACAGATTACGTTTCTTACACAGTGTAGTATACCTGGATACTACACTGGGACATTTCCTGTAAACAGGCAAGTAAAAGCGTTTTTGTTATTTGGTTACAGTTTTAAAGACTTTTATAGATTTTCCAACTCCACACTCAAAAACTTTTTCATAGAAAAACAGTCAATGATATCCTATGGGAGGAAATAGCATTATCGGTTAACAGGTAAGTACTTTGTTGTGGGAGTTGAGTTTCTGGGGTTACACTCGGGGGTCCCCCAGGGTCAAGGATGCACTCTTGTTACATCCTCAGCTGCATTAGGGTGGCCGGGTGCAGAGTGCTGAGGCCCAATGTTATTCAATGGGGGATAGGAGGCCTCCGGTTGGTGGCTGCTTACGAGCAGGCCACAAGGTTGTGGAAGCAAAGCTCCTGGACTTAAGCTCAGAGCAAATGGGGGTTTAAGACAGCACCAAAGGTGCACCCTCAGCGGCACTGGGGCAGCCGGGTGCAGAGTGCTGTTTTGGCATCGGGCGCCCTGTTACTTTCAATGGGGTTTCTCCGGTTTGCAAACACACTGCAGGCTCGGGGACGAAGGTCTTTTGGGTGCGACCACCACTTGGAGAGGTAAGTTGGGATGCTGGGGGTTGGCTAGACACCGTTGGTTGGGCTACCCAAGGCTGTGGGGCGTCGGGTGCAGGGGTGTCTTTTAGGGTCGGATCGTCTTACCAGCTCCTGGTCGCTGTTGGGGGGACCTTCCGGTTTGAGGCTGCAGGCGTCGGCTGGAGGCTTGAGGCAGGTCAGGGATCACTGGATCTCGGGTCAGGATCGCCGGGGAGACTCCCTCGGTGTGTTGGGCCACTTGAACTCGGGCCATGGGCGACGGGTGCAGAGTGGTGCAGACTTGCGGATTTTGCCGGAGCTGGAGTCTGTGGGTGAACAAATCCGGTTTTCACGGGAGAGACAGTCTTTTCCTTGGAAGGCGGGGCAGGTCCTCGGAGTTCTTGAGGTTTCTGGCTGCAGGACACGCCGGTTTTAGCTTGCAGGGGTTTCCGAGTAGGAGACAGGCCGGTAGAGCTGGGGCCAAAGCAGTTGTCGTCCTCCTCTTCTTAGCTTCGGCACGGCTGTTCGGTCCTTCTTCTTTTCTTCTTGTGGTTTCTTGTCTGAGGAGGCAAGGTTCAGGGATGCCCCATAATATTAGATTTAGGGGCGTTACAGGTAGGTAAAAGGTTGGGACCAATGGGTCCCTTCCCTGGGGTGGGTACACCCCTATTATGCCACCCTCCAGTGGGAGGGGGGCATATGCCTCACTCGGTTTGGCTGGGTCCCCCATCTGCAAGATGGGGGGGGGGACTGATAGTTGTGCTTCACCTCGCCTCCCCCACCTGAGGGGTGGGGTTGGCAAAGGTGGGCACACCTCCCTTCCTCACTTGGTTTTCCCGCCGGTTCTCCCGCCCAAAGTGGGGGTCTGAACCGGTGGGGACCAGCTGCTGGGAGCAGCAAAAGGCCTGGGGAAGCTCACAAAGGCGGCAAGCCTAACGGCTAGGGCTCCGACCTCGAATCTGGGGAACTGGGTTCGAGTCTCGGCAATGACGCTGAACGTCCTGTGATTCTGGGCAAATCACAATCTCCCCGTGCCTAACAAAAATGAATGTGTGTCCTAATGTAACGTAACTGGTGCTATGTAAAGCGCTCTGATACCCGATTCGGGTCAAGTTCGCACTATATATAACACTGCAAAAAAAAAAAAAGCTTCCCCTTCGTGGACCCTGCCCATCCTGGGGGGGGGAGGCTTGGCACCTCGTCCCAGGATGTGCATTGTTTCAGGCCCCCCGAGAGCAGCAGGCTCTCGACCCAGGTGTCCAGAAACATGTCTGGTGGTGGCAGCTGAAAGCAGCCACTCAGCCTGGACACTAGTGTTAGGTCGTTTTTCAGGGGGCATCTCTAAGATGCCCTCTGTGTGCATTTTCCATTAAATCCCACACTGGCATCAGTGTGGGTTTAATGTGCTGAGAAGTTTGATACCAAACTTCTCAGTGCAGCCATTATGGTACTGTAATGAAATGAAATTAAAGGGAGATTTATAAAAAGTGATACAATTACCCGAGGGTGTCAAGGCGCTAGCTCATCAGGTGAAAAAATGCCGTAGGGTCTTACTACAGAACCAAAGATTGAAGAGCCAGGTCTTTAACGCTTTCCTGAAGGCCAACAAGTGGGTTTCATCTTTTAACCTTTGGGGAAGCGAATTCCAGAGTCTGGTCATACTGACCAGAAAGCTTCTCCAGCCCCAGGAGCTTTTCCTGAAACTGGGGGTCACCAGATCGTGAGCTGAGCGTAGATGGCGCACAGGAGTGTATAGTTGAAAGTTCTGTTTAAAAAAAGACAGGTCCTATGTCATGAGTTGCTTTAAATGCTATGCAGAGAGCCTTAAACTCAATCCGTCTCTTTACTAGTAACCAGTGTAGCTCTTTTAGCGTCGCAGAGGCAGATTTGTACTTGGGAATGTTCAGCAAAAAGCGCGCTGCAGCATTTTGCACAAACTGTAATTTAGTTAGACATTTAGTCCGGAGGTTGATAAAAAGACTGTTGCAATAATCGGCTCTGGACAGAACGAGAGCCAAGATCACTAGCTTGCGTAAATTAACAGGGATGAATGGAAGGATCTTTCCAAGTAATTTTAGTGTATAGAAAGATACAGAGGTGACCTGGTTCACGTGGCCTTCAAAGGAGAGCATGGAGTCAAAAGTGACTCCCAGGTTTTTTACCTTATTTGTAGGGATAGGTAGCGTGCCCAACTCCGAAGGCCACAAAGCAGGGGACCAGAAATTAGTGTTGCTGCCAAAGAGTAGGACTTCAGTTTTACTGGAGTTTACTTTCAAACAATTAGTGGCCATCCAGTCCCCAACATGGCGAAGGCAGGTGTAGAACTGTGCTGCTTTTTTCTGAAGGCGAGCCTGTCACTGAAACCACAATCTGGGTATCATCAGCATAAGAAATTGCAGAGAAACCCAGAGATCTGATTAGCCTTGCCAGAGGAGCAACGTATATATTAAAGAGGGTGGGGCTCAGTGATGATCCCTGTGGAACCCCACACGGCAGTGTAAAATTGGGTGATTTGAATTCAGTCAGAGCCACGAACTGTTCACGGCCAGTCAGGAACGATCAAAGTAAGTAAGAGCCTTTCCTTTGATGCCTATCCTCTCCAGGTATTCCAATAATTATTTATGATTGACAGTGTCGAGTGCGGCAGAGAGGTCTAGCAGCACAAGTGCTGCGTTGCCCCCTGCATCAACCGTCTGCCTAATCTGTTCGGACGCTGAAATCAGTGCCAGTTCTGTTCTATGGTGCTTTCTAAAGCCAAACTGAGTGGCATCCAAGATAATACCACATTCATGGCTTTTTCGACCATTTTTGCGGGCAGGGGGAGTCTTGAGATCGGGCGGTAGTTATTAGGATCCGCCCCATATAGATTTGCTTTTTTAAGGAGAGGGAGGACAGATGCCAGTTTCCAGTTGGTGGGAAATATGCCCGAGGAGAACATTTGGTTTAAAATAGGAGACGGGGGGCGTGGCCAAGATGGCGAGCGGGTAGGACGCGACTCGCTTGTTTCCCCGCTCCCGTCGGCCGCCCGTGGTCTTCCCGGCACGATAATAGAGTGGCGGACCCCCACATCAGCTCAAGAAGGGGGCGAGAACCGTATAGTGAGTCTTGTGGCGGAGTCGGGCCGGGGGAAGCGCCCGAAGTAGGGCAACTTGCACCCAGCGACCCAAGATGGCAGCCCCGGCTGCGTAGCCGGGTTGGTGAGCGTGCGACGACCCCAGAGGCACCTGATCTCGGGAGGCTGCGAGACCGCAGGATGCCCCCAGCTGTGAGCGGACTCGACAGGGAAGTCGGGAGGTGCCTCCCCCCAAGCGCCCTTGCGTGCCGGTGGGGCCTACAGCGAAGGAGAACCGGGGCGCGGCGACCCGTGTGAGGCTTGTGCCGGCTGGGTGACTGGAACTGTGGCGCCGCATCCGCGATCGCTGCCCGCAGCGAGTTACGGAGTCTGTGCGGAGGGCGGTGTGAGCCCGGAGACCCTTCAGACACCCGCAAGTAACAACGCCCTCACTGCGCGGCTCCTACGGCCATACTGACACCTGGGTGACGGCGCCAGGCCCACTGCTGGGTGTAAGCAGACCCTACTGCGCTCCGGGGCCTGCAGCGTGTGATAGGCCCTGGGAGCAGCGAAGAGGCGGATGAAAGACCCATCAGCCCGGGGGTCAACCGGATACCTGGGCGAGTCCTCCGCTCGGCATACAGCCCCCCCTGCCGCAGCATAAGCGACAGCGGGCTCCAGCGCGATCGAAGCTACCGTGGGGGGGTCTAGCCTCAGGGCCAGGACCCAGCGACCATTACCGAGTGCAGGAGGAGGGGGCAACAAGGGCGGCATCCCGTTTGGCAAGCTTCTACACGAAGTGTGACCCAGCTCACTGCTTCTTACACACTGCTTCCCATTCCAGTGTGCTGATCCCCAGGCTACCACCACTACACGGTGTCCGGATTCTCAAGATGGCGTCCGCCGCAGAGGTGGCAACCATGTAAAGGCAGAGGAGGCGGACAATGGACTGAAATCCCGGTTAGACCGAGCAGCAACACTCACGGGGTGCCCCATTGACACACTCACTGGGTTGTGCAATACACCGGGCCGCGCCCCGTGATTAGGGACACAGATTTGGCAATTTGTTTGGCAGCCACCGGGCCCACAGCTTTCCTGAGCCCCACAGCACACTATTCGTCGGGGGCACGACAGTTTTGGGGGCACGCGCACCACAGGAAGACATTGCTTGGCCGTGGCTCATTGGAGCAGCATTGCCGGGGTCGCGCCCGGAGAGACTTGGCATACTGCACAGCTGTACCCACATAGAGCCTTGCATCAGCGCATAAGCCCCCCCAGGACACGTGGCTGGAGTGAGGCAGAGTGTCGCCTCTCTTGTAGTAGCCTCAGCTATACGGCCCCCGCATTAGACATTTCTGCTCCCGGCAGGGCGAGGACTGGGTCAAGCGTGGCCCAGCTTCTTGGCGCAGACGTTGGGTCGCATCCGTACACCACTGCCTTCCGCGCCTAGCTGCAACGCGCTCCGGACATGTCCACGACACGGACAAAGAAGGACAGGACCGTCAAAGATATGTTCGTCAAGACGATGGGGCCGAGCGGAGGAGACAGCCGTGCTTCCCCGACCGCGTCAGGAGGGCAAGAAACAGACAATTTGGAGGAGCCGGTCACGCGTGCATTCCTGACAGAACTATTTTCAACCCTGCGAGATGAGTTGCAAGCCCTCAAAAAAGATTTCTCTGACGAGATGAAGGAGGTTCGACGAGATCTGGACGCGGTGGGCGAGAGAGTGGCCACGATGGAAGACCATGAACAGTCTCGGGATGAAGAAGTGGAGCAATTGCAGCAGGAAGTGATCCGCCTTCAAGCACAACAAATGGAACTTCAATCTCACGCGGAAGACTTAGAAAATCGCTCTCGACGGAATAATATACGCGTGAAAAGAGTTCCATCTAAAGAAGAAGGCACAGACATTACTCAATATCTTCAGGGCCTCTTCCGCCACATACTACAGGAATCCCAAGACTTTGCAATCAAAATAGACAGGGCCCACCACGTCGGTCTGCAAAGGAAGGCGCCAGCGCCTCCTCCGGACATCTTGGCCTTCCTCCCAGATTTTCAACTTAAAGAACTCCTTTTGAGGAAAGCAAGGGAAATGCAACCACTAACATACAGAGGGCATGCTATCGCCTTGTACCAGGACTTGGCAGCGATAACGTTGCAAAAGCGAAGAGATTTCCGACCAGTCACGACCCACCTTCGCAACCATGGCGTCTCCTACTCGTGGGGGCACCCTTTTCGTATAGTCTACAAGTGGGATGGCAAACTGCGGCAAATTAGGTCCCTCCAGGAAGCATGCAAGATCCTGGGCATTGATAGCCCTCAGTCAACTGAATCGGACAATGGGGCTCCAAAGGGTCAAAGAGAGAGATGGCAACGTGTCGGTGGAAGGAAAAGATCGGAGGCCTCGGACTCGGAGACTATAGCGCAGGAACGCCAAGCAGTGCCTGCCTCATTGTCCGCTGAATCCGGATCCAGAGCTGGGGACTGATGTATTTCACGGGTCAGATAAGTGGTTCAGAGCTTTGCCGGGGGCTGCGGGGGGGGCGCACACCAAAGGCCACGAGATGTACCCCACAAACTGTTTCACCAAGGAGACACGGAGGTCAACTGTGGCTCCTGGACTATTATGGGGGGTAATTATTGTTTGCGTGTTGGGGTTAGGGGGTGGGGGTGGGGGGGGGGGGTGGTGTCCGGTTTCCATATTGTTTTCTTTGCAGGAGGTCCCGGGTGTTCATGGAACACTTTCTCACGAATCCGCTCACTGGCACACATCGCTTCAATCGATAGAGGGAGAGTCGTCATACAAGGGAAAGGGGCACACCCCAAGGGCTGCACTAGATCAATTTGTTGTCATCTGTTATGGTTTCTGAGGAAGTGAAAATACTTACGCTTAATGTTAAAGGGCTTAATAACCCTGTCAAACGACGTGCAATCCTGTTCTATTTGGAAAATGAAGAGGCCGACGTATGTCTTTTACAGGAGACACACCTCCTTGCTAAGTATTGCCACCGCGTGCGCTCGAGAGCATGTCCCCAGCAATATTTTTCTTCCACAGGAGAAAAGAAAGCAGGGGTGGCTATACTCTTATCTAATCGTTGTAGGGGGGTGGTGAAAGAGAAAGTGGCCGAGCTAAAGGGGAGACTACTGGCCTACACTATACAATTCGGATCCCAACTCATTGTGATAGGCTCTATATATGCCCCCAACTCAGGGCAGGAGAGTTTCCTTAAAGCAGCTTTAGCGGACGCAATGGCCCTCCAGAACCGCATGACATTAATAGGGGGGGGGACTTAAACATGGTAATGGATTCGAGTAAGGACAGATCACAAGCCCCCTACTCCCATAAGGGTGAAATGTCAAGGGAGGGGAAGAAATGGCTGCAGGAGATGGGTCTAGTAGATATTTGGAGAGAGGCCCACCCAACCTCCACACAATATACTTTTTTCTCCCACGCACATAGATCCTACGTGCGCATAGATTATTTCTTACTTACGGGAGAGATCAACAGGGTAGTCAAGGCAGTGAGCATCGAACCAGCTGCTCTCTCGGATCACGACGCATTGACTGCAAATATATTGCTGGCATCGAGCCCCTGCCAGGCTGGCTGCTGGAGACTTAAAGAAAACATGCTTCACGGGAAAACAGTGGAGCAGCAACTTACTAAATGTATCCAGGACTATTTCGCCCTCAATGACACCCCAGACATAGCAACTACGACCCTTTGGGAACCAATGAAAACAGTGGTAAGGGGGGAGTTAATAGCATTATCAGCGGCCGATAATAGAGAGCGCAAGGAATTGAGAGCATCCCTGTCCGCTCAAGTCCAAGAACTTGAGAGGGTTCATAGTCGGACTGGGGCGCCTAGGGTTTGGAGGCAACTGAAAGCAGCCAGGGCACAGTTACCTGGGATAGACCTGGACAGGGCGGAGTATGCGGCGGCCAGACTGAAACACTCTTATTACGTCGGGGGTGACCGTACGGGCTGCCTCTTGGCTAATAGGCTCAAGGCCCAAAGACAACGGACACAGGTGTCCTCGTTACGGGGAGGCGGACGGGGGGAGATAACCGGGGATCAAGAGATAGCCCACACTTTCCGGGAGTTCTATGAAAAATTATACGCAGCAGACGCTACATCAGAACATGACACCTTAGCCTATCTCCAATCTATCACTATGTCCACACTCACCCCAGACCAGGCAGCAGCGTTAGATGCTCCCATCCGGGTCGAGAAAGTCGTCACAGCGATCTCGTGTCTCAGGGTGCTCAAGTCTCCCGGTCCAGACGTGTTCCCTGCTCTCTTTTATAAAACATTTTGCCACATCTTAGCCCCGATTTTGGCGAGGCTGTTCAATTCCTTCGGGAGTGCGAATCCGATCCCAGAGACGATGCTAGGGGCGGACACAGTGGTTCTGCCTAAGCCGGGTAAAGATAGGCAGCAATGTAGCTCATACCGCCCAATTTCTCTACTTAACGTAGATTTTAAAATATTTACGGGAATACTCGCTACACGATTAGGCCCCTACATGCTAAATTTGATAGAGTCAGACCAGGCAGGGTTTATTCAATCTCGCCAGTGTGGGGACAATACTAAGAGGATACTCCACCTCATTGACAAGGCCCACCAAACACAAATGAACGCGTTTTTGCTGACGGTCGACGCCGAAAAAGCGTTTGACCGTGTAGATTGGCGCTTCCTTGGTCATACGATGACCAAATTCGGAATAGGGGAGAAATTCAGGGAGCGGGTGGGCTGCTGCTATAACAGACCTACAGCATCTATTAGAGTGAATGGCATTTCCTCACGACCATTTGCCATTCAGAGGGGAACCCGGCAGGGATGCCCGTTGTCTCCCTTGCTGTTTGCCCTATACATTAAGCCCTTGGCGCAGAGGGTCAGAGATAATCCTAACATTCGTGGGATTCCCTGTGGAGGAGAAACACATCCGATCAGCCTCTATGCGGACGATGTGATAGCGGCGCTGATGGACTCACTTCCCGCCTTTTTAGCGGAATTGGATATTTTCGGCCGAGTGTCAGGCTTTCGAGTCAACGTGGGTAAATCGCTCATCTTAAATTTAAATCCGTCGTCTTCTACACTTAACCCTAGGGAAGAATGGCTGTCTGGAATCCACATAGTGGACTCTATTCCCTACCTGGGATTGGACTTAGCGGCAACAGTGCGCCAAACAACTCAGCTGAACTACACCAAGTTAGTACGACAGGCGAAGAAAGACTTGGGTGCCTGGAGCAAACATCTTTCACTGCTAGGAAGAATAGCGGCGGTCAAAATGTCCCTTTTACCAAAAGCACTCTATCTGTTTCAAACCTTACCGGCATTGCCTCCTCCTGGAGTGATCGCCTCGCTACAGCGGGACATTAACCAATTCGTTTGGGCAGGGGCACGACCACGGACGAGCAAAGTTTTAAGATATATGCGGCCCGAGCATGGGGGATTGGGGATACCTGATCTCCTCAGTTATTACAAAGCGGCCCTGTTGCGGTATTTAGTGGAATGGGCATGGCCAGAATCCGAAAAATGATGGCTTTTTCAAGACCGAGCCCTAGCAGGAATCCCGCTCTGGAAGGTTCCTTTCTTGAAGAAGTCCCAACGCCCACGCAGTCTGATGGAGTCTCCAATCACCAAATCAGTGATGTTTGTCTGGGATGGGGTGGCGACAACAAAGAAACTTACAACTTTTCCGTCTCCCTTGACTCCCCTGTTTGGGAACAGCAAATTTACACCTGGAATGTCTGATAAAACATACACAGCATGGCGGGACACTTCCTGTCGTTCTGTGGGTCATCTATTTGACCTCTCAGGAGTCATACCATTTTCTCAGATGAAGCTTGAATACGGGATCCCCGAATCCGAGCGATTGCGATACTTGCAATTGTGACACTGGGTACTTCAAAAGGGAATGAGGGAGCAGGGGTGCCGCCGACTAACTAAATATGAGAAATGGCTAATAACTAAACTCACTGATAAGGGGCTGATCTCCGATATGTACGATATAATTAGACACAACCCACAACCACAAGCCACGCCGAGCCAAAGGAGATGGGGGAGAGAATTGGGTGGTGACCTCGCACAGAAAGACTGGGAAGGGATTTACTATAGGGCAAAACACACGGCTCGGAATGTAGCTAGTATAGAAACAGCCATGAAAATAGCTACCTATTGGTACCTCACAACAGCGCGCCTCCATAGAGGCAATCCACATAGGAGCCCCACTTGCTGGCGGGGCTGCGACAATGAGGGAACACTATTACATATATACTGTGGGATTGTCCACTGTTGACTAACTACTGGACCATGATTTTAGATAAGATAGACGAGCTATTCGACACACAGATTCCGAGGCTGTCTATGTTGTTTTAGGCCTTCACATATCCACTCAAGAGCACGAGAGGACGTCAAATGGGGTTGGCACTGGAAGCAGCGCTGCAAAACATATTGTCCCATTAGGGATCCTCCACCTCTCCTACACACACAGGCTGGCTACATAGGCTATGGTATATCTTAGGGATGGAACGTATCTCAGCTACTCTGAATAATTCCACCGACTCCTTTCAGAAAATATGGAGCCCATTTCTAAAGCTGCTTTCGTCAGAATTCAATGAGATTACCCAGCCCAAATACCTAAGAGTGTTGCATCTATCGGACCTCTGGAAAGATCCACCAACTTCTCCTGCTGTTTAGTTAGTGATGCCAAAGACACAGAAATGGGACTTGCTCAATGTGTTACAGAGATTACCGGACCGGGGGGAGGGGGGGCGGAGTTAACGTTCTTGGTTTGCTGCGGGGGGCAGAGCTTTTCATGATGTAATCCATTCATGGCTGTGTACGTGCTTTCTCTATTTCAAATTTTATGATGACGATATGCTTCTCTTTGCTACGAGATCAGATGTGGATTGTATTTTCTTTTGCATTGTGTTTTTCTTTATGCCTCTGTATGGTTTTCCAATTTTGAAAATTTCAATAAATATATTTAAACTTAAAATGAGAGACAGATGAGAAGCAATTATTTCTGGTAGAAGATGAAAGATTTTGGGGGGACAAGGGTCCAATGGGGAGCCGGATTTAGTGGACAAAAGAAGTTTAATGACCTGGTCGGAGGTCAGTGAAGGAAAGAGATAGTTCGGGGAGGTCGATAGATTCTGGGGTAGCTAAAGAAACTTCCTTTGTCCTGTTGGGAGTGGCTGGCATACCCAGGGAGTGAGTCGCACATTGAGACAAAGAAGTGGAACAGCCACTATAAACTGAACTGACTTTGTCTTGAAAGAAAGTGGCTAAGGAGTTACAGAAAGCCTGGCTTACCGGTGCATTTGTCATTTCGGGGGATTTAGCTAGCTTTTTTGCTGTTGTTATGGCTGTGGTAAAATAGCAGGTTTTTTCCTCAAACATTAATTTTTTATAATCAAGCAAAGATTGTTTATAGGCTATTCTGTCATTAATATCATAGCAGGATCTCCATTTCCTTTATTTTATTTTTATTTTATTTAAACAGTTTTATATAGCGCTGGCTAGTCCCGAAGGTATCAGAGCGCTTTACATAAGGTCAGCAAAGTTACAACAATAATAGCAATTACACGTTACATCAAATATGTGCGAAACATTAATGGGAGAGAAGGAAGGATCAGTAGAGAGGGAAGGGGGAGAGGGGGCAAGAAGGGAGAGGACGAGGGGGATGAAGGAATAAGAGATAGAGGAAAAGTAGCCAAAAGACTGAGTGGGTAGGTGACGGCTTGGACGGTAGTCCAAGGCCAGTCTCCCCTATAGCTCTCAAAGGAAGCTCCAATGGGTATCGGTCAGACAGGTGGATAGAAAGGAGACAAGGCAAGGGCAGAACGGCAGATATACGATGAGGGGGGAGGGTGAGCGAGACAGGGAGAAAGAAACTGTGCCCAAGGTCCGGCTGGGCAGGTGACTGTCAGGGGGTGAGCCAAGTCCAATCTCCTCATTAGCTGAACAGAGCAGCTCCACCGGGCGTCGGACATAATGCTCTGGCTCCGCTGTCAGGATAGAGGTCATGTGTACTCAGGGATAGTCCGAGTAGTGTGGGGGGGAAGCCATGGTCCCAAAGAATTCAAGAGTCCTATTGAGGTCAGGCACAGTCCTGGTAGGGTTGAGTAATTAGAGGTTCATCAAGGGGGAAAGAGTCACCATAGTCGGCCATGTTGGGGTCAGGCATCCTGGGACCCCTTTCTACATCCAGAGTGTGCCGAGTATGACAGAAGTTTGTTGACAGGGAAGGGTCAAAATCCCTTTAGATTTTAAGAAGGACATAAGATCCCCCCGGTGTCCGTAAGCGCTCGAGGCGTAGCGCAGACCCTGCTGCTTGGGTGTCGCTGTGCCGCGCTCACTAGGGGCATGTCACCGCCTCTTACAGGATGAGCAGGTACGTCGTTTTTCCTCACCCCGGCGCATGTGGTAGTTTACTGCTCCCCCACTCAACGCCTTAGAAGCGTGTCCGTTATGGGTCTCTGGGAGCCACTGCAGGTCGCGGACGTGTGCCCCTCCCTCTCCAGCCGCAGCCGATCTTGAAAGCCGAACGAGCTGGCACAAGGGCAGTGGAAACTCTCCAGAGGAGTCAGCAGAAGCGATGGTGAGGACCGAGGGGGGGGCGAAGAAGGCTGGTTTGAACGGAGGTCGGTGGCATCGCAGCGCGCTTCGATCGGCATCCAGCGCTTGCTCAAAAATCCCGGGACACCATCTTGGCTGAATCGGTTGGAGGGAGATCGCGGCCAATATATCGGCGGGGATTGCTCGGAGAAAGGCAGAATTGGTCTCCTTGTGACCCTCCTACGTTCCGGTTTCCGAAACTTAGAAGCGGGTGGCGAAGAAAAGCGGTGGAAACGCCGTTTTGGAGGCTGTAGGAGTGTTTGCGGCAGAGCAGTCGCTCCGAGCGGCCATGATGGGAGCTGGCTCTGTTTTTCCTTTCAAGGTGGCAACGTTTTTGTTTTTGAAGTCTGAGAAGTTCAGAGTACCAGGGTTCAGTGTGTCTTAATCTATGATTAGTAATGAGTTTAACAGGTAGAACATGATCAATTGAGCTACTGAGCCACTGCTCAAAGGCAACAGCTGCTGTATTCGGATTATAATTAATCTTAGGTGGATTCTGAGCCAAGGAACTTTCTAGGGTTTCAGCTGCAATCTTGTTCCAAGGCCGGACCCTTCTGGGCTGTTTATTTCTCAACTTCTCTGACTCAGGGTAGTGGAAGGAGAGAGAGAACATAACAGCTTTGTGATCCGCCCAAATAAGCGGGAGAGATGGGAGACATGGTAAAAGATTATTATTGGAGAATACTCCATCAAGCAGGTGTCCCCCAGAGTGAGTACTGCCAGTCACCTGCTGGGCGAGTCCTAGGCTGTTCATAATATCAATAAAATGTACTGCGTCCCTATCTAATGGGTCTTCAAGGTGTAAGTTGAAGTCACTCAGGAGTGTCAAGTCTGACGACTGTGATATCACATCCAAGGATTGACCTATGGTGTTTAAAAAGTCTGCTCGGGGGCCAGGAGGTTGATAAAATAGTAGCCCGCTAAAAGTGTATCGGTTGTCTATTGCGATCTTGAAAAGTAGGGATGCCAAAGTTGACACATTGTTTTGTGTGATGAATGTCCCTTTCCAACTACTTCGAAATATTATGGCCAGCCCACCGCCCCTTTTTCCCACCCGGTCTTATTTAAACATTGTATACACAGCTGGGACAGCCATGGCTAGGTCTGGGTCTGAAGAGGCCTCAGCCCAAGTCTCGGTAATGACGGCTAAGTCAACAGTATGGGCCTCCACAAACATAGAAAACTCGGAGGCGTGTTTACAAAGGGAGCGTGCATTGATTAAGGTACATAGGACTGACCTATTCCTGCGTGGCCCTTTCGGGACAAGATTTGACCTGAGTGATACCAATTGTGGTTTAATGGGGCAGATGTAAAAGTTGCAATCTGGGCACTGGAAAGGTACTGCGAACGGGTCAGTGCTAAGACTAGGTTTCCGACAGCACTTACTTCTGTTGTTGTGTTCTCGCAGCTAGTCCCTGGTGTAAATATGCTTTGATGCAGAGTGGGGGCTGAAACTGGCAGCGTGCCTGGCACTAGGCACGGGCCAGCGCAGATGGGCTTGCCTTTGGCGCGCCCGCGGTGCAGCCGCGCTGCGGCTGTGCTTTCATCTCCCCTGAAGCTCGGCATCTAGACCGCCGACCCTCCCTTGGGGGTTTCCAGGTCTACTGGAAGTGCTGCAAAAAACAGCCGCCCCCGTTACCCGCCCTGAGAGAGGATCAAGTGCTACTGGAGGTAGGTAGAATTTAGTTAAAAGCTTGTAAAAACTGTTAGACTGTTAAAAGCTCAATTCAGATTCAATTCAAATTCATTTACAGTGTGCAAATAAGCAATAACAATACAGAGGTTCTAGCGTCATGAAATCAGTCGTGAAATCAATTATTAAAATAGCAGAGAAGAGAGGTGTCCCTCAATAGAGAGTAAAAACGCTTAAAAGACGTGGCGTCCGGCTTATTCACAGGATGCAAGCTACTGTGGAGTTCGTAATGACAACTCCCAGCACCATATACTCCTAATGGCAGCACTACACTTACAATGTCTAAGAATTGACTTAGACATTGTAGGGGTACAGGGCTCATGCACCTGTACCCTCACCACTGGTATAGTGCACCCAGCTAGAGGGGTGACTGATCTATGCCAGGGCAGTGGGTTGTAGGCATGGCACACAGGGATGTGTGCCATGTCGACTCTTCACTTTGTTCTGCACCAAAACACGTAGCCTGCAAACGCAGTGTGTGAGTGTAAAGGTACAGTGCCTCCGAGGGTGGCACAATAAGTGCTGCAGCCCTTAGAAGCCTTCCCTGGTCACAGTGCCCTGGGTACCTGTGGTACCATTTACCAGGGACTGACCTGTGGCCAGAGCGTGCCAATTGGGTTTGGTCTTAAATGCAGTTTTAGGGAAAGAACAAAGTCCCTGGGCACCTGATTGGCAGGAGCCCAGGGCACACTCAGTCAAAGTACATCAGCAGTTCAGCAAAATGTGGGGGCAACTATGCAGAAAGAGGGCACTTTCTCACAGACATCCATTCCGACCTCGCCAATTCTGGCTTCCAAGGCAAATCCCAATTCTTGGATGGCCAATAGGAGGGCTTTGTTAGTGACTGCTGATCCCAGTGCTGCAGCCTCCATTGGTGCAGCATGTGGTTTGTGGGAGGTCCATGGATTCCTTGTTATATGATAGCGGTTTGGCGCATTTGTCAAGTTTACTTTGCCTAAGTGCAGGTTTATCTTTTGCCATCTTTAGTCTGCTTGGGTCTGCCTGACCCTCACCCGGGGGCAGCACCAAGCATTCCCAGCAGGGCCTCCACAATTGAGTCGCGACTCTCGTAGTGTGGCTCGGAGCCTGCCAGCCCCTCTTGAGGAGGCGGCGTGTAGGAAAGTGCCCCTTTTTGCATGGGTACCCATTAACTTTTTGCCAGATACCGGATGCCAACTTGACTGACTGTGTGCTGGGATCCTGCTAACCAGGCCACAGCACCTGTGTTCTTTCCAAAAACGGTACCTTTAGACCCATAATTGCCACACCTCTGGGCCACATGAAAGTCCCTTGTAAAAGGTACACCTGGTACAAAGGGCCTTGTGACCAGAGATAGCCTCTGAGGGCTACAGCATGTATTGTGCCACCCTCGGGGACCCCTCACCTTAACACCCCCACTCTTCCATTGAAGGCTGCTTGTTTGGTGCAGACCAAACTGTAGAGTAGACATGGCACACATCCCTGTGTGCCATGCCCATCAACACTGCCTGTGGCATGGGTAAGTCACCCCTCTAACAGGCCTTACAGCCATAAAGGCAGAGTGCACCATACCCAGGTGAGGGCATAGCTGCAGGAGCAATATGCCCCTACAGTGTCTGTGCCAATCACAGATATTGTTGTAAGTGCAGTGGAGCCATTTTGAGTGCATGGGCTGGAAGTTCGTCCACACGAACTCCATGATGGCTTTACTGAAATCTGGGAAGTTTGGTATCAAAATTCCCAACACATTAAACACACACTGATGCCAATGTGGGATTTAATGAAAAATGCACTCAGAGGGAATCTTAGAGATGCCCCTGGAAAAACGTCCAACCCTGGTGTGGTTCCTGACTGTCTCCCAACCATCTGCCACCACCAGGCAGGTTTCTGGATCCCTGGGTAGAGAGCCTCCGCTCTCTGGGTCTGGAAACAAAGCACATCCTGGGCAGACGTGTCATGCCTCCTCCCCCAGGATGGGCAGGGTTCTCGAAGAGGGAGCTTCAAAGGCCTGCCACCTTTGTTAGCTGTCCCCAGTCTTTTGCTGCTATCAGCAACTGGTTCCCACCGGTTCTGATCCCTATTTTGGGCGCAAGAATCGGCGGGAAAACCTAGCCATGAAGAAAGGTGTGCCCACCTTTGCCATCCCCACCCCACGGATGAAGGCCACCTCTCAGTCTCTGCCATTTTGAAGAGGGGGGGGGGGGACCCCTATAATCAGGAAGAGGCCTATGCCCCCCCTCCCCATGGAGGGTCGCTTACTAGGGGGTGTAGACACCCCAGGGAAGGGACCCATAGATCCTAACCTGCACACCTCTGTAACACCCCTAAATCTAGCATTTAGGGGCACCCCTGAACCTTGCCTCTTCAGATTCGACATGACAAGAAGGACCAAAGAGCTGTGCTGTAGAAAAGGAGGACAAAAACAACTGTTTTGGCCCCAGCCCTACTGGCCTGTCTTCTGCTCCAAAACCCCTGCAAGCTGAAACTGGCGTGTCCTGCAGCCAGCAGCCTCCAAGAACCACAGGGACCAGATTTGTCCAACACCAACCCATGCCCGGACTCCAGATCCAGCCGGATCCGCGAGTCCTCACCACTCTGTAACCGACGCCCACTGCCCGACTTGGAGTGGCCTAACACCCCAGCGAGGTCACCCCGGTGATCCTGACCTGTGTTCCAGCGTTGGATGACCTTCGCCTCGACGCCTGAAGCATCATCCTGAAGGGTCCCCCCAACCACGACCGGTGAGAAGAACCTGACACGAAAAGACACCCCTGCACACTGAGTCCTGAGGTGCCCGACCGATGGTGTCCTGGTGTACAGCAACTCTTCAATTTCATCCTCCAGTCGTTGGTTCCCTTTATCCAGACTTCTGGCTCCAGTCTGGAGTCCTTTTCCACGACCGACATCCTGCATAGGAAAGCATTGGGCTCCCGACACCTCCTGAGCACCCTGCACCCGGCCGCCCCTGCGCCACTAGTAGTGTGGACTTGGTGCTAACCTGGGACCCCCTCTGCCCTTACCTTAACCCCAGGAGCTTGACTCCCAAGACCGAGTGGCCTGCCCATGAGCAGCCCCCAACGATGTGCCCCCTAGCCCCATTGGCTAACATTGGCACCCTGCATTCAGCACCCGATCGCCCTAGTGCTGTTGGTGCTCCTTGAGTGCCAACCTGAACCTTGGGGAACCTTGGCTGCACCCCCCCAAAAATCTTTATCCAAAACCGTTTACTTACCTGTGAACCGAACACTTAGTTTTCCTCCATAGGATTGTAAAGTGGGTTTTCTATGAAAATTCTTTGAAGTGTTAAACTGTTTTTGTACTACAACAAAAGTAAATTAGTGCCTTTAAAAGAGACATCCTGTCTACTGATGTACTGTGTTGCTTAAACCGTTAGTATTTTGTCTCACGCCAAACTAGAAAAGTAACCACAGAGTAATCTGAAAGTAATTTCAAGCGTTTTTGAACAGCTTACAAACCATTTTCTCAACTGCAAAAGTAATCTGACTGTTCCTACAAAATCAGTGCCCACTGGGCTTTGAAAAGGAACATTGCATGAAAAGTATATCTTACATGCTACTAAGTAAATCTTGGTTATAGAAATAAAACAAAATAACTTTTTATACAAACAATTGGTCTGGATTCAGTCTTTGAGTGTGTGACATTTCTTGCCCGAGTGTGTATTGTATTGTAATTGCATTTATATAGCGCTTACTACCCCTGACGAGGCGTCGAAGCGCTTTTTCGGCGAGTAGCACGCTACTCCGGGACCCATAGAGGATTAGTGTTGAATTAGTATAGTGAAATATGCAAGTAAATTTTAAGTGGTGGATAGGTTAGTCAGTTATTTTGATTTGGAAGGATAGCAGAAGGATAGAAGAGGGGGGAAAAAAAAGCTTTGCATTTATATAGCGCTTGTTACCCCCGATGGGGTGTTGAAGCACGCTACTCCAGAAACCCATAAAGGATTAGTGCTGAATTAGTATGGTGAAATATGAAAGTAATTTGAGTGGTGGGTATTAGTCAGTTATTTGGAGTGAGAAGGGTAGCGGAGGGATAAAAGGGAAGAAAGGTTTGCATTCATGGTGCACCCGTTACCCCTGATGGGTGTTGAAGTGCTTTTCTGGCGAGTAGGACGCTACTCCGGAACCCATAAAGGATTAGTGTTGAAAATTAGTATAGTGAAGTATGAAGTAATTTGAGTGGTGGATATGTTATTCAGTTATTTGGATAGAGAAGGGTAGGTTGCGGGATAGAAGAGGGAAAGAGGTTTGTATTTATATAGCGCTTGCTACCCCTTGATGGGGTTTTGAAGCGCTTTATTGGCGAGTAGCACGCCACTCTGGAACCCATAAGGATTACTGTTGAATTAGAATGGCGAAACCTAAAACTAATTTGAGTGGTGGATAGGTTAGTCAGTTATTTGGATTGAGAAGTGTTGGGGGAGGGGTAAAAAAGGGAAAAAGGTTTGCGTTTATATAGCGCTGGTAACCCTGATGGGGTGTTGAAACGCTTCATTGGCGAGTAGAACGCTACTTTGGAACCCATAAAGCATTAGTGGTGAATTAGTATAGTGGAATATGGAAATTGAGAAGTGAATGTGTTAGTCTGTTATTTTGATTGAAAAGGATAGTGGAGGGACAGAAGAGTGAGAATTTTTTTTTTTTTATTTTTTTTTTGAGGTCGTAGGAGGAGGTTTTTGGATGAGTAAAAAGGGGTTTTTGAGGGGAAGAGTCAGAGGGGAGAGTTTATAAAGGTTTGTTTTGGGGGATCGGTATAGTAAAAAGAGGTGTCAGATGATGCAAGGAGGGTAGAGTAGGAGAGAGTCTAGAAAGGGTTATTTTGGGATCATAGTAGTGGTATGGGATAAATGAGAGAGTGGATGTAGAGGATATATTGATAGATGTATAGGGTGAGAGATAGGGTAGTGCATTGGAAAGAGTAGTAGAAAGAAGTTTGAGCGGAGTCAGAAGGTTGGCCAGAGGATATATTGAGAGAAGTATAGGCTTAGAAATAGGGTAGTGCATTTGAAATGCTAAATTAGAAGAAAGTGATAAATATATAGATCCATAAGTACATTGAAAGTATATAGATGCATAAAGGAGGTAAGTATATATAGATTAAAGATATTGATAGAGGTACAGGATGAGAAATAGGGTAGTGCATTGGATATGCTTTTTCAGGAGAAAGGTAACAGACACACAGATCCAAGTACATGGAAGGTACATAGATGCACAATGGAAGTAAGTACATGTAGACCAAGGATGATTTTTATTTATTTATTTACAACAACATAATTATTCTATATGTTTATACAAAGCAATGCACAAAGATGGGTACATATCTATAGTGAAAATAAATGCTTATATACAGAGGAATATGCTGTAAATTTCTGTTTGCGTATGGTGCTTATGTGAGGAAGAGCCAATTCTTGAGTAGTTTTCTGAAGATAAGGTGGTTGTCGGTGGATCTTATGTTGGGGGTAATGAGTTCCATAGTTTGGCTGCTTGAACAGAGAAGGATGTGCCACCCATGGTTTTTTTCTTGTATCTTGGGATTTTGAGGCGAGATGCCCCTTTAGAGCGTAGGTTCCTTTGTTGAATGTGTTTGGTGATTTTATTCCTGATGAAGAGCGGTCCCATCCCATGTATTGCTTTGTGGGTGATACAAAGTAGCTTGAACGTGGATCTTCTGGCAACCGGTAACCAATGCAGGGCTTTCAAGGCAGGTGAGATGTGGTCTCGCGGTTTGATATGCAAGAGTAGTCTGGCAGCCGAGTTCTGAATCCGTTGTAGTCTTTTCATGGTCGTTAAAGGTGATCCGTGGTAGAGGCTATTGGCGTAATCGAGTTTGGACAGAACAAGGGAGATGGTAGCTTGGACCTTGTGTGGAAATCATAGAAAACCCACCTTACAATCCTGTGGAGGAAAACTAAGTGTTCGGTTCACAGGTAAGTAAACGGTTTTGGATAAAGATTTTTGGGGGGGTGCAGCCAAGGTTCAGGTTGGCACTCAAGGAGCACCAACAGCACTAGGGCGGTCGGGTGCTGAATGCAGGGTGCCAATGTTAGCCAATGGGGCTAGGGACACCTCGTTGGGGGCTGCTCACGGGCAGGCCACTCGGTCTTGGGAGTCAAGCTCCTGGGGTTAAGGTAAGGGCAGAGGAGGTCCCAGGTTAGCACCAAGTCCACACTACTAGTGGCGCAGGGGCGGCCGGGTGCAGGGTGCTCAGGAGGTGTCGGGAGCCCAATGCTTTCCTATGCTTGATTTTGCTAGTTTGTCCACTTGGGCATTCATCGACAGCTTGGAGTCCATGGTTATTCCGAGGTTTCTTACTTCCTTCGATAATTTAGGTGGTGATCCCAGTTCATCAGGCCAGGCGGCAAGCGGGTCGTAATGTTTCCAATCGCCACACGTGAGTATTTCCGTTTTTGAAGCATTCAATTGGAGATGGCTCCAAGTTATCCACTGATCCACGGCTCTAAGACAACTGAAAATTGGGCATTTTTCAATGTCTTTGGGGCATTCCAGTTGAAGGAGTATTTGCGTGTCATCTGCATAGTTATAGCACGTGAGGTGAAATTGATTGATCAGTACCGGTAATGATTTCATGTAGATGTTGAAAAGCATGGGCGAGATGATAGAACCTTGAGGGGACCCCTGCTTTTGTGGAGTATGGTTTGGACGAGAAAGGTGGGGTATGGATGACATTAGTTCTGTTTCGAAGGTAGGACGCGATCCAGTCTAGAGCAGTTCCCTCTATGCCGGCTTCATAGAGTCTGTTTCAGAGTGTCATGGTCAACCGTGTCAAAGGCAGCCGAGAGGTCCAAGAGGAGTAGCGCAGCAACCCCGCTGCGGTCAACTGTATTCTTCAGGTCATCCCAGATGGCAAGAAGGGCAGATTCAGTGCCTCTTCCCGGACGGAATCCTGTTTGGAAGTCTGAGAGTTTGTCATTCTCTTCAATGAATTGTGACATCTGGGCGAACGCTGCTCTTTCTATCAGTTTGCCCAGGAAAGGTCCATTTGTAATGGGTCTGTAGTTGTCAGGGTTCAGCGGGTCCAAGTTTGTTTTCTTCAGTAAAGGGCGTATGTGTGATTTTTTGAGTTCTTCTGAAAATATTCCGCTAGTTAAGGAATCGTTGATGATTCTTCTTACTGGAGTGGCAGCAGAGGTTGCTAAAAGAATTGTCTTGAAAGTTTGTGGTAGACAGGGGTCAGAAGGGCTGCCGGTAGGCCTGCTTGCTTTGACCAGGTCCATAAATTCATTGTGCGAGATGTGTTGGAAGGAACGGAGAGGCTGGGTTAGAGTATTCTTGGATTCTTGTTTTGTACAGGGGTTAGTGCTGGTGCTTTGTTTCTGTTTTAAGTACGAGTCCAATGTTCTGCTTTGTCCGTGTAATGATTTGCCAGTTTGTCTGTGAAATCTTGAGTAACAGGATGAGTTCCTTCTAGGCAATTTGGTTTGCGAAATTCATTGAGTATTTTATAGAATTCTTTATTTGCACATTTAGCATTTTGAATTCTGTCTGAATAGTACCTTTTCTTGGCTTTTTTGATAGCCGACTTGTATAATCTGTTAATTTTTTGTAGGTGAAGTTTGTCTTGTTTGGCGTCTGTTTTGAGCCAGGTACGTTGCAGCTTTCTAATTTGTTGTTTTATGTCTTTTATTTCTACGTTTCTCCAAGGCGCTTTTTTTCTTTTGTGCTGTTGTGTGGTTTTGAGTGGTATCAGGATGTCAAAAGTTTCCTGTAGCCACTCATATAGATTTTGAACCGAAGTTATCGTTTCCAGATTTGTACTGGATGTTAGTTGTGTTTCTGAGTGTTCCAAATTGAGTTTGTTCCATGGCCGATAGGTGGATGGATGTAAGCTAGTTTTAGGTGAGTCCCTTAATGTTGTTTTATGTTGGAAAGCAAGCAAGTGGTGGTCTGACCATGTGACTGGAGTTATAGTTTGAAAGGTAACTAGTTCAGTATTAGCAAAAATGACATCTAGGATATGTCCAGCAATGTGTGTGGGTTTATGGACAATCTGATGCAGGTTCAGTGCCACTAGGCCAGTGATTATTGTTTTTGGATGGGTCATATTGGGTTTGTCAAACCAAATGTTGAGGTCACCCAAAACGCATAAGTTGGAGTGTATTGTTATCAGGTTTGAAACTGTGTCTAGAAGTGCGTCTGGGAATGTCGCCTTGCTAGATGGAGGTCTGTAAAGGAGCAGGAAGTTACAGGATGAAGACGGTGTAGTATTGCATCTTGTTAGAAGAGCCTCACAATTCTTTATGGAGATGTCATCAACTTTAGTGATATGTAATGTTTGCCTGAACACAACAGCTAGACCACCTCCTTTTTTGCCTATACGATTTTGGGTGAACGTTTGATAGCCTAGAGGAATGGCTTCATGCAGGACTGGAGCCATATCATATCCCAACCATGATTCAGTTATGAATAGTATGTCTGGTTTTGCATCTGTGAGAAGGTCGTAGACGTGATGTTTGTTTTTTAGAGAGGGATCGAGCATTTATTAGTAGACAGTTTAGAGAATGGCCTTTGGTAATAGTGAGACTTTGTTTTGTAGTAGAGTGAACAGTATTGTGTGTGTTTGTAGCAGGTGTGTTTTTAGTGCTGGCATTAGCTGTATTAGGATAGCAATCGTGTAGCTGTTCTGTATCATGTTCCTCATCCAGCATGCTAAGAAGCCATTTTGATGGGTCTGCGTGTGTATGTGGTGGAGATGGTGTTTGAGAGTGAGTTGGTGTGCTATGTTGTTTTCGTGGTGTAACATTGTTGTGCAGTAGACATGGGGAAGCAAAGTTGTGAGGTGTGGCACGTCGCTTATGTTGTTTGCGTGTGTTTATGGTGGAAGGTGTATGAGTCAGGGGTGGTGGAGCAGCAGGTGGGTGATGTAGTAAGGTTCTAAATTGTCCAATGGATGAGAGGCAGTTAGCAGAAAGTTGCTGTGTTGCTGTATCTGTGTTCGGTGTGGTGGAAGAGAGAAAGCTTGGCATTGGAGTTTGTTCCTTTGTGTGGTTTGAAAGGTGGGTGTATGTTTGTATTTTGTGATGGTATGTATTTTGACGTGTTGCGCTTTGAAGATCTTGTTGCGCTGGTGTGTGTGATATGTTTTGTTTTTGAGGGTAGTGAAAAGGGGTGCTGGTGTATTTGCTTCTTGCAATGGATTTGGTTGTATAGTATGGTTTGTGAGAGGAGGTTGTAAGGTAGAGGGGGTGGTGATGTGTTTATGAGTAGAGTGTATGTTGTGTGTGGGAGGGAATGAAGTAGAGGTGAGAGCGTTTGTCTTAGACTGGTTTGTTGCAGGAGTTAAAAAGTGTGGTGGTGTGCAGTGTGTGTGTTGTGCGTTAGTGTTATTATGGTAGTAGGGAGACAAATGATGGAAGGATGAATATATGTTTGTTAGTGATAAAAGGTGGTGTGTTAGGTGTAATTAGAGCAGGGAGCGTGTGTCTGGATGGGATGCAGTTATGTATGGTGTTGAATGGGGTTGTGTTAGTGATGAGTGTATTGGTTAGTGGTATAGGATAGAGTTGTGTATTGTTTGTAGGTGATGGTGGGTATGTGTGGTAGTTGGGATAGAAGGGTGTATAGATGTAGTTTGGTTGTGTTTGTAGCGCATGCTGGTATATTGGTCCGTGCATAGGGTTGTGTGTGGTGTACATTTGGTGTGAGTGTGTTACTATGTTTGTGGATGGTGTGGGATGGCTCTTACTGAATGTGAACATGGGCAGCATTTCTGGCCCTAGTCCCGAAAAGGCTCAAACAGGTAATTGCCCTTGTCCTCTCTGCCCTTAGCTGAGACGCCCTAGGCCTCGGACTTTTATAGCCCTAGTAATCAGGTGACCCCTTCAGCCAATGGGAACCCTAGCCCCAACCCTATCCAATCACAACACCAGCCCTAAAATCTAGAAACAATAGGAGACGAGGACCTTACAACCAATCTCAGCCCTAGTCCAAGCACCCAATAACTTTCAAAAACCCTGATCTCTACGTCCAATAGAGGCCCTAGCCCTACTAGTAGTCCCAACCCAAGTCCAAGCAACCAACGGCACAGGAAGCCCTAGTCCCTACTTCCAATAGAAAGCCTAACCCTACTCTTAGTACCACACCTAGTCCAGCAACCAATCACACCAAAAGCCCTAATCGCTACTTCCAATTAAAGGCCTAACCCTAGCCATAGTCCCACCCTAGTCCCAAAAACAAATAACATAGGAAGCCCTAGTCCCTACTTCCAATAGAAATCCTAACCCTAGCCCTAGTCCCAACCCTACATTGATTGAATCACAGACCCAGAAACCAATCAGAACCCTCAAATACCCAACCAATGAGGACACTAACCCTAATCCAATAGAAACATCAGATACAACCTCCAATCAGTGTATACATGTACCTACCACTAGCAGACTATATAAGGTCCCAGCAACCTCAGACAAGGTTTGCTGGCCAGGGAGTTGGGAGCTGCTTCTCTTGTTCAGAATCTCCTAGGAGACAGACAGGCTCAATCCACACTTTGGACTTCTGCAGGTAAGGGCCTAACTTGTCCTCTGAAAATAGTGTTTGTATAAAACTTTACTCCCTCTCCTGTACAACAAATGCTTAACACTACCCTCTGATAAGCCTGACTGCTCAACCACACTACCACAAATAGCCTCTGCTATACCTCTGGGGATTCACTGGACTCTGTGCACACTATACCTTACTTTGGTATAGTGTATACAGAGACAGCTTCCTACACAGTGCTATCGACTCCAGTATATCACCGTCAGGGGACCTATATCGCAAAGTGACTGTATTGCTCTCTAGCGGTGTCACAATCAGGAGTGTGGGCCGTAGTCTGGGCCAGTGTGCAGCCTGAGCTACTTCTATTTCATTTGTTGCGGCTCACTAGTGGTCGGGAGCCAGTGAGGTCACGGAATGCAACTCCACGGCAGGCCAGAACCGCCCGACAATCGGAAGGCAGGAGAAGGGTGTGGGGACACCAGTCAGAGGGGGTGAGAGGAGGAGGAAGGAAACAGCACCGAAAGCACGCCCACGGGCTCCTAAGGGCCTGCATCAAATGCTGCACCCAAGACCTTGCCCCTGGCTACCCGCCCGCTGGTCCTCCTTCCCTGGTTTTAGTGGGGCGACTGTCCGTTATTGCCCCGGCCTACCTCATACCTGGAAGGAGTCTCACCTGCTCCTGTGTGCACGTCTTCCCACACATAGTAGGTGCAGCACAGCACTGCACCATTACCGTAGAGGCTGCTGCGCGGGTCGGACCACACTTCGCATCCCGACTGGACTGTGTGACTATTCGCTGCATCCTTGGGGCTGCACGTTCCCTTCCGAGCAGTGGGCGTAGCGGCGTCAGCACTGCAGAGGCTGCTTCGCAGCTAGGCCCACTCTCCCAAACACCACGGGCCACCCGATGTCCCCCACCACGACGCTTACTCCTGTGCCAATCCAACACTGTAGCGGGCGAGTGAGGCTGTCCAGTAGTCTCAGGGAGCAGGCGATGAGAGCCAGGTTTCGGACATGGCCAGGATTCCGTACGATTAACGGCGCTGTTTGGGAGCTTGATTACAATGCAGCCACTATTGTATATATTTTTTCATTTTTAAGTAAATCTTACAATTTCTCTTCCTGCCTACACCCCATCCAACTCCCAAACCTATAGGTCTGGCACAGCAGACTCTTCATGCCATTCCAAGGAGGCCCTTTACTACTAACTCAATAAGAGCAACACCATAAGTCAATCCTTGCAACCCTCACACAAGGTTCTGTTGTCAGATGAAATGCTCTCTCTAATCAAATAGTTGTAGATGAAATGTGGTGATATCAGTTATGAAGAATCCAAACAAGTTGTTGTTCATCACTCTCAGATCTTTTTCCATAAACCTACCAAAACAGCATTCACAGGTACAATATCTTTATGCCTTTATGTATGAATCACGCACCTGGGAGTTCACACACACACAACAAGCACCACTGCTCTGCGGAAAATCCTCCAGTATGACCAATCTGTTCTAAGGAAATATCTTAAAGCTGGAATCTCTGGAATTTTTCGGTACTGTAGCACATTTTGTTGCAGTAGGACCTTATTATTTTATCATTTTACATGTTAACCCCTGGGCAAAAGTTTCACCTCATAAGCCTGAGTTTAACACTAAAAGACAATAATAAACAACTGATAAACAACTGACGGGTGACTAAGTAACCTTTGCAAAGACCTGCCACTGCGCAGCAGAACATTTGGAAGAGTTTTTAGTAACTTGTGACCCATTTGAGCCACAAACATTATTTGTTGACATTTGTTAACTGTGCAGCATATGGATTATGTGGCAAATGCTGCAAATCTACAATTATGCAGAAAACGCTGCAACATTGTATGATTCCAGTGGCCATACTTAAGGCATACTCTTCCACCAGGAACCTCTACCATATAGATTTTGCGAGCTGGGTTTATTGGTCTCTCTCTCTCAATCTAGAGATGATGAAATGTTGCAAAAAAAGTTGCCATTAAATCGGTCATATGATGTTTGTATGAATGATACAAAATGCGCCTATGCGTCTTCTGTCTCATTCACTTCATCTATAACAATATAGACTCCATATAGAACTTTTCCTCTCTCTGCAAATCCTTTCTTCTGTTTTTGTAATGTGCATCATAGCCCTCTCATTCCCGCTCCAATTACAAAAAAAACCAACAACAAAAAAAAACTGATGACATTTGTAGAAAGTCTGCGATGTCATATGTATGAAGGGGTACCTATGTAGTGCACAATGAGCTGGGAAGCAAATTCTGCCGAACAGGTGGGTGACAACCAAAGGTGCTTTTTTTAAAATGTGAACAGAAAGGCAGGCTGCCTATGGCATCTGACTCATAACATTAAGAACCGAACCTTGCGAAAGCAGTTTTCGCAAACAACTTAAAACTTGGCTGTTCGCAAAAAACTAAATAATAAAGAAGATCTGACAGTCTGTGTGGGCTACGCAGTGAGATACGCGGATCGCTGTTATATTCTCCCACAGTGTCTTGCTCAGCGCGGGGACACACCGGTGGTGTAACCATGCGCTTTATAAATGGCTAAAATAAAATAAATAACAGATGGTTCCCAAAGATACAAGACTACAAAAAATATTATATTCTTACTCTAGAACAAACGTGCGGACTCTAGTGCAACTAAATTATTCCATCAGGTTTTTTCCTTGTATCCCAGCTAACTACAACATGGATCTGAGACTCATAGTGTAATTCAAAGGCCCTGACCAGTGGACAATCTGCTTATCTGCAGCCTGCCTTTTCCATCTTTTTGATTGTTCTGAAACAGCCTTCTGCCAGTTCAAGCACCATAAAAACACAATAAATAACAAATCTATAGCAATCTATGAACTATACCAACTGAGCCATGAGTTGCAATATTGTACAGTCCTCAGGCATCTTCTTTGTGCAGCCTGGTTTCTGCCTCCCAAGACTTGAAAGCTGAATGGAGTAGGAACGTGGAATACTGGATCCAGAACTGTTCAAGATCTCCATTAGGGATACTCCTCAAATTAGCCTCCCAAAACATTTTGTTATTCAAAAATAATTTTTTTATTTTTTGTATAATCAAGTTCTTTTACTATTCCAGATTTCATGGTCACTCAATGCGTTTCACGAGAAACTCCTGTCCATCAGGAGGATGCTTTTTTACACTTTATTCACACAAATGCAAAATATACCATTAAAACAGATTCCTTTATCGTCTTTAACCATCTTAATGAAATATATACATCTGTGGCAATCTACTAGATTCATCTTACTTGTGAAAGAAATCTCTCATAATAAATATTACTTGATTTCCATGGTCTCAAGATTCAACCAGACTATTTCATCACAGTGGCTCATTCTTCTACATTATTATGGACTTTAAAGAAAACACATGAAGGTCATTCATGTCAATCACCTATCCTGGGTTTAAATGTTTGATCCATGAACATTACTTTTTGTTAATAATAGGTTTACAATATATCATCCTCTAGGTGGTTTAATTATTATTTTACAAATTAGAAATCGAAATTTGGGATATTTGATTATATGATTCCAAAAAAATACTTAGTCAAAATTGGATGTCTGAATTGTAGATTTATGCTCTGTTATACGTGGATTGAATTTGGCTTACATAAGCTCTTTCACATAGGCGTTTTATTAAATATATAGGATTTTGTGACTCGCATGTCCCAAAATGTGTCAACTGATGGATTATGTTACTTACCCTGTAAGCATCTGTTCTTGCCATGTAGTACTGTAGATTCACATGCTTAGCATAAGTCCGCCATCTAGTGTTGGGCTCGGATGATTACAAGTTGTTTTTGTTGCAAGAAGTCATGAGGCTGGTTGACTCCTCCCCTTGGTAATACTGTGCATGGTCGATGCCATCTTCATATTTTTTTTGCTGTGGGTGAGGAGAATGTAAGTATGCTATATATGTAAGCAATGAGATGTCCATGAGTTAGTATGAATTAAAATGTATGAACTGCAACCTACACAAGATTTGTTGGGGAGGAGGGTTGGCACATGTGATTCAACAGCACTACATGACAAGAACAGATGCGTACATGGTAAGTAACAATCACTTTGAGGCATGTGTGCTGTAGATACACATCCTTAGCATAGATGTAAAGCAGTCCCTCTCCCTAGGCAGTGGTTAACTTGTGGGGGTTGCAGTTGCTTGAAAAATAGTTTTTTTAGTATGGCTTTCCCAACACTGGCTTGTTAGCAAGCGAATACATCCACACAATAATGTTTTGTGAACGTGTGTGGTGTAGACCATGTTGCTGCTTTGCAAATATCAGCAATAGGAATGTTCCCTAAAAAAACCATGGAAACTGCTATTTTTCTAGTGGAGTGAGCTTTAGGAGGAACAGGTAGAAGTCTTTTAGCTTTTGCATAACATGTTTAGATGCATTTAATGATCCATCTTGAAATGCCTGATTTAGAAATTGCATTTCCCATACGAGGAAGCGTGAAGGCAACAAACAATTGTTATGTTTTTCTGAATGATTTAGTCCTGTCGATATAATACATTAGGGCCCTTTTTGACATCTAAAATTTCTGCAACTGTGTCTGGTTGTGGGAATAAAAACAGGTAAGTCAACAGATTGATTAATATGGGTACTGGAATCCACCTTTGGGTTTGTTCTAAGTAGTTACCCTGTCTCAATGTAGCTGAAAGAAAGTCTCCTAAAGAGTTAATGCCTGAATTTCACTTACCCTTCTAAGTTAAGTGATAGCTATCAAAAAGGCAAGTTTGCATGAGAGGTACTGCATCTGACAAGAATGGAGTGGCTCAAAAGGAAGACCTATTAGTCTTGTTAGTACAATGTTTAGATTCCATGCTGGAGCAGTGGAAGTCTAGGAAGAATTATTCTTTTAAGTCCCTCCATAAAGGCTTTAATAACTGGGTTTTTAAACACTGATAAGTGTTGTCCATTTTGCAAATATAATGTTATAGCTGCACAATGTAATCGTATAGAAGTGTATGCCAACCCTGTGCTTTATAAACGCAATAAGTAAGAAATAAGTATTTGTACATTTGCATGAAGACGCTTGATGTCTTGTTTGTGACAGAAGATAGCAAATCTTTTCCATTTTGCTGCATAACATTGTCTCTTTAAGAATGTCCATATATTCTTGAGGTAAATGTAAGTTCCCAAATTCTAAGACTTCAGGAGTCAAATTGCAAGATTAATTTCTCTGGGATGTCTTAGTGTTCCTTGATTCTGTGTGAGAAGCTCGAGTTGAGGTGAAGCTTCTCGTGTGGCACTAGAGAGAACTCCAGGAGTGTTGAAAACCATGGTTGTCGAGCTCATGTTGGAGCTATTAGTATCATGGTGAGAAATGTTTGCCTGAGTTTCCTGACCACTAATGGAATTAGTGGGAGAGGTGGAAAAGCGTATGCAAATATCCCTGACCAGTTCATCCATAAAGCATTGCCTCTGGATTGATGTTGTGGATATCTGCTTGCGAAATATGGGCATTTCGCGTTTTTTTTGCAAATAGGTCTATTTCTGGAAACAACCACTAGTGAAAGTATGGTTGCAGAACCATGGGGTGAAGTTCCCATTCGTGGACTTGTTGTATCCTGCTAAGAAAGTCCGCAATGTAGAGGTCTCATTTTTAATCTGGCGTATGGAACTACGTGAATACACAATGCCATCATGCCGAGAAGTCTGAGAAATGATTTGGCAGGAATTAGATTTCCTGTTTGAAACTGTTACTATGTTGGGTATTCTGTCTGCATTAGGGTACGCCAATGCTAAGTATGTTGATCATGGCCCCTAGATACGACTGACTGGTGGCTGGTTGTAGATTAGATTTTTGAAGGTTGATGGGAGACTCTAGCTGATGTAGTAAATTTAGGGTTTGTTGAGTGTTTTGTTTGCAACGGTTGAAGTCGTTTGCTTTGATTAACCAGAAGTCTAAATATGGGAAGACATGAATGTTTTGTATGCGCGGATGTCCTGCGACCACTGCTAGACATTTTGTAAGTACTCTTGGTGCAGTGGTAATTCCGAAGGGAAGAACTTTGAATTGATAATGTTTTCCTTGAAATTGCAATCTGAGGTATTTCTTGTGTGCAGGTGGAATGGGTATATGGTAGGCGTCCTTTAGATCTAGAGACGCCATGAAGTCTCTTTTTTGATATAAAGGAATGATCTCTTGAAGCGTGACCACATGGAAGTGTTCCGATATGATATAATGATTCAATGGCCTGAGATTGAGAATGGGTTGTAGTGACCCATCTTTTTGGGGGATAAGAAAGTATAGTGAGTATACTCCTGTTCCTTGAAACTGTAGTCGAACTGGTTCTATGGCTCCTCTTTGTAACAGAGCTGTTCTTTCTTGTTGCAGGAGCATTTGATGTTGAGTGGATAGTTTGTGTTTGCGAGGTGAAATATTTGGAGGAGTTGTTATGAGCTCCTGACAGTAACCATGTTGGATAATATCCAACACCCATTGACCTGTTGTTATTGATTTCCAAGTGTTGAGAAACTGCTGGAGACAATTCCCGACTGGTGTTAAGTGGTATGGGGGAATTGTAAGGAAGTAATTGTTTGTTGTTAGCATTTGAGGAGCAGGTATTGTTTCCTTTTCCTCTTCCTTTAAAATTGTTCCCTCTATAAGAACGTTGTAGGTTTTGAGGTGGTCTGTCCTTGATTTTTGTATGGCCACCCAGTGGTATCTGTGGCAGCTGATCTTGCACCTTGTATTTAATTGGGCCTACGAAAAGAACCATAATATGTGTTAGTTTGTAGAGCCCCCATTGATTTTGCTACCTCTGTGTCCTTTTTCATTTTCTCAAGGGCTGTATCCACTTGAGGTCCAAAAAGATGTTCTTTGTCAAAAGGTAGATTTCAAATAGCCTGCCTTACTTCAGGCTTAAAACCTGAAACCTGTAACCATGTATGTCTACATAAGAGGATACTGGTGTTTTACCTCTGGCAGCTGTGTCAGCTGCATCTAGTGCACATTTAATAGAATTGTTGGTGATAAGTTTGCACTCATTAACTATTTCCCAACCCCTTTTTTGGTCCTCTTCAGGGAGGTGTTGGAGGAGCCCCTCCATTTCATCCCAGTGGGCTCTGTCATACGTTGCTAATAGAGCCTGGCAGTTGGCTATACGCCAATGATTAGCTGCTTGTGCAGCTACACGTTTCCCAGAGGCATCTATTAGTTTAGACTCTTTTCCTGGAGGTGGTGCATCTCCTGATGTTTGGAGTTAGCCCTTTTTCTTGCGTTTGAGACTACTAAGGAGTCAGGGGTTTGTTGCGGGGATTCTGCACATATACAGAACTATGCGCAGGAAAACAGGACCTCGGTGTATGGTGGTGTACCAACCATCCACCTTAGTGCCCAAAATCCCAATCCGACTAGCTATAGTGTCTCATTCGTTCTCCGTACTACAGCGAAGCTACCAATGATTAGACATCCCAGAACACGGACTCTTTCAGGAATCGCGGGAGCAAGAACACTCTTTCATTACGCACTCATACTTGTCCACAACGTGCGTATTAAGAGACACAGTATAGTTTAAAATGTTTATTTCAACTAACGTGCTCTAAGACACAGTACACGTGCCAGTACTAGCAGCATAATGCATAAAGACAACATAGTAAGCATTGTTACAATTCCATAGAATACAAACGGGGACAGCATTATATAAAGACAGTGGATAAAGGACTATAATGCCTTGCCACCCTCCTCGTGCTAGTAACTAGTTTATTATAAGAATAGAAGACCTCTGGGCTTTGTCAGGGGGACCCCCATACCTTAAAAACTAGATGTAAGGTTTACATCATCGGACAAGCACAGCTCTTCTCCCTGGAAAGGTTTTTCTCCAAGTGCCTCTAACAGGTAGCTTGCAATATTAAAAGCACTCGAATTTCAGCAGTGCAGCTGTGCTTCGTGTTATGTCTAAGTGCGTGGGGCTGACCAGAACAGAATAACAAGGGACGTTGTTTTTCGACCTTGTACATCGTGTGCAGACGAAAACCACAGAGAACAGCAGAAAACGTGAAAGGCAGAAATGTTGACAGTTCTCATGAACATAGGCACGAGCAGAGTCTAGAAAAACAAAGTCACGAAGTAACCTGTGCAAAAGAGGCATCATGGCAGCTAGGCCTAAGCTAACTTAGCAATGTCAACAATGAGGCCACAATCCACACTACACCCTCCCCTGGTCAGTCCATAGGTCAAGACATAGGACGAAAACAGAGTTCAAATAGATGGAGCAGAAAGGCAAACATCTATAGGTGGGAAAAATATTTCGGAAAAAATTGAAGAAAGAAAAAAAATTCTAAATAGGGCCCAAAAAAATAAAATAATGGTCACTCAAAGAGAATAAAAATCTGGATATGCAGTTTGTTGAGAGCCAACCCAACTAATCCATCAGAGTGTATGCGCAGAAGACTGCAACACCTTCCAAAAAGACATCATTGTCATCGTTTGAAAAAAGAGATGCCATCCAGTTCAACAAATCGAAACTGCATTCATGTTCCTCATAATAGGGAGCAGCGATCAGCATTGCGGGACAACTTGCGTGATATTCAATATAACTTTGTTGTAGGAGATTCTGAGCAGCCGCACAGATATCCCATTGTGCCAAAACTCCAAGTGCAGCCGCACGCGCCATTAATCCATCACCGGAACATTCCCGTTCATGGGCCATTAAGGGGCCCATCAACTGGTCGAAATCCAGATCCGAACAAGACGTATTGGAGAGGCAAACATCCAAGGACCATGAAAACGGACATCGTAAACAGGATAGCACAGGTTGCACGCAAGTGAAATACGCAAAGCGAAAAGATAATCCATAAGCCACGCTGAGTGTTGCCAGTGGTAGTGTACCGAAGCTTTCATGCATACGGTCACGGAGCATCCACAGTCCCCCTGGGCTGTGTAGGCCCACAAGAGGTGCAGCCATTGCGCATCAGGCAAAGCAAAAGCAATATTCCAGCAGCTAAGGCTAGGATTAATGGGAAGCCACCAAAGACGCTAGAAAAAATGGGTTGAATAAAAGCTGGTATTACACCAAATATTGTCTGAAAGGACGACAGAAGGCCAGAGCCCACAACTTTAAAAAAAAGTGCACAAGGCCGTTAGATGCATTAAATATACGGTGAATCAGTTCACCGAAATGTTGGGGGAGGTTAGTATTTAAAAGGGCCTGTATTTCACTGTGGGCGCTTGCCACCTGGAGGACGAAGGTCTCCCGTGCGGAAGTGAGCATAACCTCCTGGTTTAATAATAGCGCCTTTATTCGCCTCAATTTATTGAAATCTGCCTTCAAAGTCGGTATGTAAGGCCAAATGGAACTATCTAACTTCCCACGCGGGGGGGCGGAAAAAGCACATTTTTGCAGCATACTACGCATTGCGAAACTGTTACAATGTATGGTATGCCAGCTTGCAACCCACAGCAATCTTGATTATTTAAAAGCAGATAGCTACCGTTAGCAAGCGTAGTGAAAGTAGGTGATATAGCTGGAACAGGAATACCCTTTAAAACACATGCAAGATTCGGGGCGGAAACATTACAAGCCCCGTGCAATTCAATGTTTTTAAAAACAAGGGAATGACCCACTGTAGAATCGCAAGACTCCCCTGTAAGGTACACCTCCTTGTCATCCCTAAGGCATCTATATGTGAAAGGCAAGGACCACACTTCATGCAGAAAGGTACTGCCCAAGGGTTCAAAACGGCCAATCGGGTAATGTTTCTTGTAGGAACTGAATTCAAACAAAGAGAAAGGTAAAGAGAAAACCCCGTGTATGAGCCAAACTGCAGAGTCCGTTTCCGCCACAGAGAAAGGTAAAGGATCTATTTTTTCTATATGTAGAAGAGTGTATGTTGCATCTTTCATGGACATGAACTGCTGTTTCTCAGTCAAATTAAACGGCAAAAACAATGCGGAAGCGTTTAAGTAATTCCATGGTACCTTCCCCATTTTCAGAGTTTGCAAAGTCCATGCAAACTGCATCACTGAACGTAATTGATCCTGACCATGATGTAACACAGACACTTCATCTTGTACAATATCAACAACAGAAGAAACAATGTTATCTAATGTGTAAATGAGGGAAGACAGCGTGTTAATACTATTGTCAACAACAGCAAGTACTTTTTCTAAATTTGCTTGGTCTATTTCCCGTAAACGGGAAGCAGCTTCTATTTGAGAAAGCTTCCAGATTTCATTGCAAGTCGCATAAATAAATCTTTTTGGTCTCGGACCTCTAGGTCCCAGAACAAAGTCGGCCAGATCAATGTTACTGGATAACAAAGATAAATGTTGTTTCACGGACTCTAGTGTAGAGTGCTGCAACCACTGTTAACATAATTTACCCACTGAATATGTTGTAACCGAACGGGAGTTAGAAAAACGTGGATCAGGTCTATCCTGTTTGTAACCGGGGGCAGAGTTATGAAAACGCAGTTGGCAGGCATTAGAAGCTATCGGCCACACCAACCATTCTGAGGGATCTAATGCAGAGACATTAAATGAATTATTTTGAAACAAAGCTTGCAACTCGTCAATGGAATAATTTAAATGCAAGCTCTGGTTAGGCAATGAAGACAGCGCAGGAATGGTAGGTGCATTCAATTGTTTGGAAGTTGCCAAACCAAAACAAGTTGTTCGGTATATAGTATTATTTCAAATAAAATTTGGGTCGGGATGAGGCAGGCGCGATTTAAGCACTCAATAATAGTTTTGTTCCCTCTGAACTTATTTATATAATGTCCCTAAATCTGTGTATACACATAAGTAAGATTATTCTTAGTAGAAAAAGAGGAACAAGACACACAAAAGGTTTTTGAAAAGAAATTAAAGAAATGATTACCTTGACAGTAGAATTGTAGTATCTCTTATTTTATTAAAATTATTAATAAAATTATAATTCATTAACCGAACAAGCACCAATAATTCCTAAAATTCAAAAAACATACTTGTTTCGGAGGGAAATTATTTCTTATAACAACATTTTCTGGTGAGTCATTCTATATCTTCTTGTTGTTTATCACCCTATTCTTTCACACTCCTAACGCATATCTTTGTGTACAATAAATTCAAATATAATTCAACACAAATAATAAGTAAAAACAGTTAAAAACACAAAATGTCGACGCAGCGTTTCGGTGGTAAACGTTGATTCTCACCACCTTCTTCAGGACAGTGTTAAAATGGTACAATAAAATCTAATCTAGAATCCTCTTGTTAGACATAGAAGGATGTATCCTTGCGGGTAAATCGTCATAGGAGACTTATATCACCGATAGGTCCTTATTTTCGATTCTTATATTCCCTTCTCCTACGGTACATTCCAAATTATCCCAATGTTTCAATGATTTTCACCAATAGGTTTTTATATCCTTATAGGAAAATTATCTTTAATTCTTTCTTTTTAAATCGTCACAGCCCCTCTCAATTCGGACCATAAACGTTTATTTTGATGCAACTGGTCTGTTTTATAATCTTTTCCAGTTGATCTGGCCTTCTTCCAATTTGCCTTTGATCAGTCTCCCGCAGTCTTCGTGGCGGTTACCGGTACCGCGTAACTGCCAGGATTTAGTGCCCCGAATCGATTTTAAATCAATGGTGGCTTTCCAGTGCTCATAGCCACCAATAGCTAATGTGTCCATAAAGGAACTGGAATACAGTAATTTGGTGTGGGTTAACATCACCTTTGGATTGGAAGAAATGTTTAATTTAAAATAATAGGACCCTGGGTTTGACCTGTCAAAGTCTGTAAAATAAGTAAACTTATTTATTAAAGTTAGGGAGCCCCCTTGCAGAGGGGTGGGACAATGTTCCCACTGGGTATAATTAAAACTACTTGAAGTGTACTAGATTTATGCAGGAAATGGTTACCATAATGTTGATAACAATACAAAATCGGCATAATTCAAATACAAATCCTCAGCATTAAAAGCAGCATAATATTTCAAATCGGAAAACAAGGATTGAATTGCATGCACATCCCAATCATCTGAACGTATGTTTCTTTTTACCACATCACCCATGGAAACACGAAGTACATTTGGTACATTGATAATTTTCGTCGGTCCATGAATTTGGAAATTCACTGCATCCCATACGATGCCATCTGCGACTGGAAAGGCGGAAATGTTCACAAATGTCTGGTCACGCTTCATGATATGTGAAGAAGAGTGCGGAGCCAAAGTTCCAGCAACAGAGTTCACCGCAGAGCGCTCTGGCAAGTAGTGACCATTGATGAGTAAGAAAAAAACTGTCACAAAGCCAATGGACATGAACAGGAAAATCAGGAATAGTACCAACCAGATGTAAGTCCATGGAGGGACCAAAAAATTGTCTCTAAACCAGGATACAAAAACACTGAATTTGGTTGGGACAAATGATGAAGTGGAACTTGAGTCAAAAGAAAAACGGGACTGGTTCAGTGGTGTTGTAGGCAAACCACTCATTGACTCGCTTGTGAGATAAGCATATTCAGTTTCCTCGTTGCAGGTGGAAGCTGGTGGGACGAGCAGGCGATCTGGTTGAGAGACCATCCCAATGGCAACATCGTTAGACGTGGTGACCGGAGGGCCACCAGCAGGATTCCTTGAAATGGCTGGACATGATACCGCGTGTGTTACACTATTCAGAATCGGCCAGATGTTGTAGCTTGACATTGTCTACTGAGATGTATCTGTTGTCTTTGCGACCAGGAAGCGGTGGTAAGATGACTGTACGAGTACCCTTTAAGCCAAGGACTGGAATCGGTGCACGAAATGAGGGTCCAAATTCTTTTTTGTTGTCCACCTTCTCTCGGACCATATCTCCAATCTTCGGAAGCCAGCCGGCAACTGGAATCTGCAGCGCAGCGTCAGTGGCAGAGGGTAAGTTTTTAGTTGCAAGTCTGTCACGGGTCTCTTGTAAGTCCTGTAATATAGTAGAATGATTATCCACGTCAAAGGTTGCGACAGCTGACGCCATGTCTAGACCACCAAGGTCTGGCACAAACATCTGTATGCCAAAGAGCATTTCGTATGCGGTCCGCCCACCCAGAGATCTTCTAGGGAGATTATTGAGTGCACGTTGCACGTCATACAAGTGGGCCAGCCAGTTCCTGCCAGTACCCAAGACTCTAGCTGTCAAGGATTGCTTTAAGTCACGGTTCATTCGCTCCACAATTGAGTTGCCCTCAGGCCTGTATGGAGATGAAAATTGCACCAGCAACCCCCATAGACCTCATCGCATCCTTGTACGCCTTAGAGGCGAACGCTGGACCTTGGTCGGAATGGAAGGTGCCACAGGCAAAAATTCCCACAAAGATGCGCAAATCCCTGATGACATTTCGAGCGTCAGCACTGCGTTGTGGCCAAACCCAGATGAAACGTGTGCACGAATCAACTGCAACTAAGATCCACCTGACTCTTTTGTGAACCTTTCCTTCGTCATTTGAGACCTAGTGATTTTGACTTATGCCCGATGGAGCTACCTTGCTTAGCTATAGGGGAGACGGGCTGTGGAATCCCTCCTCGGACGTCACCTACCCAGTCGGTCTTTGGGCAAACTTCCTTTCGTCTCTCCTGCCATCTCTTCCCCCATCCTCCCCCTTCACATTTCCCCCTTCCCCCCCTCCGCTCTGTCTCACCTTTCCTTCCTCTCTCAATCGGTTGCTTATTTTTGATGTAAAGTGTCATCCGTTATCATTGTCTGTAACATTGTATAACCTAATGTAAAGCGCTCTGATACCTCCGGGTCTAGCCAGCGCTATATAAAACTCTTAAAATAAAAATAAATAAGATGTATTTATATGCAGTATCAGAAGAAAATGGACCGCAGTGATCAAGATGTACACAACCAAAAGGTTTATTAGAAATGCAGAGCTGTGTTTGTGGCGGACATGTAACAGTAGAGGGCTTAATTTGCTGACAGATGTCACAAGAAAGGACATAATTACGGATCTGTTTAGATAAACCACGCCACCAATAACGCTGCTGCAAGATTGAAACAGTTGCAGACACGCCAGCATGGGCCAAAGCCAAGCCTTCATGTGCCGCTGTTATCAAAGAAGTTCTGCGGTCCGCGTTGGGAATCAGCCGATCACCAACTTCTGGAATTCTTACATAAGGAGCCTGGTCGGGACTTAAGTGATAAGAGTACTTTGAAGGGAAACCCTGTGGGTAATTAGAACCTTCCTTAGTAGCAGCAATAGCTGCCAAAATCTCATTATCTATTTTTGTCATGGATCTTGTAACGGCTGCTACTGAGCACGTGGCAACTGCTGATTTGGCAGCTTCGTCCGCCAAACTGTACACCGACCGCGTGTGCGCCCACACGCGTTGGTGGCCAAGAGTGTGAATCACCTGTGTGAGAGGCAGACGTTGTTTAAGATCTGCTACTCGAACCAAAAGCAGTTTATGCTTAATTGCGCTGCCCTTAGAATCTCGATAGTCGTTCTGAGACCAAAAGAATAAGTTGTCATTAAAAGACTGAACACAGTAGTAAGAATCGCATACAATGAGAGTAGTCACATCCGGGTCTGCAAACTCAAGTGCCAGCACCAAAGCACGCAGCTCGGCCAATTGGGCGGTACTGTCTCCCAGTGCCTGCGTGTGCACAGCACTCGACTTGAACTCACCGTTCACCATGGTACCCGCCACAATAGCACATGCTGCTGAATAAGCATGCTTAGAACCCGTGGCCGGTTGCGCCGAACCATCGGTGTAAATGATACATTTGTACTCCTCAAGCGGCAGTAAAGACAGAGAAGGAGGATGAACAAATTCATACTGCAAGAACTCCTGTGTCTGAAGAGAGGAATCAAAGATAAAGGTGACATCCGGAGACTTCAAAGAAGTAGCCCATTGTATCCAACGAGGGTGCAAAGCCTTAGAGTTCGGTACACTTGCCTTTGTCACTGCCTCAAGGGCAGGATATGGTGTTACCACCAGAATGCGTTTTCCCTCTGCCAGTGCGCGTTCCTTAAGAATCGCCATTTGCACTGCAGTCAAAACTTTTTCCACAGTTGAAAAGCGCAACTCGGCAGAAGTGTAAAGATGCGACCTGTATGCAATAGATACTGTGTCACCTTCGTTAAACGTCAAGTAAGTGAAACCCACTGCGCAAGGCACGATTCTGATCACCAGGTTCGTGTGGTTATCACGAGTCAACAAGAACTTAGATTCAAGTAGATCAGACTGCAAAGATCGCAGAATAGCTGAATGTTCCGGAAGCCAGCACGACTTTGAAAAGGTTGGTTGTATCAAGGTATAAAGAGGCTTGATACGCTGGGCATACTCGGGAATGTAAGAACGCCCGAAGTTCAAAAATCCCAGCAAAGACTGAAGTTCTTTCAGCGTTGTTGGAGGGCGCAGAAGTGCGCACTTCTCCAGGAAGTGGGAAGCTAAGCCCCTACCTTCATTGTTGAGCTCGTAGCCCAAAAACAACACCGCGTACTCTGCGATGTGTGATTTGGCAAAATTAAATTTATAGCCGTAGTCCGCAAATTCAAGAATAATGCGGTCGACTCGGGAAAGATGCGGCCATAGTTCGTCGTCCGTCAGATATATATCATCAATCAGAGCATTTATATAGCGCACTACATACCTGTGAGGGTCTCAAGGCGCTGGGGGGGAAGGGGGTGTAGGGTGCTGCTACTGCTCGAACAGCCAGGTCTTGAGTAGCCTCCTGAAGGTAAGTAGGTCCTGGGTCTGCCGCAGGTGGGTGGGGAGGGTGTTCCAGGTCTTCGCGGCGAGGTGGGAGAATGATCTGCCGCCGGTGGTTGCTCTTCGGATGCGGGGGATGGTTGCGAGTGCGAGGTCGGCGGAGCGGAGTTGGCGGTTCGGGGTGTAGAAGATGAGTCGTCTGTTGAGGTATGTTGGTCCGGTGTTGTGGAGTGCCTTGTGTGCGTGGGTGAGGAGCTTGAAGGTGATCCTCTTGTTGACGGGGAGCCAGTGCAGGTTTCTTAGGTGGGGTGTGATGTGGCTGTGGCGAGGGATGTCTAGGATCAGGCGTGCAGAGGCGTTCTGTATGCGTTGTAGTCGTTTCAGGAGTTTGGCTGAGGCTCCTGCGTAGAGGGCGTTTCCGTAGTCCAGTCTGCTGCGGACGAGGGTCTGGGTCACCGTTCTTCTTGTTTCGATGGGGATCCATCTGTAGATCTTGCGGAGCATGCGGAGGGTGTTGAAACAGGAGGATGAGACGGCGTTGACTTGCTTGGTCATCGAGAGTGTTGAGTCAAGAATGAAACCCAGGTTGCGTGCGTGGTCGGTGGGCGTCGGTGCAGCTCCTAGTGAGGTCGGCCACCAGGAGTCGTCCCAGGCTGAGGGGGTGGAGCCGAGGATGAGGACCTCCGTCTTGTCTGAGTTCAGTTTCAGTCGGCGGTTCTTCATCCACTCGGCGACGGCTTTCATTCCTTCGTGGAGGTTGGTTTTGGCGGTGGCGGGGTCCTTGGTGAGGGAGAGGATCAGCTGGGTGTCGTCGGCGTAGGAGATGATGTTGAGGTATCATCCACGTACGAATACGCATCTGAGTCTATGCTGTCCAACAAAGAGACAACAAAGGCGGCGAAGACCCCGGGCTGTCCTTGTAGCCCATAGGCAAACACCGGAATTTTATTTGTTTTCCACCGGAGGTGAACGCGGTCTATTGACTGCATTCAGGGGACAAATTGTGTGTGTAAAATCCATTGGAAAGGTCAAGTGTCGTTTTATATTTTTTACGAACAAGACTGTCGACTAGAGCAGAACTATGGGTATTCTGTACCGCAAAGGTTCGACAAAGAGTTCAAATGCCGGTAATCTAAAACTAAGCGGTACGACCCATCGGGTTTAGAAACCGCGAAAAGGGGGTTATTCATTGGTGACACGCATGTCTCATTCACTCCTTGATACTCTAACTTTGTCAGAATGTCTGAAACGGGACCTTTAGCTTCCGGCCGGAGGGGATATTGGGGTTGAGCCTGTGGCATAGACCGCAAAGGTATTTCATGGGAGGAGAATTTTTATCCCAGCCCACGTGATTACGGTACAGTGCCGGGGCTAGGGCCACAGCCCATTCTGCTGCGAAAGCCTCCGCATGCTCCTTGGGGACATAACGTGAAAAACTCGGAAGTATTACTTCCTCCCCTTTCGGAGCACCGAGAACAAATGGTGGTGGCCAATCCGCCTCTGCCAATAATATGTCGTAAGAAGGGGTCAGATTTTCCCAAAAAATCCCTTTAATAACACGCTCAATGTCACCTTCAATTAGAAGGACTATATTATATAGTCTGTCAGGGGGTGCCACTCGGGTGTCAGCTGTCTCGACAGTAATGAAAGTGTCAGTTGCTGTCGCCTCCACATGAGGACGCAGTGCCTCCCGCACTATGGTAACTTTCGCGGCGCTGTCTAGCAGCGTCACTGCCCACGTCCAATTCAGGAGTCTCGTTCTCACCGTCTGTGGCATATCTCGCTGTTAAAGCAGCAACTTTTTTCTTCTGAAATCGAGGACGAGAACGTGGAAATTCTTCTGGTTTCCCCTTGCCTCCAGTCGGACGAGGCTGGTCACGTCCTTGGGGGCGTCTCGACCCTTGCCTCGATCCTGGCGATCTCCTCCACCAGCCTGTGAGCCCGATGGTGCCTGTGAAGAACGAGGAGAACGCTGTTCAGGGACCTGAATCCTGTCAGGAGACTTAATTTTCGCTCGGTCGCGCAAATCATAAGTGCGTTCAGAAGACTCGGAAGCCGGTGACGCAGCACGCGACCCCTGTTTCTGTGGTTGCTTCCCCTGCTTCTTTATTTTTCAGTTCTTTTTAGAAAAGAACGGTTTCTCGTCTTTATCAGACTGAGATTTTTGTTGTGTTTGTGTCGGAGTTTGCGTTTTAGCAAAAGGCTTAACTCCCAAACTATTGCGGCCAATGGTTTTATAAGCCTGTGCAATAATTTTCGCTAATTCGCGAGGCTTGTCCAGCTCTGGGACTAAAGCCAAAGTGTTCGCTACTTGAAAGTTAACTGCATCACCCTTGACATTGGCAAGGATTAGATCAGCCACTACATCGAACAATCCCACTAGTCGCATCCCCAATTCCACAGCCGCTTCAGGGCCATGTTTGTCTTGAACACGCTTAAACACGGCGGGGAGGACTGTCATGGAGGGAGTGCCGAAACACTTTGCAACAACTGGGGTAAGGTATTTGCGGCAGTGTATGCGGTCTGTTAACTCGGAAATTAAGTCCTTTGGCAAACTTATAGTCAAAATCCTGCGTTTTTCCACAGGAGAGGTATTTGGAAACACCGCCTCCAGCTGGTCAAATTTCTCAGCAAGCCAATAAGGCAAATCATCCTTATTCTGTGGGCGCTTGCCCATCACCGAATTAACCATGACGGGACTTCTAGTTACACAGCCAGGCCCAGCTGGTTGCGCTGAAACTCCAGGAGGGGCGAACTGGACGTTGCGTGTGACATATTGTACCAAAGCTCTGTGCACACGTACCAAAGACGTATGCAACACGCGCAGTTCATCTACCGGAACCGCTAAATAACGTGGATGCGGGGTGTACCCGGCCAAAACAGGCCAAGCGGCCCCATCTATCGATAAAGGGCCTAAACGAATCGGGGTGACCGGGTGTGGGAGGGCGCCATTAAACCAAATTCGGTGTTGCCATGCCGTGAGCGGAACCTCAAGAGCCTGATAAGGCCGATAAGCATTAGGAAGGGCCGTGGCAGTGTACACATGGAACAAATTATCAGCTCCATCCACCGCCGGAAAAGTGACCCATGAATAAAACACCTCAAAGTGGTAAGCTGGATCAGCTTGCACCACAAAGATTAGAGCGACACCCGCGTCAGGCACTCCATACGCTGTCAAATGAGCTCGGAGCGCAGCGCGGCTATGTGCCGGGATATTTATATTCACAGCCATTAAGACCAAGAATGAATAACAACCTAGTGCGTGGCAGCGCAATATAGGGTTAACAATAAAGAAAATACCTTTTAATAACTTCAAGCTTGAAAGAACCTATAAAAACATCAATATAGGAGGTTACACCCTCACATCTGTTTCCGGAAACAGAAGTGAGGGAATTGTGGACAAGCACAAGCACTACTCAAGCGTCTCGCAGATAAGAACCAGACCAAACGTTGTGGGCGCCATGTTGCAGGGATTCTGCACATATACAGAACTATGTGCAGGAAAACAGGACCTCGGTGTATGGTGGTGTACCAACCATCCACCTTAGTGCCCAAAATCCCAATCCGACTAGCTATAGTGTCTCATTCGTTCTCCGTACTACAGCGAAGCTACCAATGATTAGACATCCCAGAACACGGACTCTTTCAGGAATCGCGGGAGCAAGAACACTCTTTCATTACTCAATCATACTTGTCCACAACGTGCGTATTAAGAGACACAGTATAGTTTAAAATGTTTATTTCAACTAACGTGCTCTAAGACACAGTACACGTGCCAGTACTAGCAGCATAATGCATAAAGACAAAATAGTAAGCATTGTTACAATTCCATAGAATACAAACGGGGACAGCATTATATAAAGACAGTGGATAAAGGACTATAATGCCTTGCCACCCTCCTCGTGCTAGTAACTAGTTTATTATAAGAATAGAAGACCTCTGGGCTTTGTCAGGGGGACCCCCATACCTTAAGAACTAGATGTAAGGTTTACATCATCGGACAAGCACAGCTCTTCTCCCTGGAAAGGTTTTTCTCCAAGTGCCTCTAACAGGTAGCTTGCAATATTAAAAGCACGCGAATTTCAGCAGTGCAGCTGTGCTTCGGGTTATGTCTAAGTGCGTGGGGCTGACTAGAACAGAATAACAAGGGACGTTGTTTTCCAACCTTGTACATCGTGTGCAGACGAAAACCACAGAGAACAGCAGAAAACGTGAAAGGCAGAAATGTTGACAGTTCTCATGAACATAGGCACGAGCAGAGTCTAGAAAAACAAAGTCACGAAGTAACGTGTGCAAAAGAGGCATCATGGCAGCTAGGCCTAAGCTAACTTAGCAATGTCGACAATGAGGCCACAATTCACACTACAGGTTAGTTGAGCTCAAATAAAGATAGGGTCTGATAGTGCTGCCTTATACTTGTTGTCAATGCGTGGTGTTATTATTCTGGCTTTGACCGGGTCTTTAAAAATGTTGTCTGCATGACGTGTCCTTAAGTAATGGTAAGTATTGTGCCTCTCTGTGCATTAGATAAAGTTCCGAATAGAAAATCCTCCTCTATTGAATCTCTATATAAGGGTATATGATGGAAGGTAGCTGCTCGTGCTATCAGATCCTGATAAGCAGAGGCATCATCAGGTGGTGATGGGCGGGTGGGATACAAGTCAGGGTCAGTGTCGCCTTGAGGCTCAATGTCATAATCATCCCAAGCATCCCCTGGTTGTGTGTCTAATGGGATCTTCTTCGCTTATTGATTGAGGGAACTTGTTACCTGCCTTAGATAAATGTGGTGAGTGAGGTAGTGGAGTAGATGGTGGATGGAGGTGGTGTAGGTGAAGTTGAAATGGGAATGTGCAATAGACTAGTTGCAGCATCCTTTCTTTTTTACAGGTTGAACAGTAATCTCTAGAGCCTCCTCAAAAGTTAACTGCCTTTTAGAAGTGTGCTGTTTTGGTGGCTGGATCACTATTCTCTTGGCTCCAGGCTGAATTTGGAGTCTTTTTTCTTTCCGATCAAGCCATTCTTGAAATTGGTCGAGGATTGGCTCTGGTGAGGATTTCGGTCTGAAAACGAAGCATTTCGGTGGCAGAAGCTTTATTTTAGCTGGAGTTATGTTCGGATCCGAAATCGACAGTCTGTTTCAGTGAGGAGACCTAAGATCAAGATGCTGTGGACCCGGGTGTGGAGGAGGCGTAGGCCGAATTTTCAGAGTTGAGCCAGAGGGCGGGGCTTCCGAATCAGTTTTTCAGTGCGCTATGACTTTTTTGCAGTGCGGCCCATGAGCACTTTTTTTGGTGGAAGCTGATGGTTTGGGCTTAGGATCAGGGGTAGAAGTACTCACTGTCCGATGCTTCTGTGCAGGCTGAAGCATGGTCAAGTCATCATCTGATTGGGACTCGGAGTGGGAATCTTGAATGGAAAGTGCTTCCTCCTGTGCCGTTGAAGCTTCTTCCTCCTACTCTTGTCGACCGAAGATGTCCAGGACATCGTCCGCTCGCGCTGCATTTCTGTCAAGCATGTTGGTCCCGAAGAGGCGAGAGGCATAGATTGCAAACAGGATGTTGGTCGGTATGAGGATATTTGGCGTGACAATCCGGACAGAAATGGAACAGAGTGTCTTCCATCAGCACGTCATTCTCTGAGAGCTTTAGAAATGGAGAAGCTCGGCCGGGTCGGGCGTGGCCCGTGGAAGCGAGCCAAAGACCTGCTATTCGGAATGGTGTGTGGGACGTAATAGGAGACCGATCAAGGCAATACCGTTGGGTGAAGATATTAACGAACCGTAGGGAGCCCGAAGGAGTCTCGAACCGGAGAGTGAGATATTACATCCGAACCCGTTAGCGGAAATAAAACAATCTGAAGATGGCGTCAATGACCATGCGCAGTATTACCAAGAGGAGGAGTCACACAGCCTTGTGACTCGAAGAAAACTTCTTGGATCAAAAACAACTTGTAATCATCCAAGCCCAACACTGTAAGAAAGTGCCCTCTTTTTGCATTGTTGCCCCCACTTTATGCTAAACTGATGATGTACTTTGACTGAGTGTGCCCTAGGTTCCTGCCAAACAGGTACCCAGGGCCTATGTTCTTTCCCTAAACTGCATTAAAAACAAAACCCAATTGGCACTCTTCGGCCACAGGTCAGTCCCTTTTAAATGGTACTACAGTTACCAAGGGCACTGTGGCCAGGGAAGGCTTCTAAGGGCTGCAGCACTTATTGTGTCATCCTTAGAGGCCCAGTACCTACACACACCTACACACACCTACACACACACCTACACACACACCTACACACACACCTACACACACACCTACACACACACCTACACACACACCTACACACACACCTACACACACACCTACACACACACACACACACCTACACACACACCACACACACACCTACACACACACACACACACACACACACACACCTACACACACACCTACACACACACCTACACACACACACACACACACACACACACACACACACACACACACACACACACACACACACACACACACACACACACACACACACACACACACTTTGGTGCAGAACAAAGTGAAGAGTCAACATGTCACCAATCCCTGTGTGCCATGCCTACAGCCCTGGCATAGGTATGCCACTCCTCTAGCTGGGTGCACTATACCAGTGGTGAGGGTACAGGTGCATGAGCCCTGTACCCCTACAGTGTCTAAGCCAATTCTTAGACATTGTAAGTGCAGTAATGCCATTAAGAGTATATGGGGCTGGGAGTTTGTCATTACAAACTCCACAGCATCATAATGGCTTTACTGAAAACTGGGAAGTTTGGTATCAAACTTCCCAGCACATTAAATCCACAGTGATGCCAGTGTGGGATTTAATGAAAAATGCACACAGAGGGCATCTTAGAGATGCACCCTGAAAAACGACCTAACACTAGAGTCCAGGCTGAGAGGCTGCTCGCCAGCTGTCACCACCAGACATGTTTCTGGACCCCTGGGTCGAGAGCCTGCTGCTCTCGGGGGTCTGAAACAATGCACATCCAGGGACGAGGTGCCAAGCCTCCTCCCCCAGGATGGGCAGGGTCCACGAATGGGAAGCTTCAAAGGTTTGCCACCTTTGTGAGCTTCCCCAGGCCTTTGCTGCTTCCAGCAACTGGCCCCCACTGGTTCTGATCCCCACTTTGGGCGGGAGAATCGGCAGGAAAACCAAGTGAGGAAGGGAGATGTGCCCACCTTTGCCAACCCCACCCCTCAGGCGAGAGAGGCGAGGTGAAGCACAACTCTCAGTCCCCGCCATCTTGCACATGGGGGGACCCAGCCAACCAGCGTGAGGCATATGCCCTCCTCCCACTGGAGGTGGAATAATAGGGGGTGCACCCACCCCAACGAAGGGACCCATTGGTCCCAACATTTACCTACCTGTAAAGCCCCTAAATCTAGTATTTAGGGACAACCCTGAACCTTGCCTCCTCAGACAAGAACCGACCAAGAAGAAGAAGGACCAAAGAGCCATGCTGAAACTAAGAAGAGGAGGACGCCCACTGACTTGGACCCAGCCCTACCGGCCTGTCCTCACCTCGAACCTGCTCCAGCGATATCCCGGTGTGTCCTGCAGCCAGTAGCCTCAAGAACCCGAAAGACCTGCCCTGCCTTCCAAGCCAAAGGCTTTGTCTCCTGTGAGCACCGGATTTGCTCACCCATAGACTCTGGCTCCGGCCAAATCCGCGAGTCTGCACCACTCTGCACCCGACGCCTACGGCATGAGTTCGAGTGGCCCAACACCACGAGGAGGTCTCCCCGGCGATCCTAACCTGAGATCTGGTGATCTCTGACCTGCCTCGAATCTCCAAGCGAAGCCTGCAGCCTCTTTTTGGAGGATCCCCCGCGACTGGAGCTGGTAAGGAAAACCCGACATCTAAAGACACCCCTGTACCCCACTACCCACAGCCTTGGGTGGCCCAACCGATAGTCTCCCAGCATCCCCAGGCACCCCAACTTACCTCTCCAATCGGTGTGCACCTCCAGAAGTTCTTCGTCCCCGAGCCTGTGGTCTTTGTTGTAACCAGTGAATGCCAATTGAAATCAACAGGGCACCCGACGGCAAACCAGCACCCAGCCGCCCCTGCGAGTGTACTCTGGGTGCTAACTCGGATCCCCCTTTGCCCTGAGCCTAACACCAGGAGCTTTGCTCCCACAACCTTGTGGCCTGCTCGTGAGCAGCCACCAACCGGAGGCCCCCTATCCCCCATTGGATATCATTGGGCCTCAGCGCTCTGCACCTGGCCGCCCTAGTGCCACTGAGGGTGCTTTGAGAGTGCATCCTTGACCCTGGGGGAACCCTGGTTCTAACCCCAGAATACCAACTCCCACAAACTTGTTTACCTGTAAACCGATAACTCAATTTCCTTCCATAGGATTGCATCGACTGCTTTTTCCTGAAAATTGTTCTAAGTGTGGAGTTTGTTTTGTATGAGAACTTAAAAAATTGCAAATAACTAAAAACTGCTTTACTTACCTTTTCTCTAGGAAAAGTTCCAGTGTGATATCTAGGCATATCACACTGAGTAGGAAAAGTAATCCATAAAGTATTCTGTAAAATAATCAAAAGTAATCTAACAGTAATTTCTACTGTATTGAAAGCATTTACAATCCTGTAACAAAGTCATTTTTATTCAGCTTGCTTGTATTGTTCAACCTGCCTTGAAAAGTACCATTTACACTTGCCTGTACCAGGCATGCTTGGTTCTAGAAAATAAATATAACTAAATAATATTTTTTACAAATCAAATTGGTCGGAGTTCAGTCTTTGAGTGTGTGACATCATTTGCTGATTGAGTGTGTACAACAAATGCTTAACACTACCCTCTGATAAAGCCTTACTGCTCGCCCACACTACCACAAATAGAGAGTAAGGTGCTATCTACTTTTACCTCTGCCTACCTTTGGAGTTCCACTGGACTCTGTGCACACTATACCTCATTTTGGTATAGTATATACCGAGCCAGCTTCCTACAAACACTAGATTTCGGACTTATGCAAAGCATGTGTATCTACAGCACACATGCCTCGAACATGTATTTCCATTCAGCTTATTGATTAGTTACCGTCTTTGAATTATGTTGTCCCCTTCATTACTACAGCTAAAACATGTATTTTTTCCCTTCTTGGGTGCCATAAATGTACTTTGTAGGTGTCTCTTATTTTTCATTATTACCATACTCGCCTTTCGTAGAGGCCTGAAAACCTGGCTCTATCAGCCATAGTCCGGTTCTCCTTCTGCTCTAACCTGAAACTGCTTCTTAGCGCGGGGACACACCAGTGGGTGTAGCCAGGCGCTTTATAAATGACGTATTATTATTATTATTATTATCCTATTCGATTGTTTGCCTTAAAGGATTACAGATTTCATTTGAGCCTATGTGTTAGTTGCCTCATTCGTTCAAAACTATCCTTTCTAACACTGGATTAATTTTCTATACTTTTCACTTAGCAGTCACTTTGAATAATTTCTCATCTCTAATTTCTGTGTCCTTTCTGACATACAACACTTTATTTGATGTCATACTTCTCACTCTCAACATTTAAATGTAGTGAAACCCAGATATAGTTGCTCTTCGGTGAAAGCTTCAAGCTAGTGGAGTACTGAAAAGCACACTTAATGTCTACATCAGAATTCTCTAACGGGTAGTTTGTGAGCTACTGGTAGGTCTTTGGCTACCTGTAAAGAGCTGTTCAGTTGCAGGCCAGCCTACTAAATTAAAAGCTTTCGCTTGACTGAATGTACATCAAGTTTGCAAATCTTGTGTTTGAAATTAAAATGTGTGTATTTTCCCAACTCATAAGCTAATGTTCACAGAAAAATGTTTGAATTTCCAATATATATTTAAAGTGGATATTTGAGTGATAAATCATGTGGCTTTGGGGAGAGTTATTACCAGGGCACGAGTCGGGGGTACACGCGGGTACACGGCGTCCACCCACTATTTTCACAGGGTGGACGTCGTCCCCCCTGCTAAAAAAGTTGGGCCCCACAGAAATATGTTGAACTTGTCCCAGTGTAATTTTGAAACACCGGGACACGTTCATCAGTTCCTGCACGTTGTCTGCTTTCGATTCCTAGCAGCAACGTGCAGGCAGCGAAGGGGCTTTGTTTTTTTCACCTCCAGCTGGGCAACAATAAAGACATAAGTTAAGGGGCCATCAGGCCTCATTTTGATCGAGTATGGGACTGGAGGCGTCCTGGAACCTCACAAATGCAAATGCACCGGCGAAGAAACAAAAGCACACAGCATCTGTTCACAGGTACTTAAGAGATGCATGCTTTTTACTTTGTATATAAGTGCATGCACTGTAAGAATGTCAGATGGGTTGGTCTGTCTCAGTATTTACACCAAAAACTATTTAAATAGGAGTATTTTTTTTATAGCGCTACTCATACCAATGCAGAGTGTTAGAGCGCTTTACATAACATACACATTATCCATTCCAAATAAATCATGTAAGTGTGTAAATTAATGTACAAGATGTGTTACATGAGACAGTTAGGGTTGCAAGGTGTAGGAGTCAAATGCCCTTCATAGCTCACTGTGGTCATCTAGAAGGATTACAATTTATGAATTGCAAGTAACAAAAGGATCTCTGTGTTCATAGCAGTAATCCACTTACCTAGCCACATAAAATATGAATCTGTGATCTGAATGTTAAATGATGTGCTTTGTAGGAGACAACTTTAAAAAAATAAAAATAAACATTTTATTGCATTTTTAGTTGGCATATGTTATAACATAGCTGTAATCTAAATGTGCAAAACCTCAAAATGAAAAGGCAAGACTATCCACCGTGAATATAATGCTCAATAACAAGCCCAATCGTACTCTTTTCAGGTTATTACAATGACACTTGAGAATCAACCAAACAATAATCCCATCACAATATTTTTAAAATGCACATAATCGATTTTATTCGTAAATTCTTTTAAAAACATAATTGGCAAATCTTTAAAAATGTCATTTAAAAATAGTTTACACCTAATACATACAACAAATTTCATAAACAATAGTTAGACACCAGAAAACTACATAAAAGTAAACGCAGCGTTTCAGTGAAATGCTGATTGATCACCTTCTTCAGGACAGAGTTTTCTATTATAGGTATAAAAAGTGGTGGATCCCTTATTCGCTAGAGATGGGAAACACTCTTCTTGATTTAAAAACAAGGAATGACCTTTTCATGTGGTACTATTCCTTTTTTCTTACGCGTTCTTAGGAGCCACCGATAAATATTATCATCAATTTCCCTATTAAAAGCCAGCAGCAGTATATAGGGAAATTGATGATAATATTTATCGATGGCTCCTATAGCAACGCGTAAGAAAGGAATAGTACCACATGAAAAGGTCATTCCTTGTTTTTAAATCAGAAGAGTGTTTCCCATCTCTAGCGAATAAGGGATCCACCACTTTTTATACCTATAATAGAAAACTCTGTCCTGAAGAAGGTGATCAATCAGCATTTCACCGAAACGCTGCGTCGACTTATGTAGTTTTCTGGTGTCTAACTATTGTTTATGAAATTTGTTGTATGTATTAGGTGTAAACTATTTTTAAATGACATTTTTAAAGATTTGCCAATTATGTTTTTAAAAGAATTTACGAATAAAATCGATTTTGTACATTTTAAAAATATTGTGTTGGGATTATTGTTTGATTGATTCTCAAGTGTCATTGTAATAACCTGAAAAGAGTACGATTGGGCTTGTTATTGAGCATTATATTCACGGTGGATAGTCTTGCCTTTTCATTTTGAGGTTTTGCACATTTAGATTACAGCATTTGATCTACATAGATCTACATATCTCTACGAGGGACTTGTTGTTTGTGGACTGTAATTACCCTGTCCCTATTTTGAATAATAGGGTGGCTCTTTTTGTTGCATATGTTATAACATACACATCAGAGCATCACTTCCTGTGATGCCACGTGGAATGTCGCGCGTCGTGACGTCATGTGCTTTGATAGCACGCGTCATAATGTCACTTACATACTGCCTGACTTGGTCAGTACCCCCACCTCTTTTTTTAGGACTTGTGCCCTACTAATAACATAACCTAGGTGCCAGGGGCATTCCATCTATGGTTGTTATGTAGTACCCATGTTGAAGCATTCCAAATTGACAAAGGTTTTTTTTCCTTCATTCCTGCTGGCAACTGGGCCTGATGCACTAAGGTGATCAGTGCTGGTAATCGTGCATATAATGGCCAGTAAAGTAATCTTGCCTGATGTGGTCACGATTTAAAACACTAATTATGTTAGTAGCTCAGGATAATTTTCATTCAAATAAATAGATGTTATTAAAGAAAAGATTGGCGATAACTTGTCTACAAAGAAGCTCAATTTAAGCAAATACACACAATTTTCTCTTGCAACATAGTTAATACACATAGAAAGGTTTGCACCTGTACAATTCTTTGGAAGCAATACTCACCAACGCTCTGTCCGGTTTTGCTGGAGGTTTCAAAGAGTTCAGCCTTGATCTCTACAGAGATAACAATTTCTTAGTGTTAATCAAAAACTCCAAACAACATTACATAACACATGCAAAGTCGTCTTTTAAAACTGACTAGGAATAACGGTACGAACAGGCTGTAAAAAATGGTTCTATTGCCATAAAGATTAGTAAATCAGGAAAACAGACACTTCATTTTCAGCTCAACCTCAAATTGTTCTTTAAAGTATTGCTCCCAAATTAACCAAATACCCTCGTTATCTTACAAATAAATGTAGAACACATTTAACCACACAAGTTCCGGTTTCGTTTTTTACATATAGCTAGAGGGAAAGGAAAAAAATAGGGTTAGCCTCCTCTAGGTCAAGGTACCACAATCCACTATTAAAAGGCACATCTTGCTTACAGGACAGAGTATCTACAAAGCAACTGCTGAATTATTTACCAGATATAAAGATCAAGTAGGAGTTCTGTTTGGCTGCAGATCTGCACAGCTACAGTCTCGAATTGCAGACGTTGGTATCACTGTGTGACTGACAAAGCGCAAAACTTAGACTGGACCATGCATGCTCCTGCCGACTAGAGTTGGGTATTTGCGTGTAATAAAGTCACATTGTGGGCACTGATCAGAATTTGGTGGGTGGGTAATATGTGTAAGACAATGCACAAAACAGTTCCAAGCTCAAGTGTGGGGTGCAAAGGAGCTGCTTGGGAAAGACCGGCATCGAAGTCAGTATCACGAATACATACGGACATTGGGTTGGAGGGGGGAAGAACAGTAACATAGTACTGTCATTGCAACCTCAGCACTAACTGGGCAGGAAGTGATGGGCATAGAACATACCTTCAGCAAAATCTTGAACATCATGAAAGTCCACCTGCCGCCGGCTTTTGTCACTCTCGACCAGGTCACTCTTTGTCCCACATAAATAAATACGGCAATGCTACGAAGAGAAAAGAGCAAGCTGAGCCTAGGATACTCTCCCCCTCTGCCTCCCTCTCTCCAAGTGCTCAGGGTAAGCACCAGCACAGATCAAAGCACACACCTCAGTCTGACCCTATGTCCCAACTTACCTCCTCACAGCTCTTCAGTTCATTCACCCAAAATTTGACACGCTGGAAACTGGTGCTGTCTGTGAGATCTGCAACGGGTAGCACACTGTAAGCAGATATACAATAACAGGACACAAGCAGAACTATACCAAGTGAAAGCAGAGTGTCAGCAGAGATTATGTAATAGGAGGCAGCATCAGTAACTATACAATAAGAGGGAAGCAGTAAAGTAAAAAAGTAAAGGTCTTTTATAGCACACACCCACCACAAATCATGTCTCCTCTGTTTAAACAGTAAGTGTAGAACAACTATAGTAATATGTATTGTCATTACAGCTAGTATATCAGGAAGACAAAATGTCACCAGAGCAAACACCTCAAAAAGTGTGGTTCCATTAGCGAAACAGAAGATTGTGAACACAGCCAACACACTAGGGAGCACAGCATCAGCAATCCTACAATAGTGGGACAAAGCAATCATTAGAAGTAAGAGCACGGTGATGTAAAGAACGCTTGAATGAATCACAACAAATAGTGATCATTTGTTCCTGTATTCTAGCCCATTACTTATCACCCACTAAGCCACTCTAGAATGAAACCAGTCACATGCAAATTAGTCTTGGTACTGCTCCAACAGGAACAGTTCTGAACTGCCAGGCCATGTTTACACCAGCCAGGAACACCAGGCTGGTTCTGGCCTACCTAGACCTCATCAGTGAGGTACAGCTTGTGTTCTGTGGCACAATGAGCACGGGAAGCATGTTTGGCCATACCCATCATTCTTAGGGTATCTACTGCAACAGACAACAAGGTGATGGAATGAATGTTCGAATTAATCTCAGTCACTGGCAACTGCTCGAGCCAGATTCCATTCCATTGGATGCCCTAACACGATTAGGGCATCCAATGGAATGGAATCTGGCTCGAGCAGTACGTTAAGACATGGTCTCCGTCTAGAATGGCATAGTGCGTGACAATGTACTAGAATACGGCTTCAAGCGATCGCTAGTGGCTGAAATTAATTTAGGCACTCCTTCCATCCGATCTTGTTTGCTACAATAGATCATTGAGAACAGAGAGCACAGCACCAGCAAAGATATACAACAAGCAGAGTTTTATCTAAGCTGGGACATTAGTAAGAACGGACAGCAAAGCTGCAGGATTATTTAGTATGTTGAGATTGAGTATCAGGCAATAATGGTTATAAATACTGTGTATTTTAACAACAAACATTTATACTAAACATAGATTCAAAATTCTTGTAAATTAAGTCAAAGTTGTTTGTTCTAGAACCATTAAACATACGTAAAGGTCAACAATATACCTTAGGATGTCGATTTGGGATTCCACGAAATATATGCTTCTCCGTAGCCAACTTGCCTGCTTCTTGTTCAACATGAATCTATGACCCAACTAAATCTATTTGTTCAAATCCTAGCTGTGCAATACTACTTCGTAATTCTGACACTTTCTAAAAGATACAATGGAGGGTCATCTGCATATTTCTTACATACTACTACTAACACCCCCCAAAATGTATCCAAACACTTTACAACAGCCAAGATGATGATCGGGCCAAAAAACACTATTTTAATTGTTTCTGGAACCACACAGACAACCGTTCTCTCAAACCAACATAGACAGCCATTATAGCAAATTCTAGCCTGAAGAGGGAAATCATACCCTTCCTGGTCTGGCTATGTTTATGCTAGAAACTTTCAGAAGCAAATTATCTTTAGACCAAACAGTTTTTGCAGATGTAAGGAGACTGTCTCTTTTTTAAGGTAACCTGGTGCGAGGTAAAAGGTGGCTTTGTGCACAGTTGGGAAAGCTTTTAAGTACACTCGTGCTTACACAGGAAGCCAATGGCCTGCCAGGTGTTATATGAACTCATCCATGCAGAGATGTTATTACATTTTGTAGCAAGCAGGCCTGAATACCTCTTTAAGTAGACACAGCTGCATTTCAGTTCCAGACAAGTGCTTAGTGAGATTAAATACAGACCCATAATTGTCTGGCCGTTTTATTACTCACTAAAGAACCTACAAGATATTTAACTAGCTAATTCACCTTTTTCTTTAACTTGGAAACTAGATACAGGAAGCCATATAAGAGCTATAGATGGAGCTACTCTTATTTAACAGGGGCTTCATAACTATTGATTGAAATTGCAACCCTGTACAGAGTTATTAAACTTGTTATGGTACAGCTCTGTTGGTTAGCATGTTTGATGCCAGATGAAGATCACTGGGAACCACACTAGTTAATGGGCTACAGTCATCAATAATATTTGGCAGGTGATGAGAGAAAAGGTCAACGTCACAGAGGTTCCAGGATAAAACCGTACACATAGATGTGGTGAGCAGTGTGTGGACATGCAAACAGGGTAATCCATACAGAGACACGATCAGAAGGGTCTGCATTAGTAACAGATGCCTGCCACAGAGACAACGGGACATCCCATACAGAGAAGAGACGACAGAGCCTGATTTGTAGAAAAGAGGTTATAGTCTGTCCAAGCCCATACAAAATGATTTCACAAATACTACAGGAAGAGCAAGTATATCACTTGACCCAAGTGACCAAATTCTTTAGTATGTTGCTAGTTTCAGTACTGTGAAACATTACCTCTTTCCTAAAACCTCATCTGACCACTCTTATTATGATTTATGAACTAATCACTGAGCAGCAAAAATAAAGATCACCTGTTATACATATTTAGGAGCCTAGTTCTACATAACTTACCATAGCACACAACAGCAGCTCTTGCTCCGCGGTAGTAAATGCGACTCATGGCCTCATATCGCTCAGAGCCGGCTGTGTCCTGAATAGATTAAAAGAATAGAGGATATTACTAGCTTAGAAGGACTACCTTGCAACTAGAGCAGACAGTGGAAGAATTCTCTCATTTTGGTGAACTAAGAATGGTACGTTATCCTTACAACACAGTTTTTACCTCGCAGGTAAATACTATGCATGCCATTTTTAGGTACTTTACAATTTGGGACTTTACCACATTAGAATTTTATTTTTATAAATGAAAAACATTTGTTTGTCGGTAAGTGAATGTGTATATATATATATATATGGAACAAAAATCCATAATCAACCATAGGTACAATGGCATGCTTTGAATAATATGTGAATTAGTAACATATATATATATATATATATATATATATATATATATATATATATATATATATAACCACACTCCGCGTTTCCCTCGTAGCAATCCTGCCACAACACGAACCAAATTTCAGTGCATTAAATTCGATTTATTTCTTGCGATGCCGCTGTATATATATATATATATATATATATATATATAAATAATTCATATGAAAGGAGAAACTTTCTATGTACAATGTTGTCAGATGTATATAATGTATAGGAGATTTTGCCCACATGGGCGGAATGTTGAAATTGCAAAAACTTAGGGGCTGATTATGATGGCGGTCGGACGAGCGTCCGACCGACATCCTGTCAGAACGGGACCGGCCAACAGGGAGTCGGCGGTCCTTCGCAGTAGGAATCATGCCTCTTAGCATTGAGACTTGTGCTGCGGCCCGAAAAAGGGCTGCAGCACAAGCCTCACTGCTAAGAGGCATGTTTTGAAACATCCCTGCACCTTGCGACAGGCACCATGCGGTGCCAGTCACACGGTGCAGCGATGTTTAGGGGGGCACCATGGGTGCCCCCCAGACCACATAGTGGAGGGCCAGGGGTGGGCGGGGGGGCTTCTAGGGGCCCCCAAAGTCACTTTCCGCCTGCCTTTTCATGGCGGGCAGACAGCCATAAAAGGACAGTATTTAAGATAACATGAATGAATTTTTAAAATGAGACAAAAGAGTACCAATATATTTTTTACTCTTATTTTCATTTTAAGTTACGTTAAATGATGGAAACATGGTGAAATGTACCGTAAACAATCCATTCAAAGATGGAGCTGCCGTGAAATCAATTGTAAGCCAGTCCCACATTTATGTTCATGCCAAAAAAATCACATGATTTGTTTAAATAAGCAATCACGCGATTGGCATTGTGACCAAGGTGTTCAGACACTGAAACGCGTTGATGTCTCTTCCGCATTGTGAAAATAAAAATGAATTTACACTCAGCATTGGAGCGCCGTGGTTTCCTTACGTGAGAAAACCAGAGAAGCAATATATATATATATATATATATATATATATATATATATACACATATACACACACACAAACAGTGTGGGTAACAGGTTTTCTGCCAGGCGCAAAAGTACCTCAGATACTGGTCCCCACAAGTATTCTTTATAGTTATATAACACCAAACATCACTGAGATATTCACACACAACATCAATAAAAAACAAATCTTCTTGTTCGGTTTCTTTTTGTTGTCATTTATTTTTCTTACAGCAAACAAATGATGGATGGAATGCTGACAATGCAAACATTCTACCCCAGTCAAAAGATCTGTGTTAAATCCATCGTTCTTTTGCCCACTACGCCACCCCAGTTTGCTGTAACACATTTATTTATCTTAAGCAGTCAGAAAAAGCCTTTTCTGACTGCTTAAGAAAAATAAAATGACAACAAAAAGAAATAGAACAAGAAGATTTGTTTTTATTGATGTTGTGTGTGAATATCTCAGTGATGTTTGGTGTTATATATATATATATATATATATATATATATTCAAACAAATCATGTCGCTGGTTAACCTGCACTCGTGACAGCGGGCTCACGGCGAGGTAGCGGACCTCACAATATTTTCTCAATCGTTTCCTTGTATAAGCCTGAAGAAACAAGCCGCAGCCCAATTCCTTAGAGCGCGATAGATTTATTAATTACAGCGAAAACGCCCAACGTGTTTCAGAGCTGACTGTTCCTTGCTCACGGGTCAATCACGTTTGCTTTTTCTATACGTAAATAGAAGTGCAATAATCACCAAAATAGAGGTAGGACTACACCATCTTATACATCTCAATGCAACTTAGTGGCCATTTTAAAACAATCATTTCTCTTTACTAATAATCAACCATAATATGTTTTCAATGCTTATTTTTAAAATAATTATAATAATAATTCATTGGTTTAACCTATAGTTTCCAAATACAAGTTTCTTCAAGCTTATACAAGGAAATGATTGAGAATATATATATATATATATATATATATATATATATATATATATATATATTATTTCCATAGGTGCCCTGATACGAAGACGCACTCACAGTGGATGATTCACCAGAAACCTTTATTTTAAAACCGGCATTTTCTTTCCAATTCTGTTCGTAGCCTGACGCGTTTCGGAGCTGGCTGCTCCTTCCTCATAGGCATTTCTTACAATTCACAGAAGCAGTGACACACCCTCTCTCCTTTTCTGCATGCTGTTTGGGTAATTGCCCTCTGGTGGGCCTCTCAGGTGAGTTACAAAGTTCGTGCATGCTGGGAGTTGAAGTGTGTTTCACGCCGATTCTTCCCCTCCAGTGGGGTCTGTGATTTTGTCATAATCTTGAAAGCATTTACTTAGCCCTCCAGTGGGCCTCAGAAAGCAAAATCGGTTTTCATTTAAAATCCACTGTGCTGCTCCTGAGCTCCGAGTAATTCAAAGCCTGCAGCCCCATATTCCATTTCCCTGGTGGTGCAGTCTTCCACGGCCGGACTGCCGTGATTACATGTTTCCATAGGTGCCCTGATACGAAGACGCACTCACAGTGGATGATTCACCAGAAACCTTTATTTTAAAACCGGCATTTTCTTTCCAATTCTGTTCGTAGCCTGACGAGTTTCGGAGCTGGCTGCTCCTTCCTCATAGGCATTTCTTACAATTCACAGAAGCAGTGACACACCCTCTCTCCTTTTCTGCATGCTGTTTGGGTAATTGCCCTCTGGTGGGCCTCTCAGGTGAGTTACAAAGTTCGTGCATGCTGGGAGTTGAAGTGTGTTTCACGCCGATTCTTCCCCTCCAGTGGGGTCTGTGATTTTGTCATAATCTTGAAAGCATTTACTTAGCCCTCCAGTGGGCCTCAGAAAGCAAAATCGGTTTTCATTTAAAATCCACTGTGCTGCTCCTGAGCTCCGAGTAATTATATATATATAGTTCACTTAAAAAAACAAAGGTTACAGGGATGTTATAGTTAGCCTCATTTTCATTTGTACAAACCAGAGAAATTCAGCAGTTATAGTTAGCTGAGCTAACTATAACTTACGCCCTGCAATGAACTGCACATATATTACAAAACTCATGAAATGGTTAGGGACATCAATCAAGACATCACTGATATCTTAAATAACATCACTGATGACATCATCCAGTGAGTGTGAGTGTTTTTTATAAGTTACTGAGTGTTAAACATATATACTAAGATAACTGGCTGTGGGAGTGCCTGTATCGGTGAGTGAGTGGGTGTGTATGTGAGAGGTGGTATACATGAGTAAGTGGGTGTGAGTTTTTCTAACTATAACTACCTACTGGTGACATACATACATACATACATATATACGTATGTTCAGTGATAGGTAGGGGTAAATGGTAGGAAGGGGGTATAAGGGTTTAGAGATGGGTAAAAGGTAGCAAGTGGTTTCTACAGTTCAGGGGTAAGGGTAAGAAGGTTTTTTTTTTTAAGGGTTTATGGGATGGGTAGGGTATTTTAGGGATGGGAAGAGGAAACTTCATTATTATATATAAATATATTTTTTACTTTAAATGGGGGGGGGGGGTGTTTAGACTGTATATAAAAACCAATAACACCACTTTTGTTTGGTTAGGCACAACAATGTAATACAATGCGTTTTAAATGTCAACCAGTTCTATTACACGAGTGCTACGTGGTAAAAGCATACGTGGTAGGGACTGGGTTCCATGATATATTATGCAATTCTTAGCTACAGCCTAAACAACCTCTGTGTTATACAGTGGAGAGCGAGTCTGTCACACTGGAGCATATTAAAAACATATCAGCAGTACCCAAGAACCTGCACCTAAGATACACCAAGCATAGGTGCATACCATGAAGAAGGCACATGAGTGCTACAGAGTTAAGTCATGCTCCTGTACACAGTTGGATCAGGAACAAATCCCTTAACAAATTCATTCACATATGCATTGATTTAGGACTCCTGCTTGCTTTGAGCGAGCTCTGTAGTTCAGTAAATGCAGCAAGTGTTTACGACATATTCCTACCCCTTCATACTGTTTAGAGCAGGGGTCTCCAACTTCTTGTACAATGACAGCTACTTTTGCTCAAGGAAAATCAGTTTGCACTGATCCCTGTATAATATGGCCACATTTATTAACAATACACTACTGACTAGCTAAAACTTTCAGGTGGGTTACCAGCAAAAATGTCAGAAAAGTATTATTAATGAGAAATGATTTCAAATGACTAATGTATGAATAGCCGAAGCAGCACACTCCCTCGGCACAAAAGACATAACCACAGCAATAAGCCTTCCCACCTCAGCTTGAATTATTCAACTATCACCTTTAAAGATGCAGCCATTTTGGTTTCAACAACTTATCAGTTTCTGAAGATAAACTATTTTTTTTAATCAAATACCTCTTCTAATTCGGGCAAACAAAATAATTTTCCCAAATTTCTTTTATGAAAGAAACTTCATTTTTGCCTTCAAAATACCAGTTTCGATTTTCAGTAAATACGAAGTCCCAAAACATCTGCTTGTCATTTTCATCAAGTACTCACATGTACACAGGGTTCACATGCACAAAATCTGCTTCAAATGCCCAGCCTTTACGATCGCACCCCACGGATGTTCCCTCTAATGCCAAAAAGCCTATAATATGAAATTAATGCTCGTCATTATACCAGAGGCACCACTTTGATAAAGCTGTGACACCATAACAGCCAGGATGCTCAGTCATGGCCATTATTATGCCAGAGGCAGCCACCATTATGTCACAAGTGGCCAAAATTAGGTCACTAATGCCTAAAGTATGTTGGTGATGGCTGCCACAATGCACAACAAGACCAAGAATGCCAAATATAGGTCAAGGATGACAATTATTAAGTCAGGGCTACCATGCCGGGAACAGATAATTGTGCCAGAGATGAATCCCATTTAATGGAAAGCAACAAAGATGCATGCACAGTGAGGCACAGGAGAGGATCTCAGCTCTGGATTCAGCCCCTACAGTACTCAGCTCATGAGATGGTAATGCACTTAACTCACACACTTTCTCTCTGGCTCCTTCGGGCCTATTCTTTCCTGGCCTATTGATCTCACTCAGTGTGACTGTTTGTGGAGCCTGCAACATGTCCTCTCTCCTTGTGACTCTGCTAGATTGAGAGGGGATACGTATGGTCATGTTGCAGGCTCCATAGGCCAACACAGTGTATGTTTGTGTCTTAGCATAAGGCCCCTTGATTGTTTTGGCTGGCAGACACCAGAAGGGTCTTGAAAGGCAGTGCTGTATTCTTTAATGTGTATAAATTGTCTAAACTAGGTACTGGGCTGAGCTGCTCTTTGAAGAGCTACTTCAAGGGTGCTGGACAGCTACCGGTAGCTCTCGAGCTACTTGTTGGAGACCCATGGCCTACAGAAACAGTTTTTTCACATTGTATCCTCATTTCTTTTTTTAAGAAAAATGGCTTGTGGTTCAGATGCAAAATGTCTAAATTCAACTGCCTGCATACTTTGAAACGAGAATAGTTTGTTTAAATTTGTCCCGACGACATTCACCAGTTCACGCAGGAAAATGCTTTGGCAGAAAAACAGCACAACATTATTTCAGCTATGATTTTCTTCTACCAAATTACTTTTACCCAAACATTTACTTGTTAGGGCTCCTTACAGGGTGTGTGATGAGTGTAGGAATAAGAGCCATCTCCTTAAGGTAGCAGTGCTATAAGAGCCCATCCTGGGGCTTAGGAAGAAGGTTAAATCTTCCTTAGATAGAGGGCTGGAGAGCCAGAGTCAGCCTAGGTGCATCTGCGTGACTGGAGGTTAACTGGTGACTGAGATTGGTTAGTTGGATTAGTTTAATGACTGCATGCGCAACGGAAAGCAAGCAGTTGTGAACGGAAAGCTGAAGAGCCTAATTCAGATCTCAAGGTATGCAGCCTTCACTCTCCTGTGGTGCCTCCCCCTTCTCCCCCAAACACCTGTGCCATTTCCAGGTCATTCATAATGATAACAGTGAGGCATTAGGACGAGTCAAAGCTTGTTGCGCGGATCTCAGGGGAGCATAGAATACCGGATGTTGATGCAGAGCAGGACAACCAGATAAGACCAGTAACTGCTGGGATCCCAACCTGGTAGGCAAATCAGTGATCAGAGAGGACTTTAGGAGTGGCCCCTCATCTACCTTCTATGAAGGAGGTAGACCCACCATGATCCCAATCAGCATTAAGATGGGAGAAAAGGCCATAGAGCTGCTCTGGTGGTTGCAGGTCCCGTCTATATCTATTCTCTTATTTTTCTGATCTGATCTTTAGTTCTCTAGCACAATATATGGTTTGGAATGCAAAGGATTGTGGTGATTTGGGAATATGTGTCACCCTGCATGTGTGCTGCAAAGGTTACGTATGAGTGGAAGAGAACGTGAATTCTGTACATGTGAGGAACACACATTCCCTGGTGTGAGCCCTGCATCCATCTGGAGGATGAAGATAAGAATCTATTTAATGGAGTATATATATACTTCCACTGCACATCATGTACACCATTACTTACATTTCACACAAAAAACACACTTAGCCCTCTCATAGCTATGAATCGGAGATTTAATGTAGCCCCAACATTGGAGTCACCATGTGATGTCTATTTGCCCAAGAGGTGAATCTTAGCTGGTCAGGGTGTGCATCTCATCTTCAACCAGCATCTATTTTCAATTGCCAGTAACAAAATTGTACACCTGCACCATCGCTGCTTTTATGCTTAATAACTCATCTAAAACTCTTTAAAAAACCATGGACTGGTTATCACATCAGTCAACATCATGCCTGCTTCTTGCAGTAAAACTTTTTCTAACATAATCCAGAGCTAGAGAGGATGATACCCTCTTTAATAAGCATAATACAATATTTTCAAGCTACAGGATTTGACAACAGCTTCTACACAGCAATGCACTTAACTTCACACATGAAAACTAGAACCACTTTTAAAATGCTTAGCCATACCACAAAATAAACCTAAGAGCAGAAGAATTGTGTAGAATGGACCACAAACCAGAGATCAGACTAAGTTATAGGAAAGTACAGCACTAAATGAGACTATATGAGATGCAGCGAAATAAAAGCAAGGGTACACTCCTAAGTTAGCTTGGGAACTCATTTAAGTCAAAGAGGCAAATCTCACACAGCCTTATTAAGGGAAAAGGCCTGCATACACCTTAAGACGATAGAGAGTAATTCAGGAACTATGGGTATGGCTTTTGAGAGCAGGGTAAGCAGTGAATAATGAATATTAGAGATGCTTCAAGGCATAATATGATATTCTGCATGTACTCTGGCACTGGCAGGGTTGTGGAAATTTATTAAGTACACTTAAGAAATCTCCTTGTACCTTTTGGTTCTGTACAGTGATATGACAAATTATGGCATCGTCTCTGTAGAGCAGAGCTCCCATAATAGCCACTTTAATTAAGGGAGGGGCCATGTTATATCAGATTTGGATTCAAGAAAGGCTCAGAGTTTTCCACCTTTCCACAAATCTACGTTCAGGGACCTTGATGTGGGCAAGAAGTTATTGTAGTTACAGGTTGGGCCTCCCATGTGAGGCTGTGCACACCTAGAAACTTATAGTAACTTCAAATCATGGTCGCAGGCAAGCTAGACATTCTTAATATGCCAAGAATCTTCAACCTAAAAGACCACAGAATCATAGACAACTGTATGCAGACAATCCAGCTCTCTGGCTGGATAAAAATGACTAATATCAGCTTAAAAACAAATGTGTTATCCTATACACATATAAAATTGGATGAACGAGAGATGCCTGAATAGCTCAAACAGTGAGACACTGGTTACTGGCGCCCAATTGACATGCCCAACATTTCCTTTGCCTAAGTGCAGTTAACTGTCCTCTTTCCTGCAAAGCCAGTCCGATATCTTAAGAGTATGGTTTGAGTCAGAGTTTTCCTTTGTGCATCAAATGACCACAGTCAAAGAATAAAACTGTTGTAATCAAATGATGATATCCGGTAGTCTAAGTGTAGAAAAGGTAAGTTGCTTTATTAAGATGTTAAGAACCAAGATGTAATAAGGAACACCACCAGGAGCAGCCTACCTGCTGCTCAGCCCATCCTTCAACTGACTCTCTCACATCCAACATTCTACAGCATCATCACACACTAACATTCCATACCACAGACACACTGGCTGAGCAGCAGATACAACATCTCCTTTCCTTACAGGAAAAAGAAAACATTGCTAAAACCACAATGTATCTCACAAATACATAACAAGAAAGGAGACTCCTGCATGGAAATATAAGGTGCACAGGAATGTAACCTTTGAATGAAACCATAATAATAAAAAAAATAATGCATGAAAATACAGCTCAATGAAAACTAAAAATGGTTGGAAATAGTCATGCAAACAAAGCTAATCCAAACAAAGCGGAAAACTGACAGGAGCATTGTTGAACGATCACCCACATCTTAACACAACATATACATCTTCTTCCTGTCTACCATACAAGAAAACAGATCACACTACCGCACCCCACCTCAACCGCCTGACCCACAAACATACCAGCTGGCCAGGCTGGCACGAAATGCAGCCAGACAAAAGTACATATCAAATCGGTGCAGCAGAGAACATAAGGAGCTGACAAATGAAATTACAAACATCATTAACAGGCAAAACGGGTGACAAACTACGTGCAGTCACCCCACTTAGAACATTTCCATAAAACAAGGTGACAAAACATCGCACAGTCATCCCAAACAGCACATTTCAAACAGAACCGGGTGACCTACACTACTCACAGTCATCCCAACACTGAACACCTTTACCAAGACCGGGACACATCACTAATAATCTTAATGTGTTTATTTTAAAAGGAGAACAAAAACAAATAAAATGACAAACCCAGAGCAGCACATATAATCTGTATCTCCCAAGCCCCTGTCACATTCAAATCATCCATACAACCTTACATCATACATAACACAGCACATAAAGAAGTACCTCACATCATTCATAACAGTGCACTAAGCGTTAACATAAAAAACACTGGCAGAATACTATGACAAACACATCACATCATAAAGTCATAAATGCACGTAAAAATGTTCAATATGGGAAATCATTAGAAAGCCATAATGACCAAATGCAGCACAAATACTAAAAACACAAAACATTGGTGAGCGACCTCTCACCCGAAACTCCACTTAGATCACAATGCAGTACATCACAAATGAAGCCGTCCTTACAGCCAACCAAAAAACAAAATTGTCACCGTTGTATGCACCAAAGGAACGTTGAACATGTTTCCAAGTTCTGCACTTAAACCGACCAAGCTGGCGATGTACTCCAGTGTCCTCACCACATGAACTTCTGACTGAAGTCTGTCTGGACACCGCACAATCCATTCTCAAGGTCTCCTTCAATTTCCACAACGCATGCGGCCACTTCATGAGATGGTTAGCCGCCGAAGGGACAACTGGAATAAGTATAAGAGCAGGCACATCCCACCAATCACGGAGGCGCACAACGTAGAATCTGCTACTCTGAAGACTTTAGCTGTCTTGCCGTATGTTGCCAAGATCCAGTCACAGAAGACAATAACACTGTACCGGGCTAAGATGTCCCTCCAATGGCAAAATGCAAGGAAGTAAGTGCATTTCCACAGCGAACCCTCGGTGAGGTGCGCAATTACAGGAAAGTAGAAAGATGTCGGAATAGGAAGATGGCAGCACATATGAGTGAACGGAGCCGGGTGGCTCCAGACGTGTGCGTGCACCAAACGTTGTCGCACAACACGCGTTCCAGAACTGCAACGTAGAGACGTGACTGGTAAGTGAATGCACGCAATATGGCTCCGTAGTAACCGATGGCATCCTCGCGGGTATTCCAAAGCAGGTAAGCATTGTGTAAATGTCGCGTGGCAGCAACAGTGCAATTTTCAAATGTTCAAACAGCTACGCCACAAAAATGCAACTCAAAGCAATGTACTCACAGATACCTCGCACATCAAAGCGGTCCAGCTGTGACCTATGTATTCCTCAGTGTCAAGTTACACCCACGCAATCCCAACAAGCGCAGCGGTCATGCAAACAATGCTACAGCTGCTGGATAATTGCCAGGTTTCCAATCCCACGAATATACCTTCATGTCTCTACCAGCTTGACAGCAAGTTGAAACAAACTGCTGGGCACAAAACTTCCTCGTAGGCACTGCCAACTCCCATCAACATGTGGACAGATGTGAACAGCATAAAAACTGCAGACCGACACATGCCCTGCTAATAGGCTGTTCGATGGAACAGGACCCTGGTGGGGCTGCAGGACATTCTGTCTCTCTCTGAACTTTTAGTTTGCTTAAGTTTCTTGTAAAATTCTTCTTTCTGTAGTTTCATCAGGTTTGTTTTTAGTAGATTTTGTTTCTTCTTTCAATCCATGTGTGCACGTAGGTTCTTCTTTTAAAATCGTCGCCATAATGTTGTAATCAAATGATGATATCCGGAAGTCCAAGTGTAGAAAAGGTAAGTTGCTTTATTAAGATGTTAAGATCCAAGATGTAATAAGGAACCACACCAGGAGCAGTCTACCTGCTGCTCAGCCCATCCTTCAACTGACTCTCTCACATCCAACATTCTACAGCATCATCACACATCAACATTCCATACCACAGACACACTGGCTGAACAGCAGATACAACAAAAACCCTATGTGTCATGAGGCCAAACACAGTCCTTCACTTCTAAGAGACGAGACACTTCACCACATTCACTGGGGCAATGGTGGTATCTCAGCTGGATTCTCACACTAGTCAATGTTGGGGTAACCAAAAGAAGATATCCAGATGCTATGGTGAATTCGAGACCAATTAACAAGTTTATGCCTGAAATTAAAGCATTTAAATTAAATCATCACTACCCCCCAGAAAGAAAAAAAAGATATATATATATATATATAATCATAAAAACACTGAAATACTTTCCAGGCTTCTGGTGTAAAACCTCTTAGAAGCTATAACTTATCTACACCACTTGCTGTAGAGTATGGTTTAAAAAAAAACCACAAAATTTATGACAGATCAGGTAAGAGAGCAATTGGAGAAAAAGCAATGGTTCCAGAACCCTGCAAACCCTTGAGCACACTTCTGAGGAGCCAAGACAGCCTGCCTGCGTTTGAGAGAGGACTGAAGATTAGAATTTTTTAGGGATCTTTCATCTTGCTTCTGGACAGCACAGGGACCACCCCCTTCTGAAAATGGCACAGTACACCACAACCAGTTGCATAATGAACCCATCTCTATCAGTTTTTACTTCAAACATTGTAAGACAACACCCTCCATCTTCCACAACTGAAGACTTCGGAATTGACCCCCCAACTAAAAAACTCCAAGCGATGCAGAACGGCCTTAAAATGGTTCTATACAAAATAATAAAATAAAATTTAAAGCATATGTAAAACACATCTAGGTATAACATAAGCTGGCTCCGACTTTTGCCTTCTCTCAGCATACTCCAGCATTGTAGGAATGGAGATAATTCCTTCAGTCCAGTGGTTTGACACTCTTGCTGTAGTTGATTTCCTGGCCCAATAAGAAATTAAGAAAGACTAGAAGTAACTAGGTCATCACACGGCTCAACAACACCATTCTCTGATAAAGCAGACCCAAGCACAATTATTAAAACATGGGTAGTAGGCTGCTTTATTCACCACAACACTTCAAAACAAACTACAGTTGCTTTTAGCCAAGAAAAAAAACCCAAGACGGTTCAATGATCACCACATACACCACATCGATATATCCCTCAAAAACCCTTACCACTCCATATCACACACCTCTTCAGTGCTTAATTTGAGCTGGTGGGGGACATACTTATTTTTGGGGACCGGCACTTATTTTTCCCGTATCACCGATTTAGCGAATGAAGGGGAGGGGGACAGATTGGATAGACGGTTAACAAAAAGATAGCAAAACCGTCACAAACAAAAAGCAGGAACCTGCAAGTGCGAGAAAAAGGAGAAGGGAGCGTCTGGTAGTGGATTAAAGGCTACCGGACTTGGTACCTAGCGCTCTGGTGTTTAATTGCACCGGCTGCACGCTTCTGAGCAGAGTTTCGGGCATGGCACTCTTTCTTTCACAAATTAGGAACTGCATCTCTCCATACCACAACTCTATTTCACTGTACTTTATATGGCTCCAAATGACATGTTTGTCTCAACACTTTTTTTCATTCTCTCATTTCACTTTTCCACTATTGAAAGTTGATATAATGATGGTAAACCTGGAGTTTCCTCCATTATAATCTCCATGTATCTCAATGCACTGAGATTGCTCATTAATATAACAAGAGCATAACACAAATATTTGGGTTTATTTTCAATACATTAATTCTGCAGTAAGTGTGTTTATGGCAAACAACAAGTTTGTCCCACTATAAATTACAGATGCCAAAATGTATGCATATAGATCTTTTAACAGAAGAACACATCGATGATGACTCTAATATATGCACTACTGCGTTCACTTCAAAAGGTTTTAAACAGAGCCTTTCCTTAACCCCCTTTTTTGTTCTTATGGAAAAACAAAAAAAGGAATTTATGAAACCAAGATAGTCTTTTTATTCACAAGTTTAGACAGTGGAATAAAAATAGGACTATTTCTAACTGCAACTGTTAAATTTTCCCTGGCAGACGCCTTGAGGGGGAAAGAGTTGGAATATTGAATTAATCCCCAAAAATGTGAGAATGTTTTACCCAGTTTTCTTTCCACAATAAACAGAATTCTACTCACTGCATAATTTTAATTTACTTTTGCCGATATATGAGAAATGAAAAGGTCACAAGGGATACAGCAAAGATTTTTATTGCCGTGAATGTCTCATTGTTTGAGAGCATGGGACGAGACATGGAGCTCCTGTACGTTTGTTTTGTTTATTTTGGATAGTTTGCCTTGTTGATCACTTGGATGCTTGATTTAGTTATTTTTATCCATGGTGGAGTTACATCTGCTGTTGAATGTGTTCTATTACTCCTGTTTAGAGCAAGTTTCAGTGAGTACTTAAGTAGCATCTAAACAATGTTACATTGTTACAAGTATTTCTATCTAAATGGAAACTTTGTTGCTTACATTACAATTACTTGAAACTGCCTCTGTAAGGGCTCTAATGAACAATAATTAAATTTGATCCACTATGGTTACTTTGAGATTTAGAATAAATATTATACATTATGTGAATTTCTGAATGCTGGAAAGAATTCTTGTATCTTACTTTATGCTGTGCAGCTTGTGAGTACACATTGCAATCTTGTTCCACCTCACTTAAACATCCTCTCTTTCCTCCTTCCGAATCGCTCGCTATCCTGCATCCTCATTAATGCATGATGAACATGGATAGATTGAGACTCCTATCCTTTTATTATTTTTTGTATTACTTTATTTTTCAGTTTTGTATAAGGTGCCATACAGAATAGCAGATTGCAATGACATAGCGTACAAAAGAGACTCCAATATTAATCATAGATTTCCCAATGGACTCTCTCTCAAAGGGAGATATGGCTCAAAGAACATACTGCCCCGGCGCTCTGGGAAGGCAACTCCAGGTTACAAAATCCTCACCTGAAACCACAGAACCATAAAAGCAGCAGATAAGTAGGAGATGTCATTAAGAGCACCTTAGCCACCATCAGTGTCCCAAAGTTATGTGCACAGAGTGTGAATACACACTAGCCAGGGCCTCGCATTCTCACATATCTGCGTACTTGTTCATGCTGAACTACATATCCACTCAACTTAGCCTTTGCTAAAGCCTTTCTTGACTCCACTGCCCTAGACAACATTTGCTTTTATAATCCACCTTATCTAGGTCTCTCTTATTGAACTTAAAACTGATAAATCTATATTAGCTGATAACTGCCCCCATCTAATCTAATGGATACTGACTGGACACATTATTTGTTTCCAGGTCCGTTATTGTTGCATGTTCTTACCAGGAGTGACCACCATGCCATTAACTATCGCCTCAAGCGAACAATCGTAGAATCTACTCAAAAGATCATGAATGCCCCACGTAAAAGTTTCTTCATCCTCAAGGTGCTGCAAGTACAGTTTAGTGACTCGTTATACTCACACTACAATCACCAAAACAGAGTCATTGGTTAATTTTCTCAAGTTTGAGTCCCTTGAAAATCTCGGAGGACCTACGCTCCAAAACCAGACTTTTTTTCATACAGATGTTACTTGAGCCAGATATCCTGTGTCATACATAGTTCGTACATTCCAGAATCAGATTCTGGTCTTGCACTTGGCACTTAGAACTTCTGTCATCGGCTCAGTTGTTTCCTTGCGACTTTGACTACTGTCAATCATGCATGTCTCATACAGACACTATGGAAGTCCTTTGCGCCCAGAAGATTAAGAGGTTCTTATTGCTCTTTCTGAAACAAATGCTTTTTTAAGGGACATGGTTGCTAGCCTTCTGCCCAATACCCAACCTGGAGGACCAGTGGATCGAGCTTTGTCTGGTCTGAACCCTTTGGACTGGCCAGCCGGGTGACCCTGCCAGAACTCTCAGAAGAATAGCTTTCCAGGTCTCTGAGCCATGCAAGCCCCTCAACTACTTGAAAGCGTCAATCCTCCAAGGATGGAGACACCCTCAATTTTACCTTTACTTCCATCTCAATGCTTGAAGAATTCATGGCTCTGTCAAACTCATCTCTTAATCTCTCAAACCCAAAAAACCTGAAACTGCTTGCAAATTAATCTTTTGTATCTTTTTTTTTAAAAATTGCGTGAGAAAGTGCCTCTTTCGACATGGATAGCCCAAACTTTCTGCCTGGTAATTGATGTGGTTTCGATTGCAGTGCACAGGGTCCCTGCCAGCCAGGTCCCCTGTGCCATGCCAGCCAGCAATGCCTGTTGGTATAAGTAAGTCACCCCTCTAGCAGGCCTTAAAGCCCTAAAGCAGTGGAATCTATACCACAGGTGAGGGCATATCTGCATGAGTAGATATGCCCCTGCAATACTTCAGTCCATTCTTAGATATTGCAAGTGCCGGTGAAGCCATAAGGAGTACATAGGCTGGAAGCTCGACAACTCTAGTTCCCCAGCACCATGATGACTTCACTGAAACCAGGAGTGTTTGGTACCAAACAGCTCCTTGTAATAAATCCACACTGATGCCAGTGTGAGATTTATTAAAACATGTACTCAGAGGGCACCTCAGAGGTGCCCCCTGAAAACCTACCGACCCTGGTGTGGGCACTGACTTGCTTTAGGCAGCCTGCCACACACAGACATGTTTCTGGACCCCTGGGTGGGGAGCCTCTGCTCTCTGGGACCAGAAACATTATACATCCTGGGCAGAGGTGTCACACCTCCTCCCCCAGGATGGGCCAGTGCTCAAAGGGGAAGCTTCAAAGGCCGGCAGCCTTTGCAATGTGACCACCAGCCTCTGCTGCTAGCAGCAGATGGCAGCCTCTGGTTTACATCCCCACTTTGGGTGGGAAACCCTAGAAAAATAGGAGGTGTGTCCACCTTTGCCAACTCCCCCCTTAAGGCAGGGGAGGCGAAGCACATTTTTTAGTCCCCATCATCTTGAAGGTGGGGAGACCCCTTGTAGGAAAGTGGGTTTCTGTTGCAGTAACCCCCCCACTTTTTGCGAGACTACTGATGCACTTTGACTTGATGTGCCCTGGGTCCCTGCCAATGAGGTTCCCAAGGTCTGTGTTCTTTCCCCAAAACTAACCCAATTGGCACCTCTGGCCACAGGTCAGCCCCTGGTAAATGGTACCACAGGTACCCAGGGCACTGTGACCAGGGAAGACCCCTAAAGGCTGCAGCAATTATTGTGCCACCCTTCGAGGTCCTGTACCTTTACACTTACACACACACACACACACACCCCCCCCTTTTGCAGGCTGCATGTTTTGGTGCAGAACAAAGTGAAGAGTCGACATGGCACACATCCCTGTGTGCCATGCCTACAACCCACTGCCCTGGCATAGATCAGTCACCCTCTAGCTGGGTGCCCTATACCAGTGGTGAGGGTACAGGTGCATGAGCCCTGTAGCCCTACAGTGTCCAAGTCCATCCTTAGACATTGTAAGTGCAGTGCTGCCATGAAGAATATATGGTGCTGGGAGCTTGTCATTACATACTCCACAGCACCATAATGGCTACACTGAAAACTGAGAAGTTTGGTATCAAACGTCTCAGCACATTAAACCCACACTGATGCCAGTGTGGGATTTAATGAAAAATACACACAGAGGGCACCCCTGAAAAACGACCAGCCTCTGGTGGGTTCCCTGACTGGTACACACCAGCCTGCCACCGCGAGACATGTTTCTGGACCCCTAGGGTGCGAGCCTTCGCTCCCTGAGCCCAGAAACAAAGCCTTTCCTGGGCGGAGGTGTTCACACCTCCCCCAGAGCCATCTGTGGCAGGGGAGCTTCAAAGGCCTGGCAGCCTTTGTAATGCAACCCCCAGCCTCTCCTGCTATCAGGAGCAGGCCCCCTTATTGGCTCCCCTCCTTTTTGGCGGGAAGACAGGCGGGAAAAACTAGCCAGCCCAGAAGGTGTGCACACCTCTGCCAACTCCACCCCTAAGGTGGGGGAGGCGAGGTGAAGCCCAATCTTCAGTGCCCGCCATCTTGCAGATGACGGGCACTCCCCAATCAGGATTAGGGATTGTGCTCACTCCCCCACATGGGGTGAGCATACCCAGGGTGTAGTCACCCTAAGGTCAGTAGCCCATTGGCTACTGACCTCGAGACCCCCAAAACGCCCCTAAATACAGTATTTAGGGGGCAGCCCTGAACCAAGAAGGCAGATTCCCGCAACCTAAGAAGAACAAGCATTGGCATAGCCAATAGGTCTCGCCTTTGGGACTTTTATAAGTGTTTAGCCAGAGCATGCCTTTCCCACGTAGAGTCGTCACTGTAGAAACACTGCAGCTCAAAACGCCTGGTCAAAAACAAACCAGCCTAAGAGAAGATATTTTTGAAGCCCGTTTATGATGGGGGCAGCTACCATACTTAAAGTGAAAGTGCGCCGCAAGATCCTTAACAGGAAGCCTCATAGCAGCTGAACTCTTCAATAGAGAGTTTTCCCCGGAACTGCTCTGTTGAGCAGCGTGTTGCTTGCGTGTGGAGAGGCGTCTCTGTAGGTGGCCATCACAGGGTCATTTTGTGTAACATGAAAAATGTACTTTTTTATGGCTTCTTTGACTTTGATCGGAGACTCTGGTCTCCAGGAAGTTCGTAGTAACAATCTCTTGCAGTGTAAGGGAGGAAGGCTGGAGAGACGGTAGGATGGAGAGAAGGAAGGATGGAGAGATGGGTGGCTGGAGAGATGGATGAAGGGATGGATGGAGAAAAGGATGGTTGGGGAGAAGGATGGCTGATGGTTGATGGCGAGAAGGATGAATGGGTGGATGCAGAGATGTGTGGATGGAAAGAATGATGGATGGGTGGATGAAAGAGGGATGAAAAGGGAAGGAAGGGAGAAGGATGCACCGGAAGGAAGGTGGATAAAAAGAAAGATGAAGAGAAGGAAGGGTAGATGGAAAAGACTGAAAGGTGGATGAATGGCAAAATGTACAGAAAGGATGGAAAGAAAGCATGATGAGAAAAAAACAGACAAAGGATGGAAAGAAAGACTGAAAGAAAGCAGCAGAGAAGAAAGGAAATTAAAGAATTTTAGAAACCCCTAATGGGGGCTATCTCCCGAACGACTGCCTGGTTCGCTTGCCGCATCTACTTGCTCAGAGCTGGCTGGGACATGGCTAAAGGTGGGGTGTGTTGTATTTTTCTGCCTACTCCCTTGCAAGTGATTCCATGTTCCTTTGATGGCTGTTTTTCGCCCTGCGCTTTTCTCAATAAAGACTCCATTCGGAGAGTTACAGGGTTGGTTGAGTTAAATGTGACTGACACCTATAAGCAATGATTTGGGAAAGGAAACTGGGCACTGGAAACATAGCATCTGGTAACACTGAGTCACCTGGTAACCCGAGATCCAATTCCTAAAGTGGCTTCATGAAGAACTGAAAATAAGAGAAACAGGCCTTTTGTGCTAGGTATTTTGTCTGAGGTTCAGGGGAGACGTGGGCTCGGAAAAACAACACGGGATAGTCCCGGAGAAGGTGTGATCACAGCTAAGGACCTGGAAATTGGATCTATTTTAGCACCCACTTGTCCCGCCCCGTTGCCCTCCTCAGACTCTGAGGGCAAACAAAGGCTTTGTGTATTGTAAACAAACACCCAGGACAGCTCTTTAGATAGTGTGTGAGATCCCTCAGAAACACATGGGGGGGGGGGGGAATGGGGGGAGGGGAGGCTGTAGGGAGTGGGACAGGGAATGGACGGCGCCCGGAAGAAAGGTAGAAATGCATCGACGACGACGTTCAGCACGCGGTTTAACGCGCACCTCTCTGTGTGTCATCTGCGGTTTGGGAGGTACAAAGAACAGGTCATTTCAACAACAATGTATACATCCCTGAACAACTGAATAAAATAAATTGATTTAACCCGTCCCTTCTGTCCCCTACAGCCATTGAGCTCATGCTGTGTGGTTATTAACTGTGAGAGTCCAGGAATAGCAACTTCTGTGGGTCAAATGCGGTGCACTGGCAGAGGTGTGCCCATGCCCCGTTACTGCAATATTCCGAGTCGGCCAGTCAGTACTAAAGAGCATTGGAGAGCTGTATGCGAGTCTCAGTACTGGAACGGTACGGGTGATGCATCAGTGGGAGGACTGAGGTGCCTCAGCAGAGCTGTGTATTTGGGCCCGGTGCTGGGTCACATGTCCTCGGGGGTCAGGGAAGTGAGCGGTTAATTGTGGAGCGAGCGTGGAATGCCTTCGCCCAAAGACCAGCCCCCCCCCCTTCCTCCACACCTCTTACAATGACCCTCTTCGCCGTTCGCTCACCTCCCCCTGGGAGGAGGCTTTCTCCGGAGCACCGGTGAATAGTGAGAAAAGGGAAGGGCGCCCAGACACCAACAATGAAAGGACTGCATAACGCCTCACTACTCCTGTCTCTGCATGGGGGGGGGGGGGCTAAAGTGGAGATGCAGGGGCTCTAAGAGCATACTGCACGCAACGGAGCTCGAAGCCGAGCGACTAAAAGGAAAAAATATCGGAGCAATGTAATTTTATTTAAAAAAAACATAGGCGCGTTTGTGAAAAGGAAACTCACACTCCACTAAAACATCAATTGACAACTCTACAAAGGAAATTGGTGTCTGCCGTACTGGGCAAAGTAAATCGGAAGGGAAAAATATCGGAGAAATTTAATTTAAAATAAAGGACATAGGCACGGTTGTAAAAAGGAAACACACACTCCACTAAACCTCAATTGAAAACTGTACAAAGGAAATCGAAAGTGAAAAGTACCGGATCTAATTGTAGAGGCCTGTACAAAACCACGGCGCCTTGCATGTAACCTGACCCACCAGGAATTCAGATGCCACCCTGCGCGCCGCTGCTCGCTCCCGACAGCAAAACGCCGTGGGAGTGAACATTGAAAAGGGAGGTGGGACAAGCACCCGCCTTTGCCATTTGCGTGCTTTCATTATTGAAAGACACACGCAAAGGCCAATATTATATGTGGGAGGAGTCAAGCCCACACGAAAAAGTTTAAAGTGATCACAAGAAGCCTCCCATAGGGCAGCGCATGCGCGCTGCGCTAGGCTCGACCTAAAAAGGACGAAAGAAGACGCCCAGCAGAGGAGACTGCAGAGAACAACTGACTTGCTCCAGCCCTACCGGCATGTCTGCAGTTTCCAGAGATCCTGCGCCAAAAATCGTCTTGTCCTGCAGCCAACGACCTCCAGAACCCCTGGGAGGACTGACTGCCTTCAACAAAGACCGGATCTCCTGTGAACAGCAGCTCTGTTCAGAAGAAACATCAAAGAAAGACTCCGAGCCTGCTGAAGAAAAAGAAACTCGACGCCTGTAACCACCACTGCATCCTTCGCCTACGGCCCGAGCTCGAGTGGCCCACCGGTCCCAGCGAGGTCCCCCAGCGCTCCAGAGTCCAAGTCCACCGTGGGTTGACCCCCCCCCCCAGGACTATCCGACATCGCCTGCAGCCTCTGCACGGAGACTCACCCAACCGCGAGTGGCCCGGTAAGGTGAAATAACATTGACTGTTTTTCTTGGAAAAGTTTCTGAGTGTGGAGTTTGAAAACCTAAAGAAATTCTTTAAAATTGTACTGTTCAACAAAGACGATTTTACTTACCTGTTTACAGGAAATGTCCCAGAGTAGTATCCAGGTATACTACTCGGAGTAAGAAAAGTAATCTCAAAAGTAACTTACCTGTAATCTTACAGAAAAGCCCATTCAAAGTATATGTACTGTATTCTGAAAAGCATTGCATTATCAGTAACACTACTGTAATCAAATCCAAGTACATTTACAATTGCAATCAAAACTGTGTTACAATCTGTATATTTACTGCAAAGTACTTATCACTTACCTGTGCCAGGCTTGCTTGGTTCTAGGAAATAAAATGACTAAAAGAATAATTGTATACAAAAACAATTGGTCTGAAGTTCAGTCTTTAAGTGTGTGAATTCATTTGCTGACTGAGTGTGTACAACAAATGCTTAACACTGTCCTCTGATACTGCCTTACTGCTCGACCACACTACCACAAATGGATAGTGAGGTGCTATCTAACTTTACCTCTGCCTACCTTTGGGGTTCAATTGGACTCTGTGCACACTATACCTCCCTTTGGTATAGTATATACAGAGCCAGCTTCCTACACCCCTCCAATCAGGGCTAGGTCTAAGCCCCCACCCACAGGAGGGTGGCATAACTGAAGGTGTAGTCACCCCAGGTAAGGTGCCCATTAGCCCTACCTACCTAGAACTCCCTTAAAGCGTATTTAGGTGGCTCCCCCAGACCTGGAAACTAGATCTGCGACGACCTAAGAAAAAAGAAGACATCCCTGAAGCCGACCCTGCAGAAAAGCATAAAGACAACGACTGCCTTGGCCCAGCCCTACCGGCCTGTCTCCAGCTTCGAAGAGCCTGCAACCAAAAGGCAACCCGTCTTGCTGCCAGCGACCTCTGAAAACCCCAGGATGACTGCTGCCTTCGAAAAAGACTCCAATCTCCTGTGGACAGCGGACCTGTCCAGAAGAAATCTACTCCAAGGGCTCCGGATACAGCTGGAACAGCGGCTCCTGCCCAATCTGCACCCGACGCCCACGGCCCAAGTCTGAGTGGCCCACCTGCCCAGTGAAGTCTCCCCAGGGATCCCGACCACAAGTCCAGCTTTAGCTGACCTCCACAACGGCGCCTGCAGTGTGAATCCAGAGGATCCCCTGACCGCGACCGGCTCCGGTAAGAAGACTCGGACATTGAAAGGCACCCTTGCACCCAAAGCCCCTGGGCCTTGGTGAGCTGAACCGACGGTGCCCCTACGACCTACATCTCTACTTACCACTGCTATCGTTGGTCTCCCTTTTGCAACCTCCGATGCAAAGCCTCGACAACAGAATCCTCACTGAAGAGCACTGGGCGCCCGATGCTGAAATTGCACCCTGCACCTGGCCACCTCTGTGCCGCTGGTGGTGTATGTTTGGTGCTGCTCTGAGCCCCCCTGCGCTTAACCCAACCCCCAAAGCTTGGCCCCTGCAACTGATTTACTTACCTACAAGCAGAGTGGCTTCGAGCACCCCCCAGTCTCCACTGAAACGCATTGGGCTGAACTCAGATTTTGACTTCTGCACCCAGTAGCCCTTGTACCGCTGGTGGTGCAGTTTTGGTACTCACTTGACCCTTGACCCCTTGGTGACCTTTGATCCCGAAGCCTGGAACTGTAAGTGTGACACTTACCTGTTTAACTGCAATAATGTTTTCCCCATAGAATAACATTGAACTGTTCAGAAATTGCAGTGTCGACTTTTGAAACATAAAAGTATTTTTATTTTAAAAACTGACTTACCTGTTAATTGTTACTCTCTCTTTCTATTATTTTCTGTCTTTCTCCCATTGGTACACGACGACATGTACATGGATATTTACTGATGTGTCGGCCACTGCTGTACCATTATAAGACCAAATAGAATGTGTTACTAAAAAAAAAAAAAAAAAAAAACGTACTTACCTTATTGCAAAGATCTTGGTCTTAAAATAAAGTAAAAACAAAGCTTATTTTTCAAAAATTGGTGTGGATCTCATTTTTGAGTTGTGTATCCATTATTGGTCAATGTTGTGCAATAAATGTCTTACGCTCCTCTGTGTTAGGCCTAAGGCTGCTCGCCCACACTACCACTAATAGAGCACTTTGGATTTTACATTGAGCCCTGTACACTTTTGGGGAACCAAAACCACAAACAGAGAGACAAGGGAGTGAGCCTTCTCTGACTCCCCTCTTAAAAGTACCACAACTCACAAAAAGAAAAGGACTAAATAACAAAAAGAAAGGGGGAGAGACCCTACCATGAATTATTTTGTCAGTGTCTCTATCCAACCAAAAATATGTAGGAAAGGTGTTAAAGAGGAGGGGGGAAATAGGATGGAAAATCAACAGATTTATTAATACTGCCCTTACCCACTATGTAGTGGCATGCTTCATCATTGGGCTGCTTACGACGCCCAGGTGCAGACCAACACACTGGACGGAGCGCTGATTTATTTGTGAGGTGAAAGGAAGAAAAAAGAAAGTTTTCCCTGGGAGGGATCACTGGTGCAGAAAGGAAGAAAGATTAAACTGCCTAAGGAGGTACCACCTGTATTCCTTTATTCTTGGTCCACCTTGACCGGATTGAAAATCAAAATAAGGTTGTAAAGGAAGAGTAACTACTCCTAGGACCTCACTGCGATTTACCAACATGTTTCAGCTATATTCCTTTGCCCTAACGGGTCATAGGCCTTCTTCAGGGTATAGATCCCTCTAACGTCTAGTCCTAATCATGATGTGATCAGTTGTTAATAAATAATTGAATCAACCTTACTTGTTCTCTGTAACACATTCGTCACTTATATCTGTAAGGAAAACAATTAACAATCATGAGAACACCCCCCGAAACCCCTGTGAGTATTTTGAATAACATTGTTTAAGACACCTCTGTGTTAATCCCCTATCCAAAAATGCTGTAATATGAGCCCACGTTACACCGGACACCACGTGAAGGTAGGAACTCTGCAATCACGAGCTCATTTTTAACAAGTAAATCTAGGTCCCCCTTCAATGAGGTAAGCTGGTAATCGTCTTACCCGAGTCTCATAAATCAATCTCTCAACTCGGGACCGTCATGGGGACACAGCCCTGTAGTCACACTCTGCATGATAAATCAAATGCTCAAACACATCCGTATGTAAAAAAAAAACTGCTCAATTCAGACTATGTGGTATGTTGTTGTTCATACTGTTCATCCCAAAGAAATGTATACTTCTGGTATTATTGACGACATCTGACCATTAGCCCATGCTCAGATTCAGACTCTCAATGGCTTACCAATGGCACCGCCCTCCTTTCTAAAGCAGTCGTACCGCCGGTAGTAGTGCTGTTTAGAGATGCAATGGTAGTGCGGTGGTATAGATTACATTGCCCCAAAAGGTGCCCAATGTCAAAGAGCAATGTGGTTGTGTTGGAAATAATCAGTCAACCACTTGCTCTCCAACCTGGATCCTTTTTCAGTAAGCATTCCGCAACTCGTTCGTGATCCAGGTGGTTATGCCGCCAGGAATCGTACTGCTTGGAGATACGGTCGATGCCGTTAGACTCGCTACAAAAGTTGCAGTTTTTACAAATGAGGGGAAAAGTCTTCCCACCTCCTCCTGATTCAACTCGGTTAGTCAGGTTTGCCTTTTCTGCAACCTCATTCCGTTGCCCGTAGGTAAACCTATTATCCGAATTGTACCTAACCTGTCCCCCACTTACTTCGTCAAGGGTCGGTGTACCCTTTTGAGCCACACTGTGTCCTCCGACGATAACTGTGTACTGCTGCGTCTGCATATTTAGTGTGTGTGCCTGGCCTCGTGTTGGCTTCCGGTTCCTGTCACAGGGCTCGGAAGACTAGACCCATAACCAGTGTTCCTACCCTTCTCAGCAGCGCAGCCCTTTTGAACTTCACGTTTCAACTTCAGTGGGGAAAAATCTCCTTAACTCCACTCTGTTAAAAAACATGCGGTCACTAATTTGAATAATGGAGTGAGTGAGTGCCCTTATAATTCAGCAATCCTGCTGATAGAGCATTGTTTTAACGGACTGATGTACTATTGTCTCAACAACAAAAAAACAAAAACAAAAAAAAACAAGAAGCGGGTAAGTGCCCCTATAATTAGAATTGGGCACCTAGTATTATATACCCGTTGACCTGAGTATCTAGTTCATTTTAACCCAATTTGTCAGTCCTGCACCATGGTAATGACAGTTTATGTTTCTTCTGTTTTCTTGGGAACTGATAACTGGCGAACCCACGATATCTTAGTCTTCTGGATTCATATCCTATTATTCCAAAGTAGTGATGGACATGTTCTAAGTTTTTATCATGTTATTCAACTGATGCCATGGAATGGAGTTGTTCAACCCCACTCTACCGCTGTTCAGTCTATGCACCCACCTTTGTTCCCTCAGAAAAAGTAGGTCCGTGATGTACCTGGCTGTAGGTGGAAGATACAGTTTATCAATCACAATCCACTTCAAATCATTCTCTGTGTGATTCTTTTCCTTGTAGTGTGTGGTTAGTTTTGTGTTGTACCTCCCACATCTTATACTACTCATGTGCTCCAGTATATGGACCTTCACTCGCCGAGTGGTCATGCCTACATACTGGAGCCCACAGGGGCACCTAATGAGGTAAATCAAGTTCAGAATTGCAGGTGGTTCGATTTCTGAGTTCCCATAAGCCTATGTCAGCCCTTCTGCCATTCACAGTAACTGGACAGGCTTTACAATAACCACAAGCATAATGTCCGGTAATAGTTGGTAAGCCCCATGGTGTGTCTGCCCGTTTTCCTGTAGGTTTTGGGGTCCTTGGCCTCATGTGCACAACCATGTCCCTTATACTTGCGCTTTTTTAAAAAGAGAATAGGGGACTCGGTTGGTTCAGCCCGTTTGAGTTCAGTATTCGCCAATTCCTCATTATCATCTTCCTCACATGATTGGATGCTGTATTGAATGTAGTCACGCATATACTCCTATTTTCCAGTTCTAGTGGGTGAGTTTCAAGCAGGGCCTCCCTATTGTTGTTTTTGGCCCGCTTCCATGCTCGTTTTATTAGTTGGTCTGGGTAGTCACGTTCTCGGAGTTTTTGGCTCAACAATTCTGCCTCTTTCTTGTAATCATTTAGGGCTGAGCAATTCCTACGTAGGCGTAGGAACTGCCCATAGGGCAGATTTTCTCTCAGGGATTTCGGGTGAAAGCTCTTGAATGAGAGCAGGATGTTCCTATCCGTTGGTATGTGGAATACACTGCTCACTAGGGTCCCGTTTTCTGCCTTGATGTTCAGATCTAGAAATGGGAGGGAATCAGTTGTCATAGTTGATGTGAAGAACAGATTGGGGTTTCTCTGGTTTAGCCATGTCAGAAATTGCGCCGCTGTGGCCCTGTCCCCCTTCCAAATTACCATCACATCATCTATATATCTTCTCCAAATTCTTATCTGCTCAAAGAATGGACTGTTACATGAGTAGATGTTCTCTCCCTCAAAGAATGAAATGTACAAGCATGCCAAGCTGGGGGCAAAAGAACTCCCCATGGATCTACCACGGACTTGTAGGTAAAAGGTTATATTGGAGAAAAAAAAATTGTAAGAGCTATTTCCGCTAGACACAGGATAAACTATCTCGGTGTCTGGTAGATCCAATCTTCTGAAAAAAGGATGTTCTCCACCACTCAGAGTCTCTCTTTGGGGGATGTTCGTATATAAGGACTCAATGTCAAGACTGACCATGATTTCATTGTTGGGGTCAAATTCAATGTCCTTGATAAGGTTGAGTACTTCCCTCGTGTCCTTCAAGTATGCCGGCATTTTTTGCACTATAGGACGTAAAAAGAAGTCGCAAAACTGTGAAAGGGGTTCTAGCAAGGAGATCATCCCCGAGACAACTTTTGGGGAACTCCTGAACTCTGTGCACGGTATAACCACCTAGTGGCATACCATATATAGAGGCAGCTTCCTACATTCTGTATATTGAAATGAAGACTTTCATGTCAATACAAAATCGGACAGTCTTGTGTGATCTACTTTTTCGCTCTATACTATTGTGGTTAGGCCTCCTAGCATCACTTCCTATCTGGTTTAGAGATAGTCTCTGAATTTTTTCCAGGGTTCCCAGGCTGTTTTCAATTTATGAGGATATCCTTGACCTTCGTAGACAAACATTTCCACCCCAATACATCATTCCATGTCCAATTCCCATTGTTTGAATTCCAGGTTGCAGAGGCCCCCCCGTAACCGGCTGACATTACATTGGGCAACTATCATTCCTAAATTACAGAATAACTTTTGGTCCCTAGGTACACTGTCCTCACACCAGAGAAAGCAGACTTTTTATTTGAGTTTAGTGGGGTTCCAGTGACTGTGGCCAAACAATTTATTATTTCCCCCCAGAATTTCACCTCTTCTGGACACTCCCAGAAGTGGTACAGAAATGTTACAGTCTGCCTGAATCTACAGAGACAATCCTTGATGTCAGCTCGGCCTACCCTGGCCAGCAATGCCCTAGTAAAAGTAGGCTCCATGAAGTATATTTAAATGAACCAGCTGGAACCCTTCCTGGATTGCCACCTCTCTAGGCCCCTGTAAATTCTCGTCCTAGTCCTCATCCGTCAGCTTACCTAGGCTGCTCGTCCACGGACCCCTTAGTTCACCAAGGGTGTCAGGTGTGTTGAGAAGAATTTTCTTATATGTAAGGGCCATGGACTTTCTTTGGAGGTGTTCTAGTAGGAGTCTATCTGCCTGCAGCCTCAATGCATAAGCATGCCCTCAGCACCTTCGCCCAGAGGGCGTGTCTGAGTTGTAGATATCTAAAAACAGCCCCTTCTGACAGCTCATATCCTTCCTTGTGGATGTCAAGAATTCAACAACAGATGTACTGCACACTTCTCAGAGTTTCCTAATCCCTATCAAGTCCCATTTCTGGAATCCAGATACTTTCCCCACTTCTTGTAACCGAGCAGAGCCCCATAGAAGGGTCTTTTTAGTTTGTTTGTCTTGCTAGCTGTGTGTTAAATGTCGCTTTCCACACCTTCAACATCACCATTAAATAGGTGAGCCATTCCCAGCATTTCGGGTTGCCATATACAGCAGCACTGTATCCTTTACTCCCCATTAATTATCTTTCTATTCGGACTGGAGGCTCCACCTGTGGCAAATACACCCAGTCATTGACCACTACTAACTGCGTCACTCAGTATTACTTTTTAGGTCGAGCATTCGAGACCTCTTGTATATACTTTAGTATATACTTATATGTGTATGTACTTTGTGGCCTCTGGAGATCAGCCCTAGGACTTGTCTGCTTCCGCTTAGGGACTTTGTTTTCTGTTCAACTGCCTCTATTTAACTGTCTTGATAGAAAACGACCAGCAGAGGTCAGTAAAATACCAGAATCACTTTAGCCTTCTCTAGATTCCAGTCCATAGAAATGGTCTTCCACGAGCACCCGTAGACAATTTTTTTTTTCAAATCTTGTATTTTCAGTGATATGACCACCGAAGGCCCTGATTTTACATTAAAAACAGAGCTTTGGACTTTACCATTTCCCGCTGAAAGGCAATATTTCTCTCCTCCATGTGTTCCCATACCTGGCGTGTCACGCAGTTTGGTGCTTACTTTCCCTCCATGTTAAAGAACAGTAGATTTTTCAGCACCCAGGCTAATGTGCTGCATAGCTAAATACATATAAGGTCCCAAAGGCGAGACAGATTGCATTGCAAATGCTTGTTATTATCTGGGAGGGCAATTATAACTTCATTTAGCCTGCTAGTTAGTTTTTTAAGTGCAATCAACAACGGTCCATCATTCCACAATAGCTGCCTTAACTCTGTGCCTCTTATTATTATTTTTTTATTTAAATGCGTCTGGTACGGTGTGTTTTGAAGGACATATCTTAACTTGGAAGCATAATTATTTTACACAAAACCACGCTTCCCAATAGTGAGAGGGGCAGCTTTTTCCCCATGTGAGGTCTTCCCTGAATTTAGAGAGGATTTTATAAAGATTTTCCAGGTGGAAGTGCTCTTGGTTTCATGTGACATATACACCCAAGTAGTGTAACCCTCTGATAGGTGTTTCAGGGGGTCCAGGATGTAAGTGTGTAAGGTACAGATTTGCCCAGATGATGCAGAACCAAATAACGAAATGTCATCAGCATACCACACTCTTTCATCCCACACACTTCCCCACTGTAGGCCTCTAACCAACATGCTGATCCTTATTCAAAACACTAGGGGTTTTAAGGCAAGAGTTAAATACATGAGGGAACAGTGAGCAGCCCTACGGGTGCCCCTTTTTTAAGGAGAAGGGACCAGAGTACATCCCATAACTTTGACACTGGCCATCGGTTGCTGACAAAGCAGTAGGACCCATGCTGTATAGCTGGGCCAAAGTTAATTTTTTTCTAGCACCACAAATAGGCATTTCCATTCCAGGGAATCAAAGCCACTGCAATCATCAAGCGACCCCACCAGAGCCGACTCATTGACTCTGATCCTGCAATACAACCAAATAACCACGTCAAGTTTAACTCCTTCGGTGCTAAGCAGGTCCTCAGCACCGGGCTCGTGTGCTAAGGATGTGTCCAGCACGTCCTAGCACCCAACCAAGGGGAAAATGCTGGCGCTCCCCCCGCAGGCCCTCCAACCTCATGCCCCCACCAGGGATGGCAGCAGAAGCTCTTCCACTGCCACCCCTCTCCCAGCAATCTGATGACGGCAGCTTGCACATAGCGCGCTGACATTATCAAAACACGCTGGGGATGCACTGGAAGCTATTTGCTGGGGGGAACCACTAGACACCAGGGAATATATATATATATATATAAATGAGAGAGAGAGAGAGGGGAGAGAGAGAGAGAGAGAGCGCACTGGAGTTTGGCTGGCGGTCTCGATGTACTGCCGTTTGGCTGTGTGTGTACTGGCATTTTGTCTGGAGGTGAGTTTGGACTGGGGAGTGTTGCCTGGCTTCTGTCTTGCGATGTATGTGGGTGACGTTTTGATGGTGGTGTGTGTGAACTAGTGTTTGGCTGGGGTAAGGGTCATTCCCCCACTAGGGTGTCAATTTCATGCCTTTGCTTTGTGCCCCCTTTGGGGGCAGATTGGATGTTTTTGATGCAGATTTGCCCCCAAGGGCAGACTTCATAGTCTTTTACAATGTTAACTGTTTTATTTCTTGCCATCATTTGCAATCTTAATGTTCTATTGCTCCTTTTTATTCTAATGCAAAGCTTTTGATTTCCTTGGTAGTGACTCCTGCTTGCGGTTTCGGAACTGGAAGATCTGCAGGTTGTGTAGTTGCATGTGTTTGGTAAGGAAACTTTTTTGTTGTTAGCGCTATGCTGGGCTCGGAGGGCCGCTTTCGACTTTGTAGGACTGGCATGTGGACATGGCATATTGCAATACGCAATCGGATATTTACCACAAATTACTACCGGGCTGCAGTCGCCCGAAAGATATATGGGGGCCTTAACAGGTCTTCTTGGTTCGGCCTTGGGAGGAAGTGGTGTCTGATGAGGGGGAAAGCAGGCCATTAGACTTGCGAGGTCACAGTGGGCCGTGATGAATATTAGGACTGCCTGGTACACAACTTGTACATTGAGATGGGTGGACTAGAGAGGTGCTGGTTATGAATGGTTATGTCTGCTGTTCGCTCTTGCTGTGGGGAGTACCAGTGAATTTTCTCTCCTTGGAGAGGTGTGCTGGCCCATTAACGGCTGTACCCAACCATGTACGTTATCTTTTGCTGCTTGCAAAATTCAGAATCTTAAAATGCTTATGACTATTCGACTTGTGACATTTCTTTGCATTACATGACTATGTTTGGTCTGTGTCATGCTAACTATACATATATCATTAATCTATGTATGGCTGTTTAAAATTAAATAATATTTTTAAAAAAGGAAACTTATTTGTAATATGTACTTCAAATGAGTATCATGCCCTGCTTGAATGTATTTTTAACGGTTGTAATAATTGTAGCTTATGATTTTTTTCCTCCCAAATTCACGTTCTGATTTGTGTGATTGTCTTACCTCGAGTGTAATTTTTGTTTTTCCTTTCTAGTGGAATATTGGTGATGCATGCTGTGTCTGTGCAGAGTAGGTGCAGTTGATCCTCAGCCTAGCTGTCTGTGGCAAGCAAGAGGTATCTTTTTAGAGTATCAAGTTCACTGTGTGGATTGTATTGATAGTTTTCTCCTGATCATTACATGTCAATTGTTATATTTACTCTTTGATACAGCTTGAGTTCGTTGAGTAGTAATTTGACAAAGTGTTGTCTAGTGCGGTTTTGTTTTTTGCGTTAGTTTCATTAGTAAGCATTATGGATGCCCGCAAGCTAAGCGCCCAGCAGGTTGTAGGTTTGCCTTTTGAATCTGCCAGTGAACATGGCTTCGAGACGGACTTGCAGCAGAGGACCAAGATGAAGATTCGGGCAGTGAATTTTTTGTTTGAGGGGAATCATCTGATGATGACCACTATTAGAGGTGAAGTGCTTCTCTTTTTAGGACAGAGATATGCCGGTAGTGCAGCAAGAGCAAGCTGAACTGCAGCCAGGGGCTGGAAGGCTTCCCATTGGAAGTGCTGAACCCTAGTTTGCTCCTAACATGGTGCAGCCTGTTTTGCCTACCTTTAGTGGAGTTTCAGGGTATAAAGTCAATACAGAGAACTTTTTGCCTATCAATTTCTTTCAACTGTTTATTGATTATGTGTTTTTGGATGATATTGTTGAGCAGACTAATTTGTATGCAGAACAGTTTGAGGGACAACTGTGCCACACTTAAGACCCACTCAAGAGCTACCCGGTGGACTCCCACAAATCTCCATGAGATTAAGCAGTTCTGGGGCTTAACTTTCCTGATGGGATTGATAAGGAAGCCATCATTGTCTTTATATTGGTCTACTAGTCCCTTGATGGCAACTGCTATATTTCCAGCAACTAGGAGTCAAGATCGATATTTGCTTCTGCAGTGGACGCTGCATTATGTGGATAAAGATACAGCATTGCCACAAGATCACCCCAATTGTGACTGTTCCTTCAAGATTTGGCCTGTCCTTGATCATTTAGTAGATCGTTTCTCAAAGATCTATGTCCCAGGGAAAGTTATATCTATGGATGAGTCTCTGGTCTAATTCAAGGGGCGTTTGGTTTTCATACAGTACATTCCCAGCAAGAGAACACGTTATGGTATTAAGATGTATATGTTGTGTTAAAGTGCTACTGTATGTGTGTGTAATTTCAGGATGTACATTGATAGGGATTCTGCAATTGACCCCCGTTTATCCTTCCACTTTTGGAGTCCATGAGAAAATTGTGTAGGAACTCACCAGAGCACTTTTTCACAATGGTCACCATTTATACATGGAAAATGTCTACACTGGTGTACAATTATTTAAAGAATTGTTCAGAGTGGGCACTATGGCATGTGGCACAATCCGCTCGAACCATAAAGGTTACGGTCAGGGACCCCCAGTGGGGAAGGATATGGTGAGTGTACTCAATAGGAAGGGACAGACTCTTTGGAGTTCTTTTGATGTAGTTTATTTGTAGGGATAAAGAAAGTCAGATCTGGTTGCAGGGTTTCCCTCCTGTTCTTCACCAGTTCGGGAGCGGGGATGTAGGCCAGACTTGAACGCCGGTAGCTCCGAGCCCTTGCGATGACGGACCTCAAACTGAGAGGGTCAAAAACCACCTGAGCACCCGGTCGTTGCAGCCCTCGTTACGTTGGAGCCAAACCAAAGGGGCATGGTCTGTATACAACAAAAAAGGTCTACCCTCAAGATAATAACGTAGCTTCTCTATTCCCCACTTAACAGCCAGGCATTCCTTTTCAATCGTGGGATAGACCTGTTCCCTCGGGAAAAGCTTCCTGCTTATGTATAAGACCGGCCTCTCGAAGCCCTCACTGTCATGCTGGGAGAGAACTGCACCTATTCCCACTCCAGATGCGTCTGCTTGCAGTATAAATGGCTTCCTGAAATCGGGGGTCATTAGTACAGGGGAGGTGGTCAAAGCAGTTTTTAGGGTCAAGAAGGCTTTTTGTTCAGTGTCCGAAGGGCAGCGGAATTGTGAAGTGTTGGCTGATTTTTTTAACAGGTCGGTGAGAGGGGCAGCTAGGTCTGAGAACTGGGAAATAAAACGCCTATAATACCCCACCAACCCCAAGAAAGCCCTCAGTTCACGCTTCGTGGTAGGGAAGGGAGTGTCTTGTATGGCCTTTACTTTTTCTGTCTGGGGTTCTATTCTGCCCTTTCCCAGTACGTACCCTAGGTATTTTACCTTCTGAAAGGCGAATCTGGATTTTTTTGCGTTGATATGCAAGTTAGCTGCTCTGAGAAGATAGCATTAAGATGAGCCACGTGTTCCTCCCACGACTTGCTATACACCATGATGTCGTCTAGGTAGGCCGAAGAGTAAGGTGCGTGGTGTACTAGGAGGTTATCCATCAACCTCTGGAAACTGGCTGGGGCCCCGTGTAAGCCGAAAGGCAACACAGTGAAGTGGTACAGGCCGTCCGGTGTGTAGAAGGCCATTTTTTCCTGATCGTCGGGGTTAAGGGGAATCTGCCAATACCCCTTAGTGAGGTCTGTTGTAGAGATGTAACGGGCCTCACCTAGGCGTTCTATTAGTTCATCTACCCGAGGAAGGGGGTACCCATCCTGTTTTGAGATTCGATTCACCGCCCTGAAGTCTATACAAAACCGGATACTACCATCCGGCTTCGGCACGAGTACAATTGGAGAACACCAATTACTTTGGGATGGTACTATAACCCCGGACTCCAACATCTTGGTTACTTCTTGTTGGAGGGCAACGCGACGTGCTTCAGGGACCCTGTAAGGTTTTTGTTTTACGGTGACCCCTTCTTGTGTTGGAATGGAGTGAATGGCCAAATGCGTTCTCCCCGGCTGGTCTGAGAAGATATCTTTGAAAGACAGAAGGAGGGCCTGTACCTCCTTTTTATTCTCGTTCAGATCAGTGTTAACGACGGCATCATTCACGGTATGGGACAGCGTTTCTGCTGTGGAGACAGTATGAGTGTTTTTAGGTGGAGGGCCTAGCCACTTCTTTAGCAGGTTTATGTGGTACATCTGGGTTTTAGAGGGAGAAAGGCTCAGGATGTATGCGGTTTTCCCTATTTTACGTGTTATCTGGAAAGGACCTCGCCACTCCTTTTTTAGCTTGTGGGGGGAAGAGGGAAGCAGGACAAGCGCCCAGTCTCCTACGGACAATTCCCTCCAATGCTTTCCTTTATCGTAAAAGGGTTTTTGTCTCTCCTGGGCTCTCTCTAGGGACTCATGGGCCAATGTCCTTAGTTTATGTAGACGACTTTTTACTTGGTTAGCATAGTCGGACTGGGCTTCCCTAACGCTGTCCTTTTCCCAGCTCTCCCTTGTGATCTCAAGCAAAGTACGGGGTTTCCTGCCGAAGAGAAGCTCAAAGGGTGAAGCACCAAGGCTGCTCTGTACTTGGCTTCTGAGCACAAAAAGAGCCAAAGGGAGGAGCTGGTCGCAGTTCTTACCATCCCGAGTTAACATCTTTTTTAGAGTGAGCTTAAGATTACCATTGTAGCGCTCTACAAGGCCATCCATCTGGGGATGATACACTGATGTTTTTATGTGTTTATGCTCAGTTGTTTGCAAACCTGCTTCATTAGTCGAGAGACGAAGGGGGTTCCCTGGTCGGTGATTATTTCACGGGGAAAACCCATCCGTGAAAAGACTTCTATGAGCCTCTGCGCTATTGTGGTGGTGGTTGCAGACCGCAAGGGAAGAGCTTCGGGATATCTAGTGGAGTAGTCTACTATTACAAGAACATAGAGAAAACCCCGACTGGACTTGGGAAGGGGGCCTATAAGGTCCATGCCTACGCGGTCAAAAGGCTTGCCAATGATAGGAAGGGGACTTAGTGGAACTTTTGGAGGGGTGTACGGGTTCCTCTTCTGACATATTGCACATTCTTGACAATACTTTTTTATATGGGCATGGACACCGGCCCCAAAATTTTTTTGTAATATGGACTGTGATGTTTTTTCTACCCCACAATGTCCAGCCAGTAGATGAGCATTGTGCAAAAAAAAAAAGGACCTGGTCACTGAATCCCACAGGAACTAGGAGTTGTGGCTCTTCACCCTCCCTGGCTACCCTATACAGAAGGCCATTCTTCTCGATAAAGCAGGGATATGTTCTTTGCGGGGAATTAAGAGACTCTTTAGCGCTTTGCCACGCGTTGCTAAGGGTGCCGTCATTTAATTGGGCGGTACGAAAATGTGTATCCCCGGCCCAAGGCTCAGACGTTAGGAGGCTGATATGGGATTTTTCACTCTTTTCCAGGTTCCCCAAAAGGAGTTTAGAAAAACAGGGGTTGTCCATCCCGATTATGAGAGGTTCAGGAAGGAAGGGCAGAACCCCTACGTCTGTTGTGGTTTCTACACCCTGCATAGTTCGGAGGTGTATCCTGGCGACCGGATAGTCTTTTACATCACCGTGTACACACCTTATACTAACAGTCTTCCCTGGAATGACCTGAGAGATGGGAACAAGTTCCTTCCTTATAACTGTATGCCTGCACCCAGAGTCTAAGAGGGCCATTACTGTTTGGTTGTTCATATACAGACTCACATAATAAACAGGACCCGTTTCCTGGGCATACAGAATGGACCGGGGCAAATAGCTAACGTCCATGGGCTCTTCCTCCGTTTTCTCTTTTCTTTTTCTGCAGAACTTGGCAATGTGCCCCCACTCCCCACACTCGAAACACTGGGGACCTGAGGGGGGAAAGGTCTCTGGTCTTCCGGGCCGTGGTTTTAGGGGCTCAAAAGGGGGTTTAACAGGCTTTCTTTCGGACTTCCTGGTTTGGAGTGGTCTTTGGCTCTTCTCAGGCTCTCTTAGGGTGTTGCGGGCCTGGGCTCTGGCATACGAGGTGGCCATTTCTACCGCATGCTCAAGCGTCAGACCAGCATGCTGACGTAGCCACCTTTGTATCCCATAAGGCAATGCTTCCAGAAACTGTTCCAGATAGATCTTGTCCATGATTTCTTCACGGGTGGATTCCAGGGGTTTGAGCCAACGGTCTGCGGCATCTTTTAACTTATAATACAGTGTCTTTGGTGTGTCTCCCGGTGCGCCCCTTTCCTGTCTAAACTTAAGGCGGTGTGCCTCATCATCAACACCCAAGCGATCCATAATGAACTGCTTTACATGCCCGTAGGCGGCAGTGCCGTCCCTGTTGGCTATCTGGTAAGCTGCCTGGGCTTCACCTGTGAGCAGCGGGGCCAGATAAAACGGCCAGCGGACTGGGGGCCAAGCGTTAGCCCTTGCAGCTCGTTCGAAGTTCAAAAAAAATGACACCGGATCGTCCCCTGGGACATACTTCTGAAGAGGGATTACAGTTCCAGGTATAGAGGGGGCTCTCCCCTGGCCCAAAGCGGCCAGTAGCTGTGACTGGCCTTCTGCCAGTTTTGACACGTTTTCTGCCTGCGTCTGGATCGCGGATGTAAACACAGCCCGATCCATTTCGGCTTGGCTGGCATTCTTTTCTACCGCCCATTCTAACTTGCTTTGTCCTTCCCTCATCTGAGAAATTACTTGCTCCATCTTGTCAGATGGAAGTTGCCCGCATTCTCCCCCAAACTTTGTCAGGGACCCCCATTGGGGAAGGATATGGTGAGTGTACTCGATAGGAAGGGACAGACTCTTTGGAGTTCTTTTGATGTCGTTTATTTGTAGGGATAAAGAAAGTCAGATCTGGTTGCAGGGTTTCCCTCCTGTTCTTCACCAGTTCGGGAGCGGGGATGTAGACTTGAACGCCGGTAGCTCCGTCGATCTCCAGCCGGTCTTGGGGGTATGGAAGCCAAGGAAACAACAAAAGAAACCACTGGTCAGTGGAACGTACTCCTGTATGTCAGGCTCAGGGAAGGGAGTGCGAGGGATCACCGGAAACCGCCACCGTGTGAAAACGAAGCCCAGAACGGAAAACGGTGTCCACCCTCAAAAGCTACCCATTCCCTCCCAGTGCTTTAGTGAACCCCTGTATGCGACGACATACCTGCTCCAGCCATGCTCCTCCTGGAGTGTGGCGGGGCGACACCTGGGGTCGTTGGCCTCCTGGCGTTGTCCGCTCTTCTGGTTCCTCTTTCGGGGCTCCGGAGTCTTCTTTGTCACACTCGACTCTCTCCGGCTTCTCCGACGCTGGTCTCCCTTTCTCGGCTTCTCCGGGCGATTCTCCTCGATGCACGCGCCCTCCCTTATTAGCGTCCTCCTTTGATAGGAAGAGAGGGGCCGATGTCACGCCGCAGGGCTCCTCCTCCTGCTTCGTCCAAGGAAAGTTAAAGGGGCCATCCACGTCCTGTGTACGGAGCAGTAGGACATCAGAGTCACGATATGGTAGCGAGTCCTGTTCCCCAGGCTCCTCGTGACAGTTACCCTAAAGAGATTGTGTGTAAAAAACTTGAAAAGGGACAGAGCAGTGCTTGGAGTAGTAATGAACTTCTTGCTGTGAAATTTTTAGACATAAGAGATGTCCACATGCTGACAACTATTCATGATGAAAGTACTGCACCTGTGACTGTTTGGGGTCAGGTTGCATAATTGTGCAAACCAGTGTGCATTTTAGACTAGAACAAGCACATGGAAGGTGTAGATATAATAGATCAAAGGTTGAAGCCTTGTGCTGCTCAAAAGTCCTATATCTGGCACAAGAAGTTGGCTGTTTATTTCTTTCATTTAGCATCCTTAGTCATAGGCTTTTATTAAGCGCACATATCACCCGAGGGTCTCAGAGCGCTGGCCAAAAAACCCTGAAGACGAGAGGAGGGACGGCGCTGGCCTGAAAAGGAGAAATCAGAACAGCCAGGTTTTTAGATTTCTCCGAAACAGTCTGTGGTCGGTTTCCATACGTAGGTGCGCCGGAAGCGAGTTCCACAGAGTGGGCGCAAGGTAAGAAAATGATCTACCGCCAGGTGCGAATATTTAGGGGGGGTGAGGAAATGTTTAGTTGAGGACCTAAGGGTTCTGGTGGGTTGGTACCAAATAAACTTTTTGGCAAGATAGCGTGGCCCGTGCCCATGAATGGATTTGTGGACAAGACAGTGGATCTTGAAAAGGATAAGCTTTCTGATGGGGAGCCACTGAAGAGCTCTAAGATTTGGAACTGACGGAGACCGTGAGGGCAGATTTAATACAAGTCTGGTGGCAGTGTTCTGTAACACTTGCAGCTTGGCCAGAAGCTCTTTATTAATGGAGGCCATCAGAGCGTTTCCGTAATCGAGCCGACTGATAATTAGGCCTTGGACCATCGGCATTATGGATGCAACTGGGATCAATTGGAAGATCTTACGAAGACTTCACAGTAGACCAGGTTGCGGACCACCTGGTTAGGAGAAGGGCAGGGGCCGAGATTAGGAGGCCACCAGTCACTGGACCATAGAGCTTGGGCCTTCCCAAAAAGCATGATCTGTCTTGCTGGCATTGAGCTGCAAATGATTGTTTAGCATCCAGGCATTGATGTCGGTCATGCACTTTATGAATCGGAGTTTGGTGTCAGTTAAATCTGGGCTGAGGGTGATCAGTAGTTGTGTCGTCTGCATACGACACAGTATCGAATCCGTGGGATCTAATCACTTTTGTTAGGGGTGCCACATACAGATTGAAGAGTGTGGGGCTAAGGATGGAACCCTGTGGGACGCCCTTATCAATCAGTTGGCTACGTGTGACGAAGGTACCAATTTGAACCATCGATGAACGGTCAGTTAAGTAGCTCCTGAGCCAGTTTAAGGCCGTTCCCCTGACTCCCACCTCCCACAGACGATTCACTAGGGTCCTGTGGGAGATGGTGTCAAAAGCAGCCGATAGATCGAGTAGGACCCGCAAGGCAGACTGTCCAGTGTCCAGGGTGATTCTGATGTTATCGACTACCTCTATCAGCGAGGTTTCCGTGCTGTGGGGCGCCCGGAAACCTGATTGGGAGGGGTCCAGCCATTTGTTGCTCTCTATAAAAGTTGAGAGTTGCTTATTGATTAGGGACTCAAGGACTTTCCCAAAAAAAGGGAGAAGAGAAATGGGCCGATAGTTGTTGGGATCCTTAGGGTCCGAGGTAGTTTTTTTAAAAAATAGGCTTGACCATAGCTGCTTTCCATTTAGTGGGAACTGTTGCGTGACTTAAGGATAGATTAAAAAGGTTGGTGAGGCTTTCCAGAAGGGCTGGACCGATAATGGACAAGATGTGGGATGAAACTGGGTCGGTTGGGGAACCGGATTTGACCTTGGATAGGGCCGTGCTGCCATCCTTTTGTGTAAATAAGGTGAAGTGATTTAAAGAGTTAAGGGTGGGTATGTGATCGCAGTCGGACTGGTGGTAATGATGTTCACATATCTGTTTAGGAAAGAAGCTGTGAATAGCATTGATTTTTTCCTCGAAGAAGGTGGACAGTGTGTCCACCCAATCCTGTGAAGCAGGGTGTTCAGACTGGCATGAGGCAGAACTGGTAAATTCTTTTAGAATTTTATAAAGTTCCTTGTGTGAGTTGGTGGCCTTATTTATTCTGTCACTGATATGGTTTTTTTTGGGCTGTTTTAATGTTGTCTAGGTAGTGTCTGTGTGCAGATTTGTATGCCTGCTTGTCCTCTGATCTTTTTGAATTTCTCCATTTTCGTTCGGCCTTTCTGCTCGCCAGTTTGTCAGATTTTAAGGCTTCAATGCTTAGATAGTTTTCCAGAATCCAAGATGACTTTTGTACAATTTCAGCAGTCTGTATAAGGCAGCCTTGTAGCAGTTGAACAGGCAAGTGTTCCTAGAGTCGGAGTGGTGGAGGATGTGGCTAAATTGAAAGATCACCATTTTCCCCGAGTACATTCCTCCAACACCCAAAAAAGACTTTCCTTGTCGGAGATGGAGAGTCTGTGTCCGAAGAGAAGTACGAAAGGAGAGTTGTATGTACTGCTCTGAGTGTCCTTCTGGATGTGGTCTGTATTGCTATATATTTTCTGATTAGATGGCTGGTTGGCAGTAGTTTGATGTGCTTAGTTACACCTGTTGCGAGTATGATGTCATATTTGCTATTTCATATACTACCAATAAAAAAATAGGTTGGTTATTTCTTTTTAGTTGAATGTTTTATTTTTTCCCCATCTGTGCTTTTTGTGTGTGCAATCTGTTCATTGTGGGCGTTTTAGAAATGAAAGCTTCATGTGTGGAGCTTCATGGTGATGTCCGAGTAATGTTTGGCAGGCGGTGCACGTTGGCTGCCAGTGTGTGTGTAGAAACCAGCAGAAAGCCACTACACACACACACACACACACACACACACACACACACACAGTAGGAAACAGTCTTTTTGTTGCAGGACCCCCCCCCCCCACCCACACACTTTTTGCCTAGTATTTGATGCAACTTTGACTGAAGTGTACTGGGTTCCTGCTAACCAGGTCCCCTGTACCAGTCTTCTTTCCCTAAAAAGGTTCAAGTGTTTCCTCAATTAGCAAAAGGTTTAGCACCATCTGTAAGTCCCTAGTAGATGGTAACCCTGGTACCTAGGGCCTGAGGTACTAAAGAGGGTCCCCAAGGGCAGAAGCATGAATTGAGCCATCCTAAGGGACCCCTCACCAAGCACATGCAGGGATGCTATCGCAGGATGCGTGTCTTGGGGCAGACAAAAGTGAAAACACGACATGTAACATATCCCTGTGTGCCATGTCCCCTAACACTGCATGTAATATTTGTAAGTCACCCCTACAGCAGGCCTGACAGCCCTAAGGCAGGGCACTGATTACATGTGAGGGCATACCTGCCTGAGCATGCAGGAATGCCCCTCTGCTGGTCAGTCCTATTACTGTCAGTACAAGTGACCAGGGAAGCCATTTTAAAACATGTGCTGGAAACTGGTGAAAGCGAGTTCACCAGCTACATGATGGCTTCACTGAAAATAGGAATGTTTGCTATTGAACATCTTGTATTGGTAAACTCACACTGATGCCAGTGTTGGATTTACCAACGTATGCACCCAGAGGGCACCTTAGAGGTGGCCCCTGAAAACCTACCAGCCTCTGGTGTGACCTTGCTGACTGATTTCTGCCAGCCTGCCACCCGAGACGCTGTTCTGACCTCCTACGGTGTGAGCCTTTTGCTCTCAGGAGACCCAGAACAAAAGCCTGTCCGGGAAGAGGATGTAACACTCCCTCCCACAGGATGACCTGCTGATTCAGCACTCCGTCCATCATCTCCTTGTGTTTGCTTTGTTCGCCCTAAGTTGGCAGGGTATGCCCAGACGTGGGTCCCTTGCTCACTTTGCCACTGGATTCAAGCTAGCCTGGCTGATGAGGGCTGTTAGCCCGAAACCGGTCCCAGGATGCTTGATTCCGGTCCAGGGAAGACATGGCTTGGCAGTTCGGTCTGGACTGTTCCCATGATGCACAGGACCAAGACTGATTTGCATATAGCGGTGTCTGAACTGGGGTGGCAAAGTGAGCTAAAGAAAGATGATGGATTCAACCCAGATGTGTGACTGGGGGTGAGTGTTTGAAAAGTTTCAGCACTCCGTCCATCATCTCCTTGTGTTTGCTTTGACCTGCTGATTAGCCTTCTTGGGTCGGTAAGCTTCAAAGAGATGCTGCCTTTGGAATGCGAATCTGCTTCCCATCACATGAGAGGAAGCGGACCCCTTTGTCCAGGGCCCCCTTGGCACCTGGACAGGCGGGAACATTAGATAGTCAGGTAGGCGTGCCACATCCAAGCTAGTACCACCCCTAAGGTGGGCTACTGTGAGGTGGACACGATTTTTCAGAAGTAGCCATATTTATGATGGCATACTTAGGAATTCTGGGACAGGATTATGCCCACTTCCCACAAGAAGTGGTCACATAGGGGGCGTAGTGGCTCCAAGGGTCAGTAGCCCACTGGCTACTACCCTAAACTCCCCTAACGTCCCTAAATTCAGTATTTAAGGGAGCGCCTGGTGCCAGAGAAGCAGATACTGATGACCTAAGAAGAGAGAGGACATCGGAGAGCTGCAAAAGCAGAGAGAAGAAGCAGCTGACCTGGTACCAACCCTGCCGACAGGTCTGCATCCCTCGTCGAAAACTGCGCCAAAGTCGACTCGTCTTGCAGCTGTTGACTCTAGAAACCTGGGAGGACTGCCTGCCTTCGAAAAAGACTCAAAACCTCCTGTGAATAGCAGACAGATTTTGATGAAACTCGAAAAGAGAGGACTCTGAGGCCCCCGGAACCATCAAAACCCAACACCCGAAGTCACCACTGCACCAATCGCCTCAAGCCCGAGTGGAAGTTGGCCACTAGTGTCAACAAGGTCCCCCAGCCCTCTAGAGCTAGAGTCCACCGTGGTTTCACCCCTCCTAAACTCCCCGACGTCGCCTGCAGCCTCTGCACGCAGGCCCCCTCAGCCACGACTGCTCCGGTAAAGAAAAACCCGATGCCTAAGGACACCCCTGCACCCGTCGCCTCTGGGCCTTCGAGAAGAGGACCAAAGATGTCCCCCTGTCCCCGAGCAGCACAAGGCCTGAGACCACTTGCTGGTTCAGCCCGACTGGCCTCCTGACTCCCGACACGGTTTTGCACCCGGCTGCCCTCGTGCCGCTGGTGGTGTTCTATTGGTGCTGCCTTGAACCTTGCCCACCCCTCACCTTAACTCCTGGAGATTGGCCTTGTAAGTCGCTGTTCTATACCCGTTTGCAGAACTTGTTCTCCTTTTCATAGGATAACATTGCAGAGCTAAGAAATTGCACTAAGTGAGCACTTTTTAACGTGAAAAGAATTTATATTTAAAAACGTACTTACCTGAACGATTTTGCTCTAATGCCTAAACATATATAAAGATACTTGCTATTTTTAAAAATTAGTATGGATCTCCTTTTTGAGTCGTGTGTGTCATTTATTAATCATTGTGTGTATATTTGCAAATGTCTTGCACTCCTCTGTGTTAAGCCTAAGGCTGCTCGACCACACTACCTCCTAATAGAGCACATTGGGATTGCATAGCAAGCCCCTGTCTACTCAAAGGAACCCCTGGACTCTTTACACGGTATAGCAGGTTTTTAATATATCACATAAAGAGCCAGCTTCCTACTCACATTGTCATCGAAACGCCAGTCCACACATTCCGCCAGCTGCCTGACTGTGTGATTGCTGTGTCTGAACTGGCGTCTGGCTGGCAGCGTGTGTGGCTGGCATCTGGTTGGCGGTATGTGTGAACTGTCGTTTGGCTGACGGTGTGTGTGTAGCGACTTGCTGCTGGTCACCACACACACACTGGCAGCCTAACACCAGTCCACACACTTCACTAGCTGCCAGTCGATGTGATTGCTGTGTCAGTCCTGTGGGTGTATGACAGTGATGGGCCTTTGAATGGCACAGTTTATTGCTGTGAGTGTTGTGAGGTGCTGGGCCCGCGGCTGGTGCTGTGAATGGTTTTGTGTGAGTGACACATGAAAGGTGTGTAAATTGCTTGTAAAGCGGTTGGTGCTTGTCGTGGCTTTACAACTCACGAGCTGTGAGTCACTGGGTAAGTATTAAAAAATTATCTTATTAACAGTGATTTCCACGTTTTAATTTTCGGGAAATCTTTCATTAATGAACATTTTGAACTTTTCTCTCGCCATCATGCCAATTCCAACCAGTAGGTGTGTGAATGTGAGTAGTAGATGGTGGTGCAGTAATATTTATCTATTCTGTGTTTCTCTGCCAGATTGTACATGGTTTCTAGGGAAAATCTACCAACCCCAGATATTTTCATAAACTAGACACTAGGGGGACTCCAGAGTGGTGTGTCTTGCGTTAATCCCACAATGTTTTCTTACCTAGAATTCCTTGCAATCCTCAAACATAGACTAAAAACACACCTTTTCTTCATATTTCTATGACTCAAAGTACTCGAATCTGCGGGGAGCCACAAATTTCCTGCCAGCAAGAGTTTCCACACATCTTCTGATAAAAATGGTACTTCACCTGAGTGGGTAGGCCTAGCGCCCGCAAAAGGGTGGGTTGCAAGACTAAATGTGTCAACATCAACATAAGGGGTAGCTACAGTTTTTGGGCTTGGGCTCGGCTGACACCCAGGAAAACCTACCAAACCCATTTCTGAAAACTAGTCACCCAGGGGAGTTCAGGGTGGTATGCCTCTTGTGAATCCTAAAAAGTTCTTACCCACAATGCCCTGCAAACCTCAAAATGTGCCTAAAATCGCACTTTTTCCTTGCATTTCTGCAACATATCAGAAGGAATCCACAAAATTCCTACCACCCAGTGTTCCCCCACTTCTCCCGATACAAATGCTGCCCCACTTGTGTGGCTGGGCCTAGTGCCTGTGACAGGAACGGATCAAACTAATGTCAGTGGGAATCCTCGAAAAGGGGCACTCGACCTCGGTTTGATCAGTTTCAGTCGCGGCCACTAGGCCACATGAGTGAGGTACTATTTTAATCAGGAGACTTGGGAGAATGGTAGGAAATGTGTTGCTCCCTACAGATTCTAGGCCTTTCCATCCACAGAAATGTGAGGAAAATGTGCTTTTTTAGTCAAAGTTTGAGGTTTGTAAGGGCTTCTGGGTAAAAAAAAAACTTGGTGAGAGCAACGCAAGTCACTCCACACTAGATTTCCCCGGGTGGCTATTTTTAAAAAATGAGGTTTGCTAGGTGCCGGCTGAGCTAGGGCCCACATCCACAGCTAGACATACTGGAGAAAAAGAGTCCGTTTTCAGTGGGAAAATGTGATGTGTCCATGTGGCATTTTGGCGCCCTTCCTGTCGCAGCCACTAGCCCTACCCACACATGTGTGGTACCATTTTTATCAAGAGACTTGGGGGAATGGTAGGTGGTAGGAAACTTGCAACTCATCACAGATTCCAGAACTTTCCATCACAGAAATGTGGGGAAAATGTGTTCTTTTAGTCAAAGTTTGAAGTTTGCAAGGGCTTCTGGGCAATAAAACCTGGTGAACGCCACGCAAGTCACCCTGGATTCCCCCAGGTGTCTAGTTTTTAAAAATGTGCAGGTTTGCTAGGTTTCCCTAGGTGCCTGCTGAGCTAAGACCCAAAATCAACAGCTAGCCACATTGCAAAATAAAAAAATTAAAAAAAAGTCAGTTTTCAGTGGAAATATGTGATGTGTCCATGTTGCGTTTCTTTGGCCCTTTCTTATCGCGGGTACTATGCCTACCCACACAAGTGTGGCACCATTTTTATCAGGAGACTAAGGGGAACACAGAATAGTAGAACAAGTGATCTTACCAATTGTATTTCTCTGAATTTGTGCCTTCTAAATGTAAGCCAGTGAGTAAGAAAGAAAACGTTTTGAGAAATCCCTCCAATTCACATGCTAGATTGGATGGGTACCCACAAATTCAGAGATGTGCAAATAACCACTGCTTCTAAACTCCATATCTTGTGCCCATTTCAGAATACATTGGTTTCCTTGATACCTATTTATCACTCTTTATATTTTACCATATGAATTGCTCTATACGCGGTACACAATGAAAAACTGTTGCAAGGGTGCAGCTCAGTTATTGTCTCTGGGTACCTAGAGTTCTTGAAAAACCCACAAACCCTATATATCTCCGCAACCAGAAGGGTCTAGCAGATGTAATGGTATATTGCTTTTATAAATCAGCCATCGTGATGAGAAGTTACACATGAAAACGTCACAAATGGACGTTTTTTCCTACTAATTTTCAATATTTTTTATTTCAATAGTTTCTTTGGGAAAACCTTGATGCAGCTACACAAATGACCACTTGCTGAATTCAGAATTTTATCTACTTTTCAGAAATCTATAACTCTCCAGGATCACTCATGAGTTCCACAGCAGTTTCCACCACAAACTGAAAGTAGATTGAAAGCACAAAAATTAGGAAAAATGTGCTACATCTTTGAAAAATGGTTTTTTGATTCAGCTATGCATGTTCATGAACGCCGGGAAAATGGTAACTTCAACACAGCAAACCTTTTGTTGGTGCCATTTTAAGGGAAAAACAGACTTTTTTGCAGGGCACTTTTTTCCTATTTTTCCTTAAAAAACTCAAAGTTTAGCTGTATTTTGCCTATTTTCACAGTCACAAACCCTGGGTACCTTTAGAATCCGCAAGATGTTGGAAAAAGCAAAACGCAAATTTGGCGTGGCTACCTTATGTGGAAAAAAAGTTATGGATGCCTTAGTGCAAACTACCCCAAAAGGCCAAAAAGCATAAGCATTCTAAGGGGAAAAGGCTTCGCAGCCAAGGGGGTAATCTGCTTCCCAGTCCTGGTATAAATCCTGAATGGTCTTGGCGCACTAACTTGCAGATTAAACCTCCCAATCGGGCCACCAGCACCTTCATCTCAACATTCAGAAAATAGACAGGTCCATAAAAAGAAAAAAGCAATTTGTGGGCATATCCTGCCTTCTTAATAACTACAGTAGTGGCCATTCGAAGTCTTGCTGCAGGAATTCTTCACTCCTGGCCACCAAGTACATCTTGAACAGCGTTCCTGACGGTTTCCTGGACAGGTATTTAAGGAATTTCACCTGGAGGCAATTAGTGTCTGGTGTTTTGCCATTCTGTAAGGATTTCATCAGGTCTTCTAGCCCCTCCACTGTTATGTCAGAATCTAATACGTCTTGGTCAAAAGCAAAGTGATAACTCCAATAAGAAATAGTGTATTTCAGTCTCCAGGAGGTCACACTTAGACATGTAGCAGGACCGATAATATTCCAAGAAAGCATTTGCTAGGTTATCATTTCCTGTCACACTATTCCCAGTCATGTCACAGATTACACTTACCCACCTAGTGGTTTTGTCTCTTTTCCCTAGACACACAAGCATCCCATGTGCTTTATCACCTTTTTTATTAAAGTAAATTGTGTTGCAAAAAAATATTTTTGGGCCTCATTGCAGATGAGTGTCTGACATTACTGCCTTTTAGGGTCAAGTTGATTAGTTATCTCAAGGTTTCCATCTTGTAGACAGCGATGTTCAAGTTTCAGAAAACCCTCCTCTACTTTTGAGTGCAGTGTTCAGGGAGATAATAAGTCCTCTTATTGCCATGTTATATGCTTACCATATTGTCACTTCCAAGTCTACAGTCCCTGTTTTTTCCCGCGAAGTTATTCTCCTTTAGGAATCGTAATAAATCTACCACACCATTCCTGTCAATAGCTAGCTACCTAATTTCCATCCCCTGCTATCCCTTAGCTTCTGTTCCCTTATATGTACCCCCAGTGGCAAATGATCATAGATTCTCCCGACAAAGAGAAAAACATTAGTATACCTATGGGTGTGAAGCCCCTGTGTCATTAAGTAGTTCAGCCTGGAGTACAAACCAGGTGTTCCAGAGTAGTAGAACTGTTGTGCAGTCAGGTTATGGCTTCTCCAAATATCCCTAGCTTCACCAAGCTGCCTGAAACCTGTGCTACCCCCTCCACTACGAATGTGATGCTTTTTAGCCATGTCCTCATACATCATTTGGTTAAAGCCCCCTCCCATCAGTAACAGTCCAGTCTGCAGATGTAGTAAAAGTGCTCCCAGATCTTCTAGTGCCACAGACTGCAGTCTGGGTGGAAAATAGACTAATCCGATTATTATTGCTTCAGTGCTTCACCTCGCTGCCAGCACCACATGGCAGCCCTGTGGGTCCATTATCGTGTGGTGCACCATTAGGAGAGTAGATTTCTTCACTAAGATGGCTACCCCCACCCCCTGAGTCTAAGGCATAGTCTGCATGAGCCAAACGTCTGTAGCTTCCCCTTGTCACTCGCAGGTTGTACATTTAATATGGTACAACAAAGAATTGGTCACAGTGGCGTTCAATTACACTTCGACATAACACAAAGCCGACTTAAGCATGCATAAGAAAACAATTCAGACATCACCATAAGAAATCAATAAATGAATGTGATTTAATTTCATCACAAAAATAGGAAAAGTAGTAAGAATGAATCAAACAAATATGACAATAAATGTACGAATCTAGACCATAAATTGGTGCTCAGAGGAGGGGAAAGAGGGGTGAGTGTTCAGGAGGGGTTGAGTGATGGTGTCAAGGAAGGGGAAGGTAATGTGTTTTACATACATCCAAAGATTGTTAAACCTATCCTGCCAAATTCTTGGCGAAAGCATATAAAGCAAACATAACACAGTAGGTACAGATACAGAATCTCGGTCGCCTATGTTTGACACAAAATAGCACAATCTGTCGACGTTTCGACCCCTGAAGCATAAAGGTGATTTCAGCCTTATTGGGGGGTCTTCATCAGGACCATAGGGGACTCGTGAAGGGGGGTGGGGCGCAAGCACATAAAATCAATTAATCAAGCATTAATCTGGTGACGTGCTTGATTAATTGATTTTAGGTGCTTGCGTTCCCCCTCCCCTTCACGAGTCCCCTATGGTCCTGATGAAGACCTCCAATAAGGCTGAAATCACCTTTATGCTTTCAGGGTCGAAACGTCGACAGATTGTGCTATTTTGTGTCAAACATAGGCGACAGAGATTCTGTATCTGTACCTACTGTGTTATGTTTTGCTTTATATGCTTTCGCCAAGAATTTGGCGGGATAGGTTTAACAATCTTTGGATGTATGTAAAACACATTACCTTCCTTGACACCATCACACAAAGAGATTGCTGCGGTTCGTGGTGGCACAGGGCTCTTGACTCGTGCAGAGTCCCTGTCTGATAGGATTTGTTCCTCGAATCACGGAATAAGACGGTGATTTTTCCCGTTCCCGCCGACCGCGGTTGGATTGTTGCGGCTCCGGGGAAGAAAGGCCTTCTTTACCCCCAAGTTCCTTAAGATTTATGACCTGGGACTTTAACCACCGTACATCAAAGGAGATTTTAAGGTTTTAACTGGATCGTGAGCTAGGTAGTGGACACTCTAGCATACATAAAGAACGTCCGTTTTTGTCGGCCCGCAACTTACAATTGTTTTCCTTATACCCCCGTCCTGATGAGACCCAAATAAAGGGGTCGAAACGCGTAGACCACCAGATAAGGAGGAACCCATTGATCACTAAAGTGGTGGATAGCTTATTCTGTACAGATATAAGGAATATGTAGAGGTGGAACTGTGTTTTTCTCTCTCTTGTACAGTAGGGTTACCTCACAGTGGACCGCAACAGAATTGTGTGTACGGACACTGGTTGTTACAAAGAATTGGGGTCTAGGAAATGTTACAGATTTTGTATATATGTTGTATGTTTAAGTAAATTGTTGTGTTTAATATGTGCAAAGAAAATGAAAAGTCCCAACCAGAAATGATATAAGAAATTAAATATGGTTGCGACATAAAATGACCTTTGAATGTGATTTATTATAGATTAATTCTAATCTTAATTCACTGGGACACAGCCCCCATACGCTGGAGTAATTAAAGGTACTACTCTGCAATAATGGTACAATATTCGTTCCTCCACCTCTTTTTTTTTTTTTTTTTTTTTTAAACACTTAGGTTTGGGCTGTGTCTGCTGCTCGAGCAAGTCAAAGTCACTTGAGTGAAAACAGAAAACGAATTTGCATTCAGTGACAGGTGCTGAACAGCTCAGTTTGTTCTTCATTCTTCAGAGTGTTCTTTTCTGTCAGAGATCAAACTGGGGAAAGAGATTGCTGTGTATTCCTGTAAACCGTACCCTAGTGGCACCAACTATTCACAAACCGCACCATTCTCAACATCTTATTAGAATGTCACTGCCCAAAATTTCAGGAACCCAGGCAACAAACACAGGCAAGTCACAAAAGATGCCAGTCCTCAAAAATGTGATAACTGGTGAACCAAATTGACCCCAGATTTAACAAATATCTAAAAATTCTGAAATTGGGGGAACATTTTCCTTAAACCTGCAATGTCAAACAATCACCCAGAAGGGAATGGACAATTGTTAACATCTCAGAGACATTACACTAACGTCCAAAACATCTGGAGCAAGGCCTCCTATGGTATGTATAATTTGCAGTACTTTAACAAGCATAAAATTCCAGATACAGAGAAACTGACATGGACATAGAAACATGATTTGGAGAAAGTTAAAAGAGTATCAATTATTATTCCTGTTGACACAGAGCAAAAGCTAATCTCCAACAAGGCAATTATCAACTATACGCACGTGGCACTATTCCAGCTATCACAGGCCTGCCCAGAAACGGGTACTCACCCAGATTCCCAGGGTTATTACTTTTCCATCAACTGAAACCGTTTTGGCAACAAAAGCAGCACCGATAGTCTAAAAAGAAACGTCAGCAAAAAGACAGGATTACAATTTGTAAACTTTTTCACTAACACCCAAAAGAACAAACAAACCCACCCTGAAAAACATTCCACAGAAAAACTTCCCTCCCTCAGATCACACAGAAAACAAGCATCGGCAAAGCCAATAGGTCTCGCTTTTGGGACCTAATGGTTTGCCAATCAATACCTGTTACCCATGCTACCAGAATCCACATTGCTGTGCAGCGTCGCTATATAAGAAAAAAAAATATGTGCCTACAAAATTATGCAGCTGAGTTTTTTCTTTCTATTTGCTACTTCAACTCTGATTGGCAAATAAAAAAAATGCACAGAAGCGTTTATATTTTGTATTTAGAAAGAAGGGAGTGGGAATCGTCATCACAGGCAGGAGAACAGAAGCAGCATAGCAACATGGGTGCAAAGCAGGCAGGGAAAGGAGCATGGGGAGGGGGGGGCACGGAAGCACCAGGGGGATGGGTGGGAACTGAAGCAACACAGGGGCCGGAAGCAACACTGAGAATGTGGGTTGGCGAAGCAACACACAGGGCGTGGGGTGAGCAAAAGGATGAGAGAGAGCAACATGGAGCGGGGGAGAAAAGCAAAACAGGTGCGAGAGCAACTTGGAGTCAGAAGGGGGAGATGCACATGGACGAAAAAGCAATGCGAGTTTCGTGAGCAAACAAACAAGTGCATTATGGAGGGGACAGGGGAGAACGACATGGGCAACAGAGAGAATCACGGAGAGGGAATGAGAAGCACACTTAGGAGACATCTGGGAAACACATGCACTCTAGTGGACAATGCGCGGTCTACTAGACGAGACCCAAACACACCTTATAGTGTGTCTGATGGCTGCTCCTGCAAAGATACACTGCCAAACTGAATAGAAGTAAAATATAGAAAATATCTTGGTTGTATCAAAGGTTTTCTAGAAAGAAAAATAGATCGTTCTACTGGATAATAGTCTCATTCCAATGATTTCTGCTAAGTAAATAGTTGAAGTGTACACACAAATGATTGCATACCACAGCAACAAGACTATTGAACAGGAAATGGGTTATAATAACTTTATCAACCTCAAAAAGGACGAAATATGATTTGCCCTGCTAAGATTCACACCTATAGCCAGGGCCACTGGAATTATGCGATTCTGCAGCCGCTGAGTCCTTGCATAATTATGGATTTGCCACATAATCCGTCATTTGGTGCATAATTTGTAGATTTTAAATATAAAAAATCGTTTATAGCTCAAACAGATCAAAAGTTACTAATAATGCAGTAATGTGTGTTGCTGTGCAGCGGAAGGCACGTCGTAAAAGTTGACTGCTCACCTTTCAGTTGCATTTTGGTGTATTTGGGAGTCAAACTAGTGCTAATAAAGTGAAATCTTTGTCCAGACAGTGTTACTATATGTATAAATGACAAGATATTGAACGGATTCGATCACAATTATGCAGCATAATATGCATTTTCTTGCTGCATAATTTAGTAAACCCTGCTGCAATTTTGGTCCTCTCTTGCCTTATAATTGCAGTGGCCCTGCCTACAGCCTAGACGTTAATGCTGGCAGAGTGGCCAATTGAGTTAACTTTGCTACCGAAACATGGTTCAAACTGCAGGAAGTTCAATTCAGCCTTTCATTCTTCTGGTAGGCAAACTGTGCTTCATTAAAATGGGCAAAAGTAACAACTGTCATTTACAGTGCTCAGAAACAGGAGTGAGGTATGAAGCCTGCATTAAAAATAAGTTATTGCACATATGTCTGCAGCCATTGCAGGGGTCCGTTGAGCTATCTTAAAAGCTAGATTCTCTTCAGCGTGTCCGGCAGTAGGGTTCAGAGTATTTGGTGGATCGTTTGGAAAAGAGAATACTCCCGAACCTTCATCTTTTCAGCACACCCTGCAAGAGAGCATATGTAGGGCATATGTAGGGTGGACAGGTTTCCACGTGTCACTTCCCCACCCGAGTTCACGCTTTATTTAATAATATACAAAATATTAATCTATGTAACCTTTTCGAACCGGTCGCTCAGTTGCTTGGTGGCATTTTTCATCCCTGAGTTTCTGGTAGATCAATTAATCTAATTTAGGTTTTTTAAATAAACAATCTGCTTTCGATGAAATAGTAAATATTTATTTCCCCTACAGCTGGTGCAGGTGGGCACTGCCTTGCGTTTGGTCTTGGCTCAGCTGCTGTTTGGGAGAGAAAAAAATGGAGATTGAGGAGGTCATAGGGTGGGTAGAGGGGAGAGTTCATCCTCATTTCTAAAATGAGATACTAACAAATGCCAAACATGGCCTTGAGACAAAACATAAACGGAGGAAGAAAAGTACATCTGCTTTGGCTCATAAGAGTCTCACAAAATGGTGTAATCTCTATGAAATAAGTCATAGTAATAAAATATTGACTAATACATATGCTGGTTAAAACCAAAAACTGAATGACATTATGGCACTTATAGCACATTATTAATCAGATTATTGGAACTTGTTTTATCGAGTCCAAGCATGAAAGAGTGAATTGGCCCTGCCGAGGTCGACCAAGAGACTGCTGGTTGCACTCATCACTCTACAGCAGGTGTTTAACCACTGTGAACGCAAAAGGGGACAATGAGTGAATCTCGGGGGTGCTCAAATCAACCGAAGTCAAAATGTGTTAACAGTAGAACACAATGCTGGGAGAGCAAGAGGAAAGCTGAGGTGAAGAGGGAAGAGTAAGAAGAAGGAACATTTAGTGTTAATGTGGGTTTTTTCCAGCGAGTTACAACATACGCTGACTGGGCTAATACTACTTTCTGAACCTGTGCTAATTTGCACAGAAGTATGTATGTACTGGTAGTTATATAGTGAAAACCTAGTTAGGAAGCAATACAGTTCTCTAGTATACATTTTATACATGGGATTGTTGCAGGGGAAATACAGCTGTGATTTTATAGCACCACTCCAGGAATTAGTTGAGCACTCCACAAACGGAGAAAAAAAAAAAAAAGCATTGGCATAGGCAACAGGTCTCGACTTTGGGACCTTATAAGTGTTTAGCAAGAGCTATTGGATTTGCAAACTGTATTTACCTGAGACCTTTCTGTGTTTGCAGGTGTACAGTTAACACACAGTGTGCACCTGGGATATGTTTAGTGGGGAATATGCACGCGCTTTTGATATACAACTTGTGTATGCATTCGGTTTTACATATCCGTGTGTATCTACGTGTTCAATGCACAACACGAGCACCTGGGAACTGCTCAAGTCAACTTAATGTATGTGGTCATGTAACAAACACCCTGTGTACCTGGGATGTGTCAATTGGGGAACCTGCGCTCATTTTCCTTGATGCCTGCTCCTGGGATTTCCCTCTAAATGATGAATTACCACATATATTTAGTACACGCTGTGTGCACAGGAGGAGCAAACGCAAATGTTCAGTACATTTAACACACATGTGGGGTGATGAGCACCTGAGATGTGCCTATTACTAATGGATTTCTGCATTTAACATATGAATTTAACATTTAAAATATGTACATGTGCATTTAGCTCACACACACTGCGTGCCTAAGATGTGTGCCTGCGCGTGGTGATGTATGTTGAACACACACATTGTGCACCTGGGATGTGTCTACCCACTGTGAATTCCTCTGTTTTATTACATGTTTAATTAGAGCGAGTGCTGGCCCACTGTAGGTGTCATCTCTCGTCTGTAATCTGTACATGCAATGTAGATTTATAAGGACTCGGGTAAAGTTCTAATTTCGTCGCCTTAACCTCCTCCCACCAGAAAAAACCACAAGGAACCCGCATTAAATATCACTCTTTAATTGAATTAATACAGATACACTGGAAGGGGCGGGTTTCCAAAATGACGTGTGCATAAAACGTGTAAACGCTGTGCACCATGGCACACCTATCTGTGTGCAGAACATTATATGGCCAGTGCTTCAAATGGAAAAATAGAAGTGCAGGTACCCTGCACCAGAGTACCTGCTTGTTTCTGAGAAGTGCTGGTACTCCCCAATTAAAAGTATTACATTTTTCTTGAGAAGTGCAGATACTTTCCCTCTCAAAATAAAAAAGAGCCGGTACTCAGTACCGGCCCATTTAAAGCACTGTACATGGCTATACATGTCTATTTGGCGACCCACAGATAACTGTATGTGCATACACCGATCGGTATACACGCCTGCATGTGGTCAAATCTATCTCTATACAGGTATGTTTGTCAATATACCAAATCGGTATACAAGTCTGCATCCAATTTATAAATGCGTATGCATGTATGCAGATATTCATAAATCGTGTATCGACTGTGCATAGATTGATAATCTCCAAATCTGCCTGAGGCTATAGCGATCAATTTACAATACTTGTTTATGTATTTATCATACTTACGTAAACATGTTTGTACACATATTGTTCCATACAGAATAATCTGTTTCGCACGAATAGCCCTGAATATGATTCTGTCTATTTCGCAAAACAAATTGATTAGAAGACATATTGATTTATACAAAAGTCTATGGGTACGAATATCGAAGCACATACAAGTCTGCATGCATCGAATCATATACTATAATGTACATGTGTGTACATCGACCTTCGTACACAAACAAGTCTGTATGTGAAGTGACTACGGTCGTCGAGCCACCAAAAACTAATCTACAGAAATGCTGACGACGTAACACGAGCACATAAGCAACTTTTTTAAAGGACACAGACAAAAGCCAATAAGAAGCTAGAGGCGGCTGTAAGCCCACAGAGTGAATACAGCATGTCGAGAGACATCGCATGCGCGGTCTAGGCTCGACCTAAAAAGGAATATGCACAAAAACACAGGGTCAAAGCCTCCAAGTGCATGGCCATAAAAACAACATTTTTCAGACTATTTAGTGACAAGACCTATTTATCTGTAAGGATAGGAGCCCATGGTGATGGACACACTCCATAAACACTCATATCCCATTATACTGCTGCTATACAAATAGAGAACGGACAGTAACATGACCTCATGTTTAGATGATGGCAGTCCAGAAACTTGCATTTTGCTCTGAGCAGTTACACATAGTCTGAGTTGGTAATGGTACTTATCTTCTGATACAAGCTGTAACTGATAGACAACACAGACAGGGAGCATCCAACATGATGGAGGCAGAAATTTCACACTTAAAGGGCAAAGGAGGACAATCACTTTGTTAAGGATAGTCACACAAGGTGAAAGAAGGCTTGTGTTTTGGTGTGGACAGTTGTGTACAAAGAACATGGTTAAGAGAAGTTTAGATTTGGTGAACGCATTTTATTTCATTCTTTTTGGTACAGGAACACAGACATGAAACTTTCAAATCAGAAATGCTCTTACAAAATTGGCAGAAATAAGGAACATAACTTACTGAAATGGTGTTGTGAATATACATCAACCATGTTTAAGGAGAGTTAAAAAAGGAAGGTGAGGACTGGAGCATACAAACAGATGAAGCACTGCATCAATTGGTTTAGATTCTAGTTGATAGTTATATTAACAGTCTAAGCCGAAATTCATGTGATCCCAGCACATGAATTTTGGCTTAGACTGTTAATATAACTATCAACTAGAATGTAAACATTCGAGTTGAACATCTTTGAATTCTGTTACAGAGAGCACACTCCGCAATACAGTCCAAGGACATTTATGTGATGAGAACAAATGAACTGAATGAAGCTGAAGCAAAATGATGCGCAAGGTGGTATGGGGAGAATGAGATGGTGATGGTGGGCAGTACTCGTGGCTTCTGTAGGTGTGTGTGTGTCTGGACACGATCTCAATCATATGGGGTCGGTGGGTAAATAGACCTTGAATTACCTCAAACATAATGGTATGAAGTTTTAGCTTAGCGCTACTACCAGCAGATAGCTGGCTGGCACCTCTACGGTAGAGTGGGTGGGTACTGCAGACAGAGAGCGAAAAATGTATGCATGTGGCCAATCTGGTAACCTGGCCCATGGGCAATAAAGTGTACGCTGGAAGTTCTTCTAGTAGGCGGTTACAAAAGTCTAGTTTGCTCAAAACTGGAGGATTACTTAGCACTAAAAAATAGCTATTGTGAAATTTAAAATGGGTATCTGGCAATGAAGGAATTGAGCCACATCTGAGAGTCAAACAACATGAACAGCTTTCGGCAAGCTAGAGAAGAGGAAGAGCCTCCGGGAGGAAGGATATGAGTCGAGTTAATAATGATGGCTGGAGAAATCACAGAAATATAGCATTTCTGCTAATGAAGAACTGAGCATGGGTAAGTGCAGGCGTATCTGATACATGACGGCAGAGATCAGTGTGAGAATGCACGGGGTCAAGGACAATAATTTGAAAAGATTTCGAGAACAACTAGCGAGTATGGTATGAGAAATAAAGGAAGAAATAACAGTACTGAGCAATTAGGCAGAAAGCAAGAAAAGTAGCAAACTCACGAATGTACCTTAGGAGGCACCCACCTGGAGGGGGTTAGGCTATGACTGAGTTTAGCCTCACTAGACAGGGAATATACAGTTTCTTAATGCCAATATATTCAAGAATCTCAAAGAATAAAGCTAACCGAGACTAGATGAGATCAGTGAGCCAGCTGTTTTTTCGGTCAAGGTGGACCCACGGCTGACTTAAAGCAATATTAGTACAAATTAGTGCGACCTCTTACCTTTACACAAAAGTGAGAAGAGAACAATACAGACAAAGTGGTAAAGGAGGTCATAATCAGGCAGAAGCACTCAATAGAGAAACAGGGGATGATAGAAACACTTACATTCTGATAAGGCCCCATGAGAAAACGGTGATGGACGTATCGCTCCACAAGGCTGGTCTTGCCCACACATTCCTTCCCCAGCATCACCACCTTAGCATCCACACGCTGTCCACTCATCTCTGCAGCACAGCCTGGAAGGGCCAGTGCTTCACACTCCCTTGCTCCTCCACAGCAGCAACGGAGAGTATTACACAGTCAGAGTGGGGTAGTTTAGAAAACAATGTTCAAAGCTTTATTCTTGATAAGGGGCTAGAAGGACCAATCTAGCAAATTCACCTGCAGAAGAGAAACAGAATTAAATGATCAAAATGACACAGAACAAATCTAGTGACAGCATGTTAATGTAATTCAACCCCCGGTTAGAAGAAATACCTCATGGTGGTCTCTTCTATACACCATGAGGTATGTAATGTGCAAGTGTATCCCTATGTAATGTGTAACAGTCTTGGGATACAGCAAAGACTGCAATATAGACTTGTGCTACAAGATGTAAATCATGAGATCTTTGTACAAGTTCTATGGCTGAATGTCTTTGAGTAGTAACTACTGTCCTTATTGACCCTGGAAAGTGACTACCGCTTCTTGCATTCAGTAAACAAACAATAATAGTCTAGTTCGTGTATAACTGGAGGAGAACTTAGCGCTAACATATGGAAACGTAAAATTTAAAATGGATATCTGATAGTGTAGCTGTAGGTCACATTACATATCAGAAGTGTGAGCAGTAAAGTGAGACACTACTATTCTTGGTGTTTGTCAATTTTAATCTTACAGGACGACCACCTGTCCACTAATTACAGAATACCCCTACAGGCCTCGATACATCTAGTCGCCCACTCGCAATTGCGAGGAAAAACTTTATTAGGTCGAGCTATTTTTAGCACTTTCTAGTCCCAGCTGGTGAGTAAACTAAGGCTGGAAAGGAACATGTGTTCAGTTTGTTCAGAAAGTGAATGAGCAATAAAGATGCCATTACATCTTGTTTTTATCTCGACACATTTGCTGTCTGTTCAAGGAAAGAGGTCAAATGTCAGTTTGTCTTTTAACTGGTTGCTGCTTGGAAAATTAGGTTTATTTTTCTCTCTCTTACTAGAGTTAGAGGTTTTTGTCTAGTGAGCTGTCTGAAGAAGTCAGTATTTTTTCTAACACATAACATTTATATAAATAGCCTGTAAATTAATATTACAAATATTTCAAAATATATCAAGAATTACAAAAGCAATTTTTTTTTGTAATTAAGAAGTGTGATGCACACAAAGAGTTAAATAGGAGCGAAACAAACCAGAACATTTTACTTGGTGATGTGCAAATGACACATATTTGCAGAAACTATTTCCAAACATTATTGTTTGTACACTATATAGTTTTATCAGTAAAGCCACATGTCAGTGGAAATGTTTGTGGCCATTTCAATGTAAAATCTACTGATTACAAATGACAGTGTGCTACCACTTCATGCTTTAGTTATGTATTTAATAAAAGTGATAGTTTTTAAACACGATTTGAGAAACATTCCTGCCCCCGCCCTGATGACAATGCCGTTAATGAACTAAGAGGCAAGTCAGGGGTCATGTGTATCCAATATGTGGCTAGATTTGTATTATATATGGAAAAAAGTTTAGTTTATTAAATCAAACAAAAGAGTTTTTTGTACAGCAGACATGCTGAACTTGCACATTTGAAGGTGCTCTCATATGTGATAATGAAGAAAATGGCGGCTCAATGAATTAAAATATTTGCCCACGATCACATCATTTGAAACCAGTTTATGGGTCAAGAGCATTACAAATAGGTCGAGTAGACTAAGTCACTGGACCTGCAGGTCTAGTAACATTTTTATGATTTTTCAAGGCCTGTCCTAAAATGACTCTACTGTCCGATATTGATCTCACAACATACAGTATTTTTCTGCAATTTCGGCACTGTTCCATTTTCTACAGAGTCATGTGATGATAAACAGCAGACTTGTGCAGCAGTCTAGTCTGCCCAGACTTGAAGTTCTGCCTGTAAGACTGTCATTCTGCAATGCTAGGGCGCTGCCAAGTAGGCTGGCGAAACAGACTATCATGCCATGTGTGTGATCCGAAACCAAGAGAAAAGCGAGAGTCAGACTAAGTACACATACCTTATGTCTCTCTGCAGCTACGATTTTGACTTCAGGCTACCGGTCAGTAAAAGTCAAGACCCGTACTTATTCATTTTTAGGATGGTGGCGGCAAGGGTACCCAGCAAATAGCAGCGAGAGGAGGCTGACAAACATTCACCAGTTTTGTCAGAAACAATCATCGCAAAATTCACATACACACGCACGTATTATCTCCCAAAAAATGTGCTGTAACCACTTGACATTTCTCTCCCTATCTAGTCATGATTGTGAGAATCTTCTGTGGAGAGCAGGTCACCAATGAGACACTGTCCCTTCTCTGGTTTTATAGTGACATATTATGGTTAGGTAAGGATACCTGCCTTCGAGAATTTATCATAAATGCAGGCAACGCCTGATTCTGTGCTCTATAAATAGATATATTTTTTGCCAGCACGGGACCCTGAAAAGAGCATGGCCTGACTCAAATGGCCCTGATTGCTGCCCTGTTATGAAGGTCCTGTTTCTAGTAGTAGCACTACAGACTATATACCGGAACTCCATGTTCATCAACCGACCACTGCTTCTGTTAGTATCACTTACGGGAAGGGACCAGAATTGTGTGATAACTGCCCTTTATGTTTTATGTCAAACTTTGCTTAGTGTACCTATGTTAGCTAGTTTCTCATCTTTGAATAGGCTTAGTTAAAGTCAGTGACTGTTTGTTCAATGCTGCCATGTATTATACAAACCAATGAGCATAAACCTACTTTGACGTGTCGCTGTATTGGTCTTCTATCTACTTACCTACTGCCTGACCTTCTGAGATGTGTCTGCAAAACTGACATCGTGTCCTAAATTTTTATAGTAACTGTCCAGAATTTTGGTCCATGCCAAGGGGACCCTCTAACGTCTAGAACTGCCATACACAACCAGTTTACAGCCACCACTGATGTCGCATAATAAGACTCCCACCGTCAAAACATAGCCACCATCAACAGATCAGACCCCTCTACCCTGGGCATTCACAGCATCACTTTCCTCTACCACCTGCCCTATCATGCAAATTGCACGTCACCACAAAACGCCCCCCGTACATCAGGCGATATGCCACCTACAGCAACATCTCCATCGTCAAACAGCGTATCCCCTAGACTGCCGTAAATGTCCTCCTCGTGCCTACTGTTACCTCCCCCAAAAAGCTCCCCCTTACTCTTTCGTTCACATCATTTTTTTCCACACCTTACACCAGGGTCTTTCTCCCTACCCATTCCCTATCTCAAAGTCGACTACATAAAACTGGTTTACCTCTTCTACTTCTTTCTCTCTGCTCCTTTTCGTCACCTTCGCTTTATGAGGCTCTTTCTCCCCAGAAACCACAGGGAAGCTGGCGCTGTTGCTACTGCATCAGTTCTCTACGCATGCTCGTATTTAGTATACTTCGCTGGCTCTGAGAAACGTTTCCGGTAGATCTCCCGGAAGTAACGGCGCGTGCCCCGGAAGTGTGCGCGAGCGTATTCCGGAACAGGAGGGAGCCTCGGGTCCTTCCCGCTGAAGCGGCTGAGCCAAGATGAGTTCCAGAGGATGAATGAGGAGACAACGTGAGAGAGTATGAGAGGTGAGAAGGGGTAGAGGGTGCGCGGAGAGCGCAGGGGCAGGACGTAGAGTGCATGAGAGAGGGCTCGGGATGAGGAAGTGCGGCTCAAGGTGATGAGTGTATCAGGGAGGAGGAGCAGCATGAGAGCACGCTAACTAGAACTAGAGGCGATTTCTAAAATCTAGGTTATGTATGAATGAAGCGCTTGTTATAGAAAAATATACTTTGTAGATAGAAAAACTAGCACATTACGTCAATGTGCCAGAATAGTTACCAGGCGAAATTGCTTGGAGCTGAATGGGAAAATACATTGATTGCATTCCATACATTGTACATTTTTATCTTTCACAGCATTGCAATTTACTGTATAGGGAACAGTGGTATAGCAAGGGTGCTTAGGGCCTAATCAGAAATGCCAACCCTCCCGATTCAGGCGGGAGACTACCGATTTCAAGGCTAGTCTCCCGCCTCCTTCAAGCAAAAACCCGATTACTGGGGGGTTTGGGCTGACAGGGCTTGGTATTGTGTAACGTGGTGTCTGCACTGCCATCAACCTGCTCCTGCAGGCCAGTGCACAACACTTGCATCACCCTCTTTCTGCCTGCCATTGCACTCTATGCTTCTGAAAGGTGAGAAAAAAACGTGCATTTGCGTTTCAAATGTCCGATCCTGCAGCAGCTCACTTGCAAAGCCCATACATGACAGTAACCCGATTCAAGGCCCCATTCTCCCGATTTGTTTTCTTTAATCTCCCACTTTGCTCTTCTAAAATGTTGGCATGTATGGGCCTAATGCAAGCACGGAAAATTAGAATCCTATTTTCTGGTTTAATATTTAAAAAAAAATAACTATGGGCAGAGGGGACCATGGGGCACATCTGCCGTTGGACCAGCTGCACGATGGATAGATTAGCCCTGCTAGAGAGATAGACATCGATCTGTCCAGAATGGTGATGTTGAAGTGGGATGCGAGCTGAACAGTGGCTTCATTGGAGCGACGGTGGGAACATACAACTAGGAGACAATCGTACACAGACTCAGTGTTATTAACCGTTTCGGGGTAATGCACGTTGTATTTGGTTACCACACAACACACGTTCAACGTTGCTTCGAAGTTCATTCTATTGCAGGCCTGGACCACAGCGCACCTCTTGCCCCAGCTGCCACTGCCAGGGAAGGCTAAGAACTTGGAACTTATATACAGAACATAGAACTTGGAACATAGAATTCACTTAACTAAACAAGTTCGGCTTGCAATGTAAGCCGATGCTACGCACTCCTTCACATTAACACCAAATAAATCTCAAAGAAACGACAGCTAGAAGATTTAATAACAATATATAGGATAATACAATATGTAGAGCTCAAGTTGCACATTGATGCGTGAATCAACTGCGTATGTACATTATGCACGGCACTGTACATTATGCACGGCACTGTTAAAAAGCTGTCCATGTCCAGAGTGATGTAAAGATTTGCTCACATTCATAACCATCCAGTTTCTGGGATTTAATAGATACCTGGCCATATCTTCCTTTCTCAGTCTTCCTAGTGCAGAAAATACCAGCTACTTCCACTTCTTCAGACATTAATGCATTCTGGCTTGATCTTTTGCATGCGCTTCAGCATGCTCTCCAACTTAATTTTCCATTTAATAAAACCGTATTACTTGTTCCATCTCCTTGACCTCTCACTTAAATCTAGACAGCCCATTAGCCACACCTTTCCGTCACTCGCTAAAGCATAAGTGCACAACACATTTTTCAGCCTCAGTGGATCCGAAAACAAACTTCCTTACCCTTCACTATTCCATCTTTCTTACCCATTGCTCAACTTCTAAACCAACTTCCTTACCACCATGGTTACAATCCTATAGCCTCATATACATCAACTTCACCTTTGTAGTGTTCCTTCTGACTTCTTCTGGAGGCCATTTCATGTGCCTTGATCTGACCAGCCACTGTAGAGTATCCTTCGCAAACAGCATCATTCCTTTTATGATTACAAACATACTAAGACCTGTAACCTCAACTAGGTGTAATTCCAGGCCTCGAAAAATCTACTCGCAATTGCGAGTAAAATTTCATCAGGTAGAGCTATTTTTAGCACATACTAGTTCCATCTGGCAAGTAATCTTAGTCTGGAAAGGAACAGGTGCCCTTTAAATCTTGTTTTTGTTGTCTATTCAAGGAAAGAGGTCAAGTGTCAGTTTGTTTTTTAACTAATTGCTGCTTGGAAAATTAGGTTTATTTTTCTCTTTGTTAAAGGTTTTTGTCAAGTGAGCTGTCTGAAGATGTCAGTTATTTTTCTCTAACACATAACATTTAAATAAATAGCCTGTAAATTAATATTACAAATATTTCAAAATATATCAGGAATTGCAAAAGCAAATTTTTTTGTAATTAAGAAGTGTGATCCAAACAAAGAGTTAAATAGGAGCAAAACAAACCAGAACACATTACTTGGTGATGTGCGAATGACACATATTTGCAGAAACTCTATTTCCAAAACATTATTGTTTGTACACTATATAGTTTTATCAGTAAAGCCGCATGTCGGTGGGAAAGTTTCTGGCCATTTCAATGTAAAATCTGCTGATTACAAATGACGATGTGCTACCACGTCATGCTTTAGTTATGTATTTATTAAAAGTGATAGTTTTAAAACATGATTTGAGAAACTTTCCTGCCCCCGCCCTGATGATAAATGCTGTTAATGAACTAAGAGGCAAGTTAGGGGTCATGTGTATCCTATATGTTGCTAGATTTGTATTATATATGGAAAAAAAGTTTAGTCTATTAAATCAAACAAAATAGTTTTTTGTACAGGAGACATGCTAAACTCGCACATTTGGAGGTGCTCTCATGTGTTAATTAAGAAAATGGCGGCTCAATGAATTAAAATATTTGCCCACAATCACATCATTTGAAACCAGTTTATGGGTCAAGAGAATTACAAATAGGTCGAGTAGATTATTTAAGTCACTAGACCTGCAGGTCTAGTAACATTTTTATGATTTTTCGAGGCCTGAATTCTGTATGCCCGCGCCGTTTTTTTTTTGCACCTCAGTTTTCAAATTGTTGCTCCTAGCCAACTATTTGACTCCATTTAAAACTCTGTTAAACCTTTCCACTCCTCCATTACCCACAAGGTGATAAACAGAAGTAGTGTTATGAACCGAACCAAACCAGTCATTTAAAAAAAAAAAAAAAACTTATCTCACTCTTACATGAACTGACGGACCTTTTATATTTTACAATACTTTACTCTCAAAGACCATCAAGGATTTTTTGTAACTAAGTCAGCATCCTCTCTTTTCACCTCCTGTAACTTGGGCTATTTCGAGAAATGATCAATTATGTATTTTACTTCCACATTTTCCTCCTGTATGGAACCCATGATATCAATTCTCCCTCATCCATTGCATACTAGGCTAATTAATGGCACATAGTAGTTGTCTAAAAGTTGCCTTTCTTTCGTCTGACTTTTCACTCTCTTACCTTCTTCTCCACGTCCTCATCCACTGAAGCCTCCATTACAGGGTTTTTAATATATTGTTTGATCTTGATGATACCTATATACTCTGCCTGACAAATGTCTAAAATGAGCTATGAATGGCTGGAACAACCCCAGCTGAGGCAGCGCAAGTCAAAAAGAGTAAATGAATTCAAAGAGGTCAAGCGCAGGCACAGGGAGACAATAATCATCATTTATGAATGTCACCATGGGAGATCATTCCAGGTCTTTGCATTTGTATAGCAAGGAGCAGGCAGAACATAAGGGCTTGATAGAGTTGGTCTCACATTATATTCTGTGTTTCTCTTTAGGTACTGTAATCATAAGATCTCCAAGGGAACCATCCAGTATCTGTCCATCTCATGCTATGCCAGATAACTGAGTAGGAGCCATGAAGTACTTCCTAGGCCTGAGCGAGCTGAAGAGTTCCTGGGACCAAGTATTCACTGCTTTTTGGCAGCGGTACCCTAACCCCTACAGGCGAGTATGAAATTGGAGCCCTTGTTTGGGAAACAGTATGGAAATTACACATACTACTGTGGCTCTGACACCCAGCATGAATGGCACCCAAAAGGTTCTGGTAGCGTTTCTGTGTTAGTTTAATACCTAATGTTCACCTAGCATTCTTACAAAGGTAGCTTTGTACGGAGTCCCTTGACGTCTCACTATGTGATAACCAGCATTTACAGATTCCCACAAGACAAAAACACCCACCAGGCATCCAATTACTAAAGACTGTAAATCGAGAAAAGGGCACACTTAACAGACCGAGTTGAGACAACAGGATGAGTAAGGGCACTCGAATTTTGGAAGACAGCCAGACTGAAGTGCTGTAGAGAGACTTAAGAAAAGCAGAACACTAGTCTCAGAAGAGTTAGCATAACTCCAGTACTATGCATAAAAACAATTGATGGAGGGAATGCTGAACAATGTCAAACATTCACCCAGTGATCTGGGCCTAAATCCATCGCTTTTTTGGGGGGGGGGGGTCCCTCCCTTGCTCGCTGTGCCACTGGATTCAAGCTAGCCTGGCTAATTAGGGGTGATACCCGAAACCAGTCCCGGGATGCTTGTTCAGGCCAGGGAGGACCTGGCCTGGCAGTTCGGGCTGGGCTGTTCCCATGAAGAGCAGGGTCAAGACTGATTTGCGTATGGCTGGGTCCAAACTGGGGTGGCATAGTGGTCAAAAGAACAATGGATTAAACCCAGATCTCTTGACTGGGGTGAGTGGTTGAAAAGTTTCATCGTCTTGTTGTGTTGGCTAGCTCAAGAACTAGGCAGATTTATGGTTGAGGACTCCTATATCTGCTTTAGGCAAAACTCAATGCTTCAGATGCAGTAAATTGAGCTGGTTAGAATAATGCCACTTGTACTCCTCTCTGCACTGTGGTGCAATGGTAGCCAGGGGCACTGGTCGCTATGGCGCAACTAGCAGTGGTTTGTCTGCCATTGAGAAGCAGCAGGCGATACAGTTAAAACACCAGCAAGTTGGGGAAGAGACAAAAAAGTAGGTAAGGAAAATGGAGGGCATCGGCCTGAGTGATGGGTGGGAAGTAGTAATACTGAGTGCCCCTCTTTCAGTTTCTTTGGCTCAGTAAAGAAGAGTTCTCTGGCCACCTTGCTTTCTCCCAAATTTTATCAACCATATACCTATTCCAGCAGCTTACTGCATCTAAATTTTAGGTGTTTTTGAACAAAACCATTGACTTTTAGACTTACTGATTTATGTATAAAATCCTTGGAAGTGGCCACTTAATCCTTTTGTGTAGACAAGGTAATAAAGATATGGTAAAAGGCCATTCACAGATCTGGATTAGAACCTATTGCTGTTCTGGAAGAGAGATCTATGTATCCTGTTCCAGAATTATTTTTGTGTGGGTTTCTGCCTTAGAAAATGGCAGCGTGTATTCGCTATCTTGGTCTAAGGGCTATGGGCAGAGAGACGGAATGTGTGACTGTTCCTTAGGTAGCCAAGAAACTCTGATGCACTGTAGGAAAGTGGGTTTCTGTTGCAGTAACCCCCCCACGTTTTGCCAGACTACTGATGCGCTTTGACTTGAGGTGCCCTGGGTCCCTGCCAATCAGGTTCCCAGGGCCTGTGTTCTTTCCCCAAAACTAACCCAATTGGCATCTCTGGCCACAGGTCAGCCCCTGGTAAATTGTACCACAGGTACCCAGGGCACTGTGAGCAGGGAAGACCCTAAGGGCTGCAGCACTTATTGTGCCACCCTTAGAGGCCCTGTACCTTTACACACACACACTGCCTTTGCAGGCTGCGTGTTTTGGTGCAGACAAAAGTGAAGAGTCGACATGGCATGCATTCCTGTGTGCCATGCCTACAACCCACTGCCCTGGCATAGATCAGTCACCCCTCTAGCTGGGTGCACTATACCAGTGGTGAGGGTACAGGTGCATGAGCCCTGTACCCCTACAGTGTATAAGTCCATTCTTAGACATTGTAAGTGCAGTGCTGCCATTAAGAGTATATGGAGCTGGGAGTTTGTCATTACGAAACTCCACAGCACCATAATGGCTTTACTGAAAACTGGGAAGGTTGGTATCAAACTTTTCAGCACATTAAACCCACACTGATGCCAGTGTGGGATTTAATGAAAAATGCACACAGAGGGCATCTTAGAGATGCCCCCTGAAAACTAACCTACCACTAGTGTCCAGGGTGAGTGGCTGCTTTCAGCTGCCACCACCAGACATGTTTCTGGACCCCTGGGTCGATAGCCTGCTGTTCTCTGGGGCCTGAAACAATGCACATCCTGGGACGAGGTGCCAAGCCTCCTCCCACAGGATGGGCAGGGTTCACGAAGGGGAAGCTTCAAAGGCTTGCCGCCTTTGTGTGCTTCCCCAGGCCACTTGCTGCTTTCAGCAACTGGTCCCCACTGGTTCTGACCCCCACTTTGGGCGTGAGAACCGGCGGGAAAAACAAGTGAGGGAGAGAGGTATGCCCACCTCTGCCAACTCTCCCCCTCAGGTGGGGGAGGCGAGGTGAAGCACAATTCTCAGTCCCCGCCATCTTGCAGATGGGGGGACTCAGCCAACCAGGGACAGGCTCATGCCCCCTCCCACTGGAGGGTGGCATAATAGGGGTGTACCCACCCCAGGAAGGGACCCTTGGTCCCTGCCTTTACCTACCTGTAACGCCCTATATCTAGTATTTAGGGGCACCCCTGAACCTTGCTTCCTCAGACAAGAACCTGCAACAAGAAGAAGAAGAAGGACCGAACAGCCGTGCAGCAGCTAACATGAGGAAGACGCCCACTGACTTGGTCCCAGCCCTACCAGCCTATCTCCCCCTCGAACCTGGTCCTGCGAAATCCCGGTGTGTCCTGCAGCCAGCAACCTCGAAAACTCCGGAGGACCTGCCTGCCTTCAACTACAAAGACTCTGTCTCCCGTGAACACTGGATTTGTTCATCTGCAACCTCTGGCTCCGGCTGGACACTGCGGATCCGCCCCACTCTGCACCCGCCGACCACGGCCCGAGCTCGAGTGGGCAAACACCACGAGGAGGTCACCCCGACGATCCTGACCCGAGATCCGACGACCCCTGACCTGCCTCCAGCCGACGCCTGCAGCCTAAATCCAGAAGGCCCCCCCAATCGCGACCAGGAGCTGGTAAGAAGATCCGACCCCAAAAGGCACCCCTACACCCGGCGCCCCACTGCCTTGTGTGCCCAAACCGACGGTGCCTAACCAACCCCTAACTTCCCAACTTACCTCTCGAAGTGGTGGTCGCACCCAGAAGACCTTCGTCCCGGAGCCTGCAGTGCCTTTGCAAACCAGAGGTTACCCATTGAAACTAACGGGGCGCCTGACATCGAAACAGCACCCTGCACCCGGCCGCCCTAGTACCGCTGAGGGTGCACCTTTGGTGCTACTTTGTTTCCTCATTTGCCCTGAGCTAAAGTCTAGGAGCTTTGCTCCCACACCCAAGTGGCCAGCGTGCCAGCAGCCACCAACCGGAGGCCCCCTATCCCCATTGGATAACATTGGGCCTCAGCACTCTGCACCCGGCCGCCCTAGTGCCGCTGAGGGTGTAACGAGAGTGCATCCTTGACCCTGGGGGAACCCTTGTTCTAACCCCAGAAGTTCAACTAAGTGTGGAGTTGATTTGTATGGAAACCTGAAAAATAACAATTGTGCAAAACTGACTTTACTTACCTTTTCTCTAGGAAATGTCCCAGTGTGATCGCTGAGTAGAAAAAGTAATATAAAAAGTAATCTCAAAAGTAACGTAAAAGTAACTTACCTGTAATTCTTATTGGAAAATAGATACAAAGTATATGTACAGCATTCCACAGTATTGCATTACCAGTAATTCAAACTGTAACCATTTCAAAGTACATTTACAACTGCATTTCAAACTGTATATTTACTGCAAAGTATTTATGAACTTACCTGTGCCAGGCTTGCTTGGTTCTAGGAAATAAAATAACTAAAAGAATATTTTTATACAAAACCAATTGGTCTGAAGTTCAGTCTTTGAGTGTGTGAAATCATTTGCTGATTGAGTGGGTACAACAAATGCTTAACACTGTCCTCTGATACTGCCTTACTGCTAGACCACACTACCACAAATAGATAGTGAGGTGCTATCTAACTTTACCTCTGCCTACCTTTTGGGATCCACTGGACTCTGTGCACACCATACCTCACTTTGGTATAGTATATACAGAGCCAGCTTCCTACATGCACTTTTTGTCAATCAATCAGGGTATTGTAAGCGCGCTACTCACCCGTGAGGGTCTCAAGGCGCTGGGGGGTGGGGGGTGGGGTCCGCAGATCTGTTTAGCCAAAGAGCCAGGTCTTAAGGGTCTTCCTGAAGGTGTTCAGGGAGGGGGCGCGTCTGATGTCTGCCGGTAGCTCCTTCCAGGTCTTGGCTGCAATGTGAGAGAAGGATCTTCCGCCTGCTCTGGCTCTGTGGATGCGTGGGGTTTCCGGCCAGTGCGAGGTTGGAAGATCGGAGGTTTCTTTTGGGTACGTGGAAGTTGATTCTGTCGTTGAGGTATTTGGGTCCGTTGTTGTGTAGGCATTTGTAGGCGTGAGTGAGGATTTTGAAAGTGACTCTTTTCTCCACGGGGAGCCAGTGGAGACTTCGTAGGTGCTGGCTGATGTGTTCGTGTCGGGGGATGACGAGGACTAGTCTGGCGGCGGTATTCTGTATTGTTTGGAGTTTGCAGAGTAGGGACTTGTTGATGCCGGCGTAGAGTGCGTTTCCATAGTCCAGTCTGCTGGTGATGAGTGCGTGGGTGACTGTCTTCCTTGACTCAGGGGGGATCCTCTTGAAGGTCTTGCGGAGGGTGTTGAAGCAGCTAGAGGTGACGGCGTTGACCTGTCGGTTCATGGTGAGTGATGACTCGAGTACCATGCCGAGGTTCTTGGCGTGGTCTTGTTGTATTCCTCTTAGGGTGTCCATAACGGGCTTTCCAGTATCATGTCCTTATATAGGCACAATTCGCCCTGCCCTTATATAGGCATAAATTCCCAGGCCTTATTTAGGCATTAAACCGTGCACTCCAAATACAGGCATGGTCTCCGACATCCGTCCACCCTAACGTCACAACGAGTTCGTGAAGAACAGACCCTTAGGCTGCGGGAGTTTCCCTAGCCCAGGACTATTGATTTCTTCAAGGACTCCTATATTATGCATGAACCATTATTCCTTAGGGGTTCATTCATGACGTCTTCCGCTGTCCGATTCACGTCAATGCTAACATTATGAGGTACCTCTTCAGTATAAATATACCTTCCTTAGCCCTTGTAAACTAGAGGAGACCTCGACTTCAGAGGAGCCCGTTTCCCGGCCTGACGCACTGAGAAGACGCTGTCATCCCTGCACGCAGAGAGTCCAGCTTCCAGTGATCTGACTTCCTTGCGGGGTGTTGGAGTTTGAGTCTGGCAAAGAGATTCCTACCTCTCTCATTCTTCAGGTATGGAGCTGACAAGAACCTAGAGGCACTCTTGGCATACTAGGCATACTAGGCTTAACCTACTCTTAGTATACCATAGTAAGGAATACTTCACCTACTTCATACCTCTCCCTACACCTAGGTTAGGTACATTGGGGTAGAACTAGCTTAGCAACGCATCGTATGAGTACTCGCATTTTTAGTCTGTGTTATTTATGTAAAGGCATATGTACTAAAAGATAATGCTATTGCAGTATTATTTATTTCTACTGCTCACACTGTACATTATTTATCTCGCATACTGTCTTGTGATCGTAACAGCACATTTTACTTACATCAGAAACAAGACTGTTCAATAAATCTTTTATTGAAACGCCCGTCTGTTCTTTTCTGTGTAACTCGGAGAAAACTAAGCATGCACGATTGAGCTGAGTGAAATAGTTATCTATTGTTTCCACGACTCTGGGACACGTTCTGATTCTAAAGGGAAACATAGTGGTCATGTTTTGCGGCTGCCAGAAACTACTCCCTTCTTGTTGTCAAGGAGTATCTAGTGGCCTCTGAGCTAGCTGGCACAAGTAATTAAGTTTAATATACTCGATGGGGACATACTGACCTTAGTCCTATGTCAAACCTATAGGATATATTATTCCAATGCGCAGAGCCTATTAGGGAAATAGGAGCTACACTACATGGCGCCCAACGGTTTGGTAAGGCGGTAATTCAACGTTAGATACTGAGTAATTCAGCCGCGCTTTTTCTCTCAGAGACCCCTACCCATATACTCCAAAAGACGTCTGGAGTGGGCAGGGTTAAGTATCCACCACGGCTACATAGGGAAACACCCTATATATTAGCTGTTTGGTTTGCTCAACGTTGAAGGATACAGTGTTCCAAAATATTGTGCACCTTATCTGTGTTTCCTTGAAACTTGTTCTACATTTTTCAAACAAAATGCCTGACTCCGACAATGAGACTAGAAACGGTGGAGCTGTGGCTGATCCAGCCCAAGCAGCAGCTTATAATATCACAGGTTTTATTGAAACCGAGGAGGGTGTTATAGACATCCCTCAAACCTTAAGAAGAGCCATCACTCTAAAACTCATAAAACATGGCCTACCACCAAGAGGAGGTAGAGCAGTTTTCGTGATAGAGGCACATGAATCCTTTCAGACAGAGGTCTTTGTAGACGTTTCACTTCTACAAAGAAGATGATCCACCAGAGGAATACATTCCTTTCGAGGATATAGAAATTCCATTAACATACCAGGAGCATCAGCTCTGGTTTAAAGGCGCCCTAAAACATCACAGAAACATTACCAGGCTCGGTCCACTAGGTAGACCAGGAGCAACATGGCCGATTTTAGCCGGCTACACTCCTCATCCTGACATTGAAGAAATGTCAGACGAGGAATTACTTACTCAACTCAGAGTTAATAAAAATCTACAGACAATTGGTCCAATATGTCATGCGGACTTTTACAGTCCAGCAACCATTAACACTTCCAAATCAAACTCCTCAACGGGGGAATACCCTAAAAAGTACACCACAGACTCAAGTCAAGTTTATCAAGTTTATTTATTTATAGTCTTGGAACTCCGAAGAGGTCCACATAAACCAACAACACATACAAACAAAAAATTTGTACAACAAAGTTTCTACAAATATAAACCAGAATCAACAATAAAAATCACAAAATTACAAAACATAATATTTTATGCAATTAAAAAAATATAACGATCCTTTATGCCCTTAATACTGTATAAAAATCCAGTAAAATCAGAATTCATAATTGCAAACATCATATTGGATACATTAATATAGATTTAAAAGCACTTAAAAAAATTAAAAATCCTGTGACAGAACATTTCATTGGGAGGCTCATAAATAGAGTCAGTTAGTGCGGAGGCCGAAAGAATAGATAATTGTAAACAGATTGGTCTCACCCATTTACGCCTGCATAATAATAGAGCGGGCAGATAAATAGCACATGATTAATGTCCTGGATAGAGTTATTACACAAGTTACAAATCTCAGAGGAACCATACCATTTACACAGTGTTTTATTTAAAGGAAGGATACCCTGCCTCAGAAGAAGCCAAAACCGGCGCACCCCATGAGGCAGGTTCCACGAAATATAAGCATGTGCCTTGTTTATCATACAAGAGTCTATGGCCGGGTGGATACCCTTCTTTAAGATACGAACTTCCCTATCCCTAGTGAAGCTTAATTCCCAAGTGGCCTGTTTCAGAGTGGCTTTTAATTGATATGGCGATAGGGTGAAAAACAGAGACTCATCTAATTGTAGCAAGGCGGCCGCAATTCTAAAATTTTTAAAGATTAAAGACTGCTCCTTTAAATTTTCTAACACTTCTTTCTTAATTAAGGATCTTAATGAACCGGGATCACTCTTTACCAAGCTTACCACCCATCGCACTATCCCCGCAAGACCCTGTACCCAGCTACTTCTTAAGCCAAATTCTAGCCTTAGTGCTGCCACAGGACAAGCAGAGTTGACTGAAGCTAAACTCCTTAAAATTTTTCCTTCTGTTGTGTTTAAGAAACCCCATTTCTCTATATCAAGCAACTCAATACCATACAACAACAAGCATTGGCATAGCCAATAGGTCTCGCCTTTGGGACCTTATAAGTGTTTAGCCATGCAATAGTTGATGTTGTTGCACCAAGGATATTGTGCTGGATAACTAAACACTTATAAGGTCCCAAAGCCGAGACCTATTGGCTATGCCAATGCTTGTTTTCTCTCTGGGGCTCCACACACTCACACGTAGCCTTCCCTGGAGAGGTTGCAGTGCTTCTTACTGAACGCTAGAGGCAGAGCCCTACCGCCTCTCAGGTGGTCCCAAGACCGGAAGTTGGTGAGCTTCAGAGCTCAGGAGGCCTCTCTCCTGCTCCCAGCCACAGCTGATTCCACTTTTAACTTTAAGTACCTAGTTAGTAGCCGAGCTGCACGCCAATGTGCTTGTTTTCCATTGTTGCATTTTTTTTGGCAAAGCCTTCAATTATAGACCGGCACGTCTTACTTGAGAGGTTTTGCTCCCAGAAATCACCCCCCTCCCCAACGCTCAGAGACGAGAACTGAGGCGATCGAATATGTAAGACGAAGGACAATGACGTGTTAGCAGGAGGCAACAAGTAATTCCCACCATCAAAAGAAGCTATTATTTTAAGGATTATTTCTTTCTCTAGCCAGTAACTTTTAACTATTCCGACAATTTAGCGATTTTCGGCGGTCTATGAACAGATCCCCCAGAGCAGCGTGTGTCCCTAAATAGGGGCAATGCCCCAGCCTCGCAGAGCTGGAAGAAAAGGTGTGGGGCTGTTTGCGCACCCGTGCATGAGGCACAAACAATGTGCGCAGGATGTGACTGCGGCGCCATTGTTTCCTTTTTTGCAGATTTAAATAGCGCGAAGCGGGTCCAAGGGCATTAGAGCGCTTTCTGTCGTCGTAAATTGTCTGGGCTTTCAAAGAAGAAAAGTAAAAACCTTTTTTTTTTTTTTTTGTAAAGAGGGAGCGAGAAAGGTGTAAAAGACGTGCAGGACGACGAAGAGAGAAAAAAAGGCGAGGAAGGGAGGGCGGGATGAAGCCTTTTAAGATGTCTGTGGAGTGGCATGGGCCTAACACTTAAAGCCTGTTTAAGAGCAAAGCAAACGTTAGCGCTGAGCCCAATGTATCCGGAGAAACTCAGCCTTGAGTTAGCACCTCCACCTCCCAATCCCGATGGGTCACCAAAGTGCGCCCTATTAAAAGATCTCACAACTGGAGGTTAAATGAGTGCGGCGTGTAAGAGCGGACGGGGCGGCATTGGACTGAGCCGTCTGGCAGTAATTAAGAAAACACATCTAAATATGAAAATTATAACAAGGCAAGGGGAGGGCTTGAAACCATGGGTATGTGTTTTCGATGTAAGAGAAATCACATGTAAAGCGCTCCGATACCTTCGGGTGTAGCAAACACTATATAAAACACTAAAATAAATAAGCAATGCCCACCATAGTACCAAGCCAGCACGCCTTGCCTCGCCTGTGCACAATTATGTAGAAGATCAAAAAAGGAAAACAAATCAAGCTTATTTATTTATGGATATATTTATTGCAGATGGTATTAAGTAGCCCGAAACATTACCTCAATTTTCGTGGTTTCTGTGTGGTTAGAAATCTAAAAGACAACATTCCAGGATGCACAACCTACCAACCAATTCCGAGCAATAAATGTAAAGTCATAAATACATTTTTTTTTTTTAAGTCTGAGGGGTTGTCGGAGCACTTTTAATACTTTCCAGGCATAGTGTATATAAGTTGTATATAAGTTGTATAATGTATGCATAGTTGACCCACTGATATCTGTGGATGCTAAGTGCCCACATACAGTGCCCCGCTGCTGTTCCCCTGGAGCTTAGCCTGGTGTGTTTAGCCGCACTTGGTAACCCGATACAAGGCAATTCCTTAAAACTGTTATGCAACTTTAGAAAAACCTTGCCCAGTTAAAAAGACCGTTGGCAGCTTTATCGGAAGACTTCCGGTGCTTTTGGAGAAACAAACGAATCTGAATTAGCTTGCGCTACAAGGGATACCAGGCCGGCTGACAGGGACGAAAACAAGCATTGGCCGCGCGGCCGTGAAAGCTGACACGGCCGCGCGGCCGTGATAAGCGGGTTTTGAAAGTGCAAACAGTGGCTTTTGCTGGCGACCTGCTTGCGTTCACGCGAGCGTCCAGATGGAGCCTGATCGTGCACGCTCGCGTGAACGCAGGCTAGTCGCCAGCAAAAGCCACTGTTTGCACTTCCAAAACCCGCTTACTAAAACTCTCGCCAGAGCAGCGCATGCGCTGGCTCAGGCGAGACCTAAAAACGCAGGGATTTTTGCGCGGCAAACCTCTAATAATAGTGCAAAGTGTCTTTTCCCAGTTGATCTATAAAGGGCGCCCAAGCTTTTCCCTTGTGATGTAGCTTTACGAATGTTATTTTCTATATACGCTTTATTACTTAGATTACCACACACTGTTTTTCCCAGGAAAACATACGATTTTACAAGTTCCAGTTTTTGGCCACCCACCGACCATATAAAATTCCCATACTGCAATTTTTTTCTTCCATGCAAGCACATGATTTAACTTGTTGATATATTAATCTTTAAATAGTGTGCCTCTGCAAAATTATGTAATGCCTGTAGACGATTATTTAAACCACTTGGCGTTAGGTCAAATATTATTATGTCGTCTGCATAAAGTAAGCAAACTATCGGTTTTCCCTCCAATAAGGGGGCTATGCCCTCACTTAATGCCAAATCATGAGGAAGGTCAGAAATATATAAAGAAAAGAGTAAAGGAGCCAATAAACAGCCTTGTTTTAGGCCATTTGCAGTAGGGATAGTTTGGGAGAGACCCCTTTCCCCTCCCATCAGGACTTTACACCAAGTTTCCGAATAAAGAGCACGGACTAACTCCAAAAGAATTACAGGCATACCCAGATCCGACAGTTTTCTCCACAGTAAAAAACGATCAACTTTATCGAATGCTGTGGAGAAGTCTATAAAGGCTGTGTACACTTTTCCTCCTCTAACCTTAACATATTTTTCGATTATTACCTGTAGGGCGGTTAAGTTATCGATTGTTCCGTGCTTTGACCTAAACCCAGTTTGTTCCAGTGGCAAGATCTTCGCCATATCCAGCCAATCATTGATTTGGCTCAAAAGGCATTTAGCAAAGACTTTACCCACTGCATCAAGAAGTGCAATTTGACGATAGTTATGCGGGACACTTCGGTCTCCCTTCTTGAACAGAGGAACTAAAATACTCCCCTTCCAAGAAGAGGGAACCATCTTGTTTGCATAACAATACTTGAATACTGGGTAGAGAATTTTACTCCACATTATACTATTTTGTTTTAACACTGTGATGGGTAATTCATCCGGGCCCATCGCCCCGGAGGAACGCATCCCCCTGATCACCCTTTCAATTTCTTTTTCAGATGGTGACCACAGACTCTATACGCAGTCATGGGTAAAATGCCCACAAAACGTGAGCAAATTCCGTTCTGGATAGCTCAAAAAATTACTCAAATCGAAGCAGTATTTCCAAATACTAGCCCGTATGAGAAACACAGAATCCTAACAATCAGTTTACCAATGGGGATCACACCACAACTGGAAGACTGTACCACATGGGGCTCAGTCTTTGCTGCCATCTATACTAAAACACATGGCATTCCGTCAATTGCGGTAATACCTGATGTCCTGAAACAAATTCAAAACAAATACGGGGCAGAGCCTGCTCTAAATTTAGGTATGAAGTTACTGAAAAATTTCGACCAGGTCTCAACAATAATATTATCTAATATTAAAGGGGAGGCAGCAGCAGTGGCGATCCGCAAAAAATTAAGGGAATTTGATGTTACAGAACATCAAACTGAGCTACCGAGAATAATTGAACAATCTTATGCAGAATTAGGCAGAGATAGTTTGGGTGGAAGACCATTGAAGCCGAAGCTATCTGAAAGTCCTGAGAAGGACTCTATTAAACAAACTCCTACATCTTCTAAAAATAAGTGGGAAACTAATAAACAAAATTCAAACGAGAAACGTTCTCAATCCCGAGGTAGGTCTCCTCAAAAGGAGCCCTCTGAAAGGAGGTATAACCTCAGGAATAGGGATAATTTGAGAAAACCTGATAGGTATCAAGATACTGATACACGTTCCTCTCGTCCCTTTCAGATCTCATCACAGACTTCGGAAAGAAGAGGACGATCGGAACATAGAGAAGAACGCGTGAAATCGAAAGACGACAAACACGCTCCAAAAACTAAAGCAAAACCTCAATTCTCCAAAAGAAAGTACCAGGTCTAAAGATTAGACATGCCGAGAATACTGAGAACACAACTCAAGAACGGAGAATGGGCTCAGACAATGCTGGACAGTGCAGCAGAAGTCACAATAGCTCGCCAGAACCTGAAGGAACTTCTGGAGATAGTGGACTTGAATGAGTACATCACAGTTGAGACTGTAGACACCAGGGTTAGTACTCCCCAAAAGTTATATGAAATAACTCTCCAGATGGAGGGAGACAAACCTAGACAGGTGAAAGCACTTTTTGGGAAAGACTATCAAAAGGCTATGATATACTTCTAGCAGAAAAAGACTGGCCACCACAATTTGTCAGGGAGTGCCCACATGGCGAGGACATTATTATGCCTGCCTTCTCCAACCATATTCCAATTCACCTAAAATATATATATATATATATGCCAGGAAATGGGCAGTGGCCCAGGCCCCAGCATTATATAAAAATCATGTAGGATGGGATGAGGACTCACCTCACATAAAATACATCTGAAACATGAACCAACTGCACAACGGCAGTACCCAATAAAGCAAGAAGCTAAAAAACAGGTCAGGGAGATCTTAGATCAACTTGAATATCAAGGGGTGATTGAAACATGCACCTCCTCAATGAACAATCCTTTGTTTCCTGTCTCCAAACCAGACAATACATATCGACTAGTTTTGGACTACAGACACCTAAACACTTGTTCTAAAATTTTTGCAGTGCAAAATGCACATAGCACAGCATTAATGAATAACATTGTGCGTAAAAAATATAAAACAACATTAGACATCTCAAATGGTTTCTTTTGTCAAAACATAGCACCTGAAAGCAGGTACTTAACAGCATTCTCCATAATGGGGACCCAGCGTCACTTTTGTCGACTCCCACAAGGGTTCAAGAATAGCCCAGGTTTATTCTCAGCGAGGGTAACGGAGTTACTACAAATTTATGACAATGAGGCATTGGCCTATGTCGATGACATTTATCTGACAGGCGATGACCTGGACAAACACTTGAACAGGGTGAGCACCATTATACTGGGCTTCGCCTCTGAGGGCTACAAATTCAACTTTAAAAAGTCCAGAATTGCCCATCTCAATGTCCTATTTCTAGGATATGAGCTTTCAAGTGAAGGCAAGAGCTTGGCAGCTAACTTTTTAGAAAAGTGTGCGCTGCTCCAACCTCCAAAAACGCAAAAAAAATTACAATCCATCCTGGGTTTCCTAAATTTTGGAAGAACATACATTCTAAATTACGCAGAAAGGGTTAAACTTCTCTAGGCATTAATCAAACCTGATTTTTCAATCAAAAATTGGACACAAGATCACACAGAAATCTTGCGTTCACTACAGGCTAACATGTTAGCAACAAATCACTTACCAACACGCGTAAGTCAACGCAATTTGGTGATCCGAATAATTTCGGGTCAATGTGGATTCACATACTTAACCTTCAATGAGGGTGAGAAAATACCAATCGCATACAAATCTCATTTGTGTACACAAGCGGAAATGCGCTTCAGTTCAACTGAAAAAATTCTAACAGCAGTTCAAACCGCTGTAGCAAAAGAAAGCGCCTTAGCCCAAGGGAAACGCATTATTGTTGTAACCCCGGTACCAGCTTTAGAAGCGGTCACAAAAGCAAGCATTCCAAATGCTAAAGCATTACATCCAAGATGGATACAATGGGTTAATTCTCTTGCTGCAACAGATGTTGAATATGTTTTTGATCCAGATTTAAAAACACAAGCATTCCTGCAATATGAACAAGAATGTCCTCTGCCTACTGAAATTCTGCCTCTCGATCAGTACGAATTCATAATTTACACTGACGGATCGGCTCAACCAGCAACAGGGAGTAAGCAAGCTTACAGTGCGGCGTGTGCAATCGTTAAAGGTCGCATGCGAAATGGCATCTTCAGACCTATGGTCACAAAAACCCAGTCTCTAGGAGAATTGTACAGCTCAGCGAGCTGAACTACAAGCATTCAAACTGGCACTTGAAAGTACAGATCGAGAATTCCCCACTCTAATAGTGTGCGATTCCTTTTACTGTGTTCAGTCGTATAATGAATATATACAAAACTGGCTTGAAAATGGTTTCAAAGATGCGAAAGGTGGCACAATAAAGCACAAAAACGCTTTGGGAACAAGTAGTTCAGTTGAAAAACGAACTACCAAAGGCTCACGTGATCCACACACTGAGTCATCAACGTGATGGCGTTCACGTTGCAGGGAATTCATTGGCTGATGAAGCCGCAAAGGGGGCTGTGCAGACGGCTTCCGTAGCTGCGATCACTCGTTCAAAAACAAAAATAGACGGTGAGATAATGTTGGCTGTCAATGCTTCAGGCAAAGGCAGCAGTGCAGCGTTACCTAAAAAGTTTCCACTCAAGTACTCTTATGTAATTGATGCGAACAACGTTCCTTTTGCTCGAATCCCTGGAGTGGGGGATAGGCTAATTCCAAACAAGGAACGCAGATTAGGACTAATCCTAGCAGCACACGAAGGGATAGCTTCTGCCCATGCAGGTGTTTCAGCGACAGTATCTTTACTCAAGCAAAGATATTGGTGGCCTGGCATTCGGAAACAAACAAAAAACTATGTTTTAGAATGTGATATTTGCCAACAGATGAAAGTCTCCACAGTGAAACGTGCCGCGCAGACACCCCTGTTAATTTCAGACAAACCATTAGCTTGTGTTTACCTGGACCACTGCGGTCCCTTGCAAAGGGACAGTAACTATAAATATATCATGATTGCAGTGGATTCATGCTCTAGGTTCCTATGGATATGGCCTCCGCGCTCGGCTGACGCTCGAACTGTTATAAAAGATTTGCGAGTCTTTATCGGCACATACGCAATAGGCACGCTACATTCTGACCAGGGTCCTGCGTTTAGCTCTCGGACTTACAAAGAGGCCATGGCCAGTCTGGGCGTTGCATTGCGGTAATCCTCTCCATTCCATCCTGAGGGAAATTCGGTTGTGGAAAGGAAAAACCGGGACATAAAGCAGTCTATAACAGCTAGGGTATTCGGTTCGGGTGATGGGTGGGTCAAACACCTTAGTGGGGTCCAACGCTCATTGAACAATCTGCCAAGAAGTTCTCTAGGGGGGGTCACTCCATATGAGGTCCTTTTTGGGACAAGAATGTGGGTACCAGACCTTGAACACGTAGGCACAGTGGTGGAAAATAAACCCTTTGATATCAAAGATCGTTTGGCTGTTTTACAGGAACTAAATGAGTTAAGAACGAAACAAAGCAACGTATTCCTACAGCCAACCACCACTGGGGAAAAATCGGCGGTCCCAGCAAGGCCTGTCTGGATTCCAAAAGTTGGGGATCTAGTCAGAGAAAATATTGTGGACAAGAAGGAATTTGGACCTTCTTACAGACAACCAGTACCTGTCCTAGCAGTTCAAGGAACAAGAACAGTACTTCTGCCGCCCCTTGCTGGAAGAAAGGAGAAAAGATTTGTGTCCATCGACCTCATCAAACCACAGTATGTGGCCAATACTAAATAGTAGGCCTCGTGGACCCCGACCTAGTAGCAGACGCACTCCTCTCGCTACTATCCAAGAGGTTCAGACTGAAAGACTGATAACCATCGAGAATTCAGCAGTAACAGATGGAGGACTAAGCAACAATGCTATGGAACTCATCCCTCTTGAACACCAAGTAACAGTTCGTCCAAATACACCTGTCTACACCAACGTAGCAAGTGATCGACTGGTTCCAGTGATTTCTACAAATCCTGATGCAATTCCAACAATTGATAGAACTGCTTCTGGCTATTTCATTAACTTTGATACGTTCTCAGAAGATCCCAGTGAACCTGAAACGACTCCAGCATCATTCAAACTCAAGCAGCAAGTACAAGACTTTCTTCACTTTCTGAAAAAGACTTATTTGGTTTCTCCATGGATTGAACTCTGGATTATATCTTGACTTTTTGTTTTCCTGCTTTGGCTAGCCTTGGTTACAACTGTGAGCGTGCTTATAAGTGGCAGATACATCCATGTGAACACTGAAGGAAAAGACGTGAACGTACTTTTGAAACCTCATAAATCTTCCCATCGTGAAGCAAGAGACTTGTCATCAGTGAACATCACAGCTGTTCCTATACACGATGGTATAGTGTGGGACAAAACAGATTTTGATATCTTCGGTCCGACGGAACAATTGAACATTCCACATTTGTTTAAAATTTCACTAAGTGATCTAATTTCGTCCAGTACCTATTCTGATGATTGGGACTTTGAGACTGTTAATAATATAATGTTTGACCTAGAAAAATCTGCTGCATTTTCTAAAAATGAATATTTGGAGGGTTCATCAGACTATGAACAACTGTATTGTTATAACCACTATGGTCATCATTATTTGCATAAATCTGCATACCCTAGAAATGTGTTTGTTTAACCAATGGGAACATTGTCCTACACCACCTAAATGTAGTTCAAAAACATTTGCTAGTAAATTTCCATATTTTTCAGGTTACAATACATCTGACCCAGAAACATTTTACTTTAGAAATGTAAACAATACAGGACTGAAAATTATGTTAACTAATACAAAACAGATTTACTCTGCAGCCTTTATTGCCCAACTGTCTAGACAGGGTTTCGACTTATGGAAAGATACAATAGACACAAAAACTGTCTGGGGTACTAAAGATTGGCAAGTGCAGGGGATAGAAGCTTTATTTAGAGCCTGTATCATCCCTGAACAAATAATGTTTTTGAATGAAACCATCCAACAAACGTCTTGTCTTGGATTAGCCAAGATCAAGGAGATGAAAAATCCTTCTGTACCAACACCTTCAAGTGATAACAATACACAGGCAGCGGTTACAGTTGACAATATACTACAACTCAACAGATCTAATCCTGATTGGAAAAAATGGTTGATCTGGCCCACAGACACGAACAACTGTCAGGAAAGATTCCTGAATAAAACTCAGGGCTTTACTATTAATAGGCCAGACCCAAGATACGTCCAAAGACAACATCCGGAGGTAGTAACAACATACAGTGTAGGAAAATTATGCCTCGATTGGCTGCATAAGTCTACACTACAGGATGTGAAACAACACTTAACCTTACTTAAAAAGGACGCAGACCTTAGGGAATTCTTGCTTGGACCAGGAAAACCGCGTCAAAAACGTTTCATATATGCCGGCATTTATGCTGCCTATAATGAAGCATGGAAAGTATCACAGATGGAGGCCGCAGAACGAATACGTGAACTTGATCGTATTAATTTAGAGAAAACACTCTCTGTGGTCGCCAATGTGTTAACAACTTTGTCCTCCAGAATATATTCATTGGATGGCAATGTATCCTCTGCTATCGACATACTAGAACAAGATGTGGCGCTGTTACAACAAGGCCAATCTCAATTACGTTCTATTGTGTTATTAAGCTGGACGCTGCAATCTTTGCGAGCGGGCTATGTGCCTTGGCGTTTTATCAACACAACGGCTCTGTTTGCAGAATACAATCTCACTGATAAACAGATCGAACTGGCACAAAGAGGAGCAAGGTATACAGTGCTGAGCATTGAAAAACTGGAAAAGTTACCATTCACAGTGGCAGAAAACCCAGCTACAGAATGGCTTATTCATGGCAAAATCACACTACCTGTGACTACTTTTCAGTTTCAGTGATGCCTCAAACAAATGCAAGCAGGCAAATATGAAAGGTTGGGTAAGGAATACATTAAGACATCTTGGGATTTTCCGTATACATATAGATGTTGGAGTGGGGATCGTGAAGTGTTTTTGAGCGGTACAAACTGTAAACGTGCACTAAGCGGTTCGCTTATATGTCAGGACATTTCCTTACAGGGGGCTTGTAATGGTTCTGTGGCAAATTTGTCTTGCCATCAGCAGGGTACACCAGCTGCTGTGATTAATCCAACGTTTGGACAACTTTCTAATGGGAGTTACCTCATGTTGAATGATCAGAGTTGCTGCGGCATGCTGCCAGGCATCCCATATCTAGTAACGGTCAACTCCAGGGTCACTTGCTGTATGCAAGTATTGTTTGCCCCAATAGACACAGTCAGGGAGTCGCCTCTATGGCCTTCGCTGAACGTCTCTTTTATAAGATTTGATACTTTGAGCAGAATGAAAGCCATGCTTTTACAACAAACAGTGCCTTTGACCTCGGCCAAAGAAACCTATGATCTACAAGTAGCAAGGACTTCGGCTGAGATACAGACTTTAATACGTACAAACTGCCCTATACATTTCGTGGAAATGATAGGACGAATCTTTAACATGTCTGATACAACAGGAATTGTACATGTATTTAAGAGCATCTGCTCCGGTCTGTTAGCACCTTTCCAGGCAATACTCTGAATCATCCCGAACTTTGCACATTCAGTGTTTGGTGGCGTACCATTAATTCTAGCACTTGTTGCCGGAATTCTATTTCTCTTCCTGCTATTGCGCTATGGCCAGCCTATTCGCTGACATCACTCCGAGCGAAATGGAGAAAGCTCTCCTTGAACGAAAGTGCCGTGAGCAAATAGTACAGCTTTTGGGCATAAATCGTCTACGGGACCTTAATACCACGTGGTTCCTGTCATTCAGACCAATCTGGCAAGATTGCATCTTACCTGTTCTACGATGCCTGCTATGCGGTGTAGAATGCGTGTTGGACACCTGTCTAACCTATCCATTGGATGCGCCAACGGATATCGATACTCTGCTGGACCCGATAACGGCCCATGCTCTGTGTTGTCCCCAGAGGCTACCAATCCTGATGTCAGCATTCATTGAGATCTCACAGACGCTTCCGGCTGCTGCTGAGGTACGAGAAAGATCTACAGGCACACAGTTAACAACGGACGCGAACATTGCTGCGGCGATCACTGCTGAAAGCGATGCTTCACATCTCTGTGCAATTAATCTACTTCACGGGGTGTTCCAACTGACACCAACTTCAGTGGATGATGTTTTGTCTATAGAAATAGATGATCTCATGTTTACACCAGACCCGTAAACGGACTCTGATTCAGCATACAGTGTTCCAGAGATGCAGTAACAATTTGGCCTTCATTCTACAAAAACTTGGAACTCTACCAAAATTGAACTTTTTCCCATTTTTTCGAACGAAAATGGCATTTCAATCTGCTTAAAGTAGAACTAGCCTTATAGTACAGACTTCACGGTACTTCCAAGGACACTTAGTCATCTTATGTGTCTAAAACAGTTCATTAATTTTCATGACATGAAATGACTTTGATTTTTTGAAGAACTTATCGATCATTTTCTGTCACATGTAAATACTACTGCTTATTTCATTCCAATTGCATTTATTTTCGAACTCTTATGCCTGAAATGATAAGCAATTGCTTCAAATGTACAGTACCTTTTGCATTTTATATTGTTTTTTAATAATTTTAAGAAATATTTTTAAATGTGCGGTACTCCATTTAATGTTTAGCATTTTAAATGTTTAGCATATTAGTATTATCGTACACACGAAAGTGGAGTGGGTGTTGTATTCCTCTTAGGGTGTCCATAACTGGCTTTCCAGTATCATGTCCTTATATAGGCACAGTTCGCCCTGCCCTTATATAGGCATAAATTCCCAGGCCTTATTTAGGCATTAAACCGTGCACTCCAAATACAGGCATGGTCTCCGACATCCGTCCACCCTAACGTCACAACGAGTTCGTGAAGAACAGACCCTTAGGCTGCGGGAGTTTCCGTAGCCCAGGACTATTGATTTCTTCAAGGACTCATATATTATGCATGAACCATTATTCCTTAGGGGTTCATTCATGACGTCTTCCGCTGTCCGATTCACGTCAATGTTAACATTGAGGTACCTCTCAGGTATAAATATACCTTCCCTAGCCCTTGTAAACTAGAGGAGACCTCGACTTCAGAGGAGCCCGTTTCCCGGCCTGACGCACTGAGAAGACGCTGTCATCCCTGGACCGCAGAGAGTCCAGCTTCCTGTGATCTGACTTCCCTTGCGGGGTGTTGGAGTTCGAGTCTGGCAAAGAGATTCCTACCTCTCTCATTCTTCAGGTATGGAGCTGACAAGAACCTAGAGGGACTCTTGGCATACTAGGCATACTAGGCTTAACATACTCTTAGTATACCATAGTAAGGAATACTTCACCTACTTCATACCTCTCCCTACACCTAGGTTAGGTTAGGTACATTGGGGTAGAACTAGCTTAGCAACGCATCGTATGAGTACTCGCATTTTTAGTCTGTGTTAATTATGTAAAGGCATATGTACTAAAAGATAATGCTATCGCAGTATTATTTATTTCTACTGCTCACACTGTACATTATTTATCTCGCATACTGTCTTGTGATCGTAACAGCACATTTTACTTACATCAGAAACAAGACTGTTCAATAAATCTTTTATTGAAACGCCCGTCTGTTCTTTTCTGTGTAACTCGGAGAAAACTAAGCATGCACGATTGAGCTGAGTGAAATAGTTATCTATTGTTTCCACGACTCTGGGACACGTTCTGGTTCTAAAGGGAAACATAGTGGTCATGTTTTGCGGCTGCCAGAAACTACTCCCTTCTTGTTTGTCAAGGAGTTTCTAGTGGCCTCTGAGCTAGCTGGCACAAGTAATTAAGTTTAATATACTCGATAGGGACATACTGACCTTAGTCCTATGTCAAACCTATAGGATATATTATTCCAATGCGCAGAGCCTATTAGGGAAATAGGAGCTACACTACAGTCTGAGGGGGTAGGTGGGCTTCCAAGGGCGGTCGGCCACCAGGTGCTGTCCCATGCAGAAGGGGTGGTACCGAGGACGAGGACTTCTGCCTTCTCGGCATTGAGCTTCAGGCAGCTGTTGGTCATCCAGACTGCGACGTCTTGCATTCCTTTCTGGAAGTTGAGTTTGGCAGTGGTGGGGTCTTTGGTGAGGGAGAGGATGAGCTGGGTGTCGTCGGCGTAGGATACGATGTTGAGGCTGTGTTGTCGGACGATGGCTGCGAGGGGGGCCATGTAGATGTTGAAGAGGGTGGGGCTCAGTGATGAACCCTGTGGGACTCCGCAGGTGATTTTCGTGGGGTCGGAGAGGAAGGGTGGGAGTCTGATCCTTTGGCTTCTTCCGGTGAGGAATGATCGGATCCAGTCCAGGGCTGTTCCTTGTATGCCTGCGTCGTGTAGTCTGGCGACTAGTGTGCGGTGGGAGACGGTGTCAAAGGCCGCTGATAGGTCGAGTAGGATGAGGGCTGCGGAGTGGCCTTGGTCCAGGAGGGAGCGGATGTCGTCTGTGGCGGCAAGTAGGGCGGTCTCTGTGCTTGCTTCGGAATCCGGATTGGGACGGGTCGAGGACGGCGTTCTCTTCAATGAATCGTGTCAGTTTCCTGTTGACTGTTTTCTCTGCAACTTTGGCTGCGAAGGGGAGGAGCGAGATGGGCCGATAGTTCTTGAGGTCGGTGGGGTCAGCTGTGGGCTTCTTGAGCAGGGGTCTGACTTCTGCGCGCTTCCAGTCGTCTGGGAAGGTGCCTGTTTTGAAGGTGGTGTTGATGGTGCGTTGTAGTTCGGGTGCGATGGCGGCCGCAGCTCTGTGGTAGATGTGAGGGGGGCAGGGGTCGGTGGGGGCCCCAGAGTGGATGCTTTTCATGGTCGAGGCGGTGTCTTCGGCCGTGATCGGTGTCCAGTTGGAGATGGTGGGCTGGCAGGTGTTTCTGGGGGGCGGGGGGCCGTCTGTGGCACCTGGTGTATGGTCGAGGAAGTTGTCATAAAGGTTTTTGATCTTGAGGTGGAAATAGGTTCCAAGCTTGTCGCAGAGGTCTTGGGATGGTGTGATGTCTGTGGCTTCGCTGCGTGGGTTGGTGAATTCCTGAATGACACTGAAAAGTTCCTTGGAGTTGGTGGAGTTGGCCAGGATTTTGTTGTGGATGAAGTTCCTCTTGGTGGCTCTGATCTGGTTATGGTAGTCCGTCAAGGCGTCCTTGTAGGTGGTGTGGTTTTCGGTTGTCTTGGTGTTTCTCCAGGCGTCTGCAGGTGCGTCTGGCTTCTTGGGGAGCGGTGGTGAACCAGGCGGCTTTCCTGGGGCATTGTCTGTCAGGGTTGCGTAGCGGGGCGAGCTCGTCTGCGCAGTTGAAGATCCAAGTGTGGAGTTCTCTGGCTGCGTTGTTTGCGTCGGGTGCCCAGGTGTGGTTGTCTCGGGTGAGGGTGGAGTTAAGTTGCTCGTCGGTAACCTTGCTCCAGTTCCTTCGAGGTGGGCGTGGGGCTGGTTTGGGTGCCTTGGGTTTGTTGATGGCGAAGTGTATGCAGTGGTGGTTGGTCCATGGCGGCTGCGTTGTGTGGCTGAATTGGATGCTGTTTCCTGCCGCGAAGATGGGGTCGAGGGTGTGTCCTGCTCTGTGGGTCGGTGTGTTGACGAGTTGTTTAAGTCCGATGCTGGCGAGGTTGTCACGAAGGATAGTGGAGTTGGGGTCGCTGGGGTTGTCTAGGTGGAAGTTCAGGTCTCCAATGAGTATGTAGTTTGCTGAGGCGATGGCGTGGGGTGCGATGAAGTCGGTGATGGTGGTGGCGAAGGGTGTTCGGGGGCCGGGGGTCTGTAGATGAGGGTTCCTCGGAGTGTGGCTTTGGGGGTGGTCTGGATCTGGAAGTGCAGGTGTTCGGGCGGAGGGGAAGGTTTCGCTGGAGGTGGTGAGGCGGAGGGTGCTCTTGTGGGCGATGGCGAGGCCCCCTCCTGGGTGGTTGGAGCGGTCTTTCCTCTGGATCTTGTATCCGTCTGGGATGTCGGTGCTGATGTCGGGGGCGGAGGATGCGTTGGTCCAGGTCTCTGTGAAGAAGGCGATGTCGGGCGAGAGAGAGTCGAGTAGGTTCCAGATTTCCATGGCATGTTTGTGTACGGAGTGTACGTTTGTTAGTCTGTAATAACTCCTTGTCTCTTCGTAGAATTTATCTCCGCCCCTTGGTATTAAAATACAGTAGAAGGAGATGTAAGGATGCTCTCTTACTGTGTTATAGAACAGACCACCAGGAGATCTATCAGGCCGCAGCTTTATATATAGATATAGATATATATATATATAGCTAGATAGATATGCCTATGGAAAAGAGCTGGTTTTGAGTGCACTTTCATTCCGAGGAGGCTTTGTTTTAAAAAATTATGGCGGTAGCTCAGCCGCGAAAGCGCACCGCCCCTGAAGTCTGGGGGCCATGGAGACTAATGAACTGTTCAGAGTTTCCCGTTTGGATTGCCAGCTGGCCTTCAAAAGGAACAGCTTTCATGCTGGAGGCCCATCGGAGGGTTTGTAAAATCGACGAAATGATGTAATGGGACGGAGCCTACTAAGGAAATAATTGTGCAAGAAGGAATTTAAATGTTACTTAAACAGAAAATAATTACGGACTTCTTTCCCCAGCATGCAACACTATGTTGTACTCGCCTGTTGCCCATTGGAGGGTTTAAAAGTCACATGCTGTGAAGTGCCTTCTTTCATGAAATACTATCCCATTACATGTCTATGCCTGTGATCAAGGGGATTGAAGCCCCGAAACGCGTAAGGCGAAGAGACTGACTCTGTGCATGAATAAATGCTGTTCTGCCTATGGAAAAGAGCTGGTTTTGAGTGCACTTTCATTCCGAGGAGGCTTTGTTTTAAAATATATATATATATATATATATATATATATATATATATATATATATATATATATATATATATATATTCATATATATTCATATTTCACCTGGAAAAGAAGACGCCCGGCCATAACACAAGCAATAGAGAGCGTCCGTTCTTAAAATCCTGAGCAGGGAGTATTCACATTTTTTGGAACATGAGTGGGACAGTGGCTCACCTATAACTCTTAAGAAAATGTATAAATTACTGCTACTGATTTCAAATTGCTTTTGCACATTGTCGGACGGAAATGCTTCTAGGTAACCGTATGTATTACTTTATTTATTGTACAGCTACGTAAGTTTCATCATTTACTTTCATCCAGCACGGTTGTATTTTTGTATAATTCAGGGTAATGTCCTTTTTAGCATGCTATACAGCTTTTATACTCATTCATGAAGCATTTATTATTAGGCTATTTTATCTAAACAATTTTTGCACTGCACGTGCACTTTCATCTTGTCTGTTAGAAGGTCCCATAAGCCCCTTTTAAATAATTCCATCTTTGTGTGAGCTCTATATTTCAGCTCTCCTGTGTCTGGGAGCGTGCTCTGGGGAATGAACCAGTGTGACCTAACAAATGTGTTTTGTTTTTTTATTCATATTTATACTGTATGTTTTTTATTGTGTGGCTTTTTGTAAAGCTGAACCAATAAATAAATTTGATGTTTTCATTCATGTCATATCCCCCAAGTTGATTTTCATGCCTCCTGGCATTGGCCTGCAGCAGGATTGCAGCTGATGTCCAGCACCTTCCTGAAGCTCAGTACCACCAAGACGGAATTCCTGGTATTTGCCAAGAAAAACAAGCAACAAGTAGTCCAATCCTGGCTCAGTGACATGGACTGATTCAAACTTCCACTCAACACCATATCACTTGGATTCATTCTGGAAATCAACCACACCCTCAAGGAACTCATTGCTAAGAGATTCATTCTGGAAATCAACCACACCCTCAAGGAACTCATTGCTAAGAAAACAAAGACTGCTTGGCACCAGCTCTTCCAAAGAAAGTTAAACACTTCCTCACAGAAAGGTACTTCAGGCAACTGGTCAAGCCCCTGTTCTCTTGCATGTGGGTGGTGGTGACATCCTGCTCAAATCGCCACCCCCCCCCCCAACCCAGAATCCACTCTGGCCTCCCAGGAAGACATCCTACATGCCACAGCACGTCTCACCCAGAACCTGGAGACATATGAGCACATCACCCCTGTCCCTGTTCACTAGCTCCTCTTGCCTGCCAATGCCGTCTTCAAAACCAGCAGCATCATTTACAAAGTCATCTCAGTCAGCACACTCGGGTATGCCTGATATGCGCACCATTCTCCGTGGCTTGGCTCTCTGTACACGTGCAACCAGGACACCCATCAGACCGGAGACTAAGAAGTACAAATAAGGGTAGAAAAAAAGCAAGGTGACAGGCTTCGGCTTCCAGGCATCTAGAATATGGAACAAAATCCATGTATCTGTCCAGACTGCCCTCAGCCTCTCTAGTTTAAGGAAAGAGCTGAAGACACACCTCTTTGAAGAATACTATATTGTAATGCAGTCTACTTCTATTCTCAGAACCAAGCTAATCTTCCCCATCATTTGTTGACTGTATCCTTGCCTTTGATTCTTTTTAGTACTCTGCAGTATTGGCTAGTTTTATGCTTGGCAAATGCTACATAGCTATACAAATACTACATACATAGATAGCCTTGTGACCTGCTTGCTCTATCCTTGCTTGAAGTTTCAAGGAGCCTTTGTGATGGGTTTGGTTCATTGTCAGCTTGATTATGCCTAGAATTTGGGATTAAGACTGATACTTCTAATGAAGCCCTTGGTGTGCTCTTAATGCAAGTATATAATGATAATCTGAAACATTTATTTTCTCTCAAAATGATGATTGTGAAAATAATTATTCAGTAATTTAGTGTGCTTTTTGACGTTAAAGCGGCTTGTTTAAAACGAGATGTTTCTTTTATGTACATACATGTTCAGTAACACTTTGACTCCTGATCACTATGTTATCCATCCAGTTCAAGTGGATGTGCCTTCTTTGTCTGTTACCACCAGATTTTTTAAGGCTTTGTGCATTTTATTTTGATGTTGTGATGTTCTGTCTCGTTCTGCGGCTGCTGGTGTTAGCAGATTTTCTTCTACTACAAGACAACCAATTCTTTTAGTGGTGGCCTCAGGGGTGTGTAATTTTTAAAAATATCTTCTTGTCCATGGGGCAGAATGCTTCAGAATTCTACTTGTCCTTTAAAAATAGATCCACTTGTCCATTTTGGTGCCATGCAGTGAGGTGACAAATTGTGGCAGCTGTCCAGTTATTCCAGAGCCCTGATAATAGCCTCATTGATTATTTTAGAGCACGCATTATATCAGGGTTTGAATTTTAGCAAGGCTCAAATTTTTATCACATTTCTGCGAATGTACCAACAGCCTGGAGGTAGAGAGGACACAATAGTCCCAGGCTTGGAATGACCTGTGATTCTGTGCTGTTCTGCAAACAAACATGTTTTTTTAAATTGTTTTTTTATTAAGTCAATAGAAACAGCACACATCTTGACCAGGTGTTACAGTTATAGCTTTTCATATTCAAAACAGTACATTACACCTTATCAGTAGTGGTAGATCCCCATCTGGCGCATCATAGTCGTTAGGTACAGCACATGATACAACAGAATCAGCAGCATTTGAGAATCAGTATTGCAGTCATTCCTAGGGTGCCCTACTGCACCCGTACCCATGCACAAAAAGCATAGCTCCTTAGTCGTGGACAAGAATGTCTTCCTGTTTATTGAACCTTTTATGCGCTACGTGTGTCAACTTTTCGTGTGTCCTAATCTGAGTTCCCGTTTTCAACCCCTGTTTCTTTGCTAATTAAGTAAGCTTGATATGGCCCCAGGCAGCTTTTGGGTCTGTTTTTGGGAGGAAGTAGCTCATTATGTGCATCAGATTGTGTGTTACAGTAAAGCATGTCTGTGTGCCAATCTTCAATTTTCGGTGTAGGGCCTCTCGCCCACCTCATAGCTACTCTTCTCTTAGCCAACAAAAGGCCTATAGCCATCAACGGTCTGGTAGTTTTCGCTATGCCCATGTAATATCCTAGTGGTGCCATCCTCTGGTCTGCTTCTAATTTTGCGCTCGATATGGTCCCAAGTTCATGGAATATCTTACACCAGTACTCGTAGACTCCAGGGCAGTGTCAGGCAGTGTGCATAAACCCAGCGTCTTCCTCGCCACATCTCTGGAACTTCGAGTCCTCCCGCAAACCCATATCGACACACTCTCAGGTGTATAATAGGCCCTGTGTAGAAACTTGAAATGTATGAGTCTGACGCCCATTCATGGAAATGGTTTGGTCTTGTTGCAACAATATTGCCACTCCTTATCACTGAAGGGACTTCCCAAATCTCGCTGCCAGTCTAAACTGACTTTTAGCATTCCCGGCCTGCATGCCTCCTGCACACGTGTGTTAAACTTCGTTATTAGTTGAAATTGTGTTTCTGACCTTATCAAGGCCGAGAGTATTTCCATGGTCTGGGGTTCTAACGTATCATCCCCTAATAGCTCTTGCATTGTGTGTCTAGCTCGATGGTAATGGTATCTGGCCAATCCTGACATGTGCTGGGTCCTTTCTTGGACACTGTCCCAACCTCTCCCCTTCCCGTCTATAAAGAAATCGCCCATAGTGCTGATCCCCAGGCTGTGAGGTGCCTTCCTGTCTGGTTCCCCTGGAGATGCAATAAGCATCGAATACCACGTTCCCTACCCGTACATGGGCTGTCGGTGCTGTGTATATTAGTGAGACTAGGCGTATGAAGAGTTCTCCCGCACCTATTCTGTGGAGCACTGCGAACATGAATCCCCGCTCGACAGTCGAATGCCTTCTCGGCATCTAGAAACACAGCAGCTGCTTTTACCTCCGGGTTCACCCATTGTATGACTCCAAATAGCACCAGTGCCTAAGTATTCGGTTTAGGACCTTGGTGTCCGATGGGACAAAGACCTGTCCCTATCGACCCATGTCCAGCAAGTTTCAGCGGCCTGCTTTGGAAAGATGAGAACAAACAGAAAATGTATTGACTTTCTGCCGCGTGAAAGCCGAAGAACCGTTGTGCATGCCTTGGTGACCTCGCACCTCGACTATGCCAACGGCCTTTACCTGGGCTTGCCCAGTTGTCTGATCAGAAGGCTGCAGATAGCGCAGAACGCTGCCGCAAGGTTGGTCTGTAAGGTTCCACTCCGCCACCATATCTCACCACATCTCAGACAACTCCATTGGCTCCCAGTCGCCAAGAGAATTGAATTCAAGGCCCTTACGATTGCATTCCGGGCCTACCAAGGCAGGGGTCCTAGTTACCTGAGGAAGAGACTTCTCCCTTACTAGCAGGAGAGGTCTTTGAGATCCAATCACAGATGTTACCTCACTGTCCCTCGCTTTTCCAAAGCCAGGCTAGGGGGTAGATCGTTTGGGGTGGGAACCACCAAACTGTGGAATGACTTCCCTCTCCACCTATGCATGCTGAACTCGGAGCTGGAGCATGTAGGGTCCGTCCTTCGTCATCCACTATATACGCGATCATGTCTGAAGTTCTCGGGGGTCTGAGTATACCAGCTAGTGTCGCACCTGGCCTGTCTCACTCTCCGTAAGAGCGTGCAGTCGCATATTTCCCCATGTGTTTGATCTCGTCGTTGGCTGTCTCCTGAAACTCCGCTAGCTTCTGCTTAATGTCAGCCATGCTGTGAGACACCCACCACCCTGGAGTGCACTCTCCATCATGGCTATTTCTTTCTCTAAGGTGTCTAACCTTCCCCTTATTGAGCGGAGAACTCCAGCATGCTTGGAGATTGTGATCCCCGGACATATGCCTTGAAGGCCTCCCATACCATTGCAAATGTGCTGACAGAGCCCATGTTGCGCGTAAAATATTCTTCAATTGCTTGCAGCAGTTCTGCCTTAAAGACAGTGTCCAGCAAAGAGTACGGTGGGAACCGCCAGGTGAAGGCCGGAATTTGGCGTAGTCGATACTCTGTCAGCTGCACGGGGGAATGATCAGAGTAGGTTCTGGGGAGGTAGGCACAATCTGCGACTTGTGATTTGAATCCATTAGAAATCAGCCAGTAATCTACGTGGGTGTGTGTATTGTGTACGGAGGGGTTATGTGTGCATCCCGCTGTGGCAGGGGATCTATGCCTTCATATATCTACGAGGCTCTCCCTTTGCATCAGATTAAGGATAGAGTATGCCGCATCTGAGGGGCGCCTGGCAGGGCCTCTGGGCCGGTCTATATCTGGATTTAGGATGCAATTGAAATCACGCCGCCGCCGCCTCCTCCCTCTCCCCCCCCCCCCATATCTGTGGTAGGCCTGCCCACTGATCTGATGTGTCTTGGCCACTGCTGAGTGATCAAATTGGGGATCATCATAATTCGGTCCATACACACCGATCACAAAGAAGATCAGATCATCCTTGCCTCACTTCACTATTATATATCTGCCTCCTGGATCTTTGTACAGTCCGTCAACGTCACCCCAGAGCCGCGGCCCACCCAAATGAGTACTCTTCTGGCATTTGATGTGTAGCCCGCTGCACAGCACTGGCCCTGCATTCTGCGCTGCGCCAATGCATTGCCATCTGGTTTGAGGTGCGTTTCTTGTAGGACTGCAGTGTCTATTTTATGTCTCTTAAGATATGCCTCTACGTTTCTGACGTTTCTGTTGTCATTAAGGCCCCTGACGTTCCAGGTGAGTAGCCTCTGCTTCTGACCTTTTGCCTCACCCATCGCCTCTGGGTCTACATCTGAAATTGATTCATTTGTAATGTGCTGGTGTAGCACCTGGTTCGGGATTCAGATATATTTCTCCCCATATAAAACATAGCAACAAGCCCAACCCTATTGGTCCCTCCTACTCTATGTATTTCCCTCAACTTCCATAGCCTTCGTATGACCCTCCCTTAAACGTACCCAACTGTAGGAACATCATATAAACCAGCACTCTAGGTGGTGCACACATGGGGGCAGATGTTACAAACTCTCCCACTCCCTGCACCCTTTCCACCACTCATTTGTCGCATGGATCATTCCCGGTGCCCCATTTCATCTCCTGGGTAGTTCGTGGTATAGTGTCCACTGTGTTACCCCCATTGTGCGGGTAGCCCTAGGTGGACCATTCCCTGCACTGTGTCCAGTTCTACGTGAGCAGTCAATCAGTGCCTCCACGACACAGGCATGTTACACTTATTAGAAATTATCGGAACAGTCTTACCAATAGTCGGCACTTGAAGACCCATCTAGAACTGCTCTTCTGTGGGCCCCCCGCCGGAGTGTGAGAGGTGCGGGTATTTCCATCAAGTCTGCAATTAGGCAGTCCCGGATCTTAAATTATCTCCAACAGTATCTCGTATAGGGTCTTTTGACCGTTATTCTTTTTGAGGCCTCAGTCGTCGGTGTCAATGTTCCTCGGTTTCTTATGTTCCGCTCTCATCGCTTCGGGATCCCCAAGGGGAGCCCCGGCGCTTTCCGGCCTGCTCCTTCTGCTTTATAAACTGCATTACCGATTGGGGGCCGTGAAGTAGAGCACTATGCCATCTAGCTTTAGTCTCAGTTTAGCAGGGTATTGCATGCTGTAGCTTAAATTTAGTTCGAGTAGCCTTTTCTTAGCTGGGATGAACAAGCGACGGGCCTCCTGCACTTTTAGTGTAAAGTCTGGGAACAGGGATATCTCGGCTCTTTCAAGGCGCAGTGTTCCCAACTCTCGAGATTTCCTCAGAGCTGCGTCACGGTCACTATAATTTAGCAGTCTGGCGACAATTGGCCTGAGGGCCGCTCCCGGCACCGGACGAGGCACCAGCTGTCGACCGGCCCTCTCCACAACAAATATATCAGAGAAGGTTTCTCTGCCCAACAGTTCAGTCAACACTCGCTCCACATACTGCTCCATATTATTTATGTCAGTTGATTCCGCTATGCCGAGAATTCTAATGTTATTCCTTCGTAACCTGGTTTCTAAATCCTCTGCTTAAGACTGGAGCGATTTCAGGAGCTTATCCATTGTTTTGCGTGCTATAGATTCCGGCTGCAATACATCTTCCGCATTTGAAACTCTCTGTTCTACATGTCTAGTCTCTCGTTGTGTTTGTCCAATCATTCTGAAGTCCTGTCCATGCGAAAAGTAAGGGCATCAATTTTACTGTCAATTTTCTAGAGGCTTTGCTGCATTGTTCGCACTATATGTTAGAGGTCTGCCTCAGGTAAGGTCTCAGTGTCACCGGACGCTGCGTCAGGTTCCAAGGCACCTGTTTCACGAGACCTGGGGGACTTGCGCAAATCGAATTGTAGCTTTGATTGTAGCTTGTCTGGTTTCTCCATTTTACAGACCTATAGAAGCGTCTCCTGTTTTCCTCTGTCTGCCAATAGCTCTCCTTGTCTGCTTCTCTCTCGTTTTCCTGTGCGCATTGTGTTCTTCCGATGTAGGGCTTGTTCTTGGCCACTTTTCGGGGCAGCGAAGCGGTAGGTTCGTCTGCAGGGCCACACCGAGCCAGATCACTTAGTCACGCTAGGCTTGGTCATGTAGCGTTCGGTTGTGGCTTGGCTGCTCTGCTCACGCGCTTTTACATGTGCTCGTTCTGGTATTCTTCATTACTGTATGGCTTCTACGTTTTTCAGTTCTCCTTTTGAAGCTTATTCACGTCTTTCCCTCGCAGACCTCTGCCCCTGTCTCGTGGCTCCTTCTGTGTCTCGGGACCCCGGGGGGATGACAATCCAGTATCAATTGTATCTCCGCGGGTCCCTCGCTCACCTCTCGCTGCCTGCAGGATTTTCCGCCGTATCGGTCTGATGTCGGCTGAACCCCGGGAGAGTTCTCCTCCGCTATTGCCGGCCAGCTCCGGGGCCGCACTTGTACGTGACTCCGAGACTGCACACGCGCCGCAGTCAGTAGGCCCCAAATGCTCCCAGCTGCTACTCTGCCTCTTATAGTTATTTTTTTCCCGGTACTTCGACCGTATCGCACTGCGCTTCGCCTCTGTCGCACAGGCAGGGTGATTAGGATGCAATGGGCACCAGGATTCTGCCAGGTGGTAGTGGCGGTCGCGGGAGCTCTCCTAACTAGCTGCCATCTTGGAGTCGGGCATGCTCCGTCCCCACAAACAAACATGTTTATCAGTATTCATCAGCTAATCTCTTTCCACACATGAAAAGGTTGTAAAGTGATGCGCATTAAACATGTTTTACTAAATGAGGCCACAGAGTAACTGTATTTATAGTTCCACAATAATTTAGCAGCTTTTTTTTTTTTTTGTAGGTGCATTTTTTTCTTATAAGCAAACAGTCACTACTCTAGTTTTTATGCTTATACCTTTATTTGTATATAATCAGGGATCATTATGGAAGCCATATAAAAAGCCTCAAAATGTTATCTTTTGCAAACGTGTACACGTTTTTATCCTGAAATCACTGTCCGTAATGCAAGCTGAGCTCGCAGTCTTTCAATAGAGTGCTCACCCTAATGGTAAAGGATTTGCATTAATAAATCATATAGACAAGTTTAAACAACTTACACTTATGGATGTAAAGCTTGCCCTGCGGGGTAGACCATCCTCTTTCACAGACACATTGTGGTACTGTAACTGGCAGCCTAAGGGTTTGTGCTTGGGTACATTTGTTCATAGGACAAAATAAACATGAAAACTTGTTGACTTCAAACAATCAATCAATATGTCTTGGGTGTCTGATAAGAATTCCATTCCCCGACCTTCTGTAGATGATGGTAAATTGTACAGTAATGTGTCAAACAGGGCACACCGGTTTTCCTAGGACCTTGGAAGGAACAAACATTGATTTAAGAATAGTGATTCTTTTGCCATTATTTTATGATTTACTTTTGATCAGGGGACCACATGAATTGAGACCCAGGTAAATTAAATAAATCTATTTGCGACAGATACCACATACTCTATAATGATAATTTAAAAACTATATTCAAAAGTTCATAAAAAGTTATATATGTCATTGAAAATGACAATTGAGTTTGCTACAAACATATATCAGCCTTTGGATTGCTTTTACTGTGCACCTTTGTTCCTCCACCATGATTATTGTATTGTAATTGCATTTATATAGCACTTACTACCCCTGACGAGGCGTCGAAGCGCTTTTTCAGCGAGTAGCACGCTACTCCGGAACCCATAAAGGATTAGTGGTGAATTAGAATAGTGAAAATATGAAAGTATTTTGAGTTGTGGATATGTTAGTCAGTTATTTGGATTGAGAAGGATAGTGGAGGGATAGAAGAGGGAAAAAGGTTTGCATTTATATTGCTCGTCCTCCATGCGCATGCTTAATATATTTACTGGCTGTAATTGTGATGCAACAGATGAGCAAATCGCTACAATGGCTGCGAGCTGTAGGAGACCAGAAGTAGAGGAAAAGCTATTAGAGGGTTTGGTCGAGTGCACCCATGGTGTGTGACTTTTGCCTGTAACCTGTATCTATTCACATGTCGCGGAACAAGGCAGAGAGGTGAAGCAGTACAGTTTATTATTAATAATACATTTTTATTGTATTAATCACATGGATTATAATAAAATAAAAGAGAATATATTTGCTATCATAAATATGTTAGAAAAATAGATAAAATATGCTCTGAGTCACAAATATTAGACAAGAAATATGGTTAAGATTAGCTAGCACAAGACCCTAACATTTTATAGGCATGGTATAAAAATCTCATAAAACAACAATTATCTTGAAGCATAAAACAGTACTTGACAGCCACAGGTGGTACATCTTATTTTTACACCCTTAAAAATCGGATGAAGTTTCCTTAAATTCAAAAGTTTTGGCCAAGTGCACAGTAACATGCATAAGGGTTTCTGTTTTATATCCAGAGTTGACATGCAGTCTTTTTACTTTAGTATAGTTAATATATTTTTGAGATTCCGTCAACTTAATAGGGTGCTGAAAAACTGCTCAATTAAAAATTGATTTTTATTCCCCTTTCGTGTGACCATAAAGAAAAGCAGTTACACCCTGCTCTTTAGCCCTGGTGTTCCATTGGGGCTGGATGGCCGCTTGCGTGACTTTTCTTGCATCTAAACAGGTTACCTTCTTTGATCTCTGGCCCTCTTGGATTGTGACTTCTTTCAGAACTTTGTGTCAGGCCCACAAAATACTGGGATCGTTTTGTTTTAACGGTGGGGATTTCAGGCAGGTATTTACACTATTTTCTCCTCTGTCTTTTGTGCCTTTTTTTCTTGTAGGGGTTCTCCTGCAAGTTTATTTTCAGTCTTGTGCTGCAGGTAGTATTTGAGATGTCCTACTATTTAAGAACTGTAGTAATAATGAGTTAACATATGGTCATGGACCAGAAAACAGTTAATTTACTACCTCCCCAGCCGTTCCAAGTGATTTATCTGTGCTGACTATGGTGCAAAGACTGAAATATCTTATAGATCATAGGAAAGATGTTCTACCCCCAAAGTGCAAGATATAATTTGCGGACATGGGTTCACGAGTTGCAGATTTTCAACATGTATGTGATGTAGTGAAAAATGCAAAATTAAAAAAATGAGTAGGGCTGTTTCTGTTCCTGTAATGTCACAACAGACTTTATAAACTACTGTACATTCAAGCTCCTGAATTGTGATACTACAAGAATATCTGATGACTTTATAGAGCCACTGCACATGGTTCCTTTTTATGTATTACATATCCTCTACAATAGTTATAAAGAGGCCAAGTGGTTAACTCTTTCCTAAACACCAGCAGTAAATACTTATGTAGCATGAACCCCTACCACCTCAGATGCAACTTTTGGGAAGAGCCTCATTTGAATGCATGGAACAGGAGCATCTAGGTTTTGGGGTCTTAGTATTTTTCTACCTCAGTTATTGCTACTTTGTACAGCAATGGTGTGGAAAAAAATCTCTTCTTGACATATTTTTTTTTTTTTATTATTATAAAGTAAGCATGTCCTAACAGAAGACATTATACATCGGGAAGTCACCCCCGACCACAAGCTGATTTCCCGTCGGTTGCTTACCAAGACCAATCGCCTACCACGCTGGGCAGAAAAATTTGTTCCTGCCAATGTCGCCCGCTCAGTTTATGTACTGGAAGATTCGATTGTTGATCCTCTTAACCGAACACTGACCACTTATACATGGAATATCAACCACGCACGCTTTATGGTGAGTAGCAAGGAGATTGGTGCGCTTGCATCATAGTACCTTTGATAAGACACTTGATAAGCAGTCTCTCTTCCTTTCAGACCAGGGCTTCCACTATTCCACGCCGGGAGGATCTCTATAGTTCTTAGCCCATATCTCCAGAGAGAGCTCTTCTTGTGTCTTGCTTTGCTATCTTAATACTGATAGCTTTTATTTCCATCCCAGGTGGTAGAGGAACGCTGTGTTTATCATGTAGATCCAGGGAACAGTGGCTGGACGGAGATTCGGCGGGAAGCTTGGGTGTCGTCTCGTATGATTGGTTTCAGCATGGCCATTCAGGTACGAAATGTGTTGGATCTCCCGTCCATCAATGTACAAATGCAGTATAAAGGGCTAAAACTACGGTGTGCTTTTGGAGGACAATATGACTATATATTTAAGCATGACTTATATAAATTGGTATAGGTAGACTTAGTAGACATAGACTTTGTGGCATTTCTGTACATTTAAAACTTCTTTTACATTGACTGGAACAGGTCATTTCACTTTCATTTTGCTCCATCTTCAGATTGCGTTTTCCATTTTAGAACTTCTGCAGTGTCTTTGAGAACTTAGCTTAACTGCTTGGTGGCCCTTTTGAATCCTATTCACCAAAAAGTAATAATTTATTATAGGTATAGTTTACTCTGTGCATGGTAAATTGCCCTTATAAATGCTGGGAATTGAGGGAGAATGTCGACTCATATCCGTTTCCTGCACTTTTGTGTGATTACAGTATTTGAGCATTTCTGTAGCACTTTCCTACCCCTTAATGAGGCCCCAAATCACTTTCCAGTTGGTCAAGTTGGTAACTAGTCCTTATGTTGTGCATGGTCTGAAAGATTGTTTGGGAGAAGTATAACATAAAAGTAGGATGTTGTGGTGTCATGCATGAGCTCTGGAGAATATACTCCAGACTTGTCAAAGGGGTATAGCAGCATCTTGCACATGAAGTGGTGTGTGCAGAGAAGAGTGAGGGATATATTCTAAGGTTGCATATACAAAACAGTTTGTCCTATCATTCTGATAGAGTTGTACTGATTTATGGAAGATCCTAGACTTTATTGCTTTTTTGTGAATTCAACGTAACATGCTGGCCCTTATTCTGTTTGTGTGTGCCAGTGCTTACTTATCACTACAGAAAAGAACTCCCACCAATGCAGGTATTTTAATAGACAAAGTGCAATGAGTGGAGCCATTCTGGATCTAAAGTATCTTCTTTGACTATTCAGTTTCAGTCAAGTTTTATCAATATTGATCCTGTTCCATGGATCGCCAGTGAGCAAGGCATAAGAGATTTTTCTTGCAACAGGTAACCAATATAGAGTCTGGAGAGCAGAGGTAAAGTGGTCCCATCTGCTCGCAGTTAGGACATGCATAGCTGCAGCATTCTTAGGCTGCTGTTGGTTGCCAGTTAGGTGCATACAGAGTTTGATGAAGAGACCATTGGCTTATGGACGATGGGACAACATTAGAGCTATTGATTACTGAATACTGTGAGAAAGACTTAAGTGAGGAATGAAAAGTCAGTGTTCTTTTCCTGGAGCAAGCTTCTCCGGTCACTTTGTTGACTTGGGTTTGGGATGAAACCTTGGATTTTGTGATCTTGCCAAGGTTCTTCATCTCCTACATGGTATGCTCAAGATGTGGGGGCAAGAGCAGACTTTCGGCATGTGACTTGGTATTGTTAAACATAGATTCTGGATGGAGGTACTGGCAAAATTGCATCCTATAATAGGAGCTACATGCACGAACAATGTCTGTTGGGTGTGGTCCCTGCACAGAAGGAAAGAAAAATTGTGTATACATTTCCGGCTTTAGGAGCCATACTTTTTAAAAGACGAATGGCAGTCTACTGGCTAAGGCCTCTGGAACCTCGATTACAGACATGGGTGAAAGATATGATTGGGTTGGTCAGTTGCTGAAGAGTGGCAGATGAAGCGAACAAAACAGATAAAAAACTTGCAATAGGCCGAAAGATTGGACAGCAGTGATGCATAGGGTGACTGATCCACCAGATATAAAACCACCGTTAGCAGGAGATGTCTTTTTTTCCTGAGCAAAATAGGGGAAAGATGACTTCCAGAGGGCCACTAAGAAAGCAAAAAGTAAATGCTGCTTGCCAAAACCATGAACATGGGATCGTAGACGTATTGGGTAGAAGATGGATGTTGTTTCTTGAAAAGAACACTTATGATGAATAATAAAGAACAAACTAGGGATGTACTTTGCTACGGTGCCGTTTCTGCTCAAGGATTGATTGGTTACTGTGTTTTTTTGGGTTTTTTTTTATAACCAGTTTTTATTAGTTTTAACAAGTATCAGCATTACCCACCAACAATCAATCAAGACCACCACATTATGCATCGGATATGTAGACATAGTACTTGCGTCATCATGCATCAACATCGTTACACCGTTAGTCCATGATGTGCCTACCACCCACTCCATATCTTATTGTGTTTTCTGGGACATCCCTGTGCCTCGTAGATAGTTTTTTCCTGGCGAGCACACTGCTGCAGTCCCCTTCGTTGAAAGTATGGAAGAGAGGGGCTCTTCCATACTTTCAACGAAGGGGACTGCAGCAGTTTCCAGGTACGGGCGGTTTCTCTTTTGGCCACCAGTGTGGCTACTTCAATAAAGGTATGCTATGCCTCAAAGGATTAGACTATTGAGCTGTTGTCAGGTTTCGGCTTAGCTATTTGCAAGTCAATAGATGGGCCATGTGATGGTTTGTTTGACACCTACCTCTCATCGGTATTGGTGTAGTTGTGGAGGTAAAATTGACAGCCTCCTGGTCTGTTTGTCAGGTCAAGATAAAGAGATTTTTTTGATGGTGACTGGTCTGACTAGAGAACAAGTAGATGAAGAAGTGGATGTTGAAGTAGCTTAGCCACAGTTTAATCCATTAAATCATCTGGTGTGTCCTCTCACAGTGAGCAGGATGTAGTAGTAGGTTCTACTGGATGCTGTAGGTTGCATGCAGTGTTGTTTTTTTTCCCTGGGTTAAGCTGGTTGGTGTAAGACTTGGATACGGGGATACTTATAGAGAAGTAGGCAAGAAAGTGATTGAGGTGCGGTTGATAGTTTGATATTAGAAAGTTGTGAGAGAGGTCGGGTAATGGAGCAAGTGAAAGATAGGATAGGCAGCAGACAGAAAATCTGGTTGGGGTAAAAAAAAAAAAGAAAAAAGGGTATGTTGGCGAGCCTAGTCTTGGTCTTTTTTGACTGTCATGACAAGGTGCATGAGTTAGGGCAGTTGGTTGCAAGTCATCTTTGAGATGTTTTTGAAATCTGTCTAGAGAGAAAAACGTGAAAACTAAGGTGGATGGTGGTTGATAGATTGTAGAAATGAATAGATCAGCGTGAGGGTGTGTTAGAATGTACTGATGTACTTAGACTTACAAAAGTGTGTAGTAATAAGTTGACTGTTAAAAATGTCTCTACAGAGGCAATCAGAGTAAATTGACAGAGGTTAAGGGGAAGTATTATATAGAGGAAGATGATGTGGAAAAGGGGTTGGTGAAAGGAAGAGTTGTAGGTTGAGGATGTAAAAGTAGGGCTTTCTGTTGGTGCAAGAGGGAACCTTCTTGTTGGCGACATGTGTAATGGTTCTTCATGGATAGTTATTACAAAAGGAGAGAACTCACTAATTTCATGGTTAAGTCTCTCTATATGACAAAGCAGGGTCACCCATTGTTGTTTCAAAGGACCCTCACCCACTAGGGTCACTAATGGCATGTTTGATCCTCGGGTCCTCGCCAAGGATACCTTGTGTACCTGGGCAGGCTCTACGTTGATAACCAGCAGAGCACTTAGTTATTCAGGGATGGATCTCAAAAGTAAAATTGCCTGCAGGTATTCCATATACTATTATATTTATTCCCGGATCCCTTGGGAAGATGAAAAAGAAAAAGTTTGTTTGCAGAGTTTTTTTTTTTTATAGGTTCCAACATCTGTAGGTCTACAAGTTTCAGCCATATATAATTACCTAAAAGGTTGAATGGGTGCTTGTTGCAGTGCTGTACAGAGTCTCTATGAATTCCTCCTTGGACTGAGGGGTGGCGTGAAAATTTAGCAATACGTTGAAGGTTTATTCAGTCCTTGCTAAACAAGGCACGCAGTAGAAGCGGCCTGCGAAGCCTGCACTCCATGTGCTGTAGTGGTAGAACAAAAGAGTTGTATAACAAAGAACTAGAGAAACTAACAGGCCATCAACAATGCTTTTAGTTGTGCTGGAGGAAACACAAAAGAGGGGATTGTGAAAGATAAATGAAAAACATAACGGTGCTCATGAAAACATGTGTGCACAGATTTAAACTTGTGTTCAATGACCTCCTGACCAGTGCTTCTCTAGTCCACACCAAGAATATATGTGCTGCTCACTTTTCGTTCTGTGTTGACCTTGGAAGAATGCAAACTAGCAGTTTCTGCTTTAAGACATCAGCTGACCCGCACATTGCTTTTCACTGTACAAGGCTGAACGATTGCGCATTTTGCTTACTTTTATGTTTTGGAAGCTGGAACTATTTCTAATTGCAGGAAGCCTTACTTAAATTTTGTCCTACACCTGTTAAGCCGTAACACAAAACATATTTGTACAGGCCTCCTCATACGGAGAACTAGGTTACCTCTGGCCGTGGAGATTTGTGTATATATACTGGCTGTGTATTCAGTCTCAGGAGGAGTGTGGTAGCTGATGCTCTCCATCAGCCAACATGCAACCTCTGCGTATCTAAATAAACGTGTATTCTGGTATTACCCAAGTAAGGTCGGTTTTTTTCCCCCAAAAGATTTTGTTCGAATGACCCGACAAGTGCTTCTGTACTCAACGCCAAGAATATCTGTGCAGCTCACTTTTAATTTATTTTCCACATTATCATTAGTTGATTTTGGAGGCGATCTTGACTTAGGTCACTTCTACCACTTATGATCAGAAATCTGTGGTGATGGGTCTGGAGTAGCAGTACCCCTGTTAACAGGTGTATGAATAATTGGTTGTTTGTAGTCCAATGCATCTTCTGGATTTTAAAATGCCTTAACTTGGCAAAGCACTGAGGTAGTCCCCACGGGGGTGAGTAAAATCCACCCAGCAGTGGGATGTTGCAACCCTTGGAGAATTTACAGACCCCTTACTGTGGGGCCTGTGGGATCAACCAGGAGAGGTGATGGCTTGAAACTGGTAGATAAAAACACACCAATCTGAGATGGAGATGGCACACCAAAGATGATGTAGCCCAAGGTGAGAAGACACCACACTATAAATTTGAATGGGTCCCCACAAAAGTGGGGTTGGTGGTTACACAAAGCGCTACAGACATTGGTGAACCCAGTGGCATAAAGGGCACGTAGTGTCCTCCATGCTATCAATGTAAAGATGGTGGTAGCGGAGGGAAGAGCATGCATCCTAAGCGAGTGGTGAGGGGACCAGTGAAGCCTGTCACATGGGCCTTGAGGCCAGTCAGGACAATGCCTGTCACCAGCTGGGCGGGCAGATGGTAGGGATTGAGGAAATAGCTGGAAAACTGTAAATAAAACCTAAGAGCAGCACAGTGCCAGGGAGTTCCACAATGCTGTTACTGTGGAATCCTATTGCAGAAAATATATACATGTCCTGATTATCACCACAGTTGTTTTTAAAGTGTTCTCATGGTGCAGATTACCTTGCAGTTGGAACTACCACAAAATGATTGTGGCTGTTCTCCTTTGCATTGCATTTCCAGGGCCACTGCTTTTGGATCACTAACTCATCTAAAATATAGCTTTTTACCAGGGTACGGCAGACATTCACCTAATGCAAAAGCATTTGGCATTGTATCTTTATCCCCCAAGGTGATAGGACCTTCTTTTGTTTTGTCTGTATGTTGGTTTTAACTATTTGTTTAAAGCGGGGGGTGGAATTTAATAAAATATCTACTTGTCCATGGGGCAGGTTGCTTCATAAATCTACTTGTCCTGTAACAAAATCCACTTGCCACTTTGGTGCCATGTAGTGCAGCGACAAATTATGGCAGCAATCTCATTATATAAGAGCTCTGATATAGCCTCTCTGATTATGCCAGGGCTCATACCATAGTAGTGTTTGAATACTTGAAATCCCCTTATGTTGCCACATTTCCGCAGCTCTACATACTGGGGCTGAAGGTAGTGGTAAGCAATATTTCCAGGGTTAGAATGCCCTTTTGAGTCTGTGCAAACCTACTAACTTGCATGTTTTAAGGGTTTTCAACAACTCTTCTCTAATCTTTTCCCATCCAGAGAAATGTTGGCAATTTACTCCTGACAATGGCAGACGTAAACCTTCTTCCAGAGTTGTGGAAAAAAGTGGTTGGAGGGAAAGTGAACTTGCAAACACTCCGATTTTCGCATGAGCAAATCTACACATGCACATTTGCTCATGCTAAAATGCAGTTCACAAATATTTTCTAGGAGTACTATTTCTTGTCCTACTTCTGTAAATTCTTGGGAATTCACGAAAGCCATATAGCTGCGCTTAATGCAAGGACATATACCATGGGTGCACTTTTGAGACTTTCTTTAATAATTGGGCCCCTAATTTGGTCTGGCGTTGACCGTGGCCTTTTGTGTTTATTAAAATTATGTCTCTCTCTCTCTGTATCAGCTGGCTTCACTGTGAGTGATAGCATTCTGCTCTTTCACAAGGAGCATATCGGCACACAGTCGTTTTGTTCAGTGCCAGTAACTACTGTGGCAGTGTGTGCTTTTTGAGACCAAAAACAATTTTTGCTTTTGCCAATGTTTGTTATAATGGCGAGAGCCCGGCAGCTCCCACACCAATAAGGTCTTACAAAAACCATGCCAAAACAAGTCACACTGACAAAATTAAAAAGCTGACCACCAATTTCAGACCTACTGTCTTTGCCAATGCTGGTTTATTTTTGTTTCCCATAATCTTATTGAAACTGGTTACACTGATTTTCCATTATGAATATTTTTGGGAAATACTAGCATGCATCAACACATGTTACCAAATGATGCTGCAAAGAAATGGTACCTGAAATTTTACAGTAGTTTAGCAAATTGTTTTTTTTTCTGCTTTCATTTTTTTATGAACATTTTATTTTGAAAGTGAAGAATCATCAATCTTGCTTTCAAGCTTCTGCAAATATTTGCATCAAATCAGACATCATTCTGGGAGCTTTATACATAGCCTCATATTGCTAAACTTTGAAAACGTGTGTACACATTTTCATACTGGAACCACTGTCAGTAGTGCAGTCGGAGCTTACAACATTTACTTGGAGTGCTCACCCGAATAATAAAGTCTTTCAATTAATGAACCATAAATGCAAGTTTGAACAGCATTAACATATGGGCAAAAATATTACCTTAACTGTAGACAGTGCCCTTTCCTGATCCATAATGTGGTACTTCAAACTGGCAGCCAAAGGGTTTGTGCTGCAGGGGGTTGGGCCTACTTGTCCCAAGGACAAAATACACATGAAAACTTGTTGCCCTTGACCCCAAACAATATGTCCTGGGCGTCGGGCCATAGGAATTCCACATCCCTGTTAGACTTCTCAAATAAATGTCCTATTCTTTTTATGAAGATAAAGCACAGATGGACACCTATTTTAATGAATGTTTCTATTAATACTATATTTCCACTTCATTGAGTAAGCCATGACTTCTTGGCCCTGCTAACCAATTGCGCGCACACTTATTCGATGGCACACACTAACACTCCATGTTGGAAGAGGGCTGTTTATGTCATGTACCAAAATGAGGTACACTATGTAGAATGTCCAGACGATGCTTATTGGCTTACAGGGCTTAAATTAATAATCCCAAATGCTCTCTCTTGTGGTAGCGTGGGCGAGCAGTTTAGGCTTGTCACAGGCCTTTGTTGTACACACCGAGTCAATAAATGAGACACACTCAAGAAACCCGAGACCAATTAAGAAAAAAATAACATTTTTATAGAATTTTTTACTTTGTAATCGGGTAAGTACTTTAGACGCTATCAAATTTTACAGTAGAAAATGACAGCTGTCAGATTTGAGGCATAGTCACTTGCAAACGACTTACTGGAATGTTCTTCTGGACGTCTTAAGGTGAGTAGGGGCCAAGGTCCAAGAAAGCACCAAGAGTTCAGTTTTACCTGCCCTGGGGTGTCTGGGTGCAGAGGTGCTTTAGGACAGTGGTAGCCGTGGATGCTACACGCTGTAGTTAATGGGAAAAGTACCTGTAGGAAAGAGGCTGAAAGGAGGGAATTGGGAACCAGTCCGGCAGAACCCAAAGGGGGGGCTCCACTCTTTCTCAGGGCCGACACGGCAGTGCCGGCAGCCTACCGAGGCTTTTGGAAGATGCACAGCTGCAGGACGAGTCCGTTCTGGGCGATTTTCGGGACAGGAGCAGGCAGGGTTTGGCGCCAAACTACACAGCTAGTCCTCTGTTCTCATGTTCTTCATCTCTTTGTCATTCTTCTTTTAAGATCAGTCGAATCTGAGTTCCTGGAGTCATGGGGCCACCTAAATAGTGAATTATGGGGTGTTAAGGGGAGTGAATGGCAGTAGCCAATGGGCTACTTATCCTTGGGGTCCCTCCACCCCCTATATGACACCTTCCTGTGGGGAGTGGGCATAACCCTGTCCTAGAGTTCCTAATTCCAGCAAAAACAAGATGGTGGAATCCTTCTCTCGTGGAGTACATCAGGCAGCACACCTTAGGGGTTTGACTAGCCTGGTGGTGCAACACGCATAGCTAATTTCCCGTATGTCCTGGTGCCAAATGGGCCGCAGGGCATGGCATCTTCCCGGTCAGGGGGAAGCCAAGGTCGCATATCAAAGGCGGCAGGGTTTTGAAGCTCCTAGTATTGATATGCTAAATCACTAGCCATCCTGCTGGAGGAGGTGTGAACACCTTCCTCCAGAGCAGGTATTGTTTCTGGCTATGGACAATGTGGGCTCTCGCCTGCAGGGAGTCAGAAACATGTCTGTGGTGACAGGCTGGACAATACCAGTCAGCCAGCTCAGGCTAGTAGGTTTTCAGGGGGCATCTCTAAGGTGCCCTCTGGGTGCATGTTTTAATAAATCCACTACTGGCATCAGTATGGATTTATGAAGACAAGGAGTTTGATACCACACACCATAGGTTTCAGTAAAGCCATCGTGTAGCTGGGGAGCTAGTCATGACCAGTGCCCAGTACATATACTTAAAATGGCTTCCCTGTTCACTTGTACTATCTATTAATTGAACTAGAAAGCACAGGGGCATAGCTGCTCATGCAGATATGTCCTCACATGAAATATAATGCACCCTGCCAATGCAGTCTGCACGAGTTGGTGGTGGGTCCCTTAGGGTGGCACAATACATGCTGCAGCCCTTAGGGGCCCTCTTTAGTACCCATGCCCTGACCAGGGGTACCATTTACTAGGGATTTGCAAAGGTGCTAAAGGTCTTGCCAATTGGGGTACAATTGAACAGTTACCTTGTTTTAGGGAAAGAGCAGTGGCACCCTGGTTAGCAGGAACCCAGTGCACTTCAGTCAAAATTGCATCAGATACCAGGCATAAAGTGGGGGTGACCATGTCAAAATGTGGCACTTTCCCACACATCATTAAAAACAGACTTCCTGTGGCGCAAACATGCAAAGAAAATGCTACACCACCATACTAAATTCTTGCCTTAGCTGGTAACAGTTTCTTCGTATTAAACAAGTGTTTTTTTCCTTGCCGCTAAAGCTGACAAAAAGGGCACTACGTACCCTAGATACAAAAGCACATTATAGGAGATGAGCAGAAATACTACTCAGGACTCAAAACATTTGTCAAGCATTTTTGTTTTTGTCCAGAGACTAGACAGAATACATAGGTGAGCTGAGCATTTCTTAAGAATGTATTTGGGATTGCTTAAACCTACCTCCCAGAAGATTAAATTATTACTTAATAGTTGAAGTGGACATGTTGTTATGCTGTAAGAAGTAGGAATAGATCAGCTGCTATACAGAGCGTTAAGATACTGAGAGAAACAATTAACAACCATGTGACTCACTGCTCTAAATGCTGGATATGTGACCTATGCTTAATTCTTTTGTTTCACTGTTTGCAGGAATTCGGTCTTGCAAGATTCAAGAGCAACATTCACAAGGCTATGAAAGGATATGAATACATTTTGGCAAAAATGCAAGGTATGTTAAAAGTTAGTTTCTATTTACAGCTTCATGGAGCGGAGAGAGGGGGTCAATGCTTACCACTGATGGGGGTCGTTAAATTTAACTTTTAATGACGTAGTACTCTGGTTCTTTGAGCAAGACGGTGGTTAAAATAGCAGCCAATTACAGGGCATCTGATATTTCTTGGATTGCTGTTCCGCCCTTTCTGTGGTTACTTCATTGGTGAACATGTAGTGCAATAATGAATTAAGTTCTTTCTTTGCATATTAAGTTATTTAGTGTAGTTTTGATGTTTACCCAAACTATCTTGGGGCTAAAGAGAAATTATCATAAAGACACAGAAAGGGAACAGAAACTGAAAAGGAAACATTGCCAGGAAACAACCAGGTTTTCAGCAATTTTGGTAAACGTAATTAGTTCAGTTCCGCATGAAGGTAATGGGTAGTACATTCCGAATGGAAGCAGCTGCAAAAAAGCCTACCTCCAACCATTTTGTGCAGAAATTTAGGGATAACTGATAGATTTTTCTTTCGTGGCCTCTGCTGGCAGTTTGGATTTTTCTTTTAGTGGCCTCTGCTGGCAGTTAGGGTGGTACCAGCTAAATCTCAAATATTGGAGCGAAATTTGAAGGGTACTAGCGAGTTTGGCTTGAAGAGAATCCACTATTTAACATAATATATGTCTCACAAAAATGTAAATTAACATGCAAGTTTTTTTTTTTTTTTTTAAAGAATATCTCACAAATGGTTATACATTAGAAAATGTCAAATTTTAAAATAAATTTCTTAGAATAAAAATAGGCTTCCTTTACTGTTCTGATTCCACATGCTTTAGGCAAATGCTGCATAACTCTTACAAGAAACAAAATAATTCATACATAATATTTCTAGATTTTGTTCACATGGATAGCAAGCTTTTCAAATTTCTTGTATGAATAAAAATATTCAAAAATTGGGCTCATACTCTTCGGGGATGATGCACAGACAGAAACCTTTCAAACAGCATCACAGTACTTGGTTTACATAATAGAATGCCTTAACAATCCCAAATAGGTTTACATAGAAATCAATAGACATTGGATCTTAACTGACATGAAATTAGTCTTTTCATGTGAACCCGTCATAACAGATTTTACATTTGTGTTTGTGGTCTAATATTTGGCTAACATTCAATCCAGGTTCTTCTAAATAATTCACAATTAAATAGTGATTTACAATACATTTTTGCTCCCTTAATTTGTTGTCTTGTTATAAACCTGCTGTATTTAAACTATTTACTATTCAAAACCATTATCTTTAAATTTGGAACATTGACAGTCACATAGTTGTGTTCATTATAGGCTGCCAAAATATTCAACAGTTGCTGCAACTGTACTTTAGTACGACCGAATAGACTCTGCCATCAGCATATTCAGTTGTGCTCCAAGTGTTGTGGAAAGACATGTCAGGGCTTCGGTCCTGCTCTGAAATCTAAAACCTTTTGAGTTAATCATGAGTGAGTGAACTCAGTCCTGTTTTAGCCATTATAATGTTTACTTATCTTGGAAGAGCTACCCCCTGCTGCCTCCCCTTTACCCACATGTCAAGGACCTATATGGCAGATTACTCCTTTGAAATTGAAACAACATTGCCAGAAAACGTCCCAACCATATGTCTCCAATGAACTAAACTCCTAACAGGAGAGAGATCTGCAAGCTTCCAAATGCCTTGCGACTGTCGAAATTTGCATTATTTTTCACCAAAATCAAATCTTTGAGAGAAAAAATAAAGGCAATAACCACTACACTGTAACTAAAGCCAGCTTTTACAAACGCAAATAAATTGGTCAACAAACGCACCCAAAGTGCTGTTTCAATTTATCCATGTTAACAACCTTCCCACTAGCAAATCTATTCCCTATATCTCTACAAACAAATGAAGAGTTCCTAGAAGACTCAAGCAGCAAGGTCTTCTAATCTGAAACAGACTACATTCCACGACTTACAACACCAAATCAATAACTTCGGAAACGCTGAATACAAGGGAAATGTTTGTGTCCGTAAGCCATAAAATATTATCAAAGTTAACTTGTCTATATTTGCTCATACTTGTTGCAAAATTATGAGTGCATCACCTGAAAAGGGTATCTTCCTAAGTACCCTGTAATGTGGACAAATCTTCCCACTACTAAAAAGAAGAAAAAAAGTCTCAACAACGAGGTGCTGTCCATCTATCATCCTGTCCTCAATGTCTCATTGTTCGATGAGACAGTGAAAAAATGAGTCTCCTTACAAGAAACCAACTACATCAATACTGAAAACTTGTTCATTTCTCTTCAGTAGGGCCTCAGAATATGACACCGCATAAAAACTGCATCTCTCAAAATCATTCATGTTTACTGCTCCTGGATAGTGGTGACTTTTGCCTCCAAGTTCCAGATCTCATAGTCTTGTTTGAGACTATTGATCTTATGTAGTTTCTCTCCCTGTTAGGACAAGGTTTGGAACCCCGTGCCTGGTTTTAAGCTGGCTCTGCTTTTTCTTATCCGACCGATCTCAAATAAAAAAAATTGATGATTAAACCCCTGACTGCCACAATCGTCTGCTTTCCACATATTGCACTAGAACACAGCTCTTATTGTGCTTGGGAGGAGCTGGCTAAAGCTCTCATTCAACTGGCTTCTCAGGCAGAAGATGTAATTTTGTTCTTGAAAAGATGATGCCTCTTCTCGATAGGGCTATAAATCTGCTCCTTGGGCTACTGCAAAGGACAAACTGGTTGATGTATGCTCCAGTTCTGAGTCTTTTTGAAAGTACATTAGGCCTCAGCAAGCATTTTCTTTTAAACTACCTTGTTCTCTTTAAATATTATTCAGAATTTCCTGAGTGAAAAGTATTTAAAAAATAACCCATTCCATTTATAGAGATTGAAAATACTGAATTCAAGTACAGTTTTGAGATTTTTGCTTGCTTTTCCTCCAGTCTTTTGAAATGCTTTTTCCCATTTTTTTAAACCATGTTTTTTCAACAGCCAATGGCTTGGTACTCTTATCATGAAGGTCTTTGCTTGCTTAAAAATAAGGATATAAATACTCCTTTTCCAGGCAAAAGGCACCCTTACTTTAGAATCATAAACCAGTAACAGTGTTCTTGCTGGAAAGTCTGTCATACATCTTTAAAAAGGCCACAGTAGCATAATGTCTGTAGTTGTTGAATTAGACCCTATTTTTCTTCCAGCATCATTCAAAATCAAAACTTTGTTGGGATTTGGGGGGCTCTGTTGTCCTTGGGCTCCCAGGGAAAAAAAAAACTATTCATATAGCTCTCCCACTCTAGCAAGCCTACACATACGGCACAGCTATTCACATTTTGCCCGTAAGCTCAGTTGCCTGAATATCTAAACATTGTTGCCTTAGGTAACCTCCATCACTTCCTTTGTTTTGTTTGCATAAACTTTTATACTAGAACTTCTTTTCGTGATTGGAATTTCTTTCTTTAATTTGATCGTACAGTTCCTCACAATTGGAATTATGTTTGAGGTATATATATTAAGGAAATGTTTTTGCTTGCATACTATTAAGTTTCTGAATAGGGTATATTGTACATGTAAAACGGTTTATAAACTGGGATTGGCAGAAACCTCTGCCTGTAGGAGATGTGGCACCCCTAAAGGGGGCTTCTTACACCTTGCATAGGAGTACTCGGGCATTGCCAGAAACTGCAACTGTTTGTAACACTCTGTGAAATGATTGCGTGTAGGCAGGAACCATCTCAGATGTTGGCACTGCTGGACTATGTTAAAAATATTTCTAAACAATAAAGGAAATATGTAGCGCTGGCGTTGTTGGGGAAGCACAGAGTAGTGATGTCAACTTTACAAATGGTAGCAGTGGGTACAGTTACCCACACATCCTCACTAGTATTCAGGCAATAATAAAGGGTATTCAACAGTAGTAATACAGAAATACATTCACAAGGGTACCACATCATAAAGCACCTTTGCTACTAAGAGGGTGCAACTAGAGTGGGGGGTGCAACGTCTCACTCACTGAAACTGGAAAATAGCCTGGAGCACACCAAATGGGTAAGTATAAGCAAAAGGGGTATGAAGTAAACCGTCCACCATGAATGAAGTGGATCAAGGTCCAATTTACAATGTCACTGAAGACAACCAAATGTTGATACAGTAGTTATCTAAAACCACTTTAGTAGAAATGGACTGACGCATTTCGTCTCATTGACCTCTTCATGGCTGTAAAGTACATATGCAAGTATTGTAGCAAACACAATTTTGTGGAAAAGACGAAGGAAGGGGGGGTAAGGTGATAAGTAGTTTACAAAGTGTAACGGAGATAAACGGACATGCAGATAGTAACAGTTTGTTAACAGTCACTTACGCCCTATTCACCAGTAATTCGAACTATGGGAAAACCCTCAATGGCGAGATCATCAAGCAACTCACCAGAAGGCTACAAACCATCCAGAACTCAGCCGCCAGACTCCTCCTCAATCTCCCACAGAACTCACACCACACCTCAGGGAGCTCAAATGGCTCCCGATACATAAATATGCTAATTTCAAACTCCTCACACACTTTCAAGGTACTACACAACTTAGGCCCTACCTACCTGGACAATTGCATTTACCCTTCCACCAACCACTGAGACCTCTCCCTTCCGCCGGACTCCTACTCACACACATCCCACACATACAGAGAACCAGATCAGGAGGGTGGGTGTTTTCTTATATTGCTCCTAAAGCGTGGAACAACCTCCCACTCCACATTAGAGCATCTTCCCCTCTTCTTGAATTCCGCTAGAAGCCGAAGAGCTGGCTTTTCAATTAACCAAACACACAAATGGTGATAGGAGGATACTGGCAATAACTTGGTAGCATTCCAGCCTATCGTGCTTTTGCTTAACATGCCACCTCAGTTTGAACACAGCCCCATGCCAATTAGTCTTGACCCTGCTGCAATAGGAACAATCCATCCCAAACTGCCAGACCATCCCTGAACTGGAAAAACAAGCTACCCAAGACCAGTTTTGCACTGATTGCAAGTGGTTAGACAAATTGCAATCATTCCTCCCATCACCTTTTGTGTGTTTTGAAGTACTGCTCTAATTGGCAAGTATGCCCAGCCAGACGTGGGTCCCGTGCTCACTGTGCCATTGGAACCAAGCTACACCCGACTGAAGAGACTCAGTCAGGGTAAAACTGATATGTGTACTCTAACTGCAAAGTGTATCTTGCTTTCATGTATGTGCTTATGTTTAATTCAATAATAAAGTGCTCACCCTTTCTTTTTTTTTTTTTTTAAGCAAATATTTTCGCCATACCTCAGGGTACCCGATTGGCCCAGCCCAAGGGCCAGTTGTAGGTTCTAGCAACTCTGTTTTCAGTCATTAGTCTTAAGTATTCGTTTCTAAATCATTAAACGTCATTGCTAGCTTATAGAAAGAGCTGTATCCCGTTCATGTGGCCACATTTTCCAGTCTCCACAGATTAATAGTATGAGCTCATGCTGTGGAAGTGTGTGATCAGTATGACGATAGACTCACTTTAAATAATGTTTAGACTGCAAAAGTATAAGCAAGCTAAGACATACCCACTCTGGGCACATACAAGAATCGAGAGGGAATATTGCCCGCTTTACCTCAATGCAGGTTATGGAGATTCATGGATTCCAGTTGGAAAAGTACATTTGAGTCCAGATGACAAGTTTCACAATATAAGCATTGAGATTAGACTGTAATTTTCATTCAATATTTCAGTGTCGGGCCTTTAGACTCTCTTATAACATAGCATCAAATTCAAATCATCATTATTACATTATTTGCATTCGAAGCTCTTATATTCTCAGTAGTTTCGTTTTTATCTACATGGAGCCCTGGATTGTCAGATTACTCCTTGGTGAATTTTCCTCCAGTATCATGTCGAGAAGAATGATTCCTGGGATAAAATCACACTTGTTGTCAGCAGGGTGACTAATTTCAGGCCAGGCTTGAATTGAATCTGATGCATTAGAAGAAGGAGTTTAGTTTGTGTGGTATTGTGCTTTTGTTAGGAAATGTGATTTTTTTGAAGTTATTGAAGTCACTTTATTGCCATGTTCATTGCAGGGGAATCTCCATCAAAAACCCTGGTGGAAACAGCAAAAGAAGCAACTGGGAAAGCCAGAGAGACCGCACTGGCAGCAAAAGAGAAAGCCAAGGACTTGGCTAGCAAGGCAGCCTCCAAAAAGAAGCCACAGTTTGTGTGATGAAGGATTTGGGACCATAGCTGTCTTGGCAATATAAATTCTCAGAGCTGTCAATCTCACTCCCCCCATGGGAGGGACAGGTGCAGGAGGCCCGGTACCAGGGACTGCCGTGATGCTCTCAATGTGTGACAACTTCAATCAGAGCTTTTAACTACTGAATATTTCTTACAGTTTAATGCAAGTTTAAAATCAAAAAGACAGTAATTCTGAGAGAATTAACCTCAAGAAGAGATAATTTTGTACTTTTTAATTTGATTAAAGATTTCTTGCTATAAAAATGGTTGTCAGTTTGTTTCTGCTTTTTTTAGGTGATGTATGATCACTTTTTAAGAACAGAAGTGAAATTTGCCTTTAACAACTGACACAACTGCAATGCTGGTTCCAAAGTCTAATCCCACCAGTTGTATAGTGGTGGAAATATCAGGTACATATTGTCTTGTTCATTGCCAGGAGCTGAGATTGGATCTAGTCCTAGCTTCATTGCCCAGAGCCCAAAAGACACGTTCCATGTATAATACAAGTCTCCGTCCCAGGAGAACATCATTCTTTTGTGGCAGGAACTGCACAGTTCGAGAAAAGGATCATGTTATGCAAGAAAACAGCATAGTTTAAATTATTCTTCCCAATCTCGGTAATTCCTCTAGCTCTTAACATTTAAGGAGGATGACGTCCTTCAGTCAAAATAATACCATTAATTAATACTGTGGGAGAATCACGTTCAGGGGAAGTGATGTTTCAAGGGGGCTTTTAGCTCTTTAAAGGTTTAAAAAGCTTTTGGGAAGTAATCCTGGATTTGGGAAAGCTGAAATGGAACTGTTATTGTTTTGTACATGGATAGGAAGGGTCGCTGACAGCAAGAAATGGCAACTCTAAAGATCACTTTATATTGCAGGAAATCCTGACCTATTTACTTTAAAAAGTAAATACATTTTTTTTCTGCTCTCTTGTCCTTCCCATGCAGGAAAACAAATGTATGGGAAGACTGTGTGATGAGAACATCCCCCAATAGAGCTGCGTGGAGATTACTTAACAATAAAATTGTTCAGCAGGTATGTTTGTTCCAAGGACGGAGATTGTAGAGCAACTCACTGTATGGCCAGAAGTCCACATTGAACTTCCCCATTAATGCTGTTATCCAAAGAATCAAGAGTCTGTATTCCAATTCCTACTTCCTGCCTGGCATTCTGTCTAAGGCACAGATGTAAAAAGGGTTTTGGTATTCTGTAGTCCAACAATCTAGCTATGTATAAGCCAATATCAATCGTGTAATATTGAAAGGGAGGAGGTGACAAAGCGCAGGAGAACATCTCTGGCCCCAGCACACCATCCCCAATTTCAGAGAGTCTAGTTATTGCATTTAGTTCCAACTCCTAGTGTGAAACCAACCATGTGCCAGTGAATTCCAGAGGAGCAGAAGATAATTCCCAATGCCCCACCACCACTGCACACGCCAAAATTAAGGTCATTTGTTGTAGCATAACATTGGGGGAAAGTGGAAGACGAGAGAGTGCCTCAGGGATCTCTACGTCGCATCCAGGATGTTCTGATTCTATCACCATCTTCCATTAACGTCTGAAGGAATTTGCTAGTGTGTGGTTCTGCAATCTAGAACTAAATACAAAACATAGTTATAGTACAATACATTTCTAAATCTAAACTCTAAAGTGTGCTTAACTATGTAAAATTTATATCATGTATAACAATAAGTATGCTGTCCTCTCTATAGCAAAACCTTCTTATTCTGATGAATGTTTTTTTTTTTTAAATGTCTTTATTGATTTTCAAGAAGAGAAAGTAGTAAGAAAGAAACAGCACAGGAAAAGAGAGTGCAATAATGCTTGCGAGTTCATCTCCAAAATGAAATCAGCCATACTAGTCCACCATGATATAGTTAAACAACACAATCAATGTCCATAATATGAATAGGAACAAAAATCATGAGACAGTCATGCCAGGGGCTGAATGAACGCCAGGGGAAAGCAGGAAAGGGAGATAGTCAAGTGGTGGTCATGCAAAGACGAAAGGGGGCCAGTACTATGGTGTGGAATCAGGTTCTTATGTGCTATGGTAATTGTGTATAGGTCCCCAGATATGTTTAGGGCGGGATGATGGGGGTTGTAGGTCTGAATAATCTTCGCTAGCTATTTTGCAATAGGACAAGCTCCGGAGCCTGGCAGCAGGAGCCACAGTGCCACCCCAATGAAGCGCTATCTCGCTTAGCCAGGAGAAGGCACATGGAAACTAAGCGGCGCCCATGGCGCGGAATATGTCTGGTATAACCCAGCAGTGCTAGAAGAGGGGACGGTGAAGGCTCTACCTCCACCGTGGTTGAGACATGTGCAGAGACAGCAGCCCAATATGTCTGTATCGCAGGGCATGTCCAGGTTAGATGGACGAAATCAGGGGCATGGCATTTTACGCATCTGTCAGATCTGCTGGGATCAAATTTAACAACATCGGAGGGAGAGAGACCAGTACAATGGAGAAATTTGAAATGCAGTAGTTTGTGCCTGTAGTTACCCGAGACATATCTAATTGTCGAGCAGCAATACAACCACATTTTTTCAGTAAGCGGGGCACCCAGTTCATTCGCCCAATCCGGCTGGACCCTAGCAGTGGGATCCGGTTTGAGAGAGATGTAGGTGCGGCATAAGCGGGAGACAAGTCGATCTCCGTCTGCGTCGGTCACAACGAGCATCAAAGGGAGGAACTCCTCAGGGGGCAGTGGGAAAGAAGGAAGTAAAGAAAGCAATGTATTGTGGAGCCTTCGAAAGATGAACCGGTCCATAAAGGGTATGTCATGGATGGGAGGTTCCACAGCAGGATGGACAATATGTCCGTCTGGAAACAAATCCTCCAGCGTGAGGAGACAATAACGATAGAACACTCTGTACTAGCTTTTCTCTGGCTAATGGAAGTCAGGGATTGTCGAGGAGGGGAAGAGCAGGGGAGTACAAGGGCCCCTCACCCATCAACTGTCGCAGTCTGTGCCAAGCAAGTCATGGACACCATCTGGATGTCATCGATGTCAAGTGTAATGCCCTTCAACAGTATTGGAGCGTGTGAGTGATTGTCTAACTGGGCTCATCCCGGTGTCAAATATGGGATGCGGGCATCCGGATGATACCAGCGGTGGGAGTACTGGCATTGGGCAACCAGATAATATAAATTAAGGTCAGGGACTCCAAGACCGCCACGCTCGTAAGGGACAGTAAGAGTGTCCCAGTGGACGAGCGGACGGCCACTAGCCTACACCAAGCCGAGGAGAAGGCCGCGTAGGGAGCGAAAAAAGTTCTGGGGCAGAGGGATAGGAATATTCAAAAAGAAGTATAAGAAGCACGACCATTTTTATGATGGAGATATGCCCGGCCAAGGAGAGGGCCAGTTTAGTCCATAGTTCAACCGGGAGAGCAAGTTTTTCTATTACTGGGCCGTAATTGATTTGGAGAACACAGTCTGTAACGATGGAGCCATTTTCCAAGATATTTAGTGCCATCCGCCGCCCAGGAGAAAGAGTAAGCGGCTGTGCCATATCGGTCAGTGGGAACAACTCAGATTTTGCCCAGTTTATGTGAAGTCCAGACAATTTGGCGTAGCAGACTACCTCCTGTATTAAGGGGGCAGGTTTTCAGACAGATGGTGGATAAAAAGAAAGATATCGTCTGCATATAGGGAAGAGTAAAAGCGGGCCATGGGTAAGCTGCAGTCCCCGGTGTAAATGGCAATCCTGCATGTACCGGACCAATGGGTCCATAGCGATGATGAAGAGGAGGGGAGAGAGGCGGCATCCCTGTCTGGTCCCTCTCGCTATGGGGAATGGTTCGGAAAGCGTGACATTAACAGGCGGGCCACAGGGTGGGTGTATAAAAGCGTAAGTAGAGAAATTAAAATCTGAGGAATGCCCTGTTTACCCAATGTGAGAAGATGGTTTAGTATATGGTGCACACTTATGTAAGTGGGCACCCTGCACTGATCCAGACAACCCTTATGGTGATTTTAGTGGTCTTAGACAATCTTAGAAAGCTCTTTAAGTGGTAAGTGGAGAGCAGGCTTAATCCAGAAGGAGTGTAAAGCAACTTGTTTTACCAGAGCATAATCTTATTGGTAAAGATTAAGTGAAAAGAACCACACACTGTATTTATAAAAATATGTATTTATTATGACACTAACACATACAAATATCTCCTGCCCGGAGATATACACAATGCACACAATACTTTGTAAATAGAACAGGTAAGTAGCACAGATACACAGTGGTCGCCAGGGGGAGACCAAACCATATACTAAAATAGTGGTATGCGAACCACGACTCAAGTCAAGACTGTACCCAGAAGACGTAGAAGTGCCAGGGACCCAAGCAACCACCTGAGGTAAGTAACCAGGAGCCCCACGGAGGCCGTGTGCAGAGTGGGAACACGACCGCAAGCTCAATAAAAGTCAATGGGTAAGTCGAGGTTGCAATTTTAAAGAAGGACCCTTCCCAGTGGACCCTGAAGAAACCCTGTGGAAGACAGAAGGTTGGAGAGCCACCCCACCCGTGGATACCCTAGGAACCAGGATACCTACACCAGGGAAGCCAGGTGCATAGGTGTGAAGTGGCGTCGGAAACTGCCATCGAACCCAATGGAGGACTTCAGGAAGATGCCGCTGCTGGAGAAGGTGAAAGTGTCCGGTGGAACCCAAAGGTGGATTCAAGATGAGAAGTACCTGCAAGCAGAGGGGACAGTCTATGCCACTCAGGAGTGACCAGGAGGCACGGAAGATGAATGCCCACCGATGTCGGGTGGTGCAGGAGAGTTGACGATGACCTTGGAGCTGCAGCTGTGAGGACCAGGCGATGCTGTGGAGGACCAGGAGCCGTTCACTAGCTGTCCCACGTCGGATGTCGAGAGTTGAGGGGTCGGTGTCCGTCGGGAGCACCAACAAGCCTTGGCAACCGCAAACAACGTGGAAAGCGAAGAAGGTGCAGGGTCCAGGTGACTCACCACAAGCAGGGGAGTCGGAGCAGGCCCCGAGCAATCGGGGGAGCCCGCTGAAATCAAAGAAAACCCTCAAGAGAACCCACAGGCCGGAGGGACTGGAGTCTCAAGAGGACCTCGAGCAGCTCACCAAAGATGCAGGCCCAATGTGCAAGTGATGCAGTGAGGACGAAGATCTTGGTCACGGGATGCTTGAGGTTAGGGCAAATTGGAGCCCGAAGATCTTGGATGAAGGAAGCCAACAAGCCTTTGCAATGGCAAGTCGACGCGGTGCACAGGGGTTCGGTTCCTGCGACTCCGACGAGGGATACTGGCCTCAAACTTGGTGAGACCACCTGTGTTGCTGAGCCTTTCGGAGTCCGTGGGAGCTCGGGATCAGCAGACCAGTCAGCTTTGTTGCGGTCCCTGCAGATGCTGGGAAGTGACTTCAAGGGAGATTCCTTCAGGTGTCTTGGATGTCCACAGGCCTTGGAAGGTTCCTGTGTGGAGCACGGGCACAGAAGTTGCAGCAGACTTGCAGGACGACGAGACCAGGAGCAGCAGGAGTCTTCCCAGTTGCAGTCCCAGAGCCTAGAGTAAGGTCCAGCAAAGTCCAGAGTGCCCAGACGGTCGAAGAAGTGGTGTCTTGAAATTAATCTTGTCCCACGACGAATCTAGGGACCCACCTAAAGGTAAGCCCTTAAGTACCCTAAGGAAAGGGTTGGGACGATTCAGGGTTCCCTCCCAGGGGAGGAGGGTCAGACAGTGGGGAGGATACTCCCATGTCCTTTGTCCAGTTTCGCGCCAGAGAGGGAGCCAACGGCTCCCTGAGCTGGTTTGAACCAGACTATGCAAAGAGGGCACCAAATGTGCCCCTCAAGCAGACTAAGTGGCACTGGCAAGCGCTCCCACCCGGCCCCAATACACTAAGCCCTGTCTGGGAGGTGGTCACACCTACCTGTGACAGGATACCTATTGTTCTGCCTTCCCCTGCTCGAGCTTGGCTCAGCAGCAGGAAGGCAGAATCGTGTCTCTGGTCGGCAGCATCCATGTTGTGCTGTCTGGGTCTAGAAGACTGGTACCGGGAGCACTGAGGGCCTCCCAGAGGAGCTTTACAGTGCATGGAATCATACCTGTGTGGGGGTATGATTCCAATAAGTTTGATACCAAACATGACCGGGTTCGTTACAGCCAGTCTAGGGATGGTCTTCGTGTAATGACGCATGGCTACTCTATGTATCATAATGGCTGATGCACTCACAACCCGGGAGAATGGACTCCAAAGGTTGTAGGGGTGTTCTGCTCATGCAGGGGCACCCTCACTCTTAGAACCGAGCACCCTGCCTTCAGGATTGAAAGGCCTGCCTTAGGGATGACTTATAGGTCTTAAGTGCAGTGACTGCAGATATAGGAAAACCTATATCTGTCGTAAGTGGTGCTAGCACCAGCTTACACAGGTTGCAATGGCAGGCCTGTAGTTACAGTTTGAGTGATCTCCCATGGGTGGCATAATACATGCTTCAGTCCATGGGGGACCCCAGGTGTACCTATGCCCTAGGTACTCTGTACCAAATACTAGGGACTTATAAGGGTAGACCATATCCAATCTGGGATGTACCGAAGTACTTACCATAACCAATTTAGGGAAGAAAGCTCATAGACTGGGGTCCTGGTTAGCAGGATCCCAGTCAGACTAGTCAGACACAGCATAGCACCAGGCAAAAAGTCGGGGTAACCATAAAAGCAGATCCTACTTTCCTACACCCAGGACTACTCTCAAAAAAGGCCATTCAAGAGAATTGAACGCTTTCTCAGCATCCAACAGCGCCATACCCGCAAGAGTGGATGGCGCGGACTTATTGAGCACAGTAAATCTAGTGCGCAGATTAAGGGCAGTAGAACGGTGCTGTACAAAGCCGAAACATACAGGTGAGATATGTTCCATTAGGAGGGATAATCTTGTGGCGAGGACTTCAGCCAATATCTTATTGTCTAGGTTAAGGAGAGACAGGGGGAGGTATGAAGAGCATAATAGCGGGTCTTTTGCAGGATAGAACGCCAGTAGCTAGAGATTCATTGTATAGCGCCAGGAGAGGAGGGGCTAGAATTTGCTTATAGGTCTTGTAGAAAGCCCTCATCAGACCGTCCGAAACAGGTGCCTTCGAAACATCAAATGAATCGATGGCCAAGGAGACCTCCTCGGCGGTGATGGGTTCAGCAAGAAATTGGCGTTGACCATCCGAAAGCCAGACCATCGCCACCTCTTTGAGGTAAGAGGATATTTCGGAGGGGAGGTTTGGGACTCGCGAAGAGTATAAATTCAAATAATACTGATGAAGCTCTGCCACGACTTTCTCGTAGCCGGACACTCGTTGTCCAGACTCCAAGCTTAACTCAGTGATGTAATTTTTTTGTGAGTGGTTGGGTCTCAGAAGTTGAGCAAGAGTATGGCCTGGACACTCACCCTCCCCATAATTGGCAAGCCCTGACATGCTTCCCTGTGTAGGCGATCTCTGTCCGCAAGATCCCGAAATTCCGTCAATAGGGTAGAGCGATGACCCAAACGGGTCTTCACCCGCGGCAGCTCTTTCATCAATGTCTCGTAAGGTGGATTCGATACTATGCAATTGTGTGCGTATGTCACGCAGCATACCCGTACGTTTAGATGCATTCTCTGTGAATCAACGCTTTGAAGGCTTCCCACAGCGTAGCCTGTGTTTCTTCCGACACCACATTCAGCTCAAAATAGTCAGTTATGGCTGTGAGCACCTCCCCTTGGAACACTGGATCACGAAGGGACTCGCTCGGGAGCCTCCAAGTGTGTTCCACCTCGCACCCATAGAGAACCTGCAGACGGATAAAAACCGGACTATGGTCTGACAGCGCACGCGGCAGGACCACGATCTCTTGCAGCCAAGGGTCCACATTGGCCGAGAGCAGCCAATAGCCCAACCTGGTCCAGACTGAGTGGGGAGCAGAATAAAACGGAAACCCGGGAGTGGAGGGGTTGCGAGACCGCCAAGCATTAAAAAAAATGTGGGTATCAGCTAGGTGCCGCAGTGAAGCCCGGGGCTTACCGCTAGGAAGCATGCTGGTTGAGGCAGCACAAGCGCATATCGGCATATTCAGGTCTGCGATATTCAAGATGCGAGTTTTCCCTTCGTCTTCCACACGCAGGTGTGCTGGGTAGAGCATTGCGTATCGGATGCCCAGTTTTCGAAGTGAGTTCTATACGTTGCTAAATTTACGGCAGGCATCTTGCACCATGGGAGTGCAGTCAGGGTAGAAGGAGATGTCAGCACCCCAATAACGGAGAGGTCCCCCTCCCACTGGCCAGGTGGAGGCGGTGTCCCTGTAATTTAGGAAGCGGGCACTGATGAACCGGGGGTCCAGGCCCGAGGGACCGGTGGTCCCGATCCACCGTAAAAGAGTGGGAGAAGCTGGAGCGGTCAAATAATTCTGCAAGGAGCTGCTCAATGAAGACATCTGGCTGTCCCATGTTGGTGATCTCTGTAATACCAGATATGCGTAGGTTATTTAGTCTGGACCCGGCCTCAAGGTCCTCGTTTTTGATTGCAACTTGCTTCAAAATGCGCTCCATTTTGTCCAGCTGTTTCAGCATGGTAGAGCTACTGTTCTCGAGCCCCAAGATCCGCTCCTCAGCCCCATCTATCCTCGCCCCCTGATGACCTAAGCGCTCCTCCAACCGCTCCATGCGTCCAGCAAGCACATCGAAACGGGCATCCATTGCCCGGAAGCCGGATTTGAGCTCCACCAGGATGGCAGTCATGTCACTGGGCGCATTGTTATCCATGTTGTGGCCCACCACCTCCTCCCCGTCGGAGTGGGAGCCAGTGTCCTTGGCAGGTTTTGCTTCGCTGAAGGTCAATCTGCATTGCTTGGGGTCTGAGCGACCCATTGTCCCCGTGGAACACGCGTTGAGAGGCTGCGGGGTGCAATGAGAGGCAGCAAGAGCAGAGAGGGCTCCCAGGCTAAACAACGCAGAGCCGGTCCAGGGGAGAGGGCACGCTCCTAGCAAGCCCAGTGGGCTCGGCCTCAGGCTCACCCGCGGCCCCTATCGTGGCAATGCCGGGCCGCGCCCGGTGGTCAAGAACAGCAACCAGGGCTCTGAAACTCCACCTGCGGCAGCCCCAGGTAACCAGTGTCACAGAGGTGAACAGTGTTCAATGCTTGATGCGATGATAGTGGCGATAATAAGCGATATGGGGCCAGTGCCACCGGAGCCTCAAAAGGATGTGGCCATCTTGGTGGCGGTCGTTGCCAATACCCCCCTTTATTCTGAGTAATAGCTTCTCTCTTAACTTGAATGTATATTTCCAGTCTATTATATAATCTGGTTGCTGAGATACTTCTTTCAGCTATGAAATCCCATAATAGCTCAGCAAAGTCCAGAAATTACTCCCAATAGCTTTAATCCTTCAAGCTTTTCCTCTGAAAAAAAGTTCCTTTTATAACGATAGTGTCTTTCTGACTTGCTGTTTCATCATTGTTCAGTCTTGTCTCCTTAACTTCGTATTCGACGCACACCGACTGTAAGAAACTCCGAAAATGGGGAATACTCTGTGTGTATAAAACAGACAAATGAGGAATGCTGTTGAAAGGCTTTTTCTCTAAAAATATAAGTTCAAAAGATGCGCTATATGGAGATGCTGTTCTTTTCAGGGAAATGTTTGAAGTGTGCAGCGCGAACCTTGCACATGCGCATTAAACTTTTTGAAGCTGCTCGCGCTTGAAATAAAACAACTAGACCACACCTTGAAGTGCTCCATACTTGCGTGCACTATTTTGAAAGTCTCTCTAGCTTGCAGCCAAGATTTTCAGTATGTTTTCAAACACAATTCTTGAAGATGATCTTTGATATTTCTAGAAAGGTTATTTCTTTAAGTTAGGAGATTTCATGCCATCAGAGCTAGTTCTGATTGCTTAGAGTGTGTTCCTGACACATACCCAGTTGGTTTCAGTCAATATATAATTAACAATCACATAAAACAAAAACAGATGCTGTAAGATATAAGAAAAATGAAGCTAGCAGGAAATCTTTGTTAACCATAATTCAAATTTATAAGTCAAACAATCATTGAGTAACATTGTTCACATTTCCAGAAGGGTTGGGCACAGATATTTACTATAATTTGAGGCTGTAGGAATTAGCCATCATTTGTGAGGTGTACCCCCAGATTTTTGCATTAAATGTTGTTGCTGGCTGTAGAACGTTGTGCACTTTACCCCTGCTAACCAGAGGTAAATTTCCTGTGCTCCCCCTTTCAACATAATGAAATTAGTATACACCTGAGTGGCATTTTTAACTTAGCTGAAAGTCCTAAGTATATGGTACAAAGGGTACGAGGGCTTGTAACGTTAATGTCCCGAGTGAACTGCAGAACCCATTGTGCCACCCACTACAGTGACAGTGCAAACATGACTGCAGGCCTACCATTTGTAGCCTAGCTGTTGCAGTTTTAAACTGTAAATTAAACCAATAAGCCCTTTTGACGGGTCAAAACCATCCTTTTAAATATTCATATGTCACCCCCTATAGAGGCCTTATTGCCCATAAGGCAGGGTGTGTGTTACATTTTTACATTCAGAATTACATTTAATAATGCTAATTTCGGTTAGAAAACAGCTAGAACAAACCCCAACTATTTTTAATATTTATTAAAAATCTAATTCAACAATGAAATCAGATTTTTGTTAAATATTAAGAAAGGGGTACTTTTTAAAAGTTACATTTTCCCTGCCTAAAATCTCTGGAGTGCTGTTTGCATGTGCTCTCACACTTCTGCCAGCTAGTAATTAGCATTTGAAAAGGTGTGAAATGCTTCCCAGGAGCAAACAATAGGCTGACCTGAATGGGCATAGATGGCTCCCATGAACGAAACTCACAGAAATGCAGGGTGGGGATTGATAGAAAGGTTTTTGACATTACAGTGTCAAATCCTGCTTGAGAGGTCTGGGATTTTACATCTAACACTTGGGTGCACGTCAATGGGTGAGAACAGGATGCAAGATAATTCTTGTGTATACACGGTCTGGTTGCTTGAAATCCCAGCTTTTTATTTTGCCGACTTCGGTCTCTGGGTGTTACATATAACACTTAGGGTGTACTTCATAACGGCGAGAACAGGATGCCAGACCATTCTTCTATATCCACTGTCTGTTTGTTAAAGTACCTGCTTCAAACTGAATTTTAGTGTTCGATGTGGGAGGAAACTAGGATTACCATAGTCCATTCCCAACACACACCACACTGCCCAAGTTTATGTGGCTGAAGACTTCGGCCATATTGAAAATGCCCAAGGGGGGTAGGGTTGCCCCTGGAAACTTTCCCTCCTTTGGTTAGGGTGTACCCAGGAGTCATTCCCACTCACTAGCTCATGCCAGGTATAAATGTGGCATCTCCATGCACCCACTTCAGAACACTCCTGGACATGAGGAAGATCAGAAGATGACTGAGCCTGCTGCCAGCGACCTGAAAAGATCCCCGAAAAGACTGGGCCTGTTTCGGGCATGTTCTCTCTTACACCCAGTATAGAGAAATGGACTCCAAGTGTCATACGGTCGACCTCATGTTAAGGCTAGAGGGGCACAACAAGCTACAAGACGCCTTTGCCTGCAACTACCAGATCAGTAACAACTGGACCCTGCTGTTTGGCCTCTACCTGACACCCTTGAATTGCTAAGAGCCTCCCCTGAGGTCCTGGACTAAAGTCAGAAGGTAAAACTTTTGATCACGATTAACCTGGTTGGTGTATCTGACTTGCGTTTCATTGCAGTCAGCTTCAAATGGCACTTAGTTCCCGGTCTACCGCGACCATTGACTATCATTGGCACATTGTGCTTCTTGGAGCTATTTTTACTTAAACTTTTCAAAATGTATATCTCTGGTTCCCCTATTGGCTTTTTTGGTATAATTTGTTTATTGAATTTTACTTTATTTTTCTAATTTGGTTTGGGGTTTTTATTGTTTTGCATTTGGACTTTATTACTGTTTTGTTGCTCCATAAACTTTTCACACATTGCTCTAAGTGGAGCATGTCTTTTCTGTGCCATAGCTACCAGAGGGTTGAGTTTATGGCCATTTTTGCGATTTTGAGGGCTCAGCCTGACATGGGTTGTGATTACTCCTTGAGATGGGTAGTTAGCCACTCCAAATAATCTAATTTTTTACAGATGTACACAGATCCCTTTTATAGAGACATCTGATGCTCTGGAGTGAGTTTGGCAGGGCATGCCCTAAAAGTACAGCATAGTGGTTGAGAAGCATCACACAACCACAGAGGTATACTTTCGTGTGTAGGAAAGTGCCCCTTTTTGTCATGGTCACCCTCACTTTTTGCTCACCAATACCGATGTTTTCGACTGGAAGTGCACTGGAAGCCTGCTAACCAGGCCTGGTGCTAATGCCCTTTCCCTAAAGAAGATACACTGATACAATTGGCACACACTGTAGCACCGTTGTCAAGTCCCTAGTAAATGGTACCCCTCCTACCTAGGGCAGGGGTACCACAGAGGGTCTCTAAGGGACCCCACCCCAAACAAATTGCATGCAGACTGCGCGACATGATGCAAACCATGGTGAAAACACAACATGGCACACACCCCTGTGTGCCATGCCCAAGTCACTGCATATCATATATGTAAGTCAACCCCTACAGCAGGCCTTACAGCCCTAAGGCAGGGAGCGTTATATCCTATGTGAGGACATATCTGCATGAGCAGATATGCCCCTGTGATGTCTAGTCCAGATTACTAGCTTTTGCAAGTGAACAGGGAAGCCATGTTAAGGTGTGTACTGGGCACTGGTCATTATGAGTTACTGAGCTACATAATGGCTTCACTGAAACCTATGCTGTTTGGTATCGAACACCTTGTATTAATAAATCCATACTGATTCCAGTATTGGATTTATTATGACATGCACCCAGAGGGCACCTTAGAGGTGCCCCTGAAACCTACGAGTCCTCTAGTGTGCTGGCTGACTGGGCCTATCAAAGCTGCCACCACAGACGAGTTTCTGACCCTGAGGGGTGACTGCCCATGCTCTCAGGAGGTCAGGAACAATGCCTGCTCTGACATGGAGGTGTTATCACCTCCTCATCCTAGTGGATCTGCATATCAAGGCCAGAGGTTTCAAAGCTTCTACCGCCTTTGATGTGCAACCCGGCTTCCTCCAGACCTGGAAAATGACACCCCCTGCCCTGAGGCCCATTTGGCACCAGGACAGGCAGGAAATTAGCTATGCAGTAGGCGTGTTGCACATACTGGCTAGTCACATCCCTATGGTGGACTACCGGATATGCTCAACTAAGGAAGGGTTCCATCACATTTTTGGTGGAACGAGGAACTCTGGGACAGGGTTTTGCCCAGTCCTCGCAGAAAGTGGTCACATAGGGGGGTGTAGTGACCCCAAGGGTAAGTAGCCCATTGGCTACAACCCTTCACTTCCCTTAACGCCCCTAAATCTAGTATTTAGGGGAGCCCCTGGCAGCAGAGAAGCAGAATCGACTGCCTCAAGTAAAAGGACAAAGAAGAGACAAAAGAAGCAAGAACTGAGGACCTGTGACTGACTTGAAGCCAATCCTGCCAACCTGTGTGCTGCTCTCGACAGTTGCGATGACTCTTCCTGCCGCTGTGCAACCTCCAAAAGCCTGTGAGGACTGCCAGCCCCTTTGAAAAACAGCCAGCATCGCCCCCGTGGAAGTGCGGAGCTACTTCCCTGCATCCTACAGGCACTGAAACGCAAGCTCCGGATTAACGAACTGCTGCAGCCACCGATGCAGCAGCCACCCAGGAGGAGGTGTTCCATGCTCCCAGGTCAGCCCTGTCTCTACAGCTACTAACGAGACGCTAGATCCTCCAGGAGCCCTCCAGCACCAATACCTGGGGTACCGGACACCTTGCAGTAGCCAAGACTTGTTGGTGATCCAATCCAGACACTGACCCTACAAGAACTGACCAGTCGACGAGAGATGTCGGCACCGAGTGGCCCAGCTGTCCTGATCCCCATCTCCAGGTCGATCCCTGAAGTAAGAGTCTCTGACCACCGCTTCCCTGACACCTCAAAGCACCTCTGCACCCAAACCCAACAGCTCGAGGACAAGTGAACCGAGGGTGCCTACAGGGCCTTGAGACCCTTAAGAGCTGAGCCCCCCCCCCTTTAGGTTTAGCGGGACTGGTCCCCCAGTCCCCGCCTGCAGCCGCTTTAGCAGGAGAACCGACAACTGCAAGAGCCTCCCGCATCGAGACCCCGCCGGACAAAGCAACACTGCACACAAGCACCCCAGCCTGAGTACAGGTGAACTGATGGTGTCCCTGGGACACAGAGACCCTCAAGACCTGAGCCCCCATTTTGGTTCAACCGGACTGGTCCCCCCCCCCCCCAGTCCCTACTTGCAGCATCTTACTTCTGGGTACTTTTCCCATTGACTTAAAAGGGGCAACCAACACTGAAAATCACCTCTGCACCCGGACGCCCCAGAGCCAACCGGGGTGACCTGTTGATGCTGCCTTGGACCTTGGTCCCTACTTACCATAAGTCCAGAAGAACAGTCCTGTAAGTCGTTGACAAGTGGCTATATGCAGTATAAGTTTTCTCCCACTGGTTAACATTACCACAAATACACTATTGTCTGAAAACCAATTTAAAATGCTGAAAATCAATCTAAAAAAGTACTTACCTGATCATGAAGATCTTGTTGCCTAAAATAATATAAAAATCTGTTATTTTTATAAATTGGTGTAGGATTTAGTTATTGAGTGTGTGTCCCATTTATTGACTGTGTGTGTACAACAAATGCTCAACACTCCTCTCTGATACACCTAAAGAAGCTCGCCCACACTACCACTAAGAGAGCACTTTGGAATTGTTAAAGCAAGCCCCTGTAAACCAATAAGGGTTACCTGGACTCTCTACATAGTGTACTTCTTTTTAGTGCACTATATAGAGAGTCCGCTTCCTACACCCAGCATCAAATATGTTATGTTATAATGGTTATTCCAGATCAGATGGACTCACTCTTTAGCGTCCAGGCACCCTTCAAATAGAAATTCAGGGGCTATCATGACTGGATTTCTTTTCCTGATATGGATGTTATGTTGATTATTCGGACAGGGTGTGTAAAAGTGCTAAATAAGCATTGGCAAAGCCAATATAACTTGCCTATGCAAGAGCTATTGGCTTTGTCATTATGTTTTAGCCATATCACATACTAACGTGGATGCTGTTCAGCATGGCTAAAAGTTAGTGGGGTAAAGGAGAGTGGTGTGGTGTGTAGTGTTGTAAACTGTAGTGTTATGGAGTGGTGCAGAGTGGAGTGGTGCATAGAGTTGTGGAGTGGTGTAAAGGAGAGTGTTGTAGAGTGGCATAGAGCAGAGTAGATTGTCAAAGAGAGTAGTAGGATAGGAGAGTGGAATGGCATAGAGTGGAGTAGAGTATTGTAAGCTGCTAAATCAATGCGGGACCTGATCTGCTGTTATGTAGGTAAACGATTTTGATCTCTATGATTTATCACAAATTTGTTGGAAGGCATTAATTTGAGGGTATTATCTTATTATTAGTGATGTGCTCTAAACCAGTACAGACCATTATCTTCTTTGCATTAGTTTACCCTATCTTTTCCCTTTCCGTGGCCCTTTCCCCTATTTTACCACTTCCGTTTAAGACTTTTTATGATTGTAATAGAACCAAGCTTCCTGTACATATACCATACATGTACTGTTTTGTTCTGTGTTTGCATCCTACTTAAACCCTTCAAATTATTGTATTTTGTTGATTATTAATTGCTCTGTAATAATATAGAACACTTAAAAAGGAAACGTACAGTGCAGCTCCTAAGACTTTAAAACTTGTGATTTGAGCCATAAAATAGCAAGAAAGCCAGCTTAACGGAGACAGAATCCAACCAAACTTAAAAAAGCTATGTGCAGAGACAGAATTCTTCGCGTGGCCTTTTGACCCCGGAAGGAGACAGTACATGTGTCTCTCTGCTGAAAAATCAGTTGCAGATCACGTGACTTGGTCCTTACTCCCACCCTATGGTCTATGGCATTTAGGTCCAGGTGAAATATTGATTATGCTGATGTAATCACACATAATTTCTGGCATTTTGCATTACTCTTGTGATGTGAAATGCCAGAGAGTTTTCGCCATTACGTGACATAGCGGAATTGAGATTTCGTTTGCGTAAAAATCCTGTTGTGTGAGCAAAATGAACAGAACGCAAAGCTGCTTTTTTTTCTTGTCACAAGCAATTTTGCCCTATTTTATTCCCAAAAATGGATGCAAGGAGGTATTTCACTGTAAAAAACATAACGCATAACCGGTAATTTCCACAATAATATCAATAACATTTTAGCGTAATTTAGACAAAGGAAATCTAAATTTCTTTCGCACAGACTATTTTCTAACATGCATCACAGCTCGTCACTCCAGCCCTTTCCTATGCTGTGCTGGGTGTTGCCTAGCAAGAAGAGGACTTTATTTAAGAATATCTGGGTGCAATCCACTTTTGCCAGTGACCAGTAGGTACCCGTGCTCCTCTTATCTCCCAGACAAAGTGGTTCTTATTGGTACTATTCAAATACTTTTCAATAATTAGTGAAATCACTTTATCCAATTAATGTTATCAACGAACCAAAATGACCAACACTTTTCTCATTTTCAGGTACGTAATATTTATCAAAAATTTTTAAGGCATTTCATACTTTCACATTTTTAGAAAAATCATGCAATGTGTCCCAGATGATGAAGGAAACCACAAGAGGACAGTAGTGAGGAGGTAAAGGAGATTCATAAAGTGTGTGCATAAAACAAACACCTTTTTGATCCCTTGAGTCCAAAGGCAATAAATGCCTGTGTCTAAATGTGATTAAGGCCTAACATAGTTTGTTGTTTATGTTGTCAACCAGGTTTCACCCCTTTCCAGGGTCTCATCGGGACATTTGTAATAGAGGGACATCTAAAAAAATCAGTAGACTCAATTAGGATGCGTGCAGTCAAAATGGATGGAATTTGAGCATCAAGAAAGAAATTACCTTGGAGTTAGCCTAAGGCGTATGCAAATGTGCAACTGGTCTCGTTATCTTAAATGGTGATTGATACACCCAGGGCTTTAAGTGGGCCGGGTCTGAGCACCTGCAGTTTTTTAAAGGGGGCCTCGAAACGGGTCTCTATCGGGCTCTGTTTTGTGCCCTGGCACAAGCGGTCCGTTGTTTTCCGGACTGCAGTGACTGCAGGCACATCGATGTGCACTGCTCACTTCTCACTAGTGGAGAAGTTACGGCATGACGTAATGCCAAGTGAGCGTTGTAGGGGAAGGGAAATCCTTGCTTCTTACATCTCCCATGTGTCTGCTTTTTAAAACACAAGACTGAGCGCTGTTGCGAGTGAGGGGACCCTATTGAATAGCGCACACTGCAAATTGCCTATTCTCTTTTTGAAACTCAGGAGCAGCAACATTGTTGTTGTCACCAGGGCTTTAAGTGGAAGCTTTTTCAATATTATATACAAGCCATAGTTGAGGCTTATTTATCTTATGCAACTAACCACCATTGACGAAGTCAGTAGTCCTGTGTGAGGATCTGGGTAGAATGCAGAACGTCTCTGCCTCATTGTATGCCTCGTGGCACTGTTCCCTGCGTGGAACATAGAATGTATTTTCTCTGGCAGTTGCTGCCTGGGAGCTGATGTGACGAGACACATTAAATGAGGTACCCACCTTCTCCAGTGTTGTACTTCATTTCACTGGCGACGACGAGTGTCCCGACTTCAGCTTCCCCTCCGGAGTGAACCTGTGCCTGCTGTGCCTGCTGACCGATTCCTGTTGGCGCCTTGTTCCCCTTTCAGTGTGGTCCCTTCCTCCTGTGCATCCGGTGGTCCCGCCTCCCGTGTGGATTTTTCCTGTGGTGCTGCTACTCGCCATCCAGTCAGGTCTGCCTTCCGAACGACGCCATTCTTGACCACTTTTAAGGTACTTTAACCGATTTTTAGCAAGCGCGCGCCATCGAGCAGTCTTCTGTTGCTCCTCGCGCTGTACGTGACGTCTGCCTCAGCACACACTCTACGCGTCGCACGCATCTGCCTGACCTGCCTGGTACCCCTTGTAACGACGTAACGTCGCAACGTGCAGCCATTTTGGATTTCCTTGTTACGGAATGCGTTGCCATAGCAACGCGTGTGCATTTCCTCGCTGATACGCACAGCTGTTTAAGCAGATTTCGCGTCTTTTGCACCAGCGCACTTTCACTCAATGTGCGTGTTGCCTTCACGCTGATGCGCACAGCTCCTTCAACAGAGTACTGAAATGTTTTTTTGCGCACTGCAACATCAACACTATTGATGTTTTCTTCGCTGATGCGCACAGTTGTTTAAACATCTATACTGATGTACTGAATCTTCACATCGCTGATGCACACAGCTTTCAACATTTACTACGTACCTGCACAGCACATCATCCTTATTTGTTTGTGGTTGTTATTCACTCATTGTGGGCATCATAATATTTTCACTGTGTTCATTGCATATTTAGCATTTTGGAATTTGTCATAATTGTGTGGGCAGCAACTCACCCACGCGCAGTGTGATTATGGATCGGGTGTTAGCTCCGCCACCCTTTTTACAATCTCCTGGTTCTCCTCCCATTTTATGGCAATAATGGAAGGACACATTCGAGAGTTATCTAGAAGCCATTGATGGCGATACGTTCACCTCAAAGAAGAAGAAGGCACTTCTTATTTATAATCTTGGTGCTGAAGGTAGAAGCATTTTGAAAACATTACCTCTTGAGGTTGTCAGCACCCTTGTGAGTGGTGGGGACAGTGGTGATTCATTAATCATTGATGACTATGCATCACTGATTAAAACTTTGGACAAAGGTTTAATCCCAAGAAGAACATTGTGCTTGAGCGACATAGATTTTTACAACGTGCCCAGGTTCCTGGTGAATCTATCGATGATTTTGTCGCTGCGCTCAGAACCCTTGCCATCACTTGCAATTATAGAGAGTTTAGAGATGAAATCATACGTGATCAACTCATCGAGCGTACATGCAACAAAAATATTCAAGAAAAGCTTTTGTCATCCGACGATCCCGACCTTGAAACAGCCCTTACTATTGCAAGAAGCATCGAGCATTCTCAATTTTGCATGAAGGAGATGAGCAATTCTCAACCTACTGAAGTTAAACAGTTATCAGCAAAGCACAAAGTCAAGTCTACTAAAGTCTCCACCGAGAATGCGATGCAGAATTCATTTCCTCTACCTTCGCCCAAAGTCAAGCCTGACAAGATGCAACCTTTTTGCTTCCGATGTGGGAGCAAATCTCATTTAGGGAATGCTAGGTTCTGTTTTGCCATGAACCAGATTTGTTTCAAATGTGGAAAGAAAGGTCATCTGGTTCGTTTTTGCAGGGCTACAGGGTCCAACAAAGGAAATATGCAGATCGTCAAATCCATTGAAGAGGACCTTATTGACTCAAGTGACGAAAATGACAATGAGTTATTAATGCTGTCTTCATCTGAACCATCTGAAGGTGTTGTTGAAATTGCGTCCATGGGAAGTTTACGCAAGAGAAAATCTCCCGCATGTGTCATTAGTGTGAATGGGAAAAATTTAACTTTCTTGTCTGATTCCGGTTCCCCATTTACTCTTATTAATGCTAAGGATTTTGGGGGGATTGAAGACATTCAATTACACCAGTCTAACATCAAGATTTTTGCATATGGGGGCAAGAGAGTAGAAGTTCTTGGCAAATTTGAAGCCAAATTGGAATTCTGTGGGGATTTTGCTACTACTACCGTATACATAGTAGAGGATGGTGCAAATTTGTTGGGGTGGGAGGAGCAAGGAGAGCTTGGTATCATTCTTGATCCCAATCATCCCGACATGGTCCTGTCTAGGCGTGAGGCATGCAAATTTTATACTTCGTCCTCATCCTCCAATTTATCCACTGAGGAGGCAGTGGGACACTTATCAGGTGATGAATGGATTCAGAAGTATCCAGAAGTCTTTTGTGACAAACTAGGCAAGCTAAAAGGTTTTCAGCACCGTATTATTTTGAAAGATGGTGCCAAGGCGGTAGCACATAAGGTGCGTAAGGTACCTCTGAGTTTGCGTATGGAGCTGAAGCATGAACTGGAACATTTGTGTAATATGGATGTAATCGAAGCCATTGAAGGTTCCTGGCCCCCATAGTTCTCGCACACAAGGCTGATAAGTCTCTTAGAATGTGTGTAGACTTGCGCGATCTTAATGCTAATATATGGATTGATCGTCAGCCTTTGCCTAATATAAATGAAATGCTGACGACGTTAGACGGTGCCAAGTATTTTTCATCTTTTGACATTTCCCCAGCGTACCATCAGGTTGAGCTAAGCAAGGATTCCAGACATCTTACCTCTTTCGTAACACCTGAAGGAGCTGTCCGTTACAAACGTATGCCTTTTGGTTTGGCATCAGCTTCCGCTGTGTTTCATCGCCTTATGGGCAACCTTTTCAAAAACACAGCGGGAGTTGTGTTTTTCCAAGATGATATATTGGTGCATACACAAACTGAAGCTGAGCATGATAGTAGAGTTAAACATGTACTGGATATTGTGAGACAACATGGGCTTACCTTAAGGAGGGATAAGTGCAAATTTTTTTGGGAGGGTGTGGATTATTTAGGCCACCATATTTCTAGCAAAGGCATTGAACCGAAAGTTAAGATTTTAGATGCCATTCAAAATGCACCTCCACCCACCAATAAAGATCAACTTCGTTCTTTCTTAGGCTTAGTAGAGTATTATGCCAAATTCGTTGGAAATTTTGCAGACAAGACCTCCTATTTGCGTGAGTTACTGAAGAAAAACGTCAAGTTTGTGTGGTGTGATAAGTGTGTTGATCAGTTCGTTCTTCTCAAGAAAGAAATTGTCCAAGCACGACCTTTGAAGTTGTTCGACATTAATGACAAATGTATTGTTTCTACAGATGCCAGCAACATTGGGTTGGGTGCTGTCCTCATGCAAAAGAGAAGTGATGGTCGTGAGGAGATCATTGCATTTGCCTCCAGGACTCTTCGTGGTGCTGAGGGTTCTTACTCTACCATTGAGAAAGAGGCGTTAGCCTTATGGTGGGGTGTTCAGTACTTTCGAAATTTCCTGTGGGGAAATGAATTCATCCTCAGGACCGATCACAAGCCACTAGTTGATCTCTTCACTACCAAAGGTGGAGGTCGTGCCACTCCACGGATTGCCAAATGGCAATATAGGTTACAGGAATTCAATTATCGTTTGGTGTATGTTGCTGGTGCCAAAAACATCTTTGCTGATTGTTTATCTCGTTTACCTCTTATTGTTGACGTCAGTGGAATTACTGAGGAAGATCTAGACATTGTGTGTGCTGTTGGTACCGTTGGTGACATTGTGAAGGGCGCACTTTCTGAGCGTGAATGGTTACAAGCTATTTCAGAGTACGATGTGATTAAATTGGTAGTTGACTATTTGGTCCGTGGTTGGCCTGCCAACAAGGATTTGTCCCCAGAGTTCATTCCTTTCAAAAGGGTCTGCGATGAATTGTCCATGGTGGATGGTATATTACACAGGTGTGGTCTTCTAGTTGTTCCGGCAAGTATTCAAAAAAAGGTTTTGGATCTAACTCACGAGGGTCACCTTGGCATTCGTGCTATGAAGCGCAGGGTCAGAGAGGATTTCTGGTGGCCTGGGGTAGACAGGTCCATCGAGCATTATGTCAGGGAATGTTGTGCGTGTGTATTAAGTGACAAGACTCAGGTAACTTATCCCTCTCCCATCGAACCGATTGTGGTCAAGAATCTACCTTGGTGTAAATTAGCTTTCGATGTTGCTGGTCCTTTTGGTATCACTGGAGATTCTCCTCTGTATGCTTTGGTTTTGGTAGATTACATGTCTAAGTGGCCGGAGGTTAAGTTTGTGGATTGTGTGAATTCTTTGTCTATCATTAGTTTTCTCAAGGAGGTGTTTCTCCGCGAGGGGTTTCCTGAGGAATTAGTGACCGACAATGGGACCCAACTGGTGTCTTTTGAAATGGAAAATTTCCTTAGGGAACATGGTATTAAACATGTTTTAACTTCACTTTATCACCCCCGCAGCAACGGTTTGGTTGAACGCTTTAATCGTGTTGTCCAAGATCAACTACAATTGGCATTAGTGAATGGTTTGCACTGGCGTACTGCCATAGCGGATATGTTGTGGGCGATTAGGACCACCCCTCATATTAGTACTGGGATGTCTCCTTTCACCCTGCTCAGGGGCAGGGTTGCTGGTTCTAAGTTGAATAAAGACTGGATGTCCAGGAAAGAAGTAGATCAGAGTAGACTTGGCAAGGTAGCGGATGTGAGATCTGGAGTTCAATCGAAGTACGCCACTGTTTCTGGAAGAGTTTCCCCTGTGTGTGTTGGTGATTGGGTAAGAATTAAAAAGCCTGGTTTCATCCGCAAGGGAACTTCTCGGTTTTCTGCTCCGGCTAAAGTAAAGGAGGTGAAAGATCGTGTGGTGGTGTTGGAGAATGGAAAAGTTTGGAACAAGTGTGCCATTTCTGTTGTTCCTCAATCCAAAGCTGTGTATGTTGGTGAGAAGATGGGGGTTCATTTTGGTCCTTACGATCATTCTGCTCGTTCTGATTTTCTTCTGTAAAGGTAACTCCTGTTCGTTCAGGTTGTTCTTCTGCTAATGTTGTTCCTTCTTCCAGGAATGTTCGCTCGGACTACTCCTCTTCCAAAAGATGTTCTTCCAGAGCAAGGTCAACTCCTATTAAGTTTCAAGACTATGTTATGCATTGATCATGCTGTGTTTTCCTTGCTATTCAATCTTGTTTTCTCTCTATCTTGCTATCAATCTTTTTCTTACTTACTTTCTCTTCCTTTTGTTCTTTATTGTGTAGTAAGGGAGGTGTGTGGGGATCTGGGTAGAATGCAGAACGTCTCTGCCTCATTGTATGCCTCGTGGCACTGTTCCCTGCGTGGAACATAGAATGTATTTTCTCTGGCAGTTGCTGCCTGGGAGCTGATGTGACGAGACACATTAAATGAGGTACCCACCTTCTCCAGTGTTGTACTTCATTTCATCCTGACTTGTTGTAGGTATGATGTTACTTGCTGTATCATATATCTGGATGCAATGACAGAAACAGCAAAATACAAGTCGGGCGGCACACTATGCTAAGCACAGATTTTTAGCTTATGTGTTTTAAGCCACGCCCTTAATTACATTGGCCTCGCCCCTTTGAGAGACCCCCCCCGTTTTTTCATCCCACTTAAAGCCCTGGATACACCTATTGGTGAACATCGAAGTGAAACAGATAATTATACTCACTCAGGGGTACAATATAGCAACCTGTCATTAGCAAAGGTAAGGTAGAACATGATTCTTTGTAACGAAAAACGAATAATTCGTGAAAATCGTGTCAGAATGTAGTCTGCTTACCGCCAAGTCTTGTGGCTGAAGGCTCAGTTTAGGGCGCTCTTTGATGACGAGTGAAATAATGCCCGTAGAAGAGTGATTCCCACTCTAATGGAGCGGAGGCAGGATGATTACAAACAAGCAATCTGTGATGAGTTTGCTCAGCCCTTCCTTGGGCAGGGAGACAGCGTAGTACCGTACGTCGATAACAGCGCGAAGACGCTGACTGAGCTTTCCGTTCACCGGCGGCCTCGACACCGAGGCTAGGAACGCGGCATGCGTTCTACAGGCAAAACGTCAGTGTAAATGGCGGTCTGCACGGAGCAAAGGCATGGAACACATCCTGAACGCAATCTGGCACGACGTAAAAATGTAAACTCCTTATTGGAACGCGTGTGGGTGGAGACAATGCTAGTCTTGCCGTCATCAGATGTCTGTCATGACACGAGCTAGTACAGATTAATCCTAAAGTTTATGTAGCCCAGTGTGGTAAGGACGCAGGGGAGTGCCAATCAGTTGATAGCCTTATCTGTGTTGGAAGGGATCCACGATTGGCTAGATGGGAAAAGGAATCCGACCTTATGGATCACGTTTTAGGGTCTGATCAATTATTATTTCTAGTCATAAATATCACAGATAATGCCAACACTGTGAGGGTAATATACTGTTAGCATGAGTCACAATTCTAAAATTAAAAATTATTCAATATCACACGAACAATTAGGCAAACAACACATATTTATAGAATAATTACAGAGATCTACCTATTCGTAAATGAACCACGTCTTCCTTTTTGACCCATCCTGGTAATCGTGCAATGTATATCAGTCATTGGAAATTTATCAGGTTTTAGTCATTGGTTAATATCACAAATTCTCACCATTCCCCTGTAGTATTCAGTCCTTTCTCAATGGAAATTGAGCAAATATTGGCAGCTAGGGGACCCCTTACCACAGTACCAGAAGTGTTTCTTTTGTCTTAAGCACATGTTGCCCACCTCTAATGAGTAGCTACCAGTTGGTCATACTTTCAATATATTTAGACACAATTGAGTGGCAACAAAACAGAGTACATATGAAATAATTAGCACATAGAACACCAAGAGACAATTAGACGAGTAGGTGCTTTGCTTGTTTTTGTTACTCTTTAAAGAAATTCTTCATCACGGAATAGAGATAAGCGCAACCAACGTCTTTCTCCTTATTACAGGCTTCCTCAGGGCAAAGTCACATATCGGGTCATTGTAGGCGGTTCTAAACAGATCTGGCGTCGCAAATGATGAACAAGTGTCCAAAAGGACTCTTGTAGTAGCAGTGAGCTTGAGTTCGCTTTAGGTCTGCATCTACAAATTATATCTTGACGCTCTTGCCACTTCTCTTTGGAATCAGAGTTGCCGAATGGAGTTGACTCCCACCTTGCTTTCTTACATTTGCAATTGGAGTTGAACTTCCCAGCGGACTTCAATTGGGTGGTGGAGTGATTGCGAGAGTGGCCCCAGGACCGAGACCAGACCAGTGACTTGAGACCAGAGTGGGATCTGCACAGAGGCTGCAACTTCTTGTGTTGAGAGGCGCACAACTCTGCCTCCCAGTCTCTAACTGCCTCCAAGTGCATTAGGGTGCAATTGTCACACAACTTAGAGTTATACCCGGAGCCCAGGCAGCAAAGGCACACCTCGTACGGGTCCGTGAATGACATCTGTTTCCTGCAGATCGGTTTGAAGACATGGAATGAAATTAACTGATGTTAGCATGCTGGGGTGGCGCTAATATGCAGGACTGCTCTGTCACTTCCGGGGAGGTATGGAGTCAACGCAGAGTCACACGACACCACCTAGCAGTGATCGGGCATACTGCTTCAAAAGTCTATGGATCTAGACTGGAGCCTGGGGGATATTCTAAGGTGAGGTATCTGTGGTTAGAAATATTCATCAGATGATGAACTATGTTGTATTAAAGTAAGGGTGATGGTTCCTAAGCTTTTTAAATCTCAAAGTGGCCTTCAGGAATGTTGTAAGGGTCATTTAAAGGTTGTCAATGAACTGTACCTCAATATCAGAAGTATATTGAACAGCTCATATCTTTATAGTTCAAATAGTGAACTAAATAAAACCGATGCATCTGTAAAGAACACCTTCACCCCAAGAAGGTCTCTTGATGCTACTGCTAGATAATGCGGATGTTCACTTTTACCCAGCTCAATGTACATAATTTTATCAATCTCAAAAGGGCGAAAGGCTAAGTGGACCTGTCAGAATTCTAACCTGTGATCATGAAGCCAAATACAGATCTATGGAGAGGAAGCATTTGCTCACGGAGCTACCAGACTGGGTTAATGTATAATAAAATGAAAGCACTTAAATCATTCTTGGTGAGCAAACAGCTGAGGCAGAGCTGTTTGATCCACCCAATACTGTTTACAAATTCATAAAAGACCTTTCATATACCTAGTTTCCACAGATGTTTTATCTATAAACCTATCTCCCAAGAAGCTCCATCTATAAACAGGGCATTGTTATATACTGATGATGCAGTGCTTCTATCATACACTAAAAATTCTCCACACAATTTGTACGTTCTTTTGAGCAATTTAGTAGAGTCAAACTCTTTAACTCCAACTCTAATACATGGAAAACAATGCTTATAGAATAAAGAAGCTTTATCATAAATGGCTCACCTTTAGAGAGAAGAATAAGTTAAGATACCTATGGTAACATTGTTTTTAAAAAAAAATCTTTTTATTTTTATTAACACAGCTCAGAAGAACATATATCATACCATTACATCTGTGGTGTGACAATTGTACAAAACATCGTGTGACAACTAGCAGCAGGGACAAAGATCTGGGGAGACCACTCTCTAGCCCAACAATGATCCATCTCAGCACCCCTCCTCTGACGGCCCAGGGCCTCTGTAGCTCTTCCAGGGCCCCCACACTTTTCCCCATTTTTTGGCGCCCCCCCTGCTCTTATACACCATCTCTTCGGCCCGTTGGCACCAATCCAGGTCCCACTTCCAATCAGTGAGCTGCGGTGGCGCCTGCGCTCCCCAACTCCGTGCAATATTACGTTTAGCCACTGCTGTCGCTAGGAACAGCCATAGTTCGGCGTGTTTGGACCAGGTCCCTTCCCCCCGTATCATGAGGAGCAGCCACTTTGGATCCCGCGGAACCTCCTGTCCCACAACTCTGGACATAGTGTCCGTAACTCCTGCCCAGTAGGTTGATATCTCGGGGCATTCCCGTAGAATATGGAAGAAGGTACCCTCCTGCTGGCATCCCCTTCTGCAGCACCCCGATTGTAGTCTGCCCCATTTATACAAAAGCGTGCAAGGATAATATGTGCGGTGTAGTATTTTAAGTTGCACCAGTCTGAATCTGGCCCTAATTGCTACCTCTCTGGGGCTTTGCTGCGCCTCTAGCCACTCTTCGTCCTCCAGGGTGCCCAGGTCCACCGCCCACGCTGCCCTAAGGGACACCAGAGGGTCTGGACTGTTGTTGACCAGCTTGCGGTAAATCGTCGATGTGGGCTTCTCCGCAATCGGGTCAAGTAGCAACCGGTCCTCCAGTGGAGAGTAATCTGGTATGGACACATCCCGTTGAATGTATACTCTGAGGGCATGCACAAGTCGGAGGTGGTGGAAACTTTGTGACGGGTGCATGTCGTATTCTTTCCGTAGGAATTCAAATGAGTGGGGGGAATCACCCTCCCATACATCACCCAGATATTCGATCCCTATGGACCTCCAGCCCCTGAACCCCGTCAATGCTGCCACGTCTCGAAGCTGGTCTCCAAGCCACAGCGGGGTCTTCCCGGTCAATTTCCGATCCCACCCAAGGAATCTGTTGGCCTCCCTCCAACATTGTACCACTACCCGTGTGTGTGTCGGCCAACTCCGCTGCATCTTTGCCGTGTATAGTAGCGACTCGCAGGCTCCCCTGCTCATGGCCATCCTGTCGACCCGATACGCCGGTTCTGAGGTGTCTGCGTGAGACCCAATCATTTACGACCTGTAGCTGTGACGCCCAGTAGTAGAGCTGGGTGTCCGGGACTGCCAGGCCGCCATCGTAAACTCCCCTCTGGAGTTTGCGCAGCGCTATCCGCGGGGGCCCACCGTCCCACAGTAGGGAACGGACCACCTGAGAAATCCGCTTGAAGGAGTGCGGCGGGACCGGATAGGGCGTATTCTGAAGGCAGTATAGTAACCTTGGTAGCGTGAGCATTTTAAAAAGGGCTGCACGGCCCATGAGTGTAAGCGGGAGAGAGCGCCAGTGGCTTACATCCGAACCTAGGCGGGCGAGTTGGGGCTCCAGGTTTTTAGCCAGGAAAACCTCCCTGTTTCTTGTGATGTGGATTCCCAAGTATTTGAACCCTTCCCTGACTACTGGTGCCACACAGCGGGGCGGAATTCGTGGCGTGGGGCCCGAGAGCGGGAAAATCACAGATTTTGACCAGTTGGTGGTATACCCAGAGTAGCTGCCGAACAATTCAAGAATATGTAGGACACGGGCAAGCGAATGATACGGCCGGGCCAGGTATAGGAGAATATCGTCCGCGTAGAGGGACACCCGCTCCTCCCACCCCCTGGGGCTACAATACCCCAGATCATAGGATCTCTCCTTATCCAGTGCGCCAGGGGTTCCAGCGCCAAGGCGAACAGGAGAGGGGACAACGGGCATCCCTGTCTAGTGCCCCTTCTCAAGGGAATGGACCTGGACACAGCCCCATTGACTCTGACTCGCGCCGTGGGCAGCACATAAAGCAGCCGTACCCAGCTGCAGAAGACCGGCCCGCATCCCAGCCGTTGGAGGACCATAAAAAGATATGGCCACTCCATGCTGTCGAAAGCCATGGATGCGTCCAGGGCCACCGCCGCCGTCTGCACAGGCCCTGCATCCTCTGTCATGTGGAGTACTCCGTAGAGCCTCCGTAGATTATGTCTCGTGCTCCTATGGGGCATAAACCCCGATTGGTCCACGTGGACTAGGTCCGTGATGACCGATATCAAGCGCTCCGCCAGGGCCTTGGCGAGCACCTTTGCTTCAGCATTTATTAATGAAATCGGGCGGTATGACTCGCACCGATCCGGAGGTTTCCCTGCTTTATGGATGGTCACAATTGTGGCCTCCCGTTGATCCGGGGAAGCCGCCCCACCTCCCGCGCCTCATTGAACATCCGCAGCAAGGGAGGCAGCACCACTGCCGCCTGTCGTTTATAAATTTCAACCGGCAGTCCATTTGGCCCAGCCGCCTTTCCTGACTGCAGGGCATTTAAGGCTGTACCCAGTTCCTCCTCTGTGAGGTCCGCCTCTAGCTTATCACGTGCCTCCGGGGAAAGCACGGGCAGCGCAAAGCCTCGTAGAAACTCCGCACAGTCCGATTCAGTCCGAGTGCTTACCGGCGAGTATACCTGCTCAAAGTGGACTGCAAATGCCTCTGCTATATCCCCGCTATTGGAGCACCAGGCTCCCGATTTATTCCAGACTCCTGCCACCCATGAGCGTTCCCTGTCTCGACGCTCTAGCCACGCCAGTAGCTTCAGTCCCTTATCCCCAACATCGTATAGTCGATGCTGGGTAGCCAGAGCATAGGCTCGCGCTTCCCTCTCCGCTATCGCCCTCAGGTCCTTTTGCTTTAGAGCTAGTTCGTGCCGCAGGTCCGCTGACTCTGTCAACGCGGGGTCGCGCTCTAACGTTCCCACCTCCCGCTCAAGCTGGCGCATCTGTAGGGCCTCCTCTTTCTTCTGTCCTCCTATTAACGCCTGCGCCTGTCCGCGTAGAACCACTTTGTAGGCTTCCCACAGGACGATCTGGGAGTCGACGGATCCCAGGTTCTCCTCAAAGTATAATTTAGAGCCCTCTCTGAGCTTAGCACCTAATTCCGGGTCCCGCAGACGCCAGGAATCTAGTCTAGGACAGGGGGCCCTGTTCACCACCGGTCCCCTCAAGAAGACACACCCTGGTGAGTGGTCCGAGATCCCACGTGCCATGTGCCTGGCGTCCATAAAATCCCCCAGCTGTGGAAGCCGGGTGAAAAAGTGGTCGAGTCTAGAGAAAGTCCCGTGCCTGGCCGAGTAGAATGTGTATTCCCTATGTTGAGGGTTATGTGCCCGCCATATATCACCAAGACCGAGGGCTGCAACAAAACCCGCCAATCCCCGTTCTCCTCGTGCCTCCGTCCGAGGACTGGAGCGGTCCAATGATGGGTCCATTACGGCGTTGGTATCGCCCCCAAGGATAAGGGTTCCCGAGGGGAGATCTGCCAAGAAACCCCCCAGTTTAGGAAGAAAAGTAGAGTGGAGGCCCGGGGAAAGGTAGCAGGAGCAAAAAACCAGTGGCCGTCCCTCCCAGGTACCCCCGGCCGCCACAAAGCATCCTGTGCTATCCGCCCATGTATCCGTTATTACCAATGGCAGTGTGGTGCGTACCAAAATTCCCACCCCGCGAGCACTTGTAGTGTAGCCCGCATGTGCTACCATCCTGTAACCAAATCGGTCTAGGGCCCTACATCTATTACCCAAAAGGTGTGATTCCTGGATCAGCACAACGTCCGGCGTATGTCGCTTCAGGTGTTGCATGACTAGAGTGCGTTTAATTTTATCCCCCAGGCGGTTTACATTCCAGGTCCACACCTGCAAACTGACTGGGTCACCCATTGTCCCGGGGTGGTGGCTGTTGTTGTGGGTCCCCCTCTCTCCCTCCCCCGCTGCAGTGTTTAGCGTGTACTGCCACAGATTGTCGCTATGCTGATTCTGAGCTAACTCCCATGTCCCCCCCAACAATGAACAAAACAAACACCCCCCCCCGCCCTGCGACCCTGCTAGGTGAGCTCCCAACCTCCCACCCTCGGAACTGGCAGAGTGCCTGTCGCCCCATAGCAGAAACACAAACAATAGTGTGGGGTTGTGTGCCTACAGCCAGCATGAAGATCGACATTTCCAATGATTACCATAATTGCCCCTATACCAATACGCAGCTTTTCACTGTGGGGCCATGCCGCAACCCCCCCCGTCCCCCATTCGCTCCAATCGCCCCAGCGGGCTGTAATAGAGATACGTGTCTCTCCCCCGCCCCCCATATCCACCAGAGCAGATCTAGTGCCATGTCGCCATGGTTCGAGGCAGAACCGTCTCCCTCCTGGGATGGCCTTCCATAGTCATGTAGCCCCACTCATTGTCACTTATCTGACGGCTGCTCCGATCTCTGGCCGTTTGGTTTCCTCCAGTCATCTGACTCCAGCTCGGCCCGGTGCTCAGGTCGATCCGACCTGTCTCGCCTGCTCACAGTGCGCCACCCCTCGAGCCAGTCACTGGCCTCCTCTGGCCTGTCGAAGAAGTGGACTTTCCCACCATCAAGGATCTTGAGCTTGGCAGGAAATAGCATCATATATTTTACGCCTTGCTCTCGGAGAGCTCTCTTGACTCCATCAAAGGAGCGCCGCATGCGCTGGACCCTGAGTGTGAAGTCCGGAAAAAAGCGGATTGTGGCGTTGTCTAAGTGGAGGTCTCCTGCCATCCGTGCGGCCTGTAGGATGGCGTCTCTGTCTCGAAAGTTGAGAACCCGGGCAATAATGGTACGCGGTGGCGCCCCCGGTTTTGGTTTGCCTCCCAACGCTCTATGGGCCCGTTCCACCGAAAAGAAATTTGACAGGCGCTTGGGCTTTAAATGATTGAGGATCAGGTCTTCGACAAACCAGTCTACCGATGGGCCTTCCATGCCCTCCGGAACCCCCACCAGGCGTATGTTATTACGGCGGGCCCGGCCTTCCTGATCCTCTAGGCGCGCGTAGATGTCGTCTTGATTTTTGGTGAGGGAAGCCACCTGCTCCTCCAGACGTTTAGTCTTAGCTTGAAGGCTTCCAATGCCAGTCTCAGCTTCCGAAACCTTCTCTGACATTTTTCGGAAGTCCGCCCGCAGGAGGTTAACCTCTTCTGTCACAGAGTCCAATTTGGGCTCGAGGGTGCCTCGAAAGTCCCTGATGGCCTTCATGATGTCCTTAAGTGAGGGGTCAGAGTCCCCATCCTCCGCGCCCTGCGTGCCTCCTCCTGTCGCACCTTCGTCACGGCTCATGGCGACCGTGTACTTGTCTATTTGGTTTGCCTGGCCGGGGCCGGGTGGCCTGGTGCGGCCCATGCCGGCGCTCGCAGCGTTCTGTCGCCTGTGTCTTCCCAGTCGGGTGGGCCGTCAGCTGGCACGTCCTACTGCTGGTCGCTGTCGGGAGGCCCCTTCCGTCTTACAAGCAGCGTCGTGTCCGCGCCCACGCCCCCTCCTTCGCTTGATGTAGGCCTTGGATCTGGGCCCAGGCTCCGCGTGGCCGCCTGGTTCCTACTGGTCGCAGCGCTGTTAATGATGTTAGATCGAATTAATTATATTGGCTCCTCCCCTCAGAGGCGAGATGCGGCCGATCAGGGTCCGACCTCCACTCACAGGCCCCGGGTCTCTACGGGCCTCATCAGTCTTCAACCCTCGTCAGGGCCGTCGCCCCCTCAGCAGCCTGATCGCAGCGCAAGGGCACAGCGCGTAGGACCGCCGCCAGCGTCCAGCCGGCTATAGTTGCAGAGGAGCCACCCACCTCCAGAAGCTCCCCTGGGCCTCAGCGCTTCAGCCGGAGGATGATCAGGGGCCCAGCCCGCCCGCCCGGACCGTCACACCTCTGCCTCGCAATCCTGAAAGCGGGCCAGCCTCCACGGGCCGTAGACGCACTTTCGCCGCACCAGTGCAGCCCCCCGCTCTCGGGCGACGCACCAGACGACTCTCGTGCCGGTCCGCACTCAGCACCCGCAGCGCTCCACAGACATGGGGGGGGGGGGCCGCAACCACCGCCTCCTTCAGAGTTATGTCACGGGGGTCAACTCACCCAGTCTCGTCAGTGCCTCGCAGCCAGGGCCCCCCGCAGGTCCTGCGGTCTCCGCTCACCGCCCCGCAGTGGCCGCCATTTTGAGGGTCAGGGCCGTCTGGCGAATCGGGCCTCCGCGTCGCCTCCGGTGGATGCAAGGGCTATTTCTACGCCGCAGACTGCGGCAGCACCTTTCCGATGTCCCTCGGTGCGATCGGGTGCCCCACAGCGTGCCGGATAATGACGGATTTCGGGCAGATATCGTCGGCTGTTAGCGCAGCTCTATTAGTCTGCGGCCATCTTCTGCGGCTGCAAGCCACGCCCCCCTATGGTAACATTGTTGATACTCTATCTAGCTGCAGGTTCCTCACTTCTTGAATCTCCTCCAGATGCCAAACTGAATTCAGAAAAGTTGTAATAGCTCTCACTTGCTAACAGGTGACGCCACAGCTCCAACACAACTCCAGTTCATCTGCAGCTGTAACATCACAGAGCCGTATAAGGCACAACCCTGACATCAGTTCCCGTAGTTTTTTCCACCTCCCGAGAGGCAGACGAGATTGACAAAAGTGACAAAGAAGCAGTGCACACAACTAACTTGGATCCTTGTTACATGCAAATCAGACTCAGAATGTGAGAGGGTGAGGGGTGGGATGTGTGAGAAATCTGCAGCTAGAGTATCCCCACCAGAAACAATGTTCCCAAAGGTAATTAACTTATTCTTCTGATGAATATTTCTAGATGCAGATTCCTCACCTCTTTGATCAACACCAAAACAATAACCCCAGGAGGAGGATCTAAGGAAAAACAAGTAGGGCACCATGTGGACCCATAAAGGTGGAAGGAAAGGTTCCCGTACAAAAGTGACTAAACTCAGGCACATTTGTCCAGGAACCCTGAATCATATGGCCAAAAGTGGAACAAGTGGATCCCACTGTGAGAAAAGCCTCTGCACAGACTCAGCCTGAACAGCACTTTTTCACAAATGCAATCATTCCAACCTACTCCCCACGGAGGCACTCAACACAGCCTGACTGAGGAATTCTTGGAAGACAGGGATGACAATTTCCACATCTGATCACGGTACTTCACAAAGGTACCACGCATCTTGTAGCCACCTATCAGAAGGGAGTGCTTTAAGATCACAGAACTGTAAAAGGCCCAGGTCTCCCATGTCTTCCACTGGTTATACTTTTAACACAGGGGGCATCCGATTGGGCACCAGCACATCCTCTGGCCGTGTCATCTACAGCTAGAAAAGTCTGCTTGTTAAATAGATGAGAACCATCAAAGGTCATATCGAACACATTTGTCTGAGCCTCTCCATGAAGGACCACGGATCTCAAACAAGCAGGTCTATGAAGGACCAATGAAGATGCCATATATCTGGGCACAGACTCCAGGGTGTCAAAACGAGATCTTAGAAGTTGTCTAGCAACCCAAACCATCATAAACCCTTCAGTGTAGTGGCTTCTCATATGATTTGGTAAGTGGAACAACCACTCGTACACCTCCCAACCAGCTTGGGTGAAACTTACCAGCAGACACATAGTGTAAAAGGAGGAAAGAGCTACACTTGCCAAGGAAAACTGTTTCTTCCACATTAATTCTGTCCACAAAAACTCCCTGTCAGTTGCGGAGAATAGGGAAGCACTGACACCTGTGAAGCCATCTACAGTTCGGTGAGAACACAAAAATGGTGTCACCTGGAGCCAGTCAGTGACAATAAGCTACCTCACAGTGGCTGGCTTCTGCAGACGATGACCTGTGCCTAAATGACAGAACCAAATCCAACAACATCTCATTAAAAAGCAACTAGAGTTCCGACATAGAACTAGTCTGTACAATTTCTGTAAAAACACTTATTTTAACCTCTGCCATAAAGTGAAGGTAATTCAAGGACCTCAGCTGCCTTGCTCAGCACCTCCTTGAAAGATATAAAGTCTCCACAACGAACTGCTGGGAGGAAAGCTCATGTAATTGATCAAGAAGTGCTGAGATTATATAATTTATGTGAACCAAACTTGGAAACCTCTTCAGAATCCCACTAACAAAGACAGTCAACCTCCATTTTCGGGGCAACCAAATACTCACTTGGGACATGATCAAGAAATAAGGATTCTATGTAGGACCTGAGATATCTGCCAAAAACTTAATGATACATTGCAAGTGGTCTTGACACCAAAGGCGTCAGTGAAACGTTTGTGTGGTAATTGTGTCTTTCTTTCATTTTAATTATAGAATTTAGAATGTGTTTTGTGATTCTAGTATTGTCTTGTCACATGGAACCTGTATACGTAATTTAGAACTGACTGATGCAGGAGCTTGAGTTTGAATGCCAGAGAAGCGGTTGGAGTTGCCTTGGCTGGACGCTTAAGCTTTTGCACCAGTGGGTCCTTTTATGGCACTTGAATAAATAAGTATTACCCTTTAATACTTGACTCCCTCGCTTCTTTACAATGGCGACGAGTTGCTTTTAACACCCTGTGCCGACCCACTGTGCTGTCAGTCCGATTTGATTTTCACCGATGGAGCCAGTTTGAGTTTACCGGCATTTTCGAGCCCACGTTTGGATGAACTCTTCAGGGCCATCATCGTGATTCAGTGCTTTTTCAACAGAGATCCTTTCTTATTTTCACCATTCAAGGTACTGTACTTTAACTTTTATTTTGGCGCTGCTCGGAACCGTTATTCGCTCGTGAGCCTGCTCGCGCTTAGCATTTGTATGCGCTTAGAGCTCTTCACGAGAGTGTTCCTTTTTCACTGCGTGACGTCTCTGCATGCCTGACTACTGTTGCCACGATACTTACGTGCGCTTCGAGCAACATACGTCACTGGCAGCCTTATTGGGAGGACGTTTTTCACGCTGTGACGCAACGTGGCGGCCATATTGGATTCACCGATCTACTTAATTCACCTCGGTACATTTCTACGCACTGCTTCATTTCGGCGAAGCTTATTGGAGCTCAGTTTGGATCGTTTCAACTTACTGCAATTCTATACGCTTCGCTTCAGTTCACTGCAATGCTGTGCGCATCGCTTCAGTTGTGAAGCATTTTTGCATCTTTTGCGGATTCAGTGATTCGCACACTTTTAAAAGGCTTGGCATTTTACTGTTATTTCTTGCAGGTGTACTATAATCATTACATGGAATTACCTACAACAGTGATATGCACACTATTTAAAGCATTTTTGCATTTTTTGCGGATTCAGTGATTCGCACACTTTTACAAGGCTTGGCATTTTACTGTTATTTTTTGCAGATGTACTATAGTAATTACATTGAATTACCTACAACAGTGATATGCACACTACTTTAATCTTCTTGTGCATATTCCGTGTGATGTATTATTTCCACGTACACATTTGAGAGTTTCCTCTACAATTATTCAACAGTGATATGCACACTTAATTCTGATATAGCTTTTGTTTGCATTCTTCAGTGCTTTCATTCATTTACTTGTTACATCCTTATCTCTAATTTTTTTTTTTCTCTTTTTTTTTTTACCTATTTAATATGGCAGCTTCTCAAATTTGCAATCAGCCTACTATTTTTTTGCAAATTCCAGGCAAACCTAAATTGCGATGGAAGAAATGGTTTGAAACATTTGAGAACTATATAGTAGCCATCGATGGCGCAAAATTTTCACCGGAAAGAATGAAAGCCATCTTGTTTAGTTTTCTTGGCACAACAGCAATAGAAATTTTCAAAAATATTATACCTATAGCGCCACCTAGTAGTGGAGGAGATGGGTGGAATGTTTATAAAGAAGCAGTAGCAAGGCTAGAAAGACAATTTGAGGATGAACCAAATGTGTTGATTGAAAGACATGCTTTTCACAAAAGGAAGCAACTCACTGATGAGACTATTGAAGAGTATGTTGCGGCTTTGAGAGTTTTAGCTGCGAACTGTGAGTTTGGTGCGAATGTTGATCTCTCCATTAGAGATCAATTTGTGTTTAACTGTGAGTCAAGAAAAGTACAAGAAAGACTGCTTGCTTGTCGAAATCCTACGTTGGCTGAAGTTTTGGATTTAGCCAAGGGGATCGAAAGGTCTATTCAATCTTCAAAAATCATCACAGCTGAAGAAACTAAAAATGCTGCTTCTTCTTCTCCTGTTTGTGCCATTCAATCATTTAGTAGGGGTAATGTCAAAACAACCAGGGATGTTAAACCAAGTTGTTATAGATGTGGCTCTAAGTTACATTTGGCAAATTTTCCTGATTGTCCTGCTTTAAAAAAAATGCGTTAAATGTGGCAAAGTTGGCCACTTTTCGATGTGAATAATATTTCTAATGTTGAGCATGATATGCAGAATCTACTTCTTACTGTTTATGATGACTTGTTTGATAACTCTGTGAATAATCTTGCTGTTCCTTTTAAGGCGCCTTTAGGTATTGTTCTTATTGGCAATGTGACTTTTGAAGCCATGGCAGATTCAGGCTCACCCATTACCATTTTGTCTGATACTTTCTTCAAAGATAATTGGGTGGATATCAAACTCACGCAAACTGATGTTAACCCCAAGGCATTTGGTAATTTCGATATTAGTATGCTGGGTTTCTTTGAAGATACCTTAGAATTTGAAGGACGCAAGGTGTTTACCAAGATTTATGTTGCTATTGATGGGAAAAACATAGTTGGATGGTATGATTTAGGAAAGTTGGGTGTTATTTTATGTCCAGGCTCTGATCGTCCCATCCAATTAAGAGATATAACAATCAATAGTGTATCTCTTGATAAATCTTCTCTGGATGTTATTCTAAATAAGCACAAAAATGTTTTTTTGGATGAAGTAGGTCAAGTTAAAGGTTACACACATAAGATCAAACTTAAAAAAGGAGCTGTGCCCATACAACATAAAGTACGCATGGTTCCTCTAGGTATACGGCTAAAGTTAAAATCCCACTTAGATTCTTTGTGTTCTGAGGGCATCATTGAATCCACCGATAGTTCTGAGTGGGTTTCTGCTATAGTTATTGCTCTTAAGAAAAATCAAGATTTGAGATTGTGTGTGGACCTTAGATCTTTGAATAAAAACATTGTGGTAGATACTTACCCCTTGCCCAGAATTCAGGAAATGTTAGCTGCTGTGAATGGAGCAAAAATTTTCTCTATAATAGATCTTAAATCAGCTTATCACCAAGTTGTACTTGACGAGTCCTCGAAAGATCTTACTGCATTTATCACTCCATTTGGTCTTTACAGATTTTTGAGAATGCCGTTTGGGCTGGCCTCAGCGGCCAGCGTTTTTCAGAAACTAATTGAGAGTTTGTTTCAGGGCCTGAATGGTGTGAAGTCATTTCAGGATGACATTTTCATTTTTGCAGAGACTTGTGATCAACACAATATCATTCTTGATAAAGTTTTAAAGATTTTAGAAAGCAAGGGGATGACTGTGAGTAAGGAGAAATTAAAATTTCTTGTAGATGAGATTAATTATTTAGGTCCTAGGATCACTCCTGATGGCATATTTCCCAAGGAGGATCTTATTAATACCTTGGAGAAGGCTAGCAAACCCCAAGATAAAGATTCCTTGCGTTCTTTTCTAGGGTTAGGCGAATATTATGCCAGATTTGTCAAGGGATATGCTCTTGTTGTTGAGCCTCTCAGACAACTTCTTAAAAAAGGGTCTCAATTTACTTGGACTGATATCCATGATGAAGCTTTTAATAATGTTAAAAAACGTATTGCTAAAGCACCTGGTCTTAATACCTTTGACCCTCAGGGAAAATCTTATGTTACTGTTGATGCTAGTGCCATCGGACTAGGTGCTGTGTTTACACAGATGGTGGATGGCAAGGAGAGAGTCATTTCGTTCATTTCCAGAGGGATTCGTGGTGCAGAGAAATATTATAGTACCATAGAAAAAGAGGCTTTGGCCTGTGTATGGGCAGTAGAAAAACTTTAAAATTTCTTGTGCGGGCGACCTTTTGTTCTTGTTACTGATCACAAGCCTCTTGTTTATATGATGGATGGTGTTAGGAGTGGTAAAGCTTCGTCCAGGCTGGTAAGGCTTATTGCTAGATTGCAGGAGTTTAATTTTGAGATTCAACACATTCCTGGTGGAATATTTTTTACTGCGGATTGTCTGTCTAGACTTCCGCCGGTTGACGAATCTGGATGTGAGATTATTGACCAGCATGAGTGTGTTGTGGCTATGGTAGATGCCATTGATTCGTGTAATTCTGCTATTTCTGAAAAAGAATGGAACGATTTTGTAGCTGTTGATACTGTTTTGTCAAAAGTCAAGCATTTTGTTACCAATGGTTGGCCGTCTTGCAAGAATTTAGAGATTCCTCTTCGAAGTTTTGCACAAGTTGCCAATGAACTTAGCATTGAAAGTGACATCTTATTGAGGCAGGATTTGTTTGTACCACCGGCTGTTGTCAGGAATAAACTCATCCAGTTAGCCCATTCTGGACATCCTGGAGTGTCTGGAACACAAAAATTGCTCAAAATTCACTACTGGTGGCCAGGTATGGACGCTTCTGTTGAGCGGTTTGTGGACAACTGTTCTATATGTGTTAAATCTGACAAACATTGGAAAGTTTCTACTGAACCTTTATCTATTCAAGATGCTCCTATGGGTCCTTGGGAAAAAGTTTCTATTGATTTTTCAGGTCCGTATGAGTGTTTAGGCAAGGAGAAGAGATTTTTAATTGTACTCATTGACAACTTTTCCAAGTGGTTGTACTACACCTTTGTGGAACATCCTGTTACTGATGAAGTGGTATCATTTTTGGAACACATTTTTAGAATTGAAGGTGCACCTGTTTCTCTAATGTCAGACAATGGGGTGCAATTCGTTTCTAGCAAAATGCAGAATTTTTTGGGAAAATTTGGTGTGCGTTCTGAGAGGGCACCATTGTATAGTCCCCGTTCCAATGGCCAAGTTGAAAGGGCCAACAGGTTTATAAAAGAATGGATCCAAGCTGCATTCGAGAGCAATCTGGATGTTTTTGATTTTCTAAAAGAAAAAGTTTGGAGTTATCACATAACTCCTAATACGTGCACAGGAGTGTACCCATATTTTTTGATGAGAGGCAGACAGGTCAAGTCTTTGTTGGTGCCTTTCTTCAAAAAGGATGTTGAGAGAGACACTCTTGAATCTTCAATTATCAAAGCTAGAAGGAATATAACTGAGTCTCGTATTTGTGGTAAGTCTTACCATGACATCTCTCACAAAACCAAAAGTAAAATTGTAGAAATTGGTGACTGGGTACGGATTATCAAACCTGCTTTAACACGTAAAGGTTCATCTAAATTCACTGTTCCCTTCAAAGTTGAAAGGGTCGCTGATTCTACTGTTTTGTTGAGGGGCAAGGGTTGGTGGAACAAGAGTTCCATTGTTGTTCTCAAACCGGGGCAAGAATGTTTTTTTTGAAAAGACGGGGGATGGTGGTGATGTCTGGTTTGATGAATATTGTCTTGGTGGTTCTTCTTCTCAAGTTTGTTCTGGGAATGAAGATATCATTATTCCTGATGCATCTCACTTGGACTAATTTTGTATTACAGAAGAAAAGTACCAAAGAAGTTTGATGATTATATTCTGGAGTAATTTTGTTTATTTTGTTGTGAAAGGATACATGTGGTAATTGTGTCTTTCTTTCATTTTAATTATAGAATTTAGAATGTGTTTTGTGATTCTAGTATTGTCTTGTCACATGGAACCTGTATACGTAATTTAGAACTGACTGATGCAGGAGCTTGAGTTTGAATGCCAGAGAAGCGGTTGGAGTTGCCTTGGCTGGACGCTTAAGCTTTTGCACCAGTGGGTCCTTTTATGGCACTTGAATAAATAAGTATTACCCATTAATACTGGACTCCCTCGCTTCTTTACAGTTTGGATGCAGACTAACAGCTATTGAAGCAGTCAGACTCAGTAGAGAAGGTGGCTTGTGCCAGGGCAAGGCCTGCAAACCGAAGCACGACCAAAGAAGCCATAGGTGCCTTGGGTTCTAAACGCACACCAGAGGAAGCCGGAAGTGGATGGAACATAATTAGGAAAGCTCAGATGAACGCTACCAACAGTGCTCCCCACACTAAGAGGTGGAAAGGCCAGGAATGGAATTGAGAGCACCAAAGGCAGAGCAGTGCCAGACACATATGTCAGGCTGATGGTCACCAAGGTAGGATAGGACATTGCTCCTAAGAAGACATTAAAGTCAGGGGACGAATTCGCTGACTCAAAGAGCTGTCTTGTCATTAGGATTAACTTTGAAATGAAAGACAATTTTACTGTACAGTAAACTCCAAACTTCGAGCAAGATGACCTCTTTGGGAGGGAGGTTGCAGCACAGTACTTATCCTGGAAGCAGGATCTGAAGAGGCGCTCAGCCTACAGGTGAAGAATAATGGCCTGCATGACCATCAAAGGACCAGCGCGGTCAAGACGGTGTCCTATGAGCACATAGAAACTAGACTCAAAGGACAGGTCAATCAAACAATCAGTAGATTTTTAGAGCGCTTCTTGTCACCTCAACCTGAAGAAGAGTCCTGGGAACGGCATCTATGATACCCTAACTTCTTCTGTGGCACTGTCCCCAACTGCTGCACTTAAAAAGTGGGAAGAATTTTGTTTTGGAAAGGAAAGCAGCTCCAGATACGCACTGATGGGTAAAGAATTTTTTTTTTTTTAATTGATGTTAGAGCACCGGCGTGGTGCCATATAGGTCTTTCCTTGCCTCACTCCCTCCTGGCGCACCCAGACTAAGCTTGGACGTCACTTTTAAGACGGCAACAGAGTCTTGTTGGATCCAGGGAGGAACTTGCTGGCACAAAAGAACTATGTAAATTTTTCCAGATTCAGTCTGGTTCCTGACGGAGATTCAAGAGGTGAGCAGTCTGCAGTAGAAGTATCCATCTAACATAAGTTTGAATATGATTAAGATCTAACCTGGAATAATTGGTCTTCTCAAATAAAATAAAGCCAACAATCTTAAGGAACAATCTCACACTATTTGAAAATGTAGAATTTCAAGATGGGGGTGGGCGTCATTTGTCAGTACCTACGGTTACTTACAAAGTAAAGGTGGAATCAAGCGCACTGTAAGTTGCTAAGCTTTGGGGTATGGAGAAACTCTGTTCACTACACATTCTTCTGAATGATTTTTGGACAATAACTGGGCTGCCAAAATCAGATCCTTTAATTCCTTTTAAATAAAAATTTAAACTCAGTCCTGCAGATCGTGTTGCCACATTAAAGCAGCTATTATTCTGGGTTAACATTTCATCAAACTCTAAAGCCTCTGCTTTCCTGGGCTTGGAAGTATTATGGAGAGTGAGAACTCTTTGGAAATCCTGCTATTACTATCTAACAGATTTTTTTTAAAGATAGGCTTTGTCAGAATGAGATCGACAATTTTAATAAAGTGCTTGACTAAATTAGGACTTTTTTATTGTAAACAAAAGCAGGTTATGGGAAGGGAAGATTTAGGGGACAGAGCTAAGTCACAATACTTACGTTTCCTATTTCTGGAATTTTATTTAGGGATTCTTCAATTAAATATTTGCCTTTGTAAATGGGGATTGGTGCCCTCTGCATATTGACATTCTAATAATAAAATTTTAGAGAGGTGTGTATATGCAGGCTGCAATGCCAGAGATGGATATTGCCAGCCCAGCACAAAGGAGAGCACCATCTTGTGCCACCCACACACAGTCACTTGTCCAGCTACACGTGTAAACCCACCCACATATTGAAGGCATCCAATTGGGGTGGAGGGGGGGGCAGTTTTGCATTCAACTCTTTAGGGGGGGGTGAGGGAAAGCAGTAGACAGCTGAATCACAAGTGGGGAAACCTTGAGGTTCCTCTTACAAATGAGGAATTAGCAGATGAATAGGTATTTCCTGTTCTGCTCCCCCTCCCAAAAAAAATATATATCGGAGGTCTTCAATTTGTGGGGCGCGACCCCCAGGGGGGCCGTGGAGTCCTGAGAAGGGGGTCGCGCATTTCCAGGCATCACTTCTGTCTGGAATCTAAAGGATGTAAAAAGGAAAAAGACAACATCCGGGACACTTCAATGCTTCAGCCGAAGTTAATTGAGTCTCCTGTGCTGTGAAAGGAAAAGCAGGCAGGCAGGAAAAACAATCCTTCATTCCAGTGTGCCTGCTTGCCTGAATGAAATGCAAATGTTGGAGTTAATCTGCAAATGTAAAGGGTGCTTGGGAGCGGTTCTGGCTTTAATTGCTGGAATCACTCCACACATTTTTTGTGGTAATACGAAGAGTTAACAACTGGGCTGTGAACTACATGCTTTTAATGGTAATTGCATTTACACAGCGCTTAGCACCCCTGAGTAGGTGTTGAAGGGACAGTTATGCAAAAAAAAAAAAAAAAAATTGCTTTACTTATGGTCTGGTAGTAATAAAATCTACATTTTGGAAGCTCCATTTTATCCTAAAACTATTTGCACAGTTTGTAGCAGTCTATGTTATAATGTGTGTGATGCAAGTATAAAATAATGACTTACACATTCACAGTGCTTTCTGTCACAGAATGTGACCTCGTAGCACTAAAAATACACAAGTAACTATTCTCCACTGCACCAACCAAAATGTAATTCTGTGTCTCTCTGGTTACACACAGACCTCTGCAGTGCATTAACTAATAGAGGTTTCCTAACGTACTACAGTGAATTTCTCTCACTAACAACTTTTTAAAATTTATTTTTCATTTAAGCTACCCATTATTTTATGTGCAGCTACCTGATGGTGAAAGACCTAAAAAACTAACAAAATATTTTGGGCTGATTTATGAGAGGCTTGTGCTGCCGGAGCGTCACTTTCTTTGAACCTCCGGCGCCGCAAGCGTCTCAATCATATCTATAAGGCGGCGCAAAGTCACCCTTCGTGGCTTTGCATGGCCTTATAGATATGGACAAAGCAGCGCAAGTCGCTGCGTAGTCTTATTCTGTCAAGTAGGTGTTCCATGGGCATTGCGGTGGGTGTTCCCATGCAACACCCATGGATTTTGACGCTGCCACAGATTTACAAAACTATGTAAACCTGGGGCAGCTCCAAAACCTTACGCCTCCCCACAGCAGGCGTAACGAGGAGAAATGTCTTCATTTCTCCTCATTTTTTCCTCTTTCCATGTGTGCTGCATTCTGCAGCTCACATAGAAAGAGGAAAATCCCTCCTGGGATTGTTTTGTGCAGGAAGGTGACCCTTCCTGCACAAAAACAATCCTGCCTACATTGGCGCTAGGCAGCAGTTTGTGCGCCAATGTAGTGGGAAAGGTCAGGAATGCACCATATTTCATAAATAAGGTGCATTCCTGCCCTTTCACATTGGCGTAGGACAGCGCAACAAGAAGACTTGCGGCGCTGCCCTACGCCAATTCCTCATAAATGAGGCCCTTTGTTTTAAGCCACACCTTTGACCACGCCCCCAAGCTCACTGACCTTTGGTTTGATAAACACTGTTTAATATTATTTACCCACTGCAAAAATGATTTGCAATGGGAATTGTGGGTGTTTATGGTTGTCAATAGTTGTCAATGATGAGGAGTATCAAGTTCTAGAAATTTTCATCAGGAGGGGGTCCTTACGCCTAAAAAAGTTTGACAGGGGGGTCTCGGCATCAAAAAGTTTGAAGACCTCTGATTTATATATTTTATTTTGCGCCAAAGTTCGCCCGAAGATTTCAGCTGCTTAAATCTCCAGGCAAAGCAAAACAGCACACTCTGGTGCTGCATATCTCATAATTCTGATGAGGTTTATCAGCCCCACTGGGTTTAGTATGGCTCTAAGTAGACACAAGCATACATAATAAACAAGCACTGTTAAAGCCAACAGGCCTCGCCTATGCAAGAGCTATTGGCTTTGCCAATGTGTTTTAGCCATGTTGTACACCAGCGTGGCTGCTGTTCAGCATGGCTAAACGATAGAGGAGAGTGACATGAAGTGTCGTAGAGTGGAATGGCGATGAGTGGGAAAAGTGTTGTGGAGTGGCATGCATGGCGTACAGTGGAGTAGAGTGGACTGGTGTAGAGTGCATTGGAGTAAAGTGTTGCAGAGTAAAGTGGCAGAGTGCAGCTGCATAGAATTCAGCAGTGTACAATGCAGCATCGTAGAATGCAGTGGAGTAGAGTGTTTCACAATAGAATGCAGTGGTGTAGAGTAGAGTGGTGTAGAGTATAGTGCCGCAGAGTGCAGTGGCATACAGTGGAGTGGAGAACTGCAGAGTGAAGTGGCATAGAGTGATGCAGATTACAGTGGTGTATGGTGCAGTGGCAAAGAACGCAGTAGTGCAGAGTAGAGTGGCGTAGGGTTAAGTGGCATAGAGTGCAGTGTAGCAGAGTAGAGTGCAGTGGTGTAGAGTGGCGTAGAGTGCAGTGGTGTAGATTGGCGTACAGTGCAGTGGCATAGAGTGCGTAGAGTAGAGTGGCATAGACTATGGCATAGTGGGTAACAGTGGACTAGGGAAGAGGGCACTGGCGTAGAGTGTTGCAGAGAATACTGGTGTAGAGTGCAGCAGCATAGAATTCAGTGGCGTACAATGCAGAGTGGTAGAATGCAGTGGTGTAGATTAGAGTGGTGCATAGTAGAGTGCAGTGCCGGCGAGTGCAGTAGTGCAGAGTAGAGTGGTGAATAGTGCAGTGGCATAGAGTGCAGTTGTGCAGATTTGAGTGGTGTACAGTGGATTGGCATAGAGTTCAGGGGCATAGAGTTCAGGGTCATAGAGTGGAGTTCTGCATAGTAGAGGGGAGTGGACTAGAGTGATAAAGTGCAGTTGTGAAGAGTACAGTTGCGTAGAGTACATTGGCGTAGAGTGGTGTAGAGTAGAGGCTCAGAGTGACGTGGCGTAGAGTGCAGTGGAAAAGAGTGGAGTGCTGCAGAGTGTAGTGGTGTAGAGTGCAGTAGTGCAGAGTAGAGTGGCATAGAGTTCAGTGGCGGAGAGATCAGTGTTGCACAGTAGAGTGGCGTAGAGTGCAGAGTAGTGTCAGAGTGCAGGGGAATACAGTAGAGTGGTGTACACAGCAATGGCAGGGACTGCAGTGGTGAAGAGTAGAGTGCAGTGGCGTAAAGTGCAGTGGCATAAAGTAGGTTGTTTCAGAGTAGAGAGAAATGGCATAAAGTGGAGTGGCGCAGTGCGGAGTGAGGTGGCGTGGAGTGGTGCAAGGTACAATGCAGTGGCATAGGGTAGAGTGGCATAGAGTAATGGCGTATAGTGAGATACAGTGCAGTGGCATAAAGTGCTGAGTAGATTTGAGTGGCGTACAGTGGATTGGCATAAAGTGCAGGTGCATAGAATGGAGTGGTACAAAGTAGAGTGCACTGGTGTAGAGTGTACTGGCATAGAGTGCAGTGGCATAGAGCGAAGTGTTGCAGAGTGGAGTTATGCATAGTAGAGTTGAGTGGCGGAGAGTAGAGTGGCGTGGCGTACAGTGCATTGACGTAGAGTGGTGCAGAGTAGAAAGTCATAGAGTGCAGTGGCATAGAGTGCAGTAGTACAGAGTAGAGTGCAGTGGCATGGTGTAATGAGGAGTGGTGCAGAGTAGAGTGCAGTGGCGTGGAGTGGTGCAGGGTAGAGTGGAATATGCACGGTGTGGTAGCACACTTCCATTACAGACAACACACATTCAGTTGAAATCACCATTAAATTTGCAGACATACAGTTTCACTTATAAAAGTATACAGCACACAAACGATAATGTGTGGAAACGGCATCACTTAGTGTATTGATTTGATTATTTTAAAATATTTCTTTCCACCACACTTCAGAATTACCCAAAAATGTGCTTCATTTGGGCTTTTTGATTCTGAAATATCTGAAGTTCATTTACAGACATTAAAATGTTGTTGTGTGCTAGAAAAAAAAGTACACATCATACAGGCTTCCTCAAGCACCCCCCACCTGGAGCCAGTACGATTGTCATATAAATCCTCTCACTTTGAAGTCAGGGATAGAAAAGTAAACATTAAGAGCCCTGGAAAAGAGCCCGACATTTGACATTTGTCTTTGAATGTACAGAAAATGTGACAAGATAAGAACTAGATTTAAAGCCCGTTCACAAAAATGGGGCACTGGTGGACTAATACAGTAAATGAAATGAAAAGGGGATTTGTAGAGCGCGTGGTTACCCTAGAGCATCCCAGCGCTACGTGGTGAAAGAGAGGTCGGGCTGACGGTTAGGGGAATAGCCATGTCTTCAGCAGCTTCCGGAAGCCGAGATGGTTTGATTCCCTTCGAAGATGGAGAGGGAGGGAGTTCCATAATTTGGAGGCATTGTAAGAAAATAGCCTAAATAGGAGTTGGGGAAGGGAAGGGACAAACTTGAGCTGGACAGCCAAAAAAACAAGCATTGGAAATGCAATAGGTCTCGCCTTTGTTTAAGTTAAAGCAATTTGCTTTGCTAATGGTATTGTATTATAGCTATGTATTATTGAGTGTATGTGATATGTTGTGATTTTATGTTGTTAGAATTGTATTTGTTAGCTGCAATAAGTCTCGCATTTGTGAGAGTTAGAGCTATTGGCAATGGAAATGAAAATGTGTTTGACCTATGATTTTTGATTTGCAGTGGCCTTTGGGACCTTATAAGTGTTTAGCAATGCACTTTCCAGCATAAGTAAGTAAATAAATACATACATACATACAAAAGATACGCAGGATCTGACCTTGTGTAATGCAATAGGTGCTTGTGCAAAACACTCCAATGCGTTTAGCCACATCTGCTGTTGAGGACACTGCATAAATAAGAAACATGGCAAAAGAAGGATGCTGCAACAGGGGAACGCATCCAAAGGGCAGCTTAGCATAAAGCCCCACTACTCCCAGGCCCCGCCCTTCCTCTCACACACTGAAAACATTTCAAAGCATTTTAGCAGCTTATGTCACAAGGAGGGGGGTGGGGGGGGGAGGAGACACATTTTTTTTTGTAAATGAGTGCTCGGCTTAAAAGGGAATGAAGGGCCTTTGACCATAGATTGGGCATGAGCTATGTCGGAAAATCAATGAAGCCGATAGATGTTGCTCGTAGGTAACTCCATGTCACTGAAATACATAATGTTTAATGTACTGAGTGCATTCTGGGAGCGGTAGTCTTCATTCGGGTATAAATAAACTTGGAATAAACATGGCCGAATATTGTCAGAGCATACAGGAAAGCAGTCACCAAGGCAAAAGAAGGAAACTGCAACAGGTAAAGGCATCCCAAGAGCAGCTTAGCAGAAGACCCCACTCCTCCCTGGCCTCGCCCCTCCTCTCATGCAATGAAAAATGTTGAAGGCATTTTAGCAGCTTACGTTACTTGGGGAGGGGGGGAGGACATGCTGATGCAGATTAATTCGTATAAAAAGCACTTAAATTAAACAAAGACCAATTTTAAAATAGAACAAAAGCGAACATTCTGAAAACACGATCTAGTCCGAAAACAACAACAAACTAGGAATAACAAGGGGGACGGCAGCGAGGTGGGCAGCATGGTGACGGGAAGGAAGGAGTACAACATGGGGCAGGTACGCAACAAGGAGGGCAGCACAACATGTTGGGTTGGAAATCGGCTGTGTAGGTTTTTTCCATTGGGTCCCTTTAAGTGGTGATGGGGGAAGATGCGTAAGGGACTAATAATGAACCGCTTGGACTATGGCAACACTTTGTTGTCCTCAATTAATGAAGGCCTTCTCACAAGGCTTCAGATTTTGCAGAACACCGCAGCTAGACTGGTTCTCAATCTTCCGCCCAGATCCCCTTCAGCCCCCAGCCTAAGATCCCTACACTGGCTTCCAATCAGAAAGCGGATTCAATTTTAAATCCTCTGTCTAGTACACAAAAACATGTACGGAATCGGCCCGGCATATTGGTCCAATAAGCTAAGCTGGTATCAGCCTTGAAAGGCCCCTGAGGTCTAGCAATGAATCACTACTCACACCTTTCAGAATCCGTGCCGTCAGAAGCGGAGGAAGATCCTTTTCTTTTCTTGCCCCCACATCTTGGAACAAACTGCCCAGAAATCTGCACATAATCACTGATCACAATGGATTTCGCAAGAAGCTAAAATCATGGCTATTTGACAACTAATCAAGCAATCTTTCAGAGCTGTCTGCAAGCGCCACAAGACTTCCGAGTGATATGTGCGCTGAACAAATGCTCCTGATTTGATTTGATTAAGGGCTGCATGAGGGAATTGTGGAGGGAAGTTATCGGATGGAGAGCTGACGACACGGTACATGAAGTCACTGAAAATAACAGGCAGTGACGTGCAGGAGGAACGGCACAGGGAAATTTCTTAATAGAAAGTTTTACTGGCTTTTTTTCAAGCCGTGGAGCAGCTTTGTTTTGCATTTGAATGAGACACCCAAATATGGAGCACAACGTCCCTGAAGCAAGTGCCATGCTGATACTGGAGCCGAGGCACACAATAAAACAAGCACAGCGTGGCGCAGCTCTAGGCTCACCTCAGTCCCCTTCAGGGTTAGGGGCGCGGCGTCTCCCGACTCCGCTTGGCTCCTGCCCTGTCCCTCTCTGTGAGCTGGGCTCACGCGTCTCTATGCTGCTGCTGCCGCCTCTCGGCTCCTGGGACGCCAAGATGGCAGCGCTGCTGAGGCTGCAGGCACGGAGCCGGCGGCGGCAGCCACTTTCACTCACAGAGAGCAGGGGCATGGGGAGCCATGGCGGGGGGGGGGGGGGGAGAGGCTTCCTGTGAGTAAAAAAAAACATTATTAGTTAAACGTAACCCAATGGTTACGCACAGCCCACACGAAAGTAATGGTAAAAAAAAAAAGTGCCAACAGTAATTATAAAACCCACCGTGTCACGCCGCCAGTAAAAGATCCAGTCCAGGTGGGCGGGGCCAAAAGGACAGGGTGGTAACTAGGAGGGACTAAAAAGTCTCCGTTACAATCAGAACACACCGTTTAGCATAATCAGTGACAAAAATGACGCACACCAATAGAAAATACAGGCGGAGCCAAAACTCAGCTTCTAAAAGTATATTGATTCCAAGAAACCCTCGTAGAGCGAGCAGCGCATGCGCGCTGCAACGCCAGGCGAGACCTAAAAAAGAGCCAGTAAATAGAAAATAAGCAAATGTGAGATACAAACCACAAAGCCAAATGGTAAACAACGAGTATTATGCATTCCCAGGGAAGCTTTCTGAATATTCCCAAGATGTTGTTAGCAAACCAGACAGCTGTGCTGTATGGTAGGCTTCGATCTAAAACAGCAAGGGAAAAGAAAACAATAGTCACCTGCAGGAATCGGTTTGGCACTTGTGTGTGTTGCTTCACAAGCTGTGCACTCTTGCCACCTGTTGTTGGGTTTGGAGTATTGCAACTTGTTTTTCTTTTAATTCTGAGACATGCGTTAATGACTCGCATTCCCTCCAAAGGACCATGCACAGAGGTGCACAGACTCCACCTCAGACAATCGTTTTCTGCCACTGGGCTTGGGAGTTACATATCAGTGCTCCTTGAAGAAACTAGACACCAGAAATCCTGCTAGGAAGAATGCACTACAAGTGCCCATGCAGAGCATTCAGTGGTATTAAACAAGGTATTGATGCCAAGATTTCAAGGTCTATGCTTGAATGGGGTTCCATTGGATAAACCAGTCCCAAGATGCAAAGAAAACAAACTGGACTGTTGCAGCTAGTCAGGAATAGATCTGAGAAACATGGTGGGTTGGCTCAAGACTTTACCAAAAAATTCCCTCAAGAGCTGTTAACAGAGCTGGACAGTTGACATAACTCAACAGGAGTCAAACTTCAGTACTAATATCAGTTCATGAATAAGAGGAGAGGCTCTAGAGGGATGCTGGATATTTGCTTATATATTTCTTCTTGAAAATAGTAAGTCTGACTGCGTTAAGAAAAAAAAGAGAGAGGGGACATAGTGAAATGTTCCCTTTAGCAACTGTTTCCGCTTTTGGGTGAAACGTCCAGCAACCCCGACCTGGGAAAGATGCCACTTTCTCTGGTAAGGAAGGCAATTACGATACCAGAACTTTGTGTGTGTCTTAATTAGAAACAGTACCCCTTGAATATATGCCCCCAGACAGAAGCTTGTACGTCAACCTCATGCCAGGATATAAGGGATAAAGTAGCCCCTGCCGTACATTATAAGGCCATTGCAAGTCACCAAGGAGGTCCATAACCATATACTCAAAGTACGGCCTGGGGGCCGCATGTGGCCCCCTTTAACTTTACATGCAGCCCTCTGGTCAACAGGAGCACTGGGATGCTGTTTACTCATCTCAGCACTAACAATAAAAAGATGTTAAATAGACAGGCAAGCATTTATTTCAAGGTTAATTGGTGTTAAAGAAAGTAAGTAACTCAGGAGTCCTGCGCTTAACTATAGAAACACCTTCATTTTTAAAGATGTCTTGCAGCAAAAGTGTAAAAATATGACAGTCTCTTCAAAATTCAAAAAGTGCATTGAGAAGCACCTCACAGACCAAACTTTTTGGCCCCTGGGAAAATGTTTGCAAGTACCAGTGATATAGAGGAACAAGGCCAAAGGCCAAGTCCCTTTATAAGGTTATTGAACTCTGACAAACCACCAAAACCTTGGTACGTAGCTCCTTCATATGAAAGAGTGAGAATATCTGCAAGCATGAAGAATAAAAATAAAACCTCAAGTGCAAAATTAAACACATCAAAAACCTGTTAGATATTTGTTTCAAACATTGGAAGCTAGAAAAATAGAGCAGAAGAAAGAAAAGCAATGTTCCATTTTGTTGCTTTAAACAGCTGCTTCAATTATGATCCATGACTGGACCTGCCTTTCACCTCGGCTGCCGAGTCTGGCAGCAGGCACTGTGATGTCAGAACTCGACTGTAATAACTTATAATAATGAGTTCGGTCAGTCTTTTCTATAGTATCGGCTACTGGGTGAATCACAACTTGCCAATTATAAAGAAATTTGAGACTGGTGTTTACACAAGGATTACAGAATCCCATGTATTATATAAGGGGTAAAGTACCCCTGCCGTACATTACAAGGATATTGCAAGTCACCAATGAGTTCCATAAACATATAGAGGAACGGGCCGAAGGCAGTGTTCCTTTATAAGGTTATGGAACTCTGAGGTGACTTGCAAAATCCTTATAATGCACATCAGGGGGTAATTTATCCCATATAATAATACTTGGTCACAGCTTCATCATTCCCACAAACCACTTAAAACCTTGGTGCATAGCTTTTTCATATGAAAGAGTAAGCATGTTTGCAAACATGAAGAATAAAAATAAAACCTCTAGTGCAAAATTAAACGCATCAAAAACCTGTTAGAGATTTGTTGCAAACAGATAATAGAAACAGTTCAATACATGTCAGTTTTGTTTTCTAAACAAGAAAGCTGCAGTAGCTCGGAATGTGTAGAAACTTGCAGAAAGATTCTAGCTTTACTACAACTATGGTGTGTAAAGAATAAACATGTTCTCTACGCTTGTCCTGTAAGCTAGAAAAATAGAGCAAGCGAAAGAAAAGCAATGTTCCGTTTTTGTTGCTTTAAACAGCTGCTTCACTTACGCTCCGTGACCTGACCTGCCTTTCTCCTCGGCTGCTGACTCTGGCACCAGGCGATGTGACGTCCCAACTTGACTGTAATAACTTATAATAGTCGAGTTCTGACGCCTTCTTTATAATCTGCAACTGGATGTGTCACAAGTTGCCGGTTATAAAGAAATCGGAGACTGGCGTTTACACAGGGATTACAGAATCCTATGTAGTGTAAAGACTTTAGAAGCCGCATAACCTTCCATAGTCCAGGACACATTTTGCAGCATTATCCCTTCCGTATTTATGGATTCTAATCTCTGGCTCTTGTCATGCAACTATAAACACTGAAAAAGGCCTAACACCAGACACATGCCTTAGCAGCAAAGACCGTAGTTCAGAAGGCAGATCGAAAAAAAAAATAAGTAGTAGGCATTAAAAATGTATTTATTAAAATATTGGTAGGAATATACAAGTATTTTGCAGGATTTCTCCATTGCAAATTAGTCAAAATACTTACATCACAAACAAGTTTTATTCCAGCCGTGGCACACATAAAATCTCTTGTACAAATAAATTATTGCCAAGCCCCATTTCTGCCCAGGACTATTATAAATATACATACATATCGGGACAGAGGGGTCCTGTCTCTGCACGGGATTCCCTTGAAAGAGAGGGAGAACTGTTTAAGGAGGCAGAAGCCACACTCCGGCCTGAGAGGTGCACAGCACACTCACACACACCACCCTTTGTGGACAGATCTCATTTGGAGACCCCCAGGAACATCTGACATGGTCAGTGATCAATACACCAGATTGGATTCTCAATTAGACCTTGGAGGTAACGGAATTCAGCAATCTAAATGCAACATTAAGACTACAAAGGCCGGTTTTGTAGCGCACACCGGTTTTCTCTTGGCGCTTTACTAGTATGTGGTAGCAACATTAATGATGCTTGTTTTATGGTCCCTTGAAATATGAAAGGCGGTGTGGGCTCTGACAGGATTCAAACTGTTGATTGCTGCTGTGCAGAGCTGAACCCATTGAGCTAGAGTATTGGCAACAGTAGCCAGGCATAACTGTGTATTAAACTAAACGCAGCACCAGTGCTGCATTCCTCCTCAGAAAACACAAGGGAGGGGAGAATACATTGAGTGATTACTTCGTGATGACAGTAAGTAGTAAAATGATACATACATGGTACATAAACAATCTCACTGTGTGGTGGAAAATTGTACAGAAAATCATATACCCCTACCACACATCCACTGTCTGTTAGGTTCTAATTAAGGGGAAGAGAAAACCTGTTTGCACCCCAAGAGCCGTCTCTCAACACCGACCCCAGTGGAGTGTGGGTAAGGGCAGATACAGCCAACAGTGCTTGCTGTAGCTCAGTCTTAATGGCAGGTGCTTTTAAGCCAAATCGATCAGCAAAGGCAAACTTCTATTGAAAACCGAGCTCACAATCACATGCGAGAAGAACAGGAGGTGCTCAGTAGGGAGTTAACAGAGTTACTCGTGACAGGCAACTCTCAAACTAATGATGTACAACTGCCCAAGAAAAAGGCAGCAGTAACTCCAGGATACAGACTCGCAAAGGCAATTCTGCAAATGCCTTCGCTTAGGACCTTACTGCTGAGGCACATGCAATTCCTACAAGGGCTCCCACTCACAGAACAACCCACAACAATCTCAGAATCACAATGGTCATCGACCTCATGGTTTGAAGGGCACTGTCGTATGACACACTGGAAGAACATTTTCAGTGTATTCCTCTAATGTGTTTTAGATAAACAGTCGTGGAGTGGGGGGTATGTGCCTTGGGGTTATAACTGTTCAGATCCTAAACCAATGTTCGACTCAAATGAAGACGCGAGGTAAGGGACTGTTGCTCAAGATGCAGGAATGGACCACCTCGCCGTTGCAGTCTAAAAACAGAACAGGCCGGTCCCTTCTGGTTCTTCTCCAGAACAACTGACACTGAACAGAAAGGGCCTTCTGAGGTTACCTGAAAGCAAATAAGAATCATGGTACTCGCACATCTATCCCAGAGACCAGTGGGCAAGGCCCTTCAGGGTCAATTTAATAGAGAATCGGAAGGATGCTACGCCGAGAGGAGATAGCACCATCCTGGGTCGATTCCACAGCATCAAATAGGCAGATCCCGCCTAGTTCTACCCTAGGGAAAAAAGTCATGCTCTGGGTTCACCCGCTAGAAGGGAAGATAAAGAGTGCTCCAGGGTCCATGCTAGAACAAAAGAGAAAGGATCTCAAAGCAGAGTGACAATGGACCACCTTTATAAACCTAAATTTCCTAGACCGATCATAGAGGAGACTGTAGTACATGGAAATATCTCCCAGGGCTTAAGCAATGTTCTGTACAATGATGCAGGAAGGAACCTTTACTCTTCCTACGATTTACACATTTTAGGGTCAACTAAGGATACTCCTCTGTGATCAAATACCCGAAGTTGCTTTTTTGTGGTTATGCTACTACTCACCAGTAATTCTCCTTTACATGTAACTCTTCTACAATTCTTGGTATTTTCTTCAATTTCCTACCTCACGGAGTCATTAATTTTATTTTTCTTCTAATACTGTCTTCGGGTGCGAGTATCATATGTCCTGATAATGATCCTCTAATGACAAGAGCCGACACACTGTTGTCCATTTTGACTGCTAAGACAGTAGTTTTCTCCTCAACCTACGTAAACATTACCTCAATGAAACCTTGTTGCTTGCTAGAGTTGGACGGATACGCATTCTTCTACTAAACAGCAGATTACTTGTAGAACATGCCTTCAGAGGGGGCTTCTTATATTGTTCAATAAGGCTTATAAATAATTTCAACTAGACCTGCCTAGATGCATAAGTGCTCTGAGTGGTACTTCCTGGAGGAAAAATCTCTTATGTGCCACAAAGGGAGGGAGTGTGCTGCTAGGGCTAAAACCCGGAGTTGGACTTCTCCAGCTCTCTGGTTGTGCTTGTCCCTTGCAGAGAGTGCTTTCTGTTGATAGTTTGTCCATGCTGGCGCTACGAATCAGAAGTGCTGAAAGCCTCTGAGCTTGTGAAGGACTCCCTGTGTTGGCTGTGCATAGCACTACACAAAGAGCAATAGTGCCAGGACCCCCGGCCACAGCCTGCAGGGTCTCCCATCCGACCCCGAGGGTTGAAGTAGTCCATGGTGTCTCAACGTATCCTGGACAGCGGGGGCAAGGAGCTGCGAGGAAAGCCAGGGCAAAGCAGATGTCATAGCCACACGGGGCTGGAGTTCGAGTAGCTATGCTCAGTGTCAGCACCGAAGATCGGGAAGGGGTCTACTTCATTGCCACTGAACACCACACCTTCCACGTCCACCTCGATGTCCTCTGGAAAATGCAAGAGAAAGGGTTGAATTATTCCACGCCAGAGCAAGGGGCTCTACAGAGGTAAAATTCTGAAACTGCCACTGTACCTTTGTACCCATAACACATTCATACCCTACAAACAGTGTTCTGTACAAACAAAGTGTCCTTCAAAATTAGCAACATTTGAAAAACACCCAGGATGTTAAGGTGGAGAAGGGGGCCAGGTAGTAGGAAGGTCACATTCATTAAAGCAATCCACAATAGGTCCTGGACTTCCTAACCAGGTCCTGGAAGGACTCTCCTGCTAGGCCAACTCAGAAATTTCTCCATTATCCCACTCACCTAGCTCACTCAATGCAGCACTCTCCTAAAACACTTCAAGAAATCTTTGCAGCAAGTGCACCCTACATCCCTTCAAACTATCTCTTCATTTTACATCCTCCTGGACAATGGCTTCAAGCAATCTCTTCAGCTAGAACCCTCCTATGCCCCCTTGAGAAGATTCTATTCTGTATCCTCCCTAACAGTAGGCCTCTACAGCCTACATCTTTTGGAGGCCAGATGCATTCTCCCAGCTCCAACCATCTCCTCTCTGAGAGGTCTCTCCAAATTGTAGTTCTCACCCTGGTCTGAATCTGAGGGCTCGGAGGATAGTAGTGAGGAGTCCAGGCTGTCCGCCCGGGTGCGTTCTGTTCCCGTAGCTGGAAGCAGCTGTTCCAATCGCTGTCGCAACTGCTGCTGTTCGGATCGGAGCTTATCCTTCACCTTGCACGCTCGCAGTTCTTGCTCTTCCAGCTTCTGCAAATTACACAGGACAAGAAAGTGGCTTTAGCCTTCCTCACATAAGCTCTTTAGCAAAAGCATCTTGTGGAATACAAAATATCACTTCTCCTTACACACAAGAGCCACCACAGCCCACATCACAATACAAGCTCCTCCCAGACAAACTGTTCTGCAGGAATACATAGCCCTCTACCCTAACATTTCATAAAACTGATAGTTCCCTGCATTCAAATCCTACCTAGATATAAAATACCCTACCCTCCACATTTACTACTGGCAGCAGTCGTGCTTATCCCCTAAATGAACAGCACCAACAGGTAAACTGCTTTAGAGTTTCAAAACGTCTGAGGAAATCAGTAAATATTGTATGCATGTATCTACTGGAGAAAAATAAGGTTAACCCCAATGGTGAATCAGTTACTCTTGGTCTATACGCAATCTCACTTTATCAACCAGTGGGTATGAAGCAACTACAGGTGGGATCAGAAACCTTGTGCTCTGTATCACATGCCCGAATTGACGTCTTAAATAGGCATGGCATCATACCCCTCATGCAGGTAAGCACCATCCGCAGTTAAGTTCTTTAAAATATATATAAATAAATAAATGTAAAAAAAATAACTAAAGGAACCAAACTGCAAATTTTGGAGTATGGCTGACAAGAGTGTGTTGATAATGTGGGAGAGCCTAGAGACTACTAGTCGTAGAGATACCATGACAGTAACTTTATAATATGTGTGTGTTCTTGCTCTCTCCCAATCTCCACAGTATATACAAAAAAGAGGTAGGTGAACGCCGCATCTGCAGTTTAGGCCAGTGCTTAGATTTTGAAAAACATTGGTACCAGGGCCTTCGTGAGGAGGGCACTGCGGCTTACACCTCCCATTGCCCCTGCCGATGACAGTACCTACACAACTGCTAACCATCACTCTCCTACAAGTGTGACCATTCTGACTACTCCAGGCCTCAAAAGCTATAAGAATGGTTTGGTGGGCAGGTATCAGTCATTTTTTAATGTATATTGAATTAATAAATAACTGTTGTGCTTATTTCTAAATTAAACAAACAGCGCCACCATGTGGCAGACTGACATAAGTGCCAGTGTTCACGATTAAGTGCCAGTGCCGAGCACCAGAAAACCTCCAGCTCAAATTAAGCACTGGTTTAGGCCCAAGCAAACAGATTCCCTAAAGCCCGATAGCTGTAGTGTGCCATATGATACATGTAGGGCATGCCTCACGCATCCAAGTTTCCTGTCGATGGATGTGATATCAGGGGAGAAAAAAAAAAAGGGCCAGGAATGTGCTTGTACCCTAGTGGACATGCCCCTAGAGTAGAGGTCTTCAAACATTTTTTGCTCCGAGTCCCCCCCTAAGTGTTTAGATACTAGGCCCACCTCCCAAACTTTATGACTAAGATTGGGGGGGGAGGGACAGGCCTGAGTGTAGGGATTTAAAAGAGCAAATGCATAAAACAGAAACTGGCCAAAATAAAACACTGCTCCCCATAATTGGGGTGATATGAACTCCTCATACTCCTGGGTCCCAATGCTACTGCACCCAGTGCACTAATGATATCAGCAGCTCTGATTAGCAGGCTTTCGCCTGTGCCTCTTTCTCCCTTTTCCAACCATGCCTTGCCATACCTACAATCGTGAAACAGGCTCTCTGTCCCTTTCCTAAAAATAATTTGCTTCCATATGTTGCCCCTGCTGTGCAGCAAAGGCGCATTTGGCCCCCCTTCAATGCTAGCAAAGAAAATAAGCCCCCATGCACCTTTTGTAACGTTATGACAGTCTACTGTGATGTAGTGGCACCTCACACCTAAGTCACAGTGCTACTGCACTTTCGTCACCAATGATATCTACTACCTCGCGAAGTGAGCGTTCTCTGCCCTTTGTTAAAAACATGGGCTCCATCTTGCCCCACCTGCTACCCACCATCTCTTGGAGTCTAAGCTAAGGGGTCTCCTCTGCTCCAGTTTTACCCTACCTTGGGTCATTGCTCGGAGGCTCAAAGCAACACTGGCACAGTAAGAGTGCATGCACAGCAAGAAAGGATAGTAACACAGCCACAACTGGGGTTTAGTTGGCTCTTTGCAACACTGGGCCCCAGTGCCACTGCACCATCACCATCAAGGATACCTATAGCCCTGTGAAGAAGGTTGTCTCCTCTGATTACTCCACTGAGCCACCAATCCTATGCCTGAGGCCCAAAGCAGGCTGCCCATCCATTTTAGTAACAAACAAAAAGAGAAAAAAGCTGCACCGCTTCCTCGAGTCCTGCTACCTGCACAGAAAGGGTGACCTGGGCCCTAATGCTGATATGGAAAATGGACCCATATTTCCCTTTTTGGTAGTGGAACAGCCATAAATGGAGTGCAATGTCCGCTCACACTTTGTCCCAGTGCCACTGCACTTGTCGCAGTAATGGTAATAATGCCCCTTACAAAAATACAAATAATAAAAGCAAGCCCCCAAATCTCACCCCTTCCTCAGGCAGTGCTCTCTGGGGAAGTTGTTTCTCTCCATTTGTAAATTTAAAAAATAGCTCCCACATAGTGTCCCCATCTCCGGACAATCTCTTTGAGGAAAAATTATGCAAAAGACGGGTGCCGAAAGACATGCGTCCCTTAGAATTGTCAATTGTAGCAGAACAAACAGTCAAACCTTTTGGAATTTCTTCAAACCGGCATTCGAGTTGCCTGGACAGAAAAATTGGTTGTATATGCGATCCTTAATCATTGGCAGTGCGCCCGTCTTTTGCATAATTTTCCCTTTCTAATCGGCCTTTGGAACCCGCAGTGACCCTTGGAGTTTCCTTATTAGAAAGCTCCCTACTCTAGTTACAACCAACTGTAAATTGGGTGATTCCGGTCCCGCATAGTCGTGAGGAGGCCATATTTAGAGGCCGAAACGCATAGACTTTCATCATGTAGGACCAACATCATTCATCTTAAAGAAAGAAAAGAACCCTGCGGGGGATCAGAGCATATAACTAGTTGTGGACTCAATTAATTTGAGAGGCTTTAGGTGGTCTACAATGAATTAGCGTTGGTTCCTTTAGACGGTTTTCCTATTGTTGCCCAATGAAGGGTTCATTATCTGTCATTTGCGGACAACCCCACTCACCTAATTTTTGTCAATACTTCAGTAACAACAATTATGTATTGTGACTCATCATTTATTTGTTCAGAAATATTAATTGATTAAGTAAAAGCTTTGAACAAGAAAGTTATCTACTAGTCAGTGTTTTCCTTTAATTTGCACAGCAATACTTTCATAATTTTCATTGATAGATTTCGTAAGTCTCTCTGAAAAAATGAATGAATTATACTAAGCGAGCAATTCCGCCAGCGGCCAAAAATTATTATGTTGGCTGTTCTTGAAACTTGTTGTTTATCTATCCTGCTGGAGCTATTTTTTCCCCCTTTTGACACAAGATAGAACATGGTGTCAGATGTGCAGATGGCTTCAAGTTCACTAATACACCTAACTGAAGTTATGGTGAATAGGGCAGGAGTATTCCAAGATAGCGTCTTCATGCCATAGTGCACCACGGCCTCAAAGATTGAAGCGCTCAATCTGGCTAGAGCCAGATTCAAATACCAAGCTACAGTGGAATGGCTGATTAAAGTGAATAGACGTACCAGACCAGTTAGAGGCCATTTAACAGCATCCTTGCTAGTGAAGACGAAATCCACCTTGCCTGTTACTTTAGGCCCATAACCACACAGAGATCATTTTTCAGGTTCCTACCTAGATGCCTTATTCAGCAAAATGTCTAGAAATGGTTAGGACCCGATGCCACCACACATGGTGCTCACTGGGGGAGCTATTTTTCTAGATTGACCAGCCATAGAGGTTTACTGGAAGGCTTCATTTAAATGCATGGGGAGGATTGTTTTTTGACTCAATCGCAGTCCTGCTATTCACTGGGAGGCACACCTGAATGTCAAAAATAAAGGTGTATGGCAATGGCCACTGATCATCTGGTGAAGGCAGAGAAGGAGCATACTCTTGTGCTCCTCTGTTAACCCCTGAAAATCTATGCTGTTGGATTGCAACGCTAGTTAACAGAGATAACAATTTCTAAAGAGGTTGAGAAGTACGGGGATTTATACTCAATTAATTGGAAAGGAACAAATAGAGACCCGATAGACTCCTGCATAAAATAGACCAGTGGCGGCTCCTCTATAGGGGCATGGGGGCGTCGCCCACAGCTGTCTCGCAGTGCGAGAAGGCAGAAACATAAATGGTAAAACTACCATTTATGTTTCTGCTTCTCGCACTGCGAGAAAGCAGAAGTGCCTGGTTGGGGGCGGGCGGGTGGGTGGTCCTGTTCGAGGGCAGGGGGGGGGGAGGGGGAGTGACTTTGCCCACTGTTGTGGGTACTGACTGTTTGGTCGGCCCCAGGGCCGAACAAAGCAGTCATGCGCACTCCCCCTTTTTCTCTATGTAGGCTGCTGCATGCAGCCTACATAGAGAAAATGGCCCGGCTGGGGCACTCTCCGCTGCGCCTCACCAATTGGCGTAGGGGAGGGAGGCTGCCTGCTTCGGTGCTTCCTCTTCCTGCAGGAACACGCTGGACCCTGCTGCAGCATTACACCGTCGAGGACTCCAGGAGCGGAGGAGGCGGCGGTAAGGTAGGTAAAGCTTTTTTTTTTAATTCCCCACCCGACACCCACGCCCCCCCCCGCGAGCATGCCGGCCGCGGCTGGTAAATATATAATTGTAATATGTGCTTCCTTTACCTTCTAGAATTAGTTGTGCTAAGTTTGTTAAATCGCATGCATTTACTTAAGTGCTTTGAATTGGGATCTATTAATTCAAATGGATTGGGAAAGGAATAGGGGACAGCACTCAAGTTTCAATTTCCGTGCGTCTTTTGCTCATTCAGTCAGCTTTTATCTTTTCATTCTGGTACTGATAGTACTATTTAGTAAGCATGGGTAACATTTAAATAATACCATCAAACATTGTGCAGTTCAGAAGTTTGCATTGCACAAAATGAACAAAATGTTTACAAACTGCACGTTACGCACTCGTGTAGCTGTTGCCCACGTGTTCGCAAAGATATCGTCCCACTGAGAGATATTTTTTGCTCGAACAATCTGTTGTGTGAAAAAAGTTCACCAGTGGCGCTAGGACCCTACACTTTGAAACGATCCCTTATTAAGGACGAATCCCCTCTGTTTAGTAACGCACGCTCACCTTACAGGGTGATTTTATAAGGTGATTTTGTTGAATTGCATAACAGGGATATAGCGCCGTGAAGCAACCATAGATAGACAGATAAGGAAATACGAGGGCGCTTTTCCATTTTAGAAAGGGCCCAGCAGCCGGGTCTAACTTTTCATGCTAATTCCTCCCCTGTACAGCACTATAGTGCCTCGAAAAAAGTGAAGTCTCACGATGTTTTCGATGGGGTTTTCAATTAATCACATAAAACAGCGCACTTCGACAGTGTTCCTTGCACCTGTTGAGTTTTGCAATATACAAAATTAAAACGGAAAACCTCAGCAAACGAAAGCAAGCCAGTGCATTTCATAATACATGTGCATCGTTAAAAGGCCGAGGCTTGGTTTAAATTCACATCTGAGGGAAAAAGAATAAAACGAGTTGAATGAGGCAGACTCTCGGTTTAATGACCCGTCAGCTGTTCGGCTTTGAAAAGTCCACCCCAGGTTAGTTTAAGTTTCCACCAAGGGTGTGATTGTTCACATTTTTGGAGTGTGACTGACTATGTGGCATCTACAGTGTGAGCTTCAGCAGTCGAACATTATTACCACCCTTTCAACCCACCTTTGAGAATCCAGAATGAAGGCGCTGCTTGTGCAGTGGGATGAGTGAAGCGCCTTGGGAACGGAAGAAGTTTACCCCCATAGTACCCGCCTCAGTAAACGTCATAGAGAGATAAAACTGATATCACAGAGTTGGATGGGGCAAACGGGACAAACATTTGGCTAAAGGTCACTGTTTCAACTAATAGAACATGTGAAGTGGCACCCATTTTTCAAAGGATACCTAAAGTGATGGGAAATAATGGCAGAACAAAGAGAAACAAAACCAGACATTTTATTTTTTCTGTCTGTATTGATGCAAGTTTGATTAAGTGATTCGTTTTATTAGTTTTTGTTCTAAGACTTTGCGCGAGTGCAAAATGTTTATATACCACGATAAACATAAACGACATACCCACATGAGATAGAATGCAATCTAGTAATGCAAGAAATGCCTCACAGCTTCAAGAAAGTCATACTTTGATTCCATGGATTTAAAATAAAATTACTCAAACTTAAAGCTGATTCAGTTTGCTGTCTCTGCGTTAGGCAAAAACAACACCAGGTATCAAACCTGTGGCCTCTTCAATCATCTATTAAGGATAAGGGCAGGTCTTTCGGTGTTCTGTACTCTTGTGATTACTAATGTTATGTTAGTAATTCACTTAAGGATTGTTTTTACTGTGTTGAAAGGAATGTGCGGGTAGATCTTGCATATGTTTAATTGGTATCTCACTGCGGTTGCTGTGTTGGTTATGTAGGATTCCGTTTTTATATAAGGCTGAAGAGCGAATGGTTGAATGTACTTATCCAGCAGGAACACCTGCTGTTCTGCAGCTTGTATGTAAGACCTGTCAAGCACCAAGCCCCAGTCTTGCTGCCCAATTACAAATTTCTTTGGACTGTTCGCTTTGTAGGACCCTCAAACCCTGTTTGTAATGTGTGTGTGCACACTGTATACAGTTTGGATTTCTAAAAGGCTAATTTTATCTTGCTTCTGTGAGCTGAAATATTACATAGATTATTAAGCTGGTTGCTTATGAATTGGAGTGTATGTACAAAATGACTACTGCAGGGCAGTACTGAGCTCAGAAACAACAGGAACCTACTTCATTATCATATGAAGTCTCTTTATTGATGTCATAACTACACTTTCACAATTCTTTATGAACCTTCCTGCTTTCTCACATTTGCTTGAAAATGCATCATTTGCCCACTCTTTTTTTCAAAATTTTCTCGGGGGAGAACCCCCCGAACCCTCCGTAGGTTGTTCAGGCTCGCTCGCTCGCTGCAGTGCAATAATTATTTTACGTTTCACCACTTTCAAATCTCACCAGCCGCCACTGAAATAGACTGAGCCTTGAGAGTATGAGATTAGCAAACCTTTGTGATTGTGTGCTTTATTTGCTTCAAATCTGTTCTGTTTATACTGATACTTCGTTCTACACTCCTGTAACTTATTAAGCACCATTTTCCCCAGGACTCAATGAACTGATTAACTCTACTTCGAACCAAATGCTCGAGTTAGTGAAAGCGAAAGCGGTTCATCCAAAATGGCATCCTGTATCGAGCAAACCCAACATGTAGAGGTACGTTTGTTTGAAATATTTCTAATAAGAGAAGAATGTTAGCCAAGGAATTTTAATTTCACAAAACAGCTGTGAATGTGCAACATCTATCGGTTGGTCAGTAACAAATGTGAAAACGAGTACCCCATGTTTTTTATCATAAAATTGAAATAAAATAAATTATACAGAATTCCAACTTGTTAATAGGGTTTCAAAAACTTCCTGAAGACACCACAAAATAAGCTACTAAGAAACACATGAGTGCAGCCAATAACTTGCTTCAAACCACTGTACCTGAATTGAGATCACACGGTCCTTCCCCAAGTAGACAACATTACATAACAAGCATTGGCATAGCCAATAGGTCTCGCCTTTGGGACCTTATAAGTGTTTAGCCATGCAACAGTTGATGTTGTTGCACCAAGGATATTGTGCTGCATAACTAAATACTTATAAGGTCCCAAAAGCGAGACCTATTGGCTATGCCAATGCTTGTTTTTTGGGGGACATCGACTTACTTTTCATCATTAAACTTTGCCTCAGAGTAATAGACAAAAAGGCAGAAAAGGTAGAGCGAAGGAGGAAGAGAAGACAGGAAAACAGTGACAAAGGGCGAAAGAAGGGGTAAGAAAAAGATATGAAAGGGGAGAACACAGATGAGAGATAACGAGACAGGAAGTGTACTCTGGTCTAGTATTATAGCGCTTCCAACCCTCTTGCGGGGCCTAAAATGATTTCTGGTTTGCCTGATTTCATTGATTCTATAGCGCTTCCGACAGCTGAGGAAACCACGAAGCGCCTCCATTGGAAGAAAAAAGCATGAGGTGGATCAACAACAGGCAGCCTTTGCATTTGATAATTTTGGCATTCGGCAGCACTGACAGCGGACTCCTAAGAAAAGCGGTGGGTCCCAGCACTTTTTTTGACAGATTGAGCACTGGGGTATATATAGTCTTTTGGTCTTCACCTGCAGCTGTATGTGCAGGGATACATTTTCACTCACACGACTGACATCACGTGTGCGTTGGACCAATCAGACTCCCGTCTGCCATGAAAACCCAGCAACTGTTTGGAAAGCCATGTCCTGACTTCCGAAAGTGCTGTGATGGCGTATGAGTGGCAAATTAGGCGCTATGGAAAAGCCAAAAACAATTTAACACACTTCCTTTCTGTTTTGTGGGCTGCCAGAGTTGACTTTCGTTTCGTCAGTTAATCAACGTTTGCAAACCCAAGTCACCTGGTAATTCCTCATTTTTGGGACATTTCCCACCTACATACGTCTTTAGCGGCTCGGGAGGAAGTATGAAGTGTGTTGTATTTTTGCATTACTTGTAATCCCGATTCGACTAGTAACTGCTGTTACTGGCAGAACGAGAGTTACCCTTGTCTTCGCTTTGAGACTCTAAGAGGCCGCAAGAGCGAGTGACTGAGAAAAGAAACAAAGAAATAGACAGAAAGAGAGCATAGGAGCGAGAGCAGAGGGAAGTGAGCGAAAGAGAGTGAGCATGCGTGAAAGAGTAGGAGTGAGAGAGTTAGCAACAAAGCGAGAGGCAGAAAGAGACAACCAGTGTGACAAAGAGACAGACAGTAGAGAGGCTAAAAGAGTGAGGTGGAGATAGCAAGAGACTTGAGACATAGGGCCCTTAGAGAGCGCGAAGGAGGCAAAGGAGAGGGCGAAAGCAAAAGAGTGATAGAAGTAGGATAGTGTGAGAAAGTGAGTTGAGAGACAGAGAAAGAGGTGTATTAAAATGGTAGTCAAAGCAAGGGAGATGGTGACAGAACGAAACAAGCAACAAAAAGACGCGAAAGTGATCGCGATGAAAGCGAAAGTGATCGCGATGACGTGCTCTGTGCTAAGCACGCAAGGGATGCGCGCGCAGCACTGATTGGAGAGGCGGAGCGAGGCGCGCGCGCTTGTGCGCGTAACCGCAAGCTGGTGGCCGGCAAAAGCCTTTGGGAGCACTTTCAAAACCCGCTTACTAAATGTCTCACAGAGCAGCACATGCGCGCTGGCTCAGGCGAGACCTAAAAAGGGCAACATATGTGCCATTGTGAATGCTGTACCTACCAACCAGACTAAATGGGCAAGCTTTTATAAAGCTGTATGTATTCCAATGATGTGTCTATGTTCCACTTTCATTATATGGTCACCATTTTAGATAGAAGAGTGCAGCAACCCCAGAGGCTTGGTACCTATGCTTAAGGCTCAGGAAATTAGTTTTTCACCGTACTGTATCCTTGCATATAGATTTGCATCATACGTCATAATGCGATGCAGCCAAAGAGAAGGGCTGCACAGCCCAACTCACTATGGACATTAAAACAAATTTCAACGCAATGACTTAGTGGAATAATCAACAACTCAAAACAACAACATTGTACCAAAAAGTATACTTATGGCCATTCCCAATAGAGGCAACGGGATGTAAAGAATATAATCAGTGGGTCAGCAATTCCTATTTGATTTCAAATGCTACGATGCAGAGGCCATTCTGAAAGGTGGCGGGGAGAATACTGCACCGGTGAACGCAGGTAGGTATTTTAAATATTTCTGTTATACCCTACTGTAGTATATAGCTAGTGTCTAATAAAATAAATACATTTCTTTCCACCACCAAAATGCTACAAGAAATCCAAAATCTTATATTGGGTCTTACTTTGTATAATGTTCGAGGAAGGGCACATAAATCCCCCGATGGTTGCTACTTTGAAAAGTAGCTGTTTTCAAAAATTGAGGGGTGGAAGGTGTTAGGTGGCCAACAGGGTGTGAGGCGGGGGAATGAGTGTAGCCATTTTTGGCTCTGTAGCAAATACAGTGTGGTGTTAATAGGGGCCAAATGAGGCTGCATCTGCAGAAGTAGGTCTGATGGCCGTAGCTAGTGAAGCTTAAAATCACCCATCATAAAGGAATAAGCAGCAGTAGGGTCATTTTGCCAAAATGAAATTAAAAGCACAAATTGTGAAGAAAAAAAGAAGTTAAACGGCAAGCACATGTAGGAGGCAGAATAGAGAAGACTGCACAAGGAAAGGGGAGCCCTGTGGCTGTTCCAGCCAGAACAAAGATTCAAAAATTAATATTTAACATTCGAGAGAGAAGGAGCAAAAGTTATCATGACCAACCAAACTAATGAGGGAGCAAATTAGTCCAGTGATTCCCATATAGAATAGGAGGAGAATGTGATGGAAAGGTAAGGACGTCCAGAAAGTATCTGAAAAATATAGGGGAATCACCACTAAGATTTAAGTGCTTACAGAGTCTTCAGTTTTCTAAGAAAGGATGTTTGGACCTACAGCCACTAAGAGCTATTAGGCCCTAGTTAAATAATAATAATAAAAACACACCAAGAGCAGGGGAAGATACCTATGCCCAAGAATTCAAGACTGAAAAATCTATGCACTGTCTGGGAAAGCTGCGAGCTAGCCCAATCAGGTGAAGCCTTGAACTTGTACACCCCTCCGTCATTCAAACACAGGCATCCAAAACATGCTTAGAAGATTTTCTATCTAAAGCAACCGATAAAGTTAAAGAACATCCAATTGCTTACTATTTAATTCGAAAATTGGTACTTCTATCAGAAATGTACGTTTAGCACGGATTTGGGCAATGCAGAATTTGCTTCTTCATCTTTCTGGAACCAATGTAGCAGTGCAAACTGACCACCATTCCTTGCAATGGATAAAGGCGAGAGGAAAGATGAACAACCTCAAGATAATTGAAAGGATAGTTTCAGTGAGAAAAACAATGGCCAATGGCAATCGAAAGGTCTTCTCACACGGGTATGCAGGACCTTTTGAATTTGGGTACCAATGTGTATCAGAGGGAATTTGTCTCCCCACCTAAACAGTCAAGGACTAAAAGCTTAAAATCTGTGTAGGGGTGTAAAAAAGTTTCTTCTGAGATCAAACAAGTGGAGATAGTCGCAGATTCACAGCAGAGTCTTTAACATCAATGAGACTGCAGCCTCTTACAGGTTTCTTTATAAATAAACATTTTAAAAACTTTTTATATGCAATTAAGGACACACAGATCTGGATTATTTGCAGGTCTGAATTGTTTGCAGGAGGAAAGGAGAGTGAGGATGGGACACCCTGGAGACGGGTTTGAATATTCAAAGAGGGGAGGTTGACCTGTGAGTCAGAGCTATAACAACAACTCCCCAGAGTGAATTAGAAAGGAGATACAGTCTCCTCCTGCCCACAAGATGCATCTCTCACAAGCGAAAACCCATCACAAACAGATAAAAGTGAGGTACAGAACAGCTGTCGCGGAAGAGTTGATAATGCAAGGCAACAACTGGGCTGTGTTCAACTAAAGATGTTTTGTAGCATCTCACACACAAATATCCTAGACTGGCTTTTCTCAGATGCTGTGTTTGACACAAATGTGGGAATCGTAAAGAACCTAACATCAAACAGATTTAATTTGCACACAGTTTAAAACATTTGAGCACTATAGAAAAATGTGCCTCTATGTCCAGCCAGTTATAATTAGGGCTCCCAGTTTTCTGTTTTTACTGAGTTTTACTGATATATACAGACAGAAAACTATTTATTTTCCTGTCTGTACTAATTTTTAAATACAGAAAAATACTAAAAATAGGTCTTCTTTGGATGATTTATTATACTGGCAGTCATGACTCAGTAGGAGTACAGATTGAGAAGTAGGGGAGATACAAAAAAAGACAATAGATTTCCTAATTAAGCTTTGATTAAGTGCAGATCTACAGTTATTTATGCTATCCTACAAAGAAAGTTTTTTCAGATAACGCTATTGCACTGTATACTACTGAAACCTTTTGCACATTCAAATGCGAGTATTTATCAGTCAAATAAACGTGGAAAAATACCCAATGCAGCTTCATTTATACAGAACACACCAAATAACAAGCATTGGCATAGCCAATAGGTCTCGCCTTTGGGACCTTATAAGTGTTTAGTTATCCAGCACAATATCCTTGGTGCAACAACATCAACTGTTGCATAGCTAAACACTTATAAGGTCCCAAAGGCGAGACCTATTGGCTATGCACATTCACTAATGCTGATATTTTAAAGCAATGCGGATATAAGGCTGATAATTAAAAGCAATGCGGAAATGTTAAAGCACATTCACTAATGCTGATATTTCTTGCCCGGGAGTGGTGCGTGCGTGAAGGCTAATAAAAAAACAAAACAAAAGAGCTGTGCACGAGTGAATAACTAAGGCTGATATCTGAAAGCAATGCGGATATTTTAAAGCACATTCACTAATGCAGATATTTTAAAGCAATGCGGATATAAGGCTGATAATTAAAAGCAATGCGGAAATGTTAAAGCACATTCACTAATGCTGATATTTCTTGCCCGGGAGTGGTGCGTGCGTGTATGCGTGCGCGCGCAGTCTGCTCTTTTTCAAAGCACATACTCGTGCTTGTGGCGCGCCGCTGCGCACTCCCGCAAGGTGTATGCCGCCACAAGCACGAGTATGTGCTTCGAAAGAGCTGAACGACGGCTAAAGGTCCTCCTAAGCAGCGCATGCGCGCTGCGTAGGCGAGACCTAAAAATGGATAAGTACAGAAAAAATGAACAAAAAATAAATATGGATAAATACAGACGGAAATGTCGAAAAAATAAATACCATAAAATTGGGAGCCCTAGTTATGATATTAACTAGGATTCTTCACAGGAACTAGTTTAATGATTCAAGGATCCTATTCTCCACCATACTCTATCGGAACACAAAAAAACATTTTATTTCGATCATGCCTACCCGACGTGTCTATCTTAATCGTGCTTAGAATCATTTTGTTCTGCTTTGACACAAGTTCATAATCCTTACCTCATCAGTGCAGCAGCAGTTTTGACTGAACTGTGGCTCAGCAGCTACTTTGTGATTAGCTGTTTTGAGTGAAAACCCTCCTCAATGCTGCATTATATACCAGTAACTAATGAGTCATAGGGTCTAGAACTCTCCACAGCTCACCTTGATGTGCATGCGCGCCTTGTGTAGGAGGCTGAGGGTAGTGTGACGTGAAGTTTCGCTGTTCATTGGGACTTGCTGCTTGAGCTGCTCCAGGCAGCGTCGGAGCTGAGCTCTCCTGCAGGACAGAAGGTGTGAAGAACAAGGTCACACACAGTCACAATGCGAACAGGAAGAATTTCCATTCCCCAATGATGTGGTAAGAATTGCAAGGAGAACAGAAAAGCCTTATCCAGGGAAGTAACTATACATGCCCCGAAATGTAACAGATTAAAATATCAACTGTGAGACAGACTTCAGACAGCAAGGTCCACTTCGATTCCTGAGTCTACCGCGATGACTGAAGGCAGAAAGCAAGAACCAGGGACACCAGCTGAGACTGACTACATGTGGCAAGAAACAATAACTTCACAGGCCAGAGAGACCAACATGTATGTCAAGAACAACAGCTTCCCAAACTAAGACTCAGACTGAGGATACAAGAAGAATAGGGACAAAAATACATCACCTTAGAGAAAGGCAGCAAGATCCAAAGGCAAACCAAAACGCACATCACAGAAAACAACTGCACACAGAAACCTCCATCCCAGACACTTGCTGCAACTGCCTGCTAAGCGTGAGGGGACCACTCACCACCCAAATGACCTCGGAGCACACGTGCATCACTCTCCTATTGCAGTGGCAAAGTAGAGCAATGTGGTCTTTTCACCATAGTAATCCAGAGAGCATTCATGTCAGTACCGCAGATCCAAACACCCAAGGATATCCCAGTCTCCCACAAACCCTCTAGGCACAAGTCTCACCTGTGCTTCTCCAGCTCATTGTGAACAGACCTGCAAAACAAGAGAAGAATTATGAGTCGGGGTGATCTGATGTACAGTACAAAAGCAGCAAAGCAAAACGTCTAGGACATCACATCCTCCTAATAACAGCACGCGTCCACCACCGATGTATTTAGGAATAGAACCGATAATTTGCTGCAAGTTTTGCCACTGGTGAGAGAGTGTGGGGAATAGCCACATAGATGAGTAAAAATCAACTAGCTGACCCCACCCTGAGAAAATGGGTCAGACAAAAGGGAGAGAGTTGATTTCACATGGATCTTCTACCGTGAGTGAATTCGTGACTTCTTACCCATGCTGTATGAGACAGCTCAACAGACCAGAATGCATTACAAATGTGCTAAAATGTGTGCATCGATTACGCAGCAACAAAGGTCTCCACAGGGTAGGTAGGGGATGGCTTATTTCACGGCTGTGCCATTTCTTCCTAAATTACACTGGCTGCATCAACACTGCTGATCTACAGAGGGAAAGTTGCAGGTCACCACCCCACCGCGTTTTGGTTTGTATAAACTGCCTGTTAAGCTGCAGATCTTGTTTCTGGTGCGAAGAAAAACTTTCCACAAAATATTAATCCAGTAGGAAGCTGAAGCCGGATTACAATTCCAGATTTCAAATTGTGACCTAGGGAATAAGGATATTGCCCAATTTCAATTGGATAAAAAGCAAGTACTGTAGTCAAACACTAAATGCCTAACAATTAAGGCCCCTTGAGCTGTAACTGTAAGCTTCACTAGGTAGCGGTGAGGGGGAAACAAATCTAGCAGGTATTTCTTCCTCACCCCATGTGCCCCTCAAAGGGACCCTGAGCTATAAATATGGGCAATATTTGCATTAGACCTACTGCAAACTCTGCCTGAAGTTTCCTTTAGAGAAGAACAGAACTCTCTACTTTTCAGGCTGACTTGCATCTCAGTCTGCCCTCTGGAACCATCAGGATCCACTCTGTTAAAAAGTATCAAAAGGGCACGATACATTTTACTCATCCCCCTTCCTGAGTAGCCGAGAGGGAACTTTGTCAAGACTTCATAATCTTAGAGGCTAGGAAAGTGCTTGCTCATCCCTTGGTTAAGTGAGAAAGACATTATGTGCAGAGAAAGAGAATTACAATACTAGGCGTGAAGACAAACCTGTGGATTTAGTAAACAGCCCTTTGTTCCTCACTGCTAGGTAGGCTCGCATTTATAACGAGTCCAGGCATAAATAGGTCCACTCTTATTAAATAGTGCCCTGATCGTCTCCAGAGTTTTTTTTTTTTATACAGAGGGAATGCAGCTGGTAAAGTCAACCCCATTTTTTGTCCTTTGCTATCTTTTTAGATCTGGGTTTTGACAGTGCAGCTGAGAAATGCTGCTAAGGACTCACTAGCGCATTATGTTTGGTCCGAAATCAACTTACAAAGAGGGAAAGGTGCAGGACTGCATCAAGACCCTCGGCCTCAGTGAACTAAGGCAGTCAGACACAAGTAAGCAAGTCTTTAAGAAAATGGTGAATAAAAGAGTCAGGCTGAAGAGTCGGTTGAAAGATAAAATAACACTAGCCAAGCAATCATATGGATGGCTGGTGCTTAAGTCGTGTGAGGAGCAACTAGACCAGTTCTTTTTTGAGGCCGGCTAATCTGAAGTGTAAGAGCAAACTAATGTCGATGAAATTGGGGGTGCTCCCCACCCTAGATGTCAAGCCCAATTGGCAGGAGGAAAGGCAGTGGTAGAATATGAGGTGCGCTTATGCCATTGGGCAGAGGAAACGTTGATGCATGTCCTCTGTCTTTGCCCCTGCCTAATTGTGCAGAGGAGGGCCTAGCAGCAGAACTAATTTAAAGTCCTAAGCATAAGAACTTGTAGATCAGCAGCCACGGAGTCCTTATATCCTCAAAACATTAAGCTTAACATTAGGCGGGTGCAGTTTATTGACATTTTTAAAAGACTGGATAAGGTCAAAGACTCCACTAAGTAGGGCCTTCAGCACCGTGTTTAAGGATGGCGCAAAAGGTAGGCTGTGGGTTTGCACAGATGGCACTCTTAAGGTGGGTTGCTAAGGGGCATAATAGTTGTACAGCAACAAACACAATGCTTATATCCCCTATTCCGCCAATCCTAGGTGGAGTCCATCAGGAAGGCAATACAAAGGTGCCAATGGTAGGCTGAAGATGTGCTCAGATAGCACCTTGTAGGTGGGCTGCTAGGAGTCATATTAGATGTGTAGAAAGAGCTATAAGGCTCATACCCGATGCCTCATCCAGACCCATGCCTCAACTGAACCGGGCCCACCTCTCAATGCCATGCTGCCTAACAGCGCACTGAAGGTGAGAGGAGACAGTGGGAAGCCCCGAGAGCCCTTGTGGTAGTGAAGTTGCAGCGCAGAACTCCTGCGACCCCGGCCAACATCGTGTAAGCCACGGGGGGCAGCGCTGCAGCAATGTGTGGCTGGGTCTGGTGTTTTGTGGCGCACTCTCCTCTTGGCACAGAGACCTTGTTGGCGTTGCGGGAGCCCCGGAGGCCTTGTGGGGCTCCTGCCTGACCCAGACATGGTCGCATGTCAGACCTGCACCCACTACCGTGAGGATCGCGGGGTCACTCTGGCCCACCATAAGATGTGCTCTCCCAACGGGTATACACTCTAGAGCCACAAGCTGGTCGCCAGAATTTAAAGATCTTAGCTCCGTTTTCATCACTGACCCAGTGCCTGACTACAAGATGGCGATGCTGAAGTGGCCGATAGTCACAGTGAGCCTGACTGGTCTATCCAGTACTTCTTCAAGGTCGCTACTCAATGAAGGCTGACCTGCGAACCCGCAGACAAGGCGCCAAGCACTACTAGTGGCCTGTAGTCAATGCGTCCAGGGCATCTGGGCGCTGGGATTCACTAGGACCACTTGCTATCTTTCTGGAGACCCTCCCTGTGGCGTCCCCAGCTACTGCACAATGGTCACTTCACGGAAGGGACAACTGTGCACCCTCGAGTAGGTGGTAGTCTGGGGTAGGGTGCCCCTGCCATTGTTCACTACGGAGACCCCCTATCGGGACGTACGAGGCCATTTATAAGAAACATGGGGAACAGTACCCTCTCTTGGTATATTTTGGAGCAGTGGGTAATAACCCTGTGGCTATACTCCTGAAATGCCAATCGGTAAAACGCACAGCCCTCACCAAGGCGGCTTCCTCCCATTCACAAGGTTGGCTACAGGGGACAGTGGTCAACGCTCTTCAGATCCCATCCCTGTTCCCCTGTTGAGAACACAGGCCATATATGCTAGACGCTGCAACGGTTTTCCTTCCTCACTCCTGGGCAGTACCCACTGACTAACCTTGCTACCTTTATGCCTCCTAAGAGGCAAAAGCTCAATAGAGTTTCTAGCTACTTCACACTGGCTGAACCCCGAAGACTCTTTACCTGTGACACCCACAGGAGATAACCGGTCTCTCACTAAAGAAGATCTGTTGTAGTCCCTGCGAGATTTAAAAAAGGAACTCCGAGAGGAAGTCAAAGCCAACCTTGCATCCACCCTGGAGGTTCCGAAATCGTATCTTAACATCAAATTTCCCACTCTACAGCAGGATGTGGACTCAGTGGGTATCCAGGTGGTAGATCTTGACACTAAAAACGCAGAAGGTCCTGTCCTGGAAGCCTTTGTCACAGGGTTATTTTCAGAATTGCTCACAGGCACAACATTGAGAGTCAAGATATATAGAATCCATCGAGTGGGCTCACAGCTGGGTGAAAAGTGACGCCCAAGAGATATCCTGGCCAAACTACACTCTTTTAAAGTAAAAGAAGTCATCCTCCGGGCGCCCGAAGGGTGCAATCGGTCACATTCAAAGGGGCCAAGTGCTCTCTCTTCCAGGATACTGCCCCTGCAACTTTAGCCCGACGTCAGCAATTCCGTCCAGTGACAGAAACTGCGACAAGAACGAATCAAATATCGCTGGACCTACCCTTTTGGTCTGGCTTTTGATTGGCGCAACAAACCACACCATGTGATTGAATTGGTGGAGGCGATGACTCTCCTGGAGATACCAACTACGGAGGCTCCACTAGCTGGGGAAGATCCAGGGACCTCCAGTGGCAAAGCCAACGAATCCCATAGTGCAGGTCATTGGCTCCCACAGCAGCGCTCTCGCCAACCTAAGAAGCGCAGATCTTTTGGGAGTGTCCGTTCGAACTTTGGGTCTGCCTCCTTAAAGGGACGGTTCTGGAGCGTTACTGATGGTTAGCGAGCTCTAAGGGTCCTGAACCGTGCTTGGTGTATTTGAGGAACGACCTCCCTGTATTTTTTCTTGTTGGGTGGAAGGGGACTGCTGAAATTTGACCCGATGACCAGCATGAAACGGGAGCCGATCTATTCAGGTTTACTGATTCAGGATTGCATAATGCCTTAACTAAAATGTGCTGCATCAACATGGCATTAGTGTTTTTTGATCTACTCGTATGTCATGATTAAGGCTCCCGGTTTTCCGTTTAACCAGTTTGGTGCTTGCGTCGGCCAATGGCCGACGCAAACACTACCTCCCTGGTACGGCGCACTCCCATTGGCTGTCACCAGGGAGGGCCCCCTCTGAACCTCCGGTGCAAAGCACTGGAGATTTATTTCTTTTTTTTATTTCCCCTGGGGGAGACAAGGAAGGCTTTCCGCGTCTCCACCGCCCATCTGTGACGTCAGCGCGCCGCGAGGCGCTCTGACGTCACTGATTTCCCCACCAGAGCCGAGGACAGCCGCGCTCGACTCCGATGGGGAAATCAGGCCGAAAACGGCCTCCCCAGCTTTCAGGGAGGCCTCGTTTGAAAGGGGAGAGTCTCCCCTTTCAAACGAGGCCTTCCTGAAAGGGTTCCTGGCCGTGGATCGCGGCAGCGCTGCGATCCACGGCCAGGAAACCCCACTAGACACCAGGGATGTCTGTGGGGGGTGTCGGCCCTCGTGAAAATGGGTCGCCGCCCCCCTTTGGGGGCAATTATATAATTAAAAAGTACTTGGCTTTCCCAAAATAAAAAATAAAAACGAAGAAAAAAAAAATGGCGGCGATATTGACAGGGGGGGTCGGTCCTCCTGCTCAGTGGCCGACCTCCTGTGGGGGCAATTATTTTTTTTATAGCCATGTGCTTTCCGTGGGGGCCACAATCGGCCCCCCGGGAAGCCATGGATATATAAAAAAAAAATAGAGAGATATATATATATATATATATATATATCTATATATCTATATATATATACATACACAAATAAAACTCCTTCTCGCTTAGCCAATCTCCTAAGGCAACAGGAAAGAGCGCGGACCACTGTAGTTCGTCAACTGCAATTTTAATCAAACTCCCCAAGAAGTGCAGCAGCCATGACGCGTTTCGTCCCTCACAGGGGACTTGATCATATATATATATATATATATATATAGTCTCTTTCTCTCTGTAGATGATATATATGTAGCTATATACATATATATGTGTATATAGATACATATATATACATAAGTTGTCTACAGAGAGAAAGAGATACATATATATAAATATATGCAGAGATAAAAACACACATATATATATATATATATATCCATATATCCAAACCACGTCGCTCTTTCCGGAGCGTTGGGACCCAAGGAAATTGGCGCACACGCCAGCAGAGCATACCCGCACATAAATTCCAGGCAAAGTCAGATAGCGCTTCAGGGTGTAAGAACACTCGAACCAGGTAGTAAGTTGCAACTTACTACCTGGTCTGAGTGTTCTTACACCCTGAGAGCGCGCTTACTTTGACTGGAATGAATATGAATATATAATAAGATATTGTGCGATTAGAGCTTACAATTAAACTTTCTCTGTTTCTGACAATTTCAATTACCACTGCTTAAAAATAATCTCGCCGTGGATCGGCATTTGGCAATCCCCATCTGGGGATTGCCATTTATCCCTCTGTTCTCGCTACATACAGCCGTGTATCGGCACCCACCAATAAAATATTAGTCAGATAAGAAGAAGTCACATTCACCACTGAAATGCGATTACTCATCTTAATCGCATTTCAGTGGTGAATGTGTCTTCTTCTTTAAACACACAATATATCTTATTATGAGATAATTCGAATATCAAATTGCAATGAGGCATGTTTGATTTCTGTAAACGCTTATATAAGTAGGCGAATGGGCTTTTTTAATAATAATATATACCACGACAATATGGCGCCTATACAACTGTGACCATAATCCCTCTTTTGTTTCAATAACCCATCGCTTGATGTTTAAAAACGGCGCCTCTCAGTGTAAAATGTAAACACTGACGAAGGAACCTTTCCGAAACGCGTTTGTTTGCTGCGCTAAGGAAAATAAATTAAGATTGCGAAAACCTGACCCCATGAGTGCTGGTATCCTTTCTGAGAAGGGGAGGAACTCTGGAGCTGCAAATATATATATATATATATATATATATATATATATATATATATATACACAATGAATATATATGGCCGCAGTATTTTTACCATTTCCATTGTAACTATTGTCACGTTGTGGAATTTGAACAATGCACTGTCACTTTAAAAGCTGTGATCTGCCACTATCACATTGTCATGTGAACAAGGCTCGGACGAGCCGAAACGTTATGGCGGCATATAGCGAATAAATAATTTTTGCACTTATCTGCTGGTCCGTGTCCGTGCTTGCTGTGGAGGTGGCGAGGAGAAGTTGCTGCTGCTCAGCTGCGGAGTTGGTGATATATATATATATATATATATATATACACACACACACACAAAGAATGCCGCACTCCAGAGATTGGTTTCAGAGTTGCTTTATTTTCACCACGACTGGTGGTAGTGGTGGTGAAAATAAAGCAACTCTGAAACCTGTCTCAGGACTTCGGCATCCTTTGTGTTTCTGAATTTAAATATCGGGCAAGGATTCTACCCGTTGCTTTCATGAATAAACACGTTTGTTTATTGGAGCCACTGCACTGTGGTGATTTGGTTCCAATAATCTTCGGACCGATACGACAGGTTTGTGTGGATATATATATATACATATATATATATACATATATATATATATATATATATATATATACAGAGATTTCTCAGTGCTGAAAATATGAGACTGTGAAAGAACTATAAGGAGTCTCTTTGAAGTTACATGAAAGGCAGTAAAGTGTGGTACTGCTGCAGAGTACAAAAATAATTTCCTGCTAGATAGAGATATCTGACTTTTGTCTAGTGGCAGTTTTGACGCCATAAAGGGCATGCTGGAAAGAACAGATCTGTATTATGTGGATAGTTAAGTGGATTAGTAAAGCCACGCAGTAGAAACACTTTCAAACAGATGAAATGTATGTGAGAGAGGGGCTATGGAGAGATGAGGGGCACGTTTGCAAGGATGGTAGTGAGGGAATCAAAGGAGGTCATAGTGTGCAATTGTAAAGCACACGTTCACCTGTAGGCATCTTGGCGCCAAAATGATGGTCGCACTGGCTTCCACCAGCGCTAAAAGGCTGCGATGATGGGTATGTGGCAAGGTAAAGTAATACTGTGTCTTTTTTCTCTCTTTCTTAGTCTTTTTGGAGAGCGTACGGATTTCGCAAAGGAAAGGTAAGGTGACTTCGTCATTATTGACTGTTAAACACTTCACTCACGCACACACCCACCTACACTTTGAAACCAACAACCTATCTGCCTTCTACGTAGGATGGTGTTTTAAAAGGATAGTTTTAGGCACTAGCAGAGATGGCATATCGTTGGATGAATGCTGTCCAGGCCTTAAGTCTGCTTCTGGAGTCCAGCTCTGAGGCAGGATCAGAGACTGAGGCAGCAGATACTGAAACAGCATCTGACAGCAGATACTGAGACAGCATCTGAGGGAGAGGACAATGGAGCCGAATCTGGGAGTGATTTTTCAGTCGGCGCAGTTCCATCCGACGACTCATTGTCCAGTGATTCTGAAGGAGACGATGTCAGTCGTGCTGTCCCTTTTCCAGCACAGTCTGTGCAGCAGGACACCAGTAACAGGTTAGAGCAACCCAGAGTGCAGGCACGTGCGGCCGCAAGCACAGACGGAGCGCTGTCTTGGCAGCCTCCCAATTTAGTTCAGCCCCAAATTCCGCCTTTCACTGGTGACGCTGGATGTAAAGTCGATACAGCGAATTTTTTGCCAATTGACTACGTCCATCTCTTTTTGGATGTTGACTTCCTTGACGAAATTGTGCAGCAAACAAATTTGCGTGCCGAACAATTTCTGAGGGAGCAAGGAGGCACTCTTGGGCCTCATTCTAGGGCGCGCAAGTGGACTCCCACTTCTTTAGGGGAGTTGAAGATATTTTTGGGCCTCACGCTTAAAATGGGGGTAGTGCATAAACCAACCTTGCTATCCTACTGGTCTACTCGCACGGTTTGGTTAACCCCCATCTTCGCACCATACATGAGCAGAGATCGTTTTTTGCTATTGCAGCGCATGCTGCATTTCAATGACAATTCTGCTGCATTGCCCTGGGACCATCCAGACCATGACAAGTTGTTCAAAATTCGGCCTGTCGTGGAACATTTGTCTGCCAGGTTTCCAGAGGTTTATAGTCCTGGAAAGAATATAGCCATTGATGAGTCCTTGATCTTGTATAAAGGGCGGCTGCTGTTTAGGCAGTACATTCCGAGCAAACACGCTCGCTATGGCGTCAAGCTGTACATGCTGTGTGAGAGCTCGACTGGCTATGTGTACAGCTTGATAGTGTATACAGGGAAGGACACAACTCTTAACCCTGTAGGTTGCCCTCCCACGCTAGGGGTCACAGGAAAGATCGTATGAGAGCTTGTCCAGCCACTTCTTCACAAAGGTTATAACCTTTATGTGGACAATTTCTATACAGGAGTAGAGCTGTTCAGTGAGCTCTACAAAGCTGGCACTGTGGCTTGCGGTACAATTCGTTGTCGCCGCAAAGGATTCCCGCAGGAGCTTGTTTGCAAGAAGCTCCAGCAATCCCAGAGCACTGCGTTGCGTTCCAATGAACTGCTCGCAGTCAAGTTCTCAGATAAGCGTGACGTGTACGTGCTCACTACAATTCATGCTGAGAGCACTTCCCCTGTCACGGTTTGGGGTCAGATAGCCGAAGTCCACAAGCCCACCTGTATACTTGATTACAACAAGTACATGGGCGGAGTGGACAAGAACGACCAGGTTCTTCAGCCATACAATGCGAGTCGTAAAACTCGCACTTGCTATAAGAAACTGTTTACTCACCTGATCCAGATGGCAACATACAATGCGTATGTTGTTTATCGTCAGACCACCACAGGAAGACTCATGTCTTTCCTTGACTTTCAGTTGTCTGTGATTGAAAGTCTCACTGCTACAGTAGCAGCAGCCTCCACTTCATGTGTTCTGGAGGACGTGGCAAGGCTGCATGAGCGACACTTTGCTGATAAAATTCCTGCAACACCCAAAAAGGAGCGACCATGTCGTTGTTGTAAAGTGTGCTCGATGCAGGGAAAGAGGCAGGAGACTCGTGTTTACTGTCCCCAGTGCCCAAATAAGCCTGCCTTCTGTTTTCCTACTTGCTTTATGTTGTATCACACTAAAGCAAAATACTGGGAAATTGACTGAGGTGGAGCTGCCAATAGGTAAACCTTTCAATTGGTGTGAATGGATACCTACTGTCTGTGGGACACTCCTTCACTACGCAAGCAGCTGCAGAATATTTCTTCCTCTACTTCAGGAAATCATGGACTTCTCAACACCTTTATCTGCTTTGAGAACGTGGTAGTTGTGCGGTTCGCCAATGACAAGTGCATTATAGTCCCCACGCTGCACATACTGGTGGACAGAACATACGCCACGTTGTCACGGAGTACCCGTGTTTCACATTCAACAATTCTTCAAAGTTTATGGTGTTCACTTTAGAAAGCTTTTGAAACTTTCCAGCATGTTTGCCTTAGTTTCAAATGTAGATATGCTTGCTCAGCTCGATGAATGACTTTGCGGCATACTCGGGCACCCCCCAACTTGCATCCACAAACTGGAAGGAGTTGGATTTAGCACACTGAGAGCATTGGTAGCACGTGACAGTAATGTTTTCTCATGCTTCAAGTAGCTAGAGATGGAAGGCATTAGTATAGGGTCTCTTGACAATTAGACAGGATTAGTCAGGACTCTGATGAGGACAGACACGCGAACGGGTTAGAACAGCTTATGGAAGGTGTGCTTTCCGAGGAATATTGCAAAGGTAGAAGGCAGATAGTAAAGGTAGTATAGATACACGTCATGACTTCATCTTCACCCATGGATTCAAATCCATTGCTGCCACTCTCGCACTGAATTTAGTATAGTACTTAAGGGTCAATGCTGCTTGCCATGTTCAACCTCCGTTAGAACTTAGTAGATGGTCAGTTTGCTGTATGATAAGTGCATTACAGTCACTGCACATAACCGTGGATTGGACATATGCTACGTTGTCACGGACTACCCGTGTTTCACATTCATCCGTTCTTCATAGTTTATGATGTTATCTTTTGAACATTTCCAGCATGTTTGCCTTAGTTTCAAAGGTAGATATGCTTGCTCAGCTCGAGGAATGACTTTGCGGCATACTCGGGCACCCCCCAACTTGCAACCACAAACTGGAAGGAGTTGGATTTAGCATAGTGAGTGCGCTAAAGGCGCACGAAAGACATGTCTTCATGAGCCTCATGTGGCTGTCATGGAAGCCATTAGTAAAGGTTCACTCGGCATGCGTTCGGTAACGTTCAGGAAGAAGGAGGTGGAGACTTGACAGGTGGTAAAATGTAGTCAAACTCATTATGTCTTGTGGCATATGAATGTGATGGGCCCTTGCATGGCGGCGGTATGTTTGTGTGAGTGCAAGTGATCTGGTTGTTTGGGCCCGTGGCTGGCGGTAAGGAAGTCTTGTGTGTGGTGTGTGAATGGACCATAAAGTAGTTGGTGCCGTGAAGTGGCTTTATGGCTCCCCTTCAGAAGGCATGGCTTCAATATTTATATACTTTGATAAGTATTTGTGCTTTGAAGCCAGCGTTTCTGGAGGTGCTAAAACCAACCAGAGTAAGTGGTGGATTAGCTTTATCAAATTAGTGTTAGATTTATATTTGTGGCGGTGTAATGGCCTTTTGTAAGATTTTTTTTTCAATATGGGTAGCATGGGACTTTGTGCCCTAGCTCAGTCGTCACCTAGGCAAACCTTCACATTTTTGAGTAGTAGACAAAGGGGGGAAGTACAAGGGTGAATGACTTGCGTGGCTCTCACTGTTTGTTTTTACCCAACATGCCCTGCAAAGCTCAAATTTAGTTGACAAAAACTCTTTTTTCACACATTTTTGTGTGGGAAAGTTGTGGGATCACTGATCTGACACAAATTTCCTACCACCTAGCGTTCCCAGGTCTCCCGATAAAAATGGTGCTCACTCGTGTGGGAGGCCCAGTACTTGCGATAGGCAAGGGCTCAAAACGTATTGAGGAGACATCAAAATTGCCTATTACAAAACAACCTGGTTTTGCAAGGGGGTCAACTGAGTTTTGGCCCGTGCTCGGCGGCCAGCTAGGAAAACCTACCAAACCCACACATTTCTGAAAACTGGACACTCGGGGATTCCAGAGAGTGTGGCTTGCATGGATCTCCCAACGTTTTCTTACCCAGAATCCCCTGCAAACCTCAAATTTAGCTGGAAAAATCACTTTTCCACACATTTTGTGTGGGAAAGTTGTGGGATCACCTGGCTGACACAAATTTCCTAACACCCAGCGTTCCCCAGGTCTCCCGATAAATGGTGCCTCACTCATTTGGGAGGCCCAAGTACCCGCGACAGGCAACGGCCCAAAACGTTTTGTGATCAAAAAGTTTTGGGCCCTTGCCTGTCGCGGGTACTTGGGCCTCCCACATGAGCGAGGCACCATTTTTATCGGGAGACCTGGGGGGAACGCTGGGTGGTAGGAAATTTGTGTCAGCCCAGTGATCCCACAACTTTCCCACACAAAAATGTGTGGAAAAAGTGATTTTTTTGCAGCTAAATTTGAGGTTTGCAGGGGATTCTGGGTAAGAAAACGTTGGGGGATCCATGCAAGTCACACCTCCCTGGAATCCCCCGGGTGTCTAGTTTTCAGAAATGTGTGGGTTTGGTAGGGTTCCCTAGCTGGCCGCCGAGCACGGGGCCAAAAACCCAGGTGACCCCCCTTGCAAAACCAGGTTGTTTTGTGATAGGCAATTTTGATGTCTCCTCAATACGTTTTGGGCCCTTGCCTGTCGTGGGTACTTGGGCCTCCCACACGAGTGAGGCACCATTTTTATCGGGAGACCTGGGGGAATGCTGGGTGGTAGGAAATTTGTGTCAGCCCGGTGATCCCACTTTCCCACACAAAAATGTGTGGAAAAAGTGATTTTTTTCAGCTAAATTTGAGGTTTGCAGGGGATTCTGGGTAAGAAAACGTTGGGGGATCTAGTTTTCAAAAATGTATAGGTTTGATAGGTTTCCCTAGGTGCCGGCAGAGCTAGGGTTCAAAATCTACAGCTAGGCACTTTGCTAAAAAAGTGTCCGTTTTCACCGTGAAAATGTGGTGTGTCCACGTTGCGTTTTGGGCTGGTTCCTGTCGCGGGCACTAGGCCTACCCACACAAGTGAGGTACCATTTTTCTCGGAAGACTTTGGGGAACGCGGGGTGGGTGGAATTTTGTGGATCCACGCAGATTCCAGAACTTTCCACCACAGAAATGTGAGGAAAATGTGTTTTTTTGACAAATGTTTAGGTTTGCAAGGGATTCTGGGTAACAGAACCTGGTGGGAGCCAGTCAAGTCACCCCATCCTGGATTCCCCTGGGTGTCTAGTGTTCAAAAATGTATAGGTTTGCTAGGGTTCCCTAGGTGCCAGCAGAGCTAGGGTTCAAAATCTACAGCTAGGCACTTTGCAAAAAAAGGGTCCGTTTTCACTGTAAAAATAAAGTGTGTCCACGTTGCGTTTTGAGTCGTTTCCTGTCGCAGGCACCAGGCCTACCCACACAAGTGAGGTACCATTTTTATCGGGAGACTTAGGGTAACACAGAATTGTAGAGCAACTGTTATTACCTATTGACTTTCGATGCATTTCTGCCGTCCAAATGAAAGACAATGTGTAAAAAAGAACTCATTTTGAAAAATGACCTATAATTCTCATGCTAGTATGGGTACTCACAATTTCGGAAATGTGCAAATATCTACTGTCTCTAAACTCTATATTTTGTTCCAATTTCAGAAATACATAGGTGTCTTTCATACCGATTTTTCCATGTATATATTTTCCCAAATTAATTGCTGTATACCCGGTACATAATGAAAAACCATTGCAAGACGCTGCTCAGTTATTGGCTCTGGGTTCGTCGGGTTCTTGGTGAACCTACAAGTCCTATATATCCCCACAACCAGAAAGGTCCTGCGAATGTAACGGTATATTGCTTTCAAACAGCTGTCATAATTAGAAGAAGTTACAGGTGAAAACGTTGGCACAAATGGCTGTTTTTTTCAACTAATTTTCAATTTGTCCTATATTCAACTGTTAGTTTCTATAAAGAAACCTTGAAAGATGTACACAAATGACCCCTTGCTGAATTCAGAATTTTGTCTACTTTTCTAAAATGTATAGCTTTCCAGGATCCATTATTGCTTTCATACCCATTTCTACCATTAACTGGAAGAAGGTTGAAAGCACAAAAAATAGCAAAAATAGGCTATATCCCAGTAAAATGCCAAAACTGTGTAAAAAATGTTGGTTTTCTGACAAAAGTCTGTCAGTCCCTAAAAGCTGGGAAAATGGTGATTTCAGCCCCACAAACCCTTTGTTGATACCATTTGCAGGGAAAAATCCAGACGCTTTCATTTGCAGCACATTTTTTCCCCATTTTTCAAAAACAAAATTTAGCTGTATTTTGGCTAATTTCTGGGTCCCCTCCAGGGGAATCCATAAACCCTGGGTACCTTTAGAATCCCCATGATGTTGGAAGAAAAGGACGCAAATTTGGCGTGGATACCTTATGTGGCCAAAAAGTTACAGAGGCCTAAGCGCGAACTACCCCAAATAGCCAAAAAAGGCTCAGCACTGGGGGGGGAAAGGCCCAGCAGTTAAGGGGTTAAACGGATTTTTACATATAAATACAGACGGAAAACTATTTTTCCTTTGTCTGTATTTATAACTTATAAACGGGAAAATACTGACAAACTGTGCGCCGCAGCCTCACTCCTGCCCAGGGTTACCTCGCCACGCTCCTCTTACTAATCTACACCACTTAGGCCTTGTTAAGAGAACTGCTAAGGTAGGAGCACAAAGCAGCAGGTGGTAGTAGGTGTTACATGTTAAAGGGGTGGGGGACGCTGTAAGAAATGCAAGTACTTGACCTTTAAAGCACCACTGTGTCCATTCTAGTAATGCCTAATAGTTGAGCACGAGGTGTTAATAGGTACATTAGGAGGCCGGCTCACTGATAGAAATTTAGGCATCATCTTGCGGGGCCTGCTGGGGTCAGCGCTAATAAGGTAGCCTGTGAATACAATCAGTGGCGGCAAGGCAGAGAGGCCTGTTAGCAGATAGTGGTGTGCTCGACAGCAGGTGGCAGGCTTTGAGGAATTATAAAATTAACAAACTGACAGTGTACAAACATTATGGAGACCCCGTTTAAAGAAAACACAATTTTTTTATTTATTTTTAGCTGTTTACATGTGGAATGCCAGCTGCTTCTGTGCAATTAGCCATCTCCATCGAGAGGTGTGGATCGCAGTCTCATTCCTTTTTAGGTCTCGCCTAGCGATGCAGCGCATGCGCTGCTCGCCTTGGCGAGATCTATTGTCGTCGGTTTGTCGGCGGAAGGGGGACAGGAGATGTGCACGCGTACAGACAGGAGATGTGCACGCGTACAGACAGGAGATGTGCACGCGCACGGCCGTCTCTTTTGCTCTCGGCGTTTCAGGCATTTTGTGACTGTAACTTCTTTTATTAGGTTAAGGCTGGGATCCGGCCCCTTTTAACTAATGTTTTCGTACTTTTGCTGATGCATTTGTAGGATTCTTTTTGTGGCAGCACGCACGGCTACATTTCTTTTTGTCCTACATTTTCATTAGTTTATCGCGCATTTACGTAACTTTTCCTGGCTGCACACATTTAAAGCGTTCTTTTGTTTGACGAACAACCTTTTAAGGAATCTGAGTAAACTCCTTAGTCCTGTTACACCAGAAAGTGCTTACATAAACAATATGATGTGTAGACATATTCAACCAATAGTGGTAAGTAATGGGGACTTGCGTTGGTTGAGAAACTCTTGTTGCGTGATTGGCTGAGTGGATACCAGCAGGTTCATTGGCTGAGGAATTTCGGAGAATGCATGTGCCAGCTGCTCAGTGATTGATTACTATTCTCCTTGACTTCTGTCTATGGGGGTGTTAAGTGACGTCAGTGACGAAGATGTTGTCTGACTGGTCTTCCTCGCTTTAGGAAGCCGGACATGGAGAAGCAAGCAGATTGAAATTGATGGTGTCAATGGGATCGAAACTGGCGAGTAGGCATTGCGGCAAGATTGGTAGTAGTTTGTTCCTAGTAAAAAAAAATAATAATAATTACTTTTGGCGTTCTCACCATTAACCTAACTCAACCTGCCAGCACTGCACATCTACAAGTGAAGGAGCAGCTCTGGGAGAACAGCCTGATGGTGTCCGGTTAATTCAACAGGACCGGGGAAGATCCCTCTGCAGTCACAGCACTATCGCAGCCCCAGGAAGCATGCGATAAAGCTGCTGGGGATCTTCTGTGGGACTGGACAGGCAGCCCAGCTGGGCCCGAACGGGGGGGCTGCAGACAGAGCTACAGAAAGCAGGTGAGGGCTTATCGGTGACCAAAGTTCCTTGTACAATCCTAACCACTCTGCAGTCTGTGCACACTCTGCTCTGCCACCCTTAGTTGTACCCCCTTAGTGCCCTGCGCACACCTGGCTCTGCCATCCTTGGTTGTAAACCCCTAACTGCCAGTCCCTGAGCATGCCCTAAATCATTCCTTCTCTCTGCTGTCTGAAGCCACCTAGGGGACACTATGCTCTGCTTCCTACAGTCCTAACCCATTACCTCCTTGTGCACGCCTATCCTTTACCACCATGTGCACCCCCGGCTCTGCCACACTTGGAGCTACCCCCCTCTTACTGCCCTCCACTCACCCAGCTCTGCAATTCTATAATTTTAACCCTGCTCCTGCTAGTGCCCTCTCGGCTCTGCACCCCAGTCTTAACCTCTCTCCTGCCTGTGCACTCCCGGATCTGCAATCTTTACTGTTAAACCACTCCTGCCTGTGCACTCTGCACTCAATAGTTTTAACATCTCTCCTGCTTGTGCACTCCATTGCTCTGCTGCATGTAGTTCTGAACCCTTATCCACTGTGCATACTCGCCTCTGCAATCTGCAGTCCTAAAGCCTTACCTCCCACCCGCACACTAGGCTTTGCGCCCAAAGTCTGGATCCCTTACCCCTGCACACATTAGGCTTTGCACCCATAGTCTGGATTGCGTACCCACCCGTGCAAACTATGCTTTGCGCCTGTACACCGGATCCCTAACTCGCTCCGCACACTAGGGTCTGCTGCCTCTAGGTGGTGTAGCGGCGCGAGCTGCCGACTTTGGAACTGGAGTCTTGGCGTCGGCTCAGCATCCTGTGATCCTGGGTAAATCCCTCAATCTCCCTGTGCCTACAAAAAACAAGCATTTGCAATGCAATAGGTCTCGCATTTACGCGAGTTTGAGCTATTGGCATTATAAATGACAGTGCCTTTCATTTATGTTTTAAAAACCAAAACATAAATAAAAGGCATTGTCATTTACAATGCCAATAGCTCAAACTCGTGTAAATGCGAGACCTATTGCATTGCAAATGCTTGTTTGATGTTGCCTTTGCAAAAGTAATTTCCCATGCTTTCATGCCTTCTTCATTCCTTTTCTAATCTTACTCATTAACGCTGCGCTTGCTCTCTGCATCACAAAGGGTTAGAACAGGCTGCAGGTAACTTTCAGGAGAGATTTTGTACCATAGTGCGAGTTTGCTGCCATCACAATAACAACTATTTCAAACATTGCCAAAAGAGAGGCAGCATCCAACATCACTCCCTCTTAGAATGCGCTGTTTAACGATACCTGCTTAATCTGCCTCAGATGTCAGTACAATAAATGCACACGTTTTGTTTGAAATAGAATGTTCTGTCTTCCAGTGTTTTCAATTTTGTTTGGTAACTTTCTAAGTGCGTGCAGTCGTTACAATTTCTCCATAGCCCCTCTCGCATAAATGTGAAAAAATACTAGCTGCAGCATCTTCATTTGCTTGCGTAAAAAATAAATGTGGATAAATACAGATAAAATGACCCAAAAATAAATATGAATAAATACAGACGGAAATGGTAAAAAAATAAATACCATAAAACCGGGAGCCCTAGTCATGATGCATTTCTACTTGCATGATGTTTGCAATTTTGGACCAGTTGTCCCACTTGTTATGTTAGCTGGAGGTTCTTTTTTCTTCAGGGTGCATGGAGGACAATTTTCTACGTCGTTAGAGGTGGGAATGAAAGAAGATACTGATGACAAGAGCGTCGAAGGTGGGTGGGATGCGGGGTGTGGTGTGATGAGTAGGTGGGAAATCTGACAGGGTGGCATTTAAAGAAACTACTTGATCCGACTACACTATGGTGATCTCCACACGCTCATGGAACATTAAGGGCCCAAATTCTCCAGGTAAGCGCCACAAATTGTGGAAATATCTCCATGACCAGCGTCACAATTTTGTGGCAATACAGGAGACATCTCAAGCGGGATAAAGACTATACATTGAGATATAATGCATACCCCATGATATATAAATTCTCTGCCTCGTCTAAACATAACAGTGTGGCATTACTGTTCCACTCGTCCATAGATTTCGAGCCCAAAGGGTACAAAACATAAAGAGGGAAAGATTATCTTGGTGAAGGGTCAACTGTGCACATTTCCCTCTGTTTATGTCCTAAACTATATCTGGCCCTGTTTGTTCATGCACTGTTGTCCTTACTGGGCGGCTTTGCAGAAGGTGAGATCCTCTTCATGGGAGATTTTAACCTCACCTGGAATTCAGAAACCGACAGCACTCTCCCCCACAGGAAAGCTGCCCCAAAGCACTTAAACAGCCAATTCCGGACATGGGGCTGGTGGATGCCTGGGGGACGCTTCATCCCAGTTCATGTGACTATACCTTCTTCTCTCACACACACCGAACACATTCACAATTAGATAATGTGTTTTATTAGCCAGGCCCTTTGCCAAGACCTGCAGGCAGCAGCTATCCACCCCATTTCTATATCTGACCATGCCCCTGTGTCGATGACTTTGGATTAGGGTGACCCGCCACCAAGGCATTGCCGCTGGTTCTTCCCTAACTCCCTTACGAGAGATCGCCTTTTCAGGGACGACCTACGGAAAGCTATTAGAGAATTCTTTCAATTAAACAACTCCTGCAACGCTAATCCCCCTAACAACTGGGATACATTCAAGGCGGTTGTACGTGGGAAGTGTATTGCAATGATATCAACACTTAACAAACGGAGATCAAAAGAGCGCCTAGCACTCGAAAAGGAGCTACAATAGCTCGAACAGGCTCCCAAAGCTTTACCTACACTAATCTTACAGCGCAAAGTCACAGGATTCCGGGAGAAACTAAATGTAATCTATATCAATAGGGCAGACCTCACTGTATTACGCCTCAAACGCATGTCCTATGAGCAGAGTAATAAAGTGGGTTCACACTTGGCTCGACAGTAGAAAGAAAAAAGTGGGTGCATGGGGATTACCCAGTTGACCTACGAGAATGGTGGTTATTGGGGTACCTTTGTAGGAGAGATGGAAGTGGAGGGGCAACTCATGCCCAGGCTTACGGAGTTCCAGCCGTCCCCCACCTATGAACTTAAAGAGGTGGAGCGCTCTTGCCAATGGTAGACCTTTGACGAGATATGACACCAGGGGCCCCCATGTAAATTCGAAGTTTTTAAAACAGTCTTGAAAGATGTCTGCCATTCATTCCATTGTGAGGGCTTGCCAGAGTCATGCCTGCCATTGTGTCAGCGAGGGAGTGTCTTTCTTCTTCCAGGCTGCAACCAGTGCCAATTTGGCTGCCCCAGACATAACCAAATTATCGCCCTGTCACCTTTGGTTTGACACTTCAGGGTAGCATCCCTCAAACCCAGAAATGCAAAACTCGGGGAGTCAGGACTTGGATACCCCAGGATATCTTTAATGTGTGCCAGGATTTCAATTAAGAGAGTTTTGACAAAAAGAGGGAGATGATGCAGGGGGGGGGAAGAGAGACAAAGAAAAGCAGACTGATAGGGGTTGGGGTTCGCAGAAGAAGAATGACCAGCAATAGTTGTAACAGGGGCCTGGTGTGGAAGTAATGTTATGTTATGTTCAAATGATTTGTAAAGTGCTCGCTCGTATACCCTGAGGTGTCTTGGTGCTGCTTCAACAATACTGAGAACTGACAACTGAAACTGATAGGTCCTTCCTTAATAGTTAAAAAGCCATGTTTTCAAATCTTTCCAGAAAGGCCTGGGGTCTGAAATTGATTAAATGTTTGTCAGAAGGGCATTCTACAACTTAGATGCATTCCGAATAAAGCTTCTTCCGCCCCAAGAAGTACGCCTAAAATTAGGAACAATTACATTATTGGCACTAAGCGAGCACAGTTGTCTGGTTGGGCGATACTAGATGAAACTCTGTTGCAGGTGTTTCGGGTCTGTGCCATAGAGCGCCTTGTGGGTAATACAGAGTGCCTTGAAAGTAATTCTATGGCTAACCGGTAACCAGTGGAGCTTGCGTAAAGCTTGTCTGGCTGATTGAAATTTAGGGATATCCGGTGGCATACGTGCTGCCGTATTCAGGAGGACCTAAAGTTTAGCCAGGAATTGTTGTTGGTTGTTCAAATATAGGAATACAATAATCAAGCTTGGACATGACTAGGGCTGGCATGACTATTTTCCTTAAGGTCTCAGGAAGATATGGGAAGAATTTTCTTTATTATTTTGATAGTGTAGCAGGTAGAAGAGATGACGGTCTTAACTTGGTCCCCATATGTCAGCTAGCTAGCTACTTGAAACCCCAGGTTTTTTACTTTCTTTGCTGGTTGTGGAAGATTACCCAGGTTTGGCAAGGAAGGGTGTGGCATTTAGGAGAGAAGGCGAACAGAAGTTTAGCAAGAGTGGTTGACGGAGACTACTGGTAAAGGGCAAATGTGGCCAAGGAGAGCAAATATAGTGCATGTATTAAGTGCACTCCATTAGTGATTGTTTTTCCACTGTGGTCCACACCCTGCTCCGTCACCTACCTTACGGTGTCTGGGGTCTTGGGCGATCTTGGACGCCTACTCTGGTCCAAGCTACTCTTCCGGTAATAAGGCATCATGGAGGCATATCCGTGTTCTGCTTCTGGGGAGTAAAGTTAAGTGTTGAGATAACCCAAGAGCAAGAGTGGTAAACATCATCAATCCCATCAGGTTGCAGGCCAAGACTGCAAGCCAGAGTATCTCATTCACTGCCCCCACCCCACCACCAGAGCCAAAGACATCAGCGCACAGAACACTGTGGATCAAAAGGAGACCCCTGCACCTTAACTTATCACAACACACAGACCCCCCCCCCCCCCACCCGAAAAAAAAAAAAAAACACACAAAAGACAGCACAGACCAGGATCATAAGAACAGAGGCGTACCCATCACAGGTAATTTAAGGGCAGGAGCCCTCACCACCCACTCAAGGCCAAGACTATGGGAAACAAAGATAAGCTCCTTTAACATGGAAAGGCTGCTGGGCGAGAAGGTGCCACCTTCTAATCACAGGCCAGGGCTGTGGAGCAAAACGAGTCGCATCACACGCGAGATTGTGGGGACAGAGGCCTGTGCTCCACCCAGCACAGGCTAGAGCTATGGGGTGACAAACGAGTGGCCACGCCACCCTAAGCCAGGGCACTGAAGCCGGAGAGAAAAGTCATCATCATTCTTTGCCTCCGATGACACTGGGTCAACCCCGATCACAGGTCAAGAAAGGGAGACACGAAGAAACACAGAACCATCATCTCCAGTCCCCGACACAGGCAGCTAACTCAGGCCACAGAATACAAGCAAATTCCACTCACAACACAACGGACTACACGTTCCCCGTCACAGGCACCAAGATCCCCTTCCAATATATGCAGCTTCCATCTCCTCATCACCGGAAGTCTTATTATGCCTGTAAAGGCCGCTCTCGAACATCTTGGCAAAAGGTGGCGCCCCCTGCCAGTCGCAGGAAATGTGAACCTTTCACATAATACAAGCCTACAATAACAGTTGTACCACCCCCATACTGGAAATCACTCGAATAATAATCGTCTTCTTCCCCCTGAAGAGCAGATACACCCCATCCTCCATCAACAAACATTTACTCTAGGCCCCTCCCCAGCTCATGATAAACATCACCACATTCGAAATAACAAGCAAGCGCACATAAATAAGGAACCCCACCCACATCACAGAAAAACAAGTCTACCATCCTTCGCCCTATAAAGTTTCCTTTCCACCCAACGATAGGCATCTCCCCGTTCCCCACAATAATACGCACCCCTCATTTTCCAACCATTGAATGGCACCTCCGATTAAATAATAAACATCTTAGCCTAACCACCATAAAAATGCCACTCTTTTCAGAGGTATCCTCACATACACACCGTGCCCATAACAAATCGACCCCACCCATCAATAACCTCCCTTGACATCAATCGCCTATAACATCCCCCCCCCCCCCCCCAACGTGAGGCTCCTTCCTCTACCGTCGCCTCTCCTCCCACACACTCCGCTCCCTTACCCCTTTCCCTGCGTTCCAGGTACTGGGCCGCCTGCAACAGCACCTGGATGTTGCTGGAGATCTGATCCATGATGGATGCAAAGCTCTGCTGGGGCGTCCTGTTGGGGGAGAAGAATGACAGTCCTTTGGGGTGCGGGTTCGTGTAAAGGTCTCACCGGGGTGTAGGTACTGGGGGCCGAGGCGGATGGTGGGGGAGGGCAGAGATGGGTGAATCCAGAGCAAGAGCAGGGATCGCCTTGGAAGAGCGATCCCGGGGGCTTCTGTGAGTGAGCAGTGCGTGGTGGTTCCAGAGAAGAGGTGCTGTGATAGGGATAGGGGGGGTCCAAATTCTGGCAATGCCTAGATTTGGTGCTCCTATCTGCCCCGTGTGCTTCGGAGCTCGGTAACAATGTAACTGACACTGACTGCAACAAACAGCGTAAGCCCCACCCCTCGAACACGGAGACACAGGCCCCGCCCCTTTAGAACGTCAATACTTTGCAGTCCTGGCAGCCTCTGGGAGCGGAGGGGAGGTTCCTGTGTTGGAACGTCAAGGCTCGGTTCAAGCGTGGACTCAGGAAGCGGTTCCGAGTGACGTAACGAAAGACAGGCAGATGGATGGGGGAAGGGAGAGGGTTACGTGGAGAAGAGCAGATGGAGGTGGGGGCGGGTTAGGGACCTGTGTATCGCGGAAGGAGTGCACAATGACAGACTGAGACTGGAGAGAAGCGCAAGAGATTGCGAAATAGGATAGACTCGTGGTAACGATAGGCGTAAGGTAAAGAAAAAAACATCTGCATGTTGTCCAAGGGATCAACGTGTAAACTGCAGGATGCAGTACAATAATGCATTATTAGTATAACTAAACCTACAGGTTTTTCTACACTGAGTTATCAATACACGTGTAAGAGTCCTGGCCACGGAGCGCCTTGTGAAGAGATGGGCGCAGTCTTGTGACAGAAAGTGATAGGGATAATAGGCTAAGCTTGTCAATCCTGAACACAAAAAGAACTTATTTTTGGGGAGAAAATACCTCCAATTGGGTCATTAGCGTTCACTCAGACTGTAATAATTCAAGATGGCTTTAGGATCTGTGTACAGTCCTTTCTCTCTATCTACTTTGTGCAGCCTCTCAGCTGTTTGGTCAGGGACCAGCCTCTCTCCAGCTTCCGCCTATAGGGAAGCTCATGTGCAGCTTTAGCCACGCCTACTTTTTTATCTACCTTGGCGGTGGGAGTGGTTTGTTGCGTTCTCCACTACCATTGGCTTCATGTGGTACATTACGATTCTGCGCGTTGACCACCTCGGTTTGAAAGGATCGGGCGGGAAAAAGAAATGGTTCAAAAATACTGGAAGACTGGTAGGGAGGGGTGCAGGGAAAAATAAGTTTATAAACTACACCAGAGTGTTGAGGTATAAAGGGAGGGGGAGATTTTGAATGGACGAAAGAAGGATAAGGCAGGGCGGGAGTGTAACGGCGGAGACCTATCTCAAACTTCGTATGAAGGCACAGCCGTCATTTTGCACGATTATTTTTTTACGGTTACTGTTTTTTTGTTCCTCCTGAGTGTCCATGTCAGTTTTTTAAATCCAGCGGATTTTGCAGAAACAAATCATAACCGCCAAGGTTTCAGTTTGCTTATGTGTGACACTTTTGTGTATTTTTATGTGTGACGTTCAGTGCCATTGTGTCCGTCTAATCCAACTGGTGCTCATGTAAAGCTGTCTGATACCTTCGGGTCAAGGTCGCGCTATATAAAACGGCAACAAAAAAAAAACTATATATATGACATGGTATTGCGAGCAGAATATAGCAGTTTTGTCCATGTAATGAGATGTTTCTTCAAATTATCCATTCCAACAACTTTATTTCGGTCTCAAAGACCTTAAAAAGTAAACAGTACAGACAATAATAGATAAAATACATTAGAAAGCCAATATATAAATACAGAGTGAGAACAAGCTCAGTTAAAACTCCAATAAAATTAATCATAACAGAGAAAAATAAAAAAAAAGCCGGTTACTAATTGGCGACCAATGATTACCCCTTGTCATGTTGGTGGCTGCAGGTTTCCATGGATAAAGATGTTGGTGATTGGAACTTAACATACTAGATACTGGTTAAAAATAAGATAAAAAGAGTAAAATGGCTGAAAAAAGAGTAGCAAAATAGGGACTGTATGAGATATTTTAGACTTAAGATTCTGTGTTTAACAGGGTCCTCCGTTTGTGCCACATAGAATTCAAAAAACGAGAAACAGCAGAAACTATAGATGGGTGGGGGTCCGTTCGTAATATTCTGAATGCCACCTCAAACTGCCTGCACCCTATGTTCCTACAGAGTGGAACTAGCCATCGCCGTCTAGCAATTTTATACACTGGGCAAAAAAAGAAAACGTGAATGTCAGTCTCGTTGGTGCAACTACAAGCAGAACAGCCCAAGGCGGAAGCTTTTGACCATTTATTTGTAAATGCACGAAATGGCAGTGTCCCTATTCTAAACTGAAAAAAAGTTTCCTTGCCAAGAAAGGTTGGATGACATCCATAAAGTGCTCAAAGTGATACTCAGCCTTTATGTTTAAAAAGTCAGCTGTTAAACGACCAGTTTGTGAATTCGCCTGAATGTCAGCTATTTTGTGCGATCTATATGCTCTAACTAGTGTGAGACGCGAGGTGGCCTGACACGCTACTCCCGGATTAGTCCATAGGTTTGGAAAGCCTAGTTTGTAGCAAGTGTCCCTTATGTATGAGAACCATGGCAGATTACCCGCACCCGGATGGCCCAGAATATAGCTCTGACTGGTATTCTACAAGTTCCGGGGTAACCCACAGTGTGCGCCAGAATGTTAACCGGCGGAGACCAATCTCCTCTGCTAGGGGTCTAATGCCAAGATCCATACGTAGGGGAGTAAGAGGGGTGCTTGGTGGAAGACCCAGCATCTGCCTCAAGAAACAGTTCTCAGTTTTAGACAATCCAACGGACGGACAATACCCCCAAAGCTCAGCCCCATATATTACAGTACTCCTGATTTGTACTTTGTATATCTCGGCCACCATGGCAGCCGGTTTACAGGAGGAACTCCAATAGGTTTTTAATATCCCCCCTACCATCTGGGCAAGTTTGAGGCTAGTTTTTGCGAGTTGTGGGCCCCAGTCAAACTTTTCAGACAATGTGACACCAAGGTAGTCAAAAACTGTCACCTGTTCTAGCACAGTGCCATTTAGAGAAGGATTGGGGCGGGAGGTTTTAGCTGGATTAAATACCATAAATGTAGTTTTAAGAGTGTTGATCTCCTTTGATGTGAGCCCTGTGAACTGATATGGGTTGATGTGGGAGACAGGATGCTAGGGTTTGAGGTGGGGGAGGGTGGATGTTTCATGGGGGGGATAAACGATGGGATGCATTTTATGAACTGTGACCTTGTCTCGGCTATCTCTCCTTAAATGCTACTTGTATATGGGTATTGAACTGAAGCCTGTTTATGTTTAATAAAAAGACTTTAAAAAAAAAAGTGTTGATCTCCAACCCCCTCGTTGCACAGAAAGCTACAAAGCTATCAAGGACCCTCTGGATGCCCATGGGTGACTTAGAAAGGAGCAGGGTATCATCCGCAAACATCAGTGCGGGCACCTTGCTGTGCCTCAGCTTAGGGGCATCATTGTCCACTACCTCATTCAGATGGGCTACCAAAGCATTAATAAAAAGACAAAAGAGGGTTGGGGCAAGCACACACCCCTGTCTAACTCCTCTATTGACTTGAAAACGAGGGGTTAGCTCCCCATATTTACCGTACCTGACTTGGGCATAATTGCCCTCATGTAGTCTCATGATCAGTGTCAAGAGATATAGGGGTATTCCCTGTTGTTTAAGGACCTCCCACAATATGTCTCGTGGCACCAGATCAAAGGCAGTTTTCAGGTCGACAAATATCAAGTAGAGGCTGCCACCCTCCATTGATACCGTCTTCCAGTACAGTAGCTGTAGCCTTAAAATTTGATCAACAGTAGAGATGTTTTTCCTGAATCCTGCCTGGTAAGGACTCAGAATTCCACACTCCTCCATCCACACTTGTAGGCGGTCGAGGAGGACCCTGGCAAACAGTTTCTGTGAGACATCAATCAGGCTGATCGGCCTATAGTTGGTCGGCAAGAGAGGTGAGCCCTTTTTGAAAACTGGGTAGATTTCAGCCCCCAGCCAGGTGTCCGGGATCGCCATACCTTGCAAGATGGCGTTAAAGACTGCCCAGAAATAGGGTCCCCAGATTGTTGGTTCTTCTCTGTATAAGTCACCTGGGATCTTGTCTAGACGCGGTGCTTTACCAAGTGAGAGCTTCCTAATCGCACTTAGAACCTCAACAAGGGTGAACCCTTGATCCTCACCAGCTACTATCCCGGGGATCGGTGTTAAGCTGCCTATTGGTAGGTCAGTGCCTGCTTCCATAGAATATAGGGCTTGGAAGTGAGACTTCCATGCCGCTGCGGCAATATTGGGCTCTAAAGCTGGCTGATCTTCATTGCTGTCTGAACACACTAGTAACCAGAACTTCTTCATGTCTCTGGTTGCAAGGGCTGATCTAATGGCATCCCATCTATTTGTCTCCCAGTCTATCTTTGCTTGCTTGATGCAGTCTCGATAGCAGCACCTCGTTTGCTTAATCTGACTTATCACTGCTTTTTATAGCCTCAATAAGAGCTCTCTTGGCCTTGCGACAGGAGTCATTATACCAGGTTATTTCGGAAGCCTGCTTAGGTTTGGGATGTGATGGGGGATTAAAAATGTAAGCCAAACTGGATGTTAATTCTCTATGCAGCACCTCTATTCTGTCTAAAGATTGGGGAGAATTCTTTTCACTGGCAATCTCCCCCATTTCCAGGATGAGCTTTATGGTTAGAGAGAATAGTGTAGCTATTTTATCTGGAGACTGCTTTAGTGTACCCCATCTAACTTTCCTCCTATTATTGGTGAGGATTATATTGCTAGCTACAGGGGTTCTGCGGCCCATAGGATTGTTGTAGTTTGGGAGCTGCAGCTCCAGTTTCAGGGCATTGTGGTCGCTGTCCTGTCTAGGCAGGATAGCGAAGTCCGCTATCCATTGCCAAGATCTTGCTTCCGCTAAAATGTAATCCAGCAGAGAGGATTGTCCAGGTCTGTTAAAAGTTAACTTCCCTGGTCTATCTGACTTCATGCGGCCGTTACAGGCTCTCAGCGAGTAAGTTAGCGTGACTGCATTAATCTGGAGTACAAGTGGGGTCCAGGCCTTGATTATTTGTAATTGGGGGTCAGGAATTAGCCATAATCGATCTTCAGCACTAGGATTACATGCATCAGTATATGCAACAAGAGGCTCAAATTGGCAATTAAAATCGCCCCCTAAAACCAATCTTACATTCGGGGGTAGAGTGCCGATGAAGGTGTTCAGTTGTTCAATGGTCTGTGATTCAACGCAGATACTTACTGGGCGAGAGTAAACATTAATAAAAGCAATTTTAATACTAGGTGGCAAGGTAAGTATGGTGCATTGAATGTCATTGAACAGGGTGTTCAAGTAATCCACTGTGCAATCCAAATGTGAAGCAACCCAGGTACAAAGGCCCCCAGAAGGTCTACCTCTCCCCCCCTTTTGTGGCTAATATATTAAAAGTTGCGTATCCAGTCCTTGTAATTTCTTCCCTAGCCCAGGTTTCCTGGAACATACACACATCGAAACTACCTACAAAGAGCCCCCATTCTGGGGAGTCAAGTTTGTTTTTAATTCCGGCAATGTTCCAGGACAAAATCCTCAGGTTGTGGTCAGAATTAGGACATTCAGCAGAGGGGGGATGAGTGTGTGTATCAGGATTTATGATGTTCTCATGCTGAGCCCGAGGGGATACCAAAGTGACTAGTTCCACTCTTACCCTGGGGGAGCCACTGCCGGCGTTGCCAGAGGATTGAAGATCATGCACAGCTGACAGTGGTTTTCCCTGCTGGTGGTCAGTATGTAGATCCCCTGGGGCTTCCCAGGCACCACACTGGGTGTCCTGGATCGTCGGCCCATTATTGCAAGCCCTTGGTTCTCTACCTATACTCATGCGCCCACTTTGCAAGTCAGATCCACCCGAGTCAATCCACCTCTTCTAAGGCCCCATACCTGTTCGCCACTGGGATATTAAAGAAGAGAGGTCTGGGGAATGGGGCCACTAGGGTTTGCCCTAGGGACCTATTGGTTGGAACACAGGCGTGGGTGGGTCTGTTATATCTGTAAATGTGGGGGTAGAAGTAGTCCAATGTATGGGCTCTGACATCAGTATGTAACTCTTGGGGGCTAAGAATGTGGCTAGCCAGGACATGAGCAGTCTGTGGGTTGCTAAAATTAATAACAATGCAGTCCCCTTGTGTGGTTTTAGGTCTCATACCCACCCAGCCAACTCTACGAACCATTAGGATCTCTCCTGCACGGTCGTAGGAAAACTGACCATGTCTGGCCAACCAAAATAAACACTTATTCCTCAAGTCCAACTGTGTTTCCTTCTTACGTGCTTTGATCTCAGGTACCCCAGTCAATATAATAACATATGGAAGTGAAGCTGGGGGTAGGTTAATGGTCGGGACCCTCTCAGATCCAAAGCCACCCTTGTCATCCACCAAAGAGACACCACCTGCCCCATCCGCCCCTGGTGCAATTCGGACACGCGCTTTGCCATTTGGGTCCGTCGAATGGGAAACGGGTTCAGGGTTCACTTTTGGAGAAGTAGGACCCCTGCGACCAGAAGGAAGCTCCTCTAGTTGATTAGGAACGGACCCTGCTTGGCGGGAAACAGTGGGAGCTACTGAATCAAAATTGCAGACCGCTGTTCTATTATCTTCCATTGGCACGGTTATGCGTGCCTCCCTCCGGGATCTATACCCGCCTGAGGTTGTATCAGGAACATCAGAGCATACACCCCCCCCCGCGTCAGCAACTGACTGCACTGGCTGAGGTGACTCTTTTTGACCAAACAGTTTACTCATTGTGGTATCCAGGTGATCTAGACGCCCCCAGAGTGGAGCGAGGCTATTGTCTATGAGTTCCTTAAACTGTACTAAAAGAGTATCCAAAACAAATTCTCCCACAGTGTCTGGAGTGACACCCCCATTGGCACTACAAATAGATAAGGGGAAAACAGCATCGGTTTGCGTACTAGTAGAGCATGTTTGTGTCACCTCTGGGTCAGCATACCAAGTCCCTTTCTGTTGTTTGGTTTTTGGGAACCCGCACCCCTTCTCCGCTTCGCAGGAATCTCTTTCGCCTTGGTCTCACTATGGGGTTTAGAAGTCCGAGTCAATGTCCTTGTGACTATTCTTGGATTGGTTACAGGGTTTAGAGATGAGACTTCTAGATCAGGTGCAAGTACAGGAGCAGGCGAAGATGCAGGTGGAGACTGCGGCAGTCCTTGCGTAATAAGGGGTCGAGAGACATCACCTAGGTTGATGGGACCCAAAGAAGAGCGCCTCTGCATAGATGAGGGACCTAGGGAGAGTCGCCTCTCTGTCAATTCGATCTCATGACTGAGCATTGACTCTGCCCTTACGATAAAGGCGTCCAGAGTTCCCACAACTCCCTTGCATTTGCTCATTATGGAAACAAAAATGAGCAGCCCCACAGGCACCGATTACGTCAAAGAATAAACGGGGCAAAGACGCCACAGTACCTGGAGGTTATAAAACCGGGTTCCAGTTGGCCGGCCACCGTTGTTGGAAGGGGGAGCCCAGCCTCTTCCGGGCTCTTCGCCACGGGGGTGAGCAGCGCTTTTGATGGAGAGCGCCTCCCCCTCCGCTGCGTTGGCGGGATGGCACGCCTTTGCACCCTGGGACTTGTAGGCGAGGTGAGGGGTGAAGCAGGGTGTCACACCCTGGGATCGAGATCCCACCAGGGTGGGTTGTACCGAGGCTAGGTGCCCCGGAGATAGCCCAACCGACCCCGCAGAGAAACAATGCCCCGCGCCGCGGGGGGTAAGGCAGCGCTTTTGAGCGCGAAGGAGAGTGCCTCTCCCTCAGCTGCGGTGGCGGGAAGGCACGCGTTGCACCCTGGGACTTGTAGTCCCACCAGGGTGAGTGTCAGCCAGGCGAGGTGAGGTGAGGGGTGAAGCAGGATGTTGCAGGATGCTACACAGAAACAATGTCTGCCCTTTCCCTCTTAGCCCTTAGTCTGCATGTACTCATGCTCATCTGGCGAAGGTGGCGGGAGCTCCCTCCTACGAACAGCCGGGCAGGAGCAGCAGGTCCGGAACGTCTTCAAATTATCATTTTCTATGCTATATAATAGGTTTGGAAACGGCTGTATTGCATTCTAAGAGCTCCTACGAGCTACTTTTGCTGTTCTGTTTCTCACTAAGAATATCAACAATGAAGTATGTATCCGTGGATAGGCCCAGGAAATACAAATCAGAATTGCATACTACATTAACAAACAGCAGATGGTCCCCAACGGGTCCACCTTACATGGGGTGAGCATAACCAAAACACAGCTACCATACTGACATTTGATATCTCAACGGCCATTAGCAAAAATGCACACTGAGTTGTGCGGTGTCCCAGTGGCCAACTGTGCCTGAAAAAATGGATATCCATGTGATATGGGCATGCAAAACTGACTTTTTAAGCCAACAGTGCGAAAATGCATTCTGGAACTTGAATTTTCCTTTCCATATGGGTTGTTGGCTAAAAAACTGCAACTCACTGAATTTGTGTCACTTGATCCATTCTATATAAAATGTTTTCCATAAATTCAGTTTAAAGCAAGCTAACAAGCTTGGTGAGTCTGGGTTTGGTGGTTAGGTTGGGGCGGGAGAGAAGAATTAGGAGAATGTAGCAGATGCCTAAGTTTCATGGGTGTAAGTAAGTAGTTGTGTTTTTATCACCCACAATGATCTAAAATGCAATCATTAGTCTTCTACAGGCATTGCCTTGTGGCCCAGTAGTCACACGCAGTACATGCATTAAAGGCCCCAGGGAGTGACTTTGTAACCACCCAGGACCTGCTGCAATAATGTCCTCACACTGGACCTGATGCATCACTAGTCCCAACCTGACCTGCATCAGTGGCCTCTAGCAGTACATGCATTAGTGTTACCTCACAATACATGCACCAGTGCCCTCCTCACATTAAATGCATTCATAGACTCTTGAATTATCCATGGCTCCTGATATTAGACCTATTAGTAGCCCAGTATTCCTGAGGATCGATGACCAATACTCTTACACTCCTGCAAAATCAAATCAAAGTGACAGTCCAGAAAATAAGACTGAACATGATCATAAGTAAAACACTTAGTCAGGTGAGGCCCACCGCTGTCAGAGATTAAATGACAAGTACATATTCAGAAGTAGAAACATAATTTTGAACAGTTGTTTGATCTACCATGGAAGCGCACTTAGAGGAACACAGTGAATTACAGGCTATCGCTCTGCCAGCTTTTGCATAGAAATTTGGTTACGTTAGGCAGTAATCAAATTTTTCAATGAAATTGTGGCAAGTGCAAACCCTCTTCAGAGAATCTGCTCAATCTATTCACCCTGTATTTGTAATATTCGTGAGCCTTTTACCTTTAATGGTCCAAGAAATGCACCAGGTGCTACAACTGTTATTTCACTGTAAGTATATAGGGCACACTATGCACCCTGCTGCCTAAATGCCCAGAGTTGGCTTTGAGGTGCTCTGTTAATAAAGCTGGAACTGCCTGCCACTGTCACATTCACTTACTAATTGCTTGTTCCTCCTCCACATCTTCTCACCTGTGTCTGTCATTTCAGCCCGCCACCCTACATTTTTCCTCTCTCCTTCGTCCCTGATTTCTTTTCAGTCCTTTAAAGCTTTTGCCATCTTGTTTTCTATCTTTTTTGTTCTCACTCAAGGTTCAACTGCTTCCTTTCTTTTCCTTTTACCCATTCTCTCTGCTTTCTCTCCTAGTCTCTGTATTGTTTCTCTGAATCCTTCCTGACTGTCTCCACTCCTAATCCTATCTCTTTTTCTCTCCTCGACAGTCCAGTGCATCTTGCTCTGGGCCAAACATACAACTCAAAAATAGGATTTAATTAAACTACTTACGTAGAAGTTTATATCTTTTTTTTTTTTTACTTATGCCGCTTTCTGTCTAATTATCGTCACTCACTTGTGACCTGAACCTGTCCGTTCACATAGGAGGCAACATGCCTGTACATTACTGTAGGAAGCTGGCTCTTTATATACTATTCCAAAGTGAGGTATAGTGTGCACAGAGTCCAGTGGAACCCCAAAGGTAGGCAGAGGTAAAGTTAGATAGCACCTCACTCTCTATTTGTGGTAATGTGGTCAAGCAGTAAGGCAGTATCAGAGGACATTGTTAGCATTTGTTGTACACACTCAGCAAATGAATTCACACACTCAAAGACTGAACTTCAGACCAATTGTTTTTGTATAAAAATATCGCATCCCAGACCGAATTTAAAGAAACCGAATGGATGTTTTCTTTAAGAAATAGCTCCAATTGTTTCCTAGTATTACCCAGGTATTCACTATCACTCAGCAGATATATGGGAAAAGAAAAAGGTCTTAGTGTCCTACATTCATATTCTAAATTAAACAATAGCAATTTAGGATTATGATCCGAAGTCACCCGTGGGCATACTTCGATATCTGCTGATATCATAATTTGCCATATCAATTCTGGAATATAACTTGTGTGGAGCTGAATAATACGTATAGCCTGGGACGTTTGGTTTTAACCATCTCCAAACATCTCTAATTAATTGAAGCCGCCCCAGTTCTATAATTGCTGCTCTAATCTTCTGCATTCTATGAGTAGCATTGTGTCTTGTGGTATCTATACTATAATTCATAATACAATTGAAATCCCCCATTACTACTCGAATCCCCTCCCAATTTAGCATTTCCATATTCAACACATCTATTACTGTTGGATCGTCAGTATTGGGACCATATAGGGAACAGAAGACGTATTTCTTACCCCTAATTCCAATCTGTGCAATCGCCCATCTTCCCCCCCTGATCAGCCAATGTTTTATATATCGTACAAGAAAAACGTTTGTTTTAATATTGCTGTTCCCCTCATCGATATCCTTTGTGTAGTACAAACTAAAGTTTCATACCCCAACTGTTTAAGAAGATTGCGGTCTTTATATGAAAGGTGCGTCTCTGTAAGCAGAACTAGTTGTGGATTGTACATTTTTAGTTCCTCGTAAACCAGTTGGCGTTTGTTTTTGCTATTAAGACCTGCGACGTTCCAGGCAAGACACTTAATTCTATCCATACCTTAAGACAAAGTTCTCAACTGATTTAATACTATCCACCAAGAGACAATTCTCTACTCCTTGGCACATTTCTTTTTCATTTATTTTTCAACAATCTCAAGAGTCTGGAAATACCAGGAAATATCTGGAAAAGAGCACCCCTTCAGTATTAGTATCTAATTCTTCTGCTAAAAAAAAAACTAACAAGCAGAAAATAGGGAGCGGAGGAAAGAAAATGTATACGGCGACGGAGTCACAGCAATGTGTGACATCAATTACACAGGCTAAAGATAGTCCTCTGCGTCGGTGGGTCCAAGCAAATGGAGGAGTAAAGACTATGGTATCACGATTGTCAGGCGCTAATCCAACAGATGATGGACACAGGAATGTGAAGGAGATAGAAATGGGGTCTGATAGCCCGGAATTAAGTTCAGTACTTTCATCTGGACGACAAACTACGTTGCTTACTACTGACCCTGATCCCTTTGCTGGTCCATCAATGATATCTCAACCATTACAACAGTCAACTCTGGGACGCCAATTAGAGGAGTCACAAGAACAAGACACCCCGACTCTTGCTTTGATACTCCAAGCCTTAAGAGATCAGAGGCACAAGAACATTATGCCCAAGCTAGGGTTGAAAATCATAATATCCAACAGACATTGAAGGAGATGTCACTTAAGGTTGGGACATTGGCTGCAGACGTATTGAAATTACAGCAGAGAGTCACTAGCACTGAGGAGACTACTACTAAATCGACTAGCATTCTCCAGTTACATGACGATCAATTAACAGTTATGCAATCTAAGCTGGAAGATTTAGAAAATCGCTCAAGGCGTCACAACTTAAAGCTGTTTGGAATTCCAGAAGGGCAAGAGGGATCGGATCCCAGGGCCTTCATAGTTCAACTTTTTCAGAAGGCTTTTCCAGACTTGGTGGACTGGGATTGGGATTGTCCGGTACAAAGGGCTCATAGACTCCCATTAGTACAACAGAAACAGCAATCTAGATATCCCAGGCCGTTCTTGATTTTCTTTGGAAATTTTCTCCTTCGGCAAGCTGTTTTTCTTAAGGCTCGCCCTAGCTCTCCGGTCACAGTTGACTCTCTTTCTTTTTTTGTACGTTCAGATTTTTGTAAATTGACAATGGACAGACGTTGGAAGTTACGACAGTTGATTGATCCCCTGAAAGCTATGGGTGCGCAAGTATTCTTACAGGAACCTGCTCGTTTAAAGGCTTTTAGAGAAGGTCACCCGCATTTCTTTAACACAGAGCAAGAAGTAAAAACAGCTATCGATATTTGGAAAAAAAAGGACTTGAATAAGATTTGATATGAATTATTTGTCTTTCTGCCATTTGGGTTTTTGCGTTCTTCAAAGGTTATAAATAATATGGTTTGACCTGTTTTGAGTGGGGTGAAGGTCAGGCTTGGGAGCCGCCGTGATTGCGCTGTTCCCAAGAAGCTGCCAATTCAGCGGCAGCTGTGGAAAGGGGATGATTCCTCCTTCAAGATGCAGGGAGGGTGTCGCCAAGGGCGACGGGGTTGGGGGAGGGTGTAGGGGGGGACAAAATGCTAAAAAAAAAAAAAAACTCAACAATGGGTTATATAGAAAATCTATGAGTAAATCTGCAATAAATACTTTAGAGTAGTAATGCAGTTTGTAAACAGTTTGAATTGAAATTGTATATGCACTTAGTTTTGAGTTACAGTATGGTTTCAGAGAAATGCAATACTTTGTAAATACAGTACATAGACTTGAATGGGCTTTTCAGTAAAATTACAGGTGTTACTTTTGAGATTACTTTTCTTACTCAGAGTAGTATACCTGGATACTACTCTGGAACATTTCCTGCAAACAGGTAAATAAAATCGTTTTTGTTAGTTAGTGCAATTTTAAAGAATTTCTTTAGGTTTTCAAACTCCACACTTAGAAACGTTTCCAAGAAAAACAGTCAATGTTATCCTATGGAGGAAAATAGTGTGATCGGTTTTGAGGTAATATTTGGTAGTGGGAGTTGAGGTTCTGGGGGTAGACTCAGGGTTCCCACAGGGTCAAGGATGCACTCTAGTTAGACCCTCAGCGGCACTAGCGTGGCCGGGTGCAGAGTGCTGAGGCCCAATGTTATCCAATGGGGGATAGGGGGCCTCCGGTTGGTGGCTGCTGACGAGCAGGCCACTTGGTTGTGGGAGCAAGGCTCCTGGACTTTGGTTCAGGGCAAATGGGGAAACAAAGTAATGCACCCTCAGCAGCACTAGGACGGCTCGGTGCAGGGTGCTGTTTCGACGTCGGGCGCCCTGTTGTTTTCAATGGGGAACCTCCTGTTTGCAAAGGGACTGCAGGCTTGGGGACGAAGGTCTCCTGGGTGCAACCACCACTTCGAGAGGTAAGTTGGGAAGTTAGGGGTTGGTTAGGCACCCAAGGCCATGGGGCGTCGGGTGCAGGGGTGCCTTTTGGGGTCGGATCTTCTTACCAGCTCCTGGTCGTGGTTGGGGGGGACCTTCTGGATTTAGGCTGGAGGCTTGAGGCAGGTCAGGGGTCGCCGGATCTCGGGTCAGGATCGCCGGGGTGACCTCCTTGTGGTGTTTGCCCACTCGAGCTCGGGCCGTGGACGGCGGGTGCAGAGTGGGGCGGATTTGCGGTGTCCGGCCGGAGCCAGAGGTTGCAGATGAACAAATCCGGTGTTCACGGGAGACAGTCTTTGGGGTTGAAGGCAAGCAGGTCCTCCAGGGTTTTCGAGGTTGCTGGCTGCAGGACACACCGGGATTTCGCAGGAGCAGGTTCGAGGTGGAGACAGGCCAGTAGGGCTGGGGCCAAGTCAGTGGGCGTCTTCCTTTTGTTAGCTGCTGCACGGCTGTTCGGTCCTTCTTCTTCTTCTCCTTGTAGTTTCTTCTTGTCTGAGGAAGCAAGGTTCAGGGGTGCCCCTAAATACTAGATTTAGGGGCGTTACAGGCAGGTAAAAGGCAGGGACCAATGGGTCCCTTCCCTGTGGTGGGTACACCCCCTATTATGCCACCCTCCAGTGGGAAAGGGGCATGAGCCTGTCCCTGGTTGGCTGAGTCCCCCCATCTGCAAGATGGCGGGGACTGAGAGTTGTGCTTCACCTCGCCTCCCCCACCTGAGGGGTGGAGTTGGCAGAGGTGGGCACACCTCTCTTCCTCACTTGTTTTTCCTGCCGGTTCTCCCGCCCAAAGTGGGGGTCAGAACCAGTGGGGACCAGTTGCTGAAAGCAGCAAGTGGCCTGGGGAAGCTTCCAAAGGCGGCAAGCCTTTGAAGCTTCCCCTTCGTGAACCCTGCCCATCCTGGGGGAGGAGGCTTGGCACCTCGTCCCAGGATGTGCATTGTTTCAGGCCCCAGAGAGCAGCAGGCTCTCAACCCAGGGGTCCAGAAACATGTCTGGTGGTGGCAGCTGAAAGCAGCCACTCAGCCTGGACACTAGTGGTAGGTTAGTTTTCAGGGGGCATCTCTAAGATGCCCTCTGTGTGCATTTTTCATTAAATCCCACACTGGCATCAGTGTGGGTTTAATGTGCTGAGAAGGTTGATACCAAACTTCTCAGTTTTCAGTGTAGCCATTATGGTGCTATGGAGCTCGTAATGACAAACTCCCAGCACCATATACTCTTAATGGCAGCACTGCACTTAACTGTCTAAGAATGGACTTAGACACTGTAGGGGTACAGGGCTCTTGCACCTGTACCCTCACCACTGGTATAGGGCACCCAGCTAGAGGGGTGACTGATCTATGCCAGGGCAGTGGGTTGTAGGCATGGCACACAGGGATGTGTGCCATGTCGACTCTTCACTTTGTTCTGCACCAAAACAAGAAGCCTGCAAAGGCAGTCTGTGTGTGTGTGTGTAAAGGTACAGGGCCTCTAAGGGTGGCACAATAAGTGCTGCAGCCCTTAGAGGTCTTCCCTGGTCACAGTGCCCTGGGTACCTGTGGTATCATTTACCAGGGGCTGACCTGTGGCTAGAGATGCCAATTGGGTTAGTTTTGGGGAAAGAACACAGGCCCTGGGAACCTGATTGGCAGGGACCCAGGGCACATCAAGTCAAAGTGCATCAGTAGTCTGGCACAAAAGTGGGGGGGTTACTGCAACAGAAACCCACTTTCCTACAATTACATTGTTCAGGAACCTGAACGGGCGTGTCTCCTTTGTAGCAGTTCTGCTGTCTGTGAGGACGTGGGCCCGTGTGGACCAGAGGCACCATTCTGGTGATCACTGCAAGGAAAATCAAAGCTGCCGCCCACCGCCTTAGTTAAGGTTAAAGGAGATGGGCTAATCACAATATTCTTTACTTGGTCACTCACAGTGGGGTGGCACCAGTTACCGGAAAACATCAGCAGCGCAGCCCCCATTTTCACGTGATCATCATACTCCGGAAAGGTTTTTTTGTTTGTTTATTGCAGTGACATGCTGCGGTTACAGGCCATATGGTACCTGAAGCGGCCGGGCTGAGTCTCGGCTTGATTGGATGCAGTCCCTGGTGGGCTGCAGTGGTGACAATAATTTTATTAAGTTAGTTGTATTGGGCATCGAATAGACTGTGAAGACACAGAGAGGCCAACGTACATCTGCAGGCTCAGTCTCAGCCAGCACAGACAGAGTGCACTCTGCCAGCACCATGCTCGCTGCTAGTGCAGCTCTTCAATCAGGCAATCACCTTGTGCAGTGTCAGGGCAGTGCTATAAATGCATGACTAATGCATTTTATTGCGGACACCACACTAAAATGCGTTAGTCTAACCCCTGATGCATGGTACTCGGCAGAGCTGCAAACCTTTGGCCATCTTTTACCAAGAATAGATCATTAGTTCAATATTTGAGAGTGTTGTAAGGTATATATTGTTATTAAATAACAAAAACGCAGGGACATTTTGGAGACAGTTTAGTATGCCTCATAAGAAAAAGGACCCCACGGCCAGGTCCTCCTCCGCCAAGAGCAACGGTCAGAATGAAACTCTAACTGCAACTCCCAACGAGCCAGAGCCTGGAACGTTGGACTAAGATGAGCCATAACAATTGTAAGAATTGCACTGTGCATCTCATGATGCAGCACAAGATACACAGCCATACAGTTTGAAACATATAACACCACCCTTACACTTATACTGTAAAAAAAAAAATCTATCTACATATGCAAAAGGCAAATAGCAAAACATGTTAAAGACAATTAAACAAAAAATTACCAGAACGATTGTGATCTAGTTTTGCCGCAGTCTGTATAGTTTCCACAGTCAATAGGTGCTCACTCTCTGGGCCATTCGTCCAAAAAGACCCTAAAATTAACAGATTGCAAAAGAAGGCATAGAACACACACAAACAATAAAGCTTTTTACACACAGGACAAGTAACTTTTAAAAGAAAGAAAAGCAGAGTTACAACAACATTGCAACACAGGAATTTGACATCATGAAACATAGGGTCCTTTCCGAAAATTCTTTTTTTCTTTTCTTGCACTTTAAAAACAGGGACAAGGACACAGCCAACGTGTTTCGTCTCTAAACATAGGAACTTCTTCAGTGCTGTTATAAAAAATATATATATATTCACTTTAGACAAATCAGACAAATAAACTCCAATTTCAACAACATAAAACAAACATACAGACAATGATAAGCGACATGAACTATAAAACATTAGAAAAGTGTTAAACAAACAATAGATCACATATTATCACTAACGGTAAAATACCATTATGAGATAACTGAAGTACTCTGGTGTCCAAACTCAAATCAAACTTTATTCAGTCGTTCCGACCATAAAAGTGCAAGTGCTAACAGTACATGATTGCAAGAATGAAAACATTGCAGTATTACAATGAATTTGTTATGACCGAAAAAGTGCAAGTGCTTACAGTACAGAACTTCAAGTTTGAGTACATGACAAACGTTTGCTAGATACAATTACAATAAGTTGTTGGAAAAGGTGTAACAATCAAGACTAAACCAATAAAAAAAAGATAAGTTAAAAAGGATAAAAAGTTCAGTGAACATAGGGAAAGCCCCAATGTAGTACAGTTAAAATCCCACTAAAATCACATTAAAAAAAGGTGAGACTGAGCTACGTTGCAAATAACTAGTGATACTGCCTAGTTCTCGTTAGGGGGTTTGGGACGATGGAGTGGAAACCGTAGGGACACCAGTTCGCATCTTTAATGTGAGCCTTCTAATTATCCACATTTTCCCAAGGAACTTGGCTACTGCACACGCAATTGGTGGTCTTGAATCGGATCTTAGGATGTGCAACGCTTCTTGGTGACAACGTGTTCCCAACAACCTGCAAACGGGTGCCATCCATTTGTGCCTCGGGGAGTTTACAGCGGGCAAGCGAAGAAGATGTGTGCAATAGACTCAACGGAACTGGTACAGCCGGGGCAATGCAGCTGCACAGATGTATGTCGTCGCCACGCAGATATGAAGGAATTAACTGGAAGAGATCCAAATCTAAATTGGATATAGAGCTTTCTATCCTGTTGAATCGTAATGACCTCCATATATTGCTCATGTGCACTTTGGATTTTAAAATCCAAGAATTCTGATGTGAGGCGGCCACCTAGTGAGTCTGATACATTAGACGGGGCGACCCAGTTCCAATATTGCGACTTAACCAGCCCCTTACTTGGTAGCAAACTGAGATCTTTGACATCCCATAAACTTCCTAGACCTATTGCTGTGAGTAGGGATTTCACTTTAGTAAACCACCCAATTTTGTTGAAGCGATCAAGTTTGCAATCATCAACTGCAGCAGAATAATGGGAAAGCTCTGGGGTCAGTTTCAGACGTAACCAAAAGAGCAAGGGGCAAAGTCGTGCTTTGTCAACAATGGATGGTCTGCCCTTATCAAATCTTCAGGGAAGGAGCAGATTGCTTTGGGAAAGAGAACAGAGGGATCTCAGGAATTTATTCTCGGTGGTAAGTAGACCCTCTAAGTTTTCGAACCCCCAGAGTTCAGCCCCGTACAAAGCAGAGCCCACTACTTTATGATTGTAAATCTGCCGTGGCGCTGCTATTGGTCAAGACTGGGAGCGTCTATGCTCCTTCAACAGAGCCCCAGTGGTCTGCTTCTGCTGGAGATTCCGCTTTGTTATGTGGTGCTTCCAGGTCATTTAGTCAGAGAGAGTTACACCCAGGTAATCGAATGTTCTTACTCTCTCGAGGGGAATCCCACCAAGTGATAGTTTTCCTTTAAAGGATTTGTGGGGGTTCATCAATAAAAGTTTTGTTTTTGATGTGTTGACCTCCAGTCCTCTCAGCCCACAGAAAGTATTGAAGCGGTCTAGCAACAGTTGGAGACCACTGGGGGTCTTTGAGACCAGCAGCGTGTCATCTGCAAATAGTAGAGTAGTTACTTTGACACTCTTCAAAGAGGGGGCGTCAGCTGGGACTTCTGCTAGGTAATTTACCACCCCATTGATAAAAAGCGAAAACAGGGTAGGAGCCAGCACGCAGGCCAGTCTAACCCCTCTGTCAACTCTAATTGGGTCTTTCAGCTGTCCTTGATCTCCCCAGCGGACCCTCGCGAAATGATCCTCATGGAGGCAAATGACCAGCTCGAGGAGCGATAAGGAAGGCCCAGCTCTTGCAGCACTTGCCATAATTTATATCTGGGGATAAGATCGAAGGCCGACTTCAAGTCAATAAATGCTATATAGAGGCTACCCCTTTCTAAGGTGACTGTTTTACAGGCCAGTAGTGTGAATTGGAAGACCTGGTCGATGGTGCTGACTCTTTTCCTAAATCCTGCTTGGAAGGGGGACAGGATGTTGGCCTCCTCCATCCAATCTGTGATCTTCGTGAGAAGGGCACGGGAGAAGACCTTTTGTGCACTATCGATCAGGCTAATCGGCCTATAGTTGGATGGTTGTGATCGGTCGCCCTTTTTAAATACCGGGATAACCTCCGCTTCCTTCCATGAGGGTGGTATTGCAGTCCCGGCAGCAATGCTGTTTGCAAGTGCCCAGATGTACTTGGACCAGTTAACTGTATCATAGAGAAAAACGTCACCGGGGATGCCGTCAGGCCCCGAAGCCTTATTCCTAACCACAGAGTTTATTCTTTGGGAGATTTCCTCTAAAGTAAAAAGTTCAGGGTTCTGGGAGTTGTTAAGAATGGCAAACAGGCCTTCAGTGGCCGAGGCTCCTGATCCAGTGTATACTGCAGAAAAATTATCGTGCCAAGTAGAAATTCCGATGTTATTAGCAGGAGGGATAGGTCTATCAGGGTCTCCCCTGGTCACCAGAAGCTAGAATTGTTGTGAGTCCCTGTTTTGGCAAGCGTCCTTAATCTGGAGCCATCTATTCTCCTCCCAGTCCTTTTTTGCTTTGGCCTGAGCTTTCTTGTAGGATCTCCTTGCTTCTTTTAGATCTATCACATTATTTGCTCTAATGGCTGTAGCCAATTGGAGTCTTGAGTTCCTACATTCTTGGTTAAACCATGAGGAATGTGATCTGGCCAGTTTGGGATTGCTCTGAAGCCTAGAGGGTACACTGAAAAAATGATGCTAACTGATTAAAAAAGTTTGTGTAACTTGACGTGATCTTGGAGAGCCTGTTGTGCTGCTCAAATAGACTAAGAAGCTCATTTGTGCTCTCTAGCAATTTGCCCTTTATGGCTTCTAGTTTTGTGGTATCAGTGGCTCCACGTGCCCACTTAAGTCGCCTGTTATTATTAGTCGGGCACACCTCCTTTGTTGTGAGTCTTTTAGGTGTGCAACCGTAATTGTTGTCCCACATAGGTGACACGTCAAGCTCGAGGGGGTTATGGTCACTATCTGTGGTCGAGCCAACTTTCATGTCCAGCACCCTGTGCCATAATCTGAGATCCAGTAAGATTTAGTTGATACGGCTCAGATTTGAGGTTCTATTGAAGGTGTTTGCCCCTGTCTTATCGAGGCAAAGACCGACCATTGGCAGCCCTGAGCCCAAACTCAAGAGTTAGTGCGTTTAGCTGTATTGCTGTATGTGACCATTTTTTAATAGGTGGCAATTGTAAAGGGGGGACAAGCCACATCTTGTCCACCCTATCACTATCAGTTATGTCTTGAGAGTCCAAGGGCTCAAAGGTGATGTTAAAGTCCCCAGCCACTATAACAGGAGACTGAGTCCTTCTCTTCTAGGCTGTTTTCCAATTCAAGAATAGTGGGAGAGCTACACCCTGCACTAGAACCCCGGGCATAGACATTGAAGAGATCAAATCCTATACCATTCCTACCCCTGATGTTGATGGCTAAGATGTCAGGGCTTTTGGTCTTAAGTTCTCTGGTGTTGCATTGGAGATTGATTTTAATCTAAATCAGCAGCCCCCCAGCAGGTCGTCCTGATCTACTGGCTACTGCTGGACGGCAGTAAGTAACATATCCAGGAATGAAGACAGGAGTAAGAGACCATGTTTCCTGCAAGAGACAAATGTCGAATTGCTCTATATATTGGGTCCAGTGTGGAAGCGCCAACTTGGGCCTCACTCCAGCTACATTCCACTAAAGTATACGCAATTTGGGAGGTGTTCCTCCTGGAGCTATGGAGATAGGTTGGATCTCGTTCAATGCATGTTCTATTTTTTTGGTCAACTGTACGATCTGACCGAAGTAGAGCCCCCTTACTGCATGTATTGCTGGTAAACTGTTGTGTATCAGGAGGCCTAGGATTAGTAGGCTTTGGAGCTGAAAGTAAGGGACCAGCATGGTGCCTCGATGTGGTTCCTAAATGTGCAGCCTTTCTTGTGGAGGAGAATGACGGATAGGCTGGACCAGCTACGCTTGTCAGTAAGTCATTGGTAGCTAAGGGAGAGTCGGAACCCAGGAGGATGTCTTGTCTAATAGTTGCTGGCAACTGTGAGGCACTGAAGGGGTTATATTTTAATCTAAAGCCCGTTTGAGTGGGTGAGCATGATCTTGCTTCTAGGGCTAAAAGGTTGTGAATTAAGTTCGCATCCCTAAGATGTATTTGTATGGAGTCAGTTGAAGAGGTGTGGTGTGATAGCCTCTTAGTCCATAGAATATCCTCCCTAATGACCGATCTGCAGCCCCTCACCTTGCGAATCCAATGAATGGCTTTATTTCTCACGGAGTCCTTGCCCTCACGCTTCATCTGCGGAGGAATTTTGGGCACATTTGTCAAAAATATCGACCTTGCAAAGCTTTAGGCCTGATCATTCCTATCGCTCGATTGGCAACCAAAGCCTCTTTGCGTACGGTCACCGCTTTGCGTCACTATGGATCTGCTCATGTCAGTCGAGGTTGTGGGGGGGAAGGTGGGAATGGACATTAAAGGGACTATGCTAGTCTAAGGATGAGGTGGTTCCTATGTTTGACTCTTTGTATGCTCTGGGCGATGCTGTTCTAGAGAGCCTCTGTTTATCAAAAGTTTAACTTGGTCGTTAAGTGCTAAAACTAGTGATTTTAAGGAGCTTACTTCTGCCCTCAGATCTAAGATTATCCTGACTGTATCCTCGCACGGCGAGGTAGGCTCCACAAGAGGACTCCCCGACCTTCGCTCATTTAGATCTTTCTTTAGAAGCTCAGTGTCGGCCCGTGGCAAAATAGTCTACCTCCAATTCCTGCGCTTCCCCCTTCCGAATGCTGGTCAGATCTTGAAGTGGTAAAAACCTATTTGATAAGACAATGTTAGTGATGGAGTCGGTGCTTACTAGAGATTTTGCTTCAGCTGCGATGGGAAGTAGAGATATACCTGCCTCCAAGTTACCAATGCTATCAGTGGAGAGTGTAGTGGCAGCAGTGCATGGGGGCAGAGTTTTATTACTCCGTGTGTAATGCTTGGTGAACATTGTGGGAATATGCTTTACGGATTGGAACTAGGGCGGGTGGAATGAGGTGGCTCAACATAGGGAAGGGAGTTTTCAGTTGATGCCATGCTGTTGTCAGAGGTTAAGATACCCTGGCATTCTACTTTTAGATCGTCAATGCGATCAAGGACGCAGTTGATAGGTGCAGTCTTTCGAGCCAGCTTGCTTCTGCTCGGCTTGGAACGGGACCCATCTGACACGCCCCGCCTTCACAGGTGGAAAATTTTCTTTTCCCCATGTCAATGACCAGTGTGTTTGCAATTACGGGAACAATAATATTAACAAAATTGTGGGTAAAAGAGATGTCACACCAGTGTTCAATGTGTGCCGACAGGTATCAGAATGCTTCGATTACCACGCAATTAGTAAGCGCAATATCAAAGTGCCTTTTTATAAATATGTGGATTAGTGGATTAAAGCAAGGGGAACTTAAGGAAGATAAATAATAGTAGCACCCCGCAGCTTGTAATTTTGAGACTTGGGGAATGGTAACAAATATGACTATTTGTTGTGGGGGTCATACATTTCAATTGCTTAGTGTGCAATCATATGAAATCTATATGGTAGTGTCCGGCTCCTCCTTCCAGAATCCTCGGAGTGGTGTTGATGCTCTATGGGGGCCCATCTCTCGACAATCCCAAGTCTGGAGAGTAATAGTCACAGACTGTTGGGAATATCAAGCGGGGGAAGGAAAGGGTAGGAACAGCTGGGAGGAGGATCTGAGGAGGACACAAGAACGCAAATCAGAAAATATACTCCTTTCCGTCTAAGCTGTAGTAAATAAACAACACCCCTATCCCTTAATTCGATTAAGTCTCACACACCCTACCTGAAATAATAAAGATGTGAGTGAGCGATGCCAGAAGAGAGCAGGGTGGTTGCGAATTCCTCAACCTGAAGCTAATGAAACAAAAAGAAAAGAGAACAAACTGGTGTACACAAATTCAGTCTCGTGGCATATTGTGTTAAGGCAGGCTAAGGAAACCCATGTAACACCTACCAATAACAACCTGAAGTTTGGGCCAATATTGCACAATACTTGAGAACTGCACCCCCTTTCATGTACACTCTCTCTTCTGGGAAAATATAAGAACAAAGAACAGCCAATGGTGAGATCGAAATTGGAGGGCTAAGAATACAATAACAGTCTTGCACAATGCCCAAAAGAAGAAAACCCAGGTAAGTTGATGATTCACCACGTCCTAGGCTTAAAGGAAATGAACTACTAGGTACAAGCCTGTTCCAGTAATAGTAACAAACAAAGGATAATCAGAAGTGTCTAGGCGTGTACATCATAGTTATTTGAGAATGAGGTCAAATAGAAACGCTCTAATGAATATTCCCTGCATGAAAACCGGGTTGGTTTCCGCCAACAGGGAATATATTTAGAGGACCGATAATGCCCCAGGGTCTGTAAATCCTCCTCTGCAAGAGACCGCTAATGCCAATCTCGTCCAACAGAGGAGGAGCTCCAGGAAGAGTGACAAGGAAAGGAGCCCTCTTCCTCTCACTCGGATATCGCGGTACAGATGGCCGTGCCGTCGCACTCTTACCGCTACTTTGGAGAAGTCTGAAATCACTGCAACCATCAAAGTAATCGGCAGCGTCTCTGTTCATCCGCCGCCCTTTACCCTGCCTCTGACGTCACATCGTACGTGCAACGTGACGCCGCTTTGCATGCCGGGAATTGTAGTTCTGGCACACCCCGTATTCCCTGGTTCACGCAATAGAGTCAGCCAGCGTGTAACCGGAACCTAGATCTTGACAGAACATCCCTCTCCCGGGAGCGCTGGCTGACCGACGGTTTATCCGGGTGTAAACGATGGAACCGGGCCACCAGCCTGGGCGCATGCACCGCCCTGGCAGGTTCCCAGGTGTTCTCCTCCGGCCCATATCCTTTCCAGGCAAGCAAATACTATAGGTACCCCCGCACCCACTTGGAGTCCAGGACCCTACCGACCTCATATTCCTGTTCCTGACAAACCCCTATGGGCTCTGGCCTTTTCCTCACCGGGCAGTGAGAGGGTTTCAACAATGACACATGGAAAACGGGGTTAATGCGGAAATGAGCAGGCAGGTGCAGTTTTACCGCTACAGGATTGATGTGTTTAATCACCCGATATGGGCCAATAAACTTGGGATTAAACACACTGAATTTCTTAAAACGTATATGTTTCGTTGACAGCCAAACCTTATCTCCCTTTCTATACACCGGACCTGGTCTGCGATGTTTGTCAGCTTGGGTTTTATATGCATTCTTTGCCTGGAGCAGGTTGGTACGTGTTGCAAGCAAGGTCTTGCGAATGAGCGACAGCCTCTCACACAATTCGGGAAGTTTGTTGTTGTTACTGGGAAGAATCAAAGGGTGAAACCGAGGGTGAAACCCATAATTGCTGATGAAAGGAGTATGTTGTGTGGATGAGTGTTTGGCGCTGTTGTATGCTATCTCTGCCACCCATAACCATTCCACCCATGCCTCTGTATTATTGTCAAAGAAACAATTGATGGACGTAATGCTGGACAATGCAAACATTCACCCCCAGTCACAAGGATCTGGGTTAAATCCATCATTCTTTTGCTCACCACACCACCCCAGTTTGGACCTAGCCATATGCAAATCAGTCTTGACCCTGTTCCTTCTGGGAACAGTCCAGCCCGAACTGCCAAGCCAGGTCCTCCCTGGACCGGAAACAAGCATCCTGGGACCGGTTTCAGGGCATCACCCTTCTTCAGCCAGGCTAGCTTGAATCCAGTGGTGTAGTGAGCACGGGACCCACGTCTGGGCATACCCTTCCCACTTAGGGCGACAAATGCAAAAGAAACAATTGATGGACAGAATGCTGGACAATGCAAACATTCACCCCCAGTCACAAGGATCTGGGTTAAATCCATCATTCTTTTGCTCACCACACCACCCCAGTTTGGACCTAGCCATATGCAAATCAGTCTTGACCCTGTTCCTTCTGGGAACAGTCCAGCCCGAACTGCCAAGCCAGGTCCTCCCTGGACCGGAAACAAGCATCCTGGGACCGGTTTCAGGGCATCACCCTTCTTCATCCAGGCTAGCTTGAATCCAGTGGTGTAGTGAGCACGGGACCCACGTCTGGGCATACCCTTCCCACTTAGGGCGACAAATGCAAAAGAAACAATTGATGGACGGAATGCTGGACAATGCAAACATTCACCCCCAGTCACAAGGATCTGGGTTAAATCCATCATTCTTTTGCTCACCACACCACCCCAGTTTGGACCTAGCCATATGCAAATCAGTCTTGACCCTGTTCCTTCTGGGAACAGTCCAGCTCGAACTGCCAAGCCAGGTCCTCCCTGGACCGGAAACAGCATCCTGGGACCGGTTTCAGGGCATCACCCTTCTTCATCCAGGCTAGCTTGAATCCAGTGGTGTAGTGAGCACGGGACCCACGTCTGGGCATACCCTTCCCACTTAGGGCGACAAATGCAAAAGAAACAATTGATGGACGGAATGCTGGACAATGCAAACATTCACCCCCAGTCACAAGGATCTGGGTTAAATCCATCATTCCTTTGCTCACCACACCACCCCAGTTTGGACCTAGCCATATGCAAATCAGTCTTGACCCTGTTCCTTCTGGGAACAGTCCAGCCCGAACTGCCAAGCCAGGTCCTCCTCTGGACCGGAAACAAGCATCCTGGGACCGGTCTCAGGGCATCACCCTTCTTCAGCCAGGCTAGCTTGAATCCAGTGGTGTAGTGAGCACGGGACCCACGCCTGGGCATACCCTTCCCACTTAGGGCGACAAATGCAAAAGAAACAATTGATGGACGGAATGCTGGACAATGCAAACATTCACCCCCAGTCACAAGGATCTGGGTTAAATCCATCATTCTTTTGCTCACCACACCACTCCCAGTTTGGACCTAGCCATATGCAAATCAGTCTTGACCCTGTTCCTTCTGGGAACAGTCCAGCTCGAACTGCCAAGCCAGGTCCTCCCTGGACCGGAAACAAGCATCCTGGGACCGGTTTCAGGGCATCACCCTTCTTCATCCAGGCTAGCTTGAATCCAGTGGTGTAGTGAGCACGGGACCCACGTCTGGGCATACCCTTCCCACTTAGGCGACAAATGCAAAAGAAACAATTGATGGACGGAATGCTGGACAATGCAAACATTCACCCCAGTCACAAGGATCTGGGTTAAATCCATCATTCTTTGCTCACCACACCACCCCAGTTTGGACCTAGCCATATGCAAATCAGTCTTGACCCTGTTCCTTCTGGGAACAGTCCAGCCCGACTGCCAAGCCAGGTCCTCCTGGACCGGAAACAAGCATCCTGGGACCGGTCTCAGGGCATCACCCTTCTTCAGCCAGGCTAGCTTGAATCCAGTGGTGTAGTGAGCACGGGACCCACGCCTGGGCATACCCTTCCCACTTAGGGCGACAAATGCAAAAGAAACAATTGATGGACGGAATGCTGGACAATGCAAACATTCACCCCCAGTCACAAGGATCTGGGTTAAATCCATCATTCTTTTGCTCACCACACCACCCCAGTTTGGACCTAGCCATATGCAAATCAGTCTTGACCCTGTTCCTTCTGGGAACAGTCCAGCTCGAACTGCCAAGCCAGGTCCTCTCTGGACCGGAAACAAGCATCCTGGGACCGGTCTCAGGGCATCACCCTTCTTCAGCCAGGTTAGCTTGAATCCAGTGGTGTAGTGAGCACGGGACCCACGTCTGGGCATACCCTTCCCACTTAGGCGACAAATGCAAAAGAAACAATTGATGGACGGAATGCTGGACAATGCAAACATTCACCCCCAGTCACAAGGATCTGGGTTAAATCCATCATTCTTTTCCTCACCACTGGATTCAAGCTAGCCTGGCTGAAGAAGGGTGACATACCCTGAAACTGGTCCCAGGATGCTTGTTTCCGGTCCAGGGAGGACCTGGCCTGGCAGTTCGGTCAGGACTGTTCCCATAGGGCACAGGGTCAAGACTGATTTGCATATGGCTGGGTCTAAACTGGGGTGGCGTAGTGGGCAAAAGAACGATGGATTTAACCCAGATCATTTGACTGGGGGAGAATGTTTGCATTGTCAGCATTCTGTCCATCATTTGTTTGCTGTAACACTTTTCGCCCTAAGTGGTATGGGTATTCCCAGACGTGGGTCCCTTGCTCACTGTGCCACTGGATTCAAGCTAGCCTGGCTGAAGAAGGGTGACATACCCTGAAACTGGTCCCAGGATGCTTGTTTCCGGTCCAGGGAGGACCTGGCCTGGCAGTTCGGTCAGGACTGTTCCCATAGGGCACAGGGTCAAGACTGATTTGCATATGGCTGGGTCTAAACTGGGGTGGCGTAGTGGGCAAAAGAACGATGGATTTAACCCAGATCTTTGACTGGGGAGAATGTTTGCATTGTCAGCATTCCGTCCATCATTTGTTTGCTGTAACACTTTTCGCCCTAAGTGGTATGGGTATGCCCAGACGTGGGTCCCTTGCTCACTGTGCCACTGGATTCAAGCTAGCCTGGCTGAAGAAGGGTGACATACCCTGAAACTGGTCCCAGGATGCTTGTTTCCGGTCCAGGGAGGACCTGGCCTGGCAGTTCGGTCAGGACTGTTCCCATAGGGCACAGGGTCAAGACTGATTTGCATATGGCTGGGTCTAAACTGGGGTGGCGTAGTGGGCAAAAGAACGATGGATTTAACCCAGATCTTTTGACTGGGGGAGAATGTTTGCATTGTCAGCATTCCGTCCATCATTTGTTTGCTGTAACACTTTTCGCCCTAAGTGGTATGGGTATGCCCAGACGTGGGTCCCTTGCTCACTGTGCCACTGGATTCAAGCTAGCCTGGCTGAAGAAGGGTGACATACCCTGAAACTGGTCCCAGGATGCTTGTTTCCGGTCCAGGGAGGACCTGGCCTGGCAGTTCGGTCAGGACTGTTCCCATAGGGCAAAGGGTCAAGACTGATTTGCATATGGCTGGGTCTAAACTGGGGTGGCGTAGTGGGCAAAAGAACGATGGATTTAACCCAGATCTTTGACTGGGGGAGAATGTTTGCATTGTCAGCATTCCGTCCATCATTTGTTTGCTGTAACACTTTTCGCCCTAAGTGGTAGTGGGTATGCCCAGACGTGGGTCCCTTGCTCACTGTGCCACTGGATTCAAGCTAGCCTGGCTGAAGAAGGGTGACATACCCTGAAACTGGTCCCAGGATGCTTGTTTCCGGTCCAGGGAGGACCTGGCCTGGCAGTTCGGTCAGGACTGTTCCCATAGGGCAAAGGGTCAAGACTGATTTGCATATGGCTGGGTCTAAACTGGGGTGGCGTAGTGGGCAAAAGAACGATGGATTTAACCCAGATCTTTTGACTGGGGGAGAATGTTTGCATTGTCAGCATTCCGTCCATCATTTGTTTGCTGTAACACTTTTCGCCCTAAGTGGTATGGGTATGCCCAGACGTGGGTCCCTTGCTCACTGTGCCACTGGATTCAAGCTAGCCTGGCTGAAGAAGGGTGACATACCCTGAAACTGGTCCCAGGATGCTTGTTTCCGGTCCAGGGAGGACCTGGCCTGGCAGTTCGGTCAGGACTGTTCCCATAGGGCACAGGGTCAAGACTGATTTGCATATGGCTGGGTCTAAACTGGGGTGGCGTAGTGGGCAAAAGAACGATGGATTTAACCCAGATCTTTTGACTGGGGGAGAATGTTTGCATTGTCAGCATTCCGTCCATCATTTGTTTGCTGTAACACTTTTCGCCCTAAGTGGTATGGGTATGCCCAGACGTGGGTCCCTTGCTCACTGTGCCACTGGATTCAAGCTAGCCTGGCTGAAGAAGGGTGACATACCCTGAAACTGGTCCCAGGATGCTTGTTTCCGGTCCAGGGAGGACCTGGCCTGGCAGTTCGGTCAGGACTGTTCCCATAGGGCACAGGGTCAAGACTGATTTGCATATGGCTGGGTCTAAACTGGGGTGGCGTAGTGGGCAAAAGAACGATGGATTTAACCCAGATCTTTTGACTGGGGGAGAATGTTTGCATTGTCAGCATTCCGTCCATCATTTGTTTGCTGTAACACTTTTCGCCCTAAGTGGTATGGGTATGCCCAGACGTGGGTCCCTTGCTCACTGTGCCACTGGATTCAAGCTAGCCTGGCTGAAGAAGGGTGACATACCCTGAAACTGGTCCCAGGATGCTTGTTTCCGGTCCAGGGAGGACCTGGCCTGGCAGTTCGGTCAGGACTGTTCCCGTAGGGCACAGGGTCAAGACTGATTTGCATATGGCTGGGTCTAAACTGGGGTGGCGTAGTGGGCAAAAGAACGATGGATTTAACCCAGATCTTTTGACTGGGGGAGAATGTTTGCATTGTCAGCATTCCGTCCATCATTTGTTTTCTGTAACACTTTTCACCCTAAGTGGTATGGGTATGCCCAGACGTGGGTCCCTTGCTCACTGTGCCACTGGATTCAAGCTAGCCTGGCTGAAGAAGGGTGACATACCCTGAAACTGGTCCCAGGATGCTTGTTTCCGGTCCAGGGAGGACCTGGCCTGGCAGTTCGGTCAGGACTGTTCCCATAGGGCACAGGGTCAAGACTGATTTGCATATGGCTGGGTCTAAACTGGGGTGGCGTAGTGGGCAAAAGAACGATGGATTTAACCCAGATCTTTTGACTGGGGGAGAATGTTTGCATTGTCAGCATTCCGTCCATCATTTGTTTGCTGTAACACTTTTCGCCCTAAGTGGTATGGGTATGCCCAGACGTGGGTCCCTTGCTCACTGTGCCACTGGATTCAAGCTAGCCTGGCTGAAGAAGGGTGACATACCCTGAAACTGGTCCCAGGATGCTTGTTTCCGGTCCAGGGAGGACCTGGCCTGGCAGTTCGGTCAGGACTGTTCCCATAGGGCACAGGGTCAAGACTGATTTGCATATGGCTGGGTCTAAACTGGGGTAGCGTAGTGGGCAAAAGAACGATGGATTTAACCCAGATCTTTTGACTGGGGGAGAATGTTTGCATTGTCAGCATTCCGTCCATCATTTGTTTGCTGTAACACTTTTCGCCCTAAGTGGTATGGGTATGCCCAGACGTGGGTCCCTTCCTCACTGTGCCACTGGATTCAAGCTAGCCTGGCTGAAGAAGGGTGACATACCCTGAAACTGGTCCCAGGATGCTTGTTTCCGGTCCAGGGAGGACCTGGCCTGGCAGTTCGGTCAGGACTGTTCCCATAGGGCACAGGGTCAAGACTGATTTGCATATGGCTGGGTCTAAAGTGGGGTGGCGTAGTGGGCAAAAGAACGATGGATTTAACCCAGATCTTTTGACTGGGGGAGAATGTTTGCATTGCCAGCATTCCGTCCATCATTTGTTTGCTGTAACTCTGTATTATTGTCAACATAACACCGGAGGAATTGTTTAAGTGTTTGGTTAAGCCTCTCTGTTTGGCCGTCAGTCTGAGGGTGGAAGCTAGTGGAAAGAGAAGAGGCGATTTTTAATTCAGAACACCAAGTCTTCCAGAAACGAGCTGTGAATTGAGCCCCTCTATCAGAGACTATGACTTTGGGAAGGCCATGTAGCCGTACGATGTTAACTAACAAGGTGTGTGCTAACTGACTTGCTGAGGGTGCTTGTTTGCAAGCAACAAAATGTCCCATCTTAGTTAGATAGTCCACAACCACCACTATCGCTGTGTTACCCTGATCCTTGGGCAACCCAACTATAAAGTCCACAGAGAACCTTTCCCATGGCATTTCGGGTGTGGGCAGTGGCTGAAGAAGTCCTTGAGCTTGTCTATGGTCGGTTTTCATCTGAGCGCAAGTGGTGCATTCTCGAACCCATCGTAGGATGTCTGGACGAACCGTGGGCCACCAGCATTGTCTCAATACTTTCTCCAGGGTCTTCTTCCCTCCGATGTGTCCCGCACACGGGAGACTATGACACCAGGCAAACACCATTTTGCGTAGCTCTAGGGTAGGAACCAGCACCTGCGGACCTTTCATGAGGAGACCTTGTCTTATTCGCCATTCCGGATGATGCTTGAGCCAAGTTCTCCAAGTGTGTGACTGTACCCCTTTTTTGGTCTTGTGTATAAAGTCATCCGTTTGAACAGCACACAGCACCTTGCTGGGCTCTATGATGGATCTTTCAAATGTGAGGGACTGTTGAGTAGGGTTTTCTTGCCTCGTAAGAGCGTCAGCTTTTTTATTGTCTACGCAAGGCCGGAAGGTGACAATAAAACGATATTCAGCAAAAAATAACATCCACCGAAGCTGGCGTGGGGTGAGATGGCGTGCGGCTTGCATAAACTGAAGGTTGCGATGGTCTGTATAGACCGTCACCTGGTGGACAGCCCCCATCAACCAATGTCTCCATTCCAGAAATGCATCTTTTATAGCTAGGAGTTCTTTTTCTGCTATCGTGTAGTGTTGTTCCGCAGGATTTAACTTTCTAGACATAAACGCGATGGGATGCATATACCCGGTCGTTTCATGTCTTTGGGACAACACAGCTCCCACCGCTATTTCAGAGGCATCGGCTTCCACAATGAAGGGTAACCCGGGATTGGAATGCGTAAGAACTGGGGCCGACGTGAAGGCTTTTTTCAGGAGATCAAATGCATTCTGTGTTTCTTCGGTCCAAAGAAAAGGAGTCTTTTTTCGGGTTAACCGGGTTAAAGGTGCCACCAGGTCCGAAAATTGATGAATAAACCTCCTGTAGAAGTTAGCAAAACCTAACAGGCTTTGTTTGTCTTTGACCGTATGAGGACGTGGCCATTCCAAGATTGCCTGAACCTTCCTTTCCGCCATGACTTGTCCCGAAGGAGTAAGCATGACCCCTAAGAATTCGACGGTGGTCACGTGAAATTCACATTTAGTGATTTTGCAAAATAGCAGATGTTTCCGTAGAGCCTGCAGCACTTGACCCACATGGATGACATGTTCTTCCTCGTTTGTTGAATATATCAGAATGTCATCGATATAAACGACGACAAAAATGTCCAAAAACTCTCGAAGGACCTCATTAAGGAAATACTGAAACGCTGCCGGGGCGTTGCATAGCCCAAAGGGCATAACGAGGTATTCAAAAAGACCATACCGTGTCTTGAAGGCGGTCTTCCACTCATCACCGTGGCGCATCCGTACTAGATGATATGCCCCGCGTAGGTCAAGCTTTGTATATATGCCTGCAGCTCTCACCTGTTCTAAAAGAACAGGGATCAATGGAAGTGGGTATTGGTTTTTGACGGTTATGGCATTCAGTGCGCGATAGTCGATGCAACATCGAAGATCCCTATTAGCTTTCGGAATAAAGAAGAGTGGGGATGCTGCCGGAGATCTGGAAGGGCGGATGAATCCCAACGCAAGATGTTTATGCAAGTAGCAGCGAAGGTATTCATTCTCAGGTATGGTAAGAGCATACAGACGTCCGCACGGAATTACTGCACCGGGGACCAGATCAATTCGACAATCGTACTCTCTATGCGGAGGGAGTACCTCCGCCTGGGTGTCACTGAATACGTCGTGATATTCCTCATAACATGCGGGTAACACTACGGTTTTTCCGCTGCTGTTGCGATATGGTGTCTGGCTGCCAATGCTTGGGAAGGACTGTTGTGAGTTTGGCTACAATTGACCTGGCAGTAGGGGAGTTCAGTAGCACAGTCTTGTTTGCCCAGTCAATGGTGGGTTCATGTTTTTGCAGCCATGGGAGGCCCAGAATTATCCCATACTGGGGAGCTTGAATGATATTGAAAGAAAGCCATTCATGATGGTAGCCTTCAAAGGAAACTTCATACTCCTTAGTGCAGTACCTGATGGGTCCCGATTCTAGCTCCTTGCCATCTACAGCATACACCTGTTCAGGGGTTAGTTTGTTGATGAGCTGTACCCCTAGCCGTTCTGCTTCATCTTTGTCCATAAAACATCCTGTGGCCCCAGAGTCCACCATAGCCCTTATTTGTTTTTGCTCCTGCTCTACTCTCAGATGTAAGGAAATAAAAAAATGATCCGCTTCCAAAAAGGCGAAGAGATTAACCATCCGCTTGAGGGTTTCCCTTCTTGTTTCCTCAAGCGTTGTGGTTTTCCGCCCCCTGCTCTGCAGTTATGGTGGCCAGTTGCCCGGAACGAGAACGGCCATATTTGGGTTTTACTGGACAATTACGTAGGAAATGTCCTTTTTTCCCACAGTACAAGCATAATCCTTGTTTACGCCGGTGGTCTCTCTCGCTAAGCGTTAAGGATGCTCGAACCGTCCCGATCTCCATAGGTTCTGCCTTCGGTGGGGTCTTCTCTGTAGGAAACACATGATCAGTTAAGGGCGCATGTCTCTCCCTTCGTTTGTTTTCTCCTTTGCGCTCCCTCAGTCTGTGATCAAGACGCAAGGTGAGTTCAATGAGCGCGGCACAGGTACGAGGTTGGGGGTCTATTTGGGCGAGGACATCCTTTAGTTCTTCTGTGAGGCCTTGATAAAAGATAACTGACTGTTTGGCCTCCGGCCAGTCAGTTTCCGCTACCAGTCTTCGGAAATTGTTGAGGTAACCGACCAAATCTGAGGTGCCTTGGCGAAGCTCTAGAAGATCTCTGTCAGCGGAGAAGGTTTCTGCCCGACGATCAAAAGTTTTCTCAAACTCTATTCGGAATTCATCCCAGTCATAGAGCAAGGGGTCGTCTCTCCGTACTATGGGAACTGCCCATTGTGCTGCCTCACCACCCAGGTAGGAAATTAGGAAAGCAACCCGGGCCTGATTGGTAGTGAACATTTTTGGTTTACAGGTGAACTGCAGCAGCACTTGGGCCATGAAAACCTGCACCTTTTTATATCCCCATGAAACCTCTCAGGGGGCTAGTGGTATCTGTGTTGGCATCTCAACAACTACTGACGTTGGGTGTGAGGGGCCTCCTGCATCAAATGGGTTTCTCTGCAGTCTGTCTATTCTATTCTGTAACGCCGCTGTTTCCTGACGTGAGGCAGCAAGCTCGGTTTGGACTAACACAAGAGCAGCCATCACATCCTCTAAGGTGGCCATTTCTATCCTCAACACCACCGGGAGGAAAGTGAATACTTGGGCCGATTACTCTGTCAGGCTCCTCCTTCCAGAATCCTCGGAGTGGTGTTGATGCTCTATGGGGGCCCACCTCTCGACAATACCAAGTCTGGAGAGTAATAGTCACAGACTGTTGGGAATATCAAGCGGGGGAAGGAAAGGGTAGGAACAGCTGGGAGGGAGATCTGAGGAGGACACAAGAACGCAAATCAGAAAATATACTCCTTTCCGTCTAAGCTGTAGTAAATAAACAACACCCCTATCCCTTAATTCGATTAAGTCTCACACACCCTACCTGAAATAATAAAGATGTGAGTGAGCGATGCCAGAAGAGAGCAGGGTGGTTGCGAATTCCTCAACCTGAAGCTAATGAAACAAAAAAGAAAAGAGAACAAACTGGTGTACACAAATTCAGTCTCGTGGCATATTGTGTTAAGGCAGGCTAAGGAAACCCATGTAACACCTACCAATAACAACCTGAAGTTTGGGCCAATATTGCACAATACTTGAGAACTGCACCCCCTTTCATGTACACTCTCTCTTCTGGGAAAATATAAGAACAAAGAACAGCCAATGGTGATATCGAAATTGGAGGGCTAAGAATACAATAACAGTCTTGCACAATGCCCAAAAGAAGAAAACCCAGGTAAGTTGATGATTCACCACGTCCTAAGCTTAAAGGAAATGAACTACTAGGTACAAGCCTGTTCCAGTAATAGTAACAAACAAAGGATAATCAGAAGTGTCTAGGCGTGTACATCATAGTTATTTGAGAATGAGGTCAAATGGAAACGCCTCTAATGAATATTCCCTGCATGAAAACCGGGTTGGTTTCCGCCAACAGGGAATATATTTAGAGGACCGATAATGCCCCAGGGTCTGTAAATCCTCCTCTGCAAGAGACCGCTAATGCCAATCTCGTCCAACAGAGGAGGAGCTCCAGGAAGAGTGACAAGGAAAGGAGCCCTCTTCCTCTCACTCGGATATCGCGGTACAGATGGCCGTGCCGTCGCACTCTTACCGCTACTTTGGAGAAGTCTGAAATCACTGCAACCATCAAAGTAATCGGCAGCGTCTCTGTTCATCCGCCGCCCTTTACCCTGCCTCTGACGTCACATCGTACGTGCAACGTGACGCCGCTTTGCATGCCGGGAATTGTAGTTCTGGCACACCCCGTATTCCCTGGTTCACGCAATAGAGTCAGCCAGCGTGTAACCGGAACCTAGATCTTGACAGAACATCCCTCTCCCGGGGAGCGCTGGCTGACCGACGGTTTATCCGGGTGTAAACGATGGAACCGGGCCACCAGCCTGGGCGCATGCACCGCCCCTGGCAGGTTCCCAGGTGTTCTCCTCCGGCCCATATCCTTTCCAGGCAAGCAAATACCATAGGTACCCCCGCACCCACTTGGAGTCCAGGACCCTACCGACCTCATATTCCTGTTCCTGACAAACCCCTATGGGCTCTGGCCTTTTCCTCACCGGGCAGTGAGAGGGTTTCAACAATGACACATGGAAAACGGGGTTAATGCGGAAATGAGCAGGCAGGTGCAGTTTTACCGCTACAGGATTGATGTGTTTAATCACCCGATACGGGCCAATAAACTTGGGATTAAACACACTGAATTTCTTAAAACGTATATGTTTCGTTGACAGCCAAACCTTATCTCCCTTTCTATACACCGGACCTGGTCTGCGATGTTTGTCAGCTTGGGTTTTATATGCATTCTTTGCCTGGAGCAGGTTGGTACGTGTTGCAAGCAAGGTCTTGCGAATGAGCGACAGCCTCTCACACAATTCGGGAAGTTTGTTGTTGTTACTGGGAAGAATCAAAGGGTGAAACCGAGGGTGAAACCCATAATTGCTGATGAAAGGAGTATGTTGTGTGGATGAGTGTTTGGCGCTGTTGTATGCTATCTCTGCCACCCATAACCATTCCACCCATGCCTCTGTATTATTGTCAAAGAAACAATTGATGGACGGAATGCTGGACAATGCAAACATTCACCCCCAGTCACAAGGATCTGGGTTAAATCCATCATTCTTTTGCTCACCACACCACCCCAGTTTGGACCTAGCCATATGCAAATCAGTCTTGACCCTGTTCCTTCTGGGAACAGTCCAGCCCGAACTGCCAAGCCAGGTCCTCCCTGGACCGGAAACAAGCATCCTGGGACCGGTTTCAGGGCATCACCCGTCTTCAGCCAGGCTAGCTTGAATCCAGTGGTGTAGTGAGCACGGGACCCACGTCTGGGCATACCCTTCCCACTTAGGCGACAAATGCAAAAAGAAACAATTGATGGACGGAATGTTGGACAATGCAAACATTCACCCCCAGTCACAAGGATCTGGGTTAAATCCATCATTCTTTGCTCACCACACCACCCCAGTTTGGACCTAGCCATATGCAAATCAGTCTTGACCCTGTTCCTTCTGGGAACAGTCCAGCCCGAACTGCCAAGCCAGGTCCTCCCTGGACCGGAAACAAGCATCCTGGGACCGGTTTCAGGGCATCACCCTTCTTCAGCCAGGCTAGCTTGAATCCAGTGGTGTAGTGAGCACGGGACCCACGTCTGGGCATACCCTTCCCACTTAGGGCGACAAATGCAAAAGAAACAATTGATGGACGGAATGCTGGACAATGCAAACATTCACCCCCAGTCACAAGGATCTGGGCTAAATCCATCATTCTTTTGCTCACCACACCACCCCAGTTTGGACCTAGCCATATGCAAATCAGTCTTGACCCTGTTCCTTCTGGGAACAGTCCAGCTCGAACTGCCAAGCCAGGTCCTCCCTGGACCGGAAACAAGCATCCTGGGACCGGTTTCAGGGCATCACCCTTCTTCAGCCAGGCTAGCTTGAATCCAGTGGTGTAGTGAGCACGGGACCCACGTCTGGGCATACCCTTCCCACTTAGGGCGACAAATGCAAAAGAAACAATTGATGGACGGAATGCTGGACAATGCAAACATTCACCCCCAGTCACAAGGATCTGGGTTAAATCCATCATTCTTTTGCTCACCACTGGATTCAAGCTAGCCTGGCTGAAGAAGGGTGACATACCCTGAAACTGGTCCCAGGATGCTTGTTTCCGGTCCAGGGAGGACCTGGCCTGGCAGTTCGGTCAGGACTGTTCCCATAGGGCACAGGGTCAAGACTGATTTGCATATGGCTGGGTCTAAACTGGGGTGGCGTAGTGGGCAAAAGAACAATGGATTTAACCCAGATCATTTGACTGGGGGAGAATGTTTGCATTGTCAGCATTCTGTCCATCATTTGTTTGCTGTAACACTTTTCGCCCTAAGTGGTATGGGTATGCCCAGACGTGGGTCCCTTGCTCACTGTGCCACTGGATTCAAGCTAGCCTGGCTGAAGAAGGGTGACATACCCTGAAACTGGTCCCAGGATGCTTGTTTCCGGTCCAGGGAGGACCTGGCCTGGCAGTTCGGTCAGGACTGTTCCCATAGGGCACAGGGTCAAGACTGATTTGCATATGGCTGGGTCTAAACTGGGGTGGCGTAGTGGGCAAAAGAACGGTGGATTTAACCCAGATCTTTTGACTGGGGGAGAATGTTTGCATTGTCAGCATTCCGTCCATCATTTGTTTGCTGTAACACTTTTCGCCCTAAGTGGTATGGGTATGCCCAGACGTGGGTCCCTTGCTCACTGTGCCACTGGATTCAAGCTAGCCTGGCTGAAGAAGGGTGACATACCCTGAAACTGGTCCCAGGATGCTTGTTTCCGGTCCAGGGAGGACCTGGCCTGGCAGTTCGGTCAGGACTGTTCCCATAGGGCACAGGGTCAAGACTGATTTGCATATGGCTGGGTCTAAACTGGGGTGGCGTAGTGGGCAAAAGAACGATGGATTTAACCCAGATCTTTTGACTGGGGGAGAATGTTTGCATTGTCAGCATTCCGTCCATCATTTGTTTGCTGTAACACTTTTCGCCCTAAGTGGTATGGGTATGCCCAGACGTGGGTCCCTTGCTCACTGTGCCACTGGATTCAAGCTAGCCTGGCTGAAGAAGGGTGACATACCCTGAAACTGGTCCCAGGATGCTTGTTTCCGGTCCAGGGAGGACCTGGCCTGGCAGCTCGGTCAGGACTGTTCCCATAGGGCACAGGGTCAAGACTGATTTGCATATGGCTGGGTCTAAACTGGGGTGGCGTAGTGGGCAAAAGAACGATGGATTTAACCCAGATCTTTTGACTGGGGGAGAATGTTTGCATTGTCAGCATTCCGTCCATCATTTGTTTGCTGTAACACTTTTCGCCCTAAGTGGTATGGGTATGCCCAGACGTGGGTCCCTTGCTCACTGTGCCACTGGATTCAAGCTAGCCTGGCTGAAGAAGGGTGACATACCCTGAAACTGGTCCCAGGATGCTTGTTTCCGGTCCAGGGAGGACCTGGCCTGGCAGTTCGGTCAGGACTGTTCCCATAGGGCACAGGGTCAAGACTGATTTGCATATGGCTGGGTCTAAACTGGGGTGGCGTAGTGGGCAAAAGAACGATGGATTTAACCCAGATCTTTTGACTGGGGGAGAATGTTTGCATTGCCAGCATTCCGTCCATCATTTGTTTGCTGTAACTCTGTATTATTGTCAACATAACACCGGAGGAATTGTTTAAGTGTTTGGTTAAGCCTCTCTGTTTGGCCGTCAGTCTGAGGGTGGAAGCTAGTGGAAAGAGAAGAGGCGATTTTTAATTCAGAACACCAAGTCTTCCAGAAACGAGCTGTGAATTGAGCCCCTCTATCAGAGACTATGACTTTGGGAAGGCCATGTAGCCGTACGATGTTAACTAACAAGGTGTGTGCTAACTGACTTGCTGAGGGTGCTTGTTTGCAAGCAACAAAATGTCCCATCTTAGTTAGATAGTCCACAACCACCACTATCGCTGTGTTACCCTGATCCTTGGGCAACCCAACTATAAAGTCCACAGAGAACCTTTCCCATGGCATTTCGGGTGTGGGCAGTGGCTGAAGAAGTCCTTCAGCTTGTCTATGGTCGGTTTTCATCTGAGCGCAAGTGGTGCATTCTCGAACCCATCGTAGGATGTCTGGACGAACCGTGGGCCACCAGCATTGTCTCAATATTTTCTCCAGGGTCTTCTTCCCTCCGATGTGTCCCGCACCCGGGAGACTATGACACCAGGCAAACACCATTTTGCGTAGCTCTAGGGTAGGAACCAGCACCTGCGGACCTTTCATGACGAGACCTTGTCTTATTCGCCATTCCGGATGATGCTTGAGCCAAGTTCTCCAAGTGTGTGACTGTACCCCTTTTTTGGTCTTGTGTATAAAGTCATCCGTTTGAACAGCACACAGCACCTTGCTGGGCTCTATGATGGATCTTTCAAATGTGAGGGACTGTTGAGTAGGGTTTTCTTGCCTCGTAAGAGCGTCAGCTTTTTATTGTCTACGCCAGGCCGGAAGGTGACAATAAAACGATATTCAGCAAAAAATAACATCCACCGAAGCTGGCGTGGGGTGAGATGGCATGCGGCTTGCATAAACTGAAGGTTGCGATGGTCTGTATAGACCATCACCTGGTGGACAGCCCCCATCAACCAATGTCTCCATTCCAGAAATGCATCTTTTATAGCTAGGAGTTCTTTTTCTGCTATCGTGTAGTGTTGTTCCGCAGGATTTAACTTTCTAGACATAAACGCGATGGGATGCATATACCCGGTCGTTTCATGTCTTTGGGACAACACAGCTCCCACCGCTATTTCAGAGGCATCGGCTTCCACAATGAAGGGTAACCCGGGATTGGCATGCGTAAGAACTGGGGCCGACGTGAAGGCTTTTTTTAGGAGATCAAATGCATTCTGTGTTTCTTCGGTCCAAAAAAAAGGAGTCTTTTTTCGGGTTAACCGGGTTAAAGGTGCCACCAGGTCCGAAAATTGATGAATAAACCTCCTGTAGAAGTTAGCAAAACCTAACAGGCTTTGTATGTCTTTGACCGTATGAGGACGTGGCCATTCCAAGATTGCCTGAACCTTCCTTTCCGCCATGACTTGTCCCGAAGGAGTAAGCATGACCCCTAAGAATTCGACGGTGGTCACGTGAAATTCACATTTAGTGATTATGCAAAATAGCAGATGTTTCCGTAGAGCCTGCAGCACTTGACCCACATGGATGACATGTTCTTCCTCGTTTGTTGAATATATCAGAATGTCATCGATATAAACGACGACAAAAATGTCCAAAAACTCTCGAAGGACCTCATTAAGGAAATACTGAAACGCTGCCGGGGCGTTGCATAGCCCAAAGGGCATAACGAGGTATTCAAAAAGACCATACCGTGTCTTGAAGGCGGTCTTCCACTCATCACCGTGGCGCATCCGTACTAGATGATATGCCCCGCGTAGGTCAAGCTTTGTATATATGCCTGCAGCTCTCACCTGTTCTAAAAGAACAGGGATCAATGGAAGTGGGTATTGGTTTTTGACGGTTATGGCGTTCAGTGCGCGATAGTCGATGCAACATCGAAGATCCCCATTAGCTTTCGGAATAAAGAAGAGTGGGGATGCTGCCGGAGATCTGGAAGGGCGGATGAATCCCAACGCAAGATGTTTATGCAAGTAGCAGCGAAGGTATTCATTCTCAGGTATGGTAAGAGCATACAGACGTCCGCACAGAATTACTGCACCGGGGACCAGATCAATTCGACAATCGTACTCTCTATGCGGAGGGAGTACCTCCGCCTGGGTGTCACTGAATACGTCGTGATATTCCTCATAACATGCGGGTAACACTACGGTTTTTTCCGCTGCTGTTGCGATATGGTGTCTGGCTGCCAATGCTTGGGAAGGACTGTTGTGAGTTTGGCTACAATTGACCTGGCAGTAGGGGGAGTTCAGTAGCACAGTCTTGTTTGCCCAGTCAATGGTGGGTTCATGTTTTTGCAGCCATGGGAGGCCCAGAATTATCCCATACTGGGGAGCTTGAATGATATTGAAAGAAAGCCATTCATGATGGTAGCCTTCAAAGGAAACTTCATACTCCTTAGTGCAGTACCTGATGGGTCCCGATTCTAGCTCCTTGCCATCTACAGCATACACCTGTTCAGGGGTTAGTTTGTTGATGAGCTGTACCCCTAGCCGTCCTGCTTCATCTTTGTCCATAAAACATCCTGTGGCCCCAGAGTCCACCATAGCCCTTATTTGTTTTTGCTCCTGCTCTACTCTCAGATGTAAGGAAATAAAAATGATCCGCTTCCAAAAGGCGAAGAGATTAACCATCCGCTTGAGGGTTTCCTTCTTGTTTCCTCAAGCGTTGTGGTTTTCCGCCCCTGCTCTGCAGTTATGGTGGCCAGTTGCCCGGAACGAGAACGGCCATATTTGGGTTTTACTGGACAATCACGTAGGAAATGTCCTTTTTTCCCACAGTACAAGCATAATCCTTGTTTACGCCGGTGGTCTCTCTCGCTAAGCGTTAAGGATGCTCGAACCGTCCCGATCTCCATAGGTTCTGCCTTCGGTGGGGTCTTCTCTGTAGGAAACACATGATCAGTTAAGGGCGCATGTCTCTCCCTTCGTTTGTTTTCTCCTTTGCGCTCCCTCAGTCTGTGATCAAGACGCAAGGTGAGTTCAATGAGCGCGGCACAGGTACGAGGTTGGGGGTCTATTTGGGCGAGGACATCCTTTAGTTCTTCTGTGAGGCCTTGATAAAAGATAACTGACTGTTTGGCCTCCGGCCAGTCAGTTTCCGCTACCAGTCTTCGGAAATTGTTGAGGTAACCGACCAAATCTGAGGTGCCTTGGCGAAGCTCTAGAAGATCTCTGTCAGCGGAGAAGGTTTCTGCCCGACGATCAAAAGTTTTCTCAAACTCTATTCGGAATTCATCCCAGTCATAGAGCAAGGGGTCGTCTCTCCGTACTATGGGAACTGCCCATTGTGCTGCCTCACCACCCAGGTAGGAAATTAGGAAAGCAACCCGGGCCTGATTGGTAGTGAACATTTTTGGTTTACAGGTGAACTGCAGCAGCACTTGGGTCATGAAAACCTGCACCTTTTTTATATCCCCATGAAACCTCTCAGGGGGGGCTAGTGGTATCTGTGTTGGCATCTCAACAACTACTGACGTTGGGTGTGAGGGGCCTCCTGCATCAAATGGGTTTCTCTGCAGTCTGTCTATTCTATTCTGTAACGCCGCTGTTTCCTGACGTGAGGCAGCAAGCTCGGTTTGGACTAACACAAGAGCAGCCATCACATCCTCTAAGGTGGCCATTTCTATCCTCAACACCACCGGGAGGAAAGTGAATACTTGGGCCGATTACTCTGTCAGGCTCCTCCTTCCAGAATCCTCGGAGTGGTGTTGATGCTCTATGGGGGCCCACCTCTCGACAATACCAAGTCTGGAGAGTAATAGTCACAGACTGTTGGGAATATCAAGCGGGGGAAGGAAAGGGTAGGAACAGCTGGGAGGGAGATCTGAGGAGGACACAAGAACGCAAATCAGAAAATATACTCCTTTCCGTCTAAGCTGTAGTAAATAAACAACACCCCTATCCCTTAATTCGATTAAGTCTCACACACCCTACCTGAAATAATAAAGATGTGAGTGAGCGATGCCAGAAGAGAGCAGGGTGGTTGCGAATTCCTCAACCTGAAGCTAATGAAACAAAAAAGAAAAGAGAACAAACTGGTGTACACAAATTCAGTCTCGTGGCATATTGTGTTAAGGCAGGCTAAGGAAACCCATGTAACACCTACCAATAACAACCTGAAGTTTGGGCCAATATTGCACAATACTTGAGAACTGCACCCCTTTCATGTACACTCTCTCTTCTGGGAAAATATAAGAACAAAGAACAGCCAATGGTGAGATCGAAATTGGAGGACTAAGAATACAATAACAGTCTTGCACAATGCCCAAAAGAAGAAAACCCAGGTAAGTTGATGATTCACCACGTCCTAGGCTTAAAGGAAATGAACTACTAGGTACAAGCCTGTTCCAGTAATAGTAACAAACAAAGGATAATCAGAAGTGTCTAGGCGTGTACATCATAGTTATTTGAGAATGAGGTCAAATGGAAACGCCTCTAATGAATATTCCCTGCATGAAAACCGGGTTGGTTTCCGCCAACAGGGAATATATTTAGAGGACCGATAATGCCCCAGGGTCTGTAAATCCTCCTCTGCAAGAGACCGCTAATGCCAATCTCGTCCAACAGAGGAGGAGCTCCAGGAAGAGTGACAAGGAAAGGAGCCCTCTTCCTCTCACTCGGATATCGCGGTACAGATGGCCGTGCCGTCGCACTCTTACCGCTACTTTGGAGAAGTCTGAAATCACTGCAACCATCAAAGTAATCGGCAGCGTCTCTGTTCATCCGCCGCCCTTTACCCTGCCTCTGACGTCACATCGTACGTGCAACGTGACGCCGCTTTGCATGCCGGGAATTGTAGTTCTGGCACACCCCGTATTCCCTGGTTCACGCAATAGACTCAGCCAGCGTGTAACCGGAAACTAGATCTTGACAGGTAGTTAAGCTAATAAACCCTCTCGTATAAAAAGAAATTAACCGTTGATCGGGCCTTAAGATGCAAAAGAGACAGTGAGCCAATCAGCAGTATGCTACAATGCCTCACAATAGAATCAAATAGCTACAATTTAAAACAGCTCAAAAAACAGAGTGAACACATAGGTGCAAGTGTTGATGTCAGAGTCTCGATTTCTCTTAAAACCACTGTCAGTGGAGAGGAGAAGATGATATAAATAGTCCAACCACAACAAAATGTCAAATGCCTAGCACTCAGCCTGAAAATATAGCATCTAGTTAGGAAGGGTGGAGGGGGGACAAACAGTAGGGGAGCAACCCAACCGTACACCTCCCTAGGCCTACCAAAAACTGCTGCAACTGTAACTCCACTTCCTGTTGCTGGGGTCAAGAGAAGAGTACAAGTTAGTCCCGGGCCTGAAGTCGGCCAGCATCAGAAGCAAGGGCAGGCCAACAGCAATAACAGCTCAAGGGGGAGTAGAGGAAGCTCACCCAAAGAAAAGGGGCCTCCCAAAGTTCCGGATGTTAGAGGGGGGCCCAGCCTCTTCCAGGCTCCGACGGGCGTGGACGGGCCCGCCCTTGGCCCGGGCGCGTCAGCGCGCATCCTGCGGTGCGGGAGCCCCGGCTTCCTTTTAAGCGCCTCCGGGCGCACACAGGGCGTGAGTGGCGGCACCCGGCCGCAAGGAACTGTGGGCGATGTGGTCCTCAGCCTCTGTCACCGGTGAATTACGGCAGCAACCAAAGGAGCGTTCCGCGGTGCGGGAGCCCCGGCTTCCTTTTAAGTGCCTCCTGACGTACACAGGGCGTGAGTGGCGGCACCCGGCCACAAGGAACTGTGGGCGATGTTTTCCTCAGCCTATGTCTCCGGTGAATTACGGCAACAACCAAACGGACGTCCCGCGGTGCAGGAGCCCCGGCTTCCTTTTAAGCGCCTCCTGGCGCACACAGGGTGTGAGTTGGGGCACCCGGCCGCAAGGAACTGTGGGCGATGTGTTCCTAAGCCTCTGTCCCCGGTGAAGTATGGCAGCAACCAAACGGGCGTCCAGCGGTGCGGGAGCCCCGGCTTCCTTTTAAGCGCCTCCTGGCGCACACAGGGTGTGAGTGGCGGCACCCGGCCGCAAGGAACTGTGGGCGATGTGGTCCTCAGCCTCTGTCCCCGGTGAATTACAGCAGCAACCAAAAGGGCGTCCCGCGGTGCGGGAGCCCCGGCTTCCTTTTAAGCTCCTCCTGGTGCACACAGGGCGTGAGTGGCGGCACCCGGCCGTAAGGAACTGTGGGCGATGTGGTCCTCAGCCTCTGTCCCTGGTGAATTACGGCAGCAACCAAACAGGCGTCCAAACATTTTTACATGATCATTCATCAAACATCATAATGTATTTATAAAAAAATGATTTTAGATACAAGTAAGAGTTTTAATGTCTGTTCCTTACTATACAATACAAACCATGACCATAACTTCCTTATAACCTTTACCAAATCCTAAATGAGTCTGTTTTCATTCAAACTTCTGTAACTCTGCATAACTCAGAAGTCCAACTAGTCTTATTTCCCTTGAGTCAGCACATAACTGACAAGGCTAACCATTATATATGTAAGAAAAAGTTTGCAAACAAAAAGTGTAATCAAAAAGTACCAAGAAAATGTTTTGCTTACCAGAAAGGTATAGAATTCCAGCAACAAAATAAAAAGGGTGGCCAGCAACTTTCCCGTGTTATTTTCTAAAAGAGTGTCCCTTAAAAAGGATTTTTTTTTTATAGTATTCAAATGAATTCAGCAACCAATCTACAAAATGCATTATGTAATAGTACAAATTACAATCCAATATCCAAATATAGTTATTATGTATACAAACTTCAAAACAATTTACCATGCAACATCTATTCTCAACCTAAGTAAAAGTCCAACAATCAAATTCTTCTTTCTACATGTTGTAAAGGCATCGAATTTCAAACACATCCTAAATTTCAACTCAAGTCGTAAGTCCCTAAAGTGTAAAAAATAAGAGAGTAATTCTTTCCCTCCCAAACTACACAAGATAAATACGTAGATCTTCAACTCTATCGTTGCTCATATAGTTCAAGGCCTCATAATCCCATTATCAGCACTGTTCAAAATTAAAACGTGCATGTATCGTATAGTAGTGCTAGAGATACCACATCCACCACCTAGAAACAAATTGGTTTGTCCATAATGTGTCCCATCCTAAGCAACCCCTGTGTAGTTCAATCAAAAAGCCCAACTAGCACATACACATTTAATATGGCCACCCATTTACACAAACTACTGTCTTATTTTAAAGAGCGGTTAGAAAGCATACTATGTGTAACTCAAACAGGATGCTAAACCATCACACCCAAATTTAATATTGCCATTCATTAGCCCAGACTCCTGTCCTATTGTTGAGAAATGGTCTAGACGGCAATGTAAACCGTCAAAGCCATGCCCCATTACATGTGCTTAAGAGGTAATTATACGGGTATAGTGAAATGTCAGACTGCAAGTTTAGCCACCCGTTAAAGAGCTCCACTTCAGATGCCCCAAAGATTATTTGTAAATCATGAAATCACATTCAAACAATGGTCTGTATTGTCCACACAGTATATTTTGCTAGGTACGTAATGTGCCAATCATTTGAAACATTATCACTTATAAAAGGTAGTGCAGAGGGTTGATATGCCTGCTGCAAAGGACGTGTACCATGCATGTCAAAGAACAATACTTTATGTGGATAGCTCAGTGGGTTACTGCTTTTGTCACAGAGATTCTGTTACTGTGCAGTTCATAAGTAACATTCTTAATTTGCCACAGTGAGCTATGAACTGCCATCTAAGAGCTGCATGCAAGCTGCATGGTACGGGTTAGAAAGTTATGGTTTTTTCTAGTCTTTCTATCCTGATGTTGCTTAGAAAGGTGTGTTTGGGTAGAAATAAAATATTATTAAAGTCAACCCTAACCACTGTGTTATGTTCTCAATCCTGAGTTTGTGCTTCTCCAGACCAAGCACTCTTAAAAAGTGCCTACCAGTATGGATGACATGTGATTCCTACACCTTGTAGTCTCCTTTGCCTCATGTAGCATTTTCTATACACTGATTTACACACACTTGATTCATTGTCTATATGTGTGTGTGATGGATTTTGAAAATGTGGAAAGTTTTGCTCGAGGAGCAGTGATTGATGGAGTTATTTTTAAATGCTGACTGTAACATCTGCATTTGTAAAGCAAGACCTCGAAGCTGGGGAACCGGGTTCGAGTCTCGGCAAGGTCGCTCAACATCCTGTGATTCTGGGCAAATCACTTAAATCTCCCCGTGCCTAACAAAAATGAATGTGTCTTCATGTAACGCAACTGGTGCTCATGTAAAGCGCTCTGATACCCGATTTCTCGGGTCTAGTTCGCGCTATATAAAACTCTAAAAAAATAAAATAAAAAAGTCTAAACTTCATTTAAATTCTGTAGATCAAATGAAAAGAAAATGCATCTACATCCAATAACATCTCTTACCAGCATGATTTACATGCGAAGACTCCAGTTTACTGCAGCATAGCGTGCACCCACAGTATTAAACCAGACTTGTATTTCTCAGCAGCATTTAAATACTAATTTGAATCACCTAATCACTTTCACCTAGGTCACGCAAAGCGTGCTTCCCCCATCTGGTGTGTCGGCCATCTTGCAAATGTTCTTACTCTGTATATTAGTGTATTAGCAGCCGTACACCCCTTAAAAATGTTATATTAACAGTTCGAATCTCACAAGCTTTGGAATGTAGTTTGAGATAATGTTTCAAATGGTTGGCACTTTACGTACCTAGCAAAATATACTGTGTGGACAATACAGACCATTGTTTGAAAGGGATTTCTCGATTTACAAAGAATCTTTGGGGCATCTGAAATGGAGCTCTTTAACGGGTGGCTAAACTTGCAGGTCTGACGTTTGGCTATACCCGTATAGTTACCTCTTTAGCACATGTAATGGGGCATGGCTTTGATGGTTTATATTCCCGCCCAGACTGTTTTTCAACAATAGGACAGGAGTCTGTGCTAATGAATGGCCATATTAAATTTGTGTGTGATGGTTGACCGTCCCGTTTGAGTTGCACATAGGATGCTTTCTAACCGCTCTTTAAAATAAGCCGGTAGTTTGTGTAAATCAGTGGCCATATTACATTTGTGTGTGCTGGTTGGGCTTTTTGATTGAGCTACACATGGGTTGCTTAGAGTGGGACACATTATGGACGAACCTATTTGTTTCTAGCTGGTGGATGTGGTATCTCGAGCGCTACTATATAATACATGCACTTTAATTTTGAACAGTGCTGATAATGGGATTATGAGGCCTTGAACTAATCGAGCAATGATAGAGTTGAAGATCTTCATATTTATCTTATGTAGTTTGGGAGGGAAAGAATTACTCTCTCAATTTTTACACTTTAGGGACTTACAACTTGAGTTGAAATTTAGGATCTGTTTGAAATTTGATGCCTTTACAACCTGTAGAAAGAAGAATTTGATCATTGGACTTTTACTTGGGCTGAGAATAGATGTTGCATGGTAAGATGTTTTAAAGTTTGTATACATAATAACTATATTTGGAGATCGGATTGTAATTTGTACTATTACATAATGCATTTTGTAGATTGGCTGCTGAATTCATTTGAATACTATAAAAAAATGTTTCCTTTTTAAGGGACACTCTTAGAAAATAACACAGGAAAGTTTCTGGCCACCCTTTTTATTTTGTCACTGGGATTTTACTCCTTTCTGATAAGCAAAACATTTCCTAGGTACTTTTTGATTACACTTTTTGTTTGCAAACGTTTTCTTACATATATAATGGTTAGCCTTTGTTGTTTATGTGCTGACTGAAGGGAAATAAGACTAGTTGGACTTGTGAGTTATGCAGAGCTACAGACGTTTGAATGAAAACAGACTCATTTCGGATTTGGTAAAGGTTATAAGGAAGTTATGGTCATGGTTTGTATTGTATAATAAGGAACAGACATTAAAACTCTTACTTGTACCTAAAATCTTGTTTTTTATAAAGACATGATGTTTGATAAATGATCATGTAAAATTGATTGGACACCACAGTACTTCTGTTATCTCATAATGGTATTTTACTGTTTGTGATAATATGTGATCTATTGTTTGCTTAACACTTTTCAAATGTTTTATAGTTTGTGTCCCTTATCACTGTCTGTAAGTTTATTTTTAGGTCTCGCGCCTAGCGTTGCAGTGCGCAGCCCTGCTCGCGCAGCGCGAGACCTCTTGTACGGGCTTCAGAAAGCTAACCACACGCTCGTGCGTGTGGTTTTGCTTTCGGAAGCCCGCATTGGCTGTAGCGTGCGTTTTTTTAAAAAAAACGGCACGCAATTGGGCAAAGGCGGGCGCATGTCCCGCCTTTGCCCCGCCCATTCCCGTCCGTGTCTAGGACGCGCATCAGCACGCGGCACAGACAACAGGCTCCCTCGCCCCCCCCCGCTCCTCTGTGGTGCGCGCGTACCACTGGTTTCGATTCCCGCGTTGGTTTCGATTCCGTGCTTGTTTTGGACTCCTCTTCAGACACGGTCCTACCTCCTGCGTGTCATCTAGCTGAAGTGCATATCTAAAAATGTTACTTTTTACTATGCATTTAAAGGTTATATTATTTCTCATGCTTTAAAAAAAATATCCGTGTAACCCGTTGCCATTCGCTGGTGTGTGCAGTAACTCAAGCGCTATGTGTGTTCTGTGGTACAAATCGAAAGACGTCTGATATAGATGTGGCTGACCTGTGGTTTCAATAAACCTTACAATTATGAAAAAGACATCAGGACTCCGTGCATCATTTGAAGACGCGACTATATAAATTAAAGTCAGCCACCGGTAAATAAGGAACTAGTAACTCCGAATACTGAGTAATTACTTCATGTTTGCCCACTTCCTCACTCGGCCTTCGTTACACAACGACCATCGCAGCTCGTGGTACCCGCCCCGAATGTGAAGGAACCCAGGTGCCTCACATCAGGCCCACATATCTAAGGCTGTGACGAAGAAGAGCTGGACCCGGTGCTGTGATGGCAGCCGGTAAGTAATCCTAGCAAAACTTAATATATTCTAATTAACTGTCTGTATAACCTTGCCAGGTTACACTTTCTGCCTGAAAGCCCACATTTTGTAGGTCTTGAGAGCAAAAACTAGTATGCCTCCTTGGGCAATTCACAACTCCGATGGCACTAGACATGTACTTGAAGAGCACAGCGAGTGATTGTTACTTGCTACGTTTCCCGAACCATGATTGAGGTAGTGTTGTATATTGACGTTGTCATTCTCTTTTATATGTCATTAAAATGTCCATAGCACACTCGATTACAGCCAGCTCGATGGGCAAAGAAGTAAACAATTTGCCAAATGTTTAGTTGACAAATTATTTTCCCTTTTCTTATATTTCTGGTTTCGTGATATGCTTTGAAATCAGCAAAGTGAATGTAAAACTCAAGTGAAATTCTTTGGCAGTCTAAAGAGAAATGTAATGCTGGATAAGTGATTTTGTGCCGATTTGTCTGCAAAGTGTGCGCTATTGTAGGTGATTATGAGACAGTGTTTTAAAAAGAGCCCATCCAGCATTTTTTCTGTTTTAGTTACCACGCAGCTCCTACAAAGCATTCCACAAAGTGCTGAACTTTCATAAAGATGGCACTCAAAAAGAGATGTTAGCTTTAAACCTCATGAAGACCAGCTATGTTTTTTGTCATTCTTTTTCAGCAGCCCTCATGATTATTTTGAACTTAATGAAGTTTATATGCAAATCATTTATCCATTTTGTTATTTATTTTAAAACGTATTTTTTTTCATATAAATATTTTTCATAGGAGGTTCTACAAGTGGAGAAACTGTAATATATTCATGCAGCCTATTCTGTATTGTTTCTCATGCAATATTTTGATTTCTTCCACATCCTTGTAGTGGCGGTCCATAGGGCGTGTGGCCTTCAGGTTGGTGCTGACTCAGATTTATGAGACTGGTGTAACTGACTGGTAGAATGAACAATTATCTCCATAGAAGAAATAGTCATATTGGCTCAGTTCCACTCTGTAAATGGTGGGAAAATACTGGCAGTACCAGCTGTATTTCAACCAATTGTCTCAACAGAAAGCTTTGTAGGTCCTTCCTGTTGTCTGAAGTCATGGTGTGATCTCAGAGGCAAGGGTAGTTTTTTTGCTACAAAGCAGGCTCCAGACTTGCTGAAGATCATCCTCCTATGTTTTTCCCTGTGATGCTCTCTGGCTGATGATGAAGTATTGACTAGACGGGATGTTTTGGGAGGGAGCGTAGTGGAGTGCAAGATTACACTGGTGTTTCAAATCATTGCACCAACTTTGTGCAGGGTGTGTAAAACCTTGAGTTAAAAGCCTCTGCGTAGCTGGATTCCAGTGGACTGATTTCAAGGTGGAATGACATGCCTGTACCTTCTCAGATTGAGACCTCACCTCACTGCTTTGTTTTGTGTTCTTTGCAAGGTAACAATCTTCAGAAGGCCATGGTTTACGGTTTGACAGTGGCCCTTTCTTGAGAGAACCAGTGATCCTACTATTTCTACTCTATTTAAATTATGGGACTAGTTTGCTTATCATGTACGGGTGATGGTTCATTCTCTTGACCAATCAGATATCAGTTTATGATACATCATTAGCACCACAATAGACACAGAATCCTTTCAAATCACATTGTCGTAAAGATGCCCAAAGCTGGTATCCCACGCATTAGTTTCAGATAAAACGTTCTCAATTCCTAGGTCTAGCTATTGATAGATATCATTACATTCCCATTTCCTGTTCCCAGTGTGAAATGTGCTAGGTCAGCCAATTAAAAGATGCTCCTCCTGGCATTTCTGTCCTATCAAGACTGGTCACACAAGCCGGGTGTGGTCTGAACACAACATTATAGTCAATGTGTTTGTTTGGTGGTATTATTTGTCTAACATGCAGTTCTTTTGTATATAGTACACATTTCTCATGCTTATTCAGGAACAAAAAAGATTTTTTTGCTATTTACTATACCGAGCACAATTGTGTTTCATTGTGGCATCTACAGCAAACTTTAGAATGTTGCAGTTCATCATTTCCTGTTCCTTTGTTGAATGGCCTACCAAGATGGAAGGCGTCTTCAGCGTCAGCGCTCCTCTGCGTATGGAAGCAGGAATCCATGTAGAGTAGCTTCAAAGCCTGAGTCATCTTTGTTGGATGAGACCATCTGGGATTGGCCAAAGGGGGACGTCAGTTGGTTTAGGTCCACTCAGCGAAGAGGAAAGCCCCGCTTTGGCTTACTAGAGTCCAAAGTCTCATCAGATACGAGAAGTGGATGGCTGTGCTTGTACTGTAAGGCAGCATTGCCTCTGTGCCGGGCATCCCATAGGACATCCGTCCCATTTACAACGAAATTGAAATCCTAAAATATACACAACAATCACCTAAAGCTGCTGTTTAATCTTATATTTAGAGGCAGGCTCCTTGGTGTTTCTGAAATGTTACAGCTCTGCCAATTTCCTAGACAAGGTGTTTCTGTAATAAAAACTTAAGAGCCGCTTATTCGATGTCTCCCTGTCTTGCTGGGAGATGATATGTTGTCATTTTTATCTGACTCAGCCTTGGATGCCCTGAGGCGCTCCAGAGGTTATAATGTATAATTCAGAGCGCTGCCTCCTTCTTCTCCAAGCTGATTTATAGGAGAAGAAATTGTGTCCTGGCACTCGGGGTGCTGAGCGCACTGTTCGCAGTATTTGAAACAGGTGGTGGGCAGGAGTGGCTCCTCAGTGGTTTGCAGGTGCCGAGAGCTGGTTATCTTTCCAGTCCAACACTTGCAAAATGTGTTTCATGATGCCGTTAAAGCTGCAACTTACTTCACAAACAAGCACCTCTGATAGTTAACTTTCAGTGGGTACTCAACCTCAGAAAAAGTATGACAATAGGACTTTTCTTAATACTCCTTTTATTGGTTCAGATGGGTTATCATAGATATTTCTACCACAGCCTTTTCCTTTAGGTGAAAAAACCAAGTACAAATATAAACAAGCATTTGCAATGCAATAGGTCTCGCATTATTAAAGTTTGAGCTATTGGTGTTGCATTATTTAGCAATGCCAATAGCTCAAACTTTAATAATGCGAGACCTATTGCATTGCAAATGCTTGTTTGTTGTTGAAATTGGAGTTTATTTGTCTAAAGTGAATGTTTGTACGTTTTTCATAACAGAGCTGAAGAAGTCACTATGTTTAGGGATGAAACTTGTTGGCTGTGTCCTAGTCCCTGTTTTTAAAGTGCAAAAAAAGAAAAGACACATTTTCAGAAAGGACCCTATGTTTCGTGATGTTGCAATGTTGTTGTAACTCTGCTTTTCGATCTTTGAAAAGTTTCTTTTCCTATGTATAAAAAGATTTATTGTTTATGTTATAGACAATAACCTTATATTTCCCTGGTACAGAAACATTACCCAATGCAACCATTATTACATATAATAATCTTTAAATCTCGCCGGTACAGAAACCTTACTAACAGCTCTACGTGCCGCACCATTGTCCCCATGAGTAGCCAACTCTGTAGGAACCAACACTGAAGGTGAATCAATCCCAGAACCCGGACTACATACAGACCCATCATTAACACCAGAACCAGTTGCATCAGTCATCAAGCCACTCCCTCCAGGAACTTGGAGCTGGAGGTGTATACATTCAGAACCATACTCCAACCAATTCACATTGTTAACCGGATGTGAAAATCTCACAAAACCTTTCTGTTTGATGTTCTGAATTTTCCTCGCCTGTTCTGATGAAATTTTGACAGACTCCTTCTATTCCACTACCCTTTATCTTCCAACAAAATGGCTTACCTGGATACTCTGGAAACTCTAAAAAGGAAGAGTAAATCTGGACGCTACTTTTTTTCTCTATTTTTTTTGTATAATAACCCAATCCCCAATCCTGTAATCAACTTCTTTCATACGATACTTGCTATAAAAGTAACTTTCCATGTCACACAGCTTCCTTTGAACTACTTCTTTGATACTAGTATTTTCACCTGACCCATAAAGGTCCTTGACCCAATCAGAGCATATAGCAAATCTAGGTGACCTTTTATGCAATAATTTGAAAAGAACACTCCAGTTACACTATGCGGAGTCACAAAATAATTCCATGTTTTCCTTCTTAAAAATTCCTCTACATTACCTCCAGAGGACAAAGCAGTTTGCACCTCCTCTTTCAAAAAATTGTTGACACATTCCACTAGGCCAATGGAAATGGGAGAATATATGACCACTTGCAGATGTTTTATGTGGAATCTCTAAAAGAAAGACTTCATCTGGGAAGACTTAAAATGTGTTCCATTGTCTGAAACAATCTGTCTAGGTGGACGTTCAATTTCAAAAATCATTTCCAGAAAATAAATCACAGTTTTAGTATCAGGGGATAAGACAAAATCAAAATAGTATCATTTGGAAAAATAATCAACAAGCACAATCATGTACTTCATGTGACCAGGAAGGAGATCAAATGGACCGCCCAAATCTAGTGACATCTTTTCCCATGGACCATCAGGTAGAGGAACAGCATGTAACCTGGTTTCAGCAGTCCTCTAGTGTTTGTCCAAAACCAAGCGTATTGCATTCAGCTACCCATCTATTAACTTGAGCATCTAGCCCCAGCCACCAATAATATTGTTTGATGTTAAAAGTAGTAGTTGACACACCTAGATGCCCTTCATGGGAGATGTTGAACAACACCTTTCTAAAAAACACTGGTAGAATCAAAAGGTCGTGTCTGGTAAGGAAACCATCCACCATGGAAATTTCATCTGACACTTGCGCAAAGGTCTTTAGACCAGATTCGCGATTTCTTTTCTTAGGCCAACCAGTCCTCACAAACCTAATAACATCCTGCAATAATGGATCTTTGTCTAAAGCCTCTAGCCATTTCTTTCTTTGCAGTACACCATTACAATTAGCACCTTCATCAACAGTCCGCGCCACCACACACTCAACATCATCCTCCTGACTGTGCTCAGCTGCCACACTCACCAGCCTACACGATAAACAGTCCACCCTAGCATTCTTGCCCCCTGGTAGATACTTAATGCTGAAATTGTATTCCTGGAGCTTTGACACAATCCTCACCAGCCTCGCTGATGCCTTCCGTGTACCCTTCCCATTGAGCATGTAAATTAAAGGCTTATGATCAGTGAGGATATCAAATTTAGTACCCCAGAGGAAGGTTTGAAATTTTTCCACAGCCCATGAACAGGCCAGTGCTTTCCGCTCTATGGTGCTGTAATTAGTTTCAGCTGTCATCAAAGAACGGGAAGCAAAAGCAACAGTGTGTTCCTTCATATCAATTCACTGGGATAATACTCCCCCCAATCCTAGCTAATTAGCACCAACCATCAAAAAAACAGGGCTTCCCAGCAGTTAAAGCAGAAAGAATGGGGGCAGAGGCGATCAATGCCTTGGCACGTAGAAAGGCATTGTTCACCTCTTCCGACCAGCCACATTTTCGCCCCTTTTTAGGAAGCAATCTGAGGGGCTGAACCACTATAGCATAACCATGTATGAACCTTGAATAATACAGAGGCCCAGAAATGACCGCAAAGTGTCTTTGTAGTCAGGTGGTTTGGCTTCCTGTATGGCCTGCACTAGTGACAGTTTGGGTTTGATACCTTGATCACAAACACAATGGCCTAAATAATCTAGCTAAATTACCAGAAATTTGTATTTATCCATCCGCAAGGTGATGCCAACATCCTCAAATATGCGTACATTTTTTTTCCAGAGTAAGATTTTGATCCCTAACAAAGGTTGCAAAAATACAGTCCTTTTTGTCTCTTCAAGGGTGAAGCTCATTGGCAAATCATTGCTATCCACCTTAGTACCTGGTGCCACTGGACTCTCAATTTGCTGTGGATTTGAAACATTACTCATCCCTGTTAGCAATAGATACAGCTCTTTAGAGTTGGTGGATTGACTGATCTCTCCCCCTGATTATCGGTTTGGTATAGGCATCTATACAGACATGTCACAAAGTCAAGAGAGATCTGAGCAGTTAAGTTTTGTTAGATTGGTTCCCACTGACCACCAAATAGGAACAAATGAGGAGAATAATCCAGGGATTAGTATCCAATGTGCACCCCTTAGTATATCTGGAGCTTCCCATCTGAGGACACAGGTCAAGGAGGTGACCCAACAGCAACAGCAAGCATTGCATTTAGAGAGGGATCACATGCCCACACTGACGGGTAAAGCAGAAAATGTGCAGAATTTTAAGATCATTTCCTGGAATGTAGCGGGCCTAACTGCAAAAATGGAGCTCCCGGATTGGGGAGCATTCATAGATTCTTATGAAGTATGTCTCTTCCAGGAAACGTGGGCCACAATGGAATTGCATAGGGTGGGATATGTAACCTATTGTACTCCAGCTATTCAGGGGCCTAGGGGGAGACCTTCAGGAGGATTATGCATCTGGGTGGGAATCCATCTAGGATGCACTATTAAGTTGATAGATACGGCCTCCCCTGACATTTTGTGTATTCTCGTTTCGATGGAAAATTTCCCCAAGCTGGCCATTATTAACATTTACTCCCGTCCTGTGAGGTATGGGTTAACCTCACAGACTCTTGATTTTCTCTTATCATTTCTTCCTACCTTGCCTGTGTCTATAAAAGTGATAATCGGAGGAGATTTTAACTGCCATTTTGAGCCCCTTAATGGTATTGTTCCCAATATTTCTAGCGAGGAAGACTCCGTCTGGTCAATTCCAGAATGTAACACTTATGTGATAAGTAGATGGAGTCCTCTTGTCCTACAAATGAATACCCTCATTCTTAGTTACTCGCTTAGGGCATGCAATGGTCGTTTTCCCTCTGACAGCCCAGGTAATTATACATTTGAAAAACTGGGACAGGCTTCTATAATCGACTATATCTTAGTCGATGTTGAAATATGGCATAGGATTGTGAATTTTATAGTTCATTCTAGACCTGAGAGTGACCATAATCCATTGGTCTTAACTCTAGACTATTTGCAGAACAAAGAGCACCAAGATATGCCACAACAATCCCCTCGAATTTAATTGCAACTGAGGGGGTAGAAGAGTACGTTGGGCAACACTAGCACAAACACCAGAAAAAATGGCTACTATGTATGACCAAATCATCCCCTTCCTAGTAACTGCATTCACAGCTTCCCAAAACAATGACGCACTAGAATCCCTATGGGTGATAGGTAAGAACCATCAAGATCTGGTCTCAAACTTGGCTGAATTTTTCTATAATGGTAGGAGTCTCGCCAGCTCTGATTCAAAACCTAAAAATCCCTGGTACTCCAAGGTGTGCAGGATAGCCAAAAGTGCTCTGCTAGTAGCGATCAGGGAAGGTGATAGTTCTGGTATTAAAGTATCCAGAGCACACTATAAAAATACTCTTGCTGTAGCAAAAGCAGAATGGGAGACAGCCAGATGGGATGCAATTAAGAAAGCATTAGAAGTCAGGGATATGAGAACCTTTTGGAACCTAATTAAAACGGGTAAACCTGAAGGCAATTCGGCTATACAACCAAATTTGGGGGCTGAAGTTTGGAGATCCTATTTCAAAGCTTTGTATGCTAAGCCCTTAGCTAGAGATAGGGATGGTGGGGCCCCAGATCCTGATGAATTTGATGCTAATAAGAATTGCTTACCACTGTGTACCCTGGCAGAGGTATCCCTGGCTTTAACTAAACTGCTACCAAATAAAGCTCCAGGGTTGGATAGGATCCCTGGAGATCTTTTTAGGAATGAACAAGCAGTATGGGCCCCTTACTTGCTGATTCTATTTAATGCCATCCTTTGTGGTATGGCACTTCCTCTAACATGGGCTGGGGCCGAAATTATTCCTATCTATAAAAAAGGTTCCCCGCTAAACCCAGCAAACTACCGGCCAATAAGCCTTATTGACGTCACCCAAAAGATATTCGCCCGTGTCCTTCTGGGTCGACTGCAATCGTGGATGGACGAGATGACAGTCTTAACCCCACTACAAGCTGGCTTTAGGTCTAAAACATCAACTATAGACCAATTATTTAGGTTGCAGCTGATCCTTTGGAAAACGGTTATCTTGGAGGGTGGCAGTCTCTATTTAACCTTCGTGGACCTTAAGTCCGCGTTCGATATGGTCCGGCGTGATCAGCTATGGGTCCTTCTTTTAGATATGGGTGCCCCAGCTTATCTTTGCCATCTTCTGAAGCGCCTTCACGAAGGCACTTATGCAAGGATAAGGTACGGTAGGAACGGGGAACTGACAGCTCCATTTCCGGTCGAGAAGGGGGTGAGACAGGGCTGTGTCTTGGCACCGACCCTGTTCTCCCTCTTTCTAAATGGTCTAATCAAAACCCTACTCTTGGTTAAAGATATAGATTCTCCAAGGTTAGCCAATCGTAAAATGCCAGCTCTAATGTTTGCAGATGACACACTGCTTTTATCCAAGTCCCCTATGGGTATGCAGCGTGTACTGGATGAATTTAGTCTATTTTGTAAGAGAAGAGATCTCGAGATAAATCTCCAGAAGACTAAGTACATGGTGTTTGGTGCTAATACCAGAAATTGCCCCCATCCTCGATTGGATGGTAGATCTTTAGAGCGTGTGACCACCTTTGATTACTTGGGACTCACACTAAATGATACAATGGATTGGGACACTCAAGTAAAGAAAGCAGATCTTAAATTAATACAGTCAACAGGGGGAATTTTAAAGGTATATAAAAATTGTTTTCTTAAAGTTTTAGGTCCCCCAGTTGAAATTTATAAAACACAAGCGAGGGGAGCTTCGCTATATGGCGCCGAACTCTGGGGTTATTGTTTATCTAACAGCTTGATAAAAACTGAGAATACCTTCATTAGGCAGCTGACGGGCCTCCCCAAAAGTACTCCTCTAATCCCACTTAGGATGGATTTGGGTATAGATCCAATAGCTGATTTAATTGCCTCCCGCCCTCTCCAATATTGGCGACGTCTCTGGAGTACGCCGGAGTTAGAAACATATAGGGAGGAATTGAAGGACGTTTTGTCCATCTTGGGAGCAGGTAATTTACCATGGTTGACCTATATTAGGAATACGTGCCACCACATGGGGTGGGCTAATATGTGGTCAACTCCAGAAGTGACTTGCCCTACCATCACAAAAAAATCTTTAACTATTACTTTTAAAAATCACAAATTGGCCCAAATTATTCAGAGTTTAGAATCCTCAACCCTAACGTCCAGGTTCCTGGACGTTAAGCAACAATATTTTTAGAGCCTGCCTTGGATAGTATCCAACTATCTATGGCAAAGAAATTGTTTTTACAATTCAGGCATGGGACGCTCCAGTTGCGGGCTTTTACTAATAAATGGAAGGGAGCATCAAAACAAGAATGCCCGGGATGTGCCCACCTTGAAGAAACAGAACTCCATGTCATCTTTTTCTGCCCTGCATATGGCAGGGCAAGGTCTAGGTGGGTACTCCAGCTATGTAGGAACCTGGGGATTAGAGATTACATTGAGGTTTTTAGGCTTTTTAAATATGAGATGCAGCCACTATTTGTAACTGTTATCTCAAGATTTTTATTTGCGATGTGGAATATACGTAGAGGCATTATAAAGTCAAAAGAGTTAGGTAATAACACGAATCTGCTCCTCCCCAGATAAGCCATCGTATTTGTTTGTATTTTCTTTTAAATGAGAAAAAGCTGTTTACAATGCTGTTTTGGACAAGTGGTTTTAATGTTTTTAATTAATTTTTAATTTTAGTTTTAATTTATTCTCTTGAGAAGGCTAGAATTAAAAAATTAAAATTTTAATTGTTTAAAGTCTTTTTGACCCAGACTTGGTGTTAGGATTAATTTTCGTATCTGTGTAGCCTATTAATGAATTTCTGCTAAATACTACTTTATTATCTTTGCCAATTATACTTGTTGTTAATTCTAATTTCTTCTACAACAAATTTTTCTTTTCTTTTTTTCTTCTAAATGTTTTTTATTATTGTGCTTTTATGGCTGTACAGCCGAAATAAAGTTTTATTTGCCAGGATTTGCCAGAAACATTACTGAATAGGGTGCTAAAATGTTGTTCCCAAATATGGGAGGGAATGTGATGATTCAAAGATTAGACACACACAAACGCCCTTTTTGGTCAAAAGGGGAAGGAACAGGAGGCTATGGGGCAAACAGGGTAAGCTGGCCTCCAACCAACATATATAACACAGCAAGAAGCTACCCTGACTCAGTGTCTGATCCTTAGTGAAAGTTAAGGCACATTTTCGCCCGTGATTCAGGTGGTGTTGGACATCTCAAAAAAATGTACGGACTGGCCTAACACACCACCAGGTGTCATGCTTCATCATCGGCTGTCCTCGCCCTTTAAAAACCACGTTTGATAAAGGGCAGGCCTGCACCTGGAGACGGAGGCACTTCTAAAACTAAGTGGGGGCCCGTGCTGAAAAAAAGTGAGTGAGTGATGTCTAAAAATCAATGCACAGTCCTGCGTGAAATTTAATGATGCCGAGTGTGCTCGATATTAAAAGAAATGGTGGAGACTAGGGGGTCCAGTACCCCATCTCCATATGTGTTGCCAACACGTTTCTGCCGTCGCGGCCTGGAGGGTCCATGGCATTCATCAGGGCATAAGTAAGACCGAGGGCTCCTATCCTGTCTCTAAGAGACCGAGATAAAACCACTTGCGTAGGCTGGCTTCTAGTCCAACTCTACCAAGGTCTTTAATTAGAACTCCCTATTGTAGGTGTAGGAATGTCCCATGGGGAGGGAGGGGTAGAGGGACCCCTGTAGTCAAACTTACTCCAAGGTGCGTCCCTCGAGTCGTTCCTACGGTCCTTCCTCGCTGCTCCCCCGCTGATTCAAAGATTGTCAGCTCTGAAATTGCATTTTGCTGCTATATACGAAAATGATATAGAGTCCCCAGATCTAGAAGCTTTAAGCAAATCCTCTCAACTATTTCTTATCCATTCTTGTTTGGACTTAACTCTGATATCTTGGAACTTGGCTCTTTTTTGTTCAAATCAGAGATGTGTCCCCTAGCTTCAGAGCTGCTAGAAGTGCAAGTTTGACTTGCTTGTATTCGGAGTTAACCCAAGAGGAAGGATTTGTGTTGACTGGATTGATATATTTGGATTCAGTAAAACACAACAAGCTCAGGGTGCTAAACAATTCAAAGTGTACTTCCATGAAAGAACCTCCTATATCATGGTTATCTGACAAGGGCCCGACTAGGGTATTAAAAGAATCATTCAATTGCTATCATAGCCTCAGAGTTAGTCAGGGTTTTGCCCCATTTGACAGCTCTCCTATTGTTGGGCATTGTTAATGCGATATTAGAAAGATCTTCTGTTTTGCTATCACAACGGGGTAGCATTGTGTTAACAGAGAGATGTAATGGATAGTGGTCACAATCTCCCCTCTTACACACCCTGAACTCAGACATAGTGTGCCAGATCTCTAAATCCCCCAAAATATAATCAATCCTGCTCTTGGATCTACCCCTTGTAAAAGTAAAGTTTCTACAGAGATATGATTTAGATCTGCACGCCCTAGAGCAGTGTTTAAGTGACATCACACTAAGCTGTAGAGCCATGGTGGACCATTTTTTTAAAGGTTCACTGTCTAGTCTCTGAACATCTCTAACTCTATCCTCCATTTCCATAATGGAGTCAATATGATCAATAGGTTCAAATGAGACATTAAAATCACCAGCTATTATGAATTGGACATTGGGGAGACCACTAGGAACAATACGATCTAATTTGGACAAGGTAGACGATTCCTTAAGTAAATTCCCCGGTCAATTATAAACATTATAACATTTGTTTAAAAAAATCCTTAGGACCGTTAACAATCAACCCTATTATGTCAGCACAGTCCAAAGGGATTTGCTTCACAGACAGATTCCTAGCAACCCGCACAAACGTTAAAATTCCCCCCTTCGGTCTTCCCGTCCTTGAGGGAAGTGCTTCAACACTATAGTTAGTGTACTATTTATTACCACTGGGGATAAGGACTAGGTCTCCTGCAACATGATAGTATCAAAACAATTGATGAATTCAATCCATTCGTGATCTTCCAGTTTACCCCTCAGCCATGGAATGTTCCAAGATTGAATCGACAGTTCCAAAGAGGGATCAGGGGTAAAAACAGGGGCTAAAGTAATAGTTGGTAGGACGATGTTTCAATCATGAGTGTTTGTATTATGGGTGAGGCAGGCTTCCTCAGATGGCATTACAGAACAAGCATTAGGGGGGATGGTTGATGCCTTCACTATTGTAGTGCCTTTCTCAAATGCTGCCATAGTGGATCTCACTCTTTCCAGAGTTGGTATCCTCATCTTAAACTGGATGCTGGACGGTGACCTTGCCTCCAGATTTATTAGCCCATCAACTAGGGCCTGTACATTTAAAATTAATTTATAGTCTCTAGATTTGGGTTGGCCCCCTCTCCTCGTGAGGCTGAAATAACAACCTCTCGGATTATAGTCCGACATTGTCTTTTGGTGTAAAGGTTCCCACTTGCATGATTTGTGGATCTTGTATGTCACAGGTTGGAAATTTGCCCTTTCTGCAGAGTGTCACTAAATTGTTTTGGCCTTTTTTCCGAACTCTATTTTGCTGGCTATAGGACTCAGTGAACTTCACCACAGCTAACCAGTGATAAAGTGCTTGTGCTCCTCCTTTCAACATGGTAAAAGTGGTATACTCCTGATTGGCATATTTAACTTACCTTTAAACCCCTAGCAGATGCTATCCTGTAAGTTAAATGTCACAAATGGGCTGCAGCACTCATTGTGCCAACCACTATAGTGACAGAGTCAAGCATGTCTCCAGGTCTACCAGAGTAGTCTGGCGGCGGAATTGTAAACTGTCAATGCGACCTATCAAAATAAACTCTTTTGACAGGCCTAAAACTTCCTTTTAAATATTAATAAATACCCCTAAGGTAGGCCACATTGCCCTTCCAGTAGGGTGCATAGTATTCAAAAGTAGGACATGCAGAAGATTAATATTCTACATGACTAACAGTGAAAAAGCATAAAACTATTTTCACTATAGCAAAACTGACTGCTTCCATAGGGAAACACTTGATTACATTAGAATACCTTATAATGCTAACTTAATATTTCAAGGACTCTCTTTAATAGTTAAAATCAAATGTAATGGTAGTGTTAGATTATATTTAAGTATTACAGAAAAGGTACTTTAGAAAAGTTCCCTTTGCCTGCCTAAAGCATCTGGAGGCCTTTCTGTAAGTATTCTGCTGTCTCCTGGCATCTTGATGGCTTGTCTGTGGTGTGTTATTGACTGCTACCAGGATAAGGACAAAGGGCCTTGGGTTAGGGGAAGTGTTGTCTTTATCTTGACAGGATGGCATTGGGGCTGTGCCTAGATGATGAAATAAATATGTTTTGCTATTTTGTTTGTGCATTGTTACATGTTAGTTAGCATTCGCGGCACCATTTTATGTTTAGCCGCCTTTTTGAATCATGCCCTTAACTGTGCATTCCCTCCTCGAGAAGCAGGCTGTGGAAAGTTTCATTTCTCCAAGGTTAGGCCTTGCTCTGCTAATGAATACACTGTTCTTATTAGCGAATACCTTTCCCACTAGATAGAGGTCTTCTCCCACCAGTGTAGCGGCAGGCACGGACAGAATGACCTTGGGTAGGAGATACTGTGTGCCCGGCCTCAGAATCGAAACCCATCCTACTGTACTTCTTTGTGTTAGCTGCACCTGCATCGAAAATTCCATTTAGGGGGGTCTACCTTGGTACTGAAATGTACATAATGTATCGTTATGTTTGCTGAAGTCAGTCCTCTCTGCAGCACCCCTAAGCGACTGGGCAGGCGGGGCTCCACTCGAGTGTATCTGAATAAATATATACTTGGTTTGTATTCTCTACTGTCTGACCGACTCTTCATTTGTATGGAAGGCTGAGAGGTGGTCGTGAGTGACCCGGATGGCCCTAATTGGGTCACTTCCTTCAGTTGGCGCCCGAACAGGGACTCCTTCGGATGAGTGACCCATCCCCTCCCCCGGACGGGTGGGGAGGACGGGGCTATCGTCGGGTCGGACGGACGGATCAGCTATCCTTGCACAAGAGAGTTCCTGAACTCGCAGCTGCCCCTTCTGTCCTGCCGGACAGTGCCTTGCCCAGTGGTCATCCCGACTGGAGTCCTGAACGGTGAAACCCTTGGATCTGACCGTTTGGTCCGAAGAGTAGGCAGTGGAGAATACATTCGTTTGACCTGCATATATCAGGTGAGCTTGTTTTGGTTTCTTATGGATATGGTACCATTTTGGTTTGTATTTGGTACGGTCTGAGGACCGATTTTGGGGGGAAAGTGTTTGCAAATACTTTGCCAGGCATAAGTAGTGAACTTATTTTCTTTTGAGAATGCCTGGTCTCAGTAAACTGTTTTGTTTGGGCTGTCGTCGTTGTTCTACTGATGCTCGATTGGGAGAAAGTCAGCCAGCGCCTCCAGAAGGCACTCCAAACTTTGATATGTATGTGAAGCATGGCCTTGGCCCTATTATGTTTAGTACGCTATGGCACAAATAAACGAGGGACAATGCCAAGTTGCAGTGGCCGTTGACGGGCACTTTTGATGAACAAATAATTGAGTTTTTACAGGAGAAATTGTTTGAAAAAAGAAGTAGACAGTCTATGTTTGATTCTCTTCGAACGTGGCAAAAGGAGACTAAACAGAGGCGAATGAAAGCAGAGAAAGAGGCCCGGAAGGGGAGAATGTAAACATTGACTCAGAAAGCTGTAGCACATGATAAAGAGAAGCAAGAGATAGGGGTCGAACGCGAAGATAGGAGGTTTCGATTACAAATTGATAAATCTTATGTAGCCCGAGAAGAAAACAATAATTTTGTTGAAGAATTGCTGGATACTAGACCCCCACCCCCATATGCCCCGCAGAGGATATATCCCGCTCTTCCCTCACAGGTCCAGCTACCCGGTTCTTCTCTCTCTACTGTTTCTGTTCCTGTTACTATTGACTGGACTGCCTTGGCCACGGCACCTCCTGTCTTTTGTTTGTCCTCGCCGTCTGCGGCAACTATGACTGTTAGTACTCCTGCAACTCCTATTGCTTTGACGTCTCTTTCACCAGCCCTTACAGCTACGACGCAGCCAGTAGCGATGTTGGTGCCTGTTACTTCTGTTGCTACTCCCCCTTTGTTCTTTCATCCCCCGACATTACTGAGTAGTGGGACACCAGTACGTGGCCTTGAGGAGCCAGATTGGAAGAAATTTAAGGAACGCATGGGGCGAAAGTTAGTGCGATCTGAAGTGAGAGATGAAGAGAAAAAGGTAGTAATTAATCAGGCTGCCCAGTGGGCTCGAAATCCCATTTACAGTGTGGAGGATGTGTGGAATGTGATGAAAGATTATGAGCCTTTTGTACAACAGCATGCCCATAAGAACATTTCGGCTACTTTGATCGGTCATTGGGAGCAGTGTTTCAACGATGCAGCACCGTGGATTTTATATGATATTAAGGATCGTGTATATGCTAGTAATATGGAGCCTGGCCAAGTTTTTAGTAGTGTTGCGACATTGATTGCTTATCGGGGTAGGCTGCTTGAGAAGAGCCCCACCACGGTATCTCAGTTTCCAATGCGGGAGGTTCACCCTATATATCACCCCGAGATCCCAGAGTTAAGGGATCAGCACAATGCTCTTATCAGACAAGGTGAGGCTTCCCGTTTCCAAGAAGTGTGTTTATACTCCATGGAAAAGGAGTGAGGTTTTGTCCCTTAAGACTCAGTTACCTGACCCTAGGACAAATCCTACTGCATATTATAAAGAATTGACGAAGGCATCCTCTTCAACAGTAATGACGCTTGCGGATATTGAAATGTTTTTTGGTCTGCTGGTTCCAGTTGATATTTGGAGACAAGTGCACACACAGAATCATGTTGCATAATTGGGTGGTTTGTGGGATCAAATAAAAGCATGGGATCAGGACAGGAAGCCAGGTGATAAGCCTAGGGCAGAGATACTTGCTTTGCCAGGTCGCATTATAACATATATGCATTCTCTTATTCCACCGAGAAAGGTTTATTGGGACGAGTTATTGGCTTGTCGTCAGAAGAAAGATGAGTGTGTCTGATTTTTTCACTCGGTTTGAAAATGTGTTTCTGGATTATAGTGGGCAGGATTTGTCTATTGAGGGAGGTGTCCGATTGTTCGGTAATAGATTTGTTTCAAATTTGCTTCCCGAGACTGCAACTCGATTACAGGCTTCCGAGAGCACCTGGTCCACCTCTTCTCCTTCTGTTATTTTGAATATGGCACAGTATTATGAGCACAGGCAAAATGAGGATAAGGAGAGGACGGAGAAGAAGCACAAGGATTTGAAGACGAAGGTGTTGTTGCAGAAGGCTTCTAGAGGGAATGGTAGAGGACGTGGTGGTTTGGCCCGACAGCTTCCACGTACTAGCAGGAATACTACGCCTGTAGGGCCGAATCAGTGTGCGTATTGTAAGGACGAGGGACACTGGCGTAGCGAGTGTCCTGTGTTGTTGCAGAAGGTGGCGGCCCCAAGAGGACGAGGTTCTCGTGGACGGGGTCGTGAAGCTGGAGGAGCGGACAGGGTTCAGAATGCTGTGGCCTCACAGGGTCGTTCTGATAATAATTACTTCGATGACCCTCGGGGCAGACAGTATTATCATGATGATTATGACACAGATGAGGTGACCGGACTGTCTTACAGCTAGGACATCCAGGGACAGAGTGAGGGACCAGTTTCGATACCTGTAGATCAGCACGGTCCTTATGTTACTGCGAACTTGCATGGCTCGGCTAAGGAATTTTTGGTGGATACAGTGGCAACGAACAGTTCTATTTCTCGCTCTTTGGTCCTTGGGGCTGCTCTGTCTGGCCATAATAATGTTTTGGTAGGTTTTTCTGGTGTACCGGTTGTAAGCCCCATTTCCAAACCTCTTGCATTGACCATAGGTCCTTTCACTGTGGATTCGCCATTTTTGTTGACATCTAATTGTGGTGAGAATTTGATGGGTCTGGATTTATTAAAAAAGTAGCATGCCACAATTTATTGTTCTTCAGAAGGTGTCTATATGACCATAGGTCCGGATGTGGTGTGCGCTAAGCAGTGTCTGTCCAAAGATGCGCCCCTCCCTGCTGAGTTTAAAGACGTGCCACCCACTCTGTGGGCAACATGCGACACAGACGTGGGATTGCTGCAGATATCGCCTGTTTCGATACGCGTTAAGGATGGTGCCATTTTACCTCGTGTCCCTCAATATAAAATACCGCAGGCAGGAGAGCAAGCCTTGTTGCAGATCGTACAGGATTTGATTGAGAAAGGTGTGGTTGAGGAGACGACTGCTAATATTTGTAATAGCCCTATTCTTCCGATTCTTAAAAGGGCACCTCCAGGTTCCTCTGATGACCATGCAGATGTTTATCGCTTTGTGATTGACTTGCGTGAAGTTAATAAAATAGTGATTCCCCAGTTTCCGGTGGTTCCTGACATCACTACTCTTCTGACAATGATTCCCTCTTCTGCTAAATTATTTTCTGTCATTGACTTGAAAAATGCGTTCTTTAGTATTCCTATTCATCCTGATAGCAGGTATCTGTTTGAGTTCACCCTAGCTGGTAGAAGCTTTAGATACTGTCGTGCTCCTCAAGGCTATACAGAGAGTCCGAGTATCTATAGCCAGGCATTGACAGGTCAGCTGGATTCTTTGTCACTCCCCACAGGTAATGTATTGCTACAGTACGTTGATGACTTGCTCATCTCTTCTGACATAGAACAAGGTTGTAGGGACAGTACAGTTAAATTGTTGTTGAACCTGGCACACCACGGACATAATGTGTCCCTCTCCAAATTTCAGTATTGTCGACAGGAGGTCACCTATTTAGGTCACCTACTGTCGAAGGAGGGTAGGAAGCTAACTCCGGAGCGTATTAGTGTTATTGTTAAAATGCCCATTCCTCAAACTCAAAAAGATGTGCACGCTTTTCTTGGCATTACTTCCTACTGTCGCCAGTGGATTCCAAATTATTCCCTACTAACCAAACCCCTGCTTGCTTTGACTACAAAAGATGTGCATGAACCCCTGCCTTGGACGCCTGAATGTCAGCAGTCTTTTGAGCAATTAAAAAGTGCACTTTGTTCGACTCCAGTGCTTGGCACGCCTAACTACAGCAAGCCATTTGTATTATATGTCCATGAGACTGCTGGTTGTGCGCTTTCTGTTCTAACACAAAATTTTGGAGATAAGCAACGGCCGTGTGCTTATTTCTCCGCTGTTCTTGACCCTGTCGTAAGAGCCCTCCCGAGCTGTCTAAGAGCGGTTGCGGCTGTGGCCGTCTCAATAAGACAATCGGCTGGACTCGTGCTTGATACTGATCTCACAGTCATGGTACCACATGCTGTGGATACACTTTTGAATAAGACCAAGACACAGCACCTCACCAGTGCACGTCTGACGGGTTATGAATTGACACTCTTTGCCAAGCATATTACGATTAAACGATGTGCCACTCTGAACCCAGCCACGTTACTACCCCTCCCTTCTGAAAAATGACAAAAATGAGAAACTTGATTGTATCTTCCGGACGGAAGAAGAGACGAAAGGACGGGTAGACTTGACTGATGTTCCCTTATCTGACCCACAAGGGGAACTATATGTCGATGGCTCTTGCTTTAAATTTCCAGATGGCACTACAACTGCTGCTTATGCCATCACCACATTGCGTACAGTCGTAGAGACATTACGAGTCCCTTATCAGTCCGCCCAAGCAAATGAGTTAGCCGCCCTTATTCAAGCTTGTGAATTGAGTGAGGGACTGGTTGTCAATATTTATACTGACAGCCGGTATGCCTTCGGGGTCGCCCACAATTTTGGGCGACTCTGGGCAGAGAGAGGGTTTCTTACTTCCCATTGTACAAAGATCCAGCATGGTCACCTTATACTGAGACTTATGTCTGCTTTGACACTCCCTAAGAAGTTGGCAATAGTGAAGTGTAGTGCCCATAGAAAGATCACTGATGATGTAGGCAGAGGGAATGCTTTTGCTGATCAGACAGCTAAGGAAAAGACACGGACTAAAGTGAAGAGAATGTTTGTAGCAGGTCCTGCTAGGTGGGTGCCGGAAGGTGCTATGTTTGAGGATACGCTTGAAAATGTGAGAGATCCAAAGTGAGGCTACAATGGAAGAATTAACAATATGGCAAGAGAGCACAGCACAATTGAACGATGAGGGATGTTGGATTGACAAGTCAGGAAAGCAGAGATGGATGTTACCAGATGCATATGTCCTTCCTGTGGTCACAATGGCCCAGCCCATATCAGTGCTAAAGGTATTTGCAAGTTGCTAGACCCTGTATGGCAAAAATTACACCATCCCCAAAACAGCTGCACATTTAGTGAAACACTGTATGGTGTGCATGATGCACAATCCTGGAAAAGGTACCCCAACACCACCCGGTAATTTTGCACCACCCACTTTCCCGTTTGAGGTCCTCCAGATGGATTATATAGAGTTAGATAGGGTCAATAACTTGAAGTACATGTTGGTGGTTGTCTGTGCATTCAGTAAATGGGTTGAGGCGTATCCCACTAAAGACAATACAGCCGTTACGACCGCAAAGGCACTCCTGAAGGAGTTCTTTCCTCGTTTCGGCTTGCCCCGTTTGATCTGGAGTGATAACGGAAGTCACTTTAATGCCAAGGTCATTCAGTTAATTTGTGACAGTTTGCATGTAAAACAAAAGTTTCATGCTGCAAACCACCCGCAGTTAGCAGGTTTGGTTGAAAAGTACAACGGTACTCTCAAACTGAAATTGGCAAAGATTCAGGAGACGACAGGGTTGCAATGGCCAGATGCTTTACCATTAGCCCTTTTGTCAACAAGAACAACGGCACACTCTAGGACAGGATTGTCACCATACGAGGTCGTGTTTGGGCGCCCCGCAAATGTCTGGGGCGTCCCGCGTCCTCGTAGATTTTCTGACTTTGAATACCCATTGTTGACAGATTACCTTTGCGAGTTAACTGAAAATTTGTGTTCTATTCACCAACAGGTCTGGGACACTCTGCCAGATATACCAGAGGGGCCCGGACTCAACATCCAGCCTGGTGATTGGATACTTGTGCGCAATTTTCAGCGGAAAAAGAGTTTGGAGCCCCATTGGAAGGGACCTGAACAGGTCCTCCTGGCCACCTGCACCGCGGTGAAGGTTGCTGGCCGGAAGAACTGGGTTCATGCATCGCACTGCCGCAGGATTCCACTGCCCTTACCCTATGACCAATGGGTGAGGGATGGTGTCGGGAATGCTGAGTGTGAAAAGGTGCCTCAGTTCATTCCCTTCAGCGACGCAAAGTCAACGTGGACCCAAACGGATGCTGAGAACTATGACGTGTTGAATGCAGCGGTTCCCCCGGAGATAAGAGCTATAAAGGAGCTGCTATGTCTTGATCAAACGGTGCCTGGGGCTGCCAGGTACAATTTGCGACCCCGGCTTGGGAATAATGCACAAAAGGAGAAGTCAGATTAGACAGGGATGGACTGTGCAAGTTAGGGTGTACTTTGCTGTAGTACCAACGGAGTCAGTTTAGGGTGAAGTGAGATTTGTGCACTGTTCATGACATTGGACAGGATAAGTTGCACATGCTCTCCTGGAGGGGGGTACATTATCCTGATTGTCGTGGGATTCATCTCGAGCTTAGGACTGAGCAAGCTCCATCGCCAGTGCTCAAAAGCGCCAACGTTTGATGAACAACAGGAGCCTGTACCAGTAAAGCTCAGACGGACACTGGGAACATTTGCCTTTAATATCATTTTCATTGCATTCCTCTTCTTGCTTAATCATGCATCCTTTTGGTCGGCCTGTGGCTGAGGAGGAACAGCCATTTGCACCACCGCGTTTAATGAAGGGTTGGTCGAAAAAGAGTAAAATAATTTGCATATTAATGGTTGTGATGGTACTGGCAACAGTACGTGGAATGTCTTAGTTCTTGGAGGAGAAATTCCCTGTGCACTCCCTGATGGGTACTACCACCATTCCCCCTGAGCACATTTTTGTTACTCTGGCCCCTCACAAAGAAGAGCATAGAAAGTCTTACACAGACAATGTATTTATACAAATGTTGCATCAAGCCCATGATGTGTCCAATACAACTAATTGTTGGGTTTGTGGATTGCTCCCCTTAGTTACTCATAAGAGCGACAATTTGTTGTCCATGCCTTTGTCATATATTGGTCGCTGTGAAGGTTGGTTTGAATTGTTCATTATGGTGCACTACCATTTCCAACTCTACTCTGGTTATGACACCTGCTGATTCTCGCACTGTGGTAGAGTATATACGTTTTCATCACAGCTTTACTCCAACAGGATCGACAGGACAAGGGACCTTTCGTACATTGTCCCCAAAGTCCTGTATGAGCATATACGAAAGAGTGAAGAACGAAACATCGCTTCGAATGGAAATGGCTGATTTCCAAAGGTCCAACACCTCTGAGTATTTTCAATCTTTCCAAGCTCGCAATATTACTAAGGACAAACTGATGCCGGTGTCCGTGGTCAACACCACAGCTAGTTTCTGTGTCCAGGGGACTGGGGAGGTAAAGGTGGGGGAGAGTAAGTGCAATTCCACCTACAGACTGAGAATGATTAATAGTCTGCCCTTGGTCCTACCCCATAATGTTTATTTTGTCTGTGGATCCCAAGCTCATGTCTGGCTTCCGAGGGGATGGTCAGGCAGATGTTATCTCTCTTTCCTCCTTCCCCCTGTGTATGTTGCTCCATCCAATTATCATAAGGATCATCAGCTGCAGCGTAGGAGTACATACTTTCCCCGAGTCAGAAGGGTTGTTGACACAAAGGATATAAATCAGACAGATACCACCGCACAACAGTTTGGGATGCCATAAAGGGTCTCCTACCTTTTTGGAGCCCCATGGCTAATAGTCTTCAACTTCGTCGGCTAACGAGAGTTGTGGAGGGGGTTATTAATACAACTGCTGGAATACTGACAAACATCACTGCTGAGCTTCAGGCTATGAGATTAGTCACTTTGCAGAACCGGATGGTGTTAGACGTCATACTTGCAGATAGGGGTGGGGCTTGTCGCGTCATTGGCAGCAGTTATGTTTACATACCTGATCACGCTCCCAACGTGTATGCAGCTATACAAAAATTGCTTGGACTTTCGTCTGACATACACCAAGAGACAGGTACTGGGACCCTATCAGGATGGTTCTGGAACATATTCACCTCCTGGGGTTGGAAGATCCTCACTTTCCTGGCTGTGCTTGCCGGTATTTTCTTCACGTGTTGCCTCTGCATACAGTGTCTCCCAGCTTGTTGCTCCTATTGGATCACTATCCTCACTCCCAAGCAGAAAATGTCAGCTCATGATACTAATGCAGCAGTTATGTTACAAAAACAGGTTGATGAAATGATGCAAATTGACGAGGGCATCTTTGGTTCTACGTCATCCCTTGCAGCTTCTATTCCTGACGCTGAGTATATGGATTGTTCTGAATATTGATGTCCTTTTCTTCATAAGAATGTTATGTCTTTTTCGCCCCCCATAAATTAGTTAGCGAATGCTGAAAGGATGGTCTGATGAAATAAATATGTTTTGCTATTTTGTTTGTGCATTGTTCCATGTAAGTTAGCATTCGCAGCACCGTTTTATGTTTAGCCGCCATTTTGAATCATGCCCTTAACTGCGCAGTCCCTCCTCGAGAAGCAGGCTGTGGAAAGTTTCATTTATCCAAGGTTAGGCCTTGCTCTGCTAATGAATACACTGTTCTTATTAGCGCATACCTTTCCCATTAGATAGAGGTCTTCTCCCACCAGTCTAGCGGCAGGCACAGACAGAATGACCTTGGGTAGGAGATACTGTGTGCCCGGCCTCAGAATCGAAACTCATCCTACTGTACTTCTTTGTGTTAGCTGCACCTGCTTGGAAAATTCCATTATGGGCGGGTCTTCCTTGATTCTGAAATGTACATAATGTATCGTTATGTTTGCTGAAGTCAGTCCTCTCTGCAGCACCCCTAAGCGACTGGGCAGACGGGGCTCCACTCGAGTGTATCTGAATAAATATATACTTGGTTTGTATTCTCTACTGTCTGACCAACTCTTCATTTGTATGCAAGGCTGAGAGGTGGTCGTGAGTGACCCAGGTGGCACTAATCAGGTCACTTCCTTCATAGACTCTTGGTGCACTTCAACAGGGCATCCCCTGCCACTGGCAAATGTAGTTCACACCTGGGCCTGCCTCTCTTTTTGCCCTTCTAGTGAGCCAGGCACCAACACCAGTGGCAGGGATAGCTGCCCAGAACTGGTTTATAGTGACCAAAGGGGTGGGCCTCTGAGCATCCTCTTTGACATAAGAGTGTCAAATCCTGCATGAATGTACATCCTGCTTGACAGATCTGCTGGGGTTTTAAATATAACATTTGGGAAGGGAAACACAGTGCCAAAACCCTTTTGTGTTTCCACAGTGTGAAAGCTCAGCTTTGATCTTACCAGACTTCTGTCTCTGAGATTGTTGAGGGTACATGGACTGCCTAAAACTGGATTTAGGTGTTAGATGTGGGAGGACACCATTATTCCCACAGTACACTTCGCACACACCACAGCACTCAGAGCCGAAGTTTAGCATGGCCAAACACTGCTGCCATCTAGAAAAGGGTAGGGTTAGCCTCAGGAACCTTTATTACATTGGTTAGGGTGCCCCCAAGGGGCATTACCACCTGCTAGCTTGTGCCAGGCATTAATGTGACATCTCTAGGCACCCACTTCAGAACACTCCTGGACCAGTGGAAGATCAGAAGAGGACTGAAACTGCTGCCTGAGACCCGAGAAGAACCTAGAAGACTGGACCTTCCTCTCGTAACCAGGACCAAGAAGTGGACTCCAAAGGTCATAAGGCTGGCCTCCTCTTCAAGCTATGGGGATAAGACAGTCTACAAGAGGCCTTTTCCTGCAACTGCCCAGCTGACCAGTGGGACCTGGACTGGACTCTGTCTGCCACCCTGTCAGTCTCTAAGTGGCTCCCCTGAGGTCCTGTGCTGCTTTAGAAGTGTATTACTTTGGGGGATGTAGACTTAAAGGACTAAAGTCAAAAGGTAAATTGTTTGACCAGGAAGAACTTTGTTAGTGTATTTGACTGGTGCACCATCACGGCCAGCATCAAATTGCACCGAGTTCCTGAACTACCACAACCATTGACTATCATTGACACCTTGGACGTCTTGGCTCAATTTCTACTGAAAACTTTATAAGTTCATATCTCCGATTAACCTTGTTGGATATTCGTCATTTTGGTGTAATTTTGTTTATTTCATTTTTCTATTCTTTTTGGACTTTTATTGTTTTGCCTTTCCACTGTATTACGATTTTATTACTGCATAAATACTTTACACATTGCCTCTAAGTTAAGCCTGTCTGCTCTGTGCAGTAGTTACCAGACGGTTGAGCTCAGGTTAATTTAGTGAGTTTAAGGTTTCCCCCTGACAAGGACTGTGAATATTGCTTGAGGTGGGTACTTACCCCCTCATATAACTATCCATTTTCTTACATTGCGGTACACAGTACTATTCTCACCACAAATCGTATCATAGGGACTGATCCTGTCTTTTTTAGGGGGGTTCACTGTTTTCTCTTAACCTCCTGTGTAACATGGGGTTTCACTTATGTGCAGGACTCTGGCTTTGAGTTTTCCTCCATTGTTCTTGTCACCCGACAGAGATGTTTGCTAAAGGAATTATACTTTAAGACAGTTAGTTTGAAGCTATTGACTGTAACTGCATCTGACTGAACTGTCCACTGGTAGGTGTTCACTTTGGGGACACATGGTAAATACAAACATGTATATTTTAACTATGTTGTAAATGAGTCGATATGAGGCACCAGCATCATGACTAGTGGTTTGCCCTACCTTGACTTCACCTTTTAATTCTCTTCACTTTCCCCTGTAGATATTCCATTTAGGTAATGGTTGATGTGGTGATCCTCTGGTCCTGATGAATTTGTCATGAAGTTTATGGGCAATTAAACTTGTTGCCCCTTCTTAACTCACAGGTCTGAGCATGTAATCTGGCTGTTTTTAATCATGTGCTCAGGGACTACAAAATAAAGGTCTGAAAGCACCTAGGACACGTTTTTAGATGGTCTATCTCTACAATGACAGACTGTACCGCATCACTATACTGAGGACCAAATATATACATGTAAGGATAGTAGGGAAATGAATAAGGGTTGCCCCTAAAGCTAGGGCGCTCAGGAAAGGGTTTTTTCTTGTTATTGATGAACGATGCAAAGTACCTGGCTCAATTTGGACAGAAAGCACAGTTGGCAAGTTTTTTTTTATATGCATATGCATGATGTTTTTTCTGTTTGGAGTGCTACTTGCATAGGTCACGAGTAGGGTGACCTGATTTTTCACATTATTAGGCTTGTACTGGTTTTTAGAAGTACGCCCTGGAGCCCTTAGACTAGTAAGTACTTAGTAAGTACATTTTATTATGCGTGATTAATTAAAACCATTGCATACGCTACATTAACAATAAAATTATGGAATTTTTGCACTAATTAAAAAGTTACAAAATTTAAAATGCATTTGTTTTATGGATTAAAAGTCATAAAGTTTCCTCGAAGGTAATAGCACCACTGGCACAGATTTACTAGTCTGTTAGTAGTCAAATGTGTAAAAACGTTCTATTTAAACCAGTAGGGTGGTCCAGTATAGCAATTACAGCACTCTATGGTGGATCTTAACTGTTAATAGTTGATTTTTTCAGTCTCAATGCTGTCAGGTCAAAAAACTTTGTTAGGCGACAGTTTAGCTGTACTAAAGTTGGATTAAAGCACAACATCACCGCCTGCCTACAGGACCTAACTCCATGCTGGTTAAACAATGGTTTTAACAGAGTTTTCCGTATGTCCTTTAGCTTCTTGCATATACATATAATATGGATCAGAGTCTCAGTGTCACTAGCACACAGACGGCAAGGCTGGTCACCCCCTCTTCTTTCCCACGGTGGAAAAAAAGGATTGATTGGACCAACTCCCAAGCGAAATCTTAGGAATTTTTCCTTTGTCACAAGCTTGGTTCCGACCTTGAGGTAGGGTTGAGGTTTGAGAACATCATAATTATTAAGCACAACCCATCCATGAGCTCGTTTGGATACCGCTTTCTTGTCCTCTATGGCTGATATGAGTCTTGTTGACTTTGTTACTAGTTTTTTGAAAACCAAGTGGGTCATTGAGGTGTTCCAGATGTGTATCAGACCTAGAGTCTGCAAGGATTCCTGAAGGTACACATTAGCTGGCAGTTTTCCAGTGCGGGACAGCTCGAGCGAGAGCTGATTATTCAGGGATCCGGCGTCAGCAGCTCTGATTTTGTGCCAGCTTTTTACAAAGGCTCCCATCCTTTCTGTGAACTGGTTCTGGAGGCCAAATTCCAGCCTTATTTGGGCTGGTGAAACGTATTTGGGGAGCTGGAATATCGCTCGGTAGGAGGTTGCTATTATGCTGTTAAGAATTGCAGCATCTCTTCCAGACAAGGATTCACTCCCATAGGTGATTGTTGGGTGCAATTTAGCTCGCATGATTTTTAGAAAGGGATCAAGCGTTAAATCCGGCAGCAGTTTCTTCAGGTGTTTTAGTGCCAAGCAGATCATGGCTCCCTTCCTTCGTAAGGATTCCAGCTGTGGCTTAAAAGAGTTGTTTTGATCTAAAAGCACGCCCAGGTATTTATAATTTGTTACATTGGTCTAGGCGTTTGCCGGCCAAGTACCAGCTAGGATTTGCCTTCTTGTGATGGTTTACACCCATAACTTTCGATTTTTTAAAGTTTATTTTTAAAGCATTCCGGTTTGAGAATTTGTAGGTGGCATCTAAAAGGTGCTGAAGTCCTATTGGTGTTTTGCTGATCAGCACTAAGTCATCAGCATAAAGTAGGTTTGTCAATGTCATGCCACCTAATTTCGGGGCATGTGAGGAACAATTGTCCAGTTCGGCCGGCAAGTCGGCCAGGAAAAGGCTGAATAACAGAGGGGCCAAAACGCATCCTTGCTTTAACCCCTTTGTAGTGGTAATTCTGCTTGAGAGATGCTTCCCCGTGCCTAGTTTAATTCTAATCCATGTATTGGTGTGCAGTTGTATAAGTTGGTCAAGGAGGGGTGGTGGTATCCCCCATTCTTTCAGCTTTTGCCAGAGTCTGGCGCAGTCGACATGATCAAAGGCTGCTGAGTAGTCTATGAAGCAGAGGTATAGGGGGTATTTACCTTGCTTCGCTGCATCCATGAGCATAGTTAAGGCCATTATGTTAGTTATGGTTCCTTGCCCTTGACGGAAACCTGTTTGAGTTGTTGGTATAATGCAGTTTCTTGAGGACCAGCTAACCAAGTCTTTTAGTACAATCCCCGCATAATATTTAGCCTCGGTATCTATGAGGGCTATCAGACGATAGTTGTTTGGGTCAGATCTCGCTCCTTGCTTGTATATAGGACTGATGATTGAGCCTCTCCATGACTCTGGGATTGGTGTAGTACTTAGAGCATGTCCTATGACTGGGGCTAGTGCGTTGCTCCAAAAGTCAGAATCCTGTTTGTATAGCAACGGTGGTATGCCGTTTGGGCCCGGTGCTCCTGCACGCCTGCCTCTGGATATTTGTTTTCTTATTACTTCGACCAGGGATTCATTTTGCACGTCTTCTACACTAAATGGGCGGTATGGGCTTAGTGAGAGGGCTGTCTCCTGCTGCGTCGGGTTGAGTGGTTCACTGCCCGCATCACTTGGGTGGTGCTGATTTGTTCTTGCTTTCGTTAAATTTTTGATAGCAACATGACTCAAGGAAGCCGAAGAAATTGCTGTTTCTAGTTCTTGATCATTAAAATGTTTAGAAAGATAGTCAGCCCAGGTAGCTTCAGTAATGTTAGAGTCTATGCCATGATGATTTGGCCGCTGGAGTTTGTTCACTGATTGCCCAAATTTGGCACTGTTTTTCTGGTTTGCATCGTACATAAGTTTTGCCCATAGTTCATTTTCCTTTGCCCTTTTGTTCTCCCATCTCCTCCGTTTTAATGAGGTCTTTAGCTCGCGGAGAGTGCCTCGCAGGCTCAAATTATTTGGAGATTTGCGTTGTTGCTTTAGGGTTCGATTTATAGCTTGCTTGAGGTTTTTTGAAACGGGGCTCTTTAATGCGTCGATTGGAGCAGCTACCACTCTCCCTTGTTTCCGGCCTTTACTTTTTGAGTATTTATCTCCTAGGGATATAACAAATTTCTCCCAGCTTTCCAGTGGATGGGCAGAATTGGCACTTCCTTGGCTGTATAGAGCTTTAGCAGTTGCTGTTATTTCGTCTATGTTGTTTGAATTGCACCTTATTCTTTTAAGGTTGCTAATCTCCTCCAGCACGATAGAGTTGCTAATTTCTGGTGTGTGGCAGGATCTTGTTTGAAGACTCAACTCTTGCGGGAGATGATCGCTAAATTCGTTATTGCCGATCTTGAAGGTAGCAATTTTATTAAACAGAGTCAGAGTCGTAAAGGTGAAGTCTAGATGTGATGATACGGTAGGGGAGTGATACGTGGCTACTGGTGGGTTGTTGTCTTTAAACCGACCGTTTAAAGCTCTCATATTTAGGTGCTCCAGGCCCCTGAGTAGGTTCTTTGCAATCATTGAAGGCTCGGTAGACTCTATTTGGCCTTGTGTTGGAATTCCCCATGCACCCGAGAGGTCCTGTGTTAGATCCTCATCCTGAGTAAACCCCAAGAGGTGCATATTAAAGTCGCCAGCCAGGATGATGAGATCTGTTGACTCTTCTTCCATTAGTCTCTGTAACTCCGCTAGCAGCTCCTTCGCTGCCTTTGATTTATGTTTAGGGTGCACATAAACATTTATTATTATGATGTCCTGTTTGAACTGATTAAGCATGAGTGTTACTTTTGCAGCTTGAATACTGCTTGGTGGTGTTAAGTGTATAGTAACAGGAAGAAGGTCTCCAATTTCAGTTATTGAGGCGAGGAACAGTAAGCCCCCCGAGCGGCGGCCAAAGGCTGATACCTTGCTCGCCGGAAATGAGTAGGCGGTGTAACCTTGCAGGTCAAAGGGCTCTGTTAGGATGGACTTTTGTCCTGGTTTTATGAGGACCTTGTGCTAGCAGCGGAATGGAGAAAGCCTGGCCAGTGTTTGCCACAGTTATGCCTACTGTAGGAACCAGAGCCTGTCCCAAAGCTAGCCACAAAACCTTACTAGTTTTAAATCACATCTTTGGACGAGCCACAGGGCAGGGAGTCATGACAGGAGATATTTTTAATCAGCCAGGCCAGGTCGCCACACGCCAGGGATTTGACCTTGAGAAGCAGGCTACCACAGCAGGGGAGGTGGCCTACACAGAAGGGCCGGTGGCTACATCAGGCGCAAGGCTGGACCCTCGTGGTGTGAATATTAGGCCTCGGACACAGAAGAGCTGGCAGCAGCCGCCTACCCGGCTTTCAGCCAGAAAGCCCACCAACTGCTAACCACTTGGCTGGGCAGGATTAAAAATATCTCCCGTCATGACTCCCTGCCCCATGGCTCACCCCAAGATGTGATTTAAAAGTAGTAAGGTGTTGTGGCTAGCTTTGGGACAGGCTCTGGTTCCTACAGTCGGCATAACTGTGGCAAACACTGGCCTGGAGTGTCCGTTTTCAGCTTTCGTCTCTGTTTGACCAGTACGCAGTCTCCTTTGTCCTAAGCATGGTGGTGCTGATCTGCATATGTTTTCATTTTTCTTTTCAAAGTCGCGTTGGTGTCTCGAAATTTGTCAATATTCACTGATCAATCCGGGGTGTATTGAAGTTGTTTTGTTCTGATGGCTCTCCCAAATAGCAATGTGTCTGGACTCTCAACAGTTGTGGAGTGAGGAATTGATCAATAGGCCCAGAAGACCTGGCACATGGATTGGTTCAAATCAATTCCCTCCATGGCCGCTCTTTCAATGACCCTCTTGAGGGTGCCCATGAATGGTTCAACTATACCATTGGCTTGGGGCCAGAAGGCTGTACTCTTTTCGTGTATGACGTTGAGTTCTTTGAACTCTTTGCTATTTAAGGGTACGCCATTATCAGATTTGAGGATCTCGGAGATACCCCAGGTTGCAAAGATGTCATCAAGCTGTTCTATGATTTTGCCAAGGGTTGTCAAAGACAGGGTTTTTGCCAAAGGAAAACGCAAATATTCGTTTATGACTACTATGAGATGGTACCCATTTCCTACAGGCCCAAACAAGTCAACTGCAACTCTCTCCCAGATATGGGCAGGAAGGTCATACATTGTCACTGGGTGTTGCGTCACCTTGCGGGACAAACAATTGCAAATGTGGCACGCTTTAAACTCTTTCTTGACTTGCTCATCTAGTCGAGGGAATCACACTCGATCTTTTAAGGCTCTTTTAGTGGCTACACTACCACAATGTCCTTCGTGGGCCAGCTCGATGACCCGCTGCCTTAGGCTCTCAGGTATGATGATTCTTGAGCCTCTTAATATTACCCATTCTTGGGTAACTGCTAACTCGTTCTGTACATTTTTGAACTTTTGAAATTCAACATCATTGGCAAGGGAGCGGGTACTTTTTCTCCATGATTGCGTTGTAATGAGTTCTTTGATGATGGTACTGTCTTTGTGTGTGTTGGTGGCAGCAGTGATTTGGTCACCAAACAGAGCCGTTGCTGTGCTGGACCTCACAATAAAATTAAGATATTCCTCGGCTGTCCTGGATGTCAAACTGTAATGATGTAGTGGCACTTGTGAAAAGTAATAGGTTGGGTTTTGATCCTTCCCAGGTTTCTGTACAATCTCATAGTTGTACTCTTGCAGTGGGGTAAAAGGTGGTAGAGCTTCAAAGACTATTAATTTCTTTGAAACATACGTGGACAAGCTAAGATTTAGTTTTAATTTGATTCTTGGTGGGGATTGTAATATCACCTTTGAGCCCCTTGACAGGAAAGATATTAAAATAACATCAGAGAAGAATGAAGTATGGGGCATTCCATCGTTGGAGCTTGCCCCAATTAATAGATGGTCCCAGGTTTCTCTCCAACTTAAAGCTCTTACCATTGATCTGGGGGTCAGGGATACCAATGGCCATACTAAATCCGACTCTGTGGGGGCGTATACCTTTAGTAACCAACTGTCAAAGAGCCGAATTGATTACATCATGGTTGATCTTAGATTGTGGCCCAGAGTGGTGGATATGGTAGTCCATGACAGACTGGAGAGCGACCAAAATCCCTTGTCCCTCACTATTCATTCTTTTTTTGACAAGATCTCAGTTGATCCCCGAACTTTAGTTAGTACTGGCAATGTGGCGAATAGGCGGCACCTTAAATGGTGGCAGGTTGTCGTATATCCGGACATCCCGTAAAAGATTAGGGAATTTTTAAAGGCGATACTATTAAAGATCTCAGAGGCCGAGGCAAAGGAGGGTGCTCAGCCAGACCTAAGTGAGTAAGTAAGAATTATTTCAGGAAGTAGCTGCTCTTTTTGCAATTTCTTCCTCCACTAAAAAAAAGTTGTCCCCCCCCCTCTCCAAACTAATAGTTGGTTCAACAAGGAGTGCAGGCAGCTTAGGTGCCCCCTGACCAGGGCTGTTAATTTAAAAGATTTAGCGATGATTTGGGATGGCAGAAAGGATTATAAGCGGGGTCTGTTGATGGCCCAGAAGGAATGGGATGAGGATAGATGGTGTAGCCTAGCTGAAGTATGTTCCCTCAGGGATTTTACGCGCTTCTGGAAGTTAGTTGCCAGGGGCATTAGCCCACAGGGATTCGTGCCACAGAATCATGTTCCACCAGCAGTTTGGTTCACTTATTTCTCTAGCCTCTATCATGAGGAATCCACTGCTATATTTGAAGGTCACTCGTTGTATAGTACTCTCTGGAACTTTACGGTTCCTCGTTTGCCAAAGAGGACCTCATTGACTCCTTGTTCTCCTTTGTCAGTGAGAGGGCCCCTGGCCCTGACGGACTTCCAGTTGATGTCTTTCTGCAAGATATTGACATTTGGGCAGTTTACATTTTAGCTCTAGCAAGCGCCATAGTTTTGGATACCTCCATTCCTGAATTGTGGCAAGGAGTGTAGGGCATTCCAGTTTTTAAAATGGGAATATGTCCTTACCGGCAAATTATAGGCCGATTAGCCTTATTGATGGCATGCAAAAAGTTTTTTCCCAAGTGGTGTTAGCTAAATTCCATGCATGGGCACTAGACAATCAAATCCTAAGCCCTCTACAAGTGGACTTCACGGCTAAAACTTCGACAATAGACCAGGTATTCCGGTTTGCATTGACATTTTGGAAGACTCTTGATCAGCAGAGGCAACTTGTATGTTTCCTTTGTTGATCTAAAATCCGCTTTTGACCTGGTGCCGTGCTAGAGGCTGTGGTGGGTTCTAAAGGCGATGGGTATGCCTCTTGATGTACTTTCCTTACTAGTCAGGCTCTATGACAACAATTATGCCCTGGTCAGATGGGGTGCCCAGGCGCATTTAACAGACAAGATCCCTGTGCAGAAAGGTGTTTGTCAGGGTTGTGTCCTGGCCCCCACTCCTTTTTCTTTGTATTTAAATGGTCTTGTTTAGTATATGTCGGACTGTTCTGCGGATGCTCCTAGCTTAGCGAATGTCAAAATTCAAATTTTGCTATTCGCAGACTATGCCCTCCTAATATTGAAAACCCTGAGTGGTCTTCAGCAACTTCTTAACAAATTTGATGCTTTTTGTAATGACTGTGGTTTAGAAATAAATATAGGGAAAACAAAATTCATGGTCCTCACCTATCGCAGACAGGTCATGGGCAACTTTGTTTTAGAGGGGGAAGGTCCTAGAGAAAGTTGACTCGTTTACTTACCTGGGGATTAAGATCTCGCCTACTTTGTCATGGTGCCCCCACATCATTGCTGAAACATAGTCAAATTCTTGAAGCCATTTTAAAAGAATTTCACAGTTTTTACACCAAACCCTTAGCCCCCGTATTACATGTTTATATGGCCAAGGCCCTGGGTGCTGCACTTTATGGGGCTGAACTATGTGTGCTTTAGTGATGTTTCCTCTCTAGAACGCTCAGAGTAGATTCTAGAGAGCGCATCCTCAGCATTTAGATGTGGGCATTAAAAAGGTCGCCTTGAAAGCCTCCTTATGGCCTTTATTCTTCTGGCGGAGAATATGGTCCATCCCGGAGCTAGCGTATTATGCAGCTGCTTTACAAGATATCAGGGTGGATAGATTTACCCAAATTCCATGGCTGAGAGCTATGAAGAACTTGTTGGTTGCCCTAGGCATCGGGGTTGCTCGTCTCATCTTATGGCAGCCCCTATGCCATCTAAGGCTGCCATGAAGAAACAATATTGGGCTCTTCTGGCAAGGAGCAAAAGGTCATGGCCACATTAACTGGAGACTTCTTAAATTTCAAATCGATGCATTGTTTAGGGAAGTTCTGGGAACTGATTACTATCCCACTTGACAGGAAATTATACCATCAATTCCGATTAAGGTCACTTCCGCTCAGGTCGTTCACTATAAAATGGGCAGTATCTGAGTCCTGTGAATCGTCTGAAGCACACCCTATCTTAACTTGAAGTCCATACTTACTCATCGCTCTTAGCCGATATTTGGCGTGCTCACTCGTAGCGTGCTCCGTCCCAAGTGCACGTGATATAATTCTCAGAGATTTGTGGCGCGCCATTTACGCTCCACCAACAAGTTGCACAGCCTTTGGAACAGATTGCTTTCAAATAAAATTTATACAAGTAATCAATTTTAATCTGAATGTTAAATCCATTTTATTTCAAACTTTATCCTTGCTTTATCCATCACGTCAAAAGTTAACGAGATTCCAACATTTTTGTGCTTGTTTCATGCTCAAGAATTGCCCATACGGGCCTATTCGCTGGCACATAGGAATACTCGGTTCCTCCAGGACACCACATCATTATTCACCCAATGCATTTCGGTCTAATCAGACCTTCGTCAGGGGTATCTACGATATTAAAATAAACATCAGCTCTACACAGGTTTCATGCAAATGCGAAAACAAAAAATATTTACAACTATTTACCATTGAACAACAAATAAACAATAATTTGAAAATAAATGCAAACTTCATCCCCTTTTGTGCTACGCCCAAGTAATTACCCCATATTTCTAATTTCATTACTGGCTATGCTTCCCACAACCTCACTCGGTGCGTGTTACCTAAACCCCTTGTAAAACAAGACAAAGTGATTCTGTATCACTCGTACTTTCAACTCACAGGTGCTAACCTATTCTGTGCACATCACGCGAACATACAATCCCACCCTGTATTTCCAAATTCTTTGCTTGGATACAAAAATAAACAATTGAATAAGGACCCCAGCATGCTTGGCAATTACCACCCCACGGATATACGCCTTAAAGGCATCCCAGAGAGTCACCCATGTGCCCACCGACCCCGTATTTAGTTCAAAATATTCCTCAATGGCATCCCCAATTTCAGAGGCAAATAGATCATCATTCAACGCCCTACCCGGGAACCTCCATTGCCGCTCGTGGCCCTCAGGTCTGGGGAGGCGGAGCTTAAGTACGACCGGGGCATGGTCGGAGTAAGTGCGAGGGAGTATATCTATGGCATTGTACCAAGTAGAGGGAGAGGGGGAAAGCAACCAAAAGTCTAATCTAGTCCAGGTGTTGTGCTGGGCCGAGTAGTGCGTGAACCCCGGGCTCACAGGGTTGTGTGATCTCCAGGTATCTGAGAGTAGGAATTCTGCGCAGATGTCCAACAATACTTGACGCGCCCGTGGTTTGTGGGCCGCAACAGATGATGAGCTATCAATAGAGCTGTTTAGGAGCAGATTGAAATCCCCACCCAGCAACAACCCACCCGTACACACCCTGGTCAGCTTAGAATCTAGATCATGAAAGAAATCCGGGCTGTCAACATTTGGGGCATAAACACACACCAAAGTGACCATGTGACCCATCAGCCTGCCAACCACAATAGTGTAACGCTCTTCATGGTCAGTCAAGCAGCATGTCAAAGAAAAAGCGAGACGTTTGTGGATGAGGATCGCGGTGCCCCTAGCATAATTACTATAGTTAGAGAAAAATCGGTTAGCCCCCCAACCAATTGCAAAATGCGTAGAGTCCGCTTTGGGCAGGTGAGTCTCCTGTAAAAAGGCTATGTCGATGCAAATAATGAACTACGTGTTTGCATTTTTTAGGGTTGTTTAGCCCACGCACATTCCAGGTGATAAGCGAGAGTATTGAATGATCAGATATTTCAGGGACAGCGGCCATGTACGTCTAACAGAAAATAAAAGGAGAGTGTCGTAGTGGCTAATAATGGGCGACTGTCAAGTTTGGAACCGGAACCATAAGAGCAGTGAACGTTGTAGGTGATTTCCCCACCCCCCACCCCCCACCTAACCTCGTGACCCAATTCACAAGGCAAAAAACCCCACAACCATACATCTAATGCATCCTGTAAACAACCCAGGTGTATAGACAAAAACCAATACTGATGCATTACAATCTATTAGAATAACAATGTGCTACGCACCTAGGGGGGAGGCAACGCTTCGATGGTGCCCAGCTAATTGCAGGATAATAATGCTGAGCTATGTGTACTGCCCCTATTATTGTAGTAGCAGAAAATCGAGCCATATTGTAGACCTATCATACAGCAAATACTGACACTTATTACAACCGTTACCGCCTGCAAATCATTCACTCGAGAAGAGTTCCACACTGGCTACAGATCCACTGTGTGGGGGTGAAGGCGTTGTCCAACCTCCCTTCGTGGGCTATCAGATGTCTTATCGGACCTACAGAAGGCTTGTGCGTCAGAAGGATTGTCAAAGATTCGAGAGCGTCCATTGACATCCACCCTTAAGCGGGCCGGATATAGCATTCCGTATCTAAGGCCCAGGTTCCGGAGCGTCGCCTTGACTCCTGTAAACTTACGGCGGGCCTCCTGAACCATGAGGGTGAAGTCAGGGTATAAGGAAATCGAGGACCCCTGCCACTGCAGCGTGCCTCGTTCCCTGGCGAGCCGCAGCGCAGTGTCCCGGTCTCGAAAGTTCATGACGCGGGCTATTATAGGCCTAGGGGGACAGCCAGGGTTGGGTCGAGGACCCAGTGACCGATGCGCCCTCTCCACCACAAATCCGGGGGTGAACTCTTCCCTCCCAAATAGTTCAACTAGCAGAGTTTCCGCAAACACATCCATTCTCCCGGTGTTCGTCGATTCCGGAACACCAGTAATGCGGAGGTTATTGCGACGACTGCGTGCTTCCAAGTCCTCATTCTTGATGGCAATGTCCTTCAGGATTTTTTCCACCCGCTCAAGCCTCTTCGTGGACTGCGCAGAGCCGTCCTCCAGATCCGATATCCGGCCTTCCGCTGTATCCAAGCGTCTGTCGTGAATGTCTAATTTGGCTCCCATAGTGTCTAAGCGACTCTCCAGCTTATCAAAACTATTGTCCAACGCCCTGAACCCGGCTCTGAGCTCCGTCAATAAATCGGGATTGGACATCGTCGAGTCCGTGGGCGCAGTCGAGGCCTGGCCGCCCTCAGCCATGTCAGCGCCGCGATCCTGCACGACTTCCGTGGCCGCCGGGAACGAGAGAATCCTCTGCTTTGGGTCTTTCTTACCCATAACTATGGGACCTTGGTGTGGGGAAGATAGTGCCTCCCACAGTGCCAGCTGTTGCAGTTCACGACAAGGGCCCTGTGTGGTAGAGTCAATAGAGAGCTGGTAAGGGCGCCGCGGGTAGCCACGTAGTGGGTAAGTTTAACTGATTGTGGCGTGTAGTTTAAATGTTATTGTGCAGGACCGCCGCAAGGGAGCGTTGCGACAGGCCCAGTTCTCCGGTGGCCAATATTTATTAGGAGCTTCCCTTCGCGGCACTTCAGCAGAGTTCCCAACAGGGCCAACACGTAGGCCAATCCCCGGGAGCTACAAATAATTCACTTGAGGAGGGGGCCGGCCATGATGAAGGGCAAGGCCGTAGGCTCAGGGAGGCGGCGGGGTGTTTGTCCGGGCCGTGTATTCCTGGAGTTGGAGGCAGTATCAAGCGTGGCCGCACCCAGGCCGATCATCGCGCTGAGTGCCGCAAGCCCGCTGTGTTCCAAATGACCTGCACCCCACCCGCCCGCGATCGTGGCCGGGCGGCCGCCTCCCTGGCGCTCACAAGGCCCCTGTCGCCTCTGAGGCCCACGGGAGCGCCGCTGGTGGATTTCACGGCCCCCCACTAAGGCCAAGGTACGGGGGCCCCGCGGCGGATGCTGGAAGCAGGAAGGCGGGTGGGGGAGGAGAGCGCGCACTCACCGCCTCAGAAGCTGCGCCCAGGTTGTCGTTCTCCACCCTAGCGACTGGATGAGTGCGCAATGCTGGTACTCGAGCGCCGATGATTCAGTAGGCCGCTCTGGAGGACGCCAGCCGCTCCTCCCCTTCAAGGCCCAAAGCGCTGGTTAGTCTGGATTCCGGCCGCCTGCGGGGTCCGAAACAGTTCCACGGGCGCTCTGATGTGTGCAGAACTCGCGCCAGGCATTTTGGTGGCTCGATGGGTCGCTGTGTCGAAGTCAGTCAGGATCTTGCAAGGCGACCATCGGGAGCTTCAGTGCCGCGCGGCCATCTTGGTCCGCGGCCCGGCCACGCCCTATCATGAGCAATAGTTGGCCATGCCTAGAAAGGAACTCAGCATAGTGACATCCTGGTGGGAGGGCAAGTGGAAGACAGTGCTTGCACCTTGTCGTGGCCTGGAGTCATTCCCCCATCAGAGAATATCTGCTCAAAAAACGTACGTTTGGTTTTGTGAAACTCACACCTTACTGCATTCAGAGTGAGACCTGCATCAGCAAGTAACTGGCACACTTGGGCAATGGCTTTGTTCTGTTCTTTCTGTGTTTTCCCAAAAACCAGTATGTCGTCAGTGTAATTGAAAGTATGTGTCACAGGTTGGATTACTCGGCAAATAGCATCCTGAAATATCTCAGCAGCTGAAGATACTCAAAACTCAGTCTTCTATATTTGAATAAACCAACATGAGTCAAAAACGTGGCGCTATGTTGATGGTATCCTTTATTCAGGTCAAGATGGTAAGAGACTTTTGCTCTGTTCAATTGCATGATCATGTCCGCTATGTTTTCACCAGGGTAGTCTCTCTCTCAATTGCTTTGCTTGCTTGGCGCATATCAGCACAAATGCGCACCGCTCCGAAGGGTGAATCCCATGGCGTGGGTCCTGTGGAGCGTTCAATGATGTCATCTTTTAAAAGTGTTTCCAACTCTTTCTCTACAGCTTCTTGTAGATGAAAAGCAACTCTACGGTGCCACTGAGCAACAGGGTGAATGTCTTCATTGATATAAAGCTGCACTTCAATTTTCTTGAGTTTTCCCAGGCCCACGGAATAGCGAGAGGAATTGGTTCATTATCTCGGACTTAGCACAGAGGTTGTAATTGAGGGAAATCAATCCCATGCCAGCAGCGGTTTCAAAGCTGAGCAAGCATGCACTAGACGAGGTTCCTTCTAGAACATGAATGGTGGCCTGTGCTGACGTCTTTTTGTGTCGCAACGTCGCTGTGAACGACCCATGGCTTTGTAATGATTTAGAGGCGGCCCAGGTATATACCTTTGTGCCTGATGGAGTGAGGCTGGGTACAGGGTATAGCCTGTTAAACTTTTCCACTGGCATGTTATTAATCAACCCACCACTGTTTCTGATGAAGTTTATCGGGTGACCGTTCACTTTCAATGTGATTTTGGGACAGTGTCCAAATGAAGTCTGTCATTTTGTTTGGTGAGTTTTCTTTGAACTGTGATCTTCTTTACCGGCAGCTAACCCCACATGTGCACACTGTCCTTTGGTAGATATCATCAGCGCACACCCATCTTCTTTGCTGGTACTCGATAGTGAAGCTGAAGAACCTCTGTACGACGAACTTGACGACGATTGATTTTGCTTGGTTTCTACTTGTCGTAGCGGATGTTGCCTTTTGGTTTTGTGGGCTTGGGAAGAGTGCTTCTGGAACGTTCTCTTGTCCATCTTTTCTTTCCATCATGATGCACTTGATTTTTCCTTGGCTCAGCACACAGTTAAGAAATGGTTCTCTTTCCCACAACCTTTGCAGACTTGTTCTAGGGCTAGACATTTATCTTCATGGCGAGACGAAGACCCACATCAGAAGCATAGCTTTGATTTCTTCGAAGACGTTGACTTACGTGCATCTTGTTTATGCTTGCTTTTCACAGTCAATGCTGATTCATTGTGTGCTGTTCCTGCTTCCATGTTAGCAGTTTGTCAGTCTGCTTGATCTTCTGCTCTCGCAGCCATCAGTATTTTCTCTAGACTTTGTGTTTCTCTCAACATGCATCTTCTAAAAGAATCTGATGATCTTGCCGTACTGTTTCACTTAGGTAATCCAGTTCTGAATGGTTAGCTTTAATTGCAGAGGACTGACAATGCTGTATCTATGATTTCCACAAAGCCTTTTTGTGTTTTACGTAGGCTGTTCCTCTATCCTAGCATTTGTGGCTACACCCAGGAGAGTAAATCCTGGGTATTGGTCTCTTGGCCCACAATACTTCCTGATACTGGTTGCTGTGGTTTCCATTCTGACATGGATATCAGTCTTGATGAGTGGATTCTAGTGTTCCACATGCTCCAACAGGAGTCTTGTAAACACCATTCCTGGATTTTGCTGGTGAAACGGATATATGAAACTAGGCCTGTAATTGGCTAGAAATTATTGATTTCTTCTTTGGGAGAAAGAATACAGCCAACATCAAGCTAAGGTGAAAGATACCTACTGTAGAGCTGAAGAGAATGTCCAGTGCTTTTTGACTAAAACGTTTTGCCTTTGCGGATTACCTCATGCAGTCATCTCAAATAGAGGCAATCAATATCTAGCACATTTTTTGAAGGCTTTATGTTAAGCATTAGGCATGTTTTATTATATGGTTATAGTCCCCAATCCAATAGCAACAAGATCAAATCAATCAGAGTCCCAAGCATTATTTGTGATGTTTCTGCAAAACAACTCAAGACAATAGGGCTTCTTATCACTTGCAGAATTTTCCTACAACAGTACAACTTATGGGTTTACTAAAGTGTCACTATTCTTTTGTATGCAAGGTTTGCATTCCAATTTTTCCATCTGCTTCTCAAGTTGAGCCTTTGATTCCTGCTGCGACATAATACTTGTCAATTGAAGAGATATAGACAATTTGTTTCAGTTTACATCATTCAAAATGTTGATGAAAATGTACACTGAATCAAGATCAAACTGTGTTATTATTTGCCCTGGAAAGGTGTAGCTATCTGCACGTTTTCTCTGAGGTTATTGCTAGCCAGTTAAATTTCAACCATGACTGTTTGACCTATTTGTAATAACTCATCAAATCAATGCTGCCGCCGGTTGGTTAGGGTTGCACAGTTTTTGGAAGATTCATAATGTTTTTTATTCTTCTCCACTAAGGCCATATGTTCCAAAACCATTAATCATCAACTTCTCATCACAGGGATGATTTTACCATACCGGACATGGATCTCTTCTATCTAAGCGACTCGCTGCACTTTGTGCACTATTGACTGCACCCTCCTAAATACTCAGCCTACCTTCCATTGGAAAAGGATGCGGCATACCCAACTCCCCTGGAAGTGGTCATGTGGTCCAGTACATCAATTCCACAGTCTGAAATAAATACAGTTAGCTGCTCAGTGCAGGCTTGGGAACAGCTCAAACAAAAAGCTCACTTCACATTAATATACACACCTATAATCCCACTACAATCACACCCACTATTTGACATGATTTCAGAGGACAAAGCACATTCTCGTCGAACTAAATTAACATCAAAGCATGGGGCGATCTATATGAAGATAATTCATTCACCACCCTCAGTACACGGACTACACTAACACCCTTAGACACCTTCTTATACCATAGAGTCAGGTTAGCATGTAAAAGAGTCTGAATTCCCTCTGGATCCAAAACGTTTGAAACCACTTGAAATGCTGGTTAAGGCCAAGAACCCTCTGAAACTCAGCTCTTCTATATATAAGGATATACAAGGGGTGATACTCGCACAAACGTGTCTAACTAGAGCCGGCTGGCATGCTGATTTAGAAACTCCACTTACCAGTGAGGTATGGACATACTATTGCTTCACTCAGACGGGTGAATTCTTGCCAAGCATTAGATTAGTTTAATTTGCTATAGATACCTACACAGAATCTACTATTTACCAATAGTATTACATAAATGGGTTCTGAAGGCTGACTGAAGGTGTGAGAAATGCGGGAAGGAAGCAGTCAATTTTTTGCATTTTGCATGGAGAGGCGAAAAAATTCAGGAATTTGGGGTGAAGGCGCTGAATATTCTACTAAAAGGAATTGACACCCCCATTCAAATATCACTGCTCATTGCACTCCATGGATGGGTGCAAAAGGTCCTCTATGCCAACTGTAAATTCACAGCCCTAGCCCTTTTCCAAGACTGGTAGCGCAGCACTGGGGCCGTGGTCGTGCTCCCTGTACTCAACACTGGACACATGAACATACGTACTGCAGCGAGCAGACAGAACTCTGTAATTAACTACTTCCTGTTACTTCACCTCCTAAAGACACATTGGCCCAATTTAGTTACAGAATGTAGAGACTCATAATGATCAGGTGTTAGCAACTGTATAATGGTATCTTTGGATGTAAACTAATAGTTACGAAAAGTACGAAGACAGGGTGCATTATATATTTGGATATGGTGACTCCTTGAGACCAATACATTTCAGCATAATTCAGATTGTGTTACACTGGAAAATGTAACAAAAAAGAAATCATCAACTTCTCTCTAAACCTCCAGCAGTAATCAGAATATGAGGTTCAAGAAATGTGCAACTATTGCAAAATTACATTTCTTGATCCAGTGGAAGAGATACCCTCTGAGTTGCGCATTTCTGGTAATATTCTTCTTTGGTTCATGCCCATATGTTGGTCCATCATTTTTCAAGAGGGCATGTAAAGTTGAAAAACTCCAATTTAGATGAGATAAACTTTATTAGTTGAAACACCAGAACAGCATAACAGGAACGTCTTGACAGGTTCAACTCCAGTCAGTAACTGCCTCCAAAGCCCCAGAGAAAGATTCTGGAATCTAGGATGCATGTACTGAGAAAAGCCTGAATACAGGCTCAAAGATAAACACTCTAGGTTCATTGTAACATAGAACATAACACATCTTCCCTCGTTAAAATAATAAATCGAAAAAAAAAAAAAATTATTCATACATACAAACAAAATACAAAAGAGAAATATGCAATATGTATAACTATTCAAATATGTTGCACAAAAAATCTGACATCCACTTGGGCTTAACACTCATTCTACTGCTAAGTTGACATCTTCAGTAAGATCTTCCGCCACATGTTCCTCTTCGGAACCATTCTTCTCAACAGAATCCTCCTTCCCTTCTTTCTCAATCAACTCACAACTTCCACACAACATGGAACTGCCATTACTGCCATCCGCCACGTCATCATCATCTCTTCTTAATGATTGGAAACAGGAACAAATAAAGACTCTTCATCCAACATTTTGGAATCCTTCTCATACCAATCACCATTACCTTTGAGGATGGCAATTCTTCTAAGGTTCTAAACTTTGCCATCACTCAAAAGAGCAGCATTGGGTAACAACTTAGTCACACGTAAAGGTTCCGAATATTGAGTCTCACCTTTCCTAACCTGCCATGGTTTCTTAACTCTCACCCACATGCCCACTCTGATATTTACATTCCTTGAGCCCTTCTTGCAATCAAAAGCTTGTTTATACTGTAAATGTTTTTCCAGGATGCTTTTCCATAAAAATGTCTATGCCAGCACTTTTCATTAACCATTCAGGATTGCACTTAGTTCTAGCCCTCCGCCCCCTCATAATCTCAAAAGGAGCCATTTTGAAAGCTTCATGTATATTGGGTCTATATGTCCAAACGGTTTTATAAACCTGTAATTCCCAGTCTTTGCCTTTCATAATGGCAATTTGTATGGCATTCTTCAACACTCTATTAAATCTCTCGATCATTCCATTTCCACTGGGATTATAGAGCGATGTGGTTCTATGTTTCACTCTAGTTCTTTCAAAATAATTCTTAGCCAATCTAGACATAAATTGTACACCATTGTCGCTTATAATCTGAACTGGTAATCCCTCTTCCACAAAAACTCTGTCCATATACGTTAACACTACCCCAGAATCAATCTTATCCACCACCTTAATGACTGGCCACCTGGAAAACACATTGATCATAGAAATTATGTACTTAGGTGGAGTACCAATGGGACCCATAATATCTATGGCCACTGTTCGCTGGAACTGGAGCTTAAGGAAACCACGGGAACAAGGAATTTTCAAAAAATGCCGCAGGTCAAATACGCTCCAACGATGACCCGAAAGCTGAATCCAACGGAGCACAGCCGCCTCAAATACTCACAGTTCCATAAGACTAAAAGGTAGAAATATGGTACCTTTAAATCCACCGCAAAGTATGAAAGCCTCACTGTTAGGCCTTTTTCCAAGGTACTGCAATTTGTAGTATAATCGTTCTTGTTTTCCTGCTCAGAATATTCAAATAAAATGAAGTGGCTGTAGCAATGCGCAGGTTCTTCCTCCATGGTGTTTCAACGCAGGAACTCGTTGCCAAATTGTAAAGTTGAAAACTCCAATTTAGATGAGTATAACTTTATTAGTTGAAACACCAGAACAGCATAACAGGAACGTCTTGACAGGTTCACCTCCAGTCAGCAACTGCCTCCAAAGCTCCAGAGAAAGATTCTGGAACCTAGGATGCATGCGTTGAGAAGAGTCTGAATATAGGTTCAAAGATAAACACTCTACGTTCATTGTAACATAGAGCATAACAGGGCACCTGAATAAGCACCCCCTTACAGAGGCTTCCACACTCAAGACAGCCTCTCCCAACAGCATTTGGATTTTATTTCCTCGAATTTCCTGGGTGGAGATGCCTGACTCCACATACAAAGCTATTCCTGAAAGTGTGCTTGCCCAGAGCAGTCATGTTTTCCTTGGTTAATGATTTTACAACTTTTTGCTCCTTTATTTTTATGTACGTTTATTTCTCAGTAAATATGTCCAGAAAAGGAACTTCCTGGGCAAGACTAAAGCATCTGAGGTCCAGTTTGTTTTTTAATTTGGCCACTATAACTAAAGTACGCCTTCATCTGAGAGCTCCAATTTAATTTCTGTAGCCCCTCCCCTTAGTAATGGTGCCTCACTTCCAGGTGGCTGCTACATGTCCGTGCCATCGGCGCTCTACAGGAAGCCTTGTCTGCACCAGAGCAGAGCTCAGGACCAAGAACCCTAGTTCAGTCTGTATCCAAATACAGCCTCAAATCACCTATTCTACTGAGGCTCCTCTCCCCTTAACATCCCATGGTAGACCCTGCCCTTTGGGACTGGTCTATCAAATAAACTGGAAGGTATCTTTTTCTGCAAATCCTGGCCACCTTTCTAGGCTCTACCTATTCTAATCAGCTGGCCACCTCAGCCTGACTTTATCTACCAAAGGCAAGCTCAATTGTATGGTACTTAATTGTAATTGTACTTACATTTATATAGCGCTTACTACCCCAGACGAGGCGCCAAAGCGCTTTTTCGGCGAGTAGCACGCTAGGATTAGTGGTGAAATAGTATAGGGAAATATGAAATTAATTTGAGCGGTGGACATGTTAGTCTGTTATTTGGATTGTAAAGGATAGTGGAAGGATAGAAGAGGGAAGGGTTTGCTTTTATATAGACCTTGCTACCCCTGATGAGGTGTTGAAGCGCTTTTTCGGCGAGTAGCACGCTACTCCGGAACCCAAACATGATTAGTGGGGAATTGGTATAGGGAAATATGAAATTAATTTGAGCGGTGGACATGTTAGTCTGTTATTTTGTTTGAAAAGGATAGTAGAGGGATAGAAGAGGGAATGTCTAGAATTTTTTTTTTTTTAGCTTATAGCAGTAGGAGGAGGTTTGGGATGAGTAAAGGGGAGGTGGAGGGGGAAGAGTCAGAGGGAAGGGTTTAGGAAGGTTTGTTTAGGACATCTGAATAGTAAAAGAGGTATGAGATGATGTAAGGAGTGGTAGAGGATGGAAGAGTCTAGAGAGGGTTATTTTGGGGCTCATAGTAGTAGAATGGGGTTTGGAATGAGTGAGAGAGTGAAGGTGGAGGATATATTGAGAGAGGTATAGGGTGAGAAACAGGGTAGTGCATTGGAGATGCTGAATTAGAAGCAAAGTAATAAATATAAAGATGCATAATTACATGGAAGGTATATATGAATAAGGAAGGTAATAAATGTAGATTTAAGTTGTATTTAATAAATTCATACTTTCAAGTGTTGCTATACTTTAAGTAAATGTATTTGTTTTTATTCTTTTTGTAATTCAATAGTAAAGCAAGTGTAGATAAATAGTTATGATGAAAGATGTACTTATTATACAGTCACCTGTTTACATGTTAAACATACAATAATATAACCATAAGTAATATGTACATTTGTTAAGCAGAATAATATAATCATAAGTAGTATGTACATTCGTTAAGCAGAACTAACAAATATCTATATATTTAAAAACATAATTATTATACACTTTTATACAAAGCAATACACATATGTATGTACACATCTACAGTCCAAATAAATGCTTATATACAGAGGGATATGCTGTATATTTATGTTTGAGTATGGTTGTTATGTGGGGAAGAGCCAACTCTTGAGTAGTCTCCTGAAGATAAGGTAGTTTTCCGTTGATCTTATGTTTGGGGGTGAAGAGTTCCATAGTTTGGCTGCTTGAACAGAGAAGGATGTGCCACCTATGTTTTTTTTCTTGTATGGTGGGATTTTGAGGCGAGGTGCCAATCTAGAGTGGAGGCTCCTTTGTTGAATGTATTTGGTGATTTTATTCCTGATGAAGAGCGGTCCTGTTCCATGTATCGCTTTGTCGGTGATACAAAGCAGCTTGAATGTGGATCTTCTGGCAACCGGTAACCAATGTAGGGCTTTCAAGGCGGGGGAGATGTGGGCTTGTGGCTTTATATGTATGTGTAGTCTGGCAGCAGAGTTCTGAATCCGTTGTAGTCTTTTCATAGTTGTTACAGACGATCCATGGTAGAGGCTATTGGCATAATTGAGTTTTGACAGAACAAGAGAGATAGTAGCCTGGACCTTATGTAGAAATCCCAGGTGGGGGAAGATCCATCGCTGAGTTTTTATAGTAACGAAGCTTGATTTTGCTAGTTTGTCCACTTGGGCATTCATTGATAGCTTGGAGTCCATGGTAATTCGGAGGTTTCTTACTTCCTTTGATACTTTAGGTGGTGTTCCCAGATCATCAGGCCAGTGGCGAGTAGGTCATAATCTTTCCAATCGCCACACGTGAGTATTTCCATTTTGGAAGCATTCAATTGGAGATGGCTCCATGTCATCCATTGATCCAAAGCTCTGAGACAACTGAAAATTTGTGAGTTTCCAATGTCTTTGGGGCTTTCTGGTTTAAAGAGTATTTGTGTCATCTGCATAGTTGTAGCATGTGAGGTGAAATTGATTAATCAGTGTCTGTAATGACTTCATGTAAATGATGAAAAGTATGGGTGAGGTGATAGACCCTTGAGGGACCCCTGCTTTTGTGAAGTACGGTTTGGATGAGAAAGGTGGGGGTATGGATGACATTAGTTCTGTTGTGAAGGTAGGATGTGATCCAGTCGAGAGCAGCCCCACTCTATGCCGGCTTCGTAGAGTATTTGGATTAGAGTGTCATGGTCAATCATGCCAAAGGCAGCTAAGAGGTCCAAGAGAAGTAGTGCAGCAACTCGTTCCAGTCAACTATGTTCTTAAGGTCATCCCAGATAGCGATGAGGGCAGATTCTGTGCCTCTTCCTGGACGGATTCCTGTTTGGAAGTCTGAAAGTAGGGAATTATCTTCAATGAATTGTGACATCTAGACGAATGTTGCTCTTTCTATCAGTTTGCCCAGGAAAGGTTTATTTGTAATTGGTCTGTAGTTGTGGGGGTTTTAAGCGGGTCCAGGTTTGTTTTCTTTAGTAATGGGCTTATGTATGACTTTTTTTTAGATCTTCTTGGAAATATTCCTGTAGTTAAAGAATGGTTGAGGATTATTCTTACTTGTGTGGCAGCAAAGGTAGTTTGAAGAATTTTCTTGAAGGTTTGCGGTGGACACGGGTCAGAAGGGCTGCTGGCAGGCATACTGGCTTTGACCATGTCCATAAATTCATTGTGTGAAATTTGTTGGAAGGAATGGAGAAGCTGGGTTAGCATACTCTTGGATTGTTGTTTTGGAAAAGGGTCGGTGCTGGTGGTTTTTCTTTGTTGTAAATAGTAGTCCAGCGTGTCTGCTTTGGTCGTGTAATGATTTGCCAGTTTGTTTGTGAATTCTTGAGTAATGAGATGAGCTCCTTCTAGGCAATTTGGTTTACGAAATTCAGTGAGAATTTTATAGAATTCTTGATTTGAACATTTAGCATTTTAATTTCTGTCTGAATAGTATCTTTTTTTTTTTAGCTTTTTTGATTGCTGACTTATATAATCTGTTAAGTTTCTGTAGGTGAAGTTTGTCTTGATTGGCGTTTGTTTTGAGCCACGTACATTATAGCTTTAATTTGCTGTTTTATCTCTTTTTATCTCTGTATTTCTCCAAGGTGCCTGTTTTAATTTGTTCTGTTGTGTCGTTCTTAGTAGTATTATGATATCAAAAGCTTCCTGTAGCCACTCATATAGTTTTTTAATGGAATTTACTGTGTCTAGATCTGTACTGGACGTTAATTGTGTTTCTAATTGTTAAAAATTGAGTTTGTTCCACGGTCGATAGGTGGATGCACGTAAGGTGGTTTTAGGTGTGTTGCTTTCTGTTGTTTTATGTTGGAAAGCAAGCAAATGGTGGTCTGACAATGTGACTGGAGTCATTGTTTGAAAGGTAACTAGTTTTGTATTTACAAAAATGACATCTAGGATGTATCCAGTGATGTGTGGGTTTGTGGACGATCTGATGTAGGTTTAGTTCGTCTAGGCCATTGATGATTGTTTTTGGATGGGGCATATTGGGTTTGTCAAACCAAATGTTTAGGTCACCCAGAATGCATAGGTTGGAGTATAGTGTTGTAAGGTTTGAAACTGTGCCTAGAAGTGTGTCTGGGAATGTTGCATTGCTAAGTGGAGGTCTGTAAAGGAGCAGGAAGTTACAGGAGGAAGATGGTGTAGGGTTCCACCTGGTGAAAAGGGCCTCACAACCTTGCATGGAGACATCGTCTGCATTAGTGATATTTAATGTTTGCTTGAACACAACAGCTAGGCCACCTCCTCTTTTGCCTATACTATTGTGTGTGATAGTTTGATAACCTAGAGGAACAGCTTCATGCAAGACTGGAGCCATATCATCTCCCAACCATGATTCAGGTATGAAGAGTAAGTCAGGTTGTGTGTCAGTGAGAAGGTCGTAGATGTGTTGCTTGTTTTTAGAGAGTGATTGAACATTTATTAGTAGGCAGTTTAGAGAATGTACATTGGTGATGGTGTGACTTTGTTTTGTAGAAGAATGAGCAGTCTTTTGTGGGCATGTAGCAGATGTGCCCTTAGTGCTGTTATTAGCTGTATGAGGATAGCAATAGTGTAGCTGTTCTGTATCGTGTTCCTTGTCCAGCAAGCTAACAAGGCATTTAGATGGGTCTGCGTGTGTAGGTGGTGGAGATGGTGTTTGAGGGTGATTTGGTGAGCTGTGTTTTTGTAGAGTAGCATTGTTGTGCAGCAGACATGGAGATGCAAAGTTGTTAAGAGTGGCTTGTTGCTTATTGTGTTTGTGTCTGTTTAGGGTGGAAGGTGTATGAGTTAGGGGTGGTGATGCAGCATGTGGGTCATGTTGCAAGGTTCTAAATTGTCCAATGGATGAGAGGCAGTTGAAAGAGAGTTGCTGTATATTTCTTAGATGTGGGGTAAGAGAGAAAGCTTGGCATTGGAGTTGGATTATGGTGTGTATTATTTGTGTAGTCAGGAAGGTGGGAGTGGTTGTATGTTTCTAGTTTATGGCAGAAAGTATTATGAGGTGTTGTGTGTGAGAGATTTTGTTGTGCTGGTGTGTGTGTGTTATGTTTTGTTGTTGAGGAGTAGTGAAAGGAGGTGATGATATATTTGTTTTCTGAGAAGAATTTGTATGTAAAGTATTGTTGGTGAGTGGAAGCTGCAAGGTAAAGGGGTTGGTGATGTGTTTTGAAAAAGAGTGTATGTGGTGTGCGAGAGGGGATGAACAAGAGTTAAGAGTGTTTATGTTAGATTGGATTGCTAAAAGAGGTAATATGTGTGGTGCATCGGAGTGTAAGTGTTGTGTGGTTGTGTTATTGTGGTAAAAAGAAGGAAGGTGTTGGTGGATGAAAAGATGGAAGGCTGAGTATAGGTTTGTTTGTGAAAGAAAGGGGCCTGTTAGGAGTAATTAGAGCAGGGAGTGTGTGTCTGGATGGGATATAGTTAGGTATGGTGTGGATTTGGGTTGTGTTTGTGATCAGTGGATTGGTTAGTGGTATAGGATAGAGTGGTGCTGTATGTAAGTGAAGGTGCAAATGTGTGGTAGTTGGGATAGAAGGGTGTAAAGGTGTGGTTTGTGGGGTTTTGTAGTGGGTGTTGAGACATAGAAATTTGTGTAGGGTTAGTTTGTAGTAAATGAGTAGAGTACATTTGCTGTGAGTGTGTTAATCTGGATGTGGATATGGATGGGGTAGGGTGGGTGCTGGTGAATGGGAAGATGGGCAGCATTTCTGGCCCTAGGCCCGACCAGCCCCAAACAGGCAGCTGCCCTTGTCCTCAACACCCGGGCTGAGATGCCCTGAACCCTGACATTAAATAGCCCTAGTGGTCAGGTGACCCCTTCGGCCAATGGGAACCCTAGCCCTAAAAAATCCCAACACTAGCCCTAATCCCTAGGACCATACAGCTAGTCACAGCCCTAGTCCTAACAGCCAATCAGAAACCAAACTCTAAGAACCAAGTCCAATAGAAACCCTAGCCCCAGAAGCCAAAAAAAAACCCTAAACCTATCCACCAATCAGACCTCTAACCGTACGCTCTACGTCCAATAGAATCCCTGACCCAGAGACCATCAGAACCCTAGACATATCATCCAATCAGAACACTAACCCTAAGCCAGATAGAAACACCAGATACAGCTATCAATCAGTGCACAGATGTAACGTCCAATAGCAGTTTATATAAGGTGTGTGTGACCTAAAGCACAGGCTGCTGGGAAGGGGGCTTGGAGCTGCTCCTCAATTCAGAATCTCCTTGGAGACAGACAAGCTCAATCCACGCTCTAGAGTTCTGCAGGTAAGGGCCTAAACTAGGCCTCTAACAATACTTCTTTTCCAACACTTAAACAACTCACTCTCCTAGCCAAACAACAAGTGCTACAATCACTTTCCAAACACAGTTTAAACACTAAGAGAAGATTACTGCAGTCTCAGAGCACACTCTGCTTAGCCTCAGAGGTATAATATGTCTGGGGGGTCGGGTTAATCTTGTTTCACTCACTTGCTAAGACAAAAGGGAGCTGGGGTGGATTGCTTACACACAGGTCTGAGCACATATTGGGGAGAAACTAGGAGGGAAATTCAGGCAGTCACAGGCAGGTGAAAAACAGATTTTGAACTAAAAAGCCCTCAAACAAGTGAAATTGAGGCAGTCACGGGCAGGTGAAACTTCAGGTTTTAAACTATAAAGCCCACAAACCAAGCAGGGGAAAATGAGGCAGTCACGTTTAGAGGAAAATTGCTTTTAAAGTGTCAGGAAATAGACAGCACAAAGTCTGTCTTCTTACCACCTCCTGGTCCTTGGTTCACTGCAATGTAACTGCCTGTTTAGTAGTAAAATATAGCAATATTAGGTGTTCACTGGTGTACCTAGAGCTTTGGTCCCGGTGCCACTGCACGATTGTAATCATGACCCTAGTGCCTGCTAGGGACTGCACTTGTGACTGTCTGTTTAGTAGTGAAATTTTGCAATAATCTGCATTTAGTGGGTTCCCTAGAGGTTTTGACCACGGTGTCACTGCACCATTTACATCAAGCCCCTTTTAACTGCAATTATGACTCCGCTCCGCCGGCGGAGTTCATGGAGTTTTTTCCACTCCGCTTGCAGCACAGAGTTCGGCCAAAATTCCACCACCGCCACGTGGCGGAGTTCACCGTCCACCAGTACGTTGAGACACCACCGTTTGCCATAAAAATGACTGGGGCTGTAAAGGTTTTTTTGTGCCTAGTCATTTCTTTTAGTGAACTGGGTTAGTTTTCAGTCCCTTTTCAATAGAGGATAGGGCTTCTATTGTTGACTTGTTTGCCCAGTCGGCACCGGTAATGTGATGAGGACCCCTGCTGCCCACTCACCGATGATGGATGGGCAGCTTTGGTGGCCCATATGTGTGGCACTGGTGCTGCCCTGGCTCCATCCCCTTTGGGACATCCGCTCCCTCCCCGAACACCACCAGGAAATCTGATTAAATGGAAACCAAATGTTCTTTTCTTTACGGAAATTTGATTGTGCAATATTTCTGCCCCAATAATCTCTAATGCAATACCCACAGTTTACTCCATACTAAAGCATGGCCACCAAGGGATGGCCTTAATTTATCGCTCTCTGCTAAAGTTCGCTCAAGTTGAGTACTTGCTGGCTCCTTTTAATCAAAGTCTCCTGGTTACCTTCTCATTTAATGCCAACACTTTGTTATCGAGCACCCTAGTTTACTGTCCACCAGACTCCCAACCACAGTTTGCCACATCTATCTGGGAATTCCTAGCCCCATATGCTCTTAATTTCTCTAATTTAATTGTTATTGGTGACTTCAATTTCCAAGTTGATAATCCTCATGATACGCCTGCTGACGCACTCATTGAGGCTTTGGCTTCAATCAGTCTCTTAATTTTGTCCTCGACTCACTCAGCAGGACACACCCATGACTTTGTTTTTTCTAATACTTCTAACTTTGTCTCACAAATTTCCTGTCCCCTCATGTGGACTGACCACTCTGCGATCCCCTCTTGCTACCATTACTGGAACAACCATAGCCTAACCTTTTGTCTTATTAAACACTTTTTTTATTGAGATCCAGAAAATTGCGAAAAAATACAGTACACCCATTCATAATATTCATAGAATTCATACACCAGCAAGGAATACACCTGTAAAACAAATTTCATGACAAAATTCATCCAGGAACATAAAAACCAACTATTATACATAAATTTCCCCATAAGATAAGTATAAAGAACTAGTCTAGACAGCTGCCTTTGAAGTTATACCACTGAAGTGCATAAAGTGCTAAATGTGTAAAAAAGCAGTAAAGTGCGAACCCATCTTCTAGACTGACCCAGCAACTTCGGCCAAAAACTGCCCCCAAAGTTTATCGAATTTCTTGGTTCCCCCCATTACACATTGCATATAGATGTTCCTTCTTTCGAACTTGCTTTAATTTTTGTAACCATTCCCCTATCGTAGGGATCCCCTGTGTCTGCCATTTTTGCAATAAGAGGGATCAGGCCACGGCCATTGCTACTTATAATAATAGCATAATGAAATCCCCTGCTATTGTGTAGGCGTATGAGCGTGTACACCAGTTCTTGTCTTGTGGGGTTCATAACGCCCGCCAAGGTGCTTGAGACTGCTATGCACTTGTTGCTTTTAGTCTTTTACTCTGTTTTATCATACTATGTGTAATATAATGATGGCTTTGACTGTTCTTTGCGCAAATGTTTTAACTCAGATTTTAACCTTTTGTAATCCTGATTTTTAATCTTTTTATTCGTAATGCTTTTATGACTTGCTCAGTCGAATAAAGCTTCTTTGATGATGATGATGACGACATATAATAATTTTACCAATTTCATCGTTAACCCAGCCATGGGATTATACCCCAGGACTTTCCACCAAATACTGGGGGCTAGTTTAACCTGCCATTCGTTCTCCAAATATTGAAAAATTTAATTCTAGGATTCCTGAATAAGAGGACATAGGCCAATAACATGCACCCAATTAGCCACAGCCCCTGAGGTACATCTGAAACAGTGGCCCGACCAACTGGGATTAACGTGTGCAAGAAATTGTGGGGTTCTATATAACATCCATTTGCTAAAAAATAATATTCAACGCCAATTGGCACCTCTCACAACGCTGAAATTTTGTATATTAACTATATCCACATCTTTTTTGTTAATACCAATCCCTCATATTTTTCCCTTATTTTGATTGCTTTTTGACCAAGATCAGAACTCTTCTTGGAGGCAAGCAATCTTTTCCATTCCCCGGGACGTGTATGTTCGCAGGCGTCAATTAGCGCAGAAACCACTTTTTGACAATTACTTATCTGGCTAGAATCTAGTTTGCAGAGTATTTTATTCAGCATTCTAAAGGAACCGAGAAGCAAAAAATCGCCATGAACTAGATTACGGACTTTGGAAAAGTTTAGCCATCTGTCACCAGATAAAAAGCCTGCGAGCGTCTTGAATCCTGCTTTCGCCCACTTTTGGACTATGTCTGGTCCCAGATTAGCGCCTGAATCCGTAACAAGTTCTGACAAAGGTGTTACTGCATTAATATGGGGGATGGCGTATCTCCGATAGAGATCCATGCGTTTCCACAGAAACCACTTAAGACTTTTATAACAGACTTTTTTCGGGTGACTTTGATGACTTTAGCACATCCCGTATATCGTATACTTTAAAAATCAACTGCATAAAATGATTCATAAAAATACCACTGCAGAGCTTTACATTAAACCTGGAAATGTATTGTGCAAAGTAAGCGAAATAATAATCCTTAAGATTGGGGAGCGCCAAACCACCCTTTTCCAATTCTTCGTATAAAGTGCTCAGTGCTATTCTGGCCGATTTTTGTTTTGCCAGATAAATGATGTGAACATGGACTCCATTTTAAAAAAAAATGTATGTCATTAAGACGCACAGGATGTCCGAGAAGAGGAAATTAAACAGTGGAAGAATTAACATTTTGATCAGAACTACCCTCCCTAAGTTAGTTAATGGAAGGGAATTCCACCTTGGAAATAAATCTTGTATTTTTTAAAGCAGAGGGGGGAAAGTTAAGTTCATATATAATCCTTGATCTGTGGGGAGTATCTAATGCCCAGATATCTTTTCGTCTGCGTATTAGCACAGAAACTGATATCCGGATGCAGTCTATCTGAAATATACCCACATCGTATTATTTCAGTTTTCCTCCTGTTGATTGTATAGCCTCCCAATTTCTCAAACTGTGCAAAAATCTCGAAAGCTTTCTCCTGAGATCTAATACTGATGTCACACATTAAAATAAAATCATCGGCATATAATTTTATTTTCTCCATCTGCTCAAGAGGGGGGCGAATTTCACCACTCTCCCTGATAGCAATTGACAATGGTTCAATAAAAAAGGCAAATAAAATAGGAGATAAAGACACCCCTGCCGGGTTCCTCCCAAGACTTATAATTTCACCACCACTTTTGCATTAACAATAATATTAGCTTCAGCATTACGGTACATCCTCTGTATCAACTTCGTGACCTGGGAAGGGATCCCAAATCTAGATAGAATACAAAATAGTGTTTCCCAGACCACGAGGTTGAATGCTTTTTCAGCATCTAACAACAACACTATAGCTGGTACACCCTTAACAGAAAATAATCCAGTGTCCATCTGGCCCACAAGCCTTCCAATTTGGAAGATTTGTAATCACCTCCATCAATTCTTCTTTAGAAAATGGTGAGCTAATATCCCCCCCCATCTTCCTCAGAGAGCGTGGGAATATTCTGATCGGCTAAAAACTTGCCCAGAAGTTCTTTATCTACAGATTGATTTTGGGTATAGATTCTCTTATAGCGGTCTAGCATGATTTCCCCCACTTTTTCTGGTTCCTTACTACTAATCCCAGAGGCTGGACATTTCAGTGCATCAATCCTGTTATTGGCAGCTTGTTTGCATGCCTGCCAGGCTAAAAACCTCCCTGTAAAATTACGCTCTTCATAAACCTTTTGCATGTAGGCCTCACATTTTGTATAGTATGCCTCGCTTAATGCCTGTTTAGACCTATCCAATTCTCGTTTATTTGATTTAGATGAGTTTCTTAAAAAATGTTCATAACTATGTTGAACATTACTTTCTAAAATTTGCTTTTTTAATTTATCCTTTCTACTGTTCTCAGCGTCCTTTCCGATCGCCAACCCTCTAATATATGTTTTAAGGCATCCCATACTATCCTTGGGGAAGCAGACCCATGATTGGTTACCAAAAATTCTTTTATTTCCTCTTTACAAATCTGAACCCAGCCTTCCTCCTGCAGATACTGTTTATTAAAAAATCAGTGTCTAGGCCATGGGTACTCACAAACTTTCTCTCAGGGCCAAAATTACAGTGTGGTTTGTGCCCGAGGGCCGCACTGGTGGGGGCGGGGTCATTAGGGGACAGATCCAGTTGGGCAGGGCTAGAGTAAAAAAAAGAATCATCACCTTCTCAAAACATTACCAGACAATGCTGTATTTCAAAAGCAGATGTAACTACAAGGAGCACATTTTGATAATACATTTTTATTATCAGACAATAGGAATCTTAAGAAGGCTTGCATGGCAATTCTCATTAACTGGATATCCAGCACAGGCCCAATGCAGCACAGATTTCACTGAGTCCAAAAAATAGGTACGTTAAAGACATATACTAGGAACTTATGTTACATTTCATGTCTCCTGTTAGTGTACTGGAATCTGGTACTATGTCTGAAACGGCAAGCCTTAAGAGCTGATCCAGATGTACGTCTGTAAGCCTATTTCTGAGTTTACTCTTCAGTTGTCCCATTGTGGAAAACAAACTTTCACAAACATATGTTGACCCAAATATACAAATTACTTTCTGGGCCACTGTAAAAAGAAGAGGAAACTTGTCAGAAGGCACAATTTTCCAGAATTCTTCTGGTGCCTGCCCCAAAAAAGATGCTTTGAGGGCTGAATTGTGCTGCATGTAAATCATCTCTATTCCTGCTTGCGTACTTTTCATGCCATTAAGGGCAACAACATCAAGTAAGTAAGTAATGCATTTATAGAGCACACGAATGCCGAGGCATCTTGGCGCTGAAATGTAACGAGTCATGGAACTGTTGCAGAACGAGAGGATTAGATTCACATGGTTGGAAACAACCAGGTCTTAAGCATTCTCCTGAATAGGAGTCTGTTTGCTTGTAACCTAATAGCAACCGGGAGCGAGTTCCAGAGTTTAGCTGCCCGATAGGAGAGGCTTTTCCCCCCCCATCTAGCTCTTCGAATTTTTGGGACCTGAACCTGTCCTCTATTGGCTGATCTAAGATCTCGCCTCGGGATGTACCATAAAAAAAGTTTCTGTATGTCTGATGAACCACCTCCATATAGCGCTTTGTGCACCAGACACAGAGCTTTAAATTCGATTCGTTGCTGGACTGGAAGCCAGTGAAGCTCCCTAATACTGTTAGAAATGGAATGGTATTTCGGGATGTTGAGTAACACCCTTGCTGCAGCATTCTGCAGAGACAGGAGTTTTAGTACTTGGCGTTTGTCGGTTCCAAGAAAAAGCGCATTGCAATAGTCGATTCTTGACAGAATCAGTGCGACCACCACAGTTTTCCTAAGGTCTTTGGGAATAAATGGAAGAATTTTGCTCACAATCTTTAGGAGGAAGAAGCAGGAGGAAGTCAAGAGATTGCACTGGGCTGCAAAGTTCAGCTGGTCGTCAAACATGACTCCTAGATTCCTAGTCTTCCCGGTAGGTTCCGGACACTGCCCAGCCTCCGCTGGCCACCATGACTGATTCCAGATCGATGGTCCCTTTCCAAACTCCACCACCTCTGTTTTATCTGCATTTAGTTTCAGGTAATTCAGATACATCCACCCAATAATGTGTTTCAGACAGTTGTGAAACCTCCCTGCCACTGTTTCAACACTCGAGGATATATATATATTACTATCTGAGTGTCGTCAGCATACAAGATCAATGAGAACCCGTGTGCTTTGATCAGTTTAGCCAGCGGAGTGACGTTTATGTTAAACAGGGTCGGTGATAGAGCTGATCCTTGCGGGACTCCACACGGGAGGGAGAACGCCTCAGATGTCAGGTTACCCCAGCACAACCTCTGTTCCCTAGAAGTAAGAAACGAGGTGAGTAGGGTTAGAGCCCTCCCTTTGAGTCAAGATCTCATGTACTCACCATCCAGGGGTTTTCAACCACCCTGAACAGAGGGATGAGGGCTCTGAATTGAGAAAATCGACATTTGATCTCCCTAGAAAGTTCTTCAAGACATGCACCAAGGTCTAGCTTTGACAGAATTTCTTGTGCATCTGGAAACCTCTGCGTCACAGCCAACAGTTTTGGGAAGTGGGTGAAGTCGGCATCATCCAGTTATTCTTTGAATAGCACAAGCTTACTTTCAGATGAGTAAATACCATTCATCAAGGAGCACACAAGCTGCTGTGTGCCTTGTAGCATCAAGTTGAGAGCATTGAAATGTGTGAATAGATCTGAAAGAAAATGGAGCATAATAAGCCATTTCACATCCTTTAGTTCTGGGAATGCCTGACCTCTACTGTTTAAAAAGAGTTCAATTTCAGGAAGCAATGCGATGAACCGCTCCAGAACTTTCCCTTTGCTTAGCCACCGCACTTCAGTGTGCATCAAGAGGTCTGTATATTCAGCATCAGAATCCTGCAGCATTGCTTTAAAAAGACTATGGTTAAGAGCTTTGGCATGGATAAAATTAACTATTTTCACTGCAACTTTTAGGGCGTTATTCATTTCTCCACAATACTTCTTGGTGAATAATGCAGTTGTAGTCTATCACAGTCTGTCCGATGAGCCTCTTTTTAAGCAGAGATACAAAGCCTCTGTCATGGCCTACCATGTCAGGATCCCCATCTGTTGTGATGCTGACAAGAGTGTTCAGTGGTATGTGATGTGTTTCAAAGTAGTTGCACAGGCTGTCCAGTATATGTTCTCCTCTTGTGTGCCCTTGCAGTGTTAGAAGGCGCAGGAGGTCTTCTTTGGGATGAAGTGATCGGTCCAAATACCTCACCCAAACTAATAACTGGGCTACATCGCCTATATCTGTGGAATCATCCATGGCAATGCTGAAGAACGGTGACTCTCTGACTGCTTTAATCACATGCGCCTGGATGTTTTGACCCATTGCCTCTATTCTGCGTGCACACGTGGAATCTGATAGCTGTAATGTGCCAATTTCCTTTAACATGCTGGCTTTATTAATGTAGTTTTCAAATATAATTTTGGCTCCTGAAAGGAAACATTTCTTCACCAGCTCTGCCTCTGTGAATGGTTTCTTATGTTTGGCTAGCAAGTAGCATATTTTGAACGATGCTTCTGTAACAGCCTCAGATTCCATCATCTGGCAAAGGAAGATCTTCTGCTGGGAAAGAAGTGCTTGCTTTAACGATGCCACTTTTGCAGAACGCAGTCTTGAGTTCAATGGGAAGTTCTCAGTGTATCTGTAGTGTTGCGTTTTGTAGTGCCGTTCCAGGTTATACCTCTTAAGAACATTTACTTTCTCTTTGCAAAGCAAACTGGTGGTTTTCTCTTTTGGGCATTCAACAAACAAGTACTCTTCTTTCTTCCCATGCTGCCTGGAATGCCCTGTGTTCGCTCTGTATCGATCTGCGTCGTTTGCAAGGCTTGGTAACTGGAATGTAGGCCATTGCGGAGCTCTCCAGCTTGTTTGTTACTGTGCAATAAGTAACAAGGACCAGGAATCAGATTGTCCGCCTGACAACCGATGGACCGACACCACCTCACGACCGATGGACCGACATCGCGTCTCGCTACAGATCTGTGAGCAACACCAAAGTAATGTTTTGTTTAAACATACTAAGTAATGTGTAAAAATGCAAGCGAAAAACAAGAGGCTTCCCTAAACTCAGTGCTTTATGCAGAAAATGTGTCACTTAATAGGGATTTGAAATAAATGGAATGCATAAGATCAGAGCTGTGTATTGTAGGTTTAATGGGCTATCCAAAATATTACAATGAGAAATTTGAAACAGCATTTGACCTTTAAGGAATCTGTGCACAATAACTTATGAAATTTCTAGCAGATATAAAAGTAAAGACTGAAGAGGGCCGCTGGAGCATATGTGTTATTCCCCAGCAGAGTACACTATTTCTAAAGCCAAAAAAAATACATCCAGGTAAAAACAAAAGACAATATTTTAGATGACTAAACCCACATTTCGCCTGACAACACAGGACAATGATCAAAGTTACTTTCCTTCAGCCTCATTACTTTCTAACATGTCACTAACAAAAGTATGTGGCTCAGTAGTATCTCCAGCAGACCCGTTCCAAGCTCCTTGGAGTTGTGAATTTTCTCAATTGAGCTTAGAACTTCATACATAAAACCTATTCTAAAGATAACAAGGTCTCAAACTTAGCAGTCTTTTCAACTGTTTGTTCAATAAATCATAGGCAAACTTATTGAAAGATCTGCCTTCAAACAAATCTAGCCATTCATGGAAAAAATATCCCCTCAGACTACCAAACCAGTGTTTTTAATACAGCCATAATGTTGAATAGGGTAAGAATGGATGAGAGAGAAATATGAGTGGAAATGACAAAGCTACAGTGAAAGGCTTTCGCTAGGGAAAGACGTTGTGGCATGGGTCAGAGTAGCAATGCCTTCATGTCCTGTTTATTTTCTGTCATGCCAAGGTTTATTCTCTGTTAAACCCAATGATCGATGCGTTCTTTTGGAGGTCTTCCACATTTTAGAAGAAACAGGCTACACGCAAATTGTTCCACCAACCACTGTCGCTACTGCCCTATCGTGCCAGCCAAATGAGTGACCGCTGGTTATAGTTCAGTAGTAGCTTGTAATAGTTGAAGTACATACCGTTTTACCTTCACCGTGATAAGGGCAGTAGTGACTGTGAACAATCTGAATAGGTGCAACACTGAGTCTGTGATTGCTAAACGCTCAGTGACCGTGCATTCAAAACCTTTTCAGAGGCTGTCTTGTGTGTGCATCTCATGTGTGTAGTTATGTAGGAGGTGGCTGGGATGTTTAGAGTACTACTGACTTAATAGGCTACCGCTACCCCTCAACACATACTACTGGAATATAATGGATGAAATACCAAAATACTTGTGGGCAAAAGATATTGGGAAGGTAAGTATAGATAGGTAAATATAGGTTTACTATACTTTTTCATTTAAATAATTTTATTGTTAATAGGAAGGATACAGTAAACAAGATTTCAACTACTATAATCAATAGGAAAATATATATAAAGTATATATTACATTATAAAATATTGCAAATTCAGCAAAAATACAAGAAATCTAATAATAATCAATCATGAATAAAAATAGGCAAATCAATAGAAAAGAAAGAAATGTGAGAAGAAAGAGAGAGAAGGCTAGCATACTATGTAAGACAACCATGGTCAAAGTGCTATTCAATTACATGGATATTGAAATCTATGAAACATCAACTTCTAAACAAAATTGCGTATTCAAAAAATTATTAAACAGTAACTAAAACAAATCCCTTTAATGTTTGTTGAACTGAAATGAAGTAGCTCCTATGATTGTCATGATCTCATTCCACCATGAATGATATGATAACTTTGATAACTATCCAACAATATGTAAACTGTTTGAATGCTACTGCAAAAAACTGATCAGATCAACAATATATGTATTTTGATAATTAGCACACTCCTAAAATGGCTAAAGAACAAAGCAAAAGATTTTAGGGAGGAATGTTAACATCCCAGACATTTAAACCAAATCTTGATGCAGAAACATTTTGAAAATTTACACTCAAGTAACATATGAAGCAATGTACCATTAACATTGTTGCAAGACCAGCAGGTTTCAATTTTGGAACTTATAAACTTACTTAAGGTGAAACGGGAGGGAAAAGCAAAAGCAACCACTCAGAAAATGGGAAGGAAGGAGAATGCAGTGAAACGGGAAGGAAAAGCAAAAGAAAGCACTCAGAAAACAGAAAGGAAGGAAAGAGAACACAGTGAAAAGCAAAAGAAAGCACTCAGAAAACAGGAAGGAGGAAAGAAAGGAGAAAGCAGTTAAAAAAAGAAGGAAAAACAAGCAGAAAGCACTCTGCGACCCTACCTTAAATGGACGGTTCTGCGGGCGGCGAGGAGAGAAGCAGGCTGGCCCGATCCAGAGAGGCCCCCTGCTGTAGTCCTAATGGCGGCAGAAGAGCACGGCAGAAGAACACCAAGCAGAAGAACACAGTAGAAGAGCACCAAGCTGCGGGCGAAGACCACCAAGCTGCGGGCGAAGACCACCAGGCTGCAGGCGAAAAGCACCAAGCTGCAGCTGGGAAGAGCACTGAGTCTTCGGCGAAGCAAGCTGAGAGCGAAGACATGGTCGGTAAAGCAAGCTGAGGGCAAAGACGTGGGTGGCGCAGCAAGCTGAGGGCAAAGACGTGGGTGGCGCAGCAAGCTGAGGGTGAAGACGTCATCCGCGAAGCAGGAAGCGTTCCAAAATGGCCCCTTAAAAGTCAACTGTGAAAACGCAACAGCTGACTTTTAAAGCACCCTTGCTTCACGCCCGCCGGACCCATGCGTGGCGTCACGGAGGCGGCCAGTAAACACTGAAGAGGACCGCTGAAGCATACGTAGTGAATAAGTAGTGAATCTGTGCGCATGCACCAGCGGCCCTCTTTACTGTTTACTGGCACTCTTTTTCAAATCAGCAGGAAATATCAGGAGATTAGCAGCAAGGTCCGCGGGCCGCCAATGAAGGCCTGCCAGGCCCCTGGCGACCCGCGGGCCGTACTATGAGTACCACGGGTCTAGGGTGTTCCGTAGCTTTCCCCACCAATATCTCCAGAACAATCATTGCATGGTCCGAGAAACCATTTGGCAATATCCGTTGAGCTTTAAAAGCCAGGGCCGTTGAAAGTAAAAAATTAAATCTCTGTGAGAGGAGTTACGGAAACGTCCAGAGAAGTAGGTTATGCAATTTTTGTAGGGAAAGTGGCCCTCCATTGATCCATCAATCCCAGGATTTTCTGATAGTTTTGTAGGACCTTCAGAGTTTTGGGTTTTAATTGCCTCTTCGAATTGACTGAAGAGTCTAATTTTAGATTCTGCATAAAGTTATAATCGCCTCCTATAATCACTTCCCCTGGGATTTGCAATAATGATTGAAATAGCTCTTCATAGGGCGTGACGTTATCTTCCACTGGGGCATACAAGCTTACAAACGTGAGACGTCTTGACAGCGCCTGGCCACTCACCCAGCACTAACGGACGCTTTTATCACTATCCAAAATTGACCACTTAAGCGCCTAACCTTTTGGCCCAAAAAAGTTTGGTGCCCCAGTGAGCCGCCTGGGCTGAAGCAAAGCCTCTATAGCCCGCCAAAGTTTTAAAACATTGAAAACTCTTGACAGTTTCCGTACCAAAATATGTGTTTCTTGAAGTAAGATCACAGAAGAATTTTCAGCTGTGATCCAAGTTTCTATAACCCACCGTTTTCTTTATTATTAAGACCATTCACGTTCAATGACATAACCTTCAGAGTCTTATTCATTATTAACTCAACTTTCCTTTAAAAGGAACGACCCAAAAGTGCATAAAGTGCTTGATGTGTAAAAGGAACGACCTAAAATACATAAAGTGCTTTATGTGCAAAAAACCATATGATGAATCCTGATATCCAGTCTCCATTGATACTATATCAACCACTGGTCTGCCCTGAGTAGAATGCATACTAGCCTGGCCTACCCCTCCCATATCTGCATTTACACTCTTAATGAGCACCCTCTTGCGCTTCGTACCTACTTTACTGGGACTTATGTCAGCTCTTTACCTATTACAGACCCTCGCAACCATGCATTTACCTGCTGTAATGCAGTTATATAAATAACCCAAGGATGTCACACTCCTTCTTGTGATTTTAACATTCGAAACTTATAAAACTGGTGCATATCATGCCTTCCCGCAAGTTTGGAGCTCTTTTTCCAGCATACCCCTCAAACCTCAACCAAACACCCCCCATCACCCTTTCCCAGCCACGTGCCTCCTCACTACCCCCCACCTAAGCAGCGGTGAGTGGTTCACCTTCCCACTCACACCTGACATGCTTGCCCCCACCCCCAGAAAAAAAGGAAATTGAAATCTGGCAGCGTGACACTGTGCCAAGACCTGTCGGCCCGTCACCTCCAGCCCCTCCCCGCCAGAAACACTAAAGAGAAAAGAGAGAAAGCATAATAACAGATACATTCGCTAAGTGCCAAGAGAAAAATCAACTAAATCCCAATTACAGCTGACTAAAAATAGCTATTATATGTTAGGGCCTTGCTACACCTATCTAAGACTTATTAGAAATCTGCTGTAATAACTGTAGTGCCTCAGAAACATTATAGAATAAATGGAATTGCCCATTAACCAACACCTTCAGTTTGGATTGATGCACAATCATTGCCTGAGCCACCTGTGCTTTGAACAAATAAAGCATTTTTATGAATCCTTTCTGTCGTCTGTCTGCCAAAGCTGACATATCAGGGAATATGCGACAAATAGGGACTTCTGGCAGGGTAAACTGTCTCTGCTTGATTGCTTTAGTTAATACTTGTTCTTTAACACAATAGTCTCCGAAACTTACAAGTGTTGTCCGTGGAAATTTTGGATTTGGAGGCTGCTGTGCCGGCACATGATGGGCTCTCCTGGAGTACTCTGTAAGGACATGTGTTTTAATTAAGGAGTCCACCCATTGAAGTGTTTGTTGTCCCTCATGCCCCTCTGGGACCCCTACAATGCGAAGATTGGCACACCAAGAGTGATTTTCCAATTCCTCAAGCTTATATTCCATTGAAGGCTTTTGCTTTTGAAATGTGTCCACCTTTTCCTGCATTATGGTAACCTGATCCTCTAGCTGTGAGATCCTAGCCTCCCCTTCATTAGCCTCTCAGGGATCGGAGCGACAGTATCCTCAATCTTAGAAAACATGGCATGAAGAGCTGCAATTTCTGTCATTTGTGAGGCTTTAAGATCCCTAATCTCCTCCAGGGTAAGATTAAGCATACTTTTGGCGTCCCATTGCATAATGAGTGACGTGCCCCCATGTAGCGAACGCTTGTGTGGCAAAACGGGCCTTGACTCATTTTGTTCCTTTTCAATCCCCAGATCAGCTTGGTTGGTAACTCTTGGTGAACACAAAGTCAGAGGCTTCTACATCAAGGGCATCGAAGGCTGGGAGATTTTGGAGTCACTGCCAGATGGAATAACAGAGATTGAAGTGTACATTGTGGAGCAAAAAACTGAAAATTCTCCAACAGGTCTGCCCCCATACTCATACCAGGCTTTACTTTCACAAATAAACGATATTCCTTAATTTCCGTAATTTTTGTGACGCTAACCTCACTTGTTGAACCATTGGCACCAGAGATATGACTGGTGTTTAACTCCTCCAGATCTCCATCCTGACAGTGTTCCCGACAGTGTTCTGGAATGGTTGCGCTGTCTTCATGATCTTCTAAATTGACAGACATTATGAGATCCTTGCATGAAGAGGCAGTGCGGTTTGCCCACGTTGCGAAAACTGGATTCTCCTTCATTTTGGTGACTATTCCACTGCCAATGGAATGGAATTTCTGTACATTAACACTTGCAGGAGCAGTAACTCCAGTAACGATGTTACTGAGGAACGTGTCGGAATGGAATGGCGAAATGGGTTTCAGCCAATCATAGATCTTCTGGATACCTGTATAGTCTATGATTCATCTTGTTTCGCCAATGTCCTTATGTTGTTCACTAGTTTCAAACGAAACACCAGCAAACCTTTACACTGATAGGTTGTAAGCGGAGCACACTGGCATAGAAAGCAGCCATATTGCCTTTTGAATCTCTGTCAGTCCACATCCACGTGTCAGCACTCCTCTGCTTTTAATGGTATGCAAGACTTGTTCAGTCACAAGGTCGGCACACAGTCCTGCCCAGAATCTGTTACTTCTTCTTACAACGTACAGCCCTTTCTTAAACATTTCGTACACTGAAGGCTTTGTGTAGCATCCAACGTGAGCATATTCTGCAGGTACAGGTATATTGATTTTAGATAATTGTGGTGGTGAGCCGCTACAATAATGGGGAGACATTCCTGCATTGCTTGCAAATGCAGATCCCATGAACCAGTCCTGTCTGCAGCAATCAACTTATGCATAGTGGTAATCATTCGCTGATACTCTAACCACAGCTGACACGTTTGAGATGACTGTAGCTCAGATTCCTTCTTCTCCATAGCGTTAAGTACTTGAAACAGAGTATTCGCAGTTTCAATTCTTCCATGATGTTCTGTGTGTCATAACATCGTCAAACAGGTTTGACGATTCTTGAATGACACTGTGGTTGCTACCATCTTCATTCCAACGAAAAATATCTTCGGTTAATAAGTCACTTAGAGCTGCATCAACAATTAAGTGGCCACGAATAGCTCTAGAAACTGCTTTGCCACTCATCATGTGAAACACTGAATTTGCTCCATACACTTCTTGCAAAAGCTCATTTAGGCCTGAACCATTCATCAGAGTCCCAGTTGCACCCAAAAGTTTCATGATGGTATGAAATGATCCCAGCATTAGAATTGTATCTCGCAGGCCATCATATTCCTTAATGTTTTGTGCTGCTTTCCAGAACAGAGGCTGATCAAATGTAACAATGCATGGAACATTCTGATCATGTGCAATCTTGCTCAGATACTTAAGAGTTGATAATGTACAAGTCATATCACTTGGTGCCATATCAATTATAGGCATGAACCTAAATAATGCCTTTCCCAGATGCTGAAGAACCTGAACCACTGTAAATTATGTGCATCATTCCTGGCCAATTTAGTCCATGATTTCCAGAAAATGACCAAGATAGCTGCCACATAACATTGAGTCTGTTGATGCTACAACTTGGTGCTGGTAGTTTGGGGAAAGTGATGTCCTTTACAAGGTGTCTTGCGGATCTGTTCTCAGTAATAGGAGAGAGAGAAAACTTTGTTTATTTAGACCATAGTCTTTAAACAGTACACAAAACACAATAGGGATCCAGGTAATGGTGACAATATAAATTCTGTAACAAATTATCATTAAAATACATTTAGAGAAGAAAAAAAAATAGCACCCTCAAACAATCATAACTCATTAAACACAGATTATAGAAGCATCTAAAACCATAAAACTCTCATTGATGGGAGAACACTAAAATATATTTAGAAACAATGCCCCTCTCCTGTAATTTCTCTCTTACAAAAGCTTTTGTAGCTTTCAGAATTTTACCCATTGCAATTGCAATGTCTAGAGATGGCATTTCGGTAAGTAGACAAACAGCTTGGGCACGAGAGCTTACCTCGTTTTTTAAAAATATTGGACGTAAAAACAATTTCCGTATAGCTAAAACCAATGTACAATCAAGCAATATGTGCAAAATGTCATTTCTTATTCCTAACCCACATTTACAAATGCCATCTGTTTGAATCAATGCTGCCTTTATTTTTTCTTCCGTCTTCCAAGGATTAATACCAACTCGGACCCTTAAAATTTCATGTCTTAACCCTTGATTTGGCAAGATATCCAACTACGGGAACCAGGCTTCGTTTGCCCATGAGCTTTTTAACCACTGTACTGATTTTTTCACTCTCATATAATCTAGGTCCAACGATCTTGAATATATCTGCCCTTGGTCTCTAAGCATTCTCTTTGTAAAATCTACTTCCAGGGATGGCTGCGAAAGTCTCACCTTAAGGCGCACTGCTATTTTCTGGAGGTTTCTTCTTACATCCTTTGCCCAGCTAAGGCTACTAGATTGAATCTCCTCTCTGCACCATTGTGAGACCTTCTGCACACCACCTGGATCCTGGCGTTTCCAAAATCTCACCAAGGACATTTGGGTCTGTTCGCTCCATGCTATTAACCCTAGCTCCGTTCTAATAGCTTGGATCATTGTGCAGCTTGGTAATGACAGTAGTATTTTTAAGATCTTTCCTTCTTCACGATCCCACCCGCATTTACCACTCAGGTAAAGAACTTCTGCCCCGTACAGTACTTGCGGGGGATCATTGCTTCAAATGCCTTTAACATAGGTCTATGTGACATGTCACCATATTCTTTATAAAAAATGTTCAGGCCACAGACTGACGAGAAGGCTTTCGCATTTTGGGCCTCCAGGTGAGTACACCATTTTAGCGCACTATCAAACCAGAGGCCCAAATATATATATTCTGTAACTATCTCCAGTTTGTCTCGACCTAAAAACCAATTAAAATTCTTACCTCTCTTCCCAAAGCATAAAACCTTTGTTTTTTCCATATTTACTTTTAAAAGCTTTCTATCACAATAATTCTTAAAAACATTTAGTTTCCTTTGGAGTCCTAGCTCTGTTTGATCAAGAATCACAAGATCATCTGCATATAGAAGGCAGGACACTTTGTTTCCACTCATTCTAGGGCTTGCACTTCTTTCTACTTCTAGTACTGCAGGGAGATCTGCTAAGAAGATTGCATATAACAAGGGGGCCAAAACGCACCCCTGTCTGAGGCCATTCCCTACAGTTATCTTATGAGTCAGTGACCCTTGCATATCTCTAATTACCTGCGCCCAATTCCCTCTATGTAGCTCTTTTAGAATCATCAGTATGCAATCCGGGATTCCATATTTTTTCAAGTCTTCCCAGAGGCAATTACGATCCACAGAGTCAAAAGCTGCCCGAAAATCGACAAAGCAACAATACAACTTCCCATTTTGCTTGATCGATTTTCGGGCCAATGCCCATAGGGCAAAGCAATGATCTATGGTGGAATGTCCTTCTTTGAATCCCCCCTGTTCAACTGGAACAATAGATCCCTGTTCTGCCCAATCTTTTAACTTACCTAATATTATTTTAGCAAAGATCTTTTCACCAATATCAAGTAAGTTAATTAATCTATAATTCTTTGGGGCATAAATATCCCCTTTCTTATGAATCGGCCTGATTATCGCTCCCTTCCAGTTTATTGGGATCGTCCCAGATTCTAAGATTACTAAAAACATAAGTGAGAAGAATTCTGCCCACCAGGACGACTTTGATTTTATTATCAAGGATGGTAGGTTATCAGGGCCTGCTGCTCTTGTTAGGTTCAGGGTCTTTATCGTGTTAAGCACGTTTGCTACTGAAAAATCCGGTTTTAGATCTTCTACCAGACCACTCCAGTCCCATGATACCTCCTCTTCAATTTCTCTCCCGGGGTGTATAGTTCCTGCAAATAGTCCTCCCAAGCACCCTCCTCCACCACGCAGTTCATTGAGGCAACCGAAGGTTCTGTTGCTGATTGTACCAGCTTCCAGAACTGTCGTATATGCTTAGATTCGATTGCCTCCAACAATTTTCCCCAACAGGTTTCCTTATAGGCTCTTTTAGTGCTACGAATTAGCGTGGTGTAATCTCTCTTTAGCTTGACGAGATTTTCGGCCCTGGTCTGGTCAAATTTTTTATGCAGGCTACGCTCTTCTCTCCTTAATTCTCTTTTCTTATTTAGGCAGTCTATATTGAACCATTTTCCTTGTCTAGCCTGAATGTTTTGCTTACTCTTAGTAACCCTTACGTCAGATCTAAGTTCTACACGAAGGCTTTGTACCACTTGATTTATTTTCTCAACATACCAAGCCAAATTTAGACCACTCACACATCCTAGATCAATATTTTGTTGCAGCCTGGTTAACCTTTCTATATATTCTTCTGTTAACCGTGTTGTTATGCGCCTTGGATAGTCCATCTGTTGTATGATTACTTTGTCACAGGCAGACTGGTGGAGATTTACCAGCTCCAGTTCCATTATATTGTGGTCACTGCCTTCTATATTGCTGATCCTGAAGCCTTTTACTAATGCAAAATTCCATGCTAACAAAGACATAATCTATGGGGCAAATTTGTGACCCCTGTATAAAAGTTTTCTTTGCCGGACAATCTTGGTCTGTCCTACCATTTAAGCAAAAGAGGCTTTTTGTCGCTAGGTAGTTTCCCAACTTTACGTCATGGGTTGAACAAAGGCTTTCAGGAAACTTTGCTTGATTTATATCATAAGCCTCCAAGATTTCCATAAACCAGATGTCTAACTGCTTTGGGTTTAGTTTGTGATTAAAATCTCCCACCAACAAGAATATATCCGAACCATACATTTCACACAATAAATCTATATCATTCTTAAAATGACCCATTTCGACACCATATTCCTCCTGGGTGCCCCATTGCATATATACATTTAAAATCAACATATTTTCATTATTTTTATCAGCGACCATTAGGGCTATCCTACAACCAAGCAACCATTTACATGTTACAGTAAGCTGAAGTACATTTTTCACTAATTTTGTGGATAATAGTGTCATTAAGCCACCTGCTGGTCAACCGGACCTTGATTTTATTGCCGGGCGATAGAGTTGGCGGAAGCCATCAACTACAGGGGTATTACCACATAGCCAGGTCTCTTGGATACAAATGATCTCATTGTTTTTTGCCAGGTCATTTATAAGATCTTGCTTTATTTGATTTCCTAGTCCATTTATATTCCAAGAGACCAGTTTTATGCCATGTGGCAACCCCATTACCTATTCTACGTCGCTAAGGAACCCATTTTCATCAATTTCCTCTAAGAGTCGCCGAGAAGGCCCTGCGGGGCTTGTACAATAGCTCCAATTCTTCCAGGATTCCTCTATATCTGAGTTATTTATTACTATATTAAGGTTTCCCAAGCCTAAACCTACTTCTCTTTCTAGTAATCTCACTTGCCTTTTTCCTAGTCCTGCATGATGCTTTAGGAAGGCTTTCTTTTGCGGAACATTATATTCTGTCACTACTTCTTCTTTGGGTACTAACCGAATACCTTCTTTTAAGATCTCTCTCTCTGCCTTCTCTATGGCAATTTTTACCAGGTCTGAGTAAACTTGTACCCTGGTAAACTCTTTTCCATCAATGGTTGGTTGGAAGCCCACCTGTCGGAGGTCTTTTGATCCTATTCCTTTCAAGTTGGGACAAAGGGCAAATGAGTTAAGGAGATGGGACCTATTTAAATACAACCCCTTCTTCGTTTTTTTCCCACCCCTTCCCATTTTCACTTGTTCGAAATACAGCCACCTATTTCCTTTGTCCTCTGTTCCTAACAATATGGGCACACTGAGTGACTGTCGGATATTATTTCTGACCCCTTCCTCTAATTTGTTACCCAGGTGTGGCCTCTCTTTGAGGGAGGTAGTAATACCAGGTGTTCTAGCTGTGTTAGATGCTATGTGCCTTATATACTTTATTGACTTCTCCTGGTAATTTTGTTTACTACTATGCATCCCCTTTTTTACTGGTTTCTTTACTGGTTTCTCAGAACTCTCAGATCGTACTTTTCTCGCTCTTTCTCTCAGGGTTTTAAAGGATTTTGGTTTTAACTCTTGCTCAGCTAATCCTGGTAGTTCCTCCAACTCCCTTTTTTTCACAACTCTACCATTACCCTTTCTTTGGTCAACTCTTCCTACGGGTCTCCCCCGTTTTAATAAGCCAACTCTAGTATAATCACCCCTTCTTTTTACCAACATCGGCCATCTCGAGATATAAACTTCGTGGTTGGCAATTGGGGGTTCTGCATTCCCAACCTCTTCCCCCCACCACAGCCGGGGCAAGAGGCTGGGGATCAGGGACAGGTCTTAACATTGATGGCATTTGGCCCCTGATACCTTGTAACTCCCCCTGAATCTTAGAGAGATGCAATTTCTGTGCTTTTAAAATGTCATGGTTTAACATTGTGACTTCCAAAAGCCCCTTAAGTGATTTCTGCAACATTATCATCAGTCCCAACATTGAAGAGGCTGGTGTTACTGAGGATTCTAAATTAAGCTCCGAGGATTGAGTGCAGCCATTGCTGCCCATGAATACTGGATTCTGGTCGCCATACAGATCTTGTCTTTCTGTTCCTTTTGGACTTACATCCAAGACTGGGACTTCTTCCTCATCTTGCCTTAAATCCCCGCTATTTGTCTCCTGGGTGGCCTGAGAGACACACTGTGGTGACAGCCTCGGAGATGAGGATAGACGAGGTGACATTAATAGTCCCTTATAACCTGTTAAGGACTGTAGGGATTGGTTAACCGAGTTTACGGAATCCATCGTTTGTTCATCGAAAATTAAGGAGGACCCCCCTTTCCATGATTCCTCCCCTACTGTTTCTACTTCGGCGGCTGGAGACTTTGCAGGTGAGAAGACCCTTTTGAAGTGCTTCCCCACAAAGTCTTTTAGGGAGTTTGATGCTGTACCCCCCTTTCGTCCCATTTGCGGTGACTCCTTAGATATTTTCTCTTTTTTCTTCTGTACTCGTTTTGATTTTGGTTTTCCCCCTGGGCACACTAAACTTTCTCCTGAAGCTTTTTGGTCTGTAGGGGGCTCTTTTTGCTTCTGTATATGTCCCAGTGTGCTTTTATTCTTCCTGGGAGCCATCTTTAAATTCTTCAAATTATATATATTAACTTCTCTGAAACCCAATGCCTGTGCCCCACCTGACGCTGCCCCCCTGTTTCCAAACTCAGTTCTTATAACAGGGGTGGCCACCAAATTATGCTTGTTAAAAGAAAGGAAAACTTTTCGCTTACCTCTGTTGTGCTTTATGCGTATACCTACTATACGCTACGCACAACAGAGTCTGCACTGGTTCCTAATAAAACACAAAATCCTCCACCTCAGGGGATTTGTTTCATCAAGTACAGAACAAAGTGCTGGCAACTACTGAAGGCGCTCGTTCCGGCATAAAAGAACATAAACAAAAGAATATACTGTGCTCACGTTGGAGGCGGTGCTGCCGGCTCCTGCCGTGCGCCTCAATGAAAGGGGAGAGGGCAGACGATGGTTCTCGCTGTCAATGTCAGGGGAAAATACTCGTGGCTCCTGCCGCGTTTGAGATAAAGTTTTGGCGGCTCCTGCCACGTTGAAATTAATTTGCGGCTTCTGCCGCGCTAAGCTGAAAATTATTATTATATTTTTTTTTTGGCGGCTCTTGCCGCGTTGAAAGTGATTTGCGGCTTCTGCCGCGTTAAGCTAAAGTTTTGGCGGCTCCTGCCGCGTTGCAATTAACTTGCGGCTTCTGCCACGTTACGATGAAGTTTTGGCGGCTCCTGCCGCGTTGAAATTGATTTGCGGCTTCTGCCGCGTTAAAGAAACGTTATGGCGGCTCCTGCTGCTTCAGACTTTGATTTGCGGCTTCTGCCGAATGGGGGGAAATGTTTTTCGGCTCCTACCGCTCACGAAAGATTTGCGCGGCTCCTGCCGCGATAGGGAACACTCGCGGCTCCTGCGGCGGTACCGGGACACTCGCGGCTTCCAGGAGCTGCGCAGAGACCCCCGCAGGGGCGGCGGGCTGGAGCGGCGAACCGGGAGCGTCTCTAGCGTCTTTGGCGTCTTCCTCCTCGCTCGTCCGCTGCCGACAGCGAGGCAGAGTTCAGCGTGAAACCACCAGTAATAGGAACTTTTGAGAAATTCTTTATGTCACTGTCTGCAACATCGTGCTTTGGAGTTACGGGTTCGATTTTGATTACTGTAGATACAGCTGTGATCATTCCCATACCATGGAAACTATTCTTATCATCTAAGGTGAGGATGTTGTGGTCAAGATTAACAGCTGCTAACACAATTGTAGAACTCTCATCCATATCCAATAAGGGACTGGAACCACTGGCAAGTGCAGCATTTCATTCAAATTTTGCAACTTCATTGTAGGAAGAACAGAATCCCAGGTTATAAAGAACGTCGGGGGCGTGGCCAGGATGGTGAGCGGGTAGGACGCGTCCCGCTTGTCTCCCCGCTCCCATCGGCCCGCCGAGTGGTTCCCCGGCGCTACAATGAGCTGCAGACCCCTGACTGCGACGGGGAAGGTGCAGCGCTCCGGGAGAAGGCCCTAGGACTCCCGACGACAGCGGGGGCGGCCCGAAATTCCTGATCAGGCGGAGCTGATTCGGCGGCGCAAAATGGCGGCCGAGATGGAGAACTGAGGGCGGTGCCTGGTCGGAGGTGGGGCCTGCTGGCGTGGGCCTGAACGCATCGGTGCGGGTCCCGACTGGGCCCTGAGCGGTGTTGGAGCTGCGGAGGAGTGTGCTTTGTCGGAGGCCTGGCGGACGGTGCCCCCGACACCGGAGAGGAAGGAGGAGTGGCCGGGCGTCTCAACGCCGATCCACCACGAGGGCCGTGGGAGGCCTGGCCTGAACACCTGCGGCTGGCGTGAATGGGGAATGTGCGGCCGGGGGGCCCCCTGGGAGCTGCGCACCTGGAGGTGAGGGGTCCGGTGACCCGTGGTGGGCTTGCAGAGATTGGGGGCCCCCAGGGACTGCCGCCAGGCGGCGTACTGCAATCTGGGCTGAACGCCTGACACCCAGAGCGGCCGGCGACCCGGGAGCAGAGGGGGCCTGGGCAGGGAGCCCACCAGCCGCCTGGATCTCGGAGTGGTGGCCTGGAGTGGGGGACATGGGGGACCGAAACGGGGATTGCCCGGGAGTCGGTGCCTTCTGAGGAGCCTACCCCGCGACTGAGGCCTTGGGTCCAGGGACACTTCGTGCTGCAGGGCAGAGGCGGGCGGAGGATGGGCTCCCTGACCGGGGGCGAATTTGAGGCGCGCAGCCACACCTCTGTTTGGGCTAGGTGGGGCCCTTCTTGAAATCGGTGCCCCTCACATGGCCCTACAATAGACTGACCTGGCGAGCTCTGCACGGGGGGGTACGGAGTGGCCAGCAGCGGCCTGCGGCGTGGACAGCGCGCAAGGAGCCATCGACCGGGTCCCCGTTGGGAGCCGACGAGGAGCCCACTGGCATTGGGAGCGCTCTCCCCCCCAGCCGGGACACAGACATGTCCACCATACGGGGCAGAAAAGACAAGTACAAGGAGAAGGGGAGAGAAGATCGGACGGTGAAGGACCTGTTCGCCAAGATGGCGACTTCGGCGAGCGGAGGGGGCCGGGTCTCCCCAGCACTATCTGAGAGACAGGAGACTGACCAAGCGGATGAGCCGGTCACACGTGCCTTCCTCACCCAGCTATTCTCTGCCCTGCGGGATGACCTCCATGCCCTTAAAAGAGAGTTTGCAGATGAACTGAAGGAGGTGCGTAGAGATGTAGACGCGGTGGGCGAGCGGGTGTCGACGATGGAAGACCATGAACACTCCCGGGATGAGGAAGTTGAACTTCTCCAGCAAGAGGTGATCCGCCTGAGGGACCAACAGCTAGATCTCCAGGCCCACGCGGAGGACCTGGAGAACCGCTCCCGCAGGAATAACATAAGGGTACGGGGTGTGCCGCCCAAAGACGAGGACCCTGACGTCACCGGGTATCTCCAGGAGCTGTTCCGCCACGTACTACAGGAGCCCCAGGACTTTGCCATCAAGATTGATAGGGCCCACAGAGTCGGATTTCAACGCAAGGCCCCAGACCCCCCCCAGATATACTGGCTTTCCTGCCGGACTATCAGCTTAAGGAACTCATCCTACGTAAGGCGCGAGAGTCCCAACCCCTGGTTTTTAAAGGCCATACCATTGCACTGTACCAAGACCTGGCGGCCTCGACCCTCCAGAAACGCAGGGACTTCAGGCCGGTCACGACCTATCTTCGCAACCAGGGGGTCTCCTACTCGTGGGGACACCCGTTTCGAATTATTTTCAAGTGGGACGGCAGGCTGCGGCAGCTGCGCACCCTTTCGGAGGCATGTCAGCTTCTGGATATTGAAAGGGACACGGCGGAGGAAGCCCTTCGACCAGAAAGGAAGGACCGACGAGATCGCTGGCAGAGAGTGGGGGACAAGTGCAGGTCTGGGACGTCCCCGGGACCGAGCCCTGAGACGATGGCAAAGGAGCGCCAAGCAGTGCTGGCCTCCCTGACAGCGGATTCTGGCACCGGGGCTGATGCCTGAACAGCAAAAGGGGACAGATAAGTGTGATTGAGCAATGCCGGCGGGGGGCGGGCGGGGGCGGGTGGGACGCTGCTGGCCACGGATGCACTCCACTGACTATCTCACTGAGGAGACGCGGTTTAGAACCGCGGCTTCTGGACAATATGTTCGATTTTGTTTGATGGGTTTGTTGGGGTTAGGGTGGGGGGGGTCGTCCGATATCCAGGTTCCATGGCAATATGTTTTTCCTCTGGGGCCCACTGAGGTGGTTGAGCTTCTACCGGCCTGTTGCCCCTGGGGTTCCCTGCATATTCACGCTGGCCTCCTTGGTTTGGGGGGGGTCCCCACTAGGAGCTCCTCTTCAGCAGCACAGTATGTTATTCCCATTGATATGAAGCCTGTGAAGATCCTAACCCTTAACATAAAAGGACTTAACAATCCAGTGAAGAGGCGGGCGGTACTATCGTATCTGGAGAATGCGGAGGCAGATGTGTGTCTTCTGCAGGAGACGCACCTTCTGGCCAAGGATGTCCATCGTATGCGCTCTGGGGCGTTCCCCTCCCAATATTTTTCATCCCTAGGGGAAAAAAGGGCGGGGGTGGCCATACTTGTTTCTAGACGATGCCAAGGGGTGGTGCAGGGGAAGGTAGCGGAGCTTCGGGGGAGATTGCTGGCATACACCTTCAAATTTGGAACTCTCTCCGTGGTGCTGGGTTCTATATATGCCCCTAACTCCGGGCAGGAGCCCTTCCTCCGGGCTGCCCTCACTGATGTATTGGCGCCACAGAGCCGCATGACACTAGTGGGGGGGGAACCTCAATATCGTCATGGACTCTGGGATGGATCGGTCCCACTCTACCTATTCCCAGGGGGGGGGGGGGAACTCTCCAGCACCGGGAGGGACTGGTTGCGGGAGGTGGGCCTGACGGATATTTGGAGGGCGGCACACCCCACATCCAGACAATACACGTTCTATTCCCATGCCCACAAGTCTTACGCCCGGCTGGACCACTTCTTGGGGACTGGGGAGGTCAATGCAGCGGTGCGGGAGGTGTGCATAGAGCGTATGGCACTTTCGGACCATGATGCCCTCTCGGTCCAGGTTATGCTGACTCAAACCACATACAGGGCAGGCAGCTGGCGCCTTAAGGAAAGCATGCTCCATAATGCAGAGGTGGAGCGGCAGCTCCTTACATGCATTAAAGACTACCTCACTATAAATGACACACCTGATGTTGCCACCACAACACTGTGGGAAGCTTTAAAGGCGGTGGTGAGGGGTGAGATTATTGGGATTGCAGCGGCACATAACAGAGAGTGCAGGGAGACGAGGGCCTTACTGACGTCCCAGGTGGCGGAGTTAGAGAGGATCCACAGTCGGACTGGGGCCCCTAGGATTTGGCGTCAGCTCAAGGCGGCGAGGGTCCAGCTGGCCGCCCTTGACCTAGACAGGGCGGAATACGCAGCGGTTCGCCTGAAACATTCCTGCTATGTGGGGGGCGACCGCACGGGCCGGCTCCTGGCGAATCGGCTCCGGGTCCAGAGGCAACGGGCGCAGGTCTCTTCACTACGGTCTGAGAGAGGGGGGGGAACAATCAAGGGCGATACGGAGATAGCGCAGGAATTTCGGGACTTTTACCAATCCCTGTACTCCGCAGAACGTCGATCGGGCTCTGATGCAAAGGCATACTTGCAGTCATTCTCCATGTCTGAGCTCTCCCCCATGCAGGCGGAATCTCTGGAGGCCCCTATCCGGGTGGAAGAGGTTATCAAAGCGATTTTGCGCCTGAAGTTGCTTAAATCTCCGGGCCCGGACGGCTTTCCCTCACTATTCTATAAGAAGTTCTGCCATACTCTGGCACCGATATTGACCAGGCTCTTTAACTCCTTCGGGAGCTCAAATCGGATCCCGGACTCCATGCTGGCGGCGGCAATTGTGGTGCTGCATAAACCTGGTAAGGATAGGCAGCAATGTGGCTCATATCGCCCGATTTCTCTACTGAATGTAGATCTTAAGATTTTTACGGGCATTCTCGCGTCACGCCTGGGTCCCTGTATGCCATCCCTGATCGAACCGGATCAGGCAGGGTTTATACAATCCCGCCAATGTGGTGACAATACGAAACGAATGCTTCACTTAGTGGATAAGGCTCACCAGACGCGGATAAAGCGTTTGACCGTGTGGACTGGGGGTTCCTGGGGTCTACCATGGAAAAATTTGGCTTGGGAGAACGGTTCCGGGAGTGGGTGGGCTGCTGTTACACCGGACCCACGGCTCGCATTCGGGTTAATGGCATCTCTTCACCACCATTTGCCATTGAGCGGGGGACCAGACAGGGGTGCCCGCTGTCGCCGCTCCTATTTGCGCTGTATATCGAGCCTTTAGCGCAGCGGGTACGGGACAACCAGAGTATTGAGGGGATCCCGTTTGGAGGAGAGACATATCCGATAAGCCTTTACGCTGATGATGTGCTGGCGGCCTTGGCGGTGCCCCGGACCTCTCTCCCGGCTTTTCTATCAGAATTAGATGCCTTCGGCCGAGTCTCTGGCTTCCGGGTCAATGTAGGCAAGTCACAGGCCTTACTCCTTGGTTCGGCCGTGTCCCCGGCACAGATCCCACAGACACCTGCGGCCGATTGGCTGATGAATATTAAGGTGACAGAGACGATCCCATACCTGGGTCTAGAAGTGGCTGCGACGGTCCAGAGGACGGCCCAGCTAAATTACGATAAACTACTGCGTCAAGCAGTAAAGGATCTTGGAGCTTGGAGTAAGCACCAGTTGTCTCTCCTGGGCCGGGTGGCCGCAGTTAAAATGTCCCTGCTGCCTCGGGCGCTTTACTTATTTCAGACTCTACCTGTTCAGCCCCCTGTGGGCGCGCTCACTTCGCTACAGCGCCACATCAACCACTTTGTTTGGGCTGGGAAAAGACCGAGGATGCGCAAGGCCCTTAGCTACTTGAAGCCTGATCATGGAGGACTTGGGATCCCTGACCTCCTTACTTATTATAAAGCGGCCCAATTACGTTACTTAGTGGAGTGGGCGAGGCCGGAGTCTGAGAAGCGGTGGCTTTTTCAAGACAGGGCGCTGGCGGGCATTCCCCTCTGGAAGGTCCCTTTTCTCCGGCGAGCGCAGCGACCGAGCGGACTTTTGGGCTCTCCGATTACTAAATCGGTATTAAAGACCTGGGACGGGGTGGCGACCTCCAAGCGCCTCACGACATTCCCTTCGCCACTGACCCCCCTCTTTGGAAACAGCGATTTTACCCCCGGGATGCCGGACAGTGCGTTTCGGGCCTGGAGGGACGCTTCATGCCGCTCGGTGGGCCATTTGTTTGATCGCGAGGGGGTGATTCCGTTTCATCAACTAACACAGGACTACGGGATTCCGGACACGGATAGAATGGGGTATATGCAGGTACGACACTGGGTCCTTCAGCCTGGAGTGCGCGAACAGGGCAGTCGTAAACTGACTCAATATGAGAAATGGTTGATCACAAAAACGACTGATAAGGGACTAATCTCCGACCTTTATGGTATGCTTCGTGGCGGCCCAGGTGTACAGGCAACTCCGAGCCAGAAGAGATGGGGATTAGAATTGGGGGGGGGGGGACTTGTCTGCAAGGGATTGGGAGGGTATTTACTACAGAGCAAAGCATACGGCCAGGAACGTCGCTAGCGTTGAGACCGCTATGAAGATAGCGACCTACTGGTATCTCACCCCGGCCCGCCTTCACAGGGGGAACCCCCAGCGGAGTCCCGCATGCTGGCGAGGTTGCGACCAGGTGGGCACATTGCTTCATATTCTCTGGGAGTGCCCCGCCTACTGGTCAAGGGTTCTGGATGAGGTGGACGACTTGTTCGAGACTGAGATCCCGAGACTCCCGGTGTATGTGGTCCTGGGCCTCCCCAATCCTGTTACATTCCCCCTGAAAAGTCTGAAAGGGAGACAGATGGGGTTAGCACTAGGGGCCGCCTTACAGAATGTCCTGATGCACTGGGGGACGACCACCCCTCCCTCCCATGTGGGTTGGCTGCACCGTCTTTGGCATATTATTGGGATGGAGTGCATTTCAGCCACATTGAGTGCCTCGGTGGCATCGTTTCAAAAGATATGGAGACCCTTCCTGACACTGCTTTTAGCAGAATTTAACGAAATCACACAACCCAGGTACCTCAGTGTGCTGCGATTACCCGAGTTAGGGGCAGATCAGGCGCAGGTTGTCAGTGGATGAGGGGGCCATTGGGAGCCAAAGGGATTGTTTGGGCCACACAGGGGCAGATGGCTATCGGACGGGGTTGTTTTGGGGTGGGGGGGGGGATTTAAGTTCCGGGTTGCCATATTAACGATTTTTTTTGCAATGTGCTTCTTCCTTGTGCCGGCAGGGTACAAACAGCGAGACTTTTCTTCTGTACAATATACACCTGCCACACTGCTGATTTGGTTGTGTAACATCGCCTATGGCACGCTATTGATTTGGATGCTGGTATGTGTTTCGTTTTTGAAATGGTTAATAAAAACATTTAAACATAAAGAACGTCAATAAGGTATTGCCGCCATTTTGAAATGTGATTTTCGAGGGTTTCTCGTAACCCGATTTTGTCGGATTTTGAATATGTCAAACAGTACCTATTCCTGAGTAGAAACCCGCTTACAAAGCTTCTGTTGCAATTTTGCCCAAGTCTTACACCAGTTTGACTGGACCAGTTATTGCATGTATAGTCAAAAAGATTTCCTCCAAAACTTTCGTCACTTCGGGGCATAGCCATACCAAATGGAGGAAGGAGGCTTGTGTCACAGCACATCGGCGACAGTTGGAATTGGGGGCTAGGTCCATCCTAAACAATTGTGCTGGGGTTCTATATAAACGATGTAAAAATTTGAAATGTATCAACTGCAGTCTGTAATTAGGTGAAAGGAGTTCCAACTGCCCACAGCAGAAGGACAACTGAGGGTCCATGAGTGGAGAACCACAATCAATATCCCATCATGTGCAGGCTCTTGGAAGTGCAATCGGAGAGGTATGTTGCATAATATTGTACAAGATGGTTGTTAATTTGCGGGAGGAGGATGTGGTGAGAATGTGTTCATGTGCCTGGAGCAGAGAGGTTTGGAAAGTGTCATGAATGGTGCAACAGGTCGCTCTGATTTGATAAAATAGAAGAAGATCCAGTGTGGTGAGTGTTGGCGTGTTATTAGTGTTGAGGGATTGGAGAAAGGTGTCTCCTGATATAGATCCAAAAATGTGATTATATTATGACGGCGTGCTCGTAATATAGCACCCCGGTCCTGCAATGGTGGCATCAAAGGGTTGTGGCCTAAGGGAATAGAAGGTGTGTAAATGCAGGTTAGTCCAGTCCTTTTCCTAAGGCCGTCCCAAGCCCAGCGAACACAGGCCATGTTGTCAGTTTCTGCCCGTGGTGCTCTGTAGGGTGAGTATAATGCCGTAGACAGGGGCCATGGAGCTGCATGGTCTGTTTCAAATGCGACGTGAGGCAGATACGGTGTTGGGTGAATCCAGTAGTGTAAGAATCGTGCCTGGGTGCAGAGCACATATAGGGAAATGTCCGGCGCGCCTAGGCTCCCTTGAGTGAGGGGCAGAGTGAGTATGTTCCAGGAGATTCAGGGCTATCTGCCAGCCCAGACCAATGTAATTAAGTCTGACCGTAGGCAGCGTAAGAAGTGAGCAGTGAATGGAAGGGGATATTAAGAAACGAATAGAGGAATCTGGGTAGGACCACCATTTTGGCAATGGCTATCCTGCCAGTTAGTGATAGGGGCAATTTGGACCATATGGGGATTCTGCCCTCCAGCCACTCAGTTACACAGCTGAGTTAGCTGTCCAGAGATCTATCGGGTCGCTACTGAGCCATATACCCAGATAACGAACCGGTTCAGGTGCCCACCGCAAGGAATATTCTGTATGGAACAGGTGTGTGTTGTCTGTGAGGGGGAACAGTGTAGATTTAGCCCAGTTTATTTGTATGCCAGAATGGCCTCCAACGCAAATGACCTCCCGTGTAATTGGTGCCAGGTTTTCGCAGGGGTTGCAGATGAATAGTGTAATGTCATCAGCATACATCGAAACTGTCAGGCCCCTCGAAGTGAAGCCTATGCCCGACTTGCATGGTGATGCCGGAGTCTGGCAGCTAGGGGCTCCATTGCCATTGCAAATAGCAATGTGGGAGTGGGCATCCCTTTCGCGTACCACGGGTGATTAAAAATGGATCAGAAATCAGTCCGTTTAGGCGGATACGTGCTGTGGGGAGTGTGTAGAGAAGTTGGCTGTATCAGATAAAGGTGGGACTAAGTCCCAAATGCTGGAGGAGTGGGAAAAGAATGGGCCATTTCAGTGAATCAAACCCTTTTGTAGCGTCGAGTAGGGCAGCAACTGCGGAAATATGAGGGTCAAGGTGGTGCACGATTGCAAAAATAGTACGAAGATTAGGTGACGTTAATCTGCCAGGGATAAATCCAGACTAGTCCGGTCATACTATATTGGGTAGCAGGAGTATTAGGCGATTCGCCAGTATTTTGGCAAAACGTTTGTTATCGACATTATTCATTGACAGCGGTCTGTAAGAGTCGTATTTGGAAGCAGGCTTGTCCTGTTTAAGGAGTGAGACTATAACAGCTTCTCTGCACGTGGGGGGCAGCTTACCTGCTTCCAGGGAGTTTTCATACATGGCCAAGAGATGCAGGGCTACCAGAGGTGCATATTCCTTGTAAAAGGCGGTAGTGAGGCCCTCTAGCTCGGGTGCCTTGTCCCCTGGGAGCAAATTAATTGTCTTCACAATTTCCTCAACAGTGATGGGGGAGTCAATGTATTCTCTGGGTGCACTATTGAGCCAAATCAATCGGATAGTATCTAAATATTTTGTTAAGGTTCCCTGATTGTGTACAGAGGTGGCAGTGTATAGTTGGGCATAGAACGAGGACATCGTTTTCAGGAGGCCTGTGGGGGTTTCCTGGAGTGTAGAGTTTTTGTCTAACAGTTCTACTACATATGTAGATACATGGGGTTGGCGGAGTAAGCCAGCCTATGTTTTGCCCGGGTGGTTTACCTCCCCATATCAATGAGCTTGAGCATCTCGCCCCAGATGGTTAGTCTCCTGGACCGCCTCATTGGAATATTCTGTGATTTTTCCCCCGTATGGCAGCCAAAACGGTAGGATCATTGGTTTGAAAATAGTAAGTCTCAATTGACCGCGAATAGCCCTTAAGATGCCTGACTGTTTGGCGATACAGACCCCACGTATCCCTGACTTGAATGCCTCCCACATTGTGGACGGGAAGTCCACCGAGCCCTCATTTTGTGTGAAGTAAAAGACTATCTCTGTGCGTATCTCCTCCCAAAGAAACGCACCCTCTAGCGCCCCCGGTAGGAGATGCCATGAGAAGGCGCAGGGTGGGGCCTGCGGAACTGTCAGTTCCAAAAGCACTGGTGAATGATCAGACAGCTTGCGAGGTAAAGGCATTACTTTCAATCCCCACGTTTTTACATCCTTAGATACAAGCCAATAATCAGTTCTTGTCCAGGCATTATGGTGCGATGTAAAGCATGTGCCCTCTCAAGTCTCAGAATGTGTTTGTATCCAGACATCCAGCGCATGATTGTCTTGTATGAGTGTTGTAAGTGTCGCGCCGGGGGTGTGGTCGCCGCGAGGCTTCAGAACAGTCCAGCTCATCATCTAAAGTCACATTAAAGCCCCCCCTGCCACTGCCCCCCCCAGAGGATAGCTCCAGGGCCAAGTCCAGCCACCAACCTCCAGAGTTCAGTAAAGAAATCAGGAGCATCTGTATTAGGGCCGTAGACTGCAACTAAGAGGACGGACTGTCGCTAATAAAACATAGCGGCCTTCCTTGTCTACAATTGTACGTGTGAGGTTCCATGAGCGACCTCTGTGTATTAGAATGGCGATAACTCTGGCGTAGTTAGAATATAGTGAGGCATGTGTCTCGGCACACCACCTAGCACGTAACCTTGAAGCAGTGTGTGAGGTGAAGTTTAACTCCTGGAGGAAGCATATGTCTATTTGATGGCGGACTAAATAGGCATTGACCAGGCGGGCCTTCCAGTGGTCCTTTAGGCTGCGATGTTCCAAGTGAGGCACTTCGTTGATGTCAGAGTGCAAAGCTAGTAAGCATTTGCTGCAAGGGAAAATTGGTTGTGTAAAAGTCACAATGTGAAAGATTGAGTGTATTATGATGTATCGCCGAGGGAGCCAAGAAGGCCAGAATGAAAACAAAAGAAAAAGAGCAGTGACAATTAACCCAACTCTCCCCTCTCTCACTCCAACCCCCTAAATTGGTTGAGCACTTAGATCCCTCCCCCCTCCCCTACAACCCATCACAACTAGAACTGTAGAACTGGGATACATCCCTGGGGGTGAGGCTGGGCCGCACATACATCCCTGCCAAACAATGGCTGAGTGGCCGAATAGGAAAAGACCCAATAGTAGGACACAGTTAACACAGGTAGGAACAAACACAAGGTTGAGCTCCCTGAGGCATTTCAAGAATAAAAAAAGTGAGGGTGCGTATCGTCCCTGGAACCGACCTGGGAAAGGAATCAAATCTGATAAGACTATTAGTCTGGTGCCATCTCGGATCTGGCTTGTCACTCATTATCATTTAGAAAGCTGCCAGTGGGGTGATGTGGAGATGCATCCGGGGAACGCTGCTGGCAAGTGATGTGCTTTGCAAATTTGAGGGCTGATTTAGCATCAGTGAAGTAGTGGGATTTGCCATCCTGGGAGATGCGAAGTTTGGCAGGATATAATAAAGCATATGGAACATCAACCTTCTGTAGGATTTTCTTGACTGGCAGAATTCTCGTTGCGCAGCCTGTACTGATATGGTGAAATTGGGTAGAAAGAAAGAGCATTTTCCTGATGACATATGGATTGGCGCTCTCGAGCATGGTGCAGGATCGTGTCAGATCCTTATAATTAAGGAGGCGCGCAACAATGGTGCGCACCGGAGCACCCGGGGGAGGTCGTGGCCCCAGGAACCGATTGGCCCATCCAACAATGAAGACATGTGACAATGCCTCTCCGAAGAGATCGTGATGTAGATGTTCTTCAAAGCCCTCTATTGTAGTGATAGCAGTGGATTCTGGGATACCCATGATTTTGAGATTATTGCGCCATGATCACTCTTTGGGATCTTCATTTTTATCCTTGATCAGGTCTAGAATTTTGTCCATACGCAGCATGTGTTCTTTGGAGTCTGCCTGCGTGTCTTCTGCGTCGGAAACACCAGTTTCAAGATGATCCAGATGTGTATTGTGTTTATCAACCCTCTGTTTCATGTGGTCAAGTGGTTAGTAAGGATGTCTAGTTTGGCATCTATAGCTCTGAGACTGATCTTGACATTTACCAACAGCTCCTTGAGATCTAGGTCTTGAGAGCTGTCGTCTGCCGGGCATTCCGAAGGCGATTCCGTGGAGGCCTCCTGCTCCACCTGTCGTGTGAGGCGTTTGCCCTCAAAGGTGAGTTTGGATTGGCGAGTGCCGTGTTTGACCACAATGGCGGCTGGAGTATTGGTCTCAGAAGAACAGGCTGCGTAGGGGCCTCTCATAGCGCCCCTCGTCAGTCCTCAGCGCCAACTCCAGTCACCCCACCCTGGATGCAGTAGGTGAAGTTGGGCCCTGCCAAACCCCGGGATCCCCTTGCCGGGGGGGTATGAGCTGGACCAGGACCCAATAAACCTGTGACCAGCTCTGGAAGCCTCAGGATGGTTGGTGCATCAAGAGGACGTTATAGTGTATAGCAGGAGAGGGCTGGGCTGGGCCAATGGAGACCACCATACACAGGCAAGGCGGACTGAATGAGAAAACCAGCGTCGGGCCGAGAGAGCCGGGGGCCCGCGTCCCTCCAGATCTCCAGCAGGCGAGCAGCTTGATAGCGCTTGGAGGCACTGTCACGGGAAGATCCAGGCAGCCCGGTCAGCGTAGATAGTGATCTGTGCAAAGCACCCGCGGCCTACCAGGCCCAGCAGTAAAGCCTGCCTCACCCCGGTTGGAACCTTCAGTTAGGTGGCACGAGCAGGCTCAGGGGCCCACGGGGCCCATCGCAGCAGTATGAGAGCCCGGAGTGGGTGGGATGGGGTCAGGCCTCAGCTGTAGCGCTGATAAATGTAAGTGGGGGGTAACCGAAATAACCCCTCTAATCAATGTCAGCTGGAAGGTGCGAATGCTTGGCAGTTAATATTGACATGTTGATGTGCCCACTGCAACCCACTGAAGGGCAGCACGCAGCGAGAGACGAGGACGTCCTGCAGCACGAGCGGGTCTAGGCGGGCAGGGAAACAGAGTACTCGCGGCGAAGTCTCAGGTCCACTCTTCGATCAAGTCGGCCCAAAGAGCCGCAAATGGGCCCCAGTCCGCAACCCAAAAGCCGGGCTTGCGAATCGGCAGTCAAATGCGGGCTCGAGGCTACCCGCCTATGACCGGCAGCCCGGCCTAACTGTCACCCAGGCAGCAATCCATTCCAGAACACTAGGGCAGCTTGTCTTGAGCAGGAAGTGATGTCACCCGCCGCAGCCACACCTAGGCCCCAGGTCCAGTCACCTCATTCCAGGCAAGCCCAACGTCGCTCACCCTCGACTGCGCAGATAGGATGCCCACTGACGCCAATATATCATTTTTGGGAGCAAAATTGGGCTTGCTGCATCGAGGATTATAAAGGATGTTAAACTCCAGCCAGCAGAGCCTCTCTATGGAGTGGCCATCTTGCTGCTCGGTTAGGCTCCGACAACCATAGCCTAACCGTAACCCAATCTATGACCATTGGTCTTCGATGAACAAGAGAATTTTGACGACTTTTCTGCAGTTCTCCAAAACTGTAACTTTCCTCAATTTTATGATCAGATTACTTTTCCCAGTTCTTAGAACTCCTGGCTCTTGGACGTTCTTTTTTTTTTTTTCACAACAAATTTTATTTGGTTTTCGTAAGTACACTTGAGCTGATTGGCCAGATTGGAGAGTTTGAATAAAGGAAGCAACATGCCAAATATTGTAAACAAACAACTTGCACAGACTGTCCCACCTGTCCCGACCCAACCCCCTTCCGCTAACCATCATTTTCAAAAGACCATGAGTTTCATTCCTACGAACCAATGCCCCTGTCGTCTGAACCATAGCTCCGAATTTCGGCATCAATTCAAGAGTCAGTAGGGCGGATTGGTTCTAGTACAATACCTCTATAATTTGCCCATCTTTGTCAGATTTTGAAGTGTTTTTGAGGCCAGCCCCTTAGCCTGAAAGACAGCAACTTCCAACCCCATACAATGATCAATACCTTGCTTCCACACCGCTAACGGAGGCAGAGACTCCGCCTTCAATGTCCTGGCGATATCACGTTTGGCAAGGGTGAGGCCCAAAAACAGAAGAGATTGTTTATATCTATTGTCCCCTATCCAGTCTGTGCTATGAAGAAGGATTAATTTGGGGTCTCCTGGGACAATCCATGAGAGGACTTTACCCAGGGAGGAGATCACATTCCGCCAGAACCTGTCCAGCTCTGTGCAGCTCGACACCGAGTGAAAGAAGGTACCCTCCACCACACCACACTGGAGGCACACGTGAGGCGGCAAGGCCCATGCGCCATAGACGGTGTCTCGTATAGTAAACCTTGCAAAGGGTTTAAATTGTATCAGATGGAGGCAGGCCAAAATTTCCGCCTCCCTGGGCGCCCCTAGTGCCTCGGTCCAGTCCTCATTATCCAATTCCCCCCGATCCACCTTCCATGTCGCCCGAAGGGCAGGTAATGTGTGGGTGTGGTTAGTGACCAGTGTTCGATATTTTGGTTATTTTATTGAACTCTAGATCGCCCATGAGGAGTTTACCCTTGAGAGGGTTAAACTCCAGGGGAGTCGTGAGGTGTCGTATGTATGGAGTGAGGGCATGACGTAATTGGTGGCAGCAGTGCAATTGGTTACGGTAGAGTTGATATTCCAATTGCATTTCTTGAAATAATTTCAGTGTTGTGCCCTGCATCACATCGCCCAGCGAGAAGATCCCTATAATGCCACATGTCCGGAAGCCTTCGAGCTGGGTCAACTGATGAAGCATTCCACCCTACCACAGTAGTGTCTGTCCGTCAGTCTTCCCCACCACCCCATTCCTTTTAAAGAACGCTTTCATAGCCCCAATACCACCTGCCTCACCAGTGGTAGGGACCCCAAGCCCTCTCCGTCATATAGATAATCCAGCATGGGGTAGTGTTCATAACCTACTTCTCAAGCGCGTAGGCCAGATCACCCGGAGGACCATACCACCAGTCATTTAGGACTAAGAGGTGAAACGCAGCGTAGTAGGAGGAAATATCCACTGCAGCTATACCCCCACAATATGTGGATTGAAAACACGTCTTAAGTGCTACACAAGCATAACCCCCACCCCCCCCTCCCAGAGAAAGCCCCAGAGAATGGCATTAATTTGCTAGAACCAGGATTGGGGAATGGCATATGGGTAATTCTTTAGTTGGTACAATACTCTGGGTAGGGACACCATTTTAAAGATTGCTGATCTGCCCGTCAAGGAGAACAGGAGAAGTGACCAAATCTTAACCTCATCCCTCACCCAGGTCAGGGGTGACGAAATGTCCCTATCCCATGACAGAGTCGAGTCAAGGGAAACTAATACACCTTAGTACCGAAAGCCACTGTCTGCCAGAGACAGGCCTGGCTCTCACTCTATAGGTCCCCCATAGCCGTTTCCGGGAAATACCTTCGATTTGGCAGCGTTCACATAAAGGCAGAATGTCTCCCCAAAGACGCGCATAATTTGCATGATTAGTAGTCCCTGGCTCGATGAGGAGGAATAGGGCGTCGTCTGCATATGGGGCAGTTCTATCAGACAGCCTGGGACTCCACTCGAATCCCCACACCTGAGCATCCATCCTAACCCACACCACCAAGGGCTCCATGGCCAAAGCAAACATGAGCAGAGAGAAGGGGCACCCCTGCCTTGTTCTCCTATGAATTGGGAAGGGATCTGACTCGGCGCCCACAACCCTGACTGTCGCCGACAGATCCGTGTATAAGAGTTGGATGTAGGAGAGAAATTTAGGGCCAAAATTTCATCGCCGAAGCAGGGCAAATAAGTACTCCCAGTCAACGGAGTTGAATACCCGTTCCATGTCAACTAGGAGCACAGCCGCCGGCAGTGCAAGACAGTCCTCCAAGGCATTGTAGACTCAGCATATGTTATGGCCCGTGGCTCAGGAAGGTATAGAGCCGGACTGTTCCAGGTGGACCAGGTCCTGACTGTGTTTCACTAGTCTGCAGGCTAGTGTTTTAGCAAGGAGTTTCACCGCCATCTATCAATGTGAGGATCCATTACTGCATTCCAATCTCCCCAAGGACCGACAGACCCTCGAGAATATCTCCCCACAGGCAAACCACCAAGTCCCCAAATGCCTTCCCTAACGGTGGAGGGGCATAGAAGCACCCGATGGTGAGGGGTTCGTTAAATAAGGAACCAGTAACTATTATGTACCTCCCCTGACGATCCAACCAAGTCCTGGTCGGCTTACAGGGAATGCCCGACTGTATTAAGATGTAGGTACACCTAGAGCCCCTAGTAAATCCTGAGTGAAAGATCTGGTCATATACATACCGAGCCAGGCAGGGGGCCTTGGCACCCAGGAGATGTGTCTCTTGTAACAACAGTATGTCTGCTCCCTTCTTTTTTGTATATGTTAGGGCAGCCCCCCTCTTGACTTTGTCTAACACCCCAGAACATTCCAAGATAACACTCGGAGAGTGCCAGAAGGGGCAGTTGCTTTCGTTTTACTCATTTGGGGCCTTGCAGGGATAAAGCCATACCCCTGTGTTGGGTCCCCATCCTGGGTGTGTAACAGGTATCTGCGTAGCAACAAAATAAAACAAACAACTTCCCAAAGGAAAAACAAAAGAGAGACAATCTGCCCCCCATACTTAAAGGACCGAGAAGTCATTATCACGGGATGCGTCAACCCAGGCACCACTCCCAATGTTTCCCCATCCCAACTGGTATGACCCACTAGAGAATAGAATCCAACTGTGACTGGCGGTCTATCATAGTACGTGCCCACACCGCATCATATATAAAAATCATCAAGCCTCTAATGTTACCAGATACCATATACAGTACAATAGACCAGAGGTGTGCCTCCTCCCTGGGGTGGCAACCAGGTGCTCTCAGAAATCCCCATCTTTCCGAGAGCTTCTCCAGGAGGACCGGGACCGGTTATATTTCTTAGTTGATGTATCTGTTGGGCAGTCCCTCCTGTCTCCTTGGGACAAGTCCGAGTCTGGGCGTGGCGGGGTGTGAGGTTTAGGCGCCACATTTTCATCAGTCCAGTGGAAAATGCACTCTGGAGAGTCAAAGAAGTAGTTGTGAGAGTTGAACACAACCCGCAGCCATGCGGGATAAAGGAGCATGTATTGGAGTTTAAGCCCTCGTAGGCGTTGCTTGGTGGTGGTGAAGGATTGGCGTTGCTGCTGCACCAAACGTGTAATCAGGGAAAATCATTATTTCTTGTGATTGGAAAATGAGTCTGTCCTGAGATCTCACAAATTTGAGGATGGCGTCACTGTTTATGATTTTGGTGATCACAGGTCTGGGCGTGCTCCGGGAGGGGGTTTCTTTATGAGTGCCCTATGAGCGCGCTGCACCACAAAGCAGGATGAAAGGTGTTCTGCAGGCACCAGCGATCAGATCCATTGAGACAACAACACATCCATGGACGTGCCCTCGCACCCTTCCGGAAATCCAATAAATCTTAGGTGACATCAGAGCCCACCGCTCCTATCGTGACGTCGAGCATGTCGCGGGACTGAGTTATAGCAGCCAGGAGAGTCGCATTGGCCGGCACCGCCCCCGGCGAGCCATCAGCCACAGACTCCGGCGCAGAGCTCCCATGTTGGGCATATTTGTCTAAGGTCCTTTGTTTGGTGTCAGAGGGTATTTTATCCTTCATCATGATGGTATGTGTCTGGTTTTACCTCCAGCCTCTCAATCTTCCCAAGTGGCGCACACGACCTGCCTGGCATCTCAGAGATGAATGTGCAAGACGGCACGAGCAGTCGGTCAACAGGGAGGTCCCGCGCATAGACCCCGCGATGCAGAGGAGGTGGCCACCGCAGGATGCAGAAGTGACTGTCTTTTTGGGCCATTGTGTGACCAGTCCCCTGTCAGATCAGGATCCATGGCATGGGCAGACTCTGGTAATACATCAACGCCCCTACCTCAATAAATGACAAACTGGGGCCCCTGTTATACTCTATAGGCCCAGTGTCTGCAGGGATTACTTAGCTCTGTGTCTAGTGTGGCCCTGCGGGAAGAACCCACTCCCAGGCACGCGTCCCCGCATGAAGCGCAAACGCAGTTAAAAACAAATGGCCCCAGGCCGGGCCGGCTCCCACCACACAGACTTAGCGCCACATTGCCAGCACCACATTGTCCATGGAGTGGCTGCAGCCCCCCGCATCCCCCTCCAGCCAGTACGCCAGGCACCGCACCTCAGTCTGGTGTCATTTGCAATTTATTCAGCTGCTCTTTGCAGCCCCATTCGACAGCGCTCCCTGCGCCGGGGGGAGTTCCTGTGCGCCCGATGCGGGAGGCCGTGATGTCATGGGCCACGTGGCACCTCAGACTGCCACCAGCTCCCACACACTCCAAGAAGTCCAGCCAGCCAGTACGGCCCATCCACGAGATCTGCGTTGTCTTGGGGGGAGGGGGAGCACCAAAGCAGCCGCCTGGAGATGACGTAGCCTCCACCAGGAGCAGATCCCGCAGCTAGAGATGTGCACTCTGGAATACTGTAAATTTCGCCACGAGTGTGCCAAATGCTCAGGCAGGCATGTCCTCATCAACTGTTTTGGGGCTGTCGGTGGCCATCAGGGACAGGGCTCAGGTCAATGGCAGCAGCACAGTGGCAGACAGGGAACACATCAGCAGCTGCAGTTCTCTGGCAACAGAGGGGGCAAACGGATCAGGTGCAAAAGGCTCATACTCCGATTAAACTCGACAGGTTCTCGGGTGCGGCAGTGGGCTGATAATCTGCGGTCGGCAGAAGACCACAAACGGACTGTGCAGGAAAAGTTGGATAAGGAGGTTTCTGAAGGTAGTATGGTGGGCCCTTTTCGTGATTCGTCTATGGAGAAGTTGATCGTCTCATCAATCGGAGTAGTGCCCAAAAATGAAAGAGGGTCAGTTTGGCTTGATACAGCATTTGTCCTCGCCAGAAGGTGGGTCAGTGGGTGGGTGAATTATGTCATTGCAGAAGATGTGGCCTGGGTGTCATATTCCTCAGTGGATGTGGCCATCTCACTGGTGGTGACGGCAGGCCCGGGAGCATTGATGGCAAAGAGTGATGTGAAGTCAGCTTTTCTGCTGCTTCCGGTGCACCCTGCTAATTTTCAGCTCTTGGGCATACAATTTGAGGGATGGTGTTACATGATAAAGGCTCTACCGATGGGATGCTCAATATCATATGCCTTGTTGAATGCTTCAGCTAGTTTCTGCAGTGGCTGTTTATATGGGATACGGACATCAGCTTGTAACTCATTACCTGGATTATTTCTTTCTCGTAGGGGCACCTAGCTAGGCACACTTTCAGGCTCTACTGGTAAGATTCTAAGAGATCATGGGTGACCTGGGGGTCCCTTTGGCACTGGAAAAAACAGTGGGTCCACAAACAGTGTTGTCATTTCTGGACATTGAGATCGATTCTGAATGGATTGAAGTGAGGTTGCCACAGGAGAAAAAGGAGAAGATGCTAACATTGTTGGCTTGCATGCTAGCAGGGGGATAAAGTGAAGGTGATGCTGGGTCACTTGAATTTTGCATGCAGGGTGGTAAGGGCAGACAGGACCGTTTGCAGGAGGCTGGGGCTAGTGCTCTCCAGTTTCTCACTACCGCATCATCATGTCAGGCTCTCAGCAGGGGTGAAGGGGGATCTTTGAATGTGGTGTTTTTTCCTGCGGGCCTTCAATGGGATTCTGTTGGCGCTGCAGGATGACATGATCTGGGATGTACAGATATTCTCTGACGCAACAGGTTGTCTGGGTTTCGGTCTGTATTCGCAGGGAAAATGGTGCGCGGAGCCATGGTCAGAACAATGAACAAAGTAGGGGCAGGAGCATTGCCTTCTTGGAGCTGTTTCTCTGGTGGCAGCAGTGACATTGTGGGGAGCAGAGTTGGCACACATGAGGGTGCTGTTCAGAGTTCACAACATGGCAGTGATACAGGTGGTGATTAGACAGTCAGCCAGGGATGCATAGGTTTTGAAATTGCTGCAGGTTTGTGCATGTGCCAGGTGTGGACAATGACATTGCAGATGCTTTGTCTCGTTCACAGTGGGGAAGATTCTGTGGGTTGGCCAAGGACACCGACAGAGAACCCACACCCCTGCCAGAGAACTTGTAATCGGTAGGAAACGCAAGATGGTACAACTGGTGGTAGGGTCCCTCGAGGAGTCGACATGGAGATCGTGCAGTCAGGCATGGATTGGGTTCTTGGCATCAGGGAGGAGGGTTGGTTGCGGGCCAAGGATGTAATTCAGTGTATGTTGGATTTAATAGACAGTGGGCTGTCATGCGTAATAATTACAGGAATATTGGTGGGAGTCGCCTTTGTGGGAAAATTGTTGTGGGGCTATGCCCCATCAGAGGGTGACCTGGTGCGCAGGATGCTGGAAGGGTGACCGCTAGAACGGGGGGCTGTGGGGCGGACCAGAAGGCCGATAACATGGAATTTGCTTTGCAATGTTTTGCAGCAGTAGCTGGAGGTGTGCAGGGATGCGTCAGAGACTTGCTTGTTTTCAGCCCTTATGTCTTGGATGTTGAGTTGCTGGGAGGCAGGGAATGGGGAGGAGTACTGTAGGACAGCGTTCCAAGGAGGGAAGGTAGATTGGTGATTTGGCTTAGCAGTTCCAAAACAGATCAAAGAGCGCAGGGGAGGATCGTAGTCTTATATGCAGTAGGGTCTCTAGGGCAATGTCTGGTGGTGTGGGGCGAGCGAGGGCCGGTTTGTTGTGGGATTGACACTGGTATGGTGTTTAGACACAGGTATGGAGCAAAGGCTATGGCGTTTCAGCTGCTATCATTGCTTCGTAAGATGCTTGGTCAATTGGGCGTGCCCCCAGCAGAATATGATACACATTTCATCTGCATTGGTGCGGCATCAGAGCAGGAAATAGAGGCTGGGCGCGTGAAGACATCATGCGTTTGGGGAGCTGGTCCTTGGAGTCCTACAGGCTCTATGTGCAGGTCTTGGGTGATGAGGAAAGAGCAGTGGGGCAGGCCTTTTGAAATCCTTACTGCTCTTTTGTTTAATTTCAGGTTCAGTGGCAGGTCCAGTGGCAGAGGGAGGACGTGGTCATCTGGGTGGTTGGCCACTCTTTCATCAAGTGGGTAGAGATACAAGCTCATCAGAGGAGGTTTGGGGCCAATTTAGGTTTTGATAAACATTTGTTTCCTCATACAAGAACTCATGGCATCCGCTCCACCTTGAAGAAGCCCAAGTTTGACATTTTGTGTGCCACGCAGCATTGCAGAACTCCACTGTTGGACTTGTTGCAAATGAAGGCAAATTGGCCTGGCTGTTTTGTATTGTGGACAGAGTTTTTGCCAAGAAGGATTGTAGACATCACACCTCTCTGGATTGTGAATTTGAAAAGAAAGCAAGCAGTTTGATGAATACAAAAAGATAAAACAACTCTAGAAATTTGGGTGTGTCTGCAAGAGTACTCTGTCTCTATAACTTCAGATACCTTTCTTGTACTGCAATCATTAAGCTAACCCTTAGCGCGTAAACATGAGTAACGGGTCAATATAACGCAACCTCGGAGTGGTCATTCTCCCTCCCTGTATCGTGTTCTGACTGAAGATGCATGCATCTCTATAGAGCTAATGTCATGTTTGATAGATGAAGAGTCTGACATTTGCTGTGTCTGCAGTTTGTGAATTGTCAAATCAAAATAGAACCACCATTTCCAAGTGTCTTTGGAAAGCGGTCATTGCCAAGGCAACAGCCCTGTCGTTGACACATTGTCATGCAGATGTGCATTCCCCAAAGTCTGCCTGCCCAGTATCAAGAACTTGTTCATGTGAGCTCATCTATGGTTGAGGGCCTACAAAAGTTCAGCCCTTCATAAGATTGTGCAAGTTTCACCAGGAAAATGTCTTCTGAACTTTAAATACTACCATAAGTAGATCCTCCCAAGTTCCAGTTGTTTGAGACCATTGCACCTGTATCCATGTGCAGTCTTCCATTAGGAATCGACCAGTGCATAACCTACCTCACCGTTAGAGACTGAGATGTTCGGTAAAGGGGACTCTATCAGCTTTTGCCCCAAGGATTCTGGGTCTTTTGTGGATGGAGGTGAGATTTTGGCACTTCGGATTGAGAAGCAATTGTGTGGTTTGAATCCTTCGGCATTAATATAGACAAAATATCTTCCCATGCCCAGCAAGTCATCCAGATATGAATAAGCGTAGATGGCTTGCTGGCACAAGTGTGACACCACCACCGATACACATTTTGTAAAGACCTTTATAGGAGACTTGTCCTGAAAGGGTTTTACAGTAAACTAATAATGTTTGGCACTTGCCAAAAATCTCAGCTACTGTCAATGTGCACGATGCTTTGGGGTGGGAAATAAACATGCTTGAGTTTGAATCGGTCAGTCAATCTAGTGAGTTTCCCATATAAGGTTTAATTTCATTAGGTCAAAGGGTGGTACACTTGGAAATTAGGTTTTACTGGCAGTTAGCTGTCTAAAATCTTTCTGGTATTTATTGCAGATAGTTTCCAAAAACCTTTCTGAAAATGAATTGCAAATCATGACAGTGTTGATAGATTTTGAAATTCCAAGGTACATAGACAGACACTTTAGGAAAACACAAGAAACAGAGGAAGAGAAACCCAGATGTGGAGAGGAAGAAAGGCAGGCATAGGGAGAGAGAAGGATGAGCAAAGCAGGAGTGAGCCATCCAGAGAAAAGAAAACAAACCTATACACAGGAAGACAACAGAATAAACTAACGGTGTTGCTATATGAGCAGGGATGTGCAACACTTTAATCCACTTTATGCATTCGTCCACACAACCCTGTAGTATTAAATTGAATAACATTGTTTATTGAATGACAGTAACAGGAGGACACAATGCCACCCACACACCTTTTCCATGTCACTCCTGTTCACAATTGCACAAAGTCCCGGTTACAGAGATGGCAGCTAGTGCTGCTATCACACAGACACACTTTTGCATATCGTTAAAAGGCACCTTTAAAAATGCAGATTTAACAGATAAAAACAAGTCAAAGTATTGCGAATGTTCAAGAGAACCTTGACTTGGTAACCAAACAAGGTAACTTACTCCCATACTCTTTGTCAGGGCATGATGAATTAATTTAGCTACAAAGCCTGGCTGATTCCACCGCAGACATGTTGGCCTTTAGGTATACTGCTTGTTAAGGAATTAACACCTCTGATAAGGGAAATATCCTCGTGTCTCTACCACTCGCTAAATTTAACCATTTCCCAACTTGGTAGTCAATATGGGCTTGTCACTGCGAACCAGAGTTTGAGTGGATCCCTTGATATTTCCCAATTTAAATGCTGATTTTGGGAGAGATTTTGCAGTTGCTAGGTGTACCATTTGTCCTGTGCGCCATTTCATTATTGAGATACCTCGTGTCCTTAGGTCACCTGCTGCAATGCATGTGAGGCACACAATTTATAAAAACAGTATTTTACAGATTCCAGTTAAGAGGTCGATTCGATGCTTGATAGGTGTTATCTAAATGGTTACACCCACAATGAATGGGTTTATGTAAAAACATAGGAATAAAAATAGTCCTCTAACCCCGCAGGGGTGGCGACTTGTAATCTTGGCCTCCCTTATTAACCTTGAAAGGGATGTGCCTTGTTTGTTTAGATGATCCATTCTATTCCCTAAGCAAGATCACAGCATGACCTCTGGCCTGGAGTAAAGATGAGTGGTGAAGCAGTGGTTGCAGACACGCACAGCCTTGGAGTGTCCAAAATGTGGCAAAGGCACCATGTGTGCCGAGCATCTTGAGCAAAAGATCTGGAACAGAAAGAGACAAATACGGCAAAAAGTCAGAAGGTCAAAGACGACTAGGTCATGAATGGAAGTAATGTTCACTCTTCAATTATATCTATGAGAAAATGCACAGGGACAAACATAAAGTTATAACTTGTAGGCCTGGTATTTATATAGGAAGCGTAATTCTGAATACCTGATATCAGGAGACGGTTCTGCCCTCTTTAGTGAATTCGCTTACTGCTTAATTAATTAATTGAGGGGAAATTAAGGTTCCATTGGCCTATTAACTTTTAAAATGTACTCTTGTAAAAGCTTTGATTAGTGGTGAATCGTCATGCAGTACACACTATGGAGCTATTCAGTCTGAAAGTTTACTGTGTTCATAATTGTCTAGTGTTGTGCATGCATGTGATTCCAAATGTGCATTCGGTCCAACTGGAGAGTACTGGATTTGGTGTGAGGGTGCACTAGGGCAAGGTTCTGAAAGTCAGAGGCATCTGTTGAATTCTGTTTGCATCATGGGATTGTTCAATTCTTTGCACAGGATATACAGATCTGTACTCGCTCAGTGGGTGATGGATTTGATGGGGGTGCACATGTGCAAATATATATATATATATATATTGTTTGAATGCTTCGCAGATATCGACTTGTGTGGTGTTGTAGCTGGGTATCAATCAAGAATAAACCCATTGCCTGAAGGTAATTTACAGTTAAGCTATACATCAAGGATAAAGGCAAAGGAACTGCATAATCACGTCCCCCAAAGGCAAAAATACAGTGTGCAACAGAAAAAAGGCGGTAGACGCTAAACAGCTAATGCCAAGAGACCATAGTTATTAAGACATATATCTCAAATTTATTGTACCAATTCTCAAGGTATAAAAATATCAAATAGACAATAAACATTTAATAAATATTCCAAAAATACAATACCACATCAGGAGATGATTATACATATAGATGAAACCCAGGCGCAACACACATACACATAACCAACTCAGACTCTCAGCAGAAACATACTCACTCGTACAATCACAATATTCAGAGAGGGTCCACTGCATCAAACACGGTAGTCTCCACAAATAGGTCGTTGAGGGTGTTATACATAGAATAAAACACAGAATGCCTCATAATTATTCCATCATGTCAGACGATCACCATTTAGACGTGTGTCCAAAGAGTAAAGATATATATTCTTCGACGGTGTTGTAGCTGGGCCCACACATGTCTGGAATCTACAAAGATGTGTGCTTATGTGACAGTAAGAATGGTGTATGTACATTAAACCAGAGAACGATTCAAACATGCAAGTGTCTAAATGTTGTATGGATGTATGTTTGTCAGGACTACAAATAGTGTTATTAGGATATGCAGTCTATGTGGTGTGCCTCAACTGGCATAAAGATGTGGTTTCTGATTGGAAGTGAATCTGTATTCAATAAGTCGTAACTGCAACTTTGTAAAAGTTTGCAAAGTTCTAGAGAGACACACACGTCTGTCTTTCCTGCCCTTCTGTTTCTCGCCAGCTTCACAGAATTCACCAGATATACATCAACAATTGGCCCAGCCATGAAACCTGTTTGCATCTTTGCATCAGAAGAAATTATACTTCTCCAAAGTTTCTTGCTGTAAATGAAGCCAATATCTGCTTTGTGTTCCAAAGTTAATTCTCGAATCTAAGCCATCACATCCAAGGGGAGAGTAGCCAGGCAGCAGCTGTCACCCCTCTTGCCAACATTCTACACTCCACAGAATGCACAGTACCATACAGCAGTAATTAACACACAAACCTAACACTCCGCCATCCATAACGCACAAAGGCTACTCGATGCCACACAACCACATAAATTACTCTACATTGTCTTAAAGCCTTATAAGATGGAGTCAAACTCTAGTGCATCTATCAAACTTAGTTTTAGACAAAGACTCTTCTGTCATCCTTTTTCTCGACCCAGGTTTACTTTCCTTTCCTGAACTGTGATCCTTCTCACACCATCCCCTTTACTAATAATATTTCAGCAGACAGCCATATAATCAGATCACATTACCCACACAACATCATCGGTATGTTAAAAAAAAAAACATTGTCCTTCTCACACTCCTTGCAATGTCTGTCAAAAGTAATTGGATGCCCTTATCAAACACAATTTCTTCAACTACAACCAGTCCACTTTGCCAAACTATCTATTTTCTTCCTCATTCCTCCCGGACAAATCATTGACATGCTTCTCATGATCTCCATCACCTTTGCCTCTTTGCTTCATCGCCAAATCTTCATTCAATTGAGTATGAACTCTTCCACACAGGACAGGAAAGAACCTTAGCTGTAAAATGCTGTGGATTTGTGGAATACAACCACAACTTCTGTATTGCTAATCTAAAATCTCCCCTTTCACACAATATCATCTGTAACTTTTTCTTCAACATCTATTCCAATATTTCCTTTAACCAGTACTATGCAGAAAATACACAAATGTCCTTATGTGTTGAATGCCATGTCTTGCTAGGCACCATTTAATGTAATGTGACACAAGCTTGACTCAATTGTTTGTAACCACAAATCCAGATTAATCATCTCACACTAGCACATATGCAGTACAGTAAAATACCAAGGGGTGCTCATAAGAATCACTCGCTTCTTAGCCACTGTAAGCAATAGTCCATCATAGACAAGCATGCACAAATCCTAATGAAGTAACTGGCCAAGGATGTCCAATGCCACCCTCATCCAAAGTACATTGGGCACTTCAAATACTTGTAGCGATACCCAAATAGATCTCTTAGACATATGACTCAATGCACATGCTAAAAAAAATTGACCAACCTTTCAACACTCTAATCTACCAACAATCCATTTTCATTCTTCGTTTAATCACACTTGGATCATTACTTCCCTTGTTAGCAAGTGACAAAATTATACTCTTAACACATGTGTGAGACATGAACAAACTCTTCATTCATTCCACTTCGCCCCAACCCAAACTCAAGTCCATTTTATCCTTGAAAGGGCAACCCCATCATATATTCTCAGTAACCCTTTTCAGAAATTCTGCTTCCTTCTTTCTGTCCAATTACGCTTAGGTCAAGCATTCATTCATTACATGTGGAAACACATAGTCAATCTCATCCTTGCATTCACCAAACTGATCTTTCATCGACAGTGTCAATAAACTATCAACTGTGATATTCAGAGCGACAGTAACATGTTCTTGCAACTTGTGCAACCACTTGCCTCTTTTTAGGGTTAGGTTGTTAATAAATCCACCTAAGACTTGTGATCAGTAGGCACCACAAATTAAGATCCCCAAATATATTGTCTATATGTGTCACTCTGCTCCCTACACAGTCTACCGAAGAAACCAGTCCTCTTCTTAAAAACAATACTTACACTCTGCTGCATGCAATATCTTACATGTGAAATAAACACTCTCTCCTTTTCCATCTTTCACTAGCATCAACAAGGTCCCCCAAACCATGCCACAACCAATGGACACTGCATCCTTTAATGTTCCATGTTAAAGGAGTTAAATACTGAAGCTTCAGCCATCTCCTTCACAGTCCTACAGAAACATTTCATGATTCTTGAATAAAGTTTTTAATGGCTGTGTTTTATAAGCAAAGTGGCATATAAATTTGACATAATACCATTTTCTTGCTTGAAGGTGAACCATCTTGTCCATAAAATGTCAAGTACTTTCACAGTGCACTATTAGGTTTATCTGGTCTATACACCAAAATCGCACCCTAGAATAGATGACATTGCTTACTGCCTTGACCAGGTAGTACATAGCTTTCTATTACATGCAGAAGATGATCCGGATACATTTGGTGAAACCTATATAGTGTATTAAAAGAGATTAGCAGCCTTGATTCATACTGAAAAATACGATTATATATTGATAAATCCAGTGTTGAAAATCCTTGTGTTCCACCCAACATCAGTTTCTTCACTACGTTTGGTACAGGATGACAACTGGCTGCAATAAAAGCATCTAAGTCTCTCAAGTCCACAAACATTCTTAACAAACTGCTGTGTTTCTTAGCCGAAACCACATAGGCCAACCACTCTGACAGCCCAATCTCTAAGATTTCCTACTTGCACAAACGATCGACCTACTTTTTCAACTCCTTCCTTGGCATAATGGGACACACTGCCTAAATTATTTACCTCTAATTGTGTACCCTTGTGAAAACTATTCTATTCAGGTAGATTTGCACTCATCAGTGCAATCTGTTGCCACAGCTACCAACAAGACAAGATCTTCTTTACGTTTCAAAGTTTAGTCACAGGTCTAAGACAACATAACTGGAGGGGGAGCAGTCAGGCAGCAACTTCCACTACTCTCTCCAACACTATCCCTTCAATGGAATACAGAACAAGAAACAGGAGCAAGTAAAGAGATAACCGCAACAGTACTGTCCGGTTATTCATTCTCTTTAGGCTTTGGTGTTGGATGCTTAGAAGTTGACAAGCAATACCACAAAAAGAGAGTTTGTTTTAGGGAAGTTGTTAGTAAAATTATGGTATATGTTAAACACTGATTGATTTACTCTACTTCATGGACCTCAATGAGGCTACGTCACAGGTGTTGTCACCCATCCTGGCTATGGAAATATTATGAGATCTTTTTACTTGATCTTCCAGTTTCTTAAGTGTGTGTGTGTGTGTGTGGGGGGGGGGGGGGATGACCAGTTAGCATGCCTTCTGGAAGCCATGAGAAGGTTGCATCTCTGAGACAAAGGAACCAGAGTTGTGAGTACATTGCCTCCTTAAATGTTCTGATTGTAGTATAAATTATGGGCAGTGCAGCATATTTCTCAGTTTGGTGTGTTCTGCTTAAGGATTGGTTTTATCCTCAAGCAGTAAGGCCTCTGACCAGGTTCAATGCAGTAGTAGTAATTACCCGATCACTTAATAGTAATGTTCATTATGCTATGTGACAGTCCTTTTGTTCCTATTCTCCCATGGCGCTTTAACAGATCACGTACTGCTCAATACTTTGTACAGGTAGCCCGAGTGAGTTGGGGTCATTTTGTTTTTAGAAAAGGATAAGGCAAGAGTCGGAGTTTGCTATAAATAGGTTGTCTGTCTTGCCGATAGAACCTCACTTCAAACAGTAAGGACCGTGACAATGAAGAATTAGATTCACGGTAATGAAGATTAATAGGTAATGGCCAAGCTACCTTCTTAACTTCTACTGAAATGAAACAAAAGTGTGGCTTTTCTCTTCGATCATGAAAAAGGTAGCAGTGTCTGCAGATCACATTGCTAAAGAAACATAGAGGTTATTTTTGGGCTCAACTGATCCATTTTTGTTTGTCTCACACATTCTTCATGCTGAGGTGATCACCATTGAGTTTGACTGACTTAAATGATAAGATAGTGTGTCTGACAGGTTATATTTATGGGCATTGTGTACTAAACCACTTGTTGTGGCAGAGTATGGAGCTTGATAGTGCATTCTGTTTAAGGATGGCATAAGAATTGGCAAAGGAGATATGACCAGAAATTTACCTTTAGAGACATTGGATGCTAAGAGAAAGATATTAACCTGACTGTCTTATTTAAACTCTTATTATTCACTTTGTGTGAAGTAAATCGTTGCAGATTGTGTCTTTGAAAACACGTATTTCATCTTAATCTTCAGCTATGTGATGTGCAATATTTTGTCTTCTGGACACTGAAGATCAGTAGTAATATTTGCTTTATGTTTCAATCAATCAATCAGGGGTTTGTTAAAGCGCGACTACTCACCCGTAAGGGTCTCAAGGCGCTAGGGGTGGGGGGGGGTGCAGGTTCCATTCCATCAAGGAGGGGGTCTGTCGAAGAGCCAGGTTTTGAGGTTTCTTGCGAAGATGGGGAGCGATGTCTGTCTGAGGTGGAGCGGAAGGGCGTTCCATGCTTTGGCCGCGAGGAAAGAGAAGGAGCGGCCTCCCGATCTGGTCTTTCTGGTGCGGGGGACCACGGCGTAGGAGAGCTGGGCTGATCGTAGGGTCCTTTGGGGTGCGTGGAATTTGAGTCGGCTGTTCAGGTATGCTGGTCCGGTGCCGTGGAGGGCCTTGTGTGCGTGGGTGAGCATCTTGAAGGTGATTCTCGCCTCGACGGGGAGCCAGTGGAGTGTGCGCAGGTGCTGGGAGATGTGGCAGTGTTTTGGCAGGTTGAGGACCAGTCTTGCGGCGGCGTTCTGGATGTTCTGTAGCTGCGTCCTGCCGGAGAGGAAGGAGCGGATCCAGTCGAGTACCTTGTCCTGGATTCCTGCGTCGTAGAGTCTGCGTATTAGGGTGCGGTGGGAGACTGTGTCGAACGCCGCTGATAGGTCGAGGAGGATGAGGGCTACTGTTTCTCCTTTGTCCAGTAGGGTGCGGATGTCGTCTGTTGCAGCGAGGAGGGCGGTTTCCGTACTGTAGTTTTTTCTGAAGCCGGATTGGGAGGAGTCGAGGATGTTATGTTCTTCAATGAATGTGGCGAGTTGGCTGTTGATGGCTTGCCTTTGATGCGCCTTCGGTGCACCAGCGGCGTGCCCGCTGTGCGGCCGCGCAGTGGCCGCCATTAAGTAGGGGTCGGGGAAGGCTGGACAGCTGGGAGGCGGGAGCGGGGAGGGGAGCTGGATTGGGCCGGTCGCGCTGGGGGGGGAGGTGCCGCGGGGGCAGCAGAGGCGGGGAAAGGTAAAGGGAGGAAATAAGGGATAAAGAAAAAAGGGAAAATAAGCAGAAATAAGGCACAAAAGAGCAGAGATGCAGAAAAGTGCAGAAAGGTGAAAGATAGAAGAGGGTAGAAAAACGAGTGAAAGAGCAGAGCGAGAGAAAGGGAAAATGAGCAGAAATAAGGCACAAAAGAGCAGAGATGCAGAAAGGTGAAAGATAAAAAGGGTAGAAAAACGAGTGAAAGAGCAGAGTGAGAGGAAGGAGACAGAGGTCCACTGGACCACCAGGGATGAGGCGCAGGGAACCCTGCGGGTGGAGGAGGGCCTCGATCACCAACACTCAAGAGTGCAGGGGCATGGGCAGGCCTCACTTAATGGTGGAGCTGCGAGGGTGGGAGAGCAATTTCACTGACAATGAGTCAGTGGTCTTGCTCGCCTGTCCCCGCAGTGGCCGCCATTAAGTAGGGGTCGGGGAGGGCTGGACAGCTGGGAGGCGGGAGTGGGAGGGGAGCTGGATTGGGCCGGTCGCGCTGGGGGGGAGGGGCCGCGGGGGCAGCAGCGGCGGGGAAAGGTAAAGGGAGGAAATAAGGGATAAAGAAAAAAGGGAAAATAAGCAGAAATAAGGCACAAAAGAGCAGAGATGCAGAAAAGTGCAGAAAGGTGAAAGATAAAAGAGGGTAGAAAAACGAGTGAAAGAGCAGAGCGAGAGAAAGGGAAAATGAGCAGAAATAAGGCACAAAAGAGCAGAGATGCAGAAAAGTGCAGAAAGGTGAAAGATAAAAAGGGTAGAAAAACGAGTGAAAGAGCAGAGTGAGAGGAAGGAGACAGAGGTCCACTGGACCACCAGGGATGAGGCGCAGGGAAACCTGCGGGTGGAGGAGGGCCTCGATCACCAACACTCGAGAGTGCAGGGGCAGGCCTCACTTAATGGTGGAGCTGCGAGAGTGGGAGAGCAATTTCACTGACAATGAGTCATGATTTTTTTCATGCTTGCTCTAGCCTTGTTGTATGTTCACTACATTATCACAATACTTTAGCTGCACCTTTGTATAAAAGGAGTAGACACCAAGGTTATGCGAGTGGAAAGTGGAATTTCCTTAGACATTGAGTGTCTACACCACTTTGAGTAAATCCCACTAGATGCCAGCTGTGTTTAGGAGTCCCAATAGTTATTTATAAACATGCAATATTCAAGCAGCAATATTTTAGATTAATGCTATGTCCGAGTTGCACTCTCACCTTTCCACAGCTGCGGCAGTGGTGCCTACGCCGAACAAGAGTGAACGCAGCTCGGCAATCCATGCAGTTGTTGCTTGCACTGTCTGGAACCCACTCCGGCGGATCTGTGACAAAGGGTCAATGCGCAATAAAGTCAGAGGAAAAAAACTGTCAATCAAGGCACATCCCAAACAAGAGCTCAGTGAAGTTGTAAAAAGACCACCAAAACTAGCAAGTGTGTTCAAGAAGGGCTCGAGGAAAGTTACCATTTGTAGAGTCGGTCTCCAATCCAAAGGTCAGTAAGAGGTTACTTGGAGAGGTCCAGTCTCCAAAACGACTGTAACCAGAGGTGGTACAGTTTATGCAAACCTCATCGCCTATACATAGGTGTGCAAGGTAGTTACCATTTGTGTAGGGCACACTCTCTCCATCCTCTGCTCTCTGCAGGTTGTTATCCAAGCACAGTGCACAGTCTTCCAGTTGCTTTCCGGGTCCCTTCTCAATGTCAGGCGTCCTGATCTCATTCTCTGCAGAAAAGTTGACAGGGCATGCAAAGCAAGAAATTAACAGATAAGAGACTGTTGTCACAGAAACCACGGGTAAGGGTGGGGACACAAGTGAATGATGCATTATAGGAGCGCTGTTTTCATAAGGACACCACTGCTGACCAGGCTACTTCTATTCTGACAGGACACAAAAATGCATGCATGCTGCCCTGCAGCATCCCATGCAAAGACACAGCTCTACCAATGCACCACAATCCTGAGATGCTGTGACATTGCTAACCCAGAACTAGGATCAACACACAACTCTGCCCATGCACCTGTGCTACCCATAAAGCCATGCCAATGCATCTGACATCTGTCCTGCAGCATCTCTTGCATTTTTAGCTCTGAGCCCATACAGCTCTGTCAATGCAGCTAAGTTCTGAGCTGCAGCAAACCCCACTCTCCCTACGCTGAGACCCAAACAGCTTCACCAGTTACCCTCAGCCTAGCTGTTCTATAGAAAACTGATCATCAAATCTTATATGTAACATCCGTTGCTGTTGCAGTAGTTACCAACGCTGCCCTGCTGATACTCTTTAATACTCAGCCACAGCAATCCCCGATATTGCAGTTACAGGAATCCAAACACACGCAAACCTCATGAGTGCACGCGGATACTATTTTGTAATGTCTGGTATGTCAAAATATAGCACTTGCTGTGTAGCCAGGTACTAAGACACATCAAGAGTTTTCTTAAAGGGCGTTAGTGCTATGTACATTGAAGATAGACATCTGTATTTAGAAAACATTTAGTCTGTACCGAGGTGGGCCTATTTGGCCATGACAAAAGGAGGCTTCATCTGATATCTCTAAGGAGAGACAGCTGCACTTCTTTTGCAGTGTTAACACTAAAAGATCCCACCAGCAATGGTAGGCATCTGCCAGTGATGCCCACAGCAGGGCATAATTGAGGACCGTGCAGACCCTGTGGCGCCGGGGACCCTCACCTGTCAGGGGGCCTCTGTAGTCAAAGGCCTTTGTAAATGTGAGAGGGATCGCCCCAATAAAGTGCGTTACGCCATTAACTTAGAGCCCACTGATGATGATGATAATCCCCCACCAAGGATGACCAGATCTGTCAAGATCCCACTAATGATGCTCACATTTCACCCATCTGGTACTCAAAGGCCACAGGTGCAGGCCACCATCTGCCAAATGACCAAAATCAAAGATAACTGAAGAAAAGATTAAAGTACTCACCGGCTGCATCTGATATCTCACAGGCGTCAGGTTTGGATGCTGCAATTTCAAACACAGTCTTCAGGATAGGCCGGAGGTCGCTTGCAAAATTTGTTTGAAGTTGATCAGCAACACCTGTAACAAAAATTTACAAAGTTGTAGCATAAGACTCTGTGCCTGATTTTGAACTTGGCAGATGGATTACTCTGTCACAAAAACGGTGGGTATTCCGTCCACTTTATTACAAGTGCATTATATCCCATGGCACTTGTAATGAGGTGGACGGATATGGTAACATTGTGACGGAGTGACCCATCCGCCAAACTCAAAATCAGGCCTTTAATTTCCTGCTACAGATGAGGCCTGTTGCCAACCCAGAGTGACAGGAAATGTAGATTAACACTCCACTAATAGACTACAGAGCCACACAAAATTGGAATGTACACTCACGAAATGCTTTATGGGCATGTCCACCAAATCGCTAATGGTCTCAGTGACCAAACATAGTCCAGGGATGAACTAAACGTGCTGCAATGAATGTCTAGGTATCCCTGTTCTTACTGTTTATTTCTGGTGGAAAAAGACAGTATTTTGGAAACTTTTGGAAATCACAGTTTATCCGTTTACATCCTTACTTTCCACAATAATTCAGGACAACTGTTTTTTTCCAAGTGTTTTATTGCATGCATATGCAGCCTGCATACATAATGTATGTTAGGAGTACTTCCCAGTAGTACAACGTGCAGCTTACTCCCCGTAAACCGTGCTCAGCTTAGTCTTTCATGTACTATCAAGCCCGAAATGGCCAGGTTAGGTACCCTCCAGACAGGACCACAAGCGACCCAAGACCAGCCCATGTAAATCAGTCTCTGGCTCCTGTTTGACCAAAAATGCATGTGTGGCTGCTCTCTGTCTAGAGTAGTCCAGTGGGTGGAAGATGGCGGACTGGAACAGCCCCAAGCAATTGCCAGTTGCCGAGATTAAACAAGCGATTCTTCTATCACTTTGTGGTTTGTTGCAAGAACCCATCACCAGCAGTAGATCATTTCAGAATAAAATGAAAAATAGTTTCAGGATCGAAAAACAAGAACGCTCTGTACAAATACCCACACGTCCAACCACACAGAGACAAGGACTGGACATCTTGAAGCTAGCAGGTGTGGTGGGCACTGAGATGGACACTGTACACTCCCTTCATCAAGAGATTGTCTCCTTTTTATAGTGATGTAAGCGAGACATACCTGTGTCTCAGTTCTGAATCCTAGCACCAACTTCACTGCACATAACAGAGCGGTTAAAACTCTGTGCAATTCAAACTCTGGACATTTTCTTAATCCAACTCTATGGTTTAGAGAACATTCCTACGACTATGTCCAGGAAACTATCCTGATTACCCTACATTCCTTGATCTGCTGGGATCAAGACACTTGGATATATCATGATTTTAATCACTACAGACCACGTAACCTTAAACATCATGGCGTGTTTCATGTGACCGGACGGCCCTAGGTCCTTCATGCCATAAGGGGAGAGCAGGACATCAGACCCGCAGTTTCCACAGATCTCACCTGCGATGCACACGAAGAGTCGATGAAGCATGTCACTGGTGCTACGGTACCGCGAGCGTATCTCCCTGCGCATCAATTTGCGGTCCTCCTGTAAACCCCTCCATTTCAGCTCATCCTTGTGTCTGGAATTCTGCTGCTGATGCCTGAAAACACACTCCGATCAGAGGAAATGGGAAGCACGTTATCAAGAACATGGTCATGCTAGCACTAGAGTCATTTACACTTTGAGACAGCAGTTTACCTGCACCAGAAGAGGCATTAGTTTGAAAAGAATAATATTCCTCCGCGCCGGAGAAGGTAACAGTTGACAAAATTGTAAACTGCCTAATCAGAGAAGGATGTTCACAAGAGAGAACTGTGAAGACAAACCTGCCCCATAAAGAAAATGCATTTCATTTCAATCTCCCCAAATGAGACAATCCTATCACATCAACTGAGTAAAATACAAGTGTTGTGGCCTCCGACCCACCTTAAGTACTAGTTTAAAAGCTAGTCATTCCTCTCTTCAGTGCTCCAGATAAGATTCTGCGTTATCATCACATCAAGGCCACTCCTTTCATTCTGTCAAAACTCGGTTCTTAACACAATAGATGGTCAACAACCCAAAATCCCACATATATTAAGAACACATTAAAAAGACAAAAAGTGCCAAATTAACAGTAGCATGCAACTCGTTTTGCTCAAGTACAACATTATAAAGTGCATTATGCATAGCAGCTTATCACAATCACATGGGGCTCTCTTAATCAACCTTATTATCAGGTCAAATTTCCCATCTCCAGAGTGGCTTTGCAAGTGCATCCTCTTAATGCGGACTGGGCTCAGTAAGGTCTTCAATATGGTCCCGTATGAATTAAAAACATTTTAAAAGAAAGAGGACAACAAATATATAACCAACAGCTTGCAACTCATGTTCCTCACATGAGGATTATAAAGTGCAAGGTGCATAGCTCCTTATCTCAATCACGAGATACTCTTAATCATCCTTGCTATCGGGGTCGAATTTACCATCTCCCACCCCACTGAGGCATCCTCTTAGTGGAACAAGATCTGCGTACCAATTCAAGATGCCACACTATCAACTTGAGGTCGTGCCAACATTTGTCTTAAAACACGAAGAGGGAAAAAGCCTAAACTGGGATGTTATTGATATATTTGATTCATGGCTGTTCCATTTCTCTGCTGTGGAGGTGTTCTTTTAAGGCACTCTACTTTGTGACTATCCCTGCATTTATGTCAGTGGTGAGTGCCTGTAGAGTCTGTTGCCCTCTCTGGGCTTCTGTGCATCTGAAAGTCTTGGTGTACGACACTCTTTCTCGCTTTCTTCTTTGCAAGTTCCCCCTTTTCTTTTGCCATTCTAATCTTTGTATCCATCGCTCCATCTTTGTGCTTGACAGTGTTGTACTCTCTGTGGCTGAGTTGGCATCAGTTTTTATCTATCCCAGAGTGTCACTGAAAGATCATTTCTCTGTGCGCTCTCTGCCTGTACTGCGGTGGTCTGTAAGTCTCTATTTCGCTACCAGCACATTGCAGAGGGAGGTGGGTAGCTCATATAGCATCGATCAGGGGTAGCTACTGCTACCCCTGGTTTTCCCCGAGTCTCTATGGGCCTCAAGGGTCATGAAAGCAGCAACATAAAGTAAGCATGGCCCTTATCCTGATGTTTAATTTCTGTAGATTTTAATGTGTGCCCTTCTAGTCCCTGAGCAGCAAATAGGAGGCAGCTGAGGTGGGGCAAAAGGTACACTATGTGATGTCATCAATAGTAATGGGGGCATATTGTCAGTACTGCAACCCCTGGTATTTTGTAGTGTATCTCTGTCCATGGAAGCTTGTAGGGCACCATGGCATATTCACTGGAACTGGTTAGTTTACTGTGAGTGGTAGACAGAGCCTTTGCTGTATTTGAAGGAGTCAATCCCCCCCCGCCCCCCTGGATGACTGTGCCCATCTTTTCCTACAACTCAGACTCAAATTCCACTGCATTAATTATATAAACACCAGCACACACTTTATCTGGACCACTACTACCCCTTTTGGGGTGATGCATCTCATTCCGTTGTTACCTGCTAAAAGGACTGCTGGTTCGAGTATGAGGTCCCATCGTTTGGCAATGCTCGAGGAATGTGTCAATACAGACGCTGCTTCTCATTATATCCCGAGCTGGAAAGGTGGCTGGTCTGAACAGATGAAAGTTGCCAGAGCCTGCAAGAGTTGGCCCTGGCACCCAAGAGGTCCCACTGAGCATTGCTCTCTCTAAGTTAGAAACATTATCGTAAGCGCAGGAATCCTCGATCCCCAGATGAGTTTGAGGGGGCCCGGATGTTGCTGCTGCTATGGGTGGTCCACCAGAATTCGTGAGAGCAGCATCCCAGGCAAAGTGTTCTGGGACATCAAGATTGGAGTCACACTGATGCAAGGACAATGGATAGTCTGCAAGGTCCTGGTGATTTATTGCCGAGATGAAGCCTTGAGGGAACCTATAGTACATTGGAGAGGCGAATACCTGAAGCACTGTCCTGTACATTGGGGACGCAGAGTGCTGAGGCATGCTGTTGTGCATTTGGGAAACACAGTCCTGAGACACCATACTGTGATTCAGGTAAGAAGTATTCGGAGACTCCCCATGGCACATTGTGGGAGCAGAGTCCTGAGATATCTCACACTGCTTTGCTGAACGGGAGTCCGGAGGTTCCCCATGGTAAATGGCTGAGGTTGAGCCCTGAGGAACACCATGGTGTATAGGCGATGTACAGTCCAGAGACAAAAAAGGGGACATTGCTGATGCACAGTCCTGTGGCACACAATGCTGTTTAGGGGATGCACAGTCCTGAGGCACTCCATGGTGCATTGAGGCTGCAGAGTCCTGGACCTCCCTATAGTTCATAGGGGATGCAGAATCCTGAGCCACCCCATGGTGCATTGAGAATGCAGACTCCTGAGACATGCAGTGGTGGATAGAAGATGCAGACTCTTGAGGCACCCCATGCTGGATCGAGGTATTATGATGCTCCCCATGGTGCAGTGAGAATGTACGGTCCTGAGGAACATGATTGTGCAATGTGGATGCCCTGTCCTGAGGGACTGTATGGTACATTGGGCAAACACAATCCTGAGGCACATCTTGAAGTGTTTGGGATGCACAGTCCTGATGCACTCCATGGAGCATTAGAGATGCAGAGTCCTGATGAACCCAATGTTCCATTATGGAAGCAGAGTCCTGAGGAACCCCATGGGGCACTAGAGATGCAGAGTCTTGGGGAACCGCTCGCTGCACTGGGGATACAGAGACATGAGAAACCCCTTGGCGTATTGTAGATGCAGAATCATGAGGAACCTTATGGTGTATTGGGGATGCAGAATTCTGAGGAACCTTATGGTGCATTGGGGATGCAGAGTTCTGAGGAACCTTGGGATGAATTTGGGATGCAGAGTCCTGAGGACCCTCCTGGTGCATTGGGGATACAGAGACATGAGAAACCCCTTGGTGCGTTGGGGATGCAGAATACAGAGGAACCCCCTTGTGCATTTGGGATGCAGAGAACCGAGGAACCACTTGCTGCATTGTGGATGCAGAATCCTCAGGAACCATATAGTGTACTGGGGATCCAGAGTCCTGAGGAACCTTATGGTGCATTGGGGGTTCAGAATCCAGAGGAATCTCCACAGGCATTTGGGAAGCAGAGACTTGAGTAACCACTTGGTGCATTGTGGGTGTAGAACCCTGACGAATCGTATGGTGCATTGGGGAAGAAGAGTCCTGAGTAACCTTATGGTGCATTTGGGATTCAGAGTCCTGAGGAGGTCCCTGGTACATTGTGGATGCAGAGTCCTGAGGAACCTTATGGTGAATGAGGGATGCAGTGTCCTGAGGAACCTTATGGTGCATTAGGGATACAGAGTCCCCAGGAACCTTATGGTGCATTGGGGATCTAGAATGCTGAGGAACCTCATGGTGCACTGGGGATGCAGAGTCCAGAGGAACCTTATGGTACACTGGGGGTGCAGAGTCCTGAGGAACCTCATGGTGCTTTGGGGATGCAGAATGCTGAGGAATCTCATGGTGCATTAGAGATGCAGAGTCCTGAGAAATGTTATGGTGCACTGGGGATGCAGAGTACTGAGGAGCCTTATGGTGCATTGGGGATGCAGAGTCCTGAGGAACCTTATGGTGCATTGGGGAAGCAGAGTCCTGAGAAACCTTATGGGGCATTTGGGATGCAGAGTTCTGAAGAACCTTATGGCGTATTGTGGATGCAAAGACATGAGAAACCCCTTGGTACATTGGGGATGCAGAGGTCTGAGGAACCTCCTGGTCCATTGGGGATGCTGAGACCTGAGGAACATCTTGGTGCATTAGGAATGCACAGTCCTGAGGAGCACTATTGTGCATGGAGGGCTCAGCACACTGTGGTACTGAGGATCTAGAAGCCAGGCCCTGAGGTAGCTCACTGTACTCCAAGTATGTAGAGTCCTGAGATGTCCCACAGAGCATTGGGTAAACAGAAACCTGATGCAGTCCTGGGTATACTGGGGAAAGGGAGTTGTGAGGTAGCCAGGATCCAAAATCTCGAGTGTCACCATGGCACAAAGATGACTCTTGATCTTGAGTTTTTTTTTGATTATCTACTGCAGTCAATGCTCGGGTATTATTTAGAGATTGTGACAATCCTGTGTTTTGTGTGTCCATGCTGTGCACAGTGGAGGACCTGGAGCTGAAAGAATTATGATGCAATAATGGAGAAGTGTTGTGGCATGTTGCATGAAACAGTGGGTTCTTGTGCAGTATTGGGGAATCTGAGTCCTGGGTACTTGTGTCATGCTTTGTATGAACAGGCTCTTTGCTGTCTCCATGGTGCGATGATGGTAAGACTGGGGCTTCATGAGTTTTGGAGCTTGCCTTTTGGGGTGGCCGGCGGTGCACATTGGAAAGCACTTCGGGGAGCGCATTCTGATTTGTTGGGACAGAAGAGTCTTTGGTAGCTCCTAGATGGGTTTGAGAAGCATCTGCATGGACCACAAATTCACTGTAACACTGTCCTGAGGAACAAGGGGCGGTGGAGGTAATTACTTCATCCCCATGTTTATGGAAGTAGGGGATACACTGTGACATGACCGATGGACTTGTCTCCCACTCCGTAGGGTTCAGCATTGTCCTTTGCACCTCACCTAGATTCTTAGCAAACGTTTTGGGTGCAAACACCTCGCTGTTTGTAAATACACTCACACTTGAGGTGGAAACTACCTGCCAAGACGACAAGGCAGACCTATGCTGTGACCCCCCAAAGTCAGTTGATTGGGAAGATCCATCGCACTGCCACCGCTCCTGTAACTCTGCAATGGTTGCTGGAGGCATGCTGCTCCTTCTGGGCTCTGAAGACTCTGCGTAGTTGATCAGGTCTGACTGGGGATCAACCAGGAAGGACGAATCAGTCTGGAAGACCAGGCTTGCCAGATGAGGCTGAGGGTTAAGGTCCGTTGTTTCTGGCTGAGGGCTGTCAAAGCCAGTCAGGTTAGACTGGGGATCATCGGAGTCTGTAGAGCACAGGCTCTTCTCCAAAGCAAAGAGTTCCTCTTCGGACAGCACATAGAGCAGGTCCCTGTAAAGGGAAGAGGGAGAGGAAATGCTGAATATCAAATAACTTTGCAGCAATTCAAGCATCATTCTAAACTGAACTAATCAAAGACCCCCAATGTTCCAAAACCAGTCTGCTCTCCGAGAACAAGGTACCGACTACTAGACCTGCTTCTGGCCATAGACCATCCCCACTGCCCATAAATCGGCTCTGCCCAAAGATCTCCCCCTCCCAGGGTTCATACCCCTCCTTCAATGACTTTTCCTGTCTTAATCACAATAGCGAGACTACTGATACGGTTTACAGTTCACCCAGTCCTTCATCTTTTCTCCTTATCCCCATCTCACTGCCCTCTTAAACTTCTTTCAGCCAGCTGAAATCTTCTCACATTCCGTATAACATGCTTATGCTCTTCCTATTGCCGAAAAGATTTCTCTTGATCTTTCTTCTCCAGCTTATTTTGTCCTATCTCCTGATCTTTCGGTAAACATTATTTTTAAGGAGGTGAGGTCTGTTGTCAACCTACCCCTTACGTGCAATCTAGTTCTCTTGTCACCTCTTCAGTATAGTTTTTGTACTACCAATGATATGAAAACCATCTTTCTCTTATTCACTGATTTTCATCTGCTAGTCATGAAAAAAGCACTCCTCTCTTCTAACTTACCTCGACCTATCATCTGCTTGCAATTCCTCCATCGCTCCATTCCAAACTCAGTGTTGGCACCTCTACAAGGCGCTGTACAATTGCAGCCTTAGGGCAGCTCCACAAGGCAGTGCAAATTACTTGAAAAAGCCTAAAAACTGCATTTGTTAGAGAAGAGGGAGTGCTCTTCAAAGCAAAGTGCCATTTTGCCCGAACAACTGAAGATCCTTGCACCATCCCTCCCTCTTCTCTTTTGTGTCTACGTTGGGTATTTTGGGTGTCTACTATATATAGACACCCTTGTATCACTCTTCTTGTACACAGTCAGTCATTTGGGACGGTCACTTTTTTTTCTCATCACTGTAGCATTCCTCAAGCCTTTGTCTTTATACATAACCTTTTTGGCTTCAATCATTTCCTCCAAACGCTTAAGTCTTTTCTGATTTGGTGATTCACAGATCTTTCGCTCTTCTTCTCACCTCTTGCCTTTTATCCATCCAGTCTTGGATGACTGTACACTTGCCATTTAAACCCTACTAAGACAACCTGTTTTTGCTTCAGCTCCTCTGTTCTTGCGCTTATTCTCCCTTCTTCTATTCTATTTACCCTTTCCTTTCACCTTCAGCTTGAATCACTTGAGTCATTTTTGACCCCTGCTAATTTTTCAGTCATTACAACAATCTCCTGCCTCTGCCAACATCAACTGCAAGATTGTACCTTTCCTTTCAGTCTACTAAAACCCTCATTTTCTCTCATATTATCTCCTGTTTGGACTATTGTTTCTCAGTCCGGGTCAGTCTGCCTGCATCAGTTCTTCGTCCACTTCTATTGATTTTTTTTTTTTTACTCATTATGAGTTTATTTAGGTCGAAAACCATAAAAGAACAGCATTTCATATATTAAATAGAAAAATTCATCATATAACATATAAATTACAGCAAACATATTTAAAAGGTGTATCTAGTAGGGACTCATCATTATAGAGGAAAAGAATGTCGTCTCACAATTGACACTTTACATAACTTTACATAACATTATTATAATAATAAAATCCACTGAAATGCCATCATGAGATTACTATGGCCCTTCCAATCAAGCACTGGCTTTATAAGTATGTTTCAGAAGTTTACAAATGGTGTATAATTGAACAAGTGAAGAATTTGTTCTAAAATATTTTAATGATTCTTTGTAAATTGTGATCCCAGCAGATCTGAAAAGAGGATCTACAATTTTTTCCGTGATAACCCGTACATGCAGGGCTCAACTGATTAAAATCTGGGGCTATTGCTGTCTGATCTCCATAAAGCGTACACAAGTCTTTCACTTGGGAATCCCTGCCCCAGTGCTTTGGGAAACACGCAGTCAGGAAGTACCCCATAGCGTAATTTCAATAATAAAAATGTAATCCCTGCGAATTCACGGGTAATCTATGGGATAAAGCTTTCAAAGGTCCAAATCTTTCTTATCAGTAGGAGATCTTTTACCGAATGCTTCTGCACACTCCGCTGCAGGAGTCAAAACCACCAGAGGAACTTGTTTTGAAGTTGGTATAATATTGGAGCTAATTAACTCAAAAGCATCCTGTAATTGAAGGATACATACAATGTGCATTAATCACAAAATTGAACCACAGTAATGTCTGACTCCGTCGGTCATGTAAAAGATCTCTCAGCACTATTAAATATGGCAGGTGCTCGGGAAAAAGTCAAATTTTTACCCAATACAACAGGGGTTTCTTAGAGGGTTCTGGTAAAGGAGCGAAATTAAATTTAAATCCATACACAGTGGAAGAGTAAAGCACTTTTTGGTAGGTTAAACAGACTCTTGAAAAACAAACTGTCTCACATGCAAGTGCTTCACAATTCACATAAGCCCAAATGTCAGCCCCAAGTGTGGCTGCACTTGCCGCCTGTGCAGTAAAGATCCTGATTGGTTGTAATAAAGCCCAACCCCATGTCTCGTTGCAAATCGTTCTCACTGCGCAACCTCTAGGACTCAATAATGTAGAACTCTTATTTAGTTAACTATCCCAGCTCCTATTATCCTGAAAGTGGAGCCCTAGAAAATCAGAAGCAGAGACTCGCAGCAGGATGGTATCGTCAAGAGAAATAACACTCATAAAAAATTTGTGGGGGCTAAAGGCCATATACTTTGTTTTGCCATCTCCTCCTTTTCAGACTTTCTAGGACTGCTTTTATTTCTCAGTTTCTAGGTTCTTTTTGCTGGCCACTCCTTCCCAATTTATGAAACTTCTTTTATTTCTGTGCTTCATCTAAAAATCTGTCCAGTGCTTTTCTCCTTCCGGTCTTTCCCCATTCTTTATTCAGATTCTCCTCCCAATTCACAACTTTTGCCCAGCTGTTAAATTCCTTCTTTTGCTCCTTCGCCGTTCTTGAGCCCTTCTCTATTCTTGTTCTCGAGCTTTTGAATTTGTTCACTTTTTCAGTCCACACTGCTCCGGCTTGATTCTGTTGGTTTTTAAGGAACATGGTTAGACTGGGCAACCTAAAACCTTTCTTACAACCCATTGGCCTTGTATAATTGTCATCTTACTTTCCTAATGACCTGTTAGGGTAACGTTTGTTTGGTGTTTTGGCAAAAGTGCCTTATGAATTAAATCAAATTAACCACCAAGGCCCCTAGGCCCCCCTAACTTTCACAAAAAACACCACCAGAGATCAAACTGTATCCACAGACAAAGAGGATTCCTGTTCATCCTAAAGCTATAGTTAAGCCCATGGTTAGTGGCAGTGTTGCTGATGGGGTATAGGCATCAGATAGGGACGTAATGGCCCGCAATTAAATCTGCCACCTCCCATTAATAGGTGTCCTTCACATGGCATGTGCAATACACATCTGGCAAGGTGTGCCACGTTCTATCCTGTGAAACATACCCTCTGCTCTGATGATCATTGTGAATACAAAAGCAGAATCTCTTGTGATTGGGGACTGGCTTCCCGCTAGCTCCTCTCAATAAGTACAGCTGGATAGCCAACTGTGGGAGGGGGGAAGAGAGAGATTGAGATTTTGAGATACCTAGGCTGGAAAGAGGTCTGATGATCCTGCAGAAAGTCTGAACTTGCGGAGTCCTTCTGTGTTACAGAGTGTGCCAAGGATTCAGGATCTGTCCCCGGACAACAAAGCTATTAATCCATTAGATCAAGGACCAGCGTATGCCTGCAAGTGAACCAGCTAAGAAGTGGAGCCCAACAAGCAGGACAAAGATGAGACAAACAGTGGCGGCCCTTCCGCTAAGGCGGAGGAGCATCGCCCCACTGCTCTGAGCAGTGGAAATAAAGGAAAAATAAAATGATAATAACTTGTTGTTATTATCATTTTATTTGTTCCTGCTGCAGCGTCTTTGCGGGGCGGGGCTGCTCTGCTCTGCTCTCAGAGCAGGGGGGAGGAGTGGTGGGCACTCTGTAAGTGCGCAATGGCTGATTGGCTATCCCTCTCGGGCCGGCCAAACAGTCATGCGTATTTTGCATGTTCTCCACCCAGGCTGCATTGCAGCATGGGTGGAGAACATGCCCAGGTTCCCATTCCCTGGCTGAGCACCGAAACACGGGGCTCAGACCAATCATAACGCTGCATTGCAGCGTTGTGATTGGGCAGGGGAACCTGGGTGCTTCCTGTTCCTGGCTGGGAGAGGCGCTGCAATAAGACGGAGGAGAGACGCGGCGAGGAGTTACGTTTTTTTTCTCCATCTTTTTCTACACCCCTCTCCCACCCCCCACCTCGGATTCGTGCCGGCTGCCACTGGAGACAAAGACCCAAAGTGAAGCTCCACGCACTGACCTTACCTAGCATGATCACCCTTGGAGTACTGTATCGGAGGTCTGAAGAACATTTCAACCCACACCTCCTTTGATTTGCCAAGACCCTAGCCACTATAATATACCTCAGATCCCAAAGTCATATCTAAATGTCTTTGGCCCTGAAGGAAACCAAGGCCATCATCTTTGCAAGGACCATCAGTGTGCCATCAAAATACACGTCCTGCCAGCCCAGCTTCCAGCACTGTTGGCAAGTCCTTAAAATCTTCCCCTCAAAAGGCAGAGCCAATTAAACATATGGTGGCACCCTGATCCACATTTTAGGGCCAAAAGGGATCTCAGAACCAGCTGTAGAAAAATCTGACCATGATGGTCAGTAACAAAGTTGAGTCTCCCCTGGGTGCTAACTGCACGGTGCCAGTCCCCACCAGGCACACATGGGACATTTTGCCCCTTCAACTGGTGACATGTAAGTAGAACTCCAATCCCTACAATGCACACTGCCATTAATGGAGCCCACAGCATTAGATTTGCAGCTTTGAACTAAACTTGTTAAGGTGCCCACATTTCTGTCCCACAAAGCCTGAACCTGTGGTCCCTCTTTCATGTAAGGAGCGTGGCAGGATATACGTTTGACTGCAGTGTCTTCTTGGGTACATTTTAGACACAGTCTTTATAGTTGTTAACCAGCGTTTTGCTTTCTAGGAACTTGGCAGTGTCCTTCAGAGATAACTGGGGACGAACTTGTGCAAGCCTTTGAAAGTAAGACAAACAAAGTGTAAACAAAATTTCCTTTATCTCACAGGAAGCAAACTTGTGACATAATCTCTATTTTTTTTAAACCAAAGATTGCATGCATGGTGGCATTTTGTGTTAATTGCAGTAGCTGTTTTGAGTACTCTGGGAGATGGTCATAAAAATAATTAGAATAATTAATGTGTGCTTAGGTAGCCACGTCCAGAAAAATGTTCCTTTTCTTTAAAATAAAATGGGACACAGGGAAGATAGCTTTGCAACAAGAAGAAGCTGTGGTTAACCACTCATCCTGTCCCGGACTTGGGGAGCTGATGCCACATTTGGATCTAGGATTGTATATAGATTTGTTAATGGCACAGCACTGGAAAGAGACTGTCCTATTAAGGGTGGTAATAATCTGTAAGCAAATGTCTTCCTCAAAGATCAGTTTTAGTGTTTAATTCAAGCCACCATCCAATGCTTAGTTGCAAACAGGTTATCTAGTGTAATCTTTAGACTTCACTAACTGTTGGATATTTAGTTGTTAAATTAGTGTGATATCAGCATAGAATTGTATGTGGACCATATAGTTGCATCTAACTTGAAAAAGGGAGTAGGTATGTTTTAAGAAGGAGTAAAGTCAATATTCAAGGCTTATTCAACTGGAGACGAATGACCAATTTGTATATGCTGCAACATTCCTATAACAGTGTATCCCAACCAGTATAAGGTGGGCAGCCCACCAAGCTATAAATCAGACCCTTATTTTGTTTGTAACAAATAAGAAAATGGAGGGGGGTTTCATTTTTGATCAGGATACAATGTTTCTACCTGAGAACTCATGATTTGACTGAATAACAGAATAAGCCAAAAATTATTGTTGCTCCTCAATTTTACTTCGAACAGTTGCCTTCATTCCTAAGGAATAATCAGTTGTAGGAAGCAGGACAATCGTCTGCCTCTAGGAACAAGGGGTATTCTATGTACTTGTCACAGCAGAAGATCTATTGTCTCTGGTGTATCATCCTAAAGCTAACAATTAGGAACACGTCGGTTCTCATCTAATTTACCCTCCATATTAGTACACCTTTTAAACACTACAGAGACTGGTAAAAATACAAAAACAGTTGACACTATTCTTTTTTGTGAATAACATTTTGTTCATGTTTTGAAAATACATATATCTTGCATACCTGGGCCCCAAGCTGTGGAACGCCCTCCCAGAACTATTGAGAGGCTGTGTAGTAAATCCAGTGAGTCCAGGAAGAGTTTTAGAAGATTTATTGGGAAGACAGCACATTACCTACCTTCAGTCAAGGCAGTCAACTCCCAAGGCCCAACAATTCTAAATCAAAACATAAGCAAAGAAACTGGCTGTTCCTCATTCACGATCTTCCGCAACCAACTAAAGACCTGGTTGTTTTGATCTATAGTGACATGAACAGACCCAACCTATCGCGAAAGCACCAGGAAACCCCTAATGGGTAGCTGTGCACTATATAAATGTCATACTAATAATACCAAGTTTTCAGCAACTGTCAATCCGTGATCAATCAACATTTAGCAGAATATCATGTCAACATTTTTTCACCTCAGCTAATACATGTCATACAATCTGTTACTGATCACTCATATATATTTTAAATTATATTTTTAATATATGTGAGTAGAAAAAACAAAAGTCCTCTCATGCCATCTTATCTAAACATTTTTCCTCCCACTCCCCAACTAGAACTGTCTACTCTGCTATTACCAAATTAGCTGGGGAAACTTTCTCTCATCAACTGGACATTGGGGTTGTTGACTGTAATTCAACTAATTTAGCCTTGAACTTTGGTGGATATTTACGTAATAGAGGTAATTATGTAGGGTATGATCTTTACGCAAAAGCTGTGTAATTTGGAACTCTGTGCTGAATTGCTTAATTTTGTGCGTTGTGCGCTGAGAATAAGAAATAAATATGGGTCTGTATAATGCACTTTGATGATTGTATTTGGCTGCTTTTGTATGGGGGCATGTTTTTTAAGTGTTTGTTTTTTAATCTTTATAAGTTTAATATTTTTATTGTTATATTTTTTAACTTGTGCTATTATGGCTCTCTGTAAGCCAAAAAAAGCTTATTTGACTGACTGTAAGGTATTGTATGAGGGGCTCCTAGGTTGCCTCAAAGGCCTTGCGGATTTAGTCATAGATAGATATATATCATTAGATAACGTTTCCAAAGTCATAGTGTGCCATAACTCAACAATCCACATTGCCCTGATGGCAGTTCCTTCTTTTTCCAGAACCAGGCAATTAGAAGCTTTACTGTCCCCAACATATGAAAGATTACTGTGTCATATCACCATGTTACCCGAATGGTTTACTGGACCCAGAAGCAGCAGTGCAAACTCTGGGAGATGTGACATGAGGATCCCTACAATTTTATCAATATGACTTAGCACCTACTTCCAGAAGATCGGAATTTTCAAGCTACTCCGCCAGATGTGAAACATTGTACCCACTTCTATTTCACACTTCTAACATTTGTCTGAGCTATTAGGATAAATAAGGTGTAAACCTGTCCGAGATTAAATATCATCACATTCTTACTTTGCATTCGGTTTCTCTATGAAGCAGGCACCACATACCCTTCGTGGAGGTGCTGTGGCTTCTACACCATGCCTCCTTAGAGATTTCTGATCCAAGTTCATGTTTCCATTGTATTTAATATTTCTATTTTTCTGGTGATCTCATACCATGGCTAAGTATATTATACTATCCAGAGGATCACGCACTCCACGTTTCTCAATATTAATCAGATGGTGTATTCAACTTGTAGCGTGCAGTAGGGTTTCACTCTCTGATCTAAGAGTGTGTCAAGTCTGTGATTCACAAGCGTTCCCCGCTAGGGTTCGCCCCCTCTCTGCACTGCTTGAAACCCTATTCGTAGGATTGTTTGTAAAGTTCATGAATCTTAATCACGATTGAAGACTCAAATTTTCGGAATCAATGTTTTATTCATCAATTACCAATGAAGTTGTTGTAGCTAATTGTCATTCATATCCATACAAATAATGGTAATCAATACAAATTTCACAAATCAGAGAGCTTGTTCAAAAACCAAAAATAAAGCTGTACCATCCCAATGCATTTTGGGCCGGATTAGCCCTTCATCAGGGGATCATAAATCTGCAAAACAGTAATATTACTGAAAAATTGAAATTTAGCCTTTTGTAGATTCAAAGTTGGAAAGATATCCTTTGGTTGAACAAAGGGGCACAGAAATGTTTTTTTGTTGTATTGCTGAAGAATTAAATAAAGAACCCAATGCCTCAATTGTGCATATGTGAGTCTATCTTGTATTGTTAGTTTAAAGTCCTGTTTACAATCTAGGAAGGATTTGATTGAGCCTCTGTGAAACAAATCTTTGAGTACAAAACATTCTCCAGATCTCTATCTGTTGTACCATTTTTCGCCTAGGGCGGGGGTAATTACTAGATTACAATGTGAGGGGGTGCATAGCGATGGGAAAGTGGTCAGTCCTTTTTAATGCTAGCATGTCCCATATTTCTAATGCCGATCTAGTGATTTTAGATATGAAGAGGTTAAAAGCCTAGGATCTGCGCATGGACCCATTATACACAAGTGAACAGCATAGTACTAGTTCAACATATATAGGCATGCCAGTCCTCCCCTTTCAATAGGTGTCATGAGTAGGAATTCATTCAGAAGTGGAGAAGTGTGGCTCAATGGTTAGAGCGGCAGACCCTGATGCAGAGATCTGGCCCGGGACCAGGGTTCAATTCCCGCCTCGGCGGGTCTTGGGCTCAATTTCCTCGGACCTGATAATTCTCGCCTCGGTGCCTATTCTAATCATGGGTCCCACTCTGCAACTCTGGGCAATAGCTTGCTTAATCTCCACAACGGCCCCAACAGCGCTGGGATGCCTGGCTTCACCCTGGGGGTGCCCAGGAGTGGACATTTCACAGGGAAAAGCCAGGAAGGGTTCCACAGCGGTATGCGTACAGCGCCAGGACACCCCTTTGGGGGTATAAGTGCGCTTTACAAGTACAAATTTCATTTCATTTCATTCAGTATCGCCTTGCCTTTGGCTTACACAAATTATATTAGGGCTTTTTGTAGTGTCCGCAATTCCACCATCGGAATGGCAGTGGAAAGTGATTGGAACAAATACAAAAGGCGAGATAGGACATTAATCTTAATTATATTAATCTTACTTAACCATGACACACATAAACTCCTCCAATGTGCTATGTATGTAAGGATTTGTGTTTTTAGGGTAGGCCAGTCACGTTCTGTCCAGTCTGTTACTGAACTGGAAATATTGAGGTCCCGGTATTTAATAGAAGTCTTAGCCTATGCCAATGGGGTCAGGTCCCTAAGCCAGTTTTTCTAAAACTGGGGGCCGCAAGCTGAGTTTTGGTGGGTCGCGAAAGACCAAGCAGTAAATAAAGATGTCTTTAAATTCTGTATTTATGTTGTCACATTTGATGTGCTTTAAAGACAGAGGTAAAATGTCAGGGTATGTCCTAAGCTGCTTATTTTTGAACATGGGGACTGGTGTCCTCCAACTTTGCAGTCAGAGAAAGAAAGTAAAGTGGATAATGTAACGGTCTTGCTGGGCCTTACGAAGTGTGAAAGAAAAGGCTGTGGGCTGTAATTTTTTCATAACAAACAATAAAATCTAAATACCTATAAATTAACTGTACACATTTAGCAGTTAGGAAAGCAAAATTAAGGCACTTTTTTGTGACTCTGAAGAGTTATGGAAACAAATATTTTGATAGGATCAGAACAATTCAAGACACTTTACTTGGTGATACACAAATAATAAATATTTGTTGAAACCTGATTTCCACACATCAATTGTGTGCAATATAGTTGTATTAGAAAACGTTGAGTCTGTGCAAATTTGGTAACCATTTAAAAGAAAAGTATGTTATATGTAAACGATACTGCGCAACCACATAAAGGCTTTATTTACATTAGAAAATTGCCCACCTCATGTCCTTTAAAGCTAGGTGGGTCCCGAAAGTCTGTCGTACTAAAAAGTGAATAGTGGTTCTAAATAGTTTGGGAAGCACTGCGCTAAGCACTTTGCCTGGAGAGGCAGTACACTAATATTAATGATTTCAGATTTATCTAATTGATCTTAAATCCAGAGGCCAGCTCGGTTTCAGCACAGTATAGTCATCAAGGTTGGGAGGCTAGAATCTGGTTCGATGATCATTAGAAGCATGTCATCAACAAACAGGCTGATCATCCTCAAGCATTAGGTCCCTGATTCTGGGCTCTTCTTTAAAAGCAAAGGGTAGGGGTTCAATCACTATTGCAAACGAAAGGGGGGGATAAAGGCACACTCATGCCTTGTGCCGCTCCCAAGTGTTATTGACCCATATTGTTGCAGATGGGAACCAATAATTAGACAGAATCCATCCCTTTATCCTGGGCCGTGAAGTCACAGCTCCCTCTGTCGGACACCTTTACAGCATCAAGCGTTATCAGGAGAGCCAGGATCTCTTTCAGCTTTCCTTTTTCAATGAGATGGGTCACCCCACAGATGTTAACAGATCCTTGCCTACCCTGTATAAAGCAGACCTGATCTGTCCCTACCAGCCAGGGAAGAATCCTGTACAGTCTATTGGTCAGTATGTTAGTGAAAAGTTTGGTATCAGTATTTACCTTAAGATCCATCTCAGGTTTGGGGAAGAGCATAATTTCTGCACCACACATGGATTGGGTTATACTTCCACTTTCCTTAGGAGTTGTACAGCTCCTCAAGCATAAGGTAGGCCATCAGGGCCAGGAGCCTTGTTAGGTTTCATTGATTTTATAGCTGCTATTGTCGCTTGCTTCTCAAGTGGTTTGTCTGGTTCTTTTGCACAATCTACAGTAATATAACTCTTACAAGCTCAGACGCAAGACCCCTCTAAGGACGCCCTGTCGATTGAGCCTGCCTCACCTAACTTTTGGTAGAAGTCGGCGAACGCCAATATCTTATCTGTTCTTCTGTGGCAAGTGTACCATGCACTGTTCTGATTTGTGCTATATATGCTTTTGCTCTTTGAACACGTACATGAAACACTAACAACTTATCTGCTTTGTTTCTTTTCACATAAAATAATAGCCACAGTAGTGCCAACTCTGCCTTTTAACATCTGAAGCGCTCAATTTGGCCCTTGATAAGGTTCATAGACCTGCGTAATTTAATTGGCTGGGTTTGTTTATCTTTCTTTTCTACTTTGATGAGTTGTTCCAGGAGATTGGCTTCTGTCAGTTGATTGTCCCTACGTTCCCTGTGAATGATTCCTAGTGCTAACTCTCCGGTAGCACCTTAAAAGCATTCCAGTGTGCACGCAAGCTTGTGTCTCTCGGTTTATTTTCTGTAAAAATAATTATGGATAATTTCTCTGAGCATATATATATATATAATATATATATATATATATATATATATATATATATTTATGAGTTTTATACAGCGCAAACATGACCTGAACGTATCAGATCGCTTTACCGAGTAAGAACAATAACAAGAAGCACCTAGAGATTAGATAAACAACTATATAGTAACAGTAAAAGGAGTAAACGGTATGGAGTGGGATATGTGAACAGAATAGCAACAATATTAAAACGAAGATTCCAATAGACAGTAGGACGTGTGAACGCATAAGTTCCGAGGTGGTTGAGGTACGGAGTTGTGAGGGAGGGGAGAGGAGATGCATAGACCGAGGTCGAGAACAAACATGGCATCTTAGCACTTACGCTCATGACAACTTAGTTCTATACAGAGTAAGCACATCAGCTGTCAGTCGGCATATGCCAGTCAGAATGTCTTTAATATAGACTATCAGTGCAACCAGGGGTGTCTGCGGCACCAAATGGCTATCTATCTGCATCAAGCAGGTATAGATGGTAGACCAGAAGCCCATTACTCCCAGATAATCCCATGCTAAGTGCAAGAAGTCAGTATCCCCATGGTCACAGCGCGAGCATCACATGTCTGGCAGAAGGTCCATTCTATGCATCCCAAAACGAGTGTGATAACTACCATGGAGATATTTTACATGTAGGAGTCTGTAGTTAGGGGATAGCATGCACGCTGTATAGCTGCAGTATTTCCATTTCTCCTCCATGAGGTCATCTCCAATATACACATGCCATCTCTCGTATGCCTAGCGAGTGACCACAGGGGCCTTCTCCTGTATAGTTACATGCAGCCTGGTGATCAGTTTCCTAGGGGAGGAGGTATTAAGGACGTTGTCCAGCGCATGAAGGGCCTCAGATGCTCGAGGGAATGTGGGGTGTGCTGACCTACAGGCTCTCCAGAGTCTGAAGTATAGGAAAATATCAAACAGTGTGCAGCCTGCTTGAGTCTGCACATCCTGTATAGGCAAGAATGTACCCGCAGGGTACAGATCTCCCAGTTTCTCCAGCCTTAGATGTCTTAGTTGTTGTTGTGCCATCTTTTCTCGGTGGGTGTGTTCTGGAGGAGGGGGCAGCGTTGTTGGCAGGCCTGCGAAGTAGAGGCAATCTTGCCACTTCCATGCCCATGTTGTACACTTGACCGTGTCAATTCCAGTAGTGGGTCTTGCCGATATGGCGGAGATAGCTATGCATAAGGGGCAGTGGTGGGCATTGTCAGCCTCAATTGCAGTGTGGGGCAGGACCTGGGTGGGATGAAACCAGTGGTGGGCATATTGAGCCTGCGTACACTAGTAGTACAATTCGGTATCAGGATCATGGTAAGGGTCTCCCATGAAAGCCTTGACTGCCAGTCGGCCTATATCAGTTGGATCATAAGGAAGCATATAGGATTAAAGAAGGCTCTGGTAAGTGGCATAGGGATATTAGCAAACCAATAAAGAAATTTGGGAAGGACCACCATTTTGGCAATTGCCAGTCTCCCAGTGAGGGGACAGGGTCAAGCATATCCATGCAGGTATTCGCTCTTCCAACCATGTGAGCAACTTCCATCCTTCATTGTTCTCGTGATGATATTATGGTGTCCTGACCCTTTCCAGCAGAACTTTAAACCCTCTTGGAATAACTATGTGTATTTTATCTTCTTTGACATCAATTCTCTAGTGATGTCTTGGAAAGCCTTTCATCTCAGTATGGTAGCCACTGCCAAATCACTGTAAAGGGAGCCTTCACTGTCTCTAAAGGAGTGAGATTTGTGTTAATTAGCTGTGGCCATTTGCTTTTCTTGTATTGGATGATTTGCATTTTTAACACCACGTCTCTTGGCCTATTCCCTTTTCGTTCTACAATATGTGCTCTTTCAATGACGATTGTCTTGTTGTTATCCCCTTGAAGTATGTCGCAGTACAGGTCACAGACAGGTGTTATGTCATCTCCTTCCGTCTCTTCCTTCAGATTTGTTATCCATATATTTTGCTTCTATGCAACGTATTTTCTAGGTCTTTGCATTTCGATGTTAGCCTTTTAAGTTGAGATGACATATTGTGGTGGTTGTAAGAAACTGGACTATTATTTGGGACGGGTGACAGGCACCCCAGGGAATAATCATAACCCTTGTCAGGGTGAAATCTCAAAGTCACTATATTAGCCTGCGCTCAATCCTCAAGTAGGTATGGCACAGCGCAATAAGGCTTAACTTAGGGCAATGTGTAAAGTATTTATGCAATACCAGAATAGTAATAAAGTCAAAATGCAAAATCCCAAAACAAATTAGAAAAATTGAGTAAATTGTAATAAACAAAATGAACTAAAATGACAAAAAATCAAATAAGAGGAACCAGAGATATGAATTTTAAAAGTTTTAAGTAGCAATGGTGCCAAAAAGCACAAAGGGGCAATGATAGTCAATGGTTGCGCTAGACCGAGAACTAGGCGTAATTTGAGACTGACCGTGGTGGAGCACGGTTCGGATACACCAACCAGGTTCGTACCGGTCAAAGATTTTACCTTCGGAGGAGAATAGCATATCACCGGGCTGCCTCGCTATAGCCTGAGCATGAACGATGGAAACAGGACTTACACAGTTGGGTTCTGGCAGATGAACAACATATTAAAGCAAGAGGAAAAGCTCTCTGAGGACTTGGCGGATTGGGCGAAGATGTTGAATAAATTGATGGACCCTCCGAATAAAAGAGCACCTTGATTGGTGAATAAAAATGTGTGGAATTTCTGGTAATGGCTAACCTTGCGGTGGTGGGCTGAAGTGGTCTGCATATGTATTTTTGATCTGTAGATGCGGAGATGTGGAAATGTCTACCCAACTCTAATGTACTGTATGTCAATATTGTGGTGGGGAAGGTTTGTCTTATTGGTTGTATTCGATCTATTGTTGCAGGGGTTCAAAAACAAAAAATTGGAATGGCGACAAAGACCCATTTATCCAATCCGTAAAACAACCTCCTTCTCACCAAAGACCGTATTCAACACTGCAAAGGTCAAACGTCATAGCCCACACCTAAGTAAGTATTGACAACATTCTTCCAGTCGACTGGTCAGACCACCACATCACTCTGTTCCACCTCAACCAAGCAGTTATACCCCATATTCGCACTCAGAGAACTGTACAATGGACCCGCAACATAAGGCAGATTTCCTTGGACAATCTACAAAAAATAATGATGACTCTGCTGTCCTCCCCTACTGGTAACCTCTCTACAGACGATCCTACATCCCACTTTATACAATGTCATCTATCCATGACCAAATAGTTCCCTGGAAATTCAAAAAATTAGAGATACTCCCTCCAGAGCATGGTTCAACAAAGACCTCAACGCAGAAAGAAGATAACTGAGAGCGGCAGAAAGACTGTTGTGTAACGCAAAAAATCTAAAAACTACATTGTAAAAGAAAAAGCTGCATTCTTTCGCAAAACACTAAACAAAGAAAAAAAACGCCCCAAAGAAATGTTCAACATCATTAAACAACAAACCTCTAATCCACCAAAACAAAACCGCCATGCCTCCAAAGAGCACTGCGACAACTTCGCAAAATTCCTCAATGACAAAATCATGAACATTGAACTATCCCTAGACCACCATACTCCGACATCCACTGAACCTCCCCCCCAGCATGGAAGAAACCAAAGCACCTTCATCTTCACCGAACTCTCAATGGGCACCGCCCCCCCCCCCCCACTCGGAACCTGATGGAGATAATATCAACCCAGGATCTCCCTTAACTCACTCGAGCTGGAAAGCTTTCAACTTGCTCTTGGAGGGAGACATCTCAAAGATGATCGCAAATTCTAAGCCCTCCTCTCACATAGCAGATCCTCTCCTTGCCTCCTTGGCTAAGAGCATCAATCAGGCCCTCTAGACCAAGATAATAAACAGCTCCCTTAGCAATGGGTCGATGCCCGACTGACGCAAGCTAGGACAAGTCACTCCCTTGCTAAAGAAACCTGGTGCTGACCCCAACAACCTCAACAACTTCAGACCCATTTCTAACCTTCCCTTCCTGGCCGAAATACTTGAGAAATGTGTTCTCTCCCAACTCAATCAACACATTGACTCGACTCAATCTTCTAGACTCACTACAGTCAGGTTTTAGAAACACAGCTCTTGCTGTCAATCACCGATGAGGATCAATCATCTCTAGACTTGGACAACCTATTAAGAGAACTTGATATTGATACTGATTACAGTGTGGCTAGCTGGCTTAAGACCAAATCAAAGTGGACACCTACATTAGTCGGTGGCAACGCCATAGACACATTTCATAAAGTAGTGTTAAAAGAACTTGACACTGTAGACACTAAAAGACGTAAAAAGAGACACAAAAAGAAGACAACCTGAATAGGGGTGAACGAGAGGCTTTGAAACAACTGTCAATGGATGGTCAGATAGTGATTAAAGAAGCTGACAAGGGTGGGAACATAGTTATCATGAACAAAAGTGACTATGATCAAGAAATTCTTTCCCAATTGGGGGATAACACATGCTATGAGAAACTAGGTATGAACCCAATAGGACCACTAACTTTAAAAATAAACAGATTATTGGAAACTTGGTATACAGGGAGTCTACTAAATGAGGAAGAATATCTATATCTTAAAGTTTACCGGCCTACTTATCCTTGTTTGTACACCCTGCCGAAAGTACATAAGGACAGCCCTTTTCCTCCGGGTAGACCTATAATCTCGGGTATTGGGGGACCAACGGAGAGACTTTCGGAATATATAGACTTATTCCTGCAACCAATAGTACAAAACCTCCCTTCACACATTAGGGATACGAAACATATCCTGAGCATTCTATCAGATGTTACCTGGGAGGAAAACATGTTTCTAGTAACTTTAGATGTGGTGGCATTATACACCAGCATCCAATCAGAACTGGGACATAATGCCATTAGAAAACTACTAGAAAGAAGACCTGCTTCCTTATGGAAACATATGGAAATGATACTAGCTATGATGGACATAATTGTAAACAATAACGTCTTCGTGTTTAATAACACATGGTACAGGCAGAAACGGGGTGTGGCCATGGGTTCTAAATTTTCGCCATCTTTCGCAAATCTCTTTATGGGATACTTAGAAGAGACATGGATATGGGGAGAGAGAGGCAGTAAGTGGAATGGTAACATCATCTATTGGGGAAGATACATTGATGATTGCATTTTACTATGGTCTGGAACAGAATCAGAACTTTTAGATTTCTGTCAACATCTGAACTCTAATTCAATGGGAATCAAATTCACAAACAAGTACAGCAGAAAACAAATAGAATTTTTAGACATTGAATTGTATATTCACAACAACACCCTCCAGAGTAGACTATACCGCAAGCCCACTGCCTGCAATTCACTCCTGCACGCAGGAAGTGCACATCCACCACACCAGGTCAGAGCAATTCCGTTTGGGGAATTTACCAGATTAAGGAGAAACTGCAGTGAGAATGAAGAGTTCATTTCAGGCTTAGAAGAAATGAAAAACAGATTTATCAAAAGGGGATATAAGGAACAGTCACTCAAAAGAGCAGAATGTAGAATTAAAAATACGCCAAGGAGCGACACACTGAGAGACAAAAATAAACCAAGTAACACGACACAACCAGTGAGACTAATAACCAACTTTAATGATGTCTCGAAAGCATTATCAAAAATCATGAGTAAACACTGGGGAATCCTGAAGGCAGATAGAACATTAGATGAATTTGTCCCCACACGACCTCTGATTACTTATAGAAAAAACAAGACGCTGAAGAATATTCTCAGCCCTAGCTTCCCAGAAAGCAGTAAAAAGTCTAATTGGCTAACTGACCTATCATTAGGTTTCCACAAATGTGGATCATGTGGAGTTTGTAAATGGGCACAGGATAAGAAGAAGAGCTTCAGAGGACATGATGGTCGTATATACACGATTAGACATAATATCAATTGTACAACAAAATTTGTGGTATATGTAATTGTCTGCAAATGTCAACGCATGTATGTAGGCAGTACGATCAGAAGTTTAAAAGAGAGAATAAGTGAACACGCCAGAGCGCTGAAACAAAATGATGAGAGATATCCTATGGCCTTACACGCAAACATATGTGAATCACAGGGATTATATAAACAGTTCACCTTTTTTGGCATCGACCATGTCCCACTGACCCAAAGAGGGGGCAACAGAGAATTGACACTGCGTCGCACAGAAGCAATCTGGATTATGCGCATCAGGGCGGTGGAAGACGGGCTTAATACCGATCATGAGATGCAATATTTCTTAGGCAATTGAGGAGATCCTGATGCTGGGAAAAACCTTAGAAATTAGACGCTTAAGCGAATTGAACCGAAAACTATGCTTGAGAGCATTTGTATTACATTACAAATATATGGGTCAGAATGATGGTATGTATTCTACGTGATATATGTGTTTCTAATGTTATGTCCTCATTCCTCAATGAGCCTGTACATATTGCCTTAATCACAGGAACATACGGAGAATATAAGAATCCTAGTAACGTTTGTATATGTAAAAACAGCATTGATCTCTTGTCCCATATGCTGAAATGTCATGTATTTTACGTTATATATGTTCCTAATGTCATGTCCTCATTCTTAAAGAAGCATGGGCATATTGCCCTAACCACAGTAACATACGGCTAACATAAGATTCGGAGTAATGGATATGTATTAATTTACAGTACTGACCTTTGTCCCATACGCTGGTATATAGCAATGTATGTCCTAGCTGCCCCAAATGATGTAGGGCACTGTGTAAATTTCTGGTGACATTCATGTTAACGTTCGTTCAAAAAAACGTAATTTAAGATGACTGGTGAAGCACTCTTTAAATACACTACGTAAGTTGCAATCTTAAACGGCATAACATCGGTTAAATTTCAAATCATTAATCCTGAATAACTGATGGGTAAATTTTGATTCTACATGCCGTATATAGAATCAAACAATTTTTGATCATAATACCACTTCGTGTATAACAATAGATGTACAGATAGCAACAAGCCATAACGGCTTGCCCGACTTACAAATATAATGAATTAACCCGTAATGGACATAGTGGAAATATCAGGTAACCAACTGCTCGTTAACCTAACGGAACAGTGCGCGGTCTAGTGCTTGAACGTGGAGTGTGATACCGGCTTAAAAGGATCCGGGTTAGAATTGCGTCCCCTTCCGGTTCATCAACACGCACGCACGGAGACGACCAGAACTCTAGCATACTCGCTATGAGGTGAGTGTTTTCGAAACATGATATACGGTCGCTTAGATTAGGTGGCAGCATGCTTAATAGATTTTACATACCTTCGTCTTAATTGTTTCTAGATAATCAGATGCCTACATACACAGGCAAGAATTACTAATTGGACTTTTTTAATACGCACGCACGGAGACGGCCAGAACTGTAGCGCACTTGCTATGGGGTGAGTGTTTTTGAATCCTGATATACGTTTGCTTGGATTAGTTGGCACAGGTTGAACAGTCCTGACACACCGTTGCCTTAACTTGTTTCTAGATAATCATATTATGCGGGATTGAAGCATCTATCTACGCGCTTAAAAATATTGAAACAGGGGACACACTCTAAACACAGCCGGGACGGAAGTAGAACCGGTGGGGAGGTAGAGTGTACTGCCACCATCCCTCATCTAATTACTGTATAAAAATCTACACCTCGAAATCAAGTCAATATTTGAGTTAAACGATCTGGTGTTCTGTTTCTCTCATTACAGAACCAAAAGTTAATTTTCACCTTTCCTACAGGTAGGGCTCTTATATTTTCAAGTTGCACAGGAAGCATCTAATTAATTTTAATTATGAATGTCACCACGAAATCTAAACAGTAACAAATAAATAAATAACACTTTGTTCAGTTATGAAAATAGGCTATACTTTTCGAATTATTTGCACATCCCTCCTGACGTGAATATTATAAAATAGAGAGAACTAAATGAATGTATAACGAAAAACATGAAATCTTTGTATGAACATATGTTTAACGACATGATCACAAATGGAAATGTTCTCACAATAGGGGTTTAAGGTATAGGACAGCACTAGTCCGAGGTCATTTGACCTTTTAAAAAAAGTCACTAATATCTTTTAAGCTAAAATTGTTTAAGTCACCGGGTGAATTATGTTCACTATTGTCGACCTATGAACCCACAGTGGATCGGCTGATCCCATACATGTACATATGCTTTATCTTATAGCCCTGAAGAAGTCGATTGGGCAATCACCCATGACGAAACACGTGTTGGCTGGGCGTTCAAATTGAATAAAAGAAACAAGAAACATGCCATAAAAACCTCTGTCAATAAGAATATATGTGTGATATATGATTATGATTTAACATGAAATTGGCCGAACATGGTCAAGTTTTACTAATCTAATAGCGTGTGCATAGGATTGGAGTTTATGTCTATAGTGGACCGCCCTTGGGTCACCGACTGAGGGTTTAGGGTGTTAGCTTCCCTCGCCTATGCACCGCACTAATATCCAAGATAATAAAACAGCGCATATTAGGGAGGCGCCAATACCTCACTTAGAAAAACACCCCTGAGGCTTTATAAACAACTACAGGTTTTAGAAAAGGATGTAGCACAGACTCAGCTCAACTCAAGATATCCAATGACAAACACCAGTCTCTGGACTCAGATAGATGCTGCCTACTCATCCTCCAATCAGCGGCCTTCGACACGGTCGATCATAAGTTGCTTCTCGAATCCCTCTAAAGGAGGATCGGAGCTGATGGTCTGGTACTGAAATGGTTCTCCTCCTGCCTTCAGAATTGCTTCCAACAAATAAATATCAACAACTCGTCTTCCAACACATTCAACTTAACCTGAGGTGTCCTCTCTTTTACACTCTTCAATATATACATGAACTCCCTCACTTCTATTCTCAAACAATAATAATAATACAGACACTTGTAAAGCGCGACAGCTACCTCAAACAGAGGTGTCCCAGCGCTAAGCGAACTGTATTCCAGCGTTGGACAGCTCAGGACATAACCTCGGGCCCTCAGTCTGCCCTAAAGAGCCAGGTTTTTACCATTTTCCTGAAGAGGGACTCTGTTTCTATATTGCGGAAATTACTCGGCAGGGAGTTCCACAGCTTTGCTGCACCGAGCGTAAAAGATCTGCCCCCCATTCGCGCCTTTTTGAAACGGGGGATGCACAGTAGATTTTGAGAATTGGACCTCAAGGGTCTGGACTGTTTGTATCCACGTAGTCTGTGTTTTAGGTAGCTGGGGCAGTTGCCATGCATGGCACGGAACGCCAGCGTCAAGGCCTTGAATTTAATTCTCTTTGTCACTGGAAGCCAGTGAAGTGCTTTTAGATGCGGAAAGACATGCTCGCGGAAAGGCACTTGCCTGATTAGTCTCGCAGCTGCATTTTGCACTATCTGCAGGCGCTTAATCGGGTACTCAGGCTGACCCAAGTAGAGGCCATTTGCATAGTCCAGCCTGGATGTCACTAAGGCATGTACTATGCTTTTCCGACACTCCTCTGGCAATAGATGCAAAAATGTCTTCAGATTCCTCAGTTGACAGAAGCAGGTGGCTGTCACCTGACGTATCTGAGCCGAGAATGAAAGGTCAGCCTCCCACTTCACACCCAGATTTTTTATACAGTCTGCCGGTGAGGGTGGGGGACCCATTTCAATAGGCCACCAGAGATCCGGAGCTGGGGGCGGCTCTTTCCCGAAGAACAGCACCTCTGTCTTTCCTGCGTTGAGCCTGAGTTTGTTGTTGTTCATCCACAACGCAATGTCTTTCATGCAACCCTTGAAGCTCTCAAAGGCGACCTCGGTCTGCTCTTTAAAAGTGAAGACCAACTGTGTATCATCCGCGTAGGAGATCGCTTTTACCCACGATTGGCTATCAGGGTAAACAGAGGAGCCAGGTACACATTAAACAGGAGAGGGCTTAATGCTGACCCCTGGGGGACTCCACACCAGAGCTGTTTTGGCTTGGATAGAAATGGTTGGAGCGCAACCTTCTGTGTGCAATTATCCAAGTAGGATTTCAGCCACGCCAGAGCCAAGCCTCCAATGCCAATTTCTTGCAGTCTCTCCGACAGCAAGGTATGGTCAACGGTATCAAATGCGGCCGACAGATCCAGGAGCACCAGCATCGCGGAGGCCCCTGAATCTGCAGCCTGTCTAACTAGTTCAGCCACCTCCAGGAGGGCTGTCTCAGTACTAAATCCCGACCTGAAACCAGATTGGGTATCATCAAGATGCCCTCCTTCTCGATAAAGCTAGACAGTTGCCTCTGCACCAATTTTTCCAACATCTTAGCCGGAGCTGGCAGCAAAGAGATGGGCCTATAATTGGTCAGATCCCCGGGATCCCCATTTGGTTTTTTCCTTAGCGGGAGGAGAGTAGCGTGTTTCCAGATATCAGGAAAAGTGCCGGTCGACAGGGAGGAGTTCCAGATGTGCTTCAGAGTGTGCGACAGAGAGTGAGCCAGTACATTCCATAGTGTTGGGGGACAAGGATCATCAGGTGCCCCCGACTTACACCTCACAATTTCTGCCAGGGCGTCCTGTTGGGAAATGTTGGAAAACGTCATAAAAGACGGTTCTGTAACAATCAAATATCCTCTACCACCTCTGTGCAGACGACACCCAGATCTACCTAGAAATAACATCACTAGAAGAACTATGGAGACTCAACTCTACTCTAACAAAAAAATCCAAAACTGGCTCTCACACTACCACCTAAAAACTCAACCAAGATAAGACATAAATCCTACTCCTATCTAGTAATGGGCAAACCTTCCAGGTCCAAGAGTGGCTAAACACCATTGACACTCCGAACTGCAAACTGATGGTAGCCAAATCCGTCAAATCTTTGGGAGATCTCCCTCGACCCTAACCTGAACATGAGCCAACACATAAAGAACTCAGCCAAGAGTGCATTCTACAATCTAAAACTCCTGCACAAAGTCAAGCCCTTCCTCCCCGAATGATCTAAAATCTGCCACCCAACCAATGGTACTGTCCAGACTGGACTGCGGGAAAGCCACCCTCACTGGCACTGCAAAATCACACCTAGCCCCTTCAAGAGCCACACTTAGTGCAGCAGCAAGGATGGTCACTTGAGCAAAAAGACACAATCACACCTCCCCCTCCCTAAAAAATCTCCAATGGCTCCCAATCGAGGACCATTGCTGCTTCCAAATAGCTTGCCTCACTCACAAAGTTCTGCACACCGGGAAACCTATTTACCTTGCGTCCAGATTGGTTAAGGCAGGCCAGACAAGAACTCTAAGGTGCACCAACTCTGCTTCTCATCCCGCCTAGAAAACACAAACAAAAAGCCCTCTCTTTTTCAGGCACTGCCTTCAAAATCTGGAACACCCTCCCAGTTCATATCAGAACAAACCCCTCCTTCGTGAACTTCAAAAGACAATTAAAGGATCTTCTCCTCAACAAACACTTTAACTATCAGGACTCCATCACTTAGCTTTGATCTTGACTCTTTTACGCATACGTCAGACCTTATTTATCCCCCTCCACTCATACCACTGCGACCCGGCACTCATCGAAACTGTACTTTACTATATATACTATCTCACTATCTCAACCTCATCTATGTATATGTATGTGAATCGCTTACTACTGTAACCCGTCCCTCTACACTTTGTAACCTATACCATCCGACTTGACCTTGTACATATGCTTATCTGCAAGGCGCTCCGATACCCACAGGTCCTGCCAGCGCTATATAAAACTCTTTAAATAAATAACTCAAAATAAAGCCATATGACACTTGAAGTCTACTTCTTTTTCATTGGTACAACAGAGAGCAAGTCCAGTCCTTCAGGGCTCCTCCCAGGTAGAGTCCTCTTCTGATCCTCTGCAGGTCCAGAAAGTATTCTAAAGTGAGTGCCTGGAAGTACCACATTTATGCCTGACACTAGCTAGTGGGGAGGGGGGGTGACATTTGGATATGCCCAAATTAATTGAGTAAAAGATCCCAGAGCCAACCCTACTCACTTTGGACCTTTTGAAAATAGCGAAAGCCTTTTGCCATACTAAACTTGGGCTGTGTGTAGAAAGTGTACCATGGTAAACCTAGTGTACTCCCACGGATAACCCTAAAATACAGTTTGAGGCAGCCACAATAAACCCCGAGACACAAGTCTGGTAGAACAAAAGCAGAGTCCTTCAGCAACCCAACAGCAGATCCACACAAATAGTCTTGGCATCCTGTTCTCTACTCTTTCAAGTGTGCCCCAAGTGTTAATGTGAACCCAGCAGACCTGTCAAGCACTGCAATGTGGCCCAACAGACCTGTAAAGCAAGATTTGGCACTGTATTGTCAAAAAAGATGCCCCACCCTGCATATTCTGTGGAGTTCAGATGAGTCATCTCTGCGCACTCAGGTCAGCCTATTTGCATCTGAGAGGTATTTCACACAAGTTCACACCTATTTAAGGCTAATTACTGGCTGAGGTATGCGGAGTGAATTAGCCTCCAGTCACTTCTGGCAAGGAAAGGATCATGTTAGTTACCCTGTAAGCATGTATTCGTAGCGTGTAGTGCTGAGGATTCACATGCTATGCATACTCCTGCCATTTAGTGTTGGGCCTGGACTCTGCAAGTTGTTTTTCCTCTAGGAAGTTTTATGATCAGGCTTGCGTCGTCTCTCCTTCCTGAGGCATTTCGCATGTTGAGCGCTTTGTTCCTTAGAAAGTTTGTTTTCCTCTGGCCATGAATGGAGTGAGGATATAGTCTGCTTAGTAAGCGTTCGCTGTTAGACATGCTGTCTCTGTAGGTATTTTGTCACCATCTAATACCTGCCTGGGAGGCGGGGGTGCATGTGAATCTGCAGCACTACACGCTATGAATAGATACTTACAGGGTAAGTAACATGATCCATTCGTAGCATGTGTTGGCTGCAGATGCACATGCTAGGAAAGGAGGAAAAGTATATGCAAATATCCCTGACCAGTTCATCCATAGAGCATTGCCCTTGGATTGTGGGTGTGGATGTCTGAATGCGAAGCTTTGGCATTTTGAGTTTTCTTTTTTTGCGAACACGTCTACTGTGGGGGTTCCCCACCATTGGAAGTATGTTTGTAATAACGTACTGTGTATTTTCCACTCCTGAACCTGCTGGTGTGTTCTGCTGAGGAGGTCCGCAATTGTGTAGTCCTCCCCCGGTATGTATTGTTCTAGGAGGTGGATGTTGTGACTGTTCGCTCATTTCCACATCTTTTGTGCCAATTGGGATAATTGTATGGAACAGGTTCCCCCCTGCCCCCCTGTTTCTGAATGTAATACATTGCAGTCATATTGTCTGTGTGTAGAAGTATCGTTTTACCTACTATGTTTGTGGGGAACACTTTGAGAGCCATTGTAATGGCCAGTAGTTCTAACACGTTGATGTGTAGAACCTGTTGTGCTGTCCAGTGTCCCTGATCCACAATGTCCATTATATGAGC